>CM042478.1:14459166-17108333 GCA_023621385.1 Quercus gilva
TTCACATCTTGAAATTGGACGAGCCAAATCCGTACTTTTTAAATTTCATAGACAAACAAGTATAATTTATTGTACAATTTAAGAACATTAAATAATTAAAAATGGTTGAAAATGTTACAACACCCAATATTTTTTAATTGGATACAAATTTTAATAAATATATTGTTGGATTACATTATCTTCTTGTATTCTAGAATGCTTACAAAATTTTAAGATGGTCAAAGGCCAATAGTCATATTATCAATCAATTGTTTAAATTTAAGTTTTTGTAGTTTAAAATATGAGTTTATGAATTAAATAGTAAATAACATCCGATTGACATGAAAATTGGTATGCATGTTAAGATCATATAAAACATGTAATCCAACAATGAGATTTTTAAAATATGAATTAAAAAACAAGTTATTAGAGCACTCACAGCAGTGGTGCTATATTGCAAAATTTTAGCTCCTTGGACATTAAATTCATGCTCTAGCAGTGGAGCTAAATCTATTTTTTTTTAGCTCCACTGCTACAGTGCACATCTATAGATAGATGTGCACTGTTCATGAGAGCTAAAAAAAAAAAAAACATTATTTTATTCTGCCTATTGATAAAAAAAATGCCATTTGCTCCTTTCTTTTTTCTTTTTTCTTTTTCATTCTTTTATCACTATGCCTCTGTCTCTCTCTCATTCACTCTCATCTCATCTTTGACTTTGAACTCTGAAGCTCATCTCTCTCAATTCACTCTCTCAACTCTGGTGATTAAACTCTGGTCTCTCAATTCACTTTCTTAACTCTGGTCTCTCAACTCCCACCAAAGCTCGACGTCATCGACCCACTAGCCATCCCAACCGCCCATTTCTCTCAGACCCACGCCGCCGATCGCCTTAGACCCACGCCACCATCCGCCTCAAACCTACGTTGCCGATCGCCTCAGACCCACGTCGCCGATTGGAATGCTTGCTCGTGGTTGTGCTTGCTCATGGATATTGGGTACCTGACTGGGAAACCCATGGAGCTCGTCGACCCACCCTTCTGCCGACGTTGTGCTCGTTTGTAATTGGTGATTTTTTATTTTGTTTTGTGATTGGTGATTTTGTGTGGTTTGAGTTGAGGAAAAAGATTGGAAATTTGGGTTTTTTTTTTTTTTTTTTTTTGCCTGTTGTGGACTGGTGGTGGTGGTGGTTGTGAGTGTGGTTGTGGTTGTGGCTGACGGTAGAGGTGGTTGTGGTTATGGTTGGTGTTGTGGATGTTTTTTGGGTAGTGGAGTATATTATTTTATTGTAGTGATTATATTATTTTATTGTGATATTTATATTATTTTATTGTGTTGAAAGCTAAAATAGATCCACTGCTGCAACATGTGTGTAGGTAAAATAGATAAAATAACTTTTGGTGAAGCTAAAAAGCTAAATTTTTAACTTCACTACTGTGGATGCTCTTAAGTAGTGTTGCATTACTTAAAGTTACACTAAGTGTAACTTGATCTAATCAAAAAATATAAAAAACTAAATAAATTTTATTTGCTTAACATTTGTTTGGATAAGCTACTTTCAGGTCAAAACAAAATAAATATATCTTTTAAAGAATCACGTTTTTCTAGGTATAATTATAGTTTTGAGAAATAAATAGAAGATTTAAATATATTTTTTATTACTAAAGTTTAGTTCATGAACAATTTTAGTCCTCAAGTTTAAAGTAACCGTTATTAATTCCTTAAATAACGTGGTCAAATAAAAAATTGACACATCATTACTCCATTAGATACTTTAGAGATTAAAAATAATCATTTTTAGTCTCTTAGGGACAAAATTTTTCTTTTCAAAAGGATTGTAAGGACTAAAAATAATTGTCTTAAATTTCAGGAATTAAAATTACTCATATGCTAAAATTTAGAAACCAACAATATATACTATGGCCTAAACAAAATAAAGCAAAAGTGAAATAAAATATACTTGTAATTTGAAAAGGTAAGAAAAAGTGATATTTTAAAAAAATGTATGTAAAAACTAAAAAATAAGCTTATAAGTTTTAGCCAAACTAACACTAAAATTTTATTTTTTGGTGGCGCTTGTGTCTAGTGGCCAGTTCCACTGGACAAGTTGCGATGCAAACATATGTCCAATCTTAAACACGTGTCTATATTTCAACGTGTCTAATAAAACTGACTACTTGACACAAACCATTCCCTATTTTTTTTATATGCCAATAAATGGATTGTTACAACCTTTATGTAAGTGCACTTTCAACTAAGTTTTGATAAAAATATATTAATATTTTATTTCATTTAAAGATAAAACTAATTAAATATAAAATGCTTACTTTAAAAGTAGTAGAATTTTGCTGATGCACTCTTCCAAACCCTCAAATAACTCATTTTCTTCTCTACTCAATGACTACAGGTACCTTCTTCGTCAATTTCACCAAGTTAGGATCAGCCATTTTTTTGGGAAAGCGAATAGATGTGCAGACCATCTCGCCAAAGGAGGCTGCACCCTTATTGGGAATTTTATTGTTTTAGACGCTCCTATTACAAAAGAATTATCTTTAGTTTTGATGCTTCTGGTTTGTATTCTTTAAGGCTTTCAGCCAGCACTTCGCCTTTTATGGCTAGTCAATAATGCATATCATCCCTTTTAACCCCAAAAAAAAAAAAAAATTCAATTTCCAAGAAGGAGAAGAAAAGAATTTCATTTTCTAGGGAGGAGAAGAATTTCGTTTTCTAGGGAGGGTAGCAAAGCCAAGCGTGCCTAAAGTGGATACTAATTTTTTTCAGTGGACCACCGCCATTGGCAGCTACATTAAACAAACTAGAAGCAAGCAAGCATAGAAAATGTGGAAGTGGTTTTGTTTTCGTTTGGTAAAAATTATTTTTGCTAACTTATTTTACTATTCAGCTTATTTTTGTTATTCATAACTTTCACTGTACTTTTTGTATTATTTATGAGTCCTACTATACTATTTCAACTAACTTTTACCTTTATATATAATACTTTCAGCAAAAAATTTTCAATTTCAACAAAATAAACGAATTCTTAGTATGCTAACAATGATCTATGAGTTTCTACTGATTTGTAATTCCTTGACCAGATACCTTGCTGATATGCCAAATTCACTTCTATTACAAATTGAATTCAGTGAGAGAGAGAGAAAGGTACCTTGAGTATGACATCCAAGCTAGGACTGGAAACGATTTCTGTGGATATTAGCACAACAAAGGTACTGCCTCTGTGCAAATGAACATAAGGCTGAGCTTCCCGAAGAGCCTTGACAAAACCCATGTCCTCCTCCGAGATATGATATCCTTCACCACCACCAATATTAACACCATGTTTCACTACTTGACCCTCCAACCCGTACCCTTTGACCACACAATTTCTGAACAGTTTCAGTTCTCTTCTTCTCATTTTCAGTTGCACACAAGCCGAAGGAAACCTTTTGTCATTTCTGAAGCTCAAACCAAAACTGGAGAAACGTGGCCTACAGTGACAGAAAGGCCATGTTTGGTCTTGAAGTCGCTGCAAGCAAGTCCATGGCCTTGATTTTGAAGTTGCCATTATTTTTTCTTACGTGTATATTGAAAGCAAAAGTTGGAATTCCTCAATTCAGGCTAATTATAATTTGGAAATTTAAGTTGAAAGTTGAAACACAATAAGAAGACTTAAAATTCCCATCCAAAAAAGAAAGAAGACTTTAAATTGATGTACCATTTTAGCCCTCAGGTGTTAGGTAAGTATTGAAGTAAAGTGAGAAAGCACAATACGCGGCAAAACGTTTAGGAGACTGAGGACAAAAAAGACAAACCAAACTAAACGGATTGTGGAATATTACAGATGCTTTGTTTTTTCACATTATACAAGTGGAAGACATGCTGCAAGTTCAATGGTTGATAATGAGAGATGCATAGGATGAGTTATGACCTCTTGTATCGTTACTTTCGCATTTTTTACATTGGCTGTAGTTTTGCTTTCTATTCTGCCTAGACCCACAAAAGAATAATTCTAAGGGTGCTTCTGCTTCAGACTATTTTTGATTGAATTGGTCTGCTTCAGACTATTAATATTACTTTAAGACCCCTTGGAAATTAGCTACTTTAGGGTGCCTCCAATATTTTTAAAGGTCCTTATATAGAAAAAAAAAAAAAAAAAAAAAAAAAAAGAAGAAAGATTTTTTCTGTAATTTGATGTCAATTCGATCCATATAGGTGTGGTTTACGAATTTACCTAGTCACTTGAGCATAATATATTATGTTTTCGGCATATACATGCACCTAGTTGCTTACAAAATGTAGGATCCACTTATTATGAGAGAGTTGGGTATATATACTCAAAACATGATATACCATTTTAATCACATGAGGTCCATTCAGTTAAGATTTAACAAACTTTGCTGCCAAAGTATGCAGATGCTTTAGAAAAATATTGAAAGAACAAATCTTAATTAAGTAAATGTCATATTAAAATTACAATTTGGCAAACCAAAATTAACCCTTAAACGATTCCACACTTCACATGTGACATGCATATATACTCCAACTATTTATGTTTTTTAATGATAGATATGATACAATTTGAAAATTATGCTATTTCATTTTTGTTGTATGATATAAATGATTTTTTGTTCAGATACGGCTCATGATATCTGCAAGAATGACATTTTCCATGCATCAGCCCTGTATTATGGGAAAATTCATATTATGTAAAAGGTATGCAAAAGTAGATAGCAGGGTAGTTTCACAACGGTAGGGTCGGGCAAAGCACATCTAAGGTGAAGTCCATTTTTTATTTGGATTATTCATGCATGATGAGAAGCAACAGTGAAAAAGAAATCACATCTCACATAACAAATATAAACATGTTTTCTAATATCTACCACGTACATACAAGGTTGTATAAACTATAAAATCGTTACATAAAATTATATTACAAAGAAAAAAAACCAAAAAAAAAAAAAAAAAAATCAATTTTAAGGTACAAGTTTGACCCTGGAAACTTTATATGGAATAGTGTTCCCTGAAATAAAACGACCCAATAGAACTAGGATAACGATTCAGTGGAACTGTAAACCATCATGCATGGAGACCGAGAATTATGCTCAATAAGATTACAAGATTCCTGTGGCATATCGATCGATCGCTAGCTATGTGGTTCTTAATCAAATGGCATCTCTATTATTTTGTTTTGGCAAAGTCCAGAAACATCAAACATGACTCCATCATTTTGATAGCTTTCTATGTCAACGAATTTATCCTTTTATCTTATGTTGTCGTGTTCTTCAATTATTAAGATATGAAATGCATATTTTCGGAATTATTAGGGTGCAAAATGCCTCTTTCTGAATTATTAGGTCTTTTTTTCATCAATTATGAGAAGAAATGCTATTCCTTATCGATTCCTTTTAACGTTATCTTCTTGCTAATTTTAATTGGATGTTGTAAGATTAGGTTTAAAAAATTGCCCACCATAGAAATTAAAGGATTAAACAAACTATGGCCTACAAGACCCTACACCTACGGCATATTGTACATCTATCATTGTGATAAAAGCAACGTTGACATAATATTTGTTCGTGCCTTAAAATAACAAATTATGATTAAACTAATACTGCTTTCACCCACAACTAAAATCACTTTGTTTTTATATATATTCACCGCTAAAATCACTTTTACATGTATTCACCGCAAAAATCACTTTATTATTATCACTTTCCAAACCCAATATATAAAGTAGTCACATAAGAATGGCTACTCGCTCATGAAAGTTCAAAGTTCACTTTACAAGTGTGCAAGGCACAATAATATTAAAGTAACCATTTTCAACGACAAGTAAAATTCCTTTGACGTTCTAAAATTAAAAAAATGAAAAAAAAAGTACAAAACATGTTAGCAATGCACTACATTGATAACCTATAGTAAGTACCTAACTCGGTAATCATGCTAACTAAAATTATATATATATATATATATAGTGGCAGCTCCTAAATTTTTTTCTAAAGAGTCAATAAGAAAATAAAACTTAAGTAGGAGATAAATTTTGTGGTCTATATGGTTTTATTACAAATTTGTCCCTAGTTCTAAGAAGATTATTAGAACATATGTGGAATATGTTATGAACATATGTCATTTAGAATTGGCTAATCCTTTGACAAAACGCATTTTACTTGTAATTTGGTAGATTTAGGATATGTTTAATACTTCAAGGAATTAGAGTTCAAGTTCAAGTATTGAAACCATGCAAATCTGTCCAAAAATCAAGTGAAGAAGTGCTGTTCATTAAAGCTCGACAAATAGCTCGACAAATATATCTATTGAGATTTAATATTTGAAACTCGACAGCTGTATCTATCGAGAATTACCAAATTTTGATTTCCAGATCTGATTTCACGCATATCTATATGTATTTGTGTAGGGTTTCTTCTCTCGTAACCCTAGACATATATAAGGATTATTTTAAGGGCAGTCTCATTTGATAAAAAGGTTGTTGCATTTGTTGTTACATGTATATTGTGACCGGAGACAATTTGTCCTAATTCATCTTTCTATTAAAGAAGTTGCTATGTTTGTGCGTCAAGGTTTTGTAACCAAGGAGCTTATTGATTTTCATCGTATGGATAAATTGAAAAACTTTGCAGCCAACATCCTTCTCAAGTTGGTGTGTTAGTCATGTACTTGGATTTGTGCATCGATTGGTTAGTCACGTACTGAGAGTCGTGCATTGAAAGGAGAGATTGTCACTACATTACAAGTCCAACTGGGTATTGGGGTAAGGGTTCAACTGTAGGTTGGTATAAGGTACTAGGATTCCTTTACTTGTAACCGCTTCTTTTGATAATAGTGGATTCTCAAGAGTGGTGACCTTAAATTCACCCGGTGGAGTTTTGCCTCAGTGGTTTTTCCCATTCGTAAACAAATCACCCGTGTCAAATTTTATTTCCGTTGCATTTAGTTATTTGGTGATTTTTTTGTGCTACCACGCTTACTGCATGTAATTGAATTTAATTAATTCACTTGGCTAATTAATTAATTTAATTTACCAAAGGGGTTAATACATTCTTGGCCTATCAAAGATAATAAAAGATAAACTATAAGTTCATTTGGTATATTGTTTCTTCATATAATGACTGATGATGTGAAAAATCACCAGTTGAGATCCTCGCCTCAGTGGATGGACGATGCTGTGATTGGTCGTGTCTCCTATGCAAACTTGCAAGAAAGCTTTGGAAAGGAATGGAACAAACCGGTGTGGTGTTTGCCAAAAACACTCTGATACTTAAGTTAGAAAAGGAGAAAGTTTGTTTAGAAAGAAAATGACTTGGAGTGATTTTTGGATGAGTATTTGTGTGTACCTTTGGATTCTATTGCTCCTTTCTTTTATAGTTGTTCCTTGCCTTAATGGACAATGAATGTCTATATTTATGTTCAACGGCTAGTACGTTATCAATGGGAGCTCTAAAGTGCACAGCTCACTTGTTACTGTTGCTCCATCTGTTACGTTTCATCATCAATGCGCGCAATAAATGTGTAACGCTTGCTTTGATTGTCATTAATGGGAATGACGATCCCAAGTTATTTTTTGACTCATCAGCTATCCCCTTGTTCGTATTCTCATCTTTGAGACGAGATAAGATCATAACCGTCCGTCGCTTTGTGTTCCGTGTTTGGTGCATTTATTGCTAGTTGATGTTTCGTCTGCCATGTGACACATGTACAGTCAGGATGTCTCCTTCGTGTCAGTTTATCTCGATTTTCCCGCACACGATCTTCTATTTATTCTACTTTTTTCCCTCCTTTTCTTTTCTTTCCATTTTCATTTCATTATTTCTCTTCGTGGCATTTCGTTTACTCGAAGCTTTTTTTCTTCTTTTGAGTCTTACCTCATCAACTCCTTTTTGTTTATGGTAAGTCTCTTTGAGCTCCCTTTTTGTTTTTGTGTTCTTGTGGTAGATCATTCCTTACTTTGGTCGGATTGCCCTTCTATTTCTTTCTTTTTTGCTCGTCTGTGTGGTCTGCTTGAGTCTGTAGGTAGGAAACGTCCTAGGGTTGGATCCTTCGTAGGGCGAGATTGTTCTTATAGGTCCGTCTTGCTTTTTCTTTTTCACTTGATTCACCGTTCAGTAGGAGTCGCTTAAACCTTGATAATGTCTGGTGAGGAGGTTAGGTCTAGTGACCTTGAAACAAGCTTGTCTTCGTTTAAGGACCGTGGGGCCCTTGAAGTCACTTCTCCTTCTAACCCTCATAAAGCCTGGGGTATACGTTGTTCTCTTGGGGAGAAGGATGAGAAGAGGATTAGAGATAGGTTCCAGTTCTCTTCTTCTACAAAAATTAGGATCCCTGATGGTGACAATAGGGCTTGTCAATTGTCACTCCTACGCTGACGAAGTGTGCTTTTATGAGGCTGACTTCGTCAGTGGACTTCGTTTCCCCATCCATCCTTTCATTAGAGAGCTTTTCTCTTTCTTACAACTTTCCCCGGCCTAGTTGGTGTTGAATTCATGGAGAATAGTGGTATACTGTATGGTAATATGGATGTCTGCCAATGACGAAGACATTATTAAGATAGACAAGTTTCTGCACTTCTATCATCTTCAAAAGTTTAAGGATTTGGGCTATTAGGAGTTTAAATCATAGGGTAGGAGTTTAAGGTTGGTTCTTGACTCCCTCCCCCCACCCCCCCCCCCCCCCACCCTGGTCTCTCCGAAATTAGAAAACCAACTTTTTCTTCGTCTTTGGTGACGGTTGGGAGTTCACTTCGGGTGAGGATCTAGGTGACGCTCCTAAATTGCTCCGTAGTTGGGGTACTCTAGTGTCTGGTGCATCTTTCTGTTTAACTTCTTTGATATGTATATAATTTTTCTAAGCAAATGTGGTATAGATAAATGTGCACGTGTTGTTGTTTTTGCAGCTTCCATTGCCCTCGTCTAAAGAAGAGGTACCATACTCATGTCTGCCAATGACGAAGACATCATTAGGATAGACAAGTTTTTGCACTTCTATCATCTTCAAAAGTTTAAGGATTTGGGCTATTAGGAGTTTAAACCATAGGGTAGGAGTTTAAGGTTGGTTCTTGACTCCCTCCCCCCACCCCCCTTGGTCTCTCCAAAATTAGAAAACCAACTTTTTCTTCGTCTTTGGTGACGGTTGGGAGTTCACTTCGGGTGAGGATCTAGGTGACGCTCCTAAATTGCTCCGTAGTTGGGGTACTCTAGTGTCTGGTGCGTCTTTCTGTTTAACTTCTTTGATATGTATATAATTTTTCTAAGCAAATGTGGTACTGATAAATGTGCACGTGTTGTTGTTTTTGTAGCTTCCATTGCCTTCGTCTAAAGAAGAGGTACCATACTCATGTTAAGAGGGATAGAGATTATCTTGAGTTTGTTAAGGACTTTGATGAGCTTATTTCTCCCCAATCTCTATTTCTTCATTTTTTTGGTCCAGAACCTTCAAGTAAAGTTCGAAAGAACATTTAGACCGTCAAGGAGAGTAAGCACAGTGACTTTTTTTTTTTTTTTTTTGGCTTGGAATCATCGTCTCTTTCTTTTCTTTTTCAGGACTGACGACCAGGGCAAGGAGAAACTGGCCGAGGTTCTGGAGAAGAAGGTTAAGGCTGGCCTGACTAGTGGCCTTTTGACGAGGAAACGCTAGAGGGATGTGGAGCCACTTAAGGATGTTCCCATGATGACTTCACCCATTGCCAAGTCCGTGTCCCAGCGCCCAGCCTTAGCTACTTCTTCTCTGGAGTTAATTGCTTCTACTAGTGGTGGTTCCAAAGCTAAAGGAAATGACAAGACTCCCACAGGTTCTTCTGGGACGACGCGGAAGCTACAGTTTTGAAGGCTCATGAGGTAATATCAGTTGACAACCTTTCGCCATTGGGGGTGAAGCCGTCTTAAGAGCTGATGTCTTCTCATGTGCATAAGGTTATGCAGGTATGAATTGTGAATAAAAAAATTTTCTTCTTCTTTTTTGTGTTCTCTTCTTCAACGCTTTTTGTTTTTTTCCTTTTTCGCAAGTGTTAGGCGAATCCTTGTTCATCTTTAGGAAGTACTTGGATTATGAAGAGAAGTATGTGGTGGCGAAGTCCAAGGTGGAGTCCCTTTCTGCTGAGAATGAGTTACTCAAGGGTTAGATCTCTGCTCTTGCTGACGAGGCCAAGAAAGACAAGGATCGTCTGAAGACTTTAGAGAAGAGCATCAACACTGAGAAGGTCTTTTCTAAGCTGAAGGATAAGCAGATAGACGAGGCTTTTAAGAAGGCTAAGAAGGCTGGCTCAGAGGTAGTGGAGAAGTTTAAAATTTTTTATGAATACTTGGACAAGCTGTGCGACTATTACGTGGAAGGTTTTGAGCTTTTCCGAAAGTATTTGGCCAAGCATTATCCTGGCTTGGACTTTTCAAAACTTGACATAGAGGTCGTTGAGAAGGAGAAATTAGCTGACCGTCAATCCATAGAGGGAGTTGGAGAAGGTGGTAAAGTTGCTGCTGTTGATGAAGCTGTTCGCGTTGACCTGTCATCTTCTACTTTGCCTTAGAACTTTTTTTTTTTTTTGTAAGACAAAAACTATGTTCCTTTGGGCTCGTTGTTTTGAGCGTGTTTATTCTTCTTTTTGAACAATCTCTTGGACTTGTCTATTTTGAGCAAACAATTTACTTAGGTAATGAGTATATTTATATTTTTATCGTCAGTTCTTAAATTTTAGCTCTGCTCATTTTCCTTTGTCATTGCTCTTTTTCTTTTTTTCTTTTTTTCTTTTTTTCAGCAATTACATAGTCATGACCATGTCATTAGTAAGAGTGATATCTTGCTCTAATGACGATGTTGTTATGTATTAATAACATTTACAAGTCATGTAAGAATGACAATGCCGTTATGTGTTTAATTATAACATTTTTAAACCTTGTAGCAATGACGATGTGGTCATGTGTTAGGAACTTTCTTTAAGTCATGTATGAATGACGGTGTGGTCATGTATTAATAACTTTTTCTAAGTCATGTATGAATGATGATGTGATTATGTATTAATAACTTCTTTTTAAGTCATGTATAAATGACGATATTGTTATGTATTAATAACTTTTCTTAAGTCATGTATAAATGACGATGTTGTTATGTGTTAATAACTTTTCTTAAGTCATGTATCAATGACACATGCTTTGACGAGGTTATGTGCGTCCTTCTGTAGTGTTGGCCAGTAGTAACCTGCTCTGAGTGCTTTTCTCGCCAAAGATCTTGCTTTTATGTAGTTACCGCAGACTCCTTCGTGTATCTCTCACAGTACGTAGTCGGCTTTTTCCTTGTTAGCACATCAAAGATAGGGGAGAGAATGTCCTCATTTGTATAAGACATCATTGATAATGACGAAGCGAGTAGCATTGACCTGTATCTTTCATGCCTCATTCCTATCTTCTAGGAGCCGTCCTTTTTTCAAGTAACGGATGATGAGAGTCATCCATTCATCTTGCTCCTGTATCTTCATCACCTGCTCTCCTTCCATGCTCAGTTATCCCCTTATTTCCATACATAGTTCAGGAGATATGCCATGGTCATCTGACAAGGCTAGTCGTGCCAAGAAATCTGCTTAGCATTCTTTGTTTAAGGGATTTGTTGGAAATTGACATTGTCGAAATACTGTAGGAGTTCTTTGACGATCTTCAGATACTTTTGCAGTCTTTCTTCCTTTGCTTCATAATCTCCTCTTACTTAGCCAACTACAAGCTGAGAGTCGGCTTAGACGACGAGGGTCTTGGCTTCTAATACTCTTGCAACTGTTAGAAGTACTTCATACTTGGCTTAGTTGTTCGTTGTTGGGAACTACAATCTAATCGCGTACTTCAGGATTTCTCCCTCTGGTGATATGAGGACTAATCCTGCTCCTCCAGCTTTCTTGGTTGCAGACCCATCTATTTGGACCATCCATGTCTTCTTTTGGGGCTCTTCTTCTTCTAGGGGGCAAGTAAACTCTGCAATGAAATCGGCGAGGACCTGGGCTTTGAGTGCAACCTGGGGCCGATATACTATGTCGAACTGGCCCAGCTCTATGGCCCATTAGACGAGGCGCCCTGCTGCATCTATCTTATTCATCGTCTTCCTTATCAGTTGGTCTGTCATAACGATGATAGGATGTGCCTGAAAGTAGTAGTAGAGTTTTCTACAGGCTACCACTAGGGCGAAGGCGATCTTCTCTAGCCTTGGGTAGTTTGCTTCAACTCCTTGGAATGCTTGGCTAGTATAGTACACCAATCTCTGCACATCCTCCTCTTCCCTAATCAGTACCGAGCTTACTGTCGTATTAGATACTGCCAAATAGAGATGAAGCTCTCTCCTATCACTGAAGGGCTTAACAATGGTGGCTGTGTTAGGTAGTCTTTTAGCTTCGTCAGGGCTTCTTCACATTTGTCAATCCACTGAACGGCCTTATTTAATACTTTGAAGAGGCGCAGGCACTTGTCTGTCGCTTGAGAGATAAATTTGTTCAAGGCTGCAACTTTTCTTATTATGATCTGTATTTCCTTCACTGTCTTTAGGGATTTTATCTCCATTATTGCCTTTATCTTGTCTGGATTAGACTCGATGCCTTGTTAAGATACCATGAATCCCAAGAATTTCCCTGATTAAACAGCGAAAACATATTTCATTGGGTTCAGCTTCATTTTGTGCTTACGTAGTATGTCGAAGGTCTCCCTCAGGTCGTCTAGGTTATTTTTTGACTCATCAATGACCATACTAATTATGATGCTAAGATTAAATCTTGGAAACAATCTATTATTTCTAAATATAATATCACTGCGCATTGTTAGTGTGATGGTCACTTCATAAGTACAAGTTCTTGTGAGGTGGGCAGTAAGGGTTGGGATTCAAATCTTTAGGAGGAAATTTCACAAACATATACACTTAAATTAGGCTAAAGTGAGATTTCTATTTTAGTGTAAACATTTTCTAATTTTTGATTGACTGATTGGCCCATGCCTTAATCCCCATTTAATGAATAACAAATTAAAAACACATTCAAATTCAACCACTCCACTCGCAAATTCGATAAAAAAGTATAAATTAATTGTAACTTTATATAACAATTCAACTCAACTTTAACAACTATTGATCTTTGTAATTCTATTAAGAAAATTTTTGTTGTGTTAATATTTACTTTTGTTTTCACTCAATCACTCCCCTGTCCCATGCCCTTTGTCTAATTTTTATTTTATTTTATTTAAAATCACCCCTTTGTCTAGTTGTTTAATTGTCTTTTAGTGTTAACATTTACTAACTACTGATTGAATGACTGGCCCATAACCCAATCCTCACTTACAAATAACAAATTGAAAATACATTCAAATTCAACCACTCCACTTGCAAATTCAATCCCCTACAGTTATTATACACAAGTTTTTTCTTGGGTTCTTACAGCGAGAGAATATTCAGCCTTTCTCTCTTGATATCCTTGAGAACTCTCCAATCAAGAATTGTATGAGGTCATACCCCTGCTAAAGCCTTTTCTTTTTTAAATCCTTGAGAACTCTCCAATCTAGAATTGTATGTGAACGTAACCTTGCTAAAGCATGTGGTGGAGCAATTTGCCTAGGGTTGTAAATGAACTAAGCTTTGTCGAGTATTAGATGTTTAAGCTTGGCTCAACAACAAATGTAAAATGTTCAAACTTAGTCTGGACTCAAACCAAGTCTACAAACTATGTTTGAGTTTGGGATCGTTAGAAAGTTCTAAAGTTTGAACTTGGCTTGGCGTGACTTAATTCATTAGTCAAGCCAAGCTCAATCTCAATATCAAGCTCAAACTCAAGCTCAATTTTAAGCTTTTGAGCTTGAGATCCAATACAACTATACATTATCAAACCTATATTAAGCATATTATCAAGCCTATTTGATTTGGACATGTGGTCCTAATTCTCAATTAATTAAAAGCTTTGTAAGATATGAGTTTATATTTTAAGCTCCTATCAAGCCTTTTACCAATCCCATAAACCAGCCTAAACTCGACTTGTTTCTTATCGAACCCTATTGTTCCCGAGTCTGTTAATTAACATTTATTTTTGCTTAGACTCGGCTCATTTATTAAACAAGCCTAAAATAAAGGCTTAAGCTTGACTTTGTTTATAAACAAATAAAAATGAACGAGTTTTTTATCGAGCCAAGACCGAGTTATTTATAAACAACTTGCTTCATTTACGGCCCTAAACCCCAAAGATGAAATCTTGTTACTCAACTAGGAGGTGACAGCTTTAGGAACACATGATCAGCCACTTCGAATTCCATTTTTCGTCTCCTATGATCTACACATTACTCTTTTGTCTACTTTGGATATTGTCTGTAGTCGCTTCCTAAATTCTAATCAGTTGAATTTTGTCCACTTTCTGTTTCTGTTGTACAAGCTCAATGCCCAACATTCTCCATTTTGCAATATCATTCCAACGAATAGGTGGCCTGAACTACTTCCTGGCGTACAAAGCTTCATGTGGAGCTATCTAGATACTGGCTTGGTAGGTATTATACTCAGAACTCCACCAAAGGTAGGTGTTCTTCTCATAAGCCTCTAAAGTCAATAACACAAACTCTTAACATGTCTTCTAGTACGTTGATGGTTCTTTTTTACTGTCCATTCGTTTGGGAGTGAAAAGCTGTGCTAAATTCAATTTGTTCCCCACTGCCTTATGCAAGTTCCCCCAATAACTGAGACATAAAACTCTAAGCCCTATCAGATACAATGGACACGAGAGTCCCTTGAAATCTAACTATTTCATTAACACATAGTCTTGCTAACCCTTTAAGTAAGAAATCCACCTTAATGGCTAGAAAGTGTGCTGACTCCGTTAGTTCATTCACAATCACCCAAATTAATCTTTACCTCTAGGAGTCCTTGGCAACCTTGTCACAATGTCCATATAGTCATGTGTTCTTACTTCCATTCTTGAATGGGAAGAGGCTGTCACAAGCCCGTGGGCCTTTGATGTTTAAATTTCACCTGTTGACATGCCATGCACTATGCAACCTATTGAGCAATCTCCCTCTTCATATTGTTCAACCAGGGAAGTCTCTCAAATTTCAGTATATCTTGGTGCGCCCCGTGGGTGCACTGGGCATCCTTTAAGAACTTCCTTAAGGTGAAAAGTGGGCGGATGGAAAAAATGAAAGAAAAAAAGTGAAGAAAATAGGCAAATTTCAGTTGTTTAGTAACATTGTAAGTTGTAAGTTGTAACAAGAGAAAAGAGCTTGAAAAATTGGTGGTCCTAGCGTGTCTTTCTCTCTGTCCTCCACAACTTATAGTCTGTTTGGAAATAGTTTATTTAGTTAAAACTAAAAACTTTTTTTTAAAGTACTGTAAATAAAGTGTTAAAAGCTAATTGAAATAGTACAATGAACTCATAGATAGTACCAAAAATACAATAAAACTCACGAATAATAACAAATTTAAGCTAAGAAATAGTAAAAATAAGTTAAATAATTAAAAAAAAAATTTGTATTTTAATCTCCCCGTTATGAAAAAAAAAAAAAGAGTTGAAAACTGGTGCTTCTCTCTCTGCTCCAAAAAGTCAAGTTTGCTCTCCTCAATCCTCACGGTCCCATATTAACCATCTTTCTTTAATAAACATATTTTTTTCTTTTTTCGGCTTAGACTGTCAGTACCAGGCAGGTAGGAGCTTTTCTTCTTCTTTTTCTTTTTCTTTTTCTTTAAAAAAAAATATATATATATTTTAACCGTCAGTACCAGAAGAACCTGCAAAAAATAGCCACCAACGGCTAATTTTATGTGTTTTTTTTTTTTAAATTTAAAACTAATAATAATAAAAGGCTGAGATGGTTTTTTATTATTTTAATAATTTGTATAATTAAAAAAGAAAATGTTAGTGAGTAATATATATATATATATATATATCTGTTATCTATAAAAAAATTTATAATGTTTTATGTAACAAAGTAAAAGACTAAATTTATACCAATATTATTATTATTATTATTATTTTCTTTCCAATAAAATAAATAAGTTTTTCATTCTTTTACTTTTTTATTATCTCAACCAAACAATACGAGAGAAAATTAAAATCTATTATATCTCTCAACTTTTCCATTCCACTACCCAAACAAAGCGTTAAAGTTACTCTTTTAAGATTTGGATCATTTAGATCATTTGGCACACAAATCCATTATCAAACCTCAAGAATTCATCACTTGGATTATGAACTTGATGCAATTTATTTTTAAAGCTAGTCGTTTACTAGTACTTATGTTGTATGATAAGTAGATCCTTTCACTTATAACGGAAAGTTAGTTAGTTGATAGATTGTTAGTGAGAAGTGCAATAACCTAATAGTTAGTTAGAGATGTTTGTTAGGCTTTGACCAATCACATGGCAGCCACATAGTAGATTCTTGAAACTAAACTTTCTAGCCAATTAGCAGCTTGCTTATGTATCTATAAATAAGCAAGGCTGCCCTCATTGTAACTAGTTGAATTTGAACCCAAAAAATCTACCTATAAGGTATTATTTCAAGAGTGTGTCTCTTGAAAAACTAGTTCATTCTTTCTTTTCTTTAAGCAACTTAAGCTTTTCTAAAACATCTTTCCTTTTCACCATTTTTTCCTCCATCAGAAGCCGTCTCTACCATACTCCTAATCTTCTGCAACTACGAATCATTACCTTGTGCAACATTTATTATCTTTTCAACCAAAGTAGGCTGAACTCTAAAGCTTTGCCAACCGTGTTCTTGGCTCATGAAAAAACCTACCTCTATCCTTAACTTCCTTAGGTCTTCTAGGATGTGTGTTTGAAGAGTCAACAATGCTACCAAATTTCATGCAGAATTCCTACTCAAGGCATCAAGTCATCAACTACTACGTTGGCTTCCCAAGATGGTAATTAATAGTTAGCTCATAGTTTTTTAAAAACTCCCAAGTCTCCAACCACGTCCTCTTTCTTATGAAAGACGTACTTGAGGCTTGTGGTTAGTGACTATCTCGCATTGCTCTCCATATAACCATAGGTAATGCCTTAAAATAAAAATAATTGTTGCTAACTCCCAAGTTAGGTGTAGGGTAATTTTGTTTATATAAATAAGTTATATAGCTCATTAAATAGATCGAGTGACAAAAAGTACACTTAGCTGATCATTTGAATAAGCATATAGTGGATTGAAAGAATTTTCCTCCAAATCAGTTTTGGAGATAAAACTCTATTTGTAAATTTAAGCTAAATTAAGGAGGCTTGCAAGCCAAGTTGGGACCAAATTTTACATAATTCAAACTCGATATCAAAACTAGCTTTCTCCTTTCATTTTTGAAGGGAAAACGAATTACTAGTGTATGGTCCTACTAACTGCTAAGGCATTTCGGATGATATACCTGCACCTAAATTTAAGTAAAATTATTTGGTCCCTAGCACCTTCTTCAAGTCTATCATCTGACATTAAGCATGCATCAAGTTTCAGCAATCTGCTTGCTTGGGCAAGTGATAATACCTTCTACAAAGGGGACAACTACTACGTGCAAGTATTAAATCATGGTCACGGGCTCACGGCAATCCAAATTAGTGGTTTAAATGGCTTCATTTAATGGTTTGGAATGTATTACAAATTTAATTAGTATATCTAGTGCCAAAAATAACATGATACCATGTAATTTATTAGAGACGAAATAAAATCTTAAATGTTAAATCAAGAGTGAAATGGAGAGGATCTATTCTGCTCATAAAACCCAAAGAAATCTAAGTACACTTGATGAGCCCAAAAGCTTCAACACGTCAAAACTCTTGCAATTGTTCTTAGAAATTGGGAAAGTACAATGGTGCAGGGAAGTATGATGGGTTGTGATATGAATTAGAACTTAATGAGATGTAAGTTGTTTAGAACAAATTGATAGTGGTTAGGCACTTCAACAAAGAACACAGAGTTCTCATGAAAAGCGCTCAAATACCTATTTCATTCACATACAAGAATTGATTTACGAAGTTCTTACATTCTTGTACACAACGTTCTAAATGGCTGACAAGTGTCTAAATTCTACTAACCAATGCTTAAACAATCATCGATCTAACTAACTAACTAATTAGCTACAAGAGACTCAGGGTCGCTGCTGAATTAGCTACTGTTGCTACTGGTTTGTGTCAAGGCTAGCTGTGAATGTAAACAACCTCTTAAAATGCCCTGCATCATACAAATTAAGACCCGAGAGAGAACCAATCTACAACGTTTTTTTTTTAAAAAAAAAATTGGTTCATTTAGCAGAATTGCATTGCAGAAAATCTAACACACTGCAAATACAAGACATACCAACATTTATCACAGAAGTAATTACTTATTATAAAATCTTTAATTAGTGTTTATGCATATCCAAATAAAATATCAACTCAGACATTAGATGAAAGTACTTTTCCTAAACATGAATCCACTCTAACAAATAAGAGACGTCATAGATGAATGACCACGGCTGTATAGCTGAAGGTTCTTCTCAGAAGCAAGCATCCAAAAGGCAGCAACAACAGAGTGCTGCTAAACTGCAAAAAGCACCAAACCTTGTTAATTTTTCCCGAATCACCATATTTCTTAGCTTCATCTTTTTAAATTCATATATCACCTAATTAAATAGTTCTTACTAATTGATCCATGTTATCAGAAATACTTGTTTGCATTTTTGAGTATAATGTATGCAGCCTAATGTTTACGAACTCAAATACAAAAGATGCCATCGTCACTAGTGCAAAATTGCTATCATAAATGCTGGTTGAAAAATAATTATTCTCTGCTTTCAAATATTCCACGCTGGAAGGCACAAAGAATAGAATCTCCCTCAACTAAGGCAAAGTTAAATGGTACGTCACCATTCATATGGAAATTTCAAAACAAAAAACCAAAATCAATATGGCAAATGGCAATAGCAATGGTAGATGTGGAACTATAATGCACCGAAAAAAATACTAGAGCTAACCACTGACTCAGGTATTTATTTCAAAATTGTGTCCTTTAAATTGAGGAAGCACGCATTAGGAAATCACCAGACCCTAGAACCGCATTAAGGCCAATGCACATTTTAACCACTGATTCAGGTATTTATTTCAAAATTGTGTCCTTTAAATTGAGGAAGCACACATTAGGAAATCATCAGACCCTAGAGCCGCATTTAGGCCAACGCACATTTCAAAGACATATGGAGAGGATTGTTTTACACTATATATAGCTTACTCTGCCAAATTGAAATTGAATTTAATACTAGCCTAAGTTACTTGATGCCTTTTGTCTGTGAAAGCAAGAATCCGTTGTACATGTTACAGCAGAGCACCATTGAACACTAGGAAAGGGAAGAAGTGTGCAGATTTTTTTGTTTAAACGTCCCCCGGCTGACGAAGAACCTCTATGCTTGTTAGATCTGCCTGAAGTATAATTTTCTCATACTGTTTACACTTGACACTTCTTGCAGTTTTTAAGGGTCACGTGTTCATATGGTGTTGGCTGCAGTGCACTGGAGCTAACCCGTGCCCAGTTTTTAACATTATCTCCTATATTTAACCCCCAAAAAAACTAATATGCTGAACAATTAAAAGATCAAAGGAGACCAGAAATCTTCAAACTTCACATTCTAAAAATGTAGACGAATATTTTTATTATAAAACAAATTAGCAACATAACATAAGCCGTGTGAAACAGTGCAACCCTCTTCAGAACAAAACCCAAACAATTAAAATTAACTAGTAAAAAAAAATAAAATTGTTTGGAACAAAAGGTAAAAATTCCCAATTGCTTGAAAAAAGACGAAAAGCAAAACACATACCATAATGTACCAGCAAAACTAATTATCCAATAATGCTTAGAACCACGTGTGTGTGTGTGTGTGTGTGTGTGTGTGTGTTTGAGAGAGAGAGAGAGAGACATACCATCCTTCAAGACAACCCCCATTGTCTTGCCTAGGAGGCTGTGAGTACTGATTATACCCTTGTTGTGGCGGGTACCCAGGTGGAGGATAGCCTTGCACAGGGTATCCTGTTGGAGGATAAGCATCCTTCGGATAACCTACATGAATTCAACAACAAAAACCCATCAAAACTAGTTCTTGTTTTAAGTTCAAAAGAACCCCATATGAGATTCTGAGAACACGTTTTACCTTGAGAAGGAGGAACACCAATTGGAGGCTGTTGCTGGGGATAGTAATTACTCATCTTTTCTTCACAACAAAACAAATCTCTCCTTCTGCTTAACTAAAATATTTGAGAACGACTGGAATAAGTTTTGAGGCTTAAGGTGGTTTTTATAGAATAAAACTATAAAGGCAGCGAAGTATGAGACTGGAATCTGAAACGAAGTTTCCTTTCGATGCCCAAACTGACTCAAAAGACAACGGCGAAGAGACACGGTTCTACTCTGCCTTAGCAATAAGGTAAGGAATAAAAGTTGATCGCATCGCACTCGTAAGTCGTAAAGCTAATAGGAAAGAAAAAGTAGGAGAAGTGTAGAAGTTTCAAGTTTTAACTTTTCCTCTTTTTTCTAAAAAAATTAAAAATATCTTTTTATTTTTAAGGAGAAGAAGGAAGAAGAAAAAGGAGAAAATATCTTTTTATTTTTAAATTTTAATTTAAAAAGTAGTTTCAACTTTTTATAAGCTCCTTTTTGTTAAAAATAATTATTTCTCAGATTCTTTATATGGATAAATGACAATATAACGCAAGTGCTACCGACGTGTTTATCTTATCTTATCATTTCATTTATTTTATTTATAATATAAAAGTTTAAAATTTCTTACAATATTTTTTTAACCCTATGACTTAACACTGTTTGAAACAATATGTATAAAATAAAAGTTGAATTAAAAGTCATAATTACGTCAACTGGCTATTCTCATTAATTAGTAAATTAATTATATATTTCTTGTTAGAATATATTTTCTCAATTAAGGGATAATATCTAACAACTATGGTAAAAATTTATCATTTAAATTTCAACAATTTAAATTCTATTCAATCTAAAATTTTATTATAAAAAAATTTATAAACTATCCCAAACAAAAGCTCAAGTTTTTTTTTTTTTTTTTTTTTTTTTATTATTTTAAATCATGTTCTAACTAAGAGATAAGATTTAACAATAATTTAAAACAAATTTAATTTATATTCAAACTAAAAATCTATTATCAAAATTTTCTAAACTTAAATCCCACACAACTCATGTTTTTTTTTTTCCCTCAAATTGCATGATTTAACAATACTTTAAAACAAATTTAAATTCTATTCAAACTAAAAGTTTATTATAAAAAATTTCTAAACTTAAATCCCAAACCACCCACATTTTTATTTTTTTATTTTTTTCCTCAAGTTGCATCTCATTAAATTATTATTTTATTAGGTTATTAAATTTCAAAGTTATTGACTAGGGGCTAAGATTTAACAATAATTTAATTTAGATAAAAATTTATCATCTAAGTTTTAGAAATTTAAATTCTACTTTAACTAACAATCTGTTATCAAAATTTTTAGAACTTAATATATATTCAACCATGGCTTTTCAATACAATCCCTCTTAACCAATAAGTCACCCATATAATTAAATCCCACACAATACACCTCACATTGTTGTATTTTTTTTTTTTTTTTTCAAAATTCAACTTATGCTTATGTTTTAATCTAATAAATTCATCTTAATTATTGTTCTTTACTTCTGAATTTGCATGTAAAATATTATGCCAAAGGAAGTTTATAGAAGTTTACTCTAAAGAAGCAAAACAATGAACATCCATTTAAGTTCTTGGTTCTCTTATATAAGTTTTTTTATTTTTTTTATATTCTAAAATTTTTGAACTCTTTTGTGTATGTTTTGATTTTTGCTTTTGGCTATTGTATTTAATTTGTGTGTGTGTTGATTTTTTTCACTAGAAAAAAATCAGTATTGAGGAACTATTTTGTTTATTGTAGTTTGTGCTGGCTAAGGTATAGATTAAAAATAACCCAAATATGAATTATCAAACTCATTCTATATCTCATATTAAGCAATTTATAAAAATAGATAAACACTGGTAAAGTCTAAACTCTAAACAATCAAAACTTAAAGTAATTTTTTTATTAAAATTATTTATTTATTATATAATTTATTATTACTATTTATTTAATAATTTAGTTTTAATTATTTT
This sequence comes from Quercus gilva, assembly GCA_023621385.1. Classification (NCBI taxonomy): domain Eukaryota; kingdom Viridiplantae; phylum Streptophyta; class Magnoliopsida; order Fagales; family Fagaceae; genus Quercus; species Quercus gilva. Next base: position 14,481,258 of record CM042478.1, read on the forward strand.
AAAAAATTTGAGCTTATGAATCTTCATCAAGCCATGCATCACTGCATCACACGGGAATAAGACTAGTTCTCAATATTATCTGCTTATTTTTCCATCTCTGGTTTGTACTTATTTACCATTGGCTATATAAAGTGTGGGGCCTAAGAATTTGGTAGCCCCGGCCCACTTCCTACTAAGCCCAAGGCCCGCGCCGTGGAGAAGGCAGCGTCCGAGGATGAACAAGGAAGGCCCAAATTGCCAAGGAACAGCGCCGAGGATGATCTTGTCCTCGGACAGCCAAGATTATAGAAGGGAAGAACGACACATCATCAAGGACAGCCTCCCAGAGCATCCCAAGAAAAAGGACAGGTACCATGGATTAGTCATGGGAGTACGGTGGGAGAGCAATTCAAGGAGAAACTGTCATTTCCACATTAAATGCCCACAGCCGATATTCTGGACACATTAATGAGGAAATGACCTCTGAACAGTGCTACCTTGGCTGCTGCAACTCACAGGAGGTCTGGAAAGGCGGCTGATGGGACAAGCACTTAGGTAAAGACTTGGATGATCAACAAGTGGAAGACAGAGATCAATGAAAGAGGACTATATAATAAGAGAAACCCCCCGTAAAAGGGAGGGGGGGAGAATTCTTGTAACGACTTTTATTCATTAAGAAAAGCTTCTCGGATTGTGCCGAGGACAAAATTTTTTAAACTTATCCTCAGTTCCTCTCCGTTTGATTACCATGAGCGCCATATTGACTGTTGTCCATTCGCTAATGTCTAGTTCTTTGGCCCACTTTCTATAAATTCATTGTATTGGGCTAATTGGGTTTGAGTTTATTCATCCAGAATCAGAAGTGCTCAAACCCAATCCCTACAATTGGCGTCGTCTGTGGGAAGAACTTGTGTGTTAGTGAGTGCAACAGTCAATCATGGTATGATCGAGCTTCCATCAGTAAGAGTCCTTAGACCCCCTACTTCGGAAAGTCAACGCACACTGGCAACATTCTTTGATGATTGCACAGTCTGCGGTATAGAGCACATGGCTATGTTCCTGATTGTTCCCACATTGTTAGCTCACTTAGAGTTAGTGGCTGAATACTACCGTCGGTTTTGTTAAAGTTAGGGTGACAATTTTGCGTTACCGTCAACAACACTAACTCCAAGTCCCATGGAAGGAAAAAGCAACAACACACTCACTCATGAAACAATTATCGCAGAGAAACGAAAGATATAGAAAGTAAAGTAAGTAAAAAGTAAAGCCACTTCTTTATTAAATAAAGGAAAGGTACATCATATACCAAATAACTTAGGCAGGTTTGTTCTAAAGCTAACTATAAAAATAGATACTTAGGCAGGCTTGTTCTAAAGCTAACTATAAAAAGAAAGGCTGAGGTAGGCTTGTTTTAAGGCTACCAACAACAATCGAGCCAATATGGGTGGTACCAACGATGAGAAAGAAGAAGAAGCGGAAGCGCCTGATGGCCCCATCTTAAAATGTTCCCTTGATTCTCTCCCAGTTTCATGATAATTAAACATTGGAGGTGGCAACATTGGAGCATCAACCATCCTGCAATCTTACAAACCTCCATTGCAAGATGCCCTACCATCAAGGTGAAATCCAAACTTTGTCGTACCGAAAGTCTGATGCGATCTACGCACGCTTCGGCTCTCGGCTAAAGGAGGAGGGTCCTCTTTCTTGCTCGGTTGAAAGGAAGGAACGTCTTAGGCCTCTGCTTCCTTTGCCTCCACTGTGTCGTCTAGGACCGGAGCGGCATTCTCTGTTCCTAAAGGGGGCCTGGCTTCCTTGCCCTTGCCCTTGCCCTTATTCAGGGCCATGCCATTCCCCTAGGCCTTGTTCACAATCTTGGCAGGGTCCTTGGAAAAGGTGGAGAACTTAAAGTTCCTATTAAACTCAAGAATTTGTAAAATGTGAGAGAATGATTCCCCTAGAGCACCTTATATAGACGGCGAAAACTGGTGGAAATTAATCCGCACGGAATCCAAAGGAAGAATTACAAGCGATATTAACCCCGCCCAATTTTCAATGAAACCGCCAGTCGCTAGATCTGCGTTAATCCACAAAGGTATTAATGAGGGCGTGCCTTGCGTATCGAAGCATCAAGTACGCAGCTCGAATAGCCAAAAGACGCCTCGTAATTGGAAGTGCCGAGAAAGTGGCGCGATGGGGCTACTGTCATACATCGGGGTAGAGGGCCAGGTTGCCCATGTCCAGGTCAGTGCTGGGCCAAGGGCCTAGTCTGCGGAAGGACCCCTCCTTCGTAAAGCGAGCTTAAGGCCATTACCACCCTAAAGGCAAGCTTTTCGACGCTGAAGACAAGTCCCTTCACTTCAAGCAATAATGACTAAGGGTTAGACTGAACCAAGGTCTTGCATGGTCCTCAAACTCAAACCTATGAGGAAACTAGTTATTTCAAGAAGAACCTAGGTGCTAGACTGAACCAAGGTCTTACATGGTCCTCAGACTCAAACTTATGGGGAAACTAATTACTTCAAGAAGAACCTAGGTGCTAGACTGAACCAAGATCTTGCATGGTCCTTGGACTCAACCCTATGAGAAAACTAGTTACTTCAAGAAGAACCTAGGTACTAGACTAAACCAAGGTCTTGTATGGTCCTCGGATTCAAACCTATGGGGAAACTAGTTACTTCAAGAAGAACCTAGGTGCTAGACTGAACCAAGGTCTTGCATGGTCCTTGGATTCAAACCTATGGGGAAACTAGTTACTTCAAGAAGAACCTAGGTGCTAGACTGAACCAAGGTCTTGCATGGTTCTCAGATTCAAACCTATGGGGAAACTAGTTACTTCAAGAAGAACCTAGGTACTAGACTGAATCAAAGTCTTGCATGGTCCTTGGACTCAAACTTTTGGAGAAACTAACTACTTCCATCAAGGATGTGAACAGACACAAGCCCATGAGCATCGCTTTAAGCATTCCGAAGTACCTTGAACTTAACTCCACAGCATAATCAGCAGCTGACGATTTTCTTAAGGTTAGTAGATTTTCAGAACATACTTATTGGTACCCTTATACATTGTGCCGTGGTATTTGATCTTAGGATTTAAAGGCTTATCTTTATGAATACTGTGTGCTTAGCATTCCATCTTACCATTCATGATTTTCAGAACATACTTATGGGTACCCTTGTACATTGTGCCGTGGTATTTGATCTTAGGATTTAAAGGCTTATCTTTATGAATACTGTGTACTTAGCATTCCATTTTACCATTTATGGCAACCAATTCATGAGGTGCAGGATTAATATTGTAAGGTCTTCCCCTTAATATTTAACTTAGCAAAAGCAAATCATATTGTTAAGGCTCAATTATTAACCAAAGTCTAAGTGGGAATTATCACTGTGGACTTAACATTTTTTAACTGCTGGTTCAAAATAGAAAGTAAGCCATTATAGAGATTGTTCAGTTAATGATCAAATTATAAGCGATAAAAGTAGCAGAACCCATCACAATGACAGTAAACGCATAATGTGAAAAATGGACTTAACATTTTTTAGCTGCTGGTTCAAGATAGAAAGTAAGCCATTATAGAGATTGTTCAGTTAATGATCAAATTACAAGCGATAAAAGTATCAGAACCCATCACAATGACAGTAAACGCATAATGTGAAAAATGAAATCTTATACGTTCAATCCAAAAGTCACTTTACAATGTTCAAAAAAAAAAAAAAGAAAAAAAAAAAAAAGAAAAAGAAAAGCCTAAAGCAAAAGTACAACTGGTGCTAGCTAAAGGGGGCTACTTCTTTAACTTTATTTTGAGTCCTTCCTTGAGGAGCTGAGCAGAAAGGGTCTCCGGGTCCTTAGGGCATTTAGGTAAGGGTGCAACTCGCAAAGGATCAGCTGGAAAAGGTGCCTCCTCGGCATCAGGCGCTTAGGCTTCGGAGGAGGGTCTTGCAGCACCCTGGAGCGCTTCCGAGTCAGGGCCTTCGTGTGTCTCCTTTACTCTAGGATGCTCAGTTTCCTTGGCAGGCCCTTCAGAAGTGGTAGTAGCCAAAGCAGCTTCACTTGGAGCAGTACCAACTTCCTCAGAGACCAGGTCAGCCTCGGAGTTAGGTAGAGCAGCCTCACAGATGGTTGATGAGTAATACACATTCTCCACCTTCCACAGGTCAGACAAGGCCTCAACTCCAGCTTGTCTGAGGACCTCATTCCATTCCTGGGAGTAGTAGAGCCTGCATACCCCAAGGACTTGAGCTCTGAGGGCGACCTCTATCTCAGACACCCCCGAGCCATAAGCCTCCTCCTCAGCCGCCTCTTTAGTGGCCTGAGCCTCCTCCTTGGCAAACTCTGCCTCTACCTTAACCCATAGGGCTTCATCCTAGGCAAACTCTGCAACGTTCTTGGCTCTCTCTGCCTCGGTTGCCTATTTCTTCAGCTCGGCAATTTGCTCTTTGGCAATCGTCAGCTGTTCCTCTGCCTCGAGTAAGCGCCTTGTTTGGTCCTGAGCTTATTTTTGAGTGCCAGCTAAGTCGGGTACTGCACTATCTCTGGCCCTTGTCATCTCCTTCAGTTCCTCTTTTGCCTTTTTAAGGTCAGCCTCAGAGTTCTTAAGAGTCCGCGTAGCATTCAATTGCTTGTCACGCTCCTGATCCAAAGCCTTGCTATGGTTATTAGCCTCCTCCTCCAACCTAAAAGTGGTCTAGACAGCCTGCGAGTTGAGACAAGCTTACTGTAAGTTGGGAACCGAAAAGCAAAATTTAATGAAGGCACAAGTGGCAAAGGTCTTACTATGCCTAGGTACCTCTTGAGACTAAGGACCACCTCCTGCCTCCTCAAGTTCCTCAGCTCGGCCATATCAATTGGTAGCAGCAAGGACCTCTCCAGCACATCTGCCACATAGTTGCCATCCCCTCCTTGGCAGTCCCTAAGGGAGACGTTGTCCATCAGGGGAGCCCTGTGAAGCATTGGTGCAGGGAGCCAAGCTTGAGATTTAGGTCGAGTATCAACTTCTCTGTCCTGGCCTTGATGCCCTGTCTTTAGCTGCTTCGGAGGTTGCTGATTCTCATCCTCTTCTTGAGAGGAACGAGATCTATCAGCCCCCATAGGTCGCTTGCCTTTATCTTTTTTCTGTTTGGGATCGAAGGGCTCGGACCTTGGTGACAAACTTGGTTGAGGGGGAGGAGGTGGAAGCTTAAGCTGGGCGGAGGACTTGGTTTGAGCAGGTTGAGACTTGGGGGAAGAAGGAAGAAGCTTGGAATGAGACCCCTTAGCGCATTCTTCCCTACCTGGCCCTCAATCAGATCAAACAGGCTAGTTTGGGACTTCCTCTTGAAACCCATTTCGACCCGAGAAGAAATCCCTTTTGACAAGATATCTGCTTCAGTCAAGTTGGGATCGGCAAAGTCACCAGAGAGATCTTCGGGCGGATTTACTTGGTCGAAAGTGCCAAATTCGTTCTCGGACGGACCCAAATTCGCAACTTTTTCCTCTCTCTCTGCACCTTCTCCCTCGTCCTCTACAGCCTGATGGGATGAAGAAGGGTCCGACAAAGGAACACTCTCTGGGATAGGAGATCCTTCAGGGAGCAGGAATCCGTGTTCTACTACAGTTATCTTGTGAAGCCAAGGATCTTTGGCTCTGATCACGTACTTCGGAGCCGAGACCGATTTCTATATTAGGTCGTAGCCAAGGATCTTGTGGGCAGTCCTAACTTGATTATCTACTTCGTTCACGAAGATCTCCGACCTGAGCACGATTTCCAAGTTTGCCTTGTTGACCAAAATGGAAGTGCCGTTCAAAAGTGTGCGAATCTGTAAAAGAGAAGGCATGTTCATATTAGCAACCAAGCAATGTAGACTACGATAACGCAAAGGGTCATACTCTTTCCTACTCTAAATATCCCATCTGGCGTCCCTTCCACTGTTGAACAGTGAAGGCCATCATGCCACTCCCCGAACAAAATGAGAAAGTCCTTATTTAACCCATTGTTGGACTTTAGGAGGCACTGGATAAGCCGAACCTTGTCCTCCCTCGTCTTCATGTAAAAGGATTTGCCTTTTAGGTGTTGGAGGTTGTAGCACCAGTTTACATCATGGTGGGTTAATCTCAACTCTATTTTCTCGTTTAGATCGTCCACACAACCCAGAATCCTAAACACGTTAATGGCGCACTGGGTAGGGGCTAATCGGAAGTGCCTAAGGTAGTCCCTCATCACTGACCCCGTAGGGATCCTTATACCACCTTCTAGGAAAGCGATTATGGGGATCACTACTTCACCCGCTTTTCTCCTAATGTACCACTCCCCTTCCTCACAGTACCTCAAACCCACATTGCTAGGTATCCTATAATCGGCGATGAATTTTTCCATCGTCTCTTCAGACTCAACCAACTTCTTAAATCTACCCATCCTAAAGAACGATCAAAAGATTCAGGGAAAAGCGAAAGAGAGAGAGGAGTAAGAGGAAAAGAAACTCGGACAGGAGAAAATATGAGTCAGAAAGAAAAGAAAACTTACAGAAATGAGGAAATGCTCCTTGGACAGGCTTTTTATGCTGAAAAGAGACGTAAGACCAGTTGGAGACTTGACCAAGTTTAGAATATGTGTGCAAGAGACCTTGAATGCAAAAGTAAGGAGGCAAATCGGTTCAAATGGGTATCTATACCCCCAGTTAAGAATAACCGTATGGGTTTTCCTGCCCATAAAGTCAAAAATATCTCCACCGTTTGATTATCATCACACTGTTAAACGTGGGAAGCACAGAGCCACCAGAGTTTAATGCGAGCGCGCTTAATACACCGAAGCGTTAGGAACCACGCCTTCGGCAGGTGAAAGGACTTTGGCACTGAAAGAAGACAAGGCTTGCCAAGACATAACAAGGGCCCGAAGACATCAAAATCCTCCTCCCTGCCCGAGGAGACGAACAGCAGGATTTTGAGGGGCTATTGTGGGGCCTAAGAATTTGGTAGCCCCAGCTCACTTCCTACTAAGCCCAAGGCCCACACCAAGGAGGAGGCAGCGTCCAAGGATGAACAAGGAAGGCCCAAATTGCCATGGAATAGCGCCGAGGATGATCTTGTCCTCGGACAGCCGAGATTATAGAAGGAAAGAACGACACATCATCAAGGGCAGCCTCCCAGAGCATCCCAAGAAAAAGGACAGGTATCATAGATCGGTCATGAAAGTACGGTGGGGGAGCAATTCAAAGAAAAACTATCATCTCCACATTAAATGCCTGCAGCCGACATTCTGGACACATTAATGAGGAAATGACCTATGAACAGTGCTGCCTTCGCTGCTGCAACTCACAGGAGGTCTGGAAAGGCGGCTGATGAGACAAGCACTCAGATAAAGGCTTGGATGATCAACAAGTGGAAGGCAGAGATCAATAAAAGATGACTATATAATAAGAGAAACCCCCCGTAGAAAGGGGGGGGGGAGAACTCCTGTAACGACTTTTATTCATTAATTAGAGAAAAGCTCCTCGGATTGTGCCGAGAACAAACTTTCTTAATCTTATCCTCAGTTTCTCTCCGTTTGATTACCATGAACGTCATATTGACTGTTGTCCATGCGCTAATGTCTAGTTCTTTGGCCCACTCTCTACAAATTCATTGTATTGGACTAATTGGGTTTGAGTCCATTTATCCAGAATCAGAAGTACTCAAACTTAGTCTCTACATAAAATATAAACAATTTCTCTATGCAATTGTCACATTCATTGTGATGACATGTGCAGTCAAAACACAATATTGCAAGAAAGTAGAGAATTTGGATGAGCAAAGAACTTTCAAATGATATTAAATATATTTTTGTGCCAATCACAAGTTAAAATAATATAATATAAAATAGGTAAATATTATACCAAGACTCACCAAAACTAAAAATGAAGATATTGTAAAATTATTATAACATTTTGTTGTTTCCTTATACTTTCTCAATTTTATATCTTAAATGAGAGTCAACCTTGACATTTTATAACATTATCATCCAACTTTGCTATCCCTTCTATCAAATTCATATAAAAGAAAACAACAACTTTTTTTTTCTTCCTTTTAGTTTTCTATTTTCTATTTTATATAGGGTAAGACTATCTACTATAACTTCTATCAAACTCTGCAAAAGTGTGGGAGACTTACGCACTAATTACAGAGGCAAGGGAAACAGAAAATGAATTGTTATTACAGGGTAAGAGAAAAAGAATACAACCACCATTTTAGAGTGAAAAGTGAAAACATCTGCATAAATGTTGTCGTCTTTGAAACAGCCAGAACCCGCCCGTTTGGCCTTTATTTAAATGTCAAAAAGTGCAGCGGAATGGTTTACACTTTACTCCCAGAGTCTGAACTGCCAACCGCATCTTCAACTCTTTCTTTTCTTTTTTTAACTGGAGTCCACCTAGATAAGCCCTGTCATCCACTATTATGATGTTCCAGAATTTGTTTTTTTTTGGCAATTAAAGTTTACTTGCAGTGAAACTGAAATATCCTTAGCTAGGTTACACCCTTCTTTTATTTGTTAGCCAAAATTTAATGAAAGTTAACTCCCTTATTTACCCAAAAAAGAATATTGAGTGGTGTGAGGAAAATGCTGTTTCTGAGCTGAACCTTTGACTGCAAGTGTGAAAGAAAAAAAGAGTCTGGGTACAAATTAATTCATTGAGCTCTTTAATTATCCCATGAACAAGGAGATCAATCTTGGCACCCAAGGTTTGTTGTACTGGAGGCAAAATCACCGTGAAATTAGCACGTACAACAACCTAACATAAATTACACAATCTCTCTCTCTCTCTCTCTCTCTCTCTCTCTCTCTCCCTCCTAAAAAAAAAAAAAAAAAGAGAGATAAAATCTAATTTCTTAAATAATCTCATCTTCATAGCAGGCACAGCACCACCTTGATAAGATTTGGCACAGCACCGACGAGCCTCGCACTATTGTAGTATAACTGTTAATACAGCATAGGCCACTGAGATTTCCTTGCATTGCAGTCACAGTAGGATGCAAGGAACACTTCCCAGAGAGCATTAGGCTAGGCACACAAAATGCTTCATGACATAGCCAACAAAATCCAAAGCCACAATGAGCAGTGGACACATCAACGATATTACTGTTGAAAAAGTCTATTAATCAATCCCCACCTGTTCAATCCCTGGAGAGAGAGAAGGGGGTAAACTGAATGAAAACAACAGCCTAATTGAGTATATATCATGATGTTTAATTGATCCTACCAAACAAGTAAACCAGAACGTGTCCACTACTTTGAGCTATAATGATGGCTGCTTAAAACCAGAAGAGCCACTTACGACGCTTATCAGTTCTAGATGTGTTGGGGTCTACAGTGATTCTTTCTGCATTACCAATAAGCCATTTGCTGAAATCAGGCGAAGAAACAAGTTCTTCCATAGCTTTCTCTGTGGAGTGTCTGGTGAAGTTTTTCCACTCAGCCTTCGAGAAAATTTTCTTTTCAGGTGTAGTATGGAATGTGGAAGGGTATAACTCTGAATCTGACTGCTGACAAGGTGATGTCCTGGAAAAACCTGAAGGATTGAATGTGTAAAGAGCATTTCCAGTGTGTAACAGGCATTGATCCTAATATATTTCTTCTTATTAGTTAGATTAAGAATACAAGAATCAGGCAAACCTCGTTCAGCAGATTTGCATGAAGCCAGAGTGAAATTTTTGGTTCGAGGCGCAAGGAAAATGGGGTCTTCATCACTCTGAACCCTGTATGTATATTTGTCATGTGAATCTTCAAAAGCTGATAAATCAGGAACCCGAGATCTTCTGCGGTTCTTTTTTGGAAATTTCACTGTATTCCTGTACAAGTAGTTCACAAATATAATGCATTTGAAACCACAGGACACATGAAAAGTGAAAAGGAATATGCATGATGATATTGCACATAGTTTAAGATGAATTATTAGAGCTAAAAAGGTTCAAAAGATCACGCAAATATGTTGCGTAATTTTTCCAGGCCAATCAATAAATCATCTTCAGATTACTGGAAACTAAGAATGTATCCCCCCCCCCCCCCCCTCCCTCCCTCTCTCTCCTCCCAATAAAAAATAAAAAAACCACAGAACGTTTCCCACACTATCAAATTTTGGAGACACCTATTAAACATATCAGTGCTGAAGACCTTAGTGGATGAAAAGGAAGCAGCTCTTGAATTCCTGATGATGGAAGGTAATCGTTAAGCTCCAGAATAGTAAAATCATACTTGTACAGGCGACGAATGAATCTAAAAATTCTCCACAAAGATGAAGAGATCATTATTCCAGATATCAAAGCTTCTGCTGCCAGTAGAGGATCCGCAGAACTCTGAAAGCAGAACATACTTGTCAAGGTGGTTAACTTTTGTTCGAGAATGAAACACTCATATGCAATAAACTAGATCATGGTTTGCTATATATACACATATGTGTGGGGAATAAGAATTTGATACTTCTGAGATCAATGAAAAGAAACCTGAAGAATCATAACAGCAGCCAAAATACGGATGGACCATGCAACAAAGTTTGAGGTGCTTATATCAATTGATCCATCTTCTGTCAGGACAAGTTTGCGGACTGCCCAGAAGCCCATCCATGCTCCGGTCAGAACAAGAAAAGCCAGCAGAAATATTGCCAACTGCAATTCACAATTTTGAGAAACATCTCAATTTCTTAATTTGCTAAGCATTACCATCAGTTAATACCTATAATATTTACACATTTATTATAACTACATAAATCTAAAGCGCAGGGCTTTTCTAATTGGAAAAAGCTTAGTTGCAAATTTGGTTGTAGCCAATGACTACAAGTCCAATTAATATCTTTTTATTGGATGTGAATTTGACAAATCCACCATTAGATTACATTTTCTTCTTATATCCTTCATGCTTGCAAAATTTATAGAAGATCAAAGATCAATAGGTATGTCATAAACCAAATGTTTAAAATTTCGAGTTTTTGTAGTCTAAAATTATGCATAAAAAAATGGTTTATAAATCAAATAGTAAATAACAGCCAATTAAACACGAAATTTAACATGCGCGTTAAGAACATAACTTACATACAATCCAATGGTTAGATTTTCAAAATATGTTGTCATATTAATTTTTTAAGTGGGAGCTGTAGCTATTGGCTACAAAGCCAAATTTTGTCCTTTCTAATTTGAATGAAGCATTCAATATAGCAGCCACTGCCTGCTTTAACACAAAATCCAAGTGCACTACAGAAATGAAACTTCTAATACACGAGAAATCCTGGATACAATAACAGAAACAAAGATACCAGATGATCAACATAAAAAATAGAGGTGTAATTCTATGGTTCTGACTGAATTAAGAATTTGAGTTTCAATTTAGGCAACCAATATTACATACACATCCAAAGAAAACTTTTCTTTTTAATTATGTAAAGGTTAATAGATTGGAAGGATGGCAATCAAAAACTAAGAAAAGAGAAGAATGCATTTTATTATACAACTGTACACTGCAAAATCTTGTAGACATTGGCGAATTTCCATGAAACAACTTCAAGGAGACACTCCAGTTTGAACAGGGAAATAGATAATTTTACCCTTTTCCTAGGGGGAGTAAGAGTGGTAAAGTGCTAGCAGTTAATCAGCATATTCTGACTAGAATTATCTAAATCACTTACAATGATGCTAACAAAAATAAACCCTAATATAGGTTTTGCCAAGCTCTCAACTGCAACTGGATAATGTAGATGACTAGTATGATTGTATCTGTGCTTTAACCTGGGCTATTTTCTGTTTTGATATATAAGATTTATTGCATTCCCACCCGCCTCTTTACCACAGAAGCCAACCCAGAACTTTATGCATCGACACATAAGGCAAACATTAGGGACCAAAATGGTAATTAAACCTTTTTTTTTTTTTAATAATAGATTTACAAGGCAGTTATCAGAATAATTTAATATAACTTACATACAGGATTATACATGTCTTCACTGATTCCTATCTCTGTAAGTATCGTACGCAACAATCCAGGTAAGTAACGGAGAAGAAAAGATCCCAAACCAACCTGAGAAAAAAAAAATCATTGTATTCACATAATCTCTTTGATACAATTGAGGAGGGAAAAAGTGAGTTGATTCAAGGTTGATACCCACAACAGATGAGTACATAAAAATTGCAAGAGAGTTCCTTCGGCCAGTTGGGAGAAGCTTCATCCCCTATCAATAACAAGAACAATACTAACATATTACAATATGAGAGACAGATGCCAAAGCAACTAAAATAATTTCTCCAGGCTGAAGTTTTTTGTTTTTTTTTTTTGAGAAGACTCCAGGCTGAAGTTAGAGACACAAAAATCATTCAAAGCCTCAACCCCACCAACAAGCTGACATAAATTACAACAACAAAACTGATAAATCCAATTTGAGCTGAAAAGAAATGCATAAGATAAAATCAGTAATACACATTAAAACAAACTTTAAAGAGATGTCAAATTTTAAACTGAATGCAAAGCATATATGAGTTTCAAACTTCAAACTGAATGTGGGATCCAGTAAATTCTTTTGGACAGTTAGGAAACCTTACCCAAATAACAATACGGAAGCAAAACTAGGACAACCAATTTTAACCAAAGGAAAGAAGGAGAATAAAAAGGAGAAGTAGAAGGAAAGACATCAGATTGGATATTAAAATAATGAATTATTGGTACTTGAAAACACTGCTACTAAAATTACAAATTTGAACAAAAAAAAAATATTTTGCAAATGAATATCAAATAGACACCACCACAAACAAAATCATAAGTGAAACACTGGAGAAGAAGACTAATAAGGGCCAAAACATCATCTTCACACTCACACCTCCAGATTTTGAGCACAAATAAAATAACAACAACGAAAACAAGGAAGTCTTAGTTACCACTAACCATTTTATCTAAAGTTAGGTAAAACTGATTTTTTTTTTTTTTGTTGATAATTTGATAATTAAGGGAGGGGGGTTTTGAACCTTAAATGTCTCTTTTAGAAACATCAGGATTTGCCAACTAGTTGAGTAACAAGGTTCTTGGAAAATATAACTGATTAGTTAACATGGACTAAATACTTAATTGGCAAGTCCAATAAATCTTAACAGAAAATTCAAATTACATTTACAGCTTAAAATTGTAAATGATATCCATAATATTAATAGTAATGGAAAACTATATTACCTGAAAAAGGATAATCAATATTACAAGGATGACCCCGATTGACATTGCACCTCCATAATAAAATACAAATGACTTGCTCAGAGGGGATGCCAGGCTCATCAAAACTATTCCCAGGATTAAACATATTATGCGATACAAAAAAAATTCTGCAGAAAAAAACAACAAAGTAATGGAACAAGTGACTAGTTTCATAGATATGGTAGGTTAAAAAGGTATCCACAGATTAAACAAAAAACAATTACCTTCTTCAATGGACACCTCAAAGGGTTCTAAGGAAGAACCAGCAGTCCGTATATCCAAGATCCTGTGATCAAAAGGTGACATGGACCTAACCCAAGATCCCTTAACAACTTTCTCCCACTGACCTTGAGGGCACATCCCGACGCCAAGAGAGACATTCCTGCAAAGTAAACATTCCACTCTTATTTACTAAAAATATGCTTTTATATTGGTAACATATGCTTCAACCATTATTTGACTCAACTAGTAATATTTCTAACCACTTAAAAATGAATATAAAAAAAAAATTTACTTAATTGTTAGCTGAGAATTGAGACAGACGGGTACCTCATTAACAATTCTGCATTATAATCTTAAAATTAAGATATCAATTAAAATTATTGAGTTAATGTAACCAAATTCAAAATCTCTGTTATTTGAGATTGATACTACAGCTATACAGCCAAGATCGCTCTTCCACATGCGTACTTCCCACATATTTAAATAATGGATTAGACCAAGTAGTAGAATTCTTTATCTTGAACAAATATAAATTTGCTACATATCTGCCGACTTCTCCAAAGCAACAGCAACACTAAAAGGAATTATAACCTCAAGAATACGGAATTATACTACAGAAACCTATTTTTCCCGTCCAGTCAAATCAGTCTTTAGGTATACAAAGTCAGGTGTGAAAACCGCACGATATGATGACTCACCTATGGAAACAAACCTCAGTTTTCGACATACGAATGCTTGGATCTCTTTGCAATACATTCACCTTCACTACGTGGGCAATTTTTCCGAGATTTTTAAGCCTTGGCAATCCCCGTATATGAACTCTTTCACAAACCACTGAAGTGCCAGGCTTTGAACCGGTAGAAGTATTTACTTGCAAGCCATGAGATAGCTGCAGCCTAGTAGATTCACCAACAACTGCAAAAACCAAAAAAAAAAAAAAAAAATCATTACCCATCTACCCATTCAAAAGCCACACCAATTTCTACCTCCAAACGTACCTAACAGAACTCTCACTCCCCTAAAACTTAATTTCTCGAGCCTACCTTTCGAAAACCAAACAGAGGGCATAACATCCAAACTTGGTATTTTAAGAATCAAAATTGCATCATAAAAAAACTGAAATGGAACACTTAATTCTATCAAATTAACTGATTCAAATGCCATTGCATAATGAAAAAGATAATAAATAATTTTCCTTACCACAAACATTGTAACATTTTACAACAATAAGCAAAAATATCAAACATAATTTTACCTAAATATCTGTTACTAATCAACTGGCTGTAAAATGGTATTTTGTCATTGTTTGCCCTAGAAAGATAAGAATGCCATTTTTTTTCCTCAGTTTTCTTCGACACCAAACAGAACCATATGAGAAAGAAAAAGAAAAAGAAAATCCAATTCTACTACTTAATGCTTTCAATTACTAAATACAAATTTCAATATAATAAATAAAATAAAATAAAACCCTAGATTGCGAAATAGAACATGTAATGGAAGAAATGGTACCCAAAGAAGGTTCAGCGGCGGAGGCAATGGAAGCCCAGGCAGAAATTGCGAGGAAGATAAGGCAGGGAAAGCGGGCGGAGATCCGAACCGGTTTTGCAGAACCCATCATTTTCTGGGTTTTCGAGTGGGAAAGGTGGTGGGGTTTGAAAATACGGTGGAGTGGGGAGGGTAGTTCTGCTATTTTGCAAAGCGCGGTACAGCCTTAATTGGGCCTAACCGACTTTACTCCGGCCCGTCTAGGTTGGATGGCCATGGCCCATGGGCTGTTCTTCTCCAACCCCAGTTTTCAATTCCAAGTCCTCAACTTTGTTTCCGATTATTCTTTACAAAATTAAAAGTTTTGCTAAAATGTAAAATTGGCCCTCTAATTTTCTTTCGATTTCATTTCAATCTTTAAGCTTTACTTTCATTCATTTCACTCTTCTAACTTTCAAGTTTATTCAATTAATATTTTTTCATCAACTTTTGTTATATGTTGTGGTTAATTTTTCAATTTTTTAAATTTTTCTTCAAATTTTTTTAATTAAAAAAATTCAATTAATAATTGAAAAATATATTCCAAATTTTTTTTTTTAAATTATAACAAAAGTTGACAGAAAGGCTTTAATTAAATAAATCTGAAACTTAGAGGACTGAAATGAACAAAAACCAAGTTAAAGGACTAAAATGAAATCTGAAGAAAGTTAGATGATCGATTTTGTATTTTAACCTAAAAGTTTTTACAAAAGAGATTAAATTCTATAAAGATGTGGTCTAAAATTCAAGTTTTACTTCTTCAATCCCAACATGACACATCATCATATTACATATTAAAGAATAGACATAACCACACTTAATTAATTCTCATTCTTATTTGAAAATCCAATTTAACTGTGAATTTATTAAGATATTATTATGTGTGATAAGATGTATTAAGTTTTAAGTAAAAAAACTAATGTGGCAATCTCTTATTGGATGGTGTAAAACTCATGTTTTACACCTCATCCTTAACAAATTCGGTCTCTTTTGAAAATTACAAGTAACATCTTTTAATATTTTTGTAAATTGTCATTTTCATCCTTTAAATTTCATTGTTGTTATCGACTTGCCTTCTCTGCTTTATCAATTTTTTGGATAGACACGTTTTTCTTATTGAATTTTCCTCATTCTTATTTGAAAATCCAATTTAACTGTGAATTTATTAAGATATTATTATGTGTGATAAGATGTATTAAGTTTTAAGTAAAAAAACTAATGTGGCAATCTCTTATTGGATGGTGTAAAACTCATGTTTTACACCTCATCCTTAACAAATTCGGTCTCTTTTGAAAATTACAAGTAACATCTTTTAATATTTTTGTAAATTGTCATTTTCATTCTTTAAATTTCATTGTTGTTATCGACTTGCCTTCTCTGCTTTATCAATTTTTTGGATAGACACGTTTTTCTTATTGAATTTTCCTCTACTGCTTTATCAAAATAAATAAATAAATAATGGATATTAATTTTTTTGAATAGACAAATTAAGCTTTGAATAGACACAAAAGCTTAATGATTAATATAAATTTTTTCCCATTTCTTATCATCCTTTTCTCTAGTTTTAATGTTTTATCAATCAATTTTTCCTCTATTGATTTATTATCATTTTTATGTGATTTTATTAATTTTTTTTAGATAAACACAAAAACTTAGTTGATATTAACTTATTATCAACTTTTTTTTTCCTATCATAAAATCACTTTTAAAAACAAATCTATATCTATTACTATATATAATGGAGGAAGCCTAATCCATGATTCACTTCCGTTATTACATGTGGCATACCAAACGTTTTTAAAACCTTGAAATGACATGTTGTTTCAGATTCGAACCAACGTCTTTTGTTAGGAGCAAAGACACCGTTCAAAACAATGGTTATGTCTTTCGGCCACAACAAACAAAAAAATAAAAACATTACTTCTATGCATCATCCTATGCATCAAGAGGACCCAATCCTATGCATCATCCACCAATCTCTTCATTGACCGATCCTTTACAGAATCATCGAGCAAGAATTAACAAAAAGACACTAGAAAGACCCGATCCTATATATAATCCTTCAATCTCTTTATTGACGGATCCTTTACAAAATCATCGAGCAAAAATTAACAAGCAGATAAGATGAGGACCCGATACTATACATAATCCTCCAATCTCCTCATTGGCCGATCCTCTATAGAATTATCGAGCAAGAATTATCGAGCAGACACTAGGAGGGCCAGATCCTATACATAATCCTCCAATCTCCTCATTGACCAATCCTCTACAAAATCATTGAGCAAAAATTAACAAAGAATCACTAGAAGGACCCAATTCTATACATCATCCTCCAATCTCTTCATTGACTGATCTCCATGGAATCATTAAGCAAGAATTAAAAAGTAGACACCAGGAGGACCCGATCCTATACATAATTTTCCAATCTACTCATTGATTGATTCTCTACAGAATCATCTAGCAAGAATTAACAAGCGGACACTAGAAGAACCCAATCCTATACATAATCCTCCAGTTTTTTCATTGACTGATCCTCTACAAAATCATTGAGCAAGAATTAACAAGCAGACACCAGGAGGACCTAATCTTATACACAATCCTCTAGTGTCTTCATTGATTGATCCTCCAAAGAATCATCGAGCATGAATTATATGATATGAAATATGACTCTTGATACTATTAGGGTGTGATAAAAATAAATAATTGATGTTTTATGAAAAAAATTTGAATAAAAAAAGATCTTTCTATTAAAGTATCTTTGCATCGAAGACTTATAATAGTATTTAGTTTCCTTATGTAAAATTTACACGATTAGCATACTTAATTTATTGCATTTCATAGTGATGTCATCTAACTTTGTAACGGAAATTGTAGTGTAACTAAGGTTGTCCTTCCACCGAGAAAAGGAAAATAAGAACATGTCAAAAACACCAATTATATATGGACAAATATATTTGAAACTAGCACAAAAAAAGTTAGATAAAATTCAATAAATAAAATCACTAGGGTGTTGAGATTTGTCCACCAATAACATTAAGCATCTACTATCAATTTTAGTACACAATTAGGTAAGTAAACACATAAATTACCCAATTAGTAGATTAAGAAATAAGCTTAATTAGTAAAACTCTTGGTTGATTCTATCAATCAATTGTTCCAAAAATTTAATTTAGACAAGAATAACTTTGTTCAGAAAACCCAAGAACATCGCATACCCTAAAGGCAATACAATGACAAAAGTAATATCTAACAAAATTAATGTGGTTTGCTAGAGAGACTATAAAACCCTATTCTAACAATAAGAAGATTCAAAAATAGACTTATGAAAGAATTAGAAATTAAACATCAATCTTACAAAACTATTATAAAAAGAGAACAATTGATTTCAATAATATCAACATTAAAAACATATTTTGATTGATAACTAGACAACTTATAATATTAGGGATTCACCCCTAACCCTAACCCTAACTTAGATTCTTAAATTTCTATAGAAAATAAAAACTTTAAAAAATAATACGTGAAAAAAGTTTTTCAAAAGCAAAAAACGTGGCTGATATTGTATATCTAAAAGCTACAGCGTAACATTTATTGTTACTATGCTTCAATTGAGCGCAGCCACATTAGCAGCCACATCATTCATCTATTTCCAGCATTTTCTCTCTCATTTTTAACTATTCTTCTCTTTATTAATTTTTGACCTTACAATTATACTTTTTTCAACATTTTCTTGTCACTTTTACCTTCTTACCTTCCTACTACTCTATATCTTAGCGTTACAATTCCTCCATCTCTTCAATTTTTTTTTTTTTTTACTATTCTTCTCCCATTTTAATTTTTATAAATTTTGTTATCCTCTCTTTCATTCAATTCATATTTTTTCCATACAAAAGATGAATATTTTGTTATATCCATTCTTTTGGATTTTGGTAGATTTTTAATTCTTAATTACATCTCTATTTTAGGTTGATGAATTTTTTGTGTTGAATACTACTTTAAGTTGATGTGATTTAATAGTATTTTAATTTGTTATCTTTTTTCTTATATTTTTCGTTGCGGCTTGTGTACACAGTCTTAACAATAGACTTTAGTCCAATGCAGTGTCGTGTAACTGAAGTGACTACACATGTGAGTTTTAAAGTAAACTTCCCACACGTGTCTTCATTAACTAACACGTACACGCTTGTCATAAACGATGCCGTTGTGTTTCATCACCATTTGAGCTTTATGCTTAACACATGATAGTAGATTATGCATAGTTGTTTGGTGTGAGATGCTCCTAACATATGTAAAAATTATGTAATTATTATTTGTTAAATTATGTAATTATTATTTGTTAATAAAATTTTATATATTCTTTATGAGTATATTCTACAAGTTAAATTTTAAAATACATAAAAAAGCACATGACAATTGTAGTTAGTGAAATACAAAATAGAACATAAAAAACAGAACGAAAAATTTTTATTTGCTTCTTCTTACTACCAAAAGATGAGTGCTCCTATTCTCTCTAGAGAGGAAGAAGCAAAGTTAGCACGCAGTAACAAAAAAGTGAAGGATGTTAGTCACGCTGAGTTCAAGGGCCATATGAGGGAAGGCTGGACTCCTTTTCCTCCGAGTCCTGGGACTACTAGACACCCTCTTTCGTTCAGGGATAAGCTAGTGGGAGAGATACCCGGTGCTTATGTTCAAGCTTTCAACTTTTCTGAACTAATGGAGGCAGAGGAGGAAGCAGATGAGGAGCGGTTTGATCTTAGAGAGGGTCTTGTTGCTGTCCCCTTCTCGAAAGAGCTGAAGGCTCGTATTCGGTCACCTTGGAGTAAAAGCCTTATTGTTAAAGTTTATGGTAGAGCTGTTGGGTTTTCTTTCCTTCATGGTCGACTATTGTCTCTTTGGAAGCCAGTAGGAAAGGTTGACTGCGTAGACCTCGGTCAGGAGTTTTTCCTTGTTCGTTTTGCCGTTAAAGAGGACTGTGAGATGGTTCTTAGGAATGGCCCTTGGTTTATTGGAGAAAACTTCTTATCCATTAGGCCATGGGAACCTAATTTTAAACCAACCGAGGCAAACATTTCATCGGTGGCTATTTGGGTGAGGTTGAACGAGCTTCCCATTGAATATTATCATGTTGAAGCTCTCCAAATCATTGGAAATGCTATTGGCAAGGTGTTAAGAATAGATACTCACACAGCGACTGAATCCAGGGGGCAGTTTGCTCGGCTATGTATTCAGGTGGATGTTGGTAAGCCGCTTACCACAGCTCTTCTCATTGGGGGAAAGGAACAGCCTGTGTGTTATGAAGGAATACAGAGGTTATGTTTTTCCTGCGAAAGGATTGGCCACCGTCGTGAAAATTGCCCTTATGTTGTTTGGAAAGATGCTTTTCTGGCGAAGGTATCAGAGGAAAATAAGGATGAGGCGGTGAGACAAGAGGACGTTGTGCATGTCTCTGCCAACTCAGGTACCACGGCAGGCACGTCCAAGGACAATGGTTCGTACGAAGGGGTGGTGGGAGAGGACAAGTTGGTGGACTGTGATAAGGACATGTATGGTCCGTGGATTATGGTCTCACGCAAACGGAATGGGAGCAAGGTGACAAAACATAGGGTCCCCACTGATCAGAGTACACCAAAGTTGAAAGGATTAGGAAAGATTGGGCCTAATGAAATTGGTCACAGGGAAGGTAAGAGGAAGGTGGTATTGGAACCTAGCCCATTTGAGGCCCAAATGGCCAATACGGTCAGTCAATCTCCAATAGGCTGAATCTTTCAAGCCAAAACTCTGGACAGCCCCACGTGAAAAATAATTGGCAAAGAACTGAGTCAAGCCTCTCTATCAGGGGTAAGAAAGGGATTGCAAGGAATAGGGCTTCTTCATCTGGGACTATAAAAGTGGTGGCTAATTCCGAAGTCAAAGGTGCGGACACAGCTGTGAGGAGTTCCTTTCTAGATAAGCAGAGTGATAATGGGTATGCAAGCTTTAACTTCAATGCCAAGTCCAATGGGCAATTGGCAAGTTATAGCTCTAAAGGCCATCAAAGTCATATTCATCAAGAAGAGAACCAGACAGAAGCTATTGCGGCCATGGAAGCTCGAACACCCTCTGATCTTGTGGAAAGAGTGGAAGGTGAACAGTACGAGCCTAGCGCAAGGGATCAGTGTGTGAATGGTGCCAAGGAGAGGCCGGTTTTAGGCCATGGTGTGGCAGATCAGATGGATTTTGAAGAAGACAAAGGCGTGGGTCCTCCCTCCCTTTGAAGAAGTGTGTGTTTTCTCTTCACTCTGTTAGATATGAATATTATTGTGTGGAATTGTAGGGGCGCCTTGAAGCCTAATTTTCAAGAATATGTTCAAGATCTTGTTTGTCAGCATGATCCAGCTATTTTTGTGGTTACGGAAACTCAAATTGGTGGAGATAGAGCTCGGGATATCACAGACAGGTTACCGTTTGATGGTGCTATTCATACTGAGACTATTGGTCGAGCTGGGGGATTATGGCTCTTATGGTACTCGGATAGAGTTGAAGTTTCTTTGCTGGCTAGCTCGGAGCAAGAAATTCATTCCACAGTAAAGGTACGCTCCTCTAACTCTAGTTGGATGTTCTCTGCTATGTATGCTAGTCCTAGAAGTGCTGAAAGGCGTATTTTGTGGAATAATCTATCTAACGTAGCCGATCTTCATAATATGCCTTAGGTCATTGCGGGTGATTTCAATGAACCCTTTTTGGGTGTGGATAAGTTTGGTGGCAGAATGGTTAGTGTTAATCGGTCTCTGTTATTCAAAGATTGTTTGGATAAATGCAACATGGTGGATCTCGGTTTCTCTGGTCCGAGGTTTACGTGGACAAATGGCAGGGAAATTTAGGACCTCATTCAGGAGAGGATTGACCGATTTTTTGTAAACCCGGACTGGTATTTTATCTACCCGGAAGCTAGAGTAACTCATCTTACAAGATGCCATTCCGATCACTGTCCTGTGCTCCTGGAATCTATGCCTCAAAACAGGGTCCAGCTTAATCGGCCCTTCAAATTTCAGAGATATTGGCTTTCAGATTTATCTTTTCCTCATGTTGTGTCTCAGGCTTGGAGACAGCCCACTCATCTTCATGAAGCCATTAAAAAATTTGCTACTGATGCTACTGTTTGGAATAGGGAGCATTTTGGTAATATTTTTTCTAAGAAGAATCGGGTTAGAGCTCGCTTGAATGGGATTCAAAGGACTATTGCTATTAGGCCTTCGAGCTATCTGTTAGAGCTTGAAAAAATTTCTTATTCACGAGTTGGAAGTGATTCTTAATCAAGAGCATGAGTTATGGGCTCTCAAATCTCGTGTGAATTGGATGGTTCAGGGGGATCGCAACACGGCGTTTTATCATGTGTCTACCTTAGTGAGGAGAAATAGAAACCGGATTACTGCTATTAAAAATAGTGTGGGGGATTGGATCAACAATGAGGCAGAGGTGATGGAGTTTATTTGTAGGGGGTTTTGTGAAATTTATTCTTCTTCCCTTATTTCTTCTAATCAGCAGAACAGTCGAGCTCATTTAGGGCAGGCCAGTTTGAATGATGAGGAAAGGGATAGTTTGTGGTCCAGGGTAACTGATAAAGAAATTAAGGCAGGGTTATGGTCGATGAAAGCGAATAAAGCCTCTAGCCCAGATGGGCTTCGTGTGGGGTTTTTCCAATTCTTTTGGCCAACAGTGGGAGAATCGGTGATTCAGGAAGTTAAGCAAATCTTCGCCTAAAAAAAAATGCTAGAGTATTTGAATCAAACTCACATTGTGCTCATTCCTAAAATTCAAGGGCCTGAAACTCTTGGAAACTATAGGCCTATCAGTCTCTGCAACACAGTATATAAAATAGTTACAAAGATTATTGTAGCTCGCCTTCGTCCTTATTTGGAGAAGCTTGTTTCCCTTCTCCAATCGGCTTTTGTCCCTGGAAGGAAAGGGGTGGATAATGCTATCATTGTCCAAGAATTAATCCACTCGATCAGCAGGAAAAAGGGCGCCACAGGGTACATGGCAATTAAGATAGATTTTGAAAAAGCCTATGATAAGTTAGAATGGAGTTTTATTCGGGAGAGGCTTATGGAAATAAATCTGCCCCATGAGTTAGTTAATCTCATCATGAGCTGTGTGTGCTCGGTTTCATCCTCTGTGATTTTTAATGGTGGTAGTCTCGATCCTTTCCTTCCATCCAGAGGAATAAGACAAGGGGATCTCCTGTCTCCTTATCTCTTCATTTTATGCATGGAATATCTTGGCCATCTAATTGAGGGGAAGTGCATCTAGAAGCTCTGGAGTCCAGTGAAAACTTCGCAGGGAGGATTACCTTTTTCTCATCTTATGTTTGCAGACGATGTGGTGTTATTTGCTAAAGCTGATCTTGACAACTGTGTGGCCATCAGGGATACTCTTGATACCTTTTGTAGTAATACTGGTCAACTATCAGTGAAGCGAAGTCTCGAGTTTTCTTCTCTCCAAATGTGGATAGAGATAGTAGGGAGTCTCTTTGTGATGTTCTGGGTTTCACCTCAACCCCAAATTTGGGTAAATATCTTGGGATTCCCATTAAACACTCAGGATCTCCGTTGGATGTTAACTTTATTCTGGATAGAGTTAAACAAAAATTGGCGGGATGGAAATCAAATCTTTTATCTCCAGCTGGCCGTACTGTTCTCATCCAAGCTTCGTCTTCAACAATTCCCGCCTATGTCATGCAGTGTGCTCTTCTCCCTAACAAAATTCTAGAGGGCATCGACCGGGTTAACCGGAATTTTCTTTGGGGATCGTCTGAAACAGCTAGGAAAATGCATTGGGTGGGGTGGAACAAGGTGACTAAACCAAAGAAAGTTGGTGGTCTTGGGCTACAAAGTGCAAAAGGTAGAAACACTGCATTGCTTACTAAGCTGAACTGGAGGTTTCACACAGAAAATGAAAGCCTTGGGGCTCGTGTGATTAAGGCGAAATATTGCTTTACCCGTAGAGTTAATTCTAGAAATCCGAGAAATCTCCCTTGCTCTCCAACTTGGAAAGGTTTAACAAAAGGATCTGACTTATTTAGGCAAGGATCTAGGTGGGTTATTGGAAGAGATAGTAATTTGAGTTTTTGGGAGGATAACTGGACTCACAAAGGCCCTCTAAGGCAGTTGATTCATGGCCCTCTGCCTTTGGGGGTGGCCGAGTGGAAAGTAAAGGACATTGCCTCTCATGAGGGATGGAAATGGGAGAGTATCCCTTTTGATATTCCTCAGGACATAAAGATGGAGATTCAAGCCATTCCTTATGTTCTAGCTGCTAGTAGTCAGGATAGATTAATGTGGAAAGGCCCTCCGAGGGGTGATTTTAATTTAAGAAGTGCTTATAATATGGCAGTTGGAGTGGATCAGTTACCAGATTTTAATGGAGGTTGGATTTGGAAGCTCCATGTTCTCCCGAAGATTCAATTCTTCTTGTGGAAATGTAACCATAATAGTATTGGAGTCAATGAGTGTCTTGCTACCAGGGGAGTGAACACCGACTCGCTCTGTCCTATCTGCCGTAAGGAGCCTGAATCTATAATCCATGCTCTTCGAAACTGCGAGAAGGTCAGGGCTGTTTGGAACGAGCTGGGAGTAGTGGGTTTTGTTAGAGATTTTTTTGTCTCAAACTTAGAAGAGTGGATGGCGATTAATGGGACTTCGGACTCTGCCCACAATCAATACTCTCCTCCTTGGAAAATTTTGTTCTCATTTGCTGTGTGGATGATTTGGAAGAATAGAAACCATTTCGTTTTTAGGGGGCGATCTCAGAATCCAAGGCTAGCAAATCTCATCACTGATTATGCCCTGGAGTTCTTTTTTTGTGCTGGGCCAGCCAAGGGTCTCCGGAATCGGGTGACAAGTTTAGTTAAATGGGGCAGACCGGAGATTGGGTGGTTGAAATTAAATACGGATGGGTCGTCGTTGGGAAACCTAGGAGCCGCGGGGGGAGGTGGTTTAATTCGGGACTGGTCTGGAAATTGGATTGTTGGATTCTCTAGGAAGATTGGCTTTACGACGAGCTTATTGGCGGAACTGTGGGCAATTCGGGATGGGTTGATGCTCTGTATTGATCGAAACATAGCTTTGGTTGAAGTGGAGATGGATGCCAAGGCAGTAGTTGAAATGTTAACAAATTCCCAATACTCAAATATCACTCTTACTCCCCTGATTGAGGATTGTAGGTTCCTCATTTCTCAGATACCTCAAGTTAGAATCAAGCATTGTTATCGCGAGGCCAATAGGTGTGCGGATAAGCTTGCAAGGAAGGGCGCCAACCAGACTTTGAACCTTATTTTGTATGAAAATCCGCCTGTGGATTTATGTGAGGTTGTGGAGGCTGATCTCAGAGGGGTTAGTCTTGCCAGGCACTATCCTGGAATCTTTGTTGTTCCGTAGTGTTTTTGTTTTTGTATCCGATTGACCAAAAATATATATATATATATATATTTTTTTTTTTTTTTTTTATTCCAAAAAATACTACCAATTTTATTACAAAAAATTTATAAATTGATATAGTAATGAATATTATTAATGTTACATTAATAATATAAAAAATAAATTTCCTTATTATTACGCTTTTATTTTAAAGTTAACACACTATATATTACTTTTGTGTAAGTATTATTTTTGAGGTTTGAATTGGACAAAATGTTGAGCGCACTTGTTGATTGCCAATTTACTAGTGGCCACTTGCCCAAAAAGACGATCAGAAATATACCTGGCAATTTTCTTATGAAATTTTCTAATGATCATCTGCTTAACTTTCCACTCCCTATTTCTTTGTCAACAAGAATTGCTTGCAAATGGAAGAATAGATGGAACGTCAGCGACGTGCTTTCCCAACGGTGGAAATCATTTTCATTGCATAAAATATTGTTCTGGTTTGGTTGACATGGTTAAAGACTTACCCAAGACAAAAAAACATGGCACAAAAATCTTATGAGCTTATGATTAAAGGTGAGGGATATATCAAAAGTAGTAAGAGATAAAGTGATTGCATTATTGACCAATAATTCAATCAATTGTTCGACAGAAACATTCTACACTTTCTAATTTTAAAAGGGAGTCTAGTGGTGCAAGCACTATATGTAGACATTGATGCGTTTCAGCGTGGTGCTTGATTTGTTGGGGAACGTAAAAGATTCATTCGGCTTTTAAGTTTTACCACTCACGTTCTCAGCTTTTAAGATTTAGAGTGTTTCATGGAGACTATTGTTAATATATATTTTTTTAAGTTTGTTCAAAAAATTAATGAAATCTTTTTTGAGAATTTACTCTTTAAATTGGTTTTCTATTGTTTTACCATCCAAAAAAAAATGATGAAAACGGTTTGGCAATGTATTTTTTTCCCTTTTCTCCTGAAACATCACAACCGGCAACATCCATGATCCAACTCCAATTACAACTATCTCAGTGAAATTATCTTCAACTCATTTCCATACCCTTAAGTTCTGAGTCTACCCGTTAGACAACTTGTTTGTGTTAGGACCATCTCAAATTCAATCCATTTAGTCTTGGACTGTGCTCTCTGTCGTATAATTTGATAAATATATGTAGGTTGTAATAGTAGGTTGTAATATTAGAAGTTGGAATAAACAAGAATCCAATTGTGAAATGAGGAAATGATTTTGCATTAGTTCGTTTAAGAGAGTGTCTAGTGAATATCAGGCGAGTTATGACACAAAGTTGTGGGAAATTATGTGGTTCTATCATTACTCTATGATACACCAATTAGGCTCTCTCTCTTTAGCTAGATACATATCTTTTTCATATTTAGTACGAAGAGTACGTACATACCAGTGCAGGTCTTTAGAGCTAACTTAAAAAACACTCTTTCTAATTAGCATGCATAAGAGCATTCCCATCAAGGGAAGTAAAATTTTTAGCATATACCACCTCAAAACCCAAAATTTTAGCTTTTAACATCTCATTTTATAATACATCATACCTCAAAGATTCTAATTTCTTTAGCACTTCATTTAAATGTTGTTTTTTTTATTCTTTGTTTCTTTCTCTCTATCCCTCCCTTTCTCTGAAAACTCACCCCTTTCTTTGCAAACCTACACCCATAGCTAGCCGCTGCCAACCACCACCATTGAAAACAAAAATAAAATAAAACCACCCACCAACGCCACCACAGCTACAACAACTGCCACTATCACCACCACCCACAACCATGACCGCCAACCACCAAAATCATAACCAAATCACAAACCCAAACCCATAACCTCATCACCATTCACCACCAACAACCGGAAAAAGAAAAAGAAAAACAACCCTCCAAAATCACAACCAAATCACAAACCCACAACCTCATCACCACCAACAATCGGAAAAGGAAAAGGAAAAACAACAACCGAGAGAGACCCATGCCAAACTCTTAGCTGATGACCCATACCGATCTACCCTTAACGCCAATGTCTACGTCGGTCAGAGACCCACCCCAATCAAATCCAAAATGCCAAATCTATAACCCACACAACCACTGCCGAGACGGAGAGGGAGGTAGAGATGTCGAGTAAAGGGAGAGAGAGAGAGAGAGAGAGAGAGAGAGCAAAGAAATGGTTGGAGGCTCTCAAAGCAAGAATGAGAGACGGAAGACAGACAAGGAAACGAGAAAGAAAATAAAAAATTAAAATAAAGCGAGCCCACCTGAATAAAAAAATAATATAAGTTTTACAATTGGTGAACAATGCTGTCTCAAATTTGAGATTGCATTGTTCATCAATGCCAAATATTATGACATTTACAACACTTGATGGAAATGGTTTTTTAGAGTTTGGTGTGTCAAATGCCAAATATTTGGCATTTGATTCACTTGATGAGAATGCTCTAATAGGTGAAAGTAAAACCCCACAGTTTTAATGAACGGTTTAGGAGCAAGAATGTATAAGCGACAAATATCCAACCCACAATTTAATGGAAAGCTAATTAATTACATTCTAAGCAGAGGGGTTAATCTAGTCTTCAGAGTATTATACGTACTTGTCCAACTTTTACGAGGTACATCTAACACAAAACCCTAGCAAGGTCTAGCAGAAACAGAAAACACATGTTTCTGAAAAAGGAGGAGAGAATATAATAATAGCAGCGAAAGGATGCATGGTTGCTTGTTGTTTTATTGGTGACAGAGAATATAAAAGTAGTGGAAAGTGAAGGGCTTGGTTGGGTTAGTGCGTTCAAGTCCCAATCTCTGCAATGCTGTGTAAGGCTGGCCTCCATTGCCCACCACCACCATAGTGCCTAGCCACGCTTCTACCAGTGCTGCTGCTGGTGCTGCCATCGTTGCTTCCCAGATCATGGTGAATCTCCTGCTCCATCTGAAAATGAGAGAGAGCACAGGCATGAATTAGAGTTAAGACTCACGTCATGAGACACTGACAATTCATAAAAGCAATAGGCATTGCCACCTTTTTCTTTTCTTTTTTTGGTTTATTTTTGCTATTGCAGTAGATTCACTACTAGCTTGAAGCAAGAAAAGTATGAGTTGGTTGTTACTTGTCAATTGTCATAAGCTTATTTTTGGAACTTTGCTTAAATAAGGATAAAAGTACAATTGTCATTAAAAGATTTACATAAATAAATTAATTAATATTGAAGCAATATAAGTAAATCATCTAAGAAATGCAGCATTACCTATCCTTTGCATTTAAGAAGTTTTATGTACTAAAAAACAAAATCCAATAAGTTTAGATAAACAATAAATTTTAATACTCTGGCAATAGTTTAAATGAGAAATTCTGATTGGTGTGCGATAAAAGCAACAATGTAAAAAAATTGTAAATTTTATTAGCAATTTAGCATTGTTGAACCATTAAAAAAAATGCAGTTAAAGAAGTTGTAAAAAGTTAACAAAGTAAATTGCATCAACATATTTCGAATTCAGATGGTATTGTCTAAGGTCTATACTTACCATTCGGTCCAATAGAGCCACACAGACCACAGAACAAAGATTTTTATTTTTATTTTCTTTCTTTTCGAGAGAGAAGTCCTCAGAGCAAAGATAATTGATAATTCATCAATCCAATAGAGGACAAAGTACCAAAAAGTCAATAAGTGGGGAAAAAGCCATTACGTGATTTCTTAAAGTGACTTTGTTTCTCTGTCGTTGCTCCTAATAAGAGACAAGTAAATGGTGGACGATGACAATGATCTTTTCAGCAAATTAAAGGTGCTAATGTTGAAATGAACAGTGTGAAAATATGGTTTCAAAGGACACAGTACACGCATGCACTTCAGTCACCGTGATCTACAATTGAAGTTCATTTGTTAAACTATATATTAACCATTCATGTTTAAGTTTCTAAACTCTCCTTGCTGTAGCATGGAATGGAACTACTACAGGAAACAATTCCATTTCATTTGTAGTTCCTTGACTCCTATACCTTGAAGTTATTACAAAACGCCCATGGATAAAGTATTAGCAACCACCTACAAAACTGAAGACTCCTAGTACAGAAATCGATTCCTATAAATTAAAAAAAAAAAAAGTACAGAAATTAATAATGGACACAGCACACAGAGCATTGACGTACACGGATATGAAATCATCCGTGGCATGCTTTAAAGGGTAAAATGAACAGATGACCAAGTCCAACTTTATTTTTCTCCTAATAAATGCAGTCTGCAACTGTATTTGGTACCTTTTATAGATTGCATCTGCAGCATTTAGACTTTAGAATCAATTCTCCCTCGCTAAAACAAACGCAAGAAGAGAGAAAAAATAAATAATGAGAGCCAATTATTCTTTTGGAGAAGAGTTTAGATGAAATTACCTGTTTGTTTGACTAGTTTATTTTTTACAATTTATTTTATTACGCAGCTTATTTTTA
This sequence comes from Quercus gilva, assembly GCA_023621385.1. Lineage (NCBI taxonomy): Eukaryota > Viridiplantae > Streptophyta > Magnoliopsida > Fagales > Fagaceae > Quercus > Quercus gilva. Next base: position 14,511,006 of record CM042478.1, read on the forward strand.
TTACTATTCATGAATTTTATTGTACTATTTCAATTAAAATTTACTTTTATTTACAATACTTTCAGTAAAAAATTTTTAAATTCAGTAAAATAAATAGATCCAAACTAACCCTTCATGAGCAATAGATTTCTAGGAACAACTTTTTATCACAGCACTTATCTTATCTGATAGATTATAAGGGATTACATATCATTATCAATTTCAACTGGCCACTTTTTTAGAATTGTGCCAAAAATGATAGCACAAAAATTGTCTACAAATTTTCTTTTTGTGCAATAATTATGGAATTGTTCTAAACACACACTTTGACTCAACTTATACATTTGTCAATTTGTGATTGATTTACTTCACTTACATATGGGTCCACTCTAACACTAAATACTTATATTTAGCGATGAAAAGTAATCTAATTATTGTTTAACACGTGCATGGCTAAAATTGTCTTAAAACTTTTTGATAACTATAAATAAGGCCGATATCACAATGCCCATAAAAAGTCTTAGTTTTTATTTTTTTTGAAAATTTTTATAACTAGATTTATTAAATGTCCGTTTGAGATCTATTTATTTTGCTGAAATTGAAATTTTTTTACTGAAAGTATTATAGATAAAGGTAAAAGTTAGCTAAAATAATACAATAAAACTTATAAATAATACCATAAAATATAGCAGGATCTATAAATAATAGCAAAAATAACTAAAATAAATTACCAAAAATAATCCATACTCAACTAAACCAATTTTAACATAGTACATGGAGGAAAAATAAATTAAAAATAAGTCTTAAGTTCGGCTAAAACAGCACATTTGTGAGGAATCTGAAACCAATTTTACAACGACATCTCTTACGCATTTTTTATCCAGGGAAAATTTCTAGTGAAATGAAATAAAGCATGTTTAACATGGTACATGGAGGAAATGCCTCGAGATCCGTAAACTAAGGAAAGTCCAGATTCCTCCAACACAATTTTTCACCAAAGACATACATGATCTGACACTTTTTTGGTTATCGTTCCTATTTTTCTTTTTTTTTTATAAATTGGTTTTTGGTACAAAGAGAATTCCAACCCGAATCTTTTGTTCAACCACAAAAGAACTTAATCAACCGACCTAATTGACACTGAAGCATTGCGTCAGTCCTGCAAAATAGCCTAAATGCAAAATTTTAGCCATTCAACTTTAAAAATATCTATTTTAGTCGGTGTAAAATTATGCATTTTAACTATTAAATTGTAGTTGTGTGTATGTATTTTTTATTCATTCTTTACGTTTTAGAAAAATGAATGTCGAGAGTTGTGGATGATGGTTGTGATAGGTGAAGTGGGAAAAATAATTTAAAAAATAAAAATATACATATCTTAATAAAGTAAATAATTAATTAAAAAATTGATGTAAGTATTTTTGTAGGCGACGGTGTAAAATAGAAAAGATAAACTCATATATTAAAATAAATATAAATTTTTATACAAAATATATATATATATATATATTTATTGTGAGAATGTACAGATTCACAGAATACTTAGTCTAAGTTAGCTTAACCAGAATACTTAGTCTAAGTTAGCTTAACCAATAATAGGTTAATAATTATGTTTTGTTATATATATATATATATATATATTTTGTGAGAATGTACAGATTCACAGAATACTTAGTCTAACTTAGCTTAACAAATAATAGGTTAATAATTATGTTTTGTTAACTTTTTGTCAAAAAAAACTTTTGTTTATAATTTTAAGAAAAAGGAGACAGTTCAAGATCACCTACTGTACTTTTGATTACTGGAATAGTCCTTCCGTCAGATTCATGAAAGAATGGAATAGACGCGAAAGCTATCCCCATTGCTATGACTGTGACATGAGCCTAATAAATAATATGCCTACGAGGCCCCGTACTTACGGTTTCTCGAAATCGAAGCCCAAAAAAAACAAAATCAAATGCCACTCTGACTAATTTACCCTAAAACTTTTGAATAATTTAACAGTAAAAATCAATGAAAAATTAAAGTGTTTTTTTAAGGTTTAACTGTTTAAGTACTGACCTTATTATTAGATTTGGGATTCGGATTTGGATTTGAACACCCCGAGCCTTTTTTCCTCAACTCAACGCCGAGCCCAAGTCCTCCTCTCTCAATCAATTTGCCCAGTTTCACACACTTCTTTGCAGCAAACTCCTTCAACACATCTGCAACCAACAATTAATTAATACACCCAAAAAAATAACACACGTAAATCCAAGCAAGGGACAAGCTAGAATAGACTGGCCATGACAAAATTAATAGCAAAAAAATTTACCCATTAAACGAGTTATGGGAATGGCATGATCTTATATAATTGTGACATGTAGACCGTAGTGCAGTAATACTAGGCTTTAGAGTGTTTTAACTTTACCTTCGAAGCTGATTAAACGATAAACGTGTCCGATGAGCAAGGTATCGTCTGGTCGGAGAAGCTTGAGCTGCTTCAATGGCGTCCCATTCTCTGACTTCAAAGTCGGAGAGGTCACCACAAGTGCCACGTAGTGGCCTGGGTTCGAGGTCATGATCTCTTGGGCACTCACCGACCAGTAAATCCTCTCGATCTTGTTCCCCGGGTGTTGGATCACCACCGTCGCCGCCTCCGCCGCCTGACAGTTCCCCATGATCTCTTTCTCAAGCAAACACCGCGTGAAACTCGTAAACTACTACAAACCCAACAATATGTCTAAACGAACTGAGGCTATTTAGTACTTTGAAAGAGCAAAAAAACGTTTTGTTTCGGAGCTAGCGTTAAAATACGTACGGTGAAAACAGACGTAATCTCTATGGTTTCATTTCTATACTAATACTATAGTACTATACCTAGGTGAAGGGAAGGGATTGAGTATCTGTATTAGGGAAGCTAATCAGACATTAATGATTGACAATATATAGCCAAGGACTAAGAGAGATCACCGAATAACGAAAACACCGAGTACCCAGAACTTGTTTCTCTCTCAGTACTTCAACTTTAGCTCATTTAGAACAATGGGAAATGATTCATTTTGGGTGGGTGTGCGTGTGTTTTAGAGGAATGAGAGATGAGAGTGGGAGTGGTGGGTGCTTCAAATCATCTATGACGATTTCATGATCAGATTATTGAAGAGGAGAAAGAGTAAGTGGGGTACGAACGAATACAGAGAAAAAACTTTTACTTTAGTTGAGACGTGCTAGATCTGCAAAAACACCTGGGGGTTGCGTCTAAAGGTTTTTAGAGAGATAGAGAGTGCGTTGTGGGACCGGTCTGGATCTTAAATTTAATTGGAGGATTTGTGAGGTCATGATCTGATAAAAATGGTAGGTTTCTTCATTGATACTTGGTAGATACGTTGGGTTAAAGAGGAAAAAAATAAATAAAATTGGATCAGGGTATATCATGGTATAGTTATTGTTCAATGTAATGAGACATAATTTTTCAAAAAAAAAAGAATCTAAGAAGACATAAAAGTTATTTAGTAATGTCATGTCTAAAATTGTATTATTAATTTTCCAAAGTGGCAAAAACAGAAGGTTTATCATTTGATGTGATGAAATATTATCAAATTGGATGTATTGTCACAGTCTAAAGGTAAAATATTAATAATGATAAAATCATTATTATATAAATGGGTTTATACAAATATAGTTTGTTCTATGTGTGATTAAACTTACTTTTAAAGGTAAAAGATTGGGGAGAAAAATTGAAGTGAAAATTGAAATTTTTAGTGGTGGTTACTATGAAGCACAGATAACAACAAGAACAAAATGACTTCGGAAGCTTTATGTGTAAGAGCATTTTCATCCGCTTATAAATTAATAAAAGTATTAATATTTCGTCTTAATAAAAAATCACTTTATTTATTCTATTTAATGACTCTTACAATATATCATACATCTTATTCTTTATTATATAATACACCATAATCAATTTTTACCAAGAGCTGCTTTATCTTCTAATCCGTCACTTGCCAATGGGGTTTTAGACCGAATTCCTCATCTTATCACAGTAGACATGAATCAGGAGCTATCTAAGGAGTTCTTGGCGTGTGAGGTACAGATTGCCTTGAGCCAAATGGCTCCTCTGAAGGCACTGGGTCCAGATGGGATGCCGCCCTTGTTTTATCAACACTTTTGGGGCATGGTGGATGATGATGTGATTAGATCTATCTTATCTTGGTTGAATTCAGGTACTCTCCCTCATCCTGTCAATCACACTTTTATTACTCTTATCCCTAAGGTTGATAATCCTGAGTATGTGCATCAATATCGCCTCATTAGTTTATGTAATGTTCTCTATAAAATTTTTTCAAAAGTGATTGCAAACAGATTGAAAATTTTTTTACCAACCATAATTACTGAGCATCAGTTGGCCTTTGTTAAAGATCAACTTATTTCTGACAATGTTCTTATGGCTTTTGAGACATTACACTGTATGAAGAACCATAATTCAAAGAAAATAGGTTATATGGCGTTGAAGTTAGATATGAGTAAGGCTTATGATAGGGTGGAGTGGTCTTTCCTTGAGGTGATTATGAGGCAAATGGGTTTCAATGAGCATTGGATTGGACTTGTTATGGTGTGTGTGAGGACTGCTACCTATTCCATCCTTGTTAATGGTGAACCAAAGGGTTTGATTCACCCATCGAGAGGTCTTAGACAAGGAGATCCCCTTTCTCCATTCCTTTTCCTTTTATGCACCGAAGGATTACATGGGCTTATTGGGCATGCGGCGAGCATGGGCGATATTACTGGTTTTTCTTTGTGCAAGCGTGGCCCAAAACTAACTCACTTATTATTTGCAGACGATAGCCTTCTCTTTTGCAAGGCAACTCCGGACGAGTGTAGAAGTGTCATGGCACTTTTATCTCAATATGAGGAGGCTTCGGGTCAGAGAGTGAATAGGAGCAAAACATCTATTTTCTTTAGTAAATCTACTTCTAAAGATTTAAAGGTTACCATCAAGGGTATTCTGGGGGTTCAAGAGGTGCATCAATATGAGAAGTATTTAGGCCTTCCCTCTCTGGTTGGTAGGGGTAAAAAGGAGAGTTTTAATTATATAAAAGAGAGGGTTTGGAAGAAACTCCAAGGTTGGGAAGGGAAGCTGCTCTCTCAAGCAAGGCGTGAAGTTCTTGTCAAATCAGTTGTTCAGGCCATCCCTACTTACGCAATGGGGTGCTTTAAACTACCTTTGGGGCTCTGTAATGACATTGAGGTTCTAGTAAAGAGATTCTGGTGGGGTCAACATGGTGACTGGAGGAAAGTTCATTGGCTTAAATGGGAAGAGATGACAACGTCAAAAATGGTGGGAGGCATGGGATTTCGGGACTTGGCTTTGTTTAATGATTCCCTGTTGGCTAAGCAAGCTTGGCGCCTTTTGTATAATACAGATTCTTTGTTTTACAAGGTTTTCAAAGCTCGCTTTTTCCCCAATTGCTCTATAATGGAAGCTAAGGAGTCAAGATCGGGTTCATATGCATGGCGAAGCATTTTATATGGGCGGGATGTTATTCAACGAGGTGGTAGGTGGCGTATTGGGTCTGGTAGGAAGGTTCGGGTATGGCAGCATCACTGGTTGTCGAGAAAGCATCCTCCATTTCTCTGTTCTCCAGTGGTCAAAGGGTTTGAGAATGCCACTGTGGATTTTTTGATTGATGATGAGACTCGGACTTGGAATGAGGAGCTAGTTGATGGTTTGTTTGCCCGTGAGGAAGCTGACCTGATTAAGAGCATTCCTCTAGCACGTGGTTCAGCTGAAGATATCCTCTTTTGGCCCCACTCTTCTAATGGCCGGTATTCATGCAAGACTGGTTACCATTTCCTCAAAGAAGAGAATGAGCTAAGCCCGTTTCGAGAGCCAGTGAACACCAAACTGTGGAAAGGAATTTGGGCTTTGAACTGTCCGAATAAGATCAAGAACTTCATCTGGCGTGCCTGTCGTAATTCAGTTCCTTCAAAAGTTAATTTAATGCGACGTACAATTTTGCAATAAGCTATCTGTGAACGCTGTCATCGAGTAAAGGAGTCAGTCGTCCACGCTGTGTGGTCTTGCTCTAGCTTAGACGTTGTGTGGTCTGACTTGCAGTTGTGGGGTGTGCATCGTACCCAGTCATTTGTGGACTTCAAGGAGCTGCTGTCTTGGATTATAGCCAATCATCAAGAACCGGAGTTATTTGCTACTACTGTTTGGACAATTTGGCATCATCGGAATCAAGTTCGCCTAGCCCAATCCAGCGTCTCTCTCTCGCAGCTAGCTCAGCTCGCTAAGGATAGGCATGCTGAATTTCTAGCGGTGCAGATTCCTCGTGTCCCAACTGTTCCACACTCCAAAGCTAGATGGGTGCCCCCCTCGAATGGTTTGCTTAAAATCAATTTTGACGGAAGCTTTAGAGTGGAGAATAAGTCAGGTATTGGGGTTGTGATTCACGACGGTCAAGGGATGGTTATAGCATCACTTTCTGAGAAGCTTCCTAGAGCTTATGGTTCTGAGGAGGTGGAGACTCTTGCTGCTGCCAGGGCTCTTGTTTTTGCAAGGGAGATAGGTGTTGACAATGTTATCTTGGAAGGTGACTCTAGCATTTTGATGTCTGCTCTTCGAAGGGAGGATCATTATCTTTCAGCCTCAGGTCTTTTGGTGGAGGATGTTCGAGTACTTGCTAGATCTTTTTCTAAATTACTTTACTCATATACTAGGAGGGATGGTAATAAGTTAGCTCATAGTTTAGCTAGGTTTGCAGTTAATATTTCCAGTTTTCTTGTGTGGATGGAGTCTGTTCCGTCTCACTCTAGTGATATTTATTAGGCGGATTTAGCCGGTATTTCTTAATAAGATGAATTTCAGGTTTCTTTCTCAAAAAAAAAAAAAAAAATACACCACATTAAAATAATATATTTTTTACACCTAACACAGGTCGCTTGCATGTTTGAGAATGATAGAGAAAGAATAAAAAAATGATAATGCTTGTTTGAGAGAGAGGATGATTGGATGAGTAAGAGAGAGAATAAAAAAAATAAAAAAGAAAGAACGCATAGTGTTAGAATTGTATGGTTAAATTATTAAATTCACTATATCCCAATAATTTAAACTTTTGAGAGAATCAGTAATTTAACATGATATCAAAATATGTTAATAAAAGTATTAACATTTCATCTTAATAAAAAAATCACTTTATTTATTCTATATAATGACTCTTACAATATATCATACATCTTATTCTTTATTATATAATACACCATATTAAAATAATATATTTTTTACACCTAACACAGGTCGCATGCATGTTTGAGAATGACAAAGAAAGAATAAAAAAAAATGATAATACTTGTTTGAGAGAGAGGATGACTGGATGAGTGAGAGAGAGAATAAAAAAAATCGAAAAGAAAGAACGCATAGTGTTAGAATTGTGTGGTTAAATTATTAAATTTACTATATTCCAATAATTTAAATTTTTGAGAGAATTGGTAATTTAACATAGTATTAAAGTAAAAGGTACTAAGTTTGATTTTTGTCTCCTCCACTCTACCTTCTATTTAAATTTTCATAATGGATCCTTATACATAGATTGCTAAATATGTTACTCGTATGTTATTTATTTATTCTGTAATTTACCTTTTTTTTTTCAAACAAAATAAATAAAGAAAAGAGAGAGAGCTACACCAAAATTATTCGGTTGATCGTCTTTGGTGAAGTGTATTGTCACTAGCCCATTATCCGACGCTTGCTTCCAAAATTCTTCACGTCCCATTATTAATTTGACAAAATGTAATCACCAACTAAAAATGGTTCCTGTTTTGATCCTTGGTCTTTAATCAAAATCAAAATGTTGGGGGAAGAGTGACTTTGCTTAGTGCAGTAACTAAAATCATATAATCTTATCTTCGGTTATGAGTTTTCACATCATCATAGTCATATTGACAACCAAACCCTAGCTATCATAGGTTGAACACGATTTTCACAATTTTAAAGGATTGTGGTCCATACAGTACCAGATAACGACTATTAATACGACATTCCAGTAGTGAAAGTGGGATTCTAACTAATATTAATTAATTTCGTACTCGTACGCATCTTCCTCTCCTTCTCCATTGTCTTGAAGTCTTAGCCAAACAGAGGAGTTAGGCTAATTCGTTATCACTTTTTCTTGTCAAATTTGATTTGGTTTTCTCTGATTTATTGCTTTGACCAAACGAAGTGGCTTTTATGTTGGCAATCATATTTGGAGCTCACAGGTGAAAGTGAAACACATTTTGCATCTTTTTGGAAGGTAAAAACCCACAGTCATCATATTCATAATGAGTTTGCACCAAATTACTGACTGTTCTTTCATGACCATTCCGCCAACATTGCGAGGACTGGCATTATTAACCCTTTATTTCCACAACCATCTACTCCCCATTTAATCAGTATGTTTCGAGATCATTGTAGGTCAAGGACTCAAATTTTATTGCGTTAAAAATTCAACTTTCCTGATATGGGTTTTTGTCTTTTTGGTTCTTTATTTGGCATGAAATGTTCTTTGATGGGCATAACCGACATATGGGCTTTGCCCAGGCAATAAAATTACTCTAATTTTTTGGGCCTTTGCACGTCTATGTTCAAACCAAATTCAGGTCAAACTTATGGACATGGGCTAGACATAAGGAGGTCTAAGTTTTTTTTTTTTTTTTTTTGGGATAGGAATGAGGTCTAAGTTAGTCCAAAAGCCAATCACGGAGTGGGGGTAATAATGATAGCATATGACAGATGGCTCCAGATCCTCAAGTTATGGTATTAAATTTCATCCATTCTAACCCCTCAAACGAAAAAAAAAACCATCCATTCTTAACAAATATTATATGATTATATCAACACATTATCTTAGCACCAAAAAAAAAAAAAATATATATATATATATATATCAACAAATTAGTAATTAACTTAGAATAAGGGAAACACAACTTTTGAAACATCGGAGTAGGGATGTCAATTTCTGCCCGACCCGCAAGTACCTAGCCTGGCCCGACCCTAATGGGCCAGGTTTTACCTGGTCCGATTTGGAATAGGGTCGGGTATGGGTTTTTTAAAAAAAAACTCGAAGCGGGTCCAGGTCGGGTTAGGGTTTTATCAAAAAAACCCGGACCCGACCTGAGACCCAGCCCGAAACCCGCCCCGTTTAAAAACCCGGTACCCTAAATTACAAAAATACCCTCAATATATATATATATATAAACCTATGATCTAACCCTAAATTCCTAATCTGGTAATCCCTTATTTCTATTTTCTTCAGCCTTCCTCGCCTCCCTGCTCCCTCCCTCAGTCTGATCCTCCTCACTCGGCTCCTTTGCCTAAGTCCGATCCTCCCTCGCCTAGTTGTTTGGGTTAAAAGGTAAATGGAACTGGACCGGTCTGTTGTTTTTGATCTAGAACATTCTCTCCATTCTCTCTCTCCCGCTTGCTCCGTCTCTTGTAGAAGACCATGGCAGAAAGCTCTATTACTTTCCGTCTCTCAATCTCGCCCTCTCTCTCTCTTGATCTTCTCTGTCCCACTTTCTCTATCCATCACAACTCAAACCCCAAAATAGATTCAAATTTTAAAGCTTACCGGCATAACTTTGGTGTAGGCGGAATGGCTTCGTTGGTCGACGATATACGATGATCTACGGCGGAATGGCTTTGCAGTTGAAGCTAGAGTTGATAATGTGTGGTCAAATTTCAGTCAGTTTGGCCATGTTTTGTATCTTTCTAAGGTAAAAATAGCTGATTTGTATCTAGTTTAATCGAGAATGGTCAGAATAGTTAGCCAATGAAAATAATGAAAAAATTTCATTATTATTATTATTTTTTTGGGTTGGGCCATGAATTGGGCCCAATTCCTAAACGGGGCCTGGCTAGGGCGGGTCTGGGCCCCGAAAAAAACTCGGTACCCTAAACGGGCCAGGTCTGGGACACGGGTCTTGCCCCGAGGGTCAGGTTCGGGTATGGAAAAACCTGGCCCGAACCCGACCCGTTGCCATCCCTACATCGGAGACACGTACAACATTTCCTAGGACAAAGGAAATAATTGCGTAATGGTCAGGAGATTCAGGAACAACCTATTTGGATTTTGGACAACAACAAAGATTTTGGTGAGAACTACAACTCCGATAGCAAAATGCAGTGTAGGGCACTTCAATTCAAATTCGATATTTTTAAATACTTGTTCGAGACACACGGATAAACAATGTATGTTGTGGAACCAATTATAATAAGGGAAAGATTTTAAAAGTCAATATAATTAGTCAGGTTATCTTTCTTATTAAAAAAAGAAGAGGCCTTAGTAAAAAAAGGAAAAAAAGAAAAAGAAAACAAAACAAAGAGGTGTTATGCTAGTAATTCAAAGGGGAAAAAGGTGTTAGTAATATCATATCATATCATATCATCATATATTATATAAAAAAAGTTGAGCTAAGAAGCTGTGGTTGTGCTAAATGACTACTTTCATTACATAGTAAATTAATTTTATATTATTTGGTATGATATATTTCCTTAAATTAAGGGATAATATTTAACAACCATTTAATTTAGATAAAACTTAACCATTTAGATTTCAACAAATTTAAAATATATTCAAATTAAAGTCTATTATAAAAAATCTAAACTTAAATCCCAAATAACAAGGCACGTTTTCTTTATATATATATATATATATATAAACCTACGTTTTGACTTCTACTCCAACTAAAAGTTCATTTTCAATATTTTAAGAACAACTAATTAGTAAATTAATATTATGCATTTGAACTTAAACAAAGTTAAATTCTATTCAAACTAAAAATTTATTATCAAAAATTTCCAAACTTAAATATTTCAACAAATATAAATTCTAATTAAACTAAAAGTATATTATAAAAAATTCTAAACTTAAATCCCATACAACAACCTAAGTTTTCTTTCTAAAAAAATAACCAACATTTTGACTTCTACTCCAACTAAAAGTCTATTATCAACATTTTAAGAACAACTAATTAGTAAATTAATTCTATATTATTTGTTATGATATATTTCCTCAAATTAAGGGATAATATTTAACAACTGTTTAATTTAGGTAAAACTTTATCACTTAAATTTCAAGAAATTTAAATTAAATCCCAAACAACAAACAACGTTTTCTTTCTAAAAAAAAAAAAAAAAACCCATCGTTTTGACCTCTACTTTAACTAAAAGTCTATTATCAATATTTTAAGAACAACGAATTAGTAAATTAAATTTATACATTTAAATTTCAAAAAATTTAAATTATATTCAAACTAAAAGCCTATTGTGGGGTTTAAGAATTTGGTAACCTCGGCCCACGCCAAGAAGGAAGCAGCGTCCAAGGATGAACAAGGAAGGCCCAAATTGCCAAGAAACATCGCTGAGGATGATCCTGTCCTCGGCCAGCCAAAATTATAGAAGGGAAGAGCGGCGTGCCATCAAAGGCAGCCTCCCAAAACCTCCCAAGGAAAAAGACAGGTACCATAGATCAGCCATGGGTGCACGGTGGAGGAGCAATTCAAGGAGAAACTGTCACCTCCAAATTAAATGCCTGCAATTGACATTCTGGCCGCATTAATGAGGAAATGACCTCTGAACAGTGCTGTCTTGGTTGTTGCAACTCACAGGAGGTTTGGAAAGGCGGTTGATGGGACAAGCACTCAAGTATAGGCTTGGATGATCAACAAGTGGAGGGCAAAGATCAATGAAAGAGGACTATATAATAGGAGAAACCCCCCATAGAGAGGAGGAAGGCAGGAGAATTCTTGGAACCACTTTTATTCATAAATTAAAGCAAAACTCCTCGGATTATGCCGATGACAAATTTTCTTAATCTCAATTTATCTCTGTTTGATTGCTACGGATGCCATATTGACTGTTGTCCATGCGCTAAAGTCTAGTACTTTGGCCAACTCTCTACAAATTCATTGTATTGGGCTAGTTGGGTTTGGGTCCACTCATCCAAAATCAGAAGTTCTCAAACTCAGTCCCTACAATTGGCGTCGTCTGTGGGAAGAACTTGTGCGTTAATGAATGCAACGGTTAATCATGGTAGGACTGAGCTCCCATCAACAAGGGTCCCTGAGGAAGGTCATTTTGGCAGCGGTGCATGCCAAACGAAAGCTTCCCCTTTATTTCCAAGAACGTACACGCAGTTGTTGCCGTAACTCAGCCTCCGCTCAAGAATACACTTCGAAGTACTGACTATACGGGGATGATTGCTAAATGAGGGACAGTCCTGGGGGCTCCTGACATCAAGTATACGCCTTGTACCCCTACCAAGGGGCTGGTTCTTGTGGGTTTGGTAGCCTAGAAGGAATATATTGATATCCTGGAATCTTTTGTTGCGGTTAAACGGAACCTTAATCGGGCCGGGTCCTCGGGCCGGGTCCTCGGACCTCTCGCTTCGGGAAAATCAACGCGCACTGGCAACATTCTTTGATGATTGTGCAGCCTGCAGCATAGAGCACATGGTTATGTTCCTGATTGTTCCAACATTGTCAACTCATTTAAAGTTAGCGGCTGAATGCTACTGTCAGTTTTGTTAAAGTTGGGGTGACAATTTTTCGTTACCGTCAACAACACCAACTCCAAGTCCCATTGGAGGGAAAAATAGCAACACACTCACTCATGAAAAAATTATCACAAAGAAACGAAAGATTCAGAAAGTAATGTAAGTAAAAAGTGCAGCCACTTCTTTATTAAATAAAGGAAAAGTACATCATAAACCAAATGGCTTAGGCAGGCTTATTTTAAAGCTAACTATAAAAACAGAGGCTTAGGCAGACTTGTTCTAAAGCTAACTATAAAAAGAGAGGTCGAGGTAGGCTTGTTTTATGGCTACCAGCAGCAATCGAGCCAATATGGGTGGTACCGGCGATGAGAAAGGAGAAGAAGCGGAAGCGCCTGATAGCCCCATCCCAAGATGTTCCCTTGATTCTCTCCCAGTTTCATGATAATTAAGCATTGGAGGCAGTAACACTGAGGCATCAACCGTTCCGTAATGTTACAAACCTCCATCAGCAAGTAAATTGGACGTGAATCACTATTAGCTTGAAAGGCAGGCAAATCCGCGTACTAGAGAAAAATGTTATATTTCTCACGAACCTTCCTCCTAATTGCAAGATGCCTTACCATCAAGGTGGGACCCAAACTTTGTCACACCGAAAGTCTAATGCGATCTACGCCCACTTCGGCTCTCAGCTGAAGAAGGAGGGTCTTCTTTCTTGCTCGGTTGAAAGGTAGGAACGTCTTTGGCCTCTGCTTCCTTTGCCTCCACTGCGTCGTCCAGGATCGGGGCGGCATTTTCAATTCTTGAAGGGGGCTTGGCTTCCTTGCCCTTGCCTTTATCCAGGGCCATCTCATTTCCCTAGGCCTTGATCACAATCTTGACAAAGTTCTTGGAAATGCCTAGAAGGTGGAGAACTTAAAGTTCCTATTAAACTCAAGGATTTGTAAAATGTGAGAGAACAATTCCCCCTAAAGCGCCTTATATAGAAGGCGAAGGCTGGTGGAAATTAATCCGCACGGAATTCAAAGGAAGAATTATAAGCGATATTAACCTCGTGCAATTTCCAAAGAAACCACCAGCCATTGGATCTGCGTTAATCCACTAAGATATTAATGAAGGTGTGCCTCGCGTATCGAAACGTCAGGCACGCAACTCGAATAGCCAAAAGACGCCTTGTAATTAGAAGTGGCGAAAAAGTGGCGCGATAGGGACACTGTTATACGTGGAGGTGGAAGGCCAGGCTGCCCATTTCCAGGTCAGTGTTGGGCCAGGGGCCCAGTCTATGGAAGGACCCCTCATCGGCAAAGCAAGCTCAAGGCCATTATCACTTTAGAGGCAAGCTTTCCAACGCTGAGGACAAGTCCCTCCACTCCAAGCAGTAACGATGAAGTACTAGACAGAACCAAGGTCTTGCATGGTCCTCGGACTCAAACCTATGGGGAATCTAGTTACTTCAAGAAGAGACTAAGTACTAGATAGAACCAAGGTCTTGCATGGTCCTCGGACTCAAACCTATGGGGAAACTAGTTATTTCAAGAAGAATCTAAATACTAGACAGAACTAAGGCCTTGCATGGTCCACGGACTTAAACCTATAGGGAAACTAGTTATTTCAAAAAGAATCTAAGTACCAGATAGAACCAAGGTCTTGCATGGTCCACGAACTCAAACCTATGGGGAAACTAGTTACTTCAAGAAGAATCTAAGTACTAGACAAAACCAAGGTCTTGCATGGTCCACGGACTCAAACCTATGAGGAAGCTAGTTACTTCAAGAAGAGACTAAGTACTAGACAGAACCAAGATCTTGCATGGTCCTCGGACTCAAACCTATGGGGAAACTAGTTACTTCAAGAAGAATCTAAGTAGTAGACAGAATCAAGGTCTTGCATGGTCCACAAGCTCAAACCTATGGGGAAACTAGTTACTTCAAGAAGAATCTAAGTACTAGACAGAATCAAGGTCTTGTATGGTCCTCAGACTCAAACCTATGGGGAAACTAGTTACTTCAAGAAGAATCTAAGTACTAGACAGAACCAAGGTCTTGCATGGTCCACGGATTCAAACTTATAGGGAAACTAGTTACTTCAAAAAGAATCTAAATACTAGATAGAACTAAGGTCTTGCATGGTCCACAGACTCAAACTTATGGGGAACCTAGTTACTTCAAGAAAAGACTAAGTATTAGACAGAACCAAAGTCTTGTATGGTCCTCGGACTCAAACCTATGGGGAAACTAGTTACTTCAAGAAGAATCTAAGTACTAGACAGAACCAAGGTTTTGCATGGTCCATGAACTTAAACCTATGGGGAAACTAGTTACTTCAAGAAGAATCTACGTACTAGACAGAACCAAGGTCTTGCATAGTCCTCGGACTTAAACCTATGAGGAAACTAGTTACTTCAAGAAGAATCTAAGTACTAGACAGAACCAAGGTCTTGCATGGTTTACGGACTCAAACCTATGGGGAAACTAGTTACTTCAAGAAGAATCTAAGTACTAAACAGAACCAAGGTCTTGCATGGTCATCGGACTCAAACCTATAGGGAAACTAGTTATTTTAAGAAGAATCTAAGTACTAGACAGAACCAAGGTCTTGCATGGTCCACGGACTCAAACCTATGGGGAAACTAGTTACTTCAAGAAGATACTAAGTACTAGACAGAACCAAGGTCTTGCATGGTCTTCGGAATCAAACCTATAGGGAAACTAGTTACTTCAAGAAGAATCTAAATGCTAGACAGAGCCAAGGTCTTGCGTGGTCCTCGGACTCAAACCTATGAGGAAACTAGTTACTTCAAGAAGAGACTAAGTGCTAGACAGAACCAAGGTCTTGAATGGTCTTCGAACTCAAACCTATGGGAAACTAGCTACTTTCAACAAAAACGAAGTGTGAGCATTCACCTAAGTTACAAGCGCAGCTAAAGTGGGGTCTGGTGCCTCGAATCACTTACCTCATCCTACTTCGATAAAGATGTAAAACGAAAACAAGCCCATGAGCGTCATTTAAAGCATTTCAAGGTACACATAAAGTATTTCACTTACAACATCACTCAAAGCCTCACTTATCTTTCCTTTGCATTCAGTGCTGAAATGCCCTCTTAGGTTTGGCAAGTTTATGAAATGTGTATATTCATATAAAGTATGCGTTGTAAATCAGAATTCTTTTGTGATTTGTCTAAGAGGAAACAAGTTGCATTGCTGAGACTGTGCAGTTTTCAGTTAAAATCTGAAGCAAAAATTTACGTCATGGGTTCGACGTTTTCAATTATCCAAGTATTACTGGCACACTGCTAAAATTAACCGAGTATTGAGCAAAGCGTTAAAACATGATAAATAAAGGGCAACGTCATTCGAAGAAATAAACACATATGCTTAGATCCATTACAAAAAATGGTTTCATTACAATATCATAAGGATGAAAAATAGAATGAAATTAAAAAGAAAAGAAGACTATAAAGACACAAGGTGGCAAAACAAGATAGCTCGTCAAAGTGGCCTATTTCTTCAACTTGATAAACAACTTGTCTTTGGGGGTCTGCTGAGAAGTTGTATCGGATGCTTTGGGATCTCGGCTCGGAAGGGCAACTTCGGAGAGCTCTTTCTCGGCAGGAGGAGCTTGAGAGTCAGCATGAGGCTTCATCGCATCCAGGGGTGCTTCTTGGTTACTGGTTTTTTCTTTCTCTAACACCCTTTGATGCTCAGTATCCTCGGTAGGCTCATCAGTTGAAATTGGATCCTTGGCAGCACTGGCCTGCCCTTCGTCTGTCGTTTCAGAGGTGGCGTCAGCTATAGGGTTGGCAGAGGCAGCCTCACGAATGGCAGGGGGGTAGTACACTCTCTTAGCCCTTCTAAACTCGGACGAAGCCTCAACCCCAGCTTGGTTGAGGGCTAGGGGTGTGCAGAAAATCCACTGACCCGCCAAACCCGACCCGACCCAACCCAACCTGCCGGGTTGGGTCGGTTTTTAAGGCTTGGTGGGTTGGGTTGGGTCACAAAATTTTTTTTTATAGCGGGTTGGGTTGGGTGTGGGTCATAAAATTACAAACCCGCCAAACCCGACCCGACCCACCCATATTTAATATATATTTAAAATATATTATATATTTAATAATTTTTTTTAAATCAGCTATAAATTTAATATATACTAATAATAATATATTTAATATATACTAATAATATTATTATATACTATAAGTGCTTATATATAATATATTATATATATATATATATTATATACTAATAATAATATATTTAATAAATTTAATAATAATAAAAATAAAAATTTATCAAACCCATGGGTTCAACCCGACCCAACCCGACCCATGTGGGTTGGGTTGGACTTATGTGATGGGTTGGGTTGGGTTGAATTTTTTTTTACCCACCATGGTGGGTTGGGTCAAAAAATCCCCTCAACCCGACACAACCCGACCCATGCACACCCCTATTGAGGGCTTCATTCCAAGTTTGGAAGCAGTGGCGTCTGCACACCCCAGGTACTTGGGCCTTGAGATTGGCCTCGGTCTCGGCCACTCCTGAAGCAAAAGCCTCCTCCTTGGCTTGCTCCTTAGAGCTTTCAGCCTCTGTCTTCGCGAACTCAGCTTCTGCTTTAACCCTCAAGGCCTCGTCCCTAGCCCACACGGCGACATTTTTGGACCCCTCTGCCTCAGCTAGCTTCTTCTTCAGATCAGTAATCTGTTTCTTGGAAATCTGCGGCTGATCCTCAGCCTTTCATAGGCGCCCTACCTGGTCCTTGGCTTGTTTTTGAGCGCTAGCTAGGCCGGATACCACGCTATCTTTGGCCCTCGTCATCTCTTTCAATTCCTCCCTTGCCTTCTTGAGGTCAGCCTCAGAGTTCTTAAGGGTCCACCCGGCATCCAAGCGCTTGTCACGCTTCTATTCTAGGGCCCTGCTCTGGTTATTAGCCTTCTCCTCCAACCTAAAAGTAGCCTGGACAGCCTGGGAATTGAAACAAGCTCACAGTAAGTTGGGAACCGAAGAGCAAAATTCAATGAAGGCACAAGTGTCAGAGGTCTTACCATACCCAGGTATCTCTTGAGACTAAGGACAACCTCCTGCCTCCTCAAGTCCTCCAGCTCGGCGGTATCGATGGGGAGTAAGAGGGACCTCTCTAGGGCATCGGCCACATAAGTGCCTTCACCAGCTTGAAAGTCTCTGAGGGATGCGTTATCCATCAAGGGCTCCCCATGGAGCATGGGAGCAAGCAGCCAGGCCTGGGGCTCGGACTACCAAGCGACCTCCTTTTCTTGGCCCTGGTGCCTAATTTTCAACTACTTGGAAGGTCTTTAGGCTTCGTCCTCATCATGGGAGGAGCGAGATCTCCCCCCGTCCATTGGCTCTTTGCCTTTGGATGGTCACTTCCTCTTTGGATCGGCGGACTCAAGTTGAGGAGTCAGGGTCGACTGAGCAGAAAACGACCTAGTCTGCACAAGCTGAGGCTTGGGTGGAGGAGGAGGAAGCTTGGGTTGTTGCTTCCCCGGTGCGTCCTTTCCCGGTTAGCCTTCAATCAAATCGAACAAGCTAGTTTGGGGCTTCCTCTTGAAACCCATTTCAACCTGAGAATAAATCCCCTCTGACAAGATGTCCGCTTTGGTTAAGTTGGGGTTGGCAAAGTCACCAGAGAGGTCCTTAGGCGGATTGACTTGGTCGAAAGCGCCAAATTCGTTCTCGGACGAACCTAAATCAGCAACTTCTTCTTCTCTCTCTGCACTTTCTCCCTTGTCCTTCGTAGCCTGAAGGAATGAAGAAGGGCCTGACGAAGGAACACCCTCTGGGATAGGAGATCCTTTAGGAAGCAGGAACCCGTGTTCTGCTACAGTAATCTTGTGAAGCCGAAGATCTTTGGCTCTGACCACGTACTTTGAAGCCGAGAACGATTTTTGAATTGGGTCGTATCCAAGGATCTTGTGGGCAGCCCTAACTTGATTATCAGCTTCGTTCACGAAGATCTTTGCCCTGAGTATGGTTTTCAAATCTTCCTTGTTGACCAAATGGAAGTGTCGTTTGAAGGCGCATGGATCTGCAAAAAAGGAGAGCATATTCATATTAGCAACCAAACAACACAAATCGTGAAAAAAAAAAAAAAAAAAAAAAATCAAACCCACTCCCACTTTAAATACCCCACTTGGTGTCCCCTCCATTGTCAGACAATGAAGGCCATTGTGCCTCTCCCCGAACACAATGAGAAAGTCCTTATTTAACCCCTTGCTAGACTCAGGGAGGTATTGGATAAGCCGAACCTTATCCTCCCTCGTCTTCATGTAATAGGACTTACCTTTTAGGTGCTAGAGGTTGTAGCACTAGTTTACATCGTGGTGGGTTAACCTCAGCCCCCTCTTCTCTTTTAAGGCGTCCACACAACTCAGGATCCTGAACACGTTGGTAGTGCATTGGGTAGGAGCTAGTCTAAAGTGCCTAAGATAGTCCTTCATCACTAGCCCATAGGGATTCTCATACTACCTTCTAAGAAGGCGATTATGGAAATCGCTACTTCACCCTCTTTTCTCCGAATATATCACTCCTCTTCTTCACAGTACCTCAAACCCACATTACTGGGTATCCTATAATCGGCGATGAATTTTTCTATCGCCTCCTTAGACTCAACCAACTTCTTAAACCTACCCATCCTAAAGAACGACCAAAAGACTCAAGGGAAAGTGAAAGAAAGAGAGGAGTAAGAGGAAAAGAAACTCAGACGGGAGAAAATATGAGCCAAAAAGAGAAGAAAACTTACAGAAATGTGGAAAAGCTCATCGGACAGGCTTTTTATGTTGAAAAGAGACGTAAGATCGATTGGAGACTTGACTAAGTTCAGAGTATGTGCGCAAGAACTCTTAAATGCAAAGGTAAAGAGACAAATCGATTTAAATGGGTATTTATACCCCCAATTAGAATGGACCGTGTGGGTTTCTCGCCCATAAATGCAAAGAAATCCTCACCGTTAGATTACCATCACACCGTTGAACGTGGGGATTACAGAGCCACCAGAGTTTAATGAGGGCGTGCTCCATATATCGAAATGCCAGAAACATGTCCTAATAGATGAAAAGACTTTGGCACTGACGGAGGACAAGACTTGCCAAGCCATAACAAGGGCCCGAGGACATCAAAATCTTACTCCCCGTTCGAGGAGACGGATAGCAGGATTTTGAGGGGCTATTGTGGGGCCTAAGAATTTGGTAACCCCGGCCCACTTCATACTAAGCCCAAGGCCCATGCCGAGGAGGAAGCAGCGTCCGAGGATGAACAAGGAAGGCCCAAATTGCCAAGAAACATCACCGATGACGATCCTGTCCTCAGCTAGCTGAGATTATAGAAAGGAAGAGCGGCGTGCCATCAAAGGCAGCCTCCCAAAACATCCCAAGGAAAAGGACAAGTACCATGGATTAGCCATAGGAGCACGGTGGAGGAGCAATTCAAGGAGAAACTGTCACCTCCATATTAAATGCCCGTAATTGACATTCTGGCCGCATTAATGAGGAAATGATCTCTGGACAGTGCTGCCTTGGTTGCTGCAACTCACAGGGGGTTTGGAAAGGCGGCTGATGGGATAGGCAATCAGGTATAGGCTTGGATGATCAACAAGTGGAGGGCAGAGATCAATGAAAGAGGACTATATAATAGAAGAAACCCCCCATAGAAAGGAAGACGGCGGAAGAATTCCTGGAACCACTCTTATTCATTAATTAGAGTAAAGCTCCTCAGATTGTGTCGAGAACAAACTTTCTTAATCTCAGTTCATCTTTGTTTGATTGCTATGGATGCCATATTGACTGTTGTCCATACGCTAAAGTCTAGTTCTTTGGCCCACTCTCTACAAATTCATTGTATTGGGCTAGTTGGGTTTGGGTCCACTCATCCAAAATCAGAAGTGCTTAAACTCAGTCCCTACATCTATGATAAAAAATTTTAAACTTAAATCCCAAACAAAAACCCACGTTTTCTTTCTCAAAAAAACAAAAACCAACATTTTGACTTCTACTTCAACTAAAAGTCTATTATCAACATTTTAAGAACATTTAATTAGTAATTTAATTTTATATTATTTTTTATGATACATTTCCTCAAATTAAGGGATACTATTTAACAACTGTTTAATTTAAATAAATGCAAAAATTCAAAACCCACCCTTTAAGTTTTACTTGAATTCATTTCAGTCTTCTAACTTTACTTTCATTCAATTGAGTCCTGTAAGTTTCAAATTTGTTCAATTAAGGCTTCCCATTCACTTCCGTTAACTACTTACCGTTAAATGTCTAATTTTGAAATTTCAAAAACCAAAATAAAAATAAAAATAATTTAATTTTTTTTTTTAAATATAAAGAAGAAGAGGAGGAAGAAGAAGAAGAACAAATCTAGTTGATCTTCCTTAGCCCCACTTCAAACCCAAACTCTATTCATCAACTCCCTTACTACCCCCCACAAATCTCTCATGGCATGAATTCGAAGAATTTATTTTACTCAACATCTGTAACTTTCAATCAACGATTTCCCAATGACAAAAATATTCAATTACTCAGGCTTTCAATCAAAGCACATTTTAGATTCACATAGATCTTATAGCCTTGGTAGCATCCTCAAAAAAATCAATAGTAGGTCATTCCTCCATGGGGGAAATAATAGATCTTACATTCATTGACTGACAATTGGAACAACAAGCTTATTACAATGACTGAAACTTCAAAACAAGAAAAACACATACAACAACTTATTACTCTTAAATATGTTTATTGGTCAAAACTTCCACACACACACTTCCAATGACCGAAACTTCAAAACAAGAAAAACACATACAACAACTTATTACTCTTAAATATGTTTATTGGTCAACACTTCCACACACACACACACACACACACACACACACACACAAAACCCACCAAATTAATCAAATTCTAGTTGCAAAAATCAAAAGAAAAGAGAGGAAGGGAGGGAAGGAGGCTTATGAGTGTGAGGAATTCAAACTGTTAGTTGTCAATTCCTAGATATGGTTTGTGGGGGCAGTGAGGGGGTTGAGGACTAAGGTTTGAGTATGAAGTGGGGTTGAGGAAGAGGTGGAGATAGAAGAGAATGATGGTAAAGGTAAAGAAGAATGACATTTTTTTGGTATGGGTACCTGATCATGTTCCTTCATTATGTAGATCTAAGAAACTATATATATATATATATATATAAAGATTTGAAAAATAAAATAAAATGAAAAACAAACAAAATTAGACACTTTAACGGCAAGCACTTAACAGAATTAGACAGAAGCCTTAATTGAACATATTTGAAATTTAAATGACTCAATTGAACGAAAGTAAAGCTGAAGGATTGAAATGAATTCATGTGAAACTTAAAGAGTGAGTTTTGCATTTTTGCTTAAATAAAACTAAAAGTCTATCATCAAATATTTCTAAACTTAATAAATCCCACACAACTCACGTTTTTTTTTTTTTTGTTTTTTGTTTTTTTTCCTCAATTTGCATCTTATTAAATTAATATTTTATTAGGATAATTTTTTTTAAGGCCAGATTTGATCTCAAATCCTTTATTCAATGATAAAAACTTATCAGTTGAGGTAACTAAAACTTATACTTAAATTATAATTATTCACCCATGATGTATAAGAGAAAGGTACAAAACTCTTGACTAAGGGATAAGATTTAACAAAAAATTAATTTAGATAAAACTTTATCATCTAAGTTTTAGAAATTTAAATTCTACTCCAACTAATAGTCTATTATCAAAATTTTCATATATATATATATATATATATATTAAGTCATGTCTATTCAATATAATCTCTTTTAACCAATAAAGTCATCCCTATAATTAAATCCCACATAATACACTCTACGTTGTTGTATTTTTTTTTTTTTTTTCACTTTTTTTTTTCCCAAGATGCAACTTGCACTTATATTTTAATCTAATAAATTCGTCTAAATTATTGTTCTTTGCTTCTGAATTTGTGTGCAGGATATTATGCCAAATGAAGTTTACTATAAAGAAGCAAAATAATGGACACCCATTTAAGTTTTTGGTTCTCTTATGTAAGTTTTAATTTTTTTTTTTTTTTTTTATATTCTCAATTTTTGAACTCTTTTGAGCTTTTTTTTTTTTTTGTTTTTTTTTTTTTTATAGGTTTTGGCTATTGTATTTAATTTGTGATTGCACTGTTTTTTTTTTTTTTTTTAATTAGACTATTACTAGGAAAAAATCGGTATTGAGGAACTATTTTGTTAATTATTGTTTGTGAGAAAATTAAGAAAAATTTATATTTGAAGAAGTATGAAATTATATACATATATAAAAAATGTATGTCATACAAAGTTAATATCATTCGTATAAGAATTTTGATAGTTAATCATACATAAAGTTATGGTAACTATTTAACATATGAATATCTATTTCCCTAGGAGATGGTTCAAGTTACATTTGATGTATTTTTCTAAACCATTGGATTTAAGTAGATCTAACGGTTAAAAAAAGATACTCATTAATGCTAATATTCTTATTAATCTCATTTATTATCCTTTATTTATGTCATTTTGTACTTATCTTTAAACCCAAAAAAATGTATATGTATTCTCCTCCACTACAGTACGTCTCTCTCTCTCTCTCCACTGCTCTAGGGTTCCACCTCTATGGAAAAAAGCCACCGCCACTAGTTGCATTTCATTTTTCTCAGATCATTTTGCACTCTTGTCCTTTTTTTTTTTTACATGTATTTTATCTTTGGATCAAAATACAATTTTGTTGATTGATTTCTATAAGCAAATGAGTCCTGAACCAGGATAATAGGTAGGCTGCAAATGCATTATAAAACAACATGTTGACAATGTTTAATTGAACGCCATCCTTGGAGACATTAACATGTTTTGGCAAAATTGTTAATAGACTTCCTCCAAAACATTTTCATCATTTTTCTAACAGATTGCTTTTCCAATATAATTTTTTTTTTCCAATTTCCATGCCATTTAAATTCTGCAATTTGAATCACAAAATTTAAATAAATAAATAAAAGCACTTTAAAAATTATGAGAATAATTATTACTTTAATGGCAGTAGGTATGAAAGTATCTGCATCTTGCATTTTACATGGTGGGATGCGTGTGTGTATATTTAAATTGTATAAGTCTAAGCATTTGAGTACAAGTAATAGGTACTTTATCACATGATGTTTTACTAGTGAAAACCTCAATAAAGTTAAAGGAAAACCAGTCATGGTTGGATATGATGTCCTTGTTATAGGAGCGAAAAAAAAAACCACATACTTAAACCATATTTTGAGAGAGTATGCTTACTATTGAACCTTATGAGCATCGATTTCTTATGACTTAAGAGAGATTATTTTGAGAGAGTGTGTTTACTGCTAAAGCATTCAAGGCATTGGTACTTCTTGGATTTGTTAGGACTTAGGAGAGGTTATTTTGAGAGAATATGTTTACGGTTGAATCTGATGAGCCATTCACACTTACTGGATTTGTTAGGAATTCTTGACTAATTAGTAAAAGAGTTGTTTTTTTGCGTTTTTTTTTTTTAAATAAAAAAGTTACCACCAGACTTAGCATCTATTGTGTATCTCTGTTTCCGTTTATTTTTAATAAAAAAAATTACAGATTATCATTTAAATTTATGCATGATTGTTTGTGTGGGCAACAAGAGCTGCTTGAAGGAGCAAGCACTTGGACCCTTAACTTATTTGTTGGTGCGCTTTACTCTCAATCTTACTTATGGGGCTCCAACTCAAGCTTGGTTGTACCCTCTCAAGTACTAATCTCTCACAAATTTACTTACTCCTTCCCTCTTTTCCCAATTTTTCCTTAATCACTCATCTTACTCTCCATTTTTCCATCCACCCCAACAACAGCCTAGTTCCCCTTTTATATCCTTGAGTGAGTGGGGTGACCATCATTTTTATTCCCACTCACTCACATATTCCCACGTCTCTTAGAATCCCAAGGTATCCTTACAAAATTAGAGGATTCTCTTGGAACTTGTTCCAGATGTTGGTTAAGGCTCGGTAGTGGATTCTTTTCACAATCTTTAGCTCTAGGTTACCGACCCCATTCGGACCGAATATAAGCTTTTATAATTATTCTAGATTCCCCTTGGGAGGGATGGGGCGGCACTCTCAGTGCTTGGCTAATGGTCGGGTCCAAAGTGATGAACCTTGAGACAGTCCTTCTGTTGTACTTGGGCTCATCACACTCAGTGGGCCCTAGGCCTAGTACCGGGCCTTACTTATATGGTCGGCCTAATCCTCCGGGCCTGGTCCACCCACTATCTCCAATTTGGATTGACTGGTAGAGTAAAGTTGCATCTTTTCATCTTTCATTTGATGGAATATACAATCATCACATCAGCATATCACTTGGTAAAGTATATGTATTTTGCTATCAACAATTTGGCCGTGGAGGTGGAACCCTAAAGCAGAGAGAGAGAGAGAGAGAGAGAGAGAGAGAAATACATATACCTTTTTTTGAGTTTAGAAATAAGTATGGAATGACATAAATAAGGGATAATAAATGAGATTAATAAAAATATTAGTATTAATATGTATCTTTTTTTAACCGTTAGATCTACTTAAATCCAATGGTTTAGAAAATGTGTAACTTAAACCCATCTCTTTTACTATAATAGTTTCTTAGTACTTATTTGCTAAAGGTAATATCCACTCAATAAAAATTTCTAAGAATGATAACGAATATTATCATCTTTCAACAATAAGCAACTGATTTTTGCTAAGACATTGTCACATATTTAAATTTTCATCATGAATGATATCATATGCTACAATTGAAGTTCATCATCTAATACCTTCAACTATACATAATGAAAATTTTGTCATTCATACTTTCTTCTTTATTATTCTACATGAGTCTTGGTGCAATGTTTAGCTTACTTAGTTTTTAATGAGCACCCATTTTAGGCAAGAAAAGGGAAAAAAAAAAAAAAAAGATAATAAAAGGCATGTGTCATTGAATTTTCCATTAGATAAATTTGAAGTTTCAAAGGATTAAACCTAGAAAATCAATGTTCTTTTGATAGTAAATAAAACACCTTATATCACAATTCCAACTTTCTAAGCATTATTACCATCTAAAACTTAAAATATGTGAAGAAAATTTTTTGAATGTTAAAATTTAGTGGGAGTATTTTAGACATTACAAAATGAAATATTTTAAAAATTATAAGCTTTCATTAGGGTTTAACTGTGAGAATAACAATATGACATATTTACTATTTTACAAACTATTAATGGAAAAATTGCTTGATTTTAAAGTTTAAAGAAGAATTGTGAACTACTCCAAATATAAAGGATGAAAAGTTTTTTTATGCTAAGTTTTTGATTTTTTGGTGTGTAAAACTGTGTTTTTACTTAAAATTATACGTAAAGATAAAAGGACAAAATATCAACCAAAAAAAACTGGATACAAAACTGTGAATTTTGGCTTAACAAAGTTGACTAAACTAAAAACAATTTCTAGTAACACAATAGAATGGTACAACATTTTCATAATAACAATACCTTTATAATTTTGTTATATCTTATTTTGACTTGTAAAGAATTGACACTTCAGCAGTTGTCAATTTATTATGACGATAATAAGATGTCTTTATATTTTCACAAGAGAAATGATATGCCTATAACATTTTCACAACAAATCATAAGTAGTAGGTTGTTACAATAATTGTTATTGATTAGCAAAAAGATAATTTCATTGATATGTTTAAATTAGAAACAATAACAATTTACTACTTATGATTTGTTATGAAAGTGTTGTAAGAAATATTATGGATGTAGCATTTCTATTTTCACAATATATTTATTTTTAGTTGTAGTTAGTTCCAATATGATATTTTATTTTGATTTATAAAGAACTTACACCTCAATAATTGTAAAAATATTTGTGATGACAACAAAGATATTTTATCAATTTATTTTATTTTCATCTATAAGAACCGACACCTAAGTCACAATAAAATAGGAGGGATAGTACGGTGTTAGGTTCTTTTCATGATTGCATGGGGAAGTTCTCGCTAGCCGCCACTGGAAGAATCTCATATAATTAATAAAGTTATAAACCCCTCTAAATTAGAGAGAAATTTATGGACTCTATTACCTCAACACTTTGCCAATGCCATTTTACTTTTGAGTGTTCCACTACTCTACTTTTGATAGTTAAAGCATTGTCGACAAGTACACACAAAAAAACAAAAATAAAAGCATCCTAACGCATTGAAGATATTATTTGTTTACGTTCTAGGACTGTGATAACTTAGAATACAAATAATTTAGGTTAGAAGCAACCCTCCAAAATTGTTTACCTAACAAAGCTTTGTTCATATGTCCCATTGTCCTACAACCCAGCTCCTCTTCTCTTTTTGAAAAGCAAATTATGTTCCAATCAGAAAATGATTTTTCCTAACACCATCTTCATGATCATGACCCCCAACAATGTTAGTTTCTACCAATTTCCTTGCAGATTCCTTCAAGAACTTTAAAGCATTAGAGATTTAGTGACCTCAGCATATATTTAATCAAAGTCAATCTGCCTTGACAAATTTTGGGAAAAAAAAAAAGGGTTGAGGCAGTACTAGTTGAGTTCGTTAAAGACCATAAAAGGCAGTTTTCCTGTTTTACTCACCAAAATTTGGGAAGATGATTTTGTTGGGCTTATTGCGGATGCTCTTATACTTGGGCAACAAAAGTTCAAGGAAGGTTGAGGAGCGGATGTGGCAATAATTTAATAATTACAAAAATGATGATAGTTAAATGTTAGTGATGTGACAAAATCTAATTTACTAATTTCAAAATAGATAAATATGTTTTTAAAACTCAAATGTGAAGTTACGTACCCTAAGAATCTTAGAAGACCTTAATACCTTCATCTCTTTTTCTCAAAAACGTTCCTTCAAAAATCTTTACTTAATTAATGCCAAAGGCGGAATAGAGAAGAGTGATTAATCAATTAAAACATTTTATTTTGTTTATTTTCTTTCTTAATTATGATTAATTCAATCAAGAATCAAGATAATTTACTTATTATTACTGCTTTTTAAGGGTGTGTTTGGTAGCAGGTGAAATAGGAGGAAAAAAAAAAAAAGGAGAGAAAATAGGAGGGAAAATGGGAAATGTGTTGTTTGGTAAAGGGGGAGGGAGAGAAATTATTCTAGTAGAGCCAGGCATTTTCTCCGCCAGGGCCTACACAAAATTTGTCTCTCCAAAAGGGAGAGAAGACCCGGTGTGGGGAGTTTGATGGTGAAATGATTAATTGGGCATCATTTTTTAACAAATGTATATGTGTAAATTTATACAAGCTCACTTTTTTCACCCTTCCATTTTATCCGTCCTATGACTCAATTATCTCTTCACCATCTTCTAATTGCGCCAGTCAAGTGAGCCGACATCTACTTGATTATGTCCCTGATAGCAACAGCATATCATTTATGTTCATTATGTACTGTTTATGGTCATGCATGAAGTCGAATATTCTCGCTACCCACCAACATTTTTGCTGCCTCATCATGTAGCTTAGTCAATTTTCACTGTGGCCTTGGAAGTAAAATCATGGAGAGAAAACCAACTTCAGGAATTGTAAATGGGCATTGCAGAAAAGGATTACAAAATAAACCTTGAAAAGCCTGAACTGGCCCTACTTTACTTTGGCTGCTCCTCAACGAAGCTTCATTTTGAGGGGCCAATTTTATTCTGCCATGTCATATGGCTTTCCCATATGCAAATCCATGAAAAAGACTTGGCTCAGCCTCCCTAATAGGACTTGCATATATTTCTGAACCATTCTTTCGAAGAGAGAACCAAAATGGTGATGCTGAGTCTCTACTAATTCACTACCAGCTGCCTACAATGCCAATGTCATCAGACTGCTCTACTCCTAATCTATATTGCAATGAAGTATCTGATGATGTGGTTTCCTCAAATGCTGAAACATGTGACCAAGATTTTCATGCAACTCTGGATTTCCTGTCGGACGAGGAGAGCTCTATTACTAGTGTCTTCGATTCTGAGATTGATCAAATGCTTGAACTTGAATTACTACATCGGTTACGTGGAAATCCTAGTATTATCAGTGCTAGAAAAGACGTGGTCAATTGGATGTTGAAGGTACTTATACTGCATCACATATATATTTGGTATTTGGTTCTTGTATCATTTTCTTCAATAATGATTTGTATCCTACAGGTGCATGCTTACTACCAGTTTAGGCCTGAAACGGCATATCTTTCTGTAAACTATCTGGATTGTTTTCTCTCCTCTCATACATTGCCGGTAATTCTTATCCTTAGGCTCAGTCATGTTAGACAAACACTCAAACAGAAACAAAGTATACAATTACATTGCAGGATTGTTTTGGTTTTGTGTTAACTTGTTATGCTTTTCTGCAGAAAGGTAAAGGGTGGCCCCTGCAGCTATTATCTGTTGCTTGCCTGGCCCTGGCAGCAAAACTGGAAGAGACAAGCGTGCCACTTCTATTAGACCTGCAGGTGAAGGAACCGAGATTCCTGTTCAAGCCCAAAACGGTTCAACGAATGGAGCTCTTTGTCATGTCCAATCTTAAGTGGAGATTGCGCAGGACTACACCTTTCGACTTTGTCCATTATTTCATTGCTAAGCTTTCATGTATTGGTTCTCCACTAAAAGATTGCAGTCAAGTTTTCTCGCGTGCCTCGGATCTAATTATCAGCACGTGTCAAGGTAATTCCTGATATTGGAACTCTCTCTCTCTCTCACACCACACACACACATAAATATTATAGCTAATTAACAAGATGTTTTTAACAGTGATCGATTTCTTGGACTATCCACCATCTTCAATAGCAGCAGCTGCCGTACTATGTGCAACAGATCAATATGTGGATGACCAAGAGTTGGGCTACTTTCACAAAAGAGTAAGAAAAGTATGCCTCACTTTGCAAATTCAAATTATCAATATGATGCTGCCTATATGACTAAGCATAGGCTTATTGGTAAACTACTTTTAGAAGCTAGTTAGTCCTTGCCAAATAAATTTGTTGAGTGGCTTGCAAGACTCATCACTTTTAATGAAGTGACAAACGAATAAATGAAAATAGGCTTTTCTTGGTGGTAAGAATCCACAAACAATGCCAATTTATGCTACATGAGAAGCAGCATTGTCAATGATGTCCTGTTTCTCTTTTTAGCAAGACCAGACACTGTGAACTTTTTAAGTCCTAATGTTTGAAGTAATATAAGCATACAAATTGTTAGAATAATTGTAATTCTGGCACAGGAATTGGTGAAAAAATGTTACAACCTTATGAAGCAGACAAAGTGCATACTGGCACACGTTAAACAAAAAAAGTTGCAGCCAATGCCATCAAGTACTGTAGGAGTGACTGATGCAGCTATTGGCATAAGCTTCAATGTTCACAAAACTGGGGTAACAAGTACTTGAAGTAAAGCCAAGACTCACAACTGAATTAGTGCTGGAAACAGATGTTTAATCTTACCTTCTACTTCGTCTATTGTTTGAAGTTTCTTCGTATGTGTGTGTAGCTACTGCAAGATGATTGTGAGGGAAGTCTTTTGACTTGTTCAAACAGTATGCTGTTTGACATTATTCATTTTGTGTTGGACCAATTCCAATTTTCGTATGAAAATATGTAAAATAAAAGGCTGAGGTACTTGTCAGTTGTCACAACCAAGAAATTTTGTACAAGTCATTTTTCTTATTATAGACAAATTCCGTGAAAATCGATTCAATAAGGTTACGTGAAAGCAAGTTTTTCATAGCTCCCGTCAGAATCTGGTTGAAAATATTGACAACAGACAAGCAAACCTCAAGGTGAATTTCATTTTTTTATAGTATGGCCACCTGTGTGTTTGAATAACATGCCCATGATGACTTGAAGGACACATATATTCAACCTTTGCACATACCCATGATGACTGGGAATCCAACCATTTCCATTGTCGTTAAGGCTGCTTCTTGTAAAAGGATTAGTGATTTTATGACTCAATTGGCCAACTGAGCCACGCACTTTTTTTTTTTCAATGAAGCAACACTTGCTGTCCACCACAAGAGCAAAAATGACATTTTTGTTGCCATAGAAAATTATCTGGCAAGTACACATGCAATATGATAGCTATTTGTATGCTGTTTTTTCTTTGCTCTAGTATTTTACTAATTACTAGTACAAAATTTAGATCCATACGTCACTGCAAGAAATAAGTATGTAATTTATTATGATTAGAAAAGGGGTTTCAATTGGGATTTCCGCACCAGTGTAAATAGCACTCCGAAAATGAGTCTCATTTGCACATCCCAACAAAAGGGCGCGCATACGCAAAAACAAAAACAGTTCAGTTTAACGAGTTTGCCACTGTTCTCCCACAAAAAGTTGAATATACATTGCAGATAAGCACTTATGTAATTATCCTTACAGTCCAGCACAAAGTGTTACCCAGAAGTGTTTACAGAAGCATCGAATATATTCGAGATAAAAGACAGAAACAAGGAAGGATCCTAGGAGCTTGCTGGAGACAGACAAACTTTCCCATAAATCTAAAAAAAGGAGATAACAAAGTCCATTCTGATACTAGGACTTTCCCTGGCATTAAGTCACGAGTTTAGGGGTCCATGAGTGCAAGAAATGAATGATGTTGAAAAAGGAAGTTTCTCTCAGCCAAATTAAATTGAAATTGAAAATATCCTTTTGGTATCTACGTTTTATGGTGATTATTAATTTGGTCTTCTATTTTAGCAGCAATTAATTTGGTACTTGTTATTTTCAACTTGTAGTCAAGGTCTATATTGTCTAAGTTGAGTTAATTTAGTTTATTTTCAACTTATTGTCAAATTGGCCTCTATTGTCAATTTAATCCATGATGTTTTCAACTTGCCTTACAACTAGCATTTTTCATTAGTAAGTTGACAGTAACTAGGAACTAAATTATAAGTTGAAAATAACATAGACCAAATTGAATGTTACCAAAATGTAGAGATCAAATTGATAGCGATCCCAAAATGTAGAGACCAAATTGATTTTTTTACTTAAATTAAATAGGATAAAATACAAAAACCACCTCTAAGGTTTGGGCTAATAATAGGTACTATCTAATTTGCTTCTTAAGCACAATCAATACTTAACACCATTTGAAAGTTCACTACTCCTTCAAGTCCTCTGCTTCCTTCTAATAGCTTGTCTTAATTGCACGTGTTTCACAATGACTATATTATGACAATTATATATACGATGAGGTGTTTGGGTAATCAATGACAAATAAATAGTAGCCATAGATGAAAAAAGAAGTAGGAGGAGCTAGGCAATTTTCAAACGGTGTTAAGTTACGTTTGTGTTTAGGGAGCAAACTAAATAATTTGAAAAACATTCATAGTTCCCAGCATCAACCCAAGCTTAGGGCAGTAAATGAACCAAATTATTCATAAAGAGCTTGGATTTGAATAGATGAAAAACTCATTTATGTTTATTTGTTTATTAAGAAAAAAAACCAATATTTTTTTACTCTTAGTTTTAGGCTTGTTTAATAAACAAGCTAAGTCCAAAAAAAAAAAAAAATTTGCTCATGAACGGGGCTAGAGAACAATAGAGCTTGATAAAAAAACCAAGCTAGGTCTAGGCTTAGTAATAAGCTTGATATAGAATTGATAAATATAATCATATTTTAACAAGATTTTAATTAATTGAGGGTAAAGATGATGACTGCTTCAAACCAAATGAGTTTGATAATGTCCTTCAGCTCAAAAACTTGATATTGAATTGGAAGCTCAAACATTCATCCGCTTGTATATACAGCCAAACCTAATTAGATTTTGTATTTTAGAAGTCAAAATTACCTAGATTTGGTTGCTGTTACCTGTTATTCTTGATACGTTCGCAGTTCGCTTTTCTTGTCAGGCTTCTTTTTCAAAGAAAAGGGCCATTGGGACAGGCAAAACAAATTTTTTGATTTAGATAGAATAGAAGATCCCAAAATGATAGGACGAAGCTTATTAAAAAATATTAAAAAGGAGGAAAAGGAGGAGGAGGAAATTGTCGATCTTTATTGCAAAGAACCTCATTAGTCACTAGTCCTTAGTCGCATATCGTGATAATAAGTTAATAATAATCCGCGTTGGTTTTACTCGTGCTGCACTATTTGCAATCTAAAAGTTGCAAAATAATGTTGGGTCGGGGACTGTATGCCAAATGGTGTCTTGGATTTGGGCTCTCTCATTGTCATCTGTAGAGTGTTTGTTAAGTTTTAATAATTAAGAATCCTCTCTTTTCAGAAAAACAAGTTGCAAAATAATGATATTATTAAAGTTAGTTCTATAGTTAGCATCTGATTCGGCAAAAACAATTTCTGTCCGTCTTCTTGGAATTTGTGGGTTTAAATCACACCTAGGGAAAAAAAAAAAAAAAAAAAAAAGAAGTTAAAAAGCGTAAAAAAACTTTTGATTTTGAAATGGTAAAAGATTTGATATAATATCCATGTAGGCCCATCTTTTTGCCTGGAAGCTTCATTACGTGTTAATTAGGGCATCTTTGATACATATGTTTAAAAACTGAAAATTATTGTTTGAAAATATTTGTGAAAATACGTGTGGGTGAAAAAGTATATAGAAATATATATAATGTTGTTTAAAAATTAAAAATTGTTGTTTGAAAACACAAACCAAACACCCTCTTAGTAATTATATCTTTAAGAACTTTTTAATTCATCTTGGTTTTTCTGTACAAAAAATTTGTTAAAATTATTAATTCTATTCGTTGGAAAAATCATATCAAATACTTTGTAATTAAGCAGAATTAGTTCTCAATGAAGGAGAAGTATTATTGATACTTAAACCATTACAACACAATTTGCTACTCATCACTAGAGTTGTGCATGGATCGGTTAGGTCGGGTTGAAGAGATTTTTTAACCCAACCCACCATGGTGGGTTAAAAAAAATTAAATCCAACTCATCACAAGGGTTCAACCCAACCCATATGGATCGGGTTGGGTCAGGTTATACCCATGGGTTGGACAGTTTTTTATTTTATTTTATTTTTTATTACTATTATTTTTAAATTGAGTAGAAAAAAATATATCTTACCTGCCACTTGAGTTGATAAACAAAATATACATAAACTAGTATATTAACTTAGTTATAAACAAAATATATCCAATTGAGTTGATAAACAAAATATACATGAACTGGTATCCTAACTCAGTTATAAACAAATAGGAGTGGAATGGGAGAGTGGGACTGGAAGGTGGTATAGAAAGAAATAAGAATATTAGGGTTTGCGAGATAATTGAGTTTTATATAGGAAAAGATGGACAAGAGAAAAAAAATTAAATAAACAATTATTAATTAAATAATATATTTGTAAATATATATCAAATATATATAATTTAAATTTAAAATATATAGGTGGGTTGGGTCAGATTAAACGGGTTGTGATTGTTATAACCAAAACCTAACCCAACCCACTATTAAAAAAAATTTCATAACTCAACTTAACTCACCAACACCTAGAAACTGACCCAACCTGGCGAGTTAGGTTGAGTTGATGAGTTAGTCACACTCCCCTATCCACCACACTACATTTACACACTCTTGCTTACTATTTTACTTGTATACTTTTACAATCGGTGGGAAGGTTTATATAGAATACATGAAAGTATGAAACGCAACTTCCTTAACAGTTAAATCCAATTTAAAAGGAATGAAACTAGACAATAAAAGCCCATTACCTAGAAATTGCAAAAGTTGGGCCATGTAAAAAAAAAAAAGTCAACAAAATCAACTCTTTCTTATCTAAAACACTATAGTCATATTGCTTATGTTTTCGTCACAAATTGAAATTGAAAGACAATATCCTACGGACTAAATTATGATGTTGTCCCAATCGTAATTTGTAGCCACCCTAAAGGCACACAAATTAGGTTACTAAAAAGCAACATGCACCACAAGAACATATCACCTGCTAGAGTCAATGATGACCAGGTCACTTATGACTTACGAGCTAATCCAAGCTCAAATGTTCTTCTATTAGTTCTTTTTTGCAATGCTTAAAGCTTATATTGATTACAACAGTTAGGGTCTTTTTGTTGCAACAACACGTGTCGTTACTTAACATGTTAATATTTAAAACCAAGTTTGAGGGGATAGTCGTGTCTAGAACTCATATCAATGGATCACTGTTGGTTGCTATAGTTGTGTTTACACTTTAACAATAAAATAAGTAAACCATAGGCTTCTAGTGGTGTTAGAATTTGGACAGTTACCCATTAGTGGGTATGACCTTTGAATAGCCACATTTAATGGGGTTAATTTCATGTAATAGGTTACATGAAAATGGGTTACAAAAGGGTGTAACCTTCTCATTTGTGTAACTCATAGAAAATAGAACATCTTTTTCATTTCCACCATTCTCTCATGTCTTTGGGTTCTCTCCTATGGTTCTTAGGCTGTGGATATTGTGTGACTTGCTCTAATAGCAAGCACCACCATGAGCAACAAACCGTTCAAGCTATAGAGGAATAGTTTACAATGTGGAACAAACAAGTTTATGATCTTATAGATGTATGTACTCTATTTTCTTACAAGTGATATTACAAATACAAAACTGGATATCTAGTGGTAATACTAGACATCCAACAGTAATCTCAACAACATTAAAATCAATTCCGAAATAATTTTGACAATATTACAGCTTGCCAATTAGAGATTTATTATAGTGGTGACAAGTTAAATATACATTCAAATCATGGGAAGAGAAGTGAAGAATCACATTGGTTCACTTACATGGGCTAGCAAAACAATCCAGAGTGTTTAGTAAGAATGAGAACAAGAGGGGAAAGTAAAAATAACATGTTCAACAAAGTCTTTTTAATTCTTCCAGCAAAGCTAGGATGATGCGTTTAGTGAATTCAATATAATATTTTTGATAGAACTTTAAAAAAAGTATCTAGAAATGGTAATCAAATGTGTTTAGTAAAGTTCAAATGAATATGTCTAGCAGGGTTAAGTCGACAAGATTCAAAGAGTGCAACATACTAAATGATCATGTCCAGCAAGGCTACAAAAAGTACAGCAATGCTTCAAATCAATGTAAAAAAGTGTAGCAAAACAAAGCATACACGCTCAATTATTTCTCATAATGTAATAAGAAGTGTCCAGCACGGTCAAGTAAAAGAGATTAGCAAAGTAACATAAACATCGACAGTAAAATTAATAAACGTGATCGCTGATCAATATCAAAGCAGAACTATTTTAGTTGAAATCAAGTGGCAAGGTAGAGAGGAAAGTGAGTGAGAGAAGGGGAGGACATAGTTTTGGGTAGTGCTTGTTAACAATAGTTAATTTGCTCTCTTCTTTCTGACTTTCTCTTGCTGGAAGTATAGTTCATTCTGCTAGGTGTGTGTAAGGGTAGTCAATGGGCCGGGTCGGGCTGGTCCAACCCATTTTTACTTGGCCTATGGGTATAATGGACTAGACATAATGGGCTATTAACTAGTTAACGGGCCAAGTCAAGCTGGGTCAAAAGAGAAAACCTCAGCCCATGACTCTGCCCATGGGCAATGCTCATTTTGTCTTTAGCGAGGTGAGCTATCGGGTTAGGTCTAATAGGCTACTTATAGGCTTGTGTTAGCATATTATTTTATTATTTTTATTAGGAAAGAATCAATTTTTTATAAGGGAATAATCAATCTATTTTTTTAAAGGAAATAATTAAAGAATTTAATACTTAATTACAAAATTTTTTACAGTCAAATTTGTTTAATTTTTTGTTTTGATGATAGAAACCTATTTAATTTTTTTATTAAGGCTTTAAATAGTTTTTTATTTTTATCTTTAATAAAAAAAAAATTTAAATGGTTAATTCAAATTTGCTAGACTACTAGAAAAATATATATTTAGTAAACTAGGTTTAACACAATTACTTTGAGTATCTTAGTAGTTGAGGGAGTTCTTTTAAGAAATTCCTCTATAATATCTCATAATCAATCCTTCATACACTTCCTATATATTTTTGTTATGAATTATGAGTTATTGGGCTGGGCCAATGTGTTAGGCCAATGGGCGAGACAACGGGTTGGGCTACTAGGCTAGCCCACCAGGTACTCATGAGCATAAAAACTAGCGCACGGCCTAACCCACTGGGTTAGTGGGCTACCCATGGGCCTTAATAACAACGGGCCGAGCTGCCCATTAGCCCGATGGGTCATTGGGTTTATGGGTAGAGCTGTGAGCCGTAGGCTATTTGATGACCCTTAGGTGTGTGTGACCATGAAGATATTTTCATTTGTTTGAGAATTAACATTTTCTATAAAACTATATCATTTTTCTATGTTTAGTAGCAACCTTAGAATAAGTTGGAAAATTATTTTTTGACTTCCCTTATTTAGCTTGGCATAATATAGTTATTTTCCAAAAAAATTTAGTGCAAAACAACTCTATCTCATGCCAAGCAATATATGGGAAGTCAAAAAATAGTTTTCATTTGAATCATTTTTTTTTTCTAATATTACCAAATAGAAAAAACGCAAAAGATCATCTTCACATAAAATTTTCCATCAAAACAAATAGAACTACAGTCAAAGTTCCAAGCCGCTTAGTATTTTTTGGATTTTTTTTTTTTAATAATTCAATAGTTGAGAAATGAGATATATAAATCTTTGATGTCGTAGTTGGAAATACCAAGACGTATCAACTAATTAAATTATAAGGCTGTTATTTATTTATATTTTTTTAACTAAATTATTTGCTAAAGTCCACTTTTTGTCTTGTATATCATTTAACAAATACGTAAAACAAATAAACTAATCGTCAATAGCCTTATAGTTCAATTAATATAAAATTGTAGATTCTAGACAGCTTAATTGGTAAAAAAAATTTATGGTTGAATAAGAGATTTAGGGTTCAATCCTTACTTACACCAAAAACCATTTGATATTTTAATTTGATAATAAAGAGTTATAATCAGGAGTGGACATTATAAATTGAAACTATCTCAAAACAAAATTTAACATCAATTTTTTATTTTTAACAGAAACATCACTACCGTACCCTGTTCTAAAATTGAAACTATACACTTCAAAAAAAACAAAAACAAAAAAACCAAATAAATATCCCGCCTTAAGAATGGGTCCACAAAAAAAAGCACCGAAATCTGCTTGGACCCAGAACTAGCGGCAGATTGTTAATACGCATTACGCAACCATTGGCATCAAATTTTATATGTCGCCACATATTCCCTGATATCGTGGCATCTTCGCATCTCTTCAAAGAATCTCTCTCTCTCTCTCTCTCTCTTATAAACAAAACACACTTGCCGTAGTTATTTACGTCAAATAAACATTTCTTTGTGGCCATTTCCGTACCGCCAAAAAGTATCGACTATTAATCAAACCCATATACTTTGCCATTTATTAGATTTTTCCGTACTTTCTTGCGCTTTCTTTTGTCTTTCGTATTCTAATCATCTTTTTGCCGTTTTCTCTTGAAGGTACTGCTAGTTTTCTCAGCCTTGAAAATTCGTTTATATTTGTTATATGAACAATATATAACAAATAAAATTGAAGCAGCTGAAGAATCTTCTTCTGGGTCATCGTTCTCAGCTGCTGCTACTTCAATTTCAGGTTTTTTTTTTTCATCTGGGTTTCACTTGCTTGATTCATTTCTTCAATTTCTGTACTTTACAATTGTATGTCCATTATTTGCTTTATTCGGAGACCAACTAAAAAGAAAAACAATTTTTCTTTTTCTTTTTCTTTTTTGGGGTTCTTGTTTTATACTGCTTTTATTTGAAAAAAATGAAATTTTTTATTGAAACTGGGTTGCTGTATTATGCTGATCTTGGTGATAAATATTTAAAATTGGGTTTTAGTGGGGTGTTTTTTTTTTTTTTTTTTTTTAAATATGTTATTATTTATTACTGTTTTACTTTTATTAACTATTTTTTATTTTTGTGTATTTGGGTTAATCAAAGGATGACTGAAGGTCTTCGAAATGGTGAGGAAATGAAAGCTTCCTCCGAAGCAATGGAGAATTCTCCAACACATTCTTCAAAGGAAGGGAAAAGGAAGAGATTTTGGAAGAAGGTGAAGTACCAGCTGGTTGAGTACCACTCATTGCCTGCGTATTTGAAGGACAATGAGTTCATTGTGGGCCATTACCGGCCTGAATGGCCATTGAAGCAGATCTTGCTTAGCATGTTCACCATTCACAATGAGAC
This sequence comes from Quercus gilva, assembly GCA_023621385.1. Lineage (NCBI taxonomy): Eukaryota > Viridiplantae > Streptophyta > Magnoliopsida > Fagales > Fagaceae > Quercus > Quercus gilva. The sequence goes on from CM042478.1 coordinate 14,549,724, forward strand.
ACTAAACGTTTGGACGTAAGGCTTACTGTTCCTTTTATTTTCTTTGAAAGAGTAAATGGATTATTCATTATTTGATTTTAATGGAAATCTGTTGGTTGGACTGGACATATATGTAGAAAGTAGTGTTTTAGTATGTAATCTTCTTGTTTGAAATGGGAGTAGCTGGGACAAGGATTTAAAATAAAATTTTTTTTTTTTTTTTGGGAAAGGAAAACAAATGAAGATATGTGCAAATTGACAAGCATTGACCTCAAAGTTATGTGAACTTTGGGTTATGGTGACAGTTAGAACCTATGAAAGTTGCGAGTTCAAAAACCGTTGGGTGCATGTGTAACTTAACAAGAAAAAACAAATGTTAGAACCTATGAAGTGTTATAGGTTCGTTTCATTTGAATGCGGATTAGTCCATTCAGTAACCAAATCCAAACTTCTTCATATGTGTGTAATCTTCTTGTTTGGAATTGGGAGTTGCTGGAGAAAGGATTTATGTAAAAAAGAGTTTTCTTTCTTCTATTTTCTTGAAGGGGAAACAAAAGGAAGATATGTGCTGATTGACAAGCATTGTCCTCAAAGTTGATCATGGGATCAATCTTGTATGGATGGTTGAGTTGTATTTACCTATAAAACAAGGAAATTCTATAATTTGATTTTAACTTTATTATTTGGTTTGATGTGTTCCTTAAGTGAATGAGTGACTTTACCAAACAAAAAAAAAAAGTACTACATTTTAAGACTTCTTGTTAACAATTAGAAAAACATAGTTTGGACTTTGGTACAATATTTGGTTAGGTGTATCTATGTTGTTAGGCTAAATTGATGTTTGATTTTTTTTCTCTCTATAACATGTATGTGATGCATCCTCTTTACTTATATATAGGTTGTTAAATGATTGTTGCTCAATTCATGGTTCAAAAGATAAAAAGATTCTGAACTCCTCTAAACATTCTTGTCATTAAGCATGTACTTCTTTTACAGGCATTTGATTGGATTCTTCCTCTTCCTTTCCCTGACCATATACACTGCGAAGAAGGTTCCAATTGTTGATCTTCACTCTCTACAACATTTTCCTGATGTTCTGAAAAAGGCTGACCTGCACAAACTGCATACAGAACTTATGACATGCCTCCCTTCCTTGCCCAACATGCCTGATCTGCACAAACTTAGGGAGGAGTTAAAGACTACATTGCCTTCAATGGATATTCTTCCATCACTCTCGGGTTGGCATGTTATGGAACTCCTAAATAATTGTTTGCCTGAGCGATTTTCCAGTGGCAACTACACAGATGTTTGTGTTTTGGTAATGCTACCCCCCCACACCTCAATGCATGAACGCTGTGATAATCTTAAATGGTCACTACTCATTTCATGATTGATTTTAGAAAACTGGATGGTTGTTTATGTTTGTTCATCACGTCCTTATAACGTTGGCTTTATGGCAGTAATTTGCAAACAATTTCTATCTGATTTTTCTTGGTTCATCATGCATTTTTCTAATGTTTATTATGGCATAGTATTCCTTGTCTTTTGGTTTTTATTATATAATATTCCTCTAGCCAACTAATTTTTGTAGAATCTTGTACACATTTTTAGTACTACTCTTTTAATTCCTTAGACTTTAAATTATATAAGACTCCCTAATCTTATCATCACCAGATACTACGAATTTTGAGTTAAAAAGCAATCAATTCCAGCCACTTACTGAGTCTATGATCTGTAGTTTTTTAACTCATTCAGAAATCAAGTGTAGTTTTACATGATGATAAGATTAGGGAGTCTAATTGAGATGATTTGATCCTAGATGGTTGTGTCAGTGAGAACTCGTTATGGTACTAGTTAAAGACTATTTGATGGTGAATTGAAAGCTTCAAGAAAGAAGTTGCATCATCTGTGAGAGAAATTGAAAATTGGAAGATATGACTTTTGGCTGCTCAAAATAGCATGGCTATTGCAGTCCCTGGGTAAATGTGTTGAGCCATCAATTAATAGATAGAAAATACAGAGTTCTAGTGATCATTGATCATGTTGTAGAAGTAGTGGTTTAAGTAGGAATATGAATCCTAGTTCAGCGAAAGAAAAAAAGGCAATATGTATCCTAGTAATGCATGTCTGTTATGATTGCCTCACTTCTTGATATATTTCTCATCAATATGCCATCCATTTTGAAGTAACACAATTGCGGAATTCCATGAAGTAGTGTAGATGGATGTGGCTTGTAGTGTTCCCGAGACTTCACTGTTAAAGATTTGGTGATGTCCATGATTTTTAAAGGAAAAAAAAAAAGAAAATAAGCAGTGATGTTCAACCTCTTGTAAGACTAATTTTATTTTTGGTGGTCTATTGGAAATGTAGTTTTGGCACCCTTGTGAACTTTATTTTTTGGAGCTTCCCCACCAAAGACATTATATGTGTCATATAATTTTGGCCTTATCTGACTCCATATTTATCAACAGAGTAGTGTGAAGGAAGGCTTGTAAGTGCCAACAAAGGCATAATGAGCTTCAAGTAAAATTGTATCTTAGCGTTTCCTTGAAGAAATGGTTTGGCATATCTTTATTTTCATCAAACAGACAATAATTACCATGTCATACCTTATTTTCAGAAATGGCAGGGTTGATCATGCATGTAGCAAGGTACTTAATGAATGTCATTATAACATAGAATTAAGTACTGTATCTTAAGATTTACAGTTGAACCTCTTTGATGCTCTTAGTTCATGATTTTTCGTTGGATGTGATTCTTTTGTAATGCTGCCACTGACTGCATATAAGTCCTTATAAAACCAGCCTTTTTGTTTAATGCATTCTACATTGGGATCCTTTATTCTTTTTTTAAACCAAATTTTCACTTCGCTTGTTTATTCAATTGTTTAGGGAAAAAGTTTTCTACAATTTCCTTTTGGAAACAATGTTCCAATATTTGAGATTTTAATAGATTCTTGGTGAGTGTATATTTTACAGAGGAAGATCATAACTGACAATATCCAATATCTGGTTCGATTGATAGTATAAACAATTGAAATAATTTTGAGTCATATAATCTTTTTTTTTTTTTCCTTATGATGGATTGACTTATTTTCTAAAGCTTCATGCTGCTAATGTCTTCATTTTGTTTCTGATCAAATGCAGCGTAGCATGAAGGAAGATGTGGCAAACATTATAGCACCTGTGCTGGTTAGACCAATCACGCGGTGGCCATTTTTTGCATTCTTAGGTGGGGCCATGTTTTGCTTGCTATCTAGCAGCACTTGCCACCTCCTTTCTTGCCACTCTGAGCGCCTATCATACATCCTGCTCAGGCTTGATTATGTTGGAATTGCTGCCCTTATATCTACCTCCTTCTTTCCTCCTGTCTACTACTCCTTCATGTGCAGCCCCTTCTTCTGTAACCTCTACTTGGGATTTATAACTGTCTTGGGAATTACCACAGTTTTGTTTTCTCTCCTGCCAGCCTTTCAAACCCCTCAGTTCCGCACCATTCGTGCATGTCTCTTTTGTGGCATGGGTTTCTCTGGGGTAGCACCAATCCTGCACAAGCTTATCTTGTTCTGGGGCCAACCTGAGGTTCTCCACACAACTGGATATGAGCTGCTGATGGGGGCTTTCTATGGTCTTGGAGCAGTGGTTTATGCCACAAGGATTCCTGAACGCTGGATGCCTGGGAAATTTGACATTGCAGGGCACAGCCACCAACTATTTCATGTGCTAGTAGTTGCTGGAGCCTACACTCATTATCAGGCAGGGTTAGTTTATCTCCGATGGCGTGATCTTCAAGGTTGTTCATAGAATCATAGTGAATCCCAAGAAGATGGGCTAGTTAGCCTAGTTGGTGAGGTCTACAGTTGTTACTTTATGGATAGTCACATAGGTGTAGATAATAAGATGGCAGTGGCGTAAGGTTCTCTCCTCCCATCCACTTAATGTAAATTTATGCATTGAACCCTGTGTGGGATTTGATAACTCATTTTCAGCAGAATAGGAAAAATGGAATTGGGTGATGCCCACCTATTGAAGTTGGGTCTGTAATCTGTATTTTTACCAATGGTATCTGAATTCAAAAATAATGAATTAAGTTTCTAATGGGATGTTATTGAGCAAATTTTGAGTAAAAGTAAGGGTACCAAAAGAGAGACAGAGAGTGAAAGCTTACTTCTCCTTGTGTATGAGTCTGGTGGTTATGGTCATCTCTATTAGAAGTGTAGGTTTGACCGTGCAATAATTTTGACAAATTATAGGAAAGATCCAGCGTTACCTATGCTGAGATGTGCTTTGCATAAAGAAGAAAAAAAAGTGAATTTGTGCTTTCATTGAGAGTCGAACTCAAGACCTCCCGCTTACTAAACGGGTGCTCTAACCAACTGAGCTATGAAAGCTTGCACGTATTATGAGTCAGTCTAAAATATATTAACGCAAACAATATAATTCGGCTAGTGTTAGTAAATGTGACTGGCCGAAGCTACCATTAACCCCACTAGCTGCTAAATGCAGCCATACAGAATTTTATGAAATTTTATGTCTCCATAAAACCTCTACCATATATGGCAGTGTACATATTATAAACTCATTGATACCTATAAATCTCCCATATATAGGCAAGCTTGAAGGCAAGTCATTGATACATAGAAATCTCCCATATTAGGCGAGTTCAAAAGCCATTCTTCAAAACCTTAAAAAACTCCATTTTTAACATGGCCTCCTCTTGTTTAAAATTGTTGTCAGTTCCCAAACCCCTCACATCCCATGGCAAAATCCACATTTCAAAACAAACCCACAACATGTGTCTATCTCGCCAATACATTTCTCTTTCTTAGTTTAGTACTTTTTCTTCTTCTACTCCTTTGGACCTTATCGTCCTTCTATAACCCCATCCTTATCATTCACTCTCATTTAACCAAATCCAAAAGTGAACCTAAATTTGAACCAGATGGGGTTGTTGTTGGTTCACCAAATTGTGCTGCACATGAACTATGCGACCCACCTGAGAAATCATTTTATGACAACCCTAGACTGAGCTACTCGATTGAGAAACCAATGAAGAACTGGGACAAGAAGAGAAGTGATTGGTTGAAGCAACACCCATCATTTGCTGTAGGAGCATGTGATCGCATCCTAGTTGTCACGGGATCACAACCGTTGCCTTGTGAGAACCCAATCGGTGATCATTTGTTGTTAAGGCTTTTCAAGAACAAGGTTGACTATTGTCGAATCCACGGCTACGATATTTTCTACAACAACGCTTACTTGCACCCCAAGATGGACGCTTATTGGGCCAAATTTCCGATAGTCCGGGCCGCCATGCTAGCCCACCCAGAGGTTGAATGGATTTGGTGGATTGATTCCGACGCAGTGTTCACTGATATGGAATTCAAGGTTCCATTAGACAGGTATAACAACATTGTTTTTGGGGTCGGCTATGAGTCATCAATAGATACATTTCTCATACATTGTTTTTGGGGTCGGATATGTTGTGAACATATCATTTCTTATACATTAATTATGGTCAGCCATATATATATATATATTTTTTTTTCTACCATTATGTTCTATCTTAAATATATCATAACCCACAAGTATAAGCGTTTGTGGAGTGTCGGGAGCAATAGTCAGGATTCAAGTCTTCAAGAAGGAACTTCACACACATATATTATTAGATTAAATTATAATAGACTTTTTATCTTGTACAAAATATATATATATATATATATATCATAACCCCAATTACTTCAATAATTAAAATGTCCATTTTTATTATTCCTAATATTGTTATTATTACTCTTTTTCTATTATTATTATTATTATTTTTTTTCATTCTCTCAACTTGAATGAACTTATTCTTTCTTAATTGTTCATTGGACAGGTACAAGGACCATAATCTAGTTGTTTATGGCTGGCCCAATTTGGTCTACGAGGATAAAGGTAATAAGAGTGGAACGAGCCTTAATGCTGGAGTGTTCATGATTAGGAATTGTCAATGGTCCATGGACTTGGTGAATGATTGGGCTGAAATGGGCCCAAATAGCCCAAACTACGAGATATGGGGCCGGATCCAATTATCAACATTTAAAGACAAGACATACCCACACTCAGATGACCAGTCAGCTTTGATTTATTTACTATCTAAGCATAAAGACAAATGGGGGAACATGACTTATATAGAGAACGAGTACTACTTCCAAGGGTATTGGGTAGAGATAGTGAAAACATATGATAACATCACCGAAAGGTACAAAGAGGTTGAGATATTGGGGTCCACGTTAAGGAGGAGACACGCAGAGAAACTCAGCGAGTATTATGCTAAGTTGAGGGAGCCATATCTGGAAGACGCTGGATATAAGAGGAGGCCCTTTGTCACGCATTTCACTGGGTGTCAGCAATGTAACGGGCACCATAATCCTATGTATGTTGGGGACACGTGTTGGATTGAGATGCAGAGGGCTTTGAATTTCGCGGACAATCAGGTGCTTCGCAACTATGGTTTTGTACACCCTGATCTAATGAATTCTTCTTTTGCATCTCCTCTACCGTTTGATTATCCGGCTTGAGCCATCATTGTAGTAAAACATAAAATCCTTTTTGCTAGTGAATTATGAATATTGAATAGTCATAGTCTCTTATAATATAGTCTCATTCATTTTAGGCAGAAAAAAATAAAATAAAATAAATTTATGCACACATGATCTTCCTTTCTCCCTTTTCTATTTTTATTTTTATTTTATATAATCTCCCACCTATTATTTAATTATTTATTTATTATATGTCAGTTATACATATTTTTTTACCATTAATATAGGACATTAATTTATTTAATATATATTTTATAATAATAGATTAACGGTTAAGATTAAGTTAAAAAAGTGTATAACTTATAATGATTCTTTACCTTGATAATTGTAAAAAAGCAAAAACTCTTTTGTTTTTAGAAATTACTCTATACATTAGGTGCATAAATGTTGTGAAATGTTGAGTTCATCACTAACATTACTTTTTAACATATCATTAACAACTTGCTACTTAGGATTTATCGAGAAATATTGTGAAAATGTTGTGAAAGTAGCATTGGTATGAAATTCAAAGTGATTAGTTCATTAAATGACGTAATTAAACTAAAAACATAAATATCGTCACTCCATTGGGACTAAAAGTGATTATTTTAAGCTTGTTAGGAACTAAAATCAATTACTTTTAAGTTTTTTAGGGATTAAAAAAATATAAATTTAAATATATTTAGAACTAAAATTAGTTACTTAACTTCATTCTAACCACATTTCTTTTATGTTTAAGTCTTTTATGAGAAGAGAAGTGGTATATCCACAACATTTTTATAACAAATTTTAAGTGGTAAATTGTTATTGATTCTAATTTGAACTCACAACTAAAATTACTTTCTTACTCATCAGTTATAAATTACTACTTAAAATTTGTTGAAAAAGTGTTTGTAAGGACCAAAAGATCTTGCGGCCCAAGTCCACTTAGAACAGTGAGTTGTACAGTTCAACCTTGGCCCAAATCAATAAAATTTGTAAGAGAGAGAAACGAAAAACAAGAGGGGGCTCTGCCCGAGGATGAAGATAGAGAAGAAGATGTTAATTTTATAGAATAGAGGTGCATATATTCCTCCACAAGCTTGCCCGAGGAGGCTGGAATTATACAAAAAGCTACACTATTCACTCTCCTCTCTCTATGTTCTTCTTGTCTATCTTTAGTAATTCTCTCTTTTTTAGATACTTGTGTTTTTTCAGATCCCTTTTCTTGTCAACCCCCTTTTCCTTATATACTTCTCCTTTTTTTATATTTCAACCATCCATCCCTACCTAACTAGCTTCCCCTCATGACACTTGTCTGTTTTCACATCTGAAGAAGATGGTAGAAGGAGCTTGCTTAACCGTGATCATGTGGCATAATTACCCACTTACAGGTGATATAATTTCTAAACTACTGTATGACTTATGCCAATTATGAGTATTAATTCTTCTCAATAAAAATAATGAGTATTAATACTTTAATTACAACGTGGTCAATTGATGAATCACGGTCTCGAATCTCGATATCGAGTTCATGTTGGAAAAGCTCAAGCTCGAGACCACATTTTGGTCTCAACGTGTACTGTGTCATTTCAAACACTCTGATGGTTGATTGAGACTATATAGTCTCGATTTCTTTTCCATGTTGATCTCGATCTCGAGATCATATTTTGGTCTTCAAAACCAAATCAGATAAGATAGACTTAATGTCGTTATTTTGATTTTTGATAAGGCTGAGTTTGAATTCCTTTTTGAGTTTTAGCATTATCTTCATCAATTTGTTTCATAATCATATTTAAAGCAGAGTTAAGTATTGTCTATTAATTCATTTTACATAAATTTGTTGACTTTAAGGGGGGCCTAGAATGACTATATACAGAGTGTAACCACATATTATGGATTTTTTTTATCTCTACAAGTAAGAGGACGGACAAGTGGTTCAAAATGAAGGTTGGTTTATTTAGTAAAATCAATATTATGGTGCTAGGATAAGGATGATTTGTTTTTGTTTTCGCTTTGTTGAGGGAAATTATTGTTTCATACTCTCAAATGTATACCATTTCACACAATATCCATATGTTTATATTAAGTGTTTACATTTTACACATGATGTGAAAGAATATGGACATAATATGAAAGAGTGAATATATATTATTGTGGGTGTAAAAGCTCAACGTCATGTGTTGGGCCTAGGGCCCAATTCAAATATCACTATGTGTCCGAAGAAAAGAAATGGGCTAGGAAGGAGTCTAGGTGGAAGAAATGTACCTGGAAATGAACGAGAGGAGTAGTCCGAAGAGAACCCTATTGGTCCGAAGAGGTCATTCTCCTCGGATTCCAAGGGAACTTGATCAAGTAAATATACTGAAGGTCTGAGTGATTTTCCCAACTACTTCAACGATAAGGACAAGCTTTGGGCATGCCTAGAGATGATAAGAACAGAGAAATATCTAAAAGGAAAAGCTGCTACCACTGCATTTAATGCACTGCAGCAACTTTCCTAACTGCATTTATGTGGAGAAGACCCCTGAACAGTGCAATCTCAACTACCACTGCTCACGGAAAACTAAAGCAAATGTTTGATGTGACATGTACTCAAGTGCATGCTTAGATGAAGAACAGGTGTGCGGTGAAGATGAGGAAGAAGAAGAATATATAAATATAATGGACCTCTAAATGAGGGGGAGAGAAGAAATTTGAGAGAAAAAAGAACTGGAAGAATTGTATTCACCTTTTCATCAATAACAAGCCTCTTCGGATTTGAGTTTATTAAGAGGAAGAAGAAGAATGTATAAATATAATGGACCTCTAAATGAGGGGGAGAGAATAAATTTGAGAGAAAAAAGAACTGGAAGAATTGTATTTACCTTTCCATCAATAACAAGCCTCTTCGGATTTGAGTTTATTAAGTTTTTAAGTGTTTTTACTTCAGTTCATCCTAGTCCACCAGAGTGAACCGTTGCTAAATTCATAATCAGCCCAGCTTTTTCACTCACTTTCTACAAATTCATTGTTCCGGGTTCGTTAGGCTCACAATTCAAATTTTTTGGACTTGAGCCACAAAATTTGAACCCTACAATTATTAAAATGTGAATTTGTACTTTAGCTTTTAGCATGTTAAAATAGTGCATGATTGTAGGATAATTTTCATTTTCTTTTTTCTTTTTTGGCTGGAATTTCGACTTTCAATAATTTTGTGTGATGGAGGGCATCATTTTGTTGGGTAGGTACCTCGTGCAAGCATAAATAATGGACCAATTTTGACTAAATCATGGGCTGTTTCTCTTTTCGGTGGAATTGGTGCTTTTCGGCTTTTTGCACGCATAAAAGGCCCGTAAAAATTAAATCTAACGGGCCTACAATGGTAGATTGGACCTTGTTTTTTACTTCGAATTTGGGATAAAAACACCTTGGGCAAGTATAAAGGAATAACCAATTTTGACTGAATTATGGTGCTATCTCTTTCTTTTTTTTTTGATGGAGTTGGTGCTTTTTGCACGGCCCTTAAATAGATTTTTTTTTTTTTTTTTTTTTTTTGAAAAGGCCCTTAATTAGATTTAAGAATAGTAGTTAATATAATTTTTATTTATTTTTGATAATACACTAAAATATAATTTCAAAAATTCATAATTTAAAATTAAAAAAATGTAACCAACTAGATAGGTAAAAAAATTATAATAAAACCAATCAGGTTGAGATATGAAAATCTCATTCTCTTTAAAGAGATTTAATTCCTTTGCAACTGGAAAAGTACACAGATCAATGCAATAAATTTTCTATTAGACTTATCCCCTCTAAGATATAACAATAACAACCTGGCGAATCGTCGCATAACTCATACCAACTCTGCACCAGTGATTAAGTTCAAATCTCCACCAAATAACTACCTTTTCTTTGCCATCAAAATAAACTAAATAAAATACTCCATAAAATTTGTCATACATATTACATATATCACATTTTATCTCACACCTTTTCTATATATCTCACTCAGCGGTAGTGGTATGTCCTTTATATAGAATTTGGATACAAGCAAGTTACATATAGAGAAATTAAATATTTTGTAACTGTTATCACAATTTCATTATACATTTGTAATGACAAATGGAAAAATTATAATTTGTAATTGATATCAACATAATTTCATAATAAATTTAGTAACCCCAAAATTGTGATTTATTTTGTTATGGGGTTATTTATTTAATTAAAATAAATTAACATTTTCCATTGAAGTCACAAAAAGCAATCCAAAAAGCAAGGGATTGTATTTGTACGTAGTTTTCTTTTACCATTTGTTTTCATGATACGTACCTTAAAAAAAAATTTATTAGATAGTTTGAGAGTAATGTTCCTTTCTCTCACATAAGGAGTGGGCTTCACACATGGTTCCCATTATGAGACCCACCTCTCATATGAGAGGAGGGAATCCCTCTCAAGAGAGCATGTCTGTATGTGGGTGGTTTGAAAAATGATAGAATTATAGAGGCATTATCTCGCTTAGATTGACCCTTTAGAAGTGTTATCTTCCATCATGTTAAGGAGAGAAAAACTGGAATATTGCTCCCAAAGACAAAACTTTATAGACATATATTGAGCGGAGCATCCATGTCATGTGAAATCATACTTATTATTCCAGCTTCTTTATCAAGTGGAAAGTGGGCATTGTAAGAATGCGATTCTTAAAACTAGATGAACCAATAAACTAGATTCGATTGTTTCTCCTTCTTATGGTCGTCCTGTTGTGTCTCTTGTCATACAGCTACTCTTTTAATTTATGCTTTGTCATTTTTCATTGTCTTCCGCAATGGTTGTTTTCTAGAATACTAGTAAATTAATAGACCTCTCTATTAAATTTGAATACAATTATTTACGTCGGCAACTGTTTAATTTAAAATATAACGAAATAAATTAATCGGTTTACGGAAGATCTATATGGTTGAGGGGTTAGGCCTTATTTTAATTTACATTTTCTTAATGTTTGTACTATAGTTTTTTATTTTTTTTTATACACTTTACTCAATAATTGAATTTTAAAATTTTTTTTATTTAATAGTTATAATGAGAGGAAGTATTTGAACTATGAATATCAAGAAGTGTCATTAAAACATTAATTTAGAACAAATTTTACTATAAAAGGTTTTCTTTTTTTTAATTTCAAAATATTTATAAATTAATGTGACATATCAATTTACAAAGTTTATATACTGAATATTCCTAACATTTAACATCACTGTAAACAATTCTTGTGATTTCATATGTATATTTTTGGTAGAAAAGAGGCCCAGTGTTGTTTCACTCACGCGTTCTAGACTTCTAGTACATTGGCTTGGAATTTTCCAGATAGGCAGCAATTGTGTTTATGCATTTAATATTTTTTGCATGCTCACATTAGGATGTGGGGTATGGTTCATCAATCTTCATGTACAATGCTAGTGTCCATTTATATGTAACTTACAGCTAAAAGCTTACTTGTTCATTTGTTAAAAATTGATTAAAATATATTTATACCTAGGAAAAAAAAAACTATACATAAACAAAAATTAAAAGATTAAAAAAAAAATGTTAGCAAGAAGCACAAAAATTTAGGTTATTGTATTTCTTTTTTGGTGGGGTGTGGCTAAACTTTTATGTCCTTTTTGTCTTGTAGAGACTGGGTTCGAGCACTTCTATTATTGGATGAGTGGATTCAAACCCAACTAGCCCAATACAATGAATTTATAGAGAACGGGTTTAAGAACAAGGCCTTAGAGGGGATTACAACAACTAAACATGGTTGTGAGTGGATTGCATGACAAGGTAATGGATTTAAAGTGTAAACCTCTGTTCCTCGGCTCTCACTTGAGGGACTTGCAGTTCTTATTATTATTTTAGTGCCTGGTTACAAAGGCCTCTATTATGATACAATTTGCTACAGTGTTTTCTACTCCTTTTTGCCCCCTTCTCTTGAGGGATTTCTTACATTATATACCCCATTTTAGTTGATCTTGGCTCTTCATTTGTTAATCATGCAGGCTACTACTTGAGTGCTTGTTCCATTAGCCACCTTCCTCAGCTTTCTGTAAGCTGCATCAGCCTAGTTAACACTGTTCAGGAGTTTTTTTCCCATTAATGTGGCCAGAATGTTAGCTGTGGATATTTAATGTGGAGGTGACAGGTTCTCCTTAAATTGTTCCTCCACCATGCTCTTGTGACTGTCCCATTGTACTTGTCATTTTTCTTGGGATGCTTTGGGAGGCTACCCCTGATGGTGTACCGTCCTTCCTTCCTATGATCTCGACTGGCCGAGGATAGGAACCTCCTCAGCAATGTCTCTTTGCAACTTGGGCCCTTTACTTTCATCTTCGGACGTTTCTACCTCTTTGGTATGGGCCTTAAGCCTAATATAAAGTGGACTGGAGTTGTCGAATTCTTAAGTCTCACAAGTCTATTTCCTTATTTGCTCCAAAGAGATGAGTAGGGGTGTGTATGGGTCAGATTGGGCCAGGTAAATGTTTTTTTCAATTTGACTCATCATGGCCGGGTTGAAGAAAATCCAACCCAAACCAACCCACTTGAATCAGGTTGGACAATTATTTTTTTTATTTTTAATTTTTAATTGAGCATTTTTTAATTTTTTTTTATTTATAGAAGATAGAATTCTATTTTACTCTAATCTAAGTGTAGATGTGTGTGAAGCTTCCTTTTGAAAACTTGAACCTCGACCCTTACCCCCCACATTCCACAAACACTTATATTTGTGGAGTGACCATCACACCAAAGGTGTACGGTGGTAATTGAGTATTAAAATAACACCAATACAAATAAGAGCAAATTTATTACTTAATAAATCTAAGCATAACACCAAATCAATACAAATTATTTTATTAGTGCTTCAAAGTTATTAAGAATATCATATATTTTTATCCCAACTCAATTGATAAAGAATAAAATAAATAATAAAATTATATAATATATATTTTTAAATATATATATATATATATTAAATATAAGTGTTAACCTACACTTAACCTAACCTAACTCGACTTATTGTAAAAAAAAAAAATTTAACAATCTAATTCAACCTAACTCGATGAGTTGGATTAAATCCATTTTGATAGACAGGCTGGTTGGTTGCACATCCCCTAATCACGGGTAATTCATCTTGGTACAAATTTGGCAGTATATTTGTAACTGCGAAATATTTGAACTCGAAAGGTCTAATTGATTGATTGCATGTAACATTTTTTTAGAAGCTGAAAATGATCTCGTTAGTTGATTTCAATAAGAGAAGGTTACAAAACTGGACCCAGTTGAGCCCTCGAAATTAAATACAATGAACCAACAATTGTTATATAACGACCCTCGGTTATCAAGTTTGGACAAAATTGCTACAGTTATTTTGTCTCAACAGAACAGTGGCAATTAATGTTACAGAATTGTAATTTTTTATAATTTCAATGGTGTTACTGAGAGATGATACTTAACTCATGGCTGTGAGAGGAGAGGAGATGGGCAGTGGCCAACGTGGCCCTTCAAACTTCTTAAAGGCTCAACAAACAAATAACTAAAAACAACCGCCGATCATGTGATACCCGTTTTAGCAGGAATGAATAATGAATCATATATATACTTCCAATACAGCTTCTATTACTTGCGTGCAATCCGTGAAAGTAAACACCGACAGCCAAATGGAAAGAAGGGATTTGCGGCCAAAGTGGCCCAACTCCAAAACAAAAAGCTAAAAAATCTCACGCAAATTGTGTCGGTTCATTTCCACCTGTCAAGCTCAACATTAGAAAAAGATAAATTATAGGTCTACAAAATAGCATAGTATTTTACAAGTTGGGGTGTGGTGTAGTGTGGTGTAGTGTGTGGATATTAACAAATGAAAAAAAATTGTGTTTTTTTTTAATATTTTCTTATTTTCTAATACGATACTATTTTTAGTATAATGTGCGTAAAGTGTAAGGAAGTGTTTATTACATGCGACAAAGAGCATGTATTTTGTTATTTAAAAATATGTGTAAAAATACTTTTGAGTGAAAAAGTACAAAAATACATATAATATTATTTAAAAATTGAAAACATGTGTATGAGTTGCCATACTAAACAAAACTTTAATCTTGCAACTTGAACTCTGATCATTGTTTTCGTACAAAACTTATATTTGCAGATTAATCATCACGTCAAGCGTGTATATGGTAATGAAAGAATAATGTTAATAATGAAAAAATTAGTAAACATTAAAAAATGATCATATAAATAGTTTTGTTCGAAAAATATTACAATTAATTTTTTTTAAAATAATTTATACTTATAACATTAATCTAAGAATTATACGGATACCACAATTTGTGCCATATCTCAGAACTAAGTTATAAGCGGTAAAAAGGTCACCCTTCTGTAACTCATAACTCTCATGTAGGTGGCACCAGCATAACTCTTCATCTAATTTGCCACGTCATGCCAAGCATAAGTTTAAAGGTGGGACCAGTCTTTGCCGTACTTCATGCCCTATCCCATTCAAGCGGCAGCGCATTTTAGCAGAACCAGCTCTACTAAACCAACGCAGTACTCTCTTTTCAGTCTGTTTAACCAGTGAACTCACACACACAGACAGACACAGTTACACAACCTGTCACTCTCTCACCAAAAACCCCACTGCAAATTACACTCTCAACATTAGTGGTAAAAAGAAAGAAAGTGTGAAGTCCTCTCTCTCTGCTATAATTTTTAGCAAAGAAGTTTGTCAAAGCTTCACAGATATGCATGTGCAGCTGCTTTAATCCATACCATTATACGAGTGTCACTCACTCACACAGCCACAACGAGAAGAGACAAAAGAGCCCCATCAAAGAAAAAAAACCCCTTAGTAATGGTCTCGCCTGAAATGGCCCAGTTTCACACTTCTCACATGGCTAAACCTTCTGTGCGGAACAAAGCCTCTGTGTGGCTCACCGACAGTTTCATCTTCCTCAGCGGAGCATTCTTCGCTCTTTTACTTGTCTGGACCTTCTCTTCCTTCAGCTCCCCTACCCCAAACCCTGATTTCTCTCCCACTCAAGCTCGCTCAAACTCTGCCCTCAACTGCGCTGTCAACCTAACCCATGACTCGGACGAGTCAACCTTCTACGATGACCCCGAACTCGGTTACTCAATCGGAAACCCAGTGAAGAACTGGGACGAGAAGAGAAGAGAGTGGCTGAAGCACCACCCGTCATTCGCCGCCGGAGCGAGCGAGCGCGTCGTGATGGTGAGTGGGTCGCAGCCGAAGCCTTGCAAGAACCCCATCGGCGACCATTTGCTGCTAAGGTTTTTCAAGAACAAGGTTGACTACTGTAGAATCCACGGCTACGATATCTTCTACAACAACGCGTTGTTGCACCCGAAAATGGGCTCGTATTGGGCCAAGCTACCGGTGGTCCGAGCTGCCATGCTGGCTCACCCGGAGGCCGAGTGGATCTGGTGGGTTGACTCGGACGCGCTGGTCACCGACATGGAGTTTAAACCCCCATTACATAGGTACAAAGATCACAACTTCGTCGTTCACGGGTGGGCCAAGTTGATTTACCAGGCCAAGAGCTGGACTGGCCTAAACGCCGGCGTTTTCTTAATTAGGAACTGTCAGTGGTCCATGGACCTTATCGATGTGTGGGCCAGCATGGGCCCACAAACCCCAGACTACAATAAGTGGGGTCAGATTCTCAGATCGACGTTCAAAGACAAGCTGTTTCCAGAGTCCGACGATCAGACGGGTCTGATTTACTTGATTTACAAAGAGGGTGACAGATGGGCGGACAAGATTTATTTAGAGGGAGAGTATTATTTCGAAGGTTACTGGCACGAAATAGTGGGGACGCTCGATAACATTACCGAGAGGTACATGGAAATAGAGAGAGAAGACAGAAAGTTGAGGCGGAGGCACGCGGAGAAAGTGAGCGAGCAATACGGTGCGTTTAGGGAGAAGCACTTGAAAGATGCTGGGAATGGAAGGTGGAGTTGGAGAAGACCGTTTATCACGCACTTTACTGGGTGTCAGCCTTGTAGTGGGGACCACAATCAGATGTACCCAGGCACATCGTGCTGGGATGGGATGCTAAAGGCTTTGAATTTCGCCGATGATCAGGTGATTCGTAAGTATGGTTTCGTGCACCCCAATCCTCTTGATTCCTCTCTCTCTGCTGTGCCCTTTGATTACCCAGCTGCTGAGGAGGATGGATGGTGAGATGGGTTTTGTTAAAAAAAGAAAAAGGAAAAATACTATTAGTAGAATATTTTCACGACGAATCGTGGAAGGTTGATATTGGTTAATACTGGAAAAAGAAGAAGAAGTAATTTCACCTGTGGATTTAAGTTAGAACTTAGAACTAATAACAACTTTGTCCGCATGATTTGTTGTGAAACTTTTCTAAAAGAAACAGTGTAATGTGATTGCGTGTATTATGTGTTTAGCATTAAATTCACTTTGGTTTTTTGGGTAAGATATTTATTTTTTAGTCCCGCTAAATTAATGTTTTTCTAAAGTGAATACCATATTTTACTTTTTTTGATTGAAGATAGAGAGTTGTCTATATTTATTTGCTTTTGGTTTAGTGTTTCGTGTACCATTAGTCTTTCCTATAATGTGGGGTTGGTTTCCATAAGAATAATCTTTTTTTAGTTGAGAGATATGGGATAATTTTGATACTTTAATTGACTTATTCTGCTGGGAATCACATGAGCTTTAGCACAACTCTTATTAGAAAAGGAAAAGAAAAAGAAAAAGAAAGAATCGACTTTTGGTAAAAGGCCTTGACCCGAGGGTTATTTTTTTTATTTTTTGATATTCATACTCGAGAGCGATCTTAACATTAGATTTTTGCTTACTAGCAATATCTATTTCTGTATTTTATGCATGCACTTGATTCCCTGTTTTGTTGCTTTTACTTTCACGTTTCCATCGATAATAAAGTATGACGTTGCCTTTTTGGGCTTAAATTAATGCATGATTGAAGGATAATTTTAAGAGCTTCATGTCATATGATTTATGCATCATGTTGTTGGGTGGGTGCCCTGTGCCCCTCCTTTATAATTAAGAAATTGATGGTAGATGAATAGCATTTATGGGTTCACCATGAAAAGGGAACATTTGGATAAGCTGTTGCAAAATTTTTGGATTTAAAATTAATGTTTGTAAAAAAGCAATGAAAGGTTGCCATGTGAAATAGAGTTTTGAATTTTAAAAAACACGGGCTTTTTGGCACAGGAATTGTGTACGTATATATTCCATTCTAATTCTTCAACCCAGAATAGTATTTCTTGTTTTACTGGAACTCTTTTCTCAGACCTTATGATCATCGTGTTACAATTATACATCCCGTGAATATTCTCAGCAGTAAATATTTTTTTAGTGAATCTGGTGCAATGTTTGCGAAACTTACAAATAATTTTTTAATAAAAAAAATTTTTAAATTAAGTTTTACAATATTATTTATATATTTAAAAATTATTTTATTACAATATATTTTATTTTTTATTTACATCGGTATACAAACTGAACCACAAGTTTCGTTTAAAGGTTTAAGATATTATTTCTTAAATAAGTGTCAGAATGATACGTCATTTAGTAATTATTATGCTTATAAATGATGTGACACATTAGATACACATTTTAAATGCAAAGTAGGGCTACGAAGTAGAACACAGAATAGGGTAGATGCGATTCCTTTCCACCAAATTTCAACAAGAATCTCAACTAGCAATAGAGTGGTAAGAGAATTAGCGGATCTCAACACGAGATTTGTGAAAATAGGAAAAGATGGTAAAGACCAACAAAATATTTAATTTGAAAAAACACCCATCAAATTTCTTTTATATTTTTTTATTAAAATTTTGAAAATATAATCTTTAGATTTTGAAAATATAATTATTAAATTACAAGATTTTATTATATTTTTTATACTTACAAAATTAAAAAAAAAATTAAAAATCAATAGCTATAACATGTTTAAATTTTAAGTTTTTTGTTGTAAAAAATTATTCATAAAAAATAAGTTTATTAATCAAATAGTAAATAATTTTCGATTTGAGTGAACTTGACATATGTGTTAAGGATATAAAAAACTTGCAATTTAACTATTTGAATTTCAAAATTTCAATTCAATAAAAAGATATAAGAAGGGTTTGGAAAAAAAAAAAAATTCCTATTTGGAGCAATAGACTAGTAGGAACTTTTAAAGAGCAGCTAATTGGATCCACAATATTAAAATTCTGTTTTGCTAAAGTTTATAAATTTAGTTTTAAGATTTTATGTATAACTTTTTAAAACTTCATTTTTTTTTTTTTTCACTTTTTCAAAGCACAAGTATATTTTAGTTTTAGCACACTTTTAACAAAATGTTAAATAAACTATTTCTAAAAGGACACAAATTTGTATTGAAGTGAAACCCTTTTTTTTTTTATCACTTGGACCATACTAACCGTATCTCCTTATTTTGTATTAATTATATTCATGTTTTGAATAATGTAATTTTTCTATTACAATCTTAATAATGTACCTTCATTTATATAAATACAATACAGAACACTCAATTGAGTGTGTGAGTGTCACTATATCGAACATACGTTTGTTTCAATTTGGTATTATAGCATCTTTTCTTTTCTGTTCTTGTTTTTTAAACACACTCATTGCCTCTGCTTCATCTTCTTCATTTTCTTCTATTGTCAACCCAACGACATCTCCCTTACCCACTCCCTCCCTTCCTTGTCCAATGCCCACCATTTTTCGTTCATCTTACCAACAATAATGTTCTGTATTGGAAAACCCAATTGCTTCTATAACTTAAAGGTCAAGATCTTTTTGGTTTCATTGATGGTTCATACATGTGCCTTCCCTCTAGAATTTATTAACCATATCTCCTTATTTTGATTTTAGCATATTCATATTTTGAATTATTGTAATCTATATCTGTTACAATCCTTATTATGTACATTCATTTATATAAATACAATAAAAACACTCAATTGTGTGAGGATTACTTTGGCAAAAAAAAGAGTGTGTGAGGATTACTACATCAAACACACTTTTGTTTATGAAGGGTACAGAATTAGAGATGACGGATCCATTTGAAAAAACCTGACGGTACTAGATCAAGTGGACGGTTAGTCGCTCTACGTGGATGGATCTAAGATACATGGACGAATGGTGGACGGATCTCAAGGCCACGTGGCATCCACATGGCTTAAGTAGCCTCCAAGAAATCCTAAATGGAAACGACTTGCGTCCCACGGTTAACCTTAGTCAATAGAATCCCAACATGACAAGAATCCCAACATGAGAGGGATTTTATGAGATACGCCCATTAATGATAATCTTCCTTGTAAGGAAAAACCTTCTTACGCGAGAAACGGAGGTCGGCTTTACACTACTATAAAAACCCAAGACCTTCAGAAAACAAGGTATGCATAATTCACCACAGCTCTAGCATTCTAGAGTTGTGAAAAGTTCTCTAACTTGACCTTCGGAGGGTCTTTGGCCGGTGCCACACTGGTACTCTCCTAGGGTTTTCTTTGTTTCTGTTTCGCAGGACTTGTTTTGAGCACGTGAGTATTGTGTGGCTTACTGATGATTTTCGGCATCATCATTAAGAAGCAGAAGCCCTGGCTACCATTATTGAGAAGAATGTGCGGAGATTCGTATGGAAGAACATCATTTGCAGGTACGGTATACCTAGGGTGCTGGTCTCGGACAACGGGAAGCAGTTCGACAACGACGCATTCAGAGACTTTTGCTCACAACTAAGGATCAAGAACCACTACTCGTCACCCACCCACTTATAGGCTAATGGACAAGTTGAGATCACGAACCGATTCTTGCTCAAAATCATCAAGACTCGGCTTAAGGGGCCAAAGGGTATATGGCCGGATGAACCACCAAGTGTTTTGTGGGCGTACAGGACAACGGTGAGGACACCTACAGGAGAAACCTTGTTTCGACTAGCGTACGAAAGGGAGGCGGTCATCCCAGCTGAAGTGGGGCTTACAAGCTACAGAGTAAGGAACTATGACGAAGGCAAGAATGATGAAACCATGCGCCTATAGCTTGATTTGGTGGATGAAGTAAGAGCAACAGCTGAACAGAGGTTAGCATAGTACCAGAATCTTATGGCTAAGCACTACATCTCTAAGGTCAGACATAAGGACTTCCAGGTTGGAGATCTTGTCTTAAGAAAGGTGATAAGCGCCACCAAAGACATCTCCCAGGGGAAGCTAGGACCCAACTGGGAAGGACCATACAGTGTTGCATCATGGCATAAGAAGGGAACCTACCACCTGGAGAAGCTAAACGGGCAAAAGTTGTGTCATCTGTAGAACATAAAGCACCTAAAGAAGTACTATCAGTAGGCTATTGTCGGTAGACGAGCAATGACACTCCTCATTCTCAGTTTATTTTCTTTTAGTTTAATTTTTATTATCTACAGTTTAATTTAAGCCCAAGGGCTAGTTTTTTTTTTTTTTTTTTTTTACATTTTTTACGTATGAATTACCATTATAAGAAGAGGAGTTATTCAGAATCTCCACATGTTATATCTACATTCCTACAATATATCAAAATCCACAGATTAGAAGGGTTCACCCTAAAAAGGGTGTCTAATATTAAATCCATAAAGTGGACGGATTCCGATTATAAAATCCACGGTATCAATACTAAGTCCACAAAGTGGACGGATTCAAACTATAAGGTCCACAAAGTGGACAGGATTCATTATTAATGACAAGTCCATAACGTGGACGGATTCCAATTATAAAGTCCACGGTGGACGTGATTCATTATCAACACTAAGTCTATAATGTAGACAAATTCAAACTATAAGGTCCACAAAGTGGACAGGATTCATTATTAATGATAAGTCCATAATGTGGATGGATTCAAACTATAAAGTCCACAAAGTGGAGAAGATTCATTATTAATGATAAGTCCATAGTGTGGACGAATTCAAACTTTAAAATCCATAAAGTGGACAGGATTCATTATTAATGGTAAGTCCATAATGTGGACGGATTCAAAAGGTCCATAAAGTGGACGGGTTCAATTTATCAAGTCCATGAAATAAATGGGTTCCATTATTAATGGACAGACTCAAAATAGCAACTCCACAAAGTGGACAGGTTTCATCCTTAATGGATAGTCCATTAAGTGGACGGGTTGATTTTTTAAAAGAGTGAAATAAGTCCATATAGTAGATGAATCACCCCAAATGGATAACTTAAGCCCGTCAAACTCAAAAAACCTTCACCTAAAAGGTAGACGGAGTCATCTTAAAGAATGAGTTATGTTCATAACCATAAACTGAACGGATTCATATACGAGAATAAAAGCTAACGAATAAAATAAGTAATCAATATATTACAAAAACCCATAAAGTGAGAAGTCTAAATACAAAAAAATGATGGTTAAATTCAACATAAACCGTTCCCCAAAATCTTTACATTAAAAAAGAAAAAGAAAAGAAAAAAAGAAGCTACTGTTGGATGGGAGTATCCTCATCTCTCTCTTCCAAAACTTAACCTGCATCAGGTTGATGGGTGCTGTCCTCAACGGTTTTGGTTTGGCTTTCAATAGCAGTCTCTCCATCACCATGAGGATCATCTATGAAGGCATCACCAGCAAATAATTCATCTATGCTCTCGGAGTGGACAGGCTGAACTAAGGTTTGGGCCTGGTCGTCAATAGTAACGTGCGACAAGTCTAGGTATGGAAAAGAAGCTTTAACTTGATGAAGGCAGTCATCAAAGCCTTCAGCAAAGGAGCCTCCGAGCTTTGCCAGGAAGGCGTCGGAGTCATGGTACTCGCGTATAACTTCTTCCTTTGCCTGACGGAGCCAGTCCTTAGAATCATTAATTTCTTTCTCCTTATCCTCCAAGTCCTGCCTCAACAACTCCTTCTGTTTCTCCAGCTCACCCCTACCTTCCTCTGACAAAGCAAGCTTCTTCTCTTGGACCGTCTTTCAGGCCTTCAACTCAGCCAGCTCGTCCTCCATCGACCTCACCTTCACCTTGTTACGATCTAGCGCCATTTCGTGGTTTAGGCAATGACCCATCAACCCCTTCATCATCAACATTGCTTGAAGACAGAAGAGTTGTTAGTAACAAGGCAAGCTGAAGGGAAGGAAAAGAAAAAGTGGACGGACATAGGTACCTGAGCAATGCTAAAGAGCCCCATTTCCCCATGGCTTCAGTTGCGTGGTTGCTCAAGTCCTCATAATCATCAGCTGTGATGATGAATGAGAGTTGCTCCAATACATACTTGAAATCCTTACGGAGGAGGACGGGTGGTTTTTCCATGACGGGGACAGAGCTCATCATGAGCCCTTTACCCTTTCCTGGGCCAAGAAGAGTAACTGTCTTCTTAGCCTCAACCTTCAAACCCACGACGGGCTCGGGGACAGTTTTGGGCTTCTTTGGCAGACGGTTAGTCTTCTCTGGCTGCTTCCTTTTGGCAAATGGGTTGGCCAAATCCATCCCCTTAAGGGGCTGACCATCCTCTTGTTTTTTTCTTCAAGTCAGCTTGCTGCTTAATGAAGCCCATTCTCTTGGTAGCATCCATCTCTACACAAAGGTAGACGGATATCAGGAGTTTGATAAAGAAGTAAAAAAGAAAAAGTGTTGGGTGATAGACTTACGCTGGCAAACTTGAAGATCGTAGCGACAGGCAGTAGCTGTGAGTTT
Organism: Quercus gilva; assembly: GCA_023621385.1. Classification (NCBI taxonomy): domain Eukaryota; kingdom Viridiplantae; phylum Streptophyta; class Magnoliopsida; order Fagales; family Fagaceae; genus Quercus; species Quercus gilva. Next base: position 14,572,927 of record CM042478.1, read on the forward strand.
TGGTCTATCACAATACCAAAAGAGAGTGTCTAAGGTGACCAATTTAGCCCACGTCCTCTCCGACAGCTTGGTTTTGCTAAAGATTTTCTCCAAAAAACTCCATTGTTCAAGTAAGACTTGTGGTTAGTCCTGAGTTGTAAAAAAGGATGGTTAAAGTAACAAGTAAAGAGCTAAACAGTTAAGGACCTGAATATGGACAAAGGCATACTAGACGGGGGCATTATTCCCCATGTTGTGTCGACAGGCATACACTCATGGTCACTAGGGTAATACATCCATTCGTCACTTTTCATAAAGAAATAACAACTCTTCCAGTTCCTGTTGGAGTTGAGGGTGTCACACACGAGCCTCAACAACAAGCTCCTGGGCACAAAACTATACATGCCACAGGATTGAACAATCTCAGTCGGACGGTAACAATGAAAAAATTCCTCCATCGTCAACCTCCGCGCCCCGTCAGAGATGGTCCCATACAAGACCTCCACGCCAAGGAAGACCCTCTAGGCGTTTGGGGAGATTTGGGTGATGGCTAGTCTTAGGTATTAGAGGAGGCGATAGTGGAGTGTATTTAATGGGAAACTGAGCCCTGCCTTCAGCATTTGCTCATAGATTCCAACACCTTCGACACCCTCATAATAACACTTCTCTGATTGGTAGGGTAGACGAAGGGGTATGTTGACGGGTATTTGGTACTTTTCCCTAAGTGTTTTGAAGTGTGTTTGCTTGATTGTAGAAATGAAGTCGTTAACTGTCCATATGGGCTGCATTATAAACCCTTTAAATCCATCAGGACCTATGACAGATTGGATTGGGGGTTTAGCACCAATTAGGCCGTCAGTAGAATCACCCTCTGACATATCTGCGTCCAAATCCTCATCCTTTGTGGAAGGTGAGGTGGCCGACGGATTCCTTTCTTCACTCGAGGTGCCAGGGTCGTTTTGACTTGACGGGAACACCTCATCATATCCCGTCCCCTCACGGACACACGACTAGTTACTTAACGCACTAGACATTTGTCACCTACACGTGACGGGAAACCCTAAGACACTGACAGATCTACATAGATGACGGGTGTGCAAATGCCTTTAAAAATAGCAAGGAAATTCAATAGAAAGGTGAAGAGTACTTACCAGTTGAAGACGAGCAAAAAGGAGAAGTGTAGATGACGAGTGCGCTAAGTCAACGGTGTGTTGTTTTGTTAAGGGAGACAATTGCGCTCTGATCACAAATTCGGTGAAGAAAGTAAAGAATGAGAGGTAAAGAAGTAGGTTTATATAGAGAGAACGACACAGAAGACGAAGGGACGCTTCGTTCCAAGAGATCAACCACAAAAATAGTGACACGTGTCCCTACAGACATCAATGACCCTAGGCCAGCTTGTCAATCTATGCACGCTTCTCAGGAGACGAATCAAATCGTCACTCCACAGGTCCGTCCAAAGGAGGTGACGGACCCATGGAGTGAGGGGGCAACTGAAGGGTACAGAATTAGAGATGACAGATCCATTTGAATAAACCTGACGGTACTAGATCAAGCGGACGATTAGTCGCTTTACGTGGACAGATCTAAGATACACGGACAAATGGTGGGCGAATCTTAAGGCCATGTGGCATCCACATGGCTTAAGTAGCCTCCAAGGAATCCTAAATGGAAACAACTTGCGTCCCACGGTTAACCCTAGTCAATAGAATCCTAACATGACAAGAATCCCAACATGAGAGGGATTCTATAAGATGCGCCCATTAATGATAATCTTCCCCATAAGGAAAAATCTTCTTACGCAAGAAACAGAGGTCGGCGCTACACTACTATAAAAACCCAAAACCCTCAGAAAATAAGGTACGCATAATTCACCCCAACTTTGGCACTCTAGAGTTGTGAAAAGTTCTATAACTTGACATTCGGGGGGTCTTTGGCCGTTACCACATCAGTACTTTCCTAGGGTTTTCTTTGTGTAGGGGCCTTTTTGTGTTTGGGCTAGGCTGCCTCCTGCGGTGATGGGCCCAAGTGTGTTTCTGAGTAGGAAAGTTGAGACCGGCCCAACTGTAACTCACTTTGGGCCGGCTTGTGCACAAACCTGGCCTTGTCTGCCAGGAAAGCTCTCACGGCAAGCAGAACTATTATAACAAGGTTACGGCAGGCAGATATAATAACAATAAAGAAAAATAGAGTACAGTGGCTTTTTTGTTAATAACAAAAACCGAATATCACAGTAGTAATAATGGTAATGATAACAACGGCTTTTATAAGAAAGAACAATTGAATGAGCGATGATGGAAGTTAATCAAAAAATAAACATTAAGTCAAGTCTGAGTCTGCAATGACAAAGAATCAAAGAGGAAGAACGCTTCCTCTCAATAAAACTAATCTCCTAGGAGAATATCCTGCCGTGGGGATTACTGACTTTGAGGGAATTGGACCTAAGTGATAAATGCCTGAAGAAATTCTTTCTACTTGACTGTTCCTTAGAGAGCGGGATTTTGAGGGGGAGAGAAGGGAATCGATCTATTGGTGCATGCCCATTACCCTTACTCTTTGTTTTCTTATCTTTTTCTTCTTGGTTTTCTTTTTATATTTCTTCTCCCTCTGTTTTTCAATCTCTTCTACAGGGCATGGCAAGGATCCTTTTATAGGGCCTGCCGTGATTAGTTTTTTACCACTTTACCCTCCAACGAATTTTGTTTGGTCTGGGCATGCTTGCCGACCACCGTCTGTGTACTACTTACCCTCGCCAGACAAAGACAGGTTCGTGTTATTTCTGTCTGCCGTGGCGCTTCCTTCTGCCGTGGCTTAAATGCTCTCTCTCTCTCTCTCTCTCTCTCTCTCTTTATGGCATGCACCTAACGTTCCCTCTCCAACCTTACCTCTTTTAGGAGGTCTGTCATCCCAGCAGGATGTACCTCCCAAAAGGGCTTGGACAGGGAACGTAAAATAAATCTTTTCCCTTCTCCCCACCACTAAACCACACCCCCCTTACCTCTTACCACTGACCCATGGCCCCACCACGTCCCATATTGGCTGAGTACAAGCTGGTGGCACCTGGGCCTTGCGCGTGTTTTCCTGTTATGTACGTCTAAAGTTTGCCTGCGGTTCATGTGTTTGCTGTGATCTGGAGCTTTATTTGCATCGTTTGCCATGTTTCTTTGTTCTTTCATGTGGGCCGTTTCTGTACATTTCACTGCTCCCATTTGGGATTGGGCTTCTCTTAACACTGAGTTTCACATTTCTCTTGGCCCGTTTCTCAGTTATGCTTATGTCCTGTTTCATTACTTGGCATTTCCTGCCATGATTATATGTTCCTGTTAGGCCTCTTTTCAAACCTGCCGTTTCATTCCTTCTCCCAGTGACTCAACGGAGCTACTGGTGTTCTTACTCATGGGCTCCTTTGTCCTTTTCTTTTTCCCTTAGGCTTGCGCCCATTTACTTCCTTTGGGCTTCCTCAGCCCATTCACTAACTTTGCATTCCCATGGGCTTTTGCTTAACTTGATTGGGCTTCTCCAGCCTAATCTCCTCATTCTCATCCTTGGGGTTTATGGGTTTGCCATCAACTCCTACTTTCTTTGTTTACATTGCTTTGGGCCTACCGCGGCCCATTCTCACTTTTCCATACCACATACTGCCCATGAGTTTCATTTCTCTCTTTCCAGGCCCTTTGGGCCCATTTACTTCCTCAAGACCCATTTATTCATGTTATGGGCCTGTGTTCTATTATTCTTGCCGCTTGGGCCTAATAGTCTTATTCTATGCCTGCCACTTTTATTGCCTGCTTTGCTTGGTTGGGTTTGCTTTACAAAAATGACCCTCAACATTTAGCCCCCTGAACATATGAAGCGTTCTTGTGGTTCATATGTGAATGAAGTTGCGGTTCATATGTGAATGAAGGACTTTTTTGTCTTTTTCACTTTTTCTTTTCCTTCGCGGGCTTTTTAAAACCACGAACCCCTTCCTGCATATATATTTCTTTTCTTGTCGTGAACAGTGGTGATTCTTCGAATTTCCCAAAATGGCAGTTGCTTTAAAACATAACTACCGCCTCATTAATTTCATTCTTTTCTCAATGGCTGACCAGTCGCCTCCCTTCACGTCGGCCTTAATAACTCAGGTATTTAAGAAAAGAATCCCTTCCCAACGTAGACACAAACTCCTTTTATTTCAAAACATTTTCCTTTCCTCATCATTATCTTCTTCTCGAACACCCATCCCTCTCTTGCTCCGTTCAAATCCTCACGCCATGGCACCGGTGAAAACTTAAGCTTTTTCTTGCCGTAAAGGGAAAAGAGTCGCCGTGGATCCTCTGGTGGAACAAGAAGTTGAAGAATAGGACGTGCACTCCGATTCGGACCATTCCGAGGAGGAGGAAGCGCGGCGTGACCCAGATAGCGAGTGCGCCCCTCTGATTGATCCTTGGTACAATCTTAGTCCCCACTTTCCTAAGGCTCCTGGAGATTATGCGTCGCCGCCGCCGGGCTGTGTGTGGCTCGCTCTTTGCCGGAAAAATCCTGATGTTTCTTGGGCTCTGGTGTCTTCCTCCATCTCCGATTTGGTCATTTGCCAAGGTGTTGCCCTTCCCGTACCCATTCATTTCGAGTTTGGGTTTGGCACTGCCTTGGGTTGGAAAGAGTGGGTTGACAGTGAATTATCGGACACAAACTTCATGGGTTTGCTTCAGAAGGCCGGTGTTCTAAAGGCCGTCGTTCTTTCCCGAAGCCTTTCCAACTTTCGAGACCTCTACAATCTTCGCCATTTAGTTCGTCGATGGTGTTCCACCACTCACACATTCTTCTTTTCTTGCGGCGAACTCACTGTTACTCTTAAGGACGTGGCTAATCAGTTTCTTTTGCCTATTCTTGGAGATGTTGATCCTGCCACCATTGAGCTTTCCCCAGAAGAAGAAGACATCGAAGCGGAGTTGAAGAAGAGGATGGCCGGAAATGCTAAGCTGTCTTATTGGGTTAGTTCTTCTTCCAAGTTTTCTGCTGTTGCTCGTCATGCTGCCTTTATTGCTTTTTGGCTTTCTAAGTTTGTCTTTGGATCCCATCCCCATTATGCCATAAAGCCTTTGTATTTTTGTTTGGCCATTAAAATATCTACTAGGGTGAGTCTGCCGCTAGCTCCCATGTTTTTGGGGCATTTATATGTGCAACTAGACATCTTGCGGAGTGATGAGAGTTAGGTTGGCTCCTACCACATAGGTTCTTCCTCAGTACACAGCACTATTTTGCAGCAGTTATTGTTTGAGCGCTGTGCTCAATACTTGGCAATGTGTAGGCCTATCAGATTTGCTAAAGAGAAGTACCAATCCTGTCCGCAGGCTATTACTAATTTTTGTGGCAGATTTGAGCTTGATTTTCCTCTGGCTTTTCGTTGGTCCAGTTTGAAGCCTATCGATTATTCTGTCATTGAGTCCTTTGATGAAGGTGTTGGTTTTTCCTGGAGAGCTTATAGACATTTACGCCCTAGTTACACTTGTGCTGATTCTATAATGGGTTTGTTTATTGATACCGTTGGTACTACTACTCCGCTTGCTGGCTTTGATGAGATGGGTATCACATATTTGGCTGCCACTAATCCTGGATGGCTGCCCTATTTAGCAGATGAAGGTGTCAGGTTTGTCCATTACCCTGCCAACCGAGTGAGGAGACAGTTTGGCCTGGATCAGGATATTTCTGATGACCTCTCCTTCCTCGCAGAGTCTTCTACTTCAGCTAGACCCTTTCTGCGGCACACTGCTTTTGACTTTCAGAGACAGCGCTTTAGTGCGGTCACAGTTGCTGGTTCTTCGAGGCAAGGCCTTTGCATCGCTGCTATGCACCTCTATTGGCAGCTTGTTATGAACTCGTTTAATGTAGAGTTGGCTGGTAGTCGCGGTTTCTCTCTTATACCTCCTAAGGGACTTAGCATGGTTATCTCTCTCAATCCTCGGTTGCTCCTTCCTTCTAAGTCCGTGTTGGCCTATGCCAGAAAACAGAACTGATCCGCCATCTTTGAGTGGGATGAGGAGAAGAGGGGATGGTATTAGCACGCAGGTGATTACCCCTCAGTTTGGGAAAAGAAAGTTAAAGTAGTAAACATTCCTACGCTAGCCAAGCTTAAATATGCCAGTAAGTCTAAGTCTGCCACTCTTCAGCCTTCTATAAGTGCTACTCCTGCCAGCAGGACACGAGGTAGTAAAAAGAAGACAACTCCCCATCCTGCGTCTACCGTTCAACGAAGAGTAAGTTTCTAAAAACTTTTTTCTTGCTTCGTCTTCCAAGTACATATATATATGTATATACTTCTTCCTTTTTTTTTTTTTTTTTTCCTGAATCCTGACATGCTCGCTGACTCTTTTCCTTGACTCCTTTTCTTATTCCCTTTGCTTTTGCAGTCTAAGCACAAGGAGGATACGTCAGCCGCCCGTCCCATTATGCTTGAGGAACTCGAATCAGAGTTATATTTCTTCTCGCTCCTGCACGTGTCCAGTCTGCTACATTTTTTTTTTGTTACTTCATTCGCTCAAAGAGTTAATTCGGTCCTCATACCATTTCTTTGTTTTGTCTTTTAGGATGAGTCTGAGCCTCTCTCCATATACCGCTCTACTGCCGAGGAGCTTTCTGTCCCCATGGGCACTCCTACGGAAGGCACTTTTGATGGGGCCGGATTTGTAGCATCTGCTCCTTCTGCAGCCACTACCTCTCCTATTGGACCGGTACCCATGGATGAGGGTACTCATATTGGAGAGGTTAGTGAGGCCACCCCCACTCCTGCCATGACACCTTCTGTTCAAAGGGGAACCACCCCTGCTGCTGTTGCCGAGATCGAGGTTATTCCTGCTGCACCTCTCGTCATTTCCACTAGTGACCCTTTTGCTGCTCTTTCTTAGGCAATGCAGGGTGTTTCCTCTTTGGTAGTTACTCCCTCTTCTATTCCTGTTTCTGCCACACGTGGGTCTCGTGCTGAATTGTCCTTAGAGGAGTCTGAGGAAATATTTAAGGATCCTGAGAATGAGCCTGGCCAGGGGAGGAGGATTTCTGAATCTGAGGAAGAGGAGAGTGTCCCACTCGAGACAATGGGTATGTGCTTTCTTCCTTCCTTTTTTCTTCTTTCTTCGTTAAGTTCACTCTTTTCCCTTTTTTATTTGCGTGTCTATTTCTCTGTTTGCAGAGACCTTTGGGGAGTTAGGCATTTCAGCAAACGTGGGGGTGTCTGCGGTAGCTTTTCCTGTCATGCACACAATACCTATTCCTGCCACATCTCCTATACCAGTTTCTGCCGTATTTACAGCGTCTCTTTCTGCAGTTCCCTCTGTTCCTGCCTTTGCTTTCCCCACAGCCTCTATTACTGCTAACTCTGGTAAGTTTTTATCTCATTTCTTTACTTCTTATCCGTGGGCTTTTCTTCCTTTTATTCTCACCAAGGTTTCTCATTTCAACCTTTGCGTTCTTCGACAGGTCCACCTCCTTCAGTGCCCTCTCAATTTGAGGTGGGCAGTAGCTCTGCAACCCTTCCAGATCCTGCGAGCGAGGCTGCGGCCTTCTTTGTGCGTTTTGTCCAGTTCGAAGTCAACGACCTTGATCCTGCTTCTTTTTGGGGCTTCGGACCCCCTTACATAGATTTTCATGGCTTCAGAGTCCCTGCAGACTGCGCTCCTCATTTGGTGATGATTTATGACAGTCGTGGGGACTTCATGCAGGGATTCCGACTTGGCCGATCAGTCAGAGAGCATTTCTTGAGGATGTTAGGGAGCGTGCTGAATGACATTGAGCACAACTTTGTTGATACTGTCTCCACCGAGAGGATCCTGCAGTGGAGGGCTGCAGTACAGGAGCTTATCAGTGTTGGCTTTGCCATGGAGTTCATCTTGGATCACCTTCGAGAGATTGCTCGGGCAGTTTTCATGAGGAGAGTCCAGCCTACTGTTGATGCTATTGACTCACGTTTTGCGGTTTTGAGAAAGAAAGTGGCAGATTTGGAGGGCCGCCGAGAGCGTCTTCTTTCTGGTGTTGGAGGACTTGGTCGTTTTAGGGATCAGTCACTTATTTCCGGACTTTATTGATGATGATACAGTTTCTTTCCTGTTTTGTTGTTTTCTTTTGCCTTATTACTTTGTTCAGTACATTATGCTTCCTATAGCACTTATTTGGGCTTGTTTGCCACAGTTTGGGTTTTGTAATTTAACTTTATGATGCTACACTTTGCTACTGTTTTTTCTTTTGCTATGATATATGATAACAAATACTTCGTGCTTTTCATTGCAAGAAAGCAAGTTACAAAATTTGATTTGTGACATAGTCGTTTTGAAAGATAAAGAACAGAACAAAAGAAAAACATGATAACTTTTGACAAAAGAAAAAGAAGGGATAATCACATTGCTTTTTTCCTTAGGCGTAGTAGCGTTTCAACCATTTCCCATTGATGGGATCCATTAAGTCCTTTCCGTCCATCTGAGTCAAGCGGTAATATCCACTTGGATGTGCCTCTCTTATCACAAAAGGTCCTTCCCACTTCGGTACAAACTCGATGGTCTTGCCAAGCCTCTCCTAACGTAATCTACCACTTTTAGGACTAGTTGTCCTTCCACAAATACTCTTTCTCTAGTCATCTTGCCGTAAGCCTCAGTCATTTTTTGCCTGTATCTGCGGCTGTGTTCTTGAGCTTTTTCTCTTCTTTCATCGAGCCCTTCCAAGTCTTCACACCTTTCTGCCGCAAAGACCTTTTCATCATTCTCCTTTCTTGCATCTGCATGACTTTTAGGGATGGGGTCATCTTCTCTGCTGGGCTCACTACTTCAGTTCCGCAGACCAAGGAAAAAGGTGAAAAACCCGTGGTTGACTTAGGTGAACTCCTGTAAGCCCAAAGAGCGTCTGGCAGATGCGTTGCCCATCCTCCCGTGTATTCTTGGCTCATTTTACTGATGATTTTTATGAGAGTTTTGTTTGTTGCCTCCATTTGCCCATTTCCTTGAGGGTAATATGGTGATGACCGGTGATGCTTGACTTGATAAAACTCTAGCATTTTCCTTACCTCACTATTGACAAAAGGCGTGCCGTTGTCACTGATGATCCTGTGGGGAACTCCAAACCTTACAATTATGTTTTCCTTGATAAAGTTTGCCACTACTCCTCCTGTGGCTTTACGAAGTGGTACTGCCTCTACCCATTTAATAAAGTATTCTGTAGCTACTAGTATCCATATGTACCCTCGCGACGGCGGATTCACCGGTCCAACTAAGTCAAGCCCCCAAGTATGGAACAACCATGGTGTGACCATGCCATGCAAATTCTGTGGATGAGTGTGAATCAAATTGGCTTGTACTTGGCAACTGTGGCACCTTTTCACAAACTCTGCCGTATCCTTTTTCATGGTAAGCCAATAATAACCCATTTGCAGCAAGTACATGTAAAGCTTTTTCTTTCCCTGGTGTTCCCCACACTCTCCTGAGTGTATTTCTTTTATCATTTCTCTCGCCTCCTCAGGGCCCAAACGCCTCAAGGGGTCTCCATCATACCCTTTTTCGAAAAGGGTCATATTATGCAAAAAATAGCGCATTGCTAGCCTCCTGAGCTTATATTTTTCGCTGTGCTTTTGCGGCAGGATGCCTTCTGTCAAGTACTGTATAAATGGGTTTCTCCAGTCCTCGCTGATGAATGCAGCGTAACTTTCTTCTCTGTCTGCCGCAAGTTGGCAGTTCCCACACTAGGTTTGGACTTGGTCTGCATCTTTGCTCATGGTTAGCCAATAAAAGCCCGCCCTTTGGAGTCTGCGGTAAAGGCTGACTTCTCCGCAAGATCCGCAAGTCTTTTCATGCACTTCTTTCAACTTTCTCTGGGCCTCCTTTTGCCCCACACATCTGGACAAGATTTCGCCTAGCATTCTGCGGTACAATTCTCCCTTCATTAGGGCGTAGTCTTTGAATACTTTTAGTTCCATGGCTTCTTCTTCTCCCGTCAAAACTTCCTTCATGGGTATCCGCCAATCTCCTTCGCAGTGTTCCTCTTGGAACCTTTCTTTTAACACTTCAATTATAGATTCTTCTCTCTTGCTGACCTCTACTCTGGTGCTTTCCCCTTCAAACATTATTTGTGAACCTAGTGCGGCCAATGCATCAGCAAACAGATTCTCGTTCCTCGGGGCATGTTCTATTTCGAAAGTTAAGAACTTTTCTTCCATCTTCTGGGCCATTGCTTTGTACGGGGCAAGACTGGGTTCTTTTAGGGAAAAACTCCTTTTGGTCTGGCAGACTGCCAAGTTGGAATCACCCAATACTTTCAAATGCTTAACTCCCATCTTAAGAGCTGTGGCCAGCCCAGTTAAGTAAGCTTCATATTCTGCCGTATTGTTTGAACAGGGAAACTTCAGCTTGAATGATAGTGCTACTGCTTTATCTTCTTCATGATACAAAACTACTCCAACCCCTCTAGACTGGGCAGTAGAAGATCCATTAAATTTCATCACCCATTGTTCTCTAAGTTCCTCTGCCATGGCTACTTCCCCTGGAACTTCGTCATCCAGTGAAAATTCTTCCTCCCCTGGAAACTGTGCCAATAAATCTGCTATAACCTGGCTTTTCACTGCTCTGGGCACCCCCATTCTCAAGTCATACTGCGATAGTTGTAATAACCATTGTGATATCCTGCCGGAGAGGATTGGTTGCTGTAGTAAACTTTTAATGGCATAGGACTTAGTCATCAGCCATACTTCATAGGCCAAGAAGTAATGGCGTAATCTCTGTGAGGCATACACAATAGCCAAACATGCCCTTTCTGCCCTCGGATAACGAGTTTCTGCGTCTTTTAGGGCGCAGCTGATGTAATATATTGGCTGCTCGATGCCACCTCCACCTTCTTGAGCAATTAAGGCACCAATGGCATATGAATTGGTAGCCATATAAAGTAATAATGGCTTCTTGTGGATTGGGGCTTGCACTGTAGGGAGGTTCATCATGATCTGCTGCAGCCTTTTGAAGGCCGCCTGCTGCGCTTCTCCCCATACAAAACTTTGCCCTTTCCTCAGTAGCTTGGTAAAGGCCGAAGTGATTGATGCCAACCCAGGGATGAATCTTTGGATATACGAGACTTTCCCCAAGAAACTTTTTAGTTCTTTTACTGTGGTTGGAGGTCTCATAGTTGCAATGGCTGTGGCTTTTGCTGGGTCTACATCTATCCCCCTGCTGTGAACTAGGAAGCCTAGGAATTTCCCCGAGGATACACCAAACGCACATTTAAGGAGATTCATTCTCAACTTAAAGGCTCTGCACCTTTCGAATACTTTTTTTAGCACATGGAAATGTTCTTCTCTCTTCCTTGACTTAACTACTATGTCATCCACATAGTCTTCTAACTCCTGATACATCATATCGTGAAATATAGCCATTATTACCCGTTGATAAGTTGCACCTGCATTTTTCAATCCGAAGGGCATCACGGTGTAATGGAAGTTTCCTATGGGTGTTCTGAAAGCAGTTTTCTCCACATCTTTTGGTGCCATCCTGATCTGGTTGTATCCGTTAAAACCATCCATGAATGAGAACGTGGCGCTTCCTGCTGCAGAATCTATTAATAAGTCCATATTGGGTAATGGGAATTTGTCTTTCGGGCATGCTTTGTTGAGATCCCTGAAATCTACGCAACACCTGATCTGGCCATTCTTCTTTTTTACTGGTACTATGTTGGATAGCCAGCGGGGATGTTGAATAGGCTTAACGAATCCTGCGGCTAGCAATTTCTGTACTTCTTTGACTATCTGCCCTTCTATTTCTGTGTGAAATATCCTGGCAGGCTGAGCTACTGGCCTGGCCTGCGGGTCCACATTTAACGTATGTGCCACTAACCCAAGGTCTAGCCCTGGCATTTCACTGTAGTCCCATGCGAACACGTCTCTAAATTCTTTTAGCAACAGTACAAACTCCTTTTTCTCATCTTTTGTCAAGCTTGCACTAATTGAGATGGGTCTTGGCCCTTGTGAAACAGATCCTAGGTCAACTTTTTCTATTTCCTCTTCTGCCATGACCTGCATTTCCTTTTTGGCTACAACTCTTTCGTATTCCTCCTCGTTACTTCCTCCCTCTGAACTTTCTTGGACTCTGCAGCACGTCAAACCCTAGTGCTGCTCTTCCTGGTTGGGGCCCGTCTGGGTTTCAATTGCGGGTCCCCCGCACCTTCATAATTTGTAAATGATTCTGCCATCAGAGCCTCGGACTCTAATGCATTGGAGCGCGTCCTCAAATCCTGCAGTGGGAGTCTTTTTCCTTTTTCTCTTTCTTGCCAATAACTCCCTTAGATCGGGTTCTGGGTTATTCTAGACATCTTCCCATCTAGGCACGAAAGTACCTAGCGGCCTTGATACTGAACTCTCCCCAGAGGGTGCCCATTGATCGTAGAACATAGTTTCTACTAAGTGAGCTTCTGCTTGTTCGAATGGTGAGGGATTCGCGGCTATGTGTATCATTCTGCCGTTCAGCCTTCCTTTCACGCATTGGTGGTAGGTGGATGGGACCAATCGGTGTTTGTGCAACCATGGCCTCCCCAGAAGCACGTGGTAGGATACCTCTATTTTTACCACATGGAATCGTGCTAAAGAGGCTATGGGGCCTACTTTCAACCACAGCTGAATGTGTCCTACTGTGTACTTGCCCCTTTCACCGAACCCTGTGACTTCCATTGGGCATCCCTGAATTTTCCTTTCTGAAATTTCTGCTGCCTGCAGAGTGCTTAATGGAATGAGATTCACAGAAGCACCTGTGTCTACTAAAACTCTCTTTATGGGGATTTGATTTATGGATGCTGCCAAGTATAAGGGTCTCCTGTGGTCCGGGTGCCCCACTTTCATATCTTCTTCACTAAAAGTGATTTCAATTGACTCTTGTAAGAGAGCCCTATCATCTGGTATTTCTGCTGATAGACATTCTACTCCTGCACCAGAGGCAATGCTCACCAAGGCTTCTGTGGCTACCTTTCTTTCCTTTGCTGAGAGTCCTAACTGGTCAAACAAATTTTTGAACTTGGAACTCTGTTGTAGAGTGGTAATAGCCACCGCAGGCAAAGCCATGTTTTCTTCTTCATCCTCTCCTGGGTCAGCACAAATTACCACTGCTGCTACACCCTTCCCTTTATGGTTTGGGATTGGTTTTATTTGGACTTCCTGTTGGGATAGTTCTAAAGTCTCTTCCTTTATCCTGCGGTGCACTAGTCTGCGGAGCGCCCAACACTCTGCAGTAGAATGTTGGACATAATTATGTAAACGACAAAAACGTGGGTCCCTTCGTTCTTTCTCTGTGGGCTCCCTGGCAACTTGGTTAGGTTTGAAAATTTCATATGCTATCCATTTGTCTAGCAGTACGTTTAATTCTTTTGAGGTGCATGGTATTGGTGGGGGAGTGTTGTATTCCCTCCCCTCAGTCTTCCTTCTTTGTTCGCCAGTGGATACCGCCATTGCCTGTGGGGCATTTCTCTTGTTCGAGCTTGGTTTCACAGATTGGGCCGTCTTTCTTGCCTTCTGCAATAGCTGGGCGAATTGAGAGATTTCCAAATTTTCGAAGACTGCCCTGTACTCCCTGATCATATTCGTCATACACATCTCCACCAGCGTCTTTTCTTCGCAATGGTCATAGCAGTCGAGTGCTATGTCCTTGAATCTTTTGATATACTCCATCAAGTCTTTACCGTTCCTTTATTTGGTTGCTTGCAGGGTTGCAAGCGTCACCGTTTCTTCTCTGTGGAAGTACTTGGTACAGAATACATCCACTATATCATCCCATGTTGGGATCGTTCCTGGCTTTAACCCAATGTACCAGGTATAAGCCTGGTCACACAATGATTTAGAAAATTCTCGAAGACATAAGTCCTCGTCTACGGCATAAGGGCCAAGTGTATCAATGATTTTGCTCACGTGCTCAACAGCACTTCCCTTTCTACCATCGTACTATGCGAATGCCTTTAGTTCATACCTCTCAAGGTATGGTTTGCTGAGTACCCTCAGTGGGTAAGGAGGCCTTCGTGCATAAAACCTCTCTTTAGGTGCCCTGGCCCTTTCCTGCTCCAAGAGGGCGGCCACCTCAGCTATAGTGATGAAACGTTGTTCTGCATTATGTGGGACACCTCTTGCTGGTGTCTCTTCTTTGTCTGTTGCATGCTCTGGGTCATGCTGGCTTCCTTTTTCTTTCGTCTTGTCAACTTTTAGCTGACGGATTTCTTCCATTATTTGCTGCTGTGAGTGTTCTAATAACTGTAAGACTTCGATGAAAATGTTGGCATTGTCAGTAGGGATTCTTGGTGGCGGTTGGGGGTTAGCCCCTGTCCTGTTGGCACCTTCTGCTTGGTTAGGTTGTGGTTAGTGAGGCGTTGTAGGCCTGGACTCTGCTTGTAAGGGTACAGCACTCATATTCCGAGTTGTCCTGGACTTTGGAGGCATTTGTTTGCATGGGCTTTCGTCCCTGTTTGTTTCTCAACTCCCCAGTGAAGTCCCCAATTTAATGTAAGGGCATTTTTTGTGTTTGGGCTGGGCTGCCTCCTGCGGTAATGGGCCCGAGTGTGTTTCTGAGTAGGAAAGTTGAGACCGGCCGAACTGTAACTCACTTTGGGCCGGCTTGTCCACAAACTTAGCCTTGTTTGCCAAGAAAGCTCTCACAGCAAGCAGAACTATTACAACAAGGTTACAGCAGGCAGATATAATAACAATAAAGAAAAATAGAGTACAGTGGCTTTTTTGTTAATAACAAAAACCGAATATCACAGTAGTAATAATGGTAATGATAATAACGACTTTTATAAGAAAGAACAATTGATTGAATGATGATGGAAGTTAATCAAAAGATAAACATTAAGTCAAGCCCGAGTCTACAATGACAAAGAATCAAAGAGGAAGAACGCTTCCTCTCAATGAAACTAATCTCCCAAGAGAATATCTTGCCGTGGGGATTACTGACTTTGAGGGAATCGGACCTAAGTGATAGATGCCTGAAGAAATTCTTTCTACTTAACTGTTCCTTAGAGAGCGGGATTTTGAGGGGGAGAGAAGGGAACCGATCTATTGGTGCATGCCCATTACCCTTACTTTTTGTTTTCTTTTCTTTTTCTTTTTTTCTTTCTTTTTCTTTTTTTCTTTCTTTTTCTTTTTGGTTTTCTTTTTATATTTCTTCTCCCTTCGTTTTTCGGTCCCTTCTATAGGGCATGGCAAGGATCCTTTTATAGGGCATGTCGTGATTAGTTTTTTACCACTTTACCCTCCAATGACCTTTGTCTGGTTTGGGCATGCTTGCTGACCACCGTCTGTGTACTACTTACCCTCGCCAGACAAAGACAGGTTCGTGTTGTTTCTGTCTGCCATGGCACTTCCTTTTGCCGTGGCTTAAATGCTCTCTCTCTCTCTCTCTCTCTCTCTGTGGCATGCACCTAACGTTCCCTCCCCAACCTTACCTCTTTTAGGCGGCCTATCATCCCAACAGGACGTATCTCCCAAAAGGGCTTGGACAGGGAACGTAAAATAAATCTTTTTCCCTCTCCCCACCACCAAACCACACCCCCCCTTACCTTTTACCACTGACCTATGGCCCCACCACATCCCATATTGGCTGGGTACAGGCTGGTGGCACCTGGGCCTTGCGCGTATTTTCCTATTATGTACGGCCAAAGTCTGCTTGCGGCTCATGTGTTTGTTGTGATCTGGAGCTTTGTTTGCATCGTTTGCCATGTTTCTTTGTTCTTTCATGTGGGCCGTTTCTGTACATTTCACTGCTCCCATTTGGGATTGGGTTTCTCTTAATACTGAATTTCACATTTCTCTTGGCCCATTTCTCGGTTACGCTCATGTCCTGTTTCATTACTTGGCATTTCCTGCCATGATGATATGTTCTTGCTAGGCCTCTTTTCAAACCTGCCGTTTCATTCCTTCCTCCAATGACTCAACAGAGCTATTGGTGTTCTTACTCATGAGCTCCTTTGTCCCTTTCTTTTTTCCTTAGACTCGCGGCCCATTTACTTCCTTTGGGCTTCGTTAGCCCATTCACTAACTTTGCATTCCCATGGGCTTTTGCTTAACTTGATTGGGCTTCTCCGACCCAATCTCCTCATTCTCATCATTGGGGATTATGGGCTTGCCATCAACCCCTACTTTCTTGTTTACATTGCTTTGGGCCCATTCTCACTTTTCCATACCACATACTGCCCATGGGTGTCATTTCTCTTTTTCCCGACCCTTTGGGCCCATTTGCTTCCTCAAGACCCATTTATTCATGTTATGGGCCTGTGTTTTATTATTCATGTCGCTTGGGCCTAATAGTCTTATTCTATGCCTGCCACTCTTATTGCCTGCTTTGCTGGGTTGGGCTTGCTTTACAAAAATGACCCTCAACACTTTGTTTCTATTTCGCAGGTCTTGTTTTGAGTACGTGAGTATTGTGTGGCTTACTTACGATTTTCGACATCATCAGTTTCAATTAACCACAAGAAGTACTGATTTTGCTTATGCATTAAGTTGTTCACTTAACTCAATCCTTCATCCCTTAGGGTAAGTTTGGTTGGAGGTGGAATAGGGAGGATGACAAATAAAGGAGAGAAAATAGGTTTGGGTGTGTTTGGCAAGGAGAGAAATGATAAAAACTTTGGTAGAGCCCAAGCATTTTCTCCCTTGGCCCACTAAAAATTTATCTCTCAAAATCAGAGAGAAAATATGGGTGAAAACTTTTGTTCCAGCGCAATGACGAAATTGACCTCAAATTTTAATACTTCTCACCAAATCTTAGCTACCCCCACCCACTTCACAACACGGTCCACACACTTGATGTCTTCTTTGCTTTGTTTGTATTTCCTCTCCAGTTTCCTCCACTTAGCTCTACGGTAATTCATCTCTCTCTCTCTCTCTCTCTCTCTCTCTTCTTCTTTTTTGCTCTATTTTCCATGGTTGATCTTCTTTGTTTGTTTGCTTTTTTATTTTTATTTTTATTTTTTTTCAAGCCAAGAATCTACTGTAAGGTATGTATATAAATAAAACTGAATTTGTGTTTTAGGTTTCAAGCTCCTAATAAAGTCTTCTATGCAAGAACATGTTCAGATTTGCCAAATGGTCTTTGAGTTGTAATGTAGATTGGTGAACACGTCCAGATTTTTTTTTTGGCCCAGTTTTTTTTTTTTTTTTGTTTACACTCAGCAGTGTCCAAATTATATATATATATATATATATAGAGAGAGAGAGAGAGAGAGAGAGAGAGAGAGAGAGTATACATTAGATTATAATATCTATAATAACAAAGAAAAATAATATAAGTTTATTTGTATGATGTGTTAATTTTTGTATTATTTAATGAGTATAAATAAATTATTTCTTACATATTATGTAATAAGGGTATAAGAGTAAATTTATATAAATTATATGTATTCTATTTTTCTACTTTTTTCCGCAATCAAACAAAAAAGTTTTCCATCTCTTTTACTTTTTCATTCTTCCAACTAAACACACACAAGGAAAAATTAAATATTTTCTATCTTCCCACATTTCTACTCCTCCAACCAAACGAAACCTTAGTGTACGTTTGGTTTGAGCGTTACGTCTAGCGTCTGCGTTTTCAACTTTTTTTTTTTTTTTTTTTTTTTTTTTTCACGTGTTCCCAGCCATATTTTTACTGTAGTGAATGAATAGTAGCCGCAAAGTTTGACTTTTTAACACAAAATTATTATTCACGGACCCACAAATCTAACTTTTCAGCAATCTTTTCATTAAAAATAGGTCCCACAATACTATTTACACATTTAAAAATTATTTTACTACAGTATTTTTTAGTTTTCAATTTCAATTTTCAATTGTATCCAAACGGACCTTTAGTCCAATAAAGAGCACTTCCACCATACGATCTCTGCATACCACTATCAGCAACACCAAAGAGCTTCTCACACCCGCATCAAAATTAATTTTAATGGGTCTCAAAGGCGAAAGAGTCCAAACATTCACTTCCCATTTTTTGTGTTAAGTACACTTTATGTATGTCTCTTGTAATTAAAACGGGATCAAGAACCTTTCGTCCTCGAATCTATTTATTTCTCGGAATCTAAAACATATCACGACATACAATCATTTTATTTTCATCCATGATAGCTCAACTAACCAAATAAACTCTTTACATTACAAATAAATAAATAAATAAAAACTCTTAACTTTTCTCGAACAAATATTTTTCTATCTTAAATGTCTGATCAATATGGTATTAGCTTGAATTGTATGCAGCTACCTAACTTATTTTGTTTGCATTAATTTCCATTATTTATTGTCTACTCTTGTTAATTAATTCTGCAAACCACCAGGCATGAGCCATGCCAATTATTTATACTGATTATTAAAATACATGTTACTGCCTTTATAATTCCCCAAAGTTTTCAGCTTTCACTGTAGATGACTTGGTCTGCGGCAAATCCAAAAAAAAAAAAAAAAAAAAGTGCTGTGACAGGCCAAGATGATGTCTCATAAAGCAAAAATTTGTGGTTTAAATTTCTTCCCTTATATTATTTCACTGTCATACTGGAAACATGTACTCATGGGAGAGTGGGGCAATCGAATCATTTTGTTGTGTGTGATTGAGAGAGAGAGATAGATGTGCGTGTTCATTTGTAGAAGCACCAGCAGCTATAAAGTATAAACACAATGCAAGTGATGTGGTCGAAAATTAATTGGATGCCAGTGACTACCTCCGGACTCTATAACACTCCAATTTTTGTGTTTATTAATAAGTTTTAAAATCTAACTTATTTTGATCCTCAGTTTGCATACAGCTTTTTGAAAATTCGATGTTAATCACAGAAATACAAGTTAAAATGACTGAAAGAACAATGTATGCTTCTATTTCTTTGTTAGGACCAGTATGGAGGGTCGATGTCCCAATCATTAGTCATTACAAGGTGAACCTTGAATGACAAAGTAGTCAAGATGGAGCCTATAATTAAATGGATCCTATTTTGGTGATTTCATTACCCTTCAGCAAAATGGAGCCTATAACTAAATCTAGCACATAAAATCGATCCTAAAGATGCGTTGGGCTATAAACAAGCTGAGATTTGTCGAGTAGTGAATGTTCAAGCTCGGCTCGACAGCAAAAGTAAAATGTTCAAGCTTGGCTTGAGCTTAATACGAACTTACAAATAATGTTCAAGCTTGAGTTTGTTATAAAGTATAAAAGCTTGAACTCAACTTGGTTTGGCTTGATTTATTGGTCAAGCCAAGCTCGAGCTCAATATCAAGCCCAAACTCAAGCTCAATATCATGTTTTTGAGCTTGAGATCCAATACAAATATATTATTTAGCCTATATCAAGTTTATTATCTAGCCTATTTAGTTTGGATGAGTAGTCTCAATTTATAATTAATTAAAGTCTTAAAAGGATATGAGTTTACTTGTTAAGCTCATATCAATTTTATTATCAAACTCATAAATAAGCCTTGACCCAACTTGTATTGTTATTTTTGTATCGAGCCTTAGTGTTTACAAGCTTGTTCATGAACAATATTTTTTACTTGAGCTCGGCTTGTTTATTAAACAAGCCTAAAACTAAAGGTTAAGTTTGGCTTGTTTATAAACAAACAAACAGGAACGAGTTTTTTATCGAGTTAAGCCCAAGCTGTTTATGAACGGTTTGGTTCATTTACAGCCCTAGTTCTAGAGAGGTCTACTTCTGGTAGTTCTGGTAGTAGCACTTGATAAATATTTCCCACACTATATTGTAAATTTCAGAGATTACGCATTAAGTGCATGCCTCATTTCCGTTAGCAAACTGTAAACCAAAAGTGCCTGATAGCTTGAAAAATGCATAATATTTTTCCTGACACAAGAACTATCTAACAAACAATTGCAATGGTCAGTCCTACAAACATACAGTATGCCCTTGCACAGTGAAAAGTGCAAACTAACAGACTACTGTTTTTTTTTTTTTTTTTTATGGGAACCAACAGACTACTGTTAATCCCAACTAGGTGCATGAAAAACACATCAAGCAGAGTTACCCTTAGTCAATAGCAGGCTTTGGCAAATAATAAATAAAGGCACATGTATAATCACATACTTCCAAACCAACTCTCAAGACTCCATGGCATTCGCATCTTCTTCGTCACCATCTGCAGTTTCATTAATGTACTGGTTTTGAAACTCCATCAAATATTGTGTTGATCTCTTCACATCCAAAAACAGATGATAAACTCGGTTAATGTCCTCCATCTCCACAATCCTTCCCTTTCGCTTCTGGCAAGACAATGCAGCAGCTGTGATGAGATGGATGGCATATCTCAACGATGTTTCTACACCAATTTTAGTCAACAAACACTTTGCTTCTTCAGACATCTCCACATCTTCCTCTTGGCATCTGATGTCCAAAATCTTGCGGATTTCATCCTCTGTGTAAGGTTTAGTTGTGATAATGAGAAGGCGATCAAGGAGATCAATTGGAATCCCATGTGGGGATTTATAATTTGTGCCTCGGATTGTAGTAATCCCTCTGTTGGTAGCGACAACCAATATTGGAGCCATCTCATTCTCCAAAGCACGATTCAGGAAAGAAAAGCATTCAATATCAAGCATGTGCACCTCATCAATGAAGAGGACACCAGGCACTATCTCTGCCTTTCCTTCCTCCCTCCACTCTGCCACCTTTGTGTCAATTTGTTCCCTCACTTCTGCACGGATTTCACCAGTATCACCGGTGAAGAGAGCTAGAAATCCTTGTGTCCTGAAATTGATAGCTTAGACAATCAGTGTAAGAACAGGAAAAGTAACCTGCAGCCTAAATGAGCCAAAATTTTAGCTTGATCTGTACGGCTGGTAAAAGGAAATTCTCTTCAACAAAGCTAGATGGCATGAAAGAATCTTGTGAATGCGACACAGAAGCTGCTGACAAAACACCCTATGCTATTTCATATAAAGATTCAAAAAAAAAAAAAAAAAAAAATGGTAAGCTACACAAACATGATATGAACCATGAACAGGAATTCAAAGAAGAAAGAAATTTTGACCTCCTTTAAATAGAAAAGTAAAGGATTACAATTGGTGCAACGGTCATATTAAGGTGATTACTGATTACTATAACTTTTTTAAAACAATCACAAGAATGACATGATCCAAACACTTCAGATTCATTAGTTCCACCACAAGTTTGATTTTAGGATTCTCAAGTTAGTGAGTTCTGTGCCTCCCCCATTTTGGACAAATTGTCTTTAAATATATACTCAAGGGTGAAGCCAGGAATTTTTGCTTCAGGGACCGAACTGTAATATCAAAATATAGTTATAAAAATACATACATGTGTGCGCGCGCGCACACACACACACACACACACACACGTGCATACATGTACATGTTTGTGTTTGCTTAAAAAGAATCAGTAGTGAACAATTGCATGCTTTTTGAGAAAGAAGTAAACTAACACTGTATGGAGGTTCTTGATTTGATTATTCTTTGGACTTTTGAACATTATAAGTTTGAATTAGATATCATTCTTTCGTATAAGATTGTATAAATATTTTTTTAAAATTTTTTTTACTCTTTATTCTTTGCTAATGGATTTTCCTTGGGTACTTCCTGTATACTTGGGGAGGATACCTTTGCATTTTTTAATGGGATTTTACTTATAAGAAATGGGATAATTACACTATGAGGGCTGCCTCCAGCTCTGATTCTCCTCTGGGGGGATTGCTAAGGGGGGAGGAGTAGAGAGAAACTCCTGTATGGAATCTGTCTTTCCCTTTCACAGCAAGCAAGGAAAGCAGCTAGCAAAGAAAGAAAACCCTTCTTATAACCCACCTATGGTTTGGAGTGGTTGCATCTTGCCTATCCATGGTTTAAAAGGCATCAATTCACCTATTTGAGATTACCTCCATGATTAAGCCATAACCCACATTCGTCCCGGCCAATAAAAAAACCAATAACTTGGAAATGGCCATGTTCTTTTCAGAAGAACCCTTTTCTCTCCATAACAAATCAGATAATCGTACAATGAAGCCTTGTTAACGTTCAATACAATGCAGATATCAAAAGTATTAACTGAAACAAAGGTGGGTGAAGCCCAAAACAGAAAGTCCACTGCTGATCAGGAATAGAACTATCTTTTCAGATTCTTCTCTTAGTTTCCTTAGTTTCCCTAAGATGATGTTACCAGCAGAAGTCTCCAATTCTTTTAGCATTCACATTGATTATGTTTATGAATTTACCATTGCTTAAGCTAGCATACTTAATGGATAGAGGTTTCTTGTAAATTAATGCCATTAGCACTGCTCTTACTCGTACACTGATGCGCTGGCACCAAAAAATCATTGTCTTTGTGAAGAAAATAAATGGAAGCAAGAATCAGACCATAGAGGATGCTTCATGCTTAATCACCTTCCTTTCCCAACAAGAAATTCACAAAGTTTGTGATTAGAAAGGGAAACAGATAAGATGCAATTGTGTTAACTCCTACAGAAAAAAAAAAAAAAAAAAAAAAAAAAAAAAAAAAAAAAAAAAAAAAAAAAAGGCCATGGCCTTTGGCAATGAATATGCTTCATATTTCTGTTTTTCTGCTGTTTCAGATTGAGGAACTGAAGGAATACAAGGCAACTTAACTTTTTGACTCAACCCCTTTTAAAAATCAGATTTAGCCACTGGAAGGTAGTTTGGCTTCAAATTCCAATATTGGTGAACACACCATCATCACCAAAGGAACTTTCATTTCCCTTTTTATGTCATGATGTTCCCTAGTAACACTAATAGACAAAGCATTGAAACAAAGCAGTATAGCCAAAGGAAAGGAAGCAAATCCAACTATGTTAGGCTCTGCAAAGGATTTGGCAAATCTATGGATTTCAAATGGGTGATAGTGTAAACTGAGAGCGAAATTGAATCAAAGATGAAGGAAAAGACCTACCATAGGATAAGGATTAATGGCCATCTTTTTTCTTCACTTATTCTATTCTTTGAAAAGACTAACTAAAGTTACTAAAACCCAACTCTAAGAAGACAGATTTACTAGTTATAACCCTATGATTCCAGTATTTTTTTTTTTTATAAGTAAATAAATTTATTAAAAAAGACAAAAATCAAGTACATGGGGGAGTATAGAAGACAAGAGAGCAAAAATTAACGAAAAAATGATACCAGTTTTCATATAAACCAAAACCAAGGTACAAAATTGAGATGATGACAAAGAAAGATCAGTGATCATTATAAACACACTATAGCCTCCAACTGGTCTAAGTTTCTAATTTATATCACTCTCTCTCCTTTGTCTCCAAACATTTTGCAAAACTGATGTCAGAAATGCTATGACAAGTTATGACAAATGTTATGTTGACAATCTCAAAGGAGAAATCCATTATCATTGACTCCATATTCTAAAAGAATCCTGGTTCAAGTTAGTCTTCAGCCAATCAAAAACCAAACATAAAAATATGAAATACCATGGCTAACTAAGAACAGGGAGTCTGCAATCAAAAAGACCTGCAGATAACACCTCCATATCAATGCCTTGAAAATAAAAAACAGAGACAAGAAAAACAACCTAAGTTTGGAAATATTCATAAATATATTAATTGGAAATTCTGAGAATGGATTTGAAACAAGAAGTAGAGAAGTGTTAAGAGCAGCCGCCTGTGAAAATATGAAGGACGTGGTACTCCTCGTCACTTTCATTTGTGTACTCTTCTCAACAATTGACCAGAGCCAGCGTCTCCTTAGTGTTCCCAGCCTTGTACTATTCAATGGGTTTAGAAGATTTCATTTTCTGGTGTGTATTTGGTGAGAAGAGAAAGTGAGAAAAGTGGGAAAGAAAAGGGCTATTTTGAAAGAACTAGCTTGTTTTATGTTTTATGTTATTATCATTTTTTTAACTGCAGGCACAGAGGTGAGTTATGGCTGCATAACAGAGCTCATCTCAGCTAGATAAAGTGATACTTAATAAAATATGGGTAGGCAAGGTGCAACCGCCCCAAACCGAAGGTTGGTTAAGTGTAATCATCCTTTCAAAAAAAATCTCCATGGTAAAAACCAGTATGTGTCCCTTATAATTTGAGTACACATGTTCATTCCAAAAGGAAATCACAGACTTAGCAGTAGCTTAAGTTTTCCTATTTATAAGATGAACCCAATTACTTGTAAATTGTGCAGTATTACTTTTAACAAAATTCAACATCTGCCTATTTCCACAAGAAAGATACCCTTAAAACTGAATGCTCAATGTCAGCAGATCAAATCATGATTAAAGACATAGTTTAAGAGGCCAAGGACAATCTACAGTAACCCAATGGCTTTTCTTTGTTTGCCATAACTGTCAGCTTGACTTTGCGCAGAACTAAGACTTGATTTTGTTTCAGTTATAGAAGGTGCACATATACTAAATTGTCTAACTTTGTTCTACTAATATCACTTCTAACATAGTTAACAGACCAGATAACTTGTTTAACCTTCTTTATCTAGTAGGAGTGAAATTGTAACCACAACAACAAACAGATAAAACCAACCAACATACAATAAAACAGAGTGAAATACCTGCTGTTGATGACATCGATTTCGTGAAGAGTAACAGAATGCACGAGCTCCTTCCTCTTCTGAAGCTCCCCATCAGGACACTGCACGAACTTTGTCTGAGGTCCCATGGCGTCGTACTCCCTGGACCGCGAAAAGGACCTCCCAAGCTTTGTTATCTTCCCCGAAGCCTTATCAATGGCGATGACATCACCACTCTGCACCTTCTCCTTGGCAAGAGCCTCAATCATCTTAGCACCCAAGTCATAAACAGTCTCCATTTCCGTAGTCTTAAGCGTGAGCTTCCCGGTCTTAGAGGCGGCCCCAGCAATTGCAGGGCGGTCAATTTGGATCTCAACAACCTCGCCTTCGATCACCTCGGCCTCTTCCTTGATGCGCACGCCAATGGCCTTGCGGAAGGCTTGCATTAGGGCTTCTGTTTTGGACATTTCCAGAGAGAAGAGCTCGCTGCCGGCGAGCATTGCGAATGGGGTTTCGAGGCCTAAGGACTTGGCCATGCCCATGGCTATGGCGGTCTTGCCTGTGCCGGGCTGACCCGCTAAGAGGACGGCGCGGCCGGCGATTTTGCCATCTCTGATCATCTGGAGGATGACGCCGGCGGCTTTTCGGGCAGAGGTCTGGCCCACCATGCCTTCGGAGACTTCGCGGGGTTCGAGGGAAGAGTCTAGACCTAAGCCACGGATGTGGGAGTGTGCGCCTATGCGCTCTATCCGGGTTAGGTCTCGGCTCTCTGATAGCTTTACCTCCACCATTGTTGGTTTGTGAAGGAGAGAGAGAGAGAGAGAGAGAGGAGGAGGATTTGGGTTTTAGGTTAGGGGTTTTAGTTTTAGCTCTTGAAGTTGAATAGAAGAAGAGAGAATGCAGTTGAGAGAGAGATGGGCTTGTTAAAATGCTAAACCCTACTCTTGTCTTTTTTACTTTTGTACCCAAACAAGTTTCTGGAGTGACTGAACTCTCTGACTGCGTTATACGAGTTAAAGAGAGAATTTTTAAATAATTATAATAATATTAGTAACCTTTCAAATTTAAAAAAAAAAAAAAAAAAATCGTTGACAGAGATGAATAAAACTACATTGACCTTAGCAGCGGAATTATTATTATTATTTTTTTTTTAGAAGCAGCGGAATTTAATTTAATGTAGAAAAAAAATGCATTTTTAAAAATTTTTAATTTGATAAATAAGTAGGAGACAGTGTTTTAATTTACTTTTATTGGTGGGGTAGAAAAAGTGAAATAGAAGATTTGAATTTCACTACTAAAACCAATTTATTTTTTAGTGAAGTAAAAAAAGTGAGATAGAATATTTGAATTTCTCTTCTAAAACCTCTTTTATGCACCAAACAAAACATGTCAAGTGTGCCTTTAGTGGGTCTAGTCCAATCTATTGTCAAGAGTTTCCCTTCTTAGTTTTAGCCTTTGGTTGTCTACAAGACTGCAACAAGGGATAAGGGCTTAGAACTAACAAGGTGACAAGTTTTGAATAATAGATAATTAAGAGGTGTTAGTATCAGACCAAATGAAAATAAATAAAAACTTCCAATTCAACTATCATAAAAATGGTGGTGTTGGAAGTATTATAGCTTTCTAGATTTTTACATCTTATTTGGTACCAAATGGCCATGCATTTTCTTGTTTCTTTGATAATGTATTGGATAAAATTTAGTTACAAAATTAGCTGTAGCCTAAGGCTATAACCTTACTTAATATCCTTTTATTGGAGGTAAATTTTGAAAATTCCACAATTAGATTACATCTTTTTCTTATATTCTTCATGCTTGTAAAATTTCTAGAAAATTAAGAATTTTTGTGGGCCTTTTTGTTATATTGGGGCTAGGCTGCTTCTTGCGATACTGGGCTTAAATATTCTGAGTAAGGGAGTTGAAATCGGTCCAATTGCAACTCAATTTGGCCCAGTTTATGCGCAAACTATGCCTCATTTGCCAAGAGCGTGCTTGCGGCAGGTAGAGCTATTTTAGATGAGCCGTAGCAGGCAGACATAATAATAATAATAAAAGAAAGTACTTCGGCTTCTTATCAAAATGACTAAATAATTCCTAATTAAGAAAGATAATCACAGTAATAACAATAACTTTTGTAAAGAAAATCAAGGGGAATAAGTGGATAGTACACGAGTTATTCAAAAGAAAGAAATCAGATCAATCTGATCCACAGAAGCAAGACCAAAGAGGAAAGAACGTTTCTTCTCAAAGCGAATAATTTCCTGGGGAAATCCTGCCGTGGAAATTAATCACTTTAAGGGAAATGGACCTGAATGATTAGTGCTCGAAAGAATTCTTTGCTTCTAGCAGAGAGCAAGACTTTAAGAGGGAGAGAAGGAATCAACCTATTAGTGCATGCCTGCCGATCTAACTCTCTGTTTTTCTTTTCTTCCTTTTAATTTTCCCTTTAGCTTTATTTTTCCTTTCTTTCCTTAATACTTGTTTTTTATTTCCTAGTTTTCCTTAGGGATTCTTGTTACCGTGATCGTTCTCCTTCCCTGTGCACAGCAAGGGCCTCCTTTTATAGTGTCTGTCGTTACCAAGTTTTACTATTTTAGCCTTCAACCACCTTTGTCTGGTCTAAGTGTACTTGCCGACCACCACTAGTCCGTTGGTTGTGCCACTACCCATCACCAGACAAAGAAGATTGTTTTGTTTGTTTGTCTATCGTGGCACCCTTACTCGTTACGGTGTGGGTGCTCTTTTTCTCTCTACTCACCAAGCATACACATATTGGTTCCAACTCATCCTTACTTCTTTTGGGTGGTATGTCACCCCAGCAAGACATTCCCCCCAAAAGAGCCTGAGCAGAAACTTCAAAATAGGTTTTCCCCTCTCCCCACTGCCAGACCATACGTTTTTACCTCTGACCTATGACCTCACCGTGTCCTGTATTGACTGGGTATAGGCTGGTGATGTCTGGCCTCCCTTGCACGTATGTCCAAAATCTGCCTGCTACTCATGCGTTCACCGTGGCTGGAGGCTTGCCTGTATAGTCTGTCGTCCATCCTTGACTTCTTATGTAAGCTGTTTTCTGATTTCTCGCTACCCTTAGGGGTTAGGCTTTATTTGATGTTGGGCCTTGCCTTCTTTCATCTTACTCCTTGACTGCTACCATTTCCTACCATACCACTCTGTCATTCCTGCTGCGACGTTTATTTGACCCAATCCTACTGGGCCCCTTTGGGCTTGCCGTTTATTCTTCCCCCAGTGGCTTAGTATGACCATTGGTTTTCTATTACATTACTTGTGAGCTCCTGCATCCCATTTGTTTTCTTTTGGGCATCCTTGGCCCTTTTTCTAACTTTGCATTCTCATGAGTTTTTACTAACTTCATTAGGCTTTTTCGGCCCAATTACCTTATCCTCATCCTTGGGGCTCATGGGCTTGCCATCAACCCCTTACTTTCTTTGCTTGCATTACTTCGGGCCTGCTGTGACCCATTTTCACTTTTCTACATCATATATTGCCCATGAGTTTGCTACTTCTCTCTTTCCGGGGTTTTTTAAGCTCGTCTGCTTCCTCAAGGCCCATTTATTTATTTCATGGGTTTGTGATCTATTATTCTTATCACTTGGGCTTAATGGTTTTTCTATCTATTTACCAACTTCTTTCTGCCCGTATTGCTTGGCTTCTTCTTTCTTTTTGACTTCCAAAATGACCATCAACAAAGATCAATAGCTACGCCATCAATAAATTGCTTAAATTGCTAGTTTTTGTAATTTAAAATTATACATAAAATATAAACTTATAAATCATATAGCATATAATATTCGATTGACATAAAATTTGACATGTGTATTAAGAGTATAAAGAACATACAATTCAACGGTTAGATTTTCAAAATATGTTGTAATATTTATTTTTTTTTGAGTAAGATTATAGTTTTAGGCTATAACCAATTTTGTAGTTAAATTTTGTCCTAATATATTGGTATTTTAAAACATGAATGAAGTAGCAGAAGTAGTAGTAAAATATTATCTATGTTTACCACTAGGTTTGGATTTCATTTGTATTTAAGAAAAAATTGTTTTTTTTTTTTCTCTAGTCGTTGGTGAGGCTCAAAATCAAAAATAGTGAAATTTGCACACTTGAGTTGATTCAGGTAAGGCATCAGAGACAGATAAGGTGAGAGTACTCCACAACAAAAACTGCTTCTCTAATACGTATACAATTACAATAGAGTGCTGGTCCATATAAACATAAAAGCCTTTTCTTTTCTTCTCTTTTTTATTTGTGAATAGTGATCAAATCTTTATACTCAAGAAGTTGATTCATAATCCTCTCCTGATAAATAAGACTTTTCATCAGTTCAGGTGTAAAAAAACAAAAAGGCATTTCAAAGATTGAAAGTACAGATTACACAACAAACTACAAACAGAATAGCAACAGTGTGAGTGAGGACTCAAATTTTGAAAACAGGGCATTGTAGTGTCCAAATGCAGTATAAGTTTTTCTTCAAGATTGAGTTCTTCATCTTGACTCCGTTAACTATTCTGACCCTTACATCACCTTTAATAGACTTAATAATCTGCTATTCATCTTTGACTTTCCCATCATGATTTCTTTCATTCCAGTCTCCAAATATGATAACTCTAAATCCTAATTTTACTATATAATCTTTCTCTCCATTTTACATCAAATGATGCAGCGACCCACAAGGGCCATTGACAGAGTCTCACAGTAGGATTTCCTTTTCAACCAGGATTGGTACTAGATTCATCCTGATACTATTTCCAATGGATCTAATTTAACGTATTTCTTCATCATCGGCGATTCCAACATGTGTAATGAATCCACTTATCAAATCATATACAATAAAAATCTGCATTGTGACACTTGCTAGGCATCTTCAGCTCCAACACTTCAAAGGAGAAAATTCAACATCGCGCACATGTTTTCTGGTAAAGTCCTCAATCCTTGGCAAAAGGGTGATTATTTTGGATCGCAATGCTCCACATCAGCTATTTTGCACCTTTCCTTTGCAAGCCTTTTAGCCATCCTTCTGTGCTTTCGTTTCTTCTGGTTAGCACAAGCTGGTTGCTCTGCTAAACAAATGCAAAAATCAACCTTACCATTACTGGCAACATTCTATATATACAATACAAATTACAATGTGCTGCTCTCCTCAGCAATATCAAAAAATTGATTACCAAATAAACATTGATGAAGCCAAGAATTTCACCAGTGAGCCACACGATACTTGCGCACTCGAAAATAACACCTGCACAATACAAAGGGAAAAACCTAACGGAAGGCACCGGTGTGGTGCCGGCCAAATACCCTCTAAAGGTCAAGTTAGAACGATTCTCACAACTCTAGAGTGTTAGAGAGGAGGTAAATTATGCGTACCTTGATTTATAAAGGTATTGGGGCTTTTATAGTAGTAAAGGGTTGATATCTCTTCCTTGGTGCGGAAGTCTTTTCCTTATAGGAAACCTCTTTGAATAATCCCAAATGTGATGGACAAGATATTTCCTTATAGAGAAAATCTACATTTATATGCGTATCTTTCGGAATCCTCTTTGTGCTAGAATTCCATTTGTCTTGGAGTCTATGGTGGTTAAACGTGCGTCGTAAGCACGTCCCATCTAGGGTTTCTGGCATCCACGTAGGTACTCAATCTCTTTTTTGCGGCTGTTCATGTGGGATCTATTTGTAACCAGATAGTGCAAATATTGGGCCCGTTCTCTATCGGCCCACAAATGATGAACCGTCAGGCCTATCTCAAGGAGATCCGTCAACCTCGATTTTTTACCCCTTCAATTGCTCCCTCACCTCATGGGTCCGTTATATTTGGAAGAACCCATGGGGTGACGGTCATGGTCCAAGTGGTGACGGTTTAGAGGCCTGTGGGTCGACGGTTTCAATACGTCATCCGAGAACTGTTTCCAATTCTGACAGATCGTTTGGGTGCAATTTATGTCACATGACACGTGTCATTCTTCCATTGAACGATATCTTGGATTGAGGCGTCGCTTCGTCTTCTGTGCACTTCCTCTATAAATATCACAACCTTCGTCTCTCATTTTCTACTTTCCACAAAAAACACATTTGTCAGAACGCATTCCATCATCCTTGTCAGAAGAGACTACTTAATCTGTTTACATCCATCATCAACGCACTTCGCCCATTCACTTCACAAATTGGTAAGTACACTTTTCCTCGTCTTTCTACCTTCAGATTAAACTTTTTATTTTCCTAAACATTCTACTCCCGTTACCCATTCTTAGCCCTGTCAGAGTCTTAGGTTTTGTTGTCACTTGTAGGCAATGTCTAATGCGTCAAGTAATCAGTTAGTTGTCCGTGACGGGGCAGATTGCGAGGAAGTTTACCTGTCAGGTCACAAAGACCAAGAGAGTCCCAGTGAGGTGAGGAGTCCGTCCGCCTTTTCCCTGTCTTTAACAAATGAGGATATGGAGGTGGCTGAACCAGAGGAAGGTTCTGATGACGGCGAGGAACAACCAATAGGACCCATTGTAGGAGATGATGGACCAAGGGAGTTCATCATGCTTCCAGAGTGGACGATGAACATTTTTAGATCCACCATCAAGGAGACACACTTCAAAACCCTTAGGGCCAATTACTAAATCCCAAATAACATCTCCATCCGTCTACTCTATAAATCAGAGAAATGCTACTATGAAGGGTTAGAAGGTGTTGGGGTGTACAAACAAATGTTGAAGGCAGGACTTAGGTTTCCACTAAGCTCCCTTCACCGTGAGCTCCTAAAATATCTGGGCCTATCCATCAACCAAGTATCCCCCAACGCTTGGAGGGTCTTCATAGCAATGGAGGTCTTGTATGGTGCTTGATCAAATGGTGCTAGGAGGCTGACAGTGCGGGAATTCCTTCATTACTATCATCTATATGAGATAGACAAATCAAAGGGGATATATAGTTTCATCCCTAGGAGTTCGTTATTGAAGGTTATATATGAAACTCCAGACTCCAACAGGGACTAGAAGAGTCGTTATTTTTTCTTAGAGGGCGACGGGTGGATGTGTTGTCCAGGGGATATGGAATAAATGCCCATCGACACTACTTGGGGCATACTGTCTCAGTCTGGTATTCACTTGTCCTAGCGTGTGAAAACTTTACATATCCGTTTAATTTACTTTAATTACTTCGATGCTTTTTAACCGTCTTCTTCCTTACAGTATGACGGCGTCCACAAATTGATCTTGAGGAATACAACTTTCTTGAACAAATTTTTAACAAGACCAAGCTAGAGGAGAGGACTTGGGCCAAACTAGTCTCTCTTGACACCATCCACTGGTATTGTGACGGACCTGCACTAACACTAGCAGCCATCAAATAGGAAGCAAGAGTTCATCAACGTAAGTCTGTCGTTCCCATTCTACTTGAACGGTTTTGATTTATATCAAAGTAATTAGCTTCATCCATCCATCTTTACAGAAATGGATGATGCTAAAACAAGGGCAATGATAAAAGCCCAGGTGGCCAAGAATAAGGATCCCAAGGGGACAGGCTCAAGCCAACCATCCACCAAAAGAAAGCAGCCTCCGTCCAAGGGGGACCGTCCACTAAAGAAGTCGAAGGTGCCTTTAGAGCCTATTATAGGGCTGATGGCTAAGGGTGCGAAGACGGTCACCCTCGCCAAACATGGGGCCGGCAAAGGCCTTATGAAGGGTCCGTCCATCGTCTAGGAGAAGCCACCTGTCCTCCTCCGTGAGGACTCCAAACTTGCTCTGGAGAGGCTTTCATTTATCATATCCGCTGAGGATTATGAGGACTTAAGAAACCACTCAACAAAGGTAATAGGGGAGACAAATCTTTTTAGCATCGCTCAGGTAAAAATTATCCATCCTATATTATGTCCGTTTACCTTTATGCTTTGTTTGAAACTAACTCTTTTTCATCTTTAGGCCATGGTCATGATGACGGTGCCTTAACCGTGAGACTTCCTTGGACCGTGTCCGTGAAAAGGCAAATGAGACGGAGGAGAAACTGAACGAGTTGCAGGCTTGGAAGGTCGTCCAGGATAAGAAGTTTGTTATGGTAGAAAAGGCAAGGGATGAGTATTTCAGCTAGATGGAGCAGCTAAGAAAGGTCCTTGAAGATAGAGAAGTAGAGATTAAGGAATCAAATGACTAACTCCATTAGGCCAAAGAAACTACGGTTTGCGAGTACCGCGACTCTGATGCTTTAATCAAGGAGCTTGCTGGATCTTATGCAGACGGATTCGATGACGCTATCCGTCAGGCAAAAAGAGCTTATCCTGACCTTGACTTCTTCATGATCAACATTGATGAGCAAGCCCAAACCACCGTTCAGCCAGTTGCCTCTAACAATACGGAAAGCCTATTTGCTGATGATGTAGCTGGTGACGGTGAGTCCGTTCCTCCAAAAGGTTAAGATCAGGCTGTTGATGTTGGTGCCCGTCTACAAGGAAATGTCGAAAATGACGATCCTCAAAAATAGTTTTAGTGCTTTTTTTTTTTTTAGTAAGGATCTTTGGAGAACAATTTATGATTTATCCGTTGTGGATAATATATAAACACTTTAAGTTCTTTCTATTACTTGTCGTTTTGGTTTAATCCATCTATTATGAAAGCTTAAATATGTCCATTTGGTTGTTCATTATAGACATTGTTTGCTAAACCTACCTACTTTGCGGATTTATTCGAGGTTTATCCTCATGGGATTTCCCGTCCCCCCTTGTGGGGTCCAAAGTTCGCTTTTTTGGATTTTAATTATATTCATCCACTTATTGGACTTTGTAAAAGTTTTCAACCTCATGGGGTGATCTTTTCATTTCACGGCTAATAATTTATATCCGTCCGCTTTGCGGATTTTGGTGTGCACTCGTCCACGTCTTGGACCATTTAGAATCTTAACATCTTGGGTGATACGTCCATTCTTCGAATAGTAACCTATATCCGTCCAGTTATTAGGCTTAATAAGTTTCCGCTCTTGGGGACGTCCGTCCACTTTTGTGGATAAAACTTCATCTCCTTAGAGTGATCTGTCCACTTTTGTGGATTTCAATAGAATTTCATCCTCCTAGTATAATCCGTCCATTTTGTGGACTTGGTGTAATGTTATCCTCTCAGGATGGTCCGTCCACTTTGTGGACTTGATGATAATCTTATCCTTTTAGGATGGTCCGTCCACTTTGTGGACTTGATGATAATCTCATCCTTTAGGATGGTCCGTCCACTTTGTGGACTTGATTTAATTTTTGAAGAAAACATAGTTATGTATGAATATTCCTCTTATTAATTAAAAAATGTGTTTATAGAAAAATACCTACCCCCATGGGCTTAAAAAGATACTCATTGTAGCAAAAATTGTCCAAGTAAACTAGTAATTTAACTAAATAAATTGGGAAATTGTTTGAGCGTCGAAGATCTACTGGTAGTATTTTCGTAAGTGCTCCGTGTTCCAAGGGTGCTGCAGCTTTTGCTCTTCCAGAGTCTCGAGGTGGTAGGTTCCCTTCCTCTGCCACGACGTTATCCTGTAGGGTCCTTCCCAGTTGGGGCCGAGCTTTCCTTGCAAAGGATCTCTAGTAGCGCCCATTACCTTCCGAAGTACAAGATCTCCAACCTGAAATTCTCTATGCCTGACATTGGAGTTGTAATGTTTAGCCACGAGATTCTGATATCACACCAGTCTTTGTTCTACTGCCGCCCGTACTTCGTCCACTAGGTCGAGCTGAAGGCTCATGGCCTCTTCGTTCTTATCCCCATTGTAGTTCTCTATCCGATAGCTTGTGAGTCCTACTTCTGTTGGGATGAGACAGCGTCACTCCCGTAGGCCAGTCGAAACAGCGTTTCTCCGGTGGGAGTTCTTGTTGTTGTTCGGTATGCCCACAAAATGCTTGGTAGCTCGTCCGGCCAGATGCATTTTGCCCTCTCGAGCCGGGTCTTGATTATCTTGAGCAAGGATCGGTTCTTGACCTCAACTTGCCCATTGGCCTGTGGG
Organism: Quercus gilva; assembly: GCA_023621385.1. NCBI lineage: Eukaryota > Viridiplantae > Streptophyta > Magnoliopsida > Fagales > Fagaceae > Quercus > Quercus gilva. The sequence continues at coordinate 14,607,337 of CM042478.1, forward strand.
TGTGCAGGCAACAAAAAGTGATTCTTGATACCTAGTTCCGAACAGAAGTCCCTAAACGCGTTGTTGTCAAATTGCTTTTCGTTGTCAAAGACAAGCACTCTAGGTATCCCGTATCTGCAAATGATATTTCTCTAAACAAAACTTTGAATGTTTCTCTTCGTGATAGTGGCTAGGGCTTCTGCTTCCACCCACTTGGTGAAGTAGTCGATGCCAACTACCAAAAACTTAAGCTGCCTGACTCCAGTTGGGAAAGGGCCCATGATATCTAGTCCCCATTGAACGAATGGCCAAGGGGCCGTCATGGAAGTTAGCTCTTCGGACGGTTGCCGAATGAGGTTATTGAACCTTTGACACTTGTCGCAGGCCTTGACATAAGCTTGTGCATCTTTTAGCATTGTAGGCCAATAATATTCTGCTCGGATCAACTTATAAACTAATGACCGTGCTCGCGAGTGGTTCTCGCAGATACCCTCGTGGACTTCTCTCATTATGTAATCTGCTTCTTCGTGGCTCAAACACCTTAGGTACAGTCGAGAGAATCCTCTCTTGTATAGGATATCCTTTATCAGCACAAACCGTGATACTTGGACCTTCATCTTTCTAGCAACATCTTTCCCATCTGGCAACACGCCGGCCCTTAGGTAGGATATTATTGGCGTAGTCCAATTGTTTACAGAATCTACTTCCTGCACGTTCGATCCGTTATCAATAAAGGGGGAATTTTGAACAAATGATAGTACATGTTCAAGGACAAGCATAAATTCGGCTGAGGCAGCTTTTGCTAAACGGTCAGCGTGTCCGTTCTTCTCCCTTGGGATTTGAACGAATCTAACTCCGAGGCTACTAATTCAGTTCTTCACCTCCTCCAAGTACCTCTTTATCCTTTTATTCTTGCATTCGTAGCCACCATTAATCTGACTTGTCACCGCCTGGCAGTCGCAGTGTACGACCACAATCTCAGCACCTGCTGCCTTTGCGAGGTCTAGCCCCGCTACCAATGCTTCATACTCAGCCTCATTGTTGGTGATGGGGAAGTCCAGTCAGATCATGCACTCAATTTTATCCCCTTCTAGGGTTTGGATTACCACCCCGGCCCCTCTTGCTTTTCTGTTGGAAGATCCGTTTGTGTAGATGTTCCACTGTGCAGCTATTTCTACCCCCATACCTTCCGAATGAGTGAATTCGACGATGAATTCAGCCACAACTTGCCCTTTTATCGCAGTTCGCGAGCAGTATTGGATATCAAATTCACTGAGCTCTACTGCCCAAAGGGCCATCCGTCTGGCAGCCTCAAGATTACTCATGGCTCTCCTCAGGGGTTGATCCATCAATACTATGATTGTATGTGCTTGAAAGTACGATTTTAGCTTTCATGCTGCGGTTACTAGTGCGAAAGCCAATTTCTCTATTTGGGGGTATCTTTCTTCTGCACCTCGGGAAGCCTAGCTTATGAAGTAGACGGGCTTTTGAGATCCGTCTTCCTCTCTCACTAAGGCTGCACTGACTGCTGCTTGCGAAATAGCTAAGCAAAGGTAGAGTTCTTCCCCAGGTCTGGATGGGCTGAGTAATGGCGAAGATGAAAGGTATTTCTTTAAATCTTCAAAGGCCTTCTGACATTCTTCCGTCCACTAGAACGATTTTCTCAGAGTGCGGAAGAAGGGTAGACATTTATCTGTGGCTTTTGCGACGAACCTATTCAGGGACGTAACTTTCCTGTTCAAGTTCCATTATGGCCCGTATCTTCTCCGGATTAACTTCTATACCTCTTTGGGACACCATGAAGCCCAAAAATTTTCCCGCCGACACTTCGAACATGCACTTGCTCGGATTCAGCTTCATGTTATATGAATGGAGTGTGTTGAATGTCTCCCGGAGGTCGTCTAAGTGGTCATCTTCGCACAGGCTCTTTACTAACATGTTATCAACATAAACTTTTACGTTCCTCCCGATCTGGTGCGTGAACATCTTGTTCATCAGTCTCTGGTACATTGCCCCCGCATTCTTAAGCCCAAATGGCATCACTTTGTAACAAAAGAGCCCTTGACTGGTGACAAAGGAAGTTTTCTCTTGATCAGCCTCCTCCATCTTGATTTGATTGTAGCCCGAAAAGGCATCCACGAAGCTCGAGAGTTGGTGTCTAGCCATCGAGTCTACCAATGTATCTATCCGAGGGAGTGGGTAACTGTCCTTTGGGCATGCCTTGTTGAGGTCCGTGAAATCGACACATATTCGCCACTTCCCACTAGCCTTTTTTACCATAACTACATTAGCTAGCCAATCAGGGTAGTATACTTCCCTAATGAAGTTTGCCTCTGATAGCTTCTTAACTTCTTCTGCTATTGCTTTGTCTCGCTCTTGACCTAATACTCTCTTTTTCTGTCAAACGAGCGAGGATGCGGGGTTCACATTCAACCTGTGAACTATGACTGATGGATCGATTCCGGGCATGTCCTCATGGCTCCACACGAACACGTCTTGGTTCATCCTAAGGAATGTTATGAAGGCTTGACGTATTGGCTAGCTGGCCAACGTCCCTACTCTAGTCGTCCGTTCAGGTCTTGATTCGTCAAGAGTTATTTCTTCTAGTTCTTCAACTGCTTCCGCCATGGTCCTTTGCTCTTCTATGCACATGGTCTGCTGGTGATCTTCCATCTCCATCATGGTAATGTAGCATTCACGTGCGACTACCTGATTTCCTCACAACTCTTCAACTCCGTACTCCATAGGAAACTTAATCATTAGGTGGTATGTTGATATTACCGCCTTCCATGAATTAAGGGTTGGTCGTTCGATGATAGCATTATAAGCGGACGAGCAGTCGATCACAAGGAAAGTTACTTCCTTAGTGATATGTTGATGATAATCATCTATTGATACCGAAAGTGTGACAGCACCCAACAGGAATACCTTCGTGCCTCCGAAACCAACTAGTGGGGCATTTGTGGGTATTAACCGTTCTCTATCAATCCTTATCTGCTGGAACATCGAGTACTATAGGATGTCTGTTGAGCTACCATTGTCGATCAGCACTCGATGAATGTTGAAGTCTCCTACTTGTAGGGTGACGACAAACGCGTCATCATGAGGGTAGTGAAGGCGTCGAGCGTCCTCTTCTAGGAATCCAATGATGGGGCTATCTATCCGTACTATCTTTGGTACAGAGCTCGTCAGCTGTACACTGTGAACCATCCTGAGATAAGTTTTGCGGGCCTTTTTGGATGACCCCGCAGTTGTACCCCCTACAATCATTCTTATACCCCCTATAAGTGCCCTGGGGCACTCATTATCCCATCGGGGGTGCTGCTCTTAAGGGGGTGGATCTGCTCTTTCCTTGCTGACGAACTTCTGTAATTTCCCTTGTCTGATAAGGGCCTCAATCTGTTATTTTAAGTCGTAGCAATCGGCTGTGTCATGACTGTGATCTCGGTGGAAGCGGCAATATTTGTTTCTAGATTGCTTGTTGGGATCCCCTTTCAGCTTCCCAGGAAAGGTTAGTGTTCCCTCGTCCTTGATTTGCATTAGGACTTGGTCTATTGGGGCAGTTAATGGGGTGAAGCTTGTAAACCTCCCTCCTGGTGGCTTAGATCGCCTCTCGTCTCTTCAGTCTCCCGTTCTTGGTTTCTTCGATCCTTGGTCCCGCCGTTATTAAAATATATAGCTCTCCACCCTTAGTTTCAAACATTTAATTCATTCTCAAAAAAAAAAAAAAAAAAAAAAAATTCAAACATTTAATTGAATATAGAGGTTGACAGTGGTTTGTGGGCTATGGAGGATTCTTGGTTAGTGTTCATAGTGGCTAATTTGATATGATCATAAACCCGTAATGGAGGTTGCTTTGGGATTTCATCATTGCACAAATATGGGAGCAGAATTTGAGTTCCAGCCAAGGAGGTTAATTGGTGGGGTGTGTGTTTAGAGGTATGGGTTTTTACAAATTTTGTGAATGAGTGTGTGTTTTTTTTAAACCTTTTTTTTTTTTTTTTTTTGCTATTGGCTTTGATCTCAAGTATATACATTTTATTTTATGTTATGTCATATGTGTGTCATGTATTACATATTACAAAATCAAAAAGTTTGTGTTCAAGAGAAAATGAATTTGAGATAAAGAGTTTTGGTGATTTTTCTGTATACAAGTTTCAGTTTGTAGACCAAAAAATCTGGTTGGTGTTAATTTGGTTCACTGTGAACACTTACCATTACTTTGGTTTTATATACATTTATAAACTTTATGATATATATTCTCATTTGAAGGACTTGCCTAAGGGGTGCATTGGTTGACTAAGATTATGACTTCAGAGGGATTAAAGAAGAAGAAGAAGAATTACATAAGAACCTCCTATCTTTCCTACCATCTTCTAATGCATTCTTGTTTATGAGAAAAGCTGAAGATCCCACCGGATGTTCATTTTATAGCCCTGAGGTAAGTCAACATGAAGAATTGTCATTTTGTTAGTTTTTTTTTTTTTTTTTTTACTTAGTATATTTTTTAATTGATGCTGTATGTGATATTGAGTTTGCAATTTGGTACTCTTTAGTGAAAATATACAAGTAGTCAATTTAATGGAATGATGTAGCTAAGTTTTGGATTTCAAGCATTCAGAATTTGAGACAACCCTAATGAAGAGGAAGAGTGCCTTAATTAGAGAGTTTAAGGATCCATGACTTGGAGCTAAAGTGATATATTCGCATATGCTCCGTATTTGGTATTTTTTTACTATGGTCCTATGGATCTTGGCGGTGGTATTTGTAAAATTATCTTAATTTTGTAGAAAATACTAAGTTGTAGTGGTTGAAGGCTACTACAACCTGTGCAATATTTTTCATGTCTAATATTTATGAGTGTAGTGCTTTTTTTTTTTTTTTCTTCTTTTTTTTCTTTTTCTTTTTAATGTTGAAAATTTCATTAATTTTAATTTGTGGTTTATGCATACTTCAAATGAAGTTTATGCGTGTATCTTTAAATTTATTGTGATAAAGATAACTAAACTGAAGATAAACATTTGGGCTTGGGTTCAAAAAAACAATATGCTTTTCAACAAATCCATAACTTTTGGGCTTGGGTTAAAAAAAATAATACATGCACCAAAAAAAAAAAAAAATTATATAGTTTGATATCAAACTTAATGAATATGTGGACTTCTCGAACGGTATTCTTGGTGTTGTAAGAAATTAATACTATTTAAATTTTCTTTTATATCAACCAAGCCTTAATCCTATTTCTAGTTTTGTGAGACATTGATATTTGGCTCAAAATTAATTAGCTACTAATCAATTTTAATCAAACCTAACAATTAAATAAATTGCTAGGGTTGCTGCTACAAGTGCTGGAGATTCAATGGCTGCTGCTGCAAGTGCTGGAGATTCAAGTTCAAAGTATGCAAGCCAAGAAAAAGAACAAACCTTGGACAATTTGAGAACATATAACTAGGCATTAACAGTAATCTGTTTTATGTAATCCACATACATTTGGTGGTGATAATTTTGGAACTTTAGGTGATATAGATTATGTACCCGCAAATTATTCTGTAATTTTTTTTTTTTTTTGTCCTTAATATAATTTTGCAGCTTTAGGTGATAATTCTCACCTATTTACCCTGAATAAAGCTGCATTTTTATAGATTGTGTATTTAGGTGATATAAATGACTATGTTGCTATATCAATAGCATGGGAAACTCTTATAATACCTATTTTTTCAAACTTGAAAATATGTCATTGCAAAATGAAATACTTATTCTGTTGAAACTTGAGTAAGAAGGAATAAGGAGAAATGGAAGTGCCTAATTTTAAAATCTTGAGTAAGAAGGAATAAGGAGATATGGAAGTGTCTAATTTTAAGGGATATGGATAAGTATCTAAAATTCAAGAGTGTTTAAATTAGTACCTTTACATATCTAACCTTATTATTTAATCTTTTTAAACATATGAATTTGAGGGTATTTTGGTACACAAAATGATGAAACCGAAATAAAGAATCATGTTATTAGTAATATAGATTTGCCTCTAAGCACACGCTCACGCGCGTGCTCAAAGGCTCTTCTATTTTTTGAGTAAAGGGATAATTTAGAGTATTTATTATAATTTGGGAATACTACATTTTTCAATCACAAAAAAAAAAAAAAAAAAAAACCTAAGGGTGTGATGAAAAATTATTTCATCACACATAATACTCATCACGCCCCTAGGTTTTTTTTTTTTTGTGATTGGAAAATGTAGTAATCTCAAATTATAATAAATGCTCTAAATTAACCCTTACTTAAAAAATAGAAGAGTCTCTGAGCACGCGCGTGAGCGCGTGCTCAAAGGCTAGTATATATATATATATATATATATAAACCTAATTTTTAGGATATCTGTTATTGAAAGAAAATAAAAAAAAGCTAAATTTTAGGGAAATTAAAAAGATTAGCGTGGAGAATTGGTGTGACTCCTATCCTTATCCCATGGTAACTTACATCAATAATTCTATAAAAAATAAAAAATAAAAATAAAACTCATCCTTACATAATGAAAAAGAACGTGAAAATATATAGAAAAAAAAAAAAAAAAAAACCCTCATCCTTACTGGATGAACCAAACTGTGAAAAAATATTTTAAAACAAAATGAAATAGAAGTGAAAAGAAACTGAAAAAAGAAACCTAAATTTAAGGATTTTTGTTGTTGAAATTAAAAAAAAAAAAAAAATCAAGTCTAAACGTGAAAAAAAAAAAAAAAAAAAGGCAAATTAGTATGACATTATGAAAAAACATGGTTAGAATTTAAAAAAATCTATTAATAGTGTACCTTAGGAATCGTAGAGAATCTGAATCTAAGAAGTTTATCTATAACTAATTGATGTTTATCACTTTGTTTTAAATTTAATTATTTTTGTTTAAGATTTTAAAAAACCGTGATTTTGATATGAGAATTTTTTTTGACATTTTTTCTTTCTTTTCTTTAAAGTAACCCAACATACTTCCCTATAAAAAAGAGTTTTTTTTTTTTTTTTTTGAGTTAAAAAAAAAGAAAAGAAAAGAAAAGAAAAGAAAAGTGAAAGGAAGGACTACTGAATATAAATAGAAAATACTTTTCAAATAGGGAAGAAGAGATTTAGGAAAAAAAAAAAAAAAAAGCTTAAATTCCTACCGCTAATTTTTTTTTTTTTTTTAAAGCGTAAATTCTTATTAAAAAAAAAAATCAAACCAAGTAGCCTAATCCTCTAAAAAAAAAATAGCGTAAATTCCAAAAAAAAAAAAAAAAAATCCAAAAGAGAGTTTGCATAAAGAAAAAGAAAGAGCCTTGCCAATATCCTTTCTCAAGAAGCCAATTCTAACACAAACCCTCTTGTTTGAAATATCTATGTCAGCCAGGGCCCATGGGTAATAAGTAACCGTCAAACACTTTTGAATCCCTAATAACATTCATCCACGGGTAAGTACTTGACAGCCATGGTAGGTAATAACTCAAAGAAAATCAATGATAAACAAAAGAAAAGAAAAGAAAAGAAAAGAAAGAGGAACTTGCAAAAAAATACAACCTGAAAAGCCATTGGAGCCTTTGATAAAGTCCCTTTACTTTAAATTGTTTAGAAACCAAATCTAAAAAGTAGAAGAAGAAGAAAGAAAAGGATATAGAACTAAACTGAATGTTTTCAATTTGAAGAAGAATGAGAGAAACTGGCAAAGTATTCGTGAGTTTGTGGGTCTTAAAGTATAGGAGTTTTAATTTACATATTTATCCTCGTTAGTCGAAAATTTATAAGTGGGTATGATGATGATATTTTAGGCATTAAAATTGAGGAATCCAAACTGGAGAAGTCCCTTAAATAGTAGTATAGATAAAAAATAAAAAAATAAACAAAGTTTTTTTTTCCTAAAAAATAGGACCACTCTCCTATTAATTTTTAAATTGCTTTATTCACTTATAAATTACATTTTCAAATTATATATATATATATATATAGAATAAAAAAACTCTACAAAATAGGATCACTAACAAAAAAAAAAGCCTCATCGCGCGTGCGATGAGGCTAGTCTATACTACTCTTTAAGCGGCTTCCCTTGTTTGGATTCCTCATTTTTTATACGTAAAATACCTTCGTCATACCCACTTACAAGTTTTCAATTAATGGGGATAAATATGTAAACTAAAACTCATACACTTTAAGACCCACAAACTCACGTACGCTTTGCAGTTTCTATCTCACTTTTTATCTCTTATTCTTTTTCAAATTGAAGACATTTAGTTTAGATCTACATCCTCCTTTCTTTTTCTTCAGATTAAAGACATTTACTGTCAGAGACTCCAACAAATTTCTAGGTTCTATCTTTTGCAAGTTCCTCTTTGTTTTGTTTTCTTTTGTTTATGATTAACTTTCTTTGAGTTCTACTTTTTTTTTTTTTTTAATTTTATTTTTTTTATATGTATCACGTTAACTCTTTTTTTTTTTTTTTTTAAATGTAATTCTAAAATTCTTTTTCTTCAGATTAAAGACATTTAGAGCTTGTTTGGTTTAAAAAAATGGTCACTCTGTTTTTGTCACTCAGTTTTCATCACTCATTTTTCATCACTCATCACTCATTATTCATCACTCAAAATTTCTCAATTTTCACTCTCCACCATTTGGCCACTGTTTTCACTTCACATAACTCAAATATTTTCACCTTTTTGTGGGACCCACATCTGATCACCAAGTCAGTACAAGTCCAGTAGCTTCGGTTAGTCTACCCGCGCCCATTCCCCATTTCCTTTACTTCTCATTTCCCCTTCACCCTATCAAAACAAAGTGCCTCTCCCAAAACCCAAACCCGAACCATCAAAATGCATTGAAGCTCCCTCGCCTCGTCAGTGGTCATCCGTCACCATTTCAGAAGCTCCCTCGCCTCGCCTCCTTCTCCTCCTTCAGTTTTGTGACTTTTTCTTATCTTATGCTCTGTTGCCATTTCCCCCATTTTGCCCCTGCCCCTTACTCCGTTTTCTCTCTTAGTTGCTTCACTTTTTTTTGTTTGTGAGTGCCTCATTTCTTTTCTCAGATCTTCTCCATTTTATTGGTTTTTAAGCTGAATGCTGAACTGGGTATGTCTTATTTTCTTCATTTTTTGTGTTGTTTTTCTAAATGGGTGTCTTATTTTTGTTTTGTTTTTTTAATGTGGTTTTGGGTTCCTATTAACTGTACCATTTTGTGTGAAATCCTTCTAAATGTGGAAGATTCTGGGCTTACATTTGTTTTTGAATCTGGGTTTTGTTTGGTTGTTGAGAAAACGTAGGAAAAGAAAAGCAATTTTTGTGCCCAAATCACTTTAGTAGATACCGCACCGTTTGATCAATTTGGGGAAAAAAAATTTACATAAATGGCAGTGATGACAAAACCAAGCTAATTTTTTGTGTACTAAGATTGAAGAATTCTTTCCATTGAGTAGATTCCCTGTTCTAGCCACAAAGATGCATTGAAGAATTTTTTGTGTACCGTATTGTTCCTTTTATAATAAACTCTGTTAATGCAACACATGGGGGGGAGTGCTACATGTGTGACAAGGTGTACATTAGGGTGTCACTCAGTTGGGCATTTTTCCGCTGGACACTATTTACTTAATGATGGTGTTACACAGTGAGCTAAGTGCTGAGGTTTACATCTGTCTGCTCATTTTGGTTAGTTTTTTCTGATAATTCAATAATTATAATTAAAAGGAAAGAGAGAGATTTGAACTCTAGTTGTCTCTATTAAAAACATCAAGATGTGCCAACCATTAAGGTACAAGATTAGTTTTATATATTGTTGGGTGTACAAAACTTTGAGAGCATGTCTGGCTCATTTGATGGAATGAAGATTTGGTTTTTCAAATTTTCAATGATCCTTCTTGCTCAATTTCTAACTTTGTACTCTGCTCTCTCCTTTTCTTTTTCTTTATCTTTTTTAGAAAAAAAATTTCTGGTTGCTGACTATTACATATGACATGTTTTGGTGTCTGATATCCACATCACAAGCCAATTTTTGTGTCGTTTTCTTCTTATTAAACTTGCTCCTTTCAACAGTCAGATTGCGTTTACGAGTCCATAATAATCTTGAGTACTAAATTGGGACATTGAAATGACCAAACTATTTTGTCCCTCAGATTTGGTCAAGTCCCTTTAGGTACCAAACCTCTAACTGAATTTGTCCACCCCTTTTCTTTTTAATATACATATATATTTTGCTAAGTTAATTAGAAGAAGAGCAGGGAAGTGAAATATTGATGGGTCAATAAAGTTATTAAGTCCACCCAAAAATGAGTATCCTATCTGAATTTATCAACCTAATATCCTGACAAGTTTGTGACTTTTGAATTCATGTACAAGATTTGATATTAGGATTCAAAATTAAATAATGTAAACAGAGCTTGTGTTTTTTATGCTCTTCCTAGTCTCCTACTAAAAAGAAAAACCACTATTCAGGTTTCTTGTCACTTTACATGTTATAGGTAGACAGCTTGAATCTAGCAACCTTATTTTGTATTCTTCCTATTGAGATTTAGCCTTATTTGTTGAAAAAGTTGTACATACAGACAAAAAGTAAAGATTTTAATCATCTCTGCATTTCTATTAAATGTAAAAGCACTCACATTATTGGGTGTATAATTGGTGTAAAATTATAACATTTTTGCTTAAAAATTACCCACATTAGTGTGTATACTTGTTTGAGTTTTCAAGTTTACTATTTTTTTCTTTTTTGTTATACTCTTCAGTAGTGGAATGTCTTCTGCCACTACTTATGAGTCCACTTCTATTACGTGATTCTTTTGATTTGTTTTTCTAATTATTATCATGAAGACTGTTATAGCTTTTATATATTATATTCATTCTTTAGCACTCCTTAAAACATTTATTGTGTCCTTCAATGTTGTATTTAGGACTCCAATCAGGCATGTAAGTTCTTCAAATGGTTGGACAAGAACACATGCCCACGTGACCGTGCAACAGCACCACTTGTCCATGAAAGGTTTACGAGATATAAGGCCGAGGTAGTGGCTGCAAGAAATGAAAGGGATAAGGCTCATGCAATGGAAGCGGTAGCATGGGAGTAGTTAAGGATAGCAAAGTGCAAGGCTGAAAAAACTAAGCTTGCACTCCGAATTGCTGAAGACAAGGTCTACAAGTATAGGCTAGCTTTACTTTTGTCATGGACTGTAGTTGGGTTTATTTTGTATTCTCTACTGTTTTTGGGGGCCATGGCCATAGGCAACTACGTCTGCCATGACCCATTTACGGTCACGTGTGTTATGTACATTAATGATTACATGCCTTGTTTGATAGCGATTTCATTGTTTTGTCCAGTCTGTCTGTGGACTTAGTTAGCATTTTGAAGGCTGATGCCACTGGTTTGTTTGTGAACAAGCTTTGTCTTGAAACTCTTTTGGCTGTTTAGAGTTTTATGAATTTCCCTTTCTACCCAAAAAAAAAAGATTACATACCTTGTTTTGAGTTCCTATATATTTTACAGGGTGATATAACACAAGGTCATGTACATCACTGATTATGTGTAATCACCATATCACATACATAATTATCCACCTGTAACCATATCACATACACAATATATGGTCTTTGAAAAATACTCCATTGCGAAAAGATATTACATATAAAATGCATGTAAGCATGTCCACCTGTACTTATATTACCAATAGGTATTACATACACCTACTTTCAAATTGCCAAAAAGAATTACATCAGAAATGTCAATAAGTTATTGACATTAGCCATTACATGTAAGCATGTCTATAGTTAATCTAAATTACAAAAAAATGCATCATGTATCATGCTTAGTGACTTCTAGTCACAGTATTTGCTACCTATACAAAAGTTCCAACAAGACGTCATTGGAATGGGTACTAGCTCTATACAAATCCCAACAAAAAGGGTGAATCCTTAGACATGCCAACCATCAACGTCGACGTTGCACATACTCCTCCCACATGCGATTAGTCATATCATCCCTGAATTCACCCATTGCTCTCTTCGATGCAGTAGATATCTGCCTCACATGCCTCCTTTCGGCACTTGCACTCGACTCAGGAGAGTTCCCATTGTTATCATCCATACCAAGGTTCTTCCACGTGTTAAACAATTCATCTCTTCGATTATTGATGCGTATAAAATTATGTAATGCACAACATGCAGAAACAACTAAACGCTGACGATATTGCTTATACTTCGCCATGTTGTTCAAGATGGGAAAGCGCACCTTCAGGACTCCAAAAGCCCTTTCAATCACCATGCGCAATGAAGAGTGTCTATAATTAAACAACTCTTTCCCCGATTTTGGTTGCCTAGTACTCCTCCTCCTGAATTCTTGGGCATGATATTGGGTGGCCTTATGTGGTGGAAGAAACGATGCACCAATAGGGTACCCCGAATCAACCAAGTAATAGAAACCTACAAGAATAGCATATCTAAATCAGTAATAATAAGGGGATTAAATCAGTAAAATAATCAGCTTAGCTATAAACAAATTACTGTGATGAATGAATGAATGAATGAGCTGCTATGAGCCTAAATAAAGGAATATGTAGGAGAAAAGCTGCTATGAGCCTACAAGCATTTTGCATAATTAATTTTTCTCTTTATCCCTAATTTCATACAGAGTAAAAGCCTTTTAACAAAGGCTGGCACTACCACTTATTCCATCTCTAATTTAAGGTGACTTTATAAATATGGTAGTTCGGTTGCAAATTCCTGTACCAAATACTTTATTACCATCATATAAGTAATTATTACTTCTAACTCTAATACTTAAAAAAGCTATCTATTGCAATATATAATTATGAATGTGTTTAACTTTGTGCATTATTTTCCATTATAAGCTATTTCTAATAGCATTATTACGTGTTTTATCTCTATTGTGCACTTTTTTGCAGTATTGCTTTATCAGCTTAATTGATTATCTTACATACTCTTCATCATAGGTGAGATTCAAGGCTGATATGGCCATGGGAAAGCAGTGCAGCAGCTGCCACACCAGTGCAGCCCAAGCTGCAGCACAGTGCAGCCCAAGCTGCAGCACAGTGCAGCAGCTACTGCACCAGCTGCCGCACCAGTGCAGCAGCCAGTGCAGCCCAAGCTGCAGCACAGTGCAGCAGCTACTGCACCAGCTGCCGCACCAATGCAGCAGCCAGTGCAGCACAGTGCAGCAGCTCCTGCACCAACTGCCACACCAGTGCAGCAGCTACTGCACCAGCTCTGTTTTGGGTCCTTTAGTGTATATATGTATAGATTACTTCAATCAATATACAATTTGGATATTCAATCACAAATTCAATTTCTCATAAAGGCACAGCTTGGTCACAGAAACAGAGGACTAGCTGCTGCTTGCTTATAGCAGTGAAAATTTAAAGGCTGCAATATATATGAGGCAGAATTTAAGTTATAGACGCATACCTTCCGCTGGCCATGGGAAGCCATGCTTTGGGTCTTTAATAGCTTCTTCAAACACCCTGGAGTCGTTGGCGCTTCCCTCCCAACCACCGTGGACATATGTAAACCGCATGTCATGGTCACATGCACACATGACGTTGGTTGTAACAGTGCTCTTGCGACCCCTGTGAGGTTGGAGTCTTTCCGCTGAAGGCCGAACACTAATATGTGTTCCATCGATAGCTCCTATGCTTTTCTACAATGAATAGTGCTGATTAGTTGAAAAAATATACAATAATGTGTGAACTTACATTTTGGAAGAACTAATATTATGAAATCATTTACCTCAAACCAAGGGTCATATTTGTTGTTCCCCCGCAAATGCTCTGGAAGGCCTACCACATTCGGATTGGGTTTGATTAAATGTTGGCCATATGTGTGGACAGCCCGCAACACCCTACGGAACTTGCGGTCCACAGTTTCAGTGGAATGTTGAAATCTGTCTCCCACAGGCCGCATCCGAGTATTATGGCCGACGATGTACAAGAATATGGCCACTGCCTCCTGCACGTCAACATGTCCCTTCCCTTCCTTCAAGTACCCATAATGTTTCAGCTCATCAACCAAGTGATAGAATAGATCTAGGGTCATGCGGAACATGTCATGACAATTGGTAGGATTGCCATCTCTCACTTCAGCCATATAATCGCTTCCACTCAAAATGCTAGTACGTTGTGGGCGCTTGTCATAATGCTGTTGGAAATATGCCACCATCTCGCCTATAAGTGGAAATACAAACCAAAACTCCTCCTCCTCGCTGTCATACTCCGAATTTGAATCTGCACCAGTGGTCATGTCATCATCACAGTCACTGATATCCATGTCATCATCATCGGAGTTAAAATAAGCATCGTCAAAATCATACTGCCAGAAAGGATCATTGGGGGAGACCATTACCTATACTGCAAAAACCAAAGCATTAGAACCAAAAATATTGCAATATATAAACGAACAAATTAATATAAAGTACTAAGGGAATTGCAATAATGTTAGCTAAACTCATCTAACAATGTAAATAATATGAACTAAATAACAAATATTATAAAAAATATATAATACTATAAAAAAAACACCAAGTACATAACAAAGCCCACACACTAATTTAAATAACATCAAATTCACGGGCATAGTTCACAACACTTTAACATTAAAATAAAACTACATTAAATAAAAGTGTTCAACTTAATAAGAGAAATAAAACCAAACGTGCTCCATTGTCCAAGCACATACACATAAAGTCCTTAAATAGTACTTAAAAACTAAACCAAGTGATTCACATTGAAATCACATAACAAAACATCACAAAAGCAATCCCCATTAATTATTCGGCTGCTGACCGAGGCGCTTCATCCACCTCTTCCTCCTCTGCTCTGGCATGCCCATGAACAACACCCTTTTATCTCTTTTTTGGAGAGCCTCGGCGATGTTAAGATAGGTGTCATCATCAAGATCTTCATACTGGTTTAGCACATCTAAAACTCTCCCAAGCGAGTAAGGATCGCCACCACCGGCGGATTGTGCAACATGATTAGAGCTACCACAGGACTTTCCCTTTTTGTTGGAAAATCTTTCCCTTGCCAAGGCAGTGTACTCTTGAAGAGCCATGGTCATCTCACTAGCCCTATCATTCTTCTTGGCAACCTTCTTCCCCTTGGTAGTAGGCTCTTCCATGGGACGTTTGTCCGCACGTTAGGTTTGCTCATCAACAGTGGGCTCGTTTTGGGTTATGCCCTCCATGTTGGGATTGTAGCAATTATCATCATCCAACTGGGTACAATGTGCCTCACGTGTCTCATTGGCAAGTTCCTCCTCCAGGACACGCTCTTCATCACTATCTGGGGCTGGCGTGTTTGAGGAAATTTGAAGGGAACCGGTTGCAGTATTAGGGGCAAAAAGTTGCTTCAGCTCGTCATAACCAGGACATCCTTTCTTCCGTAATGCAGCTACCTTATTATCCCCCTGGAATGACAATATATACATCAAAATCCTACTAATATGAAATAGAAAATTACAAACAAATATGCAAAGAATTAGGGTACTAAATATAACATACCGCAATCACGTTAGCCCACACCTTCTCAGAAGCAGTAACCATTTGAGTTGTCTCATCCCACCCGAACCCGGTATGCCTTAAAAGCTGGACCCACCTCTTCTGTTTTTGCCTAAGCCTATTATACTTATCTTTCACTTGCTTAGGGACAAAAGTCTTCCCAGTTTGATCATTTAGGGCTTTCTTCATTGCTAGCCAAGCTTTAGGCTTAAAGACACCATGTTCCATATTCCCCTTTTGTTGTTCATCGACCATAATGTCAATGAAAATTTGTTCAATGTGGGTAGGCCACAATTTGTCATCAGCATCCTGAGTTTCTTGTGCCATCTAATTCAAATTTCCCAACACAATTTCATATGTTAATATATTTGTATATTAATAGTTCTATGAATGGGCCCACTTGAATCTCTAACTATTAATAGTTCTATTCTGAATCTGTCAAACAATTTTAAAACTAATGAAATAGTGCTTATAGGCCAGCAGAGTAGTTTTGTACACTAATAGCAAATCAGCTCTATGCACATTTTTGCAAATGTAAGGCATGTAATTCTACCATTTTAGTTTCTTAATGGAGCCCAAACATCAATAAGGAACTTGCATAATATAGAGATATCTAACAAAATTATAACTACATAAAGAACCCAAACTTCAAAATATATGGAAAACTTGGCCTATATATCTCCCATTGTCCAACTTGCTTAAGGCCCTGCCTGCCAATTTCAGTTGCAACCTATTTTAGATGATATTTGCTACCTCCAAATCACATTTTAGTTTTGTATGGTTCCTAACAGCTGCTACAGGAGTGTATAGGCTTGGCTATAGAGGATGTTAATTCTTTTATCAGCCTCACAAGGATCTAGACTAATATGTTTTCTTATCCTCGTTCATTATGATACTTGCATTGTACTATCCTTGTGACTGTTTCCTCTTATTTGATAATGCATCAGGAAAAAAAGTGCAAGTAGTGTTACCAACGTGCAAGCTATTTCACATAACTGAAAAGTATTTCAGGAGATATAGAACTGACATATTCTATGTTGTTTGGAAAATATTGTTAGAAGACATACTCAACATCAATACTTTAATATGTCAATGCATCCAATAGTCCAATACTAAAATATAAAATGTTTCAAAGAAGGATTTAACACTTCGGGTTCAAAACGAAGGTAGAACTTAAGAAATTCATAAAGACCCAAAACAACATCAGTACTTTAATATATCAATGCATCCAATAGAACTTAATATATCAAAAGATTACAGAGGAATGCTGTCTCACAAGCCACAACCAACATTAGTACTTTAAATCAAAAACCCCTTTTCACATCCAACAAAAAACCCAAACCAGACCATGGACATGGAAAATGGAAAGGGAGAGAGAGAGATATATTGCACCAAACCAAAAACCCACTTTCACATCTAACAAAAAACCCAAATTAGACCAAGGTTCTTGATAAATGGAGAGGGAGAGAGAGATATATATTGCACCTGGGAGATAATATTGCACCTAGGAGAGGGAGAGAGAGGTATGGATACGGTGACAGTGAGGTAGACTCGCCGGTGAAGATGGGTTTCTGGTTCAGAGCTTTGATGACGTGCTGTTCTTCAATCACGTGTTCTTCTCAGGCCTGGATCGGTGCTTCGAACAAGGACTGTGGTGCCATGGAGCTAGCTCGCTGGGGATGAAGAGGGAAGTGAAATGAGAATAGGCTGAGAGAGGGAAGTGAGAAGAGGGAAAATTTTGAGCAAAAAATTTTGGGAGATATGAAGTAACAGGGGAAGCTCCAACGGTCATAACTAGCCTCAGATGGACGTGACAATACACTGGTGAAGGGGCCCCACTATCTCTGCTTATTTACGAACTTGCCACTGAGTAATGGATCATGAGTTTTGAAAACAGCTGAAAGCTGTTTTCATTTTGCCTCACTGTCACTCAGTTTTTTGAATCACAGGATCATGAAAGCAGAGTCACCAAATATGAATCATGGAGTCCAAATAGCTGCTGATTCGTGGGCCCCACTAATTTTGGATAATGAGTTATGAAAACAGGATGATATCACTCGTTTTTTGGGTTTCCAAACAAGCTCTTACTATCAGAGGCTCCAATAAATTTTTAGGTTATATCTTTTACAAGTTCCTCTTTGTTTTCTTTTCTTTTGTTTATGATTGACTTTCTTTGAGTTCTACTTTTTTTTTTTTTTTTTTTTTTAATTTTTTATGTATGATGTTAACTCTCTTTTAATTTTTTTTCTTTTTCTTTTTCTTTTTCTTTTTTTAAATGTAATTCTGAAATG
The DNA here is from genome assembly GCA_023621385.1 of Quercus gilva. NCBI lineage: Eukaryota > Viridiplantae > Streptophyta > Magnoliopsida > Fagales > Fagaceae > Quercus > Quercus gilva. Next base: position 14,625,102 of record CM042478.1, read on the forward strand.
AATGATTTTTTCATATACTCTACCACTGTACTTTTTAATGAATTGTCATTTCATGTTGTATGTATTGTGATCCAAAGACAGGGCTGCCTTATGCTACAAAAGAAGCATTCAAAATCATTCGTAAATAGTTAAATAGTATGGCTTCTCTACCTCCTTTAGTAGCCTTTGTTTACATTTTATTCAAAAATTTGAATTGAAATAAAAATAGTTACCACAATACTCCCTAATTAATTATCAAAATATAAATGATCAATTACTATTTCCTTCTCTTTCCTCACTTTATTTTTTTTTCCTTCTTTGTATTTTTTTTTTCTTTTTAAGAAAGTTTTTTTTTTTTTTTTTACCATCATTGTATATGTTTTTGGCGTTAAATTTTTATTTTTTTATTTTTTTTATTTAGGTATGTAGCAACCTCACAAAAGTTTCATTGACAATTCATTATGGATCTAAGAAAGTAGAGCCACCAATCACATGGTTAGATCTCCATTAGTTATTTATTTAAATAGTTGATGATGTGGTGATAAGATTTTAAAGAGTCCATGATAGAGTTAAATTCTAAAAAAACTTTTTCTTTATTCTGAACAATTTTAATAGGATTTTCAAGAAAAATGATCTCATCAAAATTTAAATCAAACACAAACTATTTAAATACTTGGTTTAACCCTAATTCTTTTATCTCTCTCAAGTTCACGTACGCACAAATTTTTTGGATTGCATTGAGAAGTTATTGGAATGGAATATTAGATAAGTTCAGGTGAGAGATTTTACAAGAATTATTATCTATACTACTATTTAAGGAGCTGCACCTGTTTGGACCAGATTTTTTTTTGTTCCAAAATACCCCTACAGCCTACGTTTAAGTAGGGGCAAAATTTGGTTAAAATGTTTCTTTAACTCCCACTAAAACATTACCTACAAAAGAGGACCGCTCTCCTAATAGTTTTCAAATTACTTTATCCATTTATAAAAAAAAAAATTAAAATTAAAATAAACATGTTTCATGTACTGATAAAAAAAAAAAAAAAAAAAAAAAACTATATACCCACATTTTAGTCACACACAACTCCAAGCTTCTACCCAGCCATTTTAAATATCCCTATTGTCATTAAGCAATTATTAAGCACCGTTTTAAAAAAAAAAAAAAAAAAAATTTAACCCCATGTTTTAGGGTATTGGATATAAACAAAAATTATCCTTATTTTCCTTATCTTTATCACTACTTTGGATAATTGTCCTTTTTTTTTTTTTTTTTTTTTTTCAATTTTCAAAATAAAACGTTTAAATAAAAAAAAGCACAATTTTCTTTGTAAAAACAAATATGCCTTACTGATAAAAAAAAAAATTAAAAAAAAAAGGCCGTACACAAATTTGAGACACAAACTCCATATTTCTACCCAGCAGTTTTAAATTCCCCCCTTATCATTAACCAGTTTTTTTTTTTATTTTTTTTATTTTATTTTTTTTTATTTTTAGGGAAGCATTATCATTAAGCAGTTAAGATCACGTTGCTTTTGTTTTTTGGCTAAACATATATTTCTTTTTTTTTTTAGAAGCCACTTAAACATATATTTCAAGTTTCTAAGTTATCATCCAAATTAAAAACTCCTCAATTTTAGCTATAAATTTTACCATTCCACTAATTTCTCCCCATTATCAGCCATTACTTGATCAGTTATTCAATCAACCCACTACAAAAGCAGTTAACCAAAATCACAATACTTACCCCTACCTCTAGATCACATATAAAATTCTTTCTTTCTTTTTTCCCGATTGTGGAAGGTACCTTCAATGTTGAAAAGGGGTACTGCACCTCCAGATTACAAATAAAATTGATTTTTATGGTTGTAGAAAGCGCCTTGAAAGTGTGAAGAGGGGTACTGCCTAGGAGGTATGTGTTTTTCAATGAATATAACTAATATTTGAATTTTACATAAATATTTATCCGTGATATGTATTCTTTCATTCTTTGTGATAATTTCTATTTTTCTTGATCAGGGTCACTAAAGTTTTACAGTTGCTATAGAAATAGATACAGGAAAGAGAAACTCTACTAACAAAAACAAAAGATTTTTTCTAATTGTTCATGCTCAAACAAAAAAAAGCTTTTCTATCTCAACGGTATCTTAATGCACATGGCTCATTTCTTTTTTCTTTTTTTAATAAAGAAATAAACAGTCTTCTAACACTTTTTTTTTAATCACCATCACTGACCATTTGTAAAATTTGATGAGGATTATGCATTTTGTAGGTGGTTTTTGTTGAGTTTGGGTAGGTTACTTTTGTTAATCCTTATTCTAATTATAATGACTTTGAAGTGTTTTTCTTTATTTTCATATTTCCTTATCATTATCTTTTTCTTTTCTTTTTTCTGTATGATATGTGTTTGTTCATTAAAGCTTACTCATTACAGCTTACTCATTACCTTTAAGAAATGGAATATTTATTGCTTTTCTTTGAATACAATATTGCAGTATGTAGAAATTTTTTTATTAAAAAAAAAAGACTTTTTTTATTTATTTATAAATAACTGTGCAATTTGAATAAGTATTAAACTGTGTTACTCTACTATTAACCAAAGAAGATAAACGTATGGAATATTTATTACTTTTCTTTGAATACAATATTGCAGTATGTAGAACTTTGATAAAAATATTACCACACGTAAAACTTTGTTTTTTTTTATTACTATTAATAACGGTGCAATTTGGATAAGTATTAAACTGTGTTACTTTACTATTAACCAAAAAAATGAACATATTAATTATATTGCAATCTTAATCAATGAAAAAAATAGTATTAAATTTGACAAACTGTTCAATTTGGATAAGATTGCAATATAATTAATATGTTTATAGATTACTTAGAGAAAGTAGTAATATTTAATCCTTACTCTATTTTTTTTTTTTTTTTTGTCTTTTTTTTAGGGTGACATATCAACAATTTTGTTGAATTGCATAGTGGGCACATTGGATGAGTTTGGGTGAGACACTTTACAAAAATTATTGTATGATTCCAAGCTCACATAAAGTGGTGGTCATCTATCAAGTGGTTGTTAATGACTCCTTTTTGTATATAAGAAAAACTATTTATCCTACCTATGCCTATATTTATCAATTTGTGTAATTATATGTTGGATTCAATTTATTGTTTTTTGAAATATTAATGTAAAGTTTAGCTTTATTTTTCTCAATCACATCTCTTTCATATGAAATTAATTAATTATCCCTAACAATTTTCGTGCCTTTCACTACAACTTCTTTTCATTTTTTTCAAGAAAATACATTTTAAAAATTAAATGAAATTATTGCTCACGTGAGAGACTTCCTATAATCACAATCTTATTAAATTATTTAAATTAAAACTATTTAATTTTTTTTAGACATTTGAAACTTTTTTTATGGAAGCAGACTTAATGGCTACATATTATGACTAAGTGGCTACCTTTTAGGATTTAAAAAAAATATATATACATAAAAAAAAATAGCCTCTAAGCATGCATGTGTTATGACAAAGTGTCTACCTTTTAGGATTAAAAAAAAAAAAAAAAAACACTAGCCTTTGGGCATGCGTTCATGTGCGTGCTCAGAGGCTCTTCTTTTTTGGAGAAGGATTAATTTAGAGCATTTATTATAATTTTGGATCACTACATTTTCCAATTACAAAAAAAAAAAAACCTAAGGGTCTGATGAAAAATTATTTCACCATACATAATACTCATCACACCCCTAGGTTTTTTTGTTATTGGAAAATGTAGAGATCCAAAATTATAATGGATGCTCTAAATTAACCTTTACCCAAAAAAAGAAGAGCCTTTGCGCGCGTGCCCAGAGGCTAGTACCATTTAAGGGGCTTTTCCTGTTTGGGATCCTCATTTTTTAGTTCAAAAATGCTCCTACATCTCTATGTTTAAGTAGTGACAAAATTAAAGGACAATCCGATAAAAATACAATTCTAACTCTTACTAAAACATTGCCTAAAAAATAGAGCTACTCTTCTATTGATTTTTAAATTGTTTTATCTACTTAGAAATTATATTCTCAAAATAAAAAGTATATATATAAAATAAAAACACTGGTTTTTTTATTAAAAAAAAAAAACATCATCGCATACGCGAAGCACATGTGATGAGGTTAGTGTGTGTGTATATATCTATTTAACTCAGTAGGAAGATTTATATACATGCACTTCCTCAAAAAAAGATTTATATACATGCACATACTTGATTATTTTAACTGAGTTGAAAAAACTGGAGGTTATTTGTATTCTTTGGAAACTGCGGCCTACATCACCATTCAAGTATCAAGAGGACTCTCTCCCTTACTTTTGTATTTGTTTTAATTCTGCTCTTTTTTCAAGTAGTTTTTTCTTCTCAAAATTGTTCAAGGTGTTTGTTTGTTTGTTTGTGTGTGTGTGTGTGTGTGTGTGTTTTTTTTTTTATTTTTTTTTATAGAATAAATCATGATTTTTTCTAGGATCGTATTAAAGATCTCATTGAAAACTTACAGTAGCTTGAAGCCTAATTTTAACCAATTTTGTAGACAAACTTTAACTATTCATTTTTTTTTTTAATAAAAATAATCACTCATCTTTTATACTTAGATTTTTTCTTATTATTATGATAGATTTTGTTTGTTTGTTTGTTTGTTTGTTTGTTTGTTTGTTTTTTTTTTTTTTTTTTTTGTGTGTTATCAAAAAATTTTCTTTACCCAAGTTATTTTTTGTTTTTAAATTTTGGTTCTCAAATATAATTATTTTTAAAATATATCTGTGGGGCCCTAAATGTTAACATTCAAGGCCCACTCCATAGCCGGCCCAAGGCCAGCGCCGAGGAGAATACAGAGGCTGAAGATAGAAAGGAAGGGCCCAGATCCTTAAAAGGCCTCGCCGAAGACGCCCATGTCCTCGGCGAACCGACATTAATGAGGGGAAAATATCCCTCACCCATTAAAATATATTCCACCAACATTCTGACCGCTTTACTGATGAAGTGACTAACAAACTCAGATGCCTCAGTCATTTCAACCTTTTAAGTCTGCTAAGACGGCTGAGAACTAACATAAAACCTGCAAAAGCAGATGATGGGACAGACCCTTATGCAGAGAGTTCAGATAACCGACAAATGGACGGCTAATATTAGCTAAAACAAGGCTATATAATCAAGAGTATTCCCATTAACGAAGGGAGGGGGAAGAAACCCTGATTTCTGGCCAGTTTGAAGGAACAGAATCCTCGGACTGAGCCGAAGACGAGGAAATCCTCATAAACACTTAACTAAGATCTTCACTGATACTTAATCAAGATCATGATCATGATCCTCAAAAAAAAAAACTCTTCGCCTTTATCAAAATTCTTGAGAACTTTGATGTTAACCATTCCTTGCTTTGTTAGCGCCTAGCCTTTTTACCCATGTTCTACAAGTTCTACTGTCTAGGGTCCATTACAAAATATGCCCTTACAATTGGTGCCGTCTGTGGGGAAGGGATTTGTGCGCTAGCAAGTGCGGTGGTCAGTATAAAGAAATCAAGAGCAATGCTTTCAAAAACAAAACACCAAAACAGTACAATCTACAGCAACAACATTCATTCAAAAGTCAGCAATCGCAAGAACGAGAGTATGCGAAAAGTAAAAAAAAAAAATATATATATATATATATATACACAAAACAAGTCTACTTTATTATTAATATATGAAGAAAAAGTTACATCTCTTACAAGTGATGCCCATGGGGCTTGTTCTAAAGCTAAGTACAAAGACAGACGCTTAACAAAGCTGGCAGAGGAACAAAAGATAGAAAGAAGTGAAGCAAGAGAGGAGGAAAAAGAGAAAAGAAAGCTGGTAGAGGAACAAAAGATAGAAAAGAAGGCTTGTTGAGGAGCAAAAAGAGAAGAAATAAAAGGGAAAAAGAAAAAAGAGGGCAGCATGGAAGGCGGAAGAGGTCGCGGCACAGGACAGCTCCACTTCTGGATTTCGCCTGATTTCCCTCCCACCCCCATCGCTGCTGGCTTGGAGGGTCAACGGCCCATACCCAAGGGGAGGAGGTTACGTTCTTCCTGAATCCTCCCCCAAACGGCGAGGAGGGCTCCACCTCTGATTAGGTTGAAAAGAAGGAGGATCTTCGGACTTCTCCTACCCCAGCCCCAGCCTGACGACCAGGGTTGGAGTGCCATCCTTGGCTCCTGATAGGGGCTCAGCACTCTCGAGAACGCCCTTCCCAAGGGCCAACTCATTTGAAGGAGCTTAAGCTGTCATACCTTGCAGATTCTATGAGCAACGCTTTTGGGAAAAGTTTAAGATGAATGTGTTTCTGATGTGAAGGAAAGGTCGCACCAAAAGCGCCTTTTATAGAGGGCGAAAAGTTGGTGAGAGCCAATCCACATTAATTCCACGAGAGAGATTTCCGGAGGCAATAATTCCGCTCAAATTCCCAGGGGGCTTATCTACCGTTAGATCCTCGTAAGTCCACGGTTGACATTAATGATAAAGCGCCTCATTAATGCGGAGGCACCGAAGCGTCAAAACGCGTTACTCAGTCGACCTAAGAAACGCCTCGTAATTGGAAGAGTCACGTCAAACGAAGAGGCAGAACAGGGTAAGGTCTTCTCGTGCTCCAACTCCAGCATTGCGTTTGTGATTATTTTGTTCAAAAAGCGTATTCATTTAATGTTTATTATGGATTGTAGCAATGTAAAATTAAATGGCTACGGATAAACAGATAGGCTAGTAAAAAGTCAAAGAACTGGGTACTGGACAGAACCTAGGCATTGCATGGTCTTCGGACTCAAGTCTCTGGGGAAACCAGCTACTTCGGACTGTGGATGAAGTGTTAGACAGAACCTAGGCATTGCATGGTCTTCGGACTCAAGCCTCTGGGGAAACTAACCACTTAAAAAGTCAAAGAACTGGGTACTGGACAGAACCTAGGCATTGCGTGGTCTTCGGACTCAAGCCTCTGGGGAAACCAGCTACTTCGAACTGTGGATGAAGTGTTAGACAGAACCTAGGCATTGCATGGTCTTCGGACTCAAGCCTCTGGGGAAACTAATCACTTAAAAAGTCAAAGAACTGGGTACTGGACAGAACCTAGGCATTGCATGGTCTTCGGACTCAAGCCTCTAGGGAAACCAGCTACTTCGGACTGTGAATGAAGTGTTAGATAGAACCTAGGCATTGCATGGTCTTCGGACTCAAGCCTCTAGGGAAATTAACCACTTAAAAAGTCAAAGAACTGGGTACTGGATAGAACCTAGGCATTGCATGGTCTTCGGACTTAAGCCTCTGGGGAAACCAGCTACTTCGGACTGTGGATGAAGTGTTAGACAGAACCTAGGCATTGCATGGTCTTCGGACTCAAGCCTTTGGGGAAACTAACCACTTAAAAAGTCAAAGAACTGGGTACTGGATAGAACTTAGGCATTGCATGGTCTCCGGACTCAAGCCTCTGAGGAAACCAGCTACTTCGGACTGTGGATGAAGTGTTAGACAGAACCTAGGCATTGCATGGTCTTCGGACTTAAACCTCTGGGAAAACTAACCACTTAAAAAGTCAAAGAACTGGGTACTGGACAGAACCTAGGCATTGCATGGTCTTCGGACTCAAGCCTCTGGGGAAACCAGCTACTTCGGACTGTGAATTAAGTGTTAGACAGAACCTAGGCATTGTATGGTCCTTGGAGACCAGCCTCGGGAAACTAACAAACTAAAAAAAAAAAAGGAAACTAGGTACTGGACGGAACCGAGGCATTGCATGGTCCTCGGACCCAAGCCTTTGGTAAAACCAGATACTTCAGACGAGAAAATTAAGTGTTAGACAAACTTTGTGCACTGCATGGTCCAAGGACTCAGGTCGACGGGAGGACCATTCCACTAAATACTGGGTGCTAGAAAAGCTAAGGTATTGTATGGTCTTCGGACCCAAACCTGTACGAAAACTAGTCACTCTAGGGCGATATAAGCGCAGGGCAGAACCAGGGTCTTTTTATTAACTACGAACCCAAATCTACGGCTACGCCCACCCCTTTGATACTAAGTAACAAACCCTACAAGCGACGAAAATCGCAAGAAACTGAGTGCCAAAAGAAAAATTACAAAAGACGCTGAAATAACGATAACACTAACGGAGAGGTAACGCTCAACAGGGCACGAAAATACGTCGGGAAAGTCAGAATCCTCCTCCCTGCCTGAGGGGACGGGCAGCAGAATTCCGAGGGGCTATTGTGGGGCCCTAAATGTTAACATCCAAGGCCCACTCCATAGCCGGCCCAAGGCCAGCGCCGAGGAGAATACAGAGGCTGAAGATAGAAAGGAAGGGCCCAGATCCTCAAAGGGCCTCGCCGAGGCCGAAGACGCCCATGTCCTCGGCGAACCGACATTAATGAGGGGAAAATATCCCTCACCCATTAAAATATATTCCACCAACATTCTGACCGCTTTACTGATGAAGTGACTAACAAACCCAGATGCCTCAGTCATTTCAACCTTTAAAGTCTGCTAAGACGGCTGAGAACTAACATAAAACCTGCAAAAGCAGATGATGAGACAGACCCTTATGCAGAGAGTTCAGATAACCGACAAATGGACGGCTAAGATTAGCTAAAACAAGGCTATATAACCAAGAGTATTCCCATTAACGAAGGGAGGGGGAACAAACCCTGATTTTTGGCCAGTTTGAAGGAACATAATCCTTAGACTGAGCCGAAGACGAGGAAATCCTCATAAACACTTAACTAAGATCTTCACTGATACTTAATCAAGATCATGATCATGATCCTAAAAAAAAAAAACTCTTCGCCTTTATCAAAATTCTTGAGAACTTTGATGTTAACCATTCCTTACTTTGTTAGCGCCTAGCCTTTTTACCCATGCTCTACAAGTTCTATTGTCTAGGGTCCATTACAGAATATGCCCTTACAATATATTTTGAGGTTGAAAGTAGATTGGATTTTTGTTGTTTTTAGTAATTCGACAATTAGGTAGAATTTTATTTATATAAGAGAATTTGTAGTAGCCTTTGACTTTAGAGTTTATTTATTTATTTGATAAGAATACTGAGATTTTATTAAGAACTTGAAAATGACATTACATCATGGATAAGAGTTTGCTCAATGCAGCAAGGTAAATATTGATCCAAAAGAAAAAAAGAAAAAGAAAAAGCAAAGTAAATATTTTATAGAATCTTGAGGGAGTGTCATTTATTGACAAAGTAAATATCTTGTGGCTTGAATTTATTTGTGACATTTAGAATCTTGAAGGAGTGTCATTTAACTAATTCAAATCCACTGTGGATTTGTATTCTCATTTACCCCATGTTTAGGAGTTCATAAAAATGGAATGGAATGAGTAAAATCAAATAGGAAAGAATGGAAAAGAATAAAATATTTATTTCTTTTGTTTGGATATGTTTGAAAGAAAATAAATTGAATGAAAAATAACATCCTGTGAGAGTTTTTTTTTTTTTTTTTTTTGAGGGGGCTGTGAGAGTTGAATGTAAAGGAAATGAATGAAATATTTTCACAATTTCTAATAAATCATGATTTGATTAGTGCTAATAAATTTTTTTGTCAATAATAAGGATGGAAAATGACAATTTCTTAATTGATTTCAACTCAATAATTTGTGGTCTATCGAAATTGAACTCTATGCTTTTTAAATACCAAAACTTAAATTCATCTAGACGACTTCTATACCAAATTTCACAATAATTTTCCTTTCAATACAACTCAAAGAGTCTATTAGATACTCATCTTCTATTTTGTTTTGAATTCTAGTTTTTACCATATCCATGACAAAAAAAATTCACCAAATTGACAGTTTAATTATCTATATATATATATATATATAAAACCGAAACTTTTAAAGCTCTCACATTTTTCCACATCAGCATCTATATATATATATATATATAAAACCAAAGCCTCTCACTATTTTCTTTTTCTTTTTATTTTAAATTCTTTTTATTTTATGTTTTATATCTTATATAGAATCCACCAGAAAAACAATAGACAAAAGTTTAAATTTTTATTAATATCAATAATATTGAAAAACGTATACAAACTTGGAGACTTATTTAATGGCTCCATAAAACTTAATGGACAAGAAAATATATTCTAAAATAAGCCCTAATTAATACCTAACCATAATAGGAACCAAATTTGACTTAAAAAAACATTAAAAGAACCTAAAAACAAGGAAATAAATCACCTAGACCTAAAATAACATTTTTTGCATAAAAATACCAAAATAACAATATCCTACATCAACTTATCACAAAAATACCAAATAGTTTCTTTTTATTTCAGATTCTTCCTGGTAGGACTCTCTCTTCTCTCCTTAAAATCTTAGCAATTATCATCTCAAAACCCTAAACTCAATTTCACTTTAAGATTAAAAAAATAAGAAGAAGAGAGACTCACGTAAAAAAAAAAATGTAGGTTTTGTTTTTTTTTTTTTTTTGCTTTCATATGTGCTTGAAATTTTCATTATATCTTATTGTTTTATTATGTTTAGAATTGATTTTCTTCTAAGTATTTGTTTTAATCTCTATATTTTGATAGTGTTTTTATGGGTTTGGTTTTTGGGTTGAAATTCTAATAATTATTTTATATTATACATGACAGATGAAGCATCTCTATTTTTTGGAGAAAAATAAAAACTGCAACCTATGTCTTCCAGCCCAAGGTAAGGTAAATTTTTATATGTTCTTACTTTATTGAGAATTTTTATTTGGGTTCATGTGATTTTTTGTTTTTTTATTAAAGCTTTGATTTTTGGTTGATTAATTATTTGTTTGGATTAATTTCAATTAATTATTTGTTTGGATTCAACGTAAAAGATAATGGAATTAGGTATTATAAATTTGATAATGTTCCATATTTTGAATTGTTTATATTATTTAGACTCCTGGTAGGACTTTCTCTTCTCTCCTTAAAATCCTAGCAATTACCATCTCAAAACCCTAAACTTAACTTCACTTTAAAATTAAAAAAATAAGAAGGAGAGAGACTCAAATAAAAAAAAAAAAAAAAACGTAGGTTTTGTCTTTTTTATTTGCTTTCATATGTGCCTGAAACTTTTATTCTATCTTATTGTTTTGTTATGTTTAGAATTTATTTTCTTCTAAGTGTTTGGGTTAATCTCTATATTTTGATAGTGTTTTTGTGGGTTTGGTTTTTGGGTTAAAATTTCTAATAATTATTTTATATTGTATACGGCAGATGAAGCATCTCTATTTTTTGAAGAAAAATCAAAGCTGCAACCTATGTCTTCCAACCCAAGGTGTGGTAAATTTTTATTTGGTATATTATATATGAATTTTTTGAATTTGAAGGGTTTTGTTTGGTTTTGAAGTAGAATTTGGGGATTTTATAAAATTTGGAAGGTTTAAGTTTTGGGGTTTTTGGTATTTGCATCTTAGTTTTTTTGTTATTTGATCTTAATTTTTTACCTTATATGTTTTTTCTTTATTGAGAATTTTTATTTTGGGTTCATGTGATTTTTTGTTTTCTTAATTAAAGTTTTGATTTTTGGTTGATTAATTATTTGTTTGGATTAATTTCAATTAATTATTTGTTTGGATTCAACGTAAAAGATAATGGAATTGTGTGTTATAAATTTCATAATGTTCCATGTTTTGAATTGTTTATATTGTTATTAATACGACTAAATAAGATTTGTTTTTATCTTTGTAGTTTATATCAGTTTTGAGTGTGTGTATATATATAACTTTTGAGAATTTTGCTTTATTAATTTAAGAATTGTAAATTACTTTGTAGGTTTCAGTAACTATGCACCTGTAGTGATACATTGACAATATAAGCATATATATATGGTATTGACATTTTATAAAAATCTTTCTTACAACCCAATAACATTCTACGTTAGACAACACTTCTAAACTATAAAAAAGCATAGAAGTTAAATATTTATTCCCATTTTATTTTATTTAATTATGACAGATTCATTTTTTTTAAACGCTAACTAGTAAAATGTCTATAATATGCATATTATTAACCCAATTTTCTATTTCTAAATTTCTTAGATTTTATTATATCAATCTTTTTTTCTTTTAAATTCTTTGTGGACAAATCAGTCTCTCACTAATTCTTTTACCTTAACGTGATGTTGGTTAATTGTCTTTTTATTTAACTATCCCATGCATCGTACAGGTTAGCGACTAGTTGTAATTGAAAGTTGTGTTAAGTATAAGCAACTTAACACATAATTATAAAGTCATCTTGTTGATGACAAGTTTGTTCTCGTCTCTCAACATAATAAGCATTCATATATATTGCTAACCTTACAAAATAAATTTCATAGTGTCAAAGTAAAGTATCGCGTATCAATGTATCATCTTGAAATTTTGGATAGGTGCTTTAGTGGATGAAATAAGATGAATGACATAATTAAAGTCCTTACATAATATCTCAGCAACTCAACATTTGTGCGAAGAGAACTAAGATCATTAGCTATATTATTATTAAAAAAATACAAAATTTTCTATCCACTTTATTTCCCAATTCTTAAATCCATAGATAATGAATGCATTATTTTTACTAGCTTGTAACTCCATGCATATGTGTGGATACACTTAAAGATATACAATAAGATGCATAATATAATTCCTATATATATAATTTAAATAATATTGATAGTCATTTTTATATTTTGTTAACTCTTTAGAAAATTATTGTAAGGATATTATTAGGTATAAAATGTAAATTGTTTATTTATTTTTTAAAATTATTTTGAAGCAACTTTTTTTTTTTTTTTTTTTTATTTTTTTTTACGATTCATTTATTCTAGACTCTTTGGTTTTTGTACTTAATAACTCACCTAGATGAATATTTATGATGTGGTCCCACATTTAATTCTAAAATTAAGAAATAAAACTCTTTAAGAATAAATAACTTAGGACACATGGTGCAAAATTGGAACTCTAATTTGGAATTTTAATTTGAGTTTCTCTTAGTTTCACCTATTATTTTATATATAGATTAATCGAATATGTTCAATTAAAAAGAGCATGATTGACAAAGAGCATTATCTTTCTTAATTGAATATTCAAGCTATGAAGGAAATAATGTGAATCAAGAAGGTTAAAAAATTCATATTTGTTATTTTATTATATGCTTGGCATCCTTCTAACTAAGAGCATTCACATTAGGAATGGTATATGCCATATGTTTGTTCAATTTAGTATAAAAGCCCAAAAACCCCACTACATTTGGACTTGAAAATGTAGACTACTGAAAAAAATTTGCAATTATGCTACAGTGCGATTCTAAATGTAGAATCGCACTGTAACACAATTGTAAAACTAAATAATAGTAGTTTTTTTTTATTCCATTTGACTTTTTCTCTCTCTTTATTTAATTTTTGTGTTTTTCAGTCCTTTCTCCTCCTTCAGTGATTCTCTCTCTCCTTCTCTCGATGTGCAGTGGTGGCCTGTTTGTGGTGGATCTCAACATGGCAAGGTCACAGTGGTGGTGTGCGTGGTGAGATCGGTGGGTCGTGGCAGAGGTGGATGAGGCGAGAAAAGGAGGGTTGTGGCAGAGGTGGGTGCGGCGTGGCAGAGGTGGTTGCGGCAAAGGTGGGTTTTGTGTAAATTTTGACTTGATTTTTTTTTTTTTTTTTTTTTTTTTTTTTGTGGGTCATCTTTTGGATTCAGATTTTGCTATTGGTTTGATTTGATTTTTGGATGGATTTTTTTTGTGGGTTCATTGTGGTGGAGTTGGGGGTTGCTGTGGTGGTGGTGGAAGGGGGTGGGGTTTTTATTATGGGTCATATGTGGGTTCATGGTGGTGAAGGTGGGGGGTTGCTGTGGTGAAGATGACTTTGGTTTTCAACGGATAAATATCAATTTGGGTAATGAGTTTTGGAGATAAAAATTAGTTTGGGTATGTTCTTCGCGGTGGTGGTGGTAGCAGGTGGTTGCAGAGGTGATTTGGGTTTTGGATTTTTGTTTTTATTTGGGTTTTGATATATATTATTTTATTGTGTAGAAATATTATTTTAATGTATTGTATTGTAAAATGAAAGTTGGGATGCTGGGAGTATTATAAAATGGTATGGTATAATTGATAAAGTAGTTTTTTAAGATGGTAAAATAGAATATGATAGAATAATAAAATGCGAATGCTCTAAAAGACTGAGTAGTGTTATGAAAAGAAAACACACACACTTGCACACAAATTCAAAATGAAAGAAAAAAAGTTTGTACAATCCTTTACCTGGACTCAGATAACGCCCAAATCCCAAATATTTAACTTTAGGTCTCAAATACTAAACAATCACACTCTCAACAAAACAAAACAAAACAAAAAATACTCAACAATCAAAGTGTCATGTCAAACACAAATATGTATCAAGCCATTAATTTTAATTCTTGGGATAATTATATGTTTTGCAATCAAAGTGCACTTTGTTAATCCTCTTTTTTTTTTTGGGCGGGGGGGGGGGGGGGGGGGGTGGGTTTTTTTGAACTTGTTAGTGACACACGTTTTTCCTGATATATATATATATATATATATTTTCCCTGTAGTTTTAGCATTGTAATTAGTTAATTCTTGGTTTCGCCTTAAAGATTTTTTTTTTTGAGAAACACACACATAAGGAAGAGAGAAATATGTTTTAACTTCTAACACAAATGCACATCATAAACTTTAATCAAAAGCAATTGTTGATTGTAGCTTGAATCAATACACATCAATTGTCGTTGATTCAAGCCTAAATTAAGGATGCATCAGGTCAACTCTCTTTTTGTGTGTATTAAGGATCCCAACTGTTTGTACACTACATACACTTTACAAAAGGTGGATTTGGATCCGGGCTATTGTACATTGCATTGTGCAATACCCACCGGATCTCAATCTAGCACATCATGGCCTTATTATAACTGGCATTTGTTAGCAAATAGCAACTGCTAGTGTATCTGCTATCTGGAGCTGGAATTAGAGAGTGATAACAGTGGTTCATGAGAGATCCACCTTTTGAACATGTTATAGCATTCCTTAGGCATTTCATCTGGAGCTGTGTGACCCCCTCCCTGCAAAAGTTATACTAACTAAAATTCCCCTCATTTTCACTTGCAGAACAATTATGGTTGAATAGCAATAGCACTCTTGCCTTTACAGTAGCATATGTGAGGTGGTTTGAGAATCCCCTTGTGAATCTGCATAAAAATCCAAACAATCAAAACTTGAAATAGAACTCTACATAGTAAAATACATAAGTATAACCATAGGATAGGCCTACCCTCCAACTTGATCATCTACGAGCCATTGATGCCAATCAACAACAATGGACAAATTTAGAGATTTGATCCACAATTGGGTTCCTATGTAAGGAATGATCATGTCATGATCACCACTGCAGGATAGATACATACAGTATTAATACACTCAAATTAGAGTATATGGCCTACTTAAAACATCTCACTTGCTCTTATCTTGTTTTGTGTTAGTTGCAGAGAGAACATGAAGTATAAGTAAAAGAAGTCTGCTATCAAACCCGTATATCAGAGCTCAATAACCTTTGCGGTTGAGATAAAAATGATAGCTTACTGTACTCTTAACATCCCTCTTGTAAGGTAAGTCTGTGTTACATCTTATCCACCATCTAATTGTTCCCTGTTCATCATACAAATTATTTGAAGGTTGAATCTTATTTAGATTTTGTTTGTTTGTTTATTTTTATTTTCTTTAGCTAGCAACAGTACTCTACGTCAATGTTAATTTCTAGAGAGCTTCTCTTACCTTTCTGACATGAAGTGCTTTCTGGACAGTAGCGTTATTTGCCCATATGTGGCTGAGAAAATTATTGTAGTTCTATAATATAAGGTAGTCAGTAATTCAGACTTCATCACATCCATGAAACAAACTTGCAGTAAGAGAGGGGGGGGGGGGGGGGGGGGGGGGGGGGAGAGGTTTGGTGAAGAATTTACACTACAACGTGAGGGATCGGGGTCTCCAGGCCTTTTTATATGTAATCGCCTAAAGCTGGAAGGGCACTTAGGCATAGTGATGAGCGTTTGTTGTATCCCTTCAGTGCACTATATAATCAAGATAGCAATCTAATCAATAATGCAAAAAGAATATAAGATTAAAATGAATAGTCTGTGTTAAATTGGAAAAGACAGAGTGGCCTACTGACATTTGAGATAGCTTGAAGATCATTTGCACATTGTATGTTGCTGGAGTCTACATCTACGTATTCACCATTGCAACTTCTTTTAGCACTCTACAAAAAATCGAACAAAGACGTTCACTTTTTAAATGCAGAATTAAGACAATTGGTGACAATCAAGGGCAACTAGGTTGTTAGTGATGAATTTCTGTATAAACTAGGAAATCTACTAGAGGAGATGTTACCAACTAACCTCGTAAAGTTCATCAGGAATAATTGCCATACAATGAGCAAATGGAACTCTTGAATTGACATCAAATTTTTTGTCTGTCGCTGGATTACCAAGCAAATAACCCTGTACAGTTCTTGAAACATTACGTGGATAGCAAGAGTATATCAAAATAATTGAGGATTTGGAATTAGATCATGTACTTTGAGATTGAGTGGTGGTTTGTCCCTAGCTTCAATACCTGCAGCATCGTAACTAAATGACTTTTGTAATCAAGAGAAGCTATGAAAGTGCTCAAAAAGATATGTTTATCAGTACCTTCTGATATTTTTTGAACAATGATTGGAACAACCATGCCAGAATATGAGTCACCAGCGATATAGAGTGGATTAGCAATGAATCTGGTATGACTAAGCAACCACTGTTTAACAAGGCCAAAATAGTGACGTTAATGAGACTTTATAATTTCTCAAAAAAAGAGAGGAGAATTTATAGCTAACAATGGAAACTGAGATATGGTTGTGCATCTAATAGCACCCTCATTAGATGCACAACCATCATGGTATACAAAAATTCGTAACCAGATTGCCAAATTATGGGCAAAATGGATTGATAAGTTGGTAATGTTATATCAATATATCAAACCTTATTCTCTTTTTACAAAGTTACTCGATAGCGAAACAAAATTAGTGAATACTTGAGTAAATTAGAAGGTGATTGAAGACGATACCGCACCTTTCTCAAAAATTCATTAATCGAATCAGAAAATTTTGTATCTCCGGTCTGAGAGACCCTTGCAGTGTCCTTGAATATGAGAAACCGGTGCCAACAGGAGAATCTACAAATATTGCACTAGCAACCTAGGTATATTTGAAAACATGTCTCAGAAAACTGAAAACGAACTTGCAATTGCACAATCATAGTCAATATATTGTATCTCTGGTCTGGGATCCTTGAAATGTACTTGAATTGAGAATCCAATGCCAACAGGAGAATCTACAAATATTACACTAGCAACCTAGGTATATTTATAAACATGCCTCAGAAAACGAAAAATGAAACCTGTAAGTGCCATCATAGTCAACAAATTGCAATTACCTTAGTCCATGAATATGGATTTAACATAAAGGTTGGTAAGCTGCCATTGTACTCAACTATGTTAAACTTTATAGGACCTACAAAAAGCCAAAAGTAAGGATTTGATCAAATTCTTAACTTTGCCTATCTGTTTATGTTTGTGCTGAAATTTTCTTTACAAACCCTAAAAAAATTGAACTAAAGCTCTATTATTGTTGAAAGTGTTTTCCTTTGCAAAAATGGTAATTTGGTTTTCCTTATCTACCAAGAAATAGGAGTCGGTGTCTTGTGTATATGTATTATTGTTAAAGGTTTGATGGCTTTACCCTAAGCCATCATCCCATATGGGAAGAGTAGAATATTCTTACTAGACCATGAAATGGATTATATTTCAAAGAGTCATTTGGTAGTGTAAAAGTGTTTTGGAAGCTTAAAAATGCATGGTAGCTTTTAGGATTGAAAGACACTTGCATATGTGAGTTACAAGTTTGTTTATTGTATGGCAAACAATTGTTTTCTTCCTAAAACTTTTAATGAAGTTCAGTTTTTGTCCACTGGAAATTTAGGTTCCATTTATTGGAAATTAACCAATTTTTAGCCAAGTTGGTTAAGTTAATCACTTATGATTGTAAAGCATAGAACCATATCGCAACTATAAAAAATAGAAAATAAATAATATAAGTCTAATTAAAGAAAAACTCTAGACAGGAAAAGCTCTCTAGGGATTTGATTATGACCAACCCCAGAGGAAATGGATCCACCATATAAAATTGAAGTACTTGCAAAAACATTAACCCTAATCTCTATCGCTACCTCATGCAGTACCTTCTGATGTGACCACATGCAGCTCTAACTCCTTGGACTATTTTCAACACAAACACTTCATTCACAACTTCAAGAACCCTATTGAGATTTTTCACAACTCTTTGTTCAATGGGCAACAACATCACCTTGATCACCATTCTTCAAATTTCTTTTATGATTCATGGTTTGAGAAAACTTGACTAGAGAAACCCTAGGTGCACAATTCTAGTTTATCAAATAAACTTCAAAAATATAACCTACACTCATCTTTTGCTCTCAATTTACCAACATAACAATCCCTAAACTATCAAATTTCTTTCTTCATCTCTAAACTTTTGAAAACATTGCACTCTATGTCTTTCTATCCAAATTTTTTAACTTTACATCTTCAATGATGTCATACATATTCATGGTTTTTGATACTTTGCTAATTGTTGTTGTGGAAGACTTGACAAGAATAACTAAAGAATTATTTGGATCAAACCCTTCATGGTTTCACTAATCTTTCTTTTACATTTACGTTTCCATAAAATCTTTCTTCTACTAAAGTTTACTTATTTACTGTTAATATGCATGTTTATCACACATTTAATTAAAAATTATATGTTCTAAAACTCTATTACCTAAGTTTCAAAATTGTTAAATTCTACAACAAAGAAGTGAAATTAAAATTTACTATTTATTTCAATTATTTTGATTATATATCATAATTTTATATTTAAAAAGTTGCGTTCAAGTTTCTAATAAAAATAAATAAAAGAAGAAGAAGTTAGGTCCTAGAAACCGTGATTATGCCAAGTTGCCATATTCTCTTTGTGACAAGTATCTAGACTCATTAATTTTCAAGATAGTTCATTAAACTATATATTAAATTTCAAGAATTTAAGAGTCTATTTCATTAAACTCTATATGACTTATTTATTTAATTAATGTAAAACTTGATTAAAGTTTCAAGTAGTCAACTTATTATTATTATTATAGTTTATGTGTGTGTATATATATGTATTTATTGATACAAGATAGAAATTCTACTCTAGCCTATGTTAGGACATATGTGGATCATGTTAAGAACATATGTCAGTTAGAGTTGGCTAATCCTCTGATAAAACGCACTTTACTTGTAATTTGGTAGATCTAGAATATGTTTAATACTTCAAGGAACAAGAGTTCAAGTTCAAGTATTGAAGCCATGCATCCCAGAGTCAAGTGAAGAAGTGCTGTTTTTTAAACCTTGACCGATAGCTCGACAGATGTATCTATCAAGATTTAAAAAGTGAAGCTCGACAGCTATATCTATCGAGAATTACGAAAATCAGTTTTTCAGATATGTTTTTTACACTTGATGCAAGTGAATGCAAAGGTTTTATTCAAGCATATTGTGACCAGAGACAATCTTCCCTAATTCATCTTTCTCTTGAAGAAGCTACTACGTTTGTATGCCGTAGGGTTTTGTGATCAATGAGCTTCTTGATCTTCATTATATGGATGGACCAAAGAACTTTGCAGCAACATCCTTCTCAAGTTGGTCTGTTAGTCACGTACTGGGATCTACGCATCGATTGGTTAGTCACGTATTTGGAGCCGTGCATTGAAAGGAGAGATTGTCACTACATTGCAAATCCAATTGTGTATTGGGGTAAGGGTTCAATTGTAGGTTGGTATAAGGTACTAGGATTCATTTACTTGTAACCGCTTGTTTTGATAATAGTGGATTCTCGAGAGTGGTAACCTTAAATTCACCCGGTGGGGTTTTGCCTCGATGGTTTTCCCTATTTGTAAACAAATTACCTGTGATTTTCCGCTGCATAAAATTTAGTTTGTGATTTGTTTGTTCTACCACGCTTATTGCATGTAATTGAATCTAATTAATTAACTTGGCTAATTAATTGATTAATTTACCATGGTGTCAATACATTCTTGGCGTATCAATCTAACTTAAGTGTATGTGTGTGAAACCCCTTCTTGGAGAATTGAACCCCAGCCCTTGCCCCCTTCCCACATCCCACAAGCACTTATACTTGTGGAATGACCATCGTGCCAAAGGTGTGTGGCGTGGTTATATATAATTTTTAATTAAATCAGGATTTGCACAAACATGATAGTTGTATAAAGAAAAACCTATCTCAACAGCAAGTCTAGAAAGGCCAATACAGCCGGGGCCACCATTGATCCAGACCACAAGAGGTTCCTTTCTGGGGTTCCCCTCAAATTTGACAAAGTAGTAGAATAATTGCACATCTTCCTTCTCATCCACATCGATGTATCTGCTTACAAACATTTAATTCTTGGGTTAAATATGGTGGTTTTTTTTTTTTTTTGCCGAAAAGGTTAAATATGGTGGTTAGTGTGGATTATAGTCTTCTTGTACATTTTTATACATATTAATGATGAATTTTTCAAAATATCATAAAATGATAAAAGGAAGCCATTAGAACAAGTGGTCAGGAGACTCGCCCAGTTTCAAGTTTGAAGGGAAGAGAACCAAAAAATCTTGGCAGAGTCTTGACAATTGAGAAAGAAGCCGCAGGAGCTGAGAAAAGCAGTAGAAAGATCAAGTGGAAACGTAGACACATGAAAATTTTGGCATTTAATTTCGATAGTTCTTGTTCATCATCATTTAATTTCTATTAATCACATTCCAAATCCTGTTATCCAATATCAAACTCCATATAAGCGCCTTTTTGTGTCACTTTCAGACTATCACTACTTTTGTTCGTTTGGTTCTGCTTGTTTCTTTCTTCTGTAGCCACATGAGCATAACAAACTTGAATCTCGGTCAAGACTTTGTTGTTTTTTTTGCTATGGCGAAACTCAAAAGGGGTATCGGTGTTATGATCCTGTCTCTCATTGTCTTCATATCTACCATAATGTTTTTTTTTGGGAATATCACTCCTTTGTCGAGCTCTCTCACTTCCGTGCATCCCTATCTTCCCCCTCTGTCTTAGATCTTTTTCTAGATGAGGCACATATTCATTTTGTAGCTACTCCTGATCCTTCTGTAGTCGCTCCTGATCCTTCTGTAGTCGCTCCTGATTCTTCTATAGACTTCTCTGTCCAACCACCAGATATCTTTGATCCTTTTCCTAGTTCACCATTTAATGAACAGGTCGAAAACGAGCTACCTAACCTTGAGCTTGGGTCCCCTGCTCCTGCTTCGCCTAAAGATCTTGCACAAGACATTCAATCTTGTCACTCAACTCGGGTAAGATCCATTCCTGCACATTTACTTTACTATCATTATTACACTACCCTTGCTACACTGCACGAGCCTCACACCTATCGTGAGGCTTCCACTGCCCCTTTATGGCATATTACAATGAAAGAGGAATTTGATGCATTATCTAAAAATCATACTTGAGATTTGGTGACTCTCCCTTTAGGAAATCTGTGGTTGGTTGTAAGTGGATTTAAAATATTAAGATTCGCTCTGATGGGTCCATTGAGCGCTACAAAACTCGTCGTGTTGCAAAAGGTTTTACACAGGAGTATGAGATTGATTATGAAGAGACCTTTACTCCGGTTACTCGTATCTCATCTGTTCGTGCCCTCTTAGCTGTTGCTGCTGCCAATATATGGGACCTTTTTCAGATGGATGTCAAAAATGCATTCCTTAATAGGGATTTAAGTGAAGAAATTTATATGCAACCTCCTCCTGGTCTCTCTGTTGAATCAAACAAGGTTTGTTACTTTCGACGTGCACTTTATGGCCTTAAACAAGCTCCATGAGCTTGATTTTCCAAATTCAGCTCTATCATCTCTCGCTTGGGTTACATGGCCAGTCATTATGATTCTGCCTTGTTTCTTCATCGCACTGATAAAGGCATTATTTTACTTTTCCTGTATGTGGATGATATGATCATAACTGCTGATGACCTCAGTGGCATTCATGAACTCAAGGATTTTCTTAGTTAGCTGTTTGAGATGAAAGATCTTGGACATTTCAACTACTTCTTGGGTCTTGAAATCACTCATTCTACAGATGAACTTTATATTACTCAAGCCAAGTATGCCTCTAAACTCTTGTCTCGATCTGGACTCACTGATAGCAAGACTGTTGACACTTTAATTGAGCTTAATGCGCATCTAACTCCCTCAAGAGGGAAACCATATTTTAATTCCTCTCTGTACAGACGCTTGGTTGGCAGCCTCGTTTATCTCATTGTCACTTATTCAGACATTTCCTATGCTGTTCACCAGTTGAGTCAATATCTGTCTGCTTTACGATCAACTCACTATGTTGCTGTTTTGCGCATTCTTCGATATCTAAAGGGCACTATTTTCCATAGCCTTTTCTACTCTACTCAGTCTCTTCTTGTTCTCCATGCATTTTTTTATATTGATTGGGCAGGAGATCCCACTAATCGCAGGTCCACCACTGGTTATTGTTTTCTTCTTAATTTTTCTTTGATTTCTTGCGAAGTAAGAAACAAACTTATGTGGTCTGCTCTAGTACTGAAGCAGAATATCATGTCTTTGTTGATAGCACATCTGAGCTCTTTTGGCTACGATGGCTTCTCAAAGACTTAGATATGTCCACATCCTCTACTACTCCTCTTTATTGTGACAACCAGAGTGCCATTCATATTGCTCACAATGATGTCTTCCATGAACGGACTAAACACATCAAGATCAATTGTCATTTTATCCATTATTATCTTGTCCATGGTGCTCTCAAGCTGATCTTAATCTCCTCTAAAGATCAACTTGCAGATATCTTCATCAAGTCACATCCTAAGGGACGCCTTCGTACTTTAGTTGATAACCTCAAGTTGGTTTCACATCCACCTTGAGTTTGAGGGGGGGTTTTTAACGTGTATTAGGGTATGTGGGCTTTAGGCTCACATTGTTTACTTGTATAACACACTTGCTTATACTGCACACTCTGCCTCATATATAAAAGCATTCATGTATATTCTATTATTTGTAAAATACAATGCACTTATTCAGTATTTTTAACATAGAAAAACATTATTTTATTTTGAATCTATCATAGTTTAGTGTGAAAAAAACACCAAAAATTGCCGGGTTACTACCCAATGCGACAGCTAAATGTATGTGACAATTGACAATTGACAATTGACAATTGACGTACGCGGTCTCGTGGCATTTCTCGTCGGATGCAATCGTGCCGCATATGCGTGCTAGTATTGGATCGCCGCTCTCCTTAGCTAACCTTGCTGTGTTCCCGTGCGACACGAATGTTGCTCTCTCTTGGAATGACGTGTACACGTACCCCAAGTACGGGTTGTTTTCCGTTCCAGGATCCTATTAAAAAATCAATTACTAATAATCAAAATATAAAATTTTAATTTTTGAAGAAATTATAAATTTTCTTATCTCAAATTACTGCTAAACTGAACATTAAATGGGAAGAAAATTGAACGTGGTTGCAAAATTACCTGAAATTTGGATTAATTGAATAACAAATTACCATGGCCATCACATGTGACCTTGTTACTAGTAGAAGTATCACATCCACAAAAAAAGAAATATGAGTATTGTTAAATATCCTAGCTTTTAAAAAATATGAGTATTTAAAAGAATATTGCTAGGGACACAACCTTTTTCATACTATTTTTCACAATTGTTAAGATAATAAATTATGATTGGTGCAATAACATTTTTACATGAGCCCACCACAAACACCTACATTATTATGCATGAATCAAAACATGTCACCTTAGTAGTTATTTAAAAAGTGAAAAAAATTTTAATCTCGCAAAACTTCTTGTTTTGAAAAGTCTGTAACTATAAGTCATGAATCATGACATACTCTCCTTTTCTTTATGTTCATTTTGTTACTTGTATAAGCTATTAATTTTCTTCAATAAGCAAATGTTAGATACACATTGGGATAAATTAAACCCAAACCATTGTCAAGAGTTGCCTTTCTTATTGGTTTCCTATATCCTTTAGTTGTCTATAAAGACAGATATTTTCTCATTTTTGCAAAAGAATCTTTAAGCGGTCTTATAGAGAACAATACATAGGGAAATCTCTCTCTTTCCCTTTAATCAATTTTTATTAGTGCATTTCAGCGATGGATAATGTTTGTGTTGTTCCTATAACATGTTAAGTTATGATTTTTCTCATAACATTAGTGTTGGCTTATTCCATGACAAAAAGTGTTGTAATTGCTTAAATTTATTTCCTTGTATTTTTATGGGATTTATTTGTAATGAGTTTAGTATTAAGTGGTGAAGATTTGATAAAGACAACTGAAGGTCACATAAGAAGCACATGCATAAAGGTGAACAGCCAAGCCAGGGTTCCAGCTCAGTACAGCCTGTCTAGGAGGGTAACTCACAACTTGGATTCGCGACTTGCACCAGTCTCGAGTGACCCGCGAATTGCCCTTGTTTTATTGAAAATTGTGACTTTTCGTATTCTCTTCACACATACTATATATATCATCATTACCCACATAAATGAAAATAAGCCTATTGAGAGAAAAAACCTAAGAGAGGTTTCCAAAACACACCCACCTTGTTAAAGAGAGAGAGCTACTCATTCTTAAAGAGAAATCTTTGTAGTCTCTTCTCCTTCCCTCTCCCATTGTTATACCCATTGAGAGGAGATTTGTACCCAAACACTACCTACACCCATACAAAGTGTTGAGAGTATTTTTGGAGTTTGGAAAGCATTGGAAGATGCTAAAGATGGTGGATGCAATATGGAGCTTATTGCGGGATCTGGAAAGCTAGAGAAGACACGATTTAGTGTAACCTTATTGGAGCAAGAAGCTTGGAGGGCTTAGGTGCATTGGGTAGATTAGGCTTGGAGGGTCTATTGCTATTCATGTATCCCAACTGATTTTTTAGTGGATCATTTACCGCTTGGAGGGCGGCGAAGAGGTTATTCGCTGAGTTCTTCGGTTTTTTCTTCGATAACACGTCTTGGTGTTATCTTTGTGTTTGCTTTTCTCTTCCCTATTCTATTCATTTTAATTGATGCTGTATTTGTGATTAATCATGGTTTAGAGTATTTTGCCAACTTGGGTATTGCTTATATTTATCATTCCGCACATCAATTGTTTGAATATAAGCTTTGTATTGGATAATTTGAATTTTAGGGTCTAAACACTCACAAGTGTTTTACACACTAAATGAGCTTTCATAGCAAATGTTGTTGATGCACAAAAATTGCAAGGTAGATTTAAACTCAAACATTAACAAAAAGGAGAGAAAGGATATAACCATTGGGACTCACCCCAGTAGGGGAGCCTCCAATGCCAAAGTTGTTATTCATAGTCTTTTTCATGAAGACAATATTTTTAGGTTTTGTCTCTTGAAAAGTGCTACGTCCACAATATTTTCACAACATTTTTATAATAAATCCTAATTA
Organism: Quercus gilva; assembly: GCA_023621385.1. Lineage (NCBI taxonomy): Eukaryota > Viridiplantae > Streptophyta > Magnoliopsida > Fagales > Fagaceae > Quercus > Quercus gilva. Next base: position 14,650,675 of record CM042478.1, read on the forward strand.
GTAGGTTGTTACAGGTTTTTAATCTGAATCCACTACCAAAATTATTTTTTTACCCACTAGTAATAGCAAGTAACAACTTGCCACATATGATTTGTTGTGAAAATATTGTGGATATAGCATTTCTCTTTATCTCGTACATGTTTGTAGTCTGGACTCTAGATAACTCTATCTATAGGCACAGATTTGTAGTTACTCTCCTTAATTTTAATCATTTTCTACGTTATGACCATGATGACCCATTCTGAGGGGGAAATTGCTAAACCCACAAACTATTTTACAATTTTTTTTTTTTACAAACTACTAATGTGGTGAGTGGTTTTTGGATAGTAAAAAAGTGGTAGTGATGGACCCATATGAGAACTAGTAAGAATTTGCTATATCAATCATTTGTAAAAATGTTGTAAAATAGTTTGTGACGATAGTATTATTTGAATGAACACATAACTATTTAAGGAGTTTGCTAGATTTTCTCATGCAGACCAAAGGCTATAGCACAAAATTCTTATCAAGATTTTGTTTCTGAGAAGCAGTAAGAGAAAATATAGATCACTTACAAATATCATGTTCATTTGTAGTATTGTATGTTCTTCTTTTTGGTTCTCGACAAAAAATTATGTAAAGATCAGTGGATTAGTCGCAATCTTGTTGTCTGTATTTTCTATTTAACGCCAAATAAGCTCAATAAAATCCTTAGTTCCTTAGAGCATTCACATCCAATTTCTACAAATTATCTCATTTTATCATTTCAAAAGTTACTTTCTTTGTTATATCATTTCATTTTACAATACTTTCAACATCCCATTTCTTATTTATATCATCTATTCAATAAAATATTAATTTCATCATCGCTTTCTCTCTCTTCCTCTCCTCTTTCTCTCTTTTCTCGATCATTCTCTCTTTTCTCTCTGTCTCTTTTCCTCTTCATTTCTGTGTCTAAAATACACCATAAAAAAATATTTTTAAAAACCCAGCCACCACCACTGCCATTCACATCCGAGCAAACCCACCACTCAAACCAACAAACCCACCACCAATAACAACAAACACAAGAAACTGCCATCACAAGAACCATTAAGGAAAAAAAACACACACATACACGCACACACACCCACCCACCCACAAACACAAACGACCAAATACCACAAGAAACCCACCACAGAAATCACCAAATCCATCACTTAGACCACCAATCTGAGCAAACCCATAGCTCAAACCACCAAATCCACCCTAACCACAACCATAAGAAACAACCACCACAGAGAAACAACCACCAACCACATCCAAAAAAAACAACCACCACATAATCACTAAGAGAGAAAAAAAAAATTGTCGATCTTGCCGACAACACCACCGCCGATCTCATCGATCTAGAAACCCACCACTATCGATCTCGCTGATCTTGAAACTCACCACGCTGATCTCCACCTCACCATTCCACCACGCCAATTAGCAAACCCATTACCCATGGTAGCAAACCCAATACTAAAATCCACCAACCCACGACCAAAACCAACCCATGACTGCAAACCTACCCACGACAGCAACTAAAGAGAGATAGCAATAAAGAAGAGAGGCAGACCACCCCAACACCACTGACCCAGACCCACATTGCCACACAACCTACACCGCCACCACTGCCACATCAACGAAACTTTTATGCCACGCCTACCTCTGTCGCTACCACCACCATATGGGGTTTTGGGTCTGAGAAAATGTAGTTTCTAGTTTAAGGAGTAGAGAGGGTAGAACAAGAACAAGGGAGAGGGAAGAGATGGAAGACAGAGAGAAATGAAAGAAAGAGAGATAAAGTATAAATTTATACGATACTATAGCAGAGGGAATAAAATATATTAAAAATTATAGAAGGGAGCTACAGTACTGTCATTGATAAGGGTAAAATTGTGAATGTGAATACTCATGAATATAGTATCATGAAGCGACGTTCAAAATAGACTTGTTGGCCTCACTTGTCATAAATGTCAGTCAAACAGCTTTAGGATGTCTACAGCTTTAGGAAGACGGGGTTAACTTGTCATAAATGAAAAGCTGACATTACTAAGCTAAAAGGAATAGGCGACGGACATAACAAGGTTGTCAGCTTCACTCATGAGAGACAACCTTGTTGTAAAGTATACAGCTCCACCCCATACCTAACGGTTGCATCTTGGGCACAATAAGTTGAAGATAGTAAGCTGAAGACAGTAAGCTGAAGAGTAAGCTGAAGACAATAAGCTGAAGAGTGAGTTAAAGATAGTCTGAAGACAGTAAGCTGAAGATAGTAAGCAGAAGACAGTAAGCAGAAGAGGAAGCTGATGAGAATAAGTTGAAGAGGGTAAGCAAACCTCCATCGGGATCCATTAGTAGTGACAATATTAGGGAGTCCACGAAGCTCACCGCATAGCCGACAAGTTGACCTTAGGCGAAGCTGACGACCCCGACGAGGGAGTAGGCGAAGCTGACGACCTTAACGAGGTAGTTGGCAAGGCTGATGACCCTGACTAGGGAGTAGGCGAAGCTGACGACCTCGACGAGGGAGTAGAAGAAGCTGATGACCCTGACGTGGCCTTGCTTATAAGGAAATGTCTTGTACCCCATGCTTAGTATTAGTTTCCTACAAGGAAAGGATTCCGCAATACACGCTCATAAGGATTCTTATAAGAAAAAGACTTCTAACCTAAGGAAGAGATGTCAACCCTCTACTACTATAAAAGCCCCATTACCCTCACTAGCCAAGGTACGCATAATTTATCCCTCTTTAGCACTCTAGAGTTGCGAGAAGTTCAAACTTGACCTTTAGAGGGTATTTGGCCTGTACCACACCGGTACTTCTCTTAAGGTCTTCAGCTTTTGTGTTGTGCAAGTTCTTGTGGAGAGCGTGTGAGGACCGTGTGGCTTATTGATGATTTTTCGGCATCATCAGTTAGCGCCATTTGTGGGAAAAAACGTGATTTGAAAGCCATAACATCGCCTACCGGACAAAAAGTTGCATGGTGCTCACTCGGTTGATGGTGACTACCAATGACATTCAAGAGAATGAGCCACCCACGACTGCCCTCGAGAGACAGGTTCAAACTCTCATCGCTGCTATAGAACACCTCACCAAACAAAACCATGACTTGGAAGAACAGTTACGCCAGAAGAACGCGGGTTACGACACTCAGCAAGAGGACCAAGAAGGTACCAGTGCTGAGCGAAGAGACCAAGAGGGGTCGGAAGGTAGTAAAGCCCCAAGCAGACTAGAGTGACAAGATATGAGCTGTCCCGTCACTGATATGGCTCCACCCTACATTGTCGCAAAGATGCAGGCGATGAAGGAATAGATGGATGTCATGATGAATGCCCTCAAAGGACGGGTGTCCAGCGACTTTGATGATCTGGTCCACCAAACCGACTCGCCGTTCACCACGTCTGTCAACTCTTTCCCCCTTCCACCAAAGTTCCGTATGCTGTAGGTGGAAAACTACGATGGAAACAAAGACCCTCTAGATCATTTGGAGTCCTTCAAGTCCTTGATGCACCTTCAGGGGATAGCTGAAGAGATCATGTGCAGAGCTTTTCCCACCACGCTGAAGGGACCCGCAAGGATATGGTTTAATAGGCTGACGCCTAACTCCATCAGTTCTTTCAAGGAGCTAAGCACCCAGTTTGCTTCGCACTTCATCGGGGGACACAGGTATAAGAAGTCTACAGCATGCTTGATAAGCATCAAGTAGCGGGAAGATGAGATGCTAAGATCTTACATAGCATGCTTTAACAAAAAGGTGCTTTCAATCGATGAAGCTGACGATAAGATACTTGTAGCCGCCTTCACAAATGGGCTGCGGAAGGGTAAGTTTCTATTTTCACTATACAAGAACGACCCAAAGACTATGTCGGACGTGCTTTACAGGCCAACCAAGTAAATGAATGCTGAAGACATGCTTCTGACTCGAGAGAAGAGAGAAAGGCAAGAGGATACGAGACAAGATAGAGGGTGGAAGATGGCAAGAACTGGAGACGCTTGACGAACAGAAGCTACACCACCCGTGGAACACCAAGCACCTACGGGAGGCTACTAGTAAAAAGGATAGCATGAAGAGCAGCACCCCTTTATTTCTAGTTTACCTTAGTGAATTTTAGCTATATTCCTCAGTTTTTCTATTTACTTTAGTTTTTGCTACAATAACTCTTTTAAAGCCCAAAGGGCAAGTCTTTGTTTTCTTTTTAAGAACTACTTTTTCTACGAATGCATGGTTTATTATAATAAATGGAGTTTATTCAGACATGGCCAAAGTCGCCTACGGGTGGACGGTCACTATGCTAAGTTACTTATGGGTAGATGCGTGGCTAAAGTCGCCTACGGGTGAACGGTTACTACATTAAGTCACCTACGGGTAGATGCATGACCAAAGTCTACTATGGGTGGATGATCACCATACTAAGTCGCCTACAAGTAGACGACGAAAAAGGTGACGAGGCACCAAAATCTAGTCACCTCAATTAGTCCACGACCCCAAGTGGACGACTCACAAGGTGACGGGGTACCAACACTTAGTCACCTTAACAAGTCCATAAAGTGGAGGAATCCAAGTCTACAAAGTAGAAGACCCTATTATACAGTCCATCAAATGGACGACCTCATCTCAAGAGGATGAAATGTTATCAAGTCCATAAAATGGACAAGCTTATTAAGTCCACAAGATGGACGATTTCATCCTAGGAGGATGAAAAAATTAACCATGTGTTATTAAGCTGGGCGACCTTATTAAGTCCACAAGGTGGACGACCTTATTAAATCCACAAAGTGGACGACCTCATCCTAAGAGAATGAAAAATTATTAAGTCCACAAAGTGGATGAGTTTATCATTAAGTCTACAGATTGGACGAGTCAGTTAGTAATACCCACGAAATGGACGATTGCGCCAAGTCCCCAAAGCGGACGAGCCCATAAAGCTGACGAGTTCGTCCACCAGAGGATATGACTAATATTACAAGACGACGGTTTTAACATAAAAGATAACGAGATGAACAAGTCTATTGAAGAGACGAGCTGGAATTGTCCAAATGAAAAGGACTTAAACTCCATGAACCTGTCAGTTTAAGATGACGAGATCATGGAGTGGGGGGCAACTGATAAGGGTAAAATTGTGAATGTGAATACTCATGAATATAGTATCATGAAGCGACGTTCAAAATAGACCCGTCGGCCTCACTTGTCATAAATGGCAGTCAAACAGCTTTAGGATGTCTACAGCTTTAGGAAGATGGGGTTAACTTGTCATAAATGAAAAGCTGACATTGCTAAGCTGAAGGGAATAGGCGACGGACATAACAAGGTTGTCAGCTTCACTCATGAGAGACAACCTTGTTGTAAAGTCTACAGCTCCACCCCATACCTAACGGCTGCATCTTGGGCACAGTAAGCTGAAGAGTAAGTTGAAGAGTAAGTTGAAAATAGTAAGCTGAAGATAATAAGCTGAAGACAATAAGCTGGAGACAGTAAGTAGAAGATGAAGCTGATGAGAACAAGCTCAAGAGGGTAAGCAAACCTCTATCAAGATCCATTAGTAGTGACAATGTTAGGGAGTCCACGAAGCTCACCGCATAGTCGACAAGCTGACCTTAGGCGAAGCTAACGACCCCGACGAGGGAGTAGGCGAAGCTGACAACCCCGACGAGGGAGTGGACAAAGCTGACGACCCTAACGGGTAGTTGGCAAAGCTGACAATCCTGACAAGGGAGTAGGCGAAGCTGACAATCTCGATGAGGGAGTAGGCGAAGCTGACGACCCCGACGAAAGAGTAGAAGAAGCTGATGACCCTGACAAGGGAGTAGGCGAAGCTGACGACCTTGACGTGGCCTTGCTTGGTCTCCACGTTTGCATATATAAGGAAATGTCTTGTACCCCATACTTAGTATTAGTCTCCTACAAGGAAAGGATTCCGCAATATACGCTCATAAGGATTCTTATAAGGAAAATATTTCTAACCCAAGGAAGAGATGTCAACTTTTTACTATTATAAAAACCCTAATACCCTCACTAGCCAAAGTACGCATAATTTACGCCTCTCTAACACTCTAGAGTTGTGAGAAGTTCTAACTTGACGTACGGAGGGTATTTGGCTGGTACCACACTGGTACTTCTCTTAAGGTCTTCAGCTTTTGTGTTGTGCAGGTTCTTATGGAGAGCGCGTGAGGACCGTGTGGCTTACTAATGATTTTTCGACATCATCAGTCATATATGTAAAAAGGCACTGTAGCAAGATTATAAATTTTTTTAGAATTGGAAGACCGGGTAATGGCGGTTTTTTGTGCTTTGATGCTAAATTATACCAACATATACCATTTAGAAAACCTGATGTGAATGCTTTTACAGCTAAATATACTTCAACAAATGAAGTAACTATCGACTTAAGTTTTTGTGGCTTACTCCCAATTTTACGTTCAACTGGCATCAAAACTATCATTGATAACCCACCCATGGGAATGTTTGCATAAAATCTTCCTGTTTACTGATAAAATTTCATGGACCATTGAGAACAAATTAATAGTATCAATAATTTAAGAGAACTTGATATGGATGTCAAATTTAATAGAGAAAATGATAAGGCTGCTGATTTCAAGACTCTCTTAAGTTGTGGCTATGGGGAAGTCAAGAATGTGTAAGTAAAAAAATATCAACATATATAAGTGTGTGTTTGTGGTTTTTGACATTATGTTTTTTAATCAAATATCATTTTTTTTTATCATATAAGATTGTATGAAGATCAAAAGGAGATTTCCATACTAAAAAGATTAATGAAACTAAGACATTTGTATTGTCTCTATAATATGCTTATAGCTTCATTCTTATTTATTAGATAACTTTTACTTCCAAGAAAAAATTTTAGACCACTTAAATATTAGCATTTCTTAATTATGCAGATTGATTAATGTTTTTTTTTTGAGAGGCAACAACTAGTTAACTTAAGATGATTAGGTGATTAAAATTTAGATTAATCAATCACGGCCATAGTAAATACCAAATCTAAAAATCAAAGAAACAAATACAAGAAAAACACAAATTTGGTAACAAAATGAAAATTGATGGAGAACACGTCAAAAGAATAACCACTACAAGGGTGTCTTTACCCTAATGAGGAAATTCACTATAGAACATAATTTGTACAATATCTAGTTCAAACCCATGACCCTAGACACAACTTTGTTAATGCTACCCCTCATCAAATTCAGACTTTTTGAACTCTTTGTACATGAACTCCTTTTCATGAACTTCGGCTGTGATCACAATCAAACTCTCTGATATCGACCCCAAGGACCGTTCTTGAAGGTTTGAACTCTGCAACAACACAATGGGATTGTTAGTTCTTTGGCTCCAGCTCTAATCATCAAAAAATGTAGAAACTTCCTTGTGAATATTGACTCTGGAACTCTCTTATTAATTAAGTTTGAAGCTTTTGGTTTTTAGGGAAGATGGGGTTCAGTGTTTGATGAATTTCTGGGACTCTAATAGTAATAACAATAGGGGTCTTGAAGTGGCGGTGGAATTGTTATATCACTTGGCTTTTTGTCAAACTATTGCTGAAGTTATTGTTTCAGAAGGGGTTATAGGTAGGCTTATAGGGGTCTTGAATTGTGGTGTGTTAGGTGTGAGAGTTGCGGCTGCTAAAGCTGTTTATGAGTTGGGGTTTAGTACTAGAACTCGAAAAGAGACTGGTAAATGTGGATGTGTTGGTCCTTTAATCAGAATCTTGGATGGTAAGGCTGTGGAAGAGAAAGAAGCTGCTGCAAAGGCTTTGTCAATTTTAATGTTGTATGCTGGGAATAAGAAGGTTATTAAGAAGGATGAGAGGGTGATTGTGAGTGCAGTTCTGCTTTTGGACCCTTTGGTTCAGAATTTGGATAAGAAATACCCTGTCTCCATATTGGCCCCGCTTGTGCATTCAAAGAATTGTAAAAAACAAATGGTTGCTGCTGGTGCTTGTCTGTTCTTGCAGAAGCTTGTTGAGATGGATATTGAGGGGTCTAAGAAGCTTCTTGATAGCCTCGGTCGGAGTAAGATATTGGGGGTGTTTTCCAGACCTTAGCAATGGAAAGTGAGCTTGAATTGGAACAAGCATGGTTATAGGAACATGAGGATGGTTCGTTGATCTGTATGTAAAAATAGTTGTGTTTATTTGTTTCAGTTTTTGTTTATGGTTTTATCTATTTTTATGCTTATAATCGCAGTTAGTTTGCGGTAGAGAAGAAAATGTTACTAGCTTCATTGTTGATGCATACTTCTTTGTAGAGACATAATCTTAGGTTTGGTTACCTAACTCGGTTGGAGTTGATTGTTTTTTTTTTTTATTTTCACCCAAATACTCAATAATAAGTGTTGGTAGCTAAAAAAAAAAAAATCAAATTTAGGTTTTCTCTCTTTGATGCGCAATACTAGTTTCTCTAAAACCTTGTGAAGACGTGCCCATAATGCCTATTATATGTTTTTTTTTTTTTTTTTTTTGAATACTAAGTATTAACACACACAGAAAGAGGAGAAATTTTTTTAAAGAAACTTACAGTAATGTATATCCAAAAGGGCCTAATTTATGTTTGTAGATAGAATATATAAACTTAGGCAGCAATTGACTTCGATAAAACACATTAGATTGAAAATTCTCAATTCTTGACCAATCAAGTAGCAATTAAACATTAGTCAAAACCATCTTTCAACCGATTGAGAAGTGATCTAAAGGCTGTCAAAATTTTGACTAAAAGTCTTATTGGAGTTGTGACATCACTAAAAAAGGTATGTGACATCAAGTATGGTCTAATAATGAAAATAGTAAAACAATGATTATCTCCCCAAAATTTTAGCAAAAATGATGAACTTGTTATTTGCTAAGTTAGGATATGTTAGGATTATTAAAATGTGTTTGCAATGTGAAAGCATCCATAATTTCTTATAACATATGGTGAATAAATGATTGATGGTTGGCCAATTAGTCATATGCCTGCAAGAATGAAGAACACTTGGAGGGGGAATCAATGTGCGTTAGTCTGATCACTTTGATGTCAAAGTCCATGGAACGTCTAGATGAACTGATTTAGAGAAACTGAAGGATATGTTTTTTGTGAAAAGTTAACGAATGTCTATGTCATGGTGGATATTCTAGGAATGTAGCTACCAATTCTCACAATGGAAGTAACAATCTATGGATATTGTGTTTGGTCCATTGTGCTTGGGAATTTGTGAACAATGGAAATGGTAAGTCAATGTGGAATTAACAAGTAGCCAGTTGCAATATGTCTCATAAGATCATTGTTGAAAAGAGTGATAAAAGGTGTGGTCCTAGAATTATTCATTGAGGTCAGGCTCTACATTTTGGTCATACCAATTTAGGTGATGACGTGGCTTGGTATCAATGTAATCTTTATAATATCTAAAAGCATAAGTGAAGAGAAAGTTTAACTAAGAATCAAAATTAATTTTTATTGCACTCAAATTTTGTACCAACTTATCATTTGATGTCAATGTCTTTATATTTTAAATACACTTTAATTTCATGTTACATGTCCTTCCAATTATACTTTAACTAGCTCGTAACCCCACGCATGAGACACATTTACAAATAAGTATAACTAAATGAGTATTAAAATTTTAACAAGCTTATATATAATATATATAATGTTTGTATATTTGAAAATATAAAATAGCTATTAATAAAATAAATATAAGTTTATTTGAAACAAATGGGAAAAAAAAATTATTGTTATCCATGAAATTCTCAATTTTAGTTTGACCAACCATTATTTATATAATAATAACATTATTATTATAAGAAAAATGAATCAATGATGGTAATTTTTCTTTTTAGGTTTATTAATTAAGAAAATGAAATTGGACTCCTTGATTTTTGTAGTGTTGTAAATAGTTGCACCAAAATTAAGAAAATTGGATGCGACACATGGCATTAGGGGTGGTCATCAATCGATCAAGCCATACAACTGCACCTAAACCGACTAAAACCATCCACAAAATAGAGTAACCGCACTGCATTATGCGGTGCAGTGTGCGGTTTTATGATAAGAAAACTACACAAAACCGCACCACACCCATACATATATATTTATTTTACATTAAATATATTAATAATTTAATATTATATGAAGTAGGTGGCCAGCCCAGCATTATTGCATTTCAATTTCACGTTAAAAATGACTTTGTTTGGTTAAATACAAAATCAAAAGTTCAAAACCTCATTTACTTCTCCATCTCACACTTTCACAAAATCAAAAGTTCAAAGTCTAATATTATTACTTTGTTTTATATATATTAATTTGTGGTACTTTTAGTTTACTATCAATCTATCACGGAGGTTTTTATTATTTTTTTTGTCTTGTATATATTTGTGTTACCATTTTTGTTACACAAGTTATATTTTATATATATATATATATAAACTTATTGTCATATTATTATGGTTATTAATAGCAAACTAGTAACTAGCCATGACATCTTGAAAAATATACTATCTTAAAATCGACCAAACCTTACCTTATACACAGCACTAAACCGCACTGCATCGCACATGTGACTACAAAATTGAGGTGCGGTGCGGTACTTAAAATAGCCCAAAAATGCACCGAACCACACCACAAACACCACTATATGGCATACAATTAGAGTCTAATTATATATATATATATAGTGTATCAATTATACTTACATACAAATTAATATATTTAAACTTAGAAAATATAAAAATATTCAATTCAAGTTTTATTATACTGCATTCTTGTATATGCAGAGATTATAAGCTTGTTTCTTCAAAATGAGAAGAATAATTACAATTAATTGGGAATAAGTCTTACCATAATTATAATTGATTAATCATAACACATTTTTGGGAAGTGAAGGAAAGCTTGGCTCCTTCTCAGCAGTTGTTTCCTCCCTCCCAAATTTCAATTAAGATTGTTGATGCTGGTGTGAGTTATCGCTTTCTTGTCATTGCCTCCATTGTCAGAGACTAGAGAGGGGAGCTACTATTTGCTTGCTCGATGAAAACGAACACCATGCTCCTTCTCTAGGCTGAAGCTGAAGCTATTAAGTGGTGTTATCCTTGGCATCAAATTTGGATTTTGAGGCAGTGATTGTTGAATCAAATTCCCAAATTTGTGCCAATCTCCTTTCGGAGTTGGAGTCTACCCCTCCTTAGCGTATCAAATCCATCACTGCTGATTCTCGAGCTCTCTTGGTAGATTCTCCAAGCATCTCAATTCGTTGGGTGCCTAGGCAATGCAATTCTACTTCTCACGCTCTAGCAAAATGGACTTTAAAATGTAATTTTTTTTGGCTCCTTTGATGTCGACAATAGTCCCCCTTGTTTTGTTTCAGTTGTGAAAGGTGAGGCTAGTCGGCCTTTGTAGTTTGGTTTTCTCTTAAAAAAGATTTATGTTCATAAAAATAAAAAATAATTTAAAAATAATAATAATAAAAAAATTAATAAAAAGAAAGCAAAGGAAAGCTGCCAATGGTCGTGCTCGTGCTAGTGGGCCTCCTAAGGAAGACTTTATGCATCAATATGAAATGTGCTATCCGGCACTAAAATTGGTATTGCAGCCAAATCAGCTTACTTGGAGAGTCACGGTACAGTGCAGTGCGGTTTTAGATCATTTTTAGCACTATAGTTTGTGGTGTAATTTAACTAAAATTATAACTGTATCACACTTTATTTTTGCAATCATATGTGCGGTGCGTTGTGGTGTAACACTTTATTTTTGCAGTCATATATGCGGTGTGTTGTGATGCAGTGTAGTTTAGAGTTTAACCAAAACCATAATCGCACCGCACCTTATTTTTGTAGTCACATGTGCTATGCGGTGTATAAGATGTGATTTGAACGACTTGAAATTGGTATATTTTTCAAATTTTGGGCTTTCCTATCCAGCCCAAAACTACTTTTTCCCTTTGTTTTGGGCCAAATTTTAAACTATTGAGCTAATTTTTCCTTATTTTGAGCTGGCTTTCCTAGTCGACACTTGCTTGGGATATCAAATTTTTTTTTTTTTGAAAACTCGGGTTATTGAACTATTAATAATATATTTAATATTAAAAATAAATAAATATATTAATATATAGAGAGAGGGTGTGGTGCGGTTTGTGCAGTTTTCTTATTATAAAACCGCAAATAATAAAACCGCAAACCGCACTGCATCATGCGGTGTGGTGCACTGTTACTTGCAGTGTGGTGCATTTATGCCATTTTGTGGGCGATTTTGGTGCGATTTTTATGGTTTGTACTGTTTGGTGAACACCCCTACTCACTGGTGCAGATTGCTTGTGAGTGGAGGCACAAAATAGAAACCTGACATCCTTATCTATATTATTTATAAAAAAATTCTCTTATTTGGACTAGGTTTTATGTGGTTCAAAAATATCTCTAAATCTTACGTTTAACAAGAAAAATCTTGAAGACAATCAGGTAAAAATATTTCTCCAATTTCACTTAAAATACATACAAAATAGGACACTTTCCTACTAATTCATGTCTTCGAAACAAAACTTATCCAAACTTTTTTTAAAAAAAAATTATAATTATAACACTAGACCAACTATAAATAAAAAATAAAAACTCATTGCATGCACAATACAAGGCTAGTAATTTATAAAAATACTTAACAAAAACTTCTTTTATTTTTTATTCTTATAATTCAATAATCAAAGGAGGAAGATTTGAATCCACAACTTAAAATTACTTTTTTGCCTACCCATAACAATTAATAATAACCAACTACTTAGGATTTGTTGCGAAAATATTGTGGACATAATATTTCTAAAAAAAAAAATACTTAGCTGCTACAATCTTGACAAAAACCAAAAAGGCAGAAACCAAACAAAAACTTCTAGTTAGCTCATAAATCTCATGGAATTTAGTTTTTGTTTTTTCCACAAAACTCCAAATAAGAGAAAACTTGGTGGGTCTCAGAAATTAGAATGGGTTAACCATCCCTGAACCCTAGATCTTATTTGTTTGATCTTGAGCCCCACCTAGGAGACCATACCACACTAAGAGCATCCTCTCTGGGCATGCTAAATGGCATATGTAGGAGTGCTTTACCATTTTCACACAAAAACCAAGCTTTATCAGGCCTTCTAAAAATCAACTATAGCAATTTTTTTTTTGCAATAGTGCTACAATGCAATTTTAAAGGTAGAATTGCACTATAGCACAATTCTAAAACAAAAAACTAATATTTTATTGTGTCAATTCCGCCCTCTGTCTCATGTCTCTCTCTCCGTCTCTCAATCTCTAATTCTTTCTCCTTTTAGTCCTCACTCACTCCCTCTCTTCAGACTTAAAACTCCATAGCCACCACACCATGGCCTGACCCATTGTCACCGGCCATGGCAAACCACCACCCACTCATTATTTCTCTTCTTTCTATCGTTGCAGATCAGTGTGGTGGCGTGGAGATCGGCATTTGGCGTAGAGATTGGTGTTTGGGTGTGGTGTGAAGATCGGCATTGGGCTATAGGTTTGCCATGGGTTGCGTGGGTTCGAATCAGTGTGGGTGATCAGTGTTTAGGTGTGGTGTTTGGGTGATCAGCATTGGGCTGTGGATTTCTACAGGTAGGTTTTTTTTTTTTTTTTTTTTGGTTGTTGATGGTAGATTATGGGTTGCTGGTGGTGGTGGTGTCAGGTGTGTGTAGTGTAGTGGTGGTGGGCAGTGGTGGGCACGTGGTGATGGTGGTTTCTATAAAATTTGTGGTTGTTGAACAGAAAGAAGGAATAAATGCTTTGTATTGTAAATGATGGTGATTGGGAGATATATTATTTTATTGTGTAGAAATATTATTTTAATAAGTAGAGTAGGAAAATAAAAGCTTGGATGTTGGGAGTGTTGTAAAATGGTATGGTATAAATAATAAAGTAGGTTTTGAAATAGTAAAACAAAATAGTTTGTAGATATCGAATGCGAATGCTCTAACACCTTGGCCCTCAACAAATAAAACTCTGGAGCAAACAATATGACTAATAACAGACTGAGTGAGAGCATAACCATGAGAATTACACTCTCCTCCTCGATCATCATTGGGTTCAACTACTCCCAGAGTTTGTCAATCTCGTCATCTTTAGCAAGATATCTAAAATGAGAGTTTATGAACACACACCAAAAAAAAAAAAAAAAGAATGTCACACCTACTAATGTGATAGATTGTTAATAATAAGTAAAAAAAATAATGTCAGTAATAGCCTTAAATGAAAATCAGTTGAAACTTGTTAATTTAACAAATGTGAAAAATTTTGTGAAATATCTTCCATATATGTAGCATTAAATGTGAAAAATGCAAACTGGCATTAACATGTACCCTCTAGGCCCCGAAAGGTCTCGTCACATAAGCATTAAATGTGCCTCGCAAAGCCTTCAATCTGCATTAGATGCAATTCGACCTGTCCCCAACCTATGCTTCGAGGCAAGTCGCCGTGAAATACATCTCATCAGTTGAACTATTTGGGCAATCTTACACGTGACAGAGAGCTTGTTTTCTTGACCTTAATTACACAAGAAATATTGCCCGCTGTTCTATATAAATAATTAAATATAAATATACTAATCTCCATGACTGGCCGAGAAATGAAAAAAAAAAATCCCTCTGCTAGACCTAACATTACTTTGGTACACTCTATTATAGCTAACTTTACCATCAATGTGTCTTCGGCCAGGCCCACCCCCAAGTAGGCCTAAGTGCACTTAAGTGTCTTCCTTTTGGGCAAAATTTGCCAAATAGTATATTTCCCAAAAAAATTTAGGCGTGTGGCATGTGTTTAAAGTTATTTAGTAAAGTAGATTGTTTTTGAAAATCAACTTTGGCAAAATCAACTTTGGGCTGGAAAACGAACGCTATAGCGGCGTTTTTTTAGTGCCTATAGCGGCGTTTATAGAAAACGGCACTATAGGGTACCTATAGTGGCGTTTTTACAAACGCCACTAAAAAAAACTCCACTATAGTGTGCGTTTTCCAGTCCAAAGTCGATTTTGCCAAAGTCGATTTTCAAAAACAGTCTACCTTCTTAAATAACTTTGAACGCATGCCACGTACCTAATTTTTTTTGGGAAATATACTGTTTGGCAAATTTTGCCCTTCCTTTTGTAGATCGGTCCGCCTATGAATACACCTATGTCCAATTTCATAACATGTTTTAGGGTTTGTTTGGGATCTGATATTATTTTGTTGAAACTAAACTTTTTTTGCTGAAAATACTGTAAATAAAGGTAAAAGTTAGTTGAAATAGTACAATAAGACCCATGAATAGTATCAAAAAGTACAGTAAGGTCATGAATTGTAGCAAAAATAAGCTGAATAGTAAAAGGACAAAGTTTAACTACAAAATTGGTTATAGCCTTAAGCTACGAACTCACTTAATAAAATAAATATTACTGCATATTTTGAAAATCTAACCGTTGAATTACATGTTTTTTACGCTCTTAATACACATGTCAATTTTTGTATCAATCGAATATTATTTACTATATAATCTATAATCTTATATTTTATGCATAATTTTAAATTACAAAAACTTGCAATTTAAAAATTTATTGATGACATAGCTATTGATCTTTAATTTTCTTGAAATTTTGCAAACATAGAGGATATAAGAAGAAGATGTAATCCAATGGTGGATTTGTCAAAATTCACCTCCAATAAAAAGATATTGAGTGAGTTTGTAGCCTAAAGCTACAATCAATTTTGTAGCTAAATTTTGTGCATAGTAAACTAAGCTAGCCTTTTAAAATAAAGCCAAACGCACATTTAGTGTTAATTTATGATTAGATTATAACACTTTTATATGAGACAACTACTGATACTTGCTGAAAAGTAAATTTAGGTGCACTATTTACAAGATGACAATATTATGGATTTAGATGTGTGCTTGGTTATGTCTCTAGAGTTTTTCTTTGTCAATAATGTGAGTTATTTGGCAAAAGAGGACATGATTAATTACCAAGTGAGACTATTCCTCTTGTAGAACCATTTTTATTTTCATCCACTTAAAACAATTATTTAAAATTTAAGAGCATAGGATGAAATGATAGATAAGATTGTTTTTATATTTCACAGAAGATTGTGCTTACATATATTTGAAAGGTGATGGGCAGGTACCACCAACCTCATACCTCCAACGTAGTACCACCCCTTCCTTAAACTAATAAGGGACAAGTAAAAAGTTGATCTCAATCTCATTCGATAACTGTTGCCATTAATCCCACTCACACCCCAACAATGCATCATAGTCTCACCATTAAAACCTTCCGCTTTTTTGATGATATTTGCTAGTGAGTATATTTAGACATTTGGAATAATATGTATGATAATGCACAAAATCGTCAGTGAGTTGATCGTCCATACATGTGCCAATGGGTGTACTTGTAGAACAAAAGAGAAGAACCAAACAGAGAGCACCGATGAGATGCCGGCCAAAGACCCTAAGTCAGTGATGGAATAATCTCCTAAGAACTCAAAAGTGCAAAAGTTGGGTGAATTTGCATACCTCAAAAAAGTTAGGGTTTGTTGTTTATATAGTAGTGGAGAACTGACTCGAATCCCTTGATCCAGGGAAATTTCATTGTAGAAAGAAGGATCCCAAGATACTTGGGATCACCTTCCCATATATATGAGATTTGATTGTGTGGTAGGATCTTCAGTCGTGATGCACAAGTAATTTCCATGTATGGACATATGAGTGGACCCTACGCAAGTTCCATAGGAAACCCTAAGGTGATGGGTCGTTAGGATTAGGGGTTGGATTGTCAACTTGGATTCAACGGCCCATAGGGTTGGTCATCCCTTTGGGATTAGTTTCAGTGTAAGGACGATGATCAGACGAGGAAGGTTCGTCACGCAAGGAAGGTTTGGCACCCCGTGGCAATCAATCAAAAATTATCCTTATCCAAACCGGTGGGTCAAGAGGATGCATGACATCCTTCGACGAATCTCTGATGATGGAGTCGATCAACATGAGAACAATCCAATAGGTCAGGAGGATGTGTGATGGAGTCAATCTTCATGGTCATGATCTGATGGGTCAAGAGGATACGTGACGGATCCCTAATGACAAAGTCGATCGGCATGGTCACGATTTGATGGGTCAAAAGGATGCGTGACAGATCCCTAATAACGGAGTAGATTGGCATGGTCACAATTCGATGTGTCAAGAGGATGCGTGACATTCTTCGACGGATCCCTGATGACGAAGTCAATCGGCATGGTCATGATCCAATGGGTTACGAGGATGCGTGACATCCTTCGACGGATCCCTGATGATGGAGTCAATCGGCATTGTCACGATCCGATGGGTCAGGAGGATGCGTGACGGATCCCTAATGACGAAGTTGATTGGCATGGTCACGATCCAATAGGTCAGATATGCTGACGACCCTTGATACGTGATGACCATCAGGGCAAAGTATATTGTATAGTGATAGGAAAAGTACCTGATGATGCTTTTAGTAATCAAAAACTTTTTGGGTGAGCTCATCATACTTTTAGTAACAGACTCTAGAGTGTTAAAAACTATCTGAATGGTGAAAATATTCTCTATCACTGTATATATATGATTTTGATGTTAAAGACAGTTTTATTGAAAAGGAAGCCCATCGAGCTAATAATTGCTGGACTCTCTTAATTTATAAATCAGATACCGAGATTTTTCTGGGCCCTACAATGACTTGCACTGACGTAATAGTAATCCCTGGCCTACAATGACTTGGTATTGAAAGGTAGCTGTAATTCACATGAAGATTCTTTAATTGGGGTGGCAGCTATTCATGCTTTCTGGTTTCAAGCCATTCAGGTTGACGAGTATTACAATGAATGGTTAAGAAAAAAATTGAAACCCATTGCTGAAGTGGAGGCATCCTAACACAATTTTTATCATAAAAATATATATAATTAGTCAAATTATTTTTATAAAAAAGTAAATATAATTACTCATATATTAAAATTCTTACTTAAATTAATACTATTTATGATATTTTTTTTTTAAATTTTTAATAAGGTAGAACCTGTGATGATTTTTGTTAGGTGGTGATTTTTATTGACTATATGTAATTGGTTTTTTTTTTTTTTTTTTTTTAAATTTGATAGTTTATTAATATTAGATTCTTAGTATTTTGCACTCATTAATTCACTTGATACAAAAATTAAAAAACTTAAGTAAATACATGACACAAACTTAAGTAGATAATTATAATATGGACCTCACATAAATTTAGACACATGACATAAAAGTGTAAAACTAGATTTTAATTTTAAATTCTAAACTTTTTCTGAACTTTACCTATTAACATATATATATATATATATAATTATATAATTTAGAATAGAAACGGTAGCACTAAAGCAGTAAAGCATATAAAAAAGTTTAGAAATGCCCAAAATTAAATTAGTCGAAGAAAAGTATTCTACCAACATTTGGGAGCAGAACACCCCTCACCTTTATCAACTACAATCTGCGGGTCCAAACTATGAATACATTGGCCAGCCAACTAAACTTTAATTTCTTTTTTCCTGTTAATAAACATATGATAACTCAATATCATCATAAGTTGAGTGACCATGATAATTACTGGGGCCAGATTTTAATCATTTTAACACATAACAGGACCATGATTTTAGTTTATCCACAGCATAATTCCATATTCTCAATAGGAAGTAAATTACTCTAATAGATTTGCCAACATGAAAATTCACTTCTTCTTCTGGACTAACTATGTTTAATTGCAGCCATTATTTGATATTTCCCATTTGGATGGTAACTGGAATTTTGTTAAGTCTCCCTTGGTATACAAAGGAGCACGCTCATCTCAATTTCACTTAAAATGTTGTGACATTGATACACATTTAGATCTGCAATATGTAAATCGATCAACTTGAGAGGATTCTAATACTTTGACAAAAGCTCCAATTTCCCCCCCTTGATTAGCGGCTCTCAGAATCCTGCTTCATGATTGAGCAAGGCTTTAAAAAAAAATCCAATAGTGCAAATATCAAACTTGTGGATTCTATTCCTCAGAATTTCATAAGAAAAGTATTTGAAACAACTATATGGACAACATCAAACAACAACAACAGTAAATCTCAAAGCCTCGAACACCAGCCACTGTAAATTCTTTCAGTTGTAATAACTTAAACAAAGAAACAATCAACTATGATGAAAGAAGATAAGAAAGCTCCCCTTTTCTAAAACGCCCTACTTCTCCTAGTGACAGCATAGCTTCTGCTTCTTGGATATACATCTGTGTTGACCTTGATATCTTCTTCGAATTCACACGGCTTGTCTTCGTCGATCCTTCCAATACCTACACTGCGGCTTCGAGGCATATCATCAGGCCCCGCTATTGGAGACTTGGTAACCTGCTGTTTTTGAAGAGAATCCAACTGAGTTCTATTGCCTACACTCCTTGTCGAAGCAACCCTTATGAGCTCACTGTAATCTTCTTTGCTACTGGATTTGGTGGAGTTGGTGCTAAAGCTCTTAGGCAGGGTGGTGATTTGAGACGTGGGGCAAGCCACGGCCGCGCCAATGCCATATTCAAAGTGGCCAGAGCATTCAGTGATGCTATGGACATAGAAGTCCCTGATCTTGATCAGGAGCCTAATTGGTGCCTTGTACCAGCTGAGTTTTCCTTTTTTGGTACCTTCCTTGTTAACCATGTCGGTTCAAAAACACCAAGTACTATTTTCTTTGGTATAGATGTGTGTGTGATATGAACAAGAGAAGAGAACGACTAGAAGATATATTGGAAAAAAAAAGTTTGGTGTGGGAATTTCGGTAGTTAATTGGAAGATATGATCTGTGAAGTGTGAAGGTATTTGGATGTGATTTATTACATATGATGGTCTGTAAGTGGTGATGGGGACAATTTGGCAATATAAAAGTGATAGCATGAGAGAGAGAAATGGGGTTTAGCTTTTGGATATTGAATAAGGCCTTGTAGTATACCATACGGTCCAATGACCATTGAAGGACTGAAGCTTTGGAAGAACGTGGCGACTTTGTCAACTCAGTAAACTTGGTGACTTTGTCAAAGTAAAGCAAAGCTTGGTTTCAATATTAAACCACAAAAATTTTAAGGCCCTATAAAATGTCATAATTTCTTCTACAATTATTTATGCGACAGATTATGAGTGGTGGATTGAAGTAAAAATAACAGATAATCAATTACAGTCTACAAAATAATTGCAATAAAACTTGTGATATTTTATATGATACTAAAACTATACATTAAACAACAGTTATAAAAATATTTTTAATAGGTAGAAATCCAATATATGTTCCAAAACAAATAAATAAAACAGAAATATTTTGAAGATTAAAATTTAATAGATGACAAAGAAATTGAAATGGCCGTCCGAAGGTATCAAAGAGTCTTTTTTTTTTTTTTTTTTTGAATCGAAAGTATCATACTCTTTTCCTTTGCATAAATTTGGTCAAATATAAAAAGGATGGATTACTTTTCAAAGCTTTAAGGAACGACATAAATAAGGCAAGGTATTAAATAATCAATTGATAATTATATTATCACGGTCAGAATCTTTATTTTTATTTTTATTTTTTTGCAACATTAAAAAGGCTTCCGATGGTATACAGTGTATTGTGATTTTTAATTAATTGGTACGGATGAGTGAATCACAGAAGTGACTAATGGTAATAAATAGTGCTCAGATTATTTTTCTAATCAACATATAAAATTTCGTTTTCTTTCCCGGGGATAAAATTGCTTCTTTCCATGAATATTTTATTGTTACTTTGATGTAACTTTGATATATGAGGATAATTCTGTCCATTCGACGGAGAATTATATACAAACTGGCAGTGGCAATCACTTAAAAAAGAATCATAATAACTGGTTATTTGGTTCAATATATGACTGAAATTCATGTTATGCCATCCATACTCTATAGGCATCTAAATACAATTTTTGTTTTTCTTCTTGTTTCCTTAAATAAGTATACATGATGTTGGAATATTTTAATATTCTAATGTAATTTTAATGAATTAATATGGTGAATTGAATGAGAAAAAGTGTGATTTTCATGTGATCAATGAGCCTTAAGTGAGAAATTAGTACTTTATAAAAAATTCTATTAAAAAAAAAAAAAAAAAAACAAAGTTTAGCTACAAACTTGACTGTAGCTAAGGTTACAACTTTCTTTAATAAAATTAACATTGTTATATATTTTGAAAATCTAATTATTAGATTGCATGTTTTATGCTCTTAACACATATGTCAAGTTTTGTACCAATTTGGTGTTTTTTACTATATGATTCATAAACTTTTTTTTTTTTAATGCATAATTTTAGACTATAAAAGTTTACAATTTTAACAATTGATTAATGGCATAACTATTAATATTTGATATTCTAAAAATATTATAAGTATGAAGGATATAAGAAGAAAATATAATTCAATGGTAAATTTGTCAAAATTCACATTTAATAAAAAAATATTGAGTGAAGTTGTAGACTTAGGTTACAACTAAATTTGTAGCCAAACTTTATAGCCTTTAAAAAAAAAAAAAAAAATTATACCCAAATTTTGTCATAAAAAAATATTGAATCCTACATTGATAACGAAAGAGAATTTTTTTTTTTTTTTTTTTTTTTTAAAGAGAGTTTCAGCCTATGGCGTCTACTCTTGATGATATCATCAAAATAAGACACAAATTAGTTTTTGATATAAGTAAAGATTTAACCCCAAATCTCTTATTCAATAATTAACGATTTTACCAATTGAGTTAATTAGAACTCACATAAAAAAAGAGAATTTTTATTTATTTATATTTGTCGCATGAGTTATTAGGCTAAACTGTAAGTCCATCAAGTGAATGATAGGTGACATTACCAAGGAGCCATCAGTGATGTAATCAGATGATGATTACCGAAATTAATTAATTCTATAACCACTTAATCACTAAAAAAAAAGACGCGTTGGCTCCAAATTTGATCAAATATATAATCAAAAAGACTTGTCGGCTCCAAACAATGGAATTTGATCGGATATATAATCACTTAATCACTAAAAAAGATTATGAAATTTGATCAAATATATAATCACTTAATCACTAAAAAAATGCTTGTTGGCTCCAAAATTTGATCAAATATGTAATCGACAAGACTTGTTGGCTCCAAACAATGGAATTTGATCAAATATGTAATCACTTAATCACTAAAAGAAGAATATTTGTGGGCAAGGGTCATGCTTGTAACAAAATGTTTAAATTAAATGTTAAGTATAATAAAACATCTACTAGTTTGGTCCAAAACAATGGAATTTGATCAAATATATAATCATTTAATCACTAAAAGAAGAATATTTGTGGGCAAGAGTCATGCTTGTAATAAAATGTTTAAATTAAATGTTAAGTATATAATAAAGCATCTATTGTTCTATTTTATGTTTTCTTTTGTGAATTTTTGGTATACTCGTTTTTTGTCATATTTATAGTATATATGTGAAAATTATGAGTAGCTTAAGATTAATTTCAAGACTAACAAAGAATTTTGAAAAATGTGAAACTTGTAGTCAAACAAATATTACATAAAAGACTCATAAAAGTGTTGAAAGAAATATCAAATTACTTGAATTAATTTACAATGATTTATGTGAATTGTTCTATTTTATGCTTGCTTTTGTGAATTTTTTATATACTTGTTTTTGTCATATTTATAGTAGATATGTGAAAGAAAACTCTAATCGGGTTAACAAATGTTATGTTAATTGAATCATTTCCTCCCTAAAATCTTTGAGGAAAAAGAATATTGATCATTTTTCATGTTTTAAATAGGATGCCACATATAAAAATAAAAAAAAAAAAAAAAACACTAAAATCACACGTTTTGAGTTGTGAAAGGACAATACAAACCCTAAAATACTTTAAATAGGTCGCTTCTCAAAAAAAAAAAAAAAAACTTTAAATAGGTATAAGAGCTATCACTTATGCTTATGCAATTAACAGTACAACTACAACCTATAAATTTTAAGATATTGAAAATAACATAATTTTTTAATCAGGTGACCGTTTGGAACCTCGCAATTTTCAGAGGAAATTAAAAGAATTAAAGTTGAAAAAAAATTGGGCTAGATTGTTTTGTTTTCATTACTAAGGAAGTTCTATAAAAGAATTCCAAAGTTCTGGGCCAATATGATGAGAAGGTGAATAGGTTGTTTGTCGAGGTTGCAAACAGACTTTAGGCTACAAATGTTTTGTATATAATGACTACTGTACTATTTATTGTTAATTTTTATTATATTAAATATCATTACAGTGGTTTTTCCTTTGAAGAGTTTTATATTGGTTTTTCACTTCATTGTTAAATTCTATATGTTCTTTTTACTAATTTAAATTTTTTTTTTTTTTTGGCTTGTGGTGCTTTAATATTGTGGTATATTAATCGGTTGATTGTTAAATCTAAAATTAAGTTATAATTAATTTGTTGCTTAGAACTTTTTTTTTCTTTTTTGTTGAGAAGAATTGTTGCTTAGAACTTTTAAGAGTCTAAATCAAGATTTTTCATATAAGATATTGAATTGGTTAATCTTAATGTACAATACAATGAATGTAAAGTTATATTTTTTTTATGCTTAAACACATTAGTACGCTACACATCAATAACCGTTTACTATCTGATCATCTGTCTATCTCTACCAAAAAATAAAAAATAAATAAGTAGCCTACACTAAGTGTTTACTAATTTATAATAATCTAAATATATTTCACAAAGATAATGTTTATAATTATTCCTACGTGTGTCTACCTATTAGAATATAAATGTCAACAAAATATGTTTTATCCCATAAAAAAAAAAAAAACAAAATATGTTTTATTATCCTTACATATAACTTGTCAGAAACTCAAGCTTTTAGATTAATTAACTCAATCTTCTGTTACACATTGGCAATTCTTATTGATTAATCAACTTAATTATTAGCTGGGCATTCCCAATCCTCACGTTGCTGGTATTGCCCACCGTCTAATCAGTAATCAATGGGAGATTGTTTGTTTGTCCCCCCCCCCCGCCATAAATGTCTAATCAAATTATCATGGTTGTTAGGCCTGCTAATTCAACATGAACCTGATCACTTTCAATTCACTATACTCAAACCTCTCTTACAATTGTGTAAGTAATTGGATTTGTCCTTAGCAGTTAGCATTTTTCATCTAACATGGAACGATTCATTTAAAAAAAAAAAATCCATGCGTGGCACAAAATAATTTGATCATGCCCTTTTCACGCAATCTTGCTTTATCATCTTCTTCAAAGAGAAGCCGCATTTTTTTTTCACAGTTTCTCACCTACCAAACTCTGTGCATGTTACAATTGTGAAATACGCTCACTTTCAATTCACTGTACTCAAACCTCTCTTTGCAACAATTACAAAGGGATAGTGACCCTCAATCTTGTAAGGGTCACATGTTTGCTAATGTTTTTGTAGCTTATTCAAGACACTTGGAAAAAGAAAATTCAAAGAGTGAAAATGAAATCAATTGATCTATGGTAAATGAAGTCAACAGCAATCCATGACATTCACTTTCAATTCACTGTACTCAAACCTCTCTTTGCAACAATTATAAAGGGATAGTGACCCTCAATCTTGTAAGGGTCACATGTTTGCTAATGTTTTTGTAGCTTATTCAAGACACTTGGAAAAAGAAAATTCAACGAGCAAAAATGAAATCAATTGATCTATGTTAGATGAAGTCAACAGCTAGCAATCCGTGACACCCACTTGGGGTGGGGTATCTATATTCTATAATCTCGCCTGAATACAAGTTGCTATGAGACCCATGATGATTGGGATGAAAGAATAACACCCCTTTAAGATAAGGTTTTTATAAAACAGAAGACCAAAATTACTTTTTAATTAAGATGCTCCAACCATACCCAAAACTTTTATTAATTCTCCTCATATCTATATTCAACATTAATATTTGCATACTTTCCACTCTCTTCCATTGTATCATCTTGTGTGGTAAATTCAAAAATTGCAAACCTTTCCTGCAACAAAAGCCTCACCAACATAAATCTTGCATCTTACTCCTTTCTTCTCTTTTGTACCAAAAAATAAGGAATTGAAATGGCAGATCAAATTCCGGCCCCATTTTCACAAAGATATGCGGTGGCACAGAGTTTGGTTTTTACATTTTATGTTTTTGTGTTTGGTTGGTGGCAAACCATGAGAGAATGCAGTTTGTCTTTGGTAGAAGATGAAGAAGTAAAACTATGCGAAATTGTAATGAACAATTATTTGGTGTCATCGTGTGTTCTATTTAAGATCTTATAATAGAATTATCTTTAAATCGGTTTTAAAAAATCTAAATCTAACTTTACTCTCCTTAACTTACAATAGAAGAAAGGGTAGAAGTGAAAAGAACAGCAATACTTGGATCATTAGATGACAACTTGAATTTAATGTAAGTTTGTTAAATATAATATTTTGCCGCCAATGATTCTAAATTAAACTTAGGACAATAACTTATGCCACACAAAAAAACAAAAAACAAAAACAAAACAAAACACAACCAAAAAATAAATAAAAAAACCTTAGTCCAATCTGTACAGCATTGGGTATAAATTGACAGAATTAAGAAATCGAGATTAATTGTGTCCCAATAGATAAAGTTCGTATTTAGAGTGTTTTTAAGACTTTCTCCTTAAAAAAAAAAAAAAAAACAAAACAAAATAAAACATTTCCTCTTAAATTGACCCATTCATCCATTAATACAGCATTATGACAAATAATGTTTATAAAAAAAAGGTCGGTCGATTTAGAATTGTAGTCTATCTTCCATTTTGATTGAAGGAAAAAGTCTGTTGTAAACATACTAATTGGTCAACTTATATATATATATATATATATATATCACTGTATCAGTCTAACTTCATTTGTTTACGGAACATCATAATATACATAAGAATTTCTTCAGTACGGAATTTATATTTTCTTCAACAATAAATAATCCAGCATAGCAGGGACCCTCAAAAGAATAGAAGTGTAAATAATTGGCTGCGTCACCGGCAAGGTAGCTAGCTTTAGCTTGCATCTCCCACCAGACCGCCATGTTAGTTAGCAATGTGGAGAACAACCGAACAAAAAGCAACTAAAATTGGTCGTATATTTCACCAAATTTTAGTCGTATATTTCGCAAAATGCTTTTGCAGTTCAATAACTAGGCATTTGATAGTATTTATTTTTATAGATATAATAGAATTTCAACTTATATTATTTGGTCCATGATTATTAACCCCAATTTTTTTTTTTTTTAAGAAACAACCCCAATCGATTTTGACATAAGTAAGATTTTGATCTCAAATCTCTTATTTATTGACAAAAAACACTATTAGTTCAGTTAACTAAAACTTACATTTTTTGTTTCTAATATATATATATATATATATATGAGATGGATTCAAGTTATACCTAGTATAACTCTACAAAAGTTACATATTTTATAGACTATTGATTACCATTAAATCTAAGGGTCAAAAAACATTCATAATAATATCATTATTACTCCCTAAAAATTAGTGATTTAGACATTAACTCTTATTATTAAAATATATTTTAAAAAAACCGTAGCATTAACTCTTTTTTTTTTCTTTCATATCATCATCTTCTTCTTACGTATTTCTTTTTGCAATATACTTTCAAGCCTCCACTATTCATAAAATGCTTAAGATTAAATTGTTGGTGATTGTGGTGGTAGTGAAAGTGGTGGTGAGTAAAGGGCTGATAATGAATTAAAAACTATGCCAAACGGCTCAATTAAATTTTGATTTGCACATCATTAGGCAAGATTAAATTGTTTAATACAAGCTATCTTTATTTTGTTTTAAAGCCGGGAACGAAAGGAGGGATGAATCGACTCCACGCGGAATGGGATTTTCTTTATAGAAGACTGGTTGAAAGAAAGGGACTTTGGGGAACATAAATTTGGGAATAAAAACGTCAAACAGGCCCCACTAAGAATTTTTTATTAAAAAAGAAAAAAAGAAAAAGGAGTCGAGTCAGAAATATCACCATGACGGGATGAAGCGTCATTTTGCGGAGCGATGATTGGTGCAGCGTGTTGACCAGAAACATCAATCTGACGACGGGATGGGGCGCTAGACTGCAAATGCAAGCGAAACCACAATTATTTTTTTTAAAGAATAGAGTCAGTGATCAACTGATCATAAAATACAAAGGAAATGAGCTATGAAAAATGGAATGAAATGCCAAATATCGTAATTGCCTATTCATTGAAATTTATTTGATTTACAGTATTTCCATGGCAAATTAAAACCAACTACTTCCCAGTAACTAACAACCAAAGAAATTCAACATTATAATAACAATATGAAAATTTGGATGTTAATTCACTAGAAATAGTAAAACATAAAACTAAAAATATATTGGATTCGAATTGAAAAGGGTGTTGGTTACCACAGAATCGATGTAATAAAAATATAGAATTGGAGAAAAAAAAAAGGGGAAGGAAATTTAGAAATGGAGAAAAAAAAAATATGGTTTTGGGTTTTGACAATGGATGCAGGAAAAATATAGAAATGGAGAAAAAAAAAGAGGGGAGGAAAATTTATTTAGATGGACTGGTAGAGGAGAATATTAATATAAGGAGAACATTGAAGTGGCGGGTCACTGCAAGATTCTTAAAAGCATCTAATACATTTTAGTTAATAATAACAAAGAATGACGAAAAGAGGAGGCTATCTTTCTTGTGCAAGAAAAATAAAATCTGAAACTTAAGAATGTTGAGAATAGGCACTTGTGCAAGGTTAGGGATGAATTAATTAGGAGAGAGAAAGAAAGTGGAAAAGAAATAATATAATATTTTCTTAAATTAATTAGGTTAGCTAATTTGGAAAACAATTAATTTTAAAGATGACATTGATTATAATGATTTTCTAACTATTAGATTTCTTAGAAATCTACGGTGTATAAAAAGTGTAACTTGAACCCATCATATATATATATATATATATATATATATTTATATTTATATATGTACAGGCGCCTAGACCCCAGGCCCATTGGGCCTGGGGACCTAGCCTGGTAGCACTTCAGGCCTATATCCTCAATCTGGGCACTTCGGGGACCGAGACGAGACTGCACCGTGTAGAACACCCATAACATGCCCCTTCCAATTGTCTTCAACTTGGTCGGGGTATCATCGTTCAGAGATAACCTGCTCGACAGTGCCTTCGAGAACATCGCTACCGAGCGGGCCTTTGAATGTGGGAATCAGTTCCTATGCAACTACCACCTTCCCACCAGAAAACCCACCTAAAGACGATGAAATTAGACCCCCATTTGCACTAGCAAGGGTGGGGGTAATCATAGCACCTCCACTCATCTAAGGCTATAAATAGGAGAATCAAGGAAGAAAGAAGGGGTTGGCAATTCGAGAGAGGACATTAAGAGAGTGAGTGACTTTAAGAGGTAAAGAGTGGGATTTGAGGAAATAGGAGTGTGCTTGGGCCTCCAAGCATAGAACCACCCATAGTAGAAAACACAAAGCCCACAATACAAATAGATTGTGAGCCCAAATAGAGGTTGAACCCAATAACTATTGTTAGGTTCTAAAGACTTAGGAATTAATGTATTTAGAACTCTAATTTGTATTGTTGGCAAACCATGATTAAAATAGTTTTTAGTTTTGTTTAGACTTGCTCAAAGTATGTTTTTATGTAAAGTTGGAATTGAGTGGCTGCAGAAGTATTAGTGACTTTCTGTCTGGCTCGATCGATCGAAGCTTAGGCTCGATCGATCGAATCTCGGGTAGAACGTTTTTTTTTGCAGAATTTTCCAACTCAGCCCAAGCCCATTAAGGATTAGGGTTTCAGATCTACTTCTCCCACTATATAAAGGAAACCTTAACCATGTTTTTAGTGTAGCTTTGGTTGCTCATATTGTTGTTTGTGTAAATCTCTTGTGAGATCTTTGAGGAGCTTTTCTTTACATAAACTTAGAGTTTTTAAGGTAAAGATTACTTCAACATCTTGATGATCAATTCAGTTGCTGCCATTGGAGCTTAAAGAAACACAAGCGGGGGTGCTTGTATCTTGTGGAGAATCCAAAAAAGAAGGAGTCTATAGATTCAGAGCTTACATGTGGTCGTGTCAGTAAGTTCTACTGGTAGGTAGCATTAGGAAGTCAAGCGGGGGTGCTTGTAAGTCCTTTTGTATGAACTTTGATTCTTTCACATAATGGATTCAGGTTTACCTTGAGGATAGTTAGGTCAAATCCTCCCCAGGTTTTTACTGTGTGGTTTCTTGGGTCATCATATCATTGTGTTATTTATATTTCCGCTGCTATATATTCTTAATATGATTGTTTGATTGTGATAACCTAGAATTGCATAAATTGACTAAGTTAATCACTTGGCTAATTCTCTAGGTTAATTCAATTGTTGCACGTAGTCACGTCAGTAAGTTCTACTGGTGGGTAGCATTAGGAAGTCAAGCGGGGGTGCTTGTAAGTCCTTTTGTATGAATTTCGATTCTTTCACATAGTGGATTCAGGTTTACCTTGAGGATATTTAGGTCAAATCCTTCCCAGATTTTTACCGTTTGGTTTCCTGGGTCATCATATCATTGTGTTATTTATATTTCCGTTGCTATATATTCTTAATATAATTGTTTGATTGTGATAACTTAGAATTGCATAAATTGACTAAGTTAATCATTTGGCTAATTCTCTAGGTTAATTCAATTGTTGTTTTAAGGGGTCTAAAAACCTAACAACTATATTTTGGGTATGCACAATATATATATAGTTGGATTCAAGTTACACGTAGTGTAACTTTAAGCAATGTTACACCACTCAATATTTTTTAATTGGATGCGAATATTGTCAAATCCACCATTAGATTACATTATCTTTGCATATTTTTATTCTTGCAAAATTTCAAGGTGATTAAAAATTAATATCTATGTCATCAATCAATTGTTAAAATTCAAATTTTTGTAGTTTAAAACAACGCATAAATATATGAGTTTATGGATCAAATGGTAAATAGCATCCGATTAATATGAAAATTGGCATGCATTTTAAGAACATATAGAACATGTAATTAACATATAGAACATGTATTTCAATGGTTGGATATTCAAAATATTAATTCAATAACAAGTTATTGGGTGGTGTAATATTGCTTATAGTTACACCTAGTGTAACTTGAACCCCAACTTATATATATATATATATATATGGGTTATGTTTAGAGGTAGCATATTTGGGGGTAGGGACGGAATTAACTTAAGGCTGGGGGGAGCCATGCCCCTAGCCTTTGAAAAAAAAATTCCACTAGTATATATATTAGCACAAAAATTTTACTTAATGACTCTAAAACTAATATACTTGGCCCCCTCTCTCTCAAAAAATTTATAAGTTGACCCATGAAATCCCAAAAATGAAAAATTTATCAAATCATTCCTTGTCTGGTTGTCCCATGAACATCAAGAAAAACCTTTAGCCAAACATTTGGACAATTTACAAATCTGGACAACAAGAAAAATCTACAAAACAATTCACATATATGGATTATTAGAAAAATCTTTGGACACTATCTAAACAAAAACAATTACAACAAATCAATTACAAATCTTAGCAAAACAAATCACAAAAACCCAATAGCCTTTACTCAATTTCTACCTCTCATTTGAGAGCTCTCTGCCCCTCACAAAGACAACTCCTATGCTACTAATCGCTCCATCCACATACCAATTAGTGTCACTAGTAGCTTGGATCAGTTAGTATCTTTAACTTAACCCATGAAAAATAAATAAAATTAATGAGCCGCTACTCTTTAACTTAACCTATGGATTTTTTTTTTCTTTTGAATGATAGAAATTCATAAATTTTTAATGTTTTATTAACTTTGGAACACACTTTTATGCATGCATAAATGGTAATACACATGTGAAACAATAACAATCTATTGTTTTGTGCCTTACCTAAACTACCGCCAAAGCATGTGTGAGATTAATCTATTGGTAATAAACTTTGTGCCTTAGCTAAATTAATGTAATGATGGGAAAAGCTTTATTATTTACTTAGTTAAAGTTTTCTCAAAAAAAAAAAAAAAAAAAAAAATCTTTGTTAAAAACTCAAAGTTATCGTCCATTATCATGTGATTGTTTCACATATCTTTTTTTTTTTTTTTTTTTTAAACTATTTTTTCAAACTTGCAATTTTTCAAAGGAAAAGATCTCACATCTTTATGTTACCTCAATTTTAACCAAGACACCAATAATTGTCTCACCCTTTTTTTCGTTGAATATTAATGCATGATGTTGATTAACCATTATTTTAGCTTAGCTGTTTTATTAATGTAATGCTTGAGATAGATTTGAACTTTTAACTATTGCTTTTGCATTTTTTTTAATATATATATATATATATATATATAGCATTATGAAGTTATTAGGTATAGATTTATGTGAAAATAATAAATAGATTTAAAAAAAAAATTATAATGTGAATAGAATAAAGTATCAATCTAACCTCACTTAGACTTTAAAAATATCAGGACGTGTCAATTGACTTAAAAAACCTTTGATTATAAATTTCTATTATTGATTTTTTTTCAAAAGAAAAAATACAAAAAAAATAAAATTAATGCTAATAATGCATCGTTGTCAACCTCTAGTATTGATATTCCAATTTTTAAAATTCTTGAACAAAGAACTTTGGCCCTCCCTAAGTTTGAATCCTGATTCTGTCCCTGTTTGGGAGGGAATGGGAGAAGGGGGGGGGGGGGGGGGGGGGAGAGACATATATAGTACTAGTAATAGAATCGGATAATGGTAGCAGTAAATATGTAAGTTATCTATTAAAATATACATTAAAGAACTATTAAAAAAAATCTTTAATTCAATAGAATCTAATTTTGCCTAAAATTCAATAGAATCTTGTAATTTCAAATTTGTTCAATTCAATCTATTAACTATTAACTTTATTCAATTCAACTTTCCTGTTAATATCTGTTAGGTGATCTATCGTTAAGTGTCCAAAACTGAATAGTTTTGGTTTTTTTTTTTTTCATTAAAAAAAATCATAAACTAAGAAAATATTTTTTTTTTCTTAAAACAATTAGCAGTTAATACAAACCCAAAAAAAAAAAAAAAATTGTATAAAAAAAATCAAGTGGCTTTCTCGGAGATCATACTTCTAAAAAAATTTCTTTTCTTTCAAATTTCTCTATGCTTTTGCAAAAGTTTACAAAGAAGCATTTGAATTTTATTGGTTAGCTTGTTAAGATTTTGCATCCAAATTTAGGGTTTATTTAATTCTATATTAAATTCAAGCCGATATGTGATTCTAAGAGCAAGTATCAATTCAAAATCGAAATGAAAATACATGGATGCTTGGGGGAATGAGGTTCCCAAGTGTGTTGGATTTTCAGTCACAGAGTTTGATATGAAATTTGGGTTTTGATTTGGGTTTGGGATTGTGAATTATTCAAATTGAATGGTTATGAATATGATAATTAAATAGACCATATATGAAGCTTGAAATACCAAATTTGAAGTGGTGCATGCTAGAAGAAAGAAGAAGAAGAAGATTATTCTTATTCTAAAAATCCCAAGAGAAGAAAAGGTAATGAATATTGCTCACTGGTGTTGTTTGCAAAAGAAATGAATGAAAAATAAAGTAATGATCACAACATGACAAGATTAATACAGTCCATCTTTACAAATGAATAAACATATGTTTATACATTATCTATCCTACATTCAAACATTGCTTGAGGCTTTTTTTTTTTTTTTTTTTCTAAGTATTATTAACATTTAAAAAAAAAAATATAGCTAAGCCTTGTTGACCCAAGGCCCCAACCAATTTAAGGACAATATCTAGCCCGAAAAGCTAGACATGCCATCTAGAGCTCACAACCTCAATATTTGAGAATCAACTAGCAAGAGCGTTATAATCTTGCCCCTAAAGGAGTCAATCCCACCAATTTCATCCATAATGGAAACATCAACAAATTCATTAAGGCCACTACTATATTGGGGGCTACAATTAAGGAAAATTTTTCATTAATGAGCCTTTATATCAAGAACTCCTAAACTAGAGAAGTTGCAAAAATTCTACAAGCAATATCTCCTTGAAGAGGTTTTTTTTTTTTTTTTGGTGGATGAGGGAGGGGGATTAAACCCTAGATGTCATGGGCATATCAAGAGGTGTCAACCAAACATCAAAGTGTTTAGGCTAATGCCACCCATGGTACCTTTTTTTTTTTTAGTTCTTCCATTGACTTATTAGCCATTTGATCACTGGTTCATCTTTAAAAATTGCATATCTTTTAAATTACAATTTTTTTAACACCTTAAATGTGTTACAATATAATTTTTTAACAAATCATTTTCAAAAACAATGAAACTACCGAAAATAAGCAAGTTCCAAATAGACACTCAATTGTTCTCCTTTATACCAACCACAATCGGACCACCATGACTGATCTTGAGATCTACCACAAGACCAATCATGAGAACCATCATGCGTCTCCTCTCAATTATGGGTCTTGTCGTTGGTGGTGAGTTTTAGGTTTGGTGGTTGATGGGCTCTAGATTGTTGAGTTTGCTAATGTTGTTGTGATTCTTTGGTCGGACAAAAAAATAAAAAAATAAAAAAATGAAAACACTCATGTATAGAAACACATTACAAACAAGTTCTCAAGGGAAGAAAACAAAATAAAACAAGTTTTGACAAAAAATTCTCAAACCAATACAAATTGAAAACACAAAACAGTCACTAAATAACCCCTAAGTTGTATCAAATGTACTCTATTTTTTTGGATTTGGTATTAGGCATGATCATATGCCTGCGCCCATAATGCCACTGCCATCCTTTGACTAATTGTTGATTTATTTTTAAAAAATAAATAAATAAGGAAAACGAGAAATTGTGCCATTTGTCCTTCAATCAGGGATTTGAGGAAATGGTACAAACAAACCCTAAGCTTGAGCATTTGTATTTGCATTTAAAATAGTATAAGGCCTAAAATATAGCTAATAAAGCCCAAAAATCACCTATATTAGATTATGAACTAATTATGCAAAATAGGGTTTTGCTACTATGGGTGAGGAAGCCCAACGCCACGCATTGGGCCTGGGGCCTAATTTGAGTATCACTATTTGTCCGAAGAGATAGATAAGATCAGCACTGAGTTCGTTTGGTGAAAAAGCCCTCGAGAAGGGATGAATGGTGCGTCCGAAGATGACCTAGTTGGTCCGAAGAGATTCCACTCATCGGATAGCTGGGGAATTTGATCAAGTAAATATACTGAAGACCCCAGCAATCCTCCCAGCAGATTCCACGATAAAGAATGAGCTCTGGGCACGCCTAGGGGCAAGAAGATCATGAAATATCTTAAAGAAAAAGTTGCTATCACCGCATTTAATGCATTGCAGCAACTTTCCTGGCCGCATTTATGTGGAGAAGACACCTGAACAGTGCAACCTCAACCACTACCACTCACGGCAGATTAAAGCAAACTTCTGATGTGACTAGTACTCAAGTGGATGCTTAGATGAAGAACAAGTGTACGGTGAAGATGAGGGGGAAGATGTATATATAAAGGCAATAGGTCTCACAGAAGAGGACGAGGAAAAAATTGTATTCATTAAAGTCTATAAACTTTTATCCTCTTCGGATTCAAGAGGATCCCCACTGAATGCTAGTTTGAGCACCATTTTGTTCCTCATTTGTCTGTTTGAATCGTTGCTAAATCCATTTCCAACCCAGTTGTTCAACCCACTCTCTACAAATTTATTGTTAGGGGTTTCATTGAGCTGAATCTACAAAGTCTATACTTGGCCCATCAAAAATTGACCCTACAATTGGCGCCATTTGTGGGGAATGATACAGAACGGTGGTTGGGAAATGACTGTCCAAACGCCGAAGAGGCAAACTGAAAAGAATATGAAAATCTCAAATGAAGAACTTACGCAGAATTGAATTGGAGAATGTCCTTTAGATTCACAGGAAGATCGTAGCAAATTCTGGGACGAGTTAAAGTAGATGACAGAAGAGGTTTTGGGAGCGTGAGTGCTTGAGTTCGTTGAGAAGTCTGAAATTTGCAAAGTGAGGAAAAATAACCCCCTCTGGGGCTTTATATAGAGGTAGGCAAAGTGGTGGGATTTATCCCGCCCAAATTTTGAGAAAAATCGCAGCTGTTGGATTTGTAGTGTGCCGTTGGATCCTATAGACAAGACGTCGCCTGAAGCAATTAATGGCGCCTCGGAAACGGTGCAACAACAGCGGCAATAAAGGAGCGCCTAAATTTATGCACTTACGCACATGTGGATTCAGAGATTCAATACTTTTATTTATCAAAAGATCAAAATCCCATTTTTTCTCTTCGGATACGAGGGAAAAATTGAAATTTTGAGGGGCTATTGTGGGTGAGGAAGCCCAATGCCACGCATTGGGCCTGGGGCCCAATTTGAGTATCACTGTTTGTTCGAAGAGATAGATAAGATCAGCGCTGAGTTTGTTTGGTGAAAAAGCCCTCGAGAAGGGATGAATGGTGCGTCCGAAGACGACCTAGTTGGTTCGAAGAGATTCCACCCATCGGATAGCTGGGGAATTTGATCAAGTAAATATACTGAAGACCCCAGCAATCCTCCCAGTAGATTCCAACATAAAGAATGAGCTCTGGGCACGCCTAGGGGCAAGAAGATCATGAAATATCTTAAAGAAAAAGCTGCTACCACCGCATTTAATGCATTGCAGCAACTTTCCTGGCCGCATTTATGTGGAGAAGACACCTGAACAGTGTAACCTCAACCACTACTACTCACGGCAGATTAAAGCAAACTTCTGATGTGACTAGTACTCAAGTGGATGCTTAGATGAAGAACAAGTGTATGGTGAAGATGAGAGGGAAGATGTATATATAAAGGGAATAGGTCTCACAGAAGAGGACGAGGAAAAAATTGTATTCATTAAAGTCTGTAAACTTTTATCGTCTTCGGATTTAAGAAGATCCCCACTGAATGCTAGTCTGAGCACCATTTTGTTCCTCGTTTGTCTATTTGAATCGTTGTTAAATCCATTTCCAGCCTAGTTGTTCAACCCACTCTCTACAAATTTATTGTTAGGGGTTTCATTGAGCTGAATCTACAAAGTCTATACTTGGCCCATCAAAAATTGACCCTACAGCTACAATTCTTGTGAAAATATATGTCATTGTAGCTTATGCAAGATGATTTTTTTTTAAAAAAAAATAAATAAATAAGGAAAACGAGAAATTGTTCCATTTGTCCTTCAATCAGGGATTTGAGGAAATGGTACAAACAAACCCTACGCTTGAGCATTTGTACTTGCATTTAAAATAGTATAAGGGCCAAAATATAGCTAATAAAGCCCAAAAATCACCTCTATTAGATTATGAACTAATTATGCAAAATAGGGTTTTGCTACAATACTTGTGAAAATATATGTCATTGTAGCTTATGCAAGATGATTTTTTTTTTTTATTATTTATTTGCATTTTTGTGTGTGAAAGAAAATAGCAGATAGTAATTGTTGTGTGTAAAAAGAGATAAACAATTATAAAAAAAAAAATATTTTATTAAAATAAAGTAGAAAATAGATAATGAAATATGGGTGTTTTAAAAAATTATTAGCTTTAAAAAAAATGTAAGTTTTTATTTTAAAATAGACAAGTAATTTTTGCGTAATTGATGTGAATGCTCTTTTGTGTGATAAATAAGGCCAGCCCTATTTGAGACTTCCATACCAAAGTGCCCAATCCAAAGTTCTAATCCATTCTCTTTGGGCCTAAAACGCATTGCGCAATGGGTTGGTGTTCTGCACTGCAATGATGGCACTCAATCAGTCAGTGACTTGCAAGTTTCAGTAAAAAAAAAAAAAAATAGGCCATAATGGTTTTCAATAAGTCTATCCCTCGGTCTATTAGTGAACTATCTCTCTAGGGATTGTGAAAGATGTTCCACTAGAAATATTCTTGTTATTACTTCGACTCATATTCCCGTAAAAGTAGATCCCGCTCTAATAGCTCCGAATAAATTAAATACATGCATTAAGATACGAAGGCTTCTTATTCCACAACAACGAAAGCACTTTTTCACTCTTTCATATACTAGGGGATTTCACTTGGAAAAGAAAATGTTCCATACTAATGCTAATAAATTCGGGTCCATAACCATGGGTTCTAATGTACGAGATCTTGTAGCACTTACCAATGAGGCCCTATCAATTAGTATTACACAGAAGAAATTAATTATAGACACTAATATAATTAGATCTGCTCTTAATAGAAAAACTTGGGATTTGCGATCCCAGGTAAGATCGGTTCATGATCATGGGATCCTTTTCTATCAGATAGGAAGGGCTGTTGCACAAAATGTACTTCTAAGTAATTGCTCCATAGATCCTATATCTATCTTATGAAGAAGAAATCATGTAACGAAGGGGATTCTTATTTGTACAAATGGTACTTTGAACTTGGAATGAGCATGAAGAAATTAACGATACTTCTTTACCTTTTGAGTTGTTCTGCCGGATCAGTCGCTCAAGACCTTTGGTCTTTACCCAGACCCGATGTAAAAAATGGGATCACTTCTTATGGACTCATTGAGAATGATTCTGATCTAGTTCATGGCCTATTAGAAGTAGAAGGCACCCTGGTGGGATCCTCACGGACAGAAAAAGATTGCATTCAGTTTGATAATGATCGAATGACATTGCTTCTTCGGCCCGAACCAAGGAATCCCTTAGATATGATGCAAACTGGATCTTGTTTTGTCATTGATCAGAAATTTCTCTATGAACAATACAAATCAGAGTTTGAAGAAGAAGGGGAACAAGAAGGAGTCCTCGACTCACAACAGATAGAGGAGGATTTATTCAATCACATAGTTTGGGCTCCTAGAATATGGCGCCCTTGGGGCTTTCTATTTGATTGTATCGAAAGGCCCAATGAATTGGGATTTCCCTTTTAGGCTAGGTCATTTCGGGGCAAGCAGATCATTTATGAGGAAGAGGATGAGCTTCAAGAGAATGATTTGGAGTTCTTGCAAAGTGGAACCGTGCAATACCAGACAAGAGATAGATATTCCAAAGAACAAGGATTTTTTCTAATAAACCAATTCAATTAGGACCCTGCAGATCCACTTTTTTTCCTATTTAAAGATCCGTCCTTTGTCTCTACGTTTTCACATCGAGAATTCTTTATAGATGAAGAGATGCCAAAAGGGCTTCTTACTTACCAAACAGACCTTCCTACATCTATATATAAACTCTGGTTTATCAAGAATATGCAAGATAAGCACTTCGAATTGTGGATTTATCACCAGAGATGGCTTAGAACCAATAGTTCATTATCTAATGGATTTTTCTGTTCTAATACTCCATCCGAGAGTTATCAGTATTTATCAAATCTGTTCCTATCTAACGGAACGCTATTGGATCAAATGACAAAGACATTGTTGAAAAAAAGATGGCTTTTCTCGGATGAAACGAAAATTGGATTCATGTAACAAGAGAAAGGTTTACCATTCCTTAGCCTGAAAGATATGTGGCCATGAGATAGGGATTAAACGGAACAGAATTGACTGGGTGGTAGAGTCGTGGAAACGCCTCTTTCTTCCATATTTTGGACTTTAGTTCCGTGGAACAATATACTTACTACTGCTGAAACACGGAAGAATTGAAATCTTAGATCAAAACATTATGTATGGATGATATGAATTGCCTAAATAAGAATTCTTGAACAGCGAACAACCAAAGCTAGTACTCACTACATCAAAAAATTTCCATTAATGAAAGATGTAAATCCATTGGAAAATAAAAAATACGCATGTTGAATGAAATGGTTGTTGCTATTTGTTACAATAACAAATCATTGGTTTAATATACCTTTCTCTTAGTTTCTCAGGTCGACGGATCTTCTCAATTGAAAGATCGCCTATATAGATAATACACATTCCAGTTGATTGCAAGCCTAATTCTAATTTCTAATTGTTTTGTTCTAAAGCAAGATATCCACGGGGCAGTTTTTCCTATTCAGATATTCACGACCAAGAAGTACTAGATTCTCTTTCGGATAGGCCTTGAAACTTGTAACTCAGAACTTTCTCAAATGGGCCATCAGTGAACCTGAACAACTAGGTCCACATAACTCGGTAGGTATTAAAAATGGTTTTAGACCACATTAGTCTAGCCATTTCTTTTTAACCATTAGTCTAGCCATTTCAGTTTTTACTCTCCCCCATCCTTTGAGTGTGTTTATTTCTTAAAAAAAGAAAAAAAAAAAAGAAAAAAAA
This sequence comes from Quercus gilva, assembly GCA_023621385.1. Taxonomy (NCBI): domain Eukaryota; kingdom Viridiplantae; phylum Streptophyta; class Magnoliopsida; order Fagales; family Fagaceae; genus Quercus; species Quercus gilva. The sequence continues at coordinate 14,689,999 of CM042478.1, forward strand.
AAAAAAAAAGAAAAAAAAAAAGGCTTTTACTCTTTACACCCAACTCACCTGACCTTATTTTAAATTGAGAATTATACTTTTTTTTTTCCTTCTATTAATACTAATGGAAAGATCACTCTCATAGACCTATATATATATATATATATATATACAAAACTAAGAGAAAATCCAATTAAATTCTAAAAAATTTAAGTCTAATTTTGCATCACATGTCTCATCTAATTTTTAAATTTGTGTATTAAGTGAATTATTAGGTGCAAAAATCAAAGAGTCTAAATTCAATTAGATTCTAAATTGAATTTTAATTGGAGTTCAATTTTGTGCCATGTGTCTCATTTAATTTTTTAATTTTTGTGGCAAGTAAATTATTGAGTGTAAAAACTGAAAAGTTTAGATCCAATCAAATTATATATATATATATATATATATGAGAAACCATTACTGTAGGGAAGAAGCACTTAAAACCCAAATAAGCGTTAGCCCTTAGATCGGAACGGGTCTAGAACATATAATTTCGAGATATAGGGCCCAACTACGGAGGCAAATACCCTAGAACATGGGTAAAAGGTGAAACAAGAAGTCATTAGAAATGCCCCAAAGATCATGAACCTCATAATTCAACCTAACTGGACCCATCACCCATAGTCCAAGCATGAGTGGACCACTTGAACCGTCTAAGGAGAAGGCTTGCTAACTACACTATCCACATCAATTCAAGTTCCGAGCTACCATGCATCCCACCAAGGTACGCATAAAGTATCTAAGGATGTCCTTTGAATCTTCCTAATAAATCAACAACAACCCACCTAACACAATTGCATTTAATGCAATAGATAACTTATCAGAATAAAACAAAAGGCCAGAAAAGAATGGATTTGATACCATAAAGGGAGGGGGACACAACACTAAAGGCGGAAGCACAATAATAATTTATTGAAAATAGAGTAAGCAAAGTAGAACCAGCCAAGAAGGTGGTATAGCAAGTGAATGTTCAATATGGGTATGAAACATTCTTGAACGTTTAGACCCCAAATTACAAATTATCAATTCAAGCTTATTATCAAACAATTAATGTGTGGAAAATGAACATAAGCCAAACACAGAATTGATAAACAATCTAAGCCAAATATAAATACATCCACAGTAGTAAATATAAGGCAAAGATAAAGAGAAGGAAGATGCAAATGATGGAAATTTAGACCCCTTAACACACAACTAGATTGAGTAGCCTAGTTAATTAGCCAAGTTGTTACTTAGTCAAATTAAGCAATTCTAGGTTAAAACAATCAAACAATCATATCAAGAATATATAGCAGCGGAATAATAAATAACACAAGATATGATCACCTAGGAAAACCAAACCGGTAAAAAACTTGGGGAGGATTTGACCTAGCTATCCTCAAGGTAAACCTGAATCCACTATGCGAAAGAATCGAAGTTCATACAAAAGGACTACAAGCTCCCCGCTCGACTTCCTAATGCTACCTACCAGTAGAACTTACTGACACGACCACATGCAAGCTCCGAATTCACGGACTCCTTCTTTCTTGAATTCTTCAATCAAGTACAAGCACCCACGCTTGTTTTTCTTTAAGCTTCAATGGCAGCAACCTTGCTGATCATCAAGATGTAGATAATATCTCTACCTTGAAAACCCTAAGTTTATGTGAAGGAAATCTCCTTAAGGATCTCACAAGAGATTCACATAAACCGCAAGTATGAGCAACAAAGACTTAGAGAGGTTTGGGTACAAAACCCTAAAAATAAAAGGTGGCACAAGAGGCACTCTAATCTCTCTCACTAAAGTTTGAAAAACGTTCTAGGGTTTTCCTTATATATAGGAGTGTTTTACTTGATCCCCAAGACGTTTAAATAGAGTTTGGGCTGAACTGGAACTCTGCAGAAAAATAAATCTGTACGTGGTTCGATCGATCGAGTCTAATTTTCGATCGATCGAACCTTATAGATTTAGTCCAATAAATCTGCAATCACTCGGTTCCAGTTTTACAAAATAAACATACTTTGAGCAAGCCTAAACAAGACTAAACATATTGTTTTGATCATGGTTTGCCAACATTACACATTAGAGTTCTAAATACATAAAATCCTAAATCTTTAGAACCTAACAGCAAACACACGGATAACACATGATGTGTTATCGAAGAGGAAACCGAAGTTCTCGGCGTAAAACCTCTCCGCCGCCCTCCAAGCGGTAAATAATCCACTAAAGAATGTAGTTGGGATACATGAACAGCAATAGACCCTCCAAGCCTAATTTACCCAAGTACCTAAGCCCTCAAAACTTCTTGCTACAATGAGGTTGCGCCGAACCTTTTTCTTCTCTAGCTTACCGGATTCCGCTACTAGACCATAGCATCAACCAATGTGAATTGGTTCCTTTCTAACTGCTTCTCAAAGAACCAAATAAACTTTCTCATGGATATAGGTATGGTGAAAAAAGGATTTGGCTAAAGACCTCTCAAGGATTTAACAATGGAGAGGAAGAGAGTAGAGGAATTTGCAGAGTCTCTAAGGTAAAGATTGTGGATGAATCAATCTTGTTTTTCTTTAGGGTTTCTCTCACAAAATTCTCTCTGGAAGCTCTCTACATTTGGTGGGTATAAGGGTTTATATATAGTGGGGTGAGAAAGGAATGTGGACAGTCAGTTTTTCCCAAACAGGGTGGTTTGGCGACTTGGCCTCACGATTGGTCTGAGTCGCGAGTTCAAGCCACGAGATAATGACCTAGCCAGCTTGGGAAATTTGTCCTGTAGTGCGACATCTGGCGCGACCCTTCAGCTCCCTGTGTGCTTCTCACGTGCCTGTAGTTGGCAGTTTGCAGCCACGAGTCACCCGTGAGTTCTAGCCTCGAAACTCTACTTCTTTGCACATACTTAAGCTTTTCTTCACATCTTCTCACACACTATCCTTACAATAATCCCACCTAAATACAGGGTTACTAAGTGCTTAAATTACATGAAAATTTGCACAGAATAAAGCCAACAAGATGGTTGATTAAATTCAACCTTACAGCAAGATATAATCAAAGTAACTTAAAACAAATATTAAGGCGGTAGAACCAGCCAAGCAGCATATCAAAACAAGTTGAATATAAACAGAAGTATTATTGAAAATACTTGAAACACTTACAATAGTAGTAGTAGTTACAGGTTAACAACAGAACCAACTTTGTGGTATCAGAGCCATTCTTTTTTGGCCACTGATAGTGTTGTTGTGTTCTTTGCTTTCTGTCTGTGTCTACCCAAAACTTTGGTAATCTGTTGTTGTGTTCTCTTCTTATTGTCGTTGGCGCCACCCGTGTCGAAAAGTGAATTCCTAGAACTGAACAGTAAGGCCCATTTGAGCCAAGGAGGGCGTGTAGGGCATGAGAGGTATAGGGTTGACTAGGGTATGTGTTATGAACCTGCAACGGTTGTGAGAAAAACATGATAATTGAATGTTGAAACTAGGATAGTATGGATAGATTGTGGAGATCCAACTCCTCTGTTAGCTCCAGGACTAGTTGTCCTCCTAATATTATGAATGAAGATGATCACACTGTTGAAGAAAATGAGCATGAGTTTCCTGATTTCCAGAAATGGAATATCCCTAAGTTGATACTAAAACTGTTTATAAAACTAGTTGGACTGAAAATGCTGTTCATTTTGCTTACAAAGTTATATTTTCTATTTCAAAAACCCATGAAAAATGTTGTTTGTTTTCTAAAAGAAATATTAATGATTTTATTGTTGGTAAAAATTTTAGTTATTTGCATATTGGTTTTGTTCAAGTTGCTGTTAAACCACTCACAAGAAAAGGCATAAATGCCTCTATGCTTATGTGCTTAAGAGATGCTAGATTTAAGAACTTTAAAGATAGCATTCTTGGTATGATTACCGCTTCTTTGTATGATGGTCCTGTTTACTTTAACTGTTATCCTGATATTACTCTTGCTCTAGATGATCCTAATATTGTTAAAGCCTTAACATTGAACATTGCTTCATCTAGTTATCACATGGAAAAAGGCAGCATGCTTTTTGCTTTGATCTATCGTATTTACTATAGACTTTTGGGTACTCAATTGAACCCTAGTGCTAAGAATAATAGAGAACCTGCTGGTAAAACCATATTAATCCAATGTTCAACTCCTGATGCTAAGATTCAAGTCCCAAAAATGATTCAATCGCAAGATGTTAAGCTTCCCACTGAATGGTTGTTGGAACAAGAATCCCCAATTGCTAAACCTATTTTTGATGAGTTAGATCTCACTCATATTCTACAACATCTTGATGGTACTGTTAAAATAAGTTTTCAAAATAATTCACCTTTGAGGATCTACAAAGGAAGGCATTCCTTTGCTGGATCTGAAAGTGTTTCAAAAAGAGATCAAGATTTCAATGAATTTTTGAAAAAGAATTTTGAAAAAACTGATTTGAAGCTAAAAGGAGTTTCAAGTGGCAACTCCCAAGTTAGCATTGCTTTTTACTCCACTAAGCCTGAACCTGCCTCTCCATATAGCAGACTTGCTAATGAAGATGAAGAAGAGACTAGATCTGTGTCTCCATCTGCTTCTGATTTTCAAATTGTTGAAACCCCTATTTTTCAAAGTCAACTAAGAGTTTTTAATGCTTTTGATAAAAACTTTGAAGTTGATATGGTTTCCCTATTTAATGAATTTATTTCTGCTAAAAACAGAGATAAAAGAAAATATTACCAAAGTACTTTTACTCAATTTGAAAAAGATCGTGTTAAAAGGAAATGGAAAGAAAAAATGAATTAATTGAAAAAAAATATTTAGTTTTTTGATTTCCTTGAAAATTATTATGTTTCAAAAGATGAAGTTTCACAAAATCATTTGAACGTAACAAAAAAATCAAATTTTGTTAAAGAGGATAAGACTATTGTTAGGTCCAGTCATCCGCCTCTTGAGACAGTTTTGATAACTTGTCAAAAGACGGAAGTAAAGGCCTCCCCTTCCAAAATTGTTGATGATCAAACTCCAATTATTAGTATTATTGAACAAAACAATTTTACTAATGAATCTTTACATATTATTGGTCAACAACTTGACTGTATTGAAGAAAAAATTGTTGAAAAACCTATTTCTACAAAACCTGAGAAACCTTTGATTGATTTGGCTAATCAAAGAGAAAAAGTGAAGTTTAAAACCTCTCAAGCTAAAACTATTGAAATTGTTGACAATCTGCTTTCTGATTTAAAAATTAAAATTGAGAGTACTTCTACAAGTGCTGCTCGAACTATTTCAAGAAATGAGAAAGAACCTACCTTCGGGATAGATTCTGAATCATTGTCTTTTGTTTCCACAAAAAAATGCTTTTGATGATGGTTTACCAGAAATTAAAATATTCATTGGAAAACCCAATCCCATGACTTTTACAAAAAAAACTGGTATTCAAAACCTACTCCTCCTGATATGCAATTTGAAGAAAGATCTTTTCAAACTTAGTTTTCTATTTCTGCTGATAAAATTTATGAATAGAATATTTATGGTTTTTCTGAACAAGAAATTATTAACAAAATGGGTCATATGTCTATGGTTGGAATTGCTTATATTAATAACCATAATCTTGACCACCCTGAAATTGTTGATCTTCTTGTTACTAGTTTTTCTGGTACTCTTCGTGGTTGGTGGGATGCATATCTCACAAAAGATTCTAGAGAGTCTATTAAACATGCTGTTAAAAAGAATGATGATGGCATCCCTATTTTTGATGAAAGTATTGGTCGAGGTATTCCTGATGGTATTAATACCTTAATTTATACTATTCTCAAACATTTTGTTAGTACTCCATCGAATATTTCATCTCGCATTTCTGATTATCTGAATAATTTGAAATGTCCCACTATGTCTAATTACAGATGGTACCAAGATGTTTTCATTTCTAGAGTCATGCTCCGGGAAGATTGTTAGAAGCCCTATTGGAAAGAAAAGTTTATTGACGGTCTATCTCCTATCTTTGCTCATAAGGCAAAACAAGAGTTAATTGGTAAAAATGATTCTATTGATTATGATAACTTAACTTATGGTGATATTTTAAGCGCTATTAAAAAACTTGGTATTAATATGTGCAATGATGAAAAACTATTAAACATCAATTAAAGAACAAATTAAAAGTTAAATATGAAATGGGTAATTTCTGTGAACAATATGGTTTACCCCCATTGCTCCTTCCAGGCAAAAGGGTAAAAAACATGATAAAGCTCACAAAAGTTACAACCATAAAAAACATAAAAGATACAAAACCAACTTTGTTAAACCTAATGATTTTTATGCTAAAAAGAAAAATGTTTCTAAAAAATATGATCAACAGAAATTAGGTAAAGGTAAATGCTTTAACTGTGGTAAACCTGGACACTACAGTAAAGATTGTAAGCAAAAACCTGGTAAGTTGAAGAATAAGTTAAACATGTTAAACATTAATGATGAAGATCAAGAAGACTTACTCCAAATCCTTGAATCAAACAATTCGTCTGATTCTTTGGAAGATGATTTTTCTTCCTCATCTGATTCTTGTTACCAATTTGCTAATGAATCCTCTAGTTCACCTAATATTAAAATTGGTTGTAGAGATTCTTGTTGCAATGTTATTAAATCTGTTAATGTTCTCACCAAAAGTGAAGAAAATGAAAGTTTATTAATTAAACTAATAACTCAAATTGAAAACCCTGAATTGCAAAAAGAATATTTGGATAAGTTTAAGAAAAATTTAACAAAAGAAGAAACTGGTAAAAAACTAAAATCAACAATTAGTTTTGAAGAAACTTTGGAAAGATTTAACTAAAATCAACAATTAGTTTTGAAGAAACTTTGGAAAGATTTAACAAAAAGAAATCCAAAGAATTAACTGTTAATGATCTTCAACATGAAATTAATGCTTTAAAACAAGAGATAAGTGAACTAAAAAATGAGTTCAAGAATATTAAAAGTGATAATGTTAATCTTAAACAAGAATTGTTATTGTTAAAGATTGATAAAAATCTTGATAAACATCAATTCGATAATGAACAAGATGAGCACAAAGCCGGAGATGAATCTAGTCAACAGGCTCTTCTTCCTGATAAAGGTATTGTTGGTAATTCTCAACTTAATCTTGTTAACAAAGTACTACCTCCAAAATGGTTTACAAAGGTTAAAATTGTTGTTTCTCATGATTATTGTTTTGATGTTGTTGCCATGATTGATTCGGGTGCTGATATGAATTGCATCTAGGAAGGATTGATCCCTTCCAAATATTTTGAAAAATCTACTGAAAGATTAATTTCTGCTAATGGTACTTAAATGAAAATCAAGTATGAATTGAACAATGCTCATGTTTGCCATGATAGTGTCTGTTTCAAGATCCCTTCTGTTCTTGTTAAAAACATGACTGATAAAGTGATTCTTGGTCTACCATTTATAAATGCTTTGTATCCCTTTCTTGTTGAACACGTTGGAATTACTATTGATCATTTTGGACAGAAAGTAAAATTTAAATTTGCTTCAAAATTTGAAATTGATACTAATCATGCTTTAGATTTGATTCATGCTAAAACCAAACATCTTAACTTCCTTAGGCAAGAAGTTAGATACAAGAAAATTGCTGAACAACTTTCTGATAAATTGTTACAATCAAAAATTGATAATTTTCAAAAATTGTTGATTGGTGATGTTTTCTCTGATGTTCCTAATGCTTTTTTGGCATAGAAGAAAACATATTGTTGACTTGCCTTGTGTTAAGCATTTTGATGAAAAGAACATTCCCACTAAGGCTCGCCCTATTCAGATGAATGCTGAGACTGTTGAATTTTGTAAAAAAGAAATCGATGATTTACTTCAGAAAAAACTTATTAGGAATAGCAAGTCTCCCTGGTCTTGCGCAGCTTTCTATGTTAAAAAAAATGCTGAGATTGAAAGAGGAACCCCTCGCCTAGTTATTAACTACAAGCCCTTGAATAAGGTATTAGAGTGGATTAGGTACCCTATACCTAACAAAAATGATCTAGTTCATAGGCTGAGTGAGGCTGTGGCATTTTCTAAGTTTAACATGAAATCCGGATTTTGGCAAATCTAGATTAGTGAAAATGACAGGTACAAAACTGCTTTTACCACTCCTTTTGGACATTATGAGTGGAATGTGATGTCTTTTAGTCTTAAGAATGCTCCTTGTTCGCGTAAAATAATCTGCAAGCGCACAGAATCGTAACAAGTAGTAAAGTGTTTTTAGAAAACGAATGTCGAACCCACAGGGATTAACTCTGTTATTGAATACCGAAATTCACTAAATTAATTACTATTTGGAAAATTGAAAATAAAAGGGACGTTCTACTATCTGAATTAAGTTAAACTATTTAATAAAAATAAATCTATGAATAAAAAAAATTAACAGAATGTAAAAATCTAAAAGTGTAAAAAATATGATAAGAATGGGTCTAGAGCGGTTGATTTCACCTAACAAATCCCACACAATTTATTCTTCCTAATTATTAAATTCTAATAATCTCCCGTTAATGATTAAAAATTCCTTAAGTATTCAATATCTTCTCTCGAATAATATCAAAAATATCTTCAACTAACAATTCCATATCTCTATGCGAATTTAATTAATTGGAGACTCATTACGTACTTTGAATTTTCTGAAAAATCACACTAATCGCGGTAAAATAATTCAGAATATAAATTGTGTGTTCATTGCTAGACTACATCAATGCTCTAGAAAATAAAATTTAGTTCATAATAAAACTGAAAAGAAAACAAATAAAACTTATGTCTTTCATCTGATGGTTGATCAACATGAAGCTCTCGCCTTTGTCAAAGCAAAATCTTCAATGCGGCCCTGCCTTTTCCTCTCAGGTTTCTCTTTTTCAGAAAGACTCCTAAAAGCAAAATCTTCAATGTGGTGCTGCCTTTTCCTCTCAGGTTTCTCTTCACTTCTTTTTACCCTAAAAAGCCTTTAAATAGGTCAAGGAATCCTATTACAAGTTGAATTCCCGTTTGGAAAAAATCCCAGATTTTTAGGCTTCATTTAACCGACAATTTTGGCCCATTTATGTCAGAATTCGGACTTTTGGTAAACTACAAAGTTGTAGCCCTTTAAGTTAAATTTCCAGCCCAACTTGAATCATCTCGATTGGATATCTGAGCCCAAAGTTATGCTGAAAATACTAACTGATGTGCAGGCTAAAATCCTAATCCGAATTGGACTTGGATTTTGTGCAAAATTCCTTTGATTCCTTACTCTTCTCATTCCTTCAAAGCACAAATGAATAGATAAATATAAATAAAAAATAAAATAAAATCAAAAGAAATAAAGGAAAACTAACAATTTTAATAAATAAGAGGATAATAAAAATCATGTAAAAATTACACTTATCACTCCTAGTGAATTCCAAAGTATTATGAATGATATTTTCAATTCTTTCAGCCATTTCACCATTGTTTATAGGCGAAAATGCACTTTTCGTCCCTACATTTTGGGTCAATTTTCATTTTGGTCCCTAAATTGATTTCTTTGCAAATTTCTTCCCTAAATTTTGAAAATCGTTTTTAAGATGGTCCCTGCCGTGAACCAACAGACGGAACTCTCCTACGTGGCAGACGGAGTGCCTTTTTTGCTGACGTGTCACTGACGTGGCCATTAAAATATTTTTTTACTCAATGCCACGTCAAAAAATTTATATAAAAAAGAAATTAAAATTAAAAAAAAAAACCTTAAATCTAATTTAATTAAAAAAATATTACTTATTATTATTAATTTTCATAAGAACATTACACTTGTTCTTCGTGTTCTTCCCAATCAAACCTAGCAAGGAAGAACTCAACCCAGATTACAAGAACACAAACCCAACAACCAATAACTCAAACCCAGATCACAACAACACAAACGAAAAAAGAAGAAGAAGAAAGAAATAGAGATCAAACACAAACACACTCAAATCACAACAACACAAACAGAAAAAAGAAGAAAGAAACAGAGATCAAACACAAACACAACCAGATCACAACAATACAAACGAAAAAAGAGAGAGAAAGAAACAGAGATCAAACACAAACATAGACCAGATCATAAATAGACATCAAACATAGATCCCGATCACAACAACACAAACGGGAAAAAAAGAAAAAGAAAAAAAGATCAAACACAAACACATACCCAGATCCAAATTTTTTCCATTGTTTTCACGACATTAAGACCCCATGGCCTCCATGATCAAAACCTCGAAGATCAGCTTCTTGATATGCTCGCCGTTGGTCAATATTGGGTGTAAGGCTTTGAGTGGAGATAAGATTTTGAGATTAGAGAGTTTGGGTTCAGATCAGCGCACGGTGTGTGGTGGAGAAGAATCTGTCTCCAAATTGTTCACAAACCCAAACCACAGAAGCGGCGGCGCTCTTCTTCACCGGAAAAGGCAACAACCTCAACTCCCGAGCTAGATCGGCACGGTCATGAACCGACTTGATTCGTCTTAGGTTGCTGGGGTTTGATCGTGGGATGGGTTTTATGGGTTTTCAATTTAAAGGGTTAGGGTCTATCAAAAAAAATTTTTTTAAAGGGTTAGGGTTTGTCGGATTAGGGATCATGAGATTATGGGTTCTCTTGATCTTGATTTTGATTTTTGAGTGGTCATGCTGTTTGGCTCTTGAGACCGAGAGAGGTGTTCAGTGTGTGTGAGAGAGTGAGAGATGAGAACAAAGCTTGAGAAATCTGGCTTTTATTTTTGTTTGAGATGAGAACAGAGGTGTTCTCTTGATCTTGTTCCATCTTTACGGCTTAAAAAAAGTAATTTTTTTTGTTTGTTTTTCATTTTTTTAATTAAAATTAAAATTTAGAAATCTGGCTTTTATTTTTAATAATGTTAAAATTAAAATTAAAATTGAGAAAATTGACGTGGCATTGACGTGGTATTTAAAAATGCCAAATAATTATTTTTAACAATATTTTAATGGCCATGTCAACGACACGTTAGTAAGAAGAGCACTCCATCTGCCACGTAGGAGGGTTCCGTCTGTTGGTTCATGGCAGGGACCATTTTAAAAACGATTTTCAAATTTTAGGGATGAAATTTGCAAAGAAATTAATTTAAGGACCAAAATAGGAATTGACCCAAAATGTAGGGACGAAAAGTGCATTTTCGCCTTGTTTATATTGATGATGTCCTTGGTTACTCTAACTACATTGATGAACACTGGAAACATTTGTATTCGTTTCTGGATACTATTAAAAGAAATGATCTTGTTGTTTCTGCTAAGAAAATCAAATTGTTTCAAACAAAGGTCCGTTTCATTGGCTATGATATCTCTGAAGGACAGATTCGTCCTATAGATAGAGCCATCCAATTTGCTGATAAGTTTCCTGATGTTATTACCGATAAAACTCAACTCCAGAGATTTCTTGGATCTCTGAACTATGTTGCTGACTTCTACAAAGATATGAGGAAACAATGTAAACCCCTTTTTGATCAGTTACAAAGTAATCCTTCTCCTTGGTCTAATGTCCATACTTCTCTTGTCAAACAAATCAAGTCTCATGTTAAGACATTACCCTGTCTTGGTATTCCTATTATTGATGCTTTCAAAATTGTTGAAACTGACGCCTTTGACATTGGTTATGGTGGTATTCAGAAACAAAAAGTTTCACTTGAGTCATCTGAACAAATTGTTCGCTTCTATTCTAGAATATGGAATAATGCACAGATAAATTATAGTACTATTAGAAAGGAGATTTTATCTATAGTACTATGTGTTTCAAAATTTCAAAGTGAATTGTTAAACCAAAAGTTTTTGTTGCGTATCGATTGCAAGAGTGCTAAATATGTTATTGAAAAAAGATGTTAAAAATATTGCTTCAAAAAATATATTTGCTAGATGGCAAGCTATTTTAAGTGTTTTTGATTTTGATATTGAATATATTAAAGGATCCCAAGATTTCATCCTTGATTTCCTTACCAAGCTATTGGTTTTAGACCACATTAGTCTAGATATTTCTTTCTTTCTTTTTTCTTCTTCTTCTTCTTCTTTTTCTTCTTCTTTTTCTTTTTCCTTTTTATTTTTTTATTTTTTTTATTTTTTTTATTTTTATTTTTTTTATTTTTTTTTTGTTTAACCATTAGTCTAACCATTTCAGTTTTTACTCTCCCCCATCCCTTGAGTGTGTTTATTTCTTAAAATAAAAGGGTAAATTCCACTAATATACCCTAAGGTTTTGGCCAATGCCAACCAGATTCAAAACTTTTCAAAACTAGCTAATTTGGTCCTTAAAGCCAACTTAGTCCCTAAACAATTAGTTGTTTTTTTTTCAATTGTTTTAGGGACTAAACTGGCTTTAGAAACCAAATTGGTTAGTTTTAAAAAGTCTTGGATTTGGTTGGCATTAGCCCAAACCTCAAGGAGTGTAAATGGAATTTACCCAAAATAATAATAATAATAATAATAATAATAATAATAGAAGAAGAAGAAAAAAAAAGGCTTTTACTCTTTATACACCCAACTCACCTGACCTTATTTTAAATTGAGAATTATACCTTTTTTTTTTTTTTTTTTTTTTTTTTCTATTAATCTATATATATATATATATATATATATAAAACCGAAACTTTTGAAGCTCTCACAATTTTCCACATCATCATTATTTTCTTTTTCTTTTTATTTTTGATTCTTTTTATTTTAGGTTTTATATCTTATAACAATATTATTGAAAAACGTATACAAACTTGGAGGCTTATTTAAGAGCTCCATAAAACTTGATGGACAAGAAAATATATTCTAAAATAAGCCCTAATTAATACCTAACCATAATAGGAACCAAATTTGACCTAAAAAAACATTAAAAGAGCCTAAAAATAAGGAAATAAATCACCTAGACCTAAAATAACGTTTTTTGCATAAAAATACCAAAATCTCTTCTCTCCTTAAAACCCTAGCAATTACCATCTCAAATTTTTTATTTGCTTTCATATGTGCCTGAAATTTTCATTCTATCTTATTGTTTTATTATGTTTAGAATTGATTTTCTTATAAGTATTTGGGTTAATCTCTATATTTTGATAGTGTTTTTATGGGTTTGGTTTTTGGGTTGAAATTCTAATAATTATTTTATATTGTATATGGCAGATGAAGCATCTCTATTTTTTGGAGAAAAATCAAAGCTGCAACCTATGTCTTCCAGCCTAAGGTGTGGTAAATTTTTATACGTTCTTGCTTTATTGAGAATTTTTATTTGGGTTCATGTGATTTTTTGTTTTTTTATTAAAGTTTTGATTTTTGTTGATTAATTATTTGTTTGGATTAATTTCAATTAATTATTTGTTTGGATTCAACGTAGAAGATTGTAGAATTAGGTGTTATAAATTTGATAATGTTCCATGTTTTGAATTGTTTATATTATTTAGACTCCTGGTAGGACTCTCTTTTCTCTCCTTAAAACCCTAGCAATTACTATCTCAAAATCCTAAACTTAACTTCACTTTAAAATTAAAAAAATAAGAAGGAGAGAGACTCAACTAAAAAAAAAAAAAAAAAATGTAGGTTTTGTCTTTTTTATTTGCTTTCATATGTGCCTGAAATTTTCATTCTATCTTATTGTTTTGTTATGTTTAGAATTTATTTTTTTCTAAGTATTTGGGTAAATCTCTATATTTTGATAGTGTTTTTGTGGGTTTGGTTTTTGGGTTGAAATTTCTAATAATTATTTTATATTGTATACAGTAGATGAAGCATCTCTATTTTTTGGAGAAAAATCAAAACTGCAACCTATGTCTTCCAACCCAAGGTGTGGTAAATTTTTATTTGGTATATTATATATGAATTTTTTGAATTTGAAGGGTTTTGTTTGGTTTTGAAGTAGAATTTGGGGATTCTATAATATGCATATTATTAACCCAATTTTCTATTTCTAAATTTCTTAGATTTTATTATATCAATCTTTTTTTCTTTTAAATTCTTGGTGGGCAAATCAGTCTCTCACTAATTCTTTTACCTTAACGTGATGTTGGTTAATTGTCATTTTATTTAACTATCCCGTGCATCGCACGGGTTAGCGACTAGTAATAATGAAAAGACCACACTCATAGACCAATAGGGTGCACCAGGGCTGATCCTAACGTCAGCAGTCCTATCATTTTCCCTGGTTTAGATTTGTACGCATATTTGAATGCCTTGTTGAACTCCGATTGAGTTGATCTTGATATCTCTGGAAATTTCTGGATGTCTAGTTTCCATAACACTAAAGAAAATAAAATTCTAACGGTCAGATAAAAAGTTACGGTCTCGGGAAGCGAGTTGATGTGCTTGGCACAATTTTCAAGATATCTCAATCGTTTTAACTCCAACTTCGACATACGAATAGTCATTGGAAAGGAAATTCAATAATCTTCATGATGGTGCCCGTTCTGACAATTAGATCAAAATTAGGGTTTCTAAGGCCTGCGGGAGTCCACTTTGGGTCAAACTTGGTCAAATGTGACAAAAATCTTTGAATATCTTGAGTTTGACATGAAAACATGAAAACAATGGTTTTGGAGTGATTTTGACTCACTTTGACTTTTGGTCAACTCAGGGTTAACCAGGGGCATTTTGGTTATTTTGACTTAAAAATGTATTTTGAGGGTTCTGATGCCTGAATGGGTTATGCCACGTCAATCTAAATATTTCTGAGGTCCCATGTTGAAAAATTAATATTTTTGAATTTTTAGAGGTCTGACACACAAATCAAGGCCGAACAAAATACGGTATTTACAGACACTAAATTTTTTGTACTTTCTTAGAAGTAGAAGAAAAAATAAGTATAGTTCACTTTTTTATTTAAAATAAACATTAAAAAAAAAAACTTATTAGCTATTACTCCTCTCAAAACATAACACTTGTAGAAGCCTAGCATGTAAGTCTTAACTAACTTTAGCAAATTTTTCTTGTGTATCTCTAATATACCTTGCTCATTAAGCCATGTAGCATATTCCATAATCTTGTGTCACCTATGTTGGACTCTATGCCTGTGGTGACTACTATTCCGCTATCCACATGCGAAGTGGGTTCTAATTAGGGGTGACAAAATCATCCTAAACTCATTTTTCCATCCAAACCCACCCAATTAATAATTGCTTCAAATGGGCATCAACTCAATTAAACCCAATTAACACTTATGTTAATTAAGTTTTAATTAGGTACCCAATTAGACCAAAGTATGACCCAAATATCATTTCTACAAATCACCAAACTCTAAAATACCCAAAAACCACTAAAAAGATGAAAATATCTTTGGAACCACTAACATAATTAAAATACACTCCAAATGACCAAAAATATCCCATAAACTCTAAAATGACCAAAATACCCTTGAAATATCTAAAATTACTAAATATGCTCTAAAAACACGAAAATGGCCAAATGTCCCCAAAAATTACCCAAAAAAAAAAAAAAAATCACAAAATACACATGAAACCTCTAAAATGACGAAAATACCCCTGAAACCTAAAAATCACTAAATATGCTAAAAAAAACTACTAAAAATTACCAAAATATCTCCTAAACCTAAAATATAACCTAAATACCCTCAAAACCTAAAAAAATGAACAAAATACCATTAAAACTTAAAAATGACCGAAATACCCCATAAACCTAAAAAATGACTGAAATACCTCCGAAACCTAAAAAATGACCAAAATATCTCTGAAACCTAAAAATTATGAAAATACCCCCTGAACCTAAAAGATGACTTATAAAATGACCAAAAATACCTCCAAAACCAAAAAATTACCACAATACCCCATAAAACTAAAGAAAATAACCAAAATACCCTAGAAACTTAAAAAATGGCCAAAATACCCTCTGAAACCTAAAAATGACAAAAATACCCCTCAAACCTAAAAAAAACTGAAATACACCCAAAATTTAAAAAATGACCAAAATACCCCAAAAACCTAAAAAATAACCAAAATACTTCAAAACCTAAAAAATTAAAGAAATACCCTCAAAACCTAAAAAAATAACTCAAAATACGCCCAAAACCTTAAAATGACCAAAATCCCCCCTAAACCTTAAAAAATGACCAAAAATACCACTAAATCTTTAAAATGACCAAAATACCCTTGAAACCTTTAAAATGACTTATAATACACCTGAAATCTGTAAAATTACCAAAATAGAGGTTTAGGGGTATTTTGGATGTTTCAAGGATATTTTCGTCTAATTAAAAGTTCTAAGAGTATTTCAGTCATTTTGTAGTTTTTAAGGGAATTTTGGTAATTTTTTAGGTTTTATGGGTATTTTGTTAGTTCAAAAATTACCAAAATACCCCTTAAACCTAAAAAAAATACCAAAAATACCACTAAATCTTTAAAATGACTAAAATACATCCAAAACCTCTAAAACAACCAAAATAGCTCTAAACCTCTGAAATGACCAAAATACCCCTTAAAATATCTAGAGTGGCCAAAATAACTTTGAAACCTTTAAAACAACTCAAATACACTTGAAACCTCTAAAATTACGAAAATAGAGATTTGGGGTATTTTGGATGCTTCGAGGGTCATTTAGTCAAATTAAAAGTTCTAAGAGTATTTCAGTTATTTTGTAGGTTTCAAGGGAATTTCGGTAATTTTTTAGATTTTAGGGGTATTTCATTATTTTTTAGATTTTGGGATTATTTTGGTAACTTTCTAGGTTTCAGAGGTATTTTGGTCATTTTTTAGGTTTCAGAGTATTTTTTGGATATTTTTTAGGTTTTGGGGGGTATTTCTATCATTTTTTAGGTTTCAAGGTCTTTTGGTCATTTTTTAGGTTTCGATAGTATTTTGGTCATTTTTTTTAGGTTTAGGGTGTATTTTTATCATTTTATAGGTTTCAGGGGTGTTTTAGTCATTTTTAAGTTTAGGGTGTAATTTGTCATTTTTAGGTTTCAGGTGGTATTTTGGTCATTTTATAGGTTTTGGGGGTATTTTGGTCATTTTAGAGATTTAGAGGGTATTTTGGTAATTTTTAGGTTTTGGGGTATTTTGGTCATTTTAAATTTTCGGGGGTACTTCAGTCATTTTAAAGGTTTAGGGGTATTTTGGTAATTTTTAGGTTTTAGGGGGTTGTTTTGGTCATTTTTAGATTTCGAGGGAATTTTGGTCGTTTTATAGGTTTAGGGGGAATTTTGGTCATTTTTTAGATTTCAGGGGTATTTTGGTCATTTTTAGGTTTTTGGGCGGGGGGTATTTTGGTCATTTTTTAAGTTTTAGGGGGTATTTTGGTAATTATTTGGTTTCAGACAGCATTTCAGTCATTTTTTAGGTTTAGGAGGTATTTTGGTAATTTTTGGATTTCAAATATATTTTGGTCATTTTTAGGTGTTTTGGGTATTTTGTCATTTTTTAGGTTTAGGGGGTATTTTTATAATTTTTAGTAGTTTTTTTTTTAAGCATATTTGGTGATCTTTTAGGTTTTAGAGGTATTTTGATCATTTTTTAGGTTTAGGGTGTATTTTGGTCATTTTTAGTGGTTTTTGAGTATATTTGGGGATTTTTTAGGTTTCAAGGGTATTTTGGTCATTTAATAGGTTTACAGGGTATTTTGGTAATTTTAGAGGATTTTAGGAGTACTTTGGTCATTTTCAAGTTTTAGGAATATTTTGGTGACTTTGATTATTAACTGGGTGGGTTGGGGCTTGCCCAAAATAATTATGTTGGATTGGGTTTGGGTTAGAAGTAATTAGTTAAATGGATAATAATGAATAAATGGGTTTTATGTACCAAAACTAATTATATTCACCCCAAACGCACCCATTTGATACCCCTAGTTCCAACCATCCAATATACACTTTCCACTTTTTACCCCTTCAACTAATACTTAAAGCAATAAATAAATTATTTATTGAATTCAAAACATGTCTAGCACATCTAAGAACTCTCACAACTTCATCAGAAAAACATCTTAATATTCATAGTACCAACCCTAATAACCAAGCATGCAACATCATTGGCCATTATGACCATACATCCATTACAAGATCTATATGTGTCAAACAATTTTTTCTTTTGGCACACCGAACAGCATGCAAAATCCAAATCTGTGATTCTAATAGAACATCTCTACTTGATGAGACTACAAGTAGATCTACATCAACCCTACTGTCCTCTTATTTCTCTTCAACGACACTAGCTGATTCTATGGGCTTCTTTTCATTCCTTTTTCAACTCTTTCCTCTAATACTTTTATTTATCCTTTTGACAATAATAGCACTCTACATCTTCCTTCAAATGCGATCTAGATTGAGATCTCTTCCTATTGGATTTCCTTTGTTTTGACATGCTTCTAATGCCATTGTCCAACTTTGTCTTTGAAACATGTCCATCAACTTGAGAATCATCACCATCCTTCTTTACCTTCATGCATGGTAGGATAACACCAACCATCTCTTTGAGTTTTAAAGTCTCATTCCCATGCATCAAAGTAGTCACCAGATGATTAAAGGATGTAGGGAGCAATGCCAATAGAAGTATTGCCTTATCTTACTTCTTAAACTTTACACTCTAAAATGTGACAATTGAGTGTTCAACATGTTAAGATGCTCCAACATATCTAAACCTTTGTTCATCTAGAAGCCATGAGGCTTATCCATGTAAAATTTGTTTCTTAAATATTCTCATATAAAGACATTTTAATTTATTCTAAATATGCTTTATTGTTTGTATTCTTAGGATGTTGTGAATGACCTCATCACCTAGGTTTAGAGGAATTGCATTGGTTGACTTCTCATTCTTCATCACTCAACTTTTCGGGCTTCCTTAGTCCTTTCTTTCCCTTGCAATGCCTTATAAACTCCTAATTGGATTAATAGATCCTACATTAGCCGTTACCAAAGACAAGAATTTTTATTACCACCAAATTTCTCCACCTTCATACTTGGTGCTTGTTATCTTTAGTGTTATCAAGAGATCAAATCCGAACATTGCTATGATATATCACATGCATGTTGTACAATAGAAGCTTCAAGATTCAAACTAACAATAGAAAAGACAATAATAAATCAACAAGCACACATACAAAAAACATAAGAATTTAAGTAGTCAACAAGATTCCTACGTCCATGGATGGCAACAAGGTAAAAGTTTCACTATAAAAAAAGTGCATGAGCTCGTAAGTCAAGTATGGAATGAGCCTTGTCTACAAAGCATAGCGACCTTGTCTTACTTCCTTCTGGCGAAGCTTCTAACACGGGGGAGAGATCATACTAGACTAGGGGCATGTACGTAAGAGGCTCTCTCTCACAAAACACACGACAATTTCTTATTTTTCGAACTAATGGGCCGAATCTGGCAAAACCAACAAAAGAGTGATCAGAATAATCTTTCTAATACTACTGATTTGGAAGCCCACCAACTTTCAAAAGGCTAATGGTTTTTTGGTGCAATTCAAGCCACATGCTGCGTCAGCACTTTTTTTTTTTTTTACTTCATATGACCGTTGTCGAAATCTATTTTTTACCATGCGGTCGCGGTGCAATTTCATTGGTTAAACCATATCACCTCATCATATCATCTCATCTCATCCTCAACTAATGAATTTTTTTTTTTTAGGAACATCCTCAGTTAAAGCTAACTATAATTTCTCACTAGTGTAATTTTTTAGTTTTGTTACTTGGTCATTCCTTGTATTCTCATTTCTTGCTCCTTTTAAATGCTGTACAATAAATAATAATAAAAAAGGAGGGAAATGGGCTCATCTGCATGCTGTGTACAAAAGAATATAAATATTTTCTAGAGTTGTCTTTGAAGCAGATTCACAGATTTCATGCGAGCTCAACAAGCCAGTGCAATTAGTACTCCTTGGCAAATCTCAACAGTTGTACTTGTAGAAGACAGTATAGACTTGGTTCTTTGCTAGTGACAGCGTAGGAAATGATAATCCTATGAAGAAACCCAAAGCTTAAACCGAAATCTACTCGAACAAAGTAGTTACGGTAAACATTATAGACTTCCATTTTTTTTTTTTTTTTTGAGAAGAATAAACATTATAGACTTGGTTCGTGGGTTTACAGAGGATCGCATTTTCTTTTGTACATAAAAGAAATGTATGAAGCAGCCCATTGCTTATCGTCTAATAAGGGCCTTTTTTGTAATCGCTCTGGGCCGCTCCCCATATTAAATTTGCCCTTTTGTGTTCTAAGGGGCAAAAGGTAAAAGAACGACTCCAGCAGCCCCTCCAAAGTCCAAACACATTTTTGGAGGAACAAAGTTTTTCTCCAAACTAGTTTGGAGAGAAACCCTACAAACTCATAATATATATTTATATTGAGTGTGAATGTTGAAAATCTAACCGTTAGATTGCATGTTCTTATTACATCTTTAATGCTTACAAAATTTCAAAAAAATCAAAAATCAATTGCTATGTCATCAAACAAATGTTATAATTTCAAGTTTTTGTAATCTAAAGTTGTATATAAAAAATAAGTTAATTGATCAAATGGTAAATAATATCCGATTTAAACGAAATTTGACATACATGTCAAGAACATAAAAAATATGAAATTCAACAGTTAGATTTTCAAAATTCACACCCAAAAAATAAATATATGATAAGTTTAAAGAGTCTCTTTTCAAACTAGTTTGGAGAGAAACTTTTTTCTTTTTGGAGAGCAAACCCACAAAATATCAGCTCAAACAGCCCTTCCATAATTCAACTTTATTTTAAAGTTACTGTGGTAGCTCTCTTTACCAAGTGAGCACTATAGCAACATCAAAACGTTTGTATTTCTTAAAATAATTCACACTTGAATAAATTTGAATAAAAAATTATGCACAATAGATTAAAATTTCTGTCTTTATCTCAACAGCTACGAAGGACAACAAAACACAAAATGCAATCGAATCATAAAACACATTTTTTTCCCCATAAAACTAATGAAATCAAAACAAATTAAAAATAAATAATAAAAAAAAATCGATCTAACCCATCTTTTATGGGTCAAGGTTCGAGACCCATGGCTTGAATTTTTATATATTTTTTTAAATACAATAAATAATTACTCTCTCTATTATTAAACCAAGACACTAATTGATTTTTAGGCTATATTTGTTTCAAGTGAGAATGAAATTTGAAAAACATTTTACGCCGTCATGTGTGTTTGGGAGTACATGTAAAACTCGGTCAAACGAAAAATTAATTCCTTTGACCGTAAAATTCAAGCCCTTCAAGTGTAAAATCATTTACACATTCCATT
Source organism: Quercus gilva (assembly GCA_023621385.1). Lineage (NCBI taxonomy): Eukaryota > Viridiplantae > Streptophyta > Magnoliopsida > Fagales > Fagaceae > Quercus > Quercus gilva. The sequence continues at coordinate 14,711,193 of CM042478.1, forward strand.
TACCTTCAAACCGAGTTTTACAAACTGAGAGAGAGAGAGAGAGAGAGAGAGAGAGAGAGAGAGAGAGAGAGAGAGAGAGAGAGTAGCAGAGGAAAGTCATTCAGAGATCCACCCAAACCCGATTCCGGTCAGATTGCATCGCCTCATTCCCCTCCACGCACTGGTAAGTACTCTATTTACACATTCCATTTACCTTCAAACCGAGTTTTACAAACTGAAAAACACAGAGAGAGAGAGAGAGAGAGAGAGAGAGAGAGAGAGAGAGAGAGAGAGGGAGCAGTAGAGGAAAGTCACTCAGAGATCCACCCAAACCTGATTCCGATCAGATCGCGTTGCCTCATTCCCCTCCACGCGCTGGTAAGTACTCAATTTCCTTTTCTTCCTTGGATTTTCTTCTCTAATCGCGCCACCTTAGCTCCTCTGTCTTGCTCAAACCCATCACCGAATAGCATGCCCAAATTGAGCATTGCATGTACCCGATGCACCTAGCTAAACCCATCTCAATTTCACCATCCCAGCCCACGATCTGTCCCTCTATTGACATCGTGACCTCAAATGTCTTGCTCAAACCCATCCCTCAAACCCGCCAATAAACCCCAATGTTAGATATTGATATATATATATATATATATATATATTTATCCTTATTTATAGATTTATTTGTATATAAAATATATGTGCATAATGTTATCTGCAATAGTGTTTGTGAAGGTACATGATAGCTTCTGAATATTTTTGTAAACTAAATTTAACATTGTTTTTGAATTGGGCTTGTTACAATATTTTTGTGATTTTGGATGGTTTAACAACAATTATTGTGGAGACTTTATTGAGATGATGTTGAATGGGTCTACACTGTCTTGTATTGCAGGATGTTTTTTTGATAAATATCATCTTCTTGCTTACACAATTGATTGAATGGTATGTCAAATAATTTACTATGCTAAATATGTATGTCTTAATGCCAATTTTGGTTTTTAAACTGTTTATCCTATTGACCACCTAAAGGGTAAGACATACGTTGTTTTTGTTGATCGTGTGCCTGGGGTGTACGACACATGGGAAGAAGCCCATGCCCAAGTACATCAATATTCTAGAGCAGACCACAAGGTGTTTAAGCATAAAATGGATGCAAAAGTTTCTTTTATGAAGTTTTGGCAAATTGATGGTGGCAATGTGCAACAAGGTTCTTCATCCAGTACATATTCTACTCATTCCAGCTCAAGTTCTAGTACTCCTTCAACTGAAGAGAGTCCCTACTGCACAGGAGATGTTAAATACGATTTATTGAAATATCAATTAAATATCGCAATTGAGCAGTAGAATCTTGCAATGAAGATTGCAAAGTTGAATGCAAGAATGCTAAACGCAGTGGCATCTCAAGTCTTGCCCGATGATGAGCTCAATAAAATGGCACATCTAAACTTGGGTGAATGAACATGAAAGTTGTGTTTGGGTTGTGATTTTTGTGTGTGGGTACCTCTGTCATTGTTATGTAAAACTTGGATGTGTATATGTTCATATTTTTTGTGATTGGAATTAATGGATATGCATATATGATGTGTATAGGTATTTTGAGATGCTCAATTGTATTATTGGTATATTTTTTTTGGAGTTTTTCCTGTAAAATGTTTTATATTAGGGGGCCAAACACAGGAAAATATTTTCTGGAAAAATGCTTTTACATACATGACCAAACACTGAAAATACTTTTCCAATGTATTTTCTAGAACCCAAAACAAACATTTGAAAATATTTTCTTTTTCATAAAATATTTTCAACTGAAAATATTTTATACTTGGAAAATATTTTAGATGTTACCAAACACAGCCTTAGTATAGGCTGAGTTTGAATCTTAGATCTCCTGTTTAAAAACTAGAAATTTGACTAGTTTAACAAACTAGAACACAACACGGCTTGATCATCCTTCTTGTTTTTCACTTTTTTTTTTTTTTGGGTGTAAAAATGAGTTGTAAAAATATAGTAACATTTTATTGTATTTATCCAAAAAAAAAAAAAAAAAAAGTCTTTGGAGTTCAATAATTTGGTATTGCGTCCCTGGATGAAAAACTTAAAGATGCCATGTGGAAAACTTTATAGAGGTTGGGTTGGGTCCATCAGCTTTGTCTTTCTTTAGGAAATTGCCATACATTTCAGTTGTTGAAGACTGGCGCTGAGAAAGATGATAAATCTTTTGGTATGTTTTTGTTTCGGACCCGGCAGCGCCAACTAAAAGCTTGTTTTTTTGGGTTTGGGACTTTTTTTTTTTTTTTTTTGATAACCAAATAAACTTCCCATTCATTAACTATAAAACATTCAAGAGGGATACATCATACATAAGCTGTTGCTCAATAACAGGTGGGGTGTCTTCCACCCAAACATTAACATCAGATACAAATCTGGCATTTTGTGCCATAATGTGTGCTGCAGAATTCTTGTTTCTGCAGATGTGGTTGACTTCCCAAGAATCAAAACCACGTAGGCTCAACTTTGCTCCTTCAATCACCTTAATGATAGAGCATGGCGCCATGCTATTCGCTTTCAAAGACATAACAACAACCTGGGCATCACTTTCCAGAATTACCTTCTTTAGACTTAGCTCCCTTGCAAAGATAATACCTTCCTCAATTGCTTTGGCCTCCACTTCCAGTGCTTTCAGGGGAAAATCACATTTTTTGCTCATTGCTCCCATTAGCTGTCCGAGTTCATTCCTTATGACCACTCCCACTCCACAGCATCCCAAGTCCTTAAACACCGCTCCATCAACATTTATCTTGTAGAAGCCATTTTTTGGAGGGGACCATGACTGTCCATGAGAAGGTGCCAGTCTGTTCTTTACCTTTTTAAGCTGTCTGACTTCCTTCGTGTACGTTGCCACCTCACGAGCTATCAGCTCCGGGCCTTTGCTCTTACCCCTATGGCTTACTGTGTTTCTGTTGTTCCACAGACCCCAAGCCGTGACTGCAAACAACTCCCAATCAATCCCAGGCCGCCTCTCTAAAAAGTCCCACACTACATCAACAAAGTCCCTTGGTATGACCTCCAACAGCGGTAGCTTCAGCCTTGTGTTACTCCACACTTCCCCTGCCACTTTGCACCCCCACAGAATATGCCCAGATGTTTCACAACCCCCACACAGGACACAAACATCATCCCTCCCAATACCCCTAGCCCGTAATTGATACTTGGTTGGAAGTATATTTGAGCATGCTCTCCACATAAACATTCTCACCGTATTTGGACAATTTAAACTCCAGATATGTTTCCATAAGCCTTTCATACCAGCTGTGTCTGAACATTCCCCTCTTTCAAACTTGGGGTGTGCTTCTCACAGAAGGGTTTGAGCTACCTTATATGCACTATTTACCGTAAACATACCCTTTGGTGTCCATGCCCATATTAGGGAATCCCAAGGCAGCCGAGGACTTAGGGGAATGCCAAGGATAATATTAGCTTCATGGGGAAGGAACATTCTCCTTATTTTTGCAACATCCCAGCTTCGCCTATCTATAAGATCTGCCACTACTTCAGCCTCGGACTGAGGGGGTTTCGGGCTTACAACTTTAAAACCTTCCGGTGTTGGAAGCCACCGGTCATCCCAAATGCTCACCTTCTCCCCATTTCCAATAGCCCACCTCGCCCCCCTTTCAACTATTTCCCTTGCTGCCATGATGCTCCTCCATGCATAGGACGATCGACACCCTAATTCAGCTTCCAAAAAGGATTTCTTCGCAAAATATTTTGCCTTAAAGACTCTATGGACCAAGGAGTTCTGATTTGTCAAGATTCTCCATCCTTGCTTAGCGAGGAGTGCTAAATTAAAAGCTTTTAAGTCCCTAAAGCCCATTCCGCCATTTTCCTTCGTTGTGCACATCCTCTTCCATGACATCCACGCCATTTTCCTCTCCTTATCTTTCTGCCCCCACCAAAAGTTGCTTAACATAGAGTTTAGCTCATTACAAAGAGAGTCCGGAAGCTTGAAGCAACTCATTGTATACGTGGGCGTTGCTTGGGCCACGGCCTTAATGAGCACCTCCCTACCGGCATTAGACAGCAATCTACCTTTCCACCCAGCTATATGTCTTCCAACTTGGTCTTTGATTCGATTGAAAGCTTTTCTCTTCCCCTTCCCAATTAACGGAGGTAGTCCTAGATACTTCTCATGATGTTGGATGATTTGCGCCCCAAATTTTTGCTGCACATAATCTTTTGTTTCCCTTGGTGTGTTTTTGCTAAAAAAGAGGGAAGTTTTTTCTTTGTTTAGCTTCTGCCCTGATTCTCCCTCATAGTCCTCCAACACTTTTATTACCCTATCACATTCCTCTACGGATGCTCTACAAAACACAATACTATCATCCGCAAACAGAAGGTGGGAAATTCGTGGGGCTCCTCTACTTACAGCCACCCCCTTTAAGAAACCTTCCCTTTCTTCCTTCTTAATCATAGCAGATAAACCCTCAGCACATAACAAAAAGAGATAAGGGGAGATAGGATCCCCCTGCCTCAGTCCTCTAGTCGGTATGATTTTACCTTTTGCTTCCCCATTAATTAACACCGAATACTCCACCGTACTCACACACATCAATATGAGAGATATCCATCTTTCCTTAAAGCCCAACCTCCTCATCATCGCCTCCAAATACGCCCATTCAACCCTATCATAGGCTTTGCTCATGTCAAGTTTAACCGCCATAAATGCTTCCTTCCCTTTTCTCCGCTGGTTTATACTGTGCATCGTTTCAAAAGCCACCAATACATTATCCGAAATAATCCTACCAGGTACAAAGGCACTTTGGGATTCATCAATGATCTCAGTCAGGATACTTTTAAGCCTATTTGCCAGGACTTTGGAGATTAGCTTATAGATAACGTTACACAGACTGATAGGGCGATACTCGGTAATTTTTTGGGGGGATTTCACCTTGGGGATGAGGCAAATATAAGTTTTATTAATACCACTGGGCAACACACCCGAATTAAGTGAGTCTAAAACACATTTTATCACTTCAGGACCTACAATATCCCAATATTGTTGGTAGAAAATAGGGGACATACCGTCAGGCCCGGGTGCCTTTGTGGGATGCATCTGGTTAAGAGCTCGCCTAACCTCCTCTGCCTTGAACTCTGCCTCAAGAATTTCGTTCATATCCTGGGTAACCCTTTTGTCGATAGCACCCAGACTTGCGTCGAACTGAGATGGATGATTTGTCTTGAAGATTGTCTCAAAATACTCAAGAATGGTGCTTTCAATATCTTCCTGATTTTCTTGCCAAACCCCGTCTGCCCCCTGTATACCTCCAATATTATTTCGCCTTCATCTCTGGCTTGCTGTGGCATGGAAAAACTTTGTGTTGCGATCCCCCCATTTAATCCAAGAGGCTCTGGACCTTTGATTCCACATAATCTCTTTTCTGGTTAACATCTCGTTAATCTCCCTTCTTATTCCTTGAATCTCTTCTGCCTTCTCATGCAAACAATTAAGACCCTCCAACTGTTGCAATCTCTCCTGTTTTTGCTTCAAACCTCTATTCACGTTCCCGAAAACTCTCCAATTCCAACCTTGAAGACTCACTTGACATCTCTTCAATCTTTCCATTATACTGTACTCCGTCCCCCCACTGTATGGGTCCCAAGCACCCTCCACCACATCCTTACATCCTTCCTCCCTCACCCACATAGCCTCAAATTGAAAACGTTTCTTTACAGGTTTCCTAGGATATACCTTTTTCAGAGTTAAATCAAGTAAACAGTGATCAGAGCTAGACATGGACCTGTGATATACTCTGGCTTCCGGGTAGAGCTCCGACCAACTAGAATTTGCCACCATGCGATCAAGTCTGAGTAGCGTCCTTTGTTCCCCAAAACGCTCATTGCACCATGTGAAACGTTGTCCAACAAAACCCAAATCAAAAAGACCACACTTACTCAGGCTTTCTCGAAATCCTTCCATTTGTTTCAGCTCCCTTTCATTCCATCCAAGCTTTTCATTTTGATGTGTGATTTCATTGAAGTCACCAAACACAACCCACGGCATCGTACATTGATTCTTCAAAGCAACAAGGAGCTGCCACGAAATATGCCACTTACTCGCGTCGGGATGGCCATAGAAGCCGGTTGCCCTCCATGGATTTTGCGTCGACCCATCTCGGACCACCACATCAATGTGAGAGTGCGAACAACTCTTCAAGCAAACCTCTGTACCTTCCCTCCAAATTAGAGCTAGACCCCCACTTCTGCCATCACTTGGGACCACAATACCTTGTGTGAAGTTGAGTTTGTTTTGGATTCCTTTTATTCTACCTACACCGGCCTTCGTCTCAGACAAAAACACCAGCAACGGATCCTTCTCTTTCACCGCATCGGTGAGATTTCGAACTGCCAGGGAGGACCCGAGACCCCGGCAATTCCAGGCGAAGATACTCATGAGGCTCGGCGGTGCTGCGCTGCAGCCACCGCCTCTCCGCCATCCTTGTGTTCTTCCTTTCTTTGTTGTTCTTCCTTTCTTTGTTGTTCTTCCCACCCTAACGCCTCACTCTGTTTCTGATTCTTTCTCCTTTTCAGTTCAAGTACGTTGGGGTCTAACTCTTGTAAAGGAGTTGGACCACTACGTTTTTGTTTCCTTGGGCTTTTTTCCCCTTTGGGCTTAATTTGTTTTGCTTCCCTGGCCAACCTTTTCCAGTGCCCACTCGTTGGGCCGAGCTTGGATGTGACCCACCCCTCATTTGGATCGTAGCACATAGCCATCGGGCCCGTATTTGAAGCCTGGGGTGTTGGGCTCCCCACGGTATTTTCCTGGTCTTTATTTGGCGCCAACGCATATTTGAATTCAGGCGTGTTACCCGGGCTGGGTGTTTTCTCCCATACCATGTGTGGCAGCTGCTCCCCTGTGTCAGTAGGAAGGTTCAAAATACTTGTGCTAGTTTGGGCTTTCAGCTCAACTAGCTTTTCCTCCCCTTCACTAATCTTTCCTTTTTCATGCAAGTTTTTCTCTGTTTGACAGGAAAGCTCGTGGGTTGGCTTCTCCAGATTTTTTGTTTCTTCCCTCCCATCCGTCCTTTTCGCCACGTCTGCCCTACTCCCTTCGCACGACTTTTCAAGCACTATAGCCTGCTCCGCCACCTCTGCCACCTTCTCTGATGCCCCTCCAGTAACCACCTTTCCTCTGTTCGGCCAGTTGCTCTGTTTTTCAAACTCTACTCCACCTCTTTTATTTGGCTCTCCCCTTAGCCATGCCCCATACTGCATCTATTCTTCTTCATTTTGACCATTGCTATCCGTTGTTTCCGGGCATTCTCTTAATGCATGACTGAGGAGTCCGCACCTATAACAGAAATTGGGGAGTCGTTCATATCTGAACTGTATCCACCGGCTCTCTCCACTTTCAATGGTAACCTTTTTTCCCCTCACAAGCTTTTTTGTAATGTCAACTTTGACCTTAACTCGAAGATATTTGCCCCATTGCACTCCTGAGTCAGCGACATCCACTTCCATGACAGACCCGAGTTTCGACCCAATTGCCCATGCCGTTTCTTTGGTTCTACACTTCAGAGGTAAGTTAAGGATTTGGACCCAGAAAGGACACCACTTCAGCTCCATCTCTCTCGGCGTTAATTCCGCCTCAAACTCTTGGATGATCACCAGTTGTTTCTCATAGCTCCATGGTGACATGTCCATTATCCTTTTCTTGTCCCTTTCGTCCCCAAACTCCGCAAGGAATAGGTCCTCTTCCAGTTCACTAATGTTGACCCCTTTGCTCGGTTTCCAGAGCATTCTCAGGTTTTTCCTAAGAGCTTCCACCTGTACACTCCTGTGGGTAAGGATTTTTAGCACTACACACAATCTACCCCTTGCCTTGGCCGCTTTAGTACTATTATTTCCTAACACAATGCCTTCGCCTTCTTCCTCCGTAAAAGACAGCTTATTCCACAGCTCTTCTAACTCTTCTGCCATACTCCTTCCCTTCTACCTCCCCTGCCTTGTGCACCCCGCGTTGCAGATGAATAAAGTTACCCCTCTACGTCTGCTCTACTAGTAAAGAGACCCAGGAGAGACAAGAACCCACTAATGCCTTCACTCAACGGAAGGCACTCCACTTCCTGCAAAGAGCAAGAACTTCACTGCTTCCACGTGCCCGAGAGCCCGAGAGCACCTGTTTTTTCAACTGCATTTATTGGTTCTAGTGGTTCCTTTTGGGTTTGGGACTTAACAGCAACAGATGAATCTAAGTCAAGTCAACAAGTCACGTCTACTTTAGGCAGCAACTAACTCCGTGTAATTGCTTGGGTTGTTTCTTTTTGTTCCATTTAACACTTGGGAATTTAGTTATTCAGAGAATTACGATAAATTTGGACAAAATTCTTTTAATAACCTCTTTCACTCTGTCTCATGACTTCCATTTTCAAATCAGTTCTACTCTTACCGCTTGTTTTCTCACTTTCAATTGATTCAAGCGCTCAACAAAACCACTCCAATGCGATTAATTTAGAGCACTAGCATATGAAGATGAAAAAAAACCTATTTTACATCCTTAAACATTACTTTATCTATTTTACTAATACATTTTACAATTTACTCTACATCTCAATGGTTATTTTTACATACAACTCAATAAAATAATACAACTACTAAATAAAATAATATAAACACTACTTTACAAGAGAGAGGAGTATTTTTTTTTTTTTTTACCTTCAACCCCTTAATTCGAAGTGCTAGCTCTCTCCTTGCTATCAGATTTGGGTCCACTACCACTAGCTTGTTCTTTTGTAAGACATTGACACCACTGAGACCAGGTCATCGATCATAATGAATTGCTTTAGATGAGAAGACAGCTCATCTTGCCGCTTTATCTTTCTGGCCGGATGAACAGAAAATCTGATGCTAATGTAGGAGTTGAAAGTTGGGACTAAACAGAGAATTGATAGTAAGTCAAAGTCTTTTTTTTTTTTTTTTTTTCCTAAAGTGAGTAGTACTCGGGCGGCTGTAACTAATTTAATGAAGTTGCTTGGAAATTTCTTTCATTCTACTTGAACTTGGGGGATTTTTCTTTTTTTTTTTTTTCCGAATTCCGAAAGTAGGATTGCTTGGTTTTTCTATTTCATATCTCAATTCCCTCACTCCCACATGGAATCTATAAATGTTCTCTTCCTACTATCCACGTTTCTACTTGCCGTTGATGTAAAAGCCCAACCAAACAATTCCATTAATGTGATGATCCCCTTGGGTTCTTCGCTCTCCCCCAGTGCTAACCGTTCATGGCTCTCACCTTCTGGCCTTTTTGCCTTTGGTTTCTACCCACAAGGCAACGGCTTCGCTATTGGTATATGGCTGGTTGATCAACCACAAAACACAACTGTCTGGACTGCATATCGAAATAAGTCACCAGTAACCTCAAAAGCTACATTGGACTTAACAAGGGATGGAAAGCTGCTCTTTCGCACGGAGGGAGGTGAAGAAAATCCTGTAGCTGACGTGTCAAGCCTTGCAGCTTCAGCTTCTATGCTTGATTCTGGTAATTTTGTGCTCTATGATAACTCTTCTAATGTTATTTGGGAGAGTTTTGAATACCCAACTGACACCATCTTAGGAGGTCAGAATGTGTCTAATGGCAAGGATTTGGTGTCAAGCGTGTCTAGATCAAACCACTCAAGTGGTCGTTTTTATCTCAGGATGCAGAGCGATGGAAACCTTGTTTCCTACCCTGTAAACAATACAGATAATTCAGAAAATGCTTATTGGTCCTCGGCAACTAGAATATCAGATAATGTCGCCGCTGGCACTGGGGACCCTAATGAAAGGGGAGCTGTTGGGTACCCTTATGAAAGGGAAGCTGTTGGAAGAGGTGGCTGCAGTAGTTTGTATACTAGATCTTGTCATGGTGGGAGTCGTGGGACAAGTGGCGCTTCTATAAGGCTCAGTCTTAACCAAAGGGGTCTTCTAAGCTTAACAGATGATAGTAGCTACATAATATCAGTTTTGGTGAATAATTCCTACTCTGGCGACAATGAAACTACTATCATCTATCGTGCGATACTTGATTCTGATGGAATTTTAAAGTTGTATTCACACCAATTTTTCAGAAATACAAGCTCAAAAGTGATCTTGGAGTGGTCATCTTTGGGTGATCAATGTGATGTCAAAGGTTTCTGTGGCTTCAACAGTTACTGCCTAAGCATGGGCTTCGCAGCTGAATGTCTCTGTTTTCCGGGATTTCATTTCGTGAACCACAAAAATAAGTTTTTGGGATGCTACGACAAATTCAGTGTCGATGGTTGCAGCAGCAGTAATGGTCCGATGATACCACACTACAGTACTGCTTTACCGAACATATCCTGGGGTGATTATCCTTATTCAATGGTACGTACAAAGCAAGAAAACTGTGAAAACTCTTGCCTGGATGACTGTAATTGTGGGGCTGCTTTGTACATGAATGGTACCTGCAATAAATATAAGCTTCCACTTAGATATGGTAGAAGTCAAAATTTATCAGCTATAGCTTTCTTTAAGGATCGGAGAAATGGTGACCATCCCCGTTCAAATCCAAAAATCTTGATGGATAGCAAAAAAAAGATAATTTTGATTCTCTCTCTAAGTTTGGGATCCATTGCATGCTTGTGTTCTGTAATAGCGATATCTTGTTTCTTCAAGTACAGGCGTCGAGTTCATTGGTACAGAAAGCTGTCGGAAAATGTGAATGTGGGATTTGCTGATGATTTTACCTTGCGTTCATTTTCTTACAATGAGCTTGAGAGCGCAACAGATGGCTTCAGGCAAGCATTAAGTACGGGTTCTTTTGGATCAGTTTATAAAGGGTCTCTCTCTATTGGATCTGTGACTGACAGAACTATTGCTGTTAAGAGGCTAGAGAAATTCGAGGAAGAAGGGGAAAGGAAGTTTCAAGCTGAAATGACTGCAATTGGGCGAACTCATCACAGAAACTTGGTTCAGCTGCTTGGTTTCTGTAATGAGGGAACGAGGAAGCTTCTTGTTTATGATTACATGACCAATGGTTCACTTGCGGACCTTCTCTTCAAGGCTAAGAAGCGCCCTCTTTGGAAAGAAAGAGTGAGAATTGCACTAGAAGTGGCTAGAGGGATATACTATCTACATGAAGAGTGTGAAGTCCATATCATCCACTGCAATCTTAAACCCGAAAATATACTCATGGATGATACTTGGACTGCAAAAATCTCAGATTTCGGATTGGCAAGGCTATCGGTGCCTAATCAAACGAGAACCACAATGGGCATTGAAGGGACAAGTGGGTACTCCGCACCTGAATGGCAAAAAAAAGCCCTAATATCAGTCAAAGCTGACATTTACAGTTTCGGTGTTATGCTTTTGGAGATTGTATGTTGCAGAAGCAACATAGAAGTAAATGTTTCAACAGCAGATGAAATACTTCTTTCTAGCTGGGTATATAATTGCTTTGTGGTTGGAGAGTTAAATAAGCTTGTGGAAGAGGAAAATGTAGACATGAAGACACTTGAAAGAATGGTGAAGGTGGGCTTGTGGTGCATTCAAGAAGATCCAGCTTTGCGTCCTCCAATGAAGAATGTAATCTTGATGTTGGAGGGGACAATGGATATAGCTGTCCCTCCATCTCCAGCTATTTCTTATTCTTAATATGCCAACCCCTAATTTGTAATAATGTGCATAACTGGTGTTTGCTTATGCCTACATACTCTAGTTTTTGGATTTTTGAATGCGTAATTGGGGTTTTCTTTTTCTTTTTCTTTTCTTTTTTTTTTTTTGGGGGGGGGGGGGGGGGGGGGGGGGGGGGGTTGCATGGGGGTTGGTTTGTTTTGGATCTATTTTGTATTTTTATTGTAATGGTTATTGATATTAGCTTCATATTTATTTAAAGTATTAGTCACAGACCCACACAATGTGTGAGAATATATAATTATTTTGTAATATGGTATAATGTATAATTTATTCTTTAAAAATTATTGAAAATAATTTGTTCTCCTTAAAAATTGAACTATTTTTAAAAGTATTATCCATTTCCGTTCTACTATTTTGGGTATTTTTTTTTAATAACTAAATCATGAAATCAATGAAGAATAAAAAACCAAAAACAATGTCTATACGTATCTATACTATATATTGTCGACGCCTCATGGTTGCTCGACCACCCATCGTGGTGACACTCGCGCGCTCTCTCGGTGTAAGAGAATATGGAGATATGTGTTGTACCTTGGGTGTGTAATTGGAATATGAGTCAATTTTAAGGAAATTACCAAGGCTAAGTGAAGTTGCCACCAATCATTGAGTATTTTAGGTGTGATTGGTCACTTAACTCTATTTGATTTTATTACCAATTCTAGGCTAAGAAAAAAAATGTCGTTTTTTCTAATCTAATTTAGATGGGTAAAAAATCTTGATTTTTAAGTTCGGAAGTCTAGTTACGTGTAGGGAAGGTGTTAGGCACCCCACAACGCCTGTCCGTAGATAGTCCTTTGTTTTGATAAAATCATAATTTTCGGACATTGACAATTGAAAACGAGCTATTGGCATTAGCTTTTGGGGCTTTAAGCGAACTGGGCTTTGAGGTTTGAAATCAGAAAGAGTGTGGTCTCGATTGATGCTACCCAAGTATGTTTTGGATCATTGCTAATTTCCATGCGAAAATTCAGTAGCATTTCGCCTTATTTTCGTGGCAAAAATCCGGCAGCGCTTCAAATTAGATGCATCATAACACACAAAATGCTATTCTCACCAAGCTTTTGACATGAGAATACGGCAATGGGGATGCCCAATTTCACAGTGAACACTCGGCAGAGTTTCGTATTTGGTATGCTATGGCGCACCGACAAGGTTCCATGCTTGTGTATATAGCGCATGCCAACAGACTCGTGTTAGGATGAGCCGAAGCCCCTCAAAGCATTAAGCATGTTGATACATGTCACATACATGGGAAAACCGATGTCACTTGATGAAATGGATCAGGATAGTCACACCGTAGTGACTATGCACACAGTATGACATGAATATGCACCTACAACAATCTTCTTGAGCACATACTCATGCCATAAGGTCGAAGAGCACTCATGGCCAGAGAGGGTCACTCACGTAACCATGGGAGTCCATCATACAAAATGCATGATCACCCCACACACGTAGGCATATATATATATATATATATACACATACATCATGCACAATGCCAACGCATAAGGCAAGAAAGTAAAATAGACATTGCCAACGTTCTAAGGGTATGACCCAACAAGGTACATGAAATGTAAAACAGATATTGTCATACTCAGGGAATGTGGCCCAAGCAAAGTGCAGGAAACATAAAGGGTACAGGGAGAGGGGTAACCGTAATACAGGCTCTAGAGAAGAGGCTTAGAGAGAGAGAGAGAGAGAGAGAGAGAGAGAGAGAGAATACCACTCAAGAGGGGCTGGGCCCCATAATCTGCTGAATGTTGCCCTTTATGGGCTTGCGTCTTCTTGCTTGCATCCTTGCCCTTTTGCTTGTGCCTAGGAGGTTGGACCCTTATTCCAAGTGTCTATGCTCCATGTGTGTACATGCAATGACAAAAGAAACAAGCCAGCAGACAAGCAAAGAAACAAAATAGAAGGAAATCATGCTAAAAGAAAAGCTAGCAAAAGATGCCAAACAAGGGCAAACAAGCATGTTATCAAACAAAAAGAGGGTGTCCTAGGAGGACAAATGTAGGTTTGGATCGAGTGTCCATAGTTCCATTGAATTAGAGTATGGACGACACATAGACTCATGCATGAATATGTAGGCAAGCATGCAAAGATACAAATAAGCAAAGAAAGCCAAACGGGTGGCACAAGGCGAGCAAGCAAGCATATACACATCGCACGGAGCGGAGAAAGGGGTGTATCAAGCACACCCACACCATGGAGGTGTTTCTCACAAATGGTAACACCCAAACTATCCACAACAGGGACGAATGCAACCACACGAGCAAGTGGCCTCAAAGACTGACAAACACAATCCCATGGGGGGCACAAAGAATGGCAAAGCCTAGATCTAGATAGACAAACATGGATATAAAGCATAGAAGCAAGCAAGCAAACATAGACATGCATAAAGGAAATGATCCAAACCATTTGATATAGGCCTAGGTGCATGGATGTAGGCCTAGACCACAATATCTAAATCTACACCCTACCTAAAGGGTCAAAACACAAGAAAAAGGAGAAAATAAGAGATAGAAAGGCTTTAGAAGCACATGGCATAGCAACCAACATGTAGATATAGACACATGAACAAGAAATAGAGCACTCAAAGATAAAGATCTAGGCATAGACATGGCAAGGAGCCCATAGACATGCGGATCTAGGCATAAACATGGCAAAAAGTACATAAATATGTAGATCTTGGCATAAACATGGCAAAAAGCAATTAGGCATATGGATCTAAGCAAAAGCAAAAAAATTTAGACATATCCTAGCCTAAGAAGGCTAGGCCAACATCATCAAAGTGATCAATCATGGAAAAAATTAAGGAGAATGCTAACAAGGCTATAAAACATGTTAGGAAGCAAGACAAAGCAAAAATAAACTATGGAAAGCAAATAGACATGTCAAGAACAAAGATAAAGCAAAGGGTGTAGATTGTAGCTAAAAAGCTACATCTACAACCTTTAAACCTCAAATCTAAGGTCCCAAGACCAAAGAGAGTAAAAAGAGTGCAAGAACACTACCTCTTTATTGTTGAGAAAAGAGAGAAAGATCAAAGGTTTTTAGGTGTTTTTGGGAGAGAAATGTAGAGGAAAGAGAGAGAAAATTGCCCAGAAAAGGTGCCCCAAGACCCAAAAATTCAATCCCATCTAGATCTACCAATTATGAGGATGTTTGGGTTCTTTTAAAAGCAAAAAAGTGCACGGTGGCCACTAAATGCCCGCACGGCCCTTTAGGGTGCGTCAGGCTGATGTCAGCATTTTTGTCATTTTTCAGGTTCTCAATTCTGACTTTGATCACATATTTGAAAGCCTTCCTGGAAATTGATTGAGCTGATCTTGGTGTCCCTAGAAAGGTTGGGATGTCTAGTTTCTAGAACACTAAAGATATTGAAATTCCAATGGTTCAATCAAAAGTTATGGCCTTGGGAAGTAAGCTGACGTGCCCATCACGGTTTTCAAGATATCTCAACCGTTTTAACTTTGATTTCGACCTATGAGTAGTCATTGGAAAGAGAATTTAATACTCTGAGCAATGAAGTTGGTTTCAACCCGTTCTGACGGTCGAATTAAAATTAGGGTTTTTGGTGCCCTTAAGAGTCAAACTTGGTCAAAGTTGGCAAAAATCTCCAAGTGGCTTAGGTTTGATGTAGGAACATGAAAAATGTTGCATTGGGATGATTTTGACCAACTTTGAATTTCGGTCAACCTAGGGTTGACCAGGGGAATTTTGGATAATTTGACCTAAAAAGGCATTTCAAGTTCTCTAATGCTCGAACAGGTTGTACCATGTTAATCTATATTTTCCTACGGCCCCATGGAAGAAAGTTAACATTTTTTGAATTTTGGGGGTCTGGCATGCAAATCAAGGGTGGACAAAATACTGTATCTACATATATAATAATGGAAGTTTCGAAAAAGACTTTCTTTCTTCTCTTAAAGTTCCTTAG
The DNA here is from genome assembly GCA_023621385.1 of Quercus gilva. NCBI lineage: Eukaryota > Viridiplantae > Streptophyta > Magnoliopsida > Fagales > Fagaceae > Quercus > Quercus gilva. Next base: position 14,726,800 of record CM042478.1, read on the forward strand.
AAATGTCTTTGGCCACTTAAGAAACCTTCATTGTCAAACTCTTATGTATCTTGGTCAATGATCCCAAACCCTGCAAGAACCAAATTCCACGTTTAGCATTATCAAAATTAGATAAAAATTAAACCCCCAATCATGCTTTGAGATTTTCATGACCAAACTTTTGAGATAGATTTTTTATTGTCTATTGGCCTATAAAATCAAATTATTATGTGCTGCACATAATAAGAAAAAGTTTACTAAATATAATATTTGTCGAAGCCAAACATAAATTAAGAAAGGTCCCACAATAAAAAAGAACCATTGAGTCAAAAAATGTGAAAGCAATAATTGGAGTATGATTACAGCGTATACTCCATTATTGTTTCAAAATTATCAGAGGTAAATACATTAAACTTTGGTTTTTCTTTTCTTCTTTTTTTAACATAGAGCTAAACAAATTTCAAATGTAAGAAAACTAAAATGTCAAAGATAAACAAATTGAACTAGTAAAACACAAATATAAAATAAAAATTGTACAACATGAATATGAAGTAAGAAGTTGTTGTAGAGATTTCTAATTCTTGAAAACCCTTCTCATAACCGACAAACTAAGCCGAGACACCCATAACCCCAAAGTGATCACATTGTCAGCAACCCACAAAAAGGCATATCATCCACAACCTTTAGAAATCCAATGGAAAAACCAAAGTTGGGGGAAAAGAAAAAATAAGAAGGGAAAGATCACACCTCAAAGGGACTTTCCAAATTTGAAGTAACTTTGGCAACTTTTGGGAAGGTAGAGAGAGCAAATAGAAATTTATAATGTTTAAAATAACATAGTTAATCACAGGAGTGGCAATTGAAGGGTTTGAACTTCATAAGAGTGAAGCGGTTTTGAAGGGGAAAATGAAGAGTTGAGAATTGAGAGAATGCTAAATTAATGCTGAGTTAGATTTAATGAGATAAAAGAATGTGTAAGGTTGTTCATAGTGAGTTGGATTTAATGAGTTAGAGAATGTGTAAAGCTGTACTATTTATTTATATACTAATATTGTTTAAAAAATTAATGAAGAAAAAAAAAAAGGTGACATGGTCGATAATGTGGCTCAACTGGAGCGTAGCAACAATAAATGCTATGCTTCAAGTTTTAGATATATATAAATATAGACTAGTCGCAACTTCACGCGATGCACGAAAATATCTAATTATTTTGTAATGAAATATAATCTATAATTTATTTTCTAAAATATTCATAAAATCATCTATTATGATTAGTAATTTGTAATAAAGCATTTTTCTCATAAGAGAATTTAATTTTAGATTTATTAAACTATTAATTAATAAGTGTTTTTTTTTATTAATATATATATATATATATATATATAATCCTTTACCAATCCAACAAAGGGCAAGGGTTTTTTACTTTTATTTTTATTTTTATAACATAAACAATGTCATATTGCTTTATGTTTTTAAATATTGAATTTTGTGTCTCTATAAATAAAAAAATTATATATTTTTTACTTTCTTTTTTTATTAAAATTTTCATCTGCTCATATTATGAGCTAAGCTAGAATAAATGGGGGGTTTAAGGTTTTCCAATTATGATAGTTAGAAATGAATGATAAAAATAGACTTTAATATTTTTCTTGAGTCCTTTTTTCAAGGAAAAATGAAATTAGGGATTATTTTTATGTAATAGGTTGAAAGAGTTACAAATTAGAATGATTATTTTTATTTTGAATAGGTTTTTTGTTGAATAATTTGTTCACTCGTTGTTGTTTGGTCTAGTTTTAATTTTGTTTGGGTTATTTTTGTTGTTATTTGGGCTATTTTTTTTATTGTTGTTATTTAAGGGCTTTTTTTTTTTTTTTTTTTTGTTGTTGTTGTTGTTGTTGTTGTTGTTGTTTTAAGGGGTTAAGGATTATGTTTGATGCCTAAATTATTTTTGGAGTAATGCTACTTCTATAACATTTTTAAAACAAATCTTATGTAACAATTTGTTATTAGCATGTTAAAAAGTTATGTCAATATTGGGCCCAAATTAGAATTTTAATAACCATTTTTTCTTGTCACATAAAATTTGTGTTGAAATTATTGTAAAAATTTTGTGAATGTAGTAGTGATCTTATTTTTATTGAACTAAAATTCTTGTAATTTTCAAGTCATTGTGGTCATTGTTTTTATTAGGATGGTTAAAATAGGTTAGTTATGTGTGTGTGTGTGTGTGTGTATTTGGAAGTATATATATACAGTTTTTTGGTAAGTCAGAGTAGTCTTGTGACCACTCTGAATTACATTGAGCCACCCCTGCTTAAAAATAATAATATTGTTTGTATTTTATTGGTCATACTAAATGTACGTTTTTAGACCCCTTAAACACAACCAGATTAACTTAGTTAATTAGCCAAGTGATTAACTTAGTCAAATTATCAAATCTAGGTTAACACAAATATATCATATCAATGTAAAGTGCGGAAAATAAAGAACACAAAGATATGATGACCCAGGAAAAACAAACCGGTAAAAAACTTGGGAAGAATTTAACCTAGTTATCCTTAAGGTAAAATTGAATCCACTATGAAAGAATTGAAGTTTACCCAATAGCGACTTAGACCACTAACATTCTATTGCTACCTCGAGTAGGAAACTTACTATCACGACCACGTGACAGCTCCGAGTCCACGGACTACTTCTTTCTTGGATTCCCAGCAAGTACAAGCACTCCCACTTGTATATTTTTAAGCTCTTGAATTTGCAACTGAATGATCATCAAGTTCTTGACATAATCTTGAATCTTGGAAACCCTAAGTATGTGTGAAGGTAAACACCTCTAGATCTCACAAAAGATTCACACATACAGTATAAGGAGCAACCTAAAACATGGCTAGGGTTTTCTTTTTTATACTTAAAGTAAAGCATAAAACCCTACACATCAAACGGGCTTGGGCTGAGTTGGAAATTCTGCAGAAAAACAATCTGCATGAACTTTGATTGGTCGAGTCTAATTCTCAATCGATTGAGCCAGGCAAATTTACACAGTAAATCCTGCAGCAACTCGATTCCAACTTTACATAAAAAAACATATACTTTGAGCAAGTCTAAATAAGACTAAAAGGTTTTGATCTTGGTTTGCCAACATTACAAAATGAAGTTCTAATACATTAGTTCCTAATTCCTTAGAACCTAACACTAAACATGTGGTTGAATTTATTTGAATAACCTAATGTATTACACTTAAGGAATTGTACTTCTTCTTCTTCTTCTTTTGGTTGAATTTAAATTCTATTTATTTTATGTTTGCTTATTGTAATATTGTAATATTTAATTTTTATGAATATTGTGTGCACCAAAAATGAAGCTATTAAACTGGACCTCACTTGGGCTCACAACTTATTTGTATAGTGGGTTTGGATTTTTTACTTTGGGTTGTTCTCGACACAGAGACTCAATGAGATCACTTTTCTCTCTCTCTTTCTGTGTTGCTTTACCTCTTTCTTTACTCTCTCTATCAAATTTCCCACCCCTTTCCTTCTCTCGCTTCTCCTATTTATAGCCAATTATCAGTGGGATGATTATGGTTGCTTTCAAAATTAGTGCAATGAAAGGTCCAATGTCGTTAATTGTAAGTGAGCGTTTAGGTGAGAGTGGCTTTGGAAATGTTTCCCACTTCAGTAGATGTGCTCAGTAGTGATATTCCCTAAGGGACTACTAGGTATGCAAAGGGTGGTGTGACCAAACGACCGCAACCTTGCTTGGGGAAGACTTGCCAAGCAACGACCACGTGGCAAGGCTAGATGCGAGCTAGCGTCGGCTGCCTACTCCCCAGGCCTTTGAACAACACTCAGCTTGGGCTCGTAGCTTTCGTGGGTTTGGGTTGTGATCCTGGGCAGAGTAGAGGCTGGGCCTTTGGGCCATACTATTGATCCATAGTCCAAGGCCCAAATGGGCTTGGATATCATGGGGTGGTACAAATATTATTTATTGTATATGTAGTTTGGTTTTTTTTTTTTCCCTTTTAGATGTAGTTTTGATATATACAGTAGGGAATTAACATGAAAATCCCAAACCTGTGAGAAACAAAATAGAGAAAACACACGCCAAAAATAAATAAATAATAATCACATGCATAAAATAGTATTTACGTGGTTCGGCAATTTGCCTAAATCCACGGAGTTATAAGGATTTCACTATTATCAAGAAAAAAAATACAAAGTATGGCAGTACATTTTTTTTCTCTCTCAAAAACTACATCAAAAAACCCTAATCACCAAAACAACGGTTTCTATGGCTTGGGCCGATAGTCCCAAGCTTTCGTTCCATGGACTAAGCCATAGAAAATCTCCAATTAAAGACCATGCAATATCATTTCGGGTCAGGTTGTCATCCGGATCAAATACAACTAGGCTCCACAAAGCCCAACATATACTTATATTTTATTTTTATAAATGTTATGTGTGGCCCTTTTTAATATGGGTACTTGACTCCACACAAAGGATAATTGTTCGCTTCGGGGAGCCAGGCCCTCACGAATTTATTCTCTTCGACCGAGTGCGAGACCAATAGCTTGCTTGTAATCCCACATCGGAAAGAGTTCCCTCCCACTAGTGCCTTATATGCTTCTGGAGCTAACACTAGTGTACCACTACAACACACTCGGTCGAAGAGAACAAATTCGTGAGGGCCTGGCTCCCCGAAGCGAACAATTATTCTTTGTATGGAGTCAAGTACCCACATTATGGACTTATGATTTTTTAAAAGAATAGGAGAAACTCAAGGAAAAAAAAAAAAGAAGACTTAAGATGCTCAATTGGTTGATTAGATTGTTAGTATTTTGAGTGCTAATAAGAATTATACCGAAAAAAAAAAAAAAAAAAAATTCTAAAAGTAATCTTGCAATATAGGTATGCTATACTTTGAGTTTTTTGCTGAATTGCAAATCAATATGATAGTTTTACTTCAGCTCCCCAAGAAAAAATTCCTAACTATGCTCCTACAAGGAGGAAATCATTAAGAGCTACATCTTTAATATATGAGTGTAGTACAAATCATGTGTTACAATGAACTGATTTGCAAATCAGGAGAGAAAGAGAGAGAGAGAATCTAGTTTGGGAGTGTAGGAATTGATTTAATAAAAATTTAGACTAATTGTATAGGATAAGAGCATTAATTAAAAAATATTTTTTTTTAAAGAAAGATATTTTTTATAAAAATAATTTTTATTGGTTTCTAGGATTTTTTATTTTTTTTTTAATTTTAAAAATCCAAAGAAAACAAAAACGGGGTGATTGTAAGAGACATAACGTTAATCCCTAATGGAACTAAATGGGGGGATTGAATAAAACAAAGCTAAAAGTTAAAGAACTAAATTGAAATTACAAGAGTTAATGAATTTTCAGAAAAATTAAAGGGTGTAATTTATAATTTAGCTTTCTTTTCTCTCTCTTTTTGTTGTTGTTGTTGTTGTTGTTGTTGTTGTTTTAAACAATCTTCAACCTCCTCTTTTGAGCGGTCATAAGGAGAGGAAACCAGGAAAAAAGAATAGAAAAACAAAAAGAGATCTTAAAAGAGAATAAAGATCGAGATAAGAAAAAGTACACTTGAGAGAAGAGAATAGAAAGGTAAAGGAAAAGTAATTATAGGAGAAGAGAAAAGAAAGGGAAAAAAAATTTGGGGGGGGGGGGGTAGCTTTCTAATATATATATATATATATACACATACATATGAGATGGGTTCAAGTTACACTAGGTGTAACTTGACAAGAGTTACACAATTTTTAAACTGTAGATTTCTAATTGATCTAATGGTTAAAAATATAGCATTAAATGCAAATTAATTTACACCTTATTCACTTAAATAATAGCAATTTTGTTTCTTTCTCCTTATTTATTATTTAAAAAAGAAAAACTTTGGTGACTATGACTTGTCCACCACGAGGAGTCAAAGACCTTATAATTTCTCCATCTCTTAGGACCACTGAGAAAAACAAGTTAGATTCTAAAATTTCCAGATAACTTTGGTGACTAGTTTCTCAAAAAAAAAAAAAAAAAAAAAAAAAAAAAAAAAAAAAAAAAAACCTCTGGTGACTATGATTTGTCCACTACGAAGACCTTATAATTTCTCAATTTCTTAGGACCACTGAGAAAAATGAGTTAGATTTTAAAATCTCCAGATCACTCTGGTGACTAGTTTTTTAAAAAAGAAAAACTTTGGTGACTTATGAGTTGTCCACCACGAGGAGTCAAAGACCTTATAATTTCTCCATCTCTTAGGACCACTGAGAAAAACAAGTTAGATTCTAAAATTTCCAGATCACTTTGGTGACTAGTTTCTCCAAAAAAAAAAAAGCCTCTGGTGACTATGATTTGTTCACTACGAAGACCTTATAATTTCTAAATTTCTTAGGACCATTGAGAAAAACGAGTTAGATTTTAAAATCTCCAGATCACTCTAGTGACTAGTTTCTTAAAAAAGAAAAACTTTGGTGGCTATGACTTGTCCACCACGAGGAGTCAAAGACCTTATAATTTCTCCATCTCTTAGGACCACTAAGAAAAATGAGTTAGATTCTAAAATTTCCAAATCACTTTGGTGACTAGTTTCTCAAAAAAAAAAAAAAAAAAAAAAAAAAAAAAAAAAAAAAAAAAACCTCTGGTGACTATGATTTGTCCACTACGAAGACCTTATAATTTCTCAATTTCTTAGGACCATTGAGAAAAACGAGTTAGATTTTAAAATCTCCAGATCACTCTGGTGACTAGTTTCTTAAAAAAGAAAAACTTTGGTGACTTATGACTTGTCCACCATGAGGAGTCAAAGACCTTATAATTTCTCCATCTCTTAGGACCACTGAGAAAAACAAGTTAGATTCTAAAATTTCCAGATCACTTTGGTGACTAGTTTCTCCAAAAAAAAAAAGCCTCTGGTGACTATGATTTGTTCACTACGAAGACCTTATAATTTCTAAATTTCTTAGGACCATTGAGAAAAACGAGTTAGATTTTAAAATCTCCAGATCACTCTAGTGACTAGTTTCTTAAAAAAGAAAAACTTTGGTGGCTATGACTTGTCCACCACGAGGAGTCAAAGACCTTATAATTTCTCCATCTCTTAGGACCACTAAGAAAAATGAGTTAGATTCTAAAATTTCCAAATCACTTTGGTGACTAGTTTCTCAAAAAAAAAAAAAAAAAAAAAAAAAAAAAAAAAAAAAAAAAAAAAAAAAACCTCTGGTGACTATGATTTGTCCACTACGAAGACCTTATAATTTCTCAATTTCTTAGGACCATTGAGAAAAACGAGTTAGATTTTAAAATCTCCAGATCACTCTGGTGACTAGTTTCTTAAAAAAGAAAAACTTTGGTGACTTATGACTTGTCCACCATGAGGAGTCAAAGACCTTATAATTTCTCCATCTCTTAGGACCACTGAGAAAAACAAGTTAGATTCTAAAATTTCCAGATCACTTTGGTGACTAGTTTCTCAAAAAAAAAAAAAAAAAAGAAAAAGAAAAAAAAAAGAAAAAAAAGAAAGAAAGAAAGCCTCTAGTGACTATGATTTGTCCACTACGTAGACCTTATAATTTCTCAATTTCTTAGGACCATTGAGAAAAACGAGTTAGATTTTAAAATCTCCAAATCACTCTGATGACTAGTTTCTTAAAAAAGAAAAACTTTGGTGACTATGACTTGGCCACCACGAGGAGTCAAAGACCTTATAATTTCTCCATCTCTTAGGACCACCGAGAAAAACGAGTTAAGTTCTAAAATTTCTGGACCACTCTAATGACTCGTTTCTAAAAAAATAATAAATAAATAAATAAAAAAAAAAACTCTAGTGGCTACGATTTGTTACTATCCATTCTGATATTTTGAACTGACATTAGCTAATTTAAAAGGGAGCAGCAAGATAACAGTCAGTGCTCTCATGCTTTCGTGCATGTAGAAGCAGTGTGGAGTCTTGCGCTTAGCTTGCAGGAGTAGCGTGACCTCCCCTCTGTGGTGAGGCCAGTCTTGGTTCCCCCTCCTCTTTCTTGAGAAAGCAAGTGGGGGCGATGAAATACTAATGGCGGAGGAACTAGAGGAACTGTGGAAAAAGTTAACCGTTACAGAAGTAGAGGATGAAGATATTAAGTTGGGGTGCAATAGCACAAGGGCTGCGAAGGAAATTGGGAAAAACTGTGTGGTAATGAAGATACTTACCCAACGCACTGTCATTCTAGAGGCCCTAAAAAAGAACATGAGAATGTTATGGAAACCAAGCAAAGGAATGCAAATCTCTGAAATTGAAGAGGACTTGTTCTTGGTGGAGTTCGGCGATGGGAGGGATAAGAAAAAAGTAATGGAGATGTGCCTATGGAGCTATGAGAAACAGCTGATTCTGATGCAAGATTTTGAAGGCGAGCTGGTTCCAAAAGAGATAAAACTTAAATGGGTCCCCTTTTGGGTTCAAATCTTCAACCTTCCCCTGAAATGCATGACTAGAGAATCTAGGTATGAGATTGGGTCGAAGATTGGAAGGGTCTTAGACGTCGACGTCCTAGAGAAAGGTGTACAGTGGGGAAAATTCCTCAGAGTAAGAATACATCTCGATGCCACGACAAAGCTCATAAGGGGGAAGAAGGTTTCAATTGAAGGGGGAGAAAGCAGATGGGTTTTCTTCAAGTATGAACGACTACCTAATTTTTGCTATCGATGTGGAATGTTAGATCATGGAGAAAAAGATTGCCCGGAAAGAAAGGAAGGGGAAAATCATGGTGATGAAGAAAGGAAGCAATACGGCGCGTGGCTGAGAGGGGAGCCAAGAAGAAGCACCGAGAGAGACTATGGCAGAATGGGTGAAGAAAACACGCCGGAAAAAAGGGATGACCATAAGGAAACCGGGACGGAGACACCGACACATGTAAAACCCAGTCTGAAGGTAAGCTCGGTGGTAGGTAGGCAGCAACTGAGTGAGCAGACCCTCTGTCAAAAGAAGGGTACACGCTTCGGTCATGTTGAGTATGGAGAGGTGGGTCAGAAGGTGGCGTCATATCAGAGTGTGTAGTTTTTTCATGAAAATGGCAAGGTCAGTTCTCCAAAGGCAAAGGTGGACAGCAAGCTAACCAAAAGTGGGAAGGATTCTATGACTAACACACTGAACACAAAAGATATGGAAGATATGGAAGATAAGATGCAATGGGAGGATGTACTGAATGATGTGGCTGGTGTAAAGGACGAAGAAGGGAGAAAGCACAAACATGATTTAAATAGCACGGGCTGGGCAGACAAAGAAAATCAACATTGGGCCGAGATTGAGTCAAGCCCATTAGCAATGAGTTATGACCAAGAGAATGGATGGACTTCGGAAATTTTGGGCCCAAAGAGTGGGCATTGGAAGCGCCTAGCTAGACAAGTGAAGGAACGTGGCCCAACGGTGGTAAGTGTCCAGTCAGCCAAAAAAGAAAAGGTGAACCTCCTCTGATAGAGCTGGACCAAAATGTGAAGTGTAAAAAACGAGCGAAAGACAAGGCACACTTAGAGAATGCTTGTGATGAAGAAAAGAAAATGGTTGGCAGTGTGGTGGTGGCTGCGGTGCAGCACCGCCTAGCCAAATGATCATACTAGCTTGTAATTGTTGGGGTTTGGGGACTACGCTGGCAGTTCGTACGCTCATCGAAGAGGTGAAAAAGAAAAACCCAGTGTTGGTACTTCTAGTAGAAACAAAAGTAAACATAGACAAGATGAAAGGATTTTAGAATAAGTTAGGCTTTACTCAGGGGATCATTATTCCTAGCGATGGCAGGAGTGGTGGTTTGGCTCTTCTGTGGAGGGAAGGAACGGACATCAGATTCAAGAGTTGCTCTCATTCCCACATTGATGTGGTTGTTCATGGTATTGGCACTGGCGGCCCTTGGAGAGTTACAGGCTTCTACGGACACCTCGATACTGGCAAAAGGTACACATCCTAGAAATTACTTGAAACACTCTATGCACAATGTGAGATGCCATGGCTTGTGTGTGGTGATTTTAATGAGATTGTACATCCTGATGAGAAAGTGGGTTGGAAGGATAGAGATGCTGCACAAATGGATGCTTTCAAAGAAGTGTTGCGTAAATGCGGCCTAATCGACTTAGGTTCTGTGGGTCCGATGTTTACCTGCTGGAACGGCAGATTTGGTGAACAACGAACGCTCATCTGGTTGGACAGAATGGTTGTAAATGAAGCTTGGTCTCAAATGTTTCCGGAAGCAAAGGTTCACCATGTTTCCATGTCATCCTCGGACCATTGCCTACTTGCATTGTTTCTGAACAGGGATCACCATCAAAGGAGAGGAAAGAAACGGTTCTTCTTCGAAGCAATGTGGACCGGGTGGAAGAGTGTAAGGAGATTGTTGAATTGGCTTGGGACCCTTATAGAGAGGATTTAGCTCTTTCAATTCAAGAAAGACTTGAAAGATGTTAGAAAGAGCTCCAGCTGTGGAACCAAACTAGTTTTGGAAATATATACAAAGTTTTAAAGCAGAAACAGAATCGCCTTCAACAGCTCGAGTCCCTTAACTTACTCCATGAAACGGCAGAGGAAATTCAGGCCTTAAAAGAGGAAATCAATGAGCTGCATACCAGGGAAGAAATTATGTGGAACCAGAGGTCACGAGTCTTGTGGTTGCAACATGGTGACAAAAACTCCAAGTTTTTTCATGCTATTGCTAGCCAAAGAAGACAGAAGAATAGAATTGGGGGACTGATGGATGATTTTGGTGTTTGGCAGGAAGATTAGGAGATGATGGAGAGGTTAATCCTAGACTACTTTAAGTCTATTTACAGCTCCAATCAACCGACCAAGTTTGATGAAAGCCTTGACGCCATGGAAGAAAGAGTGACACCTGATATGAATGAAGAGCTCCAAAGGGAGTTTAAGGCAGAGGAGGTCTGGAACGCACTTAAAAAAATGCACCCCACCAAGGCTCCGGTTTTAGATGGTATGTCCCCTGTCTTTTACCAAAAATACTGGGAGATTGTTGGCCCCTTTATTATGAATTGTGTGCTACAGGCCCTTAACACAGGTGTCATGCCAAAGGATATCAACAAAACATACATCTGCTTAATTCCCAAGATAAAAAAAACCCCCCAAAAAGATAATGGAATTCCGTCCTATCAGTCTTTGCAACGTGGTCTATAAAATCATCTCCAAAGTCCTTGTGAACAGGCTGAAGAAAATCCTACATGGTGTTATTGATGAAGCTCAAAGTGCATTTGTCCCAGGAAGAATGATAACGGACAATGTAATCGTTGCTTTTGAGTCCATGCATTCCATCAATTAGAGAAAGAGGGGGAAGGAAGGGCTAATGGCAATAAAATTAGATATGAGTAAGGCGTATGACAGGGTTGAGTGGGCATATCTTGAGTCAATGATGAAGAAAATGGGCTTCGGGGCTAGGTGGATTTCTCTCATTATGATGTGTGTAACCTTTGTAACTTTTTTGGTTCTAATCAATGGCGAGCCAAAAGGATTGTTCACTCCTTTAAGAGGTCTCTGGCAAGGGGACCTAATCTCCTCGTACCTATTCTTACTGTGTGGAGAAGGGTTGTCGGCAATGATAAAAAAGAAAGTGAGTGAACAACTAATTAGAGGGGTGGCGGTTGCAAGACATGCTCCAAGAATCTCTCATTTGTTTTTTGCGGATGACAGCATAATTTTTTGTAGAGTTACAGTGGATGAATGTGAGCAAGTGACTAAGGTGCTAGATGTGTATAAGGAAGAATTGGGGCAAAAACTAAACAGGGATAAAACTTCTCTATTCTTCAGTCGGAACACGAATGATGAAATGAAGGAGTTTGCAAAAGGAATTTGGAGCCCAAATTATACAACACCATGAAAAGTACCTGGGCCTACCCCCACTAGTTGGAAGGGCAAAGAAAAAGGCTTTTAATCACATAAAAGATGAAGTTGGGAGGAAGATAGCACGTTGGAAAGGAAAGCTTCTGTCCACTGCAGGAAGGGAAGTGTTGATTAAAGTGGTGGCATAGGCCACTCCAACATACACCGTGAATGTCTTCAAGCTCCCGGACTCACTGTGTTCAGAACTCAACTCAATGATGGGCGGTTTTTGGTGGGGTCAACGGGGAAAGGAGAAGAAGGTAGCTTGGGTTTCTTCGAAAAATTTGTGCAAACCAAAGCTTGATGGTGGTATGGGGTTTAGGGACTTAAAAGCTTTTAATTTAGCCCTTCTCACCAAGCAAGGATGGAGACTTCATCAAAATCCCAAATCACTGGCCCATAAAGTTCTAAAGGCTAATTATTTCTTGGACTCATCATTTATGGAAGCCCAACTGGGGAAAAAGCCTTCATACTTATGGATGAGTATAATGGCGGCAAAAAACATCATCAAAGAGGGTTCTCGGTGGGTGGTGGGTGATGGAAAAAGCATTGCGACATGGGACGTGAGATGACTGCCTATAACAGCTTCTAGCAAGGTAATGACTACAAGAACTGCATCGGGGTTTGGTGAAACCGTTGCATCTTTTATCAACCATGAGAAAGGGGAATGGAGAACTACACTAGTCTAGCGTTCCTTCCTCCCTCATGAAGCCGAGGAAATACTAAGCATCCCCCTCAGTCCATTGAACCCAGCAGACTCCTTCGTATGGGCTAAGACACCAAATGGAAACTTCACAATAAATAGTGCCTACAGGACAATGGTCTTTTGCCTTGTTGAAGCAAAACGAAGTGAGGAAGCACTTGAGTGTTCGGATAACTCCAGGATGACAGCAATCTGGAGGACCATTTGGAGCCTCCAATGCCTAAACAAAATAAAGCATTTTTTATGGAGAGCATGTAGGAATATACTCCCCACTAAGAAGTGCTTGATGCAGAGGAAGATTATGAAGGAGGATCGGTGTGACTTTTGCGGTGAGTGTGAAACTTCTGGCCATTGTCTGTGGAGCTGCACAATAGCGAAAGAAACGTGGAAGGATCTGGGGTTTTGTATTGATAACTCAGTGCATTCTCTCGTGGAGTTCTTAGATGTTTTTTGGCTATTGCTGAATTCCCAGGGTGACAAAGATTGGGAGCTATTTGCTATTGTAGCCTAGTGCTTGTGGAACAATAGGAATACTGTTAGACATGGGGGAGTTAGCAAACAAGGCAAAACCATCACGGAGGATGCTAGGAGATATTGGGAGGAAGTCCGAATTGCATTACCGTCCTGTGGTCTGGTGCCTAAGCCTATGTCCAAACACAAAAATTGGTCCCTTCCTTTACAGGACTGGTTTAAGGTGAATGTGGACGCTGCTATTTTCAGGGAACAAGGTACGTGTGGAATCGGCGTGGTCATCAGGAATAATAAGGGGCAGATTATGGGGGCAATGAGTAAAAATGTGGAGTTTCCGTTGCGGGCATTAGAAGCAGAAGCTAAGGCAGCTGAAGCTGGCATTCTCCTTGCATGGGACCTAGGTTTGAAGAATATTATAATTGAAGGAGACGCCCAATTGGTGATTCAAGCTATTAATGGTGTTACTGCACCTGCCTTGCCAATTATTAAGATAGTTGAAGGCTCTAGGAGGTACCTACAGATGTTTTGCTCTTGGAAAGCAGTCCACACGAATAGAAGAAACAACACAGCTGCTCACCTACTTGCTAGAGAGGCTAGGAATGTAAAAGAATGTGTAATCTGGGTAGAGGGGATTCCCACCCTGTATTGAGAATCAAATCATGAATGATGTAATTGCTTTGGACTTCTGTTCTCATTAATGAAAGTTTTAGTACAAGTTGACAATCAAAAAAAAAAAAAAAAAAAAAAAAAAAAAAAAAAGAAAAGAAAAGAAAAGAAAGAGGGAGCAGCAAAAGAAGAAATACAAATATATGGTCCTGATTGCTTCAAACAATCATGCACTTGGCCGTACTATAGTACTCCCCATCGTTATCTCTTCTCTCTTTCCTTCTTCACCTATAATTGCCATTTGCCAAATTCATGCATCCAAATTGTGCGTGAAGTTCACGTCTCACAAATCATAAGACCGTACAATCATGCATATGTCTACTATGTTTATTTGTATGGAAAACCTAAGGAACATGCCAAAATTTCACACCTAATTTTTTTTTTTTATGGGAATTTCACACCTAATTTCAATACACAATAATTCCACTTTTTATCAAATTCTGGTCCCATATATAAATAACGTAATTCAAATATCTAATCATAAGATTTTTTTTTTTTAAGGGAATGTCTAATCATATGTTAGCTCTTAAATGTGTTATAAAATTAGGTGTGAATTTGCATGTGTCTGTAGCAACTATATATATATATATATATATATTTATGATGATATACATCAATTTGGTTATCATTAGAATTGAGAATCTGAGATACTTCAAAGTTCAAACAAGAGCATGTGTGAGAATTTTGTGGTTTTAAATCTTTAAGCTCTATATCAATTGCTACATTTTTGTGTCTGAAATGAAGATATCAAGTGTTTGAATCCCCATTCCAGATCTGAGATACTTTAAAGTTCAAAAAAAAGCATGTGTGAAAATTTTGTGGTTTTAAATCTTTAAACTCTATGTCAATGGCTTCTTTTTTGTGTTTAAAATGGAGATATCAAGTGATCAAATCCTCATTCCAATTAAAATATACCAAGGAAAAAAAAAGACACACACAAATGAAACCCAATATGCTCTAATGGCGTTCCACAGCAATAAAAACAACCTCCAACTGAGTCTATTTTTCAAAAAAATTAGTAATAAATCCAACCTTAATGCTTAGATTTTTTTTTATTAGTTTTCTTTCTCACTTTCTCTGTCTTCTCTCCTTGTATCAGTTTGTTTTCCGCTGAATCTTGCGGAACGTTCTTTTTTTTTTTTTTTTTTTTTACACGCGTTTATGGACAAAATTTACAGTTACAAAAATACTGATTATACACTGTTTTGATACTATTTACATACTATTTATAAAACTCAGTCATTTTATTAAAAAAATATTAAAAATAGATTATACAGTCTTATTCACACGTTTTAAAATTATTTTCAACAACAATTATCAATTTACAACAATCACCAATTCCCAACAACAATAAATTATACCCAAACCAGCCACTTATTTCTGACTTCTTGTCCCTCTCACTGCTTTCTTTTTTTTTACTCTTCACCGTTCTACCTTCATCTCTTGCCTCTTTCACGTTTCAACCTCCATCAAATTGGGCTACGGGTAAGATCGGCGCTTGTTCTTCCTTGGGTTGCTGTTTTTTTTTTTTTTTTTATTTAATTGTTGGTGGTTGCTGGGGTGTATGTGGTGGTAGGTGGGTTTTGATTTTGGGTAGGTGGGTTGGGAGTGGTGGCTGGCTGGGCTTAGACGAAATCGGATTGGACGAAATCGGTGTCTGGGTGGTGGACGGAGTGGTGGCCGGATCGTTACTGGGTTTGCCGCTGTGGGCCTGCGTTTTGCTCGCCGTGGGTTTGCTCTCAGTCTTGGTCGTGGGTTTTGCTCTCAATCGTGGGTTTGCTCTCTTGCTCGTGGGTTTTGGTGGTTGTTCACGGTGGTGGGGTGGGTTAGGCAAAATGTGGGTTTGTGGTGGATGGGTCACGATGAAAGCAATTGCTTGGTTGTGTGTTGGTTCAGTGGTGGGTGTTGGGTACTTGGGTCGGGTTGTGGGTGTTGGTTCGGTGGTGGTGGGTTTGTGGTTTGGTGGCTGGTGTTTCAGTGTTGGTGGTTCGGTGGTTGTGTGTGTTTGTTGTGGCAATTTTTTTATTGGTAATTTTGGTGGTGATTCTGGTGAAGAATTGGTGTTTGTGGCTGATGGTGGAAGGTGGTTGTGTGGGTTTAGTGGAGAGAGAGAGAAAAAGGAAGAGCGGAAAGAGAATTGGTTATATTATTTGATGTTATATTGTCTATTTAACCAAAATAAAATTTTGAAACGTCAATGGTCAAATTAAAAAATGGTTTTACTAAATAATTTAAAATTAATTTGCTATGTTTTTACACATAATTTTTAAATATGTAATTTTTCACAAATAATTCAGTTGGCATTTCTTACTATCCTTAGCTGATGGCTGATGCATGAAACTGGTTGTGGTCATGTAATAATTTGTTTTTCTTTTTTTTGATTTGTGGTTGTTTGGCTTCAGAGGAAGTGTTCAGATCCAGTACTCAATAGTGCCGATACAACTGCGTGATATCCACCCAAAACGTAGAAGAAAGTCTAAAAGTCTATTTGGAAGTCCTCTTTCTCTCATCTCATGGCCTCCATATTTACTGTTTTCATTCTACTGTCTATGTTCTTTGCATGTGGAAGAGCTGAAGAGAAGCAATTTAGCCATATACAACTGAGCTCTGCACTTCATCCCGAAACTCCCCCCATGTCATGGCGTTCCCCTTCTGGCCATTTTGAATTTGGATTCTATCAGCAAGGCAATGGTTTTATGGTTGGAATCTGGTTGGTGGGTATAAACAATATAACAGTTGTGTGGACAGCCAGCCGTGATGATCCTCCGGTCACCAGAAACGCAACACTGACTTTAACAAAAGGTGGACTTCTTTTGATTGAGCAAGGATTGGAGAAGCTTATCACTGCTAGGACGTCAGACACAGCTTATTTTGCTGCCAACATGCTTGATTCTGGCAATTTTGTTCTCTACAACAAAAGTTATTCCATCGTTTGGGAGACTTTCAGCTATCCTACTGACACTATTTTAGGAGGTCAGATTCTGTCCACTGGTGGCCAACTATTCTCTAGTTTATCGGAGACCAACCATTCAACTGGACGGTATCGTCTGAAGATGCAGTACGATGGAAACCTTGTTCTATACCCCGTAAACACTGTAGACGTTAGCAGTGATGCTTACTGGAGCTCTGGCACTAACAATGGCGAAGTGTATTATCGCCTTTATCTCAATGAAACAGGCCCTCTACAAATCATCAATAGCACTAGAAACAGTGTTAAAGATGTGAGTTCATCATCGGCCAGCAATAACATCAACACCATTTATCGCGCAACTCTAGAAGTTAATGGATTTTTCCGGTTGTATTCACACACCTATAACAAGACTGGCACACTCAATTCATCAGTAATTGAGTGGTCTGCATTGGATGATCTTTGTAAAGTGAAAGGATTTTGCGGCTTCAACAGTTATTGCACACTCAATGATGGCAAACCGTACTGTGTTTGTCTTCCTGGAACCGATTTTATTGATGCGAATCATACATCTCTCGGCTGTGAGAGTAACTTTTTAGAAGTAGGGTGCAAAGGTGGAAGAGAAAATGTTGCATCTTATAACATTAATACCACAGAAAATATGATTTGGGAAGATATTCCTTACATGGATGTACCCATGTCCACGAAGGAAGAATGCGGCAATTCTTGCTTGGAAGACTGCAACTGTGGGGCAGCGTTGTTCATTGCTTCGCAGTGCCAGAAGCAAAAGCTTCCACTGAGATATGTTAGAAGGGATTCAGACCAGCAAACCACAGCTTTCTTCAAGGTGGGCTTAAGAAGCATTAAAAGTTGGAATGAAAGTGATCACATCCCACCCGTCCACGTTTTCACAAGTAAAAAGGTTCTAGTACAAGTTCTTGTTTTAATTTTAGGTTTTACTGCGTTCTCATTTCTGGTCCTTGGAATCTCTGGCCTTTTCATGTTCAAAATTCGAGTTCTAAGGTATAAAAGACTGAAAGAGAGTGAAACACTGGGCATGACTTTAAATATTTTTTCATATGATGAGCTCAAAAGTGCAACAAATGGCTTCAAAGATGAGTTGGGTAAGGGTTCTTTCGGAACAGTTTACAAAGGTAATTTATACAAAGGTAAAAAATTTGTTGCAGTGAAGAAGCTAGAGAAATTGGTGGAAGAAGGTGAAAGGGAGTTCCGTGCAGAGATGCAAGCAATAGGGAGAACTCACCACAAAAATTTGGTTCGATTGCTGGGTTATTGTGCTGAGGGTTCTAAGAGGCTTCTTGTCTATGAATATATGAGCAATGGCTCCCTTGCCAATATTCTTTTTAAAGGTATAAGGCGTCCAGACTGGGATGAAAGAGTAAGAATAATATTGGATGTTGCAAGAGGAATTCTCTATCTGCATGAAGAGTGCAAGACCCCTATTATTCATTGTGATATAAAGCCCTCAAACATTTTGATGGATGAATTTTGGACCGCTAAAATCTCTGATTTTGGTTTGGCAAAGTTGTTAATGCCGGATCAAACAAGGACCTTCACGATGGTCAGAGGTACTAGGGGGTATATGGCACCTGAGTGGCAAAAGAACACCCCAATATCAGTGAAGGCAGATATTTACAGTTATGGAATGGTGCTTTTGGAGATTATATGTTGCAGAAAAAACATGGACGTTAACGTATCAAAGCCCGAAGAGATTGTTCTTTCAACTTGGGTATATAATTGCTTTGTTGCTAGAGAATTGGATAAGATTGTGGGTAATGAAGAAGTAGATAAGAGAACCTTGGAGAATATGGTTAAGGTGGCATTGTGGTGCATTCAAGATGAACCAATTCTTCGTCCTTCCATGAAAAGTGTTGTATTGATGTTAGAAGGGATTACTGACGTAGCTGTTCCTCCATGTCCAATTAGTGCCTCCACATAAACTTTCTCCTCTCTAAGGGAAGTTTTATTTTTGTTTTATGTAGTTTTTGTATTTTTTTTATGTATTTTTTTTTGCTTTTCTATTCATACGAGGGACTCATATGATCGCAAGTGCAGTTGTTAGTTTTCTCAATAGTCAATAGTAAACTGTTTTCTAAGGTGGAGACTGTAAAGCATTACTGGAAGCAACAGTTCGTGGTTAGGTGTGCTATATTTTGCTTTGATACGAAGGAAAATGCTAAAATTTCTATTAATGTTATTTTAAAAAGGAAAATTACACGCCAGAAGTTTGGGATCAATTAGATTTTACACTCCAAAATTTTAGAAACTTGATTTTATACCCTAAAGTTTGGTTTTATTAGCAATTCAACATCCACGGATAGTTTTTGCTGTTAAGTGACACATAATCATGTTGATGTGTTTTATTTTTGCCAAATCAATCTCAAAATTATGTCTTTTCAGTGATGATCAAGTGAAGAGCTGGCACAATCAAAACTACGTAGTTTCAGGTCTAAACTTTGTGGTATTTTTTTTTTTTTTGGTTTTTTTTGGTGAGAGTTTTAGGCCTAAACTTTTTTTTTTCTTTGAGAGAAAATTTCAAGCCTAACCCAAATACACATTACTCTGGCTTAGACGACAGCGTTTAAATAAAAAAAAACAGAAATCATAACCCCACGATTTGTCTGCAGACCATCGACTATGTAAACCCAGGCAAATCCCGTGGTGTGCAATGTAGTAATGGTTACTCTAATACTAATACGAATTGGCAACCCACCAACTTCTCTGACATTCTAGTTGACTCCTTTCAGAAGTCCCTTGTTGTCTCTTCCGTTGGTGCCTTTCATTGTGCCCAACAAGTATCATCATATACTAGCCATAAACTAGTACTATAATCATCTTCAATTCCCATGTTATTTTATTGACTTTCAACCTTAATTTTCGTTTCATTAATATATGACTTTTTAACTGATTCTTTCCTTACTCTTGCTGTGTTCACAATAATTTCCTAGGTTTAAAATTGATTTGATTAATTTGTAAAATTTGATTTTTTTTTTTTTTTTTTTTTTGGTAACCATAAAATTGGAATTAGGTTCTTTTGGCCATGGTAGAAAGAGGAAGGGGGACAATTCTCTTCATTGGCTATTCAGCTTTTCTCAATGGCATTCCCGGTTTCTCTGTCCAGGACTAAGCTGGTTAGACAGATTATGGGGTTATGGTTTCTATTTTTCTATTTTATAGTTCGGCCTGAACGCTGTCATTTAAGTTAGAGTAATATGTTTTACGTTTAGGCCCGAAACTATGTAGTTTTGATTGTGCAGCTTGGTCATCACTGAAATGACGTAGTTTTAGGGCTAATTTGGCAAAAATAAAACATATTAGCATGATGATATGTCACTTAATAGTAGAAACTAATCATGGGGGTGAATTACCAACAGAACCAAATTTTAGGGTGAAAAATCAAGTTTCTGAAACTTTGGGAGTGTAAAATCTAGTTAGCCCCAAAGTTTAGAGGTCTAATTTGCAATTTACCCTAAAAAAATTACAAACTAATATGGTAATTGTGGAGGAACGACCCCACTTGTGACTCGTGTTTACAAGCTGCAGGTGGGAGGTGTCTCTCCCCGATGTGGGAATGAACAAATCCGTATAAGTGGCATCGGCCTCCTCAGCCCATTCCCAAAGCAGACAATACCTTTTAAGGGAGAAATTCGTTCCTCCACAAAAATGCGCCTTTTTGTGGAGGAACGAATCTCTACCTTAGAACTACTTGATGGGTACACCCTACTTGTGAACTCATGCTTATAAGCTGCGGGTGGGAGGCGTCTCTCCCTGATGTGGGATTGAGCAAATCCGCACGGGTGGCATCGGCCTTCTCGACCCATTACCAAAGCAGACAATGCTTTCTAAGGGAGAGATTCGTTCTTCCACAGTAATTAATGTAATTGATGTCACATCAACAACATAATAAATAAATATTCAATTATTATTTTGTAATAAGTGACACATTAATTTGTAAAACTTATATAGCAAAATTTGGTAATATCCCTAACATTGTTTCTTAGAAAAAAATATGGTCATTAAATTAAAAAAAAAAAAAAAATACATACATACATACACGCAAGGAAATGAGAATGAGATTCTAACACAAAAGAATATCACAAAGAGGAAATCTAGATTTTGATCATGGTAGAATGAAAAAGACAATGATTTTTTTTTTTTTTTCCTTTCTTGATGATTATGGTGAAACATTATTTTATGCAATTTATTATTATAGGCAAAAAATACAGGGAATCAATACGGTGAATTTTGAGGTTAAATTTTTTTTTTTTTTAAGTGCATTTTGAAAACGCATCATATCTAATAAGGTCACAAAACTTCTTTATATATATATATATATATATTTTGCAAAATTGTAAACTAAAAAGGATTCTTTGTTTGACGAGAATGATGATTTAAAAAAAAAAAGATTTTTGTTGTCTAAAATTTTTCAAAATTTGCCAAAGGTATACAAAAGGACGCTATAACATATTTTTGTTTTCATAAAATTATTTTTTGGATAGTTCATATCCATTTTTCTTGTAATATACAAGACAAAATATATATGATATAGAATACAAACACATTTTATTCGATTCAAGATTTTAAAAGCGTTAAAAGAAAGGTATTAAAGCACAAATAGACATAAAATTCCGTAAATTAAGAATTTAAATAAGAAAGTTGGGATTAAAACAACAATTATATATGTTCAGTGTTTTTTTTTTTTTTTTTTTTCTTTTCTTTCCAATTTAGTAGTATACTTATTCTATCTTAATATAATTTTATAAGATGTTATATAAAAAAAAAAAAAAAATCATCTAGTTAAGGATTTAATTTTTTTGATTTTTTTTTTCAATTTTAGTTGTTTTTTGATATATATATATATATATATATATAAGCAAATGAAATAGATGATGTTTAATTAATATTTCGGGATTAGACTTGGGTCCAGTGTCTAATGGTACTGGACCTATTGAAATAGTAACATATATCTACTTTTAAGCGTGTGTCATCATCTAATCATGTCCAGTGCACTAAATGTAATGAAGCAAAACCAAGTCCAATGTTTTGAACATTATTTCATTTCAGCCGAAATTTTCTGTTCTAGGGCTTAGACCATTGCAAATTGCAAAGAACCTCCCATGTTCCATCTCGCTCCAAATGCCAACCTGTACCAGTGGCAGCGTTAAAAGGTGAGATTCTAGTGTTCCAAGAAAAGTTCATATTTTGATCCAAAAATTGTAGTGGGTGTCACTATCTCCAAAAATTATATGTTGTACCCAGCATATATACCGGGTTTCTCACACATAGGCGAGCCCCACACACTATTTTGGTCCAAAAATTGTAGTTGGTGTCACTATCTCCGAAAATTATATGTTGTACTTGGCATATATGCCGGGTCTTTCACACATAGGCGGACTCTACAGTGTATGAAACCCGAACAATGTGTGAGTAACCCGGCACATATGCTAAGTGCACCATGTGAGTGTTTGGCTAAAGCGTTTCCTGCGTTTACTGCGTTTGCGTTTTGGGCATGGGTCCCACGCTACAGTAAACGCAGTAAACGCATGGCTTTTTTTTTTTTTTTTTCTTCTGTAGCAGCTTTTTGGGAGACAACGGCTACTGTTCATAAACAGTAGCCGTTGTTTTTGACTTAAATTCTCTTTATCAGGGTTCTATGAACAGTAAATGAGACCTATAAATTTCATTTTTTATCAATTTTTTTATTAAAAATGGGTCCCGCTGTACTATTTACACATTTAAAAATTATTTTGCTATAGTGTTTTCAGCAACTTTTAACAACTTTCAGCAACAATAAACTGTATCCAAACGGACCCCATATACCAGCTCCACTATCCCCTCCCAAATGCTTAATGTTTCTCCAAAAAAAGAAAAAGAAAAAAAGAAATGAGAAAGTGAAATGAAATAAATCACGTGGGCGGGAGTGGGAATAGGGAAAGTGAGTTCAAAAGAAGCTTCTTGAAAGTTTCCTACTTTTCAAATGCCCCAACGTGCTAAGGTCTGTGCTAGATATGTGTCACCGTCTAATCATGTCAAGTACACTGAATGTAACGAAGCTAAACCAAGTCCAATGTTTTGAACGTCATTTCATTTAGGCCGAAATTTTCTATTCTAGGGCTTAGACCAGCGCAAACTGCCAAGAACCTCCCATGTTCCATCTCGCTCCAAATGCCAACCTGTACCAGCGATAGCGTTAAAAGGTGAGATTCTAGTGTTCCAAGAAAAGTTCATATTTTGGTCCAAAAATTGTAGTGGGTGCCACTATCCCCTCCTAAACACGCTTTTTGTTTCTTTAAAAAAAAAAAAAAAAAGAGAAAGTGAAATGAAAGAAATCACGTGGGCGGGAGTGGGAATAGGAAAAGTGAGTTGAAAGGAATCTTCTTGAAAGTTTCCTACCTTCCAAATGCCCCAACGTGCTAAGGTCTGTTTTAGATATGTGTCACCGTCTAATCATCTCAAGTGCACTGAATGTAACGAAGCTAAACCAAGTCCAATGTTTTGAACGTTATTTCATTTCGGCTGAAATTTTCTATTATAGGGCTTAGACCAGTGCAAACTGCCAAAGAACCTCCCATGTTCCATCTCGCTTCAAATGCCAACCTATACCAGCGGCGGCGTTAAAAGGTGAGATTCTAGTGTTCCAAGAAAAGTTCATATTTTGGTCCAAAATTGTAGTGGGTGTTGCCATCCCCTCCTAAACGCTTTTTGTTTCTCAAAAAAAAAAAAAAAAAAAAAAATTAATTAATTAATTAATTAAATGAGAAAATGAAATGAAAGAATTCATGTGGGCAGGAGTGGGAATAGGGAAAGTGAGTTGAAAGGAATCTTCTTGAAAGTTTTTTCCTTTCCAAATGTCCCAACATGCTAACATTTATTTTGATATCATTTATTTTGTTGAAATTAAAAATTTATTGTTAAAAGTTCGGTAAATAAAATTAAAAATTAGTTGAAATGGTACAGTGAGACCCATAAATAGTATTAAAAAGTATAGTGGAGTCTATAAATAGTAGCAAAAATAAACTGAATAGAGAAATAATTTTCATTTTTCATTGGTATCCAAACGGAGGCCTAGTCTTTGAAGAATGATAGAGATAAATCATTGGTAAATAAACAAGTAATGTTATTAGTAGGTCTAGATAAGAACTAGTATGAAGTTGGTTACATCAATAATTTGTAAAAATGTTGTAAAATAATTTGTGGTTGTAGCATTACTCGTTAGTTTATTTACCCAAAAAAAAGAACCTAGATTTTAGTTTTTTATTTTTTTTATATATATAAAATAAATATGGTTACTTATTTTAGAATATATAGTTCTATAATAATAATGATAATAATAATAATAATAATAATAATAATAATAATAATAATAATAATAATAATAATAATAATAATAATAATAATAATAATAATAATGTTGTTAGGATATATGTGAATCATGTTAAGAACATATGTCATTTAAAATTGGCTAATCTTTTGACAAAATGCACTTTACTTGTAATTAAGTAGATCTAGGATAGGTTTAAGTCTTCAAGAATCATGTCGTTTAAGTCAAGAGTTAAAGCCATGCAAATCTGTTCAAGAAACAAGTAAAGAAATGCTATATTTTAAAACTTGACAGCTAGCTCGATAGATTGCATCTATCGAGGTTTAAAAGGCAATTTTAGCCCGATGTTCGACAGCTGCTCGATAGATAACCTATCTATCAAGATTTATGAAAATCAGTTTTTCAGATCTGATTTCATGCATATTCATATGTATGTGTTTAGGTCTTCTTTTCTCACAACCCTAAACATATATAAGGATTATTTTAAGGGTTGTCATAAGGTGGTTGCACTTGTTGTTTCAAGCATATTGTGATCGAAGACATATGCCCTAGTTCATCTTTCTCTTGAAGAATCTGTTACATTTGTATGCCGTAGGGTTTTGTAACCAAGGAACTTCGTGATCTTCATCGTGTTGATGAACTGAAAAACTTTGCAGCCAACATCCTTCTCAAGTTGGTGGTTAGTCACATACTTAGATCCGTACATCGATTGGTTAGTCACGTACTGGGACCCGTGCATTGAAAATGAGAAATTGTCACTATAGAACAAGTCCAATTGTGTATTGGGGTAAGGGTTCAACTGTAGGTTGGTATAAGGTATTCGGATTCCTTTACTTGAAACTACTTGTTGTGATAATAATGGATTCTCGAGAGTGATGACCTTAAATTCACTCAATGGAGTTTTTGCCTTGGAGGTTTTCCCCATTCGTAAACAAATCACCGTGTCAACTTTATTTTCCGCTGCATATTAACTTAGTTGGTGATTTGTTTGTGCTACCACGCGTATTGCATGTTAATTGAATTAATTAATTAACTTGGCTAATTAATTGGTTAATTTATCACAAGGGATCAATACATTCTTGGCCTATCAAATGTCTATTAATAATTATCATATTTCATATTTAATCAAAAAAATAAAAGCAAAATTATACTATGTTAAACTTTCTGTAGAATTGAATGGTTAATCAACTACTATTATAGAGTTAATTTTTATTCTTCTACAATTTTTTTTTGTGATAATTGATATACAATTGTTTAATTTTCCTAGAATGCTTGCTAAACTATTCTGTGCATAACACGAGTTTGTGACTAATATGTAGTATAATCCCGAAATAGTACACTAGTACATATTGGAATTGAAATATTATGTTTTGGTAACTGTGGGGCTAGAGAATTTGGAAATCCTGGCCCACTCTATGCTAAGCCCAAGGCCCACGCCGAGGAGGAAGGAGTGTCAGAGGATGAGTCAAGGAAGCTCCATTCATCAGGAGTACCGGTGAGGACAATCATGTCCTCGGCTCTTATGGACCATTGAAGGGAAGAGCAAAGTTCCTTCAGAGGTAAACCTCTAGAGTGATCCAAGAAAGAGGCAAGTATAACGGGTTGGCCATGGAAGCATGGTGGAGGAGCAATCCCAGGAGGAACTGTCACCTCCACATTAAATGCCCACAACTAATGTTCTGGCCACATTAATGGAGAAGTGACCCCTGAACAGTGCCGCCTTAACTGCTACCACCCACAGGAAGGATGGGAAGGTGGCTGATGGGACAGGCACTCAAGTGGTGACCTGCATGATCAATAAATGGAGGGCCAAGATTAACCAAAAGGGGATATAAAATGTAACAAATCCTCCAAAAATGGGGACGACAGTATTGGAAGAGAAAAAGGACCATGGCACTTGTATTATCTTTGTAACCTAGCACTAAAGAAGGAATAAGAAATATACGATCCAAGGAAACGGCTGAGGAGCCTAGTTTCATATTTTAGTTTGTGTTCTTTCCACCCGATCCATGCATTACCATGTTTAGTTGTTGCAATCCTCACTAGGGCCTAGTTCTTTGATTTGCACTCTACAAATTCATTGTATTGGGCCAGCTGGGCTTGAGTCCACTCATTCACAAGGAATAGTGCTCGAACCAGGTCCCTACAATTGGCGCCATCTGTGGGAAGAACTTGTGTGTTAGTAAGGGCAACGATCAAGCATGGCAGGAACAGGCCCTCACCAAATAGGATCCCACCAGTCCAAACCAGCGAGGTTCCAACAACAAAGTACCTTCCCCAACCCCGAGCACAGTCGAAACGAAGAAAATGGAAGGTTTCGAGAGGGAAGTGCGCACACCACACAGACTAGTGGAAGCCACACCCGCGGGGGCAGCCACGTGCTATGGAGGCAAAATGACAACTAGACCGTGTAATCAGAAGAGGTCAAGAGCCACGTGTCCAAGAGGCAGGATGATAAGGTGGCCATGCAGCGAGAGATAGACGGTTTGAGGAGAAAGCTGCGCCATACACAACGAAGGCAGTCTCGTCTTAGTCCTGACACACCCTCCGATGAGGAGGGCGATGATGACTATAGGCGAAGATCAAGGACCCCCCTAAGCGAGACCTTTTCTCATGAAGAAGAACACTACTGGAGGCGTAAACGTAAAAGTCCGTCCCCTAGGGTTGTGGGGAGTGATGCCATCAGCAGGGCACTGGATCAGCTCTCCAAATCACCTTTCACTCGCCATATCGAAAAGGCTATGCTTCCTCGATTCAGCAGCCAACCTTCACCATTTATAACAGCAGAATGGACCCTGTGGAGCATGTGAGCCAATATAATCAAAGGATGGCTGTCCACTCCAAGAATGAGGCACTAATGTGTAGGGTCTTCCCCTCTAGTTTGGGACCAGTGGCAATGAGATGGTTCAATGGTCTGAAGACGAATTCCATAGACTTATACAGGCAGCTGATTCAAGCCTTCAACTCCTAATTCGTCACAAACAACAGACCCCCTCAGCCCTTGAGCGTGCTGTTGTCTCTATCCATGCATGATGGAGAAACCCTAAAGGCCCACTCAGACCAATACTGGGAGATATACAATGAATTAGACGAAAAGTATGAGGATGTCGCTGTTAGCACCTTCAAAAATGGTCTCCTGACGGGGTATGGCTTGAGAAAGTCTCTGACCGATAAGCCTGCCACCAGTGTGCGCCAGCTGATGAATTAGATTGATAAGTATAAATGGGTAGAGGAAGATCAGCTGCAAGGCAAGGGAAAAGAGAAGGTTATCCCTCAGGAGAGGAGGATTTCAGGTCGGACCGATACAACAGTAACCGCTAGAGAAGAGATTTTGCAGGGCAATTTGGGGCGACTAACGCTCAGGCTGTCAACGCCGAATTTCGAAAGCCAGTACACAGGGTGTTGGAGAAGATAAGGAATGAACCATACTTTAAGTGGCCAAATAAAATGGCGGGGGACCCCACGAAGCGCATTCAGAACCTGTACTGCCAGTACCATCAGGACCACGGACACGCCACAGAGGACTGCAGGAACCTCTGGGACTATCTGGACCATCTAGTCTGGGAAGGAAAGTTGAAGCACCTCCTGCACCATTCCAATGGCCACCAAGACTAGACCTATCAGGAGCCCTAGAGAGGTACTACCTTAAGGGCATCCACAGGGACAATCAATGTGATCTTGGCTACGCCAGGAAGAATAGGCACGCGCCCCTCGCGAGTGCTGTCTGTGGCCCAGATGCGTGCCGAGGAGTCCCAATCAGAGTCGAAGAAGGCTAGAAGGAATTTTCACCTAACCTTGTGCTTTTCAGAGGAAGACAAGGTCGGGACCACCCAGCCCCACGATGACGCGCTGGTGATCACCCTCAGAATCGGGCACTATGATGTGAAAAGGGTGATGGTAGATGGTGGCAGCGGGGCCGAGATTATATAGCCCGACCTCTACAAGGGGTGGGGTTAAAACCAGAAGATTTGACACCCTATAACTCCCCCTTGATGAGCTTCGATGGGAAGTCGGTTATCCCAAAGGGCATGATTAGGCTGCCCATCCAGATCGGCCCAGAAGTAGTGGAGGTGGACTTTATAGTGGTGGACACCTATTCCCCATACACAACCATCATCGACAGGCCCTAGCTCCACACCTTGGGGGCTATCGCCTCCTCCTTGCACCAGAAGGTGAAGTTCCCATCAGGGGACCATGTCCTCAAAATCTGTGGTTGCCAATCCACATCAAGGTAATGCATGGTGGCTGCCACATCGCATTGGCTCGATGCGGGGCCCTCTGCCACTGCTGAAGGGGCTTATAGCAATCAAAGGACCTAGTAGCACCTCTCAATTCAACTGTCGAGGAAGTAAAATATGAAGATCTTGACAAGATGATCATTGGAGATGATCCGGAGAAGTTCTTTCAGGTCGGGGTTCAGCTGCCTTTTTAGGAAAGGGAGGAGTTGATCAAGTTCCTCAAAACAAACATTGACGTATTTGCATGGGACGCCTGCGATGCTCCAAGGATCGATCCATCCTTTATCTGTCACCATCTCAATGTCAACCTATTCGTCGTCCCTAAGAAACAACCACCTCGGCACCCGTCAAGGGAGCACATTGATGCGATTAGAGAAGAGGTGAAGAAGCTTAAGCGTGCAGGGGCCATCAAGGAGGTCTTTTACCCTGAGTGGTTGGCTAACACTGTGGTGGTCAAGAAGAAAAACGAAAAATGGAGAGTTTGTGTAGACTTCACGGACCTAAACAAGGCATGCCCAAAGGACCCGTTCCCTATGCCTCGGATAGACCAGCTGGTGGATGCCACCGCGGGACATCCTCGGATGAGTTTCTTAGATGCCTTTCAAGGCTATCATCAAATACCACTAGCCCTGGATGATCAGGAGAAGACAGCCTTCGTGACACCTGTTGGAAATTACCACTATAAGGTGATGCTCTTTGGCCTGAAGAACGTTGGGTCCACCTATTAGAGGATGATGACGAGAATGTTTGAGTCGCTGCTGGGCAAAAGTATTGAAATTTATGTTGATGATATGGTGGTAAAGAGTAAAGTGGTGTCCGAGCACCTAGGAGACCTCGGTTGTATCTTTGACGTCCTAAGGAAGCACAAGCTGCACCTGAATGCTTCCAAATGCTCGTTCGGCGTAGGGTCAGGCAAGTTTTTGGGCTACATCATCACCCACAGGGGAATTGAGGATGATCCTGATCAGATTAAAGCTATCAATAACTTGAAACCTCTGCAAAATCCTAAGGAGATTCAAAAACTCATTGGAATGATTGCGGCCCTAAATTGGTTCATTTCCAGGTCGGCCAATAGGTGCAGGCTTTTCTACCTCTTGATCAACAAGTGGAAGGGATTCGAGTGGTCCAAGGATTATGCCATGGCCTTCCAGCAACTCAGGGAATACCTATCCCGACCACCAATCATGTTTAACCCCGAAGCCAACAAAGTCCTATATGCCTACATCATCGTAGCCCCTCATGCAGTGAGCTTGGTGCTGATACGGGATGATAGTGGCATTTAAAAGCCATTCTATTACATGAGCAAGTCGCTGCATGAAGCTGAGATCAAGTACTTGCCCTTGGAGAAAGCCTTATTAGCTGTAGTCCATGCTACGCGAAAGCTTCCCCATTATTTCCAGGCCCACACGGTAGTTGTCCTAACTCAACTGCCCCTAAGATCTGTACTTCGGTCTACTGATCACACTAGAAGAATCGCCAAATGGAACACGATTCTGGGGGCTTTTGACATTAAGTACATGCCTCAAACCTCTATAAAGGGCCAGGTCCTAGCTGACTTGATGGCCGAATTTGTGGAACCACTAGTAGAAGCAGTGGCCGAAAAGGGAGACATGGATGGAAAATCAGTTGGGGCAATCTCTGTCCCAGGGCCCCCACGTTGGAAAGTGTACGTTGATGGAGCGACGAATCAAAGGGGGTCTGGGGTGGGGCTAGTCCTGGTGTCCCCAAAGAAGTCTGTTGTGGAGAAGTCCCTGAGACTTAGGTTCCCTGCCATAAATAACGAAGCTGAGTATGAAGCCTTACTGTAAGTCATGGTGCAAAAAATGGGCAGAAAAGCAGTGGATATATTCTTGGATTCGAGGTTGGTGGTGGGCCAGGTAAACGGAGAATTGGAAGCCAGAGATGCAAGGATGCAAGAGTACTTAAGCCAGGTCAAATGCCTGCAGTCAGACTTCGACCTTTTCAGCTTGTCACATGTTTCCAGAAGTGGAAACACCCATGTAGACTCATTGGCCACGCTTGCTGTATCCTCGGCAGGAGATCTGCCTCAGGTTATCCTTCTTGAGCATCTGGAGAGGGCGAGTGAGGTGGCAAAAGGCATGACTTAGGTCCACCAGGCTAGAGTGAGCCCCAGCTGGATGGATCTTATAGTTAGATTCCTCAAAGATGATATCCTACCTGAGGAGAAGTCAGAGGCTGATAAAATACGGAGGAACGCTCCTCGATTCTGGTTGTTCGAAGACCACAAACTATATAAGCGCTTCTACTCTGGACCCTACTTACTGTGTATTCACCCCGAGGCATCAGAACTTCTGCTTGAGGAGTTGCATGAAAGGATTTGTGGGAGTCACATAGAAGGAAGGTCCTTGTCGCATCGAGCCATCACCCAGGGATATTGGTGGCCGAGGATGTAGAAGGAAGCCTTGGAGTATGTTAAGAAGTGTGACCAATGCCAAAGGTTTGCCCCAAATATTCATCAGCCAGGAGGCGTCCTAAATCCTTTGTCCAGCCTATGGCCGTTTGCCTAGTGGAGCCTGGATATTGTAGGTCCTTTCTCCAAGGCACTAGGGAACAAAAGATATTTGTTGGTCGGCACAGATTCTTTCACCAAGTGGGTCGAAGCTGAGCCATTAGCCAACATTAGAGATGTGGATGCTAAGAAGTTCATCTGGAGGAACATTGTTACACGATTCGGGGTCTTCCATACCCTCATTTCAGATAATGGGCTTCTATTTGACAGCAAAGCCTTCAGAAGATACTGTTGTGAGCTAGGGATCACGAACCGGTACTCAACTCCGGCTTATCCTCAAAGAAATGGGCAGGCCGAGGCTGTCAACAAGGTCATAGTCAATGGGCTCAAAAAGAGGCTAGATGACACCAAGGAAAGATGGGTAGAAGAGTTACCGCACGTCCTATGGACCTATTGGACCACACCACGACGGTCAACAGGGGAAACACCTTTTGCCATGACCTATGGGGCTGAGGCCGTTATCCCTCTAGAAGCGAACTTTCCAACGCCGAAGACGAGCTCCTTCTCCTCTGACAGTAATAATGGGCTACTAGGTAAGAGCCTAGATCTGATTGATGAACAAAGGGAGAAGGCAATGATCCAGCTGGCCTACTACCACCAAAAGCTCAAGCAGGGATATGATGCCAATGTGAAGCTAAGACCACTATCACCGGGGGACTTAGTGTTGAGAAAAATTGTGGGCGTTGCTAACTGGAAGGGACCATACCGAATCACCTCAGTGGCGGGAATAAGTGCATACTACTTAGAAGATTTAGATGAAAAACCTGTACCTTATCCATGGAATGTAAATAACCTGCGAAGGTATTATTATTAATGAAAGCATCTCTGTCAATTCAAATTCTAAGTCTGTTGTGATTGCATGCTTCTTACCCTGACAACTATCTAAGTGTTAGACAGAACTAAGGCCTTGCATGGTCCTCGGACTCAAGCCTATGGGGAAACTAACTACTTCAAGAAAATACTAAGTGTTAGACAGAACTAAGGCCTTGTATGGTCCTTGGACTCAAGCCTATAGGGAAACTAACTACTTCAAGAAAATACTAAGTGTTAGATAGAACCAAGGCCTTGCATGGTCCTCGGACTCAAGCCTATGGGGAAACTAACTACTTCAAGAAAATAATAAGTGTTAGGCAGAATTAAGGCTTTGCATGGTCCTCGGACTCAGGCCTATAGGGAAACTAACCACTTCAAGAAAAAGCCTAAGTGTTGGGCATAATCAGAGCCATTCCTAACCCTGGGGTCATTCGTTTTGGTGAAATTAGTGCTAAACAAATTCTGCCTAAGCATCAAACAAAGCTGATGAGCAAGCTAATCCAGTTTAAATAACTACCTTAATGCCCGTTGTGGTCATTGCAGACGAAGATGACCTTTTCCCATAACAAAGTCCGAAAATGGGGCCCATGAGCATCTCTTAAAGCGTTTCAGGGGACCATGGACTTGGTCTTGGCTTAGCCCACACCTGAAGGGTTTAAATGACTTTGGCCTACCTTGGGTCCAAGTCAAAAACAAAAGAAAGGTAGGTCTCCCTTTGCATACACGTTTCCACATTATTGTAGTTATTGTTGTGATGTGCTGAGGCACAATTGAAGTTAGGATTATACAGGTATTAAAAAATAATAATAAAAAGCAAGACAAGCAAAGGAAAACAAACACGCGCTACATTAAGTCCATAAAAGATACACAACAGGAATCGTATTACAATATTAAAAAAAAAAAAAAAAAAAAGAGAGGAAAGAGACAAGGCAAAAGTGCCATTACATTGTTCCCAAAAAATAAAGGGGAGATAAGACAAAGGCGCTAAGGGGCTTACTTCTTCAGCTTAATCTTCTTCCCCCCTGTGGGTAACTGATTTGTGGTGGCCTCATGGTCCTCTAAGCCCTAAGTTAGACGAATAATCTGTAAGGGCGCTGCAGAGAATGTTGTCTCCCCAACAAGAGGGGCCTGGACATCAGCTGAGGGATTTGCGGCCTCCTGGGGTGCTTCCTCATTAGGACCTTTGGCTGTTTCAGTCAACCCAAGAGGATTAGCTTTCACGACAGGCTCGTCAGAGGTTGTAGTAACCACTTCGGTAGTGACCGCAGCCTTCTCGGCTTCTTCATTAAGGGCAGTATTAGTCTCCTCAGCGTCCACCTCGGCTTCAAAGCTGGAAGGAGCAGCCTTGCGGATGGCAAAGGGATAGTATACATTCTCCACCTTCCACAGGTCGGACGAGGCCTCAACCCCAGCTTGTTTGAGGGCCTCACTCTAAACCTGGGAGTAGTAGAGCCTGCATACCCAGAGACCTGGGCTCTGAGAGCAGCCTCCGTCTCGGCCACCCCAGCTGCATAGGTTGCCTCATCGGCTTCTTCCTTGGAAGCCTGAGCCTCCACCCTGCCAAACTCTGCCTCAGCTTTAGCCCTTAGAGCCTCTTCTCTGGCCCACTCAGCCATATTCTTGGCCCCCTCAGCATCAGCCGCCTTCTTTTTCAGATCAGCAATCTGTTCCTTTGCGATTTTCAGTTGCTCCACCACCTTAGTCAGATGCCTCGTCTGGTCTTGGGCCTGCCTTTGGGCACCAGCCAGGCCTGATTCAGCGCTGTCTCGAGCCCTGGTCACCTCCTTCAGCTCTTTTCGAGCCTTCACGAGA
This sequence comes from Quercus gilva, assembly GCA_023621385.1. Classification (NCBI taxonomy): domain Eukaryota; kingdom Viridiplantae; phylum Streptophyta; class Magnoliopsida; order Fagales; family Fagaceae; genus Quercus; species Quercus gilva. The sequence continues at coordinate 14,760,121 of CM042478.1, forward strand.
TTAGCCTCAGAGGCCTTAAGGGCCCGACCAGCCCCTATGCGCTTTTCACGCTTTACATCCAGGGCCTTGTCTTGTTTGTTGGATGCCTCATCCAACCTGAAAGTGGCCTAAACAGCTTGTCAATTGAAACAAATGCACAAGTAAATAGGAAACAAAAAAAAAAGGGGAAAAAAAGAGAGAAAATTGAAGTCAGAAGAATCATAAGTGCTGAGGGTCTTACTATTCCCAATTATCGCTTGAGGCTGAGGAAGACCTCCTTACTCCTCAAAACCTCCAGCTCAGCCATGTCCGTAGGGAGTAGCAGGGACCTCTCTAGCGCATTGGCTACAAGTGTGCCTTCGCCCGTCAGAAGTCCTTGAGAGAGGCATTGTCCATCAGAGGCCCCTCATGGAGCATTGGGGCTAGGAGCCAGGCCCGAGCCTCAGGTTGGGCAACGACCTGCTTATCCTGGCCTTGAGACCCTATCTTCAGTTGCTTGGAGGGCCGCCGAGTGTCGCCTTCCTCTTGGGAGGAATGAGACTTGTCCCCTCCCATAGGCCTTTTACCCTTGTCCTTCCTCTGCTTAGGATCAGAGGGTTCGGGCCTAGATGGCGGACTTGGCCGAGGTGGAGGAAGAGGAAGCCTGGGCTGGGTGGAAGTTGACCTGGTCTAGGCAGGCTGAGACTTGAATGGAGGAGGAGAAAGCTTAGGCTGAGACTTCCCTTGCTGGCCTTCAATCAGGTCAAGTAAGTTGGATTAGGATTTCTTCTTGTAACCTATCTCGACCCGAGGAGAATTCCCTGCTAACAAAAAGTCTGCTTCGGTCAGGCTCTGGTCACCCAAGTCACCAGAGGGATCCTCGGGCAGGTGGACTTGTTCGAACACTCCAAAGTCGTCCTCGGCCGGACCCGAACCGGTACCTTCCTCCTCTGTTTCTTCACCTCCCCCCTCAGCCTCCATAGTTCGACGGGATGTAGAGGAACCCGCCAATGGAGTACCTTCTGGAGTAAGGGACCCTTTCGAGATCAAGAAACCGTCCTCGATTACGGTAATTCTCCGGAGCCGAGGATCCTTTGCTCTAATCACGCACTTTGGCGTCGTGAATAATTTCTGAATAGGGACGTACCCCAGGATCTTGTGAGCAGCCCTAACTTGGTTGTCGGCCTCGTTCACGAAGATCTTCGCCCTTAGCACAGTCTCCAAGACCTCCTTGTTGACCAAACCAAAATGACGCTCGAAAGCGTGTGGATCTACAGAGAAGAGAACATACTACTATTAGCAACCAAACAAAGTAGGCAGTGAAAATTAAAAAAAAAAATAGACCCTCTTCTACTCTGAATGCCCCACCTGGCGTGCCCTCCACTGTTGGACAATGAAGGCCATCGTGCCACTCCCCGGACACGATGAGGAAGTCCTTATCCAGCCCCTTGCTAGACGAGGGGAGGCACTAGATAAGCCGTACCCTATCCTCCCTTGTCTTCATGTAGTAAGACTTGCCCTTCAGGAGTTGGAGGTTGTAGCACCAGTTCATGTCATGATGGGTTCACCTCAGTCCCATCTTCTCGTTTAGGGCATCTACACAGCCCAGAATCCTAAACGCATTAACGCCACATTAGGTGGGGGCAAGCCGGAAATGCCTAAGGTAACTCGTCATCACCTGACCCATGGGGATCTGCATACCACCCTCTAAGAAGGCGATTATGGGAATCACCACCTCGCCCTCTTGCCTCCTAAGTCTCCACTCCCTCTCTTTATAGTACCTTAGACCTACGGTACTGGGTATCTTATAATCAATGACAAACTTCTCCATCGCCTCTTCAAACTCAACCAATTTCTTGAACCTACCCATTCTTAGAGACAATTAAGAGACACGAAGAAAGAAGTCTACAAAAGGGGAGAGCACAATTTAGAGAGAGATAAGAAGACTTACAAAAATGTGGAAAAGCTCATTGGGTAGGCTTTTTGTGTTGAAGGAAGTCGCAAGTTTAGTTGGAGATGTGACCGAATTCGAAGTATGTGCACAAAGTCTCTTGAATGCAAAAGTAAAGAGGCAGATCAATTCAAATGGGTATTTATACCCCCAATAAAAAATAACAACCGTGCAAGTTTTCCCGCCCATATAGTCAGGAGGATCACCACTGTTAGATTATCATCACATCGTTGAACGTGGGGAGCACTGTGAAATGTACTTCCCCTTAGATCGAGGGTTTTACATGGAGTCGCCACTTATTTAATTTAAAAGGAAAAATAAGAAAACCTTCAATAAAAAAAAATAATTCTTTTGTATTAATGTATATGACAATTTACATTAAATTTTGTAACAAAAATTTACAATACTTTTTGTCCTAGATACAATCTAAGAAAAGTAAATTATATTACTTTATTTCTTAGTTACATTCTAAAAGATGTAAAATTAAATGTGCAAAAGCATAGTCTAGAACCCTTGATCTTGGTTCGGAGGCTAATTTACGAGATGGGAAGGGATTAAGCACTCATCTCGCCTGGTAAAATGGGTCTCCTAGGTTAAGGTGGCCAATGTTATGTCATGTCGAACAAATACAAACAATATGTCATACAATCATGTTAATTTGTAGGAATTGTAAATAAATATCTGTTAGGGAAATTAGACATAAAAAAGAAACAAAAAGTGAAATTTGTTAGATAACAATTTTAATGTAAAGAATGCATTAAGGTAATGGCATGTTCATCCAAGAAATCAATGTAAACAAAGAATTCTTAACCTAGACATGTTCATCTAAGCATGGGAAGAAAAAACAAAGTTGTCATGTTATTTGTCATCAACATAATTGCAAAGAGAAAGAAATAAAAATAAAACATTTGAGCATATTTGATCATCCAAGCAATTATGAAAAGATGTAAAGGAAAATCCCTAGACATGTTTATCTAAAGAAAATAAAAATACTTAGACATGTTCGTTCAAGCATTTTTTCAAAAAAAAAAAAAAGTAAAACAATTACCTAGACATGTTCATCTAAGTATTGAAGAGAAAATTGTGTTTTAGCCTAGAAGTGCTCATCTAAGCATTCAACAGAAAAATTGTGTACTAGCCTAGAAGTGTTCATCTAAGCCTGTAAAAGGAATATCAATGAGACATATAGGCATGTTCATCCAAGCATATCATAAAAAAAAACACAAATAATGACATGTTAAATATTTATTCAAGCATGTGTAGAAAGTTAAGAACATAATTAATTACTTACTAGCATAGAACATAAATTAAAAAGGTGAAGTGATCACTTAAAGGGTTAGAGAGAAAGCAAGGAAGTACTAAGCTACAACAAAAGTAGGAACAATGGTTGCACAACAGCGTTTCTTTTCTGCTTTCTCACTAGCTCTCTAGAGGGAATTCGGGGTCCAGAAAATGGAAGATGTCTTCTCTATTTATTGGGGAAGGGATGGCTTAGCTTTAAAGCTAAGTTATTAGCTTTCTTCTGAAGCTAAGGAGGGAGATAACCTGTTTAAATGAGCTGGAACAGATTTGGTGTTGATCTCCATTCGAATTTTGAAATGATGCTGCACCTGCTTCGTATTTTGGCTCTAACTTTCCTCTCAAAATTCCAATTGATTCGAGATGGATGTTTTCTGAAAGGAAATTCAATTATCTACAACTTTGTCAGAAATAGAGAAAGCCAAATTTCAACGTTATCTAGGCCAAAAATATGATTCAATTTGCTGCTGAAGATAATGACGTTTTTGGAGCTTTTTTTATTTTTTTATTTTTTTATTTTTTTTGAATTTTTCATGGATCATGTCTCCAAAAATTTTTAAAAGAGCAGATAAGATGCCGTAAAAAAACATTTTTTATTATTTCTTTTTAAAAAAAAATGAAATAAAATGAAATCCAATAAAAAATTACACTTAATTAATTTTAAATTAATTCTTGTGAGAACCAATCAAAATTAAGTGTTTAAAATAGGGCGTGATCAGGCCCATTGTGTAAGTGAACTATGATCATTGAAAATTGTTTGTATGATAACTTTTGATCAGGTGGTCCGATCAAAACCTATGACATACCATTATGATTGTTAGAGTATCAAGATTTTTTTTGTATCACAAATTTGAAGATCTACTGGTTGATTAAATGCAAGTTGTAAAATCGGGTGTCTACAAGCACAGAGCCACCCGAATATAATGCGAGTGCGCTCCGCATACCAAGGCGTCAGAAACGTGCCTTGGACAGGCAAAAAGGCACTGGTACTGATGGAAGACAAGACTTAATAAGCCGCGGTAGAGGCCCGAGGACATCAAAATCCTCCTCTCCGTCCGAGGAGCCTGACAGCAGGATTTTGAGGGGCTATTGTGGGGCCAGAGAATTTGGCAACCCCGGCCCACTCTATGCTAAGCCCAAGGCCCATACCGAGGAGGAAGGAGTGTCCGAGGACGAGTTAAGGAAGTTTCATTCACCAGGAGTACCACCGAGGACAATCATGTCCTCGGCTCGTACAGACTATTGAAGGGAAGAGCAAAGTGCCTTTAGAGGTAATCCTCTAGAGCGATCCAAGAGAGAGGCAAGTACAACGGGTTGGCCATGGAAGCATGGTGGAGGAGTAATCCCAGGAGGAACTGTCACCTCCACATTAAATGCCCACAACTAATGTTCTGGCCGCATTAATGGAGAAGTGACCCCTGAACAGTGCTGCCTTAGCTGTTACCACCCACAGGTAGGATGAGAAGGTGGCTAATGGGACAGGCACTCAAGTGGTGACCTGCATGATCAATAAATTGAGGGCCAAGATTAACCAAAAGGGGATATAAAATGTAACAAATCCTCCAGAAATGGGGACGGCAGTTTTGGAAGAGAAAAAGGACCGGGCACTTGTATTATCTTTGTAACCTAGCACTAAAGAAGGAATAAGAAATATACGATCCAAGGAAATGGCTGAGGAGCCTAGTTTCATATTTTAGTTTGTGTTCTTGCCACCCGATCCATGCATTACCATGTTTAGTTGTTGCAATTCTCACTAGGGCTTAGTTCTTTGATCCGCACTCTACAAATTCATTGTATTAGGCTAGCTGGGCTTGAGTCCACTCATTCGCAAGGAATAGTGCTCGAACCAGGTCCCTACAGTAACCAATCTAAAATAGTCTCTAGAATGGAATTCAAAACTTCATGTTTAATACATATTTCTTCGTACATTTACTTAAGAAAAAAGATAAAAAATTATTAAAAGTTATTTATCATCTCACATTATTATAATTTAATTTTTAATTTTTTTTTTCCAATCAAAATCTAATACATACATATATTATATATATATGTATATACATATTTAACTTATATATATATATATATATATAATCATGCAATAAAATCTAAAAATTCAAATTATATAAATTATAATAAAAATATTATGTTTAATATAAATAGTAAAACATAGAACTCAAATATTGATTTTTTTATAATTACTAATTTATTTGTTTTAATAATTTCATTGTTGTGTATAACGACATACCATAACAAAATAAATAATTAGACCATCAATAAACGCTTTGAAATTTTGTCAATTAAAAGTATTTTTTTACATGTATAATATGGAAAATGTTTAATATATGTTTTATGCTTTTAATTTTTGAAAACTTGTATTTTTGAAAATATTTTTATTTCATATGATAAGTAATTTTTTAAAAGATATGTATGCCTATTTATGGGAAAATTGCATTAACCTTTGTAAACACCTCATTTTGTACCCCTTATGACTTGAAACCCTGTTCTCCATTGATGATAGTCCATGATTGGTCTAGGGCTTAACGAAGGAAACTTTTTAACTTGAAGGATGTTTTGGAAGAGAAAAAACTCGCATAAACCCTAAGCATGTGTGCACTGGTACACTATTAGCATACACATGCACCGACCATACATATGCACTCTCATGCATGCATATACATATAGGGTTTGCAAAAGCTATGTAAGGAAATTTTTTTGACAGAAACGTGTGCAGAGCTAATACCACATCGCTTGGGAAGAGCTTTGCACCCCTCTTTGAACATTATAAAAGGCCCCAAGGCTTTTTTTTTTTCCCCCCCAAAAGGACACTGTGGGCGCAAGGGTCCATGACAGTGGTTTCATCCTCACCTTTGGGTGCGTACACCTTGGCCTAGGGTGGACTATGGCGAAGGGTGTAAATGGAGTCGCCACCTAGTTTAGGTTTAGGAACCATAAATATAGCACCCTTCATGGAAGGACTGATCTTTATCAGAGCACGAGTCCATAGCTTAGGTATAGGGATGGGAAGGTGTTAGGCACCCAACCCCACCTGACCCATGGGTCGACTTCCACTCATTGTGTTCCAGATCTTAATCTCATTAAAGGCATATTTAACATGTTATTCTAACTCACACACACACACACACACACACACACACACACACACAACATGCATCTAAAGTAATCAACATGGCATAATCATCCCAAACCTAATCATTCATCTACCATGGCATGTAAGCATACATCTCCAAGGGCAGAAACATCATAAGGCAGATCAGAATAAGCATGTCTAAACATCCAAGTGTCAAACACATGGCATTCAACCAAGCATTTTCATGTTCATCAACCATATCAAACTTTATCACTTTGATCCAATGCATGTTCATGTGAATGCATGACTTACCTTACTTACCTCACTACATCACAACACCTATGAATCAATGCATTATCAAATTCAAATGCATGTTCATGATATTCAAGCAATCTAAAACCCTAATAAACATAAAAGAGTTAAAACGAAACTTAACAAGTTTGAATAGAGAGACAGATATTCAAGAATAGATAAAATAGGTTAAACTGAGGCTAAAACTTGTGAATAAAATAAAAGGAAAACAAAGTAGAAAGGGATTATTGTTTCTGGGAAAGAGTATCCGTGTGCAATCATAGGGCATGCGTACGCAGCCAAACTGTATGCGTATGCATGCAAGGAGCATGCGCACGCATACACACCCAAAACCCTAACCCAGAAATACAGAACAAAAAGCAAGGAAAACAAGGAATCTAACAACCTAAAGGGTTGACCAGGGGCATTTTTGTCAATTTGACTTGAAATGGCACTACGGGTGCTCCAATGCCCTAACGAGTTGCACCACGTCAATCTAGATGTTTCTGCGGCCCCGTGGAGAAAAGATAATATTTTTGAAATTTTCAGGGTTTGGCATGCAAATCAAGGGCAGACAAAATAAGATGTCTATAGCTGCCCCTTCTTTATCTGACATCTTGAGTGCAATAAGAGGTGTCGGATAAAGAATGTGATTCTACATTTTGTTGCCTTAAAATTGCGTGCAGAAACTACGCTGTTCATGGATCGAGACCAATTTTACTTGATAAGGTCGAGCCGCTGCAACTGCTCCGGAAAAAATCTCTGACTTGGTCCTTGAAACTAGGCAAGAAACTCTTTTTTTTTTTTTTTTGGGTCAAAGGTCAACCGGTCAACGCTGATCGGTGGCCCTTATAGGTGCATCGAGTAGACCCAGTAGCCCTTCAAGGTGTGCTGGGCAGCCCAAGCTGTACAAGGCCTTATAAAGTGGTCCTGAGGCTTCATTTTGACCATTTCACTTCTATTTCTTTGAATTCTCACTTCTAAAAGTTTCTCTGGAGCAAGTTATGGTCTAGTAGGTCCAGCTTTCAACCTCAGTTCACAGCTCCAGTCTTCAGTTCAGCACTTGAGGTCAGTGTCTATTTCCTCTTTATTTTTATTTTTTGCAAGTATGTTAGTAGCAAAGCAAGTAGGAAAGCATGCTAGTATTTATTTATTTATTTATTTATTTTGTATATATGTTTTTTTTTTTTTGGTTTTTATCATTTATGCCATGATAATGTTGGAAAATATATTTGCTCACATGTTTAAGTAGCATAGGCGAACTTGCATATGTTGGATGCTATGAAAACACATGAGACACTAACAAAACTAAAAGAAAAGATAGGTAAATATGAGAGACTATGCATGATAAAGATGGAAAATTTTGAGGGGATATGTAAAACCAATGTGATTTTGAGTGAGGTTAGTTTTGGAAAACATAGGATTAAACGGTCGCAGCCGAATTGAATCCGTGTGAGATTAAATGAACATAGCTGAATTGAATCTTGAAAAGATGTATGAGATTAAACTGTCACAGCCGAATTGAATTTATGTGAGATTAAACAAACATAGCCGAATGAATCTCGAAAAGATAGGTAGGATTAAACGGGCATGGCCGAATTGAATCCATGTGAGATTAAATGAGCACGGTCAAATTGAATCTCAGAAAGATGGATAGGATTAAACGGGCATGGCTGAATTGAATCCGCATAAGATTAAACAAGCACGTCGAATTGAATCTCGAAAAGATGGATAGGATTTGTAAGGTTGGATTTATTCAATCATTTTGTTGGCTTTTACGTGCCAAATTTGCTTGTAATTCAACATTTAGAAACCCTATATTTAGGTGGGAATCATGTAAGGGTAGTGTGTGAGAAAGTGCGAAGAAAAGCTCAAGAGTGTGCACTCAAGAAGGGCCTCGCAACTGGATCTTGCGACTGGCGAGTCGCCAAAGGTGGCACATGTGTGAAGCATGCAAGGGAGCTGAAGAGTTACACCAGCTGTTGTACTACAGGACAAAACCTCTAGCTGGCTAGGCCGTTAACTCGCGACTCAAACTCGCGACTCGTTCTAGTCACGAGCTCGAGTCACCAGAACACTATGTTTGTTACAAAACTGACTCTTCGCATTCCATACACACCCTACTATAAATACTCTTATACCCACGTATTGTAGAGAGCTTCCAGAGAGAATTTTGAGAGAGAAACCCTAGAGAAAAACAAGATTGACTCATCCACAATTTTCATCTTTTGATTCTCCAAATTTCTCTACTCTCACCCTCTCCATTGATACATCCTTGAGAGGCACATTAGCCAAATCCTTATCTCACCATACCCATATCTGTGAAAAGGCTTTTTGGTGCTTGGGAAGCACTTAGGAAGGGACCAATTCATTTTGGTTGATGCAATGGGCGATTGTGGGATCCAGTAAGCTAGAGAAGATAAGGTTCGAGGTAACCTGTTAGAGCAAGAAGCTTAGAGGGCTTAGGTGCACTAGGTAGATTAGGCTTGGAGGGTCTTTTGCTATTCATGTATCCCAACTTTATTCTCTAGTGGATTATTGACCGCTTGGAGGGCGGCGAAGAGGTTTTATGCCGAGGACTTCGGTTTCCTCTTTGATAACACATCGCTGTGTTGTTTTTGTGTTTGCATCTCTCTTCTCTTAATCTTTGCCTTTTAATTACTGCTATGGTTATGATTAATTATGGTTTAGATTGTTTTACCAATTCTATTTTAGCTTATTTTCATATTTTGCACATATATTGTTTGATAATAAGCTAGTGTTGGTAATTTGTAAATTGGAGGTCTAAATGTTCATAGGTGTTTTATACACATATTGAACATTCAGGATTAAACGGGGCCGAATTGAATCCATGTGAGATTAAATGAGCACGATCAAATTGAATCTCGAAAAGATGGATAGGATTAAACAGGCATGGCCAAATTGTATCTGCACGAGATTAAACAAGCATGGCCGAATTGAATCTTGAAAAAATGGATAGGATTAAACGGGCATGGCTGAATTGAATCCGTGTGAGATTAAATGAGCACGATCGAATTGAATCTCGAAAAGATGGATAGGATTAAACGGGGCTGAATTGAATCTGTGTGAGATTAAACGAGCACAGTCAAATTGAATCTCGAAAAGATGGATAGGATTAAACGGGCATGGCCGAATTGAATCTTGAAAAGATGGATGGTATTAAACGAGCATGGCTAAATTGAATTTGTGTGAGATTAAACGAGCATGATCGAATTGAATCATGAAAAGATGGATAGGATTAAATGGGCATGGTTGAATTGAATCTTGAGGGAGAGGTATTTTGAAACTTTTTGACATTTTTAAGATAAAAGGAGATAGGATTAAATGAACATGGTCGAATTGAATCCTGAGAGAGAGGTATTTTGAAAATTTCTGATATTTTTTTAGGATAAAAAGAGATAGGATTAAACGAACGCGATCAAATTGAATCTTGAGAGAGAGGTATTTTGAAAATTTCTAATATTTTTGAGATAAAAAGAGATAGGATTAAATGAACGCGGTTGAATTGAATCTTGAGAGAGAGGTATTTTGAAAATTTTTGATATTTTTGAGATTTTAAGAGATATGATTAAATGGTCGTGGTTGAATTTGAATCCCAAGAGAGATATTTTGAAAATTTTGACACTTTTGAGGCAAAAGAGATAGGATTAAATGGTCGTGATTGAATTTAAATCCCAAGAAAGATGTATTTTGAAAATTTTTGAGAAAACATGACATTTTGTTATGAACATGCATGATATGTGTTAGGCAATAGGGTTTGACATACTTACTTGTTTTCTTGCATTGCCAGATGTTTTTGGGCTTACTAACCAATCTTGAATTTGTTCTCACAGGTTATGTCCCGACGGACGAGATCCAGCAATGCTTGCTGGAAGGCTCTTGCCATTGTTCCATCCTGAGCTGATTCATCTAGTAATGATGACAATACTGTGTTAGCTAGTTTATAGGTCACGCAGACCCTTCAGCGGCGGTTTGACCGAAGTGGTGATGACCCTATGCCCCCTGGAGGCATACATATAGTACATCGTACTCAAAGTCGATGTTCAGTGGAGACGGCCAGTGCCTCATCTTTACCCCAAACTGGTTCGGGAGGCAGTTCTTCAAAGTTCCCTTGGACTGAGGAGGGAGGAGGCCCAAGGGGCAAAGAGCTAGATGATGAGCTCATGTTTGATGTAGATGTTGACTTGAAGGCCAATGACAGGGCCGAGCTAAGTTTAGGTGCTCCAAGGCGCCGCAGTAGTAGACCAAGGTTTCCGCCCGGCTTGTTCGAGGCTGAGGCATATATTAGAGAGATCGATGACAGTATAGTCGATACTCATCTTCAACATGGTCTAAAGAGGCATCCTTCTACTCAGATTTGGAAGGCTCAAGTATGTTCCTTTTTCCTTTTCACTTGTCAAATCTAAATAAGTGGATGTGCATTCTAACTGGTAGCTTTCCTAATTTCGAGCGCAGGCCGTTAAGAAGATTCGCAATCAAGGAACCTAGTCTTCATTCCTTCTACGCCTGTTTAACTCCAAGATGGATGAGCGCTATCGCGGTTTCTTGGTTGAGCAGGGTTTTGAGGAGTTCCTAAGGATTCCTCCTTATTCTATGAGGCATGCGATACCAGAGACGTTGGTGCAGCGATTCCATGCAGAGACTGGCACCTTCCATTTGAGTTGTGAGGAGTATGCGGTCCTTCCATTTGACTAGACGGCTATTCTGGGCCTTAGATTTGGTGGCTATCCGGTCCCGACCAATCCTGTAGATTTTGCTACTGCGAGCGAGCTCTTTGGCATTCCCTATCTCTTTACTTCGACAAGAAGACAATATTTTGGACCTATCGATGAGCCATAGATCCGCATAGCGTGGTTGAAAGTTAGCATACCTTGGGAGGTGGAGCCGAAAGATATCTCAGGCGATTCTTTTTCTACTTTATTGGTAGTTGCCTGTTTGGTAACAACCAATCAGTGCTGATTGGCTGCTAGGAGCCATAAGAGTAGTGTCAGACATAGGGGCCTATGATTGGGGGCCCTTTCTTATGGATTCTTCATCGCTTTCCTGAGGCAAGCTTCGCGGTATGGCTTTAGGAGCCTTAAGGGTTGCTGGCAGATTCTGACATGGTGGGCATATAAATATATCGCGACCCAGCGTCCATAGTATTTCGGCCTTTCTTCTGAGATATATCCTAGGGCATACGCCTGGTCCCTCTGTGACATCACTAGAGTTGATTTGACGTAGCCATCCATCGTAGGTACCGCATTGGATTGTGTCACCTGGGGTAAGATACTCAACCGTCCCTATGATGGGTGGTTGTTTGCTAGGCATGAGGTCACCCAGGCTATGGTCGAGTCGCGGACGCGGCACTAGTTCTCAGCTTTGTCGAGTTGGGAGTTCTTTTTAGCTGTGATGACCTATCATCAGGTTATGCCGATCTTCAGAGTTCTCAAGGACCCTCTTTAGGAGCTTTTGTGTTCCAAGGTGATTTTGGATGATCCTAACTATACAATAGGCTCCTTCAATGGTTTTGTCATGGAGGACACCGATTATTTTACTTGGTTCTTGTAGTCCTTGGCCGGACCCATCATGGATGATTGCCCTGCAAGTGGTGGCAGAGTGCTTAGCAGTATTGCACGCGCTTGTCAGGCTTCGGAGGCTCACTTGAGATTGCATGTAGATACCTTATAGGCTAGGGTGAGAGATCTTGAGGGCGTAACCACCGCTAGAGAGGGATATATACAGGAGGAGATTGCCAGGTTGCTAGCTCGAGAGAGGGACCTATGGCAGAGAGAGAGGGAGGTCCATGTTGTTGCCACAAAAAGGGAGAAAGGTCAGCTCCAGGTTGAGATAGGCCTACTCCGTCGGTATATCAGCATTCTAATTAGCGAGATAAGGGAGCATAGGATGTCGATGCCTCTTGCACCTCATATTCCTGGCAAAGATCCTCCTATTCTTTGCCACGAGTTAGAGTATATGCTTGCTCCTCCCGGACCAGCTAGTAGTTAGGGATATGCCCCCTTAAATGATTGGGCATGAGGCCCTGCACCAGATTAGGCACCATTTCAGGCTTCGAGTTATGTCTTAGGTTCTCCGGCAGATCGAGCTGGTCCTTTTACGGGTCCCACTACGAGTGATGATGTCGATGACATTAATGCCGGGTGCTTCTCCAGCCATGTATTATTGCACCATGATGTAGCCCCTGCACAGGTATGTTTTTCTCATTTTTCTTGTATTTTGTAGACATTGTCACTTGGTGGGCCAGACATGTATATATTAGATTGCCTCTTGGTAGGCTTGAACTATAAGTATTATATTGCCTCTTGGTAGGCTTTAGACATGCATGTCTTATATTTCCCTATAGTGGGCCTTGATGTATGATATTGCCTCTCGATAGGCTCTTGATGTATGTATGGACATTGCCTCTTGGTAGGCCTTACGTATATGCTTCTAGATTTCGCTTGTTGGTAGGCTCTCGATGTATAATTCTTGTACATTGCCTCTTGGTAGGTCTTACATGTATGATTCTGGATTTCTCTTGTTGGTAGGCTCGAACGTATGATTGGTCATTGCCCCAGTGTAGGCTTTGTGCGGTTTTGGTTGTGCGAAAAAATCTTTTGAAAGACAAGTTTGCTGCAGAACCTGCCGAGCACCACTATTAGTGTAAAACCCAAGGGAATCTTCTCTTCAGAGCTGTCCAAAACCCTTCATTCTATGGATTACTATTCATAATAGGTGTGGGTTTGTGCCCAGGGGGTTGAAAAACCCTGGCGTAGACACTCAATTTTGCACCCATGATTTAATCAAGGAGAATGACTTAAACGACCATCCATGTACCACAAAAATCATAATTGCATCACATGCATCAATTGGTTCTTGCACTACATGCATCAATTTGTCTTTGCATTACATGCATTAATTCATTCATTACATATTATAAAAATGATCTTGAGATTCTAACTGTCACAACGGTGTTTCCAATTTTCAAATTGGACCATCGGATCGAAAGATATCGCATGATCAAGTTTGCACGGTCAACATGCATTGCGTCTAGGTAAGGTTGACCACACATGAATATTTTAAATTAATTCTGATTGGTTGAACCATTAAAATTAATTAAATAATTTTGTGATTGGTTGATATATAGTGTTTAAAATAGGATTGCATGTATAGGAATAAAAGGGATGATTGGATAACAATAAAATTATGGATAATCTGAACTTTATCAAGATTTATTTTAGGGTATTTATCTACAAGATAATTTTTCTTAAATAGCCTGAATTATCCAAAAAAGAGGTGAAAAATCATAAACAGAGGATGAAAACACGTCTAGGTACAAGGATCGGCAAAAAAAACCTAGGAGAGGAGTCCAAACGGCACCCGAACACGAAAGAGTGTTCAGAGTCCAAAGGGCAATTTGGCACTTTTGGAGTGCCGAACGACACTCTAAAAGGGCCGAATTTTCTCCTTGTGGGCTTTGGCCTAACGGCCTTCGAGTGACGATAAGGCACACCCTTTTCGATCTTTTTACAAAAGGATGCGTTCGGATTCAAATCCTAATCGTTCGTGCCTATTTTTTAGAGTCTTCTGGCCACTATAAATAGGGACTACATCTCATAATTCAACACCTTTTTTTACGCTCTAAGAGGCATATATTTTGAGGCTCTCAAATTGCTAATATTTGCTGATCCTCTCTGAGATTTGCTACTTAAATTATGGTTTTTAGGTTTTAAAGATAATTGAATAAGTTTCTTTAAACCCTAAAACATCCTCCCAAGAACAAGGAGTGCTTATGCAAAAGGTTGTTTTCCATCACCCTATCTTTTTTATGCTATCTTTTTATGGTGGTGAATGTTTTATCCATAGCATGAATTGTTAATTGTTGTTTTGTTTAAAGCATGATTGTTTTTTATGTGATTGTTATAATCTCTTTCTTGAATGCCAATAATCTGCATGTGAACAATTCTTTTTCTTAAAATAAATTAGATCTACATCTTTATTGGGTGTAGATCTGTATTTGTCTTGAAATAAAACAAATCTACATCATTATTAGATGTAGAAATGATTTTTCCTCAATATTGTTAGGACATATGCGAATCATGTTAGGAACATATGTCAATATAGAATTGGCTAATCATTTGACAAAACACACTTTACTTGAATTGGGTAGATCTAGGATATGTTTAATGCTTCAAGGAACAAGGTTTCAAATTCAAGTGTTAAAACCATGCAAGTCTGTCTAAGAATCAAGTGAAGAAGTGTTGGATTTTAAAGCTCGACAGCTAGCTCGACAACTAGTATCTATCGAGGTTTAAAAGATTGTTTAAGTCCGATGCTCGACAGCTTCTCGATAGACAGGGTATTTATCGAGGTTTAAGAAAATCAGATTTTCAGTTCTAATTTTCATCCAATCCGTGTATAAATGTTTGGGTTTTCTTTTCTCACAACCCTAAACATATATAAGGATTGTTTTAAAGGCCGTCACAATTGAACCTGAGACATATATCCTAGTTCATCTTTCTCTTCAAGAAGTTGCTGTGTTTGTACACCGTAGGGTTTCATAACCAAGGAGCTTCGTGATCTTCATTGTGTGATGAACTGAAGAACTTTGCAGCCAACATCCTTCTCAAGTTGGTGTGTAAGTCGCCTACTGGATTTGCGCATCGAATTGCTTAGTCACGTACTGGAAGCCGTGCATTGAAAGGAGAGATTGTCACTACAGAATAAGTCCAATTGGGTATTGGGGTAAGGGTTCAACTGTAGGTTGATATAAGGTACTAGGATTCCTTTGCTTATAACCGCTTGTTGTGATAATAGTGAATTCTCGAGAGTGGTGACCTTAAAATCACCTGATAGGGTTTTTGTCGTGTATGTTTTCCCCATTCGTAAACAAATCACCGTGTCAATTTATTTTTCGTTGCATATTGACTTAGTTGGTGATTTGTTTGTCCTACCACGCTTATTGCATGCTAATTGAATTAATTAATTAACTTGGATAATTAATTGGTTAATTCATCATAAGAGATCAATACATTCTTGGCTTATCAAGTGGTATTAGAGCAGGCACACTCTGATTAGGTTTTAATCTTTGCTATGTGATCCATTGACCCTTGTTTGTCATTAATAGAGGACAGTCTCTTATTATACCTCCTTCATTTGAAGGCACTAACTATGCATACTGGAAAGTACACATGAGAGCTTTCTTGCAGTCATTAGATGAGAAAGTATGGCAAACTGTGGAGATAGGCTGGATTAAGCCGAAGGAAGCACCGGCCAATTGGGATGATGCTAAGATCAAGGCAGCTAACTTCAACAGTGGGGCATTGAATGCTTTATTTAGTGTGGTCACGAATGAGGAGTTCAAGAAAATATCCTCTACTGAAACTACGAAGGAAGCATGGACCATCCTCCAGACAACCTATGAAGGAACCAAGGTTGTCAAGGATTCAAAACTTCAGAGGCTTACCATGAGCTTTGAAGAGATTAAAATGGAGAAGGATGAGTCATTTGATGAGCTTTGAAGAGATTAAACTCAGCCTTTAATCTTAGGGAAACCATTCCCGAACCCAAGATTGTTCAAAAGATGCTTAGATCTCTACCTGAGAGATTTCATGCCAAGATCACCGCGATTGAGGAATTGAAGGATATTAACAAAATTCCTTTGACAAAGCTAGTTGGCAATCTACAGACCTATGAGTTGGGTTTGACAAGGATAAGGAAATCTAGTAAGGGAAAAAGCAAGGCATTGAAGGCCAAGAGCAGTGACACTGATGAGTCTTCAAACGTTGAAGATTCTAAGATGAAATCCTATATCACCAGGAAATTCAAAAAGTTTATGAAGAATGCCAATACTAAAGGATTTGATAAAGACCGCAAGTAGTCCAGTTCGTCTTAGTTCAAAATCCCAGGACAAAGGAAAGAAGGATGCTAGGGATGGCACTCAGTACATTGTTCCCTCAGGACCAAAATGCTTTGGGTGTCAAGGCTTCGGTCACATGAAACAAGAGTGCCCTACGTATCTCAAGACCATTGGGAAGAGCAAGGCACTTGCTGCTACTTTGAGCGATACCGAGCCTGAAGATGATTCTAACAATGAGGATGATGGAATCCTAAATGCCTTCACTGCCATTGTAAATCCTACTGAGGGGATTGTTGAAGATGTGGATGAAGAGGTGGAGTCTAAATTTAAGAAGATGAATGAACAAGATGACATCCATACAGCTTATGCAAAATTATACAAGGTCTCGGAAAAACATGAGAAGTTGTATAGGTTGGCTACCAAGAAGCCCAGTGAAGGGGAGCTTGAACAAGAAGAAATCTCCACAAAGTTTGATGAAGCTAATCAGACCATTGCAGCACTGAGATTTGAGAATAATTTCTTGGCTGAGAAGAACAAGAAGCTTGAGGCAGAATTGTTCCAAGTTAGAGCTTAGCTGGAGAGGACTTCAAGTGCAAAGCTTGACGAGATGCTTAGTCTTCAGAAATCTGCCTCCGATTGAACCGGTTTAGGGTATGATTTCTCTTCTCCTAGTATTGCTTCTACTAGTACTACTATTTTGCATGATCATGCATGATATAATTGTTATTTATTTATTTATATTTGATAGGATGTTGAATGATATTTTGGTGTATGATAATTCTTTGTTTAAATTATTTGTTAAAATCTTTCCCTAATTGTCATAGTGTGTGCCATCCAAACAACAATGTATGCACCCTTTTCAACAATTTTGTGGTAGTAGTAACCATGGATCACTAGTCTTCATTAGATTCGGGTATCCAATGGCAAGCTCACCAATTTATAGCCTAAAGTCACTGGATCATTTCCTGTTGACTGTAACAGACAAATCATGCCGTTTGGACCGACGCAATGTTCATTACATTACAAGTTGGGAGGTGTAACATTCTAGCTATGGGAAACAATGAAACAACAAACCCATCCTACAATATAATGACTTAGAACCTACCCTTAGGTTGGTCCCAGTTAAAATTGCATTGCATGTTGTGTGTGTTTGTTTTGATTGATTGATGGATATGGATGGGGTCTTAGCTTTGATTAACCCGACCAAGCTTGTCATTAGGGGAGAATCTGGTCAAGATCTGAAGGAAGGTTGCAAAGAGCCCAACACTCAAGCCATTAGCTCCAGCTCCAATCTTGTTACTCCCATCATAACACTGAAGCCTTCAAGCATAGAAGAGACTCCACTGCTGCAACATCACAACCCTATCTTTGGCCTCTAAGACAGTTCAAGTCACAAGAAGTTTGAAGCTCCTGGCAATATGGCAGAAGAGGGAGAACACCTAAACACAGAGGAACCCATGAATACCTAAGAGCTACTCAACACTATGGTGGCTAGTCAGATTCAGTTGAGGGAAGACATGAACCGTATGATGCAACAATTTTAGAATTCAAAGGGTAATAAAGAGGAGGATAAGAATGATCATGATTCACCAGCCCTAGAGAATGAGAAGAAGATCAATGAGAGGACGAATAAAATGGAGGAGATGATTAGAAGAGCCCGTAAGATGGAGGAACTTATGGACTACAATTCTCTCTCCCTATTCCCCAATGCCAGGTTGCCACCTAAGTTCAAGATGCCAACTCTAGACAAGTTTGATGGGACCGATTGCCCAAAGTCTCATTTGAAGATGTATATGAGGGCTATGCAGCCCTTAGGCACGACCGAGGAAGTACTTGCTCAGATGTTCCAAAACACACTGACTGGAGCCGCTTTTAGGTAGTTCCTCAACCTAGATGATGCAAGAGCAAGAAGTTGGAAGGATATATGCTGAGAGTTCCACAAGCAATACAAGTACAATATGGAAGTAGATATCACAAGAAGAGACCTTGAGACTACCAAGCAAGAGCTGAAAGAATCATTCTCTACTTTCATTACCAAGCGGAGAGCCAAGGCCGCACAAATGATAAGTAGGCCGAGTGAGGAAGAATAGTTAGCCATGGTTGTAAAGAATTATTGCCTGTATACCATAAATACTTGTTTGCACAATATTTTCCCAATTTTAAAACTTTAATTGCTGCTAGAACCCAAATTGAGGATGCTATAAACAATGGCACTATAATGACTGATGACCTTCCAAGGTTTAGAAAGAATGTAGGGTCTAATTCTAAGGTTGCAGAAATTTCCAATATTCATAAAAATGATCCTTATCAATTGATTGCATCCATTGCACCTGTGCAAGTACCCCAAGGGCCTAGACCCAAGAGAGAATTTCATGAGTTGTATATGCCTAAGAGCCAAGTGTTTGATAAGCTAAAAGCCAAAGGGTTACTGAAACCCTTAGACCCAAGACCAATTCCAAACCCTTTGCCCACAAGGTTTAATGTGAATAAAAGATGTGCCTACCACCAAGTCCCTGGTCATGAGACTGACTGTTGTTTCACCCTTCGTCATGCAATTCAAGACTTAATAGACAACAAAGTGATTGTGTCGCCTACAAGGCCTAGTATCACTAACAATCCTTTACCAAATCACAATTTTTGGAAAGGACCAAGGATTAATTGCTTGATGACCGAAGAAGAGAATAAGGAAGACCCGTCCAACTTAATCTATGACCTATTTGAGTGCTTCATAATAACATGGGAAGAATTAATGGATAGGACCTCTACTACCACTGTGGGATATGACATATGGAATGAAATACCAGAACCTGAAAACAACCAAGCATTCATAAATGGGGGGAGACACTTCAAACCTTAAGAGAACAACCAAACGTCCACAAATGGGGGGAAACATTTCAAACCCCAAGAGAACAACCAAACATCTACAAATGGGGGGAGACACTTCAAACCCCAAGAGAATAGCCAAGCATCTATAAATAGGGGGAGACACTTCAAACCTCGAGACACTTATCCTAATGACTTAATTGAAATTACCCACATCACAAGAGGGGGGGGGGGGGGACCACTTCAAACCCCCACATTTAGAGATTGATAACCCAATGGAAGCTCTGAACAGATCCACCCAACAAACACCTATTGAGGAAGATGAAGTCCTCAAGCAATTACAAAAGACACAAGCTAACATATCCTTATGGGGTTTACTCATGGCCTCATATAAACATCGACAAAACCTAGTAGACCTACTCAACCAAATCCAAGTCCCTACAACCATAACCTCCCAGGATCTGAATGCTATGATTGGATCCATCAATAGAGAACTCACTATTTCCTATTTTGACAAGGATCTGACCAAAAAAGGGAAGCACCATAACGATTCGTTGCATAGCATTGTAGATGCCATAGGGAAGAGAATACCAATGGTTTTGGTAGATGATGGAGGTGCCTTGAACATGTGTCCTTTGAAGAATGCTAGTTGCCTTGGCCTAATAATTGAAGGCTTTGTGCCTACTGATTAACATGTAAGGGCATACGACAACAGTAGAAGAGAAGTCTTGGGAACCATAACATTAGAGCTTACCATCGGACCGATGGTCAAGAAGGTGGATTTTTAAGTCCTTAATATAGCCTCATGCTTCAATATGCTCCTTGGGCGACCATGGATTCATGACACAAAAGCTGTACCTTCTTCCTTATATCAAAATGTTTGGTTTCCACATGAAGGGGCTATTGTGACCATCTATGGGGATACTTTGACTGTGCCTAAACCTATTTATGGTATTGATTATGGAAAAGAGCCATTGACTTTAGATGGCTTTGAGATTGAGAGACCTGGTTTTGAAAAGAGAGAAGAAGAAGTTGAGAAGATCCCAATGGACTTTGCTCCTTATGGTAACAACAATATGGTAGCAATGATGAGGAGAATGAACTACCTTCCTAGGATGAATTTGGGAAGAGCTGTGAAGAAACCAACTGTTCAAGACTTGGCGATTCCTATTGCCACACCACCTTTTGGGCTAGGCTATAAGCCCATTGATGATGATTTACTAGAGATGGAAGTAAGAAGGATGGGTCGAGACAAAGCCAAAGCAAAAGGACTCCCTTGTCCTCCAAAACCTCTAAAGCCCTACACTCCTACATTGAATGGGAAGTTTGTAAAAATTAGAGAAAGTCAACGATATTGGGGATTTCCAGAACCGAGATTTAATCTTATGACAAAGACAATGGTGCCCAATTTCAAGATACTACTTGATTGCAACAACAAGGTTCCAGAATTTAAAAAGGAAGATACAACTTGGGTCATACTGATTGGGCTAATCACATGGATCCTGATGCCATGACTACACTATTTAGAGATCATATTTACAACATAGAAGAAAAAGAATATTGAGAGGCTTTCCAGCATACATTGAAGAGCCCATATGAACTAAGAACTAGTGATGGAGATGAGAAAAGGGGAGCAGCCCCTAGTGATGATGAAGATGGAAGTGAAGACAAGAGTGATAATAGTTGTGACAATAGCAACAGTGATAGTGGACATGACAATGATGACAGCAGCACCAATAGTGATGACAACAACAGTAGAGGTTATGATAGCCCGTACAATGGAGATGATTGGGGTGAAGCCCCTAGTGATAGAGAAGATGAAGATGCAGACCTATTCTATAAGGAATATGACAGCGATGTGGACTATTATGATGAAGATATAGAAGATGATGCTGAAGCTAACAGGTGGAGCGACACTAATAATGATCAATATAGGTTGATAAAGTTGTTAGAGAATGCAAGAGAGGAGAATGCACAAGCCAATCAAACGTATCATGATGAATAGCCCTATGGGCATCTTTCAGATTGGAGTGATATCACTAATGTTAGCTTAAGGACTGGCCCTAGGTATGATAAGCATGGAAGAGAAGTTCTAGAATTGGAGTCGTATTATGATTCAGAACCAAGTTCACCAACCCCACATATTGAAGAAGAGGATAACATAGATGCCAGGCTGGCCACTCTAGACCAAAAACTAACGGTCCATAGTCTCAGAATCATGACACTTGAGAATGCGGAACGTAATGAGGAGAAAATAGAAGAAAGCAAGTCAAAACATCCCACCTCAATCTACTGACTTGTGCAATAGAAGCAAACATGATCTATTTAATGAATGAATAGATAGCATAGAGCGCCTAGATGCTTTTGTGACCAACAAGCCCACAGACATGAAGGATGAAGAAGAAGTTACAGATTATATGGATGTAGATCCCACAGTATTGATGCTGAGGGAAGAAGGAGCTTACTGGAAGCCACCTGCCACAGTGGAAGCTAAGACTGAGTTGAAGAACTAGGCATGGGAGGGAGCCGCCCACCCCATGGAGGACTCTTTGAGAAAGATCAAGACCATCAAGTCAATCACCTTTGCCAAAAAGATCAAGGCCGTCGAGCCAGTCACTCCTGCCAAGAACATTGTTTCCATTCCTATTGAGTTTATTTCTACTAGTGTTTCTATTCCTGTTAAGTCTGTTTGTGATAGTTTTTCAGTTAAGTCTGTTGAGTCTATAAAGTCTATTAAAAACTCTTTCCCTTTTAATATGATTTCTGATTCTGCTTATTTACTGGCTTTGAATTTTTATATTTCTAAATTGGTAAAGAAACTCTTAATAATAAGGAATTAAAACATGGATACCTAGAACCTATAAAAGAAGAAACCTAATCCATTAACCTAGGAACCGATGATGAGCCTAAAATGATCCAAGTAGGCAATACCCTAACCACCTCAGAGAAAGATGCATTAATGGCACTGCTGACTGAGTTCAAGGAGGTCTTTGCCAGGTCATATGAAGACATGCCTGGGATTGATACAGATATAGTGCAGCATTGCATTCCAATAGATCCAACCATGAAGCCAGCCAAGCAGAAGTTAAAAAGAATGAAGCCGGAATGGACTTTCAAGATTAAGGAAGAAGTAGAGAAACAGTACAACGCAGGATTCCTAAGAGTGGTCAACTATCTAGAGTGGTTAGCTAATGTGGTTCTAGTACCGAAGAAAGATGGGAAGGTCCAAATATGTGTAGATTTTCAAGATCTGAACAAGACCACACTAAAAGATGACTTTCCTTTGCCTCACATTGACGTCCTAGTTGACAACACAACAGGACATGAGCTACTCTTGTTTACGGATGGATTTTCAAGATACAATCAGATTAAGATGGTTCTGGAAAATATGGAAAAAATCTCCTTTATCACTTCACGGGGGACATATTGCTACAGGGTCATGCCATTTGGCCTTAAAAATGTTGGTGCTACTTACCAATGAGCACCCACCACTTTGTTGCATGATTTGATCCACAAAGAAGTAGAGGTTTATGTTGATGACATGATAGTGAAGTCCAAAGACCGTGAAGGGCACATACCAGCTTTGAAGAAATTCTTTGAAAAAATCCGATTCTACAAGTTGCGATTGAATCCAAAGAAGTGTACTTTCAAAGTCACATCCAGAAAGCTGTTAGGGTTTATGGTAAGCCAAAGGGGAATAGAAGTTGATCCTGACAAAATCAAGGCAATTGTAGAGATGAAGCCTCAAAGGACTGAAAAGGAGATCCGAGGATTTCTAGGGAGGATACAGTACATCCGTAGGTTCATAGTGATAGGCCATAAACTGAATGACCCTTTGTGATTTAAACTAATTAATTAATTTAGCCAAGTTATTAATTAATCAATTTAACATGCAAATACGTGGCAGCACAAACAAATCACCGAATAACTAAATATGCAGCGGAAAATAAATAACACGGTGATTTGTTCACGAATGGGGAAAAATCCTAACGGCAAAAACCCCACCGGGTGATTTTCAGGTCACCACTCTCGAAACTCCACTATTATCAAATCAAGCAGTTACAAATAAGGAATCCCAAGTACCTTATCAACCTACAGTTGAACTCTTACACCAATACCCAATCGGACTTGATTTGTAGTGACAGTTCCCCCTTTTGATGCACGGCTCCCAAGTACGTGACTAACCAGATGCGCGGATCCCAGTACGCGGCTTACTCCTTTGCACGAATCCAAGTACGTGACTAACTCCACAGCAACCCTCTGATTGTTGTAGTTGATTTGCAGCAGCTTCACATAGAAACACCAATAAGATCTTCAATGTTGGTGCAAGAGACTTTGCTTGGTTACAGAACCCAAAGGCGTACAAGAAACGCAGCAAGAACTCTTTCTTCTGTAGAAGGAGGCTAGGGTTTCAAAAAGAAAACCTTATGAAGCTCTCTAGGGTTAGGTTTTTCTTTTTCCACCTCCTTTAAATAGGAGCTTAATGGGCTCTCCTATTCCAAATAGGTTTATACAAACCTTGGGCTTTTCCTTGTCCAATAAGGATTATACAAACCCAAAAACAAATAGCCTTTTAGAATAAAACATTGCTGGCTATAATCTGAAAACCCGTAAGCTCGATCGATCGAGGAATCTATCGAGCTTTAATGAATCTCGACAGATCGAGATTCTATTGAGCAGGTATCGAGATCTGCAGATTTGCACTTTTCTTGAGCAGTTCTTGAGTAGTCTTCATGTCTTCAATTTAACCACTTGTAATGATCATCTTGAACCTACTTAGATTTACCCAAATACAAGTAAAGTGCGTTTTGTCAAAGGATATGCCAATTACATAAAAATATGTCCCCAACAATCTCCCCCTTTGGCAATCCGTGACAAAACCACAAGAGTACATTGAATGTCCTAGAATACATTCTACTCAAGACTACATAATAAATAAGCCTAGTCTAAAAGATCAGAATCTTGGAAGTTGCTACAAGAAAAAGGTTCGAAATCTTGACTTGGCTTTAACTTGTCTTTCCTGAAAGGCACTAAACAAAACACATCAAGGTACCATGTGGAAAATAATGACAAGTTAAATAAATAAGAAACATGTGTATAAAGAGAGAAAAGAAACAACACATGTGAGATAAGGAGTGAAACACATACATCATCATCAAATATAGAAACAACACATGATGTATGTAAATGGTTACAAAACCAAAAGAAACACAATTAAAATATATCAATATCAATGTGTATCAAACTAACTCTCCCCCTTAGTTAGTTACATCAAAAACATTCTTCCCTTTAACATGAAGTTCTCCCCCTAAGTCTATTACTCCCCCTGAGGAATGACATTCAATTCTCAAATTTCTCCCCCTTTTTGACACGATTGTCAAAGGGCATAAAAAGCCAAAAGACATGACAGGAGATAGACAGAAAACTGACAAAGAGGGAAACAAGGAGAACAAGGAACCATAGACCTACAAGAAAAGAAAAATAAGATGCTATGGACACAAAGGAAAAAAAATGCAAAACAAAAAAAATGAAATGCATGCAAGGGAATGGAAAAGAAGATCATAGCACTTGATTTGAAGCAAGAAAAGCTGAAAATCACTTGGGATGGAGATTGGAGTGAAGAAAAGTTGTCTGGAAGTTAAACCGCCTCGGACAGATCGAAGAGAGATCGAGAAAATGAGAGAGAAATCGCGACAGAAGCATTTATAGACACCTCAGTAAATCTCGACAGTTGAGGTGTCGAGAGGTGTCGAGTGTGCTGTCGAGGTAGGTGTCGAGAAATTGGCCTTCGACAGATAAGGTATCGAGGAGGTATCGAGGTACCAAACAGCTGAACCAATACAGAAGCTCGATCGATCGACTAGGTGTCGAGAAGGTATCGAGGAGACAGAGATAATCTCGATTGATCCACAAGGTGTCGAGGAAGTGTCGAGATTGCGATAAGAAAAAGACTATAGAGGCTCGACAGCTGACCAGGTATCGAGGAGGTATCGAGAAGGTGTCGAGCCAGCTATGAAATGCAGTTTTTCGAGAAGTGAAAAACACAAACATGAATGCAATCAAGACATGCACCTCAACCATGATCCAACCAACATATAAATCTCTCAAAAATCATCTCTCAATGAAAATTTAAGCACATGGATCTCCCAAAAACACACACACACACTAAACAGGTCTAACCAATTTTATATTTCAAAAATAAGTCATGACAATTTAGTGAGCATACAAAAGCACATGTAAACCTTTGTGATGGCCAAATCACATTGTACCTGCACATGTATCAAAAGTAGCAAAGAATATTGCGTGTTGTGTGTGAAAAATATCGCAAGATTGCATAAGTGTATACATGTTATGATGATCTGAGATATGAGCAAATAACTTTTACTCACACACAATCATAACTGTTTGATGGGGACTATCACCTTTGAGGTACATCCTATAACTCCCACATCTCCTAGAATACACGCTTGCAACCATTTTCAAAGCATTTTTAATCTTTTTGCTTTTTATTTTCTTTGCATATTTTCTTTTTAAACATATCATGCATGGGCTTATGAGAAAGAAAAGAAATACCCATTGATATTTTGACATTTCAATTTTGCTATGCCTAAGCACACAAATGTCATTGACATCACACTTTTGCTATGCCGAAGCATACAGATGTCATTAATGATTGGCGGGCAACAGTGGTGAGATGGTTATTTATACCTTTCTCTTAGGATTTTCTAGTCCTACCCGTCAAAAAGAGTGATATGAGTGTTAAGTCTAAGAAATAACCTAATCTTACTCATCACAAACAAGAGCCACAAAGCTCACTTGCTTAGTTGTGCATAGGGATGCTCATCTAAGCTACAAGAGATACAAAGTTTAGAAAACTTTGTTTCATTGGCCATCCAAGGTACACAAGTACCAAAGTACACAAAACACACACTGTTTTTGTATTTTTCAATTTTTCAAATTTTTTTTTTATTTTATATGAAAAACAAAATAAACAAAACTGAAAGTAAACACACAAAGACATGTTTAAACAAACATGAAAGCATGAAAGAAAGATGCTTATGCATGAAGGCATGATAGAGAGATGCAGATGCATGAAAACATGATTTCAAAAGCAGATAAGAAATTAAGCAAAGAAAGTCCTACTTTAGATAGAAAGAATTAAAGCAGAGGACAAACAGAAAAGACAATTAAGTCTTAGGATCCTTTATCACCGACACAGCACGAGTCTTTGGTCGTGAAGATGAAAAGGCACGTGTCCTAGTATGATTACTAAAGGACATAGAGGAATTAGAACTCCCCTGAAATTGAGTCAAAAAGCTCAAATCTTTTAATAACTCACCAAGAATAGGTACAGAGCCTTTAGACAAAGGATGAGACCTATTGGACACTCGTTTATGAGGAAACAACTTGAAACAATTAGGACGAGTGTGACCGGAAACACCACAATGGTGACAAACATGAGTAGTTTTAGAATTACTCAGTTTCCTAGAAGGAGGTCTAACCTTGGAGGTTGACAGAGACCTTAACTTAGGACAATTTGGCCTAATATGACCAACAATATGACAATGATGACAAGTAGGGACAAATTCAGAATTTTTATTCTTCCTAGGAGGAGTTTTAGACATAGGTTTAGAAACTTCAGCGTTAACATCAGAATTTTTACCTTTGTCTATCCTAGCAATATTAGCCTTCAACTCTTCATTATTCCTTTTAAATGGGGGAATATAAAAATTTTTTCCTTTTGAGTTAGGTTCAACAACAAGTTTGGCACTAGTTAATTTTTCAACTTCAGTTTTAAATTCAACTAGTTGCTCTTCCAAACTATTAATTTTGTCCACTTGAGATGAAATTTGATTTTTAAAATTTTCATTCAAATTATTGGTTTCATTCAATTTTGCAATCAAATCATCTTTTTCAAGCTTGACCTTTTTAAATTTAGCTTTTAATTTTGTAGAACATTCAAGAGATTTCATACAAAAATTATAAAGCTTGCAATAGGCATCTTGAATATCATCATCATCATTCAGCATAAGATCATGCAAATCAAAACAATCAAGAGTTTCCATGACAACAGGGGTCAATGGATCACACAACAAAGATTAAAACCTAATCAGAGTGTGCCTGCTCTGATACCACTTGATAGGCCACAAACTGAATGACCCCTTGTGATTTAAACTAATTAATTAATTTAGCCAAGTTATTAATTAATCAATTTAATATGCAAATACGTGGCAGCACAAACAAATCACCGAATAACTAAATATGCAGCGGAAAATAAATAACACGGTGATTTGTTCACGAATGGGGAAAAACCCTAACGGCAAAAACCCCACCGGGTGATTTTCAGGTCACCACTCCCGAAACTCCACTATTATCAAATCAAGCAGTTACAAATAAGGAATCCCAAGTACCTTATCAACCTACAGTTGAACTCTTACCCCAATACCCAATCGGACTTGATCTGTAGTGACAGTTCCCCCTTTTGATGCACGGCTCCCAAGTACGTGACTAACCAGATGCGCGGATCCCAGTACGCGGCTTACTCCTTTGCACGAATCCAAGTACGTGACTAACTCCACAGCAACCCTCTGATTGTTGTAGTTGATTTGCAGCAGCTTCATATAGAAACACCAATAAGATCTTCAATGTTGGTGCAAGAGACTTTGCTTGGTTACAGAACCCAAAGGCGTACAAGAAACGCAGCAAGAACTCTTTCTTCTGTAGAAGGAGGCTAGGGTTTCAAAAAGAAAACCTTATGAAGCTCTCTAGGGTTAGGTTTTTCTTTTTCCACCTCCTTTAAATAGGAGCTTAATGGGCTCTCCTATTCCAAATAGGTTTATACAAACCTTGGGCTTTTCCTTGTCCAATAAGGATTATACAAACCCAAAAACAAATAGCCTTTTAGAATAAAACATTGCTGGCTATAATCTGAAAACCCGTAAGCTCGATCGATCGAGGAATCTATCGAGCTTTAATGAATCTCGACAGATCGAGATTCTATCGAGCAGGTATCGAGATCTGCAGATTTGCACTTTTCTTGAGCAGTTCTTGAGTAGTCTTCATGTCTTCAATTTAACCACTTGTAATGATCATCTTGAACCTACTTAGATTTACCCAAATACAAGTAAAGTGCGTTTTGTCAAAGGATATGCCAATTACATAAAAATATGTCCCCAACACATAGCCCAACTCACTATGACATGTGAGCCAATCTTTCAATTACTCAAGAAAGAAGTCCCTACAGTGTGGAATGAACAATACCAAGAAGCCTTCGAGAAGATCAAGAGTTATCTGATAAAACCACCTATACTTGTCTCGCCAGTTCCTCAAGAACCATTATTGTTGTATCTCACCACTACAAATACATCAATGGGGGCTTTGCTTGCTCAATACCTAGAGGAGACTAGAAAAGAGAATGCGATTTACTACATCAGCAAGAAGATGTTGCTTTATGAAGAAAACTATTCACCACTTGAGAAGACATGCGTAGCACTTGTTTAGGTAACCCGCAAACTCAGACATTATATGCTTGCCTACAAGGTTTTGTTGATTGCAAGAATGGATCCTTTGAAGTACTTAATGGAAAAGCCTGTGCAAGATGGGAAGACTGCTAAATGGGTTTTGCTTTTGTCAGAATTTGAAATTAAGTATGTGACTTAGAAATCTGTGAAAGGAAGAGCAATTGTCAATTGCCTAGCCCAATGTTCACCAAGAAGAAGCTGAAGAGATCCAAGGAGACTTTCCAGATGAAGACATCATGGGGATTGAAGTAGAATCATGAAAGATGTATTTTGATGGAGCAACAAATCAAAATGAAAGTGGAATTGGAGTTCTCTTAATTTCTCCAAAAGGGACACACATTCCATTTTCTGGCAAACTTAATTGTCCTGCCACCAATAATGCCACAGAATATGAAGCTTGCATCATGGGTCTATAAGCAGCCCTAGGCCTTGGAGTAAAAGAGTTGAAGGTGTACGGGGACTCAGCTTTAATAATCTCTCAAATACAGAATAAATGGAAGATCAAAGAAGAAAGGCTTATGCCTTATCATGAGTGTCTTTAGAAGTGAGCGTCAATATTCAACAAGATCCAATATCAGTATGTGCCGAGGATACAGAATCAAATCGCAAATGCTTTAGCAACCATGGCATCCATGATGGACGGGCCAAAAGAAGATGAAGCTAGACCGATAGTGTTGGAACAAAAAGAAGAACTAGCCTACCGCATGACAATAGAAGAAGATAAGGGAAAGAACGAGGAAGGTGAATGGTATTCAGACATCCTACAATACCTCAATGATGGGACATACCCGGAGCCTGCAAACAACAATGATCAATTGACCATCCGGAGGTTGTCCACTAATTACATCATTTGTGGAGAAAAGCTTTACAGAAGATCATATGATGGAATTCATCTCCTTTGTGTAACTGCTAAGGAAGCATAATAGATAATTGAAGAGGTTATTGAGTAAAGCTATGGACCACATATGAATGCACACATGTTGTCAAGGAAGATAATGAGACAAGGTTATTACTAGACTACTATGGAAGCCAACTGTGTGGCTCATGTTCGAAAGTGCCATCAATGCCAAGTCCATGGAGGTATGAAACATATGCCACCCATGCCATTACATACTATGACATCACCCTGGCCATTCTCTACATGGGGAGTAGACACTATTAGGAAGATTCAGCCAACAACATCCAATGGCCATGAATTCATACTTATAGCCATTGACTACTTTACTAAATGGGTAGAAGCTGCTTTATACAAAGTCCTGAATTCAAAGAAAGTTGCTTAATTCAATCAGACCAATATCATCCGTGGATATGGGATACTACATGAAATTATCTCAGACAATGGGTTGCACTTCAAAGGAGAAACAGAGAAGCTACTATGACAGTTTAATATTCAGCACCACAAGTCTTCACCTAACCGCCCTCAAACCAATGGAGCAGTTGAGGCTGCTAATAAAAACATAGGGCGAATCTTGAAGAAGAGCACAAAGAACTACAAGGACAGGCACCTACAGTTGCCCTATGCACTCTGGGGGTATAGAACATTAATTCAATCTTCCACAAGAGCCACTCCTTATTCACTGGTGTATGGGATGGAAGCAGTCCTTCCCATTGATGTCCGTTCACTAAGGACAATATTAGAAAGTGAAATCTCTGAAGCAGATTGGTTAAAAAGCAGATATGATCAGTTGTGCATGCTAGATGAAAAAAGACTCAAGGCCTTGTATCATATTCAAGGTTATCAAAGGAGGCTTAGGAAAGCTTTGGACAAGAAGGTGAGAACTAGAGATTTGAACCTGGGGGATTTAGTGTTGAAGGAAATTCGAGCCTCGGTTCAAGATGCAAATGGGAAATTGAAGAAAAATTGGGCAGGACCATACATTATCAAGCAGATATACTCTGGGGGAGTAGTAAGATTGATGGACTTGGTTGCGAACCCTTTTACTAAGCCAACCAACATGGATCAATTGAAGAAATACCATGTTTAAGGTGGTAGTTTGAAAGCACCACGTCTGAGGTGGTTGTAAATTATGTTGTTTCCCTTCCTCGGTTTGACTAAAAAAAAAAAAGAAAAAAAGAAAAAGAAAAAAAGAAGAAGATAGGTTGAAAACCCGAAAGGGCAATCTATGTAAAAGGAGAGTTAAAAAAAAAAAAAAAAAAAAAAAAAAAAAAAAAAAAAAAAAAAAAGAGTGAGAGAGCTTGCTAGGTTGAAACCCAAAAGGGTGACCTCAGAAAAAGTTAAGGAAAAAAAAAAAAAAAAAAAAAACCCATCATCATCAATGAACTACATGATGACTTGATCCTTCTATCAAGGGGGTACGTAGGCAACCATGCATTGGTTCGGTCACAATTTCCCAAAACCCACCATTTGCCCACTAACCAAAATTACCAAAAATTCAACCATTCCATTAAACCATGTTATTACACAAAATCCAAAAGCCTAAACCTTGAGCCAAACCATAAAAAATAAAAAATAAAAAATAAAAAAAAGAAAGAAAAAAAAAAAGAAAAAAAAAAAGAGGAAAAAAAAAAAAAGAGCCAAACCCTAAAAGCTTATAGCTTAAACAGAATCTCTAAATCCTAAATAATTCCTAAACATAAAAGTTTTTACATCAACTTCTAAAATAAACATGTTCAAAGCCGAAAAATAAGGTCACTTTGTCTTCAATCTTTTTTTTTTCTTTTTTGGATCACCAATTCCTTCTGTGATAAGTGCTTGGTCATCCCTGTCCCTTCTTTTGAATTCATAGTTGTCTTCATCAGGTCTTTCCTGGTTGTCTCTAAGAAATTGTTCTCTTGTAGCAATCCTTTTAGCCTCCTTGTCAACAATCTTGTCTATTAACCAGTTAGAGTATTCTGTAGTCATCTTGTGAAAGTGAACCTTGACAAAAAATTGGTCCACTCGGTCAGCCATCTCTAAACCCAATAGCATGTTCTGTACATAAGTAGGATTTGTGTCCACAGGAGAGAAAGGTCTTCTTCTTTTGCCATCAGGCATTCCCTACTCATATTTGAATTGCCTCTAAAGTTTGTCTCCCTTGTAGAAAGTTGCCCTCAGCAATCCAACAAGGAAGATATGATCTGATCCTGGAGACCTCAATAGAGGGGGTGGGCATTTCCACCAATAACAGTCCCATTGACTTGAAGTATTGGATTTCTTGTCTAAGAATTTCACCTAGTCACTCTCAGCTTAACACTCAGTCTTGATTATGGCCATGCTAAGAAAACTGCCAAGCCCATAATTACCGATTGTAGGCTTGACAATCATGCCCAGTCGCTCCATCAGCCATATTTGCAAAGTCAAAGGACTCCCTAAGAAGTTCTAAGTTTCTCCACCATGAAATACAGCATCCAGTCCTAGAAGAGTTTCTACCAAGATCAAAGAAACAGGTTTATCGCCATCCTTAATTTGATTCACAACATTTATAGCTTGAGCATCCACAAAGTTGTGTCTTCCAGAGCAAAACAAAAGTTCTCCCACAAAGCATAAAGCCAAACCAAAGTTTTTTGCATGTTGTCAGTCACTCCATAGGTGCGTTTGTCAATCAACCGAGAGGTAATGGCACGAAGATTTACCATATGATCTTCCATCATACTATTGTGCCTGGGATCACAAGAAACCACTACAGATTTTTTGCTTGGATCATAGCCCAGGATAGCAGAAAATTCTTCAATTGTTGGACAGAGTTTAGCAGTGTTAAACCGAAACACATGATCTTCGGGATCCTAGAATTTCACAACAGCATGGAGGAAGTCCCACTTGATCTTTGCATTCTTCAGAGCCTAGATTCCCTCTAATTTGTAGGCTTTAAAATTGGCTTTGGTACTAAAATCAAAGCTATGAATCCATCTGTTGATATCATGAATTGTTGAATGAGAAAAGTTATTATTGCTAGCCATGGATGATGTTTGCTTGTGATTATTGTGTTTTACTAGCCTTTATGCAGAGATTTTTCGCAGAAGAATTCATTTAAATAACCTGCATCAGTTCCTAATTAGGTTTGAAATAGGTTTCAGAGAGTTTGTAGCTGACTAGGAGAGTGTTTCATTATCACAAGCGAAGTAAAAATCTTTCAAAAAATGCAAAAGCGCGAAACGTGCATTGGAAAAGCGTGAGGAGTCGACCCACCATGGCGTAAGCATCGCAGCATGGCCAAGTGCAATTCGGCACTTTAAAAGTGCCGAACAGCACTCCAAAAGTGTCGAATGGCACTCATCATTTGCCAAGTGGCATGCAGCCCTTCAGCCCTACACTTATGCAATCCCATGCAGTTTTACGTTCTCGTGTAATTCTTAAAGATCGTTTGACACTCAAAAAGATTTTTTCTAATCAAATTTTGACATTCTGACATGTCTAACCCACTTGTTTTCAAAAATCATCACTTGCACCATTGTTTTTTAAAAAATTGATCAAAGCAAGTTTTTTTTTTAAGACTTATGGATTTATGTTCCAAACTAGGGGCATTCGCCTATGTCTCAATTTAAAAAATATATATATATATATCATTAAGATTTTCAAGAATCATGCATCCTGTTGTATACTAGGGGTATTCGCCCATGACTCATTTTTCAAAAAGATCACCATCATGATTTTTCTAGAAAAAAACATCATCACCAAGATTTCCAAAAAATCATGCATTCATTTTAAACTAGGGGCATTCGGTTCCACCTTATTCAAGTAAGTGCAGATTCCAATAGAGCTAAGCAAGATAAGTTTAAATTAGTACTACAAGATCTCATCAGGTGAATTCTAAACTTGTCTTACTTAAAGTCTCTACATGGTGCCAAGGACCAAGAGTTAAACATGGGAAATAATACAAGATTGTCTAAGGAACACTTCCTTTTGTTTTACAGGCAAAAAAAAAAATACAGATCATGCATCTTTAGGACTCCGGGTCTGCTTGTGTAAGGATCTCCTTGATCCACCTCTAGAGGAGCCGCCTTCAGTATTTCCTTCATGACTTGCAAAAAAGTGAAGATCGTACTGATGATTTCAAGTTCCAGGCTCCTGATCCTTTCCTTTAAAGTTCTTCTGGCAGCATCAGCAGTTTCCATTCGATGTGCCTAAAAATTCAGCAAAATCAAGTGTTAATTTCACCATCAAGCACAGTTCAAGCCAAAGATGCTCAGAAAGCAATGTGGCATACCCAGTTCGAATCATTAAGCACATATTGGAAGGACTGAGTGCGAGCCAATGACTGCAAGCCTCCAATCATTTGCATGCTTTCTTACACAAGATCCACATCAACCTAAAGCAACTCTACCAGATTAAGAGCCATTCATCTAGTTAAGAAGAAAATAAGGACAAAGAACTGAACAATCAAGAACATACCGGATCAGGCCAAGGAACATTTGGTATGTTCTTTGGCCTAGTCAAAGGCATGGAACTATACGTTCCATCAGGATTCATCACATCATATTGCCATGCCGAAAAATAAGGATAAGTCTCTGTGAAAGAACTAGAAGAGCTACCAGTATAGTGAGGAGAGGGAATCTCTTCCTCTTCCTCTCCTTCAGAAGCAGGAGGTTGAAAGTCCAATAGGCAAATATTGTTACCAAGCAAAAATATGGAAAAAGGAATTTGCAAAACAAAATTGATCTTAGAAGGGAAGTGAAATACCGTTTTGTCAACCAAGCAACCTTGCAAATGATCCTGGACAAATTCAGAATAATTTCCTTCGACTCCTGCAACAATATAGCCATCACAGGCCCTAGCAATCTCTTCATCAGCTAGAAAGTCAGCCAACCGAATAGTGTGACAAGGAGGAGTTGGACTTATGGTAGGAGGATACACATGTTCAACTTGGAGCAACACCCAATCACCAAGATACCAGTACTTTCCATGACCACTTTCAAACAATACTTGGCGGCCATTCGGTTTTAGAGCCCGCTTACACTCAGCATACCCCTTATATCCAGCCCAAGGATTTAAGTTCATTTGAAAAATCACAAAAAGGAAGTCAGAAAGAGAAGAGACTGAATCATAACCAAGTGCCAAAGATTTGAAAAGGAGAAAGAAGAAAGAACTCACATCATTAGTTGTCAGATTGTCAATCACCAAGCACCAAATCTCTAAAGAATGCTTGGAGGGTATAGACAAACGATGTTCGGGCAACCAACGGAGAAATCTAGGAAAAATGCCAGCAACTTCCTCCCGAATTTCAGGACCAACTCCAAAATACTCATACATCCAGACTTGAAAAATTCACAATACCATTACCACATAGCCAAAATAATTTTTCACAACCGACACATAGCCAAAATAAATACCAAACCTCACCTGCCAAACAAATGGAGCCCTACCCAAGCTTGAAAGGCTTCACTTGGAAAGTTGGGTCATGAAATGCATCAGACTAGTATAGGCCATGCCACCCCAATCATAATTTTGTTCAATTTTTCTTAAGCTCCCCACGTAGCGCAAATTCATAGTACTGCCTAAATTCGGGACACAGAAAGGTCCTAATAAATTGAAGCATGAACATGCAAGCACCCTTTGCCACAGTCTCACATTAGGGAATACTCTCATATAGCTAAGACAAAGGAATATTGTTACTCCTCATTTTAGAAGGCACTACACCTAGAATTTTCTTGAACTCAGTGGAAGTAAAGGAATCATTAACAAGAATTCTCTGACCACCCAACCTTAGACCAATGATAACAAAGAAGTCATAAGGTGTCAACATTACGTCCCCAATGCCTAGAAAATGAAAGGTACAATTAGTGTCCCAGAAGCGCTTAGCCAAGGCAAGAAGTAGCTGAAGATCTTTGTACTCATGTGTCTCATGATTTAACAAAGCTTCGAAGAAAGTACCGAAGCGTGCTTTATTGATGATATTTTTTATGCTAGGAGATAATGGTGCCCATGCACTTTTCAACATTTGGAGACTGCCTCGACTCTTGAGACATACAAAAGATTGCCAATACCCATAAATATATCCATGCACATACCCACAAAATTTTGCCATGGCCATAAAACAAAGTTTACATATGCCAATAAATTTTTCCCGCATACACCATGAATACATTCATATAAGCCTAACCCAAAATTTTCACAATACCAATACTTCCAAAATCCAAACCAAAGTTCATCCAACAACATCACAATTTACCTACATTTTCAAAACTCCATAAGCCAACAACATTGTTCAAATTGCACCATGAAAAAAAACAACACTTCAAGAATGCTCCAAAGCCAACATTTCCAAAACATGATCAATCACACAATGCCCCCAAAATTTCAAAATAACCAAATGACAATATCTCACCATAAAACTTTTAATGAAACATGTAACAATATTTTTCCAAGCAAAGAAACCAAAGAAAAACTCACCTTGGTTTCTACATAACAATATGGAGCATGGGTCCTAGGGTCTTGAAGAAGTCCATCATCATCATGCCACTCAAATGTTAGATCATATTTCTTATCATGAGAAGCTAGAAAAGAAGATCCCTTAGAGGAAGAAGCCATTTTAATACAAAGAAAATGGGTTTTGGAAAATGGGTTTCACCAAAAATGGGCATGGGATGAAAATGCTCAAAACACGAAGATCGAAAAAAATATTGATGGAGATGGATGAGGGAGAGTTAAGAAGTTTAGAAAAGTGTTTTTTTGTGAGAAGAAATGGTGAAATGAAGAAGAAAATTCAAGGGGAAGAAGAAGGTGAATAGTGCCAATGGAGGAAGAAAAGTTGATGGAAGATGAAGCAAAAAAGCAAAAAGAGAAGAGACAAAGAAAATTTTGGCCCCCACCCTTAAACTCAGCCAAAAGCTAAGTCAACTCAATCAAACTTAGTTGACTCAGTCAAAAAAAAAAAAAAAAAAAAAAATCTTTTTCAAAGTTTTCAAGTATCTTTCAAAATCCAAATTTTCAATTCAAAAATTTTCATTCCCAAGTTCTCAATTTCACATTCTCAATGCCCAAATTTTAAACTCAAATCTTCAGTTTTCCAAAAAATTCAAACTTCAGCTTTCATGATCAAAATTCCAAGCCTTAATGTTTAAAATTCTAAGGCTCAAAATTTTATATTTTAAGTTACAAATTTCAAATAAAAATTTCTAGGTTCCAAAGTCCTAGAATTTGAAATAAGAATTTCAAAACTTCCAAGTTTCAAAAATCAAATGTTTCCCAAAAGAAAAATCTTTTGTTAATTAAACTTTTCTTGATAAAATTCAAATCAAGAGTGAGCAAATGAAAATCACACATCTTAGAAACAATGGGACCATGAAGCACCTATTAGTTAAAGTCTAATTCTAAACCTTGACTTTTTGCAGGCAACAATTCCATATCGAAGTAGAAGAAGACCTTTGATCGACATTACAATTCCAGATTGGAGTAGAAGAAGACCTTTGATCGACATTTCAATTCCAGATCAGAGTAGAAGATGACCTTTGATCATCATTACAATTCAACATCAAAGTAGAAGAAGACCTTTGATCGCCATTCCCATTCCAAATTAGATCAAAGTAAAAGAAGACCTTTGATCGACATTACAATTCGAGATCAAAGTAGAAGAAGACCTTTTATTGCCATTCCCATTCCAAATTATCAAAGTAAAAGAGGACCTTTAATCATCATTCCATTCCAGATCAAAGTAGAAGAGGACCTTTGATCGTTATTCCCATTCCAGATCGAAGTAGAAGAGGACCTTTGATCGCCATTCCCATTCCAGATTATTAAAGTAGAAGAAGACCTTTGATTGACATCAAAGTAGAAGAAGACCTTTGATCGTCATTCTAAATCATCAAAGTAGAAGAGGACCTTTGATCATTATTCCATTCTAGATCGAAGTAGAAGAGGACCTTTGATCGTCATTCCATTTCAGATCAAAGTAGAAGAGGATCTTTGATCGTCGTCCCAGATAACTCCATTTTCAAGATCAGGATTGAAAAGTTCCCTAGTCACCCCACTTGTCAAGAATTATTTCTAGAATCATCAATTACCAGCTAAGTCCGGTATTTTCATTTTTTTTTTTTTTTTTTTGGGTCAAAAGATAAGGTTGGTTCTATATTCCAAGGTTTTAGGTTTAAGGGCCAAGTAATCTTTGAAAATTTAACCTCAATTAAATCATAGTCTCTAAAATCAGTGTCTTTGTTTTACATTGACATTCACTTTTCAAGCTCTGTCAATGAGGGGCATTTTGTAGACACTCAATTTTGCACCCATGATTTAATCAAGGAGAATGATTTGAATGACCATCCATGTACCACAAAAATCATAATTGCATCACATGCATCAATTGGTTCTTGCATTACATGCATTAATTTGTCTTTGAATTACATTAATTAATTCGTTCATTACACATCATAAAAATGATCTTGAGATTCTAACAGTGCAACGGTGTTTTCGGTTTCCAAATCGGACCATCAGATCGAAAGATATCGCATGATCAAGTTTGCACGATCAACATGCATTGCGTCTAAGTAAGGTTGACCACACATGATTAGTTTAAATTAATTTTGATTGGTTGAACCATTAAAATTAATTAAATAATTTTGTGATTGGTTGATATTAAGTGTTTAAAATAGGATTGCATGCATAGGAATAAAAGGGATGATCGGATAACAATAAAATTGTAGATAATCTGAACTTTATCAAGATTTATTTTAGGGTATTTATGTACAAGATAATTGTTCTTAAATAGCTTGAATTATCTAGAAAAGAGGTGAAAAATCATAAATGGAGGATGAAAACGAGTCTAGGTACAAGGGCCGGCCAAAAAACCCTAGGAGAGGAGTTCAAATGGCACTTGAACACGAAAGAGTATTTAGAGTCCAAAGGGCAATTCGGCCCTTTTGGAGTGCCGAATGGCACTCTAAAAGGGCCAAATTTTCTCCTTGTGGGCGATGAATGTTTTTGCAAAAGAATGCGTCCGGATTCAAACTCTAATCGTTCGTGCCTATTTTTTAGAGTCTTCTGGCCACTATAAATAGGGACTAAACCTCATAATTCAGCACTTTTTTTTATGCTCTGAGAGACATACATTTTGAGACTCTCAAATTGTTGATATTTGCTGATCCTCTCTAAGATTTACTGCTTAAATTAGGGTTTTTAGGTTTCAAAAATAGCTGAATAAGTTTCTTTGAACCCTAAAACATCCTCCCAAGAACAAGGAGTGCTCATGCAAGAGGTTGTTTTCCATCACCCTATCTTTTTTATGGCGATGAATGTTTTATCCATAGCATGAATTGTTAATTGTTTTGTTTAAAGCATAATTGTTTTTTTTATGTGATTGTTATAATCTCTTTCTTGAATTTCAATAATTTGTATGTGATTTTTCCTCAATACAAAAACAGATCTGCATCTTTCCTAGATGCAAATCTGAATTTTTCTCAAATAAAAACGGATCTGCATCTTTATGAGATGCAAATCTGAATTTTTCTCAATTAAAAACTGATTTGTATCTTTCTTAGATATAGATCTGATTTTTCTTTAATACATGCAAATTTGAAATAAAGAAAAAGATTAAAACATGATTGTGTTTTGTTTGTTTTCTTTAATTCATGTCGCATAAATTTAGATTATGAGTGAAACTCTCTTCTTAAAAAAAAAATATTTTTCATTATTTTTTAAACATATAAAAACCAATTTGATACTTTTTTTTTCAAACCAAAAGACTTGATTTTATGTAATAAAAACATATTTGGATTTTTATCTCCAAAAACCATTTTTTTCTTCATACTACAAAACAAATCTGGTATTTTGACAAATCAAAATCAATTTTTTTTTTTTTTTTACCAATCAAAACAGATCTGAATTTTTCTAAAATAAAAGAAGAGACTTCATTCATAAATAAATTTGTGTGATTTAATTTTAATGTCACATGTTCAATATATCATTCATGACATGCATAAAAAAGTACATTGGTCACAAGAGTCTAGATGACCATACTCTGTTTGGGTGGAATGGGTGCCTAGCACCTTCTCTAGGTGGAATGGGTGCCTAACACCTTCCCATTTTGTAACCTAGCCTCCGAATTTAGGTCTTTGGCTAAGAAGATCTAGCCTTGTCTTTGTTTGTTTTTGGTAGAATGTAACTAGGACAACAAGGTATGTAAATATTTGGTAGATCGTAACTAGCACCCCAAGCTATGTAACTTTTCAATTTTCTAGATATGTAATTTTATTCAATCAATGAAGAGAACAGTTCAATCATGTATTTATTTATTTTATTTTATTTTATGAAAAAATAAGTGACAACTCCATACCACTTACCCAAAAAGAAAGGTACCCTAAAAGGTACCCGAATCTCTTTTTTGAGGGACGCTTTTGTCGAGGTCTCTCACACCTGGCATGTGTCCCGAGGGGTAAGGGCCCATGTAGGTGCACCGCCTGGGGCTGGTAGCCTTACAAGGTGCGTCAACCTTGGGAAGCATGCATAAAAGCTAGATGCCTTCCCAAACCTCCCATATTCTGGTCTCTGATTTTTTGGGTCTTCTCCTACCCATTTTCTTCACTGGTAACTCCTAGAAACACCATTTTTCTTCGCTTTTATGCACGGATCTGCATCAGAACGCCGGATTCTTTCAAGTTTGAGCATGGATGCTCTTGGGCTCAAGACTTATGATATTGTGGTGGAGCTTAAGTGGGAGACTTTTCATGAGAGGGAGCTCAAGAGATGGTGAACTTCATTCTTTTTCAAGGATCGGGCTTATATTCAGTAGTTCCTCGGAGATGCCACTTCACTCTTTTGCACTTCTTTGGATTGGCACTTACTAGAGGCCATAGTTACTTGTTGGGATCCTGCTTTAAGGTGCATCACCATTGGAGATGTGGATTCAATCCCTACTTTGTAGGAGTATGACCACTTTCTTTCTCTCCCTACCCCCATGAGTCAGGTTTATCGGCCACCAACTTGATCTTGCTTTCGCAAGTAGTTGGCAAAGCTTTTAGGCTTAAAGACGCCTGTTGTGAATATTTTGACCTAATATGGGAGTGGTTTGGGAGGTAGCATCCCTTTTGATTTTCTACTTTGTTGGTTTGGTGAAGCTGAATGCCTTGTTGCTTACCGAGGAGACTTTGTGGATTTGGACGAGCATTGGACTTTTTACAGGCGCCAAGCCTTCATGGTGGCCTGCTTTGTCTCGGTGCTATTCCCTTCTCAATCAGGTTTCATTAACTTTGTAGTTCTACCCTTGGTGAGTACTCTACCTCATAGCACTTCTTTTATTCCCTCTCTCCTCTTTGAGACTATTCGGTCTCTTTCTTTGTGTCATGAGACGGGTAGTGGCAGGCTTGGTTGTTGTGTGCATCTGCTACAGTTGTGGTTTTATAGTCATTTGAGTGTGATATCTAGGGAACAACCTGCTGGGTTCTTGAGGAAGAATAAAGTTAAGATCACTGTGGTCCTTGATCTTTCTTTTACTAGGGATATCGTTGGTAGGTTGCGGTATTTGTTTGGCTTGGGTTCCATGGACTGGACATGTAGAGTCAAGTGGGGAGTTGCTAGGTGGTAGGGTTGGACCCATTGTATTAGTTTGCTTAGCATCCCTTTAGTGGGTATCTAGGGTTGTATAAGGTACTTTCTAGGCACAGCCTTGAGGTAGTTCAGGGGGAATCAGCATGTCCCTTGACTTAGTGATCTTTCTGTCATCACTTGCGATTACGTGCCCCAGGATATCGACACAATCATCATAGATTACGCTTTTGGCTTCTAGAAGGAGTGCAAGTCGACTATCAACTATCCTACTTGTCTTAGGGACAACCATGAGTAGTCCACTATGGAGTTTAGATAGTAGCGGGCCAACAGGGACCCATGCTTCATTATTGATCTATCTGTTCCAAATCCTCTTGATCCTCATCTTCTAGCCAACATATTGAGGGATTATACACTGGAGTTTGAGGTTAGATTAAGAGTACTCTTAGAGACCTAAGAGAGTGCCTGAGAAAGGCTACCAAGGACAGGGATTGCTACAGGGAGCTTCTTGATGCCACGGTGGAGGATTATGATGAGAT
Source organism: Quercus gilva (assembly GCA_023621385.1). Lineage (NCBI taxonomy): Eukaryota > Viridiplantae > Streptophyta > Magnoliopsida > Fagales > Fagaceae > Quercus > Quercus gilva. Next base: position 14,801,859 of record CM042478.1, read on the forward strand.
GAGGAGAGCTTATGAGGCTGATCTTGCCACATTTAGAGCAGAGCTTAAGCAAAGGAGTCCAGTTCCTTTAGCTATAGAGGCAGAGTGTATTTAGCTGAGATCTAGAGTCACTAGTTTAGAGAGTGAGCTAGCAGACCTTACTTAGAGATTCACTATCTTGGGTCAGATGAGAGATGAGGAGAGGGCCATAGTGGAGGCCAGTTGCACTGAGGTGAGCAGCAGGGCAGATGATTTAGCACTGAGGCTATTAGAGGCTAGGTCCTTCATTCATTCCACTTTGAGCTTGGAGTTCGAGCTGGCAAATGAGCCTAGTGAGGCACAGTTGGCTTTTCGTCGCCTTCAGGCCAAGTTACCCTAGAAGGAGGAAGCATTGAGAGTTGCAACTGTAAAGGTTGGCACCTTGCAGGCTTTGCTTGATATAGAGAGGTAGGGCTGCATCTTAAGTCCTAGTATGGAGAGGGAGTTGGTTCGTCTTCGACATTCACAAGACCGACTTAGGGAAATTGCTAGAGATCTGGGCTTTGATGCAGCTGGGTTGCTCTATACCCACTCCTCGAATGATTCGATTCTTCTCACCAGCTTTGGGATGCTATGCAAGGCAGTTTCAGACCATTTATGCCACGTTTGACTTGCTGGAGTCTTTTCTGTTTCTTTTCACTTCTACACATAAGCTATGTAGTTAGTATTGCACCATGTATGTAAAGGTCCGTCGTAAATTGCTAGGCAATTGCGTACGGCCTTCCACTTTTGGGTTTTTAAAGTATAGTCAAGTTTGTAAGGCATGCTTAAAAACGAAAAATAGATGGAAACAGTGATGTTTTTGCGTATATTGATTATCAAGAGATATTTATATCTTTGATATTTGTGTTTTGGATGCATAATGATGAATGCATGAAAGGATTAGAAAGAGACAAAACATGCATGTTTAATGAATATATGCACAAATATTTTGAAAATGCGAGATCATACAAATAAAATAGTAAATGTAAGTCTATGCATATCAATATCTCAAGTTCCAAAGGATACATCTTGTTCTAGACGGATCTTTTCCTTTTCCATTAGGTACATCTTCCATTGGCATGGGCCATAAAATCCTTAAATAAGACCACAACGGGCCATGCGTGTCGCAAATATAGAGTAACCCAAGAGGGTGCATGCTTTCTTCCATTGATCTTGATCATAAAACCAACCAGATTCAACTAACTGATTCTTTTTTAAAATGTGACCGGGCCAAGTTGGCTGCCTACGTACCTCCACTAGGAAGGATCAGGTCATCACATAGTTCAAGTTTACAATCTAGCAGGCTCTCTCACGCTCTTTCTTTTGCTCTCCTTTTGCGTAGACTACCCTTTCAGGTTTTCAATCTACCTTTTCAATCATGTTTAATTGCTTATATCAGGAATGGGCTTATTCAGCTTCTAACAGCTCTGTCTGTGATAAGATTCTGAGAGATGGGATCTCTACCTCTACGGGGAGGACGTCTTCCATGTCGTAGACCAAGGAATACGGGGTTGCACCTATGGAAGTACGAACAGAAGTGTAGTAGGTGCACAAGGCGAATGCAAGAGCTCGTGCCAATCCTTATAGGTGTCTGTTGTTAGCACATACATGGAACTTGTTAGAACATATTTTATTGTAAATTGGCTAATCCTTTGACAAAACACAATTTACTTGTAATTAGGTAGATCTAGGATGGGTTTAGTACTTCAAGGGACAAGAGTTCAAGTCTAGTATTGAAACCATGCAAATCTTTCCAAGAAACAAGTGAAGAAGTGCTATTTATTAAAACTCGACAGATAGCTCAACAGATATATCTATCGAGGTCTCAATAGCTGCTTGACAGATACAGTATCTATCGAGATCTATGAAATCAGAATTTTCATATCTAATTTTCAGCCCATGCTGACATGTATGTGTAGGGTTTCTTTTCTCACAACCCTAGACATATATAAGACTTATTTTAAAGGCTATCACATAAGAGAATACGAGGAGAACACATGCAAAAGGTGACCTAGTGCCTTATTATCTCTGAAAGAAGTTACTGCATCTCTACGCCTTAGGGTTTTGTAACCAAGTGCTTCTTAACCTTCATTGTTGATGAAGTGAAGAACTTTGTAGCCAACAATCTTCTTCAAGTTGGTGAGTTAGTCATGTACCTAGAGTTGTGCATCATTGGTTAGTCACGTACTAAGATCCGTGCAAAAGGGTGGCGTTCTTATATTGAAGTGTTCAGAGGTTTTGAAGCGGTAGAAGGTTTCTACTGTAAGTTCATTTACGGGGATTGTAGAGTCTAGGGACAAAAGTTTTGTACTAGATCTGAAACTTCTCTTTATTATAGTGGATTTCTTTTTGGGCAGGTTTCCCCCTAGGTTTTTTTACTGTGAAACTAGTTTGTTTCATTGGTTTTCCTGGGTTATCATATCTTGTCTTATTTACTATTCCGCTGTGCATAATATTAATACAATATTGATGTTTGTATGTTTTAACAAGATTTATTCATAATAAATCTAATTAAGAACTTGGGTTTAAAAGTTGTTAATTATATCAACCGGGGTCTAAATTTTCCTAATAAATGGTGAATGCCATTTTGGCTTTGTCTTCTTTAGCCATCTTGATCTGATTAGAACCCAAGAACTCATCCATAAAGGAGAAGAACATGTTGGTCGTGGTGTTATCAATCAGGATATCAATATGTGGAAAGGGAAAATCATCCTTCAGGCTAGCCCGATTCAAATCTCCATAATCAATGCACATGTGTACTTTCCCATCTTTCTTTGGAATGGGAATAATGTTGGTAACCAAATCAGAGTAGACTATGGTGGTAAGAAAACTGGCTTTTAACTACTTTTCAACTGCTTCTTTGATTTCCAAGATAATCTCTGACTTCATCCTTTAGAGGGTTTGCCGCACTGGGGGGCAATCAGATTTAATCGGAATCCTGTGGACAACGATCTCAGTATCCAGTCCTGGCATATCTTGATAAGACCAAGTAATGATTTCCTTGAATTCCTTTAATAGAGTTATGAGCTCATCTTTCATGTCTTTGGGAAAGTTTACCCCGATCTTGATGGGTTTTTTCATCTCGCCTTCATTGGCTTGATTTACCATCTCTGTCTGTTCTATATTGGGCTTGGACCCTTCGCTCTCTCTGATTAGAGCTTCTAGGATGTCTCAAGGTAAGTTTGGGACCTCTTCCATTCCTTCAACATCATGATCCAATTCTATTATCTCATTCACGTCATCTACATCTTCGTTATGGCAAAGAGACAATGTACCCACTTGGGAATCAGAATAGATCCTATAGAACAAAACATATACAAAGAAACAAAAGATAATTTGCACCACATATTCATAGGAAAGCAAATAAAGAGAGATGCAAGAATTTTCTGAATAATACGCTGAATATTTCATTAATGGATTATTGGTAGGGGAAAACAAAATTCATGCCTGATAATGATAAAAGGGAAATGTTATTTTTTGTTGTTTCTGGGAAAACAAACTAGGGAAATGAATAGGGAACATAAATAAAGCAGGAAATAACATAAGCATGCAAAACAAACTAGATATGCTATTCCAACCCTCTCGGGTGATCGGGAGGCCCAATCACTCGATGATGGAATACTCCTTACTCAGCCGGTGCAACCACAAAGCAAGGCTCGATGGTCTAAAGGCCTGCCACCTCGCCTGGCATCCCTGGTCGTATAGTAGAAGTTGAATTATCTTCGGGAGATATGATAGCATTCACGAAGAACTCTTCAGGAAAAAGTCGAATAATGCAAGCCAGATCAAGCTCTTCATCTTCTAATTCCTTGAAAGATTTCGGCATAATGACCTCGGCTGGAGCCGGAAAAGTGGTTCTAATATAGGGAATAGACATCCCTGAAGTGTCACACTTCCTCTTCTTGCCTCTGGAAGCTTGAAAGAGTTCTTCATGAGTGGGTTTATACCCAAAACTGAATCTTCCTTTGTTATATGAAGGGTCAAAGAGAGCAGGGCTCCCACGTCTTACGGCTCCGAGGCCTTGGCCTAATTTGTAACCAAACTTGAGCATTTCCTTTGCAGCCATTGGAACTGCTATAGCTAGCCAAACTCAGGCTCTGAAGCATTGTGAATCATGGAAACTAGCTCGAAGCTATGTGAAGTTGCTTCTTGAAAAGCATTGGCATTGATGTATGGAATAGATGTCTCTTGAAAGATAGTCAGGGGCTCTTCAGCCATAATGGTGATCAATTGATTTTCGGAGATGAACTTGAGTCTCCAATTGAGGGTAGACGCGATTGCACCTACTTTATACAACCAGGGTCTCCCTAAAAGCATGTTGTATGGAGAGTCAACCTTAATCACTAGGAAGTTGACCATAAAGGATCTCGGGTCAATCTCAATCATTAACTCAATTTTGCCTTGCACTTCGCGATGCGTGCCATCAAAGGCTCTGATGATCATAGTGCTAGGCTTTATAAGAGACATATCCACCTTCAGGTGCTCAAGAGTGGCCATCAGGCAGACATTTAGGGCTGATCCATTGTCGATTAACACCCTTGCAACAATCATGTCTTCACACTTGACTACAATATGCATGGCCAAGGTATGATCTTTGCCTTCGGGAGGCAACTCATAATCAGAAAAGGAGACTTGGTTGGTGGCCAACACTAATGATACCATACCCTCGAAGGAGGAGTTTGTAATACCGGTAGGAACATTTGTTTCCTTCAATAGAGCTTCACGATGGACCTCGAAAGATAGCAACAAGGCTAGAATAGAAATCTGAGCTGGCAATTCGTTCAACTGTTGAATCACACTATGATCGACCTTTCGGATGGTTTTCAAGAATTCCTCAACTTCTTTAGTGGTGACCTTGTTTTTTACTGGCTTAGCAGCGCTTTTGCCAATCTCTTTCCTTTTCTTTTCTAGTTCCTCAAGAGTATAACATTGACCACTCCTAGTGAGTCCAGTTAGGCCGGAAGAGATATTAGGGAAAACCTCTTCCATTCCTGTTCGGGTGGAAATCAAAGTCACATCATACTTCCATGGGACATGATGGCTATCCTCGTAAGGGAAGGGTTTCGGCATGAGGATGACCACACCTACTTGAGTCTGCAGATTTGGTGCCAAGGAGAACATCTTTGGATTGATGATGACTTTGTTGGGGAGAGCAGCTTCTAAAGCTTTTAGTCCAAGAGCCCCAAAGATTCCTTGGATAGGCTTTGGTAGAATTAAAGGATCGAAACCTCGAATGGTGGGGACGATAGAGGTCCCTTTTAGATAAATCCTAGAAATGGCTCTATGACTGCATGCAATGCCAAGACTAGAGGGGTAAAGCCTTCAATGGTTGGCATGGCTTATCCTTTCTTTGGAGCTAGCGCCCCTTAATCCACAGCTAATTCTGTAATCTCTTCAATAATGACTAAAGTTGGAGGAGCTGGAGGAATCTTACACAGGCACTTTCATAAGTGTTCGTCCCAATCCTTGATCCTATTGACATAGTGCTGTGGCTAGTTCCAGCTGGGGTACTCAGAGGACATAGGCTGGCTTCCATGCAATCACTCCTTCACACAGATTCTCTTTCAATCCAGATGATACCACAATCGGCTAGACTATGAACTTGTGCTCGGAGCACTCTACAATCGAACAGGGCATGTCAATCCCCACTATCACAGAATGAGCAGACTCCCTAGTTATATGGTCTAAGAGTCATGAATATAGTGTCCTTTCAAGGAAGGACCTTTGGTCTTACTACTAGAGCGTGGGTTCGGAGTTTAGGTACGCTTTTAGGAAGGTGTTAGGCACCCAAGATTTCCCAACCCTAAGGTTGGACTCCCATCATTGTGTCTTACTTCCTAACCTTATTAAAAACATGTTCAACACTTGCATCTATACTCACACAGACACTAGCATACATCTAAGCATACAATTATGGCATCATTCATCCCAAAACACATCCATCCTTAACGCAATAAAGAGCCGAACACATATGAGAAACCCTAGCATGTGAAACCCTATCATACATCTCAAGGCAAGGCAGCAACCCAAACATGGCATCAACTTCATACACATTTATCAAGGGAAGATTAAACAATCAACATGCATGTTCATGTGAATGCATGACTTACCTTACATACCTCACTACACCTTAGCACCTATGGCTTCATGAATGGACATATGACTGCATGTTCATGGCATCGAAGCAAGAAACAATCATAAAACCCTAATCTAAACATGTGTTAACAAACAATCATGTTAAAAGATGGATAAGCAATTATAGGGCTTAAAATATATGAAAAAGAGGCTACACAAAACAAACATATAAAAACAGAAACAAAACAAACAAAAATTAGGGTTTCTGGGTAACGGCATCACGCACGCTAGATCAAGTCTACGTATGCATAAGTTCTACCTGTGCGCACAGGCTAGATCATGCGTACGCAGATCCTTACCCAGAAAACCTAATTAACAGAGAAACAAAGCAAAAACCAAATAAAATAGAAAAACATAAATCTAGCAACCTAACATACTAAAAAAACATAAAGAAAGCCTAAAACTAACCTAAATAAACATATATAAACATAAACTAAACAAAGAAATAGATTAAAGAAAAGATTAAAGGCAGAAAAGGAAAAAGAAAACTTCAAAAAAAACCTTAAAGCAAAAGCTCCTAAGCTTGATTTTTGACCGTTCCCCTCAGTCAAATCTATCACAATTTAATAAAATAGTGATTAGTAATCTTAAACTTAAAGGATTTGGGCTAGAAAATGTCCTAATCAAATTTAAAAACTTGAGGGTGTTTTGTGAAAAACTCACTTTTGATTTCCTATTTTCTAATGAATCTTAGGTTTTTCCCGTGAGATTTCTATGTGTTTTGAAAATGTACCATGTAAGACTTTTATAGTTGAAAAAATGGAGTTTGGAACGGCTCCCAGACGATGTGAGATTCATTCCAAACCTCAGCCATTATTGCAGAAAACTTGCCTTTCATATGCTTTTGAAACCCTAGCTGCGTACGTAAGAATGTGCCTGCGTATGCATGCTTTAGCTAGTGTACATAGGCCACGACTCACGTACGCAGGCCGAGGGCCATTTTGGTCATTTAATTTTTCAAAAAATAGATTTTTGCTTATTTAAAAAAGTTATATTTTCCATTTTAACACTCCTCAAGTCAATTTAATATCTGATTAGGCCTTAGGGGTACAAAATGCAGTGTCTACAGGTGCCCCTCTTTTGATTCGTGAGTTTTGCTCACAGAATCAAAAGAATAAGAGACAAAAGATTTTGTTTCTACGTACGGCTAGGGCCTAACCCATGCACACGACACACATCACGCATACATGGGGCGGGGTGCAACTTCGAAGAGCTATATGGGATTCGTATGTTCGAAGTCCCACCTTTGTCACTCAGGAAACGAGCAATGACAAGTTCACTATCTCAAAACCTATTTTGCCACTTGCAAGTAAATGGTAAGTGACTCACTATCCTAGAGTCACCTAAAAAGTGTTGGGAAATTTAGACCCCGGTTGATAGAATTAACAAGTTTTAAATCCAAGTTGTTAATTAGATTTATTATCAATAAAACTTGTTAAAACAAATAAACATCAATATCATGTCAATAATGAATGCAGCGGAAAAGTAAATAAGACAAGATATGATGACCCAGGAAAACCAATGAAACCAACCAGTTTCACAGTAAAAAACCTGGGGGGAAACCTTCCCAAAAAGCAATTCACTATAGAAAAGAGAAGTTTCAGATCTAGTACAAAACCTTTGTCCCTAGACTCTACAATCCCCGTAGATGAACTTACAGCAGAAACCTTCTACCGCTTCAGAACCTCTGAACTCTTCAATATATGAACGCCACCCTTTTGATGCACGAATCCCAATAGGTGACTAACCAATTGCGCGGATCCCAGTACGCGACTTCAATCACCAACTAGAAGAAGATGTTGGCTGCAAAGTTCTTCACTTCATCAAGAATGAAGATCAAGAAGCACTTGGTTACAAAACCCTAAGGCACAAAAGACGCAGTAGCTTCTTTCAGAGAGAATAACCTTTTTCATATGTTCTCCTTGTATTCTCTTATTCTCTCATGTGACGGCCTCTGAAATAAGCCTTATATAGGTCTAGGGTTGTGAGAAAAGAAACCCTACACAAATACATAAGCCTGGCCCAAAAAATCAAAAAGCTGAATTTTCGTAACCTCAATAGATAACAGCTATCGAGGAGGTGTCGAGAAGGTGTCGAGGTTTAATGAATCTCAACAGATACAGCTATCGAGGAGGTGTCGAGAAGGTGTCGAGGGGACAGAAACTTTCTCGATCGATCGACCAGCTATCGAGAAGCTATCGAGATTGCGATAAGAATCAGCTGAAGAGCTTGACAGATAGCCAGGTGTCGAGGAGGTGTCGAGAAGCTATCGAGCTATCTATCCGCAGGTGTCGAGCTATCTGTCCAGCTTTATTGAACACCTTTTCTTCACTTGTTTCTTGGTCCAATCTTCATGGCTTTAATACTAGACTTGAACAACATGTTTCTTCAAGTATTAAACACAACTTAGATTTACCCAAATACAAGTAAAGTGCGTTTTGTCAAAGGATTAGCCAACTACATAAAATATGTCCTTAACAAAAAGAAAACAAACAAGGGTGCTCTTACGAGCTAACCCAACAAACAACAATAGTATATGATCTTTGTAGTGTCCATCCAGGGCTCTTGCCTCAAACTTCTCCTGGTGACTTATTCCTCTGGTCTTCTTCACTTCTTTCTCTACCTTTTCTGGTGAGGCTCTTGCCTTGGGTTGGCCTTAGCCTCTTTCTCTATCACTATCTCTACCTTTTTCTACAATACCTACATGTTTAATTCCCGGAGGATATATGCACGAGTAGGATCCAATAGGGATGGTGAAGAACTCGCTGAGAAGTAGATGGGGAGGAATCTTCTGCCTCTCACAACTTGTTTGGAGATGAGAAACTCACTAAGGAGTAGTATGAATGGAGAGGAATCTTCTGCCTCTTGCTTGGTGATGAGAAACTCGCTGAGGAGTAGTGTAGATGTGTGATCCACTGGGCAAGAATCTTCTGTTTCCTTTATGGTTTGCTGAGGACTTTGAGGAAGAATCTTCTGCTTCCTTGGTGGAGATTTTTAGTGTATGGGACTCACAGGGGAAGAATCTTCTACTTCCTCACTGGGGATTTGTTCAAATGTGCTTGGGTTCATCAACGAAGAATCCTTTGCCTCCTCCATGGGGATAGTGTTCTTTAGGGAAGAATCTTTTTCTTCCTTACTGGGGACGATGCTTGATGTTTTTTTGATCCATTAGGGAGAATCTTCCACTTCTTTTACATGGGGTATTGCTTGAGACACTTTAAATATTGAGGAAGAATCTTTTGCTTCCTAACTGAGGATGATGTTCTTGATATGCTTGATCCGTTGGGGAAGGTCTTTGATGTGTTTGGACCACTGGGAATGGTTCTTAATGTGCTTGAACCACTGGGGATGGTTTTGATGTGCTTCAACGAAGAAAGAGTCTTGTACTTCCTTTACCGCTCACTGGGGAGTTCTACTTCCTTTACCGCTAACGGAAGAGTTTTTTTATTTATTTTTTTTTACTGTTCATGACTAAATTACACGTAGTTTAATGGTGAGGTCTAAACTACACATAGTTTAGCCATTAGTTGTGTTCCCGCCTTTCCATTTCCTAATGGTTACTGATGAATCAGAAATTTACAATCGTCATTAAGCTAAAATCGTCATTAGCCAAGAGAAGACGCTATGCATTTATTACGCTCATTGATGACAATGCGTAATGGACAGAGCAATGGTCACAGAGTGAGCTATAAACTTCAGACAAAGATTTTGTAATGCACTAGCCGTTGAGCACAAATACAGCGACTCATTGCCCATTAATGAGGCACACAACTATAAAAGAGAGAGAGCAAAAAAAGTTAAAGGTACACAAACATACTCTACGAAAATCCCTCTCCAGTCAATTCCCCATAAAATCTTTCTCCCTTACTGACTTAAGCATTGGAGGCGGTTTGGCAAATGCTGCACCGGCGTGTTACTTTTCCACCCAGTTCATTTTTGCTGGTTTTCCTCCAACAAAGGCGACCCCAATCATAGCTTCGTCCATCCACTATGATGAGGAGCTCAACCGCTAATTTTTTGCATCATCAGTTTGGCGCCGTCTGTAGGAAGCGCTAATCATTCAATCCATCTTTCCCTGTGACAAAAGAGTTCTTAAGTACGAGATGGAATCAGAAACTGCACAACAGCCAGAAGCTCTGCAACAACAACAAATCCAGGCCCTCCTGGCTAATGTGGCAAAGCTGACTTGCTAGAATGAAGAGTTACAAAAGACAATAGAATCCCAAAATGCAGAACGTCGGCGAATAGGATAAAACCAAAATGAAGAAGAATCAAACTCCCAAGCTAATAGGCGAGACCGGACCTCAAGAGAAAATTCCTCTAAATGGAGAATAAGCTTCGCAACATGAGGGGAGGAGATGGACGAGTTAAAATGTGACATGAAGGACAAAGACGGGGAGAATTTGGATGGGATGATTCGAAGGATGGACTCACCATTCACTACTGAAGTATTGAACCGTCCCCTCTCATCGAAATTCTGTCTCCCATAGTTGGAATCATATGATGGTTCCAAGGATCTCTTGGATCACATTGAATCATTCAAGACACTGATGCTGTTGCAGATGACCCTAGACGAGGTGATGTGTAGGGCATTCCCAACGGCACTGAAAGGAGTAGCTAGAGTATGGTTCTGCAAGAAATTCTCAGGAACTATTGTAGATTTTGAACAATTTAACAAGGGTTTATTTTGTCATTCATTGGGGGGCAAAGACACAAGAAGCCAACCAATCATCTTCTTAACATTCAACTGGTAGAAGAAGAATCATTAAGACAGTATGTGACCCGATTCAATAAGGAGCTACTATAGGTAAACAAAGCTGAAGATCAAGTCACCCTAACAACTTTCCAAAGAGGATTGCTACCCGGAGATTTTTTCTTCTCAATCACTAAAAGCCCACCAAAAATAGTCATGAAATTGCTCCAAAAAGCACAAAAGTACATGAATGCAAGAGACGTGGTGCTTACAAAAGAAATGAATGGAAAAATGAAGAGAGGCGAAGGAACAAGCAGCAGTCACTATAAGAAGAAAGAGACATGAAGTGTTGGGCATACCACTGGAAAAAAGAATGAACTTTCGGATAGGAAGCCAAAGTTCACTAACTTTACTCCTCTAATAATGCCAATTGAGCAAGTCTTGATATAGATAAGGGACGATCCCTCCTTGCAATGGCCAAAGCCAATCAGTACTCCAGCAGAAAGAAGAGATAAGAATAAGTACTGTAGATTCCACCAGGACTACGGGCATCCCACCGACGAGTGCAAACATTTGAAAGATTAGGGGGAGACATTAATCCGGCAAGGGAAGTTACAAAAGTATGTCAAGAAAACGGAGCCTTACAGATACCAATGGAAGGATAATAAAGACAAAGATCGAGAAGCAAGAGATAACAAACCTCCTACAGGAGAGATAAAGATGATCTTAGGAGGATTTATGGTAGGTGGAATGTTGAAGTCCCTAAAAAAACCCATGAGAGAGAAATAAATAGTGTCCATTCATAGCTCCCTCTAGTGAAGATGACAGGGAATGACGGACCTGATATTGTCTTCTCAGAGAGAGATGGTTGTAGCATTAGACAACCCCATGACAATCCATTGGTAATCATGCTCAGAGTAGAAGAATTCAACATCCACTAGGTACTTATTGACAACGGAAGCTCAGCAGATATCATCTACTTACCTGCATTTTAGCATATGAAACTAGACAAGAAAAGGATCAGGCCTTTCACCTCTCCTCTAGTGAGCTTCTTTAGGGATAGAGTCGTCCCTAGGGGCATCGTCACTCTAACCGTGATTGTAGGCACTTACCTAGCACAAATCACCAAGGAAATTAACTTTCTCATAGTTGACTGCCCTTCAACATACAACATCATCTTGGGAAGGCCTGTATTCTACAGGTTGAGAGCAGTGACGTCGACATATTACTTGAAGGTGAAATTTCCAACAGCCTATGGGGTGGAAGAAATCAGCAGAGATTAAATGTTGCCTTAGCATCTAGGGAGAACCACACATGGGTGATCAAAGAACCAAAGCCCATCCCCGAACCATAAAAAACACCACAAGAAGTTGAGGTCGTCCCAGGAGATTCCTCAAAGGTATTCAAGATAGGATTAGAACTCCCAATTTTGGAGAAAGAGAAGATGATTTCCCTCTTAAGGGAAAATCAAGATGTTTTCGCTTGGAAACACGAGGATATGCCCAGAATTGATAGGAATATCATACAACATCATCTCAACGTCAACCCAGAGTGCAAACCTATATAGTAGAAGCGGAGAATATTTTCACCAAAGCGCAACGAAGCAGCAACTGAAGAAGTAGAGAAGCTATTGGAAGCTGGTTTCATCAGGGAAGTTTTTTACCCAAATTTGCTAGCAAACGTGGTAATGGTAAAAAAGAGCAATAGCAATGGAGGATGTGTGTTGATTTCACAAACCTGAACAAAGCCTACCCAAAGGATAGCTTCCCCTTGCCAAGGATTGATCAACTGGTAGATTCAATTGCTGGACACGAGCTCTTAAGATTCATGGACAAATTTTCTGGATACAACCAGATCCTTATGGATGAAGAAGATCAAGAGAAAACCTCATTCGTCGCTAGCCAAGGTTTGTACTGCTACAAAGTTATGCCCTTTGGATTAAATAACGCTGGAGCCACATACCAAAGATTGGTGAACCACATGTTCACTCACCAAATTGGAAGGAATGTGGAAGAATATGTAGACGATATGCTAGTGAAAAGCAAGGATAAAGCCAACCACTTGTATGATCTGAAAGAAACCTTCAGCACACTACGTAAGTTCAATATGAAATTAAACCCTACAAAGTGTGTTTTTGTTGTTGCTTTAGGGAAACTTTTGGGATTCATGGTATCCCAATGAGGGATAGAAGCAAATCCAAACAAAGTAAAGGTGATCATCGAGGTCAAATCACCAAAAACAGTGAAGGAGGTTCAAAGCTTGACAGGAAAGGTTGCAACTCTAAACAGATTCGTCTCCAGGGAAACGGATAAGTGCATTTCACTCTTCAAGGTCTTGAAAAAGGCCTTTCAGTGGACTGACAAATGTGAAGAAGCCCTTGCAAAATTAAAAGAGTACTTGATGAAGCCAACATTGCTAAGTCCCTCGATGATAGGGGAGAAGCTGTACCTCTACTTAGCAGTGTCCAACACCACGATAAGTTCGTTACTAATCAGAGAAGAAGAAAATGTCTAGAAGCCAGTCTACTATACCAGCCAGGCATTCCAGGGAGCAAAGGCAAATTACCCGAGGATGGAAAAGATAGCTTTCACATTGTTGGTCGCTTTTAGGAAACTCCGTCCTTACTTCCAAGCACATTCCATCGTCGTCATGACAGACTAACTAATAAGAAAGACGATGAACAAGATAGATGCAACAGGATGACTCATTCAATAGGCAATTAAACTGGGCCAATTTGACATCGAATATCGGCCTCGAGTAACAATCAAAGCCCAAGTACGAGTGGACTTCATCGCAAAATTCACTTACCCCTACAAGGATGACCACAAGAGTTCCAACAGGAGAAACGCCATTCAAACTAACATTTGGCACTAAGACCGTCACACCAGTGGAAGTGGGACTAACGAGCCTCCAAGCCAAAACTTATAAAGGTCAGAAGAACCAGCAGGAGATTAACAGCAACTTAGATCTAATTGATGAAGTCAAAGAGGAAGCCATGAAGTGAATGGCCAAACACAAGGAAGCAATGGCCAGATACTATAACAAAAAGGTCAAGGTAAGAAGGTTCAACATAGGAGACCTCGTCCTTAGGAAAATATAGTAGGCAACGTAGGGCCCATCCTAAAGAAAACTGGGACCGGCCTGGGAAGGCCCCTACAAAGTAATCCATCACTCTAGAGAAAGCTCCTACTACCTAAAGTCTTTAGGCGGCCAGGAATTGCCTCGACCATTGAACATAGAACATTTGAAGAAGTACTACCAATAAGGAATCTTTTACATTTCAAGTTGCCCAATCTTCATATCAGTATGTACGATAGTTATTACTTTCGTCATTCATAGATCAATAATACCTGAAAGCATTATCCATACGTATTTATCAATGATTATCCATGAGATTATCAACAAAAACATATGCAATGCTCAGGAATTATTCTTGGGAGACGTCCTAAGGATCTCTGTCGTTAACATTTCAAATCAAAAGTTTTTCATACACAGCTGATGGCGTCATAGCCATTAAATTTGTTAATACACAACTACTAAAGTCGACTAAATCAAAATTTGTTTAAACACAACTATTATGATCGTCATTCAAGCATGAATAAACAAAAAAATGGTTAACCTAAAGACGCTCCAATAGCATGACTTTAAGTCACGCGTATAGCGCAACATCGTCATTCAAACATGACTCAATAAAAAAGTTGTTCAAGCACAGCTAGACATAAAAAAGTTTTTCAAACACAACTAACATCGTCATTCAAACATGACTCAATAAAAAAGTTGTTCAAACACAACTAACATCATCATTCAAATATGACTCAATAAAAAAGCTATTCAAACACAACTAAACATAAAAAGTTGTTCAAACACAGCTAACATCATCATTCAAACATGACTTAATAAAGAAACTGTTCAAACACAACTAAAACAATACTAAGTTGTTCAAACACAACTAAAATCGTCATTCAAACATGACTCAATAAAAAAGTTGTTCAAACACAACATAAAAAAGTTGTTTAAACACAACTAACATCGTCATTCAAATATGACTCAATAAAAAAGCTGTTCAAACATAGCTAAACATAAAAAGTTGTTCAAACATAGCTAACATCATCATTCAAACATGACTCAATAAAAAAGCTTTTCAAACACAGCTAAACTTAAAAAGTTGTTCAAACACAACTAACATCGTCATTCAAACATTTCTCAATAAGAAAAGCTGTTCAAACACAGTTTAAGTATAAAAAAGTTGTTCAAACACAACTAACATCGTCATTCAAACATTTCTCAATAAGAAAAGCTGTTCAAACACAGTTTAAGTATAAAAAAGTTGTTCAAACACAACTAACACCGTCATTCAAGCATGACACAATAAGAAAAGCTATTCAAACACAGTTTAAGTATAAATTACTGCTCATCAGGCTGAAAGCAGTAACGTCAACATATTACTTGAAGGTGAAATTTCCAACAGCCCATAGGGTGGGAGAAATCAGAAGAGATCAATTTCTGGTAAAAGAGTGCTACCATGTTGCCTTAGCATCTGGGGAGAACCACACATGGGTGATCAATGAGCCAGAGCCCATCCTCGAACCATTAGAAACACCACAAGAAGTTAAGGTGGAGATTCCTCAAAGGTATTCAAGATAGAACCAACTAGAGAACCACATTCCCATGGGTGAATCTGTAAGTTTTTTCATTTTTTCTCATTTTCAAGTTTCTCTTTAATCTTCAGTTTAAATATGTTTTTGGCTATGTTTTGCTGTGGGATAGGTTTAGATGAAAACTTGACACCTTAGGAGGGGTAGGAACAGGTCTAGGATTGATTTAGGAATTGCTTCTTTGAAAATGTCAAAAAACTGCTTCTGTTTGTGTACTTGCATGCATGGGATCATGCCTACGTACACAGCTTGTATTCATGCGTATGCAGCCCTGTTCTTGAGTGCGTAGATATGTTCTTGAAGCTCTACGTACGTGGGAATGGACCTACATATGCGAGGTCTTGTCTATGTGCGTGGGCTTTGACCTACGTACGTGAGACGTTTGGCAAAAGCCCTACTCTGCCTATTTTCACTCTTTTTTCAACCGTTTCATCTCCATATGCAATTCTAACACCCTTTTTTGTCATTCTTGCATCTGAAAATCACTGTATCATTCTTTTATCTTCATTCTTGCATCAAAACACCTTATCCCTAAATTTCACTTGAATCATGAATCTTATGTCATCTTTCTTTGTGCAGTCGTCATCCCCTTATGCTGGTAGGGGTAGCACTAATAAGGTGGTGGAGTGGTTCATCCTACTTGTCCCTGAAACTAGGAGTTATATCCTAGAGGCGGGCTTTGAGCGTATCATCAGTCTTCTTTCTGAAAAGTCTGCGAGTGCTACCTTGGTGCAGTGCCTCATTGAGAGGTGGTGGGACACTATCCACACCTTTCATATTTCCAAACGGGAGATGACGGTGACTCCTATGACTTTTATCACATGATTGGCCTTAGCTTCGAGGGGGCCATCAATAGTTTGGACTGTGTGTCGAGTGTCTAGTTGGGCATTGAGGGCCAATTGGGGTGGCTAACCCTCTTCCATGACTTTGGGGAAGCACGAGCCAATTGGGGGCAAGCATGTCTTGCTTATGTTTACTCCACCCTCGACACTCTCAGTCGAGGCACCTTGTGACAACTTGTGGGGCCTTGGAAGCTCCTTGAGGTTAGTTCTCTTTTCATCTTTTTCACTATTATTTGTAACTTGTAGTTTTGCAAACTGTATTGTCTTGAAAACTATTATCTTGCAAACTATCACCTTGCAAACTATCATCTTACATCTAAACTATGGCTTGTGCTTCTTTCTTGCAACAGTGGATACGTCCTTATAACTCCAGGAATCGACCTAGTTCTGAGGGATTTTCACCAAGTGAGGGCATATCTTGCAAGATTAACTTCAGATGAGGTAAATTTAAGAGTTCTAGTTGTTCATGCTTCTTCCTGTATTACCCTTAGAATACTATCTTTCTAACCTTGTGCCTTTATAGGTAAACTGGGCCCCATAAACCGGCCAGCCCTTTCCTGCTACTCGAGACTTGAAGCATGTTGCTCTCATTGCTTCAAAAATTACTCGACCTCTTAAAGAAGCAGGCTTGAGGGCTTTATATTTAGCGAAGAGGGTGAAATGCCAATTGGTGGGTAGGGATGACCCACAGATTCCGATGGACCCACTTGAGTTCATGCTTGCCCTACACTCCATGACTGATGCTAAGTACAACTCGTGGGGGAGTGGTGTTTCCTATGCCGAGCAACTTCTTGAAGGGTTGGACTATGAGGAGTTCAACATCACTCGCCTCATGCCTTTTCTTACTATTTAGGTATATGCTCAAACTCTCGTACTTCTTCACTCTCTTTTTTCTTTGATTGTCATGACCCTTAATGTGGGAAATTGTAATAGGGGGGACCTACTAAAAGTGAGCCCATTGATCCTCCACATATCACTTGGACAGTCTATGCTTATGGCTCGGATGGCTTTGCTAGGGAGTGTGTCGTGCCCCACAACCCTAATGTCATAGGCTATCATTTCCCTCCCAACACTTGAGCGGTGAGTTGTTTCTTCCCTTTGTCCTCTCTCTTTGCCAAATTTCTCTTCTTGTTTCAGTCACTAACCCTTGTTTCTTCAAATTGTAACCCACTATCCAAGAGCATAAGGAGTTGGTATGGCTGGCTAGGAATCTTAAGTTGAAGGTGAACAACTACTCAAGGGAGCTATATGGTCCTGGTGGAGCGGCCCACCCAAGCGATGGCGATGATGATGATGGTGGTGGCGAGGAGGAGGATCTAAAATTGACTCCTAGCTACCAGCCAAGGAAGAGGCAGCACCATTGATCACCTGTAGTCACAACATATATACAACAAACAATACACAACTTTTTCTTTTCTTTTTTTGCTTTTAATGTTTTTTTATATTCCCTTTAGTAGACATTTAAGTTTGGTTTGAGACAAAGGATTGTATTTAAGAACATCTTTTTACATATATGCTTTTGATTGGAACTTAGCACTTAATTTACAAGATAATGATAAATTGTATGTTTCTATACAACCTTTCTTCTTTGATGCTTGAAACCTGATGCTTGGAATATGTCTTGAATTGTTCTTTAGGTCATAGGAATCCTAGAAATACTTGGCAGTAGAAAACTCTGTTCAAAACAGGGGAACATGGGCTTCTACGAAGCGCCGTGCATACATGGAAATGAGCTTACGTACGCAACTCTGACTTTGCATACATAGGGTTGATTCTGCATATGTGGGCCACGAATCAGAAAAACCCTAGCCGACTTACTTAGGTTTAAAAGTAGTTGTTTGAGTCCAAAACCCTCATCAACATATTTCCAACCCAGAGAACACTTTTTTGAGGTCTCCTAATGGCAGTAAACTTTCCTCTTGATGTCTCCACTTGGATTAGGAAGCTTGGTCCCAATTTCAAGGATTCTATTGCTCCTTATGGCCTTTCTTACATCTTCCCTTACCATTAAATTAGGGTGGACGAGCCTCTTCTTTGTGCTGCTGCCAACTATTGGATTCCTTCTCGGCATGTATTTCGCCTCAACAAAATAGAATTATGCTCCACTATCAAGGAATTTGCTACCATTATGGGTGAATCGAAGATTGATGATCTTACCTTTCCTACCATGGGTGGAGATCTTCCTTCCTTACTGTGAGTTGTGTTAGGCATCCCTGAAACCACAACCAATAAGTGGTGTGTCTTCGGCAAACTCAAACTTAAGCTTTGTCTTTGATTACTTTTTCAGTTTGGCCTTTCCTAAGGGTGAGAGGCCACGATCGTACTACCTTCGTGCCTTTTGCTTATGTGCCCTTGCAAGGTATTTCTTGGTCCAACAGTCATATTATGTGGACCTTCAGATGTGCATGGTGGCTTATGAGCTAAAGAGAGGTAATCTGGTAGGCTTGATCTTGGCAAAAACTCTCAATGGTTTAGATGCCTTTTGGAGGGAGCAAGCAAGCTTCTTTGCGGGAAATCCTCTTCTTCTTCGGGTGTAATCCCTAACTTTTGCCTAGGTTCTCAACCTAGCGGGATTCCTCTAATTTTGCATGGATTGCCTTTCAGTTTTCAACTCATCGAGGCACTTTATATTGTCTTTGATAATTATTTTTTCCATTCCTTTTTTTTTTCTTCTCTCTCCTTTTTTCAGATATGGCTACAAGAGAGGTTTCGGTTGCTTCAACCTCCTACTATGCCCCTCAGTACCTACCTTCCTAAGCATCTTAGAGACTACCAGCTTTAAAATGTCATGGGCTTTGAAATGTACATTGAGTTTATGGTCACCTCAAGGAGACCAACATTTAGTAGGTCATGGAATGGTGGCATATCTCAAGTATGGTCCATAGTTGCTGCAAGGATCATTGTGTGACTTTAGTTGGGCTTCAATGTTGTTCTTACTACTCTACTTGCCGTATCTTAAGGCAATTATGACGAGGGTGCCTTCCATACCGCGGTGTTCACCAATAGGATCTTAGGTCGAATTAGTGAGGCTTGGCCATGTCGTAGGGTAACGAAAGACATTGTTCCTCCCAAATACATCTACCCCACTGCAAGCTACAAGTAATGGTTGGAGGATGACATGAAGTGGATTCTGAAGGATGAGAAGGCTTACATGAAGACTAGCAAGAAAATAAGGACTGAGTGACCACCATGATATGCCCCACGTTTTACTTTTCTACACTTTTTTTTTGAATTTAATAAAGGATTAGAATGTTCCAAATCCCCTACGAAAACAAACTTGTTATATTTTAATTTGAGCAATGAGAGAATTTCCCTTTTTTATTATCTTTGCTTATTGTCATCTCTTATTTTTCTTTTCTTTTCTTTTTTCTTTGCCATGTAATTTTTTCCCATGATGTCCTTTGAGGAATTTTCTCCATGCCCATGGTCATTTTCCCTAACTTTTTCCTAGACTGTTTTGGGTTTTCAATCTAGCGGGGTTCTTTTGCCTTAATTTTGCCTAAGTCGCCCTTTCAGGTTTTCAACCTAGCAGTTTTTTTTCTTTTAAATGTGGTATTTTCAGATCCTATCCATGTTAATGGGGCAATGCATCTCTTTCCCATCCAAATCTGTGATTCTTGTAGCACCTCCAGACATGATATTCTTAATGATAAAAGGCCCAAACCATCTTGGCTTCATTTTTCCTCTTAGATCAAAAGTCTCATCAAGCACCTTTAGGACCAAGTCCCATTCTTTAAAGTTTCTTGGTTTCACATTCTTGTTGAATGCTCTAGCAATTCTTTTTTGGTGCCCTTGTGCATGGTATTGTGCCCTAGCTCTCTTCTCATCTATCAAAGCCAATTGTTCATACCTCGCCTTAGCCCAATCCTTTTCTAGGACCTTGGTTTCTACCAATACCCTCAAAGATTGTATTTCCACCTCAATAGGAAGTACCGCCTCACTACCATAGACCAAGGAGTAAGGTGTTACTCAAGTCAATGCATGGATAGAAGTCCTATAATCCTATAAGGAAAATGGGAGCTTCTCGGCCCAATCTTTGTATGTCACTACCATCTTGGCTAGGATATTCTTCACATTCTTATTGGTTGCTTCTATGGCCCCATTAGCTTATGGTCGATATGGTGAAGACTTGTGATGCTCAATGCCATATTCTTCCATGACCCTTTAGACTTCACATTCAAAGTGGGAACTATTATCGGAAATGATCTCTTGGGGCACCCCAAACCAACATATGATGTTGTTTTCTAAGAATCGAGACACATGTTTAGCCTTTAACACAGAAATAGGAGGCCGCCTCCACCTACTTAGTGAAATAGCCGATCACCACTAACATGTATTCATGCCCATTTGAAGCCTTAGGAACTATCCTTCCAATCATATTTATGCCCCAAACTAACAATGGCCATGGAAAAGTCATGCTATATAACTCACTAGTTGGTACATAGTTCAAGTTAGCGTGTGTCTGACAATCATGGCAACTTTTCACATAGTCCACACAATCGATCTCCATTGTATTCCAATAGTACCCTATCCTTAGGATTTTCTTGGCTAACATTCTCCCATTCATATGAGGGCCACAAATCCCTTGATGAACTTCTTCCATTACTTTCTCGGCTTCTTCTTTCTTCAAGCAACGAAGGTGTATACCATCATAGGACCTTCTATAGGGTTGTCCTCCACATAGGATGTATTGAATTACCCTCATCCTAATGGAACGACATTCTCTTTTATTGACACTATCTGGATATGTCCCTAGTTCTAAGAACTTCATTATGTCATAATACCATGGAACTTCCTCTTCTGCTATGGCCATTACTGAAGCTGCAGTCTTCCTTTTGTGTACTTCTTCATAACTTTGCTCAATCTCTAAGGGTCATGTCCATACTCCCTCGGGTATTTCAACCATGGAGGCTAGAGTAGCTAAGGCATCCATAAACTGATTCTGAGCTCTAGGAATGATTATGTACTCAATCTTGTCAAAGGTCTTGGTTAAGTCTTCTAAATATTATTGATAAGGCTTCAAATGTTCCTCCTTCACCTTCCACAACTTTTGCGTTTGGGCTATAACCAAAGTTAAGTCCCTAAAGACTTCAGCTTCTTTTACTCCAATTCTCGAAGAGATTGCATTCCAGCAATGCAAGCCTCATATTCAGTCGTGTTGTTAGTTGCTTCAAAGTTCAATCTAATTGCCAAAGGCATGTGAAACCGCTCGAGAGTGATCAAGAGTATCCCTATCCCATTCCCATATTAGTTTACGGCTCAGTCACAGTACATCTTCCATGTCCCTAACTCAACATCCAAAATGTCCTCATTTGGAAAGTCTTCTTTACCACCTTCCCCTTCTATAGGATTCTCAGCACAAAAATCTGACACGACGCTTCCTTTGATAGTTTTCCTAGCACCATACTTCAAATCGAATTCTACCAGCAAAATCAACCATCTTGACAATCTTCCACTCAAAGTAGGCTTCTAAAAGAGGTACTTCAATGGGTCCATTGTTGCTACTACCCATATTTGGAAAGGTAAAATGATATGCCTCAATTTCTGTGCGGCCCAAACAAGTGCAAAGCATGACTTTTCTATAAGAGTGTACCTAGTCTCGTTATCATGGAATCTCTTGCTCAAGTAATATATAGCCCTTTCGTTCTTCTCATCATCTTCTTATGCAAGCATACTTCCAACTACATCCCTTATGATGGAGAGGTATAGGAGTAAGGGCTTTCCATGTTGTGGAGGCACTAGGACAGGCGGGTGGAGAAGATACCCCTTGATAAATTCAAAGGCTTTTTGGCACTCATCATTCCATATATGTGGTTCATTCTTCCTTAGGAGGTTGAAGATGGGCTCACAAGTAGAGGTGAGCTTGGCAATGAATCGACTAATGTATTGTAGTCGACCTAAGAAACCCCTTTATTTCTTTCTCACTTTTAGGTGGCGACATCTCCAATATGGCTTTGATCTTGGATCGGTCAACTTCTATCCCTCTATTACTCACTAGGAAGCCTAACAACTTTCTAGTGGTTACTCCAAAGGTGCACTTTTATGGGTTCAATCTCAATCTATATTCTTTAATCCTCTTGAAGAACTTCCTTAAGTTTATGGCATGTCTTCCTCTATCCTTGGATTTTACTATCATATCGTCAACATACACCTCTTCCTCATTATGCATTATATCATGTAGTAAGGCTGTAGCCATCCTTTGGTAGGTTGCCTCAGCATTCTTGAGGCCAAATGGCATTATCGTGTAACAATAAATTCCCCATTCAGTAGTGAAGGTGGTTTTGGTCATGTCCTTGGAAGCTATCTTGAATTGGTTGTACCCCGGAAAACTATCCATGAAGGACATCAATGCACTTCTTGCCGTGTTATCCACTACGACATCAATGTAAGGGAGAGGAAAGTCATCTTTAGGGCATGCTTTGTTCAAGTACGGGCACAACATTGGCTACCCATTTGGCTTGGTATACGGGTTTGATGAATCCTACCTTTAATTGCTTAGTGACTTCCTCTTCCATTTTTAAGAGCCATTTGGTCCTCATTCTTCTCAATATTTGCTTGACAAGTATTATATGGTCGTGAGTATCAATGTGATGTTGAGCTATCTCGGGGTCAATTCTAGGCATGACTTTATAGGACCATGCAAACACCTCTTGAAATATTAGGATTAGTGCCCTTAAATCATATTGTATGATGCTATGTATGGCATTATGTATGACTTAATGTTGTGATTAATAAATTTGTTTTATTATTATCTAAAATAATGGTAACATGAATATTCGGACATTATTATATAGTCCATGAGATGCATAGTATGTGATTTATGTGAAAAGTCACAGAAGATATAAATCACAAGTTCTTTCTAAACTCAGAATTTTGGTTCGTAATCGGTGATGAAGTTGGGCATTTCATCTGCGAAGACTATAACATATCAACTAAGATGATTTGTCTTGATCATGGAAGTGGAGACTTCTAGTTGATATGTTTTAAAAGTTAAGACATATTGAACTGGACCATTGTGAGATTTATTATTCTCCTAACGACTGTCAAATGAATAATAAATCTCACGACTTACATTTACATGAACTTTTAATCCTGAGAGAATAATGGACCTGATCATGAGATGTAGGTTGCATTGATATATCAGGAGTGAGATCCAAAGTCATGGTCAAAACCTCAGTATGTTGGGTAGCCACATTTAGTGTTGATGGAACATATATTCTCAAGATGGAATTCATAGTCTCTTAACGGAGATACAAAATATTCCCTTGAGATAAGTTTAATGGGTTTGTTATTCAAAATGTTGGGCCTAACTATTTTAGTAAATAGTTACTAAAGTATATAGTTATGAAATTAGATTTCATAAATATATGATGAATAACTTAAAGGATTAAACTGGGTACTCAATGATTAAGATGTAGTAATTTACAAAGTGGCAGTCTATATTCATGACTTTGTATTACTATGAATATTTTATGAAGGAGTTGCATGTACAATAAATTTTTGGGATATAATTTATTAATAAGGCTTAGAGTACAATTATATTTATATAATGGTATTAAATATAATTAATGGTAACTTTGGACTTGTCAAGAGTTGACAGAAAAGCCCCAGGCCCATTGGAGCTAGTGTCTTATTTGTTCCCTTTTGGTCCCACTCCAAGCCACAAACTAAAGCCCAATTGGAAAGGCCCAAAAGGCTAGTCCAATTAGATAATTAGTTATATGGAGAGAAACATACAGAATTTGTAGATATATGAGATGGTATGTATGTGAGTATTGGATACTCTTTCATTCTCTCTAGAACATACACATATAACTGATTGGGAGACCACACTTCTAGGGCATCAAGTGGAATTGGAGTGAAGATTGAAAGTATTCTTAAGAAATTCTGATCTTTGGTTTTGAATTTCACCCCATCAAGGTACACTCTCTTATTCTTATATTCTGAAACTTACATAGCACATGTTATCAATTGTGAATTAAGTAGATCCGTTAATTTTCTGTTGCGTACACTCATATTTCCATCATGAAATTCCATGAGAAGTTCTTGAAGATCTTTATTTTCTTTTTCATTTAGAGTTGAGCCAATTTTAATTAAGCGTGGATTCTCATCATTGCCCAAATTAATAAATTCAAGAATTGGTTCCATAGGTTCAATTTTCTTTTCCAATTGTTTATTATTATTAATTTCATTTTCAAATTCATTTGAATCATTTAAGTGTAGAATTTCAATGTTATGGGATACATCAAAGTAAGCCAAATCAAAATTCATTTTATTGAAAATATTGAAAAGTACATTGGAACTTGCATTACAAAACTTTTTCCCCATGTTTTTAGAAAACCCAACCCAAGTCCAATTATTAATGGGCCTTATAGTAGGTATAATGAATTTCTTCTTCTTTCTTTCTCAAGGCTTGCCATTCCTCCCCTTATCTTTCTTCAGCGAGTCTTCTTTCTTCAAGGGTTCCCACACATGCATAACTTCAATCATGTCATATAGATCCTCGCCCTCATTGGGGAAGTCTCTCCTTGCCTTATCAAGGAACCAGTCACCATCATCCCCACTCTAACAACTAATCATTCATTATCTCCTTCCTCTTCTTTGTTCATCACGAGGTATTGGTCGTCGTCAGAAGAAGGGTCCACGTTGCGTTCAAGCATAAAGTGAACTGGGATGACCTGGGTTGTCCCCACCTTCGAGGTCCATTCTAGCCAATCATGATCTTCTCACGATCTTGCGTCTCCTAATTTGGAAAAGTCATTAACATGGGCCCTCTTGAAAGTCCATGGTCCTGGAGCACCCCTTAGTTGCGGCTTGAAGTTGGGTAGAGGTAGGCAGACTTTCCCTTCTGTCATCATGTGATTGATGCTTTCTTGAGTCAGCTTGCTTGGTTCATGATCAGTCTTGTGTTTTTCAGCTTCTTCCTTCTCAATTTCAAAAAGGTGACTTATTATCTTCTTAAGGACTTTAGCTTGCACCTTTTCATACTTGAGCATCTTTTGCATGACGACCTTCCACTTGCAGCGTCCATCTTTCCCTCTTTGATATGTCTTCCTCTTGGATGTCTCACCTTCCATTGGACTTGGATTGGAGTGATGTTTGAAAAGAAGCCCCATTTTCATTAAGTTCATGTCCCAAGTAAAGGTTCCTTTTAAACTTAGATGTTTTTAGAAAATTCTTAAGTTTATATTAATGAAGGCCCAATTACAATGCCACTCCCTTTCCTCTCATTGACCTTTGCCCCTTGTTTCATTGGGCTTTGATCCATTTACAATAAAATCTCTCATCTTACTCTCATGGGATTTCATTAGAATGCACTTAGGAATTTTCAACCCCTTGTCTCAAACTTGGGCTTACAATGTATTCATCACTTTTGGGCTTCCCATTCTTTATTCATTATTTCATCATTTTTTTTTTCTTGGAATAGCTAGAATACATTGTAGGGCCTTTCAAAGTCTATGAAATTCTCATCATTTTAGGCCTAGGCATGCAACAAAGAGGCCCAAGATTAGGGAAGTTCATTTTGGTTTTGAAGGATGTTGGATGCTAAGTCCATAGCGTATTTGTTATCTTATGCCCAAAGTCCTCTTTTCAGAAAGAGCTTTTTCCACTTAGGCCTACGATAAGAATTAAGCTATAGTCATATGAACCTTTCAAGTTAAGATATGCCTTTGGATTTAAGGGCAAGCCTCTTATATGTGAGAACTTCTTTTCTTTTGTCCCACAACATCTTAGGATATACCATAACTTTAGGGCCATTCCTTCAATTTTAGGAAACCCAAGTTCACTAACTTTACTCCTCTAATAATGCCAATTGAGCAGGTCCTTATGCAGATAAAGGACAATCCCTCCCTGCAATGGCTGAAGCTAATTAGCACTCCAGTAGAAAGAAGAGACAAAAGCAAGTATTGCAAGTTCCACCAGGACCACGGGCATCGTACTAATGAGTGAAGGCATTTGAAAGACTAGGTGGAGACTTTAATCCGACAAGGGAAGTTACAGAGGTACGTCAGAAAGACAAAGCCCCATAGATACCAACGAAAGGACGACCAGGACAGAACTTCGAAGGTAGGGGATAGCAAACCCCCTATAGGAGAGATAAAGATGATCTCAGGAGGACTAACGACAGGTAGAACGCTGAAATCCCTAAAAAAGCACAGGAGAGAGAAATAAATAGCATCCATTTGCAACTCCCTCCAATGAAGATGCCAATGAATGACGAGCTTGATATTGTCTTCTCAGAGAGAGACGATCGCGGCATCAGGCAACCCTGTGACGATCCACTAGTAATCATGCTCAGAGTAGAAGAGTTCAACATCTACCGGGTGCTCATTGACAATGGAAGCTCGGCAGATATCATCTACTTGCCTGTGTTTCAGTAGATGAAGCTGGATAAGAAAAGGATCAGGCCTTTCACTTCGCCTCTAGTAAGCTTCACAGGGAATAGAATCATCCCTAGAGGCATCGTCACTCTAACTGTGATTGTAGGAACTTGCCCAGCATAGGTCACCAAGGAAATTGATTTCCTCATAGTTGATTATCCTTCAACATATAACATCATCTTGGGAAGACCTGCACTCAATAGATTAAGAGCAGCGACGTCAACATATTACTTGAAGGTGAAGTTTCCAACAGCCCATGGAGTAGGAGAAATCAGAGGAGACTAAGTTCTAGCAAGAGAATGCTATCAAGCTGCCCTAGCATCGAGAGAGAACCACACGTGGGTGATCAATGAACCAGAGCCCATCCCCGAACCATCAAAGACACCATAAGAAGTTGAGATCGTCCCAGGAGATTCGACAAAGGTATTGAAGATAGGAACTGCATTCCCAACTTTAGAGAAGGAGGAAATGATTTCCTTCTTAAGGTCAAATCAAGATGTTTTCGCTTGGAAACACTAGGATATGCCTGAAATTGATAGGAAGATCATACAGCTTCGTCACACCATTAAATCCGAAATGAAAACCTGTGCAACAAAAATAGAGAAGATTTGCACCAGAACGCAACAAAGCTATAAGTGAGGAAGTAGAGAAGCTACTAAAAGCTGATTTCATCAGGGAAGTCTTTTATCCAGATTGTCTAGCAAACGTAGTAATGGTGAAGAAAAGCAATTGTAAATGGAGAATATGTGTTGACTTCACAAACTTGAAAAAGGCCTGCCCAAAAGATAGCTTCCCCTTGGCAAGGATTGATCAACTAGTAGACTCAACTGCTGGACACAAGCTTTTGAGTTTAATGGACACATTTTCTGGATACAACCAGATTCTTATGGATGAAGACGATCAATAGAAGACCTCGTTCGTTACCAACCAAGGGTTGTACTGCTACAAAGTTATGCCCATTGGACTAAAGAATGCAAGAGCAACCTACCAAAGACTAGTAAACCATATGTTCTCTCACCAAATTGGAAGGAATGTAGAGGTGTATGTAGACGATATGCTGGTGAAAAGCATGGACGAAGCCAACCGCTTGGACTATCTAAAAGAAACCTTCAGCACACTACGTAAGTACAATATGAAATTAAACCCTACAAAGTATGTTTTTGTTGTTGCTTCGGGAAAGTTCTTGGGATTCATGGTGTCCCAACAAGGTATAGAAGAAAATCTAGACAAAGTAAAGGCAATAATCGAGGTCAAGTCACCAAAGACAATGAAGAAGGTGCAGAGCTTGACAGGAAAGGTTGTAGCCCTAAATAGATTCATCTCTAGGGCCACAGACAAGTGTATTCCATTCTTCAAGGTGTTGAAAAAAGTCTTTCAGTGGGCCGACGAATGCGAAGAAGCCCTTGCCAAATTAAAGGAGTACTTGATGAAGCCACCTCTGTTAAGCCCCTCGGCGATGGGAGAGATGCTGTACCTCTACTTAGCAGTATCCAACACTATAGTAAGTTCAGCACTGATCATAGAAAAAGGGAATGTTCAGAAGCTAGTTTATTATACCAATCAGGCATTCCAAGAAGCAGAAGCAAGTTACCCAAGAATGGAAAAGATAGCTTTCGCATTATTGGTCGCCTCTAGAAAGCTCTATCCTTATTTCTAAGCACACCCCATTATCGTTATGATAGACCAGCCCATAAGAAAGACAAGAAACAAGATAGATGCAGCAGGACGACTCATTCAATGGGAAATTGAATTAGGCCAATTTGATATAGAATATCAGCCTCGAGCAGCAATCAAAGCCTAAGGGCTAGTGGACTTCATTGCAGAATTCACTTACCCTTGTAAGGAAGAAGAAACCCCCCATGAAAATATGAATGGTCCAAACAGATGGATCAGCCACGAAGAAAGTGGGAGAAGCAGGCGTAGTTCTTATACCTCCAGAAGGAGAAACATTAAAATATGCAGTCAGATTGCAGTTCCTAGCAACAAATAACGAGGGAGAGTACAAACCATTGCAGACAGGGCTAAGACTAGCAAAAGCTCTAAGAGGAAAGAGTCTTATCGTCCAAGCTTATTCTCAGCTAATAATAGGACAAGTGAAGGGAGATTATGAAGCCAAAGAAGAAAGGATGCAAAAGTACTTGAAGTTCGTCGAATGACTTTCACAGCACTTTAACAGCCTAGACTTCTTGCAAATCCCAAGAGCCAAAAATGCAAAAGCTGACTTCCTAGCAAGATTGGCCTCGTTAGAGGACTACAATGCAACCTCTGAACTATGTATAGAGATGAGGGGGCAACCAAGCACAGAAGGTGAGCAAGTTCTGAAAATAAAAGAGCAAGACGAGTGGATGACTCCTATCATCTATTATTGAAAGAAGGATGGCCACTGAAGATAAGACAGAAGCAAGGAAGATGCAGATCAGAGCAGTTCGTTTCGTCCTAATTGATGACGTGCTATACAGACGAATTCACTCCCATATCTAAGATGTGCTAGTTTAAAAGAAGCAGATTACATGCTCCACGAGATACACGAGAGAATCTGTGGAAATCACGTTGGGGTGAGATCCTTAGTAGGAAAGGCGCAAAGAGCAGGATATTACTAGCCAATCGTACAGAAAGACGCATACGACATCGTCAGAGAATGCGATAAGTAACAACACTTCGCTAATGTCTAGACGAGACCAGGAGAGATGATGACACAATATCCTCACCATGGCCCTTCGCCCAATGGAAAATTGACATTATGGGTCTATTCCCTCTAGGAAAGAAGCAACTAAGATTTTTGATCGTTGCAATCAATTACTTCATGAAATGGGTTGAAGCAGAACCAGTGACGACGATAACAGAGGCTAAAGGCATAAGCTTTGTGTGGAAAAACATCATCTGCAGGTTTGGAGTCCCATATATCATAATATCAGACAATGAAAAGCAGTTTGACAATCCCAAGTTTCGAAAATTTTGCCAAGACTTAGGAGTCAAGAATCACTACTCTTCTCCAAGACACCCTTAGGCCAACAACCAGACAGAAGTGACGAACAGAA
This sequence comes from Quercus gilva, assembly GCA_023621385.1. NCBI lineage: Eukaryota > Viridiplantae > Streptophyta > Magnoliopsida > Fagales > Fagaceae > Quercus > Quercus gilva. The sequence continues at coordinate 14,831,604 of CM042478.1, forward strand.
ACTTGCTCAAAATTATCAAAACTAGGCTAAAGGGGGCATGGCCTGAAGAACTACAAAATGTCCTTTGGGCATATAGGACGACCACAAGGGTTCCAACAAGAGAAACACCATTCAGACTGACATTTGGTACTGAGGCCGACATACTAGTAGAAGTAGGACTGACGAGCTTCCAAGTCGTTTAGACCAGAAGAACCAACAGGAACTTAACAGCAATTTGGACCTAATTGATGAAGTCAGAGAAGAAGCTATGAAGTGAATGGCCTAACACAAGAAAGCAATGGCTAGATACTATAACAAAAAGGTTAAGGTAAGAAGGTTCAACTCAGGAGACCTCGTCCTTAGAAAGGTATCACAGGCAACAAAGGACCCATCCCAAGGAAAACTTGGACCAGTCTAGAAAGGGCCCTACGAAGTAATCTGTCATTCTAGAGAAGGCTCCTCCTACCTGAAGTCTCTAGATGGCCAAGAATTGCCTCGACCATGGAACATAGAACATTTGAAATGATAGGCCAAGAATGTATTGACCCTTTATGATGAATTAATTGATTAATTAGCCAAGTTTATTAATTAATCAAATTAACATGCAAGATGCGTGGCAGCATAAACAAATCACCAAATAACTAAGTATGCAACAAAAAATAAATTGACACGATGATTTGTTTACGAATAGGAAAAACCTACACGGTAAAAACCCCACCAGGTGATTTTAAGGTCACCACTCCCGAGAATCCACTATTATCAAAACAAGCGGTTACAAGTAAAGGAATCCCAGTACCTTATACCAACCTACAGTTGAACCCTTACCCCAATACCCAATTGGACTTGTTCTATAGTGACAATCTCTCCTTTTCAATGCACGGCTCCCTGTACGTGACTAACCAATTGCACAGATCCCAGTACGCGACTTGATCACCAACTTGAGAAAGATGTTGGCTGCAAAGTTCTTCTGTTCATCACATAATGAAGATCATGAAGTTGCTTGGTCACAAAACCTACGGTGTACAAACATAGCAGCTTCTTGAAAAGAAAGAAGAACTAGGGCAAACTAGGTTTTCGGTCACACTTTTCTTCACACTTGTGGAATTGTGCTTTTGTGCAACTGTGTGTAACCTTTTACGGCCCTTAAAATAATCCTTATATATGTTTAGGGTTATGAGAAAAGAAAGCCCAAACATACACTCACAGATTAGATGAAAAACAACTCTGAAAAACTAAGTTTCATAAATGTCGATAAATAGCCATCTATCGAGCTAGCTGTCGAGCCACGGGCTTCAGCAACTTTTAAACCTCAATAGATGCCAGCTGTCAGACAACTGTCAAGTTTTAAAATCTAGCACTTCATTACTTGATTCTTGGACAGACTTGCATAGCTTTAACACTTGAACTTGAAACTTTGTTTCTTGAAGCATTAAACACATCTTAGATCTATCCAATTACAAATAAAGTGTGTTCAATTACATAAAATAGTGACATATGTTCCTAACAAGTGAATCACATATGTCCTAACAATCTCCTCCTTTGGCAATCCGTGACAAAACCACAACTACCAAATGAACATATGAGAGAAGTCATAAATCACTCAACTCATACTCACTTGTTAAATACAATAAAATCTATCCTAACACAAACTCTTGAAAAACTTTGCAAGAAGAGAGTCTATGGCAAGAAAGACTTTGACAATGTGTATTTCTGAAACACTTGAAACAAAACTCATCAAGGCATCTTTGTGTGAAACAGAAATAATAAATTGCATACAAGATATAAGAAACACGTGTATAAAAAGAGAAAAAAAACAACACATGTAAGGATAGGTGAAAGAAACACATACATCAATATATATAAAGAACATAAGTACAATGTATGTCAATAATGGTCGCAAGACCCATATACAAGATATGATGTATCTGAAATAGAAAGAAAAGAAAAAAAAATACATCAAGTCCTCACTACATCCCTCAATGTGCACTCTCCCCCTAACAAAAATCTCCTATACTAATCCTCCCCCTAACTATGACTACTCTCATAACCAAAACTACTCCCCCTTTTTGTCACGAGTGACAAAAGGTAAGAGTGTCAAATAGACATCTCGTTAGAGCTAGAAGAGCTAGCATCTCCTTCCTCACCATCATCATCGTCGTCGGACTCGTCATCGTCCTTGGATGCCTCAGGTGCCTCGGGAGGAGGAGAGGGAGACTCCATAAAGCCACCAAGGCGAGCCTACCATCTATTAATACGGCCGACACAAGTGTTCACCTGACATAACTCATCAGTGAGAATGTCAAGGCGAGCATCCATGCACTGAAGCTACATCATGATCGCGTCCAGAGTCACATCTCCCGTTGAAGTAGAGGGAGCGGAGGTGGATAGAGCTGCAGGAGTGGGAGGAGCTGCCGTACCGGGCCGCCTCAAACGAAACTGCACCTTGCTTCATTTAATGGTAGCATAGTCAATGGCACAAATAACAGAGAAGTGGTCGGACGAGGGAAAAGGAACAGAAAAATGGCATAAAATCCGCGTGATAATTGAAGGGAAGATGAGCTTATCACGGGTCACCTTATCCCTATACACATCTATAATAGAAAGAATGAAATGTGAAGGAAAATCTATAGTAAGATGCTCAAGAAGGGAAAGTAAAAATCGAGCACGAGGCTCTGTGCTAAAGTTATAATGAGAGAGATGGTGCAAAACAAAAGTCATCACCATGTTCATGAATCTAGGACCTTTAGCAAAGGTCGAACATAGAATAAACTGACGATCACCCTAATCAGAAAGGCACTCGCAAAAAGTAGAAATCATCTCATCTTTGGACACAGTCCTCAAATGCTCACAACCGGGTAGTCAAGATGCTCTACGCTCGAGACATGGAGCACCTCGGATACAATATCCGGTGTGACCACTATGCGCGTACCTCGAATGCGAGTGTAAAAAAGAGGTGTAGAATAATCCAGTCCATGCATGTTGGAGTAGAACTCCTAAATCAACACGAAAGGACATGTGACCGGGATGTCACAAAGTGACTCCCAACCCCAACTGCAAATGACACTGGGTAAGTCAGTGTCGGAGAAGTCTGACAAGATGACTAGGCGTTCCGAATGAATGCCTCATCTAGAGCAGTTCTCTGAGAAGTTCTCTGAGAAGTCCTTTCTGGCATCCTCATCACGTAACCAAATTGAAGAGAGGGTGGGATCAGAAGACAAAGATGCCTAGGAATGAAGAGGGTTCCGAGATGGAGCAGACTTACATTTCAGTGCCATTGACGCACTAACTTAAACTAGAGAGTGAGGGGGAAGAAATAAACACTCAGAAAAGTCCTAAAATAGTTCAAGTATATAAAAATATAATGAATGGAAAGGACGTTTGCATGAAAATGCATGAGCAAGTGACGTGCAAAAATAATTGCATCATGGGCTTAGCCTAATCCAATCCTACCAACACATAATCAGTTGCACGCATCTAAATGCATGACAATACTGTTATAATGCTTATGAGATGCAATGCATGAAGTTTTTGAGATCAAATCTTTAAAACCCATCCCAAAAATTTCACAAAAACCTCTTTGATTTTGAAAAACCCCAAATTTTGCAAAAATCCCAAAAAATTAGGTTTCAAAGCATGAAATGCATGAAAATAAGGGATTAGAAACTTACTAAGTGAAGAAAAACTTGAATAAGCTTGAAGAAACCTTGAGGAAGAGGTTGAAGAGAGAGATGAGAGTGTTTGGAAGGTGAATAGGCGCGGACAGATCGAGAGAGATGGAGAAAATGAGGATCGGATCGGGCTGAAACCTATATATTGGTGTTCAGTAATTCTCAACAAATAGAGGTATCGAGAGGTGTCGAGAGAGGTGTCGAGCTTTAAAAGCTTCAACAGATACAGCTATTGAGAGGTGTCCAGAGGTGTCCACAGCAAAATAAGCTCTATGAATTGATGAGCTATCAAGGAGACAGGAGATTTCTCGATCGATCCACCTAGCTATTGAGAGGTGTCAAGATTGCGATAAAAATCAACAGATGAGCTCGATAGATAAGCCAGATGTCGAGGAGCTGTCGAGATTGCTTAAAAACTGTTTTTCAAGAAAGGAAAAACACAGATATGAACGCAATCAAGCATGCAACTCAACCAAGGATCCAAACATCATTTTGAACTCTCAAAATCATCTTTTAACCAAAAAAAAAATGTTAAGCACATAGATCCTAAAACACACACACACACACACACACACACACACACACACACACACACTAAACAAGTCTAACCAATTTTATATTTTAAAAATAAGTTAAGACAGTTTAGTGAGCATACATCAACACATGTAAACCTTGTGATGGCCAAATCACATTGTACCTGCACATGTATCAAGAGTAGCAAAGAATATTGTGTATTGTGTGTGAAAAACATTGCAAGATTACATAAGTGGATACATGATATTGTTGGGATTTGTGCCCTAGAATTCTATTGTATGATGCTATGTTTTAATTATGTATGACATTATGTATGATATGATGTATGACTTAATATTGAAATTAATAAAGTTGCTTTATTTTTATCTGAAATAATGGTAACATGAATATTTGGACATTATCATATAGTCCATGAGATGCATAGTATGTGATTTATGTGAAAAGTCATAGAAGATATAAATCACAAGTTCTTTGTAAACTCAAAATATTAGTTCGTAGTCGGTGACGAAATTGGGCATTTCATTTGCGAAGACTATAACATATTAACTAAGATGATTTGTCTTGATCATGGAAGTGGTGACTTCTAGTTGATATGTTCATATGTTTTAAGAGTTAAAATATATTGAACTGAACCGCTGTGAGATTTATTATTCTCCTAACGACTGTCAATTGAATAATAAATCTCACGACTTATATTTGCATGAACTCTTAATCCTGAGAGAATAGTGGACTTGATCATAAAGTGTAGGTTGCTTTGATATATCAGGAGTGAGATCTAAAGTAACGATCAAAACCTCAGTATGTTGGGCAGCCACATTTAGTGTTGATGGAACATATATTTTCAAAATGGAATTCATAATCTCTTAATGGAGATACAAAATATTCCCTTGAGATAAGTTTAATGGATTTGTTATTTAGTAGGGTTAGGCCTAACCACTTTAGTAAGACTAAAGTCTATATTTATGAAATTGGATTTCATAAATATATGGTGAATAACATTAAAGGATTAAACCGGGTACTCAAGAATAAAGATGTAGTAATTCACAAAGTGGCAGTCTTTATTCATGACTTTGTGTTACTATGAATATTTAATGAAGAAATTGCATGTACAATAAAGTCTTGGGATATATTTTCTAAAAAAAAAAAAAAAATCTTGGGATATAATTTATTAGTAAGGCCTAGAGTGCAACTATATTTATATAGTGGTATTAAATATAGTTAATGGTAACTTTGGACTTGTCAAGAGTTGACAGAAAGGCCCAAGGCCCATTGGAGCTAGTGTCTTATTTGTTCCCTTTTGGTCCCACTCCAAGCCACATACTAAAGCCCAATTGGAAAAGCCCAAAAGGCTAGCTCAATTAGAAAATCAGTTATATGGAGAGAAACATACAGATTTTAAAGAATATATATGAATTGGTATGTGAGTGTTGGACACTCTTAGATTCTCTCTAGAAACATATACATATAACTGATTGAGAGACCACACATCTTGGGCATCTAGTGGAATTGGAGTGAAGATTGAAAGTCTTCTCAAGAATTTCTGATCTTCGGTTTTGAATTTCACCGCTTCAAGGTACACTCTCTTGTTTTCTAATTCTGAAACTTATATGGCACATGTTATCAATTGTGAATGAAGTAGATCCGTTTAATTAATTTAATTTCCGCTGCGCATGTAATTTTTTTCCATCAGATATGATGATTTGAGATATGAGAAAATCACTTTAACTCATACACAATCATAACTGTTTGATGGGGACTATCACCTTTGAGGTACATCCTATAACTCCCACATCTCCTAGAATATACGCTTGTAATCATATATAAAGCATTTTGATCTTTTTGCCTTTAATTTTCTTTGCATATTTTCTTTTGTTAAGTATATCATGCATGGGCATATAAAAGATAGAAAAGAAATACCCAATGATGTTAAGCTTTTGACATTCCAATTTTGCTATGCCGAAGCACACAAATGTCATTTCATGAATGGCGGGCAACAGTGGTGAGATGGTTATTTATGCCTTTCTTTTAGGATTTTTTAGTCATTCCCATAAAAAAGAGTGATACGAGTGTTAAGTATAAGAGATTACTTAATCTTACTCATCAGAAACAAGAGCCACATAGCTCACTTGCTTAGTTGTGCATAGATATGCTCATCTAAGCTACAAAAGATACAAAATTTAGAAAAATTTGTTTCTATGGCCATCCAAGGTACACAAGTACCAATGTACACAAACACATACTATTTTTTTATTTTTTTTTATTTTTCAATTTTTTTTATTATTTTTATATGAAAAACAAAATAAACAAAACTAAAAACAAACAAAAACATATTAAATAAAGCAAATCATAAAAACTAGATGCAAATGCATGAGGAGAAAATGAGGAGAGAAGAAGATCAATCCATGGAGATGACACCAATGTTTTGGTGAAGGAGTTCAAACTGGATTCTTAGAGATGTTGATGGCACTAGTATTGTCACAATAGATGGTAAGATGCTCTTGACAAATACCATAATCATGGAAGAGTTTTTGCATTTGTAGGAATTGGGTGCAACAACTACCGACAGCAATGTAATCAGCTTCTGCAGTGGATAATGAGATGGAATTCTACTTTTTGCTCATCCAGAAGTCAAGATTATTACCCACATAAAAACAACCCCCCAATGTACTTTTTCTATCATCAGCATTCCTAGCCCAATCAGCGTTAGAATACCCAGCTAAGACATCATTTGTGTCTTTGTTGTACCACACACCAAAGTCGATAGTGGTTTTGACATACTTTATGATTCTTTTTAAAGCAGTCATATGAGATTCTTTGGGATCAGCATGATATCTAGCACACACCCCTACACTGTAACTAACGTCAAGTCTACTAGTAGTAAGGTAAAGAAGACTACCTATCATGCTTCTATAGAGAGATGGATTAACACTTTTTCCTAACAATTCAACAGTGAGTTTAACAGTTGGGCTTATAGGGGTTCTAACAGAACTAGCAGATTCCAAACCAAACTTTTTCACAAGATTCTTAGCATATTGAGACTGAGATAGGAATATACCTAAATCTTGTTGACGAATCTGCAATCCAAGGAAGTGAGTTAGCTCTCCAATCATGCTCATCTCGAACTCGGTCTGCATGAGTTTTGAGAAGCTATGAGCAAGTTCATCCTTCGTAGAGTCAAAGATAATATCATCAACATAGACTTGAGCCATAATCAACTCGCCATCTTCCCTTTTGATGAAGAGGGTCTAATCAGTCTTTCCTCTTGTGAACCCATGTGACACCAAATATTGTGTGAACCTATCATACCAAGCTCTAGGGGCTTGTTTCAACCCATAAAGTCCCTTTTTAAGGTGCAACACATGGTCTGGGAAGTATGGATCAATGAATCCTTTTGGTTGAGCCACATAGACATCTTCTTTAAGTAGCCCATTCAAGAAAGCAGTCTTTACATCCATCTGGTAAAGCTTGAATTTTAGGTGATAGGCTAGGGCTAGGAGAATTCTAATGGACTCCATACGGGCAACTGGGGAAAATGTCTCATCATAGTCTACTCCTTCCATTTGTGAGTATCCTTAAGCTACAAGACGAGTCTTGTTACGGATCACATTGCCCTCTTCATCAGTCTTATTGCAGAATATCCACTTTGTGCCGATGATGTACTCACCCTCTGGTCTAGGTACTAGAGTCCAGACATCATTCCTCTGAAACTAAAGCAGTTCATCATGTATTACTTCAACCTAGCTTTCATCCTAAAGAGCTTCCTCAACTTTAGTGGGTTCAACCTGTGACAAATAATAAGAATAAGACACAAAGTTTAGCAACACATTTATCAACTGTTCGCTTTCTTAATGTGAGTTCATTCATGTTTCCCACAATAACTTCAGGAGGATGATTTAATTTAATCTCGGAAGAAGGTCATTTCTCTTCATGGGATTCAAAATCTGGTGAAATGGGTATATTTGCAGAATCTTCCACTACACTAAAAGTACCAAGTTAAGAGATGATTCCCTTTCCTTTAATCTGAGATTTGCTTCCATCACCAAAAGTGACATTGTCACCTTTCTTAGACTCAAAACCTTTGAAGAGAGATCGATCTACAGTCATGTGTCTTGAGCAACCGCTATCAAGGTACCATAAACACGTGTCCATAACCTTAAATGTGGACTTCATTATAAAGCACACTTCGTGCTTAGATGACAGATCAATGGGAATGGTGTTTTCTCTCATCTACCTTTTACGAGCTAAACCTTTAATTTTCACTCTTCTAAGATGAACTCCTTTGCACATTTTCATTCTGAGACAATCTAGTTTCTTCTTAGTCAAATTGAGATCTTTTTCAATAGTCATCATAATAGAATTTAAATAACTTTTAGACTTGCATTTTCTAATACACTCAAACAAGTAGAGATTAGAAAAAAAAGATGTATTTGAAAACAAATATCTCTTCAAGCTGGTTACAGCCATGACAACAAGGGTCAATGGATCACACAGCAAAGATTAACCCTAATCAGAGTGTGCCTACTCTGATACCACTTGATGGGCCAAAAACGAATTGACCCCTTGTGATGAATTAATTGATTAATTAGCCAAGTTTATTAATTAATCAAATTATTATGCAAAGCGCGTGGGAGCATAAACAAATCACCAATTAAACTAAGTATGCAGCGGAAAATAAATTGACACGGTGATTTGTTTACAAATGGGGAAAACCAACATGGCAAAAACCCCACTGGGTGATTTTAAGGTCACCACTCTCGAGAATCTACTATTATCACAACAAGTGGTTACAAGTAAAGGAATCCCAGTACCTTATACTAACCTACAGTTGAACCCTTACCCCAATTCCCAATTGGACTTATTCTGTAGTGACAATCTCTCCTTTTAATGCATAGCTCCCAGTACGTGACTAACCAATTGCACGGATCCTAGTACATGACTTTAATCACCAACTAGAAAAGGTTGTTGGCTGAAAAGTTCTTCAATTCATCACACGATGAAGATCCAAAAGATGCTTGGTTACAAAACCCTACAATGCACAAACACAGCAACTTCTTCACAAGAAAGATGAACGAGGGCAAATTCTGTCTCTGGTCACAATTTGCTTGAGCAAACTTTGCTCAACTCTTGTGCAACTTGTTCCACCTTTAACGGCCCTTAAAATAATTTTTTTATATGTCTAGAGTTGTGAGAAAGGAAAGCCCAAACATACTGTAGGGGCTGGGTTTTATTCTCGAGCGAGGCAGGATTTCAGGATTTTCACCCTACCAAGGGCTAACCTTGTAGTGTAAGGCTTGACACCTTAGTCCCACCTTGGCAAGAGAAGCGCCCCAGTACAATGAATTTGTAGAGTATGGGTTCAAGAACTAGGCCCTAAAAAGGATTGCAGCGACTAAACATGGTAGTGACTAGGTTGGGCAACAAGAACATAAGCTAAAGCGTAAGATGTGGTTCCTCGGCCCTCCTCTTAGGGGCTGGAAGTTCTTACTCCTTCTTTAGTGCTAGGTTACAGAGATGATACCAATAGTCCCACAATTCTTGTCTCATTCTCTTTCTAGAGGGCTTCTTACATTATATATTTCTTTTCAGTTGATCCTAGCTCTACATTTGTCGACCAGGCAGGTCACTATTCGGGTGCTTGTCCCATCAGCCGTTTTTCCATCCTTCTGTGAGTTGCAGCTACCAAGGCTGCAGTGTTTAGGGGTCATTTCCTTATTAATGCTGCCAGAACGCCAGTGGCAGGCATTTAATGTGGAGATGACAGTTTGTCTCGAGTTTGTTCTTCCCCCGTCCTCCCATGATCGACACATTATACTTGTTCTTTCTCTTGGAGCACTCTGGGAGGCTGCCTTTGATGGGGTGTTGACTCTCCCTCCTCTAGTCGGGGTCCGCCGAGGACATAGTTATCCTCGGCGGTTCTCCTGGGTGATCCAGACTTTTGCTTCGTCTTCGGCAGTTTCTTTCTCCTCGGTATGGGCCTTGGGCTTGGTACGAAGTGGGCCAGGGTTACTTAATTCCTTGACCCCACAATAGCCCCTCAAAATCCTGCTCTCAGGCTCCTCAGGCAGAGAGGAGGATTTTGATGTCCTCGGCCCTTTGCCATGGCTTATCAAGTCTTGTCCTCCATCAGTGCCAGAGCTTTTTCACCTGCCCAAGGCACGTTCCTGACGTTTTAGTGCATGAAGCGCTCTCTCATTAATGCCCTCGTGAAGTGGTGCAGATCCAATGGCTGGGGATTTCTTTGGAAATTGAGTGGGATTTACTTCGCTGTATCTGACCCCTCGAATCTCATGTAGATTAATTTCTACTAGACCTCGCCTTTTATATAAGACCCTCTGGGGGGAATTGCTCTTTCTTATTTACATATCCCCTCGCTCAGCAGAAACTTCAAACTTTCGACACCTTAGGCATTTCCAAGGACTTCGCCAGGGTCGTGATCAAGGCATAGGGAATGATATGGCCCTGGATATGGGTGATGCAGTTGAGGCAAGGGGAACAAAGGACAAAGGTGTTCCTTTCCCTCAACCGAGTAGGCAAGATGGCCTTCCTCTTTTAACCAAGAATCGAAGCAAGCGCAGGTCGCATCAGACTTTTGGCATGACCCAGGTTGGGTCTCGCGTTGATGGTCGGGCCCCGATTGAGGTTTGCGAGGTTGCTGAACGATCGACGCTCGATTGTTGTCTTCTTCTAACGCCCAGTTATCATAAAAATGGGAGAGAATCAAGGGAACATCCCAGGATGGGGCCCTCAGGAACTCCCACCTCTTCTTCTTTCTTATCGCCGGTGCCATCCCCACGGGCTCGACTGCTACTGGGATGTGGCTGTGAATCTACCATTCCCATGAGCTTTCTCTTTTTAAAGTTAGCCTTAAAACAAGCCTGCCTCAGCCTCTTTCACCGTAGTTAGCTTTAAAAGACAAGCCACCCTCGGTCTCCTCTATTGTAGTTAGCTTTAAGAGACAAGCCATCCTCGGCCTTCTCTATTGTAGTTAGCTTTAAGAGACAAGCCATCTGATGTATGATGTATCTTTTTTTTCTTTTTTTTTTATTCAATAATAAATAATAAAGAAGGCTGTTCTTCTTACTTTACGAATCTTTTTATTTTCTCTACAATAATCACTTAATGTGCGCATTATCTTTTACCTCCAATGGGACTTTATAGTTGATGCCGTTAGTAGTAACGAAGAATTGTTACCCTAACTTTGGCAAAGCCGACGATAGCCCTTAGTCGCTATCTCTAATTAAGTTAACAATATAAGAATTACTAGGGAAATGATTGGGTACTCTGCCTCGTGGACTGTGCGAACAGCCGAGCACACTGGACTTAAATAAGTGTCTGATCTGAGGATCGTTTTTCATAGGCTTTTTTTTTTAGGTGCCTAGTTTCCCAACAGGTTTGAGTCTAAGGACCATGCAATATCTTGGTTCTGTCTAGGGCTCTTTTTTTGAAGTAGTTAGTTTCCCCATAGGCTTGAGTCCGAGGACCATGCAATACCTTGGTTCTGTCTAACACTTAGCTTTTCTGAAGTACCTAGTTTCCCCACAAGTTTGAGTCTGAGGACCATGCAATACATTCGTTCTGTCTAAGGCTTTTTTTTTTTTTTTTTGAGGTGCCTAGTTTCCCCACAGGTTTGAGTCTGAGAACCATGCAATACCTTGGTTCTGTCTAGGGCTCTTTTTTTGAAGTAGTTAGTTTCCCCACAGGCTTGAGTTCGAAGACCATGCAATACCTTGGTGTTGACACCCCATTTTGCAACCTGTATTTAACCTCACATGGAGGGTAAAAGGGGTACTTTCACCTCATAAATATGCATCTTGATTCTGGCCATTAGATCATTAATCTCATTTCACCAGAATGATCTTGATGTTGTAACGATCAAATCAACTGGTCATAAGCCCTAATCGGACCACTAGATTGAAAGTTATCATCAAGTCAAGTTTTAATGGCTAAGATGCACTATCACAAATTGAGTCTGACTATATGTGATTATGAACAATTGATTTTAATTGGTTATAAGTGTAATCAATTGGAGATCAATGATGTGTCATAATTTAATTGGTTAGGACTACATTTTATGGTGAGGTTGCATACACCTAATTAATTAGATAGTTAAATATTAATTCTTCAATGAGTAATTTGTGCAATTATCTTTTAATTAGTGTGAATTTTGAACCAATTAAGTCTGAAATTGGAGTGATTGGAGCCATTTAATGTTAATTGGGGACTAATTTGGGATCTATTAATGTTAATTGTGCTGAAACCATTTTCTAACAAATGACCTCTGCTCACTATTTCATCGATATCTCTCAGAATATTTTGAATCTGTGAATGAGGTTAATTTTTTCAGAAACTAGACATTCGGGGCTTCAATTTGAGCATAAGAATGAGACAATTACGATTAGAATTGAGTCAGATATGATTTTTTGAAGTTGGCTCCACAGGCTGTTACAGCAGTTACGAGAAAACCGAATTTTGACTTGCTCCCCACTCCCACCAATCTTTCCATTTAACACACCAGATTTTTCCCAAGGGTAAAATGAGGTCTAGGTTCATAATCCTTGTCAACCCTCATTAAATGGCCTTCCATTCATATTCCCTCCACTACTACTATATAAACCCTCCCTCTCATTCATTCTAGGCACACAAAAACCCCCTCTCTTCTCCTCTCTTGAGTTCTAGTGAAGTAGAGTAGTCTTGTCATATCTTGGTCTTCCTGAGACTCAAGATATTGAGTGAGACTCACTCTCCCTCTCCTAGTTCTTTTTTTTTTTTTCCTCCTCCCTTAGGACCTCTACCAAGAGTCTCCTCTTCCACCATATGGATTTTGCATGAAGGTAGAATCTCTTTCCCTAACTAGTTTTTTATATTTCCATGATGAGAGTTTAAGATTAAAGCATGATAGTAATCACTTAAATTCCCTTAAATATGTTTGAATGTTCTTAAATGTTCTTATGTGTTCTTCACATGTTCTTGGTTGTTCATCACATGTTCATGCATAAACACTAGTTTTGATCTTAAATCCACATCAAAAATATGAAAAACATGTTTGTTTCATAATTCTTTTAAATTCTTGAATCTAGGATATCACCATACATACACATTCACTAGAATTTAATTTTCAATCCAAATGCAATGCTTAATAAATTGGATTAGGGTTCATCACATGCACACACATTAAATTCAACATGCAAATTGATTGACATATTGGATGATATGATATGAATGTTGGCCATCATAGTCTAGAAGACCGGTTTCACCGGGCAAGGTGGGTACCTAACACCTTCCCACCTTGTAACATAGCCTCCGAGCTTAGATCAAGGGTTAGTAGATCAAATGCTTATCCATGTAATTTTCGATTTTTAGATTGTAACTAGGAAACAAAGCCATGTACTTTATCTTAGATTGTATCTAGGACCAAAGCCATGTAATTTTCCTATGATCAATGTAAATTTCAAATTAATAAAATGAGGAATTTTTTTATTATGGTTTTCTTATTTTTCTAATAATTAAATAAGTGACGACTCCATTGTAAAACCCTTAATCTAAAGGGGAAAATATAACTAGTCGAACCTCCATTTTGAGAGGCAATAACACGACTCCACCCATTCACGTGGGTTTGGCCCAACATTCCTATAAAAAAAGGGGGCCGGTGGTGCGGTCTCTCACAGTGGCGACTCCACTGGGGATATTGAGGGCTAAGCTTAAATTAGGTTATGGTGGCCAACAATGTCATTGTTTGTTTATTGCTTTTTTATATATAATATGTCTAATATGTCATTATATTTGCATGTCATGCATCATTTGCTTGAATGAAATTTATTTTGTTTGTGTGCTAGCCCGGAAGCCCGGTAGTATTAACCGTGGATTGTGGTCTTCCTGAGACTCACATACCCAGCGGTGAACCTACCACCCACCGCGACAAGGATCATCATGGTTACGCCATGGTGGTTCATAGGGACAAACTGTATCGTTTGGACCAACGCAGCGCTCCTGGCGTCACAAGTTGGGAGGTACGACGTCCTAGCTTGTGGGGACCTTTAACCTACATTCTACCCATGTTGTAATGACCCATAGAACCTATCTTTAGGTCGGTCCATGTAAATTGCATTTCATTACGCATTTGTTTGGCCGTTGTTTGAACCATGATGACTTAAGTCCAACGCTTGAGCTCATCATGATTGTTTGAACCTTGTATGTTGTGAATTAACTCAAACCCAAAAGCCTATGATTGAACTCTACTCGGTAGTGAAGCCCAAAATTGTTTCTTGAATGAGTCTAAGCCCAACACTTAAGCCCATCGAAGGTGTATAGACATGATCAACATTGAAGGCCAAAAGCTTACAAGATGCATGCCTTCCAAGTGTAAGCCCAAGCCATTTCAAGCAAATATCAAAAGATCAAAATCAAGGTTCAAGCCTTCCAAGTGCAAGCTCAAGCCATTTCATCACAATCAAGGTTCAAGCATCCTAAATGGACCAAGAAGAAGCAAGTGGCCTAACTTTGCCTCACTCCACATTTGGTTTGCAACATCATGGTTAAGCTTAAAGTTTGTTTGTTTATTCCATGTTTCTATGTTTTTTTTAATTCAAAATTTTCATGTAGCATTTAATGAGCTTTGTTTTTGTATATATAAAATAAAAACAAAAAAAAAAATTTCAAGATTTCCAAATCTTTCCCAAAAAAAAAAAAAGAGAAAAATTTCAAATGAAAAAAATCTTTGTACTAGGGGCATTGGACTTCCTAGTGACTTTTTCAAAAAACCCTTTTTTTTTTTTAAGATTTCAAGATTCTTTAAAGTCTTCTTTTCAAAGTGGTACATGAGAATCCCTTGGACAAAAATTTTTCTAAATTGTGATGTTTAAAGGCTTGAACAATCAACTTGTATTGAGAAAGGATTAATTTCATTTGATCCATGTAAAAACTTTTGCTTTGAATAAAAGAAGAAATGGTCTTACAAGGCAATCAAAAAAAATCTATCCATCAGAAAATTCAAAAAGCTCATGCATTCATTCCAAATTTCTGAAAACTTTTGTCTCCAATAGAGCATTTATACTTTTTCTTTTAAGATGAATTTATTAAAAGAGCTTAAGTTACTGTGCTTACAAGCAAGCATTACTAGGGATAGGAGGCCATCGTTGGTTAAACAAGATTTTTCCCTAATACCTAGAACGATCATTATCCATCGCTAGCCCATTTGAGCCATTAAACACTTAGCCTCTTTTTTGCATGAACCCACTAAAATCTAAACCTAGGGTGGGAAAAACCAAAATATGCATGCTTTAATCTCATGTTGAGGAGGAGTCAACCTTGTTGCTTTGAAGCTAATTCATAAATCTCTCCTAGAAGACATGAAAGACAAGAAGAGAATTCATTAGGCTAAAGATAAGAGATCATCAAAGAAAAATGAGCTTTCACTCAATCAAGAAAAGAGAAATAAAATTCCATCAATGTAAGAGAAAAAATGTGCATCAAGTTTGAAGAGCCTACAATTCATCATGCCAAGAAGAATACAAGATTCATCTAAAAGAGAGCTCATCAAAAAAGGAAAAGATTTATCAAGCACAAAAGGTGCAAGTGCATTGAAGCAAGAAAAAAGTCTAGAGAGTGCATCAAAATGATCGAAAATCTTTAAGCTGAGGAAAACAATAAAGGCAAAAGATCCCAAAAAAAAAAAAAAAGTTCATTCAATCAAAAGATGAAAGATAAAAAAAAAATAAAAAAAAAAAAAGAAAAAAAAAAGAAAAAAAAAAAGAGCCTGCTAGGCTAAAACCCCAAAAGGGCGGTCTAGGCAAAAGCTAGGACAAAAAAAAAAAAAAAAAAGCGCCCGCTAGGCTGAAAACCCAAAAGGGCGGTCTAGACAAAAGTTAGAGCCAAAGAAAAGAAAAAAAGAGCCCACTAGGCTAAAAACCCAAAAGGGCGGTTTAGGCAAAAATTAGGGCCAAAGAAAAGAAGAAAAGAAAAGAAAAGAAAAAAAATTGAAAAATCCTACCAAGTTGGAAACTTAAGGATGCAACCTAAAAAGAGAAGAATTTTACAAGATAAAAGTCTAGAGGTACGATTCAAGGGGATGAGCATAAAAACAAATGTTGATACAAGTGATCAATGAAGACTAGTGAGAAGATGGCAAAGAAGAAATGGGAAAACTTCTCCAATACTTGATTTTTGAGTAATGCATACTTGGGGGAACATCATAGGGAATTTTGAGCCTTTTTATATCATTCACTTCATAACCTAAACCCGGCCTACATTACAACCTATGAATAAGACCCCCTTGAAGTCTTGCTAATTGTAGGCACATCTTAAATTCTAATAATATTTTTCTCTTGAATTAAAAAGGAAAAGTGCTTAAAATTGTTACCCCACAGAATGATATGTCCGAGGACAAAATTTCTCAAATTCTCAAATCCTCAAAATGACTCAAAAAAACTTCCAAATCTGGAGCACTCTCCTTGTTTGCACCCAACAATGTGATTCATAAATATTATCACATTTCATTTCTTGATTGCCTTTGGAGACTTAATCTGACGATGTTCAAAAAGATGAAGCAAATTTGATTACATGAGTTTAATGATCTTGATCCTTCCTAATCAAAGAGATTTGTTTGATTCTTAAACACTTTGATTTGCCAAAATGGTTGTTCAAAGGACCACCTCTTGTTCATAAAAATTAAAAATTAAAAAAAAAATCATTCTTTTTCAAAATCCAGTTCTCTTGAACTACGTCTTGACCTGATCCTCTCCGAGAGAGGTACATAGGCAGCCTTTCAAAGGCCCGGTCCCAATCATCCAAACAACCTTGTGGAGCAAAGTCAAAACAATGTGACAAAATTGTTTGGGTGCAAGTTAGACCAAGCCCATTTGTTTTAATCAATCATGCTTAAACTTGGGGCATTGGCCTATTTATGCGAATGTGTCCTTCTCGCATGAAAGCATGTTTTCATTTGAGGCACCAATCCATTTTTTGGAAGCATGTCTACACTAATGGCAATGGCCAAAAATGTTTTCATGATAACTAGTTTCTAACAAGCTAGAGAAAGAAAGCCATTTTGTAGGAACTAATGATGACGGACTGTGATCTTCTTTCATGTTCCCCAATGGTCGCAACATCAAATAAACTCAGCTTCAATCTAAGCATGGAATATGCCTCAAACTAGGGGCATTGGGAATTAAGCAAGGCTTATCCAGCAATCCACATCAACTTCTAGCCAAAGTTGTTCTCATTCAAAGGATAAGTTTTTCAAAAAAAAAATCATCATGAATAAATCTTCATCACTTTTACTCCATCATCATCTTCATCTTCTTCACTTTTTGATAATGAACAAATCTTCAAATCTCAAAAAAAAAAAAAAAAAAAAAAAAAAAAAAAAAATTTCCATATCTTTCCAAAAAGAAAAAAGAGAGAGAAAAAAAAAAAGGATTCTCAAAAAAGCCTTGGGACTGGGGGCATTGGGCTCGTACTTCTTAGGTTGCTTTAAAAAAATAAAAATAAAAAATTCAAAATTTTCAATTCCTTTAAAAAATTCAAGATTTCCAATCTTTTCCAAAAAAAAAAAATCTTCATTAAATTCTTCTTCAGGAACAGAAAGCTATGATCCTCTTCCATATTCTCCAGTGGGGCAAAATCAAGTCAACTATCTACCCTCAGCATTCATTGAAGCAAGGAATATGTCCTAAACTAGGGGCATTTGCCAGGTATGCCGAATTCTTTTCAATGAATAACTCTGTTACTAATTGAAAATATTTATTTTGCAGGTACTAGGGTAAAAGGCCCATACACATCGGCATGAGCCAAGATCCAAAAATCCTAGGTCTCTGAAAACATGAGCCAGGATCCAGAACCTTTGGTCCTCTAAAAACATGAGCCAAAGCCCAAAAACCCTTGGTCCTCTGGAAAACATGAGCCAAGATCCAAAAATCCTAGGTCTCTGAAAACATGAGCCAGGATCCAAAACCTTTGGTCCTCTGAAAACATGAGCCAAAGTCCAAAAAACCCTTGGTCCTCTGGAAAACATGAGCCAAGATTCAAAAATCCTAGGTCTCTGAAAACATGAGCCAAGATCCAAAACCTTTGGTCCTCTGAAAACATGAGCCAAAGCCCAAAAAACCCTTGGTCCTCTGCAAAACATGAGCCAAGATCCAAAAATCCTAGGTCTCTGAAAACATGAGCTAGGATCCAGAACCTTTGGTCCTCTGAAAACATGAGCCAAAGCCCAAAAAACCCTTGGTCCTCTGAAAACACGAGCCAAGACCCAAAAATCCTAGGTCTCTGAAAACATAAGCCAGGATCCTTGGTCTTCCATTTTTTTTCCTTTTTTGACCTCAGGTAAGCATGTCTTGTACTTATTCAAAAAATAAAAAATAAATAAAAATTCATGCATGAACTATGTTTGGACCTGATCTTCCCACCAAGAGGTACGTAGGCAATCTCCCTCAAGATTCGGTCCACATTTTGATCCATAACATGACGTTCTGCATTTTCATCTACATGCATCATACATTCACCACGGTTAAATACTGATTGCAAAGTTAGGTGTCTCTTTCATACATTGACATTCGCTTTTCAAGCTCTGCCAATGAGGGGCATTCTGTTGACACCCCATTTTGCAATCCGCATTTAACCTCACATGGAGGGTAAAAGGGGTACTTTCACCTCATAAATATGCATCTTGATTCTAGCCATTAGATCCTTAATCTCATTTCACCAAAATGATCTTGATGTTGTAACGATCAAATTAACTGGTCATAAGCCCTAATCGGACCACTAAATTGAAAGTTATCATCAAGTCAAGTTTTAATGGCTAAGATGCACTATCACAAATTGAGTCCGACTATATGTGATTATGAACAATTGATTTTAATTGGTTATAAGTGTAATCAATTGGAGATCAATGATGTGTCATAATTTAATTGGTTAGGACTACATTTTATGGTAAGGTTGCATACACCTAATTAATTAGATAGTTAAATATTAATTCTTCAATGAGTAATTTGTGCAATTATCTTTTAATTAGTGTAAATTTGGAACCAATTAAGTCTGAATTTGGAGTGATTGGAGCCATTTAATGTTAATTGGGGACTAATTTGGAACCTATTAATGTTAATTGTGCTGAAACCATTTTCTAACAAATGACCTCTGCTCACTATTTCATCAATATCTCTTAGAATATTTTGAATCTGTGAATGAGGTTAATTTTCCCAGAAACTAGACATTTGGGGCTTCAATTTGAGCACAAGAATGAGACAATTCCGATCAGAATTGAGTCAGATATGATTTTTTGAAGTTGGCTCCATAGGCTGTTACAGCAGTTACGGGAAAACAGAATTTTGGCTTGCTCCCCACTCCCACCAATCTCTCCATTTAATGCACCAGATTTTTCCCAATGCTAAAATGAGGTCTAGGTTCAAAATCCTTGTCAACCCTCATTAAATGGCCTTCCATTCATATTTCCTCCACTACTACTATATAAACCCTCCCTCTCATTCATTCTAGACACAAAAAACCCCCTCTCTTCTCCTCTCTTGAGTTCTAGTGAAGTAGAGTAGTCTTGTCATATCTTGGTCTTCCTGAGACTCAAGATATTGAGTGAGACTCACTCTCCCTCTCCTAGTTTTTCTTTTTTTTTTCCTCCTCCCTTAAGACCTCCACCAAGAGTCTCCTCCTCCACCTTATGGATCTTGCATGAAGGTAGAATCTCTTTCCCTAACTAGTTTTTAATGTTGCCATAATGAGAATTTAGGATTAAAGCATGATAGTAATTATTTAAATTCCATTGAATATGTTTGAATGTTCTTATATGTTCATATGTGTTCTTCATATGTTCTTGGTTGTTCATCACATATTCATGCATATCACTAGTTTTGATCTTAAATCCACATAAAAAATATGAAAAACATGTTTATTTCATAATTTTTTCAAATTCTTAAATCTAGGATATCACCATACACACACATTCACTAGAATTTAATTTTCAATCCAAATGCAATGCTTAATAAATTGGATTAGGGTTCATCACATGCACACACATTAAATTCAACATGCAAATTGATTGATATATTGGATGATATGATATGAATGTTGGCCACCATAGTCTAGAAGATCGGTTTCACCGGGCAAGGTGGATGCTTAACACCTTCCCACTTTGTAACATAGCCTCCGAACTTAGATCAAGGATTAGTAGATCAAGTGCTTATCCATGTAATTTTCAATTTTTAGATTGTAACTAGGAAAGAAAGCCATGTACTTTATCTTAGATTGTATCTAGGACCAAAGCCATGTAATTTTCCTATGATCAATGTAAATTTCAAATTAATAAAATGAGGAATTTTTTTTAATTATGGTTTTCTTATTTTTCCAATAATTAAATAAGTTGCAACTCCATTGTTAGACCCTTAATCTAAAGGGGTAAATATAACTAGTCGAACCTCCATTTTGAGAGGCAATAACACAACTCCACCCATTCACGTGGGTTTGGCCTAACATTCCTATAAAAAAGGGGGCCGGGAGCGCGGTCTCTCACACTTGGTTCTGTCTAACACTTAGCTTTTCTGAAGTACCTAGTTTCCCCACAAGTTTGAGTCCGAGGACCATGCAATACCTTGGTTCTGTCTAAGGCTTTTTTTTTCTTTTTTTCTTTTTTGAGGTGCCTAGTTTCCTCACAGGTTTGAGTCCGAGGACCATGCAATACCTTGGTTCTGTCTACGGCTCTTTTTTTGAAGTAGTTAGTTTCCCCACATGCTTGAGTCCGAGGACCATACAATACCTTGGTTCTGTCTAACACTTAGCTTTTCTGAAATACCTAGTTTCCCCATAAGTTTGAGTCCGAGGACCATGCAATACCTTGGTTCTGTCTAGGGCTTTTTCCCGAGCACCTTAAAAGGCTCAGCCCCGAATGCACCACTATAGCATAAGGTAGCAGTTTTTGAGACTTGCTCTACTTCGCATGTGTGGTAGTAGTTATGGAGTGTTAACTTTCCCTTAGCATCTGGTTCGAGGACTGCAGACATGACTAAGGTTCGCATTTAAACACATAGCCTAGGTGCCTTAAAAGGCTCAGCCCTGAGTTCACCACCATAGCATGAGGGAGCAGTTTTTGGGACTTGCTCTACTTTGCATGTGTGGTAATAGTTATGGAGTGTTAACTTCCCCTTAGCATCTGGTCCAAGGACTGCAGACATGACTAAGGTTCGCATTTAAACACATAGCCCAGGTGCCATAAAAGGCTCAGCCCCGAGTGCACCACCACAGCATGAGGTAGCAGTTTTTGGGACTTGCTCTACTTCGCATGTGTGGTAGTAGTTATGGAGTGTTAACTTCCCCTTAGCATCTAGTCCAAGGACTGTAGACATGACTAAGGTTCGCATTTAAACACATAGCCCAGGTGCCTTAAAAGGCTCAGCCCCGAGTGCACCACCACAGCATGAGATAGCAGTTTTTAGAACTTGCTCTACTTCGCATGTGTGGTAGTAGTTATGGCCGCCAAAATGGCCTTCTCCACTGATGGGAGCTTGATCTTGCCATGTTTAACTGTTGCACTTGCCAACGCACAAGCTATTCTGACAAACGGCACCAATTGTAAGGGCTAGGTTTTATTCTCGAGCGAGGCGGGATTTCAGGATTTTCACCCCACTAAGGGCTGACCTTGTAGTGTAAGGCTTAACACCTTAATCCCACCTTGGCAAGAGAAGCACCCCGGTACAATGAATTTATAGAGTATGGGTTCAAGAAGTAGGCCCTAATAAGGATTGCAACAACTAAACATGGTAGTGACTGGGTTGGACGACAAGAACATAAGCTAAAGCGTAAGATGTGGTTCCTCGGCCCTCCTCATAGGGGCTGGAAGTTCTTACTCCTTCTTTAGTGCTAGGTTACAGAGATGATACCAATAGTCCCACCTTTCTTGCCTCATTCTCTTTCTAGAGGGCTTCTTACATTATATATTTCTTTTCAGTTAATCCTAACTCTACATTTGTCAACCAGGCAGGTCACTATTCGAGTGCTTGTCCCATCAGCCATTTTTCCATCCTTCTATGAGTTGCAGTTACCAAGGCTGCAGTGTTCAAGGGTTATTTCCTTATTAATGCTGCCAGAATGCCAGCGATAGGCATTTAATGTGGAGATGATAGTTTATCTCAGGTTTGCTCTTCCCCCGTCCTCCTATGATCGGCACATTATACTCGTTCTTTCTCTTGGAGCGCTCTGGGAAGCTGCCTTTGATGGGGTGTTGACTCTCCCTCCCTGGTTGAGGTCCGCCGAAGACATAGTTATCCTTGGCGGTTCTCCTGGGTGATCCAGACTTTTTGCGTCATCTTTGGCAGTTTCTTTCTCCTCGGCATGGGCCTTGGGCTTGGTACGAAGTGGGCTAGGGTTACTTAATTCTTTGGCCCCACACATACAATCACGGATTGAATGAAAAACAGTCCTGAAAAACTGAACTTCATAAACCTTGACAGATGCCCTAGCTGTCGAGCTGCTGTTGAGCCACGGGCTTCAATAGCTCTATAGGGCTTGATAGATAGCTAGCTGTTGAGCTTTAATGAACAGCATTTCTCACACTTGAATCTTGGACTGACTTGCGTGCCTTCAACACTTGTTCTTGAAACAAAGTTTTTTGAAGTATTAGACACATCCTAAATCTATCCAAATACAAGTAAAGTGTGTTTTGTCAAAGGATTAGCCAATTACATAAAATAGTGACATATGTTCCTAACAAGTGAATCACATATGTCCTAACAACTTTAAACAAAACTCATCAAGGCATCTTAATGTGAAACAGAAATAATAGATTGCATACATTTAATAAGAAACATGTATATAAAGATAGAAAAAAAACAACACATGGAGAGATAAGTGAAAGAACATACATCAAGATATATATAAATCAAATATAAATACAATGTATGTCAAAATGGTCACAAGACCAATATACAAAAGATATAATGTATCTAAAGTAGAAAGAAAAGAAAAGATACAAACAAGTCCTCACTACATCCCTCAACATATGAACAATCCCCCTATCTCCTAAACTAACCCTCCCCCTATGAGTATGACTACTCTCATCTCAAAACTACTCCCCATTTTTGTCAAGAGTGATAAAGGGGTAAGTACATAAAGTAGACATCTCATCATCACTAGGCGAGCTATCATCATCATCCTCAGCATCATCAGCACTGCCGGAGCCATCATCATTTGCATCCTCAAAAGCTGGCGGAGATGGAGAGGAAGCCATTGTGAAACCACCCATCACAACCTGTTGTTACGCGATACGACCGACACGGGTGTTCACCTAACACAACTCATCACTGAGAGTGTCAAGGCGAGCATCCATGCACATAAGCTGTGCCATGATGGCCTCAAAAGTCACTCCACTCACTGAAGAAGAAGGAGTAGAGGTGGATGGATCGATAGAAGACAGAAGAGCTGCTGTCTGCATCTGGGTCTGGGGCTGCCTCGAGTGAAGCTGTGCAAGACTCTGCTTCATGGTAGCGATGTCAATGGCACACATATTCGAGAAGTGGGGAGACTCAGGATAGGAGACGGAAAAATGGCGAAAGAGTCTCATGATAGCAGAAGGAAAAATGAGCTTATCACGAGTCGTCGTGTCCTTATAGTCATCTATAAAGGAGAGTATAAAGTGTGAAGGGAAGTCAATAGTAAGTCCTTCAATAAGGGATAACAAAAACCGAGCACGAGGCTCTGTGATAGTATTATAGCGAGACAACAGATGAAGAACAAATGCCATCACCATGTTAAGGAATCTCAGACCTTTAGCAAAGGCTCAACAAGGGTTGTTTTGACGGTCACCCCAAGATGATGGTGTCTCACAGAATAAAGACGCAAGTTCATCTTTGGACACTGTCCTTAGACACTCAGAACCAGGGTAATCAGGATGCGTTACCATAGGGATGTGTAGTACCTCAGAAACAATCTCCGGAGTAACTACCATGCGTATACCTTGAACGCAAGTAAAAAACTGAGGTATAGAGTAATCAAATCCATGCATATTAGAGTAGAACTCTTGTATGATCACGAAAGGGCACGTGACCGGGACGCCACAAAGTGACTCCTAACCCTTATTGTGGATGACAGTAGGTAGGTCAGTGTTAGAGAAGTCTGACAGAATGACTTGGCATTCCGAATGAATGTCGCGTCGTGAAAAGTTCTCCAAGAAGTCTGATTTGACCTTCTTATCATGGAACCGAACGTGAGAGGGAGTGGGGTCAGATAGGGAAGAAGAAGAAGATGCCTTGGAACGAAGAAGGTTCCGGGACATTGTAGATTTACGTTTAGGTGCTATGACGCAACTAACATAAGAGGGAGAGAAAGAGAGATAGAGAGGGAGACAATCAGAAAAGTACCAACAACAAATATATCAAAATATATAGAATTGAAGGTACGTATGCATGAAAATGCATGAACATGTGACATGCAAATATAAATTCATCATGGGCTCAGCCCAATCTAAACCCACCACCACACAACATAGCAATAAGGTAAACACACATCTAAATGCATGAAACATTGTTATAATGCGAGTGTGACGCGATGCATGAGGTTTTAAACTTATTTAAGCAACACCCATCCCAAAAATTGCACAAAACCTTTATCAATTTTGAAAAACCCCAAAATTTTTCAAACAACCCGAAACCTAGATCTAAATGCTTGAAATGCATGAAGAATGAGAGATAAATAGGTCATAGCAAGTGATTAAAAGCAAGAACAGGCCGAAAATCATGTGGAGTGAAGGTTTGGAGAGAGAAAAGTGAGTTTGGGAGGTGAAAAGCTTGAAATCTATCGAGAGAGATCGAGGGAATGAGATCTAAAATCGCGATGCCTCCTTATATAGAAATCTCATAAAGCTCGATCAATTGAGAGCTGTCGAGAAGATATCGAGCTTTAAAAAGGCATGTTTCAACTATTGAAGAGCTAACAAGGAGCTATCGAGGATCAAGCAAGAGGTTTTCTCAACAAAGAAGCTCGATTGATCGAGGTAGCTATCAAGTAGCTATCGAGGAGACAGAAATTTTCTTGATTGATCGAACTAGCTATCGAGAGCTATCAAGAATGCGATAAGAAAAAGATGAAGGTTTTCGATAGATAGCTTATCTGTCAAAAGGTATTGAGAATCTATCGAGATTGCTTAAAAACAGTTTTTCAAAGAAGAGAAAAACACAGATATGAATGCAATTAAGTATGCTAATTAAACATAGATCTAAACAACATTTTAAACTCTCAAAAACTTCTCTCAACAATAAAAATGATGTGCATTTAGATCCAAAACACGCACACACACACACACACACACACAATATGTCTAACTAATTTTATGTTTCAACAACAAGTTAAGACAGTTTAGTGAGCATACATAAACAATTCCTTGTGATGGCCAAATCACATTGTACCAGCACATATATTAAAAATAGCAAAGAATATTGCGTGTTGTGTGTGAAAAACATCACAAAATTACATAAGTGTCTAAATGTTATGATGATTTGAGATATGAGAAAATCACTTTAACTCACACACAATCATAACTGTTTGATGGGGACTATCACTTTCGAGGTACATCCTATAACTCTCACATCTCCTAGAATACACGCTTGCAATCATATATAAAGCATTTTCATCTTTTTGCTTTTATTTTTCTTTGCATATTTTTCTTTTAAGCAAACCATGCACGGGCATATAAGAGAGAGAAAAGAAATACTCAATTATGTTAAGCATTTGACATTCCACTTTTGCTATGCCGAAGCATACAAATGTCATTTCATGATTAGCGGGCAACAGTGGTAAGATTGTTATTTATGCATTTCTCTTAGAATTTTCTAGTCCTTCCCCTCAAAAAGAGTGATACAAGTGTTAAGTACAAAAGATCACTTAATCTTACTCATCACAAACACGAGCCACAAAGCTCACTTGCTTAGTTGTGCATAAAGATGCTCATTTAAGCTACAAAAGATACAAAGTTTAGAAAACTTTGTTTCAATGGCCATCTAAAGTACACAAGTACCGATGTATACAAACACATACTATTTTTGTATGTTTCAAATTTTTTTTTATTATATGAAAAAAAAATAAGGCAAAACTGAAAACTAACCAAACAAAAACATGTTAAACAAAACAAAGCAGTGCATAAAACAAGACTAACTCAAAACTAGAAAGCAAAACATACAAATAATGCAAAACCAAAAACGAGAAGTGGAAAGGGAGAAAAAGTGACAAAATCACTTGGACCCCTTTTTCCTTCCACACCTTGGAAAACCCTTTCCGTTTAGTAAACCCTTGATTTGGCAGTGAGGGGTAGGGGTGGCAAAATTGGCCACGACCCGCGAACCTGACACGACACGACATGAAATTAGTAGGTTATGGGTTGAGGCTTAATGGGTTCGTATCATATCCGGGTTGACACGACGGACCCGTTTGACAAATAGTTTGGGTTAGTGTCCAACCTATGGAACCCGTTTGACTTGTTTAATTAAATGAATTTTACCAATATACCCTTCAAACCTTATGTATATAAACTTATTAGTTGTTATGGTTTATTTTCTTTGACATATTGTGTTGATTATTTGTGATATTGAGATATGCTTTAGTTTTGAATTATTATTTGTGATGCAGTTAATCATTAGTTCTGAATTTTATATGTAAAATATTTATTTGTTTGTTTTTTCATAAATTTTTTTCTTCATTTTGATAAAACCTGATAAACAAGTCGACATGACTGACCCATTTAATAAATGGGTCGTGTTAGGATTGAGGAATCTTGACTCGTTTAATAAAAATGTCGGGTTAGTGTTGACCTATATAGTTGGATATGCATAAGTTGACACAACACGAACCCAATACACGAACATGAATTACAGCCCCTAGTGAGGGGGAAGTGTTAGGACATATGTGTCACTTGTTAGGAACATATGTCACTATTTTATGTAATTGGCTAATCCTTTGACAAAACGCACTTCACTTGTAATTGGGTAGATCTAGGATGTATTTAATACTTTAAGAAACCTTGTTTCAAGCTCAAGTATTGAAGGCATGCAAGTCTGTCCAAGATTCAAGTGTGAGAAGTGTTGTTCATTAAAGCTCAATAGCTAGCTCGACAGCTAGCTATCTATCGAGACCTGCAGAGCTGTTGAAGCCCATGGCTCGACAGCAGCTCGACAGCTAAGGTATCTGTGGAGGTTTATGAAGTTCAGTTTTTTAGAACTATTTTTCATTTAATCCGTGATTGTATGTTTGGGCTTTCCTTTCTCACAACCCTAGACATATAAAAGGATTATTTTAAGGGCGGTCAAAGGTGGAACAAGTTGCACAAGTATTGAGCAAAGTTTGTAATACTTTAAGAAACCTTGTTTCAAGCTCAAGTGTTGAAGGCATGCAAGTCTGTCCAAGATTCAAGTGTGAGAAGTGTTGTTCATTAAAGCTCAATAGCTAGCTCGACAGCTAGCTATCTATCGAGACTTGCAGAGTTGTTGAAGCCCATGGCTCGACAGCAGCTCGACAGCTAAGGTATCTGTGGAGGTTTATGAAGTTCAGTTTTTTAGAACTATTTTTCATTTAATCCGTGATTGTATGTTTGGGCTTTCCTTTCTCACAACCCTAGACATATAAAAGGATTATTTTAAGGGCGGTCAAAGGTGGAACAAGTTGCACAAGTATTGAGCAAAGTTTGTTCAAGCAAATCATGATCGGAGCCTAATTTGCCCTAGTTCATCTTTCTTGTGAAGAAGTTGTTGTATTTTTACACCATAGGGTTTTGTAACCAAGCATTTTCTGGATCTTCATCGTGTGATGAACTGAAGAATTTTGCAACCAACAACCTTCTCTAGTTGGTGATTAAAGTCGCGTACTAGGAGCCGTGTATTACAAGGAGAGATTGTTACTACAAAACAAGTCCAATTAGGTATTGGGGTAAGGGTTCAACTGTAAGTTCGTATAAAGTACTCGAATTCCTTTACTTGTAATCGCTTGTTGTGATAATAAAGGATTCTCAGGAGTGGTGACCTTAAAATCACCTAGTGGGGTTTTTCCCGTGTAAGTTTTTCCCATTCGTAAACAAATCACCGTGTCAATTTATTTTCCGCTGCATATTTATTTTAATTGGTGATTTGTTTGTGCTACCACGCGCTGCATGTTAATTTGATTAATTAATAAACTTTGCTAATTAATCAATTAATTCATCACAAGGGGTCAATACGTTTTTGGCCTTTCAAGTGGTATCAGAGCAGGCACACTATGATTAGGGTTAATCCTTGTGTGTGATCCATTGACCCTTGTTTGTCATGGATAGAGGGCAATCTCTTATTATACCTCCATTGTTTGATGGTACTAACTATGCATACTGGAAAGTATGCATCAGAGCTTTCTTGCAGTCTGTAGATGAGAAGGTGTGGCAAGCTGTGGAGATAGGCTGGACTAAGCTAAAGGAAGCGCCAGCTGATTGGGATGATGCTAAGATCAAGGCGGAAAATTTCAACAGCAGAGCATTGAATGCCTTATTCAGTGCAGTCACCAATGAGGAGTTCAAAAAGATATCCTCCACTGAAACTGCAAAGGAAGCATGGACCATTCTCTAGACAACCTATGAAGGAACAAAGGCTGTCAAGGACTCAAAGCTTCAAAGGCTCACTACTAACTTCGAAGAGATAAAGATAGAGGAGGATGAGTCATTCAATGAGTTTTATGCCAAGCTTAAGGACATAGTGAACTCAGCTTTTAATCTTGGGGAAACCATTCCTAAACCCAAGATTATGAGAAAGGTGCTTAGATCTCTACCCGAGAAATTCCATGCCAAGTTCTCCGCGATCGAGGAATCAAAGGACATTGATAAGATTCCGTTAACAGAGCTGGTTGGTAATTTGCTAACCTATAAGCTAGGTTTAACAAGAATTGGCAAGTCAAGTAAGAGCAAGAGCATGGCACTGAAGGCCAAAAGCAGTGATACTGTTGAGTCTTCAGATGATGAAGATTCTAAGATGAAGTCTTACATCACCAGGTAATTCAAGAAGTTCATGAAGAATGCCAATGCAAAGGGCTTCGACAAGGACCGTAGACAGTCAAGTTCTTTTCAGTCTAAGAACCAAGACAAAAGGAACTAGGGATGGCGGTCAGTACACTGTTCCCTTAATACCAAAGTGATTTGGGTGTCAAGGTTTTGGTCACATGAAACAAGAGTGCCCTACATATCTCAAGACCATTGGAAAGAGCAAGGCACTTGCTGCTACTTTAAGCGACACTAAGTCTGAAGATGATTCTGACAATGAGGATGACAGAATCCTGAATGCCTTTACTGCCACTGTCAATCCTACTGAAGGGATTGTTGAAGATGTGGATGAAGAAAAGGAAATGGTGGAGTCCAAGTTTGAGAAGATGGATGAACAAGATGACATCCAAACAGACTATACAAAGTTATACAAGGTCTTAGAAAATCATGAGAAATTGTATAGGTTGACCACCAAGAAGTTTAGTGATGTGGAGCTTGAGCGTGAAGAGCTTTCAACAAAGTTTGATGAAGCCAATCAAACTATTAAAGCACTAAGATTTTAGAATAACTTTTTGGCTGAGAAGATCAAGAAACTTAAGGCAGAACCGTTCCAAGTCAGAGCTCAGCTAGAAAGGACTTCAAGTGCTAAACTCGATGAAATGCTCAATCTTCAGAAATCTGCTTCTGATCGAACCGGTTTGGGGTATGATTTCTCTCTTTCTAATATTGCTTCTACTAGTACTATTGTTTTTATTCCTCCTAGTAATAATGTTGAAATTAAAAATACTAATGTCAAAACTTATTTAACTAGTGAGAACATAGACAAGGGTAAATCTATCTTAGGAGCACCCCCTAAGTAGGATAAGAAAGAAGCTAAAAACCCTAGGGCTAAGAAAGCTAACTCTTAAAAGTCTAAACAGAAGAAGCAGCATCTTTGTCATCACTATGGAGCAGCCAGTCATACTCGACCTAATTGCTATAAGTGGTTAGCCACTCAACAAAGCAATGGCATGATCGCATCGGGAAACCAGAATCAGTTTCCATCCTCTTTTGCTCCTCTTGGAGATCTTCTCAAAGCCCTCAAGTTCCTTTCGAACTTGAACGGTTTCAATTCTTCTCCCTCACCACCAGATCAAGGATTTGCTAGACGGAAAGGTTCTTCCAAGGTGTGGGAGGAAAAGGGCTCCAAGTGATTCTATCACTTTTTCTCTCTCTCTCCTCTTTTTTTTTTTTTTTTTATTTGCATTACTTGTGTGTTTTGCTTTCAAGTTTTGAGTCAGTCTAGTTTTTATGCTTTGCTTTGTTTAACATGTTTTTGTTTGTTTTCAGTTTTGTTTATTTTGTTTTTGATATAAAAATTTAAAAAAATTGAAAAATTAGAAAATACAAAAATAGTGTGTGTTTTGTGTACATTGGTACTTGTGTACTTTAGATGGCCATTGAAACAAAGTTTTCTAAACTTTGTATCTCTTGTAGCTTAGATGAGCATCTCTATGCACAACTAAGTAAGTGAGCTTTGTGGCTTGTGTTTGTGATGAGTAAGATTAAGTAATCTCTCGTACTTAACACTCGTATCACTCTTTTTGACGGGAAGGACTAAAAAATCCTAAGAGAAAGGCATAAATAACCATCTCACCACTGTTGCCCGTCTTGGGTATTTCTTTTCTCTCTCTTATATGCCCATGCATGATTTGCTTAAAAAGAAAAATATGCAAAAAAAAAATAAAAAGCAAAATGAATAAAAATGCTTTATATATGATTGTAAGCGTGTATTCTAGGAGATGTGGGAGTTATAGGATGTACCTCGAAGGTAATAGTCCCCATCAAACAGTTATAAATGTGTGAGTTAAAATGATTTTCTCATATCTCAAATCGTTATAACATGTATACACTTATGCAATCTTATAATGTTTTTCACACACAACACGCAATATTCTTTGCTACTCTTGATACATGTGTAGATACAATGTGATTTGGCCATCACAAGGTTTACATGTGTTAATGTATGCTCACTAAACTGTCTTAAATTGTTTTTGAAATATAAAATTGGTTAAACTTGTATAGTGTGTGTGTGTGTGTGTGTGTGTGTTTTGGGATCTATGTGCTTAACATTTTTTTTTTTTTTTTGTTGAGAGATGATTTTGGGAGTTCAAAATGATGTTTGGATCCTTAGTTGAGTTGCATGCTTGAATGCATTCATATATGTGTTTTTCTCCTATTGAAAAACTATTTTTAAGCAATCTCGACAACTCAAGAATGGTTTCTACAAGATTAAAAGCTGAGTTAACTATGTCCTTAAGCTTGGCATAGAACTTATCATCTTGATCTCTTCAAAGCTTGTAGTGAGCCTCTGAAGTTTTGAATCCTTGACGGCCTTGGTTCTTTCATAGGTTGTCTGGAGAATGGTTCATGCTTCCTTAGCAATTTCAGTGGAGGATATCTTCTTGAATTCCTCATTAGTGATTGCACTGAATAGAGCATCCAGTGCCCTGCTGTTGAAGTTTGCCGCCTTGATCTTAGCATCATCCCAATTAGCCGA
Source organism: Quercus gilva (assembly GCA_023621385.1). Taxonomy (NCBI): domain Eukaryota; kingdom Viridiplantae; phylum Streptophyta; class Magnoliopsida; order Fagales; family Fagaceae; genus Quercus; species Quercus gilva. The sequence goes on from CM042478.1 coordinate 14,863,300, forward strand.
CGCTTCGGTAGGCTTGGTCAAACCTATCTCCACAACTTGCCACACTTTCTCATCTGAAGACTACAAGAAAGCTCTCATGCGTACTTTCCAGTATGCATAGTTAGTGCTATCAAATAAATGAGGTATAATAAGATACTGTCCTCTATCCATGACAATAGGAGTCAATAGATCACACAACAAAGATTAACCTTAATCAGAGTGTGTCTACTCTAATACCACTTGATAGGCCAAGAATATATTAACCCCTTGTGATGAATTAATTGATTAATTAGTCAAGCTTATTAATTAATCAAATTAACATGCGAGATGCGTGGCAGCACAAACAAATCATCAAATAACTTAGTATGCAGTGGAAAATAAATTGACATGGTGATTTGTTTACGAATGAGGAAAACCTACACGGCAAAAACCGCACCAGGTGATTTTAAGGTCACCACTCCCAAGAATCCATTATTATCAAAACAAGCAGTTACAAGTAAAGGAATCCTAGTACCTTATACCAACCTACAGTTGAACCCTTACCCCAATACCCAATTGGACTTGTTCTATAGTAACAATCTCTTCTTTTCAATGCACGGCTCCCAATACGTGACTAACCAATTGCGTGGATTCCAGTATGTGACTTGATCACCAACTTTAGAAAGATGTTGGCTGCAAAGTTCTTTTGTTTATCACACGAAGAAGATCATGAAGTTTCTTGGTCACAAAACCCTACAGTATACAAACACAACAACTTCTTGAAGAGAAAGAAGAACTAGGGCAAACTAGGTTTTCGGTCATACTTTTCTTCACACTTGTGAAATTGTGTTCTTGTGCAACTGCGTGTAACCTTTTATGGCCCTTAAAATAATCCTTATAAATATTTAGGGTTGTGAGAAAAGAACGCCCAAACATACACTCACAGATTGGATGAAAAACAACTTTGAAAAAACTGAGTTTCATAAATCTCGATAGATAGCCATCTATCGAGCTAGCTGTCGAGCCACGAGCTTCAGCAGCTTTTAAACCTCGATAGATGCTAGCTGTCAAGATAGCTATCGAGCTTTAAAATCCAGCACTTCATTACTTGATTCTTGGATAGACTTGCATGGCTTTAGCATTTGAACTTGAAACCTTGTTTCTTGAAGCATTAAACACATCCTAGATCTACCCAATTACAAGTGAAGTGCATTTTGTCAAAGGATTAGCCAATTAAATAAAATGTTGACATATGTTCCTAACATTGAATCACATATGTCCTAACATGAAGAAATACTACTAGTAAGAAATGCTTTACATTTCAAGTTGCCTAATCTTCATATCAGTATGTACGGCAATTATTACTTTCATCATTCATAGATCAATAATACATGAAAGCATGATCCATGCGTATTTATCAATGACTATTCATGAGTTATTTGTCAACAAAAATATGTGCAACACTTAGGAGCCATCCTTGGGAGACGTCGCAAGGACCTCTGTTATTAAAATTCTAAATCAAAAGCTGTTCATACACAGCCAGCAGAGTTGACTAAATTAGAGTTGTTTAAACACAACCAATATGATCGACATTCGAGCACGAATAGACAAAAAATGTTTAACCTGAAGACACTCCAATACCACGGCTCTAAGTCACGAGTACAGTGCAAAATCGTCTTTCAAACATGACTCAATAAAAAGCTATTCAAACACAGCTAAAAAATACTAAGTTGTTCAAACACAACTAAAATCGTCATTCAAACATGACTCAATAAAAAGCTATTCAAACACAGCTAAAAAATACTAAGTTGTTCAAATACAACTAAAATCGTTATTCAAACATAACTCAATAAAAAGTTCTCCAAACACAGCTAAAAAAATAATAAGTTGTTCAAATACAACTAAAATCGTCAGTCAAACATGATTCAATAAAAAGCTGTGCAAACACAACTACTAAATTGTTCAAGCACAACTAAAATCGTCATTCAAACATGACTTAATAAAAAAAGCTGTTCAAACACAGCTAAAAAATACTAAGTTGTTCAAACACAACTAAAATTGTCATTCAAACATGACTCAATAAAAAGCTGTTCAAACACAACTAAAACAAACACAACTAAAAAAATACTAAGTTGTTCAAACACAACTAAAATTGTCATTCAAACATGACTTAATAAAAAAGCTGTTCAAACACAGCTAAAAAATACTAAGTTGTTCAAACACAACTAAAATCGTCATTCAAACATAACTCAATAAAAAAGTTGTTCAAACACAGCTAAAAAAAACAACTAAAATGTTCATTCAAACATGACTCAAAAATAAGCTGTTCAACATAGCTAAAAAATACTAAGTTGTTCAAACACAACTAAAATCATCCTTTAAACATGACTCAATAAAAAGCTGTTCAAACACAACTAAAAAATACTAAGTTGCTCAAATACAACTAAAATCTTTATTCAAACACAACTCAATAAATAGTTGTTCAAACACAGGTGAAAGATATTTAGTTGTTCAAACACAACTAAGGTCGTCATTCTAACATGACTCAATAGATAGCTATTCAAACACAGCTAAAATACTAAGCTGTTCAAACACAATCAGAATTGTCATTCATGGTTGTTCCAACACAACTAGAGATCAAGAGCTTTTCAAACACAAGCTAAATATAAACACAAAAAGTTGTCTAAACACAACCAAGCATAAAGGGAGTTGTTTACTACAACTAAAAGCATGAGGTCCCTACTCCTATCTATCATTGTCAAAGAGATTCAATTGCCCAAAACAATGGGCCCAAAGAGAAATATTGTTCTTGCCTTCCAAAAAAGGAGAGAAAAGAAAGAAAAAACATAAAAATTTATTACTGCTCATTAGGGACAGGATCTACAGAGGTTGTAATTGCGGCCTCTTCCATTACCTTAACAACGTTTGTGGCTCCCTCCGTCACTGTAACCTCGGAGGGACGATCAGCCAAGAGCTCCTTCTCAACCTCATCCATAACCAGACTAAAAAGGTCTAAGTCAGGATGATGCTTCGCCATCCACTTCCTAGGAAGGTCAAAACCCTCCACATAGTACCCACACAGCTCATCAGAGTACTCGTCAGAGTCCTTAAACTCCTTCATCGCTGTGGCCTCAACCTTCTACAACTTTAACTCCAGATCACCAATCTACTTGCCCTTTAGCTTGCAGAAGTCCTTCTCCACTTGTAGACTCTTCTCTCAAGGACAGCCACACGTTCCTTGTCATTTTCAGCTTCAACAGTAAGAATGGCAACCTTGTTCTTGAACATCTCATTCTCAGCAGATAGAGATTTGATCACAGGCTCAGACGTGGCCACCTTCTTCTCCAAGTCCAAGAGTCTTCCAGAGACAAACAAAGACTCCCCTAAAGCCTACAAAAAATCTCACTTAGTAAAAATAAAGCAAAGGAAAAGAAGAAGTAAATACGACCTACAACATGTACCTGCACAAGCTTTTGAATATGATATGACATCACCTCGCTGGACGACTTCACCATCAGAGGGCTTAGGTCATCCACGAAGAGCGCCTCATGAGCCTTCAGAGCAGTCGCGTCAGCATCGTCCTAGAAGGTAGGAAGAAAAGATTTACCACCAACTTTCTTCTTCTTCCTAACCTCCAAAGACAAAGTGGGAGAGGTAGGGCGCTTGGTAGGTGAATGGGCAGGAGAAGGAGTGATCACAAGTTCTTTCTTAGAAACGTCACCCGTCTTTTTCTTGGATAGAAGACCATTGACAGTGCCACCCTTAGCCTTCTTCTCTTGGGCCTCAGCTAATTTCTGCTTACTAAACCTAGTCGTTATTCCTAGAAGAAAGAAGACAACATATAAAAATAATAATAAAAAAAAAGGAAGGAAAAAGAGAAAGAAACAGAAGCTCGATATTTCAAGGGAGAGGAGCACTCACTCTTTTTCACAACTTCCAAATTTTTCCGAACCTTAGTAGATGGTTTTGGACCCAAAAAGTGAAGAAATAAAGATTGAGAAGAAACGAGCTCATCAAAATCTTTGAATGATTCCAAGTACTCCTTCACTCTTTCAGCTCGAAGCTAATACCTCTTCTTCAAACGAAGACGTTGGGAACTGCAAACAGAAACACAAGTAAGTCACCTATCATCGTCACTCATAAAAGAAGGGAAAAGAAACTGAAAGACGAGAAACACGCACCAGACATAAGAACTCCCCAACTACAAAAAAACTTGGGGACTTTATCCAGGCCCTCACTAGGGACAAACTCCCAACCACTTCCAGAGAAAAAAAAAAAGAAATTTGGCTTCCAATTTTGGAGAGATAATGGGTAATCGAGGATTAACCTAGAAGCCCTATCCCATGGCTTAAACTCATAATAGTAGGGGTCCTTTGATTTCCTCAGACGATAAAAATAGAGGAATTCGTCTCTCCTAATGACATCACCATCATTGGCAGACATCCATACCACCATGCAAGAGACGATGATCCACCAAGAGTTAGGCACTAACTATGCTGGAGCAAGATACAGGTAAGAAAAAAGTTCTCTAACAAAGGGATGAACAGGGAAATGAAGGCCACTGGTAAAATCAGCCTCGTAAAAACAAACCTTGTCAGCATATGAGTGACAAACTCTCTCTTCATCACTCGAGATCTTAATTTTTACCGAATTAGGGAACTAAAACCTATCCCTGATCCATTGCTCGCCCTTTCCCGGATGGGAACACGAGATGTTCCGAGCTTTATAGGGGGTGGAAGGAGAAGTGGCCTCCGAGATCATGTGATCATTAGATGAAGATAACCCCATCTCCAGGTTACTAGACCTTACCTTAGACATCTTTAACAACCTGGCTACCTCAACGGAATGGGAAACCATAGGGAATAATGAAGAAAGGACAGAAGTGTATGCATAGTCCTCCCCTACGAAGACATTGACCCTCTTGAGACACTCCCCCTCTACAAACTTGAGTAAACAACCTAAATGAGCAAAAACGAAAGCTATCGAAGGACAATCTACCCTAATAACAGAATAATTTACCATGGAAGAACCAGAAAAGAAGAAGGAGAACAAGAACTTACCAGGAAACGCAGGACAAAGAAAGGAAGCTTGAAGGAGAAACAAACCCTAGAAGGAAAACTAAACAAAGAAAAAATGCAGAAGAAAGGAAACAGGAGGGAAAAATGCAAAATAATTGGCCAAAACATGTGTGGGAAAACCAAGAAACGTCTGCAAACGCATCCTGACCGTACACATGGCACCCAACAACTCAAACATCAAGTCGTCATAAATGCGTTGTACATGGAATACGAAGCGTCAGATGGATTTGTTCTTATCTCATCTAACAGACAACAATTCGAACAAGGGGCAACTGATGAGTCAGAAATTTATGGTCGTTATTATGCGAAGATCCTCATTTACCCGGAGAAGACATTACGCATTTATTACAATCATTGATGATGAAATGTAATGGACGAAGCAACGTTTACAGAATGAGTTGTGAACTTCAGACAAAGATTCAACAATGCACTAGCCGTTGAGCATAAATGCAGTGATTCATTGCCCATTGATTGGGCACTCAACTATAGAAGAGAAAGCACCAGAAACCCAAGGTACGACCAATTACACACAAATACCCTACAAAAATCACTATCCATTCTTTTTCTCTCAAGAATCTTTCTCCCTTACTAACTTAAGCATCGAAGGCGGTTTGGCTGACACCACATCGGTGTGTTACTCTTCCACCCAGTTCATTTTGTAGGTCCTCCATCTACAAAGACAACCCCATTCACATCATCGTCCATCCGCTATGACGAAGAGCTCAACTGTTTATTTTTTGCATCATCAATTAACATAGCCTATTCTAAAATAGAAGATGACATATAATCTTCACTCTCCTCCTACAACTTTTGAACAGTAAATAGTCGAAGAATTCAAGTGTACACACTTGTTCATTTTGTATTTACCATACTTGTCTAATCTTAATCACTAATATAGGATATATCTTTATTTAATATATATTTTATAATAATACTATAAGTTGCCTCAAGGGGTGCACTAGGACGAATTGTAAACCCAAACGTCCTAGGTTCAACCCCTAATTAGGGATTCATCTAAACTTAACTGATGCATGGGTCTGTGTGGGTGGCTCGTGCATCTCAGGTTTAGTCAATAGGGTTAGGTCCAAAGAGCATTTTCTTGGAAAGGATCCATACAACTATAAACAAGTAAAGATGAGTGAACTTTTTTATTTTTTTAAAAAAATATTGTTCATTTACTATTATATAGAACACAAGCCAAACCCAAACTCATCATCAAACTAAATTACATACTCAAACTTGATTCATTTTATTTTCAAACAAGCTCGAGATTGTCCACAAAGTACTTGATTAACTTATACCTTTTCCATAATGGATAGAAAGATTAATTGTATTTCCTTTACCCGAATAATCTGACTAATCTTAATACACATATAATATTTATTTGTTAGCCTCACAATACAAAATGATCCCATTGCGCTCACAACTAAACCAATTTTACTCATAACATTCCCCTTCAAGTTGGGGCATATCAAGTGTTGAAGGTTTCTTTTTCACGTTTTATACCTAGCCACGTGTCTTGCATCTATTAGACATCTTTTAGTCTAGGCCTTTTCAAAGAAGGAAATTGGGCCGGATGCTTTCGTTGAATGGGCTGGAGGGTCCCATTCTGTCGCTGTAGACACTTGATTTTGCACCTATAATTTAATCAAGGAAGATGGCTAGAATGACCATTCATATACTCCAAAAAATCATAGTTGCATTACATGCATTAATTCATTCATTTCATATCATAAAACTGATCTTGAGATTCTAACGGTCACGACGGTATGCCAAATTTCCAAATTGGACCGTCGGATTGAAAGATATCACATGATCAAGTTTGCACGGTCTACATGCATTTTGTTTGGATGGAACCAACCACACATAATTAATTTAAATTAATTTTGATTGGTTAGAAAATTAAAATTAATTAAATAATTTTGCGATTTGATGTTAGTTAATGTCAAAAATAGGCTTGCATGCTTGGGAATAAAGAGGATAATCAGATAACAACAAAATTGTGGATAATCAAGACTTTTTTGAGTATATCTACCAGATAATCATTGTTGAAAAGACCTTAATTATCAGAAAAGGAGTTTAATTTTTAGAATATGGATTAAAAACACATCTAAGTGCAAGTCCCGACTCAAAAAACCTCAAACAGAAGTCCAAAATGGAATAAAACTCAAGCACAGGTTCAACACCCAAGAGGGCCATTCGGCACTCTTGGAGTGCCGATTGGCACTTTCTAATTGTCGATTGGCACAAATGCGGGGCATGGCCCAAGGGCTTCTGGATTAAGATAAACCTTATCCTTTTCGATTTTTTAGAGATAAGGACATGTCCTAATTCATATTCTGATCATTTAGTTAATTTTTCAAATCATTCTCTCCCTTATAAATAAAGGGTGCCTCTCAAAATTCAGCACATTTTTCACGCTTTCTTACCCCCCTCTTTCTGGCTCTTCTCTTCTTTTCTGCTCCCTCTTACGTTAAAGACGTTCTGGAGGCTCTTGCCTTTGGAATTTCTTTTCTGTAAGCAAATTATTTTAGGCTCAAAAGAGAATTGAATAAATTTCTTTAAGTCCTAGAATAAACTTTCACTAAGAAGAGCACGCTCATGCAAGAGGTAGTTTTTTTTTTTTTTTTTCCTTTTTATTGTTTGATGGTGCATGAATAGGTTTAGGATGTTTTTATTATTATTATTATTTTTTTTTTTGATGTAATTGCCATGTGTTGTTTAAACATTTCTTTAAATATGTTCTTAGTAGATTTTTGTTGTAATCTTTATCTTGAATCTCAAAATCTTCTAATTAACAAATATCTCTTTAAACTAAAAACTGGTCTAAATTTTTTAGATCTGATTTTTTTTTACACAATAAATTGATTTGTATTTTTATTAAATACAGATTTGATTTTTTTTAAACACACAAAACTGATCTGAATTTTTCAAATCTGATTTTTTTACACAAAAACTTATCTGTATTTTCATTAAATACAAATATTTTTTTTTTAAAACAAAAAACTGATCTGTATTTTCATTAAATACATATTTGATTTTTTTTACACAGAAAATTGATCTGTATTTTCATTAAATACAGTTCTGATTTTTTAAACACATAAAATTGATCTATATTTTCATTAAATACAGATCTGTTTTTTTTAACAAAATTTTCTTCGTCACAAAATAGCAGATTTTGAAAGTTAAAAGAATAAGTCAAAAGTTGAGATGATTTTTGATTGATGCATGTAACATAGATTTATCTCATGAGTGTAGTTCCTCTTCTAAAAATGGTCTTTTTCTTATTTTATTCATAAAAAACAGATCTGATTTTTTTCTCTACAAATCTAGATTTTCTTATTCACAAAACAAATATGATTTTTCTTAAAAAAAGATATCTGGATTTTTTCTATACAATTTTTTTTTTTTTTTTTACAAAAACAAATCTAAATTTTTTCTTAAAAAAGAGGATACATTCATAAGATAGATTTATTTGAGTTAGTTTTGGTCAAGTGTGTCATGTATGTTCAACATATCATTCACATCATGCAAAAAGGGAATATTGGTCATTATAGTCTAGAAGATCAAACTCCGTCTGGGCGGAATGGGTGCCTAACACCTTCCCATTCTGTAACCTAACCTCCGAACTTAATTCTTTTGGATAGGTAGACTTGTGCCTTGTCTTTCTTTTTTATCTTTGGGTAGATTGTAACTAGAACTCAAAGCCTTGGAAGGTTTAATTTACCAAAGTTGTACTTTTCCTTATTTAATCAATGACAATTGATAGGCCAAGAAAGTATTGACCCCCTTGTGATGAATTAACCAATAAATTAGCCAAGTTAATTAATTAATTCAATTATCATGCAATAAGCGTGGTAGTACAAACAAATCACCAACTAAGTTAAAATGTAGCGGAAAATAAATTGACACGGTGATTTGTTTACGAATGGGGACAACCTACATGACAAAAACCCCCACCGGGAGATTTTAAAGTCACCACTCTCGAGAATTCACTATTATCACAACAAGCGGTTACAAGTAAAGAAATCCCAGTACCTTATACCAACCTACAATTGAACCCTTACCCCAATACCCAATTGGACTTGTTCTATAGTGACAATCTCTCCTTTTGATGCACGGCACCCAGTACGTGACTAACCAATTCCATGCGCGAATCCCAGTACGCGGCTTACACACCAACTTGAGAAGGATGTTGGCTGCAAAGTTCTTTAGTTCATCAACACGATGAAGATCAGAAGCTCCTTGGTTACAAAACCCTACAGTGTACAAACACAACAGCTTCTTGAAAAGAAAGATGAACTAGGGCATATGTCTCTAGTTGACAATATGCTTGTGAAAAACCTTTGCATCAAGTTGCACCCACTTGTATCAACTGTGACAGCCTTTAAAATAATCCTTATATATGTTTAGGGTTATGAGAAAAGAAAGCCCAAATATCTATACATCGATTGGATGAAAATCAGAACTGAAAATTTGATTTTCTTAAATCTCGATAGATACCCTCTCTATCGAGCAGCTGTCGAGTTTTGGGCTTAAACAGCCTTTTAAATCTCGATAGATACTAGTTGTCGAGCTTTAAAATCCAGCACTTCTTCACTTAATTCTTGGACAGATTTGCATGGCTTTAACACTTGGATTTGAAACCTTGTTCCTTGAAGTATTAAACACATCCTAGATCTACCCAATTACAAGTAAAGTGTGTTTGGTCAAAGGATTGGCCAATTCTACATTGACATATGTTCCTAACATAATTCATATATGTCCTAACAACAATGAACTATTTCAATCATGTATTTTGTATTTAGTTTTTTATTATTTTTTTGTATAAAAAAAATAAATGGCGACTCCAAACCACTTACCCAAAAAGAGAGGTACCCTTAAAAGCACACAAATCTCTTTTTTTAGAGCACCTTTGTGGTCTCTCACAGTGGCGACTCCATTAGGGATATCGAGCGCTAAGCTTCGTGTTAGACTTAAGTGACAAACAATATACCCTTATCTTTAACATGATTTTGCATGATATTTTTGTTTGTTTGTTTATTTATGTCTTGAGATGTTTGTATGATATTTTTGTTTGTGCTACCATGTTTGTTTGTTAAGAACTTTCCCTAACTGTCACAGTGTGTGCCATCAAAACGACAAATATGCATGCAACCTTTTCAACAATATGGTGGTAGTAACCATGGATAACTAATCTTCATTAGATTCAGGTACCCAGTGGTCAACTCACCAACTCATAGCCCAAAGTCACTGGATCATTTCTTGTTAACTATAAAGGACAAACCATGTCATTCAAACCAATGCAATGTTTATTACATTACAAGTTGGGAGGTGTAACGTCCTATCTATGGGAAATAATAAAACAACAAACTTACCCTACAATGTAATGACTTGGAACCTACCCTTAGGCCGATCCATGTTAAAATTGCATTGCATGTTGTGTGTGTTTGTTTTGCTTGGTTGCTTGATGTAGATGGTAACTTAGCTTTAATTGACCCAAGAGAGCCTGTTCTTAGAGAGAGAGAGAGAATGGAGAATTTGGTCAAGATTAAAGGGAAGACTCTAAAGGGAATCCAAGGATGACACTCAAGCTAGCAGTTCCAGTTTCAAGCCCATCACGATACTGAAGCCCGTTAGCATAGAAGACACTCCACTACTGCAACATCACAATCCCATATTCGACTTACAAGATAGTTCAAGCCACAAGAAATCTGAAGACTCCATCACTATGGCAGAAGGGGGAAAACATCCAAATACTGAAGAACCCATGAACACTCAAGAGTTACTGAACATTATGGTAGCTCGTCAAATCCAGCTAAGGGAGGACATAAACCTTATGATGCAACAATTTCAAAACCTGAAGGGTGGCCAAAAGGAGACCAAGATTGATCATAGTTCCCCAACCATGGAGGGTGAGAAAAAGATCAACAAAAGGATAAACAAGATGGATGAGATGATTAAGAGAGCTCACAAGATGGAAGACTTCATGGACTACCAATCACTCTCACTTTTTTTCTGATGCGAGACTGCCTTCCAAGTTCAAGATGCCAACCTTGGACAAGTTCGATGGGACTGACTGCCTAAAGTCCCATTTGAAGATGTATATGAGGGCCATGCAGCCCCTAGGGGCAGTTGAAGAATTACTTGCTCAAATGTTTCAAAACACCCTGACTAGGGCTGCTCTTAGGTGGTTCCTCAACCTAGATAATGCTAGAGCAAGGAGTTGGGAGGACATCTGTCGCGAGTTTCACAATCAATACAAGTACAACATAGAGGTGGATGTGACAAGGAGAGATTTGGAAACTACAAAACAAGAGCCAAATGAGTCATTTTTTGCATTCATAACTAAATGGAAAGCCAAGGCAGACCAAATGATGAACATGCCAAGTCAAGAAGAGCAAATCCAAATAGTGGTTAAGAATTTTTTATCCATTTACCATGAGCATCTTTTCACCCAATACTTCCCTCATTCCAAAGCTTTGATAATAGTTGGTACTCAAGTGGAAGATGCTATCAACAATGGCATAATCAAGGGAGAAGATCTTGTCTCTAAGAAAATAACAACTCCAAAAAGAAGGGTCAATGTTATCAATCCCCAAAGATCATCAATTGCCAAACCTCAAAGAAATTTTTCAGAACTACACATGACTTTGAGTGAAGCCTTGGAGAAACTACAAGCTAAGGGAGTACTGAAGCCATTGGATCCAAAGCCAATACCACATCCCATACCTAGAAGCTACAACCCTAATGCTCATTGTAAATATCATCATAGAGGAGGCCACACAACTGACAAGTGTTTTCACTTAAGGCATGATATTCAAGATTTGATTGACCAACAAGTCATTACTCCACCTACATCAGCCAGTCATCTTGACTTTGTTTGAATTTTATTTTACAAGTTTTTTTTGGGTTGACTCTTTGGTCTTATTGTTTATTTAGGATTCGCTTTCTAGTTGGTCTTTTACTTAATCCATGTTGTGTTTGATGCATTGTTTGTCATGTTATTTATATGTAAATCAAAAAAAAAAAAAAAAATCCAAAAAAATCCCCAAAAAAAAAAATTCAAACAAAAAAAATAAAGAGAAAAAATTTTCAAAAAAAAAAAAAAAAAGAAGAGATTTCGAAAAAAAAAATTCAGAAAAAAAAAAAAACAAAAACAAAAACAAAAACAAAAAAAAAACAAAAAAAACAAAAGAAAAAAATTCAGAATTTTTCAAAAAAAAAAAAAAAAATCTTTTAGACTAAGGGGCATTGGGCCTTTTTAGTAACCTTTTCCTAAAAACCCTTTTTGTTCTTTCAAAGACTCCAAGATTTTCCCAAAGCCTCCCTTTCAAAGACTCCAAAATTTTTTCTAAAGCCTTCTTCTCAAGAGAATACAAGAAGATCCATTTAATAAAACTTTTTCCAAATCATGATGATTAATTGCTCTACCGATCAATTTGTTCCAAAGGGGGATTTAACTTCGTCCAATCCATGTAAAGAATTTTGCTAAACATTTAGAATACGAGAAGAAAAGGTCCTAAAAGGCAATCAAAGAAATTCATCCATTCATCCAAATTTCTCAAACCTCATACATTCAATCCCAATCTCTACAGAATTTTTCACATTGTTGGAGCATTTATACTTCTATTCCAAGAATAATTTATTAAAAGGGTTTAAGTCACTGTACTTACAAGAAAGCATCACTAGGGATAGGAGGCCGCCTTCGGTAACCACATTATTCCTTGACACCTATTACAATAATTATCTATTGCTAGCCAACTTGAGCCTTTAAACAGTTAGCCTGTTTTTCAATGAACCCACTAAAAATTTAAACCTTGGGTGGGAAAATTAAGTATGCATGCTTAAATCTCAAGATGAGGAAGTGTTGACCTTATGGATTCAGCACCACTTGGTAAGGTCCTCAATGAAGACAATGAGATCGATGAAGAGTTCATCGAGTTCATAAAAGAGAGAGTTCATCAAAGAAAGGGATAATTCACTCCATCAAGATAGAAATGAAGAAAATCCATCAAGCAGAGATAAGATTTTGAGAAAGCATCAAACTGTGAGAAAAAAGAGAAGGCCATCAAGCTAAGACTTCAACAACAAAAGAGAGAGAAGTGAATGCAAGAATTTTCATCAAGTTGTGAGAGAATGCTGATTCATTAAAAGACACAAGAGATATGAGATTCCATGAAAGATCATTCAAGTTGAGAAGGATGAGCAAAAATGAAGATTCATCAAGAGAAAAAATTTAATCAAATTGAGGAATATGAGGAAAAGAAAAAGTAAGATACATTTAATAAATAAAATAATAAATAAAAAATAAAAGAAAAAAAGTGTGTTCAGTCAAGTCAAGAAAAATGAAAGTGCACTAGAAAGGATAAGAGGGTATCAAGGAGAAGTGCAAATTCATCCGAGAAAGATGGAAGTTTGTCAAATTGAAAGAACAAAAAAAAATGTAGTTAAGTGAAAGCCAATAAAATTCCCAAAAAAATTCAAAAAAAAAAAAAAAAGAAGAAGAAGAAAAGCTTGCTAGGCTAAAAACTCGAAAGGGCGGTTTAGACAAAAATTAAGGCAAAAAAAAAGAAATCAAAAAAAAATCTTTCAAAAAAATGAGAGCGAGTGATTTGACCACAAGATAGGATGCTAAGAAGACCAAAAGAGAAAGTTGCCAAGCTAAAAAATCAAGACCAAATGAAAGGAATCAATGAAGACTAATGAGAAGATGGTGAACATGAAAAGGATTTTAACACAAGAATCAATGATGGATGATGAGAAAAAAATCTTCCAATGCTTGAATTTAAATTATTGCATACTTGGGGAAATATCATAAGGGTTTTGAGCCTTTTATATCCTTCCTTTCAATAACCTGAACCCGGCCTACATTACAACCTTTGAATAAAGCCCTCCTTGAAGTCTTACTGATTGAAAGCACACATATAGCCTTGACAATATTTTCTCTTGGATTAGGAAGGAAAATTGCCCAAGATTATCAAGCCCCACTGGCTGATATCTTTAAAAGACAAATTTCACAAATTCTCAAGTGAATTTTTTTATAAAAAAAAAAAAAATTAAGCTCCAAACACTCTGTTGTTAAATTTTAAAATACTCGCAAGTGTACGAACTGTACCGAAGTATAGTTTAACAAGAACGAGGTCGAACCCACAGGGACTTGAATGAACGTAGGAAAATTAATTAAACCTTAACCAAATTAATCCTAATCTAGTTTAATAAAAATTGGTTGTTTTGAAATTAATTAAACTAAGCAAAAGATATAAAGCAATAAAAAGATGTAAACAATCAAGGGAAAGGAATTAAGGTTTTGGAATCCGCCTTGTAAATCATATCAGCATATATTTATGATCATTAATTTTTCCCAACTCACTACATGATAATCTAGAAATCAATCTTGCTACCATGGAAAATATCATCATTAAAATTCTTATTTTAAAAATCAAAAGCATGTTCTTCTTCGCTTCTTAAGTATAAAATCAAATCATCAATTGTATCCGTAGCCAAACAAATCGCAAAATATATCCAATTCTAAAAATCAAATCATAAATTGTATCCATTGGTAGACAAATCACAAACGATATCCAATTTTATAATCAAGAATTAATAAACCAAGCATTCAATTAATTAAGACAAATCCTAAATCATGAGAAAAACATGATTGAACTCATATCTAGAATCCCATCTTATTCAATTGATATGAAGCAAGAACAATTTAAATCATTAAAGAACAATTATTGTGGGAAAAGTCAAATCACATAAATATTACTGATAATCCTTAACAAGGTTTCATCCTCAACCCTAATTATAAATTTAGCTACTCATGATAATTGAAAGAAAACACAAGAATAAAATACTAAACATTAAACTAGACAAATAAAATAGAGAAAGAAATAGTCACAATGCTATCATGGAGAAAAGCTACAGAGAAGCCACATGCGGCACTGCCTCTTGCTCCAATTTTCTGTTTTGCATCTCAGTCCTAGCACTAGCCTTTTTGAATTTTGCCCTAAAAAGCCTTTAAATAGGTCAAGGAATCCTATTACAAGTTGAATTCCCGTTTGGAAAAAATCCCAGATTTTTAGGCTTCACTTAACCGACTATTTTGGCCCATTTAAATTCAGAATTCGGGCTCCTAGTAAACTACAAAGTTGTAGCCCTTTAAGTTAACTTTCCAGCCCAACTTGAATCATCTCGATTGAACATCTGAGCCGAAAGTTATGCTAAAAATACTAACTGATGTGCAGGCTGGAATCCTAATCCGAATTGGACTTGGATTTGGTGCAAATTTCCTTTGATTCCTTACTCCAATTGGACTTAAAATTTAATATTCATGCCTGGCTGGATGTAAGTTGGCTTGATTCAATTGGCCTAACCCCACTTTGCATGTAAAGCCCTTGTTACCTGCAACACAAAAATATTACATAATCAGTCACAAAATAACATAAAAGTAAAGCTAAATATGTAAATATGTGAGTATTTTATTATATATATTTCATGCACATCACACTCCCTTTGTTTGCTTCCAACAAAAAAATAATTCTCAAGAGACCAAAATTTCCAAATTCTCAAATCTTCAAACTTAGGATTTTTTTCCCTTTCTTGCTTGTTCCCAATATATGGGATTTCAAAGAGTCCTCACATTTCATTTCTTTAATTGTCTTTAGGGATGCAATCTAAAATTTTTCAAAATGATGAAGCAAATTTGATTACATGTTTTTAATGATTTCAAATCCTTTCTAGCCAATGAGATCGAGTAACCAATTGAACATTATGATTGGTCAAAGAGGTTGTTCAAAAGATCACCTTTTGTTCATTTGAAAAAGATAAAATTTCAAAAAATCTCATTCTAAGGGAATTGGTTTTTTTCAAAAAAAAAAAAAAAAAGAGACACTCATTTCAAAAAAAAAGATTTCATTTTTTCAAAAAAAAAAAAAAAAGGAAGAAGAAAGAATTTTTCAAAAAGGGAGATTTTTCAAAACTTTTTTTTTTCGAACTATGTTTGGACCTGATCCTCTATGAGGTACGTAGGTAGCCTTTCCAAAGACCCGGTCATGATCACTAAAAAAAAAAAAAAATTCAAAGGCTCAAAATCAAGAAATTTCTGTGTGAATTTAGGCTAGGAGCATTTGTTTTGCATTAAGCATATCATCAATTTTCTGTGCAAGCATGTCTAAACTAGGGGCATTGGCCCAAAACATTTTTATAATAACTGATTACCAACAAGCTCATGGAAAGAATCTTTTGCAAGAAGTGGACATGGATCTTTCATCTACTCAATAATCACCATCAATCTTCAGTTTAGATGTGCCAATCGGCACTTCAATAGAGCCTATTGGCCCATCATCCCAACAATCCTTATTTTTCCTGGTTTTGTGATTTTGATCTTGTTTTACCCAAATTTTGCTTTATTAAGGTCCCTACACAATAAGATTTTTCAAAATTCACATTGATTGTTGAACTACGGGCATTCGGCCATGCCTTATCCATTTTATAAAATAAAAAAATAAAATAAAAAAATCATCTTTTCCTCAAATATCAAGGTTTTCAAAAAGTCGTGCATCAATTCGCAAACTAGGGGCATTCGGCCATGCCTCATTCATTTTCAAAGAAAAGAGAGAGATCATCATCATCATCATCCTTTCAAAAAATAAAATCAAGATTTCCAAAAATCATGCATCCATTTCTAAATTAGGGGCATTCGGCCATGCCTCATCCACTAAAAAAATCAAGATTTCCAAAAAAATACTTCAAAGAGTAAATTAGGGGCATTCGGCTATGCCTCATTCGGGTGAGATCACTCATGTGAAGACCTTCCAAGTAAGTTCAAAGTTTTGAGTAACAAGGTCACATCAGGTAAACTCTAAACTTTTCTGAATCAAGTACAATTTTCTTTCAAATAAGTTCATACATGCTATACATTGTAGGATCGACAATAGCTCTCCTACCTTCAAAGGATCGACCTTAATTCTCCTAAAACTCATAGGATCAACATTAGTTCTCCTATACATTGTAGGATCGACAATAGCTCTCTTACCTTCAAGGGATCGACCTTAGTTCTCCTAAAACTCATAGGAACGACAATAGTTCTCCTATACACTGTAGGATTGACAATAGCTTTCCTACCTTCAAGGAATCGACCTTAGTTCTCCTAAAACTCATAAGATCGACAATAGTTCTCCTATACATTGTAGGATCAACAATAGCTCTCCTACCTTCAAGGGATCGACCTTAGTTCTCCTATGCACTAGGATCAACAGTAGCTCTATTACCTTTAAGGGATCGAGAATAGCTCTCCTACCTTCAGGAGATTAACCTTAGTTCTCCTAAAGCCCATAGGATCGACAATAGTTCTCCTATACACTAGGATCAACAGTAGTTTTCCTAACTTCAAGGAATAGACCCTAGTTCTCCTATACACTAGGATCGACAATAGCTCCCCTACCTTTAAGGGATTGACAATAGCTCTCATACCTTTAAGGGATCTACCTTAGTTCTCCTATACACTAGGATCAACAGTAGCTCCCCTACCTTCAAGCGATCAACCTTAGTTCTCTTAAACCTCATAGGATCGATAATAGTTCTCCTATACATTATAGGATCGACAATAGCTCTCCTACCTTCAAGGGATCAACCTTAGTTCTCTTAAAACTCATAGGATCGACAATAGTTCTCCTATACAACATAGGATCAACAATAGGTCCCCTACCTTCAAGGGATCATCCTTAGTTCTCCCAAAACTCATAGGATCAACAATAGTTCTCCTATACATTATAGGATCGACAAAAGCTCTCCTACCTTCAAGGGATCGACCTTAGTTCTCCCAAAACTCATAGGATCGACAATACTTCTCCTATACATTATAGGATCGACGATAGCTCTCCTACCTTCAAAGGATCGACCTTAGTTTTCCTAAAACTAATAGAATTGACAATAGTTTTCCTATACATCATAGGATCGACAATAGCTCACCTACCTTCAAGGAATTGACCTTAGTTCTCCTAAAACTCATAGGATTAACAATAGTTCTCCTATACATTGTAGGATTGACAATAGCTCTCCTACCTTCAAGGGATTGATCTTAGTTCTACTAAAACTCATACAATTGACAATAGTTCTCCTATACATTGTAGGATCGACAATAGCTCTCCTACTTTCAAGGGATTGACCTTAGTTCTCCTAACACTCATAGGATCAACAATAGTTCTCCTATACACTGTAGGATTGACAATAGCTCTCCTACCTTCAAGGGATCGACCTTAGTTCTCTAAAAACTCATAAAATCGACAATAGCCCTCCTACCTTCAAGGAATTGACCTTAGTTTTCCCACAACTCATAGGATCGACAGTAGCTCTCCTGTTGGGTTTTATGCCCTAAAATCCAATTTATTGGCATGTCATAAATAATTAAATTATTTAATTATATGAGACTATCTATTTATGAACTAATGGGATATTATCTTAGTTCATGAGATGCATAGTATGTGATTTATGTGAAAAGTCACAGAAAGATATAAATCACAAGTTCTTTGTAAACTCAAAATTATAGTTCATAGTCGGTGATGAAATTGGGCATTTCATCTGCGAAGACTATAACATATCAATTACGATGATTTGTCTTGATCATGGAAGTGGAGACTTCTAGTTGGTATGTTGATATGTTTTAAGAGTTAAGACATATCGAACTGGACCGCTGTGAGATTTATTATTCTCCAAACGACTGTCAAATGAATAATAAATCTCACGACTTCTATTTACATCAACTCTAAATCCTGAGAGAATAATGAACCTGATCATGAGATGTAGGTTGCTTTGATATATCAGGAGTGAGAACTATTAGTTACGGTCAAAACCTCAGTATGTTGGGCAACCACATTTAGTGTTGATGGAACATATATTCTCAAGATAGAATTCATAATCTCTTAATGGAGATATAAAATATTCCCTTGAGATAAGTTTAATGGGTTTGGTTATTCAGAGTGTTGGGCCCAACCACTTTAGTAAGGAGTTATTAAAGTATATATTTATGGAATTGAATTTCATAAATATATTATGAATAACATTAAGGATTAAACCGGGTACTCAAGGATTAAGATGTAGTAATCTTCAAAGTGGCAGTCTATATTTATGACTTTGTATTACTACGAATATTTTAATGAAGGGGTTGTATGTATAATAAAGTCTTGGGATATAATTTATTAATAAGGCCTAGAGTGCAATTATATTCTTATAGTGGTATTGAATATAATTAATGGTAACTTTGGACTTGTCAAAAGTTGACAAAAAAGCCCAAGGCCCATTAGAGCTAGAGTCTTATTTGTTCCCTTTGGTCCCATCTCAAGCCACAAACTAAAGCCCAATTGGGTAGGCCCAAAAGGCTAACCCAATTAGATAATCAGTCATTATTTAATAAGAGTTATTAAATAAAGAAACAAAGAGAATAGTTTTAACGTACGTATGATCAAAAGAAAAGAAATCAGTTTTTCTCCACAAGGAGAAAAAAAAGGTTTTTTTTTTCTTTGAGAGTCTATGTACAAAAGACTGATTGAGAGACCACACATCTTGGGCACCATGTGAAATTGAGATGAAGATTGAAGGCATTCTCAAGTCAAGGTTTTGAAATTCACTGCATCAAGGTACACTTTCTTTTCTTTGTTCTAGAATTCATGGTTACATGTTTATCTTTCATGATTGAAGTAGATCTGCTTTTGTTGCTTCCGCTGTGTGTTTTGTATGAGATACAAAACCAGATTTTCCAACATCTCCTACCTTCAAAAGATTGACTTTAGTTTTTCCAAAATCAATAGGATTGACAGTAGTTCTCCTACTCTCCCCAAGATCGATATTAGTTCTTCTACCTTCAATGAATTGACTTTAGTACTCCCAAACCTTTGAAAAAATCAACCTCAATTTTCTCAATCCCTTGATTGATAAATTCCAAATTTGAATAATTTGAGTTTTCAATCCTCATAATTCTAATATAAATTTTCTCATCTATGGCAGGAAAATTTCAGACTTCAAAACACAGATTGGGCGAATAGGGTTCTCAATCATTCTAAGTCAGAATGGGCAAATAGAGTTCTCAATCACTCCAGATATAAATTGAGATAAAGAAGCCTCTCAATCACAATCCAGGTTCCGAGGTAGAGAAACCCCTTGGACACCTTTCATCAAGATCGAGGTAGAGAAGCCCCTAGATCACCACAACTTAGGTTCCAAGGTAGAGAAGCCCCTTGGACATCTTTCATCAAGATAGAGGTAAAGAAGCCCTTTGATCACCATAGTCCAGGTTCCAAGGTAGACAAGCCCCTCGGTTACCTTTCATCAAAGATAGAGGTAGAAAAGCTCCTTGGTCACCACAATCCAGGTTCCGAGGCAGAGAAGCCCCTTGGTTGCCACAATCCAGGTTACAAGGTAGAGAAGCCCCTTAGTTACCTTTCATCAAAGATCGAGGTAGAGAAGCCCCTTGGTCACCACAATCCAGGTTCCAAGGTAAAGAAGCCCCTCAGTTACCTTTCATCAAAGATCGAGGTAGAGAAGCCTCTTGATCGCCACAATCCAAGTTCCGAGGTAGAGTAGCCCCTCGGTTACCTTCCATCAAGATCGAGGTAGAGAAGCCCCTTGGTCGCCACAATCTAGGTTCCAAGGTAGAGAAGCCCCTTAGTTACCTTTCATCAAAGATCGAGGTAGAGAAGCCCCTTGGTCACCACAATCCAGGTTCCAAGGTAAAGAAGCCCCTCGGTTACCTTTCATCAAAGATTGAGGTAGAGAAGTCTCTTGATCACCACAATCCAAGTTCCGAGGTAAAGAAGCCCTTTGGTTACCTTCCATCAAGATCGAGGTAAAGAAGCCCTTTGGTCACCACAATCCAGGTTCCAAGGTAAAGAAGCCCCTCAGTTACCTTTCATCAAAGATCGAGGTAGAGAAGCCTCTTGATCGCCACAATCCAAGTTCCGAGGTAGAGAAGCCCCTTGGTTACCTTCCATCAAGATCGAGGTAAAAAAGCTCCTTGGTCACCACAATCCAGGTTCCAAGGTAAAGAAGCCCCTCGGTTACATTTCATCAAAGATCGAGGTAGAGAAGCCTCTTGATTGCCACAATCCAAGTTCCGAGGTAGAGAAGCCCCTTGGTTACCTTCCATCAAGATCGAGGTAGAGAAGCCCCTTGGTCGCCACAATCCAAGTTTTGAGGTAGAGAAACCCCTTAGTTACCTTTCATCAAAGATAGAGGTAGAGAAGCCCCTTGGTCGCCATAATCCAGGTTCCGAGGTAAAGAAGCCCTTTGGATACCTTTCATCAAATATCAAGGTAGAAAAGCCCCTTGATTGCCACAATCAGGGTTCCAAGGTAGAGAAGTCCCTTGGTTACCTTCCATCAAGATCGAGGTAGAGAAACCCCTTGATTGCCACAATCCAGGTTTAGAGGTAAAGAAGCCTCATGGTTACCTTTCATCAAAGATCGTGGTAGAGAAGCCTCTTGATCGCCACAATCCAAGTTCCGAGGTAGAGAAGCCCCTTGGTTACCTTCCATCAAGATCGAGGTAAAGAAGCCCCTTAATTGCCATAATCCAGGTTCCGAGGTAGAGAAGCCCCTTGGTTACCTTTCATCAAAGATCAAGGTAGAGAAGCCCCTTGGTCACCACAATCCAGGTTTTGAGGGAAAAAAGCCCCTTGGTTACCTTTCATCAAAGATCGAGGTAGAGAAGCCCCTTGATTGCCACAATCTAGGTTCCGAGGTAGAGAAGCCCCTTGGTCACCACAATCTAAGTTCCAAGGTAGAGAAACCCCTTGGTTACCTTTCATCAAAGATCGAGGTAGAGAAGCCCCTTGGTCACCACAATCCAAGTTTGGAGGTAAAGAAGCCCCTTGGTTACCTTTCATCAAAGATCAAGGTAAAGAAGCCCCTTGATTGCCACAATCTAGGTTCCAAGGTAGAAAAGCCCCTTGGTTACCTTTCATCAAAGATCGAGGTAGAGAAGCCCCTTGATCACCACAATCCAAGTTCCAAGGTAGAGAACTCCTTAGTTACCTTCCATTAAGGTCGAGGTAGAGAAGCCCCTTGGTCGCCACAATCCAGATTCCAAGGTAAAGAAGCCCCTTAATCGACCCCCCATATTCAGACTGAGACAAAGAAGCCTCTCAGTCACCCCAGATTTCAAGATTCACTTCAAGTTTATCAGTTATCAGGTAGGTCAAGTATTCACAATTTTCATTTCAGCGAGGCACTAGTTCTATGTTCCAAGGTTTTAGGTTCTAAGGCTAGGAAATCTTTGAAAAATCAACCTCAATTAAATCATGGCTACTAAAATCAGTGTCTTTGTTTTACATTGACATTCGCTTTACAAGCTTTATCAACAAGGGGTATTATGTAGACACTCGATTTTGCACCCATAATTTAA
This sequence comes from Quercus gilva, assembly GCA_023621385.1. Taxonomy (NCBI): domain Eukaryota; kingdom Viridiplantae; phylum Streptophyta; class Magnoliopsida; order Fagales; family Fagaceae; genus Quercus; species Quercus gilva. Next base: position 14,885,733 of record CM042478.1, read on the forward strand.
TCAAGGAAGACGGGTAGAATGACCATTCATATACCCAAAAAATCATAGTTGCATTACATACATTAATTCATTCATTGCATATCATAAAAATGATCTTGAAATTCTAACGTTAGCGACGGTATACTGGATTTCCAAATCAGACCGTCGGATTGAAAGATATCGCATGATCAAGTTTGTACGATCTACATGCATTTTGTTTGGGTGGAACCAACCATACATGATTAATTTAAATTAATTCTGATTGGTTAGACAATTAAAATTAATTAAATAATTTTGTGATTTGATGTTAGTTAGTGTCAAAAATAGGCTAGCATGCATAGGAATAAAAAGGATAATCAGATAACAACAAAATTGTGGATAATCAAGACTTTTTGGAGTATTTATCTACCAGATAATCATTGCTAAAAAGACTTGAATTATCAGAAAAGGAGTTTAATTTTTAGAATATGGATTAAAAACGCGTCTAAGTGCAAGTCCTGGCTCAAAAAACCTCAAAACATGAGTCCAAAATGGATAAAAACTCAAACGTGGGTCCAGCACCCAAGAGAACCATTCAGCATTCTTGGAGTGCCGATCAGCACAAATGCAGGGCACAGCCTAAGGGCTTCTGGATTAAGATAAACCTTATCCTTCTTTATTTTTTAGAGATAAGGACGCGTCCCAGTAAGTATTCTGATCATTTAGCTAATTTTTCAAAGCATTCGCACCCCTATAAATAGAGGGTGCCTCTCAAAATTCAACACACTTTTTCACGCTTTCTGACCCCCCCCCCCCCCCTTTCTTTCTAGCTCTTCTCTTCTTTTCTGTTCCCTTTTACCTTAAAGACGTTCTAGAGGCTCTTGCCTTAGGAATTTCTTTTCTATAAGCAAAATATTTTAGGCTCCAAAGAGAATTGAATAAATTTCTTTGATTCCTAAAATATCCTTTCACTAAGAAGAACACGCTCATGCAAGAGGTAATTTCTTTCTTTCTTTCTTTCTTTCTTTCTTTCTTTTTGTGTTCCTTTCTATTGTTTGACGATGCATGAATAGGTTTAGGATGTCTTTATTATTTCTGATTTTTTTTATGTAATTGCCATGTGTTGTTTAAACTTTTATTTAAATATGTTCTTAGTAGATTTTTGTGTAATCTTTCTCTTGAATCTCAAAATCTGCTAATTAACAAAGATCTCTTTAAACTAAAAACTGGTCTGAATTTTTCAAATATGATTTTCTAAATTAAAAACTGATCTACATTTTCATTAAATATAGATTTGATTTTTTTTTTTTTTACACACAAAATTTATATGTTTTTTTATTAAATATAGATTTGATTTTTTTTAAAACACACAAAAATTATCTGAATTTTTCAGATCTGATTTTTTTACACGTAAAAACTGATCTATATTTTCATTAAATACAGATCTAATTTTTTTTACACATAAAACTGATATGCATTTTCATTAAATACAGATCTAATTTTTTTAAGAAAATTTTCTTTGTCACAAAAAGTAGATTTTGAAATTTAAAAGAAGTCAAGAGTTGAGATGATTTCTTATTGATGCATGTAACATAGATTTATCTCATGAGTATAGTTCCTCTTCTAAAAAAGAACTTTTTCTTATTTTATTCATAAAAAACTAATCTTATTTTTTTTCTCTACAAATCTAGATTTTCTTATTCACAAAATAGATCTGATCTTTCTTAATAAAAATCACCATTTTAAAATTTGCTCCAAAACAGATCTGATATTTTTTAGCAAAAAATTTGTTCTTTCTTTATATAAAAACAGATCTGATTTTCTTTACAAAACTTTTTTTTTTTTTTTTTTTATCTACACAAAAACAGATCTGGTTTCTTTTTTTAATGAATCAAATCATTTTTTTTATTTACAAAAATAGAACTGAATTTTTTCTAAAAAAGAGGATACATTCATAAGATAGATTTATGTGAGTTAGTTTTGGTCAAGTGTGTCATGTACGTTCAACATATCACTTACATCATGCAAAAAAGGTATATTGGTCATTAAAGTCTAGAAAACCAAATTCTATCTGGGCGAAATGTGTGCCTAACACCTTCCCATTTAGAAACCTAGCCTCTGAACTTAGTTCTTTTGGATAGGTAGACCTGTGCCTTGTCTTTCTTTTTTATCTTTAGGTAGATTATAACTAGGACTCAAAGCCTTGTAAGGTTAATTTACCGAAGTTGTACTTTTCCTTATTTAATCAATGACAATGAACTATTTCGATCATGTATTTTGTATTTAGTTTTTTGTTATTTTTTTGTATAAAAAAAATAAGTGGTGACTCTACACTACTTACCCAAAAAGAGAGGTGCCCTTAAAAGCAACCAAATCTCTTTTTTTGATAGCACCTCTGCGATCTCTCATAGCCGCTGCTAGTTTGTGCATAAACATTAAGTCCAGTCCAAGGAGTGTTGATGCGAAATGGGCTTATTCTCCTTTTCTACTACCACTGAAGGGGTTGTTCTCCACTTTCTGCAAAAGGAGCATTATTTTGTTGTATAATGAGGTTTACTCCCTAAAATGAGTTATTCTCCACTTTAAGCAGATTGATTATTACTTTGCTTCTGTTGAGGCTCATTTTGAATAACCCAATAGAAAGAAGAAGCCCAGCAACACGAGCAGAAAAGAGTTAGTAAGGGGAAAGAAAAACCATTAAGCCCAAGTGACATGAATATGGATCACAAGCCTAGGAGATAAACAAATGGGCCTTGAGAAGCAAATGGGCCTAAAGGAGCCCAGAAAGAGAGAAGTAGCAAACCCATGGGTAGTACGTGATGTAGAAAAGTGAGAATAGGCCATAGCAAGCCCGAAGTAATGCAAGCAAAGAAAGTAAGGGGTTGATGGCCAGCCCATGAGCCCCAAGGATGAAGAATGAGGTAATTGGACTGGGGAAGCCCAAATGAGTTAGTAAAAGCCCATGGGAACGCAAAGCTAGGAAAAAGGGCCAAGGAAGCCCGAGGAAAGCAAATGGGCCAAGGATGCCCAGGAAGAAATGAATGGGACAAAAGAGCCCACGAGCAATGTAATGCCAAGACCAAATGTCCATATTAAGTCATTGAGAAAAGAATAAGCAACAGGCCCAAAAGAGGCCCAGCAGACTGAGGTCAAATAACATCACAGTAGGAACGACAGAATGAAATGACAGGCAGCAGAAAGAACTAAAAAAAAGGTTGGAAAGTGGAAAGGCCCACCACTAAATAAAGCCTAACCCCTAAGGAGAGCAAGCCATAAGGGATAGGAAGTCAGGAAACAGCTCACACCATAAGAAGTTAAGGATGGGTAGCAAACTGTGCATACGAGCCTCCAGACCATAGCAAACGCATGAGTGGCAGGCATATTTTGGACATACATAGAGATGAAGCACGCGCAAGGCCCAGATATCACCAGCCTGTACCCAGCCAATACAAAACATGGTGAGGTCATGGGTCAGAGGTAAGAGGGTATGGTTTGGCAGTAGGGAGAGGGAAAAACCTATTCTGAGGTTCCTGCTCAGGTTCTTTTGGGGGAAATGCTTTGCTGGGATGACATACTGCCCAAAAGAAGCAAGGATGAGTTGGAACCACTAGATGCATGCCATGAGGGATAGAGAGAGAAAAAACACCCATACCGTAGCAGGGAAGGGTGCCACAGCAGACAAACAAACAAAATAGTCTTCTTTGTCTGGTGATGGGGAATGGCACAGCCAACACAAACGGAACAATGGTGGTTGGCAAGTACACCCAAACCAGACAAAGGTGGTTAAAAGCTAAAAGAGTAACATCCGGTCACGGCAGGCACTATAAAAAAAGGGCCTTGCTGTGCACTGGGGGACACGATCTTGGTAATAGGAACCTCAAAGAAAAAACCACGAAATGAAAAAAAAAAATATTAAGAAAGAAGAGGAAAAAGAAAGATAAAAAGGAAAATTAGAAAAAAAGGAAAGAAAAACAAAAAGTTAGATCGGCAAGCATGCACCAATAGGTTGATTCCCTCTCTCCCTCTCAAAGTCCTACTCTCTATCAAGGAAGAAGAATCTTTACTGAATATAAACCATTTTGGTCCATTCCCTCAAAGCAATTAATTTCTTTCCCTGAGGAGATTATTTGCATTGAGGAAGTGGTTTCCCTTCTCGGTTTCAAGCTCCGAAGTGTCACTTGGTGTGGTGGACTGCTTTTCCTTTTTTTTTTCTTAATTCAAGAAACCCATCATTATTATTTTCCTATTTATTTTTGTTATTTTTTGTGTATGGGGGTACTTCCTACCGCTCCCCTTCTATTTATTTTGTCTAGCATTTCTTGTGTTACCTCTATTATATCTGCTTGTCGTAATTTTTTCTGTAATAGCTCTGCCTACCACGGGTATGCAATCAAAATCTGGTAAAAAGGGCATAGTTTGTGCACAAGCCGACCCAAAGTGAGTTGCAGTTGGACCGGTCTCAACTCCCTTATTCAGAATACTTAGGTCCAATACCACAGGAGGCAGCCCAGCCCAATGTTGTAAAAAAGGCCCACCTATAGCTTCCTCTACTATTATAAGTCCTGCACAAAGAAAACTAAAGTCCAGAGAAAGTATTCATCAAGCAAATGTTAGTTATAACATGTTAGCATACATTTTCCCAAATATATTTATATATTTACACATATGTATTTGTATATATACCGATACGCATTCACGCATATATGTATAAAATGCATTCTGCAAAATGATTTGGGCCAAAAAGACTTCAACTCCAACTCACACAGTCTTATTGCCTAGAGTTGGCACAAAGCTATGAGGTTTGGAATGTGAGTCAAATTGGCCATATTAAGATGAATATTGAGAAACTCAAGAGAGATGTGTCTCATGAGAGAGAGGAAGTTTTCCTAGTGGTGCATGTCAATATTTCTATTCTGCAGTAATCTCTCTCTCTAGGTGTATTCTATGGAAGGGTGCGAGTACACTACTGGGTACAAATTCTCAGCATTTTCTCTACTATTTCTCTTCTAACTATTATATTCTCTCGCTATATTCTCTCATTCTTTTTCTATCTTCTTTGTTTTCTCTTTTTGCCTTTTCCTTCTGTGTTACCTCTCTTCTCCCTTCTCCCTATGTTACCTCTCTCTTTGGTGATATCTCCCCCTTTTATACTTGAAATTGAGTGGGTCTTTTACCCATTTTTCTTTTCTTTTGATTTCTCAAGCCCCATGTCTGCTTATTCTTGTTGGCTTTCTTTTGGATTACAACAACAAAAGAATTCTTTGGTTTTTTTGGTGGGTTTATGGTTAAAACTTGGTTTCTTTCTAGCGTAAATGGTGGAAGTCCATTAATGCTATTTGGCTTGACATGCACCTCGTGATAATCCCCAACTTTTTCCTCTTTTGGTATGGTGCTTTTCCCAGTAAAAGCAACCTCAAAAGAGTTGTGGCAGATTACCATAATTAGGATCTTCCTCCCCTCCGCTAGACCACACCTCCCTGAATCTCAATAATGACAGGTTAAACTTCATTTGTATGTTTGGGATACAAATTGGGTGAACCCATTTGCCTACCTTGCTTTAACCATTAGATCTCATTCTACAACTTGAAACCTAGGAATTTCCCAATTCTGTAGTATTTTACCTGTTGGATATTCTGCAGTGTTTAATATCAAAGAAATTTTGCATTTTGTGGTGTTTGAACATGGGGATTCTTACTACCGCTTGAAATCTGAGAATTTTTGCATTCTGTGGTGTTTGAACTTAGGGATTCCTTCCTTCTTTCACAACATGTTTTCCTCCGTTTTGCTACCTTCTCTCTATTTTCTCATCTTTTCATTGGATGCCCAGTGAAGGTCCTAGGTTCTTCTAACTTCTTCTACCTTTTTTATACAAATGGGTTGGGCCACTTTAGGTTTATTTCATGAAATTCCCTTATGTAAGGGTCTTGGGTCACTTAAGGGCCCACTTGTTCTCATAGTTAGGCATTCTACAGCAAGACTCTTTCTTTACTCACTCTTAACCAATTCAACCGGGGCATGAATTTGGGTATTAAATCTCATGTTTTCTCTCCATTCACCAAGGTACAGCTTGCTGGGCTTTGGGCCTTATATATTAGCCAAAAGTGTGAAAATTTGGGTATCAACATCAAGCTTAGGCATATATATCCATATAACCCCAACTTGTTACTTAACAAATCTACATGAGTTTATCACAATGGTTTCACGACCATATTAAGAATTCCATCCCCTTTAGAGATATGCAATGTAGCAATTATACCACTTTCCTCTTTTTCTTGAACAAAATCAAAACTCGTCCCTATATGCTTGGTACTTTCATGAAACATTGTGTTGGAAGCAATATGAATAACCAGGGGTGGAGCCAAGGGGTTCGAGGGGGCAATTGCCCCTTACCTCCTCCAAAAACTCCTTTAAAATAGGAGTGTAACCTCATTGGACTCTTAACAATTTTTTCTTTCAATTCAAAGAGATAACTTTATAACCTTTCTCCTCTTGAATACTCAGAGGGTATTTGGATGAGGTGAAAACTGAGTTATATAACTCATTTTTTATCTCCCATAACCCAAAACATATGGGACCCACACAAAGAAAAAATTTGTTTGGCAAGATTTTTGAGTCATGTTCTCATCACCCAAAACTCAAAAATCTGAGTTATAATTATGAAAACTGAAAACACATTTGAGATTTTTTCAAGTGATGAAAATTGAGTTCAATGGCAAACTTGTAAAAAAATAAAGTGATGGGACCCACTAGTCTTTGTCAAGTCAGAATTTATGCTATGTTTGGAAGTTTGGAGGGAGAGGAAAGTAGAGTAATGGGGATAAGAGTAAAGGAAAATGGTTATCCTCCACCTTGTTTGGATGTTTTTAAAATTAAGTAAGGGGGAGAGGAATAATTAGTCATTTTATAGTTTGTAATTTTGTTAATATGGTAAGGGTAAATTTGATAATTCATTTGGTCAAGCATTTCTATGCTCTACTCTTCCTCCAAATCTCTCCAATTTGGGGGAATTAAAAAAGATGGGTTAGAAGTAGTTAGAAACCCTCCAAACCCCTCCAAATCCCTCCCCCTCCTTCCTTAAAAAACATCCAAACAAGATAATTTAACTTACTCTCCCTTCCTCTACTCTACTCCCCCTCCATCCAAACAAGATATTACTTCTCTCTCTCGCCGGTCATTCTCCTCTTTTCTTTATTTTTTCTTTCTTCTTCATTAACACCAAGAAGCAAGCAACTGAGTTCTACTTTCTTTCTTCTTCTTCTTCTTTTTTCCCCTTCCTTTTCACCTCTCTCATCACTGAATTTTTTTTCTTATTCTTTCTTCTTTATGGATCCTTTTCTCGGTGGGTTTATAGGTTGAGATCAGTGGATTTATGGGTTGTTTATAAGTTGAGATTGGTGGGTTTATGGGTTGTTTATGGTGGCGTCGAGTTTTGTGGGTTGAGATCAGTGTGTTTGTGGGTTGTTTATGGGGGTGTACTCCTTGGTGGTTGTTGGGTTTTGTGTGCTCTCTCTCTCTCTTGATTTTGTTTTTGCTATCTAATTCACATTACTAAAAAAATATGTGGGTATTGTGATTCTTGTTTTAGTTATGGCATCGAGTTTTTGCCAGGCATAGTGTGGCGTTGAGTTTTAGCTATGGCTTTGAGTTTCAGCTTCTTGTTACCGTTCTAAAGTGGAAGAGATGTGTGAAATGGAAGAGGTCTGGAAAAAAAAAAAAAATGAAAGAGAAGGAAGATAGAGAAGGGACCATTCTAACTCAGCATAGTAAATGGGTCCTACCACTTTGTGCAAAATTTTGAGTTATAGAGAACAAAATAAAAAACCAAACAAGTTTTAATTTGAATGAGTGAAAAAATAGAAATACAAGTATAAGTTATGGGAATTGAGTTTGAGTTGTGAGATTTGAGTTATGAGTTATGAGTTATGGAAGATGCTCAATCCAAACAGGCCCTCAGTAGCTTAATTGAGGTTTTTTTTTTTTTTTTTCTTTTCTTTTCTTTTTATACACAATTTTTTATTTGAGAGAATTTTGATCCACAATGTAATTGAGTATTGAGTGTAGTATTTATAACTTATCTCTAATATGTTAGTCAAGTTTTTCCAATCAAATCTTGTTTCTAGCTAATTCCCAGATTTGCCATAAAATTAAAGGAGAGATAAGTATAAGTATAATATATGATAAAGAAAAAAACAAAACAAAGATATAACATTTTTTTAAAAAAAAAAGTCACAGCACTTTTTTTTTTTTTTTCTTGGTAAATGCAGGGGATTGAACCCCCGAGAAATAGGTCACTACAAAACCCGGGTACCAACATGCCTATCGTGGTAAAAAAAAAGTCACGACACTTGTGGTCTTCTCTCCTTATCAGAACTATATTTTTAATTTCAAAAGGAATTCTATCTTCCTCACTATATGGTGCCATATTTCCATTTAAAATAATTATAAAAAAAATAAAAAATAAAAAATAAAAAAACACAACACATAAACCGAATAATGTCTAATGTCTCCATCTCTTCACTAATTTTTTCACTTTAATTCCTAGACTCTTTTACAGTTTTAAACTCTAGGGTTTTGCTATAAACTCAACTTTTATAAATAACTAGTCGCATACTCATGCATTGTGCGTGATAATTTTTTTAGGACGATCTCATTAAATAAATTTTTTATAAATATTATTATTTTAGTTATTAACCATTGGTTTTTTATTATTTTTTAAGTTAATAAAACCTTAAATATACATTTTTTTAATCTTTATATATTTTATATATGGGGTAATTACACTAAACTCACCTGTGGTTTGGCCCAAACTCACTTTGCTTACCCGTGATTTAAAAAGTGTCACTTTACCCTGAGATATGTTCTGTTTGTTTTTTGTAACCCACCTCTATTAAAATCAGGAATAAATAAGTATTTTTGTTCAAATTTTTTGTCTCACTCTTTCAAAAACAAAAAATAGCATAAAAATGCAAAAGAAACAAGATGAAAATGGAGGGTTTTGAGGTAAAAAGAGAGCACAACAATGGCGAGACCCATTTGCTTTTGGCTACAGTACTTTGCGTTCTTTAAGTTCATAGGCCCCATCGTTTCTTATGCTTTGCCACGACCACCAAGACCACCACAGTCTCACCAAGGTGAAACCTTTTTTCTTTCCATCTTTTACTTTCTTTTTTCTTTTTCTCAGTAGTTACTTAGAAGTTTTAGGAAAGAAAAGAGAAGATATGCAACTGAAAGTGCTAAAAACTTTTGCTTTTTCTCAGAAACCAAACAGTGGCTATGCCTTTCTGTGCTCTATTCTACTGGAATTGACACAACTATATGGCTTTATTGAAGTTAAAACAAAAGAACCATGATGGGATTTTCATATATTATTCTTGTTTATGTTTCTCAAACCCCAATCTTTCAAAAAGCCCATTTCTTTTCTTCATATGTTTAATCCGTTTGGTTGTTGAGAAAGTGCAAGAAAAGAGTAGAAATTGCAATTCTGTAGTTAACTGAGCGTAAATATCACTATTTGACAAAATCATTCAGGATTTTCTTTTGTTATGCTTTAAGTCTATTAAGAAGAATAGATTCTCTAAAACCCATTTCTTTAATTTCTTGATCCATTCTTTGAGTTTGGTTGATGAGAAAGTTCAAGAAAAGGGAAGGAATTGATATCGGATAACATCTACAAATATTGTGCCCAACACTGGAAGCTGACACATATGACTCCCCTGCCCAACCCTTCACATCAGAAGATGGCATTCAAAATGCCCGTGGATGGGTTCTTGGTGGTAGCAGTGCAATAAATGCTGGGTTTTATAGCCGAGCTGATGATGATTTTTATAAGAAATCAAGAGTGAATTGGGATCTTAGGGTTATGAACCAATCCTATGAGTGGGTTGAAAGGGCTATTGTGTTTAGACCAGAGCTCAAGAATTGGCAATCAACAGTTCGAGATGGGTTATTGGAAGCTGGTGTTAATCCTTATATTGGGTTTAGTTTGGATTACTCAGTGGGAACCAAGATTGGAGGTTCTAGTTTTGATAGTACAAGGAAGAGATACAGTATTGCTGATCAAGCAATTTTTTTTATACCTCAAAACCCTCTCTTTTGATCTTGTTTCTCTTGCATTTTTGTGCTATTTTTTGTTTCAAGAGTATAGAAACATAAAATTTGAGCAAAAATACCTATTTACTCCTGATTTTAACAGAAACCACAGATGGGTTTAGTATAATTACTCCTTTATATGTGTGTGTGTGTGTGTGTGTGTGAATCTTTACACATATCTTTAAGGTTTTTTTTTTTTTTTTTTTTTTTTTTGAGAAACAAACACACACACACACACACACACAAATGTAGGAGAGTAGCCCTATTTTTTAGGTAATGTTTCAGTGGGAGTTGGAGTTGTATTTTTTACCGGATTTTCCTTTTACTTTGTCTTTACTTAAACATAAAGATGTAGGGGTATTTTTGAACAAAAAAATGAGAATCCCAAACAAAAGAAGCCCCTTAAATAATAGTAGTAGTAGTGTGTGTGTGTATATATATATATATCATATACTTATACTATATAATAAAAGTGGCTTTACCATATTGTAGAAATTTTTTTAGATTTTTAGATCTTAAAAAAATATATATAATTTTTTTTCTCCTATAATTTCTAAGTTGATAAAAATCTTAATTTAATTAAAATCCAAATTCTTCATTTTAACCATGTAATCCTTATTTTGTACGTGTAGTGTATTATAAAAGGTGCAGCAACTTTCTTATTTTTTTTAATTACTACACTACACGTAAAAAGAAAAATTTATATATAGAAAAAAGTCTAATGCATCTTAAATTGTAGAAACAACGAGACATAACGTAATCTAATTCTTCTTATTTTTTAATTACTACACTAAAAAAAAGGTCTAGTCCATATTGCAGAATTTTTTTTAGATTTATTTTTTTTTAGGAACAATTTTTTTTAGATTTAAAATGCTAAGACACGTAAAAAAAAGGGAAAAAATAAAAATAAAAACCTTGGAAACATGGATAAGATAACTAATTTACTTAGATTAGGATCGTGTAACCATTAGTATTTTATTTAAAATTAAAAATTATAGATAAAAATAATTTTAGAAAAAAATACACGCTGTTGATTAGAATTTCACATAGAATTGGTGTTTCTTTAATTCCAAACCATCTAATAATTTCTCTTATAATTTAACTTCAATATAATTTGAAATTCTATGTCTAATTGAACTCTCCCAAATCCTAACTTCCAAGTTTTTTGGATAAACATGCATCCTAAGTGATGAATTTTACATTTTGTTCTTTTTTTTTTTTTTTAAAAAACGTTAATTGTGAAAAAAAATTTAATACATATCTTATTCCTAATAATTCTATTTCTCTTATAATTCCTAAATTGATTAGAAATCTAGCATCTTCACAATTGAAAATTCTCTATATATACGGTTTTTTTTTAGTGTATTCTTATATATTTATATGCACAACTTCTTCATATACAACTTCTATCTTTCTTTCTTTCTTTCTTTTTATAACTTTTTTGAAGATAGAAACACTACTTATTGTTCTAATCGATTTTTTCTCTCCCCATTATTAATAATAAGTTTGTATCTCTCTTTTCGTTTGCAGTAGAATGCTTTCTTAAAACCACACTATTACAAGTATGTTTCTATTTTTGTTTTTGCTTTTGTTTTTATGTTTCGCTTATGAGTCATAAATGCAATTATAAATCCATGAAATCAATTATATGAACCTCTATAAATATTTCACCTTTATGATTTGTCAGGCATCAATTATTATTTGAGTTTGCTTTTTTTGTAGTATAATGTTTTATCAAAGCCACCATCCACTCTATTACAGGTATGTCTATATTTTTGTCTTCTATGGTTCTGTTTATGAGTCATAAATTCAATTTTAAATCCATGAAATTCATTATATAAGCCCATATAAATATTTCACATTTATGATTAGTCGTTAGTTATTATTTGAGTTGGTTTTGTTTGTACTAGAATGCTTTATCAAAGTCACCATCCATATTATTATAGGTTCTCTTCTTTGTTATTTTTGTGTTTGTGTTTTCTTAATTTATGGTTTTCTTATGAGTCATTAAAAGCATGAAATATATTATATAAACCTCTATAAATATTTCACCTTCTTCTATAAATACTTCACCTTCATGATTTGTCCGCATCAATTATTATTTGAGTTTAACTTAAAGGTATGGAGATTTATCCTTTTATCACTATACTATTCTTCCTTTTTATCCTACAAAAATATGTTTAGTTTTTTTCTTCTTCTTTTGTTGTTGGTTTTGCGTTTATGAATTATTTGTAATCATCTTTTTTTTCCCCTTATAGGCTTTATCTATTAATTATTTAAGAATTATCAAATTTTGTATTTCCTCCTACAACAAGGGTTTCATCTTTTTTATTTCTAGGTTGTATTTGAGTTATGCTTATATGTGCATTATTAGATTAAATTAATTTTCTTGAAAAGTAAAATTTTTACGTTATTATTTCTCATTTTTATTTTTGTTGTTAGTAATATTATATGTGTGCGTTGCAAAAATGTCATTATAAGACAACCAATAACTTAGAAGAGATTCATGTTTATTTTTTTTGCAAATGAAATACCTTTGGCTAAGTTTCCATGGGTTTTTAATTATTAAATTTGTAAAGTTATTATTTATAACTATGTTTTTGTTGGCTTTTATTCCGTGCCAAATTTGATTGTAATTGTTTTCAATCTTTTATACCCTGTATTATTGTGGGATTTCATTGTAAGGGTTGTGTGATAGAGAGAGAGTGTGAAGACTCAAGCATTTGAAGCTTGAAGAATTCTCGTGGGTATGTCACGACCTAGCTTCCTGCGAAGTAAATCATGTGCCCTGCACATGCTGGAATGCGAAGAGTCAAGCCAGGTGGAAATAGCTGTGTCTCGTGAGTATCTCGCGAGTAAGGCCTTCCCACGAGACACCCGCGAGGCATCTTGTTCTGCCAGCCTATACTGAATGACTCACACTTTCTGTGCCTATCCTATATATACCCTCATTACCCATAAATGTTGAGGAATGCTTCAAAGAGAAAACCCTAGCCAAACACATTGAGAATTAGATATTGTCCTAGCCACATTTCTTTATACGCTTGCTTGTGGTATTTCCTTAACTCTTCCCTTTCCACTTTTCATACCATTGAGAGGTTGATAGCCCAAACACTTACCACACCCTTTGAGAGTGTTGAGTGACGTTTTGGTGCTGCTGGGAAGTATTGGAAGAAACCATGGATGCCAGATGCAACATGGAGCTTGTTGCGGGATCCGGAGTGCTAGACAAGACAAGGTTTCGAGAAGTCTTGCTGGAGTAGGCGCTTGGAGGGCTTAGGTACATCGAGTAGATTAGGCTTGGAGGGTCTCTTGCTAACCCATGTATCCCAACTGATTGTCTAGCGGATCAATTTCTGCTTAGAGGGCGGCAGAGAGGTTTTTCGCCGAGTTTTTCGGTTTCCTCTTCGATAACACATCGTGTGTTGTCCGTGTGTTTGCATCTTCCCTTCCTTTATCTTTGCCTTATATTTACTACTGTGGATGTGTTTATATTTGGCTTAGATTGTTTATCAATTCTGTGTTTGGCTTATTTTCATGTTTCGCACATTAATCGTTTGATATTAAGCCTGAATTGATATTTTTGTAATTAGGGTCAAAACGTTCAAGAGTGTTTCATACCCATATTGAACTTTCAAAATTTAGGAATTTTTTCATACAAATATGTTGTGTGATTTCTTGATACTTTTAAGAACAATAATTTATAGGCAATTTATATAATTTAGATTCAAGAGATTATTATTTTATTATTTCTCAATAAAATTATACTAAAATTTTATAACTAAAACCGTGCAACACATGGGTATAATACTAGTGTGTATATATATATATAGGCAAAACTCAAAGAAAGTTCAATTAGAATTTGAAATTAGAATCCAATTTTGTGTCATGTGTCTAAATTTATGTAGGGACCACGTCATAATTATCCACTTAAATTTGTGCTATGTGTCCACTTAGGTTTTTTAATATTTGTGCCAAGTGAGTTAATGAGTGCAAAATACTAAGAATCTAATATTAATGAACTATAAAATTTAAATTAAAAAAAAAAAAAAAAAACCAATCACATATACTCAATAAAAATCACCACACAATAAAGATCACCACACATTCTACTTATTAAAAACTAATCACTAACTCGTGCGATGCACGAGAAAGCTATTGAGTATGACTTATTATTTAATATGAATGTTTTACAAATATAATTTTTGTAACCTCTTAGATTACACATTAAGATTTCAATTTTAAAAATTCGATATGAAACATTAAATTACTAACGTTCTTTTTGTTTTAGCATTAACATTTTCTTGGAAAATATCAATCAAACAAAAAATTAAATAAAGATTAGTATTCAATAATCCAATAAATGTTGCGATGTTAACTATTTGTCTAATCTCTATTATTGGCTCCAATGTAAAATAAAGAAAGTAATTAAACATTTCATATGAAAAATGTCAAAAATTTACAAATAAAATTGTTAAAAATGAGAGACATACAGATGCTCCATGGACCATAGTACATGCTTGGTAATTTCAGTCCATTGTTGATTTTTGGTCTCCATGCATTGCAGTAAAAATTTCTGCATCATTTGCTTTACTCAAGCATGAATTCAATTACTCTCTTGAGAGATAAAAGAGTGAACCTCCTGAAGTGCAGGCCATAGTCTGAAGCTCTCCCAAATCTAACAAATTGTATAACATGCCGAAAAGATAGCCAAGAATAGATTACTATAGAAACAACGTAAAGAATATGTGTATTAGTATAGAGAGAAAGCAACCATTCCATTGCAATGACCATCATTAACTTCTTCAACATATTTTTACACCTTTAAATTAAAAGCAACAAAATTAAATGAAACCTTGATTATATAAGGGAGTCAAGTCTATCATTAACACGTATTTGTCATGTGTAACATTGGACCTATTAGATGACATATTCATTTACTTTTCTTTGTGTGATGGGAGAGCATATTTTGATAGCTAATTAGTAGCAAAAAATTTGAGTGATGAGATCTGAGTTGAAGGTAAGGAAACATGTCTATGCAATAATAGGCAACTTCTAAATTTAAATTAAACTATAATTATTACATGTGCAACTTGTCCAAGTAACAGACAAACAAATGTGCTTTTAAGTGCAGACTTATAATTTCAAAAACTTTAACAACAAACCAAAAAAAAAAAAAAAAAAAGGCACGACTATAGGGTCTCAAATGCAACCTCACTAAAAAAAACACCATCAAATCAACCACAAGAATAATATTTCCCCAGCTCCATATATTATGAAAGTAGCGCGAGGCTAGACTGAAGGTGGGAGATAGTTTGACATGACTATGGTCCTTGGATCTCTTCTGCCATTGATAAAGAGCGCTCAAGGGTTAGGGTTTCAGGGTTTTGAGCAAGGGAGTCAATATTGTACTAGAGACCGTTTCAGGGTTTGGATCTCTTCTGACATGACTGATGTACCGTTTCGGGATTAGCACTATTTTTATAAATAGATATATAAACATAATATTGTCTAGGTATAATATTTTATTTAAGCAAAATTTTCTTTGGACTAAAGAAAAATCAACTAATTTATTATTCTTTATTTGTCAAAAAAAGGATAATATAAATATTAAAAACGATGTAATGGCCTTATGGGTACATTAGTAAAGAATGAATATATTAATGTTTTAAAAAAATTAAAAGCAAATAAATTCAGACTTATTCATTACAAATAACAATTTACAAAGTTTGAAAACTTGGAATTAGCGGTTTTGCTTTAATAAGAGTATTTCTATAATTGTGCCTGTGGGCTAGTTGATGCCAGATTTTTTTTTTTTTTTTTTTTTTTAAAGTTTCTGATCTTTATCTCTTTCTCTAGTAAAAGAACCACAACTCAAGAGGCCGTGCCAGAAAATTCCAAGTATAAATTGAAGGTAGCAATGCACTCAATCTTCAACTACATTTTTATGGAGATGAGATTTTTTTTTAGACATTTTTATGGAGATGAGATTTTTTTTAGCCCGTAGACAAGCGAGCAAAGCCAAAAAATAAATAAATAAATAAATAGAAGATTTGAAGAATTTTTTTCGACATTATTCTCAAATTGAAGCAAAGAACAACAAAGAGTAGAAAAGGAAAGCGACTGGTAGCAACGAAGAAGAAGAAGAAGTGTAGATCTGGTAAATTCATGTTTTTTTTTTTTTTAACTCTAAATCTTATACCAATTCGAAACCAATATATCGGCCGAAATCACTGAAATCCATCGAAACAGCCGAAACATCCTAGTACACTCTAGTATCTAGAGCAATACGGATCAAGTCTGTTTCTATACCAGTCCAAGTGCCGACATGAAAAATTCCGACCGTACCAACCGATACAGTACGAAATTATCTCCCTTCATTTTGAGAGTGGTTGAGAGAACGGCTTGGGCAGTTAGGATGCATCTAAACCTGTACGAAAAGAGAGATTCAATCGACCCATTAGAATAGGAGAGAAGAATTTGCGTTTGCGTTTCTACATAATAGCTTGCATAGAGAAGAGGAACGTTTTATCTTTATCGGGTTTTAGAAAAGTTTAAATTAAGGAAGAGTCCTAAATGTGCTGTATTATCGGGGTTTTAGAAAAAAAAATCTGATTTTTTTTAAATAATGCTGATGTGAAAAATTGTGGGAGCTTCAGAGACTTTGATTTTATATATATATTAGTTAAAGGCCCGTGCGTTGCACGATTTTATCATAAACTTATAGAATATACATTTTATTTGATAAACAAAAATCTCCCAAATAATTATTATAATAAAAAAAGGAAAAAAAATTGGTATAATAATTATCAAATATAAAATGATAAGACCTAATAAAATTATTATTTTGTTACCTACCAATTGTGCTCTAATGAGAATTTTGTATCTTTGGAAGATTGTTGAATACTTCTTTGTACACTATATCCTTGTTCTTGTTTGTCATTGTTCTTTATTATAAAATTTTACGATTGATAAAAAATCATGTCAAACCATATTTAATGATTGATAAAAAAAATAAAAATAAAAACTAAATGGATAGATTGACTTCTTTTATAGATCAAAGTGTACAACTCTAATAGTTAGCCAAAGCTATTACAATCAAGAAAAAAAAAATCAAATTGTTATGAACAATTTATAATCAAATTTATATCAAAACATGCTTAATTGTAAGATAAAAAGAAGATTTTTCTCTAAATCAAAATTGAGATGATGAAAGAAACATATCACCATTAGAACCCATGTCATAAAACAAAAAATAATTTAAAAAATCATACCAAAGCATATTTAATGATTAATTCTCAAACCATAATCATATAAATTGTATAAATCATAAGCAAATTAGGTTAAATGAAAAACAAAAAAAAATACACAAAACCTATTCGATTTAATAAAAAAAAATTAAAGCAAACAAATACATACCTAAAAGGTTTTAGGTAGATGAAGAGAAGTATAAAGAAAAAGAACCGTAAAGTACATATTCATTATAAATTATTTAGTACATATACACTCCACATTGAAGAAATTGAGTCTAATTTGTGGGAGTGTAAAGCTGAACTCTAAATCTTAAAAAAACTGGCAAGAGGAAATTCAAAGAATTTAGTGTTTTATTAAAATACTAAAATTAGTTGCTGTTTTTTTTTTTTTTTTTTTTTTTTTACATATACTACCTTGCTGATTTTTTAAAGTGTACAGTGTTGCTTTTTTTTTTTTTTTTTTTTAACGTGTAGTAATATAATTTAAATTAAAAAATAAGGATAAGTTGAAGATTTTGGATTGTAATCAAATTGATATTATTTATCAACTTATAAATTATAATAAGAAAATGATTAGATGAAGAATTTAAAAAAAAAAAAAAAAATCTAACAAAATTTCTACAATTTGACGGAGAGTGAGAGAATTTTCAATTGTGTGGTAATTAGATTTCTAATCATTTTAGGAATTATAAGAGAGGAAGAATTAACATAGGATGTATATTTATCCAAAATCTTCATCTAATACTTTATTTTTATGTGTACTATGTCTTTTTTTTTTTTTTTTTGGTTACACGTGATAATATAATTTAAATGAAAAAAAAGGATTAGATAAAGAGTCTATTGATTTTAGACTTTGTTAATAACATTTTAGATAAACACAACTGCTATAATTGTAAATCAAATACTACTTTCTTTCATTACTTGATTTGTTATATTTATCTAAAAAATATGTATATATCTATTCTTAAAATCTAAAAATTTATTAAAATTTCTGCAATTTGATGAAGCCACTTGGCGCAACCACGACGTCTAAGCCTAACTTTTATTATATATTTAAATAATAAAAAAAGGATTAGATAAAGAGTCTATTGATTTTAGACTTTGTTGATAACATTTTAGATAAACAAAACTGCTATAGTTGTAAATCAAATACTACTTTCTTTCATTACTTGATTTGTTATATTTATCTAAAAAATATGTATATATCTATTCTTAAAATCTAAAAATTTATTAAAATTTCTACAATTTGGTGAAGTCACTTGGCGCAACCACGATGTCTAAGCCCAACTTTTATTATATATAATATGATATATATATATATATATAGATTAAAAAAAATTATCATAAGTAGTATTATATTTAGGTAAGAATTTTAATATGTGACTTATTACATTTACTTTTTTAAAAATATAATTTGACTAATTACTTATATTTTTATGATAAAAGTTGTATTTAATTTTAAATGTATTCATACATATGCATGTGTTACATGCTATTTGTGGGGCCCTAAATGCTAAACATCCAAGGCCCACTCCGCAACCGGCCCAAGGCCCGCGCCGAAGAGAATGCAGAGGCTGAAGATAGAAAGGAAGGGCCCAGATCCTCAAAGGGCCTCGCCGAAGACGCCCATGTCCTCGGTGAACCGACGTTAATAAGGGGAAAATATCCCTCACCCATTAAAATGTATTCCACCAACATCCTGGCCGCCTTAATGATGAAGTGACTAACAAACCCAGATGCCTCAGTCACTTCAACTTTTAAAGTCTGCTAATACGGCTGAGAACTAACATAAAACCTGTAAAAGCAGATGATGGGACAGCCCTTATGCAGAGAGTTCAGATAATCAACAAATGGGCGGCTAAGATTAACTAAAACGAGGCTATATAACCAAAAGTATTCCCATTAACGGAAGGAGAGGGGCGGACCCTGATTTTGGGGGCCAGTTCGAAGGAACAGAGTCCCCGAATTGAGCCAAGGACGAGGAAATACTCATAAACACTTAATTAAAGATCTTCATTGAGATACCTAATCCAAATCATTACCGAGACTCTCGGGAGATCAGGGCCTTTGTTAAGATTCCTAGGAATTTTAATATCACCTTCTCATTGCTTCGCTAGTGCCTAGCCTTTCTACCCATGCTCTACAAATTTTATTGTCTAGGGCCCATCACGAAATTGGTCCTTACACTATTTTTTTAATAATAATTTGACTAATTATTTATATTTTTATAATAAAAATTGTGTTTAATTTTAAATGCATCTATGCATTTGCATGGATTACATGTTAGTGTATATATATATATATATAGCCAAATCTCAAAGAAAATCCAATTAGATTTTATTTGGATTTTCAATTTTGCACCACGTGTCCCATATAATTTTTAATTTTGTGCCAAGAGAATTATGGAGTGTAAAAATCAAAAAGTACAAATCCAATTAGATTCTAAATTGGATTTCAATTGGAGTCCAATTTTCCGCCACGTGTCAATCTAAGCTTCTTATATTACTTGCATAATGCTTAAATTATTTTGCTTTTGACCTATAGTTGTGATATTATTATCTGTTAGTTTAATACCAAGAAAACATAAACTCCCAATCAGGTCTATAAGACCTTGTGGATTGTTTTCATACTTTCTTGGCTACTGGCAGGTCTATAAGACCTTTGTAAGAGAGGGCTTGGTCATTGGCTATAAGGATGGTTGTGTTTTGCCAGTGTTTCATTTTGTTATTTAATGTATTAGTGCTAATGGATTAGTGTTATTGTGTTATTCAGTTAGTAACCTTGTTGTTAAATGAACTAATTCTGTGGAGGTTTATTATATTTTAGGATGGTGATGATGATTATAAGGATGATCATTCTCCAGTTGCTATGAATTTATCATCCGAGGATCCGCATTAGGAGGATACTTAGTTTGTGGGTTTCTTTTGTAGTAGTCAGTGTATTATAAAGTTCCAAACATTCTAGACATTTAAAATGTCATATTTTTTGCATAACATTTTCGACATTTGGAATTTATTTTTTTGGGCACAAAACATTCTAAATATTTGGAATGTATTCTTTTGGCATTTATCATAAGCTTAAGTTGGTAATGTATATTTACTTATATGGTGTACTTAAAATTTTGGTGGTTTAAACTAGATCCTTTCTTGTGTTTAATATGGTATTTTTTATAGCTATAAGTAGGATGTGAAAAGCAAAATGCAAGAAAAATTTATGTGCCTTAAAAAAAAAAAGAAAAGAAAAGACCTATAGCGGTGGTTTAGAAACCGCTAGTATAGGCTGTATGAGAAAAGTATAAAAATTCCTATAGTAGCAATTTTTAAACCACAAGTATAAGTTAGGCCTACTACAGCAATTTTTAATTTCGAAAAAACGCTAGTATAGAGTTAAAAAAAAAACCGCTTGTAAAGGCTATATTAGAAAAATATAAAAATACCTATAGCGGCAGTTTAAAACTGTTGGTATAGGTTCAACCTACTTTCAAATTCTAAACAATGCAGGTACAGGGCTACAAAATTGCTAGTATAAGTTATTCCAACAGTTTTTAAAAAGCACCAGGATAGGGTTTCAAAACCGCCAGGACCTATACTGACGGTTTTAAAACTGCCGGTGTAGGTCCGTAGGACCTATTGTCACACTCGTTAGGCAGCGCTACGAAGCATCAAGAAAAAAAGTGCAGGGATAGGCCATTTGGGTCTATACCAGCGGTTTTTGGGGCTATAGCCGCATTATAAAAACACTGCTATAGCCCCAGTTTTTTGTAGTGAAGAGGAATATAAAAGGAAAGAAGACAGACAAAGAAAGGAAAGGTTTTTTAAAAAACCGGAACTGCTAAAAAAAAAAAAAAAAAGAGAGAGAAGAGTGAGACACTTAGTGAGGAATGTAACAAAAAAGATTATATCAATAAAGTCCAAAGCATATTTTTGAAAAGTATAGAATTATATGTTTCTTGTTCAAACCTCTAATTGCGGATTATATGAAACCCATAATAAAAATTAATTGTGATTATAAGCGGGCAATTAAACTAAAGCTAAATTCTCGCTTCCACAATTACATATTTTAGAAATTCATGGCTTAAATAATGTGTAAGTTGTAATTCTTACACCAAGTTTAGATGTCCTCCACTTATTAGTGGTATCAATACAAATATTATTATTATCCCACTTATTAGTGGTAATAGTATTTGTATTCCACTTATTAGTGGTAGTTATATTAACAGCAGCATTAGTGTTGGTAGTACCAATATCAATATTATGCTCCTTGCCCTGTAATGCAGCATTAAGAGTATCAATACAAGCTGTATTCGTTGTTACTACTATAGTGCCAAAAGCATTACCTTGAAGAATTTCTGTCGAAAGGAAGGATTTTCTGTTAGTATAATGTCTTTTAACAATATTCTTGTTTTTTATTCCTTGTTCAAGGGAATTAAGACATTCTTTTTCAGCATGAACAATCCTTAAAGCCTTATCGATATCAACTTCAAACTTAGAGGCAAATATGAATTTTACTTTCTGTTCGAAAGGATCAGTAGTAATTCCATCATTTTCAACAAAAAAAAGGATACAAAGCATTTATAAAAGGCAAACCAAGAATCACCTTATCAGTCATATTTTTAACAAGAACAGAAGGGATCTTGAAACAAACATTATCATGGCAAACATGAGCTTTCTTGTTAATATTTGAAACAAACATATCTTTCTTCAAACTGTTGCTTTACCCCTAATGATGATATTCTTGAAAAAGAATCTTGCTTTTGGTTACCTCACTATTCTGATCAATCTCTCTTTCAGCAATATTTGGAGATATCCACATGCTTTGAAGACAAATTGATGTAAAAAGTGACTAGTTACTATTAATAAATCCCAGTCAACAGACTCTTCCTTCTGGTAAGGGTACTATTAATGATTCTGTTATTGATGATAGTTTTGACATTGCTTCTAAACTTGCTCTTGTTAGGAAATCTCTTCCTCCTAAATGGTTTACAAAAGTTAAAATTGTTGTTTCACCTGATTATCATTTCAATGTTATTGCTATGATTGATTCTGGTGCTGATATGAATTGTATTCAAGAGGGATTATGTTGAACAGATAGCATGATTTTGATCCACCACAATTTTTAGCTTTACATTAGATGTACCCATTCTTCACTGAGTTTGAAAAGATCTTTCTTCAAACTACATATCAGGAGGAGTAGGTTTAGAATACCAATTTTTTGTAAAAGATACAAGATTAGGTTTTCTAGCAAATCTTTTTATTTCTAGTAATTCATCTTTGAAAACATTTTCAACAGAAGTAGAGGACAATGATTTAGAATCTATAGTATTTTCAGAGACAGGTTCTGTATCATCTTTTGAAATAGCACGAGCAGTATTGGTAGAAGTACCCTCGGTTTTTACTTTCAAATCAATAAGCATTTTTTCAACAGCCTCAAGAGTTTTTGTCTAAGGGGATTTGAAAATCCTATTTTCTCTTTGACTAGGTAAACTAATCAAACGTTGCTCAGTTTTAGAAACAGAATTTTTTTCAACAGATTTTGAAACAGTGATTTTTTCATTAAGTTTTTATTCAATACGATCAAGCTGTTGCCGATAACATGTAAAGATTCATTAGTAAAATTGTTTTGTTCAATAATGCTAACAACATGAGTCACATCATCAACAATTTTGAAAGGACAGGCCTTCATCTCTACTTTATTACAGGTTATGACAACCGTATCAAGTGGAGGATGAGTAGACCTAACAGTAGAAGCATCAGCTTTAACAAAAGTCTGCTTTTTTATCACATTCAAATATTGTTTTGAAATCTCATCTTTCAAGGCATAATAATTTTCCAAAAAGTCAAAAAATAAAATATGTCTTTTCAATTCATGCATTTTTTTTCTTCCATTTCCTTTTGCCGAGAAGGGGCAACAGAGGGCAAACCATATTGTTCACAGAAATTACCCATTTCATATTTAGCTTTTCTTTTTTTTTTTAATTGATATTTTAAAAATTTTTCATCATTACACATGTTAATGCCAAGTTTTTTAATAGTGCTTAATATATCACCATAAGTTAAATTATCATAATCAATAGAATCATTATCATCAATTAATTCTTGTTTTACCTTATGAGCAAAGGCAGTAATCCGTCCAAGGTGGCGGTAGCAACAACAATATATGAAATTGAAATAATTAAAAGTACTTGTTTATTGAAAGTAGAACAAACACATACAGTAGTAGTAATCTCAAGCAACAAGGCTGAGAAACATGATAAGAGTTACAAGTTACAAGTTTGTAAAGGCTGTAAAGCTTAAACAAAACAAAAGGTTATTCTCTCTCAAAGTAGTCTCTAGGAAGTGAGAAAATGGGAGAATAGAATTCTGAAGTAAAAAGTTATAAAAAGTTATATCCAACATAAGGGACAACCCCCCTTTAAATAGGCTAAATTCAAATGAATAGTAGACTATGAATAGTAACAATGAATAGTGACCAGTGAACAGTAATGTGAATAGTAACTAGTCACTTTTTACATCAATTTGTCTTCAAAGCATGTGGATATCTCCAAATATTGCTGAAAGAGAGATTGATCAGAATAGTGAGGTAGCCAAAAGCAAGATTCTTTTTCAAGAATATCATTATTAGGGGTAAAGCAACAGTAATAGTTTTAACAGGAAAATATTGCAATATTTTGACACTTGTGTAGGCCAGACAAATAGGAGAATTAATCTTCTGCTAAATCAAGATCTTCGTCATCCTCATCATGACCAAACCATTCCTGATTGTAGGGATAATAAGGGCTTTTTGTAACAAGTGCTTTAGAGCACTGTCCTTCAGTAGATAATTTCTCTCTTGCCATCATTTGAAGGAGAGAATACATAGCATCAGGATCCTTTCGAATATCATCTAAAAGAGAAGTCGTTTTCTTTTTAGGCTTAATAGGGGCTGCAACAATTTTAGTACAGGAGGAAGCAGGGGCATCTGTTATCTGGACAGGGGTAGTAATCACAACTGCAGGCAAAGTAGTAGTAGTAGAGGATGGGAATTCTCTAATAACATTATTAACTACCTTGTAAGTGTGCTGAAATTTAGCCCACCATTTAACATACCAACAACATTTGAGTACATCTCCTTCTTTAACATATTGCCATTTTAAGATCCAAGGGACCTTATATTTTTTAATAAAATGGATTGTAGAACAGAATTTTGCATCATAAGCACTAACTCTGAAAGTGCTAGTAAAATGTGTTAAGGCCTCCTTAAGCTGCTTAGGAAATATTTCTGGAACAAAACCAAACTGAGCCCATCATCGGATAAACCAAAGAGGTAGCTTATAGTCAAAGTCTTTATCAAAATTGACAAACCATGAATGGGACATAGATTCATTTTGATGGAGAATGAATTGAAACCAAGCAGTGAGATAATCATGGTAGCAGTAGGGGACTGAAGATTCCGGTAACATCCTTGGGGTAGTAAGGTTAGAACCCCACATTTCTTTAGAAAGAATATGGTTAATAATAACACGGTGGTAGATCACCTTAGTAGTATTAACTCTATCAGTAATAGCCTTAATCTTGATAGACTTCTCATGACAAAGGATATCAGCATAGTATTGTACATCTTTATCAGGATGCTCAAGGATCCAATGAAATTTTGGGGAGAAGTAACTAGTGGCCAACCTAAAGGGGTCAGAAATAGAGGCTCTGTTTGTCTCAACAGAAAACAAGTTTTGATCACTAGGATTTTTAACATATTGGGTATTGTAAGGGGTTGGAGTGAAAGCATTTGCTTTAATAAGTTGGTTAGAACTGGAATAAAGATCATAGGCGTTTGCCAAAACAGTAGAGTAGTTTGGATTAGGTATGGTACATAAATGGGTGAAACGGCTAGTAATCTCCAGAGGAGTAATAGGTTCAATCTTTGCAATTGGTTTAGTAGCAGGGGTTTTGTCATTTGACCTTCTACTTGCCATGGTAATTCTGCAAGAATTCACGGGTGAGGAAATCAGGGATTGAATTTTGAGATCCTTTAATATATTCAATATCAAAATCAAAAACACTAAGAATATCTTGCCATCTGGCAAAAATATATTTTGAACCAATATTTTCAACATCTTTTTCAATAACATATTTAGCACTTTTACAATCAATACATAACAAAAACTTTTGGTTTAGCAGATCACTTTGAAATTTTGAAATGCATAATACTATAGATAAAATCTCTTTTTTAATAGTACTATAATTTAGCTGTGCAGTATTCCAAATTCCAAATTGGAAGTGAACAATTTGTTCAGATGAATCTGGGGAAACACGTTGTTTCAGAATACCTCCATAACCAATGTCAGAGGCATCAGTTTCAACAATTTTGAAAGTATTGATAGTAGGGATACCAAGACACGGTAGTGTCTTAACATGAGTTTTTATCTGTTTAACAAGAGAAGTATGATTATCAGTCCAAGGTGGAGGATTAGTTTGCAAACGATCAAAGAGGGGTTTGCATTGTTTCCTCAAATCCTTGTAGAAATCAGCAACATAGTTCAAAGACCCAAGAAATCTCTGAAACTGAGTTTGGACAATAATAACATTTAGGAATTTATCAGCAAACTGAATGGCTCTATCAATAGGACGAATTTGTCCTTCAGAGATATCATAACCAAGAAAACAAACTTTTGTTTGGAATAATTTGATTTTCTTAGCAAAAACAACAAGACCATTTCTTTTTATTGTATCTAGAAACAAGTACAAATGTTTCCATTGTTCATCAATAGAGCTGGAGAATACAAGAATATCATCAATGCAAACAATGGTGAAATGACTGAAAGAGTTAAAGATATCATTCATAATATTCTGAAATTCACTGGGAGCATTCTTAAGACCAAAAGGCATAACATTTCACTCATAATGACCAAAGGGAGTGGTAAAAGCAGTCTTATACCTATCACTTTCACTAAGCTAGATTTGCCAAAACCCAGATTTCATATCAAACTTAGAGAACACCATAGCCTCACTCAATCTATGGACCAAGTCATTCTTATTAGGAATAGGATACCGGATCCATTCTAAAACCTTGTTCAAGGGTTTATAATTAATGACTAGCTGAGGGGTACCTCTCTCAATCTCAGCATTCTTCTGGACATAAAAGGCAGAACAAGACCAAGGGGACTTGCTATTCCTACTTAATTTTTTCTCTAACAAATCATAAATTTCATTTTTGCAAAATTCAACAGTCTCAGCATTCATCTGAATAGGGCGAGCTTTAGTAGGAACGTTCTTTTCATCAAAATTTATAACATAAGGCAGATCAACAATATGTTTTTTTCTATGCCAAAAAGCATTAGGAATATCAGAACAAACACTATCAATTAACATTTTCTGAAAATTATCAATTTTTGAAAGCAACAGTTTATCAGAAAGCTGTTTAGCAATTTTCTTATATCTAACTTCTTGTTTAAGAAAGTTAAGATGTTTTTCCTTAGCATGAATCAATCTGAAAGTTTTGTCAATGTCAACTTCAAGTTTTGAAGCGAATTTGAATTTTACTTTCTGTCCAAAAGGATCAGTAGTAATTCCATCATTTTCAACAAAAAAAAGGATACAAAGCATTTATAAAAGGCATACCAAGAATCACCTTATCAGTCATATTTTTAACAAGAACAGAAGGGATCTTGAAACAAACATTATCATGGCAAACATGAGCATTACTCAATTCATATCTAATCTTCATTTTAGTGCCTGATAGGTTTTAAACCCCTTAAAATAGCAATTGGATTAACCTAATTAATTACCCAAGTGATTAACTTAGTCAAATTAGGCAAACCTAGGTTAAACACAATCAAACAATCAGATCAAATATATAAAGCAATAGAAAAATAAATAACACAGTGATATGATGACCCAGGAAACCACACGGTAAAAACCTGGGGAGGATTTGACCTAGCTATCCTCAAGGTAGACCTGAATCCACTATGAAAGAATCGAAGTTCATACAAAAGGACTTACAAGCTCCCCGCTTGACTTCCTAATGCTACCCACCAGTAGAATTTACTGATATGACCACGTGCAAACTTCGAATCCACGGACTCCTTCTTTCTTGGATTCTCCAATTAGCTACAAGCACCCACGCTTGTTATTGTTTAAGCTCCAATGGCAGCAACCGAGTTGATTATTCAGATGTTGAAGTAATCTCTACCTTGAAAACCCTAAGCTTTGTGTAAAGGAAAACTCCTCTAGATCTCACAAGAGATTTACACAAAACAGAAAAGTATGAGCAACAATACAACAGGAGCAACTCAGAAAACGTGGCTAGGGTTTTGCCTTATATACCTAGGGCAAACACATAAAACCCTAAACGTTTAATAAGGTAGGGCTGAGTTGGAAATTCTGCAAAAAAAACGATCTGGCCAACTCTCGATCGATCGAGTCTATCCTTCGATTGATCGAGCCAGGCCAAAAGTCACAAAGACTTCTGCAGCCTCTCAATTCCAACTTTACAATAGTTGAACAACTTTGAGCAAGCCTAAACAAGACTAAACATATTATTTTGATCATAGTTTGCCAACATTACACATTAGAATTCTAAATACATAAAATCCTAAGTTTTTAGAACCTAACAAACTCCCCCTTTGGCAATCCGTGACAAAACACAAACTAAAAGCTCAAAGTGTACAAATAAAAAGCCCTTTACAAAAAGTA
Source organism: Quercus gilva (assembly GCA_023621385.1). Lineage (NCBI taxonomy): Eukaryota > Viridiplantae > Streptophyta > Magnoliopsida > Fagales > Fagaceae > Quercus > Quercus gilva. Next base: position 14,913,700 of record CM042478.1, read on the forward strand.
ATGCTCATAAAATAAAATTCAATCCTAACTACTATCCATCAGTTGCAAGTGTAGATAGCAGCTCAATTGAATCAACCTGTATATTCCTGAAACGCTCAACAAACGCATAAATGCATGTGTGACAGAAAAACAGTAAATCAACAGATATGTAAACTAACTCTCCCCCTAAGTTAGATACACCAAAAACTAAAAACATTCTTGAAAGTTGACAAAACACATAATAAAGACATATATTAATGAAGAACTCATAAATATAAATCAATAAGCAATGAACATAGAATCAAGAATCATATATTAAAAAACAATGTATCTCCCAACAAGAAAAGCCCTAAAATGATATCAAAAGAAAGTATACACAGTGAAGTACCTAGATACAATCTAATATCTCAACTAGCTCTGCAAAAACAAGAGAAAAACTCCCCCTAACTACAAAAATCTCCTCTATAAGGTCAAAATCTCTACTCCCCCTTTTTGTGACGAAATGCCAAAGGACAATCACAAGTCATCAAAAGGAGGTGGTGAGGGTGAATGAAGATGCGCCAAGTCAGCTCTCAGAGCACATATCTCATCAAGCAAGTCCACCAAAATCTGACCATGAGCCGCCTGAACAGTCATGACAGTCTCCAAGGTACGACGTACATCGAAGTCATCCGAAGGAGGTAGAGGAATAGCAGCAGCAACATCGCTAACAGGATCAAAAACATCCTCACCAGCAAGACTTGTAAAAGAAGAAGGAGGGGGTGCGGTACCAGAAAGCTCAGACCTAGGGTGTTTAGAGCCAGCTCGAAGATGAGCAGCCCTCTGTCTAAGAAAAGACGCACCTATAGGACCAATGACATGTACAGGCTCAGAAGAAGGGAAATCATCTAGACCAAGATAAAGCAAAATCCTATGAATAAAGACAGGATGGACAAGAGCATGAGATGTAGATGAACTCCTATAAACTTCGTTCAAAGAACGAAGAAACAAATGAGGAAAACTGATAGGAGCATTAGTGACAAAAGCATACAAAAATACACATCGCTCGAGAGGAATGGTGTGAAGATGAGAAATGGGCCAGAAAGAATGACAAGCTATCCTAAAGAAAAGATCATGTAACTCAGATAGCTCAGCAGTGGAGATCCGAGGATCAGAACCCCACTGGATAGAAGACCAAGTGATGTAAGACATGACATCACTCAACAAAGGAGACTCATCATAAGGGTAAGCAGAGTGCTAGACCAAAGGTACCTCTAGAGCATCAGCCACTACCGTAGGAGTAATGGTGTACGCTATGCCTTGTATCCAACTCTTAACTAGAGTTTTGGAATCATAGATGTGGATAGAGATGTTTGAAAATAACTCTCTAATCAAGGTAGCCGAGGGAGGAAGATCAGAAATATCCAACAAAGGTAACCAGCCCCAAAGCTCAAAATTTGCCCTAATGGCAGGATCTAACTCATCTAAGACAACAGAACGCTCAGCCCAAATTTTCCTCTTAAGGTTCAGTTTCTCAAAAATCTCTTGTTTTTTCTCACTCAGAAACCTCTCACGGTCAAAGGAAGGTGGAGGAGGAGGAGAGGGAACAGACCTACGAGCTCTAGTCTTCCTAGGCATGATGCTAAGGAAAGGACAGAGACACAAAGTAGAACCAAAAGAACAAAAAAAAACAAAAATCTAAGGGCAGACTGCAAATTAGCACAAAAAATAGAATAAAAAATCTATATGATGCATGAACAATTAAAATGTCATGATACATGTTCTAATGCAGTAAAAATTAAGTTCAATTAAAGGTCAAATTAACAAAATTGGCTTAAGCATAGGGTTTCTAATAAAAAAACCCCAAAATTGAAAAACCACTCGATGAAATTTTTAAAACAAATTGATGAACTGAGCATTACATAACACAACACACAGAGTATAATGCTCAATTACATCAAAACAACAAGCCAATTTCATCAATTTTAACCTAATTGAACAAAAACCCCAATTCGAATGCAATACAAGCCCTAGAATTTTTAATTTTTCACAAAACCCAAAATTGATCAAATTGAACCATCAATATTATGTTTATATCATGTCCCCACAAAAACCCATTGATCAATTTCACAAGATAGGGATTGAATCATCAAAAACCCCCCAAAAAGATGCATAGTCCGAAAATTTGAGAGTATAATGGATGAAAAATGCATGAAAACTTGAAAATAAACTCAAAAGGAAGGGCAAAATAGTCTTACCGGCTTAAGAAAAGGGAAACCTTGCAAAAATTTCGGAGGAAAACGACAAAAAATTGAACCTTTAACCTTGCCGAGTTGGAGAGAGAAAGGAAGTTTGAAAAACTTTTTGAAAAAGTGTTTTGAATCAGTCAAAGAACATTGTTTTAAAAACTTGATTCGCGACATTCGATTGATCGAAAATCACATTCGATCGATCGAATAAATCCGAGACTTTTAAATAAATTGAAGCACATTTTCGATCAATCGAAAAACAGAATGGATCGATCGAAACAGGCAGAGGCTCACAAAATTTTTGAAAAAAAACATAGTTTTGAAAAACCCAAACCAATTCTTGAAGATATCTCCTCAAAGCATTTAAAATTGATGAAACAAAATGCATGAGTATGAGATGAAATGAAATGCTTTTTTAAAAAAAAAAAAACAAATTTTAATCCCAGTTTCTCCAAAGAAGATTTAGCCATTTTCTCTTTAAATTCTTAAGCAAAAAAAATGTTTTGCATAATACACAAGGTATTTTCAAACTTGATTGGTTAGACCATAAACACACATAATAACATGTACAGTGTTTAGCAAAGAGTAACTTGTGTAGTGTGTGCAACTAGCGAAAGCTTGAGATACATGTGAGGTGATGTTAGGACATATATGGTTCATATGTTAAGAACATATGTCATACTTATTTATGTAAATTGGCTAATCCTTTGACAAAACGCACTCTACTTGTAATTGGGTAGTTCTAGGTGTTTTTAATACTTCAAAAAACAAGGTTTCAAGATCAAGTGTTGAAGTCATCAAGTCTATCCAAGAAAAACAAGATGAAGTGCAAAATCATTAAAGCTCGACACCTTCTCGATAGCTTCTCGACACCTGGCTATCTGTCGAGATCTTCAGTTGATTCTTATCGCAATCTCGATAGCTTCTCGATAGTTAGTCGATCGATTGAGAAAGTTTCTGTCCCCTCGACACCTTCTCAACACCTCCTCGATAACTGCTATCTGTCAAGATTCATTAAATCTCGACACCTGCTCGACACCTCCTCAATAGCTGCTATCTGTCGAGGTTACGGGAATTCAAATTTCTGTTTTTGGGCCAGGCTTATGTATTTGTCTAGGGTTTCTTTTCTCACAACCCTAGACCTATATAAGGCTTATTTTAGAGGCCGTCACATAAGAGAATAAGAGAATACAAAGAGAACATATGCAAAAGGTGACCGATACCTTATTCTCTCTAAAAGAAGTTACTGCGTCTTTGCGCCTTAAGGTTTTGTAACCAAGTGCTTCTTGATCTTCATTCTTGATGAAGTGAAGAACTTTGCAGCCAACATCTTCTTCTAGTTGGTAATTGAAGTCGCGTACTGGGATCCGCGCAATTGGTTAGTCACGTACTAGGATTCGTGCATCATCAAAAAGGGTAGCATTCATATATTGAAGAGTTCAGAGGTTCTGAAGCGGTAGAAGGTTTCTGCTGTGAGTTCATCTACAGGGATTATAGAGTCTAGGGACAAAGGTTTTGTACTAGATCTGAAACTTCTCTTTACTATAGTGGATTGCTTTTCGGGAAGGTTTACCCCCAGGTTTTTTACTATGAAACTGGTTGGTTTCATTGGTTTTCTTGGGTCATCATATCTTGTCTTATTTACTTTTCCGCTGCATATTATTTTGACATGATATTGATGTTTATTTGTTTTAACAAGTTTTATCAATAATAAATCTAATTAACAACTTGGATTTAAAACTTGTTAATTCTATCAACCGGGGTCTAAATTTCCCAACAAGTGGTATCAGAGCGGGTTCACTCTGATTGGATTAATTTCCTGAGTGTGATCCATTGACCCCTGTTGTTATGGATAGAGGACAATCTTTATTTATACCTCCTTTATTTGATGGAACTAATTATGTGTACTGGAAAGTTCATATGAAATTTTTTTTACAGGCTTTAGGTGAACAGGTATGGCAAGCTGTTGAAATTGGTTGGATTAAGCCAATGGAAGCACTGGTGGATTGGGATGATGCAACAATCATTGCAGCAAATTTCAACAGCAAGGCCTTGAATGCGTTATTTTGTGGGGTGACCAATGAAGAATTCAAGAAAATATCATCCACAGAAGTTGCCAAGGAAGCATGGACCATTCTTGAGACCACCTATGAAGGTACCAAGGCAGTAAAGACTGTGAAGCTTCAACAACTCACTAGTAGTTTTTGTTAGGACATATGTGTTTACATGTTGGAACATATGTCATATTTTATGTAAATTGGCTAATCCTTTGACAAAACGCACTCTACTTGTAATTGGGTAGTTCTAGGTGTTTTTGATACTTCAAGAAACAATGTTTCAAGATCAAGTGTTGAAGTCATCAAGTCTGTCCAAGAAAAAGCAAGTCGAAGTGCAGAATTTTTAAAGCTCGACACCTGCTCGATAGCTACCTCGACACCTGCTATCTGTCGAGAATTAAAAAGTCAGAATTCCAATCTGATTTTCTTGGGATCCGTGAATGTGTTTTTGGGCTTTCTTTTCTTCTAACCCTAAACATATTTAAGGAGTATTTTAAGAGCCGTCAACATAGACACAAGTTGCATAAGCATTGAGCAATCCTTGTTCAAGCAAATTGTGATCTAAGACGAAGTTCTTGACCTAGTTCATCTTCTTCAAGAAGTTGCTGTGTATTTGCACCGTAGGGTTTTGTGACCAAGCATCTTCCTGATCTTCATTGCATAGGATGATCTGAAGAACTTTGCAACCAACCTCTCTTCCTAAAGTTGGTGTTTGAAGTCGCGTACTGGGATCCGCGCATCTGGTTAGTCACGTACTTGGGAGCCGTGCATCAAAAGAGGGAACTGTCACTACAAATCAAGTCCGATTGGGTATTGGGGTAAGAGTTCAACTGTAGGTTGATAAGGTACTTGGGATTCCTTATTTGTAACTGCTTGATTTGATAATAGTGGAGTTTCGGGAGTGGTGACCTGAAAATCACCCGGTGGGGTTTTTGCCGTTAGGGTTTTTCCCCATTCGTGAACAAATCACCGTGTTATTTATTTTCCGCTGCATATTTAGTTATTCGGTGATTTGTTTGTGCTGCCACGTATTTGCATGTTAAATTGATTAATTAATAACTTGGCTAAATTAATTAATTAGTTTAAATCACAAGGGGTCATTCAGTTTGTGGCCTATCAAGTGGTATCAGAGCAGGCACACTCTGATTAGGTTAATCTTTGCTGTGTTGATCCATTGACCCCTGTTTGTCATGGCTATGACCGGCTTTAAGAGATCTAGGTTTTCAAATACATCTTGTTTTTCTAATCACTATTTGTTTGAGTGTCTCAGAAAACACAAGTCTAAAAGTTGTTTGAATTCACTTATAATGACTATGGTAAAAGATCTCAGTTTGGCTAAGAAGAAACTAGACTGTCTCAGAATGAAAATCTGCAAAAGAGTTCGTTTGAGAAGAGTAAAAGTTCAAGGCTTAGCTAGTAGATGGCAGTTGAGAGAAAGAACTGTTCCGTCTGACTTGTCATCCAAGCATGAAGTATGTTTCATGATGAAATCTGCATTCAAAGTGATGGATACATGCCTTTGGTATCTTGACAGTGGCTGCTCAAGACACATGACTGGAGATAGATCTCTCTTCAAGATCTTTGAGCCTAAGAAAGGTGGAAATGTGACTTTTGGTGATGGAAGCAAGTCACAGATTAAAGGGAAAGGAATCATATCTCTACCAGGACTGCCGGACATTGCAAATGTTCTCTATGTAGAAGGCCTGAGGGTGAATCTACTAAGCATAAGTCAGATATGTGATCAAGACTTCATGGTGCTGTTCTCAAAAGGAAAGTGTCTTGTCATGGATGAGTCCGGAAAGAATCTCATCAGTGGGGTTCGTACTTTGGACAATTGCTATGGATTGGTACCTGATGCTGATATAGTGTGTAATAGCATTCGTTTGCCTAATGAAGATCTATGGCACCAACGAATGGGACATGCTAGTTACAAGCATCTATCCATTGTCTCTAAGCATGAATCTGTCTTGGGGATACCAAAGCTCAGTAGAATGAGCAATGTGGTATGTGGACCATGTCAACTTAGGAAACAGACAAAAGCCAAGCATCCAAGCACTCAGGCATCTGCTACTTCCAGACCGTTGGAATTGTTGCACTTAGATCTTATGGGTCCAACCAGAACTGAATCTCTTGGTGGTAAGAGATATATCATGGTAGTGGTAGACGACTTCACCAGATACACTTGGGTCATCTTACTTCGATCCAAGTCTGATGCTCCCGAGCACATTGAGGCCTTGTGCACAAGACTGCAGAATAAAAAGAATTTGAAGATTGATCGAATTCGAAGTGACCATGGTAAAGAATTTGAGAATTCCTACATGGAATCCTTCTGCTTGAAATCAGGTATATCTCAAGAATTCTCTGCTCCGATTACTCCTCAACAGAATGGTGTGGTAGAAAGAAAGAATAGAGTTATTCAAGAGATGGCCAGAGCCATGTTGCATAAACACTGCATGTCATACAGTAAATAGGGTGTACTTCAGACCCGGTACCAAAAAGACTCCCTATGAGTTATGGAAAGGAAGAAAGCCAAATGTGAAGTATTTCAGAATCTTTGGAAGTAATTGCTTCATCCTCAAGGATAGAGAAAATGTGGGAAAGTTTGACTCTAGAAGTGATGAAGGTATATTTCTAGGCTATTCTTCTACCAGCAAGGCCTATCGGGTATACAACAAAAGAACTATGAAGGTAATGGAGACTGTAAATGTTGTCATTGATGAGTCTTCAGATTCCAATTCTGAAAAAGGCATTGATGAACTTCCCAAAGAAATTCCTCCCACTGAGCCTACAGAAGTTCAAGACATTGTTGATCGAGAACCTGCATCTCCTAATGTTCCAGGTACTCCAAGTGTTGTAGAAGAGTCTGCAGAAATTCCTACTTCACCTGATTCTGAATCTCGTCAGGAGAAAGGACCTTCCTCAAGGATTAAATTAAATCATCCTCCAGAAGTTATTGTGGGAAACTTGAATGAACTCACATTAAGGAAACGAACAGTTGATAAATGTGTTGCTAACTTTGTGTCTTATTCTTGCTATTTGTCACAGGTTGAACCCAAGAAAGTGGAGGAAGCGCTACAAGATGAAAGTTGGGTTGAAGCAATGCATGATGAACTGCTCCAGTTTTAGAGGAATGATGTTTGGACTCTTGTACCTAGACCGGAGGGCGAGCACATCATTGGTACAAAGTGGATTTTCCGCAACAAGACCGATGAAGAAGGCAATGTGATTCGAAACAAGGCTCGACTTGTGGCTCAAGGATACTCTCAGATGGAAGGAGTAGACTATGATGAAACATTTGCCCCAGTTGCTAGAATGGAGTCCATCAGAATTCTGCTTGCCCTAGCATGTCACCTGAAATTCAAACTTTATCAGATGGATGTTAAGACTGCCTTTTTGAATGGGCTGCTGAAAGAGGATGTCTATGTGGCTCAACCAAAAGGATTCATTGATCCACACTTTTCGGATCATGTATTATATCTCAAAAAGGCACTTTATGGGTTAAAGCAAGCCCCTAGAGCTTGGTATGACAGACTCACACAATATCTTGTGTCACATGGGTTCACAAGAGGAAAAGCTGATCAAACTCTCTTCATCAAAAAGGAAGATGGTGAATTGATGGTTGCTCAAGTGTATGTTGATGATATCATCTTTGGGTCGACTAAGGATGAACTTGCTCACGACTTCTCAAAGCTCATGCAAGCAGAGTTCGAGATGAGCATGATTGGAGAGCTGACTCACTTCCTCGGATTGCAGATTCGTCAACAAGATTCAGGTATTTTTCTATCCCAATCTAAGTATGCTAAGAATCTTGTGAAAAAATTTGGCTTGGAATCTGCTAGTTCTGTTCGTACCCCTATGAGCCCTAATGTTAAACTCACTGTAGATGTGTTAGGTAAGAGTGTTGATCCTTCTCTTTATAGAAGCATGATAGGTAGTCTTCTTTACCTTACTGCTAGTAGACCTGACATTAGCTACAGTGTTGGTGTGTGCGCTAGATATCAAGCTAATCCCAAAGAATCACATATGACTGCTTTAAAAAGAATTATAAAGTATGTCAAAACTACCGCTGAGTTCGGTGTGTGGTACAGCAAGGACACTAATAATGTCTTAGCTGGATATTCCGATGCGGATTGGGCTGGGAATGCTGATGATAGGAAGAGTACTTCAGGGGGTTGTTTTTATGTAGGCAACAATCTTGTCTCTTGGATGAGCAAAAAGCAGAACTCCATCTCCTTATCCACTGCTGAAGCTGAGTACATTGCTGCTGGTAGCTGTTGCACACAACTCCTCTGGATGCAAAAACTCCTTCATGATTATGGTATTTGTCAAGATCATCTTACTATCTATTGTGACAATACCAGTGCCATAAATATCTCTAAGAATCCGGTTCAACATTCTCGAACCAAACACATAGAGATTCGACATCACTTCATTAGGGAGCTTGTCGAAGATGGTATTCTCACTCTTGAGTTCATTCACACCGATGATCAGAAGGCCGATTTGTTTACCAAACCTCTTGACAGCAAACGCTTTGAATTCCTTCGTCAAAACATTGGTGTTATCTCCATGGAGTGATTTCCCTATCCTCTTTCCCTTCCTCATGCACTTGCATCTAGTTTTATGCATTGTTTTGTTTTTCTTAACATGTCTTTGTGTGTTTACTTTCAGTTTTGTTTATTTTGTTTTTCATATAAAAATTAAAAAAAAAATTGAAAAATTGAAAAATACAAAAACAGTGTGTGTTTTGTGTACTTTGGTACTTGTGTACCTTGGATGGCCAATGAAACAAAGTTTTCTAAACTTTGTATCTCTTGTAGCTTAGATGAGCATCTCTATGCACAACTAAGCAAGTGAGCTTTGTGGCTCGTGTTTGTGATGAGTAAGATTAGGTTATTTCTTAGACTTAACACTCATATCACTCTTTTTGACGGGTAGGACTAGAAAATCCTAAGAGAAAGGCATAAATAACCATCTCACCACTGTTGCCCGCCAATCATTAATGACATCTGTATGCTTCGGCATAGCAAAAGTGTGATGTCAATGACATTTGTGTGCTTAGGCATAGCAAAATTGAAATGTCAAAATATCAATGGGTATTTCTTTTCTTTCTCATAAGCCCATGTATGATATGCTTAAAAAGAAAATATGCAAAGAAATAAAAAGCAAAAAGATTAAAAATGCTTTAAAATGGTTGCAAGCGTGTATTCTAGGAGATGTGGGAGTTATAGGATGTACCTCAAAGGTGATAGTCCCCATCAAACAGTTATGATTGTGTGTGAGTTAAAGTTATTTGCTCATATCTCAGATCATCATAACATGTATACACTTATGCAATCTTGCGATGTTTTTCACACACAACACGCAATATTCTTTGCTACTTTTGATACATGTGCAGGTACAATGTGATTTGGCCATCACAAAGGTTTACATGTGCTTTTGTATGCTCACTAAACTGTCATGACTTATTTTTGAAATATAAAATTTGTTAGACTTGTTTAGTGTGTGTGTGTGTTCTTGGGAGATCCGTGTGCTTAAATTTTCATTGAGAGATGATTTTTGAGAGATTTATATGTTGGTTGAATCATGGTTGAGGTGCATGTCTTGATTGCATTCATGTTTGTGTTTTTCACTTCTCGAAAAACTGCATTTCATAGCTGGCTCGACACCTTCTCGATACCTCCTCGATACCTGGTCAGCTGTCGAGCCTCTATAGTCTTTTTCTTATCGCAATCTCGACACTTCCTCGACACCTGGTGGATCGATCGAGATTCTCTCTGTCTGCTCGATACCTTCTCGACACCACGTCGATCGATCGAGCTTCTTATGTTGGATGAGCTGTTTGGTACCTCGATACCTCCTCGATACCTTAGCTGTCGAAGGCATATTCTCTCGACACCTTTCTCAACAGCATCTCGATACCTCTCGACACCTCTGCTGTCGAGATTTACTGGAGATCCTATTTAAGCTCTGTTCGCGATTTCCCTCTCATTTCTCTCGATCTCTCTTCGATCTGTCCGAGGCGGTTGGTCTTCCTGTGCACTTTTCTTCAATCCAATCTTCATCCCAAGTGATTTTCAGCTTTTCTTGCTTCAAATCAAGTGGTATGATCTTCTTTTCCATTTCTTTTCATGCATTTCATGATTTGAAACTTAGGTTTTGGGATTTTTTTTGAAAACTTTGGGTTTTTCAAAATCTTTGAGTTATTGGTGAAATTTTGGGTTGGTTTTTCGATGAAAAGTGTTTAGAATGACATGCATTGCATTCCATGTGCATTAGAATGATATGTTCATGCATTTAGTTATGTGATTCTTGTCTGTGTGCTGATAGGATTGGATTGGGCTGAGCCCATGATGCTTTTTATGTTTGCATGTCACATGATCATGCATTCCCATGCATACGTCCATTTTGTTCAACTTATTTTGATAATTGAACTGTTTGGGACTTTTCTGATTGTCTCCCTCTCTATCTCTTTTCTTTTTCTTTTACGTTAGTTGCATCTATGGCACCTAAACGTAAATCCACTCCGGCCTGGAACCCTCTGCATTCTGGAGCTTCTTCATCATCTGATACTGCTCCTCATAATCTTCGGTTCCGTGATGGAGATGCCTACAAGGCATTTACTGAGAACTTTTCTAAACGAGGTGTTCATTCGGAACGCCACGTTGTTCTGGCAGACTTTGCCGACACTGACCTTCCCTCTGTCATTCACAGTAGGGGATGGGGGTCACTGTGTGACATCCCGGTCACCTGTCCTCTCGTGCTGATTCAGGAGTTTTACTCCAACATGCACGGGATTGATCGTTCAGTACCTTTCTTTTTCACTCGCGTTCGAGGTACGCGCATCCCTGTCACATCGCAGCTAGTGGCGGATGTGCTTAGGGTTCCTAGGATAGAGTTTCCTAACTATCCTACATGTGAGCGACTGAGGACTGTGTCCAGGGATGAGCTCATTTCTGCTTTCTGTGAGCGCCCTTCTGAGTGGGGTGAGCATATGTACACATCATGTAGACCTTTTGCTAAAGGTTCTAGGTTCCTTAACATGGTGATGACCTTTGTACTTCATCCTCTCTCCCATTATAACTTTATCACCGAGCCTCGTGCTCGTTTCTTGCTTTCTCTACTTGAGCATCTCACGATAGATTTTCCTTCTCATTTCATTTTCTCTATCATAGATGTTCATTTAGATGCGGCGTCCCGTGATAAGCTCATCTTTCCTTCTGCTATCACGAGGATTCTACGCCATTTTTCCATCCCTTTTCCTTCGTCCGACCACTTCACACACATCTCAGCCATAGATGCCGCTACCGTAAAACGTAGTAAGGCACAGTTCAGGGCGAGATAGCCGGATTCCACTCCTCCCTCCCGTTCGGCTCCATCCAGATCAGCTCCATCTACATCGGCTCCTCCTTCTTCTTCGGGCGATGTATCTCTTGGAGACATTATGGCGCAGCTGCAGCGCATGGATGCTCGCCTCGATACACTTACCACTGAGTTGTATCAGGTGAATGTTCGTGTTGGTCGTATTGCACGACGGCAGGCGACCATGGGTGGTTTTGCTTCTGAGGCTTCTCCTCCACCACCTCCTCCAGTGGCTTCAGATTCTGACTCTGAGGATGATGATGATGATGGTGATGACGATGATGCTTCAGATGATGATGATGGAGATGCTAGCTCTACTGATGAGATGTCTACATGACACTCTACCCTTTGTCATTCGTGATAAAAAGGGGGAGTAGTTTTGGATTATGAGAGTAGTCATCTTAGGGGGAGAGTTAGGATAGGACATTTTTGATAGGGGGAGTGTTCATACTTTTTGAGGGATGTAGTGAGATTTTGATGTATCTTTTTCTTTTCTAGTCTTGATAGATACATTGATCTTGTATATGAGGTCTTATGACCAGTTTTACATACATTGTACTTATCTTTCTTTATATGTGGATGTATGTTTTTCTTTTTCACCTACCTCTTCATGTGTTGTTTCTTTTCTCTCTTTATACACATGTTCTTTATATTTGTATGCAATCTAATTATTTCTGTTTCACACAAGATGCCTTGATGAGTTTTGTTTATAAGTGTTTCAGAAATACAGGTTGTCAAAGTCTACTTGCCATAAACTCTCTTTTTGCAAAGTTCTTCAAGAGTTTGTGTTAGGATAGATTTTATTGTATGTAACAAGTGAATATGAGTTAAGTGATTTATGACTTCTCTCATATGTTCATTTGTTGGTTGTGGTTTTGTCACGGATTGCCAAAGGGGGAGATTGTTAGGACATATGTGTTTACATGTTAGGAACATATGTCATATTTTATGTAAATTGGCTAATCCTTTGACAAAACGCACTCTACTTGTAATTGGGTAGTTCTAGGTGTTTTTGATACTTCAAGAAACAATGTTTCAAGATCAAGTGTTGAAGTCATCAAGTCTGTCCAAGAAAAAGCAAGTCGAAGTGCAGAATTTTTAAAGCTCGACACCTGCTCGATAGCTACCTCGACACCTGCTATCTGTCGAGAATTAAAAAGTCAGAATTCCAATCTGATTTTCTTGGGATCCGTGAATGTGTTTTTGGGCTTTCTTTTCTTCTAACCCTAAACATATTTAAAGAGTATTTTAAGAGCCGTCAACATAGACACAAGTTGCATAAGCATTGAGCAATCCTTGTTCAAGCAAATTGTGATCTAAGACGAAGTTCTTGACCTAGTTCATCTTCTTCAAGAAGTTGCTGTGTATTTGCACTGTAGGGTTTTGTGACCAAGCATCTTCCTGATCTTCATTGCATAGGATGATCTGAAGAACTTTGCAGCCAACCTCTCTTCCTAAAGTTGGTGTTTGAAGTCGCGTACTGGGATCCGCGCATCTGGTTAGTCACGTACTTGGGAGCCGTGCATCAAAAGAGGGAACTGTCACTACAGATCAAGTCCGATTGGGTATTGGGGTAAGAGTTCAACTGTAAGTTGATAAGGTACTTGGGATTCCTTATTTGTAACTGCTTGATTTGATAATAGTGGAGTTTCGGGAGTGGTGACCTGAAAATCACCCGGTGGGGTTTTTGCCGTTAGGGTTTTTCCCCATTCGTGAACAAATCACCGTGTTATTTATTTTCCGCTGCATATTTAGTTATTCGGTGATTTGTTTGTGCTGCCACGTATTTGCATGTTAAATTGATTAATTAATAACTTGGCTAAATTAATTAATTAGTTTAAATCACAAGGGGTCATTCAGTTTGTGGCCTATCAGTTTTGAAGAAATAAGGCTGGAAGAGGATGAAACCTTTGATGAGTTTTATACCAAACTCAAGGATATTGTGAATTCTACCTTCAATCTCTAAGAATCTATTGCAGAATCCAAAATTGTTAGAAAAATTCTTAGGTCCTTACCTGAAAGATTCCACGCCAAGATCACTGCCATTGAAGAAGCAAAGGACATTGATCAAATTCCTTTGACTGAGCTTGTAGGGAACCTTCAAACCTATGAGATGGGATTAGGCTCAATGGGAAAAGGTGGAAAGGGTAAAACCTTGGCTCTCAAGGGTATAGAGGAAGAGATTGAGGACTCTGAAGATGAAGATGAAAGTGAAGATGAGGATGAAGATCTAACCTTCATAACTGATGAGATTATCAAGCTTCTTCAGTTTAGGAAAAAGGATAAGGGCAAACCTCCTAGGAAATCTAAATCCTCTAAGAAGGGCAAGAATGAGAAACCTCTTATCAAATGCTATGAGTGCAAAGGTTTTGGTCATATGAGGATAGAGTGTCCAAACTACCTCATGAAGGAAAAAACCGAGAAGCCAAAAGAGAAAGGGTTGATTGCTACTTGGAGTGATACTGAGGATGACTCTTCTGATGAGTTTGTGGATGAATGTCGTCATGTTATGGCCTTTGGTGGTTGTGGAGAGTGCTAGTGACAGCGTGGATTCTTCTGATGATGAAGTACCTAAGAATATGACCCTTCAGGAAGCCTATGAAAAGCTATGCACTAAATTCATAAAATCTGAAAAGACTTCTCATCTTTGTAGAAAAGAGCTTAATGAGGTAAAAACTGAAAAAGCAAATTTGTTAGTCAAACTAGATGAGACTACAAGGTTAGTTGAGACTCTTATTGTGGAGAACACCTCATTAGAAGAGAAGGTCAAGAATCTTGAAGTTGAGCTTAGTCAAGCTAGAACTCAAGTAGAGAGGATGTCTAGTGCAAAGCTTGATGAGGTCTTAAGTGCTCAAAAGCCTAGTTCTGATAAGACTGGCTTAGGATATGCTGTTTCCTCTAGCCCCTCCTCTTCCACAACTTCTGGATCAAGGACTGTCTTTGTGCCCCAATCTGAGAAAGGTAATAAAGGTATGAAATTCAAAACTGATTTGTCTAATCCTAATTCCTTTATTAGACCTCATGTTTGTCACCATTGTGGTGTTGCTGGACATATTCGTCCTAATTGCTTTTAGTTGTATCCTCATAAGCAATTGTCCAAACAGTCGCAGGTTTCCTCTCAAGGACCTACACCTTTGTTTGGAGAGTTATTAAAAGCCTTGAGCTTTTTAACTCAATTTCAGGAGAATTCTAATTCTTATATGTCCTTTAGTAGTCATACTAGGACACGTGCCTTTTCATCTTCACAGCCAAAGACTCGTGCTTTGTGGGTAAGAAAGGAGCCTAAGACTTAATTGTCTTTTCTGTTTGTCCTCTGCTTTAATTCTTTCTATCTAAAGTAGGACTCTCTTTGCTTGATTTCTTATTCGTTTTTGAAATCATGCTTTCATGCATCTACATTTTTCTATCATGCCTTCATGCATATGCATCCTTCTTTCATGTTGTTTGTCTGTTTTTGTTTGGTTGTTTAGTTTTTATTTTATTTTGTTTTCAAAATAAAAATAAAAAGAGAAAAATCTGAAAAATACAAAAACAGTGTGTTTTGTGTACTTTGGTACTTGTGTACCTTGGATGGCCATTGAAACAAAGTGTTCTAAACTTTGTATCATTTGTAACTTAGATGAGCATCTCTATGCACAACTAAGCAAGTGAGCTTTATGGCTCTTGTTTGTGATGAGTAAGATTAAGTTATCTCTTAAAACTTAACACTCATATCACTCTTTTTGATGGGTAGGACTAGAAAATCCTAAGAGAAAGGCATAAATAACCATCTCACCACTGTTACCCGCCAATCATTAATGACATCTGTATGTTTCGGCATAGTAAAAGTGTGATGTCAATGACATTTGTATGCTTAGGCATAGCAAAATTGGAATGTCAAATATCAATGGGTATTTCTTTTCTTTCTCATAAGCCCATGCATGATATGCTTAAAAAGAAAATATGCAAAGAAAATAAAAAGCAAAAAGATCAAAAATGCTTCAAAAATGGTTGCAAACGTGTATTCTAGGAGATGTGGGAGTTATAGGATGTACCTCGAAGGTGATAGTCCCCATCAAACAGTTATGATTGTGTGTGAGTTAAAAGTTATTTTCTCATATCTTAGATCGTCATAACATGTATACACATATGCAATCTTGCGATGTTTTTCACACACAACACGCAATATTCTTCGCTACTTTTGATACATGTATAGGTACAATGTGATTTGGCCATCACTAAGGTTTTACATGTGCTTTTGTATGCTCACTAAACTGTCTTGACTTGTTTTTGAAATATAAAATTGGTTAGACTTATTGTGTGTGTGTGTGTGTGTGTTTTGCATCTTTTTATTATCTTGTCGTCCATAGCATCTTGTTTCATCATATTCATGCATTTATATGGATTCTTTGTGCCCCCTTGATCATCTTTGATCATCTTTATGTCTCTCGGGTGAAGCTTTCTAGCTTCTTGTACCCTTTGTCAATCATGACAAAAAGGGGGAGAATTTGTGGAGATATGTGGTTTCTTTTTAAAGATTCTACATGTTAGGGGGAGAAATACATTCCTTTGTAAGGGGGAGATGTGTTTCATCTTGTAAGGGGGAGATGTGTTTCATCTTGTTAGGGGGAGTGCTTACTTCCTTCTTCTTGTACCTTGGGTCTTGTGACCATTTTTACATACATTGTACTTATCTTCTTTATATGTTGTTGTATGTTTCTTTCACCTATCTCTTCATGTGTTGTTTCTTTTCTATCTTTATACACATGTTCTTTATACTTGTATGCAATCTAATTATTTCTGCTTCACACAAGATGCCTTGATGAGTTTTGTTTAAAGTGTTTTAGAAATACAGGTTGTCAAAGTCTACTTGCCATAAACTCTTTTCTTGCAAAGTTTTTCTAGAGTTTGTGTTAGGATAGATTTTATTGTATTCAACAAGTGAATATGAGTTGAGTGATTTATGACTTCTCTCATATGTTCATTTGTTCGTTGTGGTTTTGTCACGGATTGCCAAAGGGGGAGATTGTTAGGACATATGTGGTTCACATGTTAAGAACATATGTCATACTTATTTATGTAAATTGGCTAATCCTTTGACAAAACGCACTCTACTTGTAATTGGGTAGTTCTAGGTGTTTTTAATACTTCAAGAAACAAGGTTTCAAGATCAAGTGTTGAAGTCATCAAGTCTGTCCAAGAAAAACAAGCTGAAGTGCAAAATCATTAAAGCTCGACACCTTCTCGATAGCTTCTCGACACCTAGCTATCTGTCGAGATCTTCAGTTGATTCTTATCGCAATCTTGATAACTTCTCGATAGCTGGTCGATAGTGAGTTCATCTATGGGGATTGTAGAGTCTAGGGACAAAAGTTTTGTACTAGATCTGAAACTTTTCTTTACTATAGTGGATTGCTTTTCGGGAAGGTTTCCCCAGGTTTTTTACTGTGAAACTGGTTGGTTTCATTGGTTTTCCTGGGTCATCATATCTTGTCTTATTTACTTTTCCGCTGCATATTATTTTGACATGATATTGATGTTTGTTTGTTTTAACAAGTTTTATCGATAATAAATCTAATTAACAACTTGGATTTAAAACTTGTTAATTCTATCAACCAGGGTCTAAATTTCCCAACAGGTGATATATGAATAGAAATCAATCACAAAATCTACAAAATTCATCACACAGAATTTAAAAGAGACTATCACCTAAAGAGTTACATCGTATAACTCTCACATCTCCTAGAACAAAAGCTTGCAATCATGTAAGTTTCTTGAATTTTGCCTCATAATATACACACCAAATTTTAATTATGTAATTTTGACATCAAGCCTAATAGTACACACCAATTTTAAGCTTTAAGTAATTAATCTGAGGCTTCACCTTAAGTTCTTTTTGTGCAAATGCTACACTTATGCGAGCACAAAATCTTACAATATGTACTAAAGTGTTCATGATTGGCTAGTGAGCAGTGGTGAGATAGTTATTTATGCCTTTCTCAAAAGGATTAAGTCTGACAGTCAAATAACATATGACTTCAAGATCAAGACAAAGTAATTAATTACCATAAACATCTTTCCCACATAACATGCACTACAAAGTTTCAACTAGTAAAGTGCAATAAAGTAAGCTTATCAAAGCTATTAAGGTACACAAGACATGTTATGTGTAAATAAATTGACCAGCCTTGTTTTCAAAAACCAAGAAAAATAATGTCAAACATATTTTTGCTTTCTCCCTTTTTTAAAAAAAAAAAAAAAAAAAAAGAGAAAACAAATAAATCCTAGAATGAAATGCATGAATGTAATGCAATGCAAGCCCTAGAAAACAAAAACACAAATACCAAAGAACAATGGTCACAGAGGAATTAACAATGAAGCACAAGGACCATGTCAGAAAGACTCAATTAGATCGAGTCTTTTGCATTCAAAACTTTTTAGATGCAACACGAGCATTGGAGTTCGTATTCACGTTTGAGTGACTCCCAACTCCAGGATTTGAATAAAGGTTTAACACCTTTACCAATTCACCAATAAGTGCCATAGGATCTTGTGCTTGAGGCACAGACACTTTTGGTTTATTTGCTCTCTTAGCAGCTTGAAACTTGTAATAGTTAGGACAAATGTGTCCAAACTTTCCATAATAATGACAAACCCAAACAGGTTTACCATGCATCTTGTCCTTAGATTGGGTAGGCTCCTTAGGTTTAGACTCTTTCAAATTAACCCTAATCTTCTTAGGTGGTGAAACTTCTAAAGGTTTGACAACCTCTCTCACAAGGGGTTTGACAGTTTCACTCACACCCTCGCTCACAGAAGGTTCAAAAGAAGATGAAGGAACAAAGATAGTGGAATGGGGTGCAGACACAGAGATGCTCTCAACAAAACCTAAACCAGATTTATCATAAGGATACTTTTAAACACTCAACATTTGATCAAGTTTAGAACTAGCAAATCTAGCAACAGATAATTCAAGTTCTAATTTCTTAACTTTATCAATCAACAGCATATTCTCAGCTTTCACATTGTTCAAAAGATCATTAGCATCAAATAATTTAACAAGCAAATTTTTCTTATCAAGCTTAAGAGATTCAATTTTCTTCAGGCCAAGTTTAACATTCATAGCATCCTTTGCAGCAACTTTGCAAAGTTTATTATAGGCCTCTTGAAGATCTGCAACCTTAGAGAGTTCTCCATTAGAAGGGTTCTCCTCAGCAGATATGTTTTCATTTACTACAGCAGTAGCAGTGAAAGCAATGAAGTTTCCATCCTCGTCACATCCAGACTCATCATCAGAAACCTCATTATCACTAAGGGTTACAGCCATAACCTTGCCCTTAGACCTCAAGAATGTTGGACATTCAGATTTAACATGACCATACCCTTGACAACCAAAACATTGAGAACCCAAAGAATTGCTTGAAGATTGACCTATTCTTTCTTTAGGTTTTTCAGTATTGTTAACCTTAATGGGATCATTCTTCCTAAAATTTCTAGGTTCAGCAGTGTTTGTATTCCTTGCCTTTCTATTAGTATTTCTAAAAAAGTTTCTAAAGTTCTTGGCAAGGTAAGCAATCTCTGTAGCAGAGAGCTCATCATCAAATCCACCAGCCTCAACATCATCAACAAATTTAAGAGCCATTGACTTGAATTTGTTAGTTTTAGGCAGGTCTAGCTCATAGGACTGAAGAGATCCTACAAGCTCATCTACAGGGATGGAGTCCACATCCTTACTCTCAGTAATGGCAGTCACTTTGGGTCTAAAGTCCTCGATCAAGGATCTAAGAATCTTCCTAACAATTTTAGGTTGATCATATATTTCACCCAAATTAAATGCAGAATTAACAGTGTCATTAAGTTTGGCATAAAATTCATCAAAGGATTCATCATCGGACATCCCAATGCTATCAAACCTAGAAGTTAATTGCTGCAACTTATTTATTTTGACAGCTTTTGTGCCTTCGTGCACAATTTGGAGGATTTTCCAAGCAGTATGAGCAACCTCAACATTTGAGATTCTCTTAAATTCCTCCATAGAAACAGCATTAAAGATGGCATTCATAGTTTTGCTATTAAATGCAGTTGCTTCTTTTTGAGAGGTCTGCCACTCACTCACAAGAGTAGTGGGCTTCTCCCATCTGTACTCAACGGAATTCCAAACCCTCTCATTAATGGATTTCAAGAATGCTTTCATCCTTACTTTCCAATAAGCATAGTTATTCCCATCAAAATGAGGAGGAATAACAAGAGAGTGTTCATGTTCCATGACAACAGGGGTCAAGGATCAGCTCAGAGATCAAAAGATCTATAACAAAAAGAGTTACCCGCTCTGATACCACTTGATAGGTTTTAGACCCCTTAAAACAACAATTGGATTAGCCTAATTAATTACCCAGTGATTAACTTAGTCAAATTATGCAAACCTAGGTTAAACACAATCAAACAATCATATCAAATATATAAAGCAGCGGAAAAATAAATAACACAGTGATATGATGACCCAGGAAACCACACGGTAAAAACTTGAGGAGGATTTGACCTAACTATCCTCAAGGTAAACCTAAATCCACTATGAAAGAATCGAAGTTCATACAAAAGGACTTACAAGCTCCCCGCTTGACTTCCTAATGTTACCCACCAGTAGAACTTACTAACATGACCACGTGCAAGCTCCGAATCCCCAAACTCCTTCTTTCTTGGATTCTCTAATCAGCTACAAGCACCCACGCTTGTTATTCTTTAAGCTCCAATGGCAGCAACCGAGTTGATCATCAAGATGTTGAAGTAATCTCTACCTTGAAAACCCAAAGCTTTGTGTAAAAGAAAGCTCCTCTAGATCTCACAAGAGATTTACACAAAACAGAAAAGTATAAGCAACAATACAACAAGAGCAACTCAGAAAACGTGGCTAGGGTTTTGCCTTATATACCAAGGGCAATAACATAAAACCCTAAACGTTTAATGAGGTAAGGCTGAGTTGAAAATTTTGCAGAAAAAATAATCTGGCTGACTTTCGATCGATCGAGTCTATCCTTCGATCGATCGAGCCAGGCCGAAAGTCACAAAGACTTCTGCAGCCTCTCGATTCCAACTTTACAATAGTTAAACAACTTTGAGCAAGCCTAAACAAGACTAAACATATTGTTTTGATCATGGTTTGCCAACATTACACATTAGAGTTCTAAATACATAAAATCCTAAGTCTTTAGAACCTAACAGTGCCATTAGCAAAAACAAGTGACTCAGTAGATTTTTCAAAATAGCTTGTGGGAATTAATCCCTCTTGAATACAATTCATATCAGCACCAAAATCAATCATAGCAATAACATTGAAATGATAATCAAGTGAAACAACAATTTTAACTTTTGTAAACCATTTAGGAGGAAGAGATTTCCAAACAAGAGCAAGTTTAGAAGCAATGTCAGAACTATCATCAATAATAGAATCATTAATAGTACCCTTACCAGAAGGAAGAGTCTGTTGACTGGGATCATTTCCAATCTTGTGCTCATCTTGTTCATTATCAAAATTATTAATTTTATCAAGGTTTTTATCAAATTTTAACATTAACAGTTCTTGTTTAAGACAACTGTTATCATTTTTAATATTCTTAACTTCATGTTTTAATTCAATTATCTCTTGTTTAACAACAACAATTTCATGTTGGAAATCATTAACAGTTAATTCTTTGGATTTCTTTTTAGATTTGTTAAATCTTTCCAAAGTTTCTTCAAAGCTTATAGTGGATTTTAGCTTTTTACCAGTTTCATCTTTTAACAGGTTTTCTTAAAGCTATCCAAATATTCTTTTTGCAAAAGAGGGTTTTCCATTTGCCCTATTAATTTTAGTAGTAAATTATCATTTTCTTCACTTTTAGTGAGAACATTAACAGATTTAATGACATTACAACAGAAGTCTTTACATCCAATCTTAATATTGGGTGTATCAGAAGAATTATCAGCAGAGTGATAACCAGAATTAGATGAGGAAGAAAAATCCTCTTCCAAGGAATCAGACGAAAAGTTTGATTCAAGGATTCGGAATAGATCTTCATTAGCAATTTTTAACATGTTGAATTTGTTTTTTAGCTTACCAGGTTTTTGTTTATAGTCTTTACTGTAATGATCAAGTTTACTATTGTTGAAGCATTTTCCTTTATTTGGATTCTACTTAGTAAATCTTTTAGAAATATTTTTCTTTTTTGCATAAAAATCATCAGGCTTAACATAATTTGTTTTGTATTTTTTATATTTTTTATGGTTATAATTTTTGTGAATTTTATCATGTTTTTTACTCTTTTGCCTAGAAGAGGCAACAGAAGGCAAACCATATTGTTCACAGAAATTACCCATTTCATATTTAGCTTTTCTTTTATTTTTTAATTGATGTTTTAACAATTTTTCATCATTACACATGTTAATGCCAAGTTTTTTAATAGTGCTTAATATATCACCATAAGTTAAATTATCATAATCAATAAAATCATTATCATCAATTAATTCTTGTTTTACCTTATGATCAAAGATTGGAGGAAGACCATCAATAAACTTTTCTTTCCAATAAGGCTTGTGGCAATCTTTCCGAAGCATTACCCTGGAAATGAAAACATCTTGATACCATCTATAATCAGACATAGTAGGGCATCTCAAATTATTCAAGTATTCAACAATTCAAGATGAAACATTAAAAGGAGTACCGACAAAGTGTTTAAGAATGGTATAAACCAAAGTATTAACACCGTCAGGAATACCTCGACCCATATTATCATCAAAAATAAGAAGACCTTCATCATTATTTTTAATAGCATTTTTAATATACTGTCTAGATTCTTCTGTGAGATATGAATCCCATCCATGAAGAGAACCAGAAAAACCAGTAACAAGCATGTCAACAATTTCAGGTTGATTAAAATTATGACCATTTGCATAAGCAATTCCAACCATGGACATATGACTCATTTTATTAATGATTTCTTGTTCAGAAAAACCATCAATATTCCATTCATACATTTTATCAGCAAAAACAGAAAACTAAGTTTGAAAAGATCTTTCTTCAAACTGCATATCAGAAGGAGTAGGTTTAGAATACCGGTTTTTTGTAAAAGATACAGGATTAGGTTTTCCAACAAATCTTTTTATCTCTGGTAATTCATCTTTGAAAACATTTTCAACAGAAGTAGAGGACAATGATTCAGAATCTGTAGTATTTTCAAAGACAGGTTTTGTATCATCTTTTGAAATAGCACGAGCAGTACTGGTAGACGTACCCTCGGTTTTTACTTTCAAATCAGTAAGCATTTTTTCAACAACCTCAAGAGTTTTTGTGTGAGGGGATTTGAAAATCATATTTTCTCTTTGACTAGGTAAACTAATCAAAGGTTGCTCAGTTTTAGAAACATAAATTTTTTCAACAGATTTTGAAACAGTGATTTTTTCATCAAGTTTTTCTTCAATACGATCAAGCTGTTGCCCGATAACATGTAAAGATTCATTAGTAAAATTGTTTTGTTCAATAATTCTAACAACAGGAGTCACATCATCAGCAATTTTGAAAGGACAGGCCTTCATCACTACTTTATTACAGGTTATGACAACCGTATCAAGTGGAGGATGAGTAGACCTAATAGTAGAAGCATCAGCTTTAACAAAATTCTGCTTTTTTATCACATTCAAATATTGTTTTGAAATCTCATCTTTCAAAACATAATAATTTTCCAAAAAGTCAAAAAACAAAATATGTCTTTTCATTTCATGCATTTTTTCCATCCATTTCCTTTTGACTCGGCTTTTTTCAGACTGAGCAAAACTTGATAATATCTCCTTTTAGCTTTATGTTTTGGAGAAACAAATTCATCATATATGAATTGTAAATCAATTTCAAATTTAGTATTCAAAGCATTAATAACTCTGAATTGATTTTCAGCATAAGGATGTTCAATAGGAGGAAAATCAGAATTAGAAGAAGTAACAGAAATAGTGTCTTCTTCTTCATCAATAGTAGTTTTGGCAAAAGAAGAAGAAGATTCAGCTTTAGTAGAATAAAAAGGAGTACTAATTTGGGAATTAGTAGATACTCCTTTTAACTTCAAATTTTCAATATTTTTTTGCAAAATTTCATCAACATCTTTATCTCTTTTTGAAAGACTATCAGATCCAGCAAAGGAATGCCTTCCTTCGTTGATCCTTAAAGCATGAGCATTTTGAAAACTTATTTTAACAGTTCCATCAATAAATTGTTGGATATTAGTTAAATCAAGTTCATCAAAAATAGGTTTGGCAATGGGAGTTTCTTGTTGCAAAAACCATTGATTGGGGATTTTAACATCATTCCAATTAATCATTTTTGGAACTTGAACTCTAGCATCAGGAGTAGAGCAAGTGATTAACATAGTTTTACCAGTAGGTTCTCTATGAGTCCTAGCCTTAGGATTCAACTGAGTACCTAACAATCTGTAGTAGATGCGGTAAATCAAAGCAAAAGGTTTGCTGCCTTCATCCATAACATAACCTGATGTCAAAATATTTAAAGTCAAAGCTTTAACAATATTGGGATCATCTAAATTATCTGTGCTGAAGGGGACACAACAACAAAGTATCAAAGGGATATTCTTAACTGCTACCCTTATTATCTGAAACAAGAAAGATCTTTTCACCCTCATCAATCTTTTTTCAATAGATTTTGAAACAATGATTTTTTCATCAAGTTTTTCTTCAATACGATCAAGCTGTTGCCCGATAACATGTAAAGATTCATTAGTAAAATTGTTTTGTTCAATAATGCTAACAACATGAGTCGCATCATCAGCAATTTTGAAAGGACAGGCCTTCATCTCTACTTTATTACAAGTTATGACAACTGTATCAAGTGGAGGATGAGTAGGCCTAATAGTAGAAGCATCAGCTTTAACAAAAGTCTGCTTTTTTATCACATTCAAATATTGTTTTGAAATCTCATCTTTCAAGACATAATAATTTTCCAAAAAGTCAAAAAACAAAATATGTCTTTTCAATTCATGCATTTTTTTCCATCCATTTCCTTTTGATTCGGCTTTTTTCAGACTGAGCAGGTGAAACAACAATTTTAACTTTTGTAAACCATTTAGGAGGAAGAGATTTCCTAACAAGAGCAAGCTTAGAAGCAATGTCAAAACTATCATCAATAACAGAATCATTAATAGTACCCTTACCAGAAGGAAGAGTCTGTTGACTGGGATCATTTCCAATCTTGTGCTCATCTTGTTCATTATCAGAATTATTAATTTTATCAAGGTTTTTATCAAATTTTAACATTAACAGTTCTTGTTTAAGACTGTTTATCATACTAGTTGGACTGAAAATATTACTGCTTACAAAGTTAGAACTGTTGAACAAGTATTTTCTATTAGCATTATTGAACAAAACAATTTTACTAATGAATCTTTACATGTTATCGGGCAACAACTTGATCGTATTGAAGAAAAACTTGATGAAAAAATCACTGTTTCAAAATCTGTTGAAAAAATTTATGTTTCTAAAACTGAGCAACCTTTGATTAGTTTACCCAGTCAAAGAGAGAATATGATTTTCAAATCCCCTCAAACAAAAACTCTTGAGGCTATTGAAAAAATGCTTACTGATTTGAAAGTAAAAACCGAGGGTACTTCTACCAGTATTGCTCGTGATTTTGATCTTTTGAAAACAAACAACATTTTTCATGGTGTTTTGAAATAGAAAATACTTGTTCAATAGTTCTAACTTTGTAAGCAGTAATATTTTCATTCCAAGTAGTATGATAAACAGTCTTAGTTTCAACTTTAGGAATGTTCCATTTCTGGAAATTAGGAAGCTCATGTTCTTCAACAGTGTGATCTTCTTCATTCACAATATCAGGAGGACAACTAGTCCTGGAGCTGACAGAGGAATTGGATCTCCACAATCTATCCATATTATCCTAGTTTTAACACTCAGAATGGTATAAACCAAAGTATTAACACCATTAGGAATACCTCGACCAATATTATCATCAAAAATAGGAAGACCTTCATCATTCTTTTTAATAGCATTTTTAATAGACTGTTTGGATTCTTCTGTGAGATATGAATCCCACCATCCACGAAGAGAACCAGAATAACCAGTAATAAGCATGTCAACAATTTCAGGTTGATTAAAATTATGACCATTTGCATAAGCTATTATTATCCCACTTATTAGTGGTAATAGTATTTGTATTCCACTTATTAGCGGTGGTTATATTAACAGTAGCATTAGTGTTGGTAGTACCAGTATTGGTATTATGCTCCTTGCCCTGAATGAAGCATTAAGAGTATCAATACAAGCTGTATTGGTTGTTACTATAGTGCTAAAAGCATTACCTTGAAGAATTTCTGACGAAAGGAAGGATTTTCTGTTAGTATAATGTCTTTTTACAATATTCTTATTTTTTATTCCTTGTTCAAGGGAATTAAGACATTCTTTTTCAGCATGAACAATCCTTAAAGCCTTATCGATATCAACTTCAAACTTAGAGGAAAATATGAATTTTATTTTTGGTCCAAAAGGATCAGTAGTAATTCCATCATTTTATTGAAAGTGATTATTGAAAAAAATTATGTTTCTAAAACTGAGCAACCTTTGATTAGTTTACCTAGTCAAAGAGAAAATATGATTTTCAAATCCCCTTAGACAAAAACTCTTGAGGCTGTTGAAAAAATGCTTACTAATTTGAAAGTAAAAACCAAGGGTACTTCTACCAGTACTACTCGTGCTATTTCAAAAGATGATACAGAACCTGTCTCTGAAAATACTACAGATTCTAAATCATTGTCCTGTACTTCTGTTGAAAATGTTTTTAAAGATGAATTACCAGAAATAAAAAGATTTGTTGGAAAACCTAATCCTGTATCTTTTACAAAAAACTGGTATTCTAAACCTACTCCTCCTGATATACAGTTTGAAGAAAGATCTTTTCAAACTCAGTTTTCTGTTCTACTGATAAAATGTATGAATGGAATATTGATAGTTTTTCTGAACAAGAAATCATTAATAAAATGAGTCATATGTCCATGGTTGGAATTGCTTATGCAAATGATCATAATTTTAATCAACCTGAAATTGTTGACATGCTTGTTACTGGTTTTTCTAGTTCTCTTCGTGGATGGTGGGATTCATATCTCACAAAAGAATCTAGACAGTCTATTAAAAATGCTATTAAAAAGAATGATGAAGGTCTTCCTATTTTTGATGATAATATTGGTCAAGGTATTCCTAACGGTGTTAATACTTTGGTTTATTCTCAAACACTTTGTCGGTACTCCTTCTAATGTTTCATCTCAAATCGCTGAATACTTGAATAATTTGAGATGCCCTACTATGTCTGATTATAGATGGTATCAAGATGTTTTCATTTCCAGGGCAATGCTCCGGAAAGATTGCCACAAGCCTTATTGGAAAGAAAAGTTTATTGATGGTCTTCCTCCTATCTTTGCTCATAAGGTAAAACAAGAATTAATTGATGATAATGATTCTATTGATTATGATAATTTAATTTATGGTGATATATTAAGCACTATTAAAAAACTTGGCAATAACATGTGTAATGATGAAAAATTGTTAAAACATCAATTAAAAAATAAAAGAAAAGCTAAATATGAAATAGGTAATTTCTGTGAATAATATGGTTTGCCATTTGTTGCCCCTTCTAGCAAAAGAGTAAAAAACATGATAAAATTCACAAAAATTATAATCATAAAAAACATAAAAAATACAAAACCAATTATGTTAAGCCTAATGATTTTTATGCTAAAAAGAAAAATATTTCTAAAAGATTTACTAAGCAGAATCCTAATAAAGAAAATGCTTCAACTGTGGTAATCCGGTTCATTTCAGTAAAGACTGTAAACAAAAACCTGGTAAGCTAAAAAACAAGTTCAACATGTTAAAAATTGCTGATGAAGATCAAGAAGATCTATTTCGAATCCTTGAATCAAACATTTCGTCTGATTCCTTGGAAGAGGATTTTTCTTCCTCATCTGATTCTAGTTATCACTCTGCTGATAATTCTTCTGATACACCCAATATTAAGATTGGATGCAAAGACTCCTATTGTAATGTTATTAAATCTGTTAATGTTCTCACTAAAAGTGAAGAAAATGATAATTTACTGCTAAAATTAATAGGGCAAATGGAAAACCCTGTTTTGCAAAAAGAATATTTGGATAGCTTTAAGAAAAATTAAAAGATGAAACTGGTAAAAAGCTAAAATCCACTATAAGCTTTGAAGAAACTTTGGAAAGATTTAACAAATCTAAAAAGAAATCCAAAGAATTAACTGTTAATGATTTCCAACATGAAATTGCTGTTGTTAAACAAGAGATAATTGAATTAAAACGTGAAGTTAAGATTATTAAAAATGATAATATTTGTCTTAAAATAGAACTGTTAATGTTAAAATTTGATAAAAACCTTGATAAAATTAATAATTTTGATAATGAACAAGATGAGCACAAGATTGGAAATGATCCCAGTCAATAGACTCTTCCTTCTAGTAAAGGTACTATTAATGATTCTGTTATTGATGATAGTTCTGACATTGCTTCTAAACTTGCTCTTGTTAGGAAATCTCTTCCTCTAAAATGGTTTACAAAAGTTAAAATTGTTGTTTCACCTTATTATCATTTCAATGTTATTGCTATGATTGATTCTGGTGCTGATATGAATTGTATTCAAGAGGGATTAATTCCCACAAGATATTTTGAAAAATCTACTGAGTCACTTGTTTCTGCTAATGGCACTAAAATGAAGATTAGATATGAATTGAGTAATGCTCATGTTTGCCATGATAATGTTTGTTTCAAGATCCCTTATGTTCTTGTTAAAAATATGACTGATAAGGTGATTCTTGGTTTGCCTTTTATAAATGCTTTGTATCCTTTTTTTTTCTTTTTTTCTTTTTTTTTTTTTGTTGAAAATGATGGAATTACTACTGATCCTTTCAGACAGAAAGTAAAATTCATATTTGCCTCTAAGTTTGAAGTTGATATCGATAAGGCTTTAAGGATTATTCATGCTGAAAAAGAATGTCTTAATTCCCTTGAACAACTTGATTTAACTAATATCCAACAATTTATTGATGGAACTGTTAAAATAAGTTTTCAAAATGCTCCTGCTTTGAGGATCAACAAAGGAAGGAAGGCATTCCTTTGCTGGATCTGATAGTCTTTCAAAAAGAGATAAAGATGTTGATGAAATTTTGCAAAAAAAATATTGAAAATTTGAAGTTAAAAAGAGTTTCTACTAATTCCCAAACGGATCTAAAGTTTTATCTTTCACTTACTTTGAATTATTTTGATATAAACTGCTTGGCTGGTTCTACCGCCTTATTTTCTGTATCTTAGTTTCACTCTTCACAATTATCTGTGCTTCCGCCTTCAGCGCCGTGTCCATTCCCCCTTTATGGTATCAGAGCCATCTCTTTTCTGGCTAGTGATAGTGTTGTTGTGTTTCTACTGTCTGTCCGTGTCTGTTTGAACCTTTGATACTCTGTTGTTGTGTCCCCTTCTTTCAATCGTTGGCACCACCTTAGACGTGAAGTGAATTTCAAGAACCAAACAGTAAGGCCCGTTTAAGCTAGGAGAGCGTGTAGGGCATGAGAGGTAGACAGTTGTTTAGGGTATGTGTTACGAAATGCAACAGTTGTGAGAAAAACATGATAATTGAGTGTTAAAACTAGGATAATATGGATAGATTGTGAAGATCCAATTCCTCTGTCAACTCCAGGACTTGTTGTCCTCCTAATATTGTGAATGAAGAAGATCATACTATTGAAGAACATGAGCTTCCTGATTTCCAGAAATGGAACATTCCTAAAGTTGAAACTAAGACTGTTTATCATACTACTTGGACTGAAAATATTATTGCTTACAAAGTTAGAACTGTTGAACAAGTATTACTGTGAAGAGGGAATTATCAGCAGTGTGTCCCAGCGGTGGCGACATATTCCAATGGTGATATGATTATTGCTTTGCAAGAGATTTTATCTAGAAATCTGCAAATTCATAATGGAACCTTCAATGAATTACCTGATTCTGTTAAATTTATCCTTGATAAATTCAATGCTTCCTTCACCCTAAATGACCATGTCCATTTCTATGAAACACTTCAAGCTCTTGAGATTCATCTTGTTAATCTTACTACCCATAATGAAGCCCTAATGAGTGATCATGCTAACCTTTTTTTCTGAAAATGATTCATTTAGAAGTTACCTAGTCAATCTTGTTTCAGAAAATGTGGCTTTTAATACCCACCTTGTTAGCCACTTGAATATTACAAATAACACATACATTAGTCAACTCTTTGGCAAAGAGGAAATCCATTCCAAGGATAAAATGACTATAAAGGGCACAGATTATGCTAGATTGAGTCTTAAGACCCAATCTCTATTAAGAAGTGCTATTGCCAACTTGCCTACAGATATACAATCACGTATTCTAGATAGCAAGGTAATGTTTGGGTCTTTTGACCTATGGTTTGATTATTTCAAAAAACTTGTTACAGCCACTATTCCTGATCCATAAAAGATTGATAAGGGTGATAATGTATTTGTTCAGCTTGACTGGGAAGAAAACTTTGGTCCTAGTCTCAGAATATATGAAAAGTCTCACCCATTTCCTGGTCTCTTAATTAACTATGATGACCCTGATATTGCTAATCGTTTTGATGATGATGATGATTCAGAAGTAACTAATGATGATTTTGAAAAAGGTGATGAAGCCAGAGATTCTAATTGGCTTTCCCAGATGTTTGAATATGGCTTCATTAGATTTATGAAGTTGACAAGCCATAAACAAGCTAGCTAGCTTCTTCATCTTATTCAGTCCGCAATTAAGGAATTTGCTGGTCCCATTGTTTCCATCAGATGTTGGAGTACCTTGCCAATATGGAAAAGAGACAACTAGATGAACGTCCAGCCTTCTAAGTATCTCGTTCTCATCAATGGTCATACTCACCAGGGGCAATGGCTAAAAGGGAAGTATATATATATATATATTAATAGACAAAACTAAGAGAAAATCCAATTAAATTCTAAATTGAAGTCTAATTTTGCACCACGTGTCTCATCTAATTTTTAAATTTGTGTCTCAAGTGAATTATTAGGTGCAAAAGTCAAAGAGTCTAAATTCAATTAAATTCAAATGGAATTTTAATTAGAATTCAATTTTGCGCCATGTGTCTCATTTAATTTTTTAATTTTTGTGGCAAGTAAATTATTGGGTACAAAAACCGAAAAGTATAGATTTAATTAGATTCTAAATCATATATATATATATAGGGTTTGGTTCAAGTTACACCTAGTGTAACTCTAAGTAATGTTACACCACTCAATATTTTTTAATAGGATGCCAATTTTGACAAATCCACCGTTGGATTACATTATCTTCATATATTCTCTATGCTTACAAAATTTCAAAGTGATCAAATATCAATAGCCATGTTATCAATCAATTGTTTAAATTCAAATTTTTGTAGTTTAAAATAATGCATAAAAAAATGAGTTTATGAATGAAATAGTAAATAATATCCGATTAACATAAAAATTGGCATGCATGTTAAGAACATAGAGAACACGTAATCCAACAGTAAGATTTCCAAAATATGAATTTAATAACAAGTTATTGGGTGGTGTAACATTGCTTAGAATTACACTAGATGTAACTTGAACTCAACTTACACAC
The DNA here is from genome assembly GCA_023621385.1 of Quercus gilva. Lineage (NCBI taxonomy): Eukaryota > Viridiplantae > Streptophyta > Magnoliopsida > Fagales > Fagaceae > Quercus > Quercus gilva. Next base: position 14,945,011 of record CM042478.1, read on the forward strand.
ACACACACACACACTTGTGCATATATACAAATGTACCATTGCATATGCACGAGGTTATACACTAGTCTATATATATAATAATAGTTGAAACTGAGAGAAACTCAAATTAAAATTCCAAATTATAGTTCCAATTTTGCTCCATGTGTCCTAAATTATTTATTCTTAAAGAGTTTTTTTTTTTTTCCTTAATTTTAGAATCAAATATGGGATCACATTATAAATATTCATCCAAATGAGTGATTAAGTACAAAAACCAAAAAATCTAGAATAAATGAATCGTAAAAAAGGAAAAAAAAAAAAAAAAAAAGTGCTTCACAATAATTTTTTTTAAAAAAAAAACATGGACAATTTACATTTCATACTTAATAATATCTTTACAAAAATTTTTAAAAGGTTAACAAAATATAAAAATGACTATCAATAGTATTTAAATTATATATATATATATATATATATTATATTGTACATCTTATTATATATCTTTAAGTGTATCCATGTATATGCATGAGGTTATAAGCTAGTTTATCTTAAATGTGGCTCATGTAAATAAGTTTAAGAGTGAGAGAAAAAGAGTGATTTCATGATTACTTGTTGACATGAGAGAGAGAGAGAGAGGGAGAGAGAGGTTTGTATATATTAATAGCCAAATCTTAGAGAAAAAAAATCCAATTAGATTTTAATTGGATTCTCAATTTTGTGCCACGTCTCCCGCTTAATTTTTAAATTAGTGCCAAGTGAATTATTGAATGTAAAAATCGAAAAGTCCAAATAGATTGTAAATTAGATTTCAATTGAAGTCCAATTTTTTTGCTATGTATCCATCTAAGTTTTTAATTTTTATAGCAATTGAATTATTACATGCAAAAACCAAAAAGTTTAAAACCAATTAAATTCTAAATTATATATATAATGAGAAACCATTACATATTTTCAAAATGTATGGTTTAAAAAAAAAAATGTGAACTAATACCATGTATAATTTGAACATTTTTTCAAAAAAAAGTTTAATTTGAATTATATAATTATGATTTTTTTTAATTGTACCCGTGCCATGCTAGTTGCAATAATATCTGAACTGAACTCTCAACTCTTAAAATAAAAAAATAAATAAAAAATAATAATAATAATAATAATAAATAATAAATAAAAACCTGAACTTATTAATGTCAGGCTCAGGCCCATCTACATCTCAAGCAAACGTCACTTGTACCTGTTCATAACAGCCCAGGCTGCTTTTGTTCAAGATCTTATCCAGTAATAATGTTAGCCCAACAACTTTTGAAAGACTAGCAGATATTATTTATCAAAGGAGATAGGGTATACACATCTAGCTTAAACTTCAGCCTAAACCAAACAGAAGATGTTGTCATAAAACCCAGCAGCACCTAGTCGTTTCCCTAAAACATTTGTCATTATCTCATCCTCCAAAGGCCCAAAAGATCACCGAAAGGTCCAATGACATGCACCACCAATCTGCAAGTCAAGTCAATCTAAGCCACTCTGAAACAAGTTCCAATCCTCTTAGTTTATCACAGCCTTGGGTTGGGTTGAAACACAAGCATGTGGGAGTTGGGGCCGAAATTCTCTATGGCTCAACTTACCAACCTTCTTTTTGACGTATTAACCCATACGTGAACTAACAAGTATTTGATTGTTTATTTGTCTAATGTTTGAGCATCGATTGAGAGTGGCAAAATGAGAAAGCGAGAAGCCCATTCTGCAAAAGGCTAGGCCCGACTTCGCCCATAATTCCTTGATTGAGGCCCAGATTAAGAGTGGTCCAATTTGCTCTAAAACACGTCTAGAGTGTTAAAAAAAATCTACAACAATCATGTGGATTTGAGAGTTTAATTGTGACACATCAGGCAGGCAAATAATTCGTGGTACAGTATATTGAAATGGACACAGCATGGACACTGCATGTAACCATCAGGTCCTGGAGTACATGAGTTCGACGAAATATAACAAACGAGAATAAAAATAACATCGACTAAGTTTTGCAACAAATTTAGTTATAGTCTAAAATTATAATTTTATTTAATATTTTTTAATTAGATGTGAATTTTGAAAAATCTATTATATTAATTTTTTTTTTCTTATATACTCCGTGCTTGCAAAATTTTCAAAAGATCATAATAACTATGTCATCAATTAAATATTTAAATTTCAAGTTTTGGCTATAAAATTATACACAAAATAAGTTTATAAATCAAATACTAAAGAACAAAATTTAGGTACAATACTTTAGATGCTGTTTCGTAGGCTCTTCTTTTAAGATTCAGCGACGTGACTACTTAACTAAAAAATACACTTTCATCCTATGAAAAAAAAAATCCACATAGCAAAATCTTAAGAAGAAAACTTAAAGAATAGCACTTAAGCACTATACCTAAATCTTGTCCAATATCAAATAATATCTAATTGACACAAAATTTGACACGTGTATTAAAAACATAAAGAACATGCAACATAATTTTCAAAATATATAATCATATTAATTTTATTAGTGAGAGTTATAGTCTTTTTTTTTTTTTTTATGGGAGAGAGTTATAGTCTTAAATTATAATTAAATTTGTAACAAAACTTTGTTCAAATAACGTTATCCTTAAAAAAATAAAAAATAAATAAAAAAATAAAAAAAAAATACACAAGTAATTGGTTCTTTGAATCGTTGCAAAAGTTAGTTATGTTGTTTAATGAGGACTCATCGTGACATGGCTCTTCATCAACTTTCAAGAGTCATTATGTAATCCCTCTTCTTTCAGGAGTCATCAACTTTGTGCTTTAGCTAAATTAAGTAACGATGGGAAAAGCTTTATTATTTACTTAGTTAAAGTTTTCTCAAAAAAAAAAAAAAACAAATAAATAAATCTTTGTCAAAAACTCAAAGTTGTCGTCCATTATCATGTGATTGTTTCACATATCTTTTTTTTTTTTTTTTAACTATTTTTTCAAACTTGCAATTTTTCAAAGGAAAAGATCTCACATCTTTATGCTACCTCAATTTCAACCAAGACACCAATAATTGTCTCACCCTTTTTTTTGTTGAATATTAATGCATGATGTTGATTAACCATTATTTTAGCTTAGCTGTTTTATTAATGTAATGCTTGAGATGGATTTGAACTTTTAATTATAGCTTTTGCATTTTTTTTAATCTTATATATATATATATATATTGTGGGGCCAAAGAATTTGGCAACCTCGGCCCACTTTATACTAAGCCCAAGGCCCACGCCGAGGAGGAAGAAATGTTCAAAGACGAACGAAGAAAGTCCAAGTTACCAAGAAACGTCGTCGAGGACAATCCTGTCCTCGGCCAACCAAGACCATAGGAGGGAAGAGCGGCACGCCCTTAAAGGCAACCTCTCAGAGCATCCCAATAAAAAGGACAAGTATAATGGGTTAGGCATAGGAGCATGGTGGAGGAGCAATTCAAGAAGAAACTGTCGCCTCCGCATTAAATACCCACAACTAACGTTCTGGCCGCATTAATGAGAAAATGACCCCTGAACAATGCTGCCTTGGTTGCTGCAATTCACAGAAGGTTTGGGAATGTGGCTGATAAGACAAGCACTCGAGTAGTGACCTGCATAACCAACAAATGGAGGGTCAAAATCAACTAAAAAGGGATATATAATGTAAGAACTCCTCCAGGAAGGAGGGATCGGAAATTAGAAAGAGAGAACACGGTAGCAATTTGTATCATCTTTGAAACCTTTATAACCAAGCATTGAAAAAATAATAGGAATAACAAGACTACCAGATAAGGTCCAAGGATAGAATTTCACACTCTAGTCCACGTCCTTGTTGTTCAATCCACTCATAACAATGTCTAGTTGTTGTCACCCTCACTAAGGCCTAGTTCTTGAATTCATTCTCTATAAATTTATTGTATTGAACTAGTTAGGCCTGAGTCCACTCATCCAATAGAAGAAGTGCTCAAACCCAGCTCCTACAATTAGCGCCGTCTGTAGGAAGAACTTGTGTGTTAGTAAGAGCAACAATCAAGCATGGTAGGATCAGGCCCTCATCAAGCAGGCTCCTATCAGCCTGAACCGGCTAGATCCCAACAGCAGGGTAACTTCCCCAACCCTAAGCGTGATCGAAACGAAGAGAATGGAAGGTTTCAAGAGGGAAGTGTGCACACCACTCAAACCAGCAGAAGCCACTCTCATGTGGGCAGTCACGTGCTCTAGAGACAAAATAACAACTGAGCCATGTAACAAGAAGAAGTTAGGAGTCACGTATCCTAGAGACAAAATGACAAACTGGCCATGCAACGAAAGATAGACGACTTGAAAAGAAAGTTGCGCCATGCACAACGAAGGCGGTCTTGTTCTAGCCCTAACATGCCCTCCGATGATGAAAGTGATGATAACTATAGGTAAAGATCGAGAACTCCTCTAAGCAAGACCTTCTCTCACGAAGAGGAGCACTGCCAGAGGCATAAACGTAAAAGCCCATCTCCTAGAGGCTTGGGAAACGATGCCATGAGTAGGGCATTGGATCAACTCTCCAAATCACCTTTCACACACCACATAGAATGGGCTACATTCCCTCAGTGATTCCAGCAGCCAACCTTCACCATTTATAACGGCAAAATAGACCTCGTGGAGCATGTGAGCCAGTTTAACCAAATGATGGCTGTCCATTCTAAAAATGAGGCGCTGATGTGCAAGGTTTTCCCATCTAGCTTGGGACTAGTGGTGATGAGGTGGTTCAATGGCTTAAAGACGAATTCCATAGATTCATAAAGGCATTTAACCCAAGCCTTTGGCTCCCGTTTCATTACAAACAGCAGAGCTCCTCAGCCCTTGAGTGTGTTATTGTCTTTATCCATGCATGATGGAGAAACTCTAAAGGCCTACTCGAATAGATATTGGGAGATGTATAATGAAATGGACAGCAATTTTGATGATGTCGCCATCAGCACCTTCAAAAATAGACTCGCTAGGAAGTCTCTGACTGGCAAGCCTGCCACCAGTGTGCACCAACTAATGGATCGGATCGATAAGTATAAACAAGTAGAGGAAGACCAACTGCAAGGTAAGGGAAAAGAGAAGGTTATCCCTTAGGAGATGAGGGATTTCAGGTTAGACCAATATAATAGCAACCACCTGAGGAGAGATTTCGTAGGGCAATCCGGAGCAACCTACACACAGACTGTCAATGTTGTCTTCCGAGAACCAGTACACCGGGTGCTGGAGAAAATCAGGAACGAGCCATACTTTAAGGGGCCGAATAAGATGGCGGGAGAGTCCACGAGGCGCAATCAGAACTTTTATTACCAATACCACCAAGACCACGGACATACCACGGAGAACTGCAGGAACCTTTGGAACTATCTGGACCAACTAGTCCGAGAAGGAAAGCTGAAGCACCTTCTGCATCATTCCAGTGATCATCAAGGCCAGACCCATCAAGAACCCCAGAGAGACACCGCTCTAAGGCCACCCGTAAGGACGATCAATGTAATCTTGGCCGCGCCAGGAAGAATAGGCACGCACCCTTCAATAGTGTTATCTGTGGCTCAGCTACCTGCCGAGAAGTCCCAGCCAGAGCTGAAGAGGGCCAGAATGAATTTCCACCCAGTCTTGAGTTTTTCAAAAGAAGACAAGATTGGAACCACCCAACCCCATGACGATGCGTTGTTGATCACTCTCAGAATCGGGGACTACAATGTGAAAAGAGTGATGGTGGATAATGGCCGTACGGCTGAGGTTATGTACCTCGACCTCTACAAAGGGCTGAGGTTAAAACCGGAAGATTTGATGCCCTATAGCTCTCCTTTGATGAGCTTTGACAAGAAGCTTATTATTCCAAAGGGCATAATTAGGCTACCCATCCAGACCGGCCCAGAGATAGTGGAGGTGAACTTTATCGTGGTGGACTCCTACTCTCCATACACAGCCATCGTCAGTAGGCCCTGGCTCCATACCTTGGGGGTTGTTGCCTCATCCTTGCATCAGAAGGTGAAATTCCCGTCAGGGGACAAGGTTCTCGAAATCCATGGTTGCCAATCCACGGCAAGGCAGTGTATGGTGGTGGCCATTTCACATCGGCTCGACGCGAAGTCCTTGGCCTCTGCTGAAAAGAACTTATAGCAATCAAAGGCCTCGGTGTCGCCTCTTGATACAACTGCTGAGGAGGAAAAATGCGAAGATCTAGAGAAGGTGGTCATTGGTAGTGACCTAGAGAAGTTCTTTCAGGTCGGGGCTCAGCTACCTCTTCAGGAGAAGGAGGAGTTGATTGGGTTTCTCAAAAGGAATATTGACGTATTTGCATGGGATGCCTGCAATACTCCGAGGATTGATCCAGCCTTCATCTGTCACCATCTCAATGTCAACCCGTCCATCACTCCCAAGAAGCAACCACCCCGGCGCTTGTAAAGAGAGCATGCCAATGCGATTAAGGATGAAGTGATGAAACTTAAGCGTGCAGGGGCTATTAAAGAGGTTTTTTACCCCGAATGGTTGGCCAACACCGTGGTGGTCAAGAAGAAAAGTGAAAAATTGAGGGTTTATGTAGACTTCACGGACCTAAATAAGGCATGCCCAAAAGACCCGTTCCCTATGCCTCGAATAGACCAGCTGGTGGATGCAACTGTGGGCCATCCTCGGATGAGCTTCTTAGATGTTTTTCAAGGCTATCATCAAATACCACTAGCCCTGGAGGATCAGGAGAAGACAGCCTTCGTGACACCTATTGGGAACTACCACTATAGGGTAATGTCGTTCGGTCTAAAGAACGCAGGGTCCACTTATTAAAGGATGATGACGAGAATGTTCGAGCCACAGTTGGGCAAGAGCATCGAAATCTATGTTGATGATATGGTGGTGAAAATTAAAGTGGTGTCCAAGCATTTAGGAGACCTCGGCCGCACCTTTGATGTCTTAAGGAAGCACAAGCTGCGCCTAAATGCCTCCAATTGCTCATTTGGCATAGGATCAGGCAAATTTTTAGGCTATATGATCACTTATAGGGGAATTGAGGTTAACCCTAACCAGATCAAGGCTATTAATGATTTAAAACCACCGCAAAACGCCAAGGAGGTCCAAAAGCTTACTGGAATGATCGCGGCCTTGAACCGATTTATTTCCAGGTTGGCGGATAGATGCAAACCATTCTATCTCTTGATCAACAAGTGGAAAGGATTTAAGTGGTCCCAGGACTGTATTGTGGCCTTTCAACAACTCAATGAGTAACTATCCCGACCACCTATCATGTCCAGTCCTGAGGCCGATGAAGTTCTATACGTATATATTGTTGTGGCCCCTCATGCTGTGAGCTTGATGCTAATACATGATGATAATGGCCTTCAAAAGCCAGTCTATTACATGAGCAAGTCGCTACATGAAGTTGAGGTCAGATACTTACCCTTAGAGAAAGCCATACTAGCTGTGGTTCACGCTACATGAAAGCTTCCCCATTATTTCCAAGCCCACACAGTGGTTGTTCTAACCCAACTACCCGTGAAGTCTATGCTTCAAATTGCTGATTACACTGGAAGGATCTCCATATGGAACACAATCTTGGGGGCCTTTAACATCAAGTACATGCCTTGGACCTCTATAAAGGGCCAAGTCCTGGCTGACTTGGTGGCCGAATTTGCTGAACCACCAATAGAAATAATAGCAGAGAAGCGAAACATGGATGGAAAATCAGTTGAGGTAATCTCTACGCCGGGACCCCCCATGTTAGAAGCTGTACATTGATGGCGCAGTAAATCAAAGGGGGTCCGGAGTAGGGCTAGTCCTAGTCTCTTCTGAGAAGACTATCATAGAGAAGTCCCTGAGACTTGGATTCTCGACCATAACTAACAAAGTCAAGTATGAGGCATTGTTACAGAGAATGGCCATGGTGCAAAAAATGGGAGGAAAAGCAATAGAGATATTCTCGGACTCGAGATTGGTAATGGGCCAGGTAAAGGGAGAGTTAAAAGCTAGAGATGTGAGGATGCAAAAGTACTTAAGCCAAGTCAAATGCTTGTAGTCAGACTTCGATCTTTTCAACTTGTCACATGTCTCCAGAAGTGGAAACACCATGCAGATTCATTGGCCACACTTGCTACCTCTTTGGTAGGAGGTCTGCCTAGAATTATTCTTGTCGAGCATTTGGATAGAGCAAATGAGGTTGCAAAAGGCATGATTCGTATCCATCAAGTTAGAGTAGGTCCTAGCTAGATGGTCCCTATAATGAGATTCCTTAAGGATGATATTTTGCCCGAGGAGAAGTCAGAGGCTGAGAAAATACGAAGAAACGCTACTCGGTTCTGACTGTCTAAGGACCACAAATTGTATAAGTGCTCCTATTCTGGGCCATATTTACTGTATATTCACCTTAAAGTATCAGAATTACTGCTCGAAGAGCTGCACGAAGGGATCTGTGGGAGCCACACAAGAGGAAGATCTTTGTCACATCGAGCCATTACCCATAGATATTGGTGGCCGGAGATGCAGAAGGAATCCCTAGAATATGTTAAGAAATGTGACCAATGCCAAAGGTTTGCCCTAAATATTCATCAACCAGGAGGGGTCCTCAACCCTTTGGCCAGTCCATGGCCGTTTACCCAGTGAAGCCTGGATATTGTAGGCCCTTTCCCCAAGGCAGCAGGAAATAAGAGATATATGTTGGTCGGCACAGATTATTTCACCAAATGGGTCGAAGCTGAGCCATTGCCCAACATCAGAGATGTGGATGCTAAGAAATTCATCTGGAGAAATATTGTTACATGATTCGGGGTCCCTCATACCCTCATTTCAAATAATGGACTCCAATTTAATAGCAAAGCCTTCAGAAGATATTGTTGCGAACTAGGAATCACAAACAAGTACTCAACTCAAGTTTTTCCTCAGGGAAATGGGCAAGCCAAGGCTGTCAACAAGGTCATAGTCAATGGGCTTAAGAAGAAACTAGATGACGTCAATGGAAGATGGGTAAAAGAGTTGCCACACGTCCTATGGACTTATCGGACTACACCACGGCGGTCAACAGGGGAGACACCCTTTGCCATGACCTATAGGGCTGAGGCTGTTATCCCTCTAGAGGCAAGCTTCCCAATGCTGAGGACGAGCTCCTTCACTCTAAGCAGTAATGATGAACTACTAGGAAAGAGCTTAGATCTAATCGATGAACGAAGAGAAAAGGCAGTGATCCAGTTGGCCTATTACCACCAGAAGCTCAAACAGGGATATAATGCTAATGTGAAGCTGAGACCACTAACACTGAGGGACTTATTATTGAGGAAAGTTGTGGGTGCTGCCAAGAGCCCATCCTAGGGAAAGCTGGGACCCAATTGGGAGGGACCATACCGAATTACTTTAGTAGCAGGAATAGGTGCATACTACTTAGAAGCCTTAGATGAAAAAGCTGTACCTTGCCCATGGAATGTAAATAACCTGAGAAGGTATTATTATTAGTAAAAGCATTCCTCTTATTCAAATCTTAAGTCTATTATGATTATATGTCTTGTGTTTTGGCAACCATCTAAGTGTTAGACAGAACCAAGGTCTTGCATAGTCCTCGGACTCAAACCTATAGGGAAACTAACTACTTCAAGAAAGATCTAAATGTTAGACAGAATCAAGGTCTTGCATGGTCCTCGGACTCAGACCTGTGGGGAAACTAACTACTTCAAGAAATATCTAAGTGTTAGAGAGAACCAAGGTCTTGCATAGTCCTCGGACTCAAACCAATGGGGAAACTAACTACTTCAAGAAAGATCTAAGTGTTAGACAGAACCAAGGTCTTGCATGATCCTCAGACTTAAACCTATGGGGAAACTAACTACCTCAAGAAAGATCTAAGTGTTAGACAGAACCAAGGTCTTGGTCTTGCATAGTCCTCGAACTCAGATCTGTGGGGAAACTAACTACTTCAAGAAATATCTGTGTTAGATAGAACCAAGGTCTTGCATGGTCCTCAGACTCAAACCTATGGGGAAACTAACTACTTCAAGAAAGATCTAAGTGTTAGATAGAACCAAGGTCTCGCATGGTCCTCGAACTCAAACCTGTGGAGAAACTAACTACTTCAAGAAAAATCTAAGTGTTAGACAGAACTAAGGTCTTGCATGGTCCTCAGACTCAAACCTATGGGGAAACTAACTACTTCAAGAAAGATCTAAGTGTTAGACAGAACCAAGATCTTGTATGGTCCTCGGACTCAGACCTGTGGGGAAACTAACTACTTCAAGAAATATCTGTGTTAAACAGAACCAAGGTCTTGCATAGTCCTCAGACTCAAACCTATGGGGAAACTAACTACTTCAAGAAAGATCTAAATGTTAGACAGAATCGAGGTCTTGCATGGTTCTCGGACTCAAACCTGTGGAAAAACTAACTACTTCAAGAAAAATCTAAGTGTTAGACAGAACCAAGGTCTTGCATGGTCCTCGGACTCAAACCTATGGGGAAACTAACTACTTCAAGAAATATCTAAGTGTTAAACAGAACTAAGGTCTTACATGGTCCTCGAACTCAGACCTGTAGGGAAACTAATTACTTTCAATGAAGACCTAAATATTAGACAGAACCAAGGTCTTGCATGGTCCTCGGACTCAGACCTATGGGGAAACTAACTACTTCAAGAAAAATCTAAGTGTTAGACAGACTCAAGATCTTGCATGGTCCTCAGACTCAAACCTATGGGGAAACTAACTACTTCAAGAAAAATCTAAGTGTTAGACAGAACCAAGGTCCTCTATGGTCCTCGAACTCAAACCTGTGGGGAAACTAATTGTTGACGCCCCATTTTGCAACCCGCATTTAACCTCACATGAAGGGTAAAAGGGTACTTTCACCTCAGAAATATGCATCTTGATTCTGGCCATTAGATCCTTAATCTCATTTCACCAAAATGATCTTGATGTTGTAACGATCAAATCAACTGGTCATAGGCCCTAATCGGACCACTAGATTGAAAGTTATCATCAAATCAAGTTTTAATGGCTAAAATGCATTATCACAAATTGAGTCTGACTATATGTGATTATGAACAATTGATTTCAATTGGTTATAAGTGTAATCGATTGGAGATCAATGATGTGTCATAATTTGATTGGTTAGGACTACATTTTATGGTGAGGTTGCATACACCTAATTAATTAGATAGTTAAATAGTATTATTCAATGAGTAATTTGTGCAATTATCTTTTAATCAGAGTAAATTTGGAACTAATTAAGTCTGAAATGACAGTAATTAGAGCCATTTAATGTTAATTGGGAGCTAATTTGGGACCTATTTATATTAATTGTGCTGAAACCATTTTCTAACAAATGACCTCTGCTAACCTTTTCATAAATATCTCTCAGAATATTTTGAATCTGTGAATGAGGTTAATTTTCCCAGAAACTAGACATCCGGGGCTTCAATTTGAGCACAAGAATGAGGCAATTCCAATCAGAATTGAGTCAGATATGATTTTTCGAAGTTGGCTCTACAAGCTGTTACAGCAACTACAAGAAAACCGAATTTTGGCTTGCTCCTCACTCCCACCAATCTTTCCATTTAATGCACCAAATTTTCTCTAATACTAAAATGAGGTCTAGGTTCATGACTCTTTGTCAACCCTCATTAAATGGTCTTCCATTCATATTTCTTCCACCACTACTATATAAACCCTTCCTTTCCTTCATTCCAAGGCACACCAAAACTCCCACTCTTCTTCTCTCTTGAGTTCTAGTGAAGTAGAGTAGTCTTATCATATCTTGGTTTTCCTGAGATTTAAGGTATTTAGTGAGACTCACTCTCCTTCTCCTAGTTCTTCTTTTATTTCCTCCTCCCTTAGGACCTCCACCAAGAGTCTCCTCCTCCACCATATGGATCTTGCATGAATGTAGAATCTCTTTCCCTAACTAGTTTTTTATGTTGCCATGATGAGAATTTAAGATTAAAGCATGATAGTAATCACTTAAATTCCCTTGAATATGTTTGAATGTTCTTAATTGTTCTTATATGTTATTCACATGTTCTTGGTTGTTCATCACATGTTCATACATAAAACTAGTTTCGATCTTAAATCCACATCAAAAAATATAAAAAACATGTTTGTTTCATAATTCTTTTAAATTCTTGAATCTAGGATATCACCATCCACACACATTCACTAAAATTTATTTTTCAATATATATGCAATGCTTAATAAATTGAATTAAGGTTTATCACATGCATGCACACACTTTAAATTCAACATGCAAATTGATTGATAACATATTAGATGATATGATATGAATGTTGGCCACCATAGTCTAGAAGACCGATTTCACCGGGCAAGGTGGGTGCCTAACACCTTCCCACCTTGTAATATAGCCTCCGAGCTTAGATCAATGGTTAGTAGATCAAATGCTTATCCATGTAATTTTTTATTTTTAGATTGTAACTAGGAAACAAAGCCATATACTTTATCTTAGATTGTATCTAGGACCAAAGTCATGTAATTTTCCTATGATCAATGTAAATTCAATTTCAAATTAATAAAATGAGGAATTTTTCAATTATGATTTTTTTATTTTTCCAATAATTAAATAAGTGACGACTCCATTGTAAAACCCTTAATCTAAAGGGGTAAATATAACTAGTCGAACCTCCATTTTGAGAGGCAATAACACGACTCCACCCATTCACATGGGTTTGGCCCAACATTTCTTATAAAAAAGGGGGCCGAGGGCGCGGTCTCTCACAGTGGCGACTCCACTGGGGATATTGAGGACTAAAGTTCAATTAGGTTATGGTGGCCAACCATGTCATTGTTTGTTTGTTGCTTTTTTGTATATAACATGTCTAATATGTCATTATTTTGCATGTCATGCATCATTTGCTTGAATGAAATTTATTTTATTTGTGTACTAACCCGGAAGCCTAGTAGTATTAGCCGTGGATTATGGTCTTCCTGAGACTCACATACCCAGCAGTGAACCTACCACCCACCGTGACAAGGATCATCATGGTTATGCCATGGTGGTTCATAGGGATAAACTGTACTGTTCGGACCAACGCGGCGCTCCTAGCGTCACAAGTTGGGAGGTACGTCGTCCTAGCTTGTGGAGACCTTTAACCTACCTTCTACCCATGTTGTAATGACCCATAGAACCTACCTTTAGGTCGGTCCATGTAAATTGCATTGCATTATGCATGTGTTTGGCCGTTGTTTGAACCATGATGACTCAAGTCCAACACTCGAGCCTATCATAATTTTTTGAACACTGTATGCTATGAATGAACTCAAGCCCAAAAGTCTATGATTGAACTATACTTGGCATGAAAGCCCAAAATTGTTTCTTGAATGAGTCTAAGCCCAACACTTGAGCCCATCAAAGGTGTATAGACATGATCAACATCAAAGGCCAAAAGCTCACAAGATGCATGCCTTCCAAGTGCAAACCCAAGCCATTTCATCATAATCAACACTCAAGCACACCAAGCCTCAAGCATCCTAAATGGATCAAGAAGAAGCAAGTGGCCCAACTTTGCCTCACTCCACATTTGGTTTGCAACATCATGTTTAAGTTTAAAGTTTGTTTGTTTATTTCATGTTTTTATGTTTCTTTGAATTCAAAAAATTCATGTAGCATTTAATGAGCTTTGTTCATGTATATATATTAAGAAAAAAAACAAAAACAAAAATTCAAAAAAAAATTTCAAGATTTCCAAATCTTTCCCAAAAAAAGAGAAAAATTTTCAAATGAAAAAGGTCTTTGGACTAGGGGCATTGAGCCCTTAAGTCATTTAAAAAAAAAAAAAAATTCTTTGAACTAGGGATATTGGACTAAAAAGGCCCATTTTTTTTCTTTCAAAGATTTCAAGATTCTTTAAAGTCTTCTTTTCAAAATGGTACATGAGGATCCCTTAGACAAAACTTTTTCTAAATTGTGATTTTTAAAGGCTTGAACAATCAACTTGAACTGAGAAATGATTAATTTCATTTGATCTGTGTGAACACTTTTGCTAAATTACTTTGAATAAAAAAAGAAATGGTCTTACAAGGCAATCAAAGAAAATCTATCCATCAGAAAATTCAAAAAGCCCATGCATTCATTCCAAATTTCTGAAAACTTTTGTGTCTCCAATAGAGCATTCATACTTTTTCTTTTAAGAGGAATTTATTAAAAGAGCTCAAGTCACTGTGCCTACAAGCAAGCATTACTAGGGATAGGAGGCTGTCTTTGGTAAAACAAGATTATTCCTTAATACCTAGAATGATCATTATCCATTGCTAGCCCATTTGAACCTTTAAAAACTTAGCCTCTTTTTCACATGAACCCACTAAAATCTAAACCTAGGGTGGGAAAATTCAAAGTATGCAGGCTTAAATCTCATGTTGAGGAGGAGTCGACCTTGTAGCTTTGAAGCTAATTGATAAAGCTCTCCTAGAAGACATGAAAGACAAGTAGAGAATTCATTAAGCTAAAGATAAGAGATCATCAAAGAAAAAGGAATTTTCACTCAATTAAGGAAAGAGAAATGAAATTCCATCAATGTGAGAGAAAAAAAAATGTGCATCAAGTTTGAAGAACCTAAAATTCATCATGCCATGAAGAGTAGAAGGTTCATCCAAAAGAAAGTTCATCAAAAAAAAGAAAAGAAGAAGAAAAAAAAAATGCCCGCTAGGCTGAAAACCCAAAAGGGCGGTCTAGGCAAAAGTTAGGGCCAAAGAAAAAAAGAAGAAGAAAAGAAAAAATTGGAAAATCCTTCCAAGTTGGAAACTAGAAGATATAACCTAAAAAGAGAATAATTTTACAAGATGAAAGTTTAGAGGTATGATTCAAGATGAATGAGCATAAAAACAAATGTTGATACAAGTGACCAATGAAGACTAGTGAGAAGATGACAAAGAACAAATGGGGAAACTCCTCCAATACTTGATTTTTGAGTAATGCATACTTGAGGGAACATCATAGGGAATTTTGAGCCTTTTTATATCATTCATTTCATAACCTGAACCCGACCTACATTATAACCCATGAATAAGACCTCCTTGAAGTCTTGCTAATAGTAGGCTCATCTTAAACTCTAATAATATTTTTCTCTTGAATTAAAAAGGAAAAGTGCTTAAAATTGTCAAACCCTATAAGATGATATGTTCGAGGACAAAATTTCTAAAATTCTCAAATCCTCAAAATGGCTCAAAAGAACTTTCAAACTTGGAGCACTCTCCTTGTTTGCACCCAATAATTTGATTCCTAAATATTATCACATTTCATTTCTGGATTGCCTTTGAAGACATAATCTGACAATGTTCAAAAGAAAGAAGCAAATTTTGATTACATAAGTTTAATGATCTTGATCCTTCATAATCAAAGAGATTTGTTTGGTTCTTAAACACTATGATTTTCTAAAATGCTTGTTCAAAGGATCACATCTTGTTCCAAAAAAAAAAAAAAAATCATTCTTTTTCAAAATCCAGTTCTCTTGAACTACGTCTTGACCTGATCCTCTACGAAAGAGGTATGTAGGCAGCCTTTCAAAGGCCCGATCCCAATCACCTAAACAACCTTAGAGAACAAAGTCAAAATAATGTGACAAAATTGTTTGGGTGCATGTTAGGCTAAGCTCATTTGTTTTGCATCAAGCATGCTCAAACTTGGGGCATTGGCCTATTTATATTGTGTGCAGATTTGTTCGTCTCGCATGAAAGCATGTTTTCATTTGAGGCACCAATCCATATTTTTTTGGCAAGCATGTCCACACTAGGGGCATTGGCCAAAAATGTGTTCTTGATAATTGGTTTCTAACAAGCTAGAGAAAGAAAGCTATTTTGCAGGAACCAAGGATGGCGAACCATGATCTTCTTTCATGTTCCCCCATGGTCACAACATCAAATGAATTCAGCTTCAATCTAAGCAAGGAATATGCCCCAAACTATGGGCATTGGGTAAGTACTTCCAATTCATGTCAATGAATAAATCCATTGCTAATTGAAATTATCTTTTTACAGGAATTAAGCAAGGACTTATCCAGTAATCCATATCAACTTCCAGCCAAAGTTGTTCTCGTTCAAAGGATAGGTTTTTAAAAAAAAAAAAAATCATCATGAATAAATCTTCATCATTTCTTGTCCATCTTCATCTTCTTCACTTTTTGGTCATAAACAAATCTCTATTTTCAAAGGAAAAATCTCCGTTTTTCAAAGGAAAAATCTCCATGAACAAATCTTCTTGAAAAGTTTCAAAAATTCAATGGAAAAATCTCCACGAACAAATCTTCAAAAGGAAAAATCTCCATTTTTCAGAGGAAAAATCTCCAAAACCATATTCCAAAGAAAAAATCTCCATGAACAAATCTTCTTAAAAATTTTCAAAAATTCAATGGAAAAATCTCCAGAATAAATCTTCAAGGAAAAATCTCCACAAAAAAATCTTCAAAAGAAAAAATCTCCAAAACCATATTCCAAAGGAAAAATCTCCATGAACAAATCTTCTTAAAAAATTTTCAAAAATCCGATGTAAAAATCTCGAGAATAAATGTTCAAGGAAAAATCTCCATGAACAAATCTTCAAAAGGAAAAATCTCCAATGAATAAACCTTCATTAAAAATTTTCAAATCATCAAAGGAAAAATCTCCAAAACTATTTTTCAAGGAAAAATCTCCTTTGAACAAATCTTCATTAAAGTTTTTCAAAATTACAATGGAAAATCTCCAGAATGAATCTTCAAGGAAAAATCTCCATATTTCGAAGGAAAAATCTCCATGAATAAATCCTTTTTTTTTTTTTTTTTTCAAATGTTCAAAGGATAAATCTTCAAGATAACTCTTCAAAAAAAAATCTCAATTTTTCAAGGAAAAATCTCCAATGAATAAATCTTCATAGGAAAAATCTCCAATGAACAAATCTTCATTAAAAATTTTGAAAACTTCAATGGAAAAATCTCCAGAGTCAAAACTTCAAAGGATAAATCTCTTGAGCATAGCTTCAAATGAAAGATCTCCAAAACAAATGGCATATTACGATCTCCTTCCATATTCTCTAGTGGTCACAACAGCAAGTTAGCTATCCACACTTAGCATTCATCAAAACATGCAAGATGTCACAAACTAGGGGCATTGGCTTGGTATGTCCAATTTCTTTCAATGAATAACTCTGTTACTAATTGAAAATATTTATTTTGCAGGAACTAGGGTAAAGGACCCATACACATTGGCACAAATATCACTTTCCACAAATCCATCAGACCTCTGGGAAGCACGTCTAAACTTCAAATCCATTGAACCTCTGCGAAGCACGTCCAAACTTCAAATCCTTGGAAATCTGGGAAGCATATCCAAAATTCAATTTCAATGGACCTCTGGGAAACACGTCCAAAATTCAAGATCGTTGGTCCTCTGGAAAGCACGACTGAAATCCTCATTTTGTCGTGACCACTAGTAAGCATGTCTTGTACTCATTTTTTTTTTTCCAAAAAAAAAGCTGCATGTATGAACTACTTTTGGACCTGATCCTCTCACCAAGAGGTACGTAGGCAATCTCCCCTGAGATTCGTCCACATTTTGATCCACAAAATGACCATTTACATTTTTATCTACATGCATCATACATTCATTAAATACTGATTGCAAAGTTAGGTGTCTCTTTCATACATTGGCATTCGCTTTTCAAGCTCTGCCAATGAGGGGCATTCTGTTGACACCCCATTTTGCAACCCGCATTTAACCTCACATAGAGGGTAAAAGGGTACTTTCACCTCGAAAATATGCATCTTGATTCTGGCCATTAGATCCTTAATCTCATTTCACCAAAATGATCTTGATGTTGTAATGATCAAATCAATTGGTCATAGGCCCTAATCGGACCACCAGATTGAAAGTTATCATAAAATCAAGTTTTAATGGCTGAAATGCGTTATCACAAATTGAGTCCGACTATATGTGATTATGAACTATTGATTTCAATTGGTTATAAGTGTAATCGATTGGAGATCAATGATGTGTCAAAATTTGATTGGTTAGGACTACATTTTATGGTGAGGTTGCATACACCTAATTAATTAGATAGTTAAACAGTAATTATTCAATGAGTAATTTGTGCAATTATCTTTTAATTAGAGTAAATTTGGAACCAATTAAGTCTGAAATGAGAGTAATTGGAGCTATTTAATGTTAATTGGGAGCTAATTTGGGACCTATTAATATTAATTGTGCTGAAACCATTTTCTAACAAATGACCTTTGCTCACTTTTTCATCAATATCTCTCAAAATATTTTGAATATGTAAATGAGGTTAATTTTCCCAGAAACTAGACATCTGAGGCTTCAATTTGAGCACAAGAACGAGGCAATTTCGATCAGAATTGAGTCAGATATGATTTTTCGAAGTTGGCTCTACAAGCTGTTACAGCAGCTACGGGAAAACCGAATTTTGGCTTGCTCCTCACTCCCACCAATATTTCCATTTAATGCACCAGATTTTCCCCAATGCTAAAATGAGGTCTAGATTATATGATATGAATGTTAGCCACCATAGTCTATAAGATCGGTTTCATCGGGTAAAATGGGTGCCTAATACCTTCCCACCTTGTAACATAGCTCCCGAGCTTAGATCAAAGGTTAGTAGATCAAATGCTTATCCATGTAATTTTTGTTTTTTAGATTGTAACTAGGAAACAAAGCCATGTACTTTATCTTAGATTGTATCTAGGACCAAAGCCATGTAATTTTCCTATGATCAATGTAAATTCAATTTCAAATTAATAAAATGAGGAATTTTTCAATTATGGTTTTCTTATTTTTTTCAATAATTAAATAAATGGCAACTCCATTGTAAAACCCTTAATCTAAAAGGGTAAATATAACCAGTCGAACCTCTATTTTTAGAGGCAATAACACAACTCCACCCATTCACATGGGTTTGGCCCAACATTTCCTATAAAAAAGGGGGCCGAGGGCGCGGTCTCTCACACTAATTACTTTCAATGAAGATCTAAGCGTTAGACAGAACCAAGGTCTTGCATGGTCCTCGGATTCAAACCTATGGGGAAACTAACTACTTTCAACAAAGGCCTGAGCGTTAAGCAGATTCCAGGTGTTGTGTGACTCCTCGAACCACAACCTTTGAGGAAATTAACAAGCTTGAGCATTCATCTAAATTACAAATATAGCCAAAGGGGAGTCTGGCACCTTAGACCACTTGCCCTGTCCTCATTCGATAAAAATGTAAACAAACACAAGCCCGTGAGCATCACTTAAGGCACTTTAAAGTACATTGAACTTAACTCCCCCCATAGTCAATAGCTAACTGTTTCCCTGAAGTCAGTAAATTTTTAGAACATACCTATGAGTACCTTGGCACATTGTGCTGCAGCATTTGATCTTAGGATTTAAAGGTTTATCTTTATAAATGCTGCGCGCTTAACATTTTTTTACCCGTTATGATAATCAATTCATGATGTATAGGATTCATATTATAAGATTATTGCCTTTTGCAGTCTATTTAGCAAAAGCAAGACGTCGTAATAAGGTGGCTCAATTGTTAATCAAAGTCTAAGTGGAAATTATCATTATGGACTTTACATTTTTTTGCTACTATTTCAAAAATGGAAAACAAGTCACACTGTTGAGACTGTTTAACTAACAATCAAAGCACAAGTTATATAAGTAGCAGAACCCATCACAACAACAATTAACACATGAAAAGAAAATTGCATACATTCAATCCAAGTGTTCCATTACAACAATTCAAATATCTAAAATATATATATATATATATATAAATAAATAAAAACATGAGGCAAAAGCACAACAGAGCCAGCCTATTTTTTCAACTTGATCTTCACTCCCCCCTTGAGAGGCTGATTTGAAGCAGCCTCAGGGTCCTCGAAGCTTTTGCTTGGGGGAAAAGCCTACAGAGGCACCACAAGGAGAGCTGTCTCCTCGGCAAGAGGGGCCTGGGCATCCGCTGAAGGCTTTGCAGCATCTTGGGTGCTTCCTAGTTAGGGCCTTTGTCTGTTTCAGTTACCCCAGAAAGCTTAGCTTCCATGGCAGGCTCATCAAAAGTAATTAAAGTAAGAGCAGCGTTAGGATGGCCTGCCTCAACCACCTCGAGAGAAGTACCAGCCTCAGAGCTAGGAAGGCCTAGCTCTCGGATGGTAGGAGGATACTATACATTTTCTACCTTCCAAAGGTTGGATGAAGCGTCAACTCCAGCTTGTTTAAGGGCTTCATTCCAGACTTGGGAACAGTAGAGCCAGCATACCCCAGGAACTTGAGCTTTGAGATGGGCCTAGGTCTCGGCCACCCCCAAGTCATAAGCCTCCTCCTCAGCCTTCTCCTTGGAACTTTCATCCTCAGCCTTGGCCATCTCTGCCTCCTCACAAGCCTCCACAGCTTCATCCCTTACCTTCTCCAGGGTGCCCTTAGCCCCCTCTGCCTCTTCTAGCTTTTTCTTCAAATCAGCTATTTACCCCTTGGCTATGGTAAGCTGATCCTGGGCTTCGCGTAGACGCCTCGTTTGATCCTCGACTTGCTTTTGGGCGCCCGCCAAGCCAGACTCAGCACTATTCTTGGCTTTCTCCATCTCTTTGAAATCCTTTTTTACCTTCTTAAGGGCAGCATCAGAGTTGTTGAGGGCCTCTACAGAGGCCACGCGCCTATCTCACTTCATCTCCAAGGCCCTGCTCTAGTGGTTGGCCACCTCTTCTAACCTATAAGTGGCCTGAATGGCCTAACAAGTAAAACAAACACAAAGTAAGATAAAAGCTAGTAACAATATCAACTGAGGTAAAAAGGTAAAAACCTTACCATGCCTAGGTACCTCTTGAAGTTGAGGAAGACCTCGTGCCTCCTCAGATTCCTTAGCTCGGCCATATCAGTTGGCAGCAATAAAGACCTTTCCAATGCATCGGCCGCATAGGTACCCTCACCTCCTTGGAAGTCCCTAAGGGAGGCGTTGTCCATCAAGGGAGCCCCGTGAAGCATTGGCGTGGGAAGCCAAGCCTGGGGCTCAGGTTGAATGTCAACTTCTTTATCAAGGCCCCTGTGTCTCTTTTTCTGCTGTTTAGAAGCCCGCCGAGCTTCATCCTCTTCCTAGGAGAAGCAAGATTTATCAGCTTCCAAGGGTCTTTTGCCTTTAGGGTCCTTCTTATGTTTGGGATCAGTAGGCTCGAGCCTTGGTGGTAGATTTGGCTAAGGCGGAGGAGGGGAAGCTTGGATAGGGTGGAAGATGATCTGGTCTAGACTAGCGAAAGCTTGGGCGGAGGAGGAGGAAGTTTGGATTGTGACTTCCCTAGCGCGTCCTTCCCCAGTTGGCCCTCAATTAAGTCGAATAAGCTGGTTTGAGGTTTTCTCTTAAAACTCATTTTAGCCTGAGAAGAAGTCCCTACTGATGGGAAGTCCGCTTCAGTCAAGTTGGGGTCGCCTAAGTCACCAGAGGGATCCTCGGATAGATTGACTTGGTCGAATACACCAAATTCATCCTCGAACGGACCCAAATCACCGACCTCTTCTTCTCTTTCTACTCTACCTCCCTTGGCCTCTACAGCTTAATGGGATGAAAAAGGGCCTGCCAACAAAATGCCTTTTGGGATAAAAGATCCTTCAGGAAGCAAGAACCCGTGTTCTGCTACGGTGATTCTGTGAAGCCGAGGATCTTTGGCTCTGATCACGTACTTCGGAGCCGAGAATGATTTCTGAATGGGATCATACCCGAGGATCTTGTGAGCGGCTCTGATTTGGTTGTCAGCTTCGTTCACAAAGACCTCCGCCCTAAGGATAGTCTCCAAATCTCCCCGGTTGACCAAGTGAAAGTGTCGCTCAAAGGCATGTGGATCTGCAAAAAAGAAAGCATATTCGTATTAGCAACCGAACGATACAAACTATGACATCACAAAAGATCAATCCTCTCCTACTCCGAATACCTCACCTAGTGCCCCCTCCTCTGTCGGACAATGAAGGCCGTCGTGCCACTTCCTGGACACAATGAGAAAGTCCTTATTTAACCCCTTGCTGGACTCAGAAAGGCACTGAATAAGTCAAACCTTATCGTCCCTCATCTTTATATAATAGGATTTACCCTTTAGGTGTTGGAGGTTGTAGCACTAGTTTACATCGTGATGGGTTAGCCTCAACCCCATTTTCTAGTTCAAAGCGTCCACGCAACCCAAAATCCTAAACACGTTGGTGGCGTACTAGGTGGGAGCTAATCAGAAATGCCTAAGGTAGTCCCTCATCACCGGCCCCATAGGAATTCTCATACCACCTTCTATAAAGGCGATTATGGGAATCACTATTTCACCCTCTTGCCTCCTAAAATGCCACTCCCCTTCTTCACAGTATCTCACACCTACGTTACTAGGTATCCTATAATCGGCGATGAATTTCTCCATTGTTTCTTCAGACGCAACAAACTTTTTAAACCTACCCATCCCTAGAAACGACTAAAAGACTCAGGGAAGGACGAAAGAAAGAAAGGAGTAAGAGGAAAAGAAACTTAGAAGAGAGAAAACGTAAGTTAGAGAGAGAGAAGAAAACTTACAGAAATGAGGAAAAGCTCATCGAACAGGCTTTTTATGCTGAAAAGAGACATGAGTTTGGTTGGAGATTTGAACGAACTCAGGATATGTGCGCAAGAACTCTTAAGTGTAAAAGTAAAGAGGCAAATTGGTTTGAATGTGTATTTATACCTCCCATTTAAAAATAATAACCGTACGGGTTTTCCCGCCCATAAAGTTAAAGAAATCTCCACCGTTAGATTACCATCACACCGTTGAATGTGGAGAACATAGAGCCGCCATAATTTAATGAGGGCGCGCTCCGTATACCGAAGCGCCAGGAACGTGCCTTGGATAAGTGAAAAGACTCTAGCACTGACGGAGGACAAGACTTGACAAGCCTTAACAAAGGCCCAAGGACATCAAAATCCTCCTCTCCGTCCAAGGAACTGGACAACAGGATTTCGAGGGGCTATTGTAGGGCCAGAGAATTTGGCAACCCCAACCCACTTTATACTAAGCCTAAGACCCACGCTGAAGAGGAAGAAATGTTTGAGGACGAATGAAGAAAGTCCAAGTTACCAAGAAAGTTCAAGTCTAAGTTAACAACCAAGACCATAGGAGGGAAGAGCGACACGCCCTCAAAGGCAGCCTCCTAGAGCATCCCAAGAAAAAGGACAAGTACAATAGGTCTGCCATGGGAGCATGGTGGGAGAGCAATTCAAGGAGAAACTGTCACCTCTGCATTAAATACCCACAACTAACGTCTGGCCGCATTAATGAGGAAATGACCCCTGAACAGTGCTGTCTTGATTGCTGCAATTCACAGAAGGTTTGGGGAGGTGGTTGATGGGACAAGCACTCAAGTAGTGACCTGCATGACCAACAAATGGAGGGCCAAGATCAACCGAAAGGGGATATATAATGTAAAAAATTCTCTAGGAAGGGGGGATCGGAAATTAGAAAGAGAGAACATGGTAGCAATTTGTATCATCTTTGAAACCTTTCTAACCAAGCATTGAAGAAATAATAGGAACAACGAGCCTACCGGATAAGGTCCGAGGACAAAATTTCACATTCTAGTCCACGTCCTTGTTGTTCAATCCACTCATAACAATGTCTAGTTGTTGTCACCCTCCCTAAGGCCTAGTTCTTGAACCCATTCTCTATAAATTTATTGTATTGGGCTAGTTGGGCCTGAGTCCACTCATTCAATAAAAGAAGTGCTCAAACCCAGCCCTTACATATATATATAGCATTATGAAGTTATTAGGTATAGATTTATGTGAAAATATTAAATAGATTTTAAAAAAATTATAATGTGAATAGAATAAAGTATCAGTCTAACCTCACTTAGACTTTAAAAATATCAGGACGTGTCAATTGACTTACAAAACTTTTATTATAAATTTCTATTATTGATTTTTTTTCTAAAGAAAAAATACAAAAAAAAAAAAAAAAGTTTAAAAAATTAATGCTAATAATGCATCATTGTGAACCTCTAGTATTGATATTCCAATTTTTTAAAATTCTTAAACAAAGAACTTAGGCCATTCCTAAGTTTGAATCCTAATTCTGTCCCTGTTTTGGGGGGGGGGGGGGGGAGAAGAGACATATATAGTACTAGTAATAGAGTCAGATAATGGTAGCAGCAAATATGTAAGTTATCTATTAAAATATACATTAAAGAACTGTTAAAAAAATCTTTAATTCAATGGAATCTAATTTTGCCTAAAATTCAATAGAATCTTGTAATTTCAAATTTGTTCAATTCAATCTATTAACTATTAACTTTATTCAATTCAACTTTCCCGTTAATATCCGTTAGGTGATCTATCGTTAAGTGTCCAAAACAGCATAGTTTTGGTTTTTTTTTCTTACATTAAAAAAATTCATAAACTAAGAAAATAATTTTTTTTTCTTAAAACAATTAGTAGTTAATACAAACCCAAAAAAAAAAAAATCAAGTGGCTTTCTTGGATATCATACTTCTAAAAAAATTTCTTTTCTTTCAAATTTCTCTATGCTTTTGCAAAAGTTTACAAAGAAGCATTTGAATTTTATTGGTTAGCTTGTTAAGGTTTTGCATCCAAATTTATGGTTTATTTAATTCTATATTAAATTCAAGCCAATATGTGATTCTAAGAGCAAGTATCAATTCAAAATCGAAGTGAAAATACATGGATGCTTGGGGGAATGAGGTTCCCAAGTGTGTTGGATTTTCAGTCACGGAGTTTGATATGAAATTAGGGTTTTGATTTGGGTTTGGGATTGTGAATTCTTCAAATTGAATGCATATGAATATGATAATCAAATAGACTATATATGAAGCTCGAAATGCCAAATTTGAAGTGGTGCATGCTAGAAGAAAGAAGAAGAAGCTTATTCTTATTCTAAAAATCCCAAGAGAAGAAAAGGCAATGAATATTGCTCACTGGTGTTGTTTGCAAAAGAAATGAAAGAAAAATAGAGTAATGATCACAACATGACAAGATTAATACAGTCCATCTTTACAAATGAATAAACATATGTTTATACATTATCTATCCTACATTCAAACATTGCTTGAGGCTTTTTTTTTTTTTCTTTTCTTTTTTTCTTGTTTCTTAGTATTATTAACATTTTTTTTTTAAATATAGCTAAGCCTTGTTGACCCAAGGCCCCAACCAATTTAAGGACAATATCTAGCCCGAAAAGCTAGACATGCCATCTAGAGCTCACAACCTCAATATGTGAGAATCAACTAGCAAGAGCCTTATAATCTTGCCCCTAAAGGAGTCAATCCCACCAATTTCATCCATAATGGAAACATCAACAAATTCATTAAGGCCACTACTATACTGGGGGCTACAATTAAGGAAAAATTTTCAGTAATGAGCCTTTATATCAAGAACTCCTAAACTAGAGAAGTTGCAAAAATTCTACAAGCAATATCTCCTTAAAGAGTTTTTTTTTTTTTTTGGTGAATAGGGGAGGGGGATTAAACCCTAGATGTCATGGGCATATCAAGAGGTGCCAACCAAACATCAAAGTGTTTAGGCTGATGCCACCCAAGGTATCTTTTTTTTTTAGTTCTTCCATTGAATTAGCCATTTGATCACTGGTTCATCTTTAAAAACTACATATCTTTTAAATTGCAATTTTTTTAACACCTTAAATGTGTTACAATACAATTTTTTAACAAATCATTTTTAAAAACATGAAAAATAGCATGTTTGGTAGCTGAATTTAAAGATAAAAATTAGGACCCACCAAAAATTTCTTGTTCAATCAATTACTTAAAAAAAGTTGTTTTGTAAGAATTTTTTTCATTTTTTATATTACAAACAGTTTTCGAGAAGACACATCTCTTAGTTTTAGTTCTCAAAATCCCGAAGACACATCTCTTAGTTTTAGTCTCAAAATCCCTAAAGCAATATAATTCTCTCTCTCTCTCTCTCTCTCTCTCTCTCTCTCTCCCCCAGTGTGCTATTGGGAATCATTGGAAAATGTTTAGTTTTTCACTTTTTGTCTCAATCTTTTTTTTTTTTTTTTTTTTTGGTGCAAATAATATATAGCTTTTTAACTTTTTCAAAATAAACTAATTTTTAGTTTTTTGTAACACATTTAGCGTAAAATTTATATCTTTGATAAACACTGTACAATGAAACTACCGAAAATAAGTAAGTTCCAAATAAACACTCAATTGTTCTCCTTTCTACCAACCACAATCGGACCACCATGACTGATCTTGAGATCTACCACAAGACCAATCATGAGATCCATCATGCGTCTCCTCTCAATTGTGGGTCTTGTCGTTGGTGGTGAGTTTTAGGTTTGGTGGTTGATGGGCTCTAGATTGTTGAGTTTGCTAATGTTGTTGTGATTCTTTGGTCGAAAAAAAAAATGAAAACACTCATGTATAGAAACACATTACAAACAAGTTCTCAAGGGAAGAAAACAAAAGAAAACAAGTTTTGACAATAAATTCTCAAACCAATACAAATTGAAAACACAAAACAGTCACTAAATAACCCTTAAGTTGTATCAAATGTACTCTATTTTTTTGGATTTGGTATTAGGCATAATCATATGCCTATGCCCACAATGCCACTACCACCCTTTGACTAATTGTTGATTTATTTTTAAAATAAAAAATAAATAAGGAAAACAAGAAATTGTTCCATTTGTCCTTCAATCAGGGATTTGAGGAAATGGTACAAACAAACCCTAAGCTTGAGCATTTGTACTTGCATTTAAAATAGTATTAGGCCCAAAATATAGCTAATAAAGCCCAAAATATAGATTATGAACTAATTATGCAAAATAGGGTTTTGCTACAATACTTGTGAAAATATATAAGTCATTGTAGCTTATGCAAGATGATTTTTTTTTTTTTTTATTTGCATTTTTGTGTGTGAAAGCAAATAGCCGATAGTAATTGTTGTGTGTAAAAAGAGATAAACAATTATTAAAAAAAATATTTTAATAAAATAAAGTAGAAAATAGATAATGAAATATGGGTGTTTTAAAAAATGATTAGCTTTAAAAAAATGTAAGTTTTTATTTTAAAATAGACAAATAATTTTTGCCTAATTGATGTGAATGCTCTTTTGTGTGACAAATAATGCTAGTCCTATTTGAGACTTCCGTACCAAAGTCCCAAATCCAAAGTTCTAACCCATTCTCTTTGGGCCTAAAACTCAATGCGCAATGGGTTGGTGTTCTACACTGCAATGATGGCACTCAATTAGTCAGTGGCTTGCGAGTTTCGGTAAAAAAAATAATAATAAATGGGCCGTAATGGTTTTCAATAAATCTATGACTTGTAAGTCAGAACTTTCTCAAATGGGCCATCAGTGAAGCTGAACAACTAGGTCCACATAACTCGGTAGGTATTAAAAATGGTTTTAGACCACATTAGTCTAGCCATTTCAGTTTTTACTCTCCCCCATCTCTTGAGTGTGTTTATTTCTTAAAAAAAAAAAAAAAAAAGGAGGAAGAAGAAAAAAGAGATTTTTACTCTTTTACACCCAACTCACCTAACCTTATTTTAAATTGAGAATTATATTTTTTTTTTTTCCTTCTATTAATACTAATGGAAAGACCACTCTCATAGACCTATATATATATATATATAGCCAAAACTAAGAGAAAATTCAATTAAATTCTAAAAAATTTGAGTCTAATTTTGCATCACGTGTCTCATCTAATTTTTAAATTTATATATCAAGTGAATTATTAGGTGCAAAAATCAAAGAGTCCAAATTCAATTAAATTCTAAATTGAAGTTCAATTTTGTGCCATGTGTCTCATTTAATTTTTTAATTTTTGTGGCAAGTAAATTATTGAGTGCAAAAACTGAAGAGTTTAGATCCAATTAAATTTATATATATATATATATATATATGAGAAACCATTATTGTAGGGAAGTAGCACTTAAAACCCAAATAAGCATTAGCCCTTAGATCGGAACGGGTCTAGAACATATAATTTTGAGATATAAGGCCCAACTACGGAGGCAAATACCCCAGAACACGGGTAAAAGGTGAAACAAGAAGTCATTAAAAATGCCCCAAAGATCATGAACCTCAGAATTCGACCTAATAGGACTCATCACCCATAGTCCGAACATGAGTGGACCACTTGAACCGTCTAAGGAGAAGGCTTGCTAACTACACTATCCACATCAATTCAAGTTTCGAGCTACCAAAAGCATCCCACCAAGGTACGCATAAAGTATCTGAGGATGTCCTCTGAATCTTCCTATTAAATCAACAACAACCCACCTGACACAATTGCATTTAATGCAATAGATAACTTATTAGAATAAAACAAAAGGCCCCAAAAGTTTTTGTTCATCATAACCTTAAGAAAAGAAGAGCCTGATGGGACTAAAGGCTACCCAACCATGCTAGGATAGTACCTACTATGGCACATGTTGGAGAAGAAAATAAGGAGAACCAAGCAAAGGATAAGGATGAAGAAGAAGAAGAAAGGGGAATATAAAAGGAAAGAAGACAGACAAAGAGAGGAGAGGTTTTTTAAATAACCAGAACAGCTAAAAAAAAAAAGAAGAGCAAGACACTTAGTGAGGAATGTAACAGAAAAGATTATATCAATAAAGTACAAAGCATATTTTTGAAAAGTATCGAATTAAGTTTAAAGCTAAATTCTCGCTTCCACAATTACATATTTTAGAAATTCATGGCTTACAAAATACGTAAATTGTAATTCTTACACCAAGTTTAAATGTACTCCTGCTTATGCACAGGGTTACATATTAGTTTATATATATATATATATATATATATTAACAGGCAAAGTAAAGAGAAAATCCAATTAGATTTCAAATTGAAATTCAATTTGAGTCTAATTTTGTGTTACATGTCCTATCTAATCTAAGTTTTTAAATTTTTGTGTCAAGTTATTTAATTTAATGTAAAAATTGGAATTTAATTAAAGTTTAATCTTACGCCTTGTGTCTCATCTAATGTAAGTTTTTTAATTTCTGTGCCAAGTGAGTTTAATTTAATGTAGAAAATGAGGAGTTCAATATAAATAAACCAAAAAAAAAACCTAATTATATATATATATATATAATTAGATTCAAAATTGAATTTTGTTTTTGTTAGCTTTCCATACAAATTAAATTGTTTAGATTTTTGCTATTATTTTTTTCTGAACTAATGAGCATATTTTTTATACTATTTCTATTCAGATATTTTGTATGCCAGGATCTTGAACATAACAAATTGCAATTGAGCTTAACGATCCCATGTACCTATCCTCATTCAATTTAGGAAATACTATTGGACCAATTTATTTATTTTTATTTTCTGTTGTATTTAGTAGAATTTCATGAATAGTGATTATGAATTGATATTGTATATATAATTTTCAATGGTGATTTTCAAAATTATATACATAATTGTAGTGTAATGAGAAACTTAGCATAACTAATATCATGAAAATTGCAAGAAAAAACTATTTTAGTACCTCCAATTAGATTTTAATTGGATTCTCAATTTTGCATAACGTGTACTATTTAATTTTTAATTTAGTGTCAAATGAATTATTGAGTGTAAAAATCAAAGAGTCCAAATCTAATTAGATTCTATATTGGATTTCAATTGAAGTCCAATTTTTCGCCATGTATCCATCTAAGTTTTTAATTTTTAGGGTAAGTGAATTATTAAGTGCGAAAACTAAAGAGTTTAAAACCAATTAAATTCTAAATTATATATATAATGAGAAATCATTACATATTTTAAAAATGTATGGTTTAAAAAAAATTTGTAAGCTAATATCATGTATAATTTGAACATTTTTTTTTAAAAAAAAGTTTAATTTGAATCGTATAATTGTGATTTTTTTTTTAATTATACATGTGCATATGCACGGAGCTACATAGTATAATAATATTTGAACTGAACTCTCAACTCTTTTTTAAAAAATAAAGTTAAAAAAAAAAAAAAAAAACAAAACAAAACAAAACAAAACTAAACTTATTAATCTCAGGCTCAGGCCCATCTATATCTCAAGCAAACGTCACTTGTAGCTGTTCATAACAGCCAAGGCTGCTTTTGTTCAAAGATTAATGTTAGCCTAACCACTTTTGATAAATTTTGTCACAACTTGTCCACGTGACGATTTGTGAGTGATGAAGTGGACCTACATTAGCACACCACTTTTACTCAACAGCTCATAGCTTGGCACTAGGGGTGTCAATATTCAACCCAACTCGCAAACACGACATGAACCCGACACAGATTTTTGAGGGTTAGGATTGGGTTTTAATGGATTTGGGTCATAAATGGGTCAACCTGTGTAACCCATAATAGACACGTTTGACACGCTTGTGAAAGATGTTATGAATTTGGACATCGACAAAGAATCTATGGATGATAATCGTAGTCATAGTCAGAATTATTCTACTGTTTGCTCCAATTATTTCAATATTGATACTTAGCATTTGGCGAGTTCCAAGAATATTATATTTTTGTTGAACTATGTTATTTCATTTTTGTTAAACTATGTTATTTTGAATTTTGGGTTGAAATGTATACACTTCTTTTAGAGTGTAAAGAACTTATTTCTAAATAAATGTTATATTTTTGTTGAACTATATTATTTTGAACGTAGGTTGAAGACTTGAAGTGTATGCACTGCTTTTAAGATGTAAAAAAATTATTTATAGATGGATGTTATATTTAATATTATGTAGGTTGAAATGAATTGTGTTACATTCGTGTCAATCCAACATGACTCGTTTATTAAGCGTGTCAAATGTGTTGGGTTAGGTCAACTCGCTTTATTAATAGGTTGAGTTAGAGTTGAAAGATCATGACACAGTTATTAAATGGATTGGGTTAGGGTTGAGCCATTTAGTCGAATACCCCTATTTCGACATGATACGAACCTAACACGCTAACTCAAATTGATACTCCTAGTTGGCACAAGGAGAAAGTTGTGTCAAAATTAAGTTGTGGACCTGTGGTCTTGGCATTTTGCTTATCTAGGCATGCTATGAGTTTAATGTGAAGAATGCCTTTTAGTGGCCTACTAGATTTTATTATGCGAGGGGAGGTCTCTTTTCTCTGGCCTTCTCCGGCCCTCCTCAAACCGCAGTCCAAATGGGCAAATGTGTCATGGGACTGAAAGAGTAACAGATATTATTTATCAAATGAGATAGGATATACACATCCAGCTTAAATTTCAGCCTAAACCAATCAGAAGGTTAGGCCCACCGACTTCTCCCATAATTCCTTGATTATGGCCCAGATTAAGAGCGGTCCAATTGCTCTAAAACACGTCTAGAGTGTTAAAAAAATCTACAACAATCGTGTGGATTTGAGAGTTTTAAGTGTGACACATCAGGCAGGCAAATAATTCGTGGTACAATATATTGAAATGGACACTGCATGTAACTATCAGTTCTTGGAGTTCATGAGTTCCACGAAATATAACAAATGAGAATAAAAATATCATGGACTAAGTTTCGCAACAAACTTAGTTGTAACCTAAAACTATAACTCCATTTAATATTTTTTAATTCAATGTAAATTTTGACAAATTCATCATTATTTTCTTTTCATATATCCTCCATACTTGTAAAATTTTCAGAATATCAAATATTAATAATTATATCATTAATCAAATATTTAAATTTCAAGTTTTGGTTATAAAATTATACACACAAAATAAGTTTATAAATCAAATACTAAATAATATCTAATTAACACAAAATTTGACACGTGTATTAGGGCCTGTTTGGTTCCCGTAAAATATTTTCCGGAAAATAGGTATTTTTCGGAAATGTTATTTTCCGAAAAAGGAAAATATTTTGAAGTGTTTGGTTGTATTATGAAAATTGTTGTGGAAAATATTTTCATGTGTTTGGGTCTATTAGAAAAATATTATTTTCCAGC
Organism: Quercus gilva; assembly: GCA_023621385.1. Lineage (NCBI taxonomy): Eukaryota > Viridiplantae > Streptophyta > Magnoliopsida > Fagales > Fagaceae > Quercus > Quercus gilva. Next base: position 14,976,843 of record CM042478.1, read on the forward strand.
AACAACAACGACAACAGCAGCAACAACAAATTGATTCCGACGGCGACAACAACAACAACAACAACAACAATCAGTTCATCAAAAAAAAAACAACAAACGGCGATGGGTTTGGTTCGTGGATTGGCGATGGGTTGCTCGTGGGTCTGGGTTCGTCGTGCTCGTGGGTTGTCTGGGTCTGGGTGAAGGCGATGGGTTGCTCGTGGGTCTGGGTTCGTCATGCTCGTGGGTCGTCTGGGTCTGGGTGAAGGCGATGGCTTGCTCGTGGGTCTGGGTTCGTCGTGCTCGTGGGTCGTCGTGCTCGTGGATCGTCTGGGTCTGGGTTCGTCGTGGGTCTGGGTGAAGGCGGGGTGAAGGCGATGGGTTCGATCGAGCTCGGAGGCGATCTGGTGTCGATCTAGAGCTCGTTGCTTGGAGTCGATCTTGAGTTCTTCAAGTTTCTTGGCTCTCTTTTGTGCGTTCTCTCTCAACTTCTCTGGCTCTCTCGGTTGTTTCTCTCTTTTGTGCGTGATGTGCGATTTCCGGAAATGATTTGAAGGTAAAATAAGAGTGTAAAATCATTTCCGGGTCAAAAGCGTAAAAATGGTCAAACTGAAACTAATTTTCCGGAAATTAAAATTTTCCTCCCTTACCAAACACTGGGGTCAGGTGGTAAATGATTTTCGGAAATCATTTACCACCAAAACAAACGGACCCTTAAAAACATAAAGAACATGCAACTTAACTGTTAAATTTTCAAAATATATAATCATGTTAATTTTATTAGTGAGAGTTGTAGTCTTAAACTATAACTAAATTTGTAACTAAACTTTGTTAAAAAAACATTATCCTTTTAAAAAATGACAAAACTTAGGTATAGTACTTTATATGATGTTTCTTAAATTTTCCTTTTAAAATTCAGCCGTGTGACTATTTAATTAAAAAATACACTTTCATCAAATGAGGAAAAAATTATATGGCAAAATCTTAAAAAAAGAACCTAAGGAACAGTACCTAACTACCGTACCTAATTCTTGTTCTTAAAAAAAATCAAGTAATTGGTTCTTTGAGTCGTTGCAGAAGTTAGATATGTTGTTTAATGAGAACTCATCGAGACACGGCTCTTCATCAACTTTCAGGAGTCATGATGTAATCCCTCGCCATATACCGCACGGGATTGAAAGCTTAATTTAATTGCAAACAACCATTGTGTTTCTGATTGGGAGACTTGTGGAGCCGAAATGGCCAAGCCCACTAAAAATACAAGTTGGTAGATAGAGTATTATAGTGAAATGATGGTGAAAAATAATGTAGGGGTTGATCTTGTTGAAATAATAAAACTCTTTACTTACATCTTATACCGAATAGTTGGTGTGTTTTAATCTTTATAAAGTCATGATTTCCAGTATCCAAAACATGAGTTATAAAATTACGAATCCTTGTAATGCTTATTCATCACAATAACTCCTTTGTTGGGTCATGTGACAGCCTATATATGATAGTATTATTTAGCATATGCTCATGTGATTCCAACCCTAAAACTAGATTTGTATCTTCATAAGCTTGTATACTTTAAGATGCAGAACTTCAAATTTTAATTAGACTTGACTTGAGGACCAGCTTTAGATGGGTCAGGTCTTAATTTTTTTTTTAAAAAGAAAAAAGAAAAAAGAAAAAAGCATTACAAGTAAAATAAATGCCCCAAATCCAACCAAAATGAAATAGTATTAAAAGTGATAATAATACATGTCTCTACCTACAGGGCTACATACATAGCCCGATTAAAACCAACCATCTAGGCCACCTAACATTATAAAATAAAAGAAATTTACCCTAGCAACCACAATCAATGATCATAAAAATTACTCCTTAAAAAAAATTAAAAATATTTGGTCCCAACTCCTACTACCAAATAGCTGCTGGATTAGCTTTATTTTTTAATTAATACTAGAACCAAAGAAGGAGAATATATTAATGCTAAAAATTCAAGTGAAATCAGAGATGTAGCCTGAGAGACACGTTTTCCAGTGACACGTGGCAGTGTGTGATTGGCTTGGAGGCAAAACAGGGACGTGGGCAAGAGCAAGAGCAGAAGAGCAGAGAGTTTCTCTCTCTCTCTCACAGTCTCGGACTTGGCAATAAGCAAAGCAGTCAAAGCAAAGACCGGATAAGCCAACCGAGGCGTACAGTCAAAGCAAAAAAAAACTGTCATGGTCAAACGCTTAGCTGGTTGCTTTTCCTAAAACTAATATAATTAACAAAAATAAAGATCTGGATGGTGAGGGCCCACTTCAGATTTATTATTTCTTTTTCTGAATTTTGGTGCTTTTATTTTTTATTTTTTGACGTGAGGTTTGTTTTTAGTTTATTTTTAAAAAGGAAGGGGTTTCTGAAATATTCGATTTGCTAAAACGAGATGTGCCTTGGTATATAGTACAGCGGAAGGTCCAGCTTACCCCCCTAATTATCTGATGGTTGATGGTAACCGGTCTCCTCGTCCCCGTGGGGGCTTTGGCTAGTCTTTACTGAAACTGGACCACCTTTTTGGCTTCGTGCGGGTACGTCCCTTTTTATCCAAAGACCAGTTTGTCCTTTTCTATTTTACTTACACCATTATCAACACTTACATAAAAATAAAAATAAAATAAAAAAAATCAACACTTCCAAAAAAATTAAAACTATAATATGTAAGTTGTGAAGAAAAAAAGGGTGTGTTCACTATTCATTATCAATTACTTTAACAATTAAAAAATTTGTTGTGAACTAGTTACGGTTGTGGCATTATTTTAAATTTAGTGATAATATATATGTATATATATTTTTAATTGGTAAGGCCATATAAGAATGAGATTACATTATTTATGACTTGACATCTCCACAAATTGCAGAAACTTTTTTATAAAAAAAACTTTGGTATCAAAGTTGATTTAAAATTTGATTACAAAAATATCGCAATATTTTACACTCCAATATTAATATTTTAAAAGAAGATATGAAAAATAAAATTTTGAATCACCAACGATATTAATTTGATTAAATTTTTTCTATTCAGATATTTGATGACTTAATGTATACGGCAAAAAGTTTGTTGATTAATTTTGTGATGGAAAGCGAAGAATATGATTGTGGTAGTTTTATCAGTTAGTCATGAGTAAGGAATATATCATTTATCAGATATTTTTTCAACTCATATCATCTTTTTTTTGAAAAAATAAGTAAATTCTTATGCAAAAAGTATCAAGATACCTTCAATTTTTCATAAAGAAATAATTTTTGATAATATTGGTAGAATGACTTTGGTCTTGACAAGTCATTTTCAAAAGTTTAAAATATAAGTGATGTTTTAAATACTACAAATTATAAAATATAGTATTCATTAAGATATTTATTTATTATGGGTCATGTTAGGTTGTAAATCTTTTTAAAATAATATTTTATTAAATATTTTTTTTAAATTAGGTTTAATTAATGTGTATCCTTAGGATATACATTAATAATCAATTTTAAGAATATTTTTATGAGAAATTAAAAAAAAAAAGTGAAATACTTTTTCGTTTATCCATAACAAATTTCTTAAAATAGTTTATGAATATAAAATCTTTAAAAAGTAAAAACTTTACTCAATTGTGAATTCTATATTAAAAAGTATATTATAGACAAAATAATGGTGATTTAGGTATAAGCAGGGACGTAAGTGTCATTTGAAGTGTGAGTAACAGTGTAAGTCGATAATAAAGTAAGTACTCCACAGAGAAGCGGGAGATTACGGCGACAGATGACATGACTGCACGTGTGGTGCGCGGGTCGAGGGGTCTTATTAACCGGCTACAACCCGTTGTTCCCGGTCATCCCCACATTGTTCAAAGTTACTATATATTTTTAACTGTGACTGTAAAACGATTCCTATCTAGCACACACAATAACAGTAGTAGTAAATATATATAATTTTTTAGATAAAGTAATAATAATATATATTTTTTTAGTGATGGGTTATTGTTTTTTGAGCAAAACAGGCCCAAAAAGAAGAGCTTGTTGTAGTAGTAGAAGTAGAGAGAGTGAGTCAAGGCTCATCAAAGAGTGAGAGTGTGTAGAGGTGGAGCCTTTTTGCCAGGGAATGGCTTTTCTCTCTTCCTTTCCCTATATCTCTCTCTCTCTCTTTCACTTTGGCGGTACGGCCTCTCTCATTTTTCTTCTCAAAGCTTCTCAATTTTCATGTATCTATGATCTGGGTCTCACTTATTTTTTCCTCTAAATTTCTACACTACTTGTTAGATTTAAATACAGTGTTCTTTTTTTGTTTTTGTGCAAGTGTGCACTGTTGTTGGTATTTGGGGGGTGGTCTAAATTTCTTTTTGTTGGCTTTCGCATCTTTATTCGGTAAAAGGGTTGTTGATTGAACCCTTTTGAAGCTTGAACAAGAAGTGAAAGAAGTTTGATTGTATGTTTATGATGTGTTGTGTGTGTGTGTGAGTGTGTGTTATGATAGTAATGATTCTTTTGACCATAGAAAGAGATCAGATAAGGGAAAGTGAAAAGGAACTGTATATGAGTGTGTGTGTGTGTACACAATAAAGAGAGTGTTGTTGCTTGTGATTGTCAATGAGAGGGAATTTTGAGGGTTATATCCTCTCTTTTATTCCCTTTTCTTCACATTTCATGTGCAAGCTAGGTGTAATGTGCCTTGAAGAGTGGTCTTGTTAGTTCAGAGGTTTTGGGTGGGAGTTTTGTATATTTACTTTGGTTTTTTTCTTTTTCTTTTTCAAAAAGGGATTCTGAAAATGCCTATGTTTCAGCCCTCTAGGAGGGATGGTGTTGTTGGGTATGAAGGTGGTGGAGATGGGCATGTTCTAGATCTAGACACTGCTGTCAAAGATGGGGTTTTGGGTGGGGTTGGTGGCGGGGTTGTTGGAGCTGGTGTAGAGAAATTGGATCTGAAGAAGATGATTGAAGAGCTTGACTTATCTGAGGTTCCATCTGTGTTCATTTGCCCAATCTCCCTTGAACCAATGCAAGACCCTGTGACTCTTTGCACGGGCCAAACCTATGAGAGGTTCAACATTCTCAAATGGTTCAGTTTGGGGCACTTCACCTGCCCCACCACAATGCAAGAGCTTTGGGATGAATCCATTACACCCAATAGGACTCTTTACCATCTAATCTACACTTGGTTTTCTCAGAAGTATTTGCTCATGAAGAAGAAATCAGAAGATGTACAGGGACGGGCGTCGGAGCTTCTGGAGACACTAAAGAAGGTGAAGGGTCAAGCAAGAGTTCAAGCCCTCAAGGAACTTCAACTAGTTGTGGCAGCTCATGCCACTGCTAGGAAGACAGTGATTGATGAAGGTGGGGTTGCTGTAATTTCATCATTACTGGGTCCATTTACATCCCATGCTGTTGGTTCAGAAGTCATTGGGATTCTTGTGAATTTGACCCTGGATTCAGAGTCAAAAACGAACTTGATGCAACCTGCGAAGATTTCGTTAATGGTGGATATTCTGAATGAAGGGTGCATTGAGACGAAAATCAATTGTACCCGATTGATCGAAATGTTAATGGAAGAGAAGGATTTCAGGTCAGAGGTTGTTTCAAGTCATAGCCTCTTGGTTGGTTTGATGAGGCTGGTGAAGGATAAGAGACATTCGAATGGAGTCTTGCCCGGACTTAAGGTCCTCAGGACGATATGCCTCCATAAAGAAGTGAGGGCCTTGATTGTGAGCTTAGGGGCTGTTCCTCAATTGGTTGAATTGTTGCCTGCTTTGGATCCTGATTGCTTGGAATCAGCCCTGTTCATCTTGGATGCATTGTCTACTGTACAGGAGGGAAGATTAGCTTTGAAGGAGTGTTCGAATACCATTCCGAATATGGTGAGACTATTAATGAGGGTTTCAGAGTGCTGTACCCAATATGCTTTGTCAATCTTGTGGTCTGTATGCAAACTTGCCCCTGAAGAATGTTCCTCAGTTGCTGTTGATGCGGGTCTTGCGGCAAAGCTTCTCCTCGTGATTCAAAGTGGTTGCAATCCTGTCTTGAAGCAGCGGTCTGCAGAGCTTTTGAAGCTGTGCAGTCTAAATTATTCGGATACTATCTTCATCTCCAAGTGCAAGCTTACAAGAACAATCCAATGAGTGGAAAATGTTACTCTGTATCACTCACCACCCTTTGAAGCTTTGGGGCAAGGGAGGTAAAGGTCCTGCCACATCTAAGTCTATGGATCTCCGATGAACCCCAAAAAATGCGGTGGGGTTTTGAGGTACATGTTTGCTCTCCTGTACATATTGAAGTATTTCAATTCCAACAATTGATTCAACATAAATGAAGAAGAATGTAGACAGCAACAACCACTGTACAGGGTATTCCTTGTAGGCAGTGCTTTCGATGGTTTTCAAATAAACCCCGTCAAGAAAATTATTAAACTATGTAATATCTGTATTGGGGGTACACTATTGTAAGAAAGTAAATGCAGTTGTTGGATAAAGATACTTCTTAGGGGAGGAGAAATCGTGGCAAATTTTTGGAGCTTGCAATTGCAATTGTAATTCTTATGTTGTTGCTTTGCTCCATGGCTTCCTTGTATTTCCCTTCAGGGTCTTAGAGACCTCCAATTTTCCTTGCAATTAATGGGAGTTTTGCTTCTGACCCCGCATGTGTAGAGACCGGAAGTGCCTTTGGCCTACAAATTTTATTCCATGTACAATGATATCAACCTTTTTATTTCCATTTGGTCTTATTCTTCACGACTGTGTTTCAGACCTGTGATATTGGTTATTAGAACAACTCTTTAATTTCAGCCATTACTCTTTTTTCTAATTATAGGTTTACATTGTACTAGTAATGTAAATCTTACATTATAAACTAAACAAATGACTACAATGTGAATCTTATGTTGCAAATACAATGTAAACTAAGAATTTCCCTTTTTCTTTTACTTGTAAATGTTGGTCTTGTTAAATTGTTCATCTCTGATTCTTTGGAAATCTGCTAAAAGAGAGCGAAAGATGGATGATATACAGTTCTTGGCAATCACTACGTGTGCTGGAATTTACTATTTTCGTAGATGACCAGACAGCTAGTTGCATGGTGTACTTGCTTATTATCCTATTGCGGGAAGGGTTGAGGACAGGTCCCATTGTTACCTCTCGCTCGGTCACTGCTGAATGGAAAAGAAAGAATAAGAAAGTTGAGAGAGCTGCCTTTCACTGAATGGTGTGTTGAACTGGTATGGCATGTGCCTTCATTTTGTGACTCCAAATTGTGAGGGAAGTCCTCCCAGTCCACCTATATGCTTCTGCAGAAACATGTGAGACATTTTGTCTAGATTTCAAAGGATACACATGTAAATCAATCAATAGGAGCTTTTTTGTAGTTTTCAACAACATGATTTTAGAAGATATTCTTGTGGATATTTTTCAATGAGGTATATATTGCATATATTTCCTGTATTCCAAGGGGGTTTTTCTTGAACCTTGATTTGGGTGGGTGGGGGCCTTTGGGCTCTTTAATCTCCCCACAACAGAGACAAAAACACTAGTTGAAGTTTTGACACTTTTGGCTCATTGTGCTATTCTTTCCTACACCATTTGCTTCTCTAACTTTAATCATACACATTAATTTAATGGGGAAACAGTAAATTAAGTTTTCCCTCGATTGGTTGGAGGTTAGAAGTTAGAACCTTTGCCTCTCTCTCTCACTCCCCACTATCTGAAAAAAGATTTCCCTCTAAAATGTTGCTTGCGTTTGAAAAGGACCTTGACGCAAAGGAATCCTTAACGTTGGAATCTTTGAATGCAGTCTAGGCCCATATCAGTGTAAAAGCTCTTTTTCTTATTTTTGAAGCCACACAGACTAGAATATTTCTCTTTCTTTTTATATTAATATAGCTCATTCTTCCATTTGAGGTGGCTTAAGGCCAATCTTTGAAGATTTGTTCCGTATAGTTTTTCAAATTAGTTTTTTAATGTACCAATAATACATTCTGTGGCTCAGTTTTCCAATCTGGGCTTAGTTTTGAGGGTCAAAAGGAGGCAATATTTGTGCTCGTATGGTCTGAAAGACCATTCATTTATTGAGAGAGAATTATCAACATTCAAATTTACTTCTCAAACAAAAAAACCGTCAAATCAGTGGACCCAGGTTGCGTTATGATTTGATGATTGATCATTCGACAACCATGTGATTAGTATGTGGGAATCAGGGATACTCATACCATTTGCTATTATTTATTGCTTATTAGGATGTTGATAACTTGATATGATCCCTTTATTCGATTTGGGGAATCTTTGGTGGCGTAAATTTATGCCTTTGCATGACAATTGAATGAGACATTGTAGGCAAAAAGTGCTCCTATATTTTTCTTTCTTCGATTCTGTCACAGTACTTGTAATGCTGTCACCCTCCAAATAGACACGGGCCCAATCCCCAGGAACCTATTCTTTCAGCAAATTCCTAATCCCATCTCAGACTGGGTTTAAGTTTAAACAATTTTGGTTCATAATTGAACTTGCCACTACAGCTTGAGCTTAAGTGCGGCCAACTCATCTATTGTTGATGCTTTTCTGAATGAATGTACTAAATTTTGTGCTGCTACACCTCAAGATGAGGTTTGAAACTCTTGTGCTGAGTTTTCTTTGGACTGTTATCGAGGCGTTCCCATGCATAGAGAAACAAATAGACAGATCCAGTTATTGCAATATTCAGATAAACACATTCAACAAGTTTGAGCAAGTGATTCTAGCAAGGTTAATAACAACATACCAGAATCAGGAACATCATACGCCTTGGAAATAGGCACAATAACAATTAACAACATTCAAATATTTTTCAATTCTTTGAATCAATCCAGCTTCCACAAACACTAACCATGCAATGACAAGACTAACATGTTCAATAAAACTATAAGAACTCTGCGAACTTAATTTATTTGTCTGGCAAAGCAAGATAATGTAACACTGACATAAACCAATACTAAACAATGAAGTGAGGAAGCAAACAAGTCGAAAAGGGAGAGGAGATAACTTTGGGTGATTCATGCTCAAAGAGCTGGTTCGTTCCCTGGGCACCATGTCGGAAGTGAAACTTTTTCGAAGCAAGTGACCTATGAGACTAGCATTGGGGTCATCACCTAATTTAATTATAGAAAAAATTAAGAAAAATTCCAAATAAATTTCATAATTACGCATTTGAAAATGATAAATTCAAATTAAATTTCATAATTAAGCATTTGAAAATTGACATTTAAAAATGATAAATTCAAATTATATGGTTTTGTTTCTAAATACACTCTAATAAAAGAAAATGCATGACTTTATTTCCTAGTTAAAATCTAGAAAAATAAAAGAAAAGAAATTATAAGGATAAGTCTAATATACATCTCTTATGCTAAATATTTAGGGCCTGTTTGGTAAGCATACTTGTAAGGACTCAAATTGTATTAGACCCAAAAGAGGGATGGGATTCGAGCCCAACAAGCCCAAATAATGAAATTTTTAGAGAGTGGGTGTAAGAACTAGTTCCAGTGAGTGGAAAAAGACATCGTTCTTGTGTAGCAAAAGGAACTTCAAATTAAATAAAAGAAAAACTCTTGCTCTCTTCTCCTCGGCTAGGTTTTTAGTGTATATCTCTTTGGATTCTTTCTCCTTCTCTTTTTCTCCCAAAAGTCCTCTTTAGTGTACTCCGATTTCACGTTATATACTACCTTCTTCATCCTGCTTTCACCGTACACGTGTAGGTTCCATTCTGAGAACTTCTTTCTGTCCCATCCAGAACTTCTTGGATCCTCCGCTCAGTGGCCATAAGGCTGCTTGGTTACTGTTCAAGTATCACCTCCACATTAATTGGGCCAGAGAGTTAGCTGGGAAGCATTTAATGTGGATGTAGCAGCTTTTAGGAGATATTTGTTACCTTTCCCGGTTCCTTCTTTGTTCAATATTCATTAGTTAGTTTGCATGTAATTCTATGAAGTTTCTTGACTATTAAAAGAGTTACATCCACCTCGGACGTTGGTTTGAACAATAAATCTTATCCTCGGACGTGGTTTGAGCCATTATGTACGACTTACGTCTCTTTGTCTTGTGTTATTCTCAAAATGGCTCTATTTAACCATCCTCAGACATGTGAGTGTCCTCAGACTGGGCCGTTGGGCCACTAGCTTACTTCCTATGAACTCTCTGTTATCTTTTTGGGCAACTGGCCCCACAATACTCAAACATATGTTTTCAGTTTTTAAACAATATTATACGTATTTCCATTCACTTTTTCTTTCACATGTATATTAAAAAAATACAAACAACATTATTCAAACTCCTCTACCAAATAAGCCCTTAGAAGTTATATTACAAAGTGAAAATGTGTTAGACAACCACTTCATCCAATCTAAGCTGGATAAATAAAACTGAAAATATGTAAGACAAATAATTAATTCGAAGCCAAGCAATGAAGAAAAAACATTGAAAAATAAAAGTCCACATGCATTCATTACTTGCATAATGAAAAACTACGACTATCAAAGGAAAGGGAGCAAAATGTTAGTCATAATAGCACATTAAAAGATTATCCAACAAAAAAAAGCACATTAAAAGCAAATATATAAAAGAAAAATGAGAATACAATATGACCTATCCTACAATGGCATATAGAAAATTGTTAAGGTGCATGAACATATGAAAAGATTAAAAAACACATTGATCCTAAATGAAATTTGTTAGGTTCTAAGGTCTTAGGATTTTATGTATTTAGAACCTAATTTGTAATGTTGGCAAACCATGATCAAAACAATGTATTTAGTCTTGTTTAGGCTTGCTCAAAGTTGGTTAAATTTTGTAAAGTTGAAATCAAGAGACTGCAGAAGCATTGGGGCTTCTCGGCCTGGCTCGATCGATCGAAGGTAATTCTCGATCAATCGAAAATCGGCCCAGATGCAATTCTGCAGAAATTCCAGCTCAGCCCAAACTCTTTTAAACGTTTAGGGTTTTATGTTTTTGCCCTAGGTATATAAGGCAAAACCCTAGCCACGTTTTTAGAGTTGCACAAGTTGTATTGTTGCTCATAGATTGCGGTTTTGTGTAAATCTCTTGTGAGATCTAGAGGAGCTTTCCTTTACACAAAGCTTAGGGTTTTCAAGATTGAGATTCTTCTACATCTTGATGATCAACTTGGTTGCTGCCTTTGAAGCTTAAAGATAAACAAGCGAGGAGCTTGTAGCTGACTGAAGGAATACAAAGAAAGAAGTAGTCTGTGGACTCGGAGCCTACGCGTGGTCGTGTCAGGAAGTTTTACTGGTGGGTAGCATTAGGAAGTCAAGCGGGGAGCTTGTAAGTCTTTTTGTAAGAACTTCAATTCTTTGTTAGTGGATTCCGTTTTGCCTTGAGGATCGGTGGGTAAAATCCTCCCCAGGTTTTTCCGTGTGGTTTCCTGGGTGATCATATCTTGTGTTCTTTTATTATTCCGCTGCTTTATATGTTTTACATGCATGATATGATTATTTGATTGTTTTAACCTAGAATTGTTAATTTGACTAAGTAACAACTTGGCTAATTAATCTAAGCTACGCAATCTGATTGTGTTTTAAGGGGTTTAAATTTTCATCAAGTGGTATCAGAGCAGGTTGCTCTTGTGTCTGAGATTTTTTTCTCTGAGCTGATCCTTGACCCCAGTCGTCATGGAGCATGGACACTCTCTGTTTGTTCCTCCTCACTTTGATGGGAACAACTATGCATATTGGAAAGTAAGGATGAAAGCATTCTTGAAATCCATCGATGAGAGAGTTTGGAACTCTGTTGAATATGGTTGGGAGAATCCCACTACTCTTGTGAGTGAGTGGCAAACTTCTGAAAAAGAAGCAGCAGGCTTCAATAGCAAAGTTATGAATGCCATCTTCAATGCTGTTTCAATAGAGGAATTTAAGAGGATCTCTAATGTTGAGGTTGCTCATACTGCTTGGAAAATCCTCCAAACTGTGCATGAAGGCACAAAGGCTGTTAAGATAAATAAATTGTAGCAATTAACTTCTAGGTTTGAAAACACTAGAATGTCTGATGATGAAACCTTTGATGAGTTTTATGCGAAACTCAATGATATTGTTAATTCTGCTTATAATTTGGGTGAAGTCTATGATCAACCTAAGATTGTTAGGAAGATACTTAGATCCTTAACTGAGGACTTTAGACCCAAAGTGACAGCCATTATTGAAAGTAAGGATGTTGACACCATCCCTGTGGATGAACTTGTAGGATCGCTCCAGTCCTATGAGTCTGACCTACCCAAGACTACCAAATCTAAATCAATGGCTCTAAAGTCTGTTGATGATGTTGAGGCTGGTGGATTTGATGATGAGCTCTCTCCTACTGAGATAGCTTATCTTGCCAAGAATTTTAGAAATTTCCTTAGAAACACTAATAGGAAGGCAAGGAATACCAACACTGTTGAACCTAGAAACTTTAGGAAGAATGATCACACTAAGGTTAATAATTTTGAAAAACCTAGAGAACAAGTAGGTCAATCTTCAAATAATTCTTTGGGTCCTCAGTGTTTTGGTTGTCAAGGGTATGGTCATGTCAAATCTGAATGTCCTACTTTCTTGAGGAATAAGGGTAAAGCTATGGCTGTAACCCTTAGTGATAATGAGGTTTTCGATGATGAGTCCGGTTGTGACGAAGATGGAAACTTCATTGCTTTCACTGCTACTGCTGTAGTCGATGAAAGCATATCTGCTGAGGAGAACCCTGCTGATGGGGAACTCTCTGAAGATGCAGATCTTCAAGAGGCCTACAACAAACTTTGCAAAATTGCTGCAAAAGATGCTATGAAAGTTGATCTTGGCCTGAAGAAAATTGATGCTCTTGAGCTTGAAAAGAAGAACTTGCTTGTCAAATTGTTTGATGCTAATGAGCTTTTGAATAATGTTAAAACTGAAAACATGCTGTTGCTTGATAAAGTTAGAACTTTGGAACATAATTTATCTGTTGCTAGATCTGCTAGTTCTAAACTTGATCACATGCTGAATGTTCAAAAGTGTTCTTCTGATAAATGTGGGATAGGATATGTTGAAAGCATATTTGATTCTACACCCCATTCCACTGTCTTTGTTCCTGCTTCTTCTTCTGTACCTTCTGTGAGTGAGGTTGTGAGTGAAACTGCTAAACCCCCTGTGAGTGAGGTTGTTAAACCGGTAGAAGTTTCACCACCTAAGAAGATTAGGGTAGACTTAAAGGAATCCAAATCTAAGGAGCCTACCAAATCCAAGGACAAGATGCATGGTAAACCTGCTTGGGTGTGTCATTATTGTGGTAAGTCTGGACATATCCGTCCTAACTGTTACAAGTTTCAAGCTGATAAAAGAGCAAAGAAACCAAAAATGCCTGTGCCTCAAGCACAAGACCCTATGGCACTAATTGGTGAATTAGTAAAGGCATTAAACCTTTATTCCAATCCTGGAGTTGGGAATCACTCTAAAGTGAATAAGAACTCCAATGCTCGTGGTGCATCTAAAAAGTTTTGGATGCAAAAGACTCGAAATAACTGAGTCTTTCTGACATGGTCCTTGTGCTTCATTGCTCTATCCTTTGTGACCATTGTTCTTTTTTTGTGTCTTTTTGTTCTAGGACTTGCATTGCATTACATTCATGCATTTCATTCTAGGATTTATTTGTTTTCTCTTTTAATAATAATAAAAAAAAAAAAAAAGGGAGAAAGCAAAAATTATGTTTGACACTATTTTTCTTGATTTCTGAAAATAAGGTTGGTCAATTTTTTTACACATGTCATGTCTTGTGTACCTTGTTTAACTTGGATGAGCTTATTTATTGCACCTTACTAGTTAAAACTTTGTAGTGCATGTTGTGTGGGAAAGATGTGTGTGGTTTTTAATCACTTTGCCTTAATCATGAAGTCATATGTTATTTGACTGTCGAACTTGATCCTTTAGAGAAAGGCATAAATAATCATCTCACCACTGTTCACTAGCCAATCATGAACACCTTAGTGCATATCATAAGATTTTGTGCTCGAGAAAGTGTAACACATGCACAAAAAGAACATAAGGTGTAGCCTCATTTAAAATTAAAACTGGTGTGTACTATTAGGCTTGATGCCAATTCACTTAATTCAAACCGGTGTGTACTATTAGACTGAATGCCATTTCACATAAATAAGAGGCAAAAATGCAAGAAATTTACATGATTGCAAGCTTTTGTTCTAAGAGATGTGAGAGTTATAGGATGTAACTCTTTAGGTGATAGTCTCTTTTAAATTCTATGTGATGAATTGTGTAGACTCTGTGTTTGATTGCTATTCACATATCACCTCACATGTATCTCAAGTTTTTGCTAGTTTTACACACTTCACAAGTTACTCTTTGTTAAACATCGTACATGCTTGTGTGTGTGTTTTTGGTCTGACCAACCAAGTTTGAAAATATCTTGAGATTTGTGCACAACATAATTTGGCTTGAGAAAATTGAATGGAGGATAATTGGAACTTGTTTTTGATGAAACTGGGCTTGAAAATTAGGGTTTTTGAAAAAGCATTTCACTTCATACTCATGCATTTTGTTTTTATTGATCAAATGCTTTAAGGAGGTGTTTTTTTAAAATTGGGTTTGCATTTTTCAAAACTGTGTTTTTTCCAAAAAATTTTATGTGTTTCTGCCCATTTCGATCGATTGAATGTATTTTTCGATCAATCGAAAAAGTGGCCTGGATTGTTCTAAAATGAGTGGAACATTTGATCGATCGAATGTGTTTTTCGATCGATCGAATATTGTGGAGAAGCTTTTTTAAAAGAGGAATTCTGACTTTTTCCACTTACTTTTCAAAACTTTTTCAAAGTCTTTTTCTCTCTCCGACAAGGCAAGATCAATAGTTCCAATTTTTTGTCGTTTTCTCCGAAATTTTTGCAAGAAATCTCTCTCCTCAAGCCGGTAAGACCTTTTTGCCCTTTGTTTTGCTTTTATTTTCATGATTTCATGCATTTTTCATGCATTCTAGGGGCGATTTTCGGACTATGCATAAATAGGAATTTTTGTTGATTCAAGCTTTTTCTTTTGTAATTGATCAATGGGTTTTGATGGGGACACATCATGTACTAGATCATTGATGGTTAATTTGATCAATTTTGAGTTTGATGAAAAATTGAAAATTCTAGGGTTCCTATTTGATCCGAATTGGGGATTTTTGTGAAATTGAGTTTAATTGATGAAATTGGCTTGTGTAATTGATGCAATTGGTTATTATAAACTGTTTTCAATGGTGTGTAATGATTGATTCATCAATTTGTTGCAAAATTTATCAAGTGGTTTTCAAATTTTTAGGGTTTTTGTTAAGAAACTCTATGATTCAAGTCAATTTTGTGTAATTGAACTTAATTTGAATTGTGTTTACTGCATTAGTACATGCATCATGGCATTGACATTGTTCATGCATCATATAGATTTTTCATTCTATTGTTTTTGTGCTAACTTGCAGTCTGCCCTTGGTTTTGTTGTTTTCTTGTTCTTTTGGTTTTGTCCTTGTGTCCTTGTCCTTTCCTTAGCACCATGCCTAGGAAAACTAGAGCTCGTAGGACTATTCCCTCTCGTTCTCCTTCCCCCCCTTCCTTTGACCGTGAGAGGTTTCCGAACGAGAAAAACCAAGAGACCTATGAGAAGCTCAATCTTCAGAGGAAGATTTGGGCTGAGCGATCTGTCATTCTAGATGAGTTAGATCCTGCCATTAGGGCAAACTTTGAGCGTCGAGGATGGTTGCCTCTGTTAGATGTGTCTGACCCTCCTCCTCCAGCTACCTTGATTAGAGAGTTCTACTTGAACACTCTATCCGCGTCTATGATTTCAACACTCTTGTTAGGAGTTGGATACGAGGCGTAGAGTACTCTATTACTCCTCAGGTAGTGGCTGATACTCTAGGGGTACCGTTGGTTCGTGAGCCTGTCTATCCCTATTCTGTGTCTCCCGAGCTGAGTGACGTTTTGTCTTACATCACTGGGACTACTGTCCAGTGGGATTCTGATCCTAGGATCACTTCTGCTGAACTCTCCGGGTTACATTACCTTTTCTTTAGGATAGCCTGTCATTCCATCTGGCCCATCTCTCATGTTCACACCATTCCTCTTGAGAGGTGTGTATTTTTGTACGCCTTAGTCACAGATGCTCCTATTAGTTTTCCCCATCTTTTTCTTCGTTCTTTGAACGAAGTTTATAGGAGTTCATCTGCTTCTCATGCCCTCGTTCATCCTATTTTCATTCATAGGATTTTGTTGTATCTTGCTCTTAGTGACTTCCCCTCATCTGAGCCTGTTCATGTTATAGGTCTTATAGGTGTGTCTTTTCTTAGACAGAGGGCCGCTCATCTTCGAGCTGGTTCTAAACACCCTAGGTCTGAGCCTTCTTCTAGCGCTCCTCCTCCTCCTTCATCTTCTACAGGTCCTGCTGGTAAGGATATTCCTGATCCAGTTGGTGATGATGCTGATGCTGCTGCTGCTGCTGTTCCTCCACCTCCTTCGGCCGACTTCGATGTTCGTCGTACTTTGGAGACTGTCATGACCGTTTAGGCGGCTCATGGTCAGATTTTGATGGATTTGTTCGATGAGATTCGAGCTTTGCGGGCAGATTTGGCGCGACTTCATTCACCATCACCACCACCTTTTGATGGCGACTCTTGACTGCCCTTTGGCATTCCGTCACAAAAAGGGGGAGTGGATATACTGACTGTAGAGGAGTTTTGACTTTTTGAGGAGTTTTTTGTAGTTAGGGGGAGATATTTTTTTAGCATGAGATTTTGTTTTGTGGAGTTTATTAGATTGTATCTAGGTGCTTCACT
Organism: Quercus gilva; assembly: GCA_023621385.1. NCBI lineage: Eukaryota > Viridiplantae > Streptophyta > Magnoliopsida > Fagales > Fagaceae > Quercus > Quercus gilva. The sequence goes on from CM042478.1 coordinate 14,993,624, forward strand.
TTGTATATCATTTTTGGGGATATTCATGTTAGGGGGAGTAACATTGATATATTAATATACATGTTTATTTGATTCTTGTTGTCTCATGATTCACTGCTTATTGATTTATATTTATGAGTTGATTCATTGATATATATCTTTATTTTGTTTTGTGTGAATCTTACAAGAATACTATACCTATTTATATACTATTTTCTGTCACACATGTGTTTATGTGTTTGTTGAGTATTTCAGGAATATATAGGTTGATTCAACAAAGCTGCTGTCTACACTTGCAACCGATGGATAGTAGTTAGGGTTGAATTTGAGTTTATGAGCATTATTTATGTAAAGGGCTTTTCAATTGTAAACTTTGAGCTTTTAATTTGTGTTTTGTCACGGATTGCCAAATGGGGAGTTTGTTAGGTTCTAAGGTCTTAGGATTTTATGTATTTAGAATCTAATTTGTAATGTTGGCAAACCATGATCAAAACAATGTATTTAGTCTTGTTTAGGTTTGCTCAAAGTTGGTTAAATTTTGTAAAGTTGGAATCGAGAGACTGCAAAAGCATTGGGGCTTCTCGGCCTGGCTCGATCGATCGAAGGTAATTCTCGATTGATCGAAAATCGGCCCAGATGCGATTCTGCAGAAATTCCAGCTCAGCCCAAACTCTTTTAAACGTTTAGGGTTTTATGTTTTTGCCCTAGGTATATAAGGCAAAACCCTAGCCACGTTTTTAGAGTTGCACAAGTTGTATTGTTGCTCATAGATTGCGGTTTTGTGTAAATCTCTTGTGAGATTTAGAGGAGCTTTCCTTTACACAAAGCTTAGGGTTTTCAAGATTGAGATTCTTCTACATCTTGATGATCAACTTGGTTGCTGCCTTTGAAACTTAAAGATAAACAAGCGGGGAGCTTGTAGCTGACTGAAGGAATACAAAGAAAGAAGTAGTCTGTGGACTCGGAGCCTGCGCGTGGTCGTGTCAGGAAGTTTTACTGGTGGGTAGCATTAGGAAGTCAAGCGGGGAGCTTGTAAGTCTTTTTGTAAGAACTTCAATTCTTTGTTAGTGGATTCCGTTTTGCCTTGAGGATCGGTGGGTAAAATCCTCCCCAGGTTTTTCCGTGTGGTTTCCTAGGTGATCATATCTTGTGTTCTTTTATTATTCCGCTGCTTTATATGTTTTACATGCATGATATGATTATTTGATTGTTTTAACCTAGAATTGTTAATTTGACTAAGTAACAACTTGGCTAATTAATCTAGGCTACGCAACCTGATTGTGTTTTAAGGGGTCTAAATTTCCATCAAAATTCATCCATGGTATATCTAGATGTTATATCTCTTAAAGAAATATTATTATCTTTCTAAATTTTAACAAGTATATTAAAATGGTCTGGTTGACATGGGCAAAGAATAAAAAATAAAAAGTAAATAATTAACAATTATTTTTTAAAAATAAATCAAAATATAATGAATGATTTTTGTTCACATAAAGAAAACAAAAACTATGAAGAAAGGGACAATTAATAAAAATGAAAACTTCTATTATAAAAAAAAAAATAACAACTTTTTTTTTAATTCATTGCATTAACTCAATATTTTTTGTGGGAACCAAACTAAAATTTTTGAATGACAAAATTTAAAATTCAAATGCTATAAATTTTTTTAAAAAAATTTCAATTCAAAATGTGGCTCTGCGGCTCTGCCATTTATTTGGGGAGTTCTTCACGGGCTAAAAATATCGGGTCGATTAGCAGCCTAAAGCCCAACCCATAAAGCCCAACTTAAACCCTATAAACCCAGGATTGCCCATCCAGGCCTCCATAGCCCATAAAATCTCTGTTATGAGTCTTATGACTAACGAATGATGAACTCTATGATTTTTTTTTTTTTTTTTTTTTCCTGGGTAAAAAAAAAAATTAATTAAATTAAATTCCCAACAAAAAAGGCAAAGTCTATAGGGCACGTAACCGTGATTCGTGATTCGTTCACGGGAGGTAGAAGCCAGGGCACTGTAAATCACGTGCTTCCTTGATTAGCTCGTGGGAGACATGCAACTTGCACAATATTAGCATGTTAAACATAAATAGTACCTTAAAAAAATAAAAAAATATCAAGGTGCAAATTTTTGACCAGTATGGCGGAAAAGAAAACACAAACCTTAAAAAAAACAAAATGAAGAAAAAAAAAACTCTTAGAAAAAAATGCATATGAAAAAGGGTGCAAAATTTTGACCGATAGTTCTTAGTTTCTTATTTTGGAAAAATACTGACCAAGTCTGTCCTTACCAAAAGAAGATAGCTCTATATTGAGAGTACAATAAGAATGCTTATAATTGCTTTGACGCCAGAGCTTTTACTAAGAAATAATTGCACTTTACAAGATCCTATACAATGGGTAAGTGATAGTTTGGTATTTCCGGAACACAGAGATCTAGAATAGTGTTTCTTTCTCTTACATTCATGGTACGATTCACTCATTAAATTCATGGTGAGATTCATCATGAATGTGAAAAGAGTGAGCACAATTTATCCATAGAGTACCTAAGAATTTTTCCAATTAAGTAGTTGATGTCTAAGTCTAAACTATGGTAACACTTATTATAAGTTCATTTCTTTAGCTTTCATTTTTCACAACATGATTTTGCTGCTATAAGTTGGCTGTTTTGTTGCCAAATATTTTGTTTTTGCGAAAAATTTTATTCAAAAATATCTGTTCAAACTTATTTTGTTATGTAGCACCTTTTTGAAATTCAAGTTTATTAAACTCAAATTTCAAGTGAAACTCAAATTTACCAAACTCAAATTTGACTTATCTTGAATTTTTTTTAAAGTTCTATAGCATTTTTTTTGTCAAAATGTTTGGAACTTGAGTTTCACTTGAAACTAAGTTTGCTAAACTTGAATTCCAAAAATGTGATATATATAACCAGGGCCGACTCTAGGCTTAGGCCAATTAGGCCATTGCTTAGGGCCCCCTTACTAGAGAAAGCCCCAAATTTGGGGGCAAAATTTTTATTTATTTATTTTTTTATATATATAAATATTTTTGGGAGATATTAAAACATTTTAGTTTGCTTTTTTTTTTTTTTTTTTTTTCACTATTAAGAAGGCTCAAAAAATTAAGTAATGCTAGAGATAGAGATAGAGATAAGACAAATTTAAATAAATAGATTTTATAAATAGACGTGTTACTAATCACAAGTAATTCAAATAGGAAAATGTTAAAAATACTATAAATTTTACTAAATAACTTTTATTTATTTAATTATCTTTATATAAGATAAAAATTATACTCTAACCTAATCTAAGTATATATGTGTGCGAAAATCTCTTTTAGAGACTTAAATCTCGATATTGCCTCCCACACCTCACAATAACTTATACTTGTGAAGTGATCACTGCACTAAGGGTGCGTGGTGATCTCCATAATTTTTATAATTTGATATGACAATGAATATGATAGGTAAATTTCAACAAACTATTGAATGTATTTTTGAATGATTATTTGTGATTGGTGATATATCGTTGTAATTTTCATGTTGTAAATTTTATAATATTTATAATATTTTTGTAAGCCTCATTTCATTGATCACATTCATTACAACACCAGTTTGTAGTAAAATTTGTTATAACTTTAACAATTTCTCAAAAAAAAAATCTTATTAAAGAGTAAAAAGAATGAATTTTAAAAAATTATTATATAAAATGCCTAGTTAAATATTATTTGAATGATAACATAAATACCCCATTTGAAAATTTCACTTTAGACTTCGGAGTCGCTTAGGCCGGCCCTATATATAACAAAACAAGTTTGGAGTTTCACAATAAATTTTTTTAACAAAAACAGAATAGTTGGCACAAAAAAAAAGCCGCCATATGTTTCTCAGGAAATCGTGCATGAGCGAATTCAGCTGCACTTTGTTGACTCAAAACCTGTCTCTAAGTTTCCTTCAAATACCATTTATAAGCTTAAAACTCCTAAGTAAAAATTCTCCTAGTTAATTCCAATTTTTTCTTGATCCCCGATCGCAATAGATTGCGTGTGCAAGCCTCATAACATAAGTCATAAGGATTGGTTTGTCCTAAGTTGAGCAACAACAACTAATCATGGTGTAAAGAATATCCACTCTCGCATTAACTCTCTTTTTCCTTTTTTTCAAATTGCTCTGCCATAAGTATTTGACAATATTGTTTCTCAAAAAGCAAAAAAGTATTTTGACAATATTCTTCCATAATTGCTCTCACGAACTGTTACATCAACCATTAAGAGGATGCAAAGGGCAAGTTGTAAAAGTCTTGGTTGAGTTCAGACTTCAGATGGAGTTTGAAACCAAAAACTCATCAATAGATTCTATACCATACACTTCATTGACAATTTACTAGAAAATTTGGAACACAGTACTGATGCCTGTGTGATTAGGTATACGAGAAAGAGACAATAAGGCATCCAGTCTAAAATAACTATATATGTTCATACAAAGAGAAGCTAATCCAAATGGTATCTATAACTATCAAAATCATTAAGATCTTGCAGTAAATTAAAAGGCAAGCTAATCCAATTGGTTAAAGATAAAAGCAACAAATTAGAAGGGCGCGTGTGGCATTTCTAGGAGTTCTAAGTAGGGCCACATAAAAGCAGGACGACTAAGTTGGTCACAAGTAATTATATATGAGGCGGCTAGTTGTGACCCCCACCAGATACCACCTTCTCCAATTACCATTAAATATATTAACAATGCTGAATACCCCTCTCTTAATCCCAAAGAACACTAATTTAATCAAACAATGAATTTATTTATGCCTAGTTGCTATGTGCTAGCTAACTAATTAAGCTTCTCTAATTAAAAAACACTAATTAATCCTCTCAATCATGAACACTTATGACCGAACACAAAAAATCAGAAAAAGAAAGACACAAAGAAAATTATGAAAGGCCATATATGTATATGCATTAAAAAAAGAGGGTCAAACCCCATGCGTTTGACCGCATTGCATGTATGTGTGTCATCACAGATTCCGCCGACGGCTGAAGACAAAACAAAGTTTGAATTTTTCACAAAGGGCTTCACAAAAGTCGTAGTCTTTTCTTTTATCTCATGCTCACTTGCCCTGTGTCTTTCATCAAACAATCTATATATAGAAGGTAGTACTTCCATCCATTTTCATTTTTCTTTCACACAAACCAAATATGGAAGCTTATTCTTCTTCTTCGTCCTCTTCCACTTATCTGTCACAAAATTTTCAAGAAACAAAGAGTGCAAAACTCCCACACCCCTTTAATTCCTCACTCCATACGGTTAAAAAGCCACCCACAAAGCCATGGAAGAAGCCTGTGGCTCCACTTCCACCAACACCACCTAGAATATACAAGGTAGACCCTATCAACTTCAGGGACCTTGTTCAAAAGCTCACTGGTGCAACCGAGTTTCAGTCTCAGCAGCGTCTTCAAAGCGTTGCGCCTCCACCACTCAGCGTTGCCAATTCCACGCAACCATTAATGTATAACAGAAACATTTCTGTGCCTCCACAACTCCACCACTCGACATCGAAACCACCATTGTCTGCAGTAGTGTACCAGGACTTGACATCTCGGGAAATGAAACCCCAGAAAACATCTGATAGTGAAGAGGCTGCGTTTTCGCTTGGGATGAGTCTGTCGCCTTCTTCCCTTAATTGGTGTTCTTACCCTCTTATGAGTCCAGGAACTCTTTCCAGTTTGGAACAAAGCACGGTTCTTTAGTACTTTTTTCACTTAGACTCTGTGTGTATATATATTATATTATATATATATATACCAGTGTCACTCCACTGCTTTAATATACAAAGCAGTCTGGTTTTACTTCCCTTTGTTCTTTCTGCAATGCATAAATTACAATTTCGATCACAACCTCTTTCTTTTATCATGTATATGGTTGAACTCGTTATCGTTCACCTTCGCTTTGCCAGCAATATAAATATTGTTCAGCCAAGACAAAGATAAGCTAGAGTTACATTTTTTATTTACTAGTACTACATTTTTGTTTATATTAAAATTCATTGGAAGCAATATAATATTCATGAATGTAGGTGAAATTCATTGGCGTGTGAGAACTTTCATATAGTTTCTTGCATCATTGTTAGCTGATTAGAGAGTAAGCACATGACGGTGAAATTCATTGGCTTATGAGAACTTTCATCCTTCTTTGACCATAGCAAACTATAATCTAAAACAGAAAACTGGATTTTCAATGCCGTAGTTAGACGTTTGCTCCTTGCAGTTGTGATTCTCACGAATTAAAGGAAACTGAGCGAAGACCAATCAATAGATGATCTAACATTCCACATTTAGAATATTGGGCGTCTTAACGAGTACGGAAAAGAATTTTTGACCCGTAGTCTTCGTTGGTGTTCTTCCTAAAATTCAAACCATGAACTTGTTTTTCAGACTCAATTGAGGACAATGCTAGACTAGACTTGGTGACATTCTAACATAAATGGATGGATACATGTCAAGAAAGTGAGAAATTAACTACACTCGTTAAACACTAGAATTTTACAGTCTTATCTTCTTCCACCGTGCAATGCCCTCATGCTTGTAGGCCTACAATTTGAGTTGGAGTTCATATCTTTGTGGAATAAAAAAATTCTATCTTTCACTTTTATTATTTTTGTTTGTCATGGATGAAGTATAAAATTGAAACGCGTATGTTGTGACCAAGGATTTTCATGCATTTTTTGTGAGCCCATATATGTATGTATAGGGCCGGCTCGATACACTTTGGGTGGTGGTAAGATAACAAATTCAAGCAAGGTATTTTATATTTAAATATTTGTTAAATAATTTTTTTTTGTCTTTTTATTTAAAAGATATACTTCTTATACTTTTAAAGATGCCAAAATACAAACAATAAATCTAGATATACACTTATAAAAAAAGAGAGTCTAGATATATAAAAAAAATTTACAACTTTCTTTACACATATACTGAGATAAATTGTGATTGGTATAAAATAGATGTTATTCATAATCTCATGTAAAATTAATGTTATACTAGTTACAATTTGATACTTCAATATTGTGAAAAAAATTGTGAAATTTGTTATGTTTATAACATTGATAAAAATTGAAATACTAATAAAACTTTGTGTTTGGATTTTTGCACAGCCCACTACTTTATTTTTCTTGTTTTAGTGAAACCAATTATTTGAGCATAATATTGAGGCATTTTAGAACAAACAATGCAAAATAGAAAAAAAAAATTTGTTCAATTTTACATGTCTAAGCTCCAAAATTACCCACATTAATCAATGTAAAGATGTCTAAATTTGCAAAATTGTTACAGCACCAGTGTAATAAAGTGAATAATAGTTGTATCACTTGTATGTCAAGAAAAAAAAAAATATATATATATATATATATATGATACTTTAATGAAATAGAATTTAGAATGGATAATATGACAATGTTGGTATTTTTCAAAAGTGGCTTGTATTAAAATAAACAAAATTATTTGCACGAATGAATGTAAATACTCTTATTATTTGGGGATAGGAAATTAATTGTGAAATTCTTTTAATGCATGTCTCTAGAATTTTTTTTGGATAAACTAAAATTTTAATGTCTCTAGACTTACTCGTTAATCAATGTCCAAATACATGGCCCAATTACTGTGGTCTATTATTTGCACCAGACTAATTAGGGGTTCCTGCATGAATCATGATAAAGTCGGTAAGAGCACGACTAGAATAGTTCAACTGTTGACCCACGTGTTCTTCATGTCCATTGACAGTCGGTTAACTAAAAAAAAATTATTAAAAGAACAATTCTTCACGCCATCTTACTATTAAAATTTTTCGTACTATTTGGTACGTTTTTGTATCAAGCTTTGGTGGACCAAAAGTGATTAATAATTAATTAATAGTATAATCTATACAATCACAGATTGGAGCTAGATGAGAAAGCCCGAGCCTCAATAATTCCGGTAGCGAGAATGAACTCTCTTCATGAAAACTTATTTTATGAGATGGTTTTAAAGAGTGAAATGATATTCTGTTTGAGGTTTGATATAAGCTGAAATTTAATTTATTACTTTTGAAACTTTGAAGTTTATTTTGTTAAATCCCATAAATTATGAGGTTTAACTTGTTAGTTATTATATCATAGTGGATTAAAAAAAATTCAACCCAACTCAATTCAATCTATCGTATAAGTCCAATTCAACTCAACCCAACCTACATAGATCGGGTTGAACCCATAAGTTGAACAATTTTTTTTATTACTATTATTATTAAATTGAGAAAAAAAATATATAAACATAAATATATTAAAAAAAAACCCAAAAATTAGTATTAAAGTAGCTCCTTAAATGCAAACAACACTAATGACTAAATAAAAATAGTAATTTACTAGAGTTTGTATGAACTAATTGGTTTTTATATAGAATAAGAAGTGTTGGTTATTTTAAAAAAATTATTAATTATATAATATATTTTAAATATATATTAAATATATCGGTAGGTCGGGTCGGGTTTGGTGTGTTTGGAATTTTATGATCCAAATTCAACTCAACTTGCCATTGAAATTTCTTTTTAATCCAACTCAACCTACTAAGCCCTAAAAATCGATCCAACCCGGCAGGTTGAGTTGGGTTGGTTCGGGTCTGTTTTGGCTGGTTTGCGGGTTGGTTGCACACCCCTAAATATGGTAATGGTGTACATGGAATCATTACCAAAGACCATAGGCATAATGTACTAATTGCAAATTTGTTATAAAACATAGGATAACTCTACTATAGAGTTTAAAATCTAATCCATTTATTTTGAAATGAGTGAAATAGATTGTCACATCATCAATAATTTAAATAAATATAAAAATAGTGATAATTAACATTTTTAAAAAATGTTGGTAAATGTAGTTCCCTCATTTCAAAATAAATATATATGATTTTAAAAACTTCATAACAAAGTTACTCTAAAAACTTCATAAAATGTTAACAGTTATGTAAATGCTATTTGGGAAAGACACTTTTTGTAAGACCGTGATAGAAGTTCATTACAAAAGATATATGACAAAATGTGGGAAAAAGATTTTGAGAAATTGAAACCATTGAGTAATTATTGGGAAAATTACATAAAAAGACTAAGAATTTATATAGGAGTAATGTTTTACATTGAGGTATAAGTTTATAATTTTGTCAATTAAATTTCTAAACTCATGAAACTACTTCAATTGAAGCCGCTGTTGATATCCAATATACTAGATAGTAACAAAGCAAAGGAAACAATAAAGCATTAGTAAAATTTATCTTTCACGTAAATAACTAGCTTCAATTTTTTGTATAGAAGATTCATTTTTAAGTTTCTTCTTCTAAGCAAAACCTTTTCTCTCTACCTCGCTATTTAAAGGCTGCCAATTCATTTATGAATAAAATTTAGGAAAAATGCAAAGTTTTATCAACGATACTCACATTTTCTCCACCATGTTACTACCCAGAATAATGAAAATTAATAATGAATATTGATAAAAACGTCAAATTGAAACAATTTGAGAATTTTGAGAATCTAATTGACAAAATCAAATCTAAACAGTCATCTATATATATATATATATAATAATAGGTAAAACTGAGAGAAAATCCAATTAGATTTCAAATTAGAATTCAATTAGAGTCTAATTTTATGTCACATGTCCTATTTAATCTAAGTTTTTAAATTTTTGTACCGAGTGAGTTAATTCAATATAAAAATTAGATTTCAATTAGAGTTTAATTTTGAAACATGTATCCCATCTAATCTAAGTTTTTTTTAATTTTTGTACTAAATGAGTTAATTTAGTATAAAAAACGAGGAGTTCAATATAAGTAAACCATAAAAAACATAATTTTTGAATGATTTTATATTTATGAGCCTTTTTTTTTTTTTTTTTTTGTAGAACTAAAAACAATTCAAGTTTAGATTTTAATTGGAACTCAACTAGAGTCTAATTTTACGCCATGTGTCCCATCTAATCAAATTTTTAAAATTTTGAACCAAGTTAGTTAGTTTAGTGTAAAAATTGGATTTTAATTAGAGTAATTTTACGGCACTAGTTTCATCTAATCAAAGTTTTTAAATTTTTGTGCCAAATGAGTTAATTTAGAGTAGAAAATGAGGAGTTTAATATAAATAAATTATAAAAAATCATAATCATATATTTAACACTATACATAAAATTAGAGGAAGAGAGAGTTTAAATAATTTTATATTTATGAGCCCTTTTTTTTTATAACTAAAAACAATTCATTTGGCACAAAATAATTATATATATATATATATATATATATATATTAATAGGAAAAGTTTAGAGAAAATCTAATTAGATTCTACAATTGAAGTCCAATTTTGCGCCATATGTCATAAATTATTTATTTTTAAAGAGAGTTTTATTTATTAATTTTGGAATCAAATGTAAGATTATATCATAAATATCCATTCAAGTGAATTATTATGTACAAAAACCAAATAGTCTAGAATTAATGAACATTAAAATATTTTAAAAATGGACAATTTATATTTTCTACCTAATAACTTTCTTACAAGACTTTTTAAAAAGTTAAAAAATATATATAAGAATGACTATTAATAATATTTAAATTATATAGGTAAGATTATTGTACTATGTATCTTAATGTATATCTTTTAAATATATCCATGTATATGCATGGGGTTACAAGCTAGTTAAACTAATAAAATATTATATTTTTACAAAAGATTCTTACACAAATTATGAACAAAATGATGCTCTCCTTTCAATTTATGGATGAATGAAACTCCCCTCCTTTTGTATATATAAATCAATGTGAATCTTTGTTAAAAAGAAAGATCTTGTTAGCGAAAACTTAAGTGTTACATTTATACAAATTTCAAGGAGAGATATCATTTCGAAGGTTGTCATTTTGCCAAATGTCAAGTGTAAGGATGCAATTTGAGTTCCTAGCCCAAGTGATGAATGAACTTAGGTCCAAAAAGCCTGATACAATGAATTTGTAGAGAGTGGATTGGAAAACTGGGTTTTAACGAGTTGAACAATAAGTATAATAGATTCAGGTGACAAGAAAAGGAAGATAAACTGAATTAATTTAAAGAAAATTGTCCTTGACACAGTTCAAGAACATCAGTTCTTATATATTTCTTTCAAGCTTGATTACAAATTTAGTTCTTGATGGCTACAGTGTTCTTTTCTTAGTTTCTCAATCCCCCTTTTCTCAGGAGTTTCTTACATTATATATCTCCCTTTAAATGATCTTGGCCCTCCATTTGTTGATCATCTTGGCCACTACTTGTGTACTTGTCCTATCGGACACCCTCTCTGGCCCTCTGTGAGTTGGGGTAGTCAAGTCAGCACTATTCAAGAGTCTTCTCCACATAAATGCGGTCAGAAAGTTAGCTGTAAAGTATTCAATGCGGTGATAGCAACTTTTCCTTAGATATTTCTTAGCTCCCATTCTTCCTGTACGTTCATAATGTATGTTTTTATTAATAGAACCTCCTAGAACGTCACCCTAGATGACAGGAGACACATCTTGATCTTTGTTGCATTTAGCCGAGAGAATATTCCTCATCAGACAACCTCTCCTAGCCTCTACAGTCATAGTTTGTTCGTGAAGTTCGAAGTATTACATCTTTCTTGCTATTGATCTATTTTCGATCACGGAGTTTTTTCGGACAAGACCTAAGGCCCAATATACATTTGGGCCTTCGTCCCCACATCAAGAATGTTGGTGCAATTTACTTATTATTATTATTTTTTTTTTGGTAATAAAAAAGTGCTATTTTATATGTTCACTCGGATTTTTGCTAATAACATAGAGATTAACCTGATAAATGAACAGCACATCCCTAAAGAATATGCCTAAAATTTTCAATTTCTCTAGTCGACTTAACAACAAAAAGAAGGCACTTATGAAAAATATAATTTATTGTTGAGAAATTTGGGATTAAACAATGGAAAAAACAAATAAATGATTGATAAAAAAATGCTTATCCTATTCATTTTAATTTTACTTGTCTTTTAATCTTACTTTCAGCTTAATTTTACTTTCAATCTTGCCTTTTAATATTGCTACCCCAAGCTAAACTCCTAGCTCCACATTGGAGACACCTTGGTTAGTTTCAATACCAACAAATGTTTACAAAACTTTATTTGACATTTGAAACATGTCAAAATCGTTTTTTTTTTTTTTTTTTTTTTTTTTTTTTTTTCAACAGTCAATAAAACCGTTTTCCCAGATATCAATCAACCGAGATTTCACTTAGATTGGCTGAACTCATGAACTCAACCGATCGACCTTCAATCAAGCAGGTGCCAAAAAAACAGAAAGATCAGGAAATACTTCACTAACGGTTCAACTAGTTAACCTAGAATCGAGTCATAAATCAAGATGTCTCGAACGATCAAGTTAGGCGTCAAGACTCCTTAAATAAAAACCTTCTGACTATTTACACAAAGGATCTTTAAGGATTCACACACAATCTTGATTTTAATTTAAAATTCTCTCAACTTTTAAATATTATATACATCCTGCCTCGTATATATATACAACATTCACAATTCAGAAGTTTTTTTTTTTTTTTTTGGATTGGTAAATGCATGACTCATGCTTCTCCATTCCCTTATGATTGGGATGCCATATTCAAGGACCACTGGCAGGAATGATGTTAAGAAAATAAAACACACATACCACATCACATATGATCGATAAAAATCTTTCAAGAAAGCACAATCCCTTTTTTTTTTTTTTTAAATAAGTAATGTAAGATTCATTTAAACACCATTCTCCTATACACGGGAAAGAATACAACAGAACAGTGAAGAAGAAGAAGAAGAAGGAACTAAGATTACAAAGGCTGAGAAATTAACAACGGGTTAGCAAACCATTCCAGAGTCCATGAAAGAAAAAGCGGAGAAAGTATAAAGATTTAGAGCTCCATTCGTATGAGATTCCAGGAAAAGGAACTTAAGGTGCGTCAAAGATAACTCCTCCGCCAATTCCTCTCTTTCCGAATGCACCACATGAGACATGAAGGAGCTATAACCCCCACATGCACCCCACCTCTAAAATATCCCAAAGTAACTCTCCAATATTCCAACATAGCAAGAACAGAATGGGGCAAGAAAGCACAAATATCATTCATTTCTATACATATGGAGAATGCTATATCCCAACACACAGCCAAATTCCTTCAGGACATGAAGCCGGTAAAAACAACCAGAGGCAACTAAATTCAAGTCCTTAGGTTTTTGCGCTCTTCATTGTCATGATAAATATGCATCTTTTTTTAGCTTCTTTCAATTGAAAAAACCTACCTTCTCTTCAGGTGGATTACATCTTGTGGTATTTGAAATTTCCTCCTATTGATCCCAGTAGTTCCTTAGCTGTGACATATGTAGGAGAAGGTCATCTCTGCCCAGACCAGTAACACTGCTAGTCATGATCCATGGGGGATGTACCTTGTAGTTTTGTCTGATCACTTGTTGAAAATCCCTGATGTTCTCATCAGGCCTTTTTCCTTTGCTTGCCTTCATTTTGTCACACTTAGTAAAAACAAGGGTAATTGGTATCTGTAAAGCACAGAAAAATGGCAGAAATACCAAGATGAGAACTGGATTTAGCATTGTGGCAGTGACCAAGTGGTAAGTGAACAACAATATGAATGTTAGAAACGTCAGAGGGAACCATACATTGTTGCGTCCAAGCCAATTAGCACAGTCTAGGTCAATCTTCTGAGGTGGAACACTTGCATCAACGAGAAGTAGGACAGCAACAAGAGTATCTCTGTTCAAAAAGTAGCCTTTGGTGAATGAGGACCAATCCATTCTAGCAGCATCTGGGGCTTTAGCAAATCTGTGAATAAATTGGACCACAAAGTATCAATTAGACTGAAGAATTCTGTGATAGGGACATTGACATCAAATTATGTAGTTGTAGAGGAGAAACAAGATACATATATAGAATTCCATTCCATCACATTTATCCTTCCAGGAAATTATTATAATAATGAGAATGATCACAATTAGTTCTCTCTATTGTAATTTGCCTCTATAAGAATAAAGTCTAGAGAAGCAGAAAGAGCTCCCAATACCTGACTATCAATTAACATGGTAAAAATAGTGTTTTCGTTCTTAAAGTTTACATAAAGTTTGGTTTCGTCCAGAAACTTTAAAAGTTAACCATTGAAAACGTTATACTTTATATCCTTCTATCCACTTATGTTAACTTTGGGTCCTATGTGTCTAACCAAAAGCCTATGTGGCATTACTTTTTTTTTTTCTTGCTGAGTCTATGTGGTGATTTTTTTTTTTTTTTTTTTTTTTTGCTAAGTTTACATGGCATTACTTAATCTGACATGGACCACCACACCCAAAAATATAGGTAATAATTTATCTGACATGGATCAAACCATTATAAAATAAATGGTGAGGACAGGTGGCATGCATTCATTGGTCACACCAAATGATAAAAAACTGAGGACCATATCCCCAATTTCCTGCTTCATTTAGGGTTTTCAGAAAACACAAACTCAATCCTACCAAACAAAAATTTTAACCTTGAAAACAGAAATTGCATGTAACCCAAACTGAAAGCCAGAGATTTAAAGCGAGAGCATCGACAATAAGGGATTGACGAGAATTGCTCCATCTTTGGGCGGGTAAGTTGAGTAAAACTTAAACATTTTGCTTCGTTTTAAATCAATTAAATACACTTTGCCTTAATTTATGTGTCTTTGAGTGTAACTCACAAGAATTGCTTTGATTTATGATTGTTATTTGAAAATTATACGTTTGGGTTAAGGCTGCTTCACATGCCCAGCCCCAAAAAGTAAAGGCAATGCTCAGTTCTATTCACTGCCAAACTGACCATATACCACAGTTTGGGCCAAGTAAAGCTGAGAAAGAGATCCAAGACTTTGATGGCCTGGATTGATGCAGCCATAGAAGATTAATTTGCTACTTCTTTGCACATTTGTCTATTCAAGATTTATTTTATGGGGCCCACGTGTGAAGTCCAATTGAAATGAAAGTTGTGAGGCTTTAAAGATCTATCTATATGTGTGATAGGGTTAAAAGATTTTTTTAATTTGGGTTTTTATTTAACAAGTTACGGTTAATTTTGTATTTGGGGACAATTTTTGCAATCCCTACAAATTAAGAGTATTTTGGTAGTTTAGTTGACCTTATTAGATTTCTAGTTTACTAGTCAAACTACAACATATCAATAAAAGTTTACTAGTCAAACTAGGAGTCCGAACTAATAATTCAAGAATGAGTCCTTATGTAATATGTCTATATGCTCAATGTACTCAAAATAGATGGAGTAGATCAATAAAAAAAGTACTAAGGGTATGTTTGGATCAAACTACCTTTTGATTCCTAACACAACCCCAAAACCCATTGCTCATCAAATTTTAAAAACCTAGATCCACAAATTCACCTAATCCTAACTCCATCACAAGCACTTGTAGATAATTTCCCAAATTTTTCGTACGTCATGGATCCTTCCTCCACAAAACAAAAAGGAGGAGAAAATAGATGACTTTTAAAGAAATGCAATGTATATCACTATGTTGTACACTCAACCAACTCAACAATGCCTAAAAGCTAATTATTTCGGGTTGGCTATGCCATGTTTGTCTTTAAAATTGCTAAATCATAGTACAGAGTAATTTTTAACACATTCTCTTTGCTGTGCAATGGTGTGACAGTCCATAGCATGGTTAGAGAAACAATATCTTCTGTGGAAGACTGGAAGTACAAGGTTAAGGCAAAACCTAAGATTAAGTGTCCATGTTAATTAATTAGGTTTTTATATTTTATTTGGTCACTATGGATCATAGGTTTTCTCTTATTAATAAGTAAGTCTTACTTAGTTTATGGGTCTCTATGTGTGGGCTTTGGTTCAATTCAATTGGGGTTTTGTTTACTACTTTAAGTCCTAGTTCTATTAGGAGAAGTTAAGAGCAGCATCTATTTAAGTGTTTTATAGTACTTAGACAAGGGAGTTAATCAATAAAATTTTGAGTGTTATGAGTATTGAAGCACGTTAGCCTTAGTGTTCTTTTCCCTCCCTTTTCTCTTCTTTCTTACTTCTTTTCTTTCTCACGAGTATTGTTCACAATACTAAAAAAAAATTCTATTTCAGTTTCTTTCTTCTTTTGTCCACCATAAATCAAATCTTCACTCTTTTGAACCCCAACTTCTTCTAAAATGGTTCTAAACCCAAAAATCCACAAATCATCCTACAAGCTTGTTCTGCCCAAGGAAGAGTCTCATTTGAGAACACATACCAAATTACCAATCAAAGAAGATTTTAGATAAAACCTATCTTCTTGCAGAATTGTAAAAGATTTTGCATGATAAAGAAGATTATGTCTCATCTGGGGCAGTTCTATATTTCAAAATTTGCTTAGGAATAGGTCTATTTTCCTAAGAAGCATGAACATGGACACAGACATGGATACGGATACGACACAGTGACATGTGTAATTTCTAAAAATTTATAACATAAAACGGCCGGATTTACACTGGTATGACACCATTACAATTCGGATATGACATAGTTACGGCACCCTAAATGAAATGTTTGTGCTTCCTAGCAGTGTTTTCAGCTTTCATACTCGGGAAATTGTGTGTGGTTGGTGAATTTCCATAAGTTAAGTACTTCAGCTGCTAGAGCAGATCTGCATAGAATGTAGCTACTCTGCTTGTATTGTGTGCACTTCAGAGTTGCTGCTGAATATATACTTATATAGCTGATTTATCCACACACACTCCCACCCACGTCCACACACACAGCCCCTTCTTACCATAATTCATTAGGAAAAAAAAAACACAAAATTTGCAGACAATCTCCAAACGGGAAGTGCATAATAGTTGAAATTTCATAGCATGTATCTCTACTTTAACCATCATGCTTATATTCTCATATTGTGATGCTAAATTTCACAAGGCAAACAGCTAAACACGGATTGCTAAAGCTGAAATTCAAACATTAAACTGCTGGCCAGGACTTACCCATAACCAGGCAAATCCACAATATACCAGCTCTTATTCACCAAGAAATGATTAATAAGCTGAGTCTTTCCTGCACAAATTTCAAAGTTTTAAACCCAAATAAGCAACACCCAGAAACCCAAAAAGTCCAACAAAACCATACAAAGTAGGAAAATTCCAAAACCTGGCTTCTTAGAAGTAAGAGCAACTTCCTTCTTGCGAACCAGAGCATTGATAAGCGAAGACTTGCCAACATTAGACCGACCCAGAATCGCAAACTCGGGCCGGTGATCTTTGGGACACTCCTTGGCTTTCCCACTGCTCTTCACGAACTCCACCTCCTTGATCCGAGACTCACCCGCGTAGGGTCCGATAACGATGTTGGAGCCGGGCAGGACCATGTCCTCTGTCATCTCGTCCGGGTCGACCCCGGGCGGCACGAACAGGACGGTCCGGACGAACCGGGCGGCGTCGGAGATTTGTCGGGTCTGGGTAGTCTTAGAGGCTGAAGCTGAGACATGGCGGTGGGTCGGGTTGCGGAGGGTCCAGTGGGAGAGATATCGGGTTGGGAAAGAGAGTGTGGGTTTAGGAAATGGTAGTAAAGAAGAAGAAGGGTTTACGAGAGAAGCGAGTTGGAGACTCAGGATTCTATTCCTCACTAACATTTTTTTTTTTTGGGTTCAGACTCTAATGTGTTAATTTTTGAACTGAACTAACTTGTAACAGAAACTGGTCCGTTGGTTTCTGATATTCGTGGAACGACGTCGCTCAGCATTTTTATTGAGATTACAAAGGCAAAGGCGGATAGGTGACAGTTCCCCAATAATGGGCTAAGGGCAGCCCAAAAGGTAATAGTATGGGCCAAATATTTTTGACTTTGTATGAAGTTCATTAGCCAGTCAACAGAGCAAGAGGAATCCAGTAGGGCCTTCTAGTGTCATTTCATCTTCAAGGAAAACAGTTTACATCCTTTTTTTTTTTTTTTTTTTTTGAGAAAAAAATCCAAAACAATATGAAGAAGGAATGAATGACGAATCTTCTTGTATGTTTGAAATGGAGGAAGACCATCCAAAAATATAATTTTAATTATATGACATTTTTAATAAGTCAATCAATTTATTTAAATATATACCTAGATAATTGTATAGATTGATAAGTAAAAAGTGGGAGATTCCTCAAGATTGATTTGAAAGTTTGAGATTCTCAAAATTGAGTGGTAAAAATATGTGGATTATTAATTTCTTTCTATATGATATGTTTTAATCCAGAAATGATATGTTTTGATTCCTTACATAGTCATGTTGTTTATGTAAGGAATTAATTCATATCATATAGAAAGTTAATTGTGCTAGGTCATACTTTGTCTCCTTGACTCCTTAAAAACAGGAGTTTTGTATACTAGATACAACCATTTTAGACATTATAACAACTGATATTGACATCACCCCGTGTTTAATACAAACATTATTTTAGGTCATACTTTGTCATTCAGCAATTAATGTCTTAGGCTAGCTTTTGACATTACCAAGACTTCTTTTAAATTATATGAATAACTTTTCTTTTGACTTATATGAAGAAAGACAGTAAAATTCTTATTCATATATTGGGTAACTTTTATTTTATTGGTTTAGCGTCTGTTGATAACTTTTCAGATAACTCATGTAATTACCCTTGGTTTTCTTTTGGATCTTGTAAAACAGGAAGTACCATGGAAGTCATTTTTCCAAAGTCAAGCTGTATGGGCGATGATATATACTCATTTTTATGGAAGTTGGGGTCACTATACTTGTCTATCTTGGCTTCCTACATATTTTAGGTAAATTACAACTTTTTACTGGCTTATTGACCTTACTTTTGGCTAGGGCTATCCAGATCAACCCGCCACCCGCCCAACCCGCTCGGAACCACCCGATCCGACTGCTCTGGCAGTCGGACTTGGGTCCTGACTTCAAAAACCTGCTGCCGGTGGGTCGAGTAGCAGTTTTCTTCTCCAAAACCCGAGCCACCCGACCCAACCGATATTATCTACAAACCCAGCCAACTCCGGGGAGATCAAGCTTAGATTCGAGGAGATCTGGCGAGATTTCGACTGTATTTGGTAAGATTGAGCTTAGATTTAAGGAGATCTGGCGATATGAAGCTTAGATTCGAGGAGATCCGGTGAGATCAAGCTTAGATTCGAGGAGATCCAGCGAGTTTTTCCAGAATCCGGCGATTTTTTCCAGATTCCGGCAGCTACTTTTTTTTAGATTCAATGCTTTCTTTTTATTCCGGCGACCCGACTGGCCCGATCGACCCTTTTCCTCACCCGAAACCGACTCGACCGATTTTCTGGCGAGTCGAGTCCAGGTTCCTTCGCCCCCCACCCAACGCCGGTGGGTCAAGTCCGGGTTGGGTCCAAACCCGACCTGGCTTGACCCATGGACAGCCCTACTTTTGGCTATTTCTAGGAGTAGTGCTTTGAGACACTCTGCATCACCTTACCTGTTTCTTTTGTTACCTTCATTGGACATTGTTTATCCATTCTATGTTGTTAAAAATTTTTTGGGTAGGTGTCCAAGTGTCTGATTCTTCTGTTTCTTAATATTTTCTACCATTTTGGGGTGAACAAATGCCATACCCTTACACATGTCACATAATTGTGAAGAATGTATTATTTTGTTCATAACATTCTAGACACTTGGGATGTATTATTTTATGTATAACATTCTAGACATTTGGGATGTAATTATTGATATGATGTAATTAAATATATTTAGTTTCTTGGTTTAATGTGGTATTGTATTTGCTATTGGAAAATATAAATTGTGGTTCATTACAGTTGCTATAAAATAGGTATTGGAAAATATGTATTGAAGGTACATTACAGGTGCTAAAAAAATTAATTAATTTTTTTTTAAATTTTAAAAAGGACCTATTCCGGCGCTTTGAAAACCGCTGGAATATGGGTTGGGCATAGGGTATGAGCATATGCCCTATACCAGCACTCTCAAAAGCGCTAGTATAGGCCTTTTAAATTATACTCATTCAAGACCTATACCAGCGCTTTTGAGAATGCTGGAATAGGTACTGCCTATGCCAGCGCTTTTAAAAGCGCTGGTATAGGCCTTTTAAATTATACTTATTCAAGACCTATACTAGCGCTTTTGAGAGCATTGGAATAGGTACTACCTATGCCAGCGCTGTCAAAAGCGCTGGTATAGGTTATAGGTACTTTGGAATAGGTACTACCTATACCAACGTTTTTGAAAGCGCTGGAATAGGTGCTACCTATGCCAGCGCTTTCAAAAGCACCAGTATAAGTTATATTTATATTTCCGTAAAGGCTGTCTCGACACTAGTAAAAATGCCGGAATAAGGTTTGAAAAGCGCCGAGACCTATCCCGGCGCTTTTGAAAAGCACTGGTATAGGTCCAATGACCTTATACCGATTGTCACTAGGTGGCGGTTTGAAGCGCCGGGAAAAAAAATGCCGGGATAGGAATTTTGACCCTATTCCAGCGCTTTTTAGGGCTATCCCAGTGGTTTTGAAAACACTGGAATAGCCCTATTTTTTTTGTAGTGTGAGGTGATCACAAAGTGCATCCAATAATTGTTCATCCATTTTTTCAAACACTGGCACCTAAAAAGATAAAATTGACCGAATGAATGCAAGAGCTAGATGTTGGACATGAAGGGGAAAAAAAATCAAAGAAAAACACTCACTCTCTTGAGAAGATCTAAGCAAAGATGTCGCTTTATGTCCCTCCTTAGGTCTTTAGGAAGGTTATGAATTAGATTCTCTTCCTCAACACCTCTGGTTTCGTGCCATTTATATTGTTCGTATTGTCTGATCCACTCCCTTAAGTTCTTAGGGAGCATACGGTGGGACATCCACTATTCAGCATTAGTCGTTTTCACTCTCATCTCTTCCACTCTCATTGTTGTGGATTGCAGATATTTCTATAACAGCACATAAACATAATATAGCACCTTGGTTCATCAAATCAAGGACTATGAGGATTCCAACAAAAGGTTTCAAGTTGGAGTTAATAGTGGATACACTTGTAAGATATCAAAGTTTTACCTGCATATTGCCAACAAGTAATGAGAATAATACCAACCCAGAGATTGATATGAAGACAGCAAAGATTATCTCCCCAACATAAGTGCTTGTTTTCAGGTTTTGGCCAAGAGAACTGATGAAACAAAAAAAGAAAACACAAGTTAAAAAAAGCCTCTAGCTATAAAGTATTCACTCACAATGAGATCATATACAGTTTTGACTGCAAGGCAACTGAGTAAGAATATAATTTGAGGATCATATATTTACTTACCCAAGACCACAAAGACCCCACCAAAAGCAGTAAAAGAATTTCTCTTGAAAATTTCTTGATTCCACCACTCTAGATTTAAGAGCATCAGTAAATATTCCAAAGTTGAAGACCATTTTATTTTTAATGTCATCAGGATCAATAGAAGAGCAAATGTAATATAGATTTGCAAAGTCTTTGTTACAGTTCTTTCCATAGTAAAAATATTTATCTTCATAACCAGTAGTATTGACACAGAGATTTTGCCTGCATGTATCCTTTCGTTCAATGGCAAACAAGTACCAAAAAGCTCCTACAACCTGGTTTGTTATATTTATTTGTGATCAGAAAATCTTGGAAGTATTGCATTAAAAAAAAAAAAGTAAATCTCAGAAGCAGTGTAATTAAGTATTCAAAAACCACCAAATCAACTTACGTGACTGGCAAGCATATACAGAGAAAGATTGTAAGCAGCTCTAGCACATGCTGTATAAGTCAATATGCCTGCGGTTCTTGTTACTTCTACATATAGTGGATAGATCCGGCAAAGTCTTGGCACATATTGCAAGAAGATTACTAACTTTAACATCTCCTTCTTGACTAATGGAGCTTTGGTTTTCATTAAAGGAATGATGAGAAAACTTACCACTTGAACAATGTAGGCAGAAGGCATCATAATTGTAAAACTGACATTACCTTAACTGCTTAATTCTTTTACATCAAACAATTAACAAAATTTCAACTAAAGAAATGGTTCATTCTTCTACATATAAGTTGTTATATGCATTATGCACCCATGTGTGTTCAAAGTATCACTTTGGCATAATAAAATCAGTTCTGCTATTGATAATAGCCAAATGTTTTGTCAGGGCATAAGTTTAGAAATCATGTAGTTATTCAACCTCTAGAAAACTTTCTGTTATGTGTCTTTCTTTTTTTTTTTTTTTTTTTTTTTTTTTTTTTTTTTTTAAAGTTATGAAAAATTAGGAGCATGTTATGATAGATTCATATATGTAAGTTTGTATTAGGATGAGTTACGATTAGTTTTATTGCTAGAATATTATTGGAGTACAGTGCTTACCTTGATCTAATTGGAAGTCAGATTCAGATGTGGATAATGAATAAAGATACTCATGATTTCCCAAACTCTAAATTGTTCATTAGTCTAACTTGGAAGTCTAATTTTCCCTCAAAGAAAGCCTAATTCTTACTATGTCTTTTAACCAAAACAGGAAAAAAAAAAAAATTATTCATAAAATTATCCTACCACAAACAAACCAATTCATTACCTATCCATTAATCTGTTACATAAGCTCATTTCCTTAAGTTGGTGTAACAGCAGCAAAAGTGAAAGTGAATGAAACATAACTCCTTGCACTGATGGCAAAGTAACAAGTTGGGGTGCAAGTTTCTTCCAATGAAAGTGCGAACCTATTACTTTAGTGGGGGCTGAACTAAATGTTGTGATGATTGCAGAAAGAACATAGTTCTTGTAATAAACGAGCGTAATGATACTTCAGACCGATCAATTGTCACATGCATACCTGAGGCAATGGAAGAATTGACAAAATGTCAATCAAGAAGTATGTGGATAAGTATCTTTTTGCAATAGCCACCGGATCATTTATTAGCACACCCTTTCCAAATACTCAAGAAGAAGGAGCAATAAATGCAGCTTGAAACTGTAAGCTTATATGAAGTATATAAAAGACATCAAAGAGTGAACGAAGAACACAAGCAATAATCGTCAGAGTTTCATCTGAATCGAGGCATTTATCCTTGTCATCGATCATTGGGATGTAAAAGAACAAAGGATCTAGGGCAACAACTATGACATAAGAGAGCACAAATATTTTATTCCAAGTTGGAAGATCTTGACCCTATGGATCAAGAAGTATCTTCCTAGGACGAGGACCTGACTCTTTACTTGGTTGATCACCTACAGAAGGAATGCCATTAATCTTCAAAACATTGCCAAAAGTTGATCTTGGTTTTCTCAGTTGGGGTCCATCATCAATAGTATATTTCTGCCTAGAACCCAGAAATCTCTGAGAACTCCAATCTTCAAACCTGGATGAAAAATAAATATAATAATAAAGTAGCATGCATAAAGAAAGTTTCAGCAGCTATTTAAGTACTTGAATGGATACTACCAGAATGAATAACTTATTGGAATCCTTTATAAACTGATACATATGAGTGGTCCCTAACCATGAAAAGGTGCTCTAAAAATGAATAATGAAAGAACAAGTGACAACCCAGTAATTCACCCATTTGCAACATTACCAATTGCCAAATTAGGTCATTTAAGTTCTCTATATGTTTACGACCTAACTAGAATGCCTTTTAATAATCCCAAACAACATGATTTTTTAGATTTTTCCATCTAGTACTTTCTAGAATAGTTTGAGTTGCTGTCTTCTTATTATATACCAATTACATATACAATTTGACTTTGGAGTCTAAAAACCCTAATTAAGTTCCAATTGTATCAATGATTCAACGTCACCTACAATTTTAAAATCATTACAAATTAGACCCTTACGGCTTATAGTGAGTGACAAATAAAAGTGAAGGAAAGCCAAATAAGCTGCTCTTGATACCTGTCTAGGCATTACAGGTATTCAATATGAATCATAGTATTTTTTACACTAAAGAGCATCACAAAACAGATTATTCATTTTTAAAAGAGAAAATAGAATAAATACAATATAATATAATTTAAACACCATTATTGAGTTGAATTTTTGCACTAGAATACTATTTATCATTTATTTGTAGGGCTTTTTAGCGTAAGATTTAGTCTTAAATGTAACTTACTGGTTTTGGTTACTTTTAATTAGTATATTTTATAAAAGTCCAAATTATAACCATTTTCAAACTTTATGAGTAATTATGATAGATATTGATGCAAAACAATAAATATTTCATAACTTAATTAAAGATCTGAGGTTTTTCATGAAATTACTCCCAAAAATTTTCTTATTCCACGATACCTTCAGCACATATAGACATATAGAAGTAACATAGACACTCTGATAAAATTGTGTGCTTAAAAGAATCAAATTAACAGAAATATTAAAAAAATAAATGGTTAAATTAGAAAATTAGTAAGATCAAATATCATATATAGCTTAATAAGTGTATTTTTTTTAAGAGAAGATTATGTTAAAATAAAAAGGAATAAAATAAAAGATTTAGACAAAGAATGAGAGAGTAGACACAAGACTTATGTGGTTCAACTTGATAACTTACGTCAAAAAAAAAAAAAAAAAAAAAAATTTGTGTAGAACAAAAATCCAATATTGGGTACATATACACACAAAAGTTGATTTGTAAGGAACATTTATTATGCTTGATCAATGATAATTGATAAGCCTTGATTCTAGGCATGATAACGTCCTAACATGCCATAACTAAATTGTGTATCAATAAAACATAGAAGACAAATATATTAAAACACATTAAAGTGATAAAACACATGGCCTTTTTGGTGTAGACTTTTTATCAACTGGTAAAGTTTTTGATGTTTAAATAAGAGATCCGGAGTTCTATCTCCTCCTATACCTAAAATTGATTGGTGTCTTAGTCTGATATAAAAAAAAAAAAAAAAGCATATTAGAGGTAATTTAATTAGATGAAACATAAAATTGTTACAATTTTCACTATAGATTGCAATTAGGCCTTATTTTACAATTATATATAGAGAAAGAGGGCGTTAATAATAATTAGTTGCAATAATTTATAATTTTTTATTGCAATAGAAGACTTAATACGTTACTCCATCAGAAAATTTTGTTGCAATAATTCAAAACAAAAAAATTATAGTAATAAATTGATATTAATTATTTTTTCCAATATATTACAACAAAATTTTTTAGTAATAACCTATTGCAACAAAGATATCATTGCAATAACCCGATAGCAATTATTTTGCAATCTATTACAATGAAAAATATGAAATAATAAATAATTACAACAAAAATATATTTGTTGTAACTTGACTCGAATTATTTTTATCAATTATTTGTAATTTGTTGTAATAATAATCGTGAAACAATAGCATATTGTCATGAGATTGCAAAATAATTGACAAAATTAGTTGCAATAGATTGTAATTAGGCCTTATTTTGCAATTATAAAGAGAGATTGATTACAAATGTTATTTCATTGGAATTTGAAATTTCATATGAAATTGGGCTATAAATGTACACGTAGTTGAAATGCTAATGTGAGACTAGAAGAAGGTTGTTGGGTCCTTCATGAATAATGCTATTTTGGGGTGGCTATTAAGTGTCTAACCAATTGGTTGAGAATCACATAAAATGTGACACTATGCGTATAATGGTTCATATCATTTCCTTCAAGATCAAATAACTAATTTTATTCATTCAATAAAAAGTAAAAATAAAAACATACTAAAAAAGGTATGCCTAGATGTGTTTTGTACTTTGTCAAAAAGCGCAAAAAAAAAAGTGTGACCTTAGAAATGATATTGCTTACTATCAAAATGAATATTTTTTCAATTTTTTTTTGAATAATAATAATAAAAAAGAAGCACGGAGGGACAAGTGACCGAGATGCCACACAGTGACTCTCAACCCCGACTATAGATGACAATGGGAATGTCAGTATTGAAAAAGTCCAATAAAATGACTTGGCGTTCCGAATGAATGCCTCGTCAAGAGAAGTCCTCTGAGAAGTCCAACTTGGCCTTCTCATCATGGAACTTGACATGAGAGGGGGTAGAATCAGAGGAAGATACCCCGAAACGAAGAGGGTTCCGGGATGGAGCATATTTGCATTTAGGTGCCATAAAGCAGACTAATGAGAGAGAGAGAGAGAGAGAGAGAGAGAGACGCAGAAAATCACCAAAAAGTTTAGTATCAAATGATAGAAACAAAATTGGTACGTATGCATGGGGACTATTGGAGTCCAGACTTGAACAAACTAACCTTACAAATTTAATTCGCTTGCGATCCATTTTCTTCAGAGCAGAAGTACAAGTTCAAATTTGAGAATCTGTTCAATGAAAACCCAGAATTGTGCATGGTAAAGTAGAAGCCAAAGAGATAATTAACAGTAACATGTATGCAATTTTATGACTACATAGATAAATTATTGAGCAAAACCTAGTGCTAGTTTAACATAAACTTAGTTTCATTAGTTTATTTAACTTAAAAATAAGTCAAGTAAATGTATAGATGAATTCAAAAAAAAGATAACAATCATACAGAACTTAACATTTAACCAAAAAAAAAAAAAAGAAGAAAAAGAAAGACACGTTGTATTGTACCAAAAAGGTAATGTATAGGCAGCGTGATGGTGGCCTCTGTAGCGACATCGTGCGAGGCCTCTCTCAATCTCTCCACTCCAATCTCTCTCTTGGTCTCTCTTGACTTTCTCTCTCTGTCTCTTTCACTTTTTTTTTTTTTTTTTTAAATTTTATCTGAATCGGTTTCTTATATAATCCTTGCTTTCTTGAGCAAGCTATTTCATATGATGTTCTCTCTTGATTTTTTTAATAAAGTTTTAAGTTTCCTATAAAAAAAAAAAAGTGTGAATACGCTGATGCACTGTAGCTACAGTGCCCTTTTGGTTTGTTTAATTGGCACGGTAGCTACAGTGTTTAACGTTTTTTTTTTTTTTTTTTTTTTTTAATATTTATATTAGCTGGCGTATATATTGTTATAATGACACAAAAAATTTTAGTCCGAATGCACTGTAGCTACAGTGCCCCTTTGGTTTGTTCAATTGGCACTATAGCTACTAGAGGTGTGCATAGGTCGGGTTGGGTCGGGTTAAGGGAATTTTTTGACCCAATCTACCATGGTGGGTTAAAAAAATTCAACTTAACCCAACCCGTCACATAAATCCAACCCAACCCACATGGGACGGGTTGGGTCGAGTTGAACCCATGGGTTTGACAATTTTTTTATTACTATTATTATTAAATTGAGCAGAAAAAATATATCACACTTGCCACCTAAGTTGATAAACAAAATATACATTAATATGTGAACTAATATTCCAGCTCAGTTATACATTAATATATGAACTAATATACATTAATATTGGCTTTTATATAAGATAAGAGGAAGAACTACTTATTTAAAAAAATTTATTAATTATATAATATATTTTAAATATATATTAAATATATGGGTGGGTCGTATCGGGTTTGGTTTGAAATTTTATGACCTGAACCCAACCCAACCCACTATAAAAAAAAAAATTTGTAACCCAACCCAACCCACCAAGCCCTAAAAATCAACTTAACACGGCGGGTTGGGTTGGGTCGGGTCGATTTTGATGGGTTGGTTGCACACCCCTAGATTTCAACTTTAAAAAAAAAGCATAGATTTCGACTTTAAAAATATAGACTTGTTATCAATATATATATATATATATATGCTTTTTTTTGTTTTTTAAATTTATTTTAGAAATCTATACCCTTTTTTGTATTATCTTTTTTTTTTACTAATTCTATTCTTTTTTTTTTAATTTTTTTTAATTTTTATATATAATTAAAAAAAAGAATAGAATTAGTACAAACATAATACAAAAAAAAAAAAAAAAAGTATAGATTTCTAAAATAAATTTAAAAATAAAAAAAGCATAGATTTTTAACTATAAAATAGAGACTTATTATCAAAAATAATATATATATATATATATATATATAGATATTAGTACAAATATAACACAAAAAAAAAAAATGTATAGATTTCTAAAAAAAAATTTAGTAAGAATCATTAGGCTTGCATTTTGAAGAAGAAAGAAAAAATAGACAAAACAAAATATATAAGGATGGTATTGAGGGAAAGCCCGCAGGGACTCGTTTGATAATGTTGTTCTAATAACGTGGTTTGTATTTTTTGAAAATATGTGTAGGTAAAAAAATGTGTGAAAATATGTATAATGTTGTTTGAACACTGAAAACTGTTGTTTAAAATACACTACCAAATAGCTTTGTAAACACACACACACACACAAAAAAAAAAAAAAAAAAAAAAAAATTCTAGCACTTGCAAAGGTAAGTGTTTGAAGTTCACCTATGGAGCCATAATTTTAGCTACTTTATCTCTTTTACCTTTTCACTTTATAGACCACCCAACATCAGTGGTTTTATTTTAGCTTTCAATACAGTAAAATAATATAAACAACACAATAAAATCTACTACAATAAAATAATATATTCACTACAATAAACAATCACAAAATCATTGAAAGTAAAGATAAGTACTGTAATAAATTAGAAACAATAAAATAGAAACTTCCTTAGATCAAATATATATATATATATATATATATACTTCCCAAATTCATAAACTAACATTTACACCAATACATTAAAAATAAAAAACATAAACTTCTTGCAAACTAAAAATTCCCAAAACAATTTCCAACATGACATTTGTGGGAGGAAACTTAGTCTTTCTCCAATCAGGTATTGTTCGCTTTAGGTTCAAGTGTGACCCTCACGGATTTGTTCAATCCCACATCGAGGAGAGACGCCTCCCACTTTCAGCTTATAAGCGCTGGGCCTAAGTGAAGGTGTACCATTGTGTGTGTGATGGTAGTTTGCTTTCTTGCTTTGTTGGGTGGTGGTAGGTATGAGACCTTTGTGGGATAGGGCTTGGCTGTGAGTAATGAAGTTGGTTTTGGAAAATTTGTATTTAATTTTTTTTTTGTTTAATGTTTTCATTTGTTTATTCATTCTTAGTTTAGGATAAAATTGTAAATTTAAATGTAGAATTGTAAGTGTAGGGATGGCAGGCCCAGAAGGGTATATTGGGCCATTGGCCCTGTCCAAAGACATTAAATAGTCCAAGGATGGGAAGATGCTAGTGTGGGAGCCCAAGCTAGTGAATGGGCGAAGGGGTTTGGTTTTAAGGTTCCAAGAAGTATGTTCGAGGACAGATTTCACCTCGGCTTAACAGGGCAGAGGTTAAAAGGGTTGGTCTAACATTAGGGACAACGATCTAGGCGATTCTACTGGCAGGGATAAGCATCAAGAAGGGATAAGGTAAAAAGAAAGTGAGAAATATTTGAGGGAAAGCTGCTACTGCTGCATTAAATACTCTCTAGCTAACTTTTTGGCCATATTAATGTGGAAGTGATGCCTGAACAGTGATGTTCAACCTTACAGCTACCACTAAAAGTTTCAGGAAGGTGTTGATGGGACAAGGACAAAAGTCAGCCATTTGATCTACACGTGGAGGGCTAAGATAGAAGGAAGGGAGGCAATATAAAGGAGGAGGATCCCATTACATTGGGAGATCGGAGAATTGAGGGAAAAATACTGTAACAATAGGAACTAGACTTGTAATCAAATCCAAAAGAAATATATACAAGAACTAATCTTCTCGGATTGTACCGAGGACAATTTTCTTTGGGTAAAACTAGTTTATCTTTGCTTTCTTGTCATCTGGATCCACTAAAATTGTTATCCAACTCATTAGAGCCTAGTTTTCGAATCCACTCTCTACAAATTCATTGTATTGAGCTCTTTGGGCCTAAATCCTTTTACCTTTTGGGCTTAGGAACCAAATTGTGCTCCTACAGTAAGTTTGATTGATAACTAATGGTTCAATCATGTAATGTTGCACGTACAAGAACTACATAAAATGTTTTGCATTTTGGTGAATCTTAGATGGGTTTAGGGAACCATAAAGGATTACAATATATAATTGTGTGATTTGCATATACTTAGCGCGAAGTGATATTGGGAAAATATAATCCTCTAATAGACCAAGCAGGGGCAAGGCACATGCTGTAAACACTAGTAATAATAAAGTCTGTAAAATAAATATAAATAAATAAATAAGGATATGAATAGAGAATAGAGAAAATTATGTTATATCTATAAACAAGTTAAAAAAATATATTAAATAAATTAAGAGTATCTACATATATATATATATATGTAGGGACCGGGTTTGAGCACTTTTCCTTGAATGAGGTGGACTCAAGCCCAGCTAGCCCGATATAATGAATTTGTAGAGTATGGGTTCAAGAACTAGGCCTTAGTAAAGATTACAACGATTAAACATGACTCAGAGTGGATTGAATAATAAGGGGACAGTTTTAAAGAGTGAAATCTTGTCTTCGGACCTCCCTGGAGGAACCTAAAGTCCTTATTGTTTTCTACACATCTGGTTACGAGAGTTTTTCAGATGGTCCCAACTACTACTACCATCTTTTCTTCTTCTGAATTTCCTCTGCCTTCTTCTGGAGGACTTATTACATTATATACTCTCTCTTAGTTAATCTTGGCCCTCCATCTGTTGATCAGGCAGGTTATTACTTGAGTGCTTGTCCCATCAGCCACCTTCCTCAGCTTTCTATGAGCTGCAGCAACCTAGACAGCACTGTTCAGGGGTCACTTCCTCATTAATGCGGCCAGAATGTTAGTTGTGGGCATTTAATGTGGAAGTGACAGTCTCTTCTTGAATTGCTCCTCCACCATGCTTCCCTAGCTGATCCATTACACTTGTCTTTTCTTTGGGATGCCTTGGGCGCCTTGTATTCATCCTCAGACGTCCCTTTTTCCTCAGCATGGGCCTTTGGGCCCAATATGAAGTAGGTTGGGGTTGCCAAAAATCTTGGTCCCCATAATAGCCCCTCAAAATCCTGCTGTCTGGCTTCTCGGCCAGGGAGGAGGATTTTGATATCCTCGGGTCCTTACCACGGTTGGTCAAGTCTTATCTTCCGTCAGTGCCAAAGTCTTTTCACTTGTCTAAGGCATGTTTCTGACGCTTTGGTGTGCGGGGTGCACCACTCATTAAATTTTGGCGGCTTTGTGCTCCCCACGTTCCTTGGTGCGATGTCAATCCAACGGTTGGCGTTTCTATTGGTTATCGAGTTGGAGATTTCCTGCCTCCGGATTTTCTCTTTGATATAAATGTCTTTCAAGTTGACCTTCTTCACTACTTTAGCGTTTCATGTGCTCTCACGCGCATGCATTGAACCTGTACACCCCTTCTGCATACCTGTCTTTATACGTACTCAATGCTTGGCCGAGGATCCCCTCACCTATTTTGTAAGTCCTTTCAAACCTTCCTTCTTTGCCATTCTGTACTTTTTTCCTCTCTCTCCGCCCTCTGTTCTTTTCTTCTTCTTCTTTTTTTTTTTTTTTTTTTTTAAATATCTCCAGCCCCATTCTCGCTCCTTAGTCCTTTTAGTTCCCTATTTCATTTATAGAGATGGGTAGGTTCAAGAGTTTAGTAGATTCTGAGGAGGCCATGGTGAATTTTAGGGCCCAACACAAGATTCCCCCCAATGTTGGTCTAAGGTATTGTGAGGAGGGGGAGTGGTTTGAGAAAAGGCAGGAGGGTGAGGTGACGATCCCCATGATCGCCTTTGTAGAAAGAGGCATGAGGATTCCTATGGGAGAGGTCATGAGGAGTTACCTTAGGTTCTTTCGATTGGCCCCTACACAGTGCACTCCCAACATGTTTAGGATATTGGGTTGTGTAGATGCATTAAATGAGAATATGAGGTTAGGGCTGACTCATCATGATGTTAATTGGGTGTACAACCTTCATTATTTGAAGGGGAAAAGGTACTACCTGAAGACGAGGTAGCCCACCATTAGACTGATACAGTGCCTTCCCAAGTCTAGTAAGGGCCTTAATAAGGATTTTTTAATCGTATCCGGGGAATGGCATGATAGCCTCCCTGCCCAATGCGAGAAGGGCAACCAGGTGGGGTTCTAGGAGTAGCGCGAATAAGTGGGTTTGTTGTATTATATGGGGTTGGGGTTAATTTACTGTTACTGACATGTTCTTCGTGGACCTTGCAGACATACACGCCTTTGAACCACACTTCGGCTTGGTTAACAGGGAAAGTTTAGACAAAATTCTCAAGGCCGAAGTGTTCGTCAATGAGGAAGATGGCCAACTTCGGGTGGCACATCTAATTCTAGGGGTCACACCTATCTCACACGCCTTCCAAGCACCCAAATGTGTGATAAAGGCTAAAGATTCCCGTTTGCGTCGCATTAGTGTTGCCGTGGAAGGATTTCTTCTTCCCGAGGACGCTATAATCCCAGAGGGCGTATCTTTAGTTGGTTCCTCGTCTTCCCACTCTGCGGTGAAGGAAGGGGAGTAGGAAAAGTCAGGGGAAGAGGAGGAAATTGTTGACATAGGTTCGTCTGAGGACGAATTTGAAGTCTTCGACGGAGCCCAATCACCGGAGGATTCTTTCGGCGATTTAGGGGATTGGGGTTGTGTGGAAGCGGACCTTATATCGGCGACTATCACTTCGGAGGGGGACATGGTCGTTCAAAGGAAACCGAAAAAGAGCTTGCTAGAGCTTATTGAGTCCCAGCCAGGGAAAGGTGCGCCCAGCGAATCGTCTCATCCCAAAATCCCTCCTCCTGCCACAAAACTTCCCCCCCCCTCCCACTTAACCATCCTTGACCCTTAGGGTAGAGCCAGCGGCCCTGAAGAGGAAGAGAGAAGAGAAGGGCAAGGATGTGGTGGAGACTAGGAGGTCTCGCTCAGCGTCCGGAGTCGAGACCCAACGAGTGACAAAGCAATTAAAGATTGGGTTGGGGGGACAAAGAGAGTCGGATAGAAGGGATACTCAGCCCCTCGAGCTCCAAGCCTAGCTCTTGGCTCCAATGCTCCATGGTGAGCCTCTGAGAGAGAACGCATCTATCAGAGACTTCCATGGGGGCACTGGGTGCCACGTGGCCTCAGTTTTGGAAGAGGCCCTACTGCTCCCTTCTGACATGGCCGAGCTTCGGAGTATCAAGAGGCCAGAGGTTTTTCTAAACCTCAAAAGATACTTGGGCGTGGTATGCGCTCGTCCGTTCTCTCATATTGCTTTATTGTTGCTTGTAAGGTCGTTAATCCCTTTCCCTTTCTTCCTTCCTTTCCACTCATCATTTTCAATTTCAAAAAAAATTTTTTTAAGGCCGTCCAAGCTATTTTTAGGATTGAGGAGATAACCAACTCCAGCTGCTGTCAACTGGACGAGGAGAGGAATAGGCAATCTACAACTGTAGAGTCCCTTAAGATTACCGACCACTCTAACCAGGCCTAAGGAAGAAACTGACCAAGGAGGAGCAGGCAAGAAAGAGTGCAAACTCTACCCTGGCAGGTGCACAAAAACAAGCCGAGGACCAAAGGCTGCTTCTGCGTGATGCCAAGGAGCAGCTGGCTTCTTCTAAAGAGCAAATAGCAGCTCTTCAGAAGAAATTAGCTGAAGCCCAAGAGCAGAAAGAGCATGCCGAGAGGGTTAGAGAGGGGGCCGAGAGGGCTCGGAAGGAGGCCGAGAGGGCCAAAGAAGACGTCAAGCAGCACGGCTACAATATAGGAGTTGCTAAGACTGAGGACGCCCTTAGGGCTGAGGTGCCAGCTGTGTGCCGCATCTACTGTGTGTTGACCTAGGAAGAGGCCCTCAACTAGGCTGAGGTTGAGGCTTCTTCTGGGCTAAGGAAGCCAGAGAAGGTTTTCTACCCAGCTAGCCCAATACAATGAGGTGGACTCAAGCCCAACTAGCCCGATACAATGAATTTGTAGAGTATAGGTTCAAGAACTAGGCCTTAGTAAGGATTACAACGATTAAACATGGCTCAGAGTGGATTGAATAATAAGGGGACAGTTTTAAAGAGTGAAATCCTGTCTTCGGACCTCCCTAGAGGAGCCTAAAGTCCTTATTGTTTTCTACACATCTGGTTACGAGAGTTTTTCAGATGGTCCCAACTATTGCTACCATCTTTTCTTCTTTTGAATTGCCTCCCCCTTCTTCTGGAGGACTTATTACATTATATACTCTCTCTTAGTTAATATTGGCCCTCCATCTGTTGATCAGGCAAGTTATTACTTGAGTACTTGTCCCATCAGCCACCTTCCTCAGCTTTCTGTGAGCTGCAGCAACCTAGACAACACTGTTCAGGGGTCACTTCCTCATTAATGTGGCCAGAATGTTAGTTGTGGGCATTTAATGTAGAGGTGACAACTTTTCTTGAATTGCTCATCCACCATGCTTCCCTGGTTGATCCATTGCACTTGTCTTTTCTTTGGGATGCCTTGGGAGCTGCCGATGATGGCATGCTGCCTTTCCCTTCTATGATCTCGGTTTGCCGAGGATAGTATCGTCCTCGGCAAGATTCTATGGAGGCTTGGGCGCCTTGTATTCATCCTCGGTCGTCCCTTTCTCCTCGGCATGGGCCTTTGGGCCCAATATGAAGTGGGCTGGGGTTGCCAAAAATCTTGGGCCCCACAATATATATATATATATATATACACATTTAGGGGGTAGCAAGGCGAGCAAAACTAGTCCTCATTCCATCACCTTTTCAAGGTGGGAAAAAAAAAACCATGCAAGATAAAACATGATAAAACATGTTATTTTTGCTTTTTTATTTCTCAAGTTAAAGGATGTGTGTGTGTGTGTGTGTGTGTGTGTGTGTGTGTGTGTGTGTGTGTGTGTGTGTGTGTGTGTGTTTGGGGGGGGGGGGGGGTGTGAAACAATGAAAGTATTGAAAAAAAAGGGAAAAATGATATTCCATCCCGACTTGAAGGAAAATTCCTCAAAATTAGTACACAATGATTGATAAAACCATTCATGTATACTTTTATTTGGATAAACTATTTAATGAGTCATGTGACTTGTTTAAATAATACATGTGAATGGTTTTAAAAGCTAACATGTAGTGGATTGAAAAAAAAGTAGTGAAAAACTACACTCTTTTGTATTAATATTTGATATCATATTATTTAAAAAAATAGTTGGTGTTTTCTTTAAAAAGGAAAAAAATGAAGTTAATTTCTTATGTAATTCATAATCCACCAAGATGGTTAGAAATTGCATATAATGCAAAATATGACAACAAAAAATTAGGGATGGCAATTTTGCCCCGCCTTGCTTAACCTACCTTTCCCCGCTTCGCTCCACGTGGGTTTTTCCTGCCTCGCAAAGGTGGTGGGGTGATGATGGGATGAGATTTTAGTCTTGCACCACGGGGTGAGACGGGGATGAGTTTAGACTTTTTAGACCCCACACGCTCCATCCCTGCCCCGCCCCTCCCCTCCCCGCCCCGCCTCGCCCCGCATTGATAAGGGTTAAATTGTAAATTTTTCATATCCTAAAACCCGATTATTTAATCAAGCATATTATTAGCTTATTTTAATCTACCCAATAAGAATTTCTACCTCTTTTTTTTCTCTGGCAAAGTTGGACATAAGGTAACAATTTTAACATTTTCTTTTGTATTTATTATAAACAAATTTATATACTATTAAATCATTGATTTTGTATTATGAGATTTTTGTTTTTATTATGATATTGTTTTGTTAAACACTTTAATAATATTATTCAATTTTTGCTAAAAATTAGTTTGATTTGTTGAGATAAATTTATTTTTAATTTCAAATATATTTTTAGTAACGAAATAAGTTTTATTAAAAACAAATGCAATAGTTGTGGACAAATTAACAAGAAATAGAGTTTTATGGGGTGGGGCGGGGCTTTACGAGGCCCCAAAGGACAAGGATGAAGTAAGAAAATTTTCACCGTCATGCAGAGCAGGCGGGAATGGGATAAGACAAAACTATGCGGGGCAGGGGCGAAGATCCCATCCTTCGAACCTGACTCGCCCCGCCCCATTGCCATCCCTAAAAAAAAATTAAAAAAAAAAAGTGTAGCGATAAATATAAATTTTATCGATGAAGTAGAGATAAATTCAACTAGAGTAATGAGATAATGTACTTATCAAGGACATGTGGTATAGGTAATGGTGTTTGAATCCAATATCCATTATTTTAAAATTTTGAATATTTTGATAATAAAATTATAGTTAAAATGAAATTTTAAATTTCTTGACAATTAGATAATAGAGTTGTAAGGGCGGACTTTGGTGCTAATGTCCAAAGGATGAATGGATTAAGACCCAAAGAGCCCAATACAATAAATTTGTAGAGAGTCAGCTAAAAAGCTAGGGTTCAACGAAATGGACAACGACCTTAATGGGCTAAGAAGGATAAGAGAGTAAGGAAAAACAATGAATAGACAAATGTAATGCACAGAAATTCTTCCTCGGCAATGTCCGAGGAGAGTAGCTCTTGAATATATTTCCCTTATATTTGATTACAGTTGCTGTTCTTAATGCTATGGTGTTTTCTCTAGAGGTTTTCTTCCCCCTCCTCTTTGGAGGGCCTCTTACATTATATATCTCCCTTCAGGCGATTTTAGTCATCCATTTGTTGATCGTTCAGTCCACCACTAAAGTGCTTGTCCCATCAGATACATTCTCAAACCCCTTGTGAGTTGTGGCGATCAAGGCAGCACTGTTCAGGGGTCTTCTCCATATAAATACAACTAAGAGATTTGGTGGGACATATTGAATGTGGGGGCAGCCACCATCCCTCCAGTCATGTCAGGGCTAACTTACGTGGCCTTACTGTCCGAGTGTGTGGCCTCCTTAACACGATCATGGGCTCCTTAACCATGGATACGACACGTGGCACAGGTACCTTACCTGAATTCTTGTGCGCCACAAGAGTTATATACAAATCAAACTATCCTTAATAAATCTTATAATTTGGTTCAACTACAACTTCAAATGTACTAGAAATACAAATAATCCTTATAAAAAAGAAAAAAGAAAAAAAAGAAATACAAATAATAAAACAAAACTGCGTCGTATTGGCAATCTCTTATTCCCCGTAAAGAACCCACTTGCAGCTCAGAATTGTTTCAATACGAATGAGAACATAGAGTCAACCTCAAATATTCAACAATGTCGTGGATAGCAAGGTCCATCGCGAACACACTCAAACTCGACGACGACGACTACGACAAAGAACACCAACGCAACAATCCTAATGCCGATTCCACAGATCCAAATTCACCGCTCAAACCTGATCAACACCACCGCGACCACCAAACCGAATCGCCATCATCACAGTCGTCGAACCAATCGCCACGTGGCGTCAAAGAGGACCTCTCGGAGATCACCAAAACCCTAACTCGCCAACTCTGGGGTGTCGCCTCCTTCCTTGCCCCTCCTCCTCCGGAGCAAACTTCCTCCTCCTCCTCCTCCTCCTCTGCTCTGCCGCGCCAGATCGCCGACTCAAGCCCCTCTCAACTCTCCGATCACAAAGCGCCCGAAGATGAAGAGGATGAGGACGTGATCTCCGGAATTCGCAGCGATTTCGCGGAGATCAGTGGGAGATTCAAGACTGGGATCTCCAAGCTTTCGAGCACCAAAACGGTGTCGGAGATCACCAAAATCGCTTCCAATTTCCTCCAGATTGGATCGGAGGATCACGAGATCGGCGACGCCATCGGCGTCACCGAAGAGGTGCTGGCTTTCGCGAGAAACATCGCGATGCATCCAGAAACTTGGTTGGATTTCCCTCTCCCTCACGACGAGGATTCCGATGGTAGTACTTTTGTAATTCTTCATCTTTTTGAGATTATAATGCGGTTTGATCTGATTAAGAAATGTTTGTTAATCAATTGCCATTTTATGTTGTTCACTGAGTGATAATTGTGATTATGAACACTAATATTTGAGAAGTAAGAAAGTTGTGATTTTTATTTTTAGTTTGGAAATTTAGAAAGCATAGTAGACATTGTGCGTTATAGACTTTTGTTCTGATTTTATGCAATCTTGTGATAATTTTCACCCCAGAGTTTGAATTGTCTGATGCCCAACAAGAACATGCTCTGGCTATTGAGCGATTTGCGCCAAGATTGGCTGCCCTCCGGATTGAACTATGTCCAGGACATATGAGTGAAGCTTGTTTTTGGAAGATTTACTTTGTACTCTTGCATCCAAGACTCAATAAACATGATGCCGAACTTTTGTCAACGCCCCAAGTAAGTTAATTTCTGTTTGGCACTGACATAGTTTTAGTTTGTAGGTTTATCATGTTAATTGTTTTTGTTATATTATTTTTTTCATTGATTAATTATGTGACTGCTGATTGAGTTTAACCACCGATGGGCTGAAGAGATTATTTTCTTCAAGCTCTAGCACAAGGAATCAAGGATTTTTCAAATGTGTGAACCTTTTGTATGCGACATTACACAATTCTGGTATTGTTGTGGGGGTATATGTGAGAGCCTTGCGCATGAAGGTTTTTTTAATTCATTTTACCATGCTTATATAATATATAACTGGCACCAAAACACTTCAATTTTATTTTTGGCTTTTGAGTTTTGAGGTTTAAGTATCCCAATTTAGTGATGGCTTCTTAGCACTTTAATGAGGACTACTTTGTGAACCAAGTTATTATATATATTGCAC
Source organism: Quercus gilva (assembly GCA_023621385.1). Classification (NCBI taxonomy): domain Eukaryota; kingdom Viridiplantae; phylum Streptophyta; class Magnoliopsida; order Fagales; family Fagaceae; genus Quercus; species Quercus gilva. The sequence continues at coordinate 15,032,174 of CM042478.1, forward strand.
AGCAGGATGGGAAAAAGTAGGATCATATTGGGGTGTTAGTTACTAAGTTTTACAGGTAGTGAGCTTGATATGTCAAACCCCTTTGTTATTTGTTGTATCTTGGGTTTCCGATAAAGGGAGCGGGAAGTGGTTTTCGACCCTGAGTTTGGGAAATTCTGGCCTTTGGCTTATTTTTCATGTTTTGATTCACTAGTTTGCAATGCATTACTAGCAAGTGATGTTTATGTTTGCAGATAGTGGAAGCTAGAATGATGTTGACACAGGAGTTACAGAACCGCAATAAGGCAAAGCAAGAACCAGAATATTCTGGAAGAGGCACTAATTATTCAAATGAAACTGCTGACATTCCACATGAACAGAATCTCTCCATGCCACCAAGTTCCCAACCAGAGTCAGCCCCTCTCCAGATATCTGCTGTTCAAGTGGCCCTGTCCTCAGTGCCAGTTGACATTGAGATGGAGAAGCACCCAGTCCAAAGTACCGAACTTCAAATTGTTGACAAGCCTGTTGTTGAGGAAGGACCAGTGAATCAAAAAAAAAATCAATCCTCTACGGGGAATGATGAGGATGATGGTGATGATTGGTTGAAAGAGGAAAGTTCAGAAATGGTTGGTGTTAGTGGAACATCCTTCCCTGTGGGGAATGATGAAGATGTATCATTCAGTGATCTTGAGGATGATGATGATGGAGATGTACCTACAAGTTACAAGAAAGTAACATCTGGTTCTGATTCATCAACAAAAGACTCACGAGACTGGGTTCAGCTGAGCAGAAGCTCAGTTGACTCAGTTAAGGATATCAGTTCTGTTGAGATCCAACATTCTGGATCTGAGCAGGTAAGTTCTCATAACCATGAGACCAAGGAATCTAATGACTGGCTTGATCTCGATGACATTGATGTGATCTGATGGTGCCCACTAAAAACCTTGCACAAATAATGTGTTGTACTTCCCAAACCTGTTGTGAATTGCTGGTCTGGTCTATGCTTTTTTTAGTCTGAGTCAGGCTTTGAAACTGTATGTATGTACATAAATTCCATTCTAAACTGGATGATTATTTGTGTCTTATAAATGTATTTATTAAGTTCGGTAAACTCTGCTCCATCTTATATAGTTCTTCCAATAGCAGTTGTAACTTCTGCTCCATCTTTTGAACTATGTCTATTTATATGAATTCAACTGCATCTTATTAAGATCGTTGGAATTCTGATGGAAAGCTTTGTCCTTGATTATTATCATTTTCAATTTGAATAGGAAAAGTTTTGTGGGAGAATCATTCATGAACTAGTAGTGGAGATATAATCAGGAAAGGCTTCCTGAACTATGTAATCATTCAAAGAAGACAAAATATTGCAATAATCAATTGTCAGAGAAAATAATCTTTCGGGCTTTGACGGCTGGTGTATCAGTCTCGCTAGTAACCTCAAGTATCTATGGTTACATTAGGACTTAATAGCTTGTGAGTTTCAACTTCTATGCTAAAAAAGTTGTTACTGTTATCAAAGATTATTTTTAATGGATCTCCTTATGCGGACATATCACAAAAACCTGCATGTATTCAGGGTGAATTTTTTAGCTGTAATGCCTGCCATTTTGCTTCTGTCTATTTCATCTTATAACCAGATTGCTGTTTACCTGAAATCAAGCTTGAATTGTTCTTGTTGATTTGGTCGTGGTTTTGGGTTATATAGTTGAAGCAAATCAGGATGATTTCAGAAGCATTATGAATTGTCTTGAAGGTCAAGGTAAAGGAATTTACATGGAAGTAGATTTTAACTTAGTCTGGTGATGAGCTGAAGTGGAGTTAAGCAGCATTATCAGGATCTTGGGCAATGCAGGATCCAGAACCTAGAGCAAGAAATTGGAATGTGTCATTTAGAGGTTTTATTTGTTTATATATGGAGTTGGGCATTTAATGGAGTATCATGCGATTTGGAATTGGATCCTAGAGTACTTAGTTAACTCCACTTTGGAGTTCTTAAAATTATATCCATCCATGTTGAAATGAGTGGATTGGATTTTGCTACGTTATTAATATTTAAACTAGTAAGTTGTCCGTGATAATTTTGTAATATTTTATATATGTTGATTTTGGATAATGTTTTATATATATTATAAAGAAAAAGTAAACTAAATTAGAGTAAAGAAAGATATACATTTTGAGATATTAAAAATTAGTTTAGTAGCTTCACTGAATATTTCTAGCCTTTTCAAGGTAAGATTAATTTTTAAAAAAATCACAAAACCAAAGATAAATGCAAAAGAGAAACGGGACTATGAAAATTAACTAATTTGTGTTGTGTTTCATATTTCATACCATGAAATAAAAGTATGCCCAACTTTCTTACCGTCTCTCTATTTCTTTGCAAGGCCTTATGTGATTAGTTATTACTAGTAGTCTTTGATTATTATTATTTTGCTTTTTTTAATATACTAAAACGGTGGGTATGCTAAAAGACATAAAGAATAGAGAAATGTGTGGTGTAAATTAGGGTTGTCCACAGGTCGGGTTGGGTCGAGTTTGTGCCCAACTCGGACTCGACCCGAATGCATCAGGTGGGGAAAAGTTTAACCTGCAACTGACCCAGTTCTAGTTTCGGGTCTGTTGGTTCGGGTCGTATCAGTTTCGAGTCCGTATTGGTCGGTTTCGGGTTCGCCGGAGTGGACCAAAATCTGGCCGAATTTTGGCTGAATTATCACTGGATCTCGTCAGATCTAGTCGGATCTAACGAGATCTGGCCGATATTTTCCTATATCTATAAATATCGGGCCGAGATCTTGATGGATTTGGCCGAAATCTGCCTATTCGACGGACTTAAAGGTTTGGACTTACCGGTTTTTGGTTGAGTTTGTGATTTTCGACGAGGGAAGAACAGCTTATTGTGCGGGTCGGGTTCGTCGGTTTCTTAGATAGTTAACCCGCAACTCGAACCGATGGTCTCGGGTGCTTGCGCCGGCGACTCACGTTCGACCGTGAACAAGCTTCGATCCGGCGGTTTCGGGTGAAGATGATTAGGTTTCGGGCGATTTGGTCTGGCCGAGCGGGTCGTGGATAGCCCTAGTGTAAATTTAGGCAATTAATAAGATATTAATGAGATAATAGTAAAATAAGTTAATGTGAACTTTTTGGTAATAGTAAAAAAAACTTAATGAAAGAGGTAAAAAAGAAGCTAAATGCAAAATTAAAGCGCTACTTAGCAAAACTTCACACTTTTCCACATGAGTTCTCTACTTTTATATAAATAAATAAATATATATATATATATATATATTGATGAGAGTTTTTAAAACTCCATGGCCTAGTTATCTTAAAGCTATAGAGGGATAGTAGGGGATAGTAGGGCCTTAAGAGGCAGATGATGCACAACTATTTCAGGCCAACAAATGTCACAAATCTGTAGTTTCTGACTCAATTATTTCCCCTTTGATTTGTAAGCTTGCAAATTGATCTTTCGCCCAAAAGCATTAATAATGTAACAATTGTGTAAGGGGATTCATTATCGCGCATAGAAGAAACTCTAGTTATAATGGAAAGGGAAATGCTAACGAGTGCCCTTAGGGTATTGGTTAAGAATTCAATTAAAGAAAGTTTTTATGAGAAAAGAAAAAAAAAAAAATTAATGTTTTGACAACTTTTTTAATTTCCTGTAAAAGTGATGTTAAATTTTTTTTTAAAATAGATTATTAAGGGCACTCGTTAGCATATCCCTAATAGAAATGATTTTCAGCCAATTTTCATTAAAATTTGAGTGTGGGTCGGTGTTATTTGTGTGGCTATGTGCAGATACTATCAAAAGGAGATATCTATCTAAATTATTTACAGGACATCGTCGTGCTGGGAAGAAAGAAACTCTTGTTATGAAACGTAACCTATTTACAGATGTCTATTGAGTACAAGCAGGAAGGTTCCTGAGTTAGGAACTCATGATGTGGCCAAAACTGCTTGACAGGCGTTCAAGCTGAGACCACAGCATGTTTCCAAGTGAGAATCTCGGCTTATCCTCTATGCTGCCATGGGTGCTTCGGATTGTTCTTGATGAAGAAGATTGTGTAGCCCATCTTGGGGACTTCTGAACTGCAAGGACGGATCCCCCAATCTCTTCTTTCACGACTTCGACTATGTTTGGATTCACATCATACCCTGAGGCGTCTTTAACATAGAATGATCCAACTGCTCTGTCGCCTCGGGTCTCGACCTCAACCCTTGATATTGATATCCCATTCTCTCGGAGCACTCGTGTGACATCTGAGAGCAGTCCCATTCGGTTCTGAGTGCAGACCTCAAACCTCAGTCCCTGCACATGTATCATAAAGAGTTAATGAACCTTCGTTTTAGTTAATGTGTTAATCTCAAAAGCAGAGAAAAGTGCATTATCTCAAATGTTAGTAAAAATGGGGCACATATAACCGGTCGAAAATGGCATTAAGAGTATAAGCATGGCCTTACTGGACATACATGTGAGACTCGTCTCTCTACAGCAGCAACCAAACATTGTGTAAGCATATGCCTTTCGCTCTCTGTATCCAACGTGCAACCATCCTTTTGCCGTATAAAATACTCCTGTGTTATCCACATTGAAGCAAAACATAACGAAACAAACACATTAGCAGATTCAAAAATTTATGGCAAATTTGGCCGAGAGCACCAAACAGTGTCAAACAAAGATAATGTATTATTGCTTAGTCAGAACCAGATGCAATGTAAGTGTAACACATAAATTTTCAAGATATGATATGCTTGGAAATCATTTAAATGCAAGAAGAAATGAAGCTAATTAAAGTAATGATTTGATGTTTACAGACTTAAGAAATAGTAACGGGAAAAAGACTATTTATTAGTACCTGATCAGCCATAGAGCCCTTGGAGGCAACCACAGCATGAAACACCACGTACTCCAAGTCAGTGAGAGCACAAACAGTGTCAAACAAAAGCTTGGGACGATCTCTACTCTTCACATTCACCACCGAGTACCCTTTCTCCTTGCAACTCTCAATTGTGACGTGGGTCCCATCACAACCCATCTTATGCTCACCACCACCGCCGCCATCACAACCATGACACCGCTCGTAATCCAAATCCGCATGCATCAACTGGTGGAGCCGCCGCTCCGTGTGGGTCTGGGCCGTCTGGACTGCTTCTGGGCCCATCAACCTGACACTCCTTCTCTCCCTCTTCCCATCATGGGCCTTAACCACGTTCTCTAGCTGCTCCTCCACGTGGGCCAGCCGAATTGGGTCTGTAATGGGCCCTCCTTTGGATGCATCTTCAATGTAGATTATGCAGGCCGCTCGTGTGTTGTGGGTCCATCCCACGGCAGAGGTGATGCTGCACCCAAGCTGAAGGAGCACAGCTGATATCTCAGACATTAGACCTGGTCGGTCTGTGCCAGTCATCTCTAGAGCTGTTTGCTCAGTTGACACGTGGCGGGGTTTCACCTCTCTTCCCAACCGTGTTTGTACCTCCTTTGACATCTTCCCTCTCCTGCTTGGACATAGTGCCTGCAAGGTTGCATTCATTAGTGACAAAGCGTAGCTAGGGACCCAATTTTTGAAGAAAATAGGGTATTAAAATACTACAGTTTGAGTTTGACATGACCAAAAAGAGAAGTAAAAACATCTATTGGTTTACATTGCACTATTCTTACATTGTAATTTAAGGGTCTGTTTAGATACAATTTATTTTGCTGAATTGAAAATATTGTAACAAAATAATTTTTAAATGTGTGAATAATATTGTAGGACCCATTTTTAATATTTTTTAAAATAAAGTGTTCATGAATAGTGCGGGAATAATGCGCGCACAGTGCATAAATAGTGTATTTACTGTTTATGAACAGTAAAATTTGTCTTTAAACAGTCTGAAAAAGTGTATTTACTATTCATGAACAGTAAAATTTGTCTCTAAACAGTCTGAAAATGCGTGTGAAAAAAAAAAAAGGCAGCAAAACGCAAATGCCAGATGCAACTTCCTATCCAAACCCAGTCTAAACAAATACATACAATATTATATACATTTGTATAATAATGTATAATATTATACATAATTATTTAATCAATAGTGTAAATCTTACCTGGATAGTACAATATAACATAATAATTTTTCCAAAAAAAAAAAATTGTTTATATTTGTTTATGGAAGGAAGAATAGAGCAGCCTCAATTGTATTGGGAAGTAGAAATCAAAGTGCTTGTGTCAACAAGTGACAAGGCAAGAAATTGGTGCATGCAAGACTATACATGTATGAATGACTCAGTTTGCCAATGTTGTAATCCATTTTGCTAGTTCTTGACAAATTTTCAAGCTTTTATATATATATATATATATACACACACATACACATAAAACTCATTTAACTAATCAATTGTAATAAAAACTCAAGTTTAACTAATTTATTTTGACACTCGATAACAAAATCTTTTGTTTGTTTATATATAAGTCAGAGTTTGAGATTATTTTATAAAAAAAGAAAGAAGTTGGGGATAATTTTGGGATTTCATAAAGAAAGTAGTGGCATTCATACAAAGATACCATTTTAGATTTAAGACGAAAAAATTTAGAAGGCCATTTTTTAATTTTTTTTTTTTTTTGCGACAGTTTTACTTAATTTTTTGTTATATTTTATTTATTATTAATAAAAAAAAATTAAAATAGCACCACTTCATTCTCTGAATATTTTTAAGTAATTAATAATTTACTTTAAAGTCAAATTAATAATAAATTTTAACATTAGTTGAATATAAATCAAAATATAAAAATATTAATAAATAAACTTATTATATACGTCATTTAAGGGTAAGAGAGAAAAAGTAATTTGATGATGACTTGTTGAAAAGAGAAGCTTTTGGAGATAGAAAGGAATGGTTTTATGGCATCTGATTGTAAGAGTTATTTTGAGAGAGAGAGAGAGTATTATATGATAAAACTAAAATTATGAAAGGGAAAGGGCGATCGTAATTTTGTTTAAGAATAAAATTATAAGCGTAAAACTTGAGAAAAAGTAAGTCCAACTTAGACTAAACTTGTTAATAAGTCTTGATATAAAGTTGAGAAAAAAAAAAAAAAAAAATCTAAGTATGTGGTTTAGATCATCTTGACTCATTAAAACCCTACATTTACCTAAAAATTATTACTTTTACAATTTATATTCTTTATATGTTATGTAATTTATATGATCTTTCATTTTTTCATTAAATTTATTTATTTTTAATTGCTTGAACAAAACTTATTTGCAGGATTGAGCTTGATTTTAGCTCATACTCAGTTTGATGCTTAACTAATGAAGCTAATTAAACTGAGTTCAAGCTACTTAAATTTTTAATAAGCTCTGAGTTCAAACATAATAAGTGAGTTAGAACTAGTTTGAACATCTTGGCTAGGCGTAGCTTTGACTCAGTTAGGCTAAAGGGTATAACTAAATTTCAGAAAATTACCAAGGTAGATAAACAAAAGAGAGAGAAAGAGAAAGAGAGAGACCTGCTGAATGTAAAGTATGAGGCTTTCGTCAGTGAGTTTGTTGCCGAGCTGGTCTGTCACGTGAAACACTGCACCACCATGCAATCAAAAGATACCCACACCACATGAATCAGCCACAGGTTCAAGTCGTAAATGACTTATATATATATATATATATATAGCTCAAGAACAGAAAGTGATCCTTTATAATCATATTCTAATTCTTCCTTTTTCTTTTTAATAAGTAATCACAGTGATAAAATGGTGTAACAGAGACATTTATTATTATATATAATATACGAGATGTAAGATTGAATTGAATGATTGATGCTAGGGTGTGTGTAGGCACTGACCATCCATGAACCAACCACCATCGGAGGAAATGTATGATTTGGAAATAACAAGGTCCAGATCTGTCAGGACTTGGACCATCTCTAGTAGAATCCCGTGCTTGTTTGCACTGTCAACCTGTGTCCAAAAAACAAAACATTTGTTAAAGGGTTTCTTTCATAGGTCATTTTCTTACTTTTAATAAGCCTCTGAACCCTGGTTACAAAAGAAGTAGAAGAGCAATTAGACAAGCGTAGAGAACCATTAAATCAAGGAGAAAATTTCTAGGTATTTTCAATTTTGCTTGTTGAATTGAACCCTGTGCTTTTTAATGGTTTCGTAGTTTTTTCAGACTTGTTTCATTCTTTATGAACTAGATAGTCTAGATTACGACATTTCGTTAGAATACTGTTGCATAGAAAAGAGAAGTGCCTTCTTCTATACAATTCCAGAATTCCTTGCATGAATCAGCTACTGATCAGGACTTTAAAATCAAAGAAAAACAATTAATGATAACTTTAAAAGCTTCCCCCCTTCCAACATGTGATTTCTAATGGCTCTCCACCCGGTGGGACAGAAAAAGACACAAAAACAGCTCTCCATCCGGTGGGTTCAATATTAAAATTACAATAAATCTAATACACAGCCTATTTTTATACTAATTTTCATAATTGTTCACTTAACATTTTTGTGATTGGTATGTAATAATTAAAAATAACGCGAATGATAAACTCTAGAATAAATAATATTCCAATCACCATTAACAAACTTAACAAGTTGTTTTAAAAGTTGGGTTCTCAATATTAATTACTATTAAAATTAAACTAGGGTTTAAGTAAATCTTTACATGTTCATTAATCATTTAACCGGAGGTGGCTGTCAAAAGGACCAACGATGATGGAAGAGGACTAGAGTAGTAGGAGTAGGAGCTAATTTGGACAGAATCGAATACTCTTAAACTTAAAATTAAACTAGGGTTTAAGTGAATGTTTAGAAGCTCATTAATCATTGTCACCACAAATATAACTAATTAAAGTGATCATTATTATCTCTAATTCTCTATTCTTACAAAATTTGAGATTTATTGAATTTCTCACAGTTGTTTATACAAACATTGATGGAATTTCCAACAGCTGGAATTCCACTTCTCAATCCCCCCACCCACCAAAAAAAGTATAAACAAAAAGAGAGAGGAGGATAGATTCCATGAAACATGTCTATTCCCAGCCAACAAGATAGATTAATTTAGCTAGATTCGATACTATAAGATACTAAAAATCTAACCTTCACAAGAGTGCAGTCTTCGCATGCGTCATTGTCTATGCAAACCCTGTAACGCCAAAAGAGCAAAGTGATGAGTTGCTGGTTTCTATGAAAAAGGAAGAACCAAAGAACTGAAGATAGATAGCATAATTAGAACAACTTAACAAGTCACAAGAAACACAAGGATGAGTAGTACTGAGTTCAATGATTAATAATACCTGGGAGTCCTATCAAAAGAAATAAAAGAAAATAATACCTGGGAGGGTACATTCTTTCTATGAGAGATTCAAACTCGGGATCGATATAGGGCTGGTAAATGATCTCCATCTTTTATTCTTCTTAGCAAAGCTGCTTAGAAAAATAACATCACCTATATATATATATATATATATATACACACACACACACACTTCTTTTAGAACATTCACAACACATGGGAGAAAAAAAAAATACGCGTAAACAGAACAGCATATCGTGGAGGAGATAAGAAAGCCAGCGTAGACTAGTTTGTTGCTGAAGAAATATTGGATGATTTGAAAGAATTACACGCTACAAAATATGACTATTTCATGGTAGGCGTTTGTTTTAGAACCACGTGTATATATAGCTTCTTTCTTCAATTGGAAGAGAGACAGAAGGACTTTTGTGTCTGTCTACGATTGAAATAAAACGATGATTATCTATGCAGTTTACAGAGAGAAGAATTCTGAAACACAGATTTCAAAAGAAGAATAACAATTTTCTTTTTTTAAAAATTTTATAAATGATTTGAGTTGGAAGAAACAAATCGATTGGAGTAGAACAAAAGACATGGAAGTAGCCACAAGATAAATTGGTGAGACCAGAATCATTGAACCAAAACAAACAAGGAAACCGAATCTCCATCTTAAACTGCGGACTATACGGAGTCAAAGAGTTCTAGGTCTAATAGAACTGATATTCTTTGATTGGAAATGACCAGAAAGATTGAAATTTTGGATGAAATAAAAAGCTTCTAAAAGCAAGTATTTGACAAAAGCTTTAAACAATATTTCCATCAAAGAATTCAAGATGACATGAAAGTTGAAACCCAGTATTTTAAATACCTTAATCTATTGAAAAAACATCAAAAAAGAGTTCAATAATAATTACCTGTTATATTATATACGACCCAACAAAACTCGCAGAAGTTCACAAATTCTTTCTTTCTGAGAATATGACATACGCGTACATTAGAAAAGTCCTGGAGCTTGGCAAGAAAGCTTTCTTGGTAAACCAGATACAAATGTAGCCGAAATATATGGGTTCTGATTAGCTAGTATATAACAGAAATTCCTTCCAGCAACCATGGAAATCCAAACCCAACCTCCGAACCCGTAACCGAACCAAGATTCAAGACCCACATTCAATTTGGCTGCCTTTTTCTTGGCTGAGTCATATAATAATAATAATATAACGGCCAGAGTCTATCTATCTTGAGCTCTTTGTGAGGAAAAAAAACGAAAACGTGTTAGCTTAGGGTTAAAATAACCTACCCATTCAGAGATTCTCACTGAGGATTCTCCACGTAAGGGTTTCTGATAGCCACGTGGCGAATCGAGCATGCTGACATGCCTGTCAAAGTGCGGTGTCTCGCCTCTACAACTCAATAATTATCAAAACTGGTGAATCCAAGTGTTGGTTAGAAGTCTCTTTCGGGATAACAACGTGTCTTTTTACGATACATATCTTTTCTTTTCTATTCACATTTTTTTTTTTTTTTTATTCAAAAGTTTTGGACGCTTTTACTTAGTCAACCCTGCTGGGAACCATATACGGGCTCAGCTCTTAAACGCAGAAATTTCTGATTCAATCAATTGACAGCTAGGAAAAGAACATGAAAAATGGATCGTAGTGTCATAAAAAAAAAATTTGTTGATTACGTGGCAATAAATGGGCGAATAAAGCTATGAGAGTATTGGTTCGGGGATTGAGATTGGGGATTGAGATCACCACTTGCAATTACTTTCAATTTCAATGATTGAGATCGAGAGTTTTTTCCATTAAAAAATAATAATAATAATTGAAGACTAATTCCAGTAGAGTTCTTTATGGAACATTTACCACAGAATGTTTCGGCTGGGCCAATTACAGCCTCATTTGATCAAACCTAAAATTTTGTCCACCAAACTTCATGCTTCATGGGTTGGACCAATGACCAAAAAAAGTTGGACTGGACCGGGCCTAATGCAGAGGCATTAGTCCCTTTTTGTAAAATAAGAAGATTGAGTGATTCTCTTGTCTATGTCAACTACCAAGGCGGCAAGGCAACCATTAGAGGCTACGTTATCATGCCTATTTTTATATAAGCATGAAAGAAATTTTTAGGGTGGGCTAAACTTATTTGGGAAATGTGGAGAAGTTAATTTAGGAATTAATCACCTTCATCGTGAGTTTTGTGGGTTGAAAAGAAAAGAAATAATGAAATATAGAGTCCAAAAATATTTAGAAACTGTTTGATTATGGGATAGTTTGAGTTTGTTTAACTGCTTGGTAGTTAGCTTGCTGTGGGATTCGAATTATTACAATTAGCTTTATCACACGCGCTTCACGCGTGCAATGAGGCTTTTTTTTTTTTTTTTTTTTGAGTTTAGTGTCATAATAAAGAATTAGAGTAGGAAAAAAAAAAGTATACAAAATAACTGGTTTTACGAACAAAGTTTCCCTTATCAGATGACTAAGAATGTCACAAAAATTTATCAAAAACAAAACTTTTACACTTTGCATTTCTAACGAAGGAGACCTGGGTGTTGGTATTCACATGTGTACCACTTGATCTGGCTGAACCTTTTGCTATTGAAGAGGTGTGTTGAATGCACTGGCTTGGTGAAAGTCTCTCAATAGTCATACCGCTTCCTCTAATAATTCAGCAAGCTATTTTTGAATGCCATCATGGATGAAGAGGTTGAAGGCATTCCATATGTGACCGTTTGAAAGCTTGTGGAGCATATTCTTGGTTAGAAAGAAAAAATCCTCTACCATTTTTGCCAATGAACAAATTACAGACTGAGTAAAAAATTTGAACATAATAAATTTGCAAACACAAAATTATTGAAAAGGCTTTTAAATAAACTAGACCGTTGTAGGGAATTCAACCCGAAATCCCAACCTGTGAGAAACAAAAAAAATAGAGAAAACACACGCCAAAGAAAACAATCACACGCTTAAGACAGTATTTACGTGATTTGGCAATTTGCCTACGTCCACGGAGTTGCAGGGATTTTACTATTATCAAGGAAAAGTACAAATTGCAGCTACAGTGTTTCTCTTTCTTAGAAAATACAACAACAACAACAAAACCCTAATCACCAAAATTGCGTTTTTTCTACCTCCTGTGCATAGGATACACAATGGGCTACAAAACGGGTCAAAAAAATTTTTCCCGGGGGCAACATGGACTAAGCCTCAGTAAATTTCCCATTAAAAACCATGTAACATTATTCGGGTCGGGTCAGGTCGTCAACCGGATCAAACATAAACTAAGCTCCACAAAACCCAACAACCGTATCACCTAGTTAGACTAATAAACATTAAGAAAGAACAACAGACCAATTTCATTATCATTTTGTTGAAATAAAAAAAGAAGAGATAGAAAGAGTCTACCCAATCGATCTTATATTGGGGTTGAAATCCCAAAAATTCTAAAGTAGCAGTTATCTAAAAAGATTTAGTTAAAAAACAAAAGAGATAAACTAAATAAATTGTGTTCATTACGTCCTATGAAAAAAAAAAAAAAAAGGATAAAGAGAAAAAAAAATGGATAAAGATAAAAAAAAAAAAAAAAAAGTATAAAAATAGGGAGTTAAGAGCGGTTTAAATTTAAAAATTTATGAATGAAATGGTAAAAATTGACATAATGTGGTTAAACATGTGATCTTATGGAGGAAATTTAGAATTTTGAAAATTATTAATTGGAGAGGAAGAAACAATGTGTATGGGAGAAAATGTTTTTTTTTTTTCAAATTTATCTAAAATTTAGAAGTTTTTAAATTAGTAATTTTACGTGTTTAACTCTATTATCTAAACGTTTTAGGGTACTTTGGGCATATAATAGGAGTCCAAACAGTAGAAGCCCTTAAATAGTAGTTTAGATAAAGAGTTTTTGGAATTTCTGTATATCCCTTCCCCCTAAATTTTTTTATAAAAAGTATTTATTAACTTATTGTGTCCACTTTATAATAATTGGACTTTATCATAAATTCAAGATATCAATTGATTTTTGGTGTAGAAGAGATTCAAACCTTAAATACCTTATTCAAATTCTTTGCAAAACTCTTTATTTATAAGACATAATTTTTATTTCTTAGTGGACAAAGAATACATTACTTTATTATAAATGGATAAACATTTATTTCCACGGTAACAAATAGCTTTTTATTAAGCCCTAAGGTAATCTAAAAAATAAAAAAAAATTAATTTTCCTTTTTTTAACAAAAAAATAATAATTAGCTTTCCAAATCACAAAAAGAATTTGAGGCAATTTCTCAAAAAATCCCCCTTATTCCTGTCAAATGGACCTGTGAATTTGAAAAACACAACATTGTACACAGGCCCAAAGTTTATAGCCCATAAATCTCTGTTCCACTTGGACACTAAGGCCTACTGAAAACGGTTCAAAAAACTGTTATTCCTTAGCCAGAAGTCCAGAACCAGAAGTTTTTTTTTTTTTTTATTGGAAACATATAACTGGATTTCATTACTACGGACAAATGTCCAGGGAAATTACATCCATCAGAATCTGATGTTCAATTAAGGGAGGAGTATCCTCAACCCAAATTACATTATCTTCCACGTTCATTGCATTCCTAGCTAGCACATGTGCCGCTTCGTTGGAGTTTCTTCTAGTATGCACAGCCTTCCAAGAGTTGAACCGCAGCAACAAAAGTTTCAGGCCTTCGACAAACTTCAGGATGGGCAGGGCAGGAGGGTTAGATCCATGTAAGGCTAGTATAACTTGTTGGGAGTCTCCTTCCACCACAATGTCTTTCAGGCCTAGGTCCCAAGCTAACAAAATACCCGCTTCAGTAGCTTTTGCTTCTGCTTCAAGAGCCCCCAAAGGGAATTCAACTTTCTTGCACATAGAACCAGAAGTTCAAATTCACTATTTTGTGCACTAAATTTAAACAACTGGTGGTAGTTAAATTTGGAAAATAAACAACATCATTGCCTTCGTCCTCTGTGCTGTTTTCCTTTTCCTGCCTTGAAGGACCAAAACCCAGTGTCTATCTCTCATCATTACTTTGTTATATCTTAGGTTTCAATCATATTCACATAAATCACATGTTCCTCTACTTCATCAAATTTATTTAGTTTTGAGCTTCAAAATTTGTTTGCACTCACAAAGTCTCTGTTCTTTCGGGTTTCGTATTCATGATGGACCTGCAATATTTGGTAAAAACTGGTTTCGATTTCACTCGTAAAAGAAAGAAGTTGGTTCTTCTATTCGCTGCTTTCGGCTTCACCGGTTATAGTCTCTACTCGGTTTATCATCTACCTTCAGTAGCTCGCAAGCGAGAGAGAGTTTCAAAGCTTTTTTCAGCTTTGCTTTCTGTAGCTGAAGCTGTCTCTGATTCCGCTGAGTCAGTTGGGGTTGTCTCCAGAGATCTCAAACGGTTTCTTCAATCCAATTCCGATCAAATTCCCAATAGTTTGAAGCAGATATCGAAAATCACAAGGTCCAACGAGTTCTCCGAGTCTTTGACACGGCTCACACAGGCTTTAACTATTGGAATTTTGCGGGGTTATAGACCTGTGAGTAGCTCTGATGGTGGTGCTAATTCAGGTTTTTCTGACCAAGTTATGGACAAGCTTTTTACTACAGCTGGGTCTGGGTTTGCTTCTGTTGTTGTGGGAAGCTTCGCTAGGAACTTGGTCATGGCGTTTTTTTCAGATGGGCAGTCTAGTGAAGGATCAAATTCGAAGGGTTCGGAAATGAATCAGATTCCACAATGGGTCAACGTGGTTGGTGATTGTGGACGACTAAATTTCTCGGTTCGAAATGAGTCAAACAAGTAAAATAGTGTCACAAGTGCGAATTTGTATTGATGATTGTGTGGTACAATTCTCTATGATTACAAAAGTGTGATCCTCTGATTCGATCTCCTTAAAAGATTTGTTAATTGAATTTGTAATAATGTGATTTTGATTTGAACACGAGATATCCTTCAATTTGGCTGAAGAATGGATCGAAGGCCTTTGAAACAGAATTACAATGAATCTCTGGCTATGAGCTTGTTAGAAATCCTTTGTTCTTCACGTTCTTCGCGTTCTTCGTGTTCTTGGTGTGTTCTTCGTCTTTGAAGATTTGTGGTGGAAATTCTTCGGGGCTTTAGAGGCTTGAATCCGTAGAGCTTCGCTGATTTATGATTTGTTGAAGTTTCTGGAGGCTTTTGAGCTTGATTCCAGTGAACTTTGAGATCTAGGCAGATAGTTTGGATGATTCTGCTTTGAATGTTCTTCCATTTTGAGTTTGAAGTTCTTGAAGTTGCTGGAGGCTTCAAGGCTTGATTCCAGCAGAGCTTCTGGACTTCTGAGTGCTTCAGATGGCTTGGTGCCCTCCTTTCGCCCTTCAGATCTTAGATCCCTGATCTCTCTGAAATGCCTTAGGAATGCTTCTATTTATAGGAGTTTGGAGGTGGGTGAGCGACACGTGGCGGAGTTTGATTGGTGACACATGTCACAGCTTGATTGGCCCGCTTGTGTCATTGCTTACACGTGCGAGGTTGCTTGGGTCATCGCTTACACGTGCGAGGTTGCTTGGGTCATCGCTTACACGTGCGCTGATGCATGATTGGTTTTTTGCATGACACTTGGCAAATTTCTATTGGCCTCTGAACAGCAATAGTAAAACCTAGCAGCAGTATGTGGCACTTTGTAATTGGCTGTATTTTGTAAACTTGGTAGTGTGACGTGTCAGCTTGTGATAGGTCGGAAATTTTCCCTCTCTACAAATGCCCCCTCGAGACTCGTTCACGCACACAGTTTCAAAGTGTGATGTGGGAATGGGTTTCGAAAACAGACTTTTGCACTTGACTCTTCAAATGAAGTAATTGAAGGTGGTGGAGCTTTCAGCAAGATGAGATAATTTTCGAGGAGTAGACCCACCCATATGAAAGGTTTTGATGAAACCAAAAAGAGGTCTGCCTGTATTTAAATGTACTTGCATGACCGAGCCTTCTCAACAGAGGTTAAGTTGAAGTAATTTCAGGAAAGTGTTTTGGATCGTTGGCGGCAATCACAGGGTGTGGAAGATGGGGAAGATGAGAGGATGGTGGCTGGGTACAGCATGTAGAGTCATGGGGCTAGCCTCGTGTTTTTAAGAACTTCTGGTGAAGTTATCTCAGAAGAGTATACTTCGGATTACAGCGAGGCAATGTGGGAATGTGGTTGAATGTGCGTGTGTTATTGCATCACTCATGTTAAGTTGAGGTAATTTCAGAAGTTTAGGGATTTTGGGGATGCTGATGTTGGTGGTGAAGAAGACGGGGATGAAGCAAAGCGAATGGGTGAAACACACACCACCATGGTGCTGGCCCTGTATGTTGCTTGGGGTCTGACAGTAAGTCATTGAATGTGCGTGTGTAATGGGACCAAACCGACAGACATTAAGTTGAAGTAATTTCAGAAGAGTACCTTCTGAAATACTTCAAGCTAGCTTTAAGTTGGAGTAATTCCAGAAAATGTGTTTTGAGGTACCAGCAACGATGATCTTTGAGTCTCACACTGGTAGGGACATGGAATATGGCTTTGGCGACCATTTACCGGCTCCAAATGCTGAATTCTGATGGGCTGGCACCTTGGAGTTTGTTTCAAGTGTTGGATAGAAGACAATTTGTAGGATACCCCAATACTTTTTACCATCTTCACCTACTGCCACTTGTTGGAAAAGCACAGAAGAATGAAAGATGGAGATAACTTGTGATTCTGGTCTTAAAAACCAACCAAGTTGCTGTTTGTTCCGAATCGCTGCCTCTACTGGAAGACCAAGCAATTGGAAAGAGATTACAAAAGCCGTGAGCCTAGGAATAGGTGTATCAGCTGGACTTGAATTTCCTGGCCAACCAAATCCGAGGAAGCATGGAACCACAGTGCAGACCTTGTTATGAGTAATTTTATGGATAACTGTGGTCGTTAAGGGAAGAAACAAAATTTGTTTGGATCTCAAAACCACAATGATGTTGTGAAGAGAGTTTCTACCGAACCATGAGAGGGTAGATTTCAAATGGATTATGAAGCAATATTGGTTGCTAAGTGTTGAAAATGATGAAGCCATAGTGAGAAATGGCTGTGAGAAGGAGGACTTGAAAATTTGAAAGAAGCAAATCTTCATTTCATGACTCAATATGTTTTTCTTGATGAGTTCTTGTTGAATCCGGCCCTTCTATTTATAGTGGAGAAATGAAGAATGGTAAGTTGGTAGTTGAGAATGGCGGTTGAGAATTTTTGGTGAGAATGGTAGATTCCCGACTGGTAGACACCGAACAGTAGGTGAGAATGTTTGGCACCGAAAGGGGAATGGTAGGTTGGACGGGTGACCCGATGTGATTTTAAGTTCAAGGCACACTTGTGAGAGTTCATCTGTACTTTGAAAGGGAAGCCTTGATGAAGTCTGGAGAATAACCCTAAGGGGATCCAAACTAAATGGATGAATCTCAAATTTTGATATTGAGAGCTTTAGTTTTGGACATTGTCAATACTTAGGAGATGTGAGTTAGATTGGCAATTTCCAAGTCACGAAAAACTATGCAAGACAAGTCTGGCTTGAAAATCTTGACTTTGGGTTGATTTCAACATAAAGGACAACTATCTTGGAATTGGTTTATTTGTGCAATTTTCGAGTCTCAAATGATGAAACGGACTCCAAAATTGGAATGTACGCGAAAAATTGAGTAAGATAGGTCCATCTTAAAATTTTTGACTTTTGGTCAACATTTACGCAAAAGTCAACTTTTTTGGGAATTGGACGATAGCACAATTTCCGAGCTTCGAATGGAGAAACAGATCCCAAAATCGGAATGTAGTCGAAAAATTGAGTGGGATAGGTTCATCTTAAAAATTTTGACTTTTGGTCAAAATTTTTGCAAAAGTCAACTTTCTGAAAATTGGACGTTTGCGCAATTTCCGAGCTTCGATTGGAGAAGCGGATCCCAAAATCGGAATGTACTCGAAAAACTGAGTGGGACAGGCCCTTTTGAAAATTTTGTCTTTTTGGTCAAAGTCAAAGGTCAAATTTGGTCAAAGCCTTTTTTCCTTCTTTTTTTTTTTTTTTTTTTTTTTTGCGGTTCGGACCGGGTCAGATTTCCGGGCCAAACCGGTCCGGTCTGGTCAAACGGGTCAGGTCAAGTGGAGGATGACGTCATCCATGACGTCATAGGGCTAGGCGCGTGGCACGTGTGGCGCGTGTCAGCGCGTGGCACGTGGGATAGATGTCCGGCGCGTGTGAGCGCGTGAGGACTGATGGAGGCGCGTGGGAGCGCGTGGGTTGAATGCCGGATCTTATGGAGGCGCGTGGAGGCGCGTGGCTCATCGTTTGGGCCTGAAATTTTCAGGTTTGGTAGATCGCAGGCCTTAGAATCTAGTGGTATGATTTTTTTTCTGAATTGATGAGCAGATTTTTACAGATTTGAAGGAGGAGGCCGCGACCCTCCGAAGCTTTGTACGGCGCGTGAAGGCGCGTGTTTTCTCCGGCGAGATTTGAGTTTCTTGGGCTTTGTAGATCTTTGTTTGTAGAAGGTCTCTGTGGGTTCAGTTTTGTGAAATCCTGAACTGATTTGCACAAATTTGTCAAAGAAAGCTACGGGTCATTGTTGGACTTATGTGGCTTTTCAGCAGCTCTGACAAGGTGATGCCAAGGTTTAGACTTGTAGGTCTTTTGGTGGGTGATGAGCCACCGTTTTCTGTATGTCATCCTTCATTTCAATATTTGGTGCAGTCTTCTTTGATTTTGAGTGTTGAGCGCATGCAAAATTTGACTTCGAACTTCAATTGTTTTCACATTTTTGAAACGTGAATATAGATTCTTCTTTTTTTTTTTTCTTTTTTTCATTGGCTCCATTCTCTATATAAGACGTGAGATTGGCTTCGTCCATTGAGGCATTCCTAGCCTTTAGTCTTCTTCTCCAGCTTTCAAGATTTGATTTGATTTTTTTTTTTTTTTTTTTTTTTGTTGCTTGTTTTTGTTTTGCAGCACAGTTTTCTTTGGCAATTAAGCCGCACCAACACTTGTCTTTTCAACGCAGCCATCTTAAGAGTCTTTGCAACGTAGCTACATCAAGAGTCCTTACCATGAAGATATGCCAGCATTTGTCCTTGTACTAAAGCCATGCCAACATTCATTTTTGCCATGAAGCAATATTTGCACTTACATATGTCATGAGGTCGCACCACCATTTGCACTGAAGCCGTGCCAAGATTTGTCTTTGCCATGAAGCCACGTCAACACTTTATTCGCATTGAAGCCATGTCAACACTCATCTTTGTCATGAAGCCACGACAACACTCCACACTAGCACTTGCACTCGCATTTGAAGTTGCACCCATATTTGCCTTTATAATAAAGCTTGAAGTTTCAAGAAGCTCCTATCAAGACTTTGAAGATGCAAAGAGCTCTCATTAAGACTTTGACGATGCCAACGAAATCTTGAAGTTTCAAGAAGAATGCCACCAAGACTTTGACATTGCATGAACATGCCCTTAGAGGAGAGATGACACAACACCAATTTCAGATGCTGGAGGAAGGTGACGTTGTCCAAATTTCAGAGACATGATGTGAAACAGCACCACTCAGAAGAGAGATGATGTGGTTCAAATTTTGGAGTTGTGAAGTGGCACAACTTTAAAGACATGGGAGGATATCCACAGAAGATGGGCAATACCATGAAGACTTCATTCTTTGCAAAAGAGGTTGAAGATTTTATTTTATTCCACAACCAAGAACTAACTTATGTTTATCATTAGTTCAAGGAAAGCCGAGTAACACCAATTCTTTGCAGCTGTCATTTTCTACCACAATGATCTTTCAGCATCATGTAGTGAGCAATTGACTGATCTTAAGCAATGCCTACCAATTAAAGGGATCTCAAAAGCATATTGACGAACTTTGAAAAATTCCTAAAGCTAGACTGGCAATCTTTCTTCTTTTCATGTGACTGAACTTAGTAAATGATACCAAGTTGCCTACGTACCCCAGAGAGGGATCAAGTCATTACGTAGTTCAAAAGATTTTTTTTTTTGTTGGATCATTTTTTTTTTTTTTTGTGATCTTTTATATATATATATATATATATATATTTGTTGTTGTTTTTTTTGTTTTTTGTTTTGCAAAAAGGAGGGCTCAGTGTGTAATAGTGGGTATCACCACTAATCGAACCCGAGACCTCTCAAGGGTGACTTGGGCATCCAACTACTATGCCACACTAGCAATTGGTGACATAGAGTGGGATTAATTTCTCTTTATTGGTATGCTTTCAAAGGTAATGGGAAGACATCATGTACCCTTGTAGCATTACAGTGGGTAGTTTAAGCTCTTGCCGAGGAGCAATCCTCGATGTTCAAGCATAGAAGTGTTTAAGGAACTTCCCATTGATGGGGCCGATCCTTACATCATCATTGTTGATCAATTTGTAAGCTTTATTGGTGTTTGCCCCTTGCTTGAGAGTTGGAAGTATATCACAAGCAACGGCGACATGGTTCGACCCGACAACTTCGTTGAAGTCTAGATCAATCTTGTTTTCATGATTTGTTCTTTGAAGACGAAGCATTTTTGGATTGGGTGGCCAATGATGCGATGATATTTGCAGTAGTTAGGGTCATCAACTTTCCCCATGTCTTCCGGCCGCTTACATTCTGGCAATTCGATTAACTCCAATTGCAGTAGTTGTTCTAAGATGTTTGGCACATCTTCATCAGGGAACGGATATGCTTTTTGCTCACGTTCCTTAAAAGTCAGATGACGCATTTCGTTCTTTTGCCATCCTTCAAGCAGTTTTTCATTTGCCTTTGCTTCTCTTCTTGGAACCTTGACTTTGGTAGTGTTAACCACCATTGGGTTTTTGAGGCTGACTTTTGCATTTCTATCATTCCTCTTTACTTCCTTTACGCTTTCCTCAGGTATGGGAGGTTTTGTATTTCCTCGGCTAGCAATGCTCAGCTCCATGTCATGCGCACGAGTTGCTAACTCTTCAAATGTTCGAGGCTTTATCCCTTGAAGGATGTAAAGAAGTCCCCAATGCATACCTTGGATGCACATCTCTACAGCAGAAATTTCAGAAAGTCTATCCTTGCAATCTAGACTCAAAGAACGCCATCGATTGATATAATCGACCACCGGCTCATCTTCCCATTGCTTGGTATTAGTAAGCTCCATCATGCCTACCGTGCGTCGTGTGCTGTAGAATCGGTTGAGGAACTCTCTTTCAAGTTGTTCCCAACTATCGATTGACTCGGGTTCTAAGTCTGTATACCAATCAAAGGCATTCCCTTTTAGTGAACGGACGAATTGCTTTACAAAGAGGCCTCCTTGAGTCCCTGCATTCTCACAGGTTTCTACAAAGTGAGCCACGTGTTGCTTAGGGTTTCCTTTGCCATCAAATTGCAAGAACTTGGGGGGTTGATACCCATTTGGCATCCTCATGTTGTCGATGCGCTTTGTGTAGGGTTTTGAATATGTGAGAGAACTTGTAGAAGAACCTCCATATTGTGCTCGGATGGTATTTGTTATCATGTCTTGTAATTGTTGGACTGACAACGAAGCAACCGAAGTAGATTGTTCTCGTCGGGAAGTGTCTTCAATTTCTCTCCCTTCGTCATCCTTTGCGGATGTGAATTTATGACCATGGCTTGATTCACCAAGATCTTGTACTTCGAGTTTGTTCATTAAAGTTGCAATTTGGAGGTCCTTATCTTCAAGTGCTTTTGTGAGAAGGACGACCCCTTGTTCCATTTCAACCATCTTTTCTTCCATGGTAGTGGTGTTAGTCATCATGACTGATACAACTTCCCAAGATGATGGAGAAGAGAATGGATTGGAGTGAGCACGTGAAATCTCATCTTTTTGGTTCCCTTTGATGGGAGAGAAATCGTGCGAACAACTTCTTATGAAGGAAGAAGGGGATTTGCCCCCATACTTGAGATGTTCCAAGGTGGAGATATCCTTGTTGATGACCTTGTTTCTTGTGAGAGGGTCGAAGGAAATGATTTTCTGGACCTTGGCTTCCTTGGTTGATTGATATTGAAGTTGATTGTTTGTTTTGGGTTGGCTACAATTGATTACACCAATGTAGTTGTTGGTGGTAGCCGTACCAATTTTAGTTGAAGTAGCTGTTGAAGCTTGGATGTTCTTGCTAGAGGCCATTGAAGTTGGTAGCAAGATGATGATGATTTCTTTCTTTGAAGGAGAATGAGATGAGAGGCAGAGAAGTCCCACCGGGCGTGCCAGAATATGTGGACGACTAAATTTCTCGGTTCGAAATGAGTCAAACAAGTAAAATAGTGTCACAAGTGCGAATTTGTATTGATGATTGTGTGGTACAATTCTCTATGATTACAAAAGTGTGATCCTCTGATTCGATCTCCTTAAAAGATTTGTTAATTGAATTTGTAATAATGTGATTTTGATTTGAACACGAGATATCCTTCAATTTGGCTGAAGAATGGATCGAAGGCCTTTGAAACAGAATTACAATGAATCTCTGGCTATGAGCTTGTTAGAAATCCTTTGTTCTTCACGTTCTTCGCGTTCTTCGTGTTCTTGGTGTGTTCTTCGTCTTTGAAGATTTGTGGTGGAAATTCTTCGGGGCTTTAGAGGCTTGAATCCGTAGAGCTTCGCTGATTTATGATTTGTTGAAGTTTCTGGAGGCTTTTGAGCTTGATTCCAGTGAACTTTGAGATCTAGGCAGATAGTTTGGATGATTCTGCTTTGAATGTTCTTCCATTTTGAGTTTGAAGTTCTTGAAGTTGCTGGAGGCTTCAAGGCTTGATTCCAGCAGAGCTTCTGGACTTCTGAGTGCTTCAGATGGCTTGGTGCCCTCCTTTCGCCCTTCAGATCTTAGATCCCTGATCTCTCTGAAATGCCTTAGGAATGCTTCTATTTATAGGAGTTTGGAGGTGGGTGAGCGACACGTGGCGGAGTTTGATTGGTGACACATGTCACAGCTTGATTGGCCCGCTTGTGTCATTGCTTACACGTGCGAGGTTGCTTGGGTCATCGCTTACACGTGCGAGGTTGCTTGGGTCATCGCTTACACGTGCGCTGATGCATGATTGGTTTTTTGCATGACACTTGGCAAATTTCTATTGGCCTCTGAACAGCAATAGTAAAACCTAGCAGCAGTATGTGGCACTTTGTAATTGGCTGTATTTTGTAAACTTGGTAGTGTGACGTGTCAGCTTGTGATAGGTCGGAAATTTTCCCTCTCTACAGTGATGATAAGTGTAGAGAGCTAATTGGTGATTGTATCCAAATGTTTGTGAGCACAGCGGTTGCTGTTTATCTTGACAAGACCATGGATATGGACTTCTATGGTGAATTGTTATCTGGGTTGACTAACCCCAAGCATGAAGTTCAAGTGAGAGACATGTTGGTTTCAGTTTGTAATGGTGCAGTTGAAACTCTTGTGAAAACATCTCACCAAGTGTTGACAAGTTCGAATTCGAATTCGAGTCCAAGTCCTTGTATTTTGGAAATTGAAGAAGGCTTAATTCCGGGTAAAAATTGGGATTTGGGGCTTAAATCAAGAAAGTTGTTTGCTGAGAAGAAAGATAATGGGTGGGTTGGTAAAGTGTCATCCACTTTGGCAGTGCCAAGAAATAGAAGATTTGTTCTTAATGTTACTGGGAGGGTTACTTTTGAAACTGTCAGGTCTTTCCTGGAGGTTTTGTTGGAGAAGCTATATGAAGCTGTGAAAAAATGTGTTAATGTTGTTCATCCGGAAATTATTGACAGGGGTCTTGACGTGGTGAGATTTGCTTCGGCAAAGTCCTCTGTTGTTGCTACCATGTGTCTCTCTTTGTGTCCGCAGATACTGGATGGTGTTTGGATTTTAGTGCCAGCTTAAGTTGAGGATACTTTCATTCAGTAAGTTCATGTGATTGGATTCCCAAAAATTCTTGTTTGGAGGATGCAGTTATGTTTGTTATTTCTTTGTGTATCTTAATTCAAATATGTATGTCTTTAAAATTGAAAAGATTACTCTGGTATGATATTGAATGATGCTTGTCCTCTGTCATTTTGACATCATAGAAAATTCATGGGTTTTGTACACCTTCTGCATGGTTAAAGCAATTGTCTTTATTGGGTACTTTCATGAGATCAAAACATCTGGAAAATTTGGAACATACACATTGATATGGTATGGAAAGGAACTCCTTGTCCATTGGACAGTCGTTTGAAGATGTTTCGTTATTTGAAAGTGGGAAGAGACAACTGTCCATAATTGAAGTTTGTTTGGTATAATACGGCGATTTACCGGAAATCCTTCCGATTCTACAACCAAGGGAGCATCATGGCCTCCTGGTGATTCATGGTGAACTTGCTGCACCCACATACAGTCAGTGAACTTGGCAATCGCTGGTTATCAAATTCCTGAACTGCATAGTCACCTTGCCTTTGAATGTTATTTGATAAATAAATTGTCTTTAAATGTAGAACAATACGTTTACTTGTTTGATTCATACGTATTCCTCCAACTTCTGTTGTGATTTAGAAAATCAACCTTAGAATACAGATAAATCAGTAGATTCTTGGTAGCTTCGCTTGGCACTTGAAGCTTCCTGAGCACTAGAAGTTTATCCCAACTTGCCTAAATTGATAAAATTAATAATGGGAGCCAACTACTACACGCAAAAATGGATAAGGCTTATTATTAGCGTGCAGCATGGTCACTCTCATGACTTGTTGGTAAGAAACAAAAGTAATTCAGATAAGACTGCTTTTGCAGTTAGTCAGTTATGCCACCCCCATACATGATTATCTTTTTTCAAAGAATGGTGTAAGATATCAGTCTGTTTGGCTACTTCCACATATTGGAAAACTGATGGAACAATTTTCCAGGATTTATATATTCCAAATTTTGTCCTTTATTTCTGTTTTTAGTTCTATGGTCCACCTTTCTGTTTCGCACAGTTATCATCCTTAATTTAAAATAGAGAAGAAAAAAGAGAGCATTATTTTGCCATCTACGCCAGTTCTAATGGAACAAGGCTAACCTAGGAATAAACATAGAATGCAAATATGTTACAAGTTGTATTACTGACATGATTTTTGAGTCTTGTTGGAATGAGAATCTTCCTTTGCCCAGAAAATGGTTTCAACGACAATAACCTTCAATAACCCTGGAGAGGAGAGGGAGGGTGATTGCGTTTCCTTGCTTTTGGTGGATATTCCACCAGGTGGGGTTTGTAAGAAACTAGGGTCCAAATTTTATAATATATATAAAATTTAGGTACAACATCAATTTAATCATGGAAGTACTGCATCTCCATAGAATTGTAACTAAGTTTTGCCATTTGATACTAAAGTACCAAAGTGCAAGTAAAAATACTAAAAATGAATGATAACAGGCAAATCATCTAGAAATGAAAAGGAAGGAATGGTAGTTTCAAATCTTTACAAGGTGGGTAATCACAATGTCAATCAGATTTTCCTATAAATTTTACAATGGTGAATTTCATATGCATGAGATATTGGAATTCTACAAGCAGCATTTCCTAGATAATATTACCAAGGTTCAATAACAGTGTTCATTGTAATGTAGCAACTCAAAAACAATTGATCAAATACAGAACTTGTGTATCGTTTTTCTTTAACCAGAAAGACAGATGAAACTCACTGTATCTTTTCGTTATGGGGTCGGGGATTTGACGCATCCAATGTTATTGGTTTTTGCCCTGTTCCGAATTTTATCATGACAATAACAAGAACACAAACACACGACTTTGCTTCAGCTTACTTAAAAAAGCAAACTGGAAGAGTAATCCCCTGGCATTGCTCTTTCACGAAAGGACCAAGCATGAGGAAATTCACTTTAATATCTGCTAACTTGAACTTACATCAGTCTCCTTTGCAGCTGCCTCTTCCTGAAGCCTTTTTTTCCAGTACGCTTCAAGTGGGGGTCCAAATATTGCCTTTCCAGAAACAACTCCAATTCTGCAGAACCCACATTATCATATAAAGCAAATCAATTAAGTACTCTGAAAAATTTATTCAATCAGAATCCACCAGGCTATGATGTAAATTTGAGAGCAAAATTTATGGGGGTAGCATATCTGAGGCACACTAACAGCCGATGAAAACCCCCAGACCCAGAGGGTATTAGTATTGCATTTTAGAACACACAAATATTAACCCACATTATTATCCAACTATGACCTGAAAACTAATGCCAGCAAATTGAGCATATCTCACCTTGTTTTTTCCACTAAACATTCCACGTTGAAGGCTGGCCACAATGTTATAACATGTAACATTAATCCAGAGGGTTTTAGCATATTTCTCATGCTAAAATTAAAACAAAAGAATAGCAGAGATTGCATGCTACTTTTGCAGTCAAGTACAACAGATATACTCTAAAAGCAAGCGTTGGATACACACCTGTGAATGAAGTCTCACATTGAATAATAATGAAAAGAGTGAACGATTAATATAACATAACTGGGCCAAACTCATAGGTTTAGGCTTTAGGGTTAAGTGGTGTCCCTATGGTTCTTCCCCAACAAGAAGCCAGGCAAGAATAATATCTAAACCATATTGAAGCCAAAAATAAACAAAATAAAGATAAAGACGAGTGTTTCCCATTTTCTATTTATTTTTCTCTTTCAATTTCATTCTATGCACTTCCTTACCAGAGTGTTGTTTAAATAGAACCTGAGGAGCTACAAATTGATGCAAACAAATTCTATAGACCATCCATCATCTCTAAATTTTGATTGAATGTGAAATTATGTCAATGGTGGGTGAAGAATACTGGATACCACATTCTCACAACATTGATCAACACTTACATATTGGAAAATTAAACAGGCACCTAGTGGGTTTTGAACCCCCAACCATACCCTCCAGTCCACCCATTCTTATGGGAGAAAGAAGTGGCATTTAAGTTAGAGCTCAATGGCTACAAGCAACGTAAATGAACAATGAACATAAAAACCTATTATTAGAAGAATTCGATTGTATTTTCTCTTGAACTTTCACAAACATATTCAAATTCAAGAGGTACGGAATATGGACATCCTTGAGCATGGTATTGCACATATAGTGTTATGACTTTCTCACAGCCTATATATATGATATAAAGACTAAAGAGAAACGGCACAGCCTATTCTGAATAAATTATAACAGGGATAAAAAAAAAAAAAAAGGACTGTGGGTTGGTTCGAACTGAACATATTGTTATATTGCTATTTTCATATAGTCTAGGAAATCCAATTCAAAGAAAAGTAGGTCCTAAAAGACTAAAACTCATAAGCTAGAAACCCAAAATCAAAGCATATGAACTCAAACTAGAGAAAAATATAAACAGAAATAGTACAGCGAACTTACATGACTGCTCCAATCACCAGCGGAAAAGAGAGGAACCTGCTTCGACCGAACATTTTTTTTTTTTTTCAATTGAAGAGCTCTCTCGATTTGCTTGCGATTTGTGCGCTTTTCAGGTTCTGGGTGTTCTCAAGGGTTTTAGACTTTAGTTCTAGATCGATTATAGTTTTGGATCTTGAAAAAAAAAAAATTAAGCTCAATATGAAAATAATCATGCGAAAAGGCCCATTGAGTAGATGGGGATGTAAACTGGTCAAGTGAAGCTCAGTCCAATTGCTTGTGCTTGGGCTTATGCTTGGGCCTAATATTGAGTCAATACAGTCTCAAAACTTGGGTTAGTAATTGCTTTGCTAGTATGTTATTAAAAAATAATAAAAAAAAGTTTGAGTGTTGTTAGTCAGTGCTAGACTAGTACGTAACATTATTGCCAAAACAAACACAAACTCTAGCTGAACAACTTCGTCAACCTCCTTTTCTTTATGGACTCAAAGTCCAAGTTTTCCAAATCAACTCCTGGACTATGCTTCACCAAGTACCTCTTCAGCAGTTCAAAGCCTTTGCAGTACTAGCTGAACAAAACAATATTGTATTCTTCAGTGAGCTGGAACGGTTGGATGGCCTTGGCAGCCACAGTCTTGATCTTCTGATTGGCCAACTGGAGCCGCTTGTCCTTCTACACCGTTAATAACTTCTTGGTTAGAGCTTTAACTTTCTCCTTCCACAAAATGCAACCACTTTACGAACAATAACGGAAAACATCAAGTCTTCACTAAAGCCTCATCGTCAAACAACAAATGGCGCGGCCAAGGTAATATAAACACTTTAGCGTTAAAATTTAATTGATAAAACGAAACTGTGCAATCAATAGATGATAAAAATTCTTCACACAAGAATATAAATCTTGGAAGAATAACATCATCCAAATATCAAAATTCTTTAAGCTACAAAATAATGATGAAGGGATCCAAAGAGGACACTAAAACCTCACACATGTTATCCAAAGAAATCAGCTCACTTTCAAGCTATGATCCCTTGAACATCCAAAAAGACCTTCAAAAGGTAGATACTAAGAGGTCGTCATAGAAATACTAACATTCTTGAAGAAGAAAGTAGTTGAAGATAGAGAAGCCTAAATCTAAACAAGTCAAGAATATTCCCTTAGCCTGACTAGCATAAAGCAAAATCAGACTTGGGAATGGGAGGCAACTGATGAGTCCAGAAAATCATTAAGGTCATCCATTAGGCCATCAAAGATAACTGCTCAATACATTCAATAACGACTATTAAATGTCTTAAACTCTCATCAAGACAAAGAACATTACAATCAAGGTAATAATCACCCTAATTTATGCACAACAGCTACCTAAGTCACCTATAAAAGGGACAATCTGTCTCATTAGCTAAGGTATGTAAAAAATCACTACAAAATACAATCTATATATGAAAGATATGGGATGATACTAACTTGAGCATCGGAGGCTCCCCCACTAGGAACAATCCGGTGATCTCTTCGATCAACTCTCTTTATCTTGCAAGTTCTACAAAATTGTCTAAAACTCTGGACTGGATGAGTGATCCAACTGATGATTTTGGTATCATCAATTTGGTGCCGTCTATGGGGAGAGGATTTGCCATTAAGCTCTTCCTGCAACAAAGGGTTACTCTTTTCATTTTGGAGTAATGGACGCTAAAGCGCAGTACCAAATAACCCAAAATATCACTCCAATCAAGGAATCCTCCCATCTGAATCTCTAATACACTACTAGAGCACCTTCATTGTTTTGCTGGTAAAGGACAAACGTAAAGAAAAAACCCCTTCTCACAAGTGGGTGTTAAATATTGGATGCATTCCATGGGCTAAACCCACTAATCCATCCATTGAGTATAATTGTTCAGGTACGTTTGCCGACTTGATTCTCCCTATATAATATTTCTATTTGGTAGAATTACGTTTTGCCTAAAATCTTGAAGTCTTACCTCTTAGGTGACTCCAAATAAGGCGTAAACAATTTTCGTAAACAATTACATTAGTTATCAGAACATGTATTTACAATTTGGTATTGCATAACTTAATTTTAGGCTAGTATTCTAGAAAATTTGCTTAAAAAGGAATAGTCCCAGTTAAGCAAAGCACCTATTAAAAAGGTCAACTATGGAGATAATGGATACATGCATAACAATTCAAATTCTTTTAGAAATTTACCATAATCGACACTACACCAAAAATAGTGAATAATTTCACAAGAATAGTGTAAATCTCATATTACTTGTTTCAAATAGTCACAGAAATCATAAGAGATATACTTATCCAAAAACACACTAAAAATACTAAAAGAAAGAGGAATAAAAAATTTGTGGCCAAAAATTAGCAAAATATTATGATCTTGAATCCAATTTATGGCCATTAGAAAGAGTTTTACTACCTTTCTAAATATAACAGACCATTTGTATCTTCAATTGATATACTTATAACATCCTAGTTGATGTTCATGCATTATGACTTTTTATATCACTATTTTTCTTTCCTAATACATCTTGTAAGATAAGGAAGATGGAAAGTGAAATATTATTGCTTTACCAAAAATAATACTCCGTAAATCTTAACTTTCGGCATTTGAGAAAAGTGAAACCGAAATTTATTATCTTAATAGAATTATAGTATGTCATAATTATGAGCATTAAAGAAGTGGATTCATATCTCATTTCCTTTTCAAGTTTGAGAACCCCAATTTCATAATAGAAATTATTCATACATCTTTTTAGAAATTTGATTTATATCTCAATAAAGCTCTTCAACAAAGAAAGGAAATAAATGTGTTTTCTACATTTAGTTCTGTAATAAAAATTATGTATCTAGTTAATGTTCCTTAGATGGTATTCACATTAAGTTCGTCATTTGAGGTAAATCGTTCAATTTACACTCAGTAGAAAATATGTGGACTGCAAAGAAATTATTACTCAACAGAGAAAGAAAAAGCAAAGCATAGCAGGTATGTCCATTACATTCTCTTGTCATGTTTCATTATCTACTAGTTACACAACGTAGTAGGGCCACTGTTATGTCCATGTATTACACTTTCTTTATGAATGCTTAACACTATCAATATTTTTGAAACAATGACGAATAAAATAAATTGCAAAAAAGCCCAGTTTTGAATGAATTAAAGGAATCAATCACTGGCAAATTTTATGACCTTGATATCCTAATTAAGGCTATCTATATCGCTACTTTTCTTTCCTAATGCATCTTGATAAGATTGGAAATAAGGAAGTCAAATATTATTGTGCAAGATAATATATCATAACTTTCGGCATTTAAGAAAAATGAAGCCGAAACTTTTTATTACCTTACCAAAATTATGATCTTCAATATAGGCATTAAAAATGGAATACCTTAATTGCTACAGCCTACACACTTCGAAGAAGATCAATGGCTAAGAAGTCATGATGATCTCTCTGAAATCTTTGTCATTAAAGCCAAATATAAGTCATATATTATGGCCTTAATATCCTAATTATGGCCATTAAAAAGGGTTTTATTACATTTTATACTATAACTAAAACAATCTGTTTGTGTCCTTTTATGTGTCAAATTAATGCTACACTAAAGAAGGAATATAAATGGTACACAACACAAGGATAATATCTTGGTTGATAACTTGTTGCAAAGCTGTATCATAGGGCCATCCCCCAAATTTATATTTGTATTTATTGATAACAATAGTAAAAGATGAAAGTATAGAAATAGAAAAAGTATATGCTCTACAGTTATGAACAAGTTATTAGTTCATCAACTGACTAATGACACATTGCTTTTCAAAAAAAAAAAAAAAAAATCCCAAAAGATTTAAAAGAAAGCTTAAGAAATAAAATGCATGAATGGCCTATTTGGCCTTGCATACATAATAATTTTCAAAGTGAATGCAAGGTGGGACTAGGGTTGAAAGACCCAAAGAATTACAAACTTCAGTTCTTATAGACAAGGTTTTCAGACCTGGACCAGACCGGGAGGTCGGACTGTGAAAATCGAGAACCGGATTGAAATCCGTTTTTTTAAGCATAGAGAATCGGGCATATGTGGCAATTTCGTGAACCCCTAAAACCAGGGTTGGACCACACGAACCAGTGGCAAGAACCGTACGATCCAACCCCTTAGCAATTTATTTATTTATTTAATAAAAACAACTTAACAAAATTTTATTCTACTTTGATAGGCCAAAACGTATTGACCCCTTATGATGAATTAATTAATTAATTAGCCAAGTTTAATTAATTAATCAAATTAACATGCAAACGCGTAGTAGCACAAACAAATCACCAATTAAACTAATTATGCAGCGAAAAATAAATTGACATGGTGATTTGTTTAAAAATGGGGAAAATCTACACGGCAAAAACTCCACAGGGTGATTTTAAGGCCACCACTCCCGAAATTCCACTATTATCACAACAAGCGATTACAAGTAAAGGAATCTAAATACCTTGTACCAACATACAGTTGAACCTTTACCCCAATACCCAATTGGACTTGTTCTGCAGTGACAATTTCTCCTTTTGATGCATGGTTCCCAGTACGTGACTAACCAACTGCGCGGATTCTAGTACATGACTTCAATCACCAACTAGAGAAAGTTGTTGGCTGCAAAGTTCTTCAATTCATCCCATGATTAAGATTAAGAAGATGTTTGGTCACAAAACCCTACAGTGTACAAACACAGTAACTTCTTCACAAGAACGATGAACTAGGGCAAAACTTCATTTCCGAATAGACTTTGCTCAATACTTGTGTACTCTTTGACGGCTCTTAAAATAATCATTTTATATGTCTAGGGCTAGGAGAAAAGAAGGCCCAAAGATACATTCACGGATCTCAAGAAAATCATATTAGAATTCTGAAATTCTTGAACCTCGACAGATAGGAGCTGTCGAGCAGGTGTCGAGCACACGGGCTGAGACAGCTTTCTTAAGCTCGATAGATGCAACTGTCGAGATTTAATAAATTTGCACTATTCAACTTGTTTCTTGGACAAACTTGAATAGCTTTAACACTTGATCTTGAAACCTTATTTCTTGAAGTATTAAAAACACCTAGATCTATCCAATTATAAGTAAAGTGCGTTTTATTAAAGGATTAGCAAATTACATAAAAGAATGACATATATTCTTAACAAGTGAAATACATATGTCCTAACAATCTTCCCCTTTGACAATCCGTGACAAGACCACAACAAACAAATGAGCAAATGAGAGAAGTCATAAATCACTCAACTCATATTCACTTGTTGAATACAATAAAATCTATCCTAACACAAACTCTTGAAAAACTTTGCAAGAAGAGAGTTTATGGCAAGTAGACTTTGACAACCTGTATTTTTGAAACACTTTAAACAAAACTCATCAAGACATCTTTATGTGAAATAGAAATAATAGATTGCATACAAGTAATAAGAAACATGTGCATAAAGAGAGAAAAGAAACAACACATGTAAGGGTAGGTGAAAGAAACATACATCAACATATAAAGAAAATAAGTACAATATATGTCAATAAATGGTCACAAGACCCAATGTACAAGAATAAATGTATCTAACATCCTCACTACATCCCTCATATCAACACTCCCCCTAACAAAATGGTCCTATACTAACTCTCCCCCTAAGAATGACTACTCTCATATAACCTAAAACTACTTCCCCTTTTTGTCATGAGTGACAAAGAGTAAAGTGTTAAGTAGACATCTCATCAGTAGAGCTAGCATCTCTATCATCATCATCATCACCATCATCATCATCATCCTCAGCCTCAGAATCAGAAGCCATTAGAGGAGGTGGAGGAGAAGCCTTAGAAGCGAAGCCACCCATACTCGCCTGTCGCCGTGCAATACGGCCAACACGAACGTTCACCTGATACAACTCAGTAAAGAGTGTATCAAGGCGAGCATCCATGCACTGTAGCTGTGCCATGAAGTATCTGAGTGACACATCGCCCATGGAAGAGGAGGGGGCGGATGTGGATGGAGCTGATCGGGATGGAGCCGAACGGGAGGAAGGAGCTATTGAATCTGACTGTCGTGACCTAAACTGCGCCTCATTATGTTTAACGGTAGCGGCGTCTATGGCACAAATATGAGTGAAATGGTCGGACACCTGAAAAGGGAAGAAAAAATGGTGTAAAATCTTCGTGATAGTGGAAGGAAAGATAAGCTTATCATGAGACGCCGAATCCTGATGAACATTTATAATGGAAAGAATAAAATGAGAAGGGAAGTCTATAGTAAGATGCTCAAGAAGGGATAACAAAAACCGAGCACAAGACTCTGTGATGGAGTTATAGTGATAGAGTGGGTGCAAAACAAAAGTCATCACCATGTTAAAAAATCTAGGACCTTTAGCAAAAGGCTTACATGGTGTAAACTGACGATCACTCCAATCAGAAGGGCGCTTGCAGAAAGCAGAGACGAGCTCATCCTTGGACATAATCCTCAAACGCTCATAACTAGGATAGTCAGGAAACTCTACCCTAGGAACCCGAAGCACATTCACAATAAGTTGCGGTGTGACAAGAAAGCGCGTACCTCGAACGCGAGTGAAGAAGTAAGGTACTGAATGATCGATTCCATGCATGTTGGAGCAAAACTCTTGTATAAGCATAGAAGGACAGGTGACCGGGACGTCACACAATGACTTCCATCCCCAATTATGAATGACATTGGGAAGGTCGGTGTCGATGAAGTTCGCCAGAATGATTTGGCGTTCAGAATGAATTCCTCGTCGAGAAAAGTTCTCCTAAAAGGCCTTTTGGGCATCCTTATCATGGAACCAAATATGTGATGGAGTATGATCAGATGAAGTCGATGCCCCAGAACGAAGAGGATTTCGGGACGGAGCAGACTTACGTTTAGGTGCCATAAACATGACTAACGTAAACGGAAGAGAGAGGGAGAGAGAGAGACAATCAGAAAAGTCCCAAGCAGTTCAAATATATCAAAATATATTGAAAAGAAAGGACGTATGCATGGGGAATGCATGAACATGTGACATGCAAAAGAGATTGCATCATGGGCTTAGCCCAATCCAATCCTACCAGCACACAATCAATTTGCACACATCTAAATGCATGATAATAGTGTTATAATGCTAATGTGATGCAATGCATGAGATTTTAAACTCATTTAAGCAAAAACCCATCCCAAAATTTCAATAATAACTCATCAATTTTGAAAAATCCTAAAATTTTTCAAAAATCCAAAATCTAGGTTTCAAAACATGAAATGCATGAAGAATAAAAGATTAGAAGCTTACCAAGTGAAGAAAATCTTGAAAAAGCTTGAAGAAACCTTAAGGAAAGGATTTGGAGTGAGTGAGAGTGATTTGGGAGGTGAAGGAACACAGCTATCGAGAGAGAGATCCAGAGAAATGAGAACCAGATTGCACAGAACGTATATAAAGAGGATCAGTAAAGCTCGACAGATGGAGGTGTCGAGAATGTGTCGAGGAGCAAACCACCAGATACAAGAATAGAAGCTCAATCGATCGACCTAGCTGTTGAGAAGCTATCGAAAGGCCAGGAACTTTCTCGATCGATCCACCAGGTGTCGAGAAGCTGTCAAGATTGCGATAAGAAAAAGCTTAAGAAGCTCGACAGATAGCTAGGTGTCGAGGAGCTGTCGAGCTAGCTTTTAAAAACAGTTTTTCGAAAAGAGAAAAACACAAACATGAATGCAATCCAACATGCAACTCAACCAATGATCCAATCATCATATTAAGCTCTTAAAATCATCTATCTACAATAATTTTAAGCACATGGATCCCACACACACACACACACACTAAACAAGTCTAACTAATTTTATATTTCAAAAACAAGTCAAGACATTTTAGTGAGCATATATTAACACATGTAAACCTTGTGATGACTAAATCACATTGTACCTGCACATGTATCAAGAGTAGTAAAGAATATTGTGTGTTGTGTGTGAAAAACATCGCAAGATTGCATATGTGTGAACTTGTTATGACGATTTGAGATATGAGAAAATCACTTTAACTCACACACAATCATAACTGTTTGATGGGGACTATCACCTGTGAGATACATCCTATAACTCCCACATCTCCTAGAATACACGCTTGCAATCATATTTAAAGCATTTTTATTCTTTTTGCTTTTTATTTTTCTTGCATATTTTTCCTTTTAATAAGCATATCATGCATTGGCATATAAGTGATAGAAAAGAAATATCCAATGATATTTGACATTCCAATTTTACTATGCTGAAGCATACAAATGTCATTGACATTGCACTTTTGCTATGCCGAAGCATATAGATGTCATTTCATGATTGGCGGGCAACAGTGTTGAGATGGTTATTTATACCTTTCTCTTAGGATTTTCTAGTCTTTCCCATCAAAAAGAGTGATACAAGTGTTAAGTACAAGAGATTACTTAATCTTACGCATCATAAACAAGAGCCACAAAACTCACTTGCTTAGTTGTGCATATAGATGCTTATCTAAGTTACAAAAGATACAAAGTTTAGAAAATTTTGTTTCAATGGCCATCCTAAGTACACAAGTACCAATGTACACATAACACACATTATTTTTGTATTTTTTCGATTTTTCAATTTTTTTTTAATATCAAAAACAAATAAAACTGAAAATGAACAAACAAAAGCATGTTAAATAAAGCAAAGCAAAAACTAGACTAACTCAAAACAGTAAAGCAAAACACACAAGTTATGTAAAAACAAAAACACAAAGAGAGAGAAGAAAGTGATAGAATCACTTGGAACCCTTTTCCTTCCACGCCTTGGAAGAACCTTTCCTTTGATTAAACTCTTGAACCGGCGGTGAGGGGGAAGAATTGAAACCCGTTCAAGTTCGAAAGGAACATAAAGGCTTTGAGAAGATCTCCAAGATGAGCAAGAAAGGATTGAAGTTGATTCTGGCTTCCAGATGCTATCATGCCCTTGCTCTGTTGAATGACTAACCACTTATAGCAATTTGGTAGAGTATGACCGGAAACTCCACAATGATGACAGAAATGCTACTTCTTCTATTTAGGATTTTGAGAGTTAGCCTTCTTAGCCCTAGGGTTTTTAACATCTTTCTTATCCTGCTTAAGGGGTGCTCATAAGATAGATTTACCCTTGTCTAAGTTTTCACTAGCTAATTCATTTTTAACAACATTGTTCTCAATTTCAACATTATTGGCAGGAGGAACAAAAACAGTAGTACTAGTAGAAGCAATATTAGAGGAAGAAAGACCATACCCTAAACCTGTTCGATCTGAAGCAAAGTTCTGAATGCTGAGTATCTCGTCAAGTTTCGCACTTGAAGTCTTCTCCAATTGAGCTCTAACTTGAAATAGCTCCGCTTCAAGCTATTTGATCTTCTCAGCCAAGAAATTATTCTCAAACCTCAGTGCACCAATTGTCTGATTAGCTTCATCAAACTTTGTGGAAAGCTCTTCACACTCAAGCTCCACATCACTAAGCTTCTTTGTGGTCAACCTATATAATTTCTCATGCTTTTCTGAGACCTTGTACAACTTTACATAGGCTATGTGGATGTCATCTTGTTCATCCATCTTCTCAAACTTGGACTCCACCAATTCCTCTTCTTCATCCACATCTTCAACAATCCCCTCAGTAAGATTGACAGTGGCAGTAAAGGCATTCAAGATTCCGTCATCCTCATTGTCGGAATCATCCTCAAGTTCAGTGTTACTCAAAGTAGTAGCAAATGCCTTACTCTTCCAAATGCTCTTGAGATTTGTGAGACACTCTTGCTTCATGTGACTAAAGCCTTGACACCCAAAGCACTTAGGTCCTGCGAGAATAGTGTACTGACCGCCATCCCTAGCATCCTTCTTCCTTTTATCTTGACTCTTGTGTTGAGAAGAATTGGATTGCCTATGGTCCTTGTCGAAGCCCTTCCCATTGGCATTCTTCATAAACTTCTTGAATTGCCTTGTAATGTAGGACTTCATCTTAGAATCCTCATCATCTAAAGACTCATCAGTATCACTGCTCTTGGCTTTCAAAGTCATGCTTTTGCCTTTACTCGACTTGCCAATTCTTATTAACCCTAGCTCATAGGTCTACAAGTTTCCAACCAGCTCAGTCAAAGGAATCTTGTCAATATCCTTTGATTCCTCGATTACCGTAATCTTGGTATGAAATCTCTCCGGTAGAGATCTAAGCACTTTTCTCAGAATTATGGGTTCAGGAATGGTTTCCCCAAGATTGAAGGCTGAGGTTACTATGTCTTTAAGCTTGGCATAGAACTCAACAAACAACTTATCCTCCTCCATCTTTATCTCTTCAAAACTTGTAATGAGCCTCCAATCTCTACAGCTTGCCACACCTTCTTATCTAAAGACTACAAGAAAGCTCTCATGCATACTTTCCAGTATGCATAGTTAGTGCCATCAAATAAAAGAGGTATAATTAATGACTGTCCTCTATCCATGACAAACAGTGGTCAATGGAACAACATAGCAAAGATTACACCTAATCAGAGTGTGCTTGCTCTGATACCACTTAATAGGCTAAAACGTATTGAACCCTTGTGATGAATTAATTAGCCAAGTTTAATTAATTAATCAAATTAACATGCAAACGCATGGTAGCACAAACAAATCATCGATTAAACTAATTATGCAGCGGAAAATAAATTGACATGGTGATTTGTTTATGAATGAGGAAAACCTATACGGTAAAAACCCCACCGGGTGATTTTAAGGTTACCACTCCTGAAATTCCACTATTATCACAACAAGCGGTTACAAGTAAAGGAATCCCAGTACCTTATTCCCACATACAGTTGAACCCTTACCCCAATACCCAATTAAACTTGTTCTGTAATGACAATTTCTCATTTTGATGCACGGCTCCCATTACGTGACTAACCAATTGCACAGATCCTAATAAGAGAATTCAATCACCAACTAGAGAAAGTTATTGGCTACAAAGTTCTTCAGTTCATCCCACGATAAAGATTAAGAAGATGCTTGGTCACAAAACCCTACGGTGTACAAACATAGCAACTTCTTAACAAGAATGATGAACTAGGGCAAAACTTCGTCTCCAGTCACAATTTGCTTGAACAGACTTTGCTCAATCCTTGTGCAACTTGAGTACTCTTTGACGGCCTTTAAAATAATCCTTTTATATGTCTAAATTTAGGAGAAAAGAAGGCCCAAAGACACATTCACGGATTTCAAGAAAATCATATCAGAATTCTGAAATTCTTAAATCTCGACAGATAAGAGCTGTCGAACAGGTGTCAAGCACATGGGCTGAGACAACTTTCTTAAGCTCGATAGATGCAGCTGTCGATCCAGCTGTCGAGTTTTAATGAATTTGCACTATTCAACTTGTTTTTTGGACAGACTTGAATGACTTTAACACTTGATCTTAAAACCTTATTTCTTGAAGTATTAAAAACACCTAGATCTACCAAATTACAAGTAAAGTGTGTTTTGTCAAAGGATTAGCCAATTACATTAAAAGAATGACATATGTTCTTAACAAGTGAAACACATATGTCCTAACATAATTAAATTATCCATCTCTTACAAAGAATAAAAAAAATTATAATTAAAATCCTTCAAAGACATTCAACTTTACTTCAAAAATTAATCATAAATTTTAATGCTTTCATGATTATTATTTTATTTTATTAACTTTCTTATTTAATTATTAAATATATGCTTAAAAGTCATTAAATTTCCCTCACATATATAGATATATTAGTCAATTTTGCTAGTTTTATAAATTTAATATCTATATTTAGGCTTTAATTAATTATTAAATTAATTATGACGTCATCACGGTTCGACCTCAAAAACCTTGAACCTCTCCCTTTTACGGTTCACTAAACGGTCCGGGTCTGAAAACCTTGCTTATAGAAACACTGCAATAGTTAAGCAAAAATCATTTTCAAAATATTATGAAATTTTGTACCTTGAAATGGTCCATGAAAGAACAAACAAAATCTACTATTCAAACTTCTCCATGTATAAATATTTGTTGCTTTGACTTTGAGAATGGAGAATTTAAATGGTTTGAGCATTCAAAGGGAAAAATGTGGGACTCTCACTGTGTCACAATCCACATGTATGATTCAATAGAAGCGGCTATGCAGGTACAATGTTTTTATTTTATACTCGCACTAGTGACATCACCAGAGTAAATACTTACTTACATATATGATATACGAGCAGGGCTTACTGTCTCTAAATACTAAATAGTATCAAATTATTTCCATGTGATTCCATTAGACGAAAATTAGTTAAGGACCATATGAATGCTCCTTAAAGCAATCAGCCAAATGTATATTTTGACCCGAATGACATGTACTCTATATTAAGCTCATCATTTGAGAACAATCGAAATTATTAATTTGTTAGTATTTTTTGGAGCAAAATGAGCCTAGTAAAGCTTGACAAAATGGATCAACAAAAAGCTCAATATAAAAACAATCATCCAGCAAAAAAAAGATCATGGCGTAGGCACCACAACCATTAAGAATGTCGCAAAGGTTTTCTTGCCAAGTTAGGTCCCTACTCCTCTCATTTATATTATAGCATTACTTGCTTAGAAAAGAGAAAAATCTAAAATTATTTCAAACCACACTATGGGGGAAAGATATTAGATATCTTACCCTCCTTTTAACGCCATATTTAAGGGTCAGTTATGCAACACTCAATATTGCCCCACCATAATTGCTATTGTTTAAATAATTTATATGTTAAGGGCCAAGAGTTGGACAATCGTATGCTATGTGGTTAAACATTTGTTGACAGATTTCATAGTCAACCAATGAAGGAAACATTTTTCATAAAAAGAAAGCAAATAAGATGATAGATTGTTATATATGGTTAAGTGGATATATTTTATCATGTAAACCGAATTGGTAGGCTATTCCTACAAAAAAGGACTTGGCAACCAATATGCACGTCATTCAGGCTGGAATACCAGAATTTATTCCCTTATTTGTGTGCATTGATGTACTTTCATGAATTATATACAGCATATCATGACCTTCTTTTATCATTTCCTAAGGTTGCCATCCTTGTAAGTATATGTTATGCTATATAATTGACGAAGGTAAAATAAGACACAAGTTTCTCATAAATGGCCTATATGTCATTTACTAGTATCCACCTCGGCTTGAGGTGTCAATATATACCTATATATTATCTGTAGATTTTCTTTTGAATGAAATTTAGAAACATAAAAATTGATTATGGAATTTCATATCTTGAAAATATCACACCTAAAGATGATGGTATTTTCCAAATTTATTTCTTCAAAATTGAATTACTATCACCCTGCACTATGAAATAATTTATCCAGCTAATTATTTCTTTCATTCTATTGAATTATTTTGAAGAGTAGCAGTGCCTTTTTGTGACCACTCTA
This sequence comes from Quercus gilva, assembly GCA_023621385.1. NCBI lineage: Eukaryota > Viridiplantae > Streptophyta > Magnoliopsida > Fagales > Fagaceae > Quercus > Quercus gilva. The sequence goes on from CM042478.1 coordinate 15,073,200, forward strand.
TAAGTTTATACATAATGTTCTATCATAAACATACTGCTTCATCTCTATTTTTACACATTCATAGGCATTGGTCTATAAGTTTCTAAATTTTGTTCTAATAATTAGACATGAAATTTTATGAAGGTTTCATTTGGGACTAAGATTAAGCCCAAAGGAACAAACATACAGGTACAAACCATGACGGTCCATTCTTTTGGTCATCATCCAACAATGAGAATTGCACTTTCATGTTTGAACGGGGGCAATAATGTGGTCTAGTCACCTACAAAAGAATGAAGCAAAAAAGATCTAAGCCTTAAACATGAATGAAATAGTATGTTAAGCTTAACAAAAGAGATCTTAAAACTTGTCAAAAGGACTACAACAATGAAAAGATCGAGGTACGTACACAATAGTATCCTGATTTAAGGTCTCTTGTCAAGGTAACTCATTTATTTCTTTCTCTTTAATTAGCCATGCCAAATATTATCTTATTAGAATTAAGTGCATATCAAGCTTGCATGATCATTACAAGTATGCATATATGGAAGATGTTGAAAATATTTCAATAAAATTGCTAGATGATTGTGTTCATAGTATAGACATGAGTTTAAGTCTCAAAAAATTTCCGTTATCTCCGCTAACACACAAAAATATTTTTAAATTGCTCTAAAAACTATATATGGTGCAAGCACCTAACAAAGATCAATTTAAAGAAGTATATAGTCAATTAGCTTCAATTTAATATATCATAGAATACTTCTCTATAATTCATATAGAATGCACTTCATCAAAAGATATCTATTATAATACAATATGCAATTTACCTATTTGGATATTATTATTTCTAACAAAATGCAGCAAGTATTATTGAGGCCAGTGATAAAATTCCCTAATCTAAGAGATGTAAATCACATGACTGAGGCCAGTGATAAGATTCCCTAATCTAAGGGATGTAAATCACATGACGAGGCCAAGTGATAAAATTCTCTAATCTAAGGGATGTAAATCACTGACGAAGCCAAGTGATAAAATTCCTTAAATTGATGTAAATCACCTAAAAATGGCTAACTGATAAAATTCCTTAAATGGATGTAAATCACTGACAAAGTCAAGTGATAAAATTCCTTAAATGGATGTAAATCACCTAAAAATGGCTAAGTGATAAAATTCCTTAAATGGATGTAAATCACCAACAAAGGCGAGTGATAAAATTCCTTAAAATTCCTTAAATGGATGTAAATCACTGACGAAGCCAAGTGATAAAATTCCTTAAAGAGATGTATATCACTTAAAAATAGCTAAGTGATAAAATTCCTTAAATAGATGTAAATCTCCTGAAAAGACAAGCTAAGTGTTATGACCCCTAAAAGTATATGGATCACTTCGACGAGGCTAAGGGAGGTAGACCATATGGCAAAGGTCAAACAAAAAACAAAAAGTTCATGTAGCAATTAATGGAAGACGATCATCATAGCCTGAGCAACTTCGTCAGCCTCCTTTTCTTTATGGACTCAAAGTCCAAGTTCTCCAAATCAACCCCCAGACCATGCCTCACGGAGTACCTCCTCAGCAGTTCAAAGCCTTTGCAGTACTAGCTGAACAAAACAATATTGTATTCTTCAGTGAGCTAGAACGCTTGGATGGCCTTGGCAGCCATGGTCTTGATCTTCCGATGGCCAATTAGAGCCGCTCGTCCTTCTACACCGTTAATAATTTCTTGTTTAGAGCTTTAACTTTCTCCTTCCACAAAACACAATCACTTTATGAACAACAATGGAAAACATTAAGTCTTCCCTAAAGCCTCATCGTCAAAACAACAAATGGCGTGGCCAAGGTAATATAAACACTTTAGCATTAAATTTTAATTGATAGAATGAAATTGTGCAATCATCGGATGATAAAAATTCTTCACACAAGAATATAAATCTTGGAAGAATAACATCATCCAAATATCAAAATTCTTCAAGCTACAAAATAATGATGAAGGGATCCAAACAGGACACTAAAACCTCACACATGTCATCCTAAGAAATCAGCTCACTTTCAAGCTATGATCCCTCAAAAATCCAAAAAGACCTTCAAAATTTAGATACTAAGAGGTCGTCATAGAAATACTAACATTCTTGAAGAAGAAAGTAGTTGAAGATAAAGAAGCCTAAATCTAAACAAGTCAAGAATATTCCCTAAGCCTGACTAGCATAAAGCAAAATCAGACTTGGGAATGGGGGGCAATTGATGAGTGCAGAAAAATCATTAAGGTCATCTATTAATATGGACGACCTTGCATCATTAGTAGGCCATCAAAGACAGCCGCTCAATACATTCAATAATGACCATCAAATGTCTTAAACTCTTATTAAGACAAAGAACGTTACAATTAAGGTAATAATCACCCTAATTTGTGTATAACAACTACCTAAGTCGCCTATAAAAGGGACAATCTATCTCACTGGCTAAGGTACGTAAAAAACCACTACAAAACACTATCTATATATGAAAGATATGAGATGATACTAACTTAAGCATTGGAGGCTCCCCCACCGAGAATAATTTGGTGGTCTCTTCAATCAACTCTCTTTATCTTGCAGGTCCTACAAGATTGTCTAAAGCTCCAGATTGGATGAGTGATCCAACTGACGATTTTGGCATCATCAAAAATCATTTTTATTAGGCAGTGGCAAGGTGCTTAAGAATGCATCATGTGATCACAAAGCTTTAGCCTTTGATGCAATGTTAGAAACTCCCAATATATGATAAAGTTTGGGTTCCAGTTATCTCAACTGGTAAAATCTCTGATAGTTGAATAAGAGATCGCTGCCTACACCAAAAACATATTGGTGTCTTGGTCTGATGATAACTCTTCTGATGATAAAGAATTATCATCATAAGCGAACGTCATAGGTTAAAACTTCTGCTTCTTCTTCTTCCTTTTTTTTTTTTTTTTTAAATTCAATATATGAAAAGTGACCTTTAAATGGCCTCGTTTGTATGCATCACATTATACCATCTGAATTTAGTTCACTTAAAAATTCAAAATACGACCCATTGTTTTACCAGAAAGGTTTTTCTGGATTTGGGAAATACTTGTCATGATAGCATCATTTTTAGCCGCTTTCCCTCAATTTAGCATGTTCTGAATAACATATATGGTATATTAGGAGTAATAAATTATACATTAGAAAGAGCCCTTGCGTTTGACATTTATGTCGGCGTGGCGCACACAGCCAAGTTTCAATTTGCTACTAACAGTTTAAAGCATTTTACTAGAACTGGGTTGGTTTTTTTTTTTTTTTTTTTTTTGGTAATTAGAACTGGGTTGGTGGGTATGATAATATGAGTATATCCTCCTCAACATCAGCTTACGCGGCATTAATACCGTATCAACGTTTCACATGTCCATCAAGTTTATTGCCACCATTAGCCTTAGTTTGTTGCACTTTCTATTAATATTTATTATTATTATTATTAAGGTATACTATATGATGATTGTTCTTTATTACAAAGTTAAGGTATTGTAATTAGTCTTTATTATCATGCCAAGACAATAATTGATTATTGGTGTAGACTAAGATGAATCTTAGATTTCTTATTTAAGAATAAGAGACTTCACCAGCAGAGCTAATAAGAGCCCATCAAATTAACATGACTAAAATCTTTATATGATACTTTTATAAAATACAGTAACATATGTATATACCAATGTGTGTGTGATACTGAGACACACATTAGAAAGAGCCCTTGCATTTGACATTTATGTCGGCGTGGGCGCACACACCCAAGTTTCAATTTGCTACAACAGTTTAAAGCATTTTACTAGAACTGGGTTGGTGGGTATGATAATATGAGTATATCCTCTTCAACATCAGCTTACGCGGCATTAATACCATATCAACGTTTCACATGTCCATGAAGTTTATTGCCACCATTAGCCTTAGTTTGTTGCACTTTCTATTAATGATTATTATTATTATTATTAAGGTATACTATATGATGATTGTTCTTTATCATCAAGTTAAGGTACTGTAATTAGTCTTTATTATCATGCCAAGATAATAATTTATTATTAGTGTAGACTAAGATGAACCTTAGATTTCTTATTTAAGAATAAGAGATTTTACCAGCGGAGCTAATAAGAGCCTATCAAATTGACATGACTAAAATCTTTATATGATACTTTTATAAAACAACATATGTATATACCAATGTGTGTGTGTGATACTGATATATTGTAGATAACAATTATATATGCCAACCCAGGTTGCTCACTCATTTTTTTTAATTATATAAAAAAATAATTATAATACACACACACATATATATATATATATATATATAATCTATTTCTATGTCGGTATATAGATTTGTAATAAATTTTGTCTCCTTTAAAATCAATTTTTGGCTCCACCACTGCATATAATCGTTGACTTTAATATGCCTAAAACAAGATGTACTTGATGTCTTTCTCCTATACTTATTATTGAGATATAAGACAATGAACAAGGACCACAAATTTTGAGTGTGCAAAGATAGTCAAAAGCTAGTGGGCTAGATAGTTAATTAGCAAGGGTCCATAAATGGGATAGTCCGAAATCTGCATTCTCCTCAGCTTTTCTAGAAGGGAATTTTCGTGAAAGAAGGTTCCCATGACAATATAATCAACACGCAAAAATTGCAGAAAAAGAGCACCAGAAGTAGAACTATATATAGCTTTAAATTCTGAATCTCAAACTAGAATTCACGCTAATAATAGCAGGCCTTTCAAAGGTGTTCCTTTATTTGCAGGATTTGCATGCCTCAGTATCACTCACAATCTTAAAAGGTTGCAATCAATTTTATGTTTTATTACTCAACTGTCAACCAATATCAACCACCAGTAGCTTTAAGTTTTATCTCATCTTCCCCAACTGAACTCATACGAGTTGTTGTTTATATTGAATTCTGAATATAAGAACAAGAGGCTAGTAATAGACTAGCATTAAATCCACAAACAGTTCCGCTAAACTCAATAACTTTTTCTTCTTTCAGTTTCTTATTTGGTGATTCATGTTTGCGTGTAATAAAGCAAAAAACAGTTGAATCGGCAGTTAGCTATAGGCGTTGGCAGACCCTGGTAATTAAGGTTGGCTTTACATCATTACATGTTACAAAAAAATGGGTTGGAAATTCGGTTGCCCTTCTCGAATTAACAATTTCAGCTCGAATGGATTTGAATGGCCGGGGGGGTGGGTTAATCCTATGATAACTACTACTTCTATTTTTTCAAGAATTTTGTACTTCATTGATAGTATTATTTAATTCTTTTCATGTAGAGAACCCAAGCTCAAAATGTTTGTCCATTCATCCTAATTTAACTAATAAAAAATCTTAAAGATTGCGGTCCATTTATAGCCAGCATTATAATGTTGAAGATTACAAATCCTGATTTTTGGACCCAAGGTAATTTAGGAAGGAGAAAGGAAAATGAAAAATTGCATTTTGTTATTATTATTTTTTTATACATGGTAGGTTACAGAGGAGAATTTGGATTCAAATCTTGAATATCTTCTTTTAGAAATATGAAGAAGTATTAATTTTTTTATACCAAAAATTTTTTTTATTAATTGACCTAAAAAAGTCATTGGTGAATTGAAAACCAAAGTTGAGGTATGTAGACTTTGTTATATAATATTATACCTAAACCTATAAATGCTTATTCTAAATCCCTAATTCTTATAATCATTAACCTTTGACAAACAATTGTTCGTAACATGTCAACAGGGTTTTTATTTTTTATTTTTTTGGTTGAAAAAAAAGGTAGAAATTTTAGTGCCAAGAAATCTGTATGAATAGCAGCAGGGGTGACGTCCCTGCTCTGAAAACTTGCAAACAAACCAATAACATACATGTCAACAATATTAAAGCAAAAGTTACATAATAATAGGGCATATATATATATTATAATCCAATAACATCCCGACTCGCAAGAAAGAAACAGTTAGGAATGAGAAAATCACTCATCCAAAAGGAGAGAATGTCATATTATTAGTAGTGATTATTAGCATCACATAAACTGTACAAGTAGTACATAATTAATTTTCATGGATCATGGCTTTTCCTTCTGGGTATAGATATAATCGAGATGGGCAGCCAGGGTCCTCCTCTCTAAGCACTCATCCTCTGAAAGTCCATGCATGTGACAGCTCTCAATCAATGCTTCAAGACTATTACGTGCCGCCACACCCTATTAAGAAAAAAAAAAAAAAAATACAGAGCACCCATGAATCAAAACTCGTAAAACCCAATACAAATTCTATTTAAGAGACTCATAATGTGAGAAACACGTAAACAAATTGGACCAACCTCATGTTGGGATGTGGTTTCATCTATGTTCGATTTTGGGTCTGGACGAGCAGCATTGGTGAGAGTCGTGGAGCAGAGAACTAGGGATAACATAAACAGGGTAGCGAAAATCTTGGCCATCTTTGGCTTTCGATAAGAGTGTAGAATGTGGAAAATGTATGGCTTTCAATAGAATGTGACTTTGGGAGGGACAAGGAGAATAGAGGGCGTGATACTGAATTTATAGAAGAGATTGGAGGAAGCCCAAGATAGGTAGTGTGTGAACTTGTGGAAGGAGAGGGAGACTTTTTTTTTTAATTTTTTTTTTTAACAATATAGCAGAATAGTAGGGGCCAAAAACTCTAATTTTATATAAGATACGAATATAGTAATATACTTCCTTCTGGAAGAAAAAGAAGATGCGGGTTATACTTCAATTAAGGGAGAAAAGTCAAAGACTTAAGGGTGACCACAGATATTTAACAGGAAAACAAACTCAGAAATTTTTGGCTGAAGTCCCTCGTCGATAACGCTAGGAATTTGCTTTGTTTGCCTAATAAAAATATGGGATGAACTGTACGTAACCAATTACCAGCTGATTGATATCTCTAAGAGGTTATTTGGAATTTTGGACAAAAAATAGTAAAAATTTAATATGTGTATTAAGAATATAGAGAATATATAATTCAACTGTGTTATTTTTAAAATATTAGGCTGGCAAAAATTTATTAAGTGATGCAACATTAAAAATGAGTTCTAAATAAAACTTGATTTTAATCTTCTTTATGTAAATATACTCATTCCATAGGAGTGGGTTAGACAAATTTGAACTCACCTCTTCGAGGAAGCCAAAGGTTCAACTAGGCTAAAAAAACCTTTATTCTTCATATAATTGAATAAGTGAAAATGACTCATTTCATGTATATTATAGAAGTGAAACCTTGACCATATTATTTGGGGTTCAAGTGATAGTCTGGTGATTTGTCTGTGTATTTGAATTCTACTTCCCCTACTCTACTATCTACCTATCTTATAAAAATTTCATTGTGCATTTTTTTTAAAGATGGTACCTAGTGCACTTTTAGGAAATTGATTAAGTGAAAATGGTGTGTACTTTCTGTGCAAGCATGAAATTTCCACACTTAGTAAATGATATTGCTAATGTAAAGCAATTAAAACTAGTGGTAAATGACATATTAGAATTGAGTGCAATATCTAGGGTATTGCATCAGTGCAATTACCCCTCTCAATCGCAAACATTTTTATCATTTTTACTTTAAAAAAAAAAAAATTGGGTAAATATGATAGGATTTTGAAAATTTATGGGGTATGTTCACCGTCTAGTCAATATGAGATTTGAATCAAAATCCTATATTCGAAAATAAAAAGTTTAGTTAATTGAAAACTCATTCTGTTCTTAATATAAATAAATAAATAACACTCACTCTGATAATTTTTCAACCCTTAACCATAATAATGGGGTGACTATAGTCTTGACTTTATTCAATTCTCTGTTCAAAAGCAAAATTACTAACTTTATTTCCTTGTGTACTAGTAAAATTAGTCTCCTCTAAAATAAAAAAAAAGAAGTAGTAAAGTTAGTCAGCACTAGAAGGTTTCATAGCCAGAATGGGAGGAATCCTCCGCAATTACATGCTGTGATGAAGTTGCTAAAACAGAATAAAACAATTTTAATTCATAAGGTGGTAGAATAAAACAATTTATAAAGAAAATCCAATAAAACCTTCTATGTTTACATCATATATACTTTAAATGTTTGAATAGGTTGTGAGATTTAGTTAACTCAACTAGTAAAATCTCTTACCGTCGAATAAAAAATCTGAAATTCGATCACCGCCTACACCAAAAAAATCAATTGGTGTCTTGGTCTGATAATAAAAAATAATTATTAGAAGCATGTCATAAGTTGAAACTATCTCAAAAAAGAAAAACTGTTACTTTCATATGTTTGTGGTATAATTTGCCAGCCTCCTTAAAAGCTATCATGGCTTTTGAGTGAAGTGTGTAATGTGTTTTTGTGTTAGAACCCTATTCTCTCCCCTTATGAGTGTGTGTTTCTAAAAGAAAACAATTATTACTTTTATATACAAACATAATCATAATAAATTTATATTGATAACTACCATAATTAACTAATTCTAAATTTAGGGATGGGGGAAACAGATTGGGAAGATCAAATTTTGTTGAATTTTCTGGTGCATTGTATTTTGCATGGGTAATTGACTAGTAAAACATATAGAACCAAATACATTTGATGCCTCATAATTTTGATGCATTTCTGGTGCATTGTATCGCATTAACTTTTGATGCCTCACAATTTTACGCCTTGTTACTAACTGTTTGGGTTATTTTGTTTAACTATATAAAAGCACAATTTTATTAAATTCATATTAATAATTATCATAATTATTTAATTTAATATTAAAAAAACCATATTTTATTGAATATTGTAAGACCGTGTATATTTAAATGGAGCATGCTACTTTCTTTTTTGCTTCTGTCGGATACAAGTTGGCATCTTCAGTCTTCACCTCCTTCCCCAAAGGTGGGGGGAAATCTCTGGTTTTAAAGCTTATAAGAAAACAACTGCATCACGTATGATCGATCCTAATATCAATATTTAAGTCATTTTTGCCAATGACATATCACAAGCCGTACCAGTTGATATTTTTAGACCAAGTCTTTTTGTTTTTTGGGATAGAATATAGCATATAGCAGCCTAGCAGATACAAGTTGATTATTTGTAAAGATTATTCAGATGTTAGATCATTTTATATGAAACTCGGAATATACCCCCTTCTCCCAAAAAATAAAAAGGATCATACTCTAAATGGCAATAAACTAAAAGCCATTCTTGTAAATGCTAATAAGCTCGTGATTTATCCTTCTAGATTGCTGTTCACATGGGTTATAGAATGTTAGTCGACTAATACGAAATTTTAAAAACAAGAATTGAGAACACACATGGAAACGGTACAAATATAAGTAAGAAATTTGGAGGGAATACGATTAAACTAAACAAAAATATTCATGTGATTGTGACCGTGTCTCATTATATTTTAGAATGTACAACGATAATTTATTAACACAACTCACAAGTCGACATCCAAGAAGATTATGCTGGTGCATAACACATGGAGTCAAAGGATCTAAGGCTTTGTTCGCGGAAGATTAGCCAAAAACAAAGGCATATCAATGAAATTTTAAAAAAAGTTAATAAAAGTAAAAGGCAGAAAGAATACTTGAAAAATGCAGTCAAGAAGTGTGCAAGGAATGAAAAATGTTCTTTTGTAACAAATTTCTTTGTAACCGAAAGCCTATATGGTTGAATGAGTCAAAAAGATCTTCATGCTGAAATTCTTTCGGTAGGTAAAGCCGAATGTTGAGTTGGGCTTGGGCACGTTGGATCTTTCTTGATCTAATAAGATTCTACATTCCAGCTCATTTATTGACTTGATTCTGTCTCTTTTCTTTGTATGTGCATAAATCAGCGGTTGCAATCCAAAATGTTCAGAAACTATGGTCAAACTATATACACAACCCGATAAAAGTAGCACTGTATTGCAGTAATATGTTACCACGTAAGTTAGAATCTCCTTTCTCTACTGAGTTGCCTATAAAAATTCTCTGTCAGCACAATTTTCTGAGTAAATTTTCTGCTTCCAAGGCAATTAGAAACTTCTAATTATGACCATACACATTAAAATTTTGATAGGTTGAAAATTGATGTTAAGGTCATGTGGCTATCAGCCTTAAATTTGATCCATGTTCACTATGAATGACAAGAAGTCACGGATTTTCTCTATCTTCAATTATTAGATCTTGGGCTCACAATTGGAATCGCTTTCAATTCAAATAACATTATGGGTTTGCTAGAATGTCGTCTGGGCTCCATATATATATATATATATATATTACTCAAAAAATATAGGACACCAATTATGGATCTTTATCCTTCAGCTATACATATAGATGATTGACAATTCTGATTGAGAATCCACGATGTATGTTTCTCCTTTATTGGATTGCTTTATTGATGAATTTACAAAAGTTTCACGGATAAATCTTTATGGTCTTGTTATATGACAATTGCTTTGCTGCAGCAAGTAAATATAAAGCAGTAAACAGATGACTAATTGCAAAGGCTTTCCACATTTTTACAAGAGTTGTGGGCTCCATAAAAAAGAAAATTCATGGACAAATAATTGATACATAGTACAAGCTTTCCCACTACTCTCGATTCCATATGAACAGGTCGAAAAGAAGATTTGACTGCAATATGTAAACGCATGTCTGTCTACATGTGCTTTTAGTAACTTGGTTTGCTTAATTGTTCATACACTATAAGCAAATAAACAAAGCAGTAAATAAATCAATTCAAATGATATTGTATATTATATTATGTTCTTCCCCAAATTGTCACTTCTAAGAGGCTAATCTTTGCTTGAATTGCAAGGAACCATACAAAATGATAGAGTTTCATCATCAAATTCATCATGCACCTGTCCTCTAACCCTGCAATAGTCGGTGGAAACAAGTCTCAAATTTTGTCATAATTTTGTACTGGATGTAGAGTTGCAATCAAACAAGAACCACAGTTTAGAAGAGACCAAAAGAAGGGTCCATCAAATGGACACAAAAAATCGGCCTATTAATTATGAAGGAACGGTGTGGAAGCAGTGTAAGGCAATAATTATTTGGAGAGTGTTGAATGATTGAAGGTTTGGATTAATTGGAGATTGATGCAAAACTTTGCAACAGACAGTCAAAAAGAGCATAAATGAGTTTATGCTTTTCTAGTGTGAAATTGTGAATACAAGTGACAAGATTCTGCTTAAAAAAAATACGCGCTATTGTATTTAATAATGCACTTATTGTATTTAATAATACAAAGTGCAAGCGCCAATAATGGCGAAAAGGATTTATTTTGACATGAATATCTGTCACTTGCTGTGTCCCACCAATATTAATAATCAACTGAGCAACTGACTTTGAAGGGAATTGAAGGAATTATGAAGAAGAGTTTACCTAGCTAGCATGTTAAAGACCATCATTTTGTTTCACAATGATCAACGAATTGTGAGGCTATCAAACGTGCCTATATAGCCTAGTACGTTGCTGTTTATGCAAAGTCGTTCTCACAAACGCGGTGGAAGTGGAGCCGTGGAACCAATTCTTGGCCTAAGCTAAGGGAAAAAATCTATAACCACAACTCTGCCATGATGTCGTAGACGGTGAATGATGGAGAAAAAGTGATATGTCTATGTGAAATAAATATATAAACCACTCATCCTCTGCCACATCATAATTAGTTACAGCAAATTTGTGGTTCTAAAACCACTCAAGCTAAGCTTATACCAAGTATGAATCCAATGTAGAAAAATATGGTGACGATCTTTTGCTGTTGTTTTTCTTATTATTTAATTAATTAGCAATCTTTTAGCTGATGCTTAGATTGGTAATCTTACTCCACTAGTTTATCTCTGAAACCTCGGATTTGTGTAAAAATACAAGAGCTTGTTAAGACCTCCGATTAAAAATTACGGCTTAATTACTTTTACTTTAACTTAGACTAAAAATGGAACAAGAGTAAGTGAGCGCAAACAATCGATAACACTACCCTAAGCCATATTCATCCATTATCTTCAATAAAAGGAAAGCTTAAGAGTGAGGAAGAGAAATGCAAACACAAGATAACACCAAGACGTGTTATCGAAGAGGAAACTGAAGAACTAGGCGAAAAGTCTCTCTGCGACCCTCCAAGTCGAAATCGATCTACTAGAGAATAAAGTTTGAGTACACGAATAACAAAAGACTCTTCAAGCCTAGTCTACTACATGTACTTGAGCCCTCCAAGCTCCTGCTACCAACTGGCTTCTCGGAACCTTGTCTTCTCTAACTTTCCGGATCTCGCAATTCAGCACGATTGCATCCGCCAATAAATGGCTCTTTCCAATGCTTCCCAATAGCACCAAATTCTCACTTTACACTCAGGATGGGCATGGTAAGTGTTTGACCTATCGACCTCTCAAGGATATGAAGATGGAGAGGTAGGAGTTGAGGAAAACCACAAGGAAATGTGTAAATGATTGTGGATATAACAATCTCTAACTCTCAAGTGTATTTTCTAGAGTTTTCTCTCTGAAAAGCACTCATTACAATTTGTGGGTAATGTGGGTATATATAGTGTGGGTAAAGAGTTGATAAAGCAAACTTAATTTTTTGCCAAACAAAAAGTTTCGCAAATACTTCGTAGGATGACCTTTCCCACAAGACATTTGCGAAAACCTCCAGGTTGGCATGACTCTTCATCTTCTAGTCATGTGCTCTACATGTGGCTCTTTCGCAGGTAGGCTTCTCGCGAAATCTACTTGTTCATCTTTTTAAGCTTGAGTCTTTACATTCTCTCACACTCATTCCTTACAATTAATCTCCTTACAATTAATCCCAGATACATACAGGGAAACATGATTGAAAAAATTACAATCAAATTTGGCACGGAATTAAAGTCAACACAAAATAGTTGTAAATTACAACCTTACAATCTCATTCAACGGCATTTGCTTATTTGAATGTTCCAACATTTCAAGATTAGCACTTATGTAGTGTTATCTACTCATTTTTGTAAATACGGTAGTATTTGATAGATATGATACTATAGCACTTGATGTTGTCTCTAAAGCAACAAAAATTGTGATCAACACATATTACTGCACCAACAAATCAAGTGCTTTATAGATAGTTTGAGCTTAAATCAGCCAAGAAACTGAGTAATTAAAGTTGAATGCAAACTTTATTTTTACTTTTCCTATCAAAAGAGTCGCCTGATCATAAATTAATTGATGAATTGCATTCAAATTCTAAAGTCTAAACTCGACTCTAGCTAGCTTGAACTAAATTTCAATGTAGTTTTAACAAGCCAAGGCTTCATTATTACTCATTCCTCCCCCTTGATGTGATAATTCAATTCGAGAGATTGAAATTGTTTGATGCTCTGATGACTCTGCATCAATAAGAGGCACAAAATTGAAGCCTTGGAGCTAGGTAACCGTCATGGCTTGCGAAATGACACGCGTGCATGCGCACAAACTTTGCTATCTACTACTATTAGTACCGTCCGGAAAAGGTTGAAAAATCACTTCACAAATAAAATTTGAGTGTGACTTCTGATGAATTAGGAGTGTACAGTGGACACATGGCTTCTTCTTTTTTTCTCTCCTTCTTTTGGGAAAGGTATATTGTAAGAGAGACATTTTATACCCGTCTCATATGAAAGATATTTTATAAAAGAAGCATCTTCTATTTTTCACACACTTGTCTCATATGAAAGGTATCTTGTCAGAGAGGCATCTTATATTTTTCTCTCTTACTTTTGGTTCATAACTCATTGTTTTGGGATTGAATTATAAACTAATTTATTGCTTATTTTTTCTACTACTTATGACTCTCACATGAATTACTTATTTATTTTAATTAAATTTGCTTATTTTTTCTACTATTTTCAAATCCACATGAGTCACATACTCACTTTATTAACTTTTACTTTTTATTTACAGTAATTTCAAAAAAAAAAAAAAAGTTAAATAAATTTTTCGCAAACAAACACTAACTCATAACTGAAAAGGAAGGAATGAACTCGATTTGAGTTGGGCCTTCATAACCATCAACATGTGGCTTTTTCTCTCATTGGGTCTCTAAAAGGGCAAAATAATTTCCTTTGTACTGGACCAAGCCCGGTTCATCTAATATTGGGCTTTTATTTGACAATATAGGCTGGACATAAGATATTGAGCCCAAGTGGGCCCTACGGTCTAGAAGGCCATCAGTTAAGCGGGAAACACTTCTCTGTGACGGGAAGGAAAAGATAGAAAAAAAGAACAAACAAGGGAGCCACACACAATCACAAAGCTGTCAATTAGTTACTTTGTTGCTTTGTAAATTTGTGGGCCAAAAAAAAAAAAAAAAATAGAAAAGAAAATAAGATACTTTAAAGTATAAATCTAGACATTTCTGACCGTTCAATCTCACTGTGCAAATGGCCCATTGGCCCATAGGTCTCCACCAATTGGATTGGCTGTTCATTCTTTTGCTAAATTTTAGCTAAAGTCTCTACAAATTATACAATACTACCCTTTACAAACTAAAATATACTTTTAAGCATTCATTTATTATATCATTTAAGTAAAATCAATTAAATTCTTACTAGATCTATTTGTAAATTTTTTATAGTAAATTTTGTATTAGTTTTAGCTTGTCTTTTTAGTTAAATGATTGATTGTTTACTGTGCTACGATGCAATTGACTGAACAGTATTGGCTAAACCTTTTTTACAAAAAGCAATGGCAAATTTTTAACTGCATAATTATGACTCTGTCCATTAACTCTAACATTATGATAGGATCACCTTTTGTGCATCTCATTAATCCTCCAATAACTTTAATTTCTAATGGATGGCTTTCAACCTCTACGATAAAGACCTTTAAGGACAATCATGACGTTTGACCCATTAATTCTTTTTTTAAGTTCAAGAAGGTATCAAATGTTTGTCTTGATAACTATTGTAGTGTGTAAGCTCAAGTCCAAATAAAATGGTAGAACTCCATCAATCTCAAGGTTTATTCGCTAAGTAAGTAAAGTCAGATGCACTTCAGCATTCAGTATCTAAGTCTTTTGTGCTGCTTTTTGGTTCTTAAATCATTTTGTGGGCAAGGTATTGCTTCATACCCATTTCTCCTAAATGATTCAAATTTATGGTATTAGATTCTAGCTTAAATTCTTTAGATAGGTATGCAGGTAAGCTATCCTTTTCTTGATTCTTTTTGTTTTTTGGTGATTTTATAAGTACTCAACGGAGGTAGCAACGATGAGTGTTAGTTACACATGCGATTTGAAGCACTTGATATCCAATTCCATTGCAAATTATTGAATTTTCCCAACAATCCACTCATCCTGTAATACATGGTTTTAAATTGAAAGTGGGATAATTATTTGAGAATTAGCATTATCTAATAATTAAAGTTAAAATTATTATACCAATTCTTTCACATAAATAATGAATTCTACTATAAATTTTATTTATGAGCGAAATTCATTATTGTGTAAAAGGGAGAACCGTGTTTAAAAAATACTAAATACTTACTCAAAAATTACAATTTCTTTATTATAAAATAGATAAAAATGAATAACATTACTCTAGAGAGTGGCAATCGTTATCATGATGATTTTATAAAATTTAAACACCTATAATGTCTTGACATGTTGAAACTCATCACATACCACTTAGTTAAATAACGTTACCTACTTTTTGTCATGGTTCCATTTGTTACAATGCAATTGTGTGAAGCAAAATAGAATTGGAGCCAATCAATCCAATTAAACCAAAATGCTTCCCTTTCACGTCGTGACATAGCACGCTAAGATTGGGTAATCCTATGAACAGAGAGATAGGTGATCCTTGCCCACTAAATACATCATAACCAATCCACCATCGAAATTACATGCGTATTGAAATTATAAACTATATAAGTCCCTTTCACCATCATTTTCTTCCACATATATGTTTCTCCTCCAACCCTAGTTAGCCAAAAGCAACTGAAATATCAAATATTACATCTGGGATTTGTTAATTATCCAAAAGAGACTTACACCTTGTAAGTTTTAATTAACATATTCTTTAACCCAACAATTCAAATTAACCCCTAAAAAAAGCCTATCCACCCGGTCTAGCTAGGTGTAGCTAGAGCCATATCCATCTTCAATATCCAATCCAATGGAGGACAATATTTCTACGACTGGTGAAAGCTGCAACAGCTTGCGTTATCGAAAATTGAGCCTAGTTGAGCCGAGGGTCCATGCACCTACGACTTGTGGCCATGCATGTAGAAAGAGTGATGGTGTGGCTGCATGGCTCTTACAAAGTATTGCAACAGCTTTTTTCACATCTTTAGAGCTTTGCTCGTGCGTTTATATTGACACCAAAGGCGACCCTGATGATTCTGATAATTACAGTCAACTGGTTTGCACTGGTGGGCTTGAGAAGGAAACTTAATTAGGACGGAAATCCAGAAAAAAAAAAATAGTGGGATGGGAAAGAAAATATGATAAGGACAAGATGGAAGTAAATATTATCTGCTTGTAAATTTCATTATTAATAAGGCTATTATTGCCTTACAGAAGTGAAAATAACGTGAATTTGATTTATTGTAATAGAGATATATCATATATATATTCATCTGTAAATAAGCTTTTCAAAATAGCTTTTTACGTTTGCCAAATGAGATAAATTTTTGCAAGTGGGCTATGCAAATAGATGTCAGCTTTCTGTTAGGCACATATGCTCTGGAGGTGTAGCTTTTAGTTGTCTATTCCAAGCATATGTTTGTCCAATATGTAGGGTGCTCAATTATTACTTAGCTAGGAAATTGCAAAAAATGGAAATGTATAATTTGTTTTTGCTTTCCCTTTTTTCTAACAAGATATTTCAAGGTTTGTTGTTGTGTAATTTTGAGAGAAAATTTTAAATTATGATTATTATAGTTGACTTGAACTTCAATAGAAGTAATATATAATTGCAGATTTCCAGAACCTGATATGGAAATTGGAAACAAGTTCTTGGAGAGAGAGTAATCTAAAGGAAAGTGCTACTTAGGTAAAATTTTCTATAATTTCCTAAACACTTGATTTTCACATGATAGATGCTGTGTTATTTAAAATTCAACTCCCATTTCCCGTATGAGGTGGAAATTAAGGCGCACAATGAAAATTGATGGTAGGTATTGCCAGCCTAAACCCACAATGATCCCTTTTTGGTTAAGTATCAACCCATAATAATCACATTAGCAGAATTCTGGTCAATATATAGCATATTGCAATGCCTAGCTGTCAGTGCAATTGCATTGAATTTAACCTTTTGTTCCCCAAGTAGATGAGTTTTTGGATACTTTGGCACCACAAACACAGTAAACAAACGAAGCAAATCTTGCCGGATCTTACACTATCAGAAAGTGAAGAACTACTTTTCCAGCACTTACAAAAGAAAGTTCTCTTGCTATGGATAAAACGACTTTTCTAATTTTCATTTTCATTGGATCATCATCTGAAAAGGATAGGGCAGGTCTGGAATACGCTATTAGTCTCTATTACTCAAAGCCACTCCATTTTATCTAGAGTATATATAATTTAACATGTACCGACAGAACCGTTTTATTTTCATCGCACAATTCATATATATGACTATTGCATAGTGGCCTAGTGGGGTCTGAATGAAAGTAAGAGGAAGAACACTTTCTTCAACAATAAGGATAAGAACCCCCGACTAGATGAAAGACAAGAAAACTGTAAGGGAATATCTATAACTTAACGACTGTGGTCACTCTAGAAAGGCTTCTCAAAGCAAAGACATTACTAGATTCCATGAAATAGAAGTCACACAAGAATTTATATTATTATATCTACATATAAAGAATAAGTGTAGGGGCACGGTAATTTAGTACACTGTAATATAATAATTATTTCTTAAAGATAGGTATTCAATTGTTTTCGTTGTGTTTGCGTTACAAAAAGTAGTAATTCTTTAGAAATAATTATTCTTTAAAATGTAGAATAATTATTTCTTATAAAAATGCATTTAATAGCTATTCGTTGAGTCACATATTTGTTCAAAAAAATTTCCCAAAATCCATAATTATGGAATAGTTTTACTATTATTGTTCAAAATAAGAATACATATTCCCTAAGTAATCATCATTAAGTGTATTAAATGTGTCCCAGGTGTTTTCAGCTTTTAATTAAAAAAAAAAAACCGTAACTATCGGATTCAGATCCTCTAGAGTTCCTAGGGTACTCTACCAAGTAGATTTCCTTAAATCTTAACCGTTATTTAATGATTTAATGGTCCTAGATTTTGCCATGTCAGCATTCCATTAATAATAATCTTAATTACTTTGTTTTCAACATTATTATATTATTTTAAGAGTATTATTAGTGGAATGTTGATATAGCAAAATTTAGACCATTAAATCATTAAAGAATTATTGGGATTTAAGGAAATCTATTGGTAGAGTGCCCTAAGAACTCTAGAAGATCTGAATCCGTAACTATCTCCTGTGCCCCATGGAGGTACATGGGATACCTTCTTGGTTCTTCATCAATAAAAGATCTAATTAAATAGTTAAAAGCAAAATAATAAATATGATTATGATGAGACTAAAATTTTTATTAACATATTAAAAAAAATCCTTAAAATTAGCCAAGCTTAAGAAGAAATAGCAGGATGAGTTTTTTTTATAAGAATTATACATATATATATATATATACTTAGATTAGGTTAAAGTATATTTTTATCTTAGATTTTAAATATATATATTTATATATACACACACACAAACATATACATTTTTTTAAGAAGCCACATACATATACATTTTTTTTTTATTTTTTTTATTTATGAAATACACGTATACACTTAAATTAAGTTAAAGTAGATTTTTATCTTAAATAAATAAATAAAAAGGTATTATACTATCCATAATTATTCTAATGAAAAAATTAGCATTGTTGTAATTATTTTTTCCAATACCATTGTAATTTAAATTGATACAAAATGTTTAAAATGCTTCGACCCACGAAAGACGTACCAGTTGAACCAATCTCTGGCCATGTATAACAATCGTATGTGATGCTCAAAATTTGGAAGAAGCTTGTTAGAAATACATTATAGACTAAGAAGAGAATTAATGTCTATTTAGGCTACTTTTTTGTTTGTTATATTTAACTTTAAAAAATAATAAGTAAAAGTAGTTCTGTGCTTAGAAACAAAAGTGAAATTCCAAAAAAATTGTACTTTTTTTTTTTTTTTTTGTCTTTTAAAAAGCAACGAACACTCGCGTGCCAAGCTTCCATGGAAACTTATTTATTGTGATTTGTGAGTGACACTTATGGTTCATAGACAGCCTGAGCAGAAAAATTGGGTACAAGAGAACTAGCTACTTCATTCAGCGGACTTGTTACATACATAACTAGTTTGACATAGCTAGGGTATAAAACTTTTGACATATATATATATATATATATATACGTGAATTTGTAAAGCTCATGGCTAAGTATATATTAAAACATTCTTTTATGTGATGGATACGGTCATGATTTCTAGGCAAAAGGAAAAGCAAACCTTGAAAACTCTTTTTGCTAATGATTTTTTTTAAAACATGCCTAGTCCTTTGCCTTTATTCCCTTCCTCTACAAGACTGGGATGCATGTTCAAGTTTTACCTAATATATTTCGAAATTATACACTCCATTGTCAAAATAAATACTAAATTTAGAAATAGGTCGGCGTGTCCTTCCGAAGGGCCAGCATGGTTGGCTGGTTGCTTTATTAGTTTTAGACACTTCTCTCCAAAATTAGGCTATAACATCTTTTAGTCAAGACGAGTAGTGGTCCTTCACGAGAGGCTAGCTAGTCCCTAGTCTAGCTATATAGTGTGGTGCAATTGTGCAAAGCTCTCTAAACCAGTACTTTAGCTCTTGGAACAAAGTAGTTTATATGGCAGTTTCAGCTTTGCCGTTGAGAAATCTAATATTAGAATATTCCACCAATTTATAATAAATTAAAGGTCGTAATTAATTACATTGTGACATGAATGGAGTGCATGAGAAATTTTGAAAAGTGAGCTATACGTGCCAATCCTTTCTTGGAAGTTAGGGCAGATACACCTGGTTTGTTTTCTTTTCCTTTTGTTGGGTTTTTTTTTTTTTTTTTGGCTAGTTTGTGTAGTGGAGTGGACATCTGTTTCTCTTCTTTCACATAATATATATAGTTCAATTTTTTTTTAATATAAAAGTAATAGGAAAATAATGAATCCCTAGCTTGATGATAGAAAGAATGAGGGTTTTTTATAAACGAATTGAAATAGAAAGAAAAGAAAAAACATGAGCAACCTTTTGGCCATGTTTTGTGATTAGAGCTGGACCTTTTGATGTCGGCCTCGTGCTAACCACTGAACTGGTCATTCAACACCACGAGTTTCGCTTTGTTCTTTTGTTCCATGTCTTCCTTTTCCAACCCTAAAGATGATTCTACGAAGCTATAGATTCTCTAATTTTATTTTTTTATTGTGAATCTCTTCCATATGAATGATGATGTTCTATCTAAATCCCATCTTCAAATCCTTTGTCTACTAACTTTTATAATAGCCCTTCTGTCTCCTCGCCTCCCCAAACCAACACACCCCCCCCCCCCCCCCCCAAAAAAAAAAAAAAAAACCAGTTCCTTTGAAATAAAATGCTATGTATAGATTTAAGATTTTCCCTTGTGATTTTGCAGCAAGCTTTATCAAAATCTCCTTCGCCAAGTGTTTTATTGTGCCAGGAAATAGAAGAAAAAGAAAGAGAGGAAAAAGATAGGGAAAATAACATTTTGCAGGGTTAAGTTATTCTAATTAATCTAGGACGGATCCACGTTGGGGCAGAGGGGGGCCATTCCCCCCCCCCCCCCCCCCAAAAAAAAAAAAAAAAAAAAAAACTAGTATAAAAAAAATTAAGATTTGCCCTTTAATATATATATATATATATATTTGTCTCTCTTCTAAAATATTTAGATATTAACTTACAAGAAAATAAATAAAATCCATGCCCCTTTAATTACAAAAAATAAAAAATAAAAAATAAATATGAACTAAACAAAAATCGTGCACAAAATAAGAAACAATTATTTTGTATGTTATACTTTGTTGATATGATTTATAATATGAAATGTTTAAGAAATACTTATTTTGTATGTAGTATTTTGTTGAATATAAAATAAATATTAGTTTTTATTTTCATAATTTTTTTTTTTTTTTTTTTGGTTTTAAGCTTTGGCCCCCCTCAGGTATAAATCCTAGTTCCGTCCCTGATTCTAGGCATGTTAATTTCAAAGGATAGAATAGCACAATTAAATTGGCAAGAAGTTATAATCATATATTTTATAAAAGAGCATATCGTTGGTTTGAATGTCTCTCTCTTTCGTGAAATATGATTAACATGGACGTCATTGTCACGTATATTAGATAATTACCCCAAAATATGTGACTTGACTTTAAACAAATCCTCTCCACTAAAGATATCAAAGTCATTCTTAAACAGTTTTCCAAATTTAAAACGGGAAAAAAGAAACGCAATTGGGATGTCAAATTGTAGTGCAAGTGAATTAAAACGGGAAAAAAGAAATGCAATTGGGATGTCAAAGTTGTAGTGCAAGTGAATTATCACGAGACTTCAACTCTGTTGATCAAAGCCCCAAGAAACCAGCTTGGTACTAGCTCATCAGTCAAGCCCGAATCCTAGCCATGACTCAATCTATTTATTACAATTTTGTTAGGATTTGTTCCCAAAAATTCAATTTATTGGCATGTTATAAATAATTAAAATGTTTAATTATATGAGACTATTTGTATATATGAACTAATTGGACATTATCATGGTCCTTGAGATGTATTGTATGTGATTTAGTTATATAAGATATAAATCATAAGTTCCTTGTAAACTCAAAAATATAGTTCGTAATCAGTGATAAAACTAGGCGTTTTATCTGCGAAGACTATAATATGTTAACTAAGATGGTTTGTCTTGATCATAGAAGTGGAGACTTATAGTTGATGTGTTGATGTGTTTTAAGTGTGTAAGACACATTACAAGAGACCGCTGTGAGATTAATTATTCAATTAACAATTGCTACTTGAATAACAAATCTCACGACTTTTATTTTCATAAACTCTCAATCCTAAGAGGATTGTGAACCCGATTATGAAATGTAAGTTACTTTGATATATTAGAAATTATATATAAATTTAATGGTTAAAACCTCAATATTTTAGATAACCGCACGTAGTGTTGAGGGAACACATATTCTCAAGATGGAATCCACCATCTCTTTCTATAAAGACATGAAATATCTCCTTGAGATACATTTAATGGGAACTAGTTATTCAAGGTTGGCCATTTTAGTAAAGAGTTAATAAAATTTATATTTAATGAAATTAGATTTCATAAATATGAATAACTAAAAGATTAAGCCGAAGACTCAAAGAATAAAATAGTTGTTTACAAAGTAATAGTTTATTATGACTTTGTTCATTATGAATATTTCATGAATGGGTTAAATGATATCATATTAAAGTCTTAGGATATAATTTATTAATAAGTCTTATAATGCTATTATATTTTCATAGTGATACTTTTTATATAATTAATGGTAACTTTAGACTTATCAAGAGTTAATAGATAAGCCTAAAGCTCATAGGAGCTAAAGCCTTATTTGTCCATCTGGTTCCATCTCAAGCCACACATTAAAATCCAATTGAGCTAGCCCAAAGGGCTAACTCAATTAGATAATCAGTTATTTATTTTATAAGAATTATTAAATAAAGTAAATGTTTAGGCAGTTAAAATATATGTATAATTAAAAGAAGAGAAAAAAGTTTTCTCTATAACATCTTTTGTATACACTGTTCCATAAGGAAAATCAATAAAGTTAAAAACTGATAGAGAGACTACACATTTTGGACATAATGTGGAATTAAAATGAAGATTAAAGGTCTTTTTAAGTCTTGTTTTTAATTTTACTGCATCAAGGTATACTTTCTGTTCTTTATTCTAGAATTCAAAATTATATATATATCTTAATTAATGAAATAGATCTTGCTTCTATTGCTTGTTTTGTATGAGATGCAAAATTATATATTTCAACAAATATTTTTAAGAGCATACCACTTATCATTATTTTTACCTGATAACATGGATGTGTGATTGTGATTGATGAGTCATGACTTTTACAAAAACCCTCAAATTTTTTCTCCGATTACCTATTGGCATACGTCTAAATTATGGCAAAAATCATGACACATAAAAAGTTATGTCGAAGGACTTTCTCATCTAATTATAGGCTCGGCTAGCCGCTGGCACAAGCTGAGTTAAACACATGGTCAGCAACTTTCCAAACTATTGGTCCCTCGTACGTGCTTCCAATCACAAACCAACAAGTTTTCCAAGGTAGACCCCAACCATTTTGTATCTTCGTGACTAAGCATAAAAACCCAATCTTTTCGAGGGACCCACGGGGCTTAGGTCACACCACAAATGCCAATGCCAATGCCACCTTTAATTAAAAGAAAGCGAAGAGTGTCACATTTGAACCCCACACCATAGTGCCACCTGACTCAAAAGCTCTTTCCTGTACACATACAGTTCTACTCGTAGTCTCATACAGACGAGTACATGACCAAAACATCCCTGACAGATTCCCAAAATTTACCTCACTGCCAACAATCTCATTTTGATATAAATATGAAGCCCCGTAGCTTCATTTCTTCCCTTTCTCCTTCTTTCCTTCCTCCAATTACCATTAGAGAAAATATTAAGCTTTTTTAGCGTTTCTTAATATTCTTTTCTTTGATTTCCAGCTATGCTGTCTGCTTTTCCAATCCAACCCGATTCTCTGTTCGGAAACCCATTTTCGGCTTTCGAAACCGGCTTTACGCCGTGGGACTGTCCGGAATTCTTCCCAACCATCCAATCCCCAGAACCCGTCATTTCCAATTCCGATTCTGATGCTTTGCAGTCCACAAAATCGGAACCGGACGTTTTTCCTTCTCTGAACCCGGTTATTTCGAGCTCCGGTTCGGGATCGGACGAGCCGAACCGAAACCAGGGCGACTCGGACGGTCCGAAACATAAGCGGGGGGCGGAATCCGTGACTGTTGTGGGTGTGGTGGACGAGCGGAAACGGAGGCGGATGATATCGAACCGGGAATCGGCTCGGCGGTCACGTATGCGTAAACAGAAGCATTTAGAAAACCTAAGGAACCAGGCGAACCGGTTTAGGGTGGAAAACCGAGAACTTTCGAACCGGTTGCGTTTCTTTTTGTATCACTGTCATAGCGTACAAACAGAGAACAATCAGCTGAGGTCCGAATATGACATGCTCCGACAGAAACTGTCTGAGATTCGACAATTTTTGGTGTTCCGGCAACTCCAACCTCTGACTTCTGCATGGCCATGCAATACTACTACTACTACTGTTACGTCGACCCAATAAACCCCATCATTAATCCAAATGAATTTTAACTATAAATTACCTACTCATGGCCTAAAACGAGAACTATGAGACCTCTCTCTCTCTCTCTCTCTCTCTCTCTCTCTCTCTCTCTGTGTTTATATTAAGTCAAAAAGTTGCTAAAGGAATTAATTGGTGGGGGTTTCTGAATCTGATCAGTGATTTTTGGGAAAATGTCACGTTATGAGTAAAAACTTTAGTTATTACTATTATTATGTAAAAACTTTAGTTATTAGTGTACTTGTGGTCTTAATAGTTATTAAGTATATATTTTTAGTGTTGTGTTGGTGTTCTCTCTAGTTTTAGTCATCTACTTAAATAAAGGTTCGATTTCATTTTCATTTACAATCTGGTCCACATATAGTGCAGAATCGCTGAGTTTAACATATACCAAAGTGCTGCCAAAATTTCCTGTGTTCATACTTTCTTTGAGAAAAGTTCGTTTATATTATTGGAGTCAATAATTAGAGGAACGTGGAAGTCCGAAATGTCCTTCGCTATTCAAATAGAAGTAAGGTGTGTACAAACCATTGGAAAGGGATGATATGTCCTTCCAAAATAACATACGGACCCAACCAACAAAGAATATATTATTGAACATTCCAAACCCAATTATCAAGCAATGGTTTTGTACTCTTACTATAATCGACGTATGATATGATTCCACTAGTCTTTGCATCTTGTAAAAAGAACAGACAGCCAATGAGTGACAACTGCCACTGTCCTTGCAAGAATATAATAATTGTTGTTATTATTAATAAAAAAAAAAAAATTGACAATACTCATTGATATGACTCAATCATTTTAATTTGATTCATAGCCCAAAAAGATATTCAAAAAAGAAAGGAAGCCATCAACTTGGCAGCGAATATGTCTTTCTTATAAGTTGTCTCGATCTTATACATAATCATCAACATCAAGCAAGCTTTTCTCACCCAATATATGTGTGTGTATATATATATATATATATATTTACTAACTTCGATAGGGTTTTGGATTAAGTACAAAGAAGATGGGTGCTTTAGTGTGGATTAATAAAGTGATTAATGACTTTATACTTAATTTGAGGCAAATTGGGGCCACAAATGGTGTTCAAAAACCTAATATTAATAGTCCCATGACGAAACAAAGATGCCTTCATCACCGCCATTTATTGAATTGCCTTTCAATAAAAGTATAGTTTTAAAAAATAGACTACCTAGATTGCATTTTAGCTTAAACCATTTTTTATTCTGCAAGAAACTCTCAAGCTTTTTGTTTTTTCCATTTTGGCTAATTATTTTACTCGGCAACCCAAATAGCATGAAGTTAAGGTGCAATGGATGTTTCCCACATATATATTACAATATTAAATATGTGCCACTAAATCCAGCAAACAAAACAAGAATGAAAGAAAATATGCACCTACCATATCCTGTAGTGTAGCTAACACACTTGACTTTGAAATTCTAAAATATTCACCAAAAGTTCTGTAGTCAAATAGTTGTGGAGAAGGTTAAAAGCTAGATCCTTTGTAATGAGTGAGAATTTGTGTCGACTTATGAGATTTTAAGAGAGAAAGGAAAAGCATTATACAATTTGTTGTGATTAAAGCTACGACATTCATTGAGATCCATCATTGCAACACTTTTATAATGTTCTAATCATAATATATCATGTCAATTAATTGCTACCTAAAAAACAATTTGAGCAAAAAATTGTATTCCTAATCTTATTGATAAAATATGCTTCAAAAATAAGTTTTCTAGAGCTTTTAATTTTTTTTGCAAGCCTATATAAAGACGTCCAAAAACTTATTTTTCAAATAAAAATATTCCTACGTATATTCTAATTGATATAGTACCAAAATAGGCCTCTATTTTGACAAACAAAAAGTACTTAAACATTTCAAAACTTAAGAAACGATAAAAAGTATCTCTCATATTTTAGTTAGATCCTTCTATTTGAATGAAACTTGACCTCAAGTTTTCAACTGAAAATTGAAATCTTCCATACCAAATAAAAAGGTTCTTCAAATACTTCGATAGCTTGATTCAATTTTGAAACATGTATCTTTGAGATGGTGTAACATAAGATTTCTTCTCATTGGCGTTCAATTGATTTGTAACATCAATCAGTAATGAATTTTAAACAAAATGAGAATTTTCTATTCTAGGAAAATCAATTGGCTTTGATGGATCCTAAAACTTGAGAGCTCAATATCATATTTAATTCTAACAATCTCCAACTCATTATTTTTGTCATTCTCTTCAATCAACTCAATTTTCTTTTCTTTAACCTCTTCATCAAACTCTTGAAATTAAAATTATTATATATCTTCAAGCTTAAATTCCTCAACATGTTGTAAGACTTGATCCTTTTTAACCACTTCAAGCTTTTCCTCAAAACTTGGCCTTATATTGTTGATCCCCAATGTTATATATTTTGTCTTCATGGTTTAATGCATATTTCATCAATATAATTCCTTTATTATAAAATTTTCAACCAATTATTTTGCTTTGTATATGACAAAATTACATCACAATCTAAGGGGAAAAAAATAAATTCAATTGCAAGCTTTTTTTTTTTTTTTTTTTTCTCTCAACCATGAATGAATTCTATTTATAACCGGATTTTTTGAAATTGTGCTTGTTCCTACCAATTTAAGACATATCAACTAAGTTTATATACAAACTAAATGTAACCTTTCTATTTTCACAAATATTCAGTAGTAATAATAATAATAATAATCATCATCATCATTATTTAGATCAAGTATTCAATTGAGAAAATCCTCCTTATAAAAAAATCCTTTAAATTTTGCAATTCTTTCATAAAATCTTTAATTCTTATGAATATCATGAAAGAAATCATGCTTACCAAATAGGTTGCCCATAAGTTATATCTCTACGACAATTATCCCTATTGTTAACAAAATTTTCTTTGGTATTGATGACGCCTTAAAATATATATATTTGTTATATATTTATGTGGGCGTTATCTCCTTCTTACTATACTTATTTTGTATAATTAAGCTATAATTTACATTAGTCTCTATTATTTATCATTACATAATATCTTGAATAAAATGTCATTCATTGTGTGTAATTTTCTTCTTTCATGAAATTATGTGAAAAAATGAGTTTACAAGAGTTTGTTGGAGAATGGAGGCCAAACTAAAATTAAAGAGGAACTAAAGGACAATGCTTAAATGTCTAAAGAGGTGTAGCTGGAGTGCTTGGGTTGTTTACCATATTTGGAAGTTTCAAATAAGAAAAGAAATCAAAAAGGCAGAATCTAAAAAGGAAAAATCATATTTGAGCATTGATTAGTATTTTGGGTGTATCTCTCTCCTCAAAAATCCAATTGACTCAAGGTTGGATGGGATAGAACCGTAACTTAAATATATACAACTTTCTAGTTTTGAGTTCTTCGAAATTCACAATTTTTGAAGGCTGAAATTAACTTACAAGTTGCTATTGAAAATCTGGACGAAAAATAAATAGTAAAAGTTTTATTTCTTTGGACACTTGGACGTTAGGGTTTTGAAGGGAGGCCATGTGGAATGAATTTGGTAGAGAAAAAACTTATATTTTTATTTTCTCTAATGGCAGCCTAAACTCTTTAATAAGTCTAGGGGTTAAGTTTCTTTTATACGGTATGAATATTCAATGTGATTCTTTCTAAGATTTTAGACAACAACATTTATAATTGTTCAATTAGATTTCTTTTGATGTATTAGTTCTTCCATACTTTCAATAAGTTCAATCATGCTTTTCTTACTATTTAGATGAATTTCTAATAGTTTCATATAGAAATCAAGTTTTAAAGTGAATGAGTTTTCTAAAAACTATTCTAACCGCATTATTAATCTAGGTTATCATGCGTTTTTGAATTGTCTCAGTTCAATCAAATCATAAGTTTTTAATTATTTAAGAACAATCAATTATGAAATATATATTTTCTTAGATCACAAAAAATTTCATATCAATATAGGGAAACACTTCGATATTCTGATATTTATATTATTGATTTAAATTAGTTTTTATTATTATTCTTGTTAACAATCACAAAACAAAAGTACTTTTCTTATTCACCCAAATTATTGTCTAATTATATTGTCTTTGAATTTACCTTGCTCCTTGTGGTTCAATTTCGATACTCTGAAAATTATATTGTTACGATCTCTTGCACTTGAGAGTGAGCAAGCAGATATTCAAACCCAAATTGATGAGCACATTGTGAATCTCCTAAACTTATTTTTCAAGTAAAGTATTCCTAAACATATTCAAATTGATATATTACCATAATAGGACTCTATTTTGACTAACAACTCCTCAAGAACACTTATAAAATTAAGGAAATAAAATCTTATCACTAAAAATAATGAAAATTACATAATTTTTTTAAAATTTAATAAACAATAAAAATAATCTCCCATATCCTGCTTCAATTTTATAGCCGAGAAAGTCTAAGCGTGCAATAAATTTTTATAATATTTTCACAACATTGTTGTTTTGAGTTGTAGTGGATCTCAGTATAATTTTTATTTTATTTTATTTTGATCTATGGTGGGTTGATGACTCAATTTATTATGAAAATATTGTGAGATTTTGTTGGGGGTTGAAAATTCGAATCTTGGGATTTTTTTTTATTGTTATTTTTTTTTAATTAATAGAAAAAGGTGGTTTTTTACGCAAAGTGGATGCTAGTTGTCCATCAAATTAATATCTGGTTGCCCAGAATTAACGAACTGTGTACTTTATTAATCTTTATTACTAGATGTTGACAAGACTTTGAATGCACTTACAAGCCTTGCAGAGTAATTAGGGGGAAAATGTGAAAAAAAGGAAAAACTATTTGATACCAAATAAAATGGCACCCTCACCATATAGATAATATAGGTGAGGTACTGTTCATCAAAACAAAAAAAAAAAAGTTCGTCTAAATATAGGCGAGGTACTGAGTTCGGGATTATTTACATCCATGACAGCCTAATAAGTAAATATAAACAAGGGGAAAAAAACACTATAAATTAAATCTCATATTTAAAAAAATAAAGAGAGAGAGATAATAATAATAATAATAATAACAATAATAATAATAATGAAAGCAATATAAGGGGGCGAAAATAACTCAAATGCTATTGAACTGTTGGCACAAATTTTTTTCTTTTTTCAAAGGATAAAACCATTTCTATTTTCTACTTCTAGAGCAGCTCGAAGAACATTTCTACTGGAAGATCAAAAGGTTAAAGGTCCATGATGGGCAGGTTGGCCCAGTTATTATCAGTGGGGTTAGGTATGGATCGAAAACCATATCGACTTGCTTTGGAAAGCAATCTATTCAAAGGGTATGGTGTCCTTCATTTTCTCCTTTTATTTTTTTTCTTCTTTAGCTGCCATTGTCTTTGTCTCTTCCTTTCTTCACTTCTAAGTTATATCGATGATTTTGGCCATAACTTTTTTCACTTCTTTATCGATTAAAAGAAATCGACATGTGACTCATGGGTACTCATTGGTTCCCATAATCCCATATCTGTACTTTGTCACGCTCTATAGATTTATTCCAACATAAAATAAAATCAGTAGGTTCCTTGTTTCTTAGTATTCTCTCTAAATATTCCTAAATTAAACCAAAATCAATGGCCCAAAAGCTCTATGTAATCTACCTGGGTCCCTGTCCCAATCTAAGTTGGGTCCTCTTCCTATACCAGCTGTTTATAAGTAATTAAGTTACATATATATTGCATGTCGACGTAATTATCATTCACTAAAATAGTTACTAAGTTGGACGTGCACTTTGTATGATTAGTAATGCTTTAAACTATAATGACAATATTTTAATTCATAAACTTAGAAAACTCCATTCTTCAGTCTTCACTCATTCTCTTATATGGTCCAAAATTTCTCAATTAAAACCTAACATGTATGTTGTCTTTCAGTCCACGTGTTTGAAAATCTTTAGGGACTACTTAAGGCAGGAAAGTTTGGAAGAATGTATATAATAAGCTTAAATGATTCAAGTAGGCAAGTTCAAGTTAAGAAGTAAGATAATATCTTTGGCAAAGAGTACTTGATTATTATGATTTTTCACATCTTTAGATACTCCCCAGGAATAGGAACTTGATTTCATAGGTCCACAGTGGGTGAGATGAAGGGATGTGATTCTTTTGCCATTAAAATTTAAGACATTAGTTATAGAGTAGAGAACTAAGAATATGATTAGACTATCACGCACTCTTAGCATGATAGTCAATCTATAAATACAAAGTTTTTGTGGAGTATAGGAAGAGTAAGGGTCAGTGTTCAAATCTCTAAAATGAAACTTCACGCACATATACACTTAAATAAGGCTAGCTAGAATATAATTATATCTTGTATATAATAATAATAATAAAAAAATAGATATTTGTGTTTTAAATGCAAGACCTTTGCACTATCTTCTGCAACTTGTACAATTGTATGAGTAAATAAAATTACTTCAGGCAACTGGATATTCTTTAATTGGTACCTTTCAGCTATCAGAGCATAACAAAAGAAACGAAAAATAAAAATAAATTCTATATAGAGTCTACCTAACATGAAAAAAAAATCCCTACATCCAACTACCAAAATAAACTAAACCAAAGTACTTTCCCAGAATCTACATTGGTGACTGAAAAATTAGTTATTATAAATTATTGACAATTTGACAATTTTAAATTACAAATTAATTAATGGAGGTTAAACTTTCACCATCGAATGGGGATTAAAGTAATGTTATAAGCATTTTCATTAATTGCTACACTTAATAGCCTCTCTCTCTCTCTCTCTTTCTCTCTCATGCGAACCCATTTTGAAAATAAAAAATTACTTTAGGAGTGCAATAATTTTGTACTCATTCCTCTTAAATAAATAACAAGTCATACTATAAATTCTATAAATTTAATTATGAAACTCACTATGACGTGAGATGAAAGATAGTACCATATACATTATTGTGTGGTTAGAATATTGTATAATTTACTCTCAAGTTTCTTTGTAGATTTTCCAGAAGAGAATGGTTAGAAATTAAGGTGAATCACATTGTAATTCATAATTTCATTCCAATAACCCTAACTTGTATGCCTATATTTAGATTGAAAAAAAAATCATTTTATTTCTTTAATTAAGTCATTTGGCATAGTCGAAAAAAATTGAAAATTATTGTTGTAATTTTTTTTCAAATAATTTTGTGAGAGCTAAAAAAAATGTTATTTGTGAGAACTTAAGTCACTCCATTACAAATAGTTAAATCACATTCCAAAAAGGTTACTTGCATAGTTGCTTGGGTGAGTTGTTGTCGCAAGCCATCACAATTAATGGGGTCACTAAAAAAATTATTTTGTGGGGGTCCTTCATGAAAAAAGTATAATAATAAGTGCAAGTGTTCGACTTCGTTACCAACTCCATCATTTGACTCTCTAAATTATGGAAAAGATCTTGATCGATCACGCCTTGAAATATGTGTGTATGTGTGTCTCTTTATTGTTTTTTTTTTTATTTAGATGATTTAAATTTTAAAGGAGTTGTCACACCGACCATTGACTTTCTATGATGTGATTGAGCTTTTACATAGTTATATCTATTTGATTTCACTTCCTAATTTAAGCTAAAGAAGAAACCTATGGATTCCTAACCTAAACTACAATTTAAATTAATGTCTCATGAATATCGCGGTATTCGACTTTCAAAAACAATCAAATGAACGAATTAAAATTTCAAAAACAATCAAATAACTTCGGTGATGGTTTTGAAAAATATGGATAATGATAGAAAAAGTTTAAAGCTTGTGAAGGGCATTGTCATTTGATGGAAATATTAGAAACTTTATTCAAGATTTTTTTGAGTTTTTTGAAAATTTGAAGGAATTTTTTCTTTTTGAGGTAGGCTACCCGGGGCTTGACTCCTTTGGGCTTTCTCACTTTTTAATCCAACGGAAAGTATCACAAGAGATAGAGATACGCCTAAAGCTAACAAAACTTCACGAAGGTTTTTATTTACATGTTGAAATATTGGGCAAGTTTAAGTTATGAGATGAATGATTTATAAGGCTCAAAATTTCCTTCCTATCTTCTCCTTTTTTCACATTTCTTTACTTCACTTCGGTGTCCTTGTCACGCTTTGCCTTCTTTGTGCTTGTCATTCCCTCTATCTGCACATTGATCATTTGTGTCAATTTCTCTTACTAGACTTGTCACGCATTTTGCACGTGTGATGAGATTTTTTTTTTAGTTTAGTAAAATAATGTTTAAAAAAAAAGATAAGACAATATTCTAATTTTTAGGATTTTTCTCTACATGAGAATTGATAAAAATTAGAAAGCCTAAAACTTAGGGTCTTTTTTAAAAATAGTAAATTACTTTTTAAATCAGTTTATGTTTTTTTTTTTTTTTTTTCATCCCTTACCTCCACACCCTACAAGAATTTATACTTGTGGAGTGATCATCACACTAAGAGTATGTGGTGGTACCAGTTTGTGTTTTTAAATTTAAAATTATCAAACTAAAAGATAGGAGGTATTTTAGAGAATTTAATAATTTGTGTGAAGATATAATAATACACAAAATAATGAAACTCAAATAAGGAATCCAAGATACTTGTTTTTTTTTTTTTTTTTTTTTGTTAGGTTCTCTTTATATTTATTTATCTTGAAGTTTACTTAGAAAAATTTTCTGGACTGTCAAATTTTTTTTTTTTTTATAGAGTAATTATTAGGTACTCTCAGAATATAGAGAATGATGCTTTCTTATCTCACATTCATAGTGAGATGCACTCATTAAATTCATGGTGAGGTCTACTATAAATATGAGAGAAGAAAACATCATTTTTCCATGCTTTAAGAGTAACTAAGAATTTTCTCTTTTTACACGTGTCCTAGCCGTCCTTTTCGGATTTTTTAGCCTAATTGGTTCAAAGGTCTTCACCCGATTGGTTCATGGGCTTCTACTTCTTCGGCCGTTGAAATTTCTGGGACTGAAATCTTTAAAGATTGAGAGTTGATACTTGGTGGGTCTTGAACCTTGACTAAAAGATTTGGTCTTTATTGGGCTTGAGCCTTCATAAAAATCTTGGTCTTTGATAATAAGTTAATACCCTAAACTTATTATGGGCTAAATGTTGGACTTATTATTATTCATAACAATCAAGGTTCAAACAATGGCTATTTTAATAAGGTGGGCTGTGGGCCTAGGTGTTGGATTTAGGCTCACCCATAAGGCCATTACAAAGGTTCAAATAACTACTCCCTCAATCTCAAATGGTAAATCTTGTTTAGAAAATCTAACTAGGTAAGAGAAAGTTATTTAATGCGTTGTTGTTGTGTTTTTTTTTTTTTTTTTTTTTTTTTTTTTTTTTTTTTTTTTTTTTTTTTTTTTGAGTTAGAATTATATTCTAACTTAATCTAAGTATATATGTGCAGAGCTTCCTTTTGAAGATTTGAACTTCGACTGTTGCCTCCCATACCCCACTAATACTTATACAAGTTTCTAAAACTACTTTCATCAATTTAAATTATAGTGGAAGAATTATATTGACATTGACATTTTGAATAAAGTAAAAGGATAAGTTAAGAATTTTATTTATTGATTTTTCAAAGAGAATTTTATTTTGAGACATCTCAAGATAAAATTGAAGACCAACAATTTAGAATGAAGTATGATGGACTCATGCGTTGGACTTAGGCTTATCATAATTTAAACAATGGGGAAAAAAAAAAATGAAATTATGCCATCCACATTATGGATTGGACTGACATAGGGTGGTGAAGGGCTTCTACATGTAGGTAGAAGGTGGGCTACCGGTTACTCACACGTTGGTCAATCAACATGTCAATCAAGAAAGGATCATTTCCTTCTAAAATCCTCAATCTTTAAAGTTGTGTAATCCACTATTTGTTAAAGATTATTTCATGATGGTTCCATAATTAATAGCTTTTGTGTGGGTACTCAAAATGCATCATTCTTAGGTGTAAAAGAGAGTGGTGGGCTCAAGTCCCATTTCGAACCCAGGTCCAGAGATCATAAGTCCATTTACATGACACGTGGCAGAGGGCACAACGACCTCAACAAAAGATAAAATGGAAAATAAATACTACAAACTCACATTAATATAAATATGCAAAAGACCTCTCCCAAAAATATATATATATATATATATAAATGCAAAAGATAAATAAATAAATAAAAACATCAACTTCACTTCCAACATCATCTAGTTATTATTTTATTTTATTATTTTTTATAAATTTATTTTATATATTTCTCAATGATATACTTCTTTTATATAATAATTATAATCAATACCCTATTATCTTTCTTATGAGTCAAAATTAATCAAAAAATAGAAAGTAAATCTTCCATAATTTATCAATGTCTTTTAAAGTTCAAAAATATCATATATATATATATATATACCTCAAAACCTTTATTGAAATAATTACGTGAGTTTGGACATAATTAAATAATAATATAAATTTACGTAAAGTCATATTTGGTGTCTATCTAATAATTAAAATCCATCTTTATAAGTGGAACTTTAAGTTTAAAAAATAATCTAAAAATGGGTTCAAATTAACCTTCTTCTCCCTTGATATATAAAATTTATATGTATATGTATACATGTGAGTTGAGTTCAAATTACACTCAGTATAACTTTAGGCTAATTTTTATTGGATGTGTATTTTGAGATTTTTTTTTTCTTATATAATTCTTGCATGCAAAATTTCAAAATAATCATGAATCAATAGTTATCTCATATATAAAATGTTTAAGTATTAAGTTTTTTATATTTTAAAATCATGCATAAAAATGAGTTTAATTTTTTTTAATCAAAATATCATCTAAAAGACATGAAATTCAGAGTGCATATTAAAAATATAAAAAATGTGTAATTCAACTATGAAAATTTTAAAATATTAGTTCAATAAAAAAAATTATTAGGTTGTGTAATTTTTATTTTATAAATGTATATCAAATATAACTTTATTCTAACCACTACACACACATATAAAGTAAAGATATTGATTCTCTCACACTTGTTATTGCATATTATTAGTATACATTACTCATTTCACGTTTTAAATGTGGATAATTATAAAATATGTGAATATTATGTACAAAATTATGAATAATGTGTATTCGGAGTGTGCATCAATGAGCATGTAAGAACAATTACCAATAAAGTAAAAGTGAAACTTAAATACAATTTCTTACCTATACATTAGGGGTCTGTTTGGATAGAGCCTATTGTTGTTGAAAGTTATTAAAAATTGATTGATGCTGAAAACACTGTAGTAAAATAATTTTTAAATGTGTGAATAGTACCGTGGGTCTCATTTTTAATATTTTTTAATTTATAAACAGTGCATGAACAGTGCTGCACTGTTTATATACAGTAACTTTTGTCCCCCAAAGTCAAAAAAGCCGGCCAAAAAAAAAAAAAAAAAAAAAAAAAAACAGAAAACGCAACTCTACTTTAAGTAAGAGTATGTGCTATCCAAACCCACACTAGGTTTCAATAAACCAAACATATATTCTTTATTTAAGGAAGAAGAATAAATAAAGCATTCGTAGCACTCGTCATTATAATCACATATGTAATACTAAATCAAATCTAACATTTTTTTTTTCTTATTAAAAAAAAAAATCTAACATTTTATTTTCCTCAAAAAAAAAAAAAAAAAAAATCAAATGTAAAATTTAACGCCCAAGCTGATAATTTTACCTAATTAACCAAAAAAGAGTACATTAGAGTTCCTGAAGTAATGCTCTATGTAATTCTTGTCTCTCTTGCCTTGAAACACCAAATTTCTCCGTAGGAAGAGGAGGGAGCTTAGAGAACTTCAAAGTATTATCTTCTTGAACTTCACATGAATTCTTGCAGGAAAAAATGGACTTAGTCTTCCTTAGTCTGGACTCAACAACCTTCTTACTTGCACTAGGGGCCTTACCACTTTCCACAGTACTTTTGGTGCACTCCTTGTAGGCCACAAGAAAAGGGTCTTCCTGCCATCTGTGTCTCTTAACAGAAGTGCTTCTGCGAGGAGGTTGCAGTTGTGGGCATGGTGGAAGAGGGATCTTAATGTCTTGAGCCGAAACCTTAGCAGTAGTGATACTATCTGAAATACATGGAGTAGGTGGTGATTGTGATGATTTTAGTTTAAGGGCATGTAGTCTTACTCTTATATCAGTAGGGTACTCTGTGTTAACCTTGCAGATCCCAGGCTTGTCCTCCCATGAAAAGGGAATGCTTCCTTGTGAATGAACCTTTCTGTGACTCATCTTTGAAATGAAGAAACTTTTTTTTCAAAATTTTGGGAGAGTGGAAGAGATGGGTTAAATAGATGTTTTCATGTACATTGCACTCTCCAACCGCAGATGTACCTAAAGGGTAAAGCAAGGAAAACGTGTAGAGGAATTAAGCTGGCTTGTTTTGCTTTTAAACAAAATATTCAAGATAGCAGATGATGAAAGAGTTGAAAAACTAAAAAGAAGAGCAAATTGTTGAAGCTAATGCCCAATAATTTGGTGGACGAGTTATTAGCGTGTACACAAAATTAATTTACATGGGTTGACAAATTAAATAGTACGTTATTAGTTAGGTAGTGGTGGATGATGCACTCAATAACTAATTTAGTGAACACAATATTACACACCCTTGCATAATTATCCATGCCTTTTAAGGTCGTATGGTGACACATCAACAAGAAAGACAAGCAATATATATAGTCTAATTCCCATGAAATGTTTTTATATACATGCATTTCTTGAAAGTTGAAACATTGTCATGGTTGGCCGAGAGGTTCTTTCCTGCATTTGATTGAATTGATTATACATATACGTAAATTTATTGCTTTCTGCATATATAGTCACAGAATACGTGAACTTTGATAATGACAACATGTCATATATATATATATATGCATGTATCATAACTCACACGGGAACCCAATTAAGTAGTACAATAGAGACGTTTCAATATTTCAAAAACTTATAACGTGTTGGATCGGCTTAAAAAGCCATTCTTTGGAGTAGGTAAACAGAAAAATCATATAAGACCTTGAAATCAAAATGTTCATGATGATGTTATCGAAGAAAGGTATCAGTCTGTTTCCTTCCTAAACATATTGCCAAAATCATTACCATTTTCGTCAAATCCAATAGGAGAATTTTGCATTGAGGTTGAAGCTATGACAACCGACCACCTAGATAGATAAGTATAGACCGTTGGCTTGAGGGTTAAAACAACAGCAAAGTTTTTCTGGAGTCAATTGCAAGGAAGGTTGTGACCGTCATTAAGTCAAGTTAAGGAAATTGATCATTTTTATTTAGATTAATGTTACAACCATAAATTATTTTATTACATTTTTACAAACTATTTCTATGGCCAATTCTAATTAGTTTTCATCTAAGTTCATTACTAACATCAAATTTTCATTTTTCAATAACTACTTATCACATCAACCGTTTGTTAAAATTTTGTAAAAGTGCTTATATCTTTAGCATTTTCATTTTACTTATATAGGGTAGTGCAGAATTGCAACTAATTAAAATAGTGCATTTTTTTTTTCCGTTTTTGGGTGTACAGAAAAGGAGGAAGTATGGCAAGGACAAATGGGGAGCATAATATAAAAAGAGA
The DNA here is from genome assembly GCA_023621385.1 of Quercus gilva. NCBI lineage: Eukaryota > Viridiplantae > Streptophyta > Magnoliopsida > Fagales > Fagaceae > Quercus > Quercus gilva. The sequence goes on from CM042478.1 coordinate 15,111,248, forward strand.
ATGTGATTGAAGGTGGAAGCTTGACATTTTGTAATCGTTTGGAAAATGTCAATCATTATTTAAAAATAATAATTAAAAAAAAAAAAAAAGGAATTTGTCAATCATATCTTTTCCGTAAGTAGATCATGTTGTGTTTTAAAAGAAACCCAATGAGTTTTTTTTTCTTCTCAAATAATCTGATATGAAGCCCTGCGGCAACTCATGATTACCTACAAACTACCGCTTTTTTTTTTTTTTTTTTTTTTTTTTTTTTTTTTTTTGAGATAAAACAAACTACCACTTGAAATGGGAATTTTTATTATATTTCTCGAATAACATGTATAATCAATCTTCTTCTTCTAGCTTCTTATTTTATTTCTTTCTTAAAAAAAAAAAAAAAAGCTTCTTATTTTATTTCAAAGAGTTCTATACTTATTCCATAATTTTAGGGAAATGTATGGGAATTTTAGGTAAGATATCCTAAATTTTTTTTTTTTTTAAATAGTTTCAATTTATGGTTTTGCTCTTAATGATAACTCTTTATCATCAGACAAAAATATCAATCAATTTTTAGTGTAAGTGTGAATTAAATCTCAGATTCCTTATTCAACTATTAAATGCTTTTCCAATCATTACTTACAAATTACAACTTAAAACGAGAATTTTTATTATATTTCTCGAATAACGTGTATAATCAATCTTCTTCTTCTAGCTTCTTATTTTATTTCAAAGGGATCTATACCTATTCCATAATTTTAGGGAAATGTATAGGAATTTTAGGTAAGATATCCTAAATTTTTTTTTTTTTTTTTAAATAGTTCCAATTTATGGTTTCGCTCTTAATGATAACTCTTTATCATCAGACAAAAATATCAATCAATTTTTAGTGTAGGTGTGGATTAAATCTCAGATCTTTTATTCAACTATCAAATGTTTTTCCAATCATTACCTACAAACTACAACTTAAAATGGGAATTTTTATTATATTTCTCGAATAACATGTATAATCAATCTTCTTCTTCTAGCTTCTTATTTTATTTCAAAGGGATCTATACTTATTCCATAATTTCATGGAAATGTATGGGAATTTTAGGTAAGATATCCTAAAAATTATATTTTTTTTCTTTTTTTTAAAAAAAATAGTTTCAATTTATGGCGTTCGCTCTTAATGATAATTCTTTATCATCAGACAAAAATATCAATCGATTTTTTGTGTAGGTATGGATTAAATCTCAGATCTCTTTTTCAACTATCAAATGCTTTTCCAATCATTACCTACAAACTACAACTTGAAATGGGAATTTTTATTATATTTCTCAAATAATATGTATAATCAATCTTCTTCTTCTAGCTTCTTATTTTATTTCAAAGGGATCTATACTTATTCCATAATTTTAGGGAAATTTATGGGAATTTTAGGTAAGATATTCTAAAAATTATTATTATTATTTTTTTTAAGAGTTTTAATTTATAATGTTTGCTCTTAACGATAACTCTTTATAATCAGATAAAAATATCAATCGATTTTTAGTGTAGGTGAAGATTAAATCTCAGATCTCTTATTCAACTATCAAAAAATTTTCTAATTAAACTAATTGGAACCCACCATATAAATAATCCTTGAATTATTTGTAAGTTTTTGTTTTTGTTTTTTTAGGTTGGTTAGGTGGTGGGATAATTTAATCATATGCTAACTTTTTCTCCACCAAAGAAAAGTACAGGCCCATAAATTTAGGCCCACATGATTTAAAAACTGAGCCGAGGCAATTACTGCATTGGGTCTGTCGTGCATAATCAAGCAGCACCGAAGTTTCGGGCCTTAAACCCAAAACCTTAAAGATACTAATGAAAATGTGAGGGATAATAATGTCATTTAACATAAACTTCCATTTTAGCTATAAAATTCTCTCTTCGAATTAGGGTTTCGTTTCATAGATCCAAACTGATGGAAGAGAACTGTATAAAGTCTAAGTTATCGACCTCTTAGTTTCAGCCTTGTCTTTTTTCTCTTCTCTGTTTGCTTTGATTCCAATTTGATTCTTGTAGAGCTTATTGATTTTTTTTTATTCATTATTTTGAGGAATTATGAGGCTGTGATGACGAACAACATTTCTCGATTCTGATATTATGTACTGTTTTTAGTATTGGACCAGAGCAATTATATTGCTCTCTGATGACTTCTTTTATGCGTGTCTGAGCCTTTTTTATGTTTTCAATTCATTGTGTTTATGTTTGTGTTTTTTTTTTTTTTTTTTTTTTTTAGTTTTGAAAATTTGGGATTTGATTGGAGGTGGCGATGATTATAAAAAATTCCTCGTACTGAATGCTCAATTATATGAAATTGGGTATGAGTATGACAGACTCTTATTAACACCCATAGAATCTGAGCCCTCTCCAACTCTTACTACCATAGTTTTTATGTGTTAATAATATTTGTTATTAAATTTGATTTGTTTTGGCCCCGAATGTAACCTGTAATATCCAGTTTTCTCTACTATGGTTTTTGTTAGATTTTAGTTGTCTGGAGACTTCTATATATTCATGGTCCATTTCTTCTTTGGATATGTATTGTTCAAGGATTTAATAATATTTTAGGAAAAGCTAACGCGATTCAATTTATGTTGGTATAACTGGATGTTGTTGTTCAGGTTGATTCCTTTTTCAAGTATGGGTTTTGCATTAGTCTATATTTAATTAGTGTCATATATATTGGCTGGGGGTGATGCAGTGAAAAGTGGGCAAAATAAAGCATGAAGAATGATGATAATCTCTATGCTAGCGCAGCACCGTTACATCGGTGCTATGAGCTGCATTTTTCCACACGAGATTTCTGACTCAATAAACCATGTTTTCAAAAAGTCGTCTGCATAGGCATATTATACCAACATAAGCTATTTCTTATCTGAACTTATGTGAACCCAAAATCTCTCTGATTGCACAGTTATGCCTTTGCAAGTTTCAAGTGCCTATATCTTAGGCTATGCTTTCTGATTTCATGGAGCTAACAGATAAAATCTATCTATCAAAAAAAGAGCACACCTTGTGCGAACCTAACAATGTTGCGGATTCATTAGCTAAGAGAGGGTGCCAATCGTTGGAGTATTCTCTCTTCTGTTCTTTGAGCCGCCATTGAACCTTCAATTTTTATTTCGAGGGGGGGGGGGGGGGGGAGGAGAAGTAAATACAAATTGGTTGCATATGGTTACACAGTTTTTTATATGTTAGGTTCTTCAATTATTTCAAACATATAATTGCATTGAACATGCAACACAAACTGTTTTATCGTTTGTAAACACACTTAAATTCAACTATATGGTTTATTGATCAATGCAATCATATTATTGAATATATTTAAGGATGCCATAGATTCTTTAATTAAATTCAACCGTGTGCCATATAGATGAATCTAAATATCTTTAAAGAAAATAATGTTTTTTTATACTGCATTGCTCAATACAACAATACATTTAATTTTAATTGGATAAACTAAAGCAAGTCCCTAATTAATTAATTTATTTTAACTGGATTTATCTAATTTGTATTTTGATAAACAAATTGTTGTTGAATCCACTTAAGTATTCTTAATGAACTCTTTATGTACCAGGGAATAAAAATGAAGCTACAGCGAAAAGCTCTTTCCGCAGAGCCAAAAAAAAAAAAAAAAAAACAGAGCACTTCATTATTCAGGTTGAACGTCAGAGCTAATAGAAGTTCTTCATGAACCGGTTTGTTTCTTTCACGATAAACCCAACTACAAGAGAATCGAAATTGATTTGTAGCTAAATTTTGTATGTCTTCGCCAGCTGGAGCTTCTAATTTAATTTCTAAATATTTGATACGAGTTGTAGGTTGAGTTTGGATTGCACTAAAAATTGCCCACGCCTGCGTTTGGCGTTTTACACAGTAGGATCCACGGCTACAATGCTCTTCAAGATAAACGTAGCAACTTCAGAAAAAACGCAGAAACATTTGGTTGAACACACTGTTTAATAAATCTGGGCATGCGTGTACTGTTCATGACCCATAACTCTTTTTGAAACGAGTTGCTAACGGTGTGTTGGAGCTACAGTAGATGCCAACGGCTAATTTCTCAAAACGGTGTTCTTCTTTCTCTCAACTGCTATGCCAGAGATGTCTTCAATGCGCTTCAATGCTCCATCCTCTTTCTTTTCAATGAATTGCACCTACCCACCAACTAATAAACCATCAAAACAAAGGAAACACTGTAATACCATTAGCAAGAACAAATGAACACGATCCTCTCTGTTCTTCCTTCGCTCAAGCCCACCTTCTCTCCGCTTGGGACGTTGTTGCCACCACTGTGGGCGAGAGACGCTACATTTATCTATAAGTTATGTCTAACTTCTCGTACTTTCTGATGTGTTGGTGTTCTGCATTTATCTATAAGCTATGTTCTGCATTTAAAGATCAATTGTGTTCAACTTTTGTGTGTGGTTTTTGTGTTTTCCATGAAATTAATCTGTGGGTTTCTCTCTCCTTCGTGTAATTTTGTGTGTTTCTCTTCCTGCCTATGTTTGTATTTGGACTATGTGAGTTTAATTTGCATTTTTCATGTGGGCATGTAACCGATTATGATGTGCATATGAATTGTTTGTCGAAATGCCTCAATGAGTATAGAATTCTGTTGTAGCAAAAATGGTTAAGGGGAAATCAAAGAACGCTGGTAATGATGTGAGAACTGAGTGGCAAGATCCAATGGAACTAAAAGCTTTTTGTGATTTCTGTGCTACTCAAGTCCTAGAAGGCAAGAGGAGTGGAGGATTTTTGAGAAAGGAAGGGGTTGATGTAGTGATTAAGCAGTTGAGTGAAATGGGCAAAGTGGTGTCTCACCTGCAATTTAAAAACAAATGGGATCATCTGAGAAAATCTTGGAAGGTATGGAAGCAACTTGTTAAGTGTGAGACTAGATTGGCTTATGATCCTAACACTAGGAGGATTGAGGCCACTGATGAGTGGTGGGCTCGAAAGCTTAAGGTTAGTTGACTTTACATAATTGTGATAACCTTAACTGTCTACAACTATATTGTGTCGTAACTATTGGTTGTACACATGTAGGCATGTCCCCAGGCAATAACCATTCGCAGGAAAGGTTTGCCAAATATTGCTTCCATGGAAATCATGTTTGAAGGCACGATTGCAACAGGAAAAAATGCATGGACCCCAAGTGGTCAAATACCAAAGGAAACCACCGAAAGGTCTAGAAACTCCACTGGTAGCAAAGAATTTGTTGACCCTCAATGTCAGTCCTTTGCGAATGTTGACCTAATGGAGGTTAAAGGCCTATCATTGTCGAGGACAGGACCGGCAATGAACAAGGGAAAAGGCTTGGCAAGCAATGTCCACCTTTTCAAGGGAATTCACAAGAAACCAAGAAAAAAACGTTCAATTGTGCAAGAGATGTTCAACTCTTTGAAGAACATCTCAAATGTTATTGTTGAAAGTAGAAGTGCAAGTACTCGTACACCATTTGCTTCCATAGCAACTGCAGAGGTTCAAGCAGTTATGGACATGGTGTAGAGTCTTCCTGGGGTGCAATTGGGTGATTGTCTTCATATGTTCAGCTCCTTCTTCATGGGAAACCAAGAGGCTAGGAACATGTTTGCAGCACATAGTCATTGTAAGGAGTTCCAGCTGAAGTGGCTAGAGATACAGTACCAACTACACCCCAAGCTTCATTTGTGAAGGAAAGGGGATTGTTTCGATAGGGGTTGCTTTTAATGGTGTTGTAGTAATTGGATTTTCTCTATGTACCTCTTGCTCTTCTTTTTTTTTTTTTTTTTTTTTTAATTGGCAGAAACTATGCTTACCATGGGTGTGTATGTAACTGTTGGATGCTCTTTCTATTCTAGTAGTAATTAAAAATGGGCATTCATCCTCTTCGGTTTTCTCTTTGGTTATTAAAGTACTCATACATACTAGTTTGTTTGTCATTTTTAATTTTCAATCAAAATGGAATATGTAACATGCATATTCAATTTGAAGATGTTCTATGGCTATAATGGAAGATAATGGCCAATGGTGGCACTACTTGGTTTAAATTTGCAATTTGAAAGTCGATTGGGGGGAGTAAAGAACAATAATAATACGGTAATATGATTTAAGAGTTGTGCATTGGCTGTAACTTATGAGTCAAAGCAAGTTAAATGTATCTTTATAGTTTTCCTTATCATTGTTCATTCCTTAAAGGAATATAGCTGTGGATCTGGTGATCCATAACTTGTAAGGACACATATCGAAACTAGTGTTGGTAAATTTGGTGTTTTTGTCAAAAATAAATCTCTTTTAAAAAATTAAAAAAGAAAAAGTTGTCCAATTACTAACTTCTAATACCATATATATAATCAAGTAATTTACCTCAGTTAGCCATTGTTGTTAATAATTTGAATATGCCATGATGGCACATTCATCAATAAACCTCAATGGGGCTCATGTTAGATTCCTTGGTTCCGACCATTGAATTTCTAGCACAAGCTCAACAATTAAAATCTCAGAATATTTACTTGTAATTTATAACTGAATGTTGTATAATTATCTAATTTAAAAGGGTTAAGTTGTTTGGTCTAGTGGCTAGTGATGAGTCAGAAATTTATGGGCGTCACTACGCGAAGATCGTCATTTACCCAGAGAAGACATTACGCATTTATTACGATCATTGAGTACGAAATGTAACGGACGAAGCAATAGTCACAGAATGAGCTGTGAACTTTAGACAAAGATTCTGTAACGCACTAGCCGTTGAGCATAAATACAATGATTCATTGCCCATTGATTAGGCATTCAACTATAAAAGAGAAAGTACTAGAAACCCAAGGTACGACTAATCATACACACAAATACTCTACGAAAATCACTCTCTAGTCTGTTTCTCTCTAAGAATCTTTCTCCCTTACTGACTTAAGTATCGGAGGCAGTTTGGCTGATGCCACACCTATTACTCTTCCACCCAATTCATTTTGCAGGTTTTTCATCTATAAAGACGACCCCATTCACAGCATTGTCCATCCTCTACGATGAGGAGCTTAATTGCTGATTTTTTGCATCATCAGTTGGTATGTGGGTCAGTAAGTATTTTGATGCTTTCATCATTGTTTTTATTGTATGGTTTTGTGATAGTAAACAAAGATGTTTAACTTTCATCAAGGAGATTCTAATGTCTTATGTGATTTTATAACCCAAGACAACTGTTAATTATAGCTGCTACTTTGAAATTTATGGCTATAAGTGGTTTATATTGCCTCTGATGCTTTAGTGAGATAAATCATACAGATGACTCGCTCAAGTATTCTATTGTGTTCTAGAAGTTATTTTTGTTCTTGTGTTTGATCTTCACTTTCATATAATTTCAAGTACTCAATTCTTGATGTGGTTTTCCATGCAATTGAAGCTCTTTCTGCTATAGATGGTCATTCTTAAGAAATCTGTTTAAATAAGGAACTTCTCAAACTAGCTTGTGACATGGTCAAAATCCCTGACAAAGTTGAGGTACATTGTAGGCTTGTAGTGTAACCAGATATATGAAATTATTGGTGGTGCTGTCTCTTTTCATTCTTTCTAGTTAATATTGTTTGTTGTGTTGACCATGCTGCTTTAGTGAATTCCATTTAACTTCTATATCCTCTCCATTCAGAATCTGCTTAATCTTAAATGTGAATGTTTATTGGAGCTTCAGTCAGTCCCTCGATTGCCCTAAGATTCAGTTTCTATATAAGCCAACAGTTGGACCAAGTTTGCATGAGTTAATTGACTTGAAATATTATTCCTATGTATGGATGGCATATCATTTGTAGCATTATATGGTGTTACAAAGTCTAGAAAGTATGGCGGGTACTTACTCTTATCTGTTCCTTCTTTTTATTTTCCATTTTTTTTATCATTTAAGCTAATTTGCTTCCGCTCTTGTCACAAGTAATGTGTCTTTCTTTCCTTCATCTGCTGCTGACAATTATAAAACTTTCAGGAGTTTTAACAGTTAATTTGCCTTGAATTGGTAGCTGAGTTTACTAGAGGAAATTTAATAAAGGGATTTTTTTTTTTGTGCAGGCTGCAGGAACGAGGAATTCACAATCCTTTTTAATTAAGTGCAAGGAAGATAGTAACATTTGCAAGTACTGAATTAGTTTGAAAGTCAGTCAGTGGAATGGGACTAAATAGTTGAGAATGTGTGAGAATCTCCACTTGTTTCTTCTTGCTAATGTATTTGACTTCCAAGCCCTGTATAGATATTGTAGTTAAGAAAAATAGTTCTTTCTGACTATTCTTTGTTAACACAGGGCAAAAAATTTTATAGGCAGTCCCATTGATCATATAGCAGAATTAAATACCTGCATGTATCGAAATTGATACAGCAGCTTGTTGTTCACTTTGATATTCCAATGTTTAGAATCATTTGAAATAGGCCTTCAGTTCTCTAGCACAGAACAATTAGAGATTTTACTCAATGATACCCTTTCAATTTCATGTATGGTTGCACCCATATGCATTGTTACTTTCATTTATTTTCCCTTTTGCACCTACGAATCCTTTCAGGTAATGGATTTCTCACTTGCTATGACAGTTATCAACTTTACAGGTGGTTGATTTTTGGCTTAGTTTTTTCTTTGATATTCTTTTGACCCTAAAGTGGGGCTTCTTAATTTTCCTTTGAGTGATGGGTATAATTAAATATGCATATATGCCCTAGTTTGTTATAATTAAATCCTGTATTATAAGAAGCGTGGTTGCAAACATTTGGGTAGCAATTGAATGAATATTCTTCATCTTCCCCTCCTTTGTTTTCCTTTGTCCTCCCTCACATATCCCTATCTGCACAACTGCAAGAGATGCATAATAAATTGATTAGTTCATATGATGCTATAATTTTGAGGACTAGTATGGTACACATTTTATCAAATCTGGGGAGAAAATAAATACAAAGAAAACCATATACACATATATAAACCTTGCATACATATAGGTTTGTATCTTTTGGGATTTTTGTTTGCATAATTTCCATAACTTCTGACTGCTACAAGACAATCATCAATATTTCAATGTAGCATTTTCCAAGTTTTTACCCATAAATTAGATGTAGGAATTCAGAAAATTTTTACCTAAACTAGTGGGAACTTTCTTAATTGCAGTTTGAAATGCACTCGAAGAAAGTTGCTAAAATTCATCCAAATAGGCCACCAAAGCTTCCTCCCCCCCACACCCCCCCCCCCCCCCCTCGTTCCAAAGCCAACCAGGCCATCTGTTGATCATATAGAGACTGCTGAATAGACATTCCTAGCACTTCTGCATAGTGAACACTTGTGCATAGTGAGAAGCAAAGCATAATTTTAAGACAAAATGTATACCCTAACAAATTTTTATCATTGTAGGAATATCCTTTTTGTAGATTAGTTTAGTCTTAGGCCCCTTTTGTTTATAGGAACACAAGTTTCTTCATCCATCTTGTCCCTCACTGGTTTCCTTTAGCTTCATGTCACTTAATCGGTACTCAATCCTTTTCTTATGATAGCATACCATGGATATTGAGAGTGTAATGTGGGTGGCTCTTTCAATGTTGCTGAGAGAGAAGTCACTAATGGATCTTTTTGCAAGTTTCATCATATCATCAAAGAAAAGCTTAGAATGTATCTCTTTAACTTCAACAGAAACATTGAGACTTTCGAATAAGTTAAAGAATTTTGCAACAATAGATATTGCACTTATACTACTCAAATGATTATGATTGTGTGCCATGTTAATCCTACTTTATGATAATTGCAGTGCTCAATGCTGATATTGGAGATTTTAGTAGCATTCAGATAGTGAGATTTCTTGCCTAAATTTCTTTGTGTTTTCAACATTTTTCCTAAACACAAGATTGTTGCCTAAATTTCTTTGTGTTCTCTCTCTCTCTAATTCTTAACATTTCTTCTTATGCTCTGTCAATGGTTGTTTTCCTTTCTTTGTTGCTTCTCTTTGTTTCTTCTTATGCTCAGCCAGAATTACTGCATTATGCTAAACTAACTCAAACTTCATTTGTGCAGGTAAAAGTTTAATACACTAGTTCCCAGCCAACAAAATTTCAAAGAAAGTAACAAAAGGATGGATTTGCTATACGACTCATCTAATTCCCAGCACCAGTGAGATTCTATACTTTCCCCTCTACATTTGATTATACAATTTTTAGTAATCTTGGATGAAATTATGAAAACATATGCTTAGCTTTATATGGTCATATTAAAATTAACCAATCCAAACCAAATTTCAGTGGGGTATCTCTTTTGGGTGTTTGGCAACTAGTTGATTAGCATAGCCATCAGATCATGGAAGCACGTGACAATGAATTCAATTCAAACACTCTACTTGCATGATGAGGGTACTTTGTAGACATTAGACTGCTGCATAGGCTTTAGAACTGTTAATTTATTGGTACCACCTTTTTTAGCCTAGTACTAATAAAAGTTCAATAAAGTTTAACAACTTGTTTTTAGCCTACATATATATAAAGTTCAAAAAGTTGTTCTTTTTCTCCCTTAGCATGAAGATCAATTCCTACTACTGAAAGTGGAGTAATATTATAGTATCACTCCAGATTTTGTACAAGTAATTAAAGTCAGTAACATATGCAGAGACATGAGTTTCGAAATGAGTGACGACATTGTACTCGTAGTATATTTAGCTGGGTGTGCAAGTATTGTAGCTTACATAGAGATACATGAACAAAGTACCAATGCATATAAATCTACAAACAGGGTATGAATGGGTATAGTATATTTCAAATGGAAATAAGCAGAAATATTGCAATGTCTTTAGACTATCAAGCCATGTGTTTCGAGAATTGTGTAATACATTGCGCACTCAGTATGGATATGACAGTACCAAAAGAATTTGCTTGGAAGAGTCTGTGGCAATGACATTGGTGGTACTTGGTAGTGGCATGTGTAATAGAATGGTGTAGGATAGATTTCAACATTCGGGTGAGACAGTGCATCAACACGTGGACATGGAAGTTACATTGTTAGCCAATGTTATGGCAGCAGACATTATCAAGCCTGTTGATCCTGCATTTCCTAACGTGCCACAACATATTCGCAATTCAGTTAGATATTGGCCACATTTCAAGGTACTTTGTGAATTAGGTATCTTGACTTGATTTTATTCCATTTATCTTTATGGTTAAAACACGTATCGAATTTCACATGGTATTTTTGTGGCAATGGTTAGGATTACATTGGTGTGATTGATGGGGTTCACGTCCTCGTGGTCTTACCAGTTGATGAGCAACACCCATACAGAGGAAGGAAAGGGATCACAACAACGAATTGCATGTGCACATGGGATTTTGACATGAAATTCACATTTGCGTGTGTTGGATGGGAAAGGTCAGCGCATGACAGAAGAATCTGTTTAAATTGCCTCAATAATGAGAGTGACAACTTTTCAAAACCTCCACCTGGTTTGTAAATATGCAGTTTAATTACTGTATTAAAGTATGTATTATGTAGTGAAAATGCTAATACAATAGAAATTCTCGTTTGCAGGAAAGTATTATCTTGTTGATTCAGGGTACCCTATGAAGAGAGGGTTCCTTGCACTATATAAAGGGGCGAGGTACCACCTCCTCGAGTTTCAACAAGGTCGAGACCCACAACATCCAGAGGAGAAATTTAATTATCTCCATTCATCACTTCGTTCGGTCATAGAACGAACTTTTGGAGTTTGGAAGAATAGATGGAAAATTTTGAGAAGTATGTCAGCCTTTCATATACGCACTCAAGAACGTATCATTGTTGCTACAATGGTTCTTCACAATTTTATTAGAGCACATGAAAACAGTGACCTTGGACGTGGGCATTCTGCACAGGGCACATATGAAAGTAGCAAGGGAGGTCATTATGATGAAATGGCATATGTGATCTCTTCCTTGGATGAACTTGAGATGAAAGTGGTTTGAAACAATATTACAACATCGATATATGGGATGCCTCCATCGTAGGACTTAAGTTGTTACGAAAGTTATAATCCCTTAATTGATTATGGTGACCATTATTTTTGTCACAATAGAAATTAGTGTGGTTGAAAATACCATTAACATTATGGTAATTTTTTTGTGGGAACCATAACTAATGGTTCACAAACTTGAATGTAATACCATTTTGTTTTATGGTGATTTTTTGTTGGTAACTAGTACTGATGGCTCACAAAACTTGATTGTAATACCTTTGATTTATGAATTTGTAAATATCCTTACATGTGAAACTCATCACTATTGCAACAGTAGATTTCAAGCTTACAAGGGACTTCTGAATAGACTCCAATCTTATAAGAACAAGAGACAAACTCAAAAGATTTCAAAATAGGAATTTAAAAAAGAAAAAAGAAAAAAAGAAAACAAAATTTACACTCAATTTGTTTTAAAGACACCAATAACCCTAACTATCAATTGCTGGTAAACTGTAAATAGGTAAATAAATTTAATATATATATACACACACATATATAACAACAGAACTTACAATCTCCATCAACTTGGCCATTAACATTATCTCCATCAAACGTCTCCACATATAACAGAAGGACAACTTCATACATATCATAAATTGTTACTTGCAATACAGAATAAGTTGTACGATTAATATACAAAAAAATGTAATAATACAAGTTTGTATTATTACATACATACACATCCCATTATGGCAAACACCTTTGCCTGATTTCGACTTCCCCAAACCTAGTAGACAAGATAAGCAATACTACAAACATGACCTAGAAGACTACTAGAGCTATCTTAAACTTCTTTGCTTTCTCTTCAAAAATCATGCGTGCAGCCTTGGCTCTTTTAGCCTTTCATTTTGCAACTCGCTCCCTTTCCAATACTGCGTCTGTTAAGGCATGAGCTTACTTCAACTCTTCATTAGCAACTTCCACCGCATGCTCCAATGCTTGAATTTGGTTATACTATAGGTTATGTTGATGCGCCACGCATACAACAAATGCTGGTGTCTAACCACTTAAAGAACTTGCATGCACAGTCATCATCTTGCACAATAAAATACAGCACATAAATAGGAATACAACGAATTGGTTCTTTCATGCACAACACAAATAGTTTGCCAATACCTGGATATGGTACTTATTGGCGACCAATAGTGACAACTATAAAACCTCCTACCAAAAGTATGAAGTTTCAAGGATGTCCTAATGACGCAGTTGTCAATGTCACAGAAATAGCCATCAAAACTGGAGAGATAGTTACTCGTTTCTGACATTGGTAGGAACTGGTAGTAGATATTACGTTGGCTTGGACTAGTGAATAGTACAACAAACTTACTCTACACCATCATGTAAGCAGGTCTATATGACTCCCAAGAATTGCACATTGGAATTATCATAAGTTGAGCATGTTTACACAATAATGACCTTTGAAACACCCATATATTTACTGATCTCTAAAGATTTGAAAACAAAATTCTTCTTTAAACTATAGTGCAATAGGCATATATAAGACTTGAAACTGCTTCATTAATATCATTCAGATGATCCCTGAGGTTGGAAAATTACAATAAAAGATCATTGTTTTAGATCACAGGAACTTAGAAAATCGGGGGAAAAAAAAAACAAGAAGAGAGTGAGGGGGGGGGGGGGGGGAGGGAGGGGGGAAAAGGGGTGACTTTAGAAAGAGGTTGTTGTAGTCCCATACTCGTGCTTTCGGATATAAGAAAGATTTACGAGGATTGATTCACAGAAATGGTCTAGCAATTCTTACAATGCCACTATGCTTTCATCTTTAATGAGTTGCTCAACCTGAAAAAGCAGAAAAATGATCACATAAGCAAACCTACTGAAACAAATTCCTGAAGATATAAGTAAAATTTGCAATAAAAATTTGGTAACTATAATAGAAACTAATTTCACAAACAAGAAAGCAAATACAATCCTAACATTGGTAAGTATAGGATGTTATTCAGATATTCCATAGTTGAATTCCTTCAATTAAATACAGGAAAAAAAATAGAGCAAAATATTGCATATCAGCTAAGAAAGTCATGATTTCATACCCATGTTACCTCAAACCCTAGAATTTCACAATTGTTAGCTCTCAAGTTTTACTAATCACTTAAGAAAAACAAAGAAATCATTTGAAGCTCTATGTTATTACCTTTATAACATAGTTTGATTATCTTTCACAAGAGATTGCAAGCACTTTTGCTAAGTAACTGTGCAATCAACCATCATTTTCTTAGGTATAACTTCTACATTTTTTACTCTTCAAAACCCAACCAAGCATAAATTTCAATTATTAATCAAATTAAAGTTGGAGTTGATATTATTTAAGTCCTATTATTGTTGTATGCATGAATGGGACCACATCCTCAATCATAATTGCCAATCTGGCTAAGAACACAATTAATTTTGTGTACTCTATAACTTTTTCTTTCCTATTTCTAAGTTTCTCTCTATCTCAATCTTTGTGTGATTCAGCACTTTATGTGTCAAGAAATGGTCATTACTTAACTTAAGGCTTTATCATCAATGATTAAACTTATCATGAATGATTGGTTAACTTTATAACGACAAAACAGGACCAAAGATTGCAAATCAAGTTATCATGGCAACTTGGTTTATAGTACTTTATACAAATCCTATAGAAACTTTGAGGCAAGCAATAAAACTTAAAATAGAGAAATTCTATAATCAACAAAGAAAACAGAGGAAACAACAGAGGAGTGCTTGAATAAACTCATAGTGAAGAATTCATTAGAATACCCAGGTGAAGGCAATTTGTTCATGCCCAGCTTTGATCAGTTGAGCCACGTCTCCAGGTATTTGCCTCATAATTGAATTCCTCTTATAAGCTAGTGCCATTTATGTAGAACAAGAAACAGACAAAAAATAAACCCATGTAAACTCTCCACAAAATACAGAGGAACCTACAAGAAAAACTCAACCATTAATTTTTTTTTTTAAATTTAGTTTTGAGATGACCATATATTTTTTTGATAGTTTAGATTGAACACAACAGAAACCTCCACTTAGCTGACTTGAGTTTAGTTGTTTGACTTAATAGAGGTGATACTTTAATTTGTGGTAAGTGAAAGCAACATAAAGAGCATAAGAGAATAACCAAATAAGGCAAAACAAGTGCTTTGGTGGCAGAGTATTGGCTTGTTCTGTCATGGACTTTTAATTGGAACAATTATTCAGTTTTCAATTTATAAGTTGAATAAGATTTGCATATAACATAGATATGGGGCACTGGTTGAGAATTTGTTTCTTGGGCTATTTTGCCTGGTTGGTGTAATATTCGCTTCAATGACACAAAGAATACCGATTATAAAAACTAGTCGCTAACCTGTGCGATGCACGGGATAGTTAAATAGAAATAAAATGTAGTTATTATTTAGGGTATTGACTTGAAAATATATGAAAATAAAACCATTTGTTCAAAATAAAAGTTCACATAAAAATAAAGATAAACTTGTGGAGACTAGCCAACGTTCTGAACATAAATTAAGCTAATAAAATGGATGGATATCATGTATAGGTTATCAAACTATTTGAAGTACCAAAAATTACTTATGTGGAGGATAGGGCCAAAGTACCTGATGTTACATGTTTTGACAGCATTGGCTTCTATCAAATCACCTGAATAAGGGATTCAAAGACAGGGCCACATGCATCAATTTGAGCAAATAACATTCTAAACCAGCTTTATGGAATCAGAATATAGCAAGTTGTGAAGGTTCATATGATTTACACAAAGGTGTAGAAGTAGCATGGGAATTTACATATTCCACCTGGTTGGGATGAAGGCCAGACTACAAGTCATAAAAAAGTAAGCATATTATAACAAACCCCAATTATCCTTTAATGCACATTGGCATAAAATTTAACTTAATCAAAAGCATTTTGTTGAGGTAACTATTAGATCAATCCTACAAAGGAACTATTTTTAAGGGTCATACTAAGATGGCAAATGAAAAGAGTAAAACAGCAAAGAAGTTAGTCACCAAGACAATTAGCCCTGCACCTATTATGATCATACATCTACCAATTTTTCTATGTTCTCATGTGAAACTGATTGCATGAGATTTGGATGATTAAAACAATCATTTGAATCAATTGTAGGCACATACCAATTTATTAGATTTGAATACATATCCACTAATAGTCTGCAACACCATAGATATATTATATGTGTTGCCACCACAAAAAAGTACCAAAATAAAAATAGAATTGGTTGATCAGGTACAACATATATTGATCTACATATATCATTTGCACAGTTAGCTAATGATAATATATGCATATACAAGAATACACATGCATGACAACAGTTAGTGTACATTACATAAAAGGTTCATCGCCAAAGTGACACCTCTTCCATCAATATGTGGTTGCCCAAGTTCCTTCATAAAGAAAAAAGAAAAATTCCAATCCAAATGAAAAATAGTGAAAACCACTCAATAAGGATAGAAAGAAAGGGGAAAAAAAAATCAAAATGTTCAAAAAAAAGATGTTTCAACTCACTTCAGCAAAATGCAAGCATATCAAAACTAAACAAAGCATAAATTTTAAACACAAGGAAGCTGAATATGCTTAGAAATAAAAGTCCATCATCAGTTCATTCTTTAATTAGGAAAGTAGATAGACTTAAACAAACAAAAGTCCATCATCAAAGAATGAAAAATCTATCCAAAACTCAATCAAATCAAATCAGGAATATAGAGAGATGCATCAAGTACAACAAGAACTCTGCCTTCATACATGTAACAATGAAAACAATAGAGTTAGTTCGTGTGATATGCAGCCGGCTTTGTACTTGATGAACTCAGCCAACAGTTCTTTTGTAGTTGTCATGAATGTGTTCAAAGCAAGATTTTTATGTCTTAGTACAAACACACGGGTTTATATAAACAAAATTTCATACATGCTCAACCATAATAAGGGGATACACTGCTTCTCATTGCTAACAAAAAATTTCTCACACTCATTCGAATACATTGCTTCCCATAGATTTTCCTTTAAATTGTAAGTAAAATTTAGTGGGGACACGTTCACCAAGATATCAAAATCATATAAAACACACCCAGCAACTAAAATCAATGTTTCTATGTTATCACACAAGTGCATAACCAATGCGGTAAACAATGAAAGAGTCATACCTGGTGCTTAAGATGCTTATACTCTTCTTCTAGTAGTTCCATCTTGTCATCTCCATTGTTAGCTTCTACTTCATCTCCCTCTCCTCCTTCACTTTCCCTTTCTTCATATTCAGAGTCAGCTTCTTCTTTTTCATGCTCCAACTACATCATAAATGCTTAATTAACAACTCAGTTGCTACAGCCTACATCAACCAACAATATTCAAGTTGGACAAAAATCCTTGACACATAAAAACCACAAATAATGATTCATGACAAAACCAATAACTCAATTTCCAATATGTTAAAGATATAAACCCCCCAAGAGATATCTTTAACACAATCAAATCCGATTTTGCACAGCCAAGCATAACACTCTGCTGTAGAATATCAGCAAATCGCACCAGGCAAATCGCACACTCTACTTCCATTCCAGCCAGCTTCATCCCTGTTGAAAACACTAGGCTCGGACCTGCAATTAACGTATCAGCTACCTCTTTCTCTAGCGTGCTCTTTTGCTCATCATGTTGTACTTCTTGTTGATTTTGGGGTAGTGGTTGTTGGTGATTATTGCCACCACCACCACCACGTAGGAAGCAGGGAATGGCGAAGTTGAGAACCAAAGCACATATGAGTGCGCAGAGGAGGAGGATGAGGACTGTGGCCATGTTTGCTTCAAAATCCCGAGAATTAGAGTACGGCTGCCAAAAATAATGTTGATGTATTAATAGTTTTATTTTTTTTAGGGTTTTATTTTTTTTAATAGTTTTATTTTTTTTTTTAAATAATGCTGACATGGAAAAATGTGGGAGCTTCAAAAGCTTCGGTTTTATATATATATATATAGATTGGGTCAAATTGAATGATGAACTACTTACTACTATTGTTATTGGTAGTAATGGAGAATTTTCATGTGAACAAAGCAAAAAGTAATCCAGGTTAAGAGAACTTATGTATCAGCATAACTTAGAGAATCTAAATCAAAAATTGAAGAACAGTTAAAAAGGAAAACTTGGGATGTCTTAGAATGAAACTTGGGATGCCTCCCTCCATTTATCCATTCAAAAACAATAAACACCCACTTCTATCTACATCTTCTACAACATATTTAAAATTCCTAGTTCACAATTACAAAATTATTTTTGCTACTGTGGGATAGTCATGGAAATATTGAGGCAATCGTAAAAGCTTCCCATATTGTTAAAAATTCACTTCAATTATATGCATGAATCAAGGTTAATCAAAGACAAATTTTAAATTAGCCAAAAAAGAAAGCCATGAAATAATAAAGCTAACCTGAATTAAACAGATGGGTCAACAAGTGAAATTGGAAGAGGCGTGAAATGGGTTTATGGGAAGAGAGGTGTTAGGGTGGGAGAGGAGTGAAATTGGATGAGGTATGAAATGGGTTTATGGAAGGAAGAGTACTCTCTCAGGGAACCCGATCTTCCCCGACATTGGACTGGGAGCTCTTCCTCGTGGATTTCTCTTCTGAGCTCTTCCTCATGGATTTCTCTTCTTGGTGTGGATTTCTCTTCTCGAAGACAGGCGTTAAGGTGGGATAGGAGTGAAATTAAAATTTTTTTTTTAAAAATGCAAATAAAAAAAGGAACAAAAACGCTACAGTACTTTTAGCTGAAGCTACAGTAGTCAGCCCCAAAAAGAATCAGCTGGCGTTTAAAAATTATTTGTTCAGTGTTTTTAGTTTTCAGTTTCAGCAAAATAAGCAGTATCCAAATTGATCTGTAATGTAGCATGTAGGCCTACTGTCAGAACTCACATCACTAGCTTGAAAAGCATTTTAGTTTTTTTTTTTTTTTCCATGTACGGTCCGAATTTCGATATTTATACAAACAAAATGTCGAAAAAGATATGGAAAGGCATATGATAAAATTTCTGAAATATAAAGAAAGGTTGGTCGGTTGCTTTCTTTCCTCTGGAGTTGGGACCATGCCTTTGTTTGTTGGACAAAAAGAAACACATTTGTATGATGCTATGACGTTAATAAATAATAAGCCATTGTTAACCAGATTGATTGTCAACTGTTTACTAAGTGGAGCTAGATCAGACAATGCTACAATAAGTATAGGCCTATCAATGCAAAGTCAATGCTCTCACTGTATCCTTGCTGTCAATTCTTTTTGCAGTGTATTTTAACAGTCAGTGACAATGGATCTTTTCCCCTTTATAAAGTGGGACTAAAAAGTAAAGTGGGGTTTTATTTTTGCTCATGCAAGACTTGTTTTTTAATCTTGCATTTGGTTCTATAAATCTCCCTTTATTGTCCTGGCAAACCAGGCTTGCCTCCCCAAAATCATTCTTGAATCTTGAACATCAATATGCAAACAGAATTTGGGAACCAAACAAGCAAGTATGAGGTGTATATAACATTTGGGGAGGGCCAAAAAGGTGGGGTGGTTTGTAAATAGAATGCTGCAATTTCAACATCATGCAGGGGTGGCCGTGGGCCAAGGTAACCTTGAGTTCTTATCGTTGATTAGTTTCATGTTGACATGTTAGTGCGGTCCTGGCTACATGTTCAAGCTCTGCTTGATTTTCAGACCCTGCCAAGCATTATAAATTATTGGTCATCTGATTTGATAACTCTGAACTGGTATTTACTATTTACTCCAAGTCTCCAAGGGTCAATAAAAATATAAAATCCCATCTAATAGGGAGTTTTTTTTTTTTTTTTTTTAGTTACTAATGGGGAGATAGTTGAAGAGGTGATGAAGCATTATACTTTTCATTACAAAACCATAAAGTTGGAAAAAGATGAATTATTTTGCAAAATAAATTTTGGAAAATAAATTTTGGACCTATAAAAAGTGGGATTTGCTATTGTAGAAATTATCAAGTAATCGTGGATGAAAAAGAAGATTTGAAAGTTTGTGAATAATGTCGAGTCGAATTTGTGGATCTGCAGATACAAATATACCTAACAAGTCATCTCAAATTAACATGTCATGTCTTCTTTCTCAAAAAAAAAAAAAAATTAACATGTCTAGGAATCCATGTGTGGTATTTGAAACACCTTCCTAATTATATCATGAATCTTTTAGATAAACCTCTTAAAGAATTAGAAGGATTAGTATACTACCATGTGTGATTTGATCAAAATTTTGATTTTACAGCTTCAAAAAGGAAACTCTCATACCATTCAATGAAACTGGTATATCTTATATCTGACATGTCTCTTGATCATTTTAGATATTTTAGGGGTATTTCTATCATTTTAGTTGTTTTTAGGGTAGTTTGTTATTTTTCATATTTCAAGGGTGTTTTGAAAATTTGAAGGGCATGAATATGACGTTTATTATAAATATTTTTGGACATTTTTGTTAGTTTATAGGTATGCATTCTCTTCAAATTGAGAATGTTTTACAGAGCGCACAACATATATATCAATATATCAACTTCAAAGGAAGGTTTTTTTTAGGTCAATTATTTCACATTGAGTAAATTTTTCTGATTTTCAAACAACAAGAAATGAGAAAAACATATGGAAAGAAACATTATTAGTAAACAATTTTAAAAAAATTTTAGCATCACTTTCATAAAAAGTTTCTAAAAATATTTCTTAAACTAATATTTTTAAAGCATCAGTTAACTTTTCTCTTAAACTGAATATATACAATTTTAAGAAACAATTTAAAAAAAAAATTAATATCACTTTCTTGAAAAATAAAAAAAAAAATAAAAAAACTATTAGAAAAAATTTTTTTTTCCTCATAAAAAGTTTCTAAATGTATTTCTCAAACTAATGTTTTTAAAGCATCAGGTAACTTTTCCCTTAAACTAAATCTCTCACTTTTAGATCTAGTCATCTAGCCATTCTTCACTGTTTTCAGCAAAGAAGAAAAAAATAATGCAAAACTTTTTTCAGTGGTTGTCTAGTCTAATCCCATGGCCCCATGGCTAATAACTGAGCCGGGGAGCAATGGCTCCTTCTGCCTTATGGCAGGCCACAAGAGTGCCCCCTGTCTGGAGTCCAGGGCAATCCTACCTAATTCATTATTCTGATTTTTATGATTCCAATACTGTTTTGAGCAATCTCCCAACTCAAGATGCTTGCACTGGGGTCTCTGTCTTATCACAGGATGGCCCAATTCAGAGGGTCAATGTCTCAATTATCAGTATCTTTATATGTATTTTGGATTGGAAGCCATGTATATACGTTAGTTGTTTGATAATGGAAGTTTCGCCACCCATTATTGCTCTATCTTGTCCCTACCATTTTTGGAGGCTAGCCTGTTCAAACAGTTTTTAGAGCTTGTTTCTTATTGTTTCACAGTTTCAGCACAGGCTTCCTAATCCCAAATATCCATATTTCATATCCTGTGTAGTAACGTAACTTGTGCCTGTCTGAATGATCCAATTGTTGTAGCAGAGGAAAGTCAAATAGCTAATAAAATCTGAGGCATCAGGCATACACAAACACAGCATAAATTGATTTTACTGGTAAAAAACTATAGATGGCACTATGACAGCAAATCTTTAACAGTCAAAGTTGTCAATAACTATTGAAATTAAAATAAGCCAACTCCCTAGTTGGTAAATTTAAATTAACCATCCAAATCAGATAAACAAGAAGTTACTCCACACTTCTTGGCTCTCCTTCCTTCGCTTCCACCTACTAACTTAATCTCCATCCTGTTCTTCATCATCTGTTTCTAGCCCAGGTCAGGTCTGCTCTTGATTACAAGGATGGAATTGAGGAACTTGCAAGAGTTGAACCAAGTACATCCTCAAACAGACTAGCTCCCTCTCGGCTCCTTTTGTTCTCAACTCTCGGGCTACTGCCTGAACTGCTATTTGAGAGTGAACCAAAAGGCGCCTTTTGCAAGACACCTGTGGGGGAAGACCCCAACTGAGGACTGCCATCCCACCCTTCTGTCAAAAGGTTAAGAGCTGATGAGTTGTTGCAGGCTCTTGCAGTGATTGTGGTGCTGGTCAAGACCTCACCCAGAGGACCCCCCATTGAAGTACCCCAAGAGATTGGTATCCAGTTAGTTTGCTTCTGAGTCGGATCACTAAAGTCAGTGTTCATCCCCAAGTTCATTTGAATTGGCTCAAACTCACGAGATAACCTTAGAGGTGAGAGTTTGTCTTGTGTCGTTGAGGGTGAGGATGATGAGAAGTCTGAGGGTGCCATAGGGATTGACATTGAGAGCTGAGTCCAGTCTGATTTCAGTTCTCCTGGCCAGGACATGACAGAGAGATTCGACTGGTCCTTAGGCAATTCATCGATGAATTGGCGAAGTGGATGTTGATCTTGGCATTCCTGGTCATTGAAGCCTAGGAAAGAACCATAGCTTTTAGAATTTAGGTAAGAACCCCTATGTGAAGGATGAAGGAGGGAATCAGTGGAAACTAGCCCAAACTCTGATTGAGAGGATTCTTCTAATGGTATCCCTTGTTTCAAAATGGTAAAAGTGGGTTCATTAGGTTTCAGGCTGATAGTGGAGGACATTGTGGAGAGGCCCCGTGGATCTTGCATTCTGGCACAAACATTCTCTCTGTTCCAGAAAAGGAAAGAAATATCTATATTGAGAAAAAAGAGAAAGAGCGGCCAAGGAAAAGGAAGCAGCTTACAAGTATCATTAAGTATCATTATAACCTCTATAATGTCTACCATAAAGGCCTCTATTCAATTATCCAAAGATATTGGGAACGGAGGATGTATTAAAAAAAAAAGGAATCCTAAGCCTCAACCATAAGGACTAGTCATTTTCACCAAAGTAAAGATAAAACGATGGGGTCTACTTTAAAGTAAAGTGAAGCAAGTAAATAAAGTGCAAGTATGCAAACTGTTTTAAATTAAATGTCTTCTTAGCTCAAAAACTAAAAGGTATACTAAGAACTAAACAGATAAAGGAAGCTCTAATTCACAAAGTATTTTTATTTTCACCTGCTGACAAGGGCATCCACAGAAGTATTGGAAGCACCACCAGGCTGCAAGTTCTTGAACTGGTGCTGTGTCATAGCAAGGTTGTTGGATGCACCACTGCTGGGAATTACCACTGTTGACATTGAGGAAGTCCCCGGTACAACTTTTGAATTAGTGGTCCCAGGGGAAGCATGGCCAGTTTGGCCTTCCACAGGCTTTCTTGAACGATGGCGGCCCCGATTTATGTGCCTTTCACAGTACTTCTGGTCGGCAACAGCATCTCTTGAGCACCGCCATTTCTTTCCATCCGTTCGACGACACCTTCCAGGCTCAGGATCGGTATTGCCAGAGAAACCTAGATGGAAAGAGCCCCAACCCACTGCATAAAATTCAAAATGAAAAACACCAATAAAATGATAGGGATTAAGGAAAAAGACTAATCAGACAAAAAGGGGGGGAAAAAAGAAGAAAATGAATTCTGCATCAAAGACAGTATCACTTTGTAGCTTAAAAACACAGCATATCTTGAATATTGGATAAAACTTTCAACCAAAAATTAGCTAAAAGCTTGGAGAGCACTGCTGATGCTGTAATATATAACAGTACAAGAAATAGCAGCAGATACTTAACATATAACAGTAAAGTAAGATGACATACACAAATGGGGTAACAAAATGTAACGAATATATAAGAAATTACATGAATTGTAAGGCGAAGATCCAGTAGCTAAGCCAGACAAGCCATAAGGGTAGAGGGATCTCTTGAGAGGGAAGAGCAAATTGGAGGGCACAGCCACATTTGATGTGATGTACTTGTAGATCAAGGCCTGATGCTCTAGCTCTATCCACTGAGATGGAGTAAATGGTCCCCTAACTCCAGCAACACTCCCATGCATGCTTGAATTCAAGCTTCCAGAACCATAAGCTGAAAAAAGACAACGTAAATAACTTGCCCATAACTTGTACGGGAATCACACATAATATGAAAAAAAAACACACACACACACACACACTAAAGAAACAGAGAAAACCAAGAAAGTCTTATCCACTAGTCCTAATATTTTTCCTATCCTTTCTTGCCCTTTTCCCCTTTGGTTTCCATCAGTCTGAGAGCGTTGAAAATTATACCAAAACTAATTTAAAGCAGAAGTACCAAATATATAATACAAGGAAAACTCCACCCTTTTTTGCTTGACAAGACTCAAAACTAAAATTTTCCAACAAATAACAATGAAAAAGACCCGCACCAAACATGAAATGAAGCCACCTAATAACTTTTTTTAGCAGAACCCATCTTTTGTACTAGAATAATGTGCTTAAATCTCTGTCTTCCCCAGACCCCATCTCACAAAACCAAATACAAATCTTCCCCAAAATACGAAGCATACTCAACTCAAACCACACCAAAGATCGTGTTAGAGGATTACCTGCATTTCTAGAGTAAGCAGAAGGTGTGCGCTGGTAGTAAGGGAAAACTGAGTTGTGTGTGGCTTTATCCACTAGTCCACCATCCTTACTTAGAAAAGGAACCTCTGATTTGACCGAAGAGAAGCTCAGCATAAGCTCCTGTTGGCGATTATCAGAAATGGGCAAAGTATTAGATCTCAATAAAGGAGTGCCCTGGTGCAATGACATTGTCTTGTAAGCTGAAAGACTATCACTTTTAGCCATTTTAGAACTCTTCCAGTCATCTTCACTAGCCCCAGATTTGTGTTGCTTAACTAACCCAGATCCAAGACCCTTTAGCTTGGTTTCAGGGTCTAAGACCTTGGAAGAACCTCCTCTACCTTCAGGACCCACCAAATCCTCCAAACCCATTACCCCAAAATCCATTTTGGAGAAACTACCATTCTACAAGACTCTATTAAGCATCATGAAGAGGAGGAGAGAGGTTAAGCTTCAAATAGATGGAAAAAAGAGGAAGAGAGGCGCATCTGATGAAGCGTGGGTTTTGTACTTTGTTGAGCTGAGTTTTTTAAGTAAGCTTTGAGAAGGAAAAAAATAATTGGAGAGAGAGAGAGAGGGAGAGAGAGAGAGAGTTGAAACTTAAAACTTAGGAGCAGACAGAGCTATAGAACCAAACCAAACGCTCGTTCTCAGACATATAATAACATATTATTGTGCTTTTAATAGGCACTCTCACAAGTTTATCCATTTTTTATTTTAAGGATATTAGAAAGTTTTAGGGTAAAAAACATTCTTGGTAAAAAAAAATATATGTTTGGCCCAGTTTTTTTTTTATAAAAAAATTTAAAACATTTCTATTTAAATTATTTTTTAAATAAAATAACATTAAGAATAAGTTGATTCAAACTCAAAAAATATCATTTATACACACAAAAAAGAATTATCTCCATTTAAATGGGTCTATTTCATGATTGAGATTAAACACTATAAATTTAAAAATATATATAATATCATACTATTTTAAACTTTAAATTAATGAACATTCGATAAAATATTATATTAAAAAAATCCTCTGTATCTGAACTAAAATGGAAAAATAAAAAATTTATTGAGAACATATTTATTATTGGGAAAAACTTGCGTTTAGTACTTTAAGTATTCCTAAATTAATTTAAACATCTAGCTATATGAACTATGAACCAATAAAACATAAGTAACACAATACTTGGAAAATTATTAGATACTCTCGGAGTACCGTAAATGCGTATTCTTCCTCTCACATGAATGGTGAGTCTTATCATGAATTTAATTAGTGGGATTCATCATGAATTTAATTAGTACACATTTATGGTACTTCAGGAGTACACAAAAATTTTCCACACTACTATCGTTTAAAAAAAATAATTAAATTCAACTATATTTTTTTTTTTTAGGAAGAAATTCAACTATATATTTGACTCTAGCGAATTAAGAAAATATTTTAAAAAATCTTAGGTTACATAAATCTGAACTGGGCAAAAAGTAATTGTCTGGACTTTGGGGTATACGTATATTGCTAATGGACTGAGAATTTGACTAAAATACCCCTAGTCCTTAACCGGACTGGAGAATGACAAAGGCATACGGTAAACCTACTCTTGTTATTCTTATCCCAACAAAGATTCTGGGGTTCTTCCAAAATTCGCTCGCAAAATATCAAATCTAATCTTTCACAGCTACTACAACAACAAAGATTCTTGGACAAGAAATGGCATGACAATATCCTTCATGTCATACGTAATTTGGTTGATTCCCACAAAAGTCCTTGCTAAAGATTCATGTCTTCTTTCTTTTTTCTTTTTTCTTTTTTTTTATAAATAATTTCAATATATTTCTATAAAATTTCACAGTTCGAACATTTTCACTCTAAACAGCAAATCCTCAATTGCTTTGTGTGAAAGTGTCAAGTAAGTTTCAAAACTCTTGATAAATTCATGTCTTTTTGTTCTTGCTATAAGAAGAAATTGTGATATCATCTTTATTAGTTTATTTCTTATATTTTTTTAAATTACAATTCTTCTAAGAACAAAAGGATAATCCAAAAAACCATTTGTGTAAGTTTTGGATTAGATTTAAAAATAAAAATAAAAACTAACTTGTTTATATAATGTTTTTTTAAAGTGAAAAAGAGACTAATAAGAAGACAATCAAAAGAAATTAAGGGGAAAAAAGGTAATAACTTAGAATGTTGAAGCATCATGGATTATGTAGTAAATCTACTAAGATACTTGCTGAAATAGTATATCCTTTTAAAACTCATGAGTCGTGAAGATGATTGTATCGCCATTTGACATCATCTCACGAAACACTAGGATTACAAGTTACTATTTTTTTTTTTTTTTTATAAACTTCAATTTTTATTCAAATTGAAAGAGCAGAGAGACAATCTTCCAAACAGACAAAGTGGAAAACTCTAGGGAGATTATCCTTATTAAAACAAAAGGACTCACTAGAAGAAAAAGATAATTTTGCAGTGACATGGGCTGCAGAATTACTCTCTCTTTTAACCCAACGAAACAACACTGAACAAAACCTACTTTAAGATTTAAAATACTACAAACTAAATTAGCAATAGACCAGTCTAGAATAACATCTTCAGAGGATAGGGGGTTAAAACATCGCTTTGCATCTCCTTCAATAATGATATGTGACCATCTTTCTTGGATTGCTAGCTGGGCAACCCACAATATTGCATTGGCTTTAGCTACAATAGGAGGACAAGGATGGTGGGTCTTGGACTAGGCTTTGGATACTATGCCCTTGTCATCTTTAGCAACAACTGCGAGGGCAGAAGAAGACTTAGCTACAGCTACATCAACATTAAGCTTTATCCATCCTGGAGGAGGGGGCTCCCATCTAAATACCATCGGTGCAGCAGGGGAGGGCTTTTCTAATTCCAACAAGGTTGAAAATTCAAGGAACTTGAAGTTTATCTTCTTGATGGAGTTTGGAATGTCAAACTGTCCCTCTTGAAAAGAAACTTGGTTTCTAAGATGCTAGATTTCATCAAGAACTAAAGCCATGTTAAGGGCAACGAGCCATTGGTCTTCAGAAGGGCATAAAGCTTGAGGAAGGTCCAAAATTAGCTTGATGATGTCCATGCATGCAAAAATATGGTGCTCATCAACCTTGAAACCCCAACAGCTAGAGTGCCAGATTACTTTGGCAACTAGACATCCAAAGAATAGATGGCAACAAGTCTCCACTTCGAAACCATAGAGGAGACAAAAGGGGTCATTAATATTGATTCTTTTAAGCAGATTGTCCTTTGTTGGTAAGGAGTTAGTGCCAATCCTCCAAATAAACATTTTGACTCTCTTTGGCAACCTGAGCTTCCAAAGTTTCTTCCAACTGACTTCTGCTTGGGGGGGTGGGGGTGGCGGAATTTGGGTTATGAGTTGGTATGCCAATTTTACAGAGAAATTTTCGTTGGGGTTTTGCAGCCAAATAAGCTTGTTTGGTCTAGAGGTGGTGGGAAGGTGTATGGAGAGTATGGCCTTGGCAAATTCGAGGTCAAACAAATCCTTGATGATGTTGGTTTTCCAAGCAAAGGATTCTTGGTCAATGAGCTGAGAGACCATAAGGGGGGTCTGTTCTACATTACCATGCTTGGGCAGAGGCTTGAAACCATTAATCCATGGCACCCATGGGTCATGCCAAACACTTATATCAGCTCCATTTCCGATGAGATAACAGGAACCTTTAACTATGATGTTTTTTACTCCCTCAATAGCTTTCTAGATAGGTGATGTTGCTTTTGCTGGTTCTTTGTATAACCAGTCATGTCTAACTTTATATTTGGCTCTTAAAATCATCATGCATAAGCTATCCCTTTTGAAGGCTACCATCCAAGCTAGCTTTGCTAAAAGTGCTATATTAGCATCTTTGGCTTTTTTGAAGCCAAGACTACCTTTACCTTTTGGTAGGCAGAGCTTATCCCAATCTCTCAAGGCAAGGAATCTACCATCCTAAGCTTTTGGTTTCCACCAAAATCTCCTCAAAGCTACATCGAGACTATCACAAATTTTGGAGGGGATATTGAACATGGCATATGTTGGGAGGGTTTGGGCCATTGAATAGATAAGAGTGCACCTACCCGCCCATGATAAACATTTGCTTCTCCAACTGGATAATCGAGCTTCGAGGTGATCTTAAAGAAATTTGAAATCCTTTGATGCTGTGCTAGATAGGAGGAAAGGACCTCTTAGATATATTGCATCTTGTTTTAGGCTTTTCATTTGTAGGACTTGTTTGATGGGCCTACGGGATAGGCTGCGGGTAAGCTTGGAGAAAAAAATACCAGATTTATTTCTATTAAGCTTCTGCCCCGACCAGCTGCAATATTTATCCAGGCATTCATTGATTTTTGCTGCATCTCTTCTAGTGGCCTTGGAAAATAGGATGATATCATCAGCATACATAACGTGGGTAATTACTGGTCCACCAATGCTAGCCTTAACTCCCTTGATGGCTGGCTCCTATTCAATCATTCTGGAAAGGACCTCTTGCCCCAAAATAAACAAATAAGGTGACAATGGGTCCCCTTACTGAAGACCTCTACTTGACTTGAATTGTTCTGTTTTGCTACCGTTGACCAAGACCTCAAAATGCACAAAGGAAATACATGCCATTATCCAACCAATGAAGGTGTCATTGAAACCGAATCTAACCAGCACAGTTTTTAGAAAATCCCAATTAAATATGTTGTAAGCTGTTTGCAAGTCCAATTGAATAGCCATGAGCCCTGTTTTTACTTTTTGAGTTTTAAAGCTGTGCATCATTTCCTAGACTATGACTTGGTTTTCAATGATCCATCTACCTTAAAGGAATGCAGATTGGTGAGGAGAGATGAGCTTATGCAATAAAGGACTGAGCTTGGCGACTAGAATCTTTGAGATAATCTTGTAAACCACATTGCATAGACTTATTGGTCTGAAATTGTTGAAAGAAATTGGGTTTTGAGATTTGGGGATCAAGACAGTTAAGGAATTGTTAACTTCCTTAGGCATGCTACCAGATGCAAAGAAAGAAGTAACAACTTTAGTCACCACCTTTCCAACAATAGGCCAATACTTCTTATAAAAGAGAACGAGAAAACCATCTGGGCTAAGGGCTTTGAGGTCCTGCATTTGGAACAAGGTAAGTTTGATAAGATCGAGTGAAGGGATGCTACTGAGTAAGGAATTTTCTAGTGGGGAAATGACTGGTGTAATCAAATTTTCAAGGTTAGTGGGGAAGGAGGTTGTCTCAACAGAGAAAAGGCTTTTGAAACCATTTAGGAAGTGGTTTCGGATATGGCTAGATTCAAAGATCCAAGAGCCATTCTTTGCCTTGATGGAGTCAATATTATTTCTCTTCCTTTGGATAATTGTGGATAGGTGAAAGAACTTGGAATTCTTGTCCCCATGCTTCAACCATAATTCTCTAGATTTTTGTTTCCATAGCATTTCACTCCTAGTGAGCCATTCAACGAGCTCTGCTTGGAGCTTCCCTTCTAGATATCATGATCCTCAGAGCTATCACCTTCTTGAATTGATTGGATCTCCTGTATGAGAGTGTTGATCATATTTTGACATTTGCCAAATACTTCCTTATTCCATATCCTCAAGGCTTTTCTAGTGTCTTCTTGCTTATTGCAGAGCCTAAAAAATTCAAAGCCACTAGGTTCCCTACTCCAAGCCTTATCAATAACATCATAGCATCTTGGATCTCTAGCCCATGCAGCTTCAAACCGAAAAGGTCTATGGGCAAAGGACTCAACAAGGTTGGAGTCTAGACAAATGGGAGTGTGATATGATTTGATTGCACTAAGATGGGCTACGAAAGCTTTTGGGAAACCTAACCTCAAAGAAACGCTTGCAATTTCCCTATCCAACCTTCTTTTAATATCTGATTTCCCCCATCTCCCTTTTGCCCAGGTAAACTTATTGCTGGAGAAACCCAGATCAATAGCACCGAATTCGAACATTAACTCTTGTAGGTAGTTAGCATGAGATGAACTTCCTTTTTTTCCCACCGAGCTTCTCATCCTCACTAGTGGTGAAATTAAAGTCTCCCAAGCAGACCTAAGGAATCTCGATGGATTCAAGCAAAACTAATAGATTTTCCCACGCTTTCTTTTTTTTTTGCCGTGTAAGGGGGACCATAGAAACCCATAAGGATCCACTCACAAACCACATCAGCAATTTTAACAGCTATGATATCATTATTAAAATCAACTAAATCAACAGATAAACTAGACTTCCACATTAAACATAAACCACTAGCAGTACCTTTAGCATTAACAACTACTTTATTTGAGAATCCAACTAAGTGCATTACCTGGTCATGCGCTCTTCAGAAGCTTTGGTTTGGCAAAGAAAAATAACGTCAGGCTGAGACCTTTTTATTTGAGCTCGAAGAGCCAAGGATTACAAGTTACTATGTAGTACATTTGGTTGATGTTGCAATTTTGAAAAAGCTGGCAAGCATTGGTGGTGTCAAAAATTTAGCAATTTAGTACCATAAAGAACTATCTTACTTTACAAAACACCCAACATTGATGATTGTATTTTAGCATTCAACACAATAAAATAATATATCAATTATAATAAACAATAACTATTACAATAAATAATCTGAGCTATAGTGTTAACACAATATATATATATATATATATATTTTTTTTTTTAACATTTGAGTTACAGTGCACAGGCAAAGATGTGCATTGTAGTTCAATAGCAAAAAATTATGCCTTTAGCTCTACTGATGTCCTTGAATTTTGCTATATTTTGATGGTAAATTTAGCATTTTAGCAAAATGCCTCCACTAATACCAATGCTCAAGCAAAACAATTGGATTAGCCTTTTTGCAAAAAACTTATTGTTGGATATTATTAGGGACAGAGTTGTTGTGGAGGCAAAGGGACTTTGGATGAGAACATGGTGAATCGAATGGCCTGTCATGACTTATGAGAACAGAGACATTGACCTTAATGATATCATCATCTATCTTTATTTTCATGCCCATGGCATGACGAAACAAATCGATGAAATGCGAATATATGGGTGTAGATGGTATATGGAAAACCATATTCATAAATATAATATGAAAATTGTTGGAATATTCATATGCCATTAGTATGGTTGATAATAGCTACCTAGATTTTAGTTGTTAATTTTTTTTTAATCAACAATAAACATTAAGGTTGGAAGAGGGTTCTCCATAGGTTAAATGGTAATTGTGGGGACAGTTGCCCGAAAAATTAACAGAGTCCATAGAAGGTGGGCTTGTAGCCCAACGGCCCAGTCCGAGGACACTCATCCGTCCGAGGACACTCATCCATCAGAGGATACTCCTCTGTCCGAGGATAAGAT
The DNA here is from genome assembly GCA_023621385.1 of Quercus gilva. NCBI lineage: Eukaryota > Viridiplantae > Streptophyta > Magnoliopsida > Fagales > Fagaceae > Quercus > Quercus gilva. The sequence goes on from CM042478.1 coordinate 15,143,051, forward strand.
CCATTCCTCAAACCAGCTTGCGAAGTGGATGTAACTATTTTAGTTGTCAAGGAGCTTCGCAGAGTTACATGCAAACTAAACTAATGAATATTGATCAAAGGAGGAACCGAAAAAGATAACAAATATCTCCTAAAAGCTGCTGCCTCCACATTAAATGCTTCCCACCTAACTCTCTGGCCGCATTAATGTGGAGGTGATACCTGAATAGTAACCAAGCAGTCTTATAACCATTAAGCGGAGGATCCAGAAAGGGAGGATGGGAAAGAAGGAAATTTTCAGAATGGAGCCTACACGTGTACGGTGAAAGCAAGGCGGAGAAGGTGGTATATAAGGAAAAATCGGAATACATTGAAGGGGGGATTTTATTTTTACAGAAGAAAAGAAAAACTCTTTCTGCTGCGCCAGAACTACGTCTTTTTCTACTTACCGAAACTAGCTCTTACATCCATACTCTACAAATTTTATTGTCCAGGGTCCAAGACATTTTGAGTCCCTACAATTGGCGCCGTCTGTGGGAAGAGCTTGATCCAACCGTAAGAAAAGACAAGTGCAACAGCTGATGGCAGAGGGAGCACCACGGCAGGGGGGTACTAGTCCACACCAAGCAGAGTCCAGGGGACCTCAACATGGTACCCCGTTGGTCCATAAACGAAGGGGAGATCGCGAGGGAAGTGTGCGAACAACCCACACGGAGAAGAGTCAGTCTCGGGGAAAGAGCCATGCCTCCCATGCGAAGGACGATAGGGACATGCAGCGTGAGATTAATATGTTAAGAAGGGAATTACGTTACGAAAGACGAAAGAGAACGACTTAGGACTCGAAGCAACCCTCTGATGAGTCAGACGATACAAGCTACAGGCGACGATCTAGAACTCCGCCCGGTGAGCTTTTTTCCCATGATAAAGATCATTACAGTCGGCGGACGTATAAGAGTCCACCTCAGCGGGGCTTAGGGAACGAGGCTTTGAACAAAGCGCTGAGTCAAGTTTCCCAGTCGCCGTTCACGCGACGCGTAAAGGACGCGAGCCTTCCTCGGAGGTTCCATCAACCTACGTTCACCATTTATAATGGTCGGACGGACCCGGTAGAGCATGTTAGCCATTATAATTAGAGAATGGCCATTCACTCTAGGGACGAGGCCTTGATGTGTAAGGTTTTTCCCTCAAGCCTAGGTCCAGTGGCGATGAGGTGGTTTAACGGTTTGGGAGAGAATACCATTGACTCCTTTGAGGGACTCATTCAAGCTTTTGGGGCTCGCTTTATTACTTGCAGAAGAGTTGTCCAGCCTTTAGGGTCGTTACTATCCATGTCTAAGCGAGAGGGGAAACACTGAAAGCATATTCTGACAGGTATTGGGAAATGTATAACGAGGTAGATGGAGCCAACGACAGCGTGGCTATTAATACCTTCAAGGAAGGTCTTCCAACTGATCATGATCTGAGGGGTTCCCTAACCGGTAAACCTGTCACCAACATGCGACAGCTTATGGACAGGATTGACAAGTATACAAGGATAGAGGAAGATCAGATACGAAGTGGAGGAAAGTCCAAGTCGATCCCTCAGGATAGGAGGGAATTCAGGTCGGATCGGTATAACAACAATCGACCTCGGAGAGACTTTGTAGGGCAGTCAAGATCTGCTAACTCCCCGGCAGTTAACGTTGTGTTCCGAGAACCAGTACAGCGGATTCTAGAGAAGATACAAGACGAGCCTTTCTTCAGATTGCCCAATAGAATGGCAGGGGACCCTACGAAACGCAATCAAAACCTCTACTGTCAATACCATCGAGGCCATGGGCATACTACTGAGGATTGCAGAAACCTGTGGGACCACTTGGAAGAGCTAGTCCGAGAAAGGAGGTTGACCAACCTTCTGCACCATTCCAGTACCCGAGGAAGCCAGACAGGTCTGACGTTGAGAGGAAATGCCTCTTCAGGAGCCCCCCTGGGCACCATAAATGATATATTTGCTGCTCCTGGAAGAACAGGATCTGGTCCCTCCAGAATACTGTCCGTATCTCATTGTTCGGAAAGGGGCTCGAATTTAGTGCCGAAGAAAGCGAAGCTGAACACCTCATTGGTGCTAGGCTTTTCAGAGAAGGACAAGAGAGGAACCATACAGCCGCATGATGATGCTTTAGTGGTTACAATGAGAATTGGAGGGTATGACGTAAAGAGAGTGATGATTGATGATGGGAGCGCAGCCGAGGTGATGTATCCCGACCTATACAAAAGGTTGAATTTGACACCCCAAGACCTTACGGCCTATAGTTCCTCGTTAGTAAGCTTCGAGGGCAGAACGGTCATTCCATTGGGTATGATTAGATTACCTGTGCAGATAGGTTTTGATGTGGTGGAGGTGGATTTCATTATGGTGGACGTTTTTTCTCCCTATACGGCGATTTTGGGAAGGCCTTGGCTGCATACCCTGAGGGTTGTTTCTTCCACCCTTCATCAGAAGGTGAAGTACCCATCAGGTGGCCAAGTATTAGAAATATTGGGAAATCAGGCCATGGCGAGGCAATGCATGATGGTGGCTATTCAGCACAAGCCAGAGATGAGTTCACCGGCCAGGGCTGAAGGTGAATTATAGCAATTAAAGAACCCAGGAACCCTCTCCAGCACTTCCGCCGAGGAAGCTGAGTGTGAGGAATTGGAGAGAGTGACTGTTGGTGATGACCAGGATAGGTACTTCCAGGTTGGAGCGCTATTACCTTCTCCGGAAAAGGAGCAATTGGTTGAGGTCCTAAGAAGGAACGTAGATGTGTTTGCATGGAATGCCTACGAAGCCCTAGGGGTTGATCCAGATTTCATCTGTCATCATTTGAATGTCAATCCTTCAGCTATTCCGAAGAAACAGCCACCTCGGTGTCCTTCCAAATTACACGCCGAGGCTATTAAGGACGAAGTGGACAAGCTCAAGCAGGCAGGAGCTATCAAAGAGGTGTTTTACCCTCAAAGGTTGGCGAACACCGTTGTAGTAAAAAAGAAAAATGGAAAATGGCGAGTATGCGTCGATTTCACGGATCTTAATAGAGCTTGTCCTAAGGATCCTTTCCCTATGCCCCGTATAGATCAGCTGGTTGACGCAACAGTAGGTCATCCTCGGATGAGCTTCCTAGATGCCTTTCAGGGCTATCACCAGATCCCACTGGCATTGGGTGATCAAGAGAAGATAGCTTTCCTCACTCCCAATGGAAATTATCACTATAAGGTAATGCCCTTTGGCTTGAAGAATACAGGGTCAACGTACCAGCGGATGATGACGAAGATGTTTGAGCCACAGTTGGGCAACAACATAGAGGTTTATATTGATGACATGGTAGTAAAGAGCAAGGTAGTGTCTGAACACGTGACGGACCTTATCAGCACGTTTGAAGTTTTGAGGAAGCATAAGTTACGACTGAACGCCTTCAAGTGCTTTTTTGGGGTTTGCTCGGGGAAGTTTTTGGGATACATGGTAACCCACCGAGGAATCGAAGTGAACCCTGACCAGATTAAAGCCATAAACAGTTTACAACCACCTAGAAATCCCAAGGAAGTCTAGAGGCTGACTGGAATGACCGCCACGCTGAACAGATTTATATCCAGGTCGGCGGATAGGTGCAGACCCTTTTTCCTTCTACTCCACAAATGGAAAGGGTTTGAGTGGACTGAGGAGTGCGCTTTAGCATTTCAGCAGCTCAAGGAATATCTATCTCGGCCACCCATTATGTCCAGTCCTGATGTGGATGAGGTTCTTTTTGCGTACCTGGCGATAGCCACTTATGCTATCAGTTTTGTGTTGATACGATTGGATAATGGTGTGCAGCAGCCAGTATACTACGTGAGCAAATCACTTCATGAGGTAGAGGTACGGTATCTACCATTGGAGAAGGCCATTTTGGCAGTAGTGCATGCTACAAGAAAACTTCCCCATTACTTTCAGGCACACACCGTGGTTGTTCTGACTCAGTATCCACTTAGAGCTGTACTTCGGAGCGCAGACTACACTGGCAGGGTTGCTAAATGGGGCACAATACTTGGGGCTTTCGATATAAAGTATATGCCTCGCACTTCCGTGAAGGGTCAAGTTCTCGCCGACTTGGTGGCCGAATTTGCTGAAGGCCCTGAAGAAATAGTTGCAAGCCCGCACGGCATGGATGGAAAATCGGTTGGCCTTATATCCACGCAGCGTCTCACTCCCTGAAAGGTATATGTGGACGGAGCAGCAAACCAAAGGGGGTCAGGAGTGGGGCTGGTCCTAATATCTCCTGAGATGGTCATTATCGAGAAGTCTTTAAGGTTGGGATTCTCAGCCACCAATAATGAAGCGGAATATGAAGTTTTGTTAGCAGGAATGGCGACGGTAAAGAAGCTCGGTGGAAAAATAGTGGAGATGTTCTCGGATTCAAGCCTGGTCGTGGGCCAGGTCAGAGGAGAGCTGGAAGCTCGAGACACTAGAATGCAAAGTTACTTAAGCCGAGTTAGGCGCATGCAAATGGACTTTGAATCTTTCTAGTTATCCCACGTCCCTAGAGGTGGAAACGCGCATGCAGACTCTCTGGCTACCCTTGCTACCTCCTCGGCAAAGAACTTACCTCGAATTGTCGTGGTTGAAGATTTGAGCTCACCCACTCCAATTGCGAAAAACTCTATTCAGGTCAACCAGATCAGCTCAGCACCTAGTTGGATGGATGCTATAACGGTATACCTAGAGAAGAATATACTGCCCGAAGACAAGTTGGAAGCTGACAAGATAAGAAGAAAAGCTCCTCGGTTTTGGCTGTCCGAGGACAAGAAATTATACAAACGCTCTTTCTCTGGGCCTTATCTGCTTTGTGTGCACGTTGAAGTATCAGAGGCACTTCTAGAAGAGCTACACGAGGGGATTTGTGGGAGTCACACAAGAGGAAGGTCTTTGTCTCACCGGGCAATCACCCAAGGGTATTGGTGGCCAGGCATGCAAAAGGAAGCGCAGGAATATGTTAAAAAATGTGATCAATGTTAGAGGTTCGCTCCAAATATCCATCAGCCTGGGGGAGTCCTTAACCCTCTTTCTAGTCCTTGGCCTTTCGCGTAGTGGGGCTTAGATATTGTTGGCCCTTTCCCTAAGGCAATTGGGAATAAGAAGTACCTACTAGTTGGTACGGACTATTTCACGAAGTGGGTCGAAGCGGAGCCCCTGGCTAATATCAGAGATGTGGATGTCAAGAGGTTTATTTGGAAAAACATCATCACCCGATTTGGGGTTCCTCAGGCTCTTATCTCGGACAATGGTCTTCAATTTGATAGCAAGGCTTTTAGGGAGTACTGTTCTGACCTGGGAATAAAGAACAGATATTCCACTCCAGCTTATCCACAGGGAAATGGGCAAGCCGAGGCTGTCAACAAGGTCATTGTGAGTGGGCTCAAGAAGAGGCTAGACGACGCGAAAGGAAAATGGGTGGAAGAGCTGCCGCACGTGCTGTGGACTTATCGAACAACCCCTCGACGGTCAACAGGAGAAACCCCATTCTCAATGACGTATGGGGCGGAGGCCGTGATTCCACTAGAAATGGGTTTCCCCACGTTAAGGACCAGTACTTTCACCTCCGATGGCAATGATAAGCTTCTGGGAAAGAATTTAGATCTGATAAACGAACGACAAGAAATGACGATGGTTCAGTTGGCCTATTACCAACATAAGCTGAAGTTAGGCTATAATGCGAATGTGAGGCTAAGGCCACTAGCTCCCGGGGACCTAGTGTTGAGAAAAGTCTTGGGGAATACCAAAAATCCAGCTTGGGGAAAGTTAGGGTCTAATTGGGAAGGACCATATTGCATCACATCTGTAGCAGGAATAGGGGCTTACTACTTAGAAGATCTAGACGAGAAAACTGTACTCCACCCTTGGAATGTAAGCAACTTAAAGAGGTATTACTATTAACACAAGCAGTTCTGTCATATGTTTCTTTTTTAACTTAATTGGAGTTCTATTACTTGTATTCCTTGAGTCTATTGAAGTATCAAACAAAAACTAAGGCATGTCAGGTCCTCGGACCACATCTTAGTGGAAATTAATACAACACTTAAAATGATAAAACTAGGTACTGGACAGAACCAAGGCATTATATGGTCCTCGGACTTAAGCCTCTGGCGAAACCAGATACTTTAGATGAGAAAACTAAGTACTGGACAGAACCAAGGCATTGTATGGTCCTCGGACTCAAGCCTCTGGCGAAACCAGATACTTCAGATGAGAAAACTAGGTACTGGACAGAACCAAGGCATTGCATGGTCCTCGGACTTAAGCCTCTAGCGAAACCAGATACTTTAGATGAGAAAACTAAATGTTAGACAGAACCTAGGCATTGTATGGTCCTCGGACACTAGCCTCTGGGGAAACTAACTACTTAAAATGAGAAAACTAAATACTGGACAGAACCAAAACATTGCATTGTCCTCGGACTCAAGCCTCTGGTGAAACCAGATACTTCAGATGAGAAAACTAGGTACTGGACAGAACCAAGGCATTGCATGGTCCTCGGACTCAAGCCTCTGGGGAAACTAGATACTTCAGATGAGAAAAATGAGTGTTAAACAGAAACTAAGTAATGTCAAGTCCTCAGGCCGCATCTTAGTGGAAATTAATACAACTGCGACAACTACTGAAGTATTAGACAGAAGCTAAGTCATGCAAGGTCCTCGGACCACAACTTGGTGAAAATTAATACACTCCTTTCCACTGAAGTATTAAGCAGAACTTAAATCATGAAAATTAATACACAAGATGAAAGTTGGCACCTCTTAAATGAGGTCTATGCGATCATCTTTATATATCAAGATAAATTCTATGAGCATCACTTAAAGCATTTTAGGGTGTTCAACACCTCCAGGGACTAATTATTCGAAATGCTATCTCCAATTTGGTCTGATTTTCAATTGGCTTACGTAAGACTAAATTTTCTTCTGTAGTGTCTGATTCTGCTCTTCTAGAGCTTGAGATCATCTAAAAGTAAAAGAATATTCGTGCAGGAAATTATACAAGAGATAGGTAAACCCATGATATCATATATAAGTTTGAGAAAGGAACCATAAGTCACAATCAAAAATATACATATAAAAAAAAATTTTTACATCAACTATTTGTTTAATTTTATTTGTATCTTGGGTGGTGGGATTTTTGCTGTTTCCTGAGGAGGAACGTCCTTCTCCTTCTCCTTCTCCTTTAAGGCCTCCCCAGCAGGCAAAATGGTAGAAGTTAAGTCCTTTTTAAAGTTTTGAGAGGTTTGCCCATCCTTAGGATCCTCTGTGACTTTGGCTGAGGAGGTCCCTTTTTCCACTTCGGGCACTTCAGGCTGTTTCTGCTGATTGGTTAGGAAAGGATCCTGACTCTGAGCCCCTTCAGATGAGCCAACAGCAGTAGAGGAAACCTCCTGTTGCTGTGGAGAAGGGCTTGAGGCTCGTATGGCTGAAGGAAAAAAAGTGTTCTCAGGTCTTCTCAGCTCTGATGAAGGCTCGACCCTAACACGGTTGAGAGCCTCTTCCCAAGTTTGCGCACAGTACGTTCGGCACACAATTGGGACCTCAGTTCTGAACCTATCCTCGATCTCGGCTACGCCTTCGTCATATCCTCGTTGTTCAGCCTCATCCTTCGCCTTCTCAGCCTCGGCTCTTGCTTTTTCTGCCTCATCCCTCTCCTTTTCAGCCCGACCTCTAAGCCTTTGAGCTTCTTCCAGTTGTTTCATCAGCTTCGATATTTTCTCCTTGGAAGCTGTCAGTTGGTCATTGGCGTCCTGGAATTTTTTCCTTTGATCTTCAGCTTGCTTTTGAAAGATGGACAAGGCTGAATCAACGCTCTTTCGAGCAAATTCTTCATCTGCCAACCTTCTCTTCAGGTCCTCTACGTTTTGCTCACTGGTAGTAAGCGCCTTGGAAGCTTCACTTCTTAATTCCTTCTCCTTATCCCACTGGAGATACAAGCTGCTGGTCATCTCCTCTAGCCTGAAAGTGGTTTGAACAACCTGTATAAAAAAAAAAAAAAAAAAAACGAAAGAAAGAGAGATAGTCAGAAATAAAGTGAACTGAAAGGAACGGGTGAAACTGTAAGGATGCTATACCATGCCCAAGTGCCTTTTCATGTTCATGAAGATTTCATTTTTCTTCATCTTTTTGAGCTCGGCCATATCCCGAGGGAGAAGGAGGGTTTCTTCTAAAGCGGAGGTGACATGGCATCCAATCCCACCATTATAATCTCTGATGGATGCGTCTGCCCTCAAGGGCTCACCACCGAACATAGGAGCGGGGAGCCAGGCTTCGGGCTCCGAGGGCTGAACAGTTTGCTTGGCACCCGTTCTAGAAGCCCCACGAGTTGTCTTTTGCTGTTTTAGAGGTCGCTGATCCTTACTTTCCTAGGCTGGATGAGGTCCCCCAATATCCACCACATCCTTGCCTTTTTGCTCTCTCTTCCTCTTAGGATCAACGGATTCAACCCCTTGAGGTTGGGGAGGTTTAGGAGAAGGTGGAGGAGGGAGATTGGTCTGAGGAGACCTCCCTGGTACCTCTTTTCCAGATTTGCCTTCAATAACATCCAACAAACTTCTTTGGCTCTTTCTTTGAATTCCCATGTTAATAGGAACCGCTTCGGGAGATTGGGGTTGGTTGAACACCTCAAATCCGTCCGCAGAATCCGAGACTTCTTCAACTATTTCTTCTTGTTCCTCTTGTTCCTCTTCCTCCTCCACTTCCTGAATAGCAGGTCGTGATGAGGAAGCCCCTACGGAAATAGCAGCTTCAGGTAAGGGTTGAGAAAAGGGGGTGCCTGCAGGGATCAGAACACCCTCAGGAACTATGAACTCGGACCTTTCGAAGGCTACGCTAATTTGGTGCAGCCGGGGGTCTTTGGCCTTTATTACACACTTGGGCGCTAGAAAGGCTGTGGAAATTGGTTTGTACCCAAGGATGATGTGCGCTGCCCTTAGTTGACCGTCGGACGGATTCTTGTATATCTCGGATCTTAAAATCTTATCCAAACTCTCCCTGTTAATTAACTCGAATCGACGCTTGGTGGCGCGCCTATCTGCAAAATCAGTAAGACAATAACGAAATTCCCATCAGGAATGAAGTTAACTTAAATCAAGGAGCACAAATTAAGGTGCAAGGGCGTTCAGCCCAAAAACCCCACCTGGTTCACCCCCCTGGATCGGGCATGGTAAACCGTCATTCCACACGCCAGAAAAAATGAGGAAATCATCTTTCAGACCCTTGTTCGATGTAGGGAGACACTGGATTAGCCTTATCTCGGGGAACCTGGACCTAAGGTAGTACCCCGCATCCTTCAGGTGTTAGAGGTTGTATACCCAATTCACGTCGTGATGGGTAAGGTCCAAATTTAGCCTCGCGTTAAGGGCTTCTATACTCCCTAGCACCCTGAACATATTTGGGGTGCATTGTGTAGGGGACAGTCTAAAGAACCTAAGGAAACTAATAGTGAGTCTGCCCATCGGAATAGTCATCCCTCCCTCTATGAAAGCAATCATGGGGATGACTACTTCCCCTGTTTGCCTTTTATCGTACCACTCTTCCGCGGAAGCGTACCTCATACCCACCGTTGGGGGAATCTTATACTTGGCCCTAAATTTCTCTATTTGCTCCTCGGAATCAACTAAATACTTAAACCTACCCATTTCTTAAGAATCGTGAAGAGAAACTAGAGAAGATAATGGAAAACTGAGGAGGGTTAAAGAAACTTACAGTTGTGAAAAATAGGCTCCTCGGACAAACTTCAAGTATTTATGAGATTGTTAAGAGGAAGGAAGGAAGGACAGAATCAGTGAATACTCGATAAGATCGTGAGATTTTTTTTGTAAGCGAAAGGAAATTTGATTTGAAAAGCTCTTTATAAGGGCACAAAAATCGTAAGCGGGAAAAATCCCGCCCATAAGTTGTGGTGATCCTCCACCATTAGATTCGCATCTTACTGAAACGTGGGGGACTGAGAAACCGCCATCATTTAATGATGGCGTGCTCCTGACGCCGAAATGTCAGGAACGTGTCTTGGGCAGGTGAAAAGGCATTCTGACATTTGGAAAAGCCCAACGAAGGATTTAAGGGCGTGATATCAAAATCCCCCTTTTTCTGAGGTGACAAAAAGGGAGATTTTGAGGGGCTATTGTGGGGACAGTTGCCCGAAAAATTAACAGAGTCCATAGAAGGTGGGCTTGTAGCCCAACGGCCCAGTCCGAGGACACTCATCCGTCCGAGGACACTCATCCATCCGAGGATACTCCTCTGTCCGAGGATAAGATCCATTCCTTAAACCAGCTTGCGAAGTGGATGTAACTATTTTAGTTGTCAAGGAGCTTCGCAGAGTTACATGCAAACTAAACTAATGAATATTGATCAAAGGAGGAACCGGAAAAGATAACAAATATCTCCTAAAAGCTACTGCCTCCACATTAAATGCTTCCCACCTAACTCTCTGGCCGCATTAATGTGGAGGTGATACCTGAACAGTAACCAAGCAATCTTATAACCACTAAGCGGAGGATCCGGAAAGGGAGGATGGGACATAAGGAAATTTTCAGAATGGAGCCTACACGTGTACGGTGAAAGCAAGGCGGAGAAGGTGGTATATAAGGAAAAATCGGAATACATTGAAGGGGGGATTTTATTTTTACAGAAGAAAAGAAAAACTCTTTCTGCTGCGCCAGAACTACATCTTTTTCTACTTACCGGAACTAGCTCTTACATCCATACTCTACAAATTTTATTGTCCAGGGTCCAAGACATTTTGAATCCCTACAATAATATTTTTTGTCGTCAAGTAAGAGACTTGAGTAGGAGTTTCTCTTGTTTCTCAAAAAAAAAAAAAAAAAAAAAAGAGTAAGAGTTTCTCTTAGACTAAAAATCAATTATATCTTAACTTATTAATAAATACTATTATAATATCTATCAAATACTATAATCCCAAAATCAAATCCTATAGTGTTTATTAAAAGAAAACAAAATTTAAGGTTGATAATATCTATTACTTTGCTAATAGCATAAATAAAAGAAGCGTGGCTTCCAAGAAAAAATTAGGTAATAATAATTTTTTGTGTCATAAAAAAAAGTAGAAGGTGGCCACAAAAGGAGTTTAAATACATAAACGTTATTAGAGTATCCGCACCAGTAGAACAAAAAATTTAGCTATTTGGCACTTACAAAAGTCACTTTATTTATTTTACCTTTTCACACCTAACATTAATGGAACTATATTTTTAGCTATTTGATTAAAATAATACAAATAACTCATTAAAATAATAATAAAAACATCCTAGCAAAAAAAAAAAAAAAAAAAAAAAAAAAAAGCACCAGCACAGCACAGCACAAACATCCATCACCACCACCACCAGTCCACATCAGGAAAAAAACCACCAACCCAAATCCTTAATCTTTTTCCTCAACCCAGACCAAACAAAATCTTCAATCACAAACAAAGTCAAAAATCACCAATCACAAACAAAATCAAAAATCAACACAATACACATCGGCGTTGGGGCTTGGGGAGATCGGCAATGGGGCTTAGGTTGGGTCGGTGGGATAGATCGGCAATGAGAGAGCTAGCCGACGAGCTGAGGGATGAGGGAGATGGCCGACGAGCTAGAGAGAAAAAAAAAATTGAGGAAGAAAGAAGAAAGAAGAGAAGTCGAAGAGAGAGAGAGAGAGAAAAAGAAAAGAGGAAATGTTTGTTTAATGAGAAAAGAGAGAGAAGTGTAATAAAAAAAAAAATAGCTTTAAACTACAGTACGCAGCCATAAATAGCTGCATACCTTCACTATTGTAGAGCCATTTTTGTATTTTGGTGAAACTAAAATAACAATATAGCTATTTAGTTTCACTACTGCGGGTGCTCTTATAGTAGTATATTACCACTAAGTTCAAGCCTACAAACAAAAAAACCAGTGAATCATAGCTGTTATCTCAACCTCACAAAAATGCTAGTAAACATTGAGATAAAATGTGGAGTGTTTTCTCGAACATTTTTCAATATTGTCGATATAATCATTTATTAACATAGTATCATTTAAAGATTACTCTAGAAATAATTTCCACATAATGCTATAGGAGTATTTGTTTTGGGTTCACATCTAAAGAAAAGTTTTTTTTTTTTAGAAGATAAAGATGAGTAGATTAATAACCAACTGTCCACCGCCATTGTTCTAAATTCGAAGTTAATAAGGCAGTTTCTCGCCATAAATGAAGACCAACTTTTTGTTTCTTTTAATTTAGTTAAGAAAAAAAAGATTATAAATATCCTACTTCGTACTACTACATTGCTTTTTGCCATTTTCAAAAAAAAAAAAATCCAGCATTTTGCTATCTTTCTCAAACTAATTAGAGAAATACCCTTCTTTTGAAAATCGAGTTTCTCAAAATTGATTTAGGCCCTATAGCGGCGTTTTTAAGGAACCTATAGTGACATTTTAAAGATCTATAGTGGCGTTTTGTAACTCGATATACATAAAATCGAGTTATAGGTAAAAAAAAGAAAAAAAAATTGCATGGAACTCGACTTCATGGAAATTAAGTTACAAAACGTCACTATAGGTCCTTAAAACGTCACTATAGACTCCTTAAAAACGCCGCTATAGGGCCTAAATCGATTTTGAGAAACTCGATTTTCAAAAAAGAGGCATTTCCCTAATTAGTTTGAAAAAGATGACAAAATGCTGGATTTTTTTTTGAAAGGGGCATTTGCCCATTTTCTCCGTGAAATGGGATAGTCATAGTATATTACACATCACGGACAAAATAAAATGAAATACAACTAAGTTTAAAATATGGCCACTGAATGGGGTCTAGATTAAAGTTTTGGTACAATGATCATTGAATTTGGATTTGAATTGTAAAAGAGCCGACATGAGAGGAGAAATGTTGGTTGGGTGACTTTCCTGCTGAATTGTTGGAATCTATCTAAACTGATAGATGGTATATTTTAGTGGGAATTGATTAGATCAAATTTCTAGGTATTTTGTTGGTAAAGTGATTCTTGTAACCAAGCAAATGTGGTGTTTTTTTTTTACATATATTTATTTGGAGTCCTCCTACAGGGAACGGTTTTGGTCTCCAAATAAAGAAGAAGAGAGAATGAGCCAGTGTACCCCTAAGTAATACATATTTACCTCTTAGGATGGCCTTCCAGGGGATCCCTTCCTAATATATGATCAATCACCAAGACTTTTTTGGTCACATAGGTTAGGCAAAAAGAAAGAAGTATTCTGCCAATAAAAATTTTCAATTAGCCCATAGGTAGGAGCTAATAAAAATTATCAACTAGCCCATAGCTTTGTTCCTCAAAAAAAAAAAAAAAAAAAAAAAAAAAAAAAACTAGCTCATAGCTTTGAACTAACAAAAATGAAAATGATCAGTATTGGATTGGCCATGGGCCATTTGTCTGACTCATTTCATGTCTCCCCCCTTCTAAACCTTTATAAGTAGAAAGGAAAAGAGCATGTCATACTACTAATTTACGTATTTTAAGTAGTTGGCATTCCTTAGTGTGTTCATAATATCTAAGATTCAAATTCTCTCGTAACTATTAAATTTTATATACATACACACACAAAACAAATTAAAGTTATAAAACAAACAAAAAAATAAGTTGTAATGGTCAACTCTCTCCTTCAAGACACAAATCAAGAAATTACTAAAATAATGTGGTGATAGGCTTTTTGTGTCATTAACAACAATGTTTTGACGGTATGGATTATTTTGACACAATATGTTATACTAATATTAGATTACGCACCCGGGAGTAAAATGCCATTTTTAGATGGTTAGATAATGAGAGAAGATGAGTTATAGTTCAAACCATATATGTGGTGCCCAAATCCAGGGGTGCTTCCTTCAAGGACGAAGAATTTGGGCTCCCAATTTATTTGTTGGTGGATTTTCTTATGCTCCTACTGGTTGTTACCTCAAAAGCTGCCTTGATAGCCCAACCCTCTCACCTTTGTGGTCAAAAGCCCAGTTCTAACCTATCCTCTAATTTCCCTTCTCACTCGAAGTATTGCTCTCTCTTTCAACTCTCTCTCTCTCTCTCTCTCTTTGTTTGCTAACCCCCTCTCCATTCGTCCCACCTTCTCTTTTATAGTCTCCTCTTAGTAGGGGTCCAAATCATTACTTTTGTATCAATTCCCATGCAATTCAACTTCTGCCAACAATTTCAAGGAAAATGATTTATTCTGAGAATTCTCTTGAAACTTGTTCCTGACGCTAAATAATGTTCGGCAACGAACTTCCTAAAGGCACTAACTGTGCTCAGGGATCAACCTGAATTTGACCGTCCCCTCTTCGGCCTCCCCTGGCCTGTTAGTTGGTATTGGACCTTGATGATGCTAGAATCGTCAGAGGAGATGACCGTCCAGCTCGAGATCGTCACGGGCCCTGAAATCGACCAAGCAACACAAAAAGAAGGGACACCGGTGTGGCGCCAGCCACGGATCCTCCGATGCCTAAGTTAGAAGAAAAGTTCCTTTACGGGAAAATATGAAATCAGTTTAAGATCTGCTAGAGTAGTAACGTGTGTTTTGAATACCTCTCATTTTCTTCTCTAGGGGTTTATACATGGATGATCATTTTTAGAGTTGGTTCCATAGTAATGGTGATGTTATTGCGGAATCGGTAACGCTTGTGATCAATGTTGAGTTTGACAGACGTTTTCTCCAACGGTATCAACATTTACTCTTTATCTCTGGTAACGGCTTTTCTGGACGATGCTTGCTTTAAGGTCGTGCATAAGGATCGTCCCTGAAGGGCAAGGACGAAGATTTTTAGTGGTCCTATCAGTTGCCCCCTTATTCCAAGGTCGTCCAAGGTGTGGACGATTTTTGGAATATGAGAAGTTTTTTTTTTTTTTTTTTTTTTTTTTTTGACACTTAGGAAAGCGTTCTCCGCATTAATTGTTTCGTGGCGGCGTGGCAGGCGATGTGGCCACGTGTTCGATTTGGATCGGCGGGAGGTTCCACTCTTTGATGAGATATCTTTTCAGTTTCCCGCGATTTCCAAAGCTCACTTCAATCATTTGTCTGTTCTCATTCGCTCCTTCATCTTCTTCCTCTATCCTTGGTCTTTCTGTTGCTAAAACTTCTAGTTTTCGACCGTTTTGAGTTTTCCGAGTTTGACGCTGCCGTTGCACAGTCTTTCACGGTTTTCCTCTTCCTTTCAGGTACGTATCCCCTCTTTTATGCCTTTTTTCCCATTTGTGATACTTTCCTTTTTCGAAGCATTGTTCTTATATTTTGTTTTCTCTCCCTTTTTTTTTTTTATTTTTTTTTTTATGCTTTCCCTTGATGGTGGGTTACGCTGAGTTTAGGCAAATTTCCCCTTCCATCGCCTTTCTTTTCGCCCGTTTGGGGGGTCTATTGGAAGTTTCCGGTGACCGGTATCCACAGATTGGGTATTTTGTGGTGGGAGGTAGTGGTTTAGAGTTGGTGTTGGGTGATTTACACCCATTGTTGTCACAGTATTTTTCTTGGTTCAAGTCGGTTCGTAGAGTCCTTAGGGGGGAAAAAATGGATTCCTTAGTAAGATCAGGTGATCAAGAGAGGGGTTCGTCCTCCGGTGCGGCTGCGGACGGTGCCGTGATGGATACGACCACCTCCGCGCATCCTTCTTTATCCGTTGCTCCTTCCACTTCCTCTCCTTCTCCTCGTCCATTCCATGCTCTCAGGGAGAAGTGTAATTTGAAGATGGATGTTTTCAATAAGTTTAGGGATAGATTTCAATTTCCGGTAGATACTAGGGTTCGTCTACCGAGGAAAGGCGAAAAGGCTTGTACTTTTGCTCACGGTGAGGTTTGCTTCTACGAGGCAGCCTTTCTGTGCGGTTTACGTTTCCCCGTCCATCCATTCATTATGGAACTTTTAGATCGTCTTCAAATTGCCCCTGGGCAACTTATGCCCAACTCTTGGAGAATTGTTGTGAGCTGTATGGTGATCTGGACGACGATAGCAGATGGAGAGATGATCACTGTGAACGAGCTCACTCACCTTTATCGTTTGAAAGAGTCTAGAGAATTTGGGTATTATAAGCTCGTCCCTTGGGATAGGAGGTCTCGTATAGTAGTTGATCTTCCTTCATCCTTTCGATATTGGAAGTCGAGGTACTTCTTCGTGTCTGGCGATGGTTGGGAGACCTTATCAGATGATTTTTGGGGGAGTGTCCCTAGGTTGCTGCACCGGTGGGAGATCCCTCATCTTGGTGCGTTTTGTTATTTCGTGCTTCCTCTTTCTAGTGTAGCACTGGTTTCATAGCCGTCCATCTAACTCTTTTTTTTTTTTTTTTTTTTTTTTTTTTTTTTTGGGCAGCGAAAGAGCGTCCTGAACTAGATATTCCATTTGAAGGAAGGGTTCAGGAGGCGATAGAGTACGCCAAGACGATCGACGATTTTGACGACCTTGTTGATCCGCGGACTTTGGCTTATCACTGCCTGGGGCCGGAGCCTTCATCCTACGTTCTTAAGGCAATTGACCGTGAACAGAGAAAACGTAAGTGGCTTTGGTATGACTGATCTCCTCCTCTTCTCATATTTTTAGACTCCTGATCTCTCTTTGTTTCTTGCTGTAGAAATGACGAGCAAATTTAAGAAGGACATGTATGCGAAGATCAGGGAGAAGAAAAATGAGCCTCTTTCGAGTATTGGCCAAAAAACCCTGAAGTTTACTGATAAAGAAAGGGAAAAGAATAAGGACAAAGAAGTAGCAGAGAGGGGTTCGTCCATGCCGACCCTGGACGAGACGAGGACAGCTTCCCCTGCTGTCTCGATTGAAGAGATTCCCGTTCCTAAGAGGCAAAAGACGGGACACAAAGGAAAAGAGAAGGTAGGTGCAAGTATTTGGAACGACGCAGGTGCCGCTGTGGCTCGGGCGAATGACTTTATGACTTTGGAGGAAAAGATAGAGATTGCTCGGTTGCCTTCACACGAGATGGTGAATGGCCATATCCACAAACTCGTCCAAGTATGCCTTTCTCTTTTTTCATCGTCTTTTCTCCATATCATATATATATATACATATGTATCTTTTAAGGTTTTTATTCTCAGGTGTTGGGAGAGACGATGCACCTTACTTCGCAATTCTTGGCGAGTGAGAAAAAGGCGGTAATGGCTACGTCGAAGGTGGAGGCACTGGAGGCTGAGGCATCTGGCTTACGGAAGGATCTGATCTCGGTGATGGACGCACACAACACTTCTAAGGAGCAGATCAAGGTTTTGACCGAGAATCTTGAAGCTGAAAAGCTGCAAGTTAAGCATAAGGACGAACTCCTTGCGTCTGCTGGTCAAAGAATGAGGGCTGCTGTAGTTAAGGTCGTCCTTGCCTTTCAGTCTACTGATGAGTATAGTACTATTTTGTTCCAATGGTATTTTAAGGGGTTCGAATTGTTGAGAAGGTATTTAATCAAGCACGGACAGGGAGTGAATTTGGACGACTTGGACTTCGAGGTTGTTGACAAAGAAATAGAAGCGGACGAGGCTGCTGCGACTACACAAGCATCTGTGGCCTCGGGTGAGGACCTTCCTGTGGCAGATGAGGGCAGAGATGGTGCTCCTGAAAAGTGACTTGTTTTGATTTAGTGTAATTTTTTTTGTGTGCCCGATGTGCTTTGGGCTGTTCTGAAAACATTTCTTTTGGGTCCCCGTGTGTTTTTGGGGCTTTTTCTTCCTTCCTTTTGAACAATCTGCTACTTATTGTGCGTACAAATATGTGTGTTATCTTTCATATTCGTTGCAAATTTTCCTTTCTTTTGGACTTAGAAAAATTAGACTTGGACTTATCTCTTTGCATCTTGAAAATTTTTCTTCGTCCTTCAGTGGACTTGGGTGTTTTCTGGGGCAGATTATCCGGACGGGACGATTCCATCCTTCTCCTTTATTATTGAAGTGATGTGATCCCTTTGGGCGAATTCCACCGCCCGCGAGATCTGGACAATGTTTTATCCACAGTGTGGGTTTCATTGTCTTTTCGGTCTGGACGATGTGTACCTTCCTCAGAGGGATTGTATCCCTTTCGCGAAGGATTCAAGGTTTTACGAGGGTTTCGTCTTTTTGATCTGGAAAATGTACATCCTTCCGAATGATACCATCGTCTTTTTGATCTGGACGATCATATCCTTCTGTTAATTTATGTGAGCTTATGCTGACTTTGTCTTTTTGATCTGGACGATGTGTATCCCTTTTGGGGGGTACCATCATCTTTTTGATCTGGGCTTCTGGAAAAAGTTATCAAACACGACGATTTCTTTTAAACAAGACCATTGAGATGCTGAATGATTATTGATGGAATCCTGAATAATAACTTATACATTTTTTCTTTGCATAAATTTATAACTTGCAAAATTTATAACTTGTAGAAAAATGCATGTAAGTAACTTGTTTTAAACTGTGATAGTTTCTTACAATGAAGCTTCTTTCTTGTAATACCTTTTCAAGTGCTCGACATTCCATGGACGAGGTAGCTTGTTCCCGTTCAAATCTTCTAGATGGTAGCTCCCTTGACGTGAATAGTGGACGATCCGGTATGGTCCTTCCCATGTTGGACCCAGTTTACCTTGTGTAGAATCCTTTGTAGCAGGTGTTACTTTCCTAAGGACGAGGTCGCCAATGTTGAACCTCTTCAGTCTTACTCTCTGATTGTAGTATTCTGCCATCTTTTGCTGGTATTTAGCCATTCTTTGGGAGGCATGATCTCTTACTTCGTCCAGGAAATCCAGGTTCAGTCTTAACTCGTCTTCATTGTTCCTTTCGTCAAAAAATTCCCTTCTAGTGCTGGTAAGGCCCATTTCGACCGGGATGACTGCCTCCGTTCCGTATGTCGAGTTGAAAGGGGTTTCTCCTGTTGGCGTTCTTGTCGTCGTCCTGTAGGCCCATAAGACGCCTGGAAGCTCCTCGGGCCATGCGCCCTTTGCCCCCACTAACCGAGACTTGATGATTTTGAGTAGAGTTCGGTTAGTTACTTCCGTCTGTCCATTGGCCTGAGGATGTCCTGGTGAAGAGTATTTGTTCTTGATACCTAGGCCCGAGCAAATGATCTGAACCCTTGGCAATCGAACTGACGACCGTTGTCTGAAATGATCGTCCTTGGAATCCCAAACCTGCACACAATATTTTTCCAAACAAAATTTTGTACCTGAGCTTCTGTGATGGTAGCAAGAGCTTCTGCCTCGACCCATTTCGTGAAGTAGTCAATTGCCACCAACAAGAACTTTACTTGTCTTTTTCCCTGTGGTAGTGGGCCCATGATGTCGATCCCCCACTGCGCGAAAGGCCAGGGTGAGGAAATAGTCGTCATTCTTTCCCCTGGAACTCGCTGAACATTTCCATATCTCTGACAGCTGTCACACCTCTTCACGAAATCTGATGCGTCCAGCTGCATCGTTGGCCAGAAATAACCTGCTTGCATGATCTTCCTGACGAGGGACCTTGGCCCCATGTGGTCTCCGCAGATTCCTCCGTGCACTTCTTCTAGGACGTATCTGGCTTCGTCCTCCTCCACGCATTTCAGGTAGGGTTGAGAGAAACCTCTTCTATAGAGTTGATCATTCAATATGGTGAATCGGGCAGCTCGTTTGCGGACTTTCCTAGCTTCTTCCGGGTCTGTTGGCAACCGTCCGTCTTTGAGGAAGGACAGGATTGGGCCCGTCCATCCCTGGCCTGTGTATATGGAGAAGCTGTGCATTTCTTTGATGCTCGGGAGGTTCTGTTCTTCTAATTTCCACCTGCTAGTCAAGTCCGGGACATCTGTTGAGGCGCTTCATGCAACTTCGTCGGCTTCTCCGTTCTGTTCTCGTGGGATCTGTATAAACTGCACATGATTAAAGCTGCTTACCAACTGATTCGTCAGTTTGAGATATTTTTGCATCCTTGCTTCCTTTGCTTCGAATTCTCCCCTGGCTTGCCCAATGACGAGTTGGGAATCACTCTTGATCACCACATTTTCAGCTCCCAGGGCCTGAGCTAATCTGAGTCCTGTCAGCAGTACCTCATATTCTGCTTCGTTATTTGTTACAGGGAATCTCAACTGAACCCCGTATTTGAGAACGTCCTCCTGGGGGGAGGTAATGACAACGCCTGCACCTCCCCCTTTTTGTGTGGACGATCCATCTGTATTAATCGTCCAGATATCCTTCTGACCTTCTTCTGCCTCGTTGATAGTGAATTCTGCTATGAAGTCTGCTAAGACTTGAGCCTTTATGGCTGTACGCGGGCAATATTCAATATCAAACTGGCTGAGCTCGATTGCCCACTGCACCATTCGTCTAGCTGCTTCGGGTTTGTTCATTGCTTTCTTGATGGGTTGATCCGTCATGACTTTGATTGGGTTGGCCTGGAAATACGGACGAAGTTTTCTCGAGGCCACTATCAGGGCGAAAGTGATCTTTTCTATTCGTGGATACCGGGCTTCAGCTCCCTGGAAAGCTTGACTGACGTAATATACAGGGAGTTGCTTCTTATCGTCTTCCCTAATTAAGGCTGCGCTTACTGCCGTAGCAGATACGGCCAGATATAAGAACAGATCTTCACCCTCTTTGGACGGACTTAACAGCGAGGGGTTACTTAAGTATTGCTTCAAGTCTTGGAACGCTGCCTCGCACTCCTCCGTCCAGACAAATGCCTTCTTCAGGATTTTGAAGAAAGGAAGGCATTTGTCCATTGCCCTCGAAACAAATCTGTTGAGGGCTGCTACCCGTCCAGTGAGCGATTGAACTTCTTTGATCGTCCTTGGTGAGGACATCTCGAGAATGGCCTTTACTTTTTCTGGGTTTGCTTCAATTCCTCTTCGCGAGACCATAAACCCAAGGAACTTTCCTGAGGAAACTCCGAAGGCGCATTTGGATGGATTCAACTTCATGCTGTATTGTCTAAGCGTGTTGAACGTTTCTTCGAGGTCACCTAGGTGATCGTCCTCCTCTTTGCTCTTGACGAGCATATCGTCCACGTAGACTTCTATATTCTTCCCAATTTGCTTCCTGAACATCTGATTTACCAACCTCTGGTAGGTGGCTCCTGCATTTTTCAAGCCAAAAGGCATGACCTTGTAGCAATAGAGTCCTTGGCTGGTGACAAAGGCAGTTTTTTCTTGATCTTCTTCGGCCATCTGTATCTGATTGTATCCAGAAAATGCGTCCATAAATGTTAGGAGCTTGTGCCCGGCAGTAGAGTCAACTAACTGATCAATTCTGGGCAGGGGGAAGCTATCTTTTGGGCAGGCACGGTTTAGGTCGGTGAAATCAACACACATCCTCCATTTTCCACTTGCCTTCTTGACCATGACGACGTTGGCTAACCATTCCGGATAATAAACTTCTCGAATGAAGTTCGCAGCAAGTAATTTGTTCACTTCGTCCGTCACTGCTTGGTTTCGTTCTGGGGCGAAAACTCTACGCTTCTGTTGGACGGGCTTCTTTTCCGGATCTACGTTCAGACGATGTTGGATGATATTTGCAGGAATACCTGGCATATCTTCATGGTTCCATGCGAATACATCGAGGTTCTTTTTCAAGAAACGGATGATCAACTCTTTCGTCCGTTGGCTTAGATCAGTTCCTATTTGAGTCGTCTTCGACGGATCTTCCTCGACCAACTCTACTGCTTCTAATTTTTCCACAATCTCAGGTGATTTGTCCTCGATCACCCACGTATGATTCTCTCGAGAAGCCAAGACCGCCTGGTAACACTCCCTTGCCAGCACTTGATCTCCTCTTATTTCTCCCACTCCCTGTTCTGTTGGGAACTTTACTTTCAGGCAGTATGTGGATGTAGCTGCTTTCCAACGATTAAGAGTAGGTCGTCCGATGATCACATTGTAAGACGAAGGGGAATCCACGACCAGAAAATTATGTCTGTTCGTGACTTGTAAAGGATACGTTCCGGCAGTTACAGTCAACGTCACAATACCTCGTGGATACACCTTATCTCCGCTGAAGCTGACGAGAGGTGATTCAAAGGGACGAAGTTTCTTTGGGTCTACTTTCAACTGCCGGAAGGCCGATAGGTAAATGATATCCGTCGAGCTCCCATTGTCTACGAGAACTCTTCTTGTATTGAAGCCTTCGATCATGATCATGATGATCAGCGGATCGTCATGAGGTTGCTTTGTCCCCCTGGCGTCTTCCTCCGAAAAATACATATCTTGACTCGTCCGTCTTTGTTTTGTAGGGGGTAAGCTGTGAACGCTGTTTACCTGCCTTTGGAATGACTTTCTGAGGGATTTGAACGACCCTCCCGTGGACGGTCCCCCTGCAATGGTCTTTATTTCTCCTTTGATATTATGTGGACGAGGTGGTTGTCCTTCGCTTCTTTGGAAATCCCCTTGTTGTTCTCTCTTACTATATCTACTGGCTTCTCCCTTTTTCACATATTTTTGAAGTTTCCCTTTCTGGATGAGTTCTTCTATCTGCTCTTTCAAGTCTCGGCAATCCTCCGTGTAATGCCCGTGATCTTTATGAAAACGGCAATACTTTCTCTTGTCGCGCACACTAGGTGGCGACTGGAGCGGTCTAGGCCATCTGAGGTTTTGTTCGTCCCTGATCTCTGCTAAAATCTGGTCAACCGGCATGGTCAATGGCATGAAGTTCGTCCGTCTAGGATTTCTATCGTCAATCCTTCTATTCTTGTCGCCATTACGTCGCTCCGTTCGATCTCTCTTTTGTCCCCTTCTGTCATCGTCCCTTTCTTTCTTCTTCTCTTTTTCCTTCGTCTTTCCAGTGTTCTCTATGGCTGCCAGAGCATCCTCAGCATTCATGTATTTCTGCGCTTTTAATAGTGCTTCCGCCATCGATTTGGGTGGATTCTTTGCCAAAGAAACCACGAAGTCCCTAGATTTTAACTCGGCCTTAAAGGTGGTGAGTTGTACCTTGTCATCAGATTCGTCCACTTCTAACATTCCTTGTGTAAAGCGCGTCACATAGGACCTCAAAGTTTCTGTTTCTCCTTGTTTGATTGTGAGCAAGTGATCTGCTGTCCGCTTTGGACGTTGCCCACCCACGAAATGACGAATAAAAGAGTTGCTCAACTGCTCGAAGCTGTCAATGGACGAGGTCGGTAGTTTTGTGAACCACTCCCGGGCTGCCCCTTTTAGCGTAGTTGGAAAAGACCGGCATAAAATCTCATCCGGGGGTTGTTGGAGACCCAACGTAGTTTTGAACGTATTCAAATGGTCCAACGAATCTTTCAATCCGTCAAAAGGTTCAAGTTGCGGTAGACGAAACTTGGAAGGTACCGGGCATTCTTGAACTGCTGTAGTGAAGGGGGAATCGGTCTTCCTGACGATTCTTTCCAGTCCCTGATCTGTCTTTCCCTTAATAGCATTTCTTAGTTCGTCCATTTCTTTCCTCATCTCCTTGAGGAAATTGGAGTTCACTTCTTCTGGAGTGTTGGCCCTTTTTCTTTGGCTATCTTCATCCCCATCTCTGTTAACCTCGATATGGTTATTTCCCTGTTGTAGCTGTTGCCTCATCTCTTGATTCTGTTTAGTAAGTTCTTCCACTGTGGCTGCAAGTGCTTGAATTTGCAGGGCCAATGCAGCAGGGTCTGGGTTAGAGCTGGACTCCATCTCGTTTGAATAGGAGAGTGCTTCTAAACTGAATGTTCAAGAACAACGAATAATTGTCGTTCCCACAGACGGCGCCAAACTGATGATGCTAGAATCGTCAGAGGAGATGACCGTCCAGCTCGAGATCGTCACGGGCCCTGAAATCGACCAAGCAACACAAAAAGAAGGGACACCGGTGTGGCGCCAGCCACGGATCCTCCGATGCCTAAGTTAGAAGAAAAGTTCCTTTACGGGAAAATATGAAATCAGTTTAAGATCTGCTAGAGTAGTAACGTGTGTTTTGCATACCTCTCATTTTCTTCTCCAGGGGTTTATATATGGATGATCATTTTTAGCCGTTGGTTCCGTAGTAATGGTGATGTTATTGCGGAATCGGTAACGCTTGTGATCAATGTTGAGTTTGACAGACGTTTTCTCCAACGGTATCAACATTTACTCTTTATCTCTGGTAACGGCTCTTCTGGATGATGCTTGCTTTAAGGTCGTGCATAAGGATCGTCCCTGAAGGGCAAGGACGAAGATTTTTAGTGGTCCTATTAGACCTAACTCGACCCAGACACAATAGTTTTTTTCAAAGCGCCAACCATACACCCTTGCGCATTTGTCATTGGGTTGGGCCTATTCCTACAATGTTGGGCCAGTTTCAATTACCTAGGACAGCCTTAGTTACCCGGGCCAGCCTTTGGCCTTGGTTACCTATGCCATTCTTGGTCACTTGCGCATTTGGATAAAAGGTTAGAAAACCAAAGATAATGTATTTAAATTTCCGTGGGCACATTTGCAAAAAATAGTGTGTTATTAATATTGCCCTTCAAATTAAGATATATATATATATATATTTTTTTTTTTTTGGAAAAGTAAAAAAAAAAATCCTCGCCACCCATTGTTCTTGACATGGAGCATGGTAGTAAACTTGACTTTAGGCTAGTCTTCTTTGTCTATCCCTAATATTTATTAGTAGCCTAGTCCTGACTCATTAATCTTGACCTCTGGCTCTTCTGTTATTTTAATTATCAAGTTCCGAGTTCCGAGTTCCGAGTTGTGTCGAAAAATCCGAAGCCATGGCCTTAATAGCAATACCTCCACAACTAACAACGTTACAAAACCTGCCACCTAGACCTTTTACTGCTCCACCCTCCAAATTTTCCTTAACCTCTCCTCCTACTCCTAATGCTTCCTCCACCTCCACTGTTACCTTTTCCTATTACCCAACAAAATCAGCCAACTCTGTCTCTGTCAGCAATACTACTAGTACTAGTAGAAGATCGAGTCTCGTTGTGAGGGCCTCCACTTCGCCGTTCAGCCCAAATATCGCTGACACCCTCGGTGATGTTAACATTTTCACCGCCTCTGGTGACCCCGTCTTCTTCAAGGACCTCTGGGATCAGAACCAGGTGTGTATGCGTGTGATTTTATGTGTGTACGTGTATGTACTTTTTGAGTCCCATTTCTGAAGATTGGAGCTTGATTTTTTTTTGCTTGCAGGGAATAGCTGTTGTTGCACTTTTGAGGCATTTTGGATGCCCTTGCTGGTAATTACTAATTAGTCTTCAACACCTGCTTATTGACAATAATCTTTTTTTTCTTTAAAACCAAAAAGCTTGACTTTGTTTCTGACTTGTTAGCTATTTTGGTTGTTTTTCTAAGTTGGGAACTTGCTTCTTCTCTGAAAGAAGCGAAACCAAAATTTGACGCAGCTGGTGTCAAATTGGTGGCAATTGGTGTTGGCACTCCTAACAAAGCTCGGATTCTTGCAGACCGGGTCTGTTTCTTTCTCCTCACATGTTACCTGAATGTATTTTTAGCACTAGTTTGATACTCTAATTGGCACTTTTGATAAATAGTGGGGGAGGGTGGAGCTGGGGTTCGAACCACATACATCAGGCACCACAAAGGGTGCCAGATTCACTAGGCTATCACTTAAAACCTCTAATTGACACTTTTTTTTTAACTCTTATTTATACTGTTAATTTAGAAAATTGGAAGCTTTGTCGAGATAGCTATGTTTTTGCTCTGAAAATTTGTGGTTAGAAGATTAGAAACCCAGCTGAACTACTCTGAACAAATTTATACTCTTTAATAAGTTATGTATAAACATATTTTGTCATTGATTTTGAATAGACTTTCTATCCTTCATTTGATAAAATCATTTCCCATTTTTTTAGTTGGATGGTGTCATCACTACTCTTCCAAATAGCACATTCACCATGTTGAGTAGGGGCTTGTATTGAGTGTTGGTGCAATGGAAGTGCTTAAGAAAAATGGTGCTAGCCTTGACAACCATAATTGGATTAAAAAAAAAAAAATCAATTCTATGGTAGGCAGGGGCTTAGATGTTTCAAAACTAATAAGTATTTTAAAGTGCCTATGAATAATGAATTGTGCTTAAAGATCAGGGTGGTTGTCTTGACTCTTTGATATTATTTCTAAGGTAGTGATTTTGTCCTGTTTTGGCATTCATTTAACTTTCTTGCAGTGAAAAAGTATGAAGTCATATCTAGCCAGTCACTATCATGTCTTGTGGCTTGCTTGTTTAATAGAACAATGACACTAAAAAATAAGCATGATTGAATGACTATGACCGTTGGTGTTGTTCATATGTTTGAAAGGTTTCTTCAAAACTTTTAAGAACCTTATAATGGGCTGAAAGTCATCTGGTTTCATCTCATCAAGCACGGCTATTATGGTGGACTCATCTGTTTAAATAAGCATACCATGTGACATGACAATGGCATACATCATTAATTGCTTTACTATTAAATGGAGGTTTTTTTGAGCTATTATTACCAATAAAGCTCAGTATTTACAGCTTCTTTGGATGGAAGAGAAGAAGAGGAATAGGATTTAATAAACCTTGTTTGGTTGGAGGTTATTTAAGGGGGGAGGAGGGGAGGGATTTGAAGGGGTATCATATCCCTCCTAACCTCTTTTTTATAAATTTCCCCAAATTCAAGGAATTTGGAGGACTTAATATTTTAAAAAAAAAAATGTCAATTTGCCTATATGAGTCAAATTATATCTATTTCTTTAAAATTAACAAATGAGGACCATAATTGTCAATTTATATAATCACTTCCTTCCCTGATTTAATTTTTAAAACATCAAAAAAGAGGGGAGGGATATCTATTCCCAACTTAATAAACATCCAAACAATGGGAGGGGCTAAAATACACTACTAGTCTGCTTGGTCTAGTTTATAATAAAGGACAGGTCCTAAGGCAAAGTTTTTTCTTTTGTTAATGGTCACTGAACACTTGCATGTCTAATTTATCATAGTGAAATTTGTTACAGTTGTTCATTATTTTCATATAGTTGTATCTCGCATCACAAATCTTGGAAAGACGCATCAAGCCACATTTGGACACTCGATTAAAAAACATCATTTTGCTGCACTTCAGAAGTTAATCTAGCATGGTAGCATGTTTCATTTATCATATTGGGTAATATGCCTGCCTCAATCCAACAAAAAAATGCTTTCCTCTTCCTGAAAAATGAAATGAGTTTTTCCTCAAAACAGATATTTGGTCAATCAATGTTGGAGATACCAAGATATTGAAGTTTGAATGACATAGTTAAAATACCAACAAGGCTTTAGATTATAGCAGAATGTTTCAGATTGGAGACGTAATTGCCAATGGATATTTAATACAATGGAAATGGCAATATTTCTGCTGACACTACTGGCAGATCTGAAGCCATCATTGCATTTTGTTTCTTTTAAGGTAAAACAGTTTTACGATTGGCCTTTACTTGATCTTTGAAGCTGATTCTTCTCCCTGATATTCAGTTACCATTTCCAATGGATTGCCTCTATGCTGATCCTGAGCGCAAGGTAAAATGTTGTGTAGTAATTCATTATGATTTCCATACGTGATATCTCCTCATTTAGCAATTGTAAAGTCTGACTGAAACATAATTTATTTCAGGCTTATGACATTTTGGGCTTATACTATGGTTTTGGCCGTACATTTTTCAATCCGGCTAGTGTAAGCATTTTTTCAAGCTTTTTGTAAGTTGTGTTTTCTTGGGAGAGTAGGATAATTTGCAGTTTCGCATGGTGTATAGGATGATGTTTCTGCCTTAACTCTGATATGCATCAGGCCAAGGTGCTCTCAAGATTTGAGTCTCTGCGGAAGGCAGTAAAGAACTATACCATTGAAGCCACCCCAGATGATAGAAGTAGTGTACTGCAACAGGTTCAGTTATTTTGTTCAATAATCAAGCATTGACCAACTATTACGTCCTTCAATTTATTTACTCAAGGCATTGGATTTATTTCTCTGTTTTGTTTATATCAGGGAGGGATGTTTGTATTTAAAGGGAAGCAGTTGCTGTATGCACGGAAAGATGAAGGGACAGGTGATCATGCCCCTTTAGATGATATTTTTGATGTCTTCTGCAAAGTTCCAGTTGTATAAAGCAGTGCAAGCTTTTGCTTCATATTTGATCCGGTGAAGCGTATTTTGAAATGCTGTTGATAAGTTTTTAGTGGGTGACACTTGCATAATAAAATAATTTCTGCCTAGTAGAATCATGGCAGCAATCATATAGTATCTATATATAGGTCTGTATAGCTGGTCAAATGCATATACTCTGTTGTGATTATAATGCTGACCAATAGAACGAATAAAACTGTAATTAAATGGAATAAACGAATTGCATTAAATAGTGACCTTGTACTATATAGTGTTGTTGCATCGTCAAGAATATCTGCACTCTTACTACCTGGAGGACGTACAAATCACTTAAGATTTCCTTTCGAATACCCATAAATCCTTTCGAGTATGCGACATGTATATCAAACAAGGTACACAACTTGCAGAGTTGATCTCTTTGACGAGCTTAATAATATGGGATGAAGTACCTATAGATCATTAATACGTATTTGAAGCGGTTGTTATATCCCCAAAAGATATCCTATCAATCAGTGATCCGAGATACTCCATTGAAAGGAAAGTTTATACTTCTCGGAGGATGATGAGGAATATTTCTACAAGGCCAAAAAGAAATCAACTGAAGTTAGTTGTCTGACTAAACTCCAGTCATCTGACAGAGTCTAGTCGTCCGACTCTAGGAACTCAACCGATAGGGTTGATCAAATGACCAACTGATAGGCATCCTAGTCATCCAACAACCCAAGTAGATGGATGACCCCAAGCATAGTCTCACAAATGTACAACCCGCCTTCCACTCCAAACTTGTGTATGTGGAAAGTCTAATACATGAGAGCTGTCATGTCGCCAAGGAGTGCTCATTACCTATGGGTCATCAGTTACCTTTTCTGACACCATGCAATACAATCCACCCTGATAGTTGTCACGTACCTAGGAGTCATCAGGTACCCTCATTGACACCATGCTATACAATCCGCCTTGACAGTTGTCATGCATCAAGAGGTCGTCAGGTACCCGTCCTAACTCCATGCAATACAATCCATCGTGACAATTATCTACTTTACCTTTTGAGTTCTTAAAGTCAAAGTACAATCAAAATCTAAGTTAGCTTCTAATTTTAATAATATAATTTTACACCTAGTGTTCATTTTAATGCTAAATAACTCATTTATAATATTCAGGGCGAAAGTCAAGATGATCACCTTATCCTTACTATTATTGACTACTAGCTGTAAACCTATGCAATGCGTGGGAAATTTTGACATTGTTTTTAAAAAAATATTTTTATTGATAAGTTGAAGAAGAAATAAGTACATGGCACTTATAAGTATTAGTCTTAAACTCAAAATTATATAATTGTTTTTCTAATGGAGTATAATTGATATAATGAAATATATATTTTGTAAGCTAAGCCGTCAATAATTGTTAACCTAAATTATAAACAGTTTGTTTTTATAAATGTCCATGTTTTTAACCTGAATTGTTGTAGGAAAGAGAAATGAGACCATGGTCAAAGCAACATTTAGATGTTTACATATGAACATGATTTAGTGTGCAATTGATCATACAGTCTATGCTTTTGTAAAAAAAAGTTATGTAAATTATGTAAATATCTAGATCATGTATATGCTCATGCTAAATCTGGTTTGATAGCATCATTTATTTTTGTAATGC
This sequence comes from Quercus gilva, assembly GCA_023621385.1. NCBI lineage: Eukaryota > Viridiplantae > Streptophyta > Magnoliopsida > Fagales > Fagaceae > Quercus > Quercus gilva. The sequence continues at coordinate 15,172,673 of CM042478.1, forward strand.
CATGGAATAATGAAGAATCACTTCATTATGTTGAGGTACTACTTGGAATATCATCTTAATTTTTAGAATAAATTGTAAATTACACCCCTAAAGTTTGGAGGTGATTGGATTTTACACCTTAGATTTTACCCCTATAGATTTCTAAATACATTAAATAATTGTAATTAATTGAAGCAAATTTGGAGGAAAAAAGGAGAAGAAGAAGAAAGAGTCAAAAGCTAAATGCAAATTACCCTATTAAAGTGCCATATGACAGAACCTCATGCTCTCCTGCACAAAGTCTTTGCTTTTATATATAGATAAATTGATGATTGATTTCCGATACTTAAGATCGAGTTACATGCTAGTTCACTATCAACTATGGTAACATAACATTTGTAAAGCAATCTAAACAATAAAACTTCTATAATTAATTCTTAACTAGTAGCAAACCCATGAGTTGCGCTTGATGATTTTTTTTAGGGTGGTCTCATTAAATTTATTTTTTAAAATTTGGACTAATTTAATAAAGAATAATGTATTTCATTATCATTTTTTCATTTATTATAAGAACAATCACAAATGTAATATATATATATATATATATATATAATTTTTCGTACCGAAATGAAAAGAATAAAATTTTTCTTAGAAATTTAAAAGGTAAGTTAGCGAAAATATTTATTTTTTAATAAACTTTATGTGGGGGAAAAAGCCAAGAGTTGTGTTTTGGGCCTTGAGTTCTATACGAAGATATGTGCATCCGAGGAGAGGTGAACGATTTAAGGAAGCCCAAATTCCCAAATTATAAAAGATTGAGTGAAGGACGGTGATCCGAGGAGAGGTTCATTCTCGAATAAGATCAAATACTGATCGGCTTTGCACTTCAACAGTCTATGTGACCTTCCAAGAGATTTTCACAATAAGGGCGACCCTTGTACACGTACAGAAGAGATAAGAGTCCAAAAATATCTAAAGGAAAAGCTGCTATCATTGCATTTAATGTCCTGCACCCACTCTCCTAGCCGCATTTATGTGGAGAAGACACCTGAACAGTGTTACATTGGCAACTACAACTGATAGAAGATCAAAGAAGGTGTCTGATGGGACATATACTCAAGTGAAGGTTCAGATGATCAACAAGTGTAAGGCTAAGATGGTTAGGAGAGAGCTATATAATGTAAAAGATCTCCCCTGAGAAGGGGGGGAGAAAAAAAGAGAAAGAAATAACTATAGCACTCATATTGTGAAAGCATGAAATCCCACCGATTAATATGAGAATGAACCTCCTCAGACCATGGTTTGTTGGTTAACTCTGTGTGTATTGTATACTCGTTCTTCCTTAATCTCATACTAGTCGTTATTAAATTCATGAAAAACACTTTCACCCACTCTCTAAAAATTTATTGTTTGGGCTCATTGGACCGACTTCCCATACCTTTTGGGCTTAGGCTAAAAATCGTGACCCTACACTTTATTTATAACATTTTGTGTACCATTAAAAGTATATAGAATTTGGAAATTATTATTTTAGTTTTAAACAAACTTTCTCAAACCTAGTTTTTTCTATCCTACAATCCAAAAACTGAAAAATATATCTTAAAAATTAATAAAAGTCAACAAAAACTACAATTCCAAATAAAAAAGAAAGGGAAAAATAGAACTCACGTCAAAGTCAAACTCTTTCTCTCGAATATGTAAAACATATTAAATGTAATGTGATTGTGGGTTCTTTTTCTTTGACAGCACACAGGCCCAAGTAGAAACAAGGATTCTGGGCCTTATGCTTAAGTTTAGTGGACTGGGCTTGGTTCACCGCAGCTAAGTTGGGCTGATTACGAACCAAGTTATGCATAAAACATGGATCCTACAATACATACACACTAACACAGAAAATATATACGTATTGCACAGTAAGGAATAGTAAAGAATGATATAAGTAAAGGGAAAGTGAATATAAAAATGTTAGAGATCCTTAGGATAATAGAAAATGCTTCATTATTTTCTTAAGTTTTTAATACATTATGCTCTTATTTCACTAGGATATATTACAAGGTCTAAATAAGTTTAAAAATCACAGACTTATATAGCTCTTTAGGCTTCCAAGACTTGTGAGATTTGAATCCCTTTGAATCCAAGTGTATTCTTTAATGTCTGTCTCAGGATCCCTGTAGACACCCCATTTTACAACTTGTATTTAACCAACCGATAGATCTTCAGATTTGTGATACAAAACGAATCTTGATGCTCTAACGATCATAATGGTATGTCATAGGTTTTGATCGAACCACCTGATCAAAAGTTATCATACAAAAAATTTTCAATGATCATGGTTCACCTACACGATGGGTCTGATCACGTCCTATTTTAAACACTTAATTTTGATTAGTTCTCACAAGAATTAATTTAAAATTAATTAAGTGTAATTTTTTATTGGATTTCATTTAAAAAAAAAAAGAAATAATAAAAAAAAAATTTACAGCATCTTATCTGCTCTTTTAAAAATTTTTGGAGATATGATCCATGAAAAATTTAAAAAAAGATAAAAGAAAAAAGAAAAATGCTCAAAAAACGTCATTATCTTCAGCAGCAAATTGAATCGTATTTTTGGCCTGGAAAACATCGAAATTTGGTTTTCTCTATTTCTATAAAAGTTGTAGAGAATTAAATTTCCTTTCAAAAAACATTAATCCTGAATCAATTGGAATTTTGAACAGAAAGTTATGGCCAAAATACGAAACAGGTACAAAAGATAACACAAATTCAGCATCATCTTCACTCATCTTTCAAAATTTCAAATGGGGATCAAACTCAAATTTGTTCAAGCTTGTCTAATAGGCTTATCCCTTCCTTTAGTTTCAGAAGAAAAGTTTTTTTTTTTTTGAAAAATAAATAGGATAAGAAACAGATACATCTTGGAAAAAATTTCAAAAATGCTCAAAAAACGTTACTAGTTTCAGCAGCAATTTGAAACACATTTTTGGCCTAGATAACGTTGAAATTTGGCTTTCTCTATTTCTGACAAAGTTGTAGATAATTGAATTTCCTTTAAAAGAACACCCATCTCGAATCAATTGAAATTTTGAGTGGAAAGTTAGAGCCAAAATACGAAGCAGGTGCAGCATCATTTCAAAATTCAAATGGAGATCAACACCAAATCCGTTTCAGCTCATTTAAATAGGTTATCTCTCCCCTTAACTTCAGAAGAAAGCTAACAACTTAGCTTTAAAGCTAAGCCATCCCTTCCCCTATAAATAGAGAAGATCTCTTCCATTTTCTGGACCCCGAATTCCTTCTAGAGAGCTAGTGGGAAAGCAGAAAAGAAACGCTGTTGTGCAACCATTATTCCTACTTTGGTTATAGTTTAGTACTTCCTTATTTTCTCTCTAACCCTTTAAGTAAACACTTCCCCTTTTTTAATTTATGTTCTATGCTGGTAAGTAATTAATTATGTTCTTAACTTTCTACACATGCTTGAATAAATATTTAACATGTCATTATTTGTTTTTTTTTTTTTTTTTTTTATGATATGCTTGGATGAACATGCCTATATGTCTCATTGATATTCCTTTTACAGGCTTAGATGAACACTTCTAGGCTAGTACACAATTTTTCTCTTGAATGCTTAGATGAGCACTTTTAGGCTAAAACAAAATTTTCTCTTCAATACTTAGATGAACATGTCTAGGTAATTGTTTTACTTTTTTTTTTGAAAAAAATGCTTGAACGAACATGTCGAAGTATTTTAATTTTCTTTAGATAAACATGTCTAGGAATTTTCCTTTACATCTTTTCATAATTGCTTGGATGATCAAATATGCTCAAATGTTTTATTTTTATTTGTTTCTCTTTGCAATTATGTTGATGACAAATAACATGACAACTTTGTTTTTTTTTTTCTTCACATGCTTAGATGAACATGTCTAGGTTAAGAATTCTTTGTTTACATTGATTTCTTGGATGAACATGCCATTACTTTAATGCTTTCTTTACATTAAAATTGTTATCTAACAAGTTTCACTTTTTGTTTCTTTTTTATGTCTAATTTCCCTAACACATATTTATTTATAATTCCTACAAATTAACATGATTGTATGACATATTGTTTGTATTTGTTTGACATGACATGATATTGGCCACCTTAACCTAGGAGACCGGTTTAGCCAGGCAAGATGGGTGCTTAATCCCTTCCCATCTCGTAAATTAGCCTCCGAACCAAGATCAAGGGTTCTAGACTATGCTTTTGCACATGTAATTTTACATTTTTTTAGAATGTAACTAGGAAATAAAGCAATGTAATTTACTTTTCTTAGATTGTATCTAGGACAAAAGGCATTGTAAATTTTTTGTTACAAAATTTGATGTAAATTGCAATATACATTAATACAACAGAAGTATTTTTTTTAATTAAAGGTTTTCTTATTTTCCCTTTTAAATTATATAAGTGGCGACTCTATGTAAAACCCTCGATCTAGGGGGGAGTACATTTCACAATCCCGGATGGTGTTTTCCCTCTCTTCTCATTTTTTGAATTCTGAAGGAATTTTCTAAATGATCTTTTCTCTCTGATTCACTATTGCTAAATGTCTTTCACTGTTGGCTCCCTCTCCTTTTATAATGCCCTCTTAGGGTTTTTGGTGTACCACTGATTCCCTCCATTTGGTGCCTTATGTACTAGAACCAATGTTGTGTTAGCAACATTAGTGACTGGTCCTTTCCTTATTTTCTCACTATTTTCCCCTTTTGAGGTTCCCTTTCCAAAAGTCCCTAGCTGACCTTCCTCTTCTGGGAGGTCCTAAGGGCTGACTTCCAACTCTTCTTTTCCCAAAACTTCTAGGTATCCGTTTGGATCCCACGTCCAGCGTCCATGTTTAACATTTTGCCTTTTTTTTTTTGTTTTTTTTACCAATGCCTCTTACACTGTTCATGGGACATGAACAGTGCATTAAGGCAAATGAACAGTGTTTAGGGGAGTGAATAGTAACTCAAAAATTATTATTTTTTATTGTTTTCAGCAATCAATTTTCAATTTTTAGCAAAATAAGTGGTATCCAAATACACCCTAAATACTACTTTTCAGACCCACTTTTTGGCTGCTTTACCTTTTGTCATTTTCTTAAAATGGGCAGATTCCTTTCTGATGAGTTAGAAATTTATGATCGTCGTTAAGATGATACCGTCATTAACCAAGAGACGACGTCAGGCATTTATTAAGCTCATTGATGAAAACACATAACGAATGGAGCAATGGTCATAGAATAAGCTGTGAACTTCAGACAAAGATTTTGTAATGCACTAGCCATTGAACGTAAATACAGCAATTATTTGCCCATTGAGGCACTCAACTATAAAACAGAAGGTAATAAAAGTTAAAGGTGCACACAAAATACTCTACAAAATACTCTCCATTTTGTTTCTCTCTAAAAATTTTTTCCCTTATTGACTTAAGCATTGAAGGCGGTTTGGCTAACGTCACACTGGCGTGTTACTCTTCCACCCAATTCATTTTGCAAGTTTTTGCTCCAACAGAGATGACCCCAATCACAGCTTCGTCCATCCGCTACGACAAGGAGCTCAACTATTGATTTTTTGCATCATCAGCTTGGCATCGTCTGTGGGACGCTAATCATTCAAGCCATCTTTCCTAGTGACAAAATAGTTCCTTGAAGTATGAAATGGAAGCAAAGATTGCACCTCAGCCAGTTGATGTGCAACAACAACAAATCCAAGCTCTTTGGGCTAATATGGAAGAGCTAACTCGCTAGAATGAAGAACTGCGAAAGACAATTGGAATCCCAAAATGCAAAACGTCGCAAACAAGTGAAAACCAAAATGAAGAAGAATCAAAATCTTAAGCCAACAGGCGAGACAGGACCTCAGGAGAAAATTCCACTAGGGTGGAGAATGAGCTTCGCAACATGAGGAAGGAGATGGACGAACTGAAAAGTGCTATGAAGGACAAAGGCGGAGAGAATCTGGATTGGATGATTTGAAGGACGGACTCACCATTCACTACTGAAGTATTGAACCATCCCCTTCTACCAAAATTCTGTCTCCCACAATTGGAGTTGTATGACGGTTCCAAGGATCCCTTGGATCACATCGAAACATTCAAGATGCTGTGGCTATTGCAAATGACACCAGACAAGGTGATCTGTAGGGCATTCCCAACAACATTGAAAGGAGCAGCTAGGGTATGGTTCAACAAGATACCCTAGGGACCTATTGTAGATTTTGAACAACTCAACAAGGGTTTTGTTCGTCATTTCATTGGGGGGCAAAGACATAAAAATCCAATTGGCCATCTTCTCAACATTCAGTAAGCAGAAGGAGAATCACTAAGACAGTATGTTACCTGATTCAATAACGAGTTGCTGCAAGTAGATGAAGCTGAAGATCAAGTTATCTTGACAACCTTCCAAGCAGGGTTGCTGCCAGGAGATTTCTTCTTCATAATCACTAAAAGTCCACAAAAAACAGTCGTGAAGTTGCTCTGTAAAGCTTATAAGTACATGAATGCAGAAGATGCGGTGCTTGCAAAAGAAATGAAAGGAAAAAGGAAGAGAGATTAAGGAATAAGTAGCAATCTCGATAAGAAGAAGGAGACACGAAGTGTTGGGCAGACCATAGGGAAAAAGAAGGAATTTCCAGATAGGAAACCCAAGTTCATTAACTTCACTCCTTTAATAATACCAATTGAGTAGGTCCTTATGCAGATAAAAGACGATCCCTCCCTGCGATGGCTAAAGCCAACTAACACTCCAGTAGAAAGAAGAGACAAAAGCAAGTACTGTAGGTTCCACCAAGACCACGGGCATCATACTAATGAGTGCAGGCATTTGAAAGACCAAGTGGAGACTTTAATCCTGCAAGGGAAGTTACAGAAGTACGTCAGAAAGACGAAGCCCCACAAGTACCAACGAAGGGACTATTAGGACAGAACTCCAGAGGTAGGAGATAGCAAACCCCCTGCAGGAGAGATAAAGATGATCTTAAGAGGACTAACGATAGGCGGAACACTGAAGTCCTTGAAAAAAGCACATGGGAGAGAAATAAACAGCATCCATTCGTAGCTTCCTCTAATGAAAATGCCAAAGAATGACGAGCTTGATATTGTTTTCTCAAAGAAAGAGGGTCACGGCATCAGGCAACCTCATGACAATCCATTGGTGATCATGCTCAGGGTAGAAGAGTTCAACATCTACTGGGTGCTCATTGACAACGGAAGCTCAGCAGATATCATTTACTTGCCCGCGTTTCGACAGATGATATTGGATAAGAAAAGGATCAGGCCTTTCATATCGCCTCTAGTAAGCTTCACAGGAGATAGAATCATCCCTAGGGGCATCGTCACCCTAACCGTAATTGTAGGAACTTATCTAGCACAAGCCACCAAGGAAATTGATTTCCTCATAATTGATTACCCTTCAACATATAACATTATCTTGGGAAAACTTGCACTCAACAGACTAAAAGTAGCAATGTCAACGTATTAATTGAAGGTGAAGTTTCCAATAGCCCATGGGGTAGGAGAAATCAGAGGAGACCAAGTACTGGCAAGAGAATGCTACCAAGCTGCCTTAACATCTGGAGAGAACCACACTTGGGTGATCAATGAACCAGAGCCCATTCCTGAGCTGTCAGAAATACCACAAGAAGTTGAGATCGTCCAGGAGGTTCGACGAAGGTATTGAAGATCGGAACAACACTCCCAATTTTAGAGAAAGAGAAGATGATTTCCTTCTTACGGTTAAACCAAGATGTTTTCACTTGGAAACATGAGGATATGCCTAGGATTGACAGGAAGATCATATAGCATCGTCTTAATGTCAACCTAGAATGCAAACCTGTATAATAGAAGTGGAGAATATTGCACCAACACAACAAAGTTGTAACTGAAGAAGTAGAAAAGCTACTAGAAGCTGATTTCATCAGGGAGGTCTTCTATCCAAATTGGCTAGCAAACGTGGTAATGGTAAAGAAGAGTAATGGCAAATGGAGAAGGCCAAGGATTGACCAAAAGACTTGAACAAGGCTTGCCCAAAAGATAGCTTCCCCTTGCCAAGGATTGACCAGCTGGTAGACTCAACTGCTGGACATAAGCTTTTATGTTTCATGGATGCATTTTCTAGATACAATCAAATTCTTATGGACGAAGACGATTAAGAGAAGACCTCGTTTGTTACCAGCTAAGGGTTGTACTACTACAAAGTTATGCCATTTGGACTGAAGAACGTAGGAGCCACCTACCAAAGATTGGTAAACTGTATGTTCTCTCACCAGATTGGAAGGAATGTAGAGGTGTATGTAGACGATACGTTGGTGAAAAGCAAGGACAATGCCAACCACTTGGACGATCTAAAAGAAACCTTCAGCACACTACGTAAGTACAATATGAAATTAAACCCTGCAAAGTGTGTTTTTGCTATTGCTTTAGGAAAGTTCTTGGGATTCATGGTGTCCCAACAAGGTATAGAGGCAAATCCAGACAAAATGACAGCAATAATCGAGGTCAAATCACCAAAAATAGTGAAGAAGGTACAGAGCTTGACAAGAAAAGTTGCAGCTCTAAACCAATTTGTCTCTAGGGCAACGGACAAGTGCATGCCATTTTTCAAGGAATTGAAAAAAGCCTTTCAAGGGACTGACAAATGCAAGAAAGCCCTTGCCAAGTTAAAGGAGGATTTGATGAAGACACCTCTGTTAAGCCCCTCGGTGATGGGAGAGAAGTTATACCTCTACTTAATAGTATCCAACACAACAGTAAGTTCGGTATTGATCAAAGAAGAAGAGAACGTCTAGAAGCTAGTCTATTATACCAGCTAGGCATTCTAGAGAGTAAAAGCAAGCTACCTAAAGATGGAAAAGATAGCTTTTGCATTATTAGTCACCTCCAGAAAACTCTGTCCTTACTTCCAAGCACACCCCATTGTCGTCATGACAGACCAACCCATAAGAAAGACGATGAACAAGATAGATGCAGCAGGACGACTTATTCAATGGGCAATTGAATTAGGCCAATTTGACATCAAATATTGGCCTCGAGTAGCAATCAAAGCCCAGTGCCAGCGGACTTCATTGTAGAATTCACTTACCCCTGTAAGGAAGAAGATCCCCTTATGGAAACATGGACGACCCAAACGGATGGGTCAGCCACGAAGAAAGTGGGAGGAGCAAGAGTAGTTCTCATATCTCCGGCAGGAGAAACGTTGAAATATGCAATCAGATTGCAATTCCCAGCAACAAATAACGAGGCAGAATACGAAGCATTGCTAATAGGGCTAACTCTAGTAAAAGCTCTAGGAGCAAAGAGTCTTATCGTCTAAGCTGATTCTCAGCTAATAATTGGAAAAGTGAAGGGAGATTACAAAGCCAAATAAGAAAGAATGCAAAACTACTTGAAGATCGTCCAACGACTATCATAGCATTTTGACAACCTAGACTTGTGTGCAAATCCCTCGGGCCAAAAATGCAGAAGCTGACTTCCTAGCAAGATTGGCCTCGTCAGACGACTACAATGTGCCTCCAAACTATATATAAAGATAAAGGGGCAACCAAGCACAGAAGGTGAGCAGGTTTTGAAGATAAAAGAATAGCACGAATGGATGACTCTCATCGTCTGTTACTTGAAAGAAGAATGGCCCCCTGAAGATAAGGTGGAAGCAAGGAAGATACAGATCAGAGAAGCCCGCTTCGTCATCGTTGACGACATGCTGTACAGACGAGGATATTCACTCCCCTATCAAAGATGTGCTAGTTCAGAAGAAGTAGATTATGTGCTCCGTGAGATACATGAGAGAATCTGTGGAAATCACCCTAGAGCAAGCTCTTTAACAGAAAAGACGCTCAGAGCAAGATATTACTGGCCAACTTTACAAAAGGACGCATACGACATCGTCAGAGCATGCGACAAGTGTCAACGCTTCGCAAATGTCCAGATGAGACCAAGAGAGAAGATGCCACCCATATCTTCACCATGGCCCTTTGCCCAATAGGGAATTGACATTATGGGCTCATTCCCTCTAGTTAAGAAGCAAGATTTCTAATCGTCGTAATTGATTACTTCACAAAATGGGTAAAAGTAGAACCAGTGACAACAATATATAACAGAGGATAAAGTGACAAGCTTTGTATGGAGAAACATCATCTGCAAGTTTGGAGTCCCACATGTCATAATATCAGACAATGGAAAGCAGTTTAACAATCCCAAGTTTCGTAAATTTTGTCAAGACTTAGGAGTCAAGAACCACTATTCTTCTCTAAGACACCCTCAAGCCAATGGCTAGACAGAAGTAACAAATAGAAGCTTGCTCAAAATTATCAAAACTTGACTTGAAGGGGTAAAGGGGGAATGGACTGAGGAACTAAAAAATGTCATTTGGGCATATAGAACGACCACAAGAGTTCCAATAGGAAAAACACCATTCAGATTGACATTTGGCATTGAGGCCATCATACCAGTGGAATTAAGACTGACGAGCTTTTGAGTCAAAACTTATGGAGACTAGAAGAACCAGTAGGAGCTCAATGGCAACCTGGATCTAATTGATGAAGTCAGAGAAGAAGTTATGAAGCGAATGGCCAAACACAAGGAAGTAATGGCCAGATACTACAACAGAAAGGTTAAGGTAAGAAGGTTCAACACAGAAGATCTCGTTCTTAGGAAGGTATCACAGGCAACAAAGGATCTATCCCAAGGAAAACTAGGACCAATTTGGGAAGGCCCCTACGAAGTAATCCGTCACTCTAGAGAAGGTTCCTACTACCTAAAGTTTTTAGATGGCCAAGAATTGCCTCGACCATGGAACATAGAACCCTTGAAGAAATAGTACCAGTAAGGAATGCTTTACATTTTAAGTTGCATACTCTTCATATCAGTATGTACGATAGTTATTACTTTCGTCATTCATAAGATCAATAATACATGGAAGCATTATCCATGCATATTTATCATTGATTATCCATGAGTTATTTATCAATGAAAATGTGTACAACACCTAGGAGTTATCCTTGGGACGATCTCTGTCATTAAAATTTCAAATCAAAAGCTGTCCACACACAGCCAACAGCGTCATAGCCATCAACGTTGTTAATACATAACTACCAAAGTCGACAAAATCAGAGCTGTTTAAACACAGCTAATACGATCTTCATTCAAGCACGAATAAAAAAACACAAAAAAATGGTTAACCTAAAGATGCTCCAATACCACGACTTTAAGTCACGAGTACAGCACAATATCGTCATTCAAACATGACTCAATAAAAAACTGTTCAAACACAGCTAAAAAATACTAAATTGTTTAAACACAACTAAGAGCGTCATTCAAACATGACTCAATAAAAAGCTGTTTAAACATAGCTAAAAAATACTAAGTTGTTCAAACACAACTAAGATCGTAATCCAAACATGACTCAATAAAAAGCTGTTCAAACACAGCTAAAAAATACTAAGTTGTTCAAACACAACTAAGATCGTCATCCAAACATGACTCAATAAAAAGCTGTTCAAACACAGCTAAAAAACGTTAAGTTGTTCAAACACAACCAACATCGTCATTCAAATATGACTCAATAAAAGGCTATTCCAACACAGCTAAAAAATACTAAGTTGTTCAAACACAACTAAGATCGTCATTCAAATATGATTCAATAAAAAGCTGTTTAAATATAGCTAAACAAACGTTTAGTTGTTCAAACACAACCAACATTGTCATTCAAAGATAACTCAATAAAAAGCTGTTCAAACACAGCTAAAAAATGTTAAGTTGTTCAAACACAACCAATATCTTCATAAAAATATGGCTCAACAAAAAGCTGTTCAAACACAGCTAAAATACTAGATTGTTCCAAACGCAACCAGAATTGCCATTCAAACATGACTGTTCCAACACAACTAAAGAAGAAGAGTTGTTCTAATACAAGCTAAGTATAAAAGAGTTGTTTCAGCACAACTAGCATCGTCATGAAAGGTTGTCCAAACATAACCTAGCGTAAAAGGAGTTGTTTGCTACGACTAAAAGCACAAGGTCCCTAAACCTATCTGTCATTGTCAAAGAGATTGTTAAATTGCCCAAAACAACGGGCCCAAAGAAATTGTTCAATTACCCAAAACAATAGACGCAAAAACTAAAGAAATAAAGATTGAAGAGAGATGAGCTTGTCAAAATCCTTGACGGACTCCAAATATTCCTTTACTTTCTCAGCACGAGGCTTATACCTCTTCTTTAGACAAGGACGTTGGGAAGATGCAAACGAAAACACAAGTATGTCACATACCAACGTCACTCATAAAAGAAAAGAAAAGCAACAGAAAAACGCACTAGACACTAGAAATCCCCAACTAAGAAAAAACTTGGGGCTTCATCCAAGTCCTTACTAGGGATGAACTCCCAACCACTTTTAGAAACAAAAAAGAAGTTTGGCTTCCAATTTCGGAGAGACGACGGGTAATTGAGTATCAACCTAGAAGCCCTATCCCATGGCTTACACTCATAATAGTCGGGGTCCTTTGACTTTCTCAAACGATAAAAATGAAGGAATTCGTCCTTCCTGATGACATCACCATTATTAGCAGATATCCACACTACCATGCAAGAGACGATGATCCACCAAGAGTTGGGCATTAATTGTGTCGGAGCAAGATGCAAATAAGAAAAAAGTTCCCTAACAAAGGGATGAACAGGGAAATGAAGGCCACTAATAAAACCGGCCTCGTAAAAACAAACCTCGTCAGCATAAGAGTGACAGGCTCTCTCTTCATCACTTGGGATCCTAATCTTTACGGAATCAGGGAATTTAAACCTATCCCTGATTCATTTTTTGCCCTTTCCCGTAAGGGAACATGAAATTGTCCAGGCTTTATGGGGGGTGGAAAGAGAAGTAGCCTCTGAAATCACACGATTATCAGATGAGCATAACCCCGTCTCCAGGTCACTAGACCTAACCTCAGACATCTTTAACAACCTAGCTACCTTAGCAGAAAGGGAAACTAGAGGGAATAATGAAGAAATGACAAATTTGTATGGACAGCCCTCCCCTACGAAGAGACTGACCCACTTGAGGCACTCTTCCTCTACAGACTCGAGTAAACAACCTAGGCGAGCAAATAGAAAAGCTATTGAAGGACAATCAACCCTAACAGCAGAGTAATCTACCATGGAAGAATAGGAAAAGAAGCAAGAGCGTGAAAAACTTACTAAGGAATGCAGGACAAAGAAAGGAAGGTTGAAGGAGAGACAATCCCTGGAATAAATATTGTAAAAGAAAGGAAATAGGAGGGAAAAATGTGAAATAAGTGGCCAAAGCATGCGCGGGAAAACTGAGAAACGTCTGCATGTCGAATGCATCCTGACCATACACATGGCACTCAACTGCGCAAAAATTAACTCGTCATAAATGTGCAGTACACATAATATGAAGCGTCAAACTAATGTGTTCTCATCTTGACCAACAGATGAAGATTTGAATAAGGGGGCAGTTGATGAGTCAGAAATTTACGATTTTCATTAAGATGATACCGTCATTAACTAAGAGATGACGTCATACATTTATTATGCTCATTGACGATAACACGTAACAATGGAGCAACGGTACAGAATGAGCAGTGAACTTCAGACAAAGATTTTGTAATGCACTAGCCATTGAACATAAATACAGCAATTCATTACCCATTGATTAGGCACTCAACTATAAAAGAGAAGGTAACAAAAGTTAAAGGTACACACAAAATACTCTACGAAATCACTCTCCAGTCTATTTCTCTCTAAAATCTTTCTCCTTTACTGACTAAAGCATGAGAGGCTGTTTAGCTAATGCCACACCGACGTGTTACTCTTCAACTCAGTTCATTTTGCTGGTTTTTCCTTCAATAGAGACGACCCCAATCACAACTTCGTCCATCCGCTACGACGAGAAGCTCAACAATTGATTTTTTGCATCATCGCTTTCTATCAGGCGGAAAGATCCCTAGCCACCTTCCTTCATGGTCCATCTTCTCGGGTTCCCCGAGGTACTAGACCTTTTTTCATGAAGTGTTGGTTCCTAAGTCCTCTACCTTTTTCTGCATCATTGGGTGGCTGATGGGACATATCTACTTTCGCTCTTTATGTTCATGGGCATGCTCCCTTGAGCTGTCTCAATCCCAGCTGGTCTCCTACTGCATATCTCAAGGATCTTAGGTTTCTAGGAATCCCCAGGTTTCCTGGTTCAGCTTTCTCTCTAAGTTCCCCAGCAATTTTCTCTCTTAAGGGCTGGGCTGAACTAAGCTTCTTTTTTTCTTTGTTTCATAAGGTCCAAAGCTTACCCGTTCATGGGTTTGGGCCCCTTCCTACTTATTTTAGTGAATTTGGGCCTTACCCTTTCCTTGAAAGCCTAAATGGTTCTTAAATTTCAATTTTTTGTATTGTTTTGGGCTTTGATACAATATTGTGATATTTTGGACCTCAACAGTGATCAAGCCAAATATCAAATGTGTAATCAAAATTTTTATTTGTGATTGGGCTTTGAAGTCATGCTATAGAGACATGTGGTTAATCCCAAGTAAAAGTGATGGTTGTAACTTTATATATGATGATTATAATCTAATCCAAGAGTACAATTCCAAAGAGGAAAAAAGTAGTATTATGTAAATATTTTCATAATCTAATCCAATATATGAATCATTAATAGATAAATAAATAATTTAAACACAAAATTGAATTTATTTTCTTATAAATCTAAAAAACACGCTAATGAGATAAGGAAGATAAAGAGAAATATAAAATATTCCTGAACGCTTAAAACAATTACTTAAGTATCTAGCAACATCATATAACAAAGACATAACAATTTGTTGCTAATTTGTTAAATAAAATATTTATAAACAGTGTGAGCGGACAAAAATTGGCCCTTGAGGTATTTTCCACGAATCACCACTATAATGTCTCACAAAACTAATTATAAGTAACAATAGGGAATAAAAACTCCACAAGAGGAAACTCAAACAGTTGATTACTTTGACCATATGTGTTTCAATTTCTACTCAGATGTTACAACAGGAAATTCTTTCGTTCTCGTGGTGTTGCACACACTTTCTCTCTATCTTTCTTTCAAATTGTTCCCCTTTCTCCTTTTTTTTTTTTTTTTTTTCCACCCAGATCTCCCTTTCATTTGCCTTTCTTCGCCCTTTTATAATGACGTTCTTTGCTCTTATCTCTAAAGCTGTCTTGTTGCCAGCCAAATTCTCAGGGATATTTTCTTTTATGTTATTGGTTTCTTCCCCACCTTTATCTTGGAACTTTGACTTTTGGGGATTGTTTGTACTGTTCAGGCTGTCTCATATGCATTCAATGCGGCAGAGGTTAGGTAAGAACCCCATCATTAATGCGGAGGCAAAAATCTTCAACCGTCTTGCGTGTTTTGGAAGTTTCTCGTAGTTCTAGGCATCTCCTGGAATCCATACGTGGCTCATCCGTGCACCATTCCTCGGGTAAGGCTAGTTCCTTACTATCTCCACGAGAATGACTTTCCTATGTCGCTCTCTTCTTCTGTAGTACATAGGATGGTCTAGCTTTCTTTCTTTCTTTCACAACCTCTTGTCCCTTGGGCCTTCCTTAGGGACTCTTCCACTTCTCACAATCAGTGAAAGGAAACCGCATAAAGATCATCTTCCTCAACTACACAAATTGTTATTCATTATATTTTATTTATAACATGATTTTCCCCCAAATTAGATTGACAACAAACCTCATTCATTAAAAGCATTTAGTATTGTAAATAAAATGATAAAAAAAAAAATAGTTGCATCAAGGAACACATATAATAAGTTAATAATAAGAAAATAGGGATACAAACCTCTAGTAGAAGATCTATAACACACTTCATTCAGACTCTTCCTATGTGGAAGTTGTTAGGTTGTATCTTTTATGCTATTAAAGATTAAACAGGATTAGTAATTACTTTTTTAGAGACATTTTTATTATTATTCTTCATTGTTTTCATTTTTCAATTATAAACATTTAAATTAAAATAGATAAACACGTAAAGACAAAATTATATTTAAAATTAAAACCGCCTAAATGAATATGAATAGACAATATTTTTTTTGTTTTAATTTTTTTATTAATTTATTCTTTAGTTATAGCATTAGAATTAAAGTAGATGAATATTTAAACTTAAAGTTGTACGAAATAAATTTGTAAAATTAATATATTTATAAATTTAATATTGTAAAATATTTAAAAATAAAAAATAAAAAGAATAATGATGTGACGGATAACCATATGGATAACCAATTCGTTCCCAGTTACTTCTTAGACTTAAGGCTTAGATGGGGACTCTTCCACTCCTCACAATCAGTGAAAGGAAACTGCATAAAGATCATCTTCTTCAACTACACAAATTGTTATTCATTATATTTTATTTATAACATGATTTTCTCCCAAATTAGATTGACAACAAACATCATTCATTAAAAGCATTTAGTATTGTAAATAAAATGATAAAAGAAAATAGTTGCATCAAGGAACACATATAATAAGTTAATAATAAGAAAATAGGGGTACAAATCTCTAGTAGAAGATCTATAACGCACTTCACTCAGACTCTTCCTTTGTGGAAGTTTTTAGGTTGTATCTTTTATGCTATTAAAGATTAAATAGGATTAGTAATTACTTTTTTAGAGACATTTTTATTATTATTCTTCATTGTTTTCATTTTTCAATTATAAACATTTAAATTAAAATAGATGAACACGTAAAGACAAAATTATATCTAAAATTAAAAACACCTAAATGAATACGAATAGGCAATATTTTTTTTGTTTTAATTTTTTATTAATTTATTCTTTAGTTATAGCATTAGAATTAAAGTAGATGAATATTTAAACTTAAAGTCATACGAAATAAATTTGTAAAATTAATATATTTATAAATTTAATATTGTAAAATATTTAAAAAAAATAAAAAGAATAATGATGTGACGGATAACCATACAGATAACCAATTCGTTCCCCAAGCCCAGTTACTTCTTAGACTTAAGGCTTAGATGGGGACTCTTCCACTCCTCACAATTAGTGAAAGGAAACCGCATAAAGATCATCTTTTTCAACTACACAAATTGTTATTCATTATATTTTATTTATAACATGATTTTCCCCCAAATTAGATTGACAACAAACATCATTTATTAAAAGCATTTAGTATTGTAAATAAAATGATAAAAAAAAAAATAATAATTGCATCAAGGAACACATATAATAAGTTAATAATAAGAAAATAGGGCTACAAACTTCTAGTAGAAGATCTATAACGTACTTCATTCAGACTCTTGTTAGGATTAGTGCTCTTAAATCCTATTGTATGATGCTATGTATGATATTAAGTGTGACATGGTGTATGACATTATGTATGACTTAATATTATGATTAATAAAGTTGTTTTATTATTATCTGAAATAATAGTAACATGAATATTCGGACTTTATCACATAGTCCATGAGATGCATAGTATGTGATTTAGTCACAGAAGATATAAGTCACAAGTTCTTTGTAAACTCAGAATTATAGTTTGTAGTCGACGATGAAATTGGGCATTTCATCTGCGAAGACTATAACATATCAATTACGATGATTTGTCTTGATCATGGAAGTAGAGACTTCTAGTTGATGTGTTGATATGTTTTAAGGATTAAGACATATTGAACTAAATCGCTGTGAGATTTATTATTCTCCTAATTAAAGACTGTCAAATGAATAATAAATCTCACGACTTATATTTGCATGAACTCTTAATCCTAAGAGAATAATGGACTTGATCATGAAGTGTAAGTTGCTTTGATATATCAAGAGTAAGATCTAAAATAACGGTCAAAATTTCAGTATGTTGGGCAGCCACATTTAGTGTTGATAGAACATATATTCTCAAGATAGAATTTATAGTCTTTTAATGGAGATATAAAATATTCACTTGAGATAAGTTTAATGAGTTTGTTATTCAGAGAGTTAGGTCTAACCACTTTGGTAAGAAATTACTAAAGTATATATTTATGGAATTGGATTTCATAAATATATGATGAATAATTTAAAAGGATTAAACCGAGTACTCAATGATTAAGATGTAGTAATCTACAAAGTAGCAGCCTACATTTATGACTTTGTATTACTACGAATATTTTATGAAGGGGTTGCATGTACAATAAAGTCTTGGGATATAATTTTTAGATAAGGCCTAGAATGCAACTATATTTATATAGTGGTATTAAATATAATTAATGGTAACTTTAGACTTGTTAAGAATTGACAAAAAGCCTAAGGCCCATTGGAGTTAGTGTCTTATTAGTCCCTTTTGGTCCAACTCCAAGCCACATACTAGAGCCCAATTGGAAAAGCCCAAAAGGTTAGCCCAATTGGAAAAACCCAAAAAGCTAGCCCA
This sequence comes from Quercus gilva, assembly GCA_023621385.1. Taxonomy (NCBI): domain Eukaryota; kingdom Viridiplantae; phylum Streptophyta; class Magnoliopsida; order Fagales; family Fagaceae; genus Quercus; species Quercus gilva. The sequence goes on from CM042478.1 coordinate 15,191,061, forward strand.
ATTAGATAATCAGTTACAAGGAGAGAAATATACATATTTTATAGAATGAATAACTTGCATGAAATGGTGTATGTAAGTATTGGATACTCTCTAATTCTCTCTTGAACATTTTATATAACTGATTGAGAGACCACACATCTTGAGCGTTAGTGGAATTGGAGTGAAGATTAAAAGTATTCCCAAGTGCTTAAAATCTTTGTTTTGAAATTCAACACACAAAGGTACACTCTCTTGTTCTTGTAATCTGAAATTTACATAGTGCATGTTATCAATTTCGAATGAAGTAGATCTGTTTATTTTTCCGCTGCGCATACATACATGCATTTTTCCATCAACTCTTCCTGTGTGGAAGTTGTTAGGTTGTATCTTTTATGCTATTAAAGATTATACAGGATTAGTATTTACTTTTCTAGAGCCATTTTTATTATTATTCTTCATTGTTTTCATTTTTCAATTATAAACATTTAAATTAAAATAGATGAACATGTAAAGACAAAATTATATCTAAAATTAAAACCGCCTAAATGAATATGAATAGACAATATTTTTTTTTGTTTTAATTTTTTATTAATTTATTCTTTAGTTATAGCATTAGAATTAAAGTAGATGGATATTTAAACATAAAGTCGTACGAAATAAATTTGTAAAATTAATATTTTTATAAATTTAATATTGTAAAATATTTAAAAATAAAAAATAAAAAGAATAATGATGTGACGGATAACCATACGGATAACCTATTCGTTCCTCGAGCCCAGTTACTTCTTAGACTTAAGGCTTAGATTGGGACTCTTCCACTCCTTACAATCAGTGAAAGGAAACCGCATAAAGGTCATCTTCTTCAACTACACAAATTGTTATTTATTATATTTTATTTATAACATGATTTTCCCTCAAATTAGATTTGATGAAGTCAATGAATCAGTGGGCTAAAATTTCCGGGTGTTAACGATCTACAAGCAAAATCCTGAAAGTAACAAACAAGAAGTCAGAGGAGACCGATGGAGGTCGGCCAAAAATCCTCCGATGGTAAAGTTAGTGGATTGAAGTAGAAAAGAAAGCACTTCAAAGACTTCACCAATTTTTTTCCAGAATAAAAAAAAAGTGCCCATACCTCTGCGTAGAAGGGTCTTTATATAGTGTTAGCTTGACAGTTATTTCTCCTATCGTCGTAGAGTTTGGATGATTCAGAGGGTAACTTCCATAACTGTCATGGGAGTTACCTCATTGGGACTTGTGTTCAACAATGAACAGATGGCTTGATTCAAACAACATGACTCTTGGCTTTTGGAAGAGTGTCATGACTCTTGGTGAACCTTACTCGTCCATCACTAAGGACGGACGAGGTTCGCTGCTAGTACGTCCTCCATTGGACGAGTGAATGAAGGATGAGTGTAAGAGGACGGTAAGAGAGGGACGAGCGTAACAGCCACTCATTCTCCAATTTGTACGTTGTTATGGACGGCCATATGGACGAGAAATCAGCTTGGCATTTTTCATACACCATCAGTTGCCCCCTCGTCCATGGGTCGTCCAAGAAAATATAGTAATTTACTTCTCTGGACGGACGAGCTTCCTTCAACAATTGGAGATGCCACGTGTTACAATCTAATTGGTGGTTCATTTCGTCGATTCATTTTTCGAGACGAAGACCACGTGTCATCATCTGGTTGGTTGTGTCGTTTCATGTGCTTAGGTCAGCCATCTATAAATAGTGGAATGCCTCTACTACCCTCCTCACTTCTGAGATTTTCCTTCTTTGACATTCATTGTCTAGAGCCTCGTCTAAGAGTTTCCTCGCGTCCATAGTTTCAGTTCGTCCTAGAGCCAAGTACTCCCTTTCTCCTCGTCTTTAGGTTTTCAAAATTTTCTTTTCAGAAAATGTTAGAAATAGCCATCTCCTCGTCTAGCGATAGTACAGAAAAAGCTACAGACGAGTATTACAACGAGAGTAGTGATAATTCTAGTGATACCAGTAGTAGTAGTAGGGGAAACACCACTGACGAGGAGTATGTCTCAGGGGTCCCTGGGCTTCCCTTAGAAGAAGTACAGAAACAACTTAGAAAAACTTTAAGGTCCCAGGTAGGTACCTCATCTTCCATCCCTCCGTCCAGTCCTTTGGATGAGACGGAGGTAACTGTATATAGTTGTGCTGTAGATATTCCTTCCAAGACGGACGAGGAAAGATTAAATAACCTTAGGGAATGGTACCAAGTCCCAGACAAGTTTAATCCTAGATTACCCATCCGTGGAGAGTGGTGTTGTAATCCCCATTTTGGGATAGGTGTATATGAAGCCTACCTTCTTGGAGGTCTTAGGTTTCCTTTAAATGCTTTTACTAGAGAGCTATTAGTTAGGTTAGGTTTAGGAGTGTGTCAATTCAACCCAAATGCATGGAGATTAATTATTTCTATGCAAATTTTGTGGAGGGAAGTGTTTGGAAGGGACCGTCCTATTACTGTGGACGAGTTCCTCTACTACTATAAACCCTCAGAGATTCATCAATCTCCTGGCTTTTATCAATTCACAGCCAGAAGTAAAGATTGTAGATTGGTGAAATCCTTGGCCTCATCTGACAGAAAATGGAAGACAGAGTTTTTCTTCGTCTCTAGATTCTGGGCTGGAAATCCTGTAGACGTTGGCCGGGATACCTTTAGTCGTTTTACTGGGGACCTAGGGAACCTTCGTCCTGAAGGTAAGTCCCTTAGCTTTCCTTCTCTTCTTTCTCTTTCCTTTTATTTATTATTATCTCATTTAACTTCAATTTATTCCGTTACAGCCGTTGGACGACCTGCTTTAAGCAAGTTGCACTGTGACCGTGTCCACAGGGCTTGTCTACACACAAACAGGGATTTCCATTCCTTGGTCAATCTCAGACGACTAGCCAAGTGGGGGTTAGGCCCTAATCCATCTGACATTACACTTGCACACGAGATTACAGTAAGAAAAAGTAAGTATTAGATTTCTGCATTCCTTGTATCTTTTATTTTCATTTTCCTGTCTAAGTGAATTCTCTTCGTCTCTTTATAGGAATGGCAACCATAAGAGGCAGTAAGGGAAAGGAGGTAAGTGCTGAGGGGACCCGTCCTGAGCTTGATCGCCAAGCTCGTCCTGTAGCTGGAGATAAGAGGAAGACCATATCCAAACACTTGGATTTGGAAAACCTCCCTAGCAGACGTGGTAAAAAGGTCAAGCATGGCTCGTCTCAAGTAGTTAAGCCTACTCCGTCGTCCTATCAGCCAACCAAAGTCTATGATATCGACTCGTCCACTCCTGTTGAGTCCACCCCGTCCAAGACTCCACCGTCCAGAACTGTGCCCACCTCGTCTCAACCGTCCCAAAGGGCCCCTTCAAACATTATTGAAAACGAGGATCTGGCTTGGGAACGTTTCAAGAACGCTGTTTCGGACGAGGATATAAATGTCTGCTACGACATGTCCCTCAAGGACTTTGAACACTGGTGTCCATGACCTTTTCAATGTAACATTTTTCTTCGTCTTGACCAAATGTACATTTCCCTTCTTTTTTTTTTTTTTTTTTTTAACTTGTATTTGTTGTTGACTTTTATAGGGCATGTCCAAGTTTATAGCAGCGTCCAGATAGGCCACCGGGTTAGACAAGACGAGGATCTTGCTAGAGACGAGGATACAGGAGTTAAAGGAAGAAGCTAAAAAATGGGCTGAGGTGGCCGCTAAGACGACGGATGAGGCAAGGGACCTGAAAGCTTTGGTTGAGGATTTGAAGGCTAGTGCTGCAGAAAAAGATGCTCGTCTTGAAGACTTGCAGAAAAAGAGCGACGAGCACAACATTCTCCTCTCCAAAGCTAAGGAAGATGCAGTGGCTGAATTCAAAGCATCTAAACAATATACTGATGCTTTGGATACCAACTATGTAGTAGGGTTTGAAGACTTTAGGATGGACGCTGCTGAGAAGTTTCCTGATGGGGACTTCAGCTCCATCGTGCTCAATTTGAATGCTGCCACCACAAGAGATGAGGATACAGGAGTTAAAGGAAGAAGCTAAACAATGGGCTGAGGTGGCCGCTAAGACGACGGACGAGGCAAGGGACCTGAAAGCTTTGGTTGAGGATTTGAAGGCTAGTGCTGCAGAAAAAGATGCTCGTCTTGAAGACTTGCAGAAAAAGAGCGACGAGCACAACATTCTCCTCTCCAAAGCTAAGGAAGATGCAGTGGCTGAATTCAAAGCATCTAAACAATATACTGATGCTTTGGATACCAACTATGTAGTAGGATTTGAAGACTTTAGGATGGACGCTGCTGAGAAGTTTCCTGATGGGGACTTCAGCTCCATCGTGCTCAATTTGAATGCTGCCACCACTAGCTCTCTCCTTCATCTCGACTCTGAGGACGCCAACATAGAGGATGATGCCACGACCCAACCTCAGGACGACCCCAACTTAGATGCCTTAGCTTAAAAAATGCCTTGATGACTTACGTTTTTTTATTTTTTTTTATTATATATATATATATATATATGTAATTCAAGTACATTTAGCTCGTTCATGTTTAAGGACGAGTTTTGATAAAACAGTTTAAGTTTGTAAGGGTGTTTAGGATGTTTCTCGTCCGCCCTTGAAACAATCAAATGAATACTGTTTGTCTTATATATGCATGGACGAGAGTATTTATTTTTATATACAGAATTTCTTGTTTTGCTCATCTACATTTCATATACATACTTAAACCATTTTTATTGGAATTCCACTTGAGTGTGATTTGCCCATGTGAAATGGTAAGTAAAAGCATCACTTGAAATGGCTAAGTAAAAGCATTACTCGTCCTTAGACTTGTCTGTGCATTTTTCTCGTCCTTAGACTTGTCTTTGCATTTTGCTCGTCCTTAGACTTGTCTTTGCATTTTGCTCGTCTGTGGATAGTTTTTTAGTAGGTGATTTAAACAAGTTCAAAACGCCCATGCTTTTCCTCGTCTATGGTATGGTTAGGTATTATGTTTTACCTTGCCCTATTTTATGGACGAGCATGCCTTGGTTTCGCTTGTAATGTGATCTTAGGCATAGGCTTTATCTCGTCCTTTGCTTTGGACGAGCATGCCTCGATTTCAGTTACTAGGAAATCTTGAGATTACATCTTCGCATCCAAAGAATTTTCTCGTGTTGAGCTTTTTAGCTTTTTTCAAGTCAATATGAACAAAAAGTGGTACTGAAATCATGGATTCACACAACATCATGTACATTCCACAAATATTGTTCACAACACAGATATTGTTCATAGACGAGGCATGTCTTAAGAAACTAATGCCTGCCTTTAAAGAAAAACAAACATAAGCCAAACCATAATTTTGTCCTTAACATAATAATAAGACAAATATAAATAAACAAGTCTTTTATGTAGAATAGTCTTTTATGTAGATAAACAGCCTCCAGACTCATCCAAAGTTATGTTCATCTAGGCTGGCATTTTACTGGTAGTACCTCCTCAGGTGCTCAACATTCCAAGGATGCTCCAACTTCCTCCTGTCTAAGGCCTCCAAGTAATAGGATCCTTGTCTCTTGCAGTTGACAACTTTGTAGGGGCCTTCCCAATTAGGTCCCAACTTCCCATGAGCTGGGTTCTTTGTGGCTAAGGAGACCCTTTTCAGGACGAGGTCGCCAATGTCAAACCGCCTTGGCTTTACCGTTGCATCATATTGCCTAGCCATAAGGTTTTTGTATCTTGCCATCCTCTGTTCAGCGTCCATCCTCGCCTCGTCTATTAGATCGAGGTTCAAATGGAGTTGCTCCTTATTATCTTTGTCCTGATAGGCTGCCACTCTATGATTGGCCATGTGCACTTCTGCAGGTATGACTGCTTCAATCCCATAGGCTAGCTTGAAAGGAGTTTCTCCTATAGGAGTTCTCACTGTCGTCCTATATGCCCACAAAACACCTGGTACTTCATCTGGCCATACTCCCTTTGCTCCCTCAAGCCAAGTCTTGATTATTTTTAACAAGGATCGGTTTGCAACTTCAGCTTGTCCATTTGCTTGTGGGTGGGCGGGTAAGGAATAGTGATTCTGAATCCTAAAGTGTATGCAAAAATCTCTGAAAAGTGCATTGTCAAATTGTCCTCCGTTATCGGATACTAGCATCGTAGGGATGCCAAACCTGCACACAATGTTCTTCCACACAAAGTTCTTGATATTTTGTTGTGTGATATTAGCTAAAGGTTTTGCTTCTACCCACTTGGTGAAATAATCGATACTAACTGCAAGAAACTTCATTTGCCTTACACCTGTTGGGAAAGGACCCAGGATGTCTAGTCCCCATTGCGCGAAGGGCCATGGGGCCGTCATTGGGGTTAGGTACTCTGATGGTTGTCTGGGGACATTACTGAACCGTTGGCATTGATCGCAGGCCTTGACATAGGCCTTAGTATCGGCTTGCATGTTTGGCCAGTAATATCCTGCACGGACGACTTTGTGGACGAGTGATCTGGCTCCTGAGTGATTGCCACACGCTCTCTCATGAATTTCTCTAAGTACATAGTTTGCTTCGTTCGGAGCCAGACACCGGAGATAAGGCTAGGAAAAGCCTCTTTTATACAGAACCTCGTCCATAAGAACGTACCTGGTTGACCTTACCCTCAGCTTTCTTGCTTTGTCTTTTTCTTCTGGAAGTCGTCCCTCTTTCAAGTACGATACAATGGGAGCCATCCAATTTCCTTCGCTCTGCACCTGTTGCACTTCTGGGATATCTATACTCGGCATGTACTGAATCTCATCAAACTTGTCGACGGCTTCACTTGCCGAAGCTTCTTTTGCTAATGTATCTGCTTCCATGTTCTCCTCCCTTGGGATTTGAACGAAGTTAGTTTCCTCAAATTTTTTCATAAGTCGCATAACCCTGCTAAGATACTTCCTCATTCGTTCTTCCTTAGCCTCGTACACCTCATTCACTTGGCCCATGATTAGCTGAGAATCTCCTAAGACGAGTATTGACTTAGCTTCCACGGACTTAGCCAATTCTAGCCCTTTGAGAAGAGCTTCATATTCAACTTCATTATTGGTTGCTTGGTACTGCAGACGAACTTTGTATTTCAATTTATCCCCTTCTGGCGATTGCAAAACCACACCTATCCCTCCAGTGTGCTGTGTAGACGATCCATCCACATGGATGATCCACTTCTGGTTGCCTTCCATCTTACTTACATCGCCATGACTAGGGGTGAACTCTGTAATAAAGTCTGTTAGAGCCTGAGCTTTTATGGCATGCCTAGGTTGGTATTTTATGTCGAACTCACTGAGCTCGACAGCCCATTGAACCAATCGTCCTGCAGCCTCCAATTTGTTCATTGCCTTCTTGAGTGGGTGATCTGTCATGACGTTGATGACATGAGCCTGAAAGTAATGCCTTAGTTTTCTAGAGGCTGTTACTAGTGCGAAAGCCAACTTCTCCATTAGGGGATATTGTCCTTCCGCTCCCCTCAGTGCTCTACTCGTATAGTACACTGGCTTTTGTATTTTCCCTTCCTCTCTTATCAATGCTGAGCTCACGGCATGCGGGGTTACTGCCAGGTATAAAAATAACTCTTCTCCTGTCACAGACGGACTCAGCAATGGAGCCGTAATGAGATACGTTTTCAAGTCCTGAAAGGCTCTCTGACACTCGTCCGTCCACTCAAATGCTTTCTTTAAAACCTTGAAAAACGGTAAACACTTGTCAGTAGCTTTAGAAACAAACCTGTTGAGGGCAGCAACTTGCCCGATGAGGGACTAGACTTCTTTAACATTGCACAGAGGCTTCATGTCCAATATTGCTCGAATTTTATCAGGGTTCGCCTTGATTCCTCTATGGGAGACCATAAATCCAAAGAATTTCCCTGACGACACTCCAAAAGCACATTTGTTAGGGTTTAACTTCATGCGGTACTGCCTCAACATGTCAAACGTCTCCTTCAGGTCATCCAGATGTCCTTCCTCTTCCTGACTTTTCACCAGCACGTCGTCGACGTAGACCTCCACATTCCGCCCGATCTGTGGACGAAACATGTGGTTAACTAGTTGTTGGTATGTTGCTCCAGCATTTTTCAAGCCAAAGGGTATTACTTCATAACAGAATAATCCCTGATTGGTAACAAAGGACGTCTTCTCTTGGTTTGCTTCGTTCATCCTTATTTGGTTATATCCCTAGAAAGCATCCATAAAACTTAGTAGTTTGTGGCCTGCAGTAGAATCCACCAGTTGGTCAATACGTGGCAGTGGGTAACTGTCCTTGGGGCAAGCCTTATTTAAATCAGTAAAATCCACACACATCCTCCACTTGCCGTTCGCCTTTTTCACCATTACTACATTGGCCAACCATTGGGGATAGTATACTTCCTGTATAAATTTCGCGGCCATCAGCTTTTGCACTTCGTCTTTAATAGCAGTATCTCTCTCAGGGGCGAACACCCTTTTCTTCTGTCGCACTGGCTTAGAGGAATGATCTAAATTCAAACAGTGAGTAATAAACTGGGATCTATACCCGGCATGTCTTCGTTACTCCAAGCAAACAGATCAACATTTTTCTTCAAAAAATGAACGAGGTCCTTCTTAACCTTATCTCTCAGGTCTGCTCCAACCTTGGTACACCTTTCTGGGTAATACTTGTCTAGGGAAACATCTTCCAACACTTCAATAAGTTCTGCAATAATTCTCTTTTCTTCAATATTCATAGTTTGGATTTGCTTGTTCATAGCCAGCATGGCCAGATAACATTCTCTTGTTGCCAATTGGTCTCCTTGTACTTGCCCCACTCCATGTTCTGTTGGGAACTTCACTTACAAGTGGTAGGTAGATGTGACCACCTTCCAACTGTTTAAAGCCGGCCTTCCAATTATGGCATTGTAGGAGGATGGACAATCTACCACAAGGAAGTTCACATCCTTGGTAATTTGTTGCGGGTATGCCCCCACTGTCACCGGTAAAGAAATAGTGCCTACAGGTTGTATCTTCATCCCACCAAATCCCACTAGAGGAGAGCTTGCTGGACGAAGCTGATCTCGTCCTAACCTCATCTGCTGAAAGGCTGGATAATATAAAATATCAGCCGAGCTCCCATTATCTACTAGCACCCTCCTAGTTTTGTAGTCAGCAATAAGGAGGGTGATGAGAATAGCATCGTCATAAGGGTGATGGATTCTCTTGGCATCCTCGTCCGTGAAAGTGACTGCTTATTTGTCCGTGGTCCTTGCTCTCGGTGATCGTCCAGAGAGTTGGACGCTCTGCACTACTTTTAGGTATGCCTTCTTTGATTTGGACGACTGTCCTGTTGAATTTCCCCCTACGATGACTCTTATCTCTCCAAGCGGTGGTTGCGACGATTCCTCTACCTTCCCCTTCAGCTTTTCGTCCTTCTGGTCTCGTCCAAGGAAATTTCTCAGCTTCCCTTGCCTAATGAGATTTTCAATCTGCTGCTTTAAATCAAAGCATTCGTCCGTATCATGCCCATGATCTCTGTGGAAGCAACAATACTTGTTCCTATTACGTTTGTTGGGATCTCCCTTCATCTTCTCTAGCCACTTCAAAGAAGGCTCGTCCTTAATTTGCATAAGGACTTGCTCGAGTGGTATGTTCAAAGGGGTGTATTGTTGATTCCGCGCTGAAGAACCTGGTTTCTTGCTATCTCAGTCTCTCTTATCTTCTGTTCGCCCCTTCTTTGGACGAGGGGCTTGCTCAGAGTGACGGGTGGAATTTGCTTCCATTCTTTCAATTCTCTTCCTCTTCTTAGCTATGATCGTGTCTTCTGCGTTCATAAAGTTTTGGGCTGAATGGACGAGTTCGGCCATGGACTGAGGCTCTTTTTCATAAAGTTTGTGTATGAACAAATCAGAATTGACCCCGTTATGGAAGGCAGCCAACAGTAGCTTGTCATCTACCTCGTCCACGGTCAGTGCTTCCCTATTGAAGCGTGTGATGAAGGAACGCAGGCTTTCATTCTCTCCTTACGCTATGGTTAGTAAGTTAGATGAGGAACGTTTATGTCTCTATCCTCCAATGAAATTATTAACGAATAATTTGCTAAACTCCTCGAAAGAACTTACTGAATTAAGGGGTATTTTGCTGAACCAAACTCTCGTAGGCCCTTTAAGGGTAGTTGGAAATGCTCTACACATTATCTCATCCGGAACCCCTTGAAGATGCATGGTAGTCTTAAAGGTAGCAATATGGTCAAAGGGGTCACGCGTGCCATCATATGAGTCCAAGGAAGGCATCTTGAACTTTGGTGGCAAGGGATGGCCATTGATGGATGCTGTAAAGGGTGAATCAGTTCTGTGAACTAAATCTTCTACAGGATTAGTCCTCCTCATGTTCTCCCTCATCTCATCCATAACCTTCCTCATCTGGTCCACCTCCCTTTCCAAATGTGGTACCCTCCGTGAAGCGGTGCCCCTTGATTGACTTTCTGGTTCAACATTTCTTTCATCTTCCTGACTTTGTTCTCGCTCCTCTCCACGGGCCTCATGCCCTTGCCTCCTGAGATTAATCTCTCTCCACAAATCTTGATTTTGGCGAGTTAGTTCTGCCATGGCAGCAGCCATGGATTGCATGTGTTGGGCTGATGAAGGCTGCATAGCAAGCGCCGATTGACGGTCATGATGAGGGTTACTAGAGGCATCTCTGCTTTGTTGAGGGCCTAGATTGGTGGCCCTCGATCTTGTCCGGACCATTTCAGCCCTTTGTCAGAGAAAGAAATTGCAGAATTCAACGATGAAATTCAAACGTAAAAAAAAAAAAAATTCTATCCTTTCCCACAGACGGCGCCAACTGATGAAGTCAATGAATCAGTGGGCTAAAATTTCTGGGCGTTAACGATCTACAAGAAAAATCCTAAAAGTAACAAACAAGAAATCAGAGGAGACCGGTGGAGGCCGGCCAAAAATCCTCCGATGGTAAAGTTAGTGGATTGAAGTAGAAAAGAAAGCACTTCAAAGACTTCACCAATTTTTTTCCAGAATAAAAAAAAGTGTCCATACCTCTGCGTAGAAGGGTCTTTATATAGTGTTAGCTTGACAGTCATTTCTCCTATCGTCGTAGAGTTTAGAGGATTCAGAGGGTAACTTCCATAACTGTCATGGGAGTTACCTCATCGGGACTTGTGTTCAACAATGAATAGATGGCTTGATTCAAACAACATGACTCTTGGCTTTTGGAAGAGTGTCATGACTCTTGGTGAACCTTACTCGTCCATCACTAAGGACGGACGAGGTTCGCTGCTAGTACGTCCTCCATTGGACGAGTGAATGAAGGACGAGTGTAAGAGGACGGTAAGAGAGGGACGAGCGTAACAGCCACTCATTCTCCACTTTGTACGTTGTTATGGACGGCCATATGGACGAGAAATCAGCTTGGCGTTTTTCATACACCATCAAGATTGACAACAAACATCATTCATTAAAAGCATTTAGTATTGTAAATAAAATGATAAATAAAAATAGTTGCATCAAGGAACACATATAATAAGTTAGTAATAAGAAAATAGGGGTACAAACCTCTAGTAGAAGATCTATAATGCGCTTCATTCAAACTCTTCCTATGTGGAAGTTGTTAGGTTGTAACTTTTATGCTATTAAAGATTAAATATGATTTGTAATTACTTTTTTAGAGACATTTTTATTATTATTTTTCATTGTTTTCATTTTTCAATTATAAATATTTAAATTAAAATAGATGAACGCGTAAAGTCAAAATTAAATTTAAAATTAAAACTGCTTAAATGAATATAAATAGACAATATTTTTTTTGTTTTAATTTTTTATTAATTTATTATTTAGTTATTGCATTAGAATTAAAGTAGATGAATATTTAAAATATAAAGTCGAACGAAATAAATTGTAAAATTAATATATTTATAAATTTAATATTGTAAAATATTTAAAAATAAAAAAATAAAAAGAATAATTATAGGACGGATATCGATACAGGTAGACAGAGGTTAGCAAATTTAAATGCAGCATTAAATTCTACGGCTTCCACTTTTAAATCCGCGCCACCCATTGTTCCCGGTAGAGTGGTACACTTTAAGGCTAGTTCTCGTCTTTCTCCATTGATAGTGTCCTGGTCTCTGCCTCCTGGTATTTCAATTATCTTCCAAGTTCCAACCTGGGTCGAAAAATCCGAAACCATGGATGTGAGGGCCTCCACTTCGCCGTTCAGCCCAAATATCGCTGACACCCTCGGTGATGTTAACATTTTCACCGCTGCTGGTGACCCCGTCTTCTTCAAGGACCTCTGGGATCAGAACCAGGTGTGTGTGTATGTGTTCATAATCTCACTCCCTTTCTTCGTTCCATTTTTGGGTTTCATTTCTCAAGATTGGAGCTTTATTTTTTTGCTTTCAGGGAATAGCCGTTGTTGCACTTTTGAGGCACTTTGGATGCCCTTGCAGGTAATTACTAATTAGTCTCCACACCTGGTTGTTGGAAATGCTTTTTTTTTTTTAACCCAAAAAGCTGGACTTTGGTTTTGACTTGTTAGCTATTTTGGTTGTTTTTCAAAGTTGGGAACTTGCTTCTGCTCTGAAAGAAGCGAAAACAAAATTCGACGCAGCTGGTGTCAAATTGGTGGCAATTGGCGTTGGCACTCCTAACAAAGCTCGGATTCTTGCAGACCGGGTCTGTTTCTTTCTCTTCTCATGTTACCTGAATGTATTTTCGGCACTAGTTTGATATACTTGTGATAAATAGTGGGAGAGGGCGGAGGCGGGGCTCGAACCACATACATTGGCACTACAAAGGGTGCCAGGACCAATGGGCTATGGCTTGAACCTCTAATTGACACTTTTTTTTAGCACTTATTTTTACTTTTAATTTAGAAAATTGAAAGCTTTGTCAAGATAGCTATGTTTTTGCTCTGAAAATTTGTGGTTAGATGAATTGAAACCCAGATCAACTACTCTGAGCAATAGCACATTCACTTGATAAAATTTGTCGAGATAGCCTTCATTTGATAAAATCATTTCCCATTTTTTAGTTGGATGGTGTCATCACTACTCTTCCCAATTGCACATTCACCATGTTAAAGGGCTTGTATTGTTTAAATGTGCCTAGTAGCTTGAGTGTTGGTGCAATGGAAGTGCTTAAAAAATGGTGCTAGCCTTGACAATCATAATTGGATAAAAGAAAAAAAATCAATTCTATGTTAGACAGGGGTTTAGATGTAGATAAAACTAAAAGTTAGTTGAAATACTACAGCGGAGTCCATGAATAGTACCAAAAAGTATAGTGGGGCCAAGAATAGTAGCAAAAATAAACTGAATAGTAAAATAATTTTAATTTTTCATTGATATCCAAACACACTTAAAGTGCCTATGAATTGTGCTTAAAGATCAAGGTGGTTGTCTCGACTCTTTGATATTATTTCTAAGGTAGTGATTTTGTCCTGTTTGGGTATTTATTTAACTTTCTTGCAGTGAAAACGCATGAAATTGTAAATGGCCAGTCACTACCATGTCTTGTGGCTTGCTTATTTAATGAAAGAGCGACACTAAAAAATAAGCATGATTGAATGACTATGACCATTGGTGTTGTTCATATGTTTGAAAGGTTTCTTTAAAACTTTAAAGAATTTTAGGCATAATGGGCTGAAAGTCATCTGGTTTCATCTCATTAAGCATGGCTATTATGGTGGACTCATATTTGTTTAAATAAGCATATTATGTGACATGACAGTGGCATACATCATTAATTGCTTTACTATTAAATGGAGGTTGTTTTGAGCTATTATTACCAACAAAGCTCAGTATTTACAGCTTCTTTGGATGGAAGGGAAGGAGAGGAATAGGGTTTAATGAACCTTGTTTGGTTCATCTGGTTTGTCTCATCAAGCATGGCTATTATGGTGGACTCATATTTGTTTAAATAAGCATACCATGTGACATGACTGTGGCATACATCATTAATTGCTTTACTATTAAATGGAGGTTGTTTTGAGCTATTATTACCACTAAAGTTCAGTATTTACAGCTTCTTTGGATGGAAGAGAAGGAGAGGAATAGGGTTTAATAAACCTTGTTTGGTTGGATGTTATTTAAGGGGGAAGGGGCCATAATTGTCAATTTATATAATTACTTCCTTCCCTGTCTTAGATTTTAAAACATCAAAATAAAGGGGAGGGATATCTATTCCCAACTTAATTTTAAAACATCCAAACAATGGGAGGGCTAAGCATTCCCCTACTCTCTCTCCTCTCCTTCCCCCTCTTATCCTCTACTCTCCTCTCCCATACACTTCTAAATACACTATTAGACTGCTTAGTCTAGTTTATTATAAAGGACAGGTCCTAAGGTAAAGTTTTTTCTTTTGTTAATGGTCACTGAACACTTGCATGTTTAATTTATCATAGTGAAATTTGTTACAGTTCATTATTTTCATATAGTTGTATCTCGCATCTTGGAAAGACGTGTCAAGTCACATTTGGACACTCGATTAAAAAACATCATTTTGCTGCACTTCAGAAGTTAATCTAGCATGGTAGCATGTTTCATTTATCATATTGGGTGGTATGCCTGCCCCAATCCAACAAAAAATTGCTTTCCTCTTCCTGAAAAATGAAATGAGTTTGTCCTTAAAACAGATATTTGGTCAATCAATGTTGGATATATTGAAGTTTCAATGACATAGTTGAAATGCCAACAAGGCTTTAGATTATAGAATAATGTTTCAGATTGGAGACATAATTGCTAATAGATTTTTAATACAATGGAAATGGCAATATTTCTGCTGACACTACTAGCGGATCTGAAGCCATCATTGCATTTTGTTTCTTTTAAGGTTAAACAGTTTTACGATTGGCCTTTACTTGATCTTTGAAGCTGATTCTTTTCCCTGATATTCAGTTACCATTTCCAATGGATTGCCTCTATGCCGATCCTGAGCGCAAGGTAAAATGTTGTGTAGTAGTTCATATGATTTCCATTCATGATATCTCCTCATTAGCAATTGTAAAGTCTGACTGAAACGTAATTTATTTCAGGCTTATGACATTTTGGGCTTATACTATGGTTTTGGCCGTACGTTTTTCACTCCAGCTATTGTAAGCATTTTTTCAAGGTTTTTGTAAAGTTGTGTCTTTTTGGGAGAGTAGGATTATACTCAGTTTCGCATGGAGTATATGATGATTTTTCTGCCTTAACTCTGATGCATCAGGCCAAGGTGTTCTCAAGATTTGGGGCTCTGCAGAAGGCAGTAAAGAACTATACCATTAAAGCCATTGCAGACAATAAAAGTAGCGTACTGCAACAGGTTCGGTTTCTGTTCAATAATCAAACATTGACTAACTATTACCTCCTTCAATTTATTTAATCAAGGCATTTGCATGTATTTATTTCTCCGTTTTTTTTTTATTAGGGGGGGATGTTTGTCTTTAAAGGGAAGCAGTTGCTGTATGCACGGAAAGATGAAGGAACAGGTGATCATGCCCCTTTAGATGATATTTTTGATGTCTGCTGCAAAGTTCCAGTTGCATAAGGCAGTGCAAGCTTTTGCTTCATATTTGATCTGGTGAAGCGTATTTTGAAATGCTGTTGATAAGTTTTTAGTGGGTGACACTTGCATAATAAAATAATTTCTGCCTAGTAGAATCATGGCAGCAATCATATAGTATCACCTCTATATAGGTCTGTATATATGTATCTTATTTTTATCTAGGTTGCTGACCTACTGAACAAATAAAGCTGTAATTTAATGGAATAAACGAATTGCATTAAATAGTGACCTTGTACTATTTAGTGTTGGTTGTTGCATCTTCAAGAATATCTGCCGTCTCATAACCCTTAGGGCGTACAACTCACTCAATATTTTGAGTACCCGTAAATCCTTATGAGAATGTAACATGTATTAAACAAGGTACACAACTTGCAGAGTTGATCTCTTTGACAAGCTCAATAATATGGGATGAAGTGCTTATGGATCATAGATAGGCATTTGAAGCAGTTGATAAATCCCTAGAAGATATCCTAGTCATCTGACAACCAAGTAGGTCGAAGACCCTGGACATAGTCCCGCAAATATAAAACCTGCCTTCCACTAAAAGCTCGTGTATGTGGAAAGTCTAACACATGAGAGTTGTCATGTTGCTAATGAGTGGTCACATGCCTATGGGTTGTCAAGTACCCTTCTTGACACCATGTGATACAATCTGCCCAAACAGTCGTCATGTACTCAGGAGGTCATCAAGTACCCTCTTTGACAATATGCAATATAATTCTCCCTGACAGTTGTCATGTACCTAGGGGTTGTTAGGTACCCTTGTTGACACCATGCAATACAATTTGCCTTGACTGTTGTCACATACCCAGGGATCGTTAGATACCCTCCTTAACAGTCTTGACAATTATGTACTTTACCTTTTGAGTTCTTAAAGTTAAAGTACAATCAAAATCTAAGTTAGCTTCTAATTGTAATAATATAATTATACACCAATTATTCATTTTACTGCGAAATGACTCATTTATAATATTCAGTTCAAAAGTCGAGATGATTATCTTATCCTCACTAATATTGACTATTTCTAGTGCATAAGGACAAGTTATATGCTAGTTCACCATCAACTACAGTAACATAACATTTGTAAAGCAATCTAAACAATAAAACTTCTATAATTAATATCTTAACTAGTTGCAAACCCACGCACTGTGCTTGATGATTTTTTTAGGGTGATTTCATTTAAATTTTTACAATTTCGACTAATTTAATAACGAGTAATGTATTTTATAATTATATTTTCATTTATCATAAAAATAATCATAAATGTAATATATATATATATATATATATATATTGTTGTGGGTACCCAAGGACCGAGAAGGAAGGCGTAGGGCCAAACTAATGGGCCGAGGCCCGAGGAAGAATAGGAAAGGCTCGGCATCAGGCCGAGCGTGGAACTAGCAGGGGCACAAAGGACAATAATGCCCGAGGAGAGAGCCAGATCCAACAGAGCACCGCACCAAGTGCCAAAGGAGAAACCCCACAGCCGAAGGAGGTGGAGGTCAGTGGCAGACAGGCAGCCGTCAGAGCAGCAGCCCCCAGTCACATCAATAATAAATGGTGCACACCAGCTCTGTCAACCGCATTAAATGAGAAAGTGACCTGAACAATGTCAGTCACAGCTACACCAGTTACCGCTACCACCTGCTTCAGAGAGAGAGAAGGTGACAGGTGTCGAAAGAGGGGCGAAAGCCAGCTAGAGATGGACGGAGTGGATGAAATGGCAATGGGCTATACAAAGGAGAGGTCTGGGATTCTGAGGAAGGAGAAAAGAGGGGGGTTCAAGGACTTAGAGTGAGAGAAAGTTCAAGAGCGGATTCCATGCTTGTTGTATTATCCCATCTCTTATAAATTCTATTGGCTTGGACCAAAGTCGAAACGAGATTATACCATTACCCACGGCGGGCTTTGTATTACTCTTTTTTTGGTCCTTACAATTGTTATATATATATATATATATAATTTTTGTTGTAACGAAATGAAAACAATACAATCTTTTTTAAGGAATCCAAAAGGTAAGTTAGCAAAAATATTTATTTTTTTAATAAAATTTATTTATAACATTTTCTGTATCATTAAAAAGTAATAGAATTTGGAAATTATTCTTTTAGTTTTAAAAAAACTTTCTTAAACCCATTTTTTTCTACCCCACAATCCAAAACATTGAAAAATATATCTTAAAAATTAATAAAAGTCAACAAAAACTACAATTCAAAAAAAAAAGAAAAAAAAAGAAAAAAAAAAAAAAAGAAAGGGAAAAATAGAACTCACATCAAAGTCAAACTCTTTCTTTTGAATATGTAAAACATATAAAATGTAATGTGATCATGCCAAACATCTAATGCATAATCATTAAAATTTTTAATTGGGCTTTGAAGTCATACAATAGAAATAAGTGGTTAATCCCAATCAAAAGTTATGGTTGTAGCTTTATATATGATGATTATAATCTAATCCAAGAGTACAATTCCAAAGAGGAACAAAGTAGTATTGTGTAAATATTTCTATAATCTAATCTAATATGTGACTCATTAATAGATAAATAAATAATTTTAAATACAAAATTGAATTTATTTTCTTAAAAATCTAAAAAATACACTAATGAGAAACGAAAGATGAAGAGAAATATAAAATATTCCTAAACACTTAAAACAATTACTTAAGTATCTAGGAATATCATATATCAAAGACATAACAATTTGTTGCTAATTTGTTAAATAAAATATTTACAAACAATGAAAGAAAACCACATAAAGATCATCTTCTTCAACTACACAAATTCCTATTCATCATATTTTATTTATAATATTATTTTGCACCAAATTAGATTGACAACAAATATCATTCATTAAAAGTATTTATTGTTGTAAATAAAATGTAAAAAAAAGGCTGCTTCAAGGAACACATGTAATAAGTTAATAATAGGATAATGGGGGTACAAAGCTCTAGTAGAACATTTATAACGCACTTGATTGAGACTCTTCCTATGTGGAAGTTGTTAAGTTGTATCTTTTATGCTATCAAAAATTAAACAAGATTTGTAATTACTTTTATAAAGAAATTTTTATTACTATTCTTTATTAATTTTATTTTTCAATTATAAAAATCTAAATTAAAATAGATAAACACGTAAAGACAAAATTATAAGTTAAATTAAAACCTCCTAGATGAATATAAATAGACAATATTTTTTGGACACGGATTTCCTCCAAACAGGTTTGGAGGAAATCCTACAAGCAGGGGCAGGTGTCACTTAAAAGGAGGAGACACCTCAGCTCGGAGCCATGTGCAACACACATGACCCATTTAGCTGTGGATGAGTTGTTAACCCTAACAGCGTTAGCCTCTTTCTTCTCAAGCACACACACACAGTCTCTTTCTTCTCAAACACACCCACACAACCTCACGCCTCTCTCTCATAGCCTCAACCTTTGTTTTCTGAGCAAACTCAGACCGGCAAGAGAATCTGGTCCAACTGGACAGCCCCTCTCTCTCTCTCCTCAAACCCGCGTCTCAACCTGAGGTTCTGAGGTTCTGATCGACAAGAGCTTGTGAGGTGGAATAGACGGGTTGAGAAGAGCGTTTTGCACATCCATGCCCAAAGATAGAGAAACCAACAAAGTAATATCAATAGAGAAGCATCAAAACCAGCATTGCGAGAATAGTAATCGGAGCCCCAGAATCAGATCCAAGTTTGGATTTTTCTCCAACCCATCAACACCTCGCTTGCAATCTCAACCAGTCTCAAGCCCAAGTCTCCGGTGCCGAACCTCCCTCACCAACACCGCAACACCCACTTCATCGGTACCCAATAGCCCAAAACTCCAATGCAAAACCACAACTACTCTAAAGAAAAACAACAGCCCAACACCGCAACTCCAATGCATGTTGCTAAGGTTTTGGTTTTGGCCGAATTGATATGAGAGAAATGAAATGAGAGAGTTAAAGAAGTCGAGGTGCCAATTATGTATATATAGGGGATTAATTTGCCGACAACCTGGGTTTAATTAAGAAAAATCTAGAAAGAATCGAAAGAGATTTCAAGTCGGTGGAGGTTCACCTTTACTCGTCTGTCTTCTGATGATTCGATGGCTACTGTTGTTGTTGCTGTTGTGTTGTAGATTTTGCTGAGACATTTTTACTTATATATTAAGGTTTTGAGATTTTGAGAGAGATGAGAGCTGTGTGGCTGTCCAGTTGGACCGAATTCTCTAGCCAGTCTGAGTTTGCTCAGAAAACAAAGGTTGAGGCTGTGAGAGAGAGGCATGAGGCTGTGTGGGTATGTTTTAGAAGAAAAAGGCTGTGCGTGTGTACTTGAGAAGAAAGAGGCTAACGCTGTTAGGGTTAACAGCTCATCCACAGCTAAATGGGTCATGTGCGTTGCACATGACTCCAAGCTGAGGTGTCTCCTCCTTTTAAGTGACACCTGCCCCTACTTGTAGGATTTCCTCCAAACCTGTTTGGAGGAAATTTGTGTCCATATTTTTTTGTTCTAATTTTTTATTAATTTATTATTTAATTATAACGTTAAAATTAAGGTAGACGAATATTTAAAATTAAAACCGCTTGAGAAAAATTTGTAAAACTAATATATATATATATATATATATTTAATATTGTAAAATATTTAAAAATAAAAAATAAAAAACAAAAAGAATAATGATGTGATGATGATCATATGGTCGACAGAAGTATAGCAGCAAATTTAAACGCAACTTTAGCTTCTACGGCTTCCACTTATAAATCCGCGCCGCCCATTGTTTTTGGCCGAGTGGTACGCTTTTAAGGCTAGTTCTCTTGTCTTTCCCCATTGATATCCAGTGTCCTGGTCTCTGCCTCCTGGTATTTCAATTATCTTCTAAGTTCCAGGTTCCAACCGGTGTCGAAAAATCCGAAGCCATGAATGTTAGGGCCTCCACTTCGCCGTTCAGCCCAAATATAGGTGACACCCTCGGTAATGTTATCATTTTCACCGCCGCTGGTGACCCCGTCTTCTTCAAGGAGCTCTGGGATCAGAACCAGGTGTGTGTGTGTATGTGTTCATAATCTCA
Organism: Quercus gilva; assembly: GCA_023621385.1. Lineage (NCBI taxonomy): Eukaryota > Viridiplantae > Streptophyta > Magnoliopsida > Fagales > Fagaceae > Quercus > Quercus gilva. The sequence goes on from CM042478.1 coordinate 15,211,593, forward strand.
TTCCCTTTCTTCGTTCCGCTTTTGGGTCTCATTTCTGAAGATTGGAGCTTAAATTTTTCGCTTCCAGGGAATAGCTGTTGTTGCACTTTTGAGTTTTAGGCACTTTGGATGCCCTTCCAGGTAATTACTAATTAGTCTCCACACTTGGTTGTTGGCAATACTTAAAAATAAAAAAATAAAAAAAAAAATCCAAAAAGCTGGACTTTGATTTGATTTGTTAGCTATTTTGGGTTTTTTTTCAAAGTTGGGAACTTGCTTCTGCTCTGAAAGAAGCGAAGCCAAAATTCGACGCAGCTGGTGTCAAATTGGTGGCAATTGATGTTGGCCTGCCTCAATCCATCAAAAAATTGCTTCTCTCTTCCTGAAAAATGAAATGAGTTTGTCCTCACAACAGATATTTGGTCAATCAATGTTGGATATATTGAAGTTTCAATGACATAGTTGAAATGCCAACAAGGCTTTAGATTATAGAATAATGTTTCAGATTGGAGAAATAATTGCCAATCTGATGCATCAGGCCAAGACATATTAAAATAATTTCTTCCCTAGTAGGATCGTGGCAGCAATCATATAGTGTCACCTCTATATAGGTCTGTGTAGCTGGCCAAATGCATATACTCTGTTGTGATTATAGGTTATCTTATTTTTATTTATGTTGCTGACCAATGGAACAAATAAAACTGTAATTAAATGGAATAAACGAATGGCATTAAATAGCGACCTTACTAGAACAAATAAAACTTTAATTGTAAGTGCTTGTGGGTGTGGAGGGCAAGGGCCAGAATTCAAGTCTCCAGAGGAAGTTTCACACATATATACACTTAAATTAGATCAGAGTATAATTTTATCTTGTAAAAAAAAAAAAAAACTTTAATTAAATGGAATAAAGGAATTGCATTAAATAGTGACTTTACTATATTGTATTTGTTTGGATCCTGCCTTCGTTGCATTTGGGTTTTTTTTTTTTTTTTTTTGTAGCACACTTTTCAGGAGACAAATTTCACTGTTCATGCTGCTGTTCATAAACAATAGCCGTATATATTTGACTTTTCAGCTACTTTTCATCACACCCTTGGGTTCCGTGCATTGTTCACGGGACCCATAAACTTCACTTTTCAACAACTTTTTCATTAAAAATGGGTCTTACGGAACTATTCACACATTTAAAAATTATTTTACTACAGTGTTTTCAATTTTCAGTTTTTAGTTTTCATAAAAAATAAGTTTATCCAAATGGACCTATAGTGTTGGTTGTTGCATCTTCAAGAATATCTTCACTCTTACTACCCGGACGTACAACTCACTCAAGATTTCAAGTACCCATAAATATTCTGGAGAATGCAACATGTACATCAAACATGGAACACAACTTGCAGAGTTGATCTCTTTGACAAGCTTCAAAATATGGGATGAAGCACCTATGGATCATAGATGCACAGTTGAAGCGGTTGATAAATCCCGAAAAAATATCCTATCAATCAGTGATCCAAGCCTAAAAAATACTCCATTTGGAGGGAATGCTATACTTCTTGGAGGAGAATTCAAACAAATATTGCATGTTGTTTCAAATGGGAGAAGACAAGATATTGTATTGGGCTCCATCAATAGATCACATTTATGGAATTATTGTCAAGTTTTTCTCCTTACCAAAAACATGAGACTAAATGAAGAATTGACTACCACTGCATCAAGAAATAAAATCTTAGAATTTAAAAAATGGGTACTTAATATTGGATATGGGACTGTACCAGCCATTGCCAAAGATGGGCAAATTGAGGAGACATGGCCAATTTTACTTTGCTTTATCTCGAGTAACAAAACCTAATGGCCTGTTTGGATGTTTAAAAAAGGAGGGGGAGTAGAGTAGAGGGAGGGAGAGTAATCTAATTACCTTGTTTGGAAGTTTTTTAAGGAAGGAGGGGAAGGGGTTTGGAGGGGTTTCAACTCTCTCTAGCCCCCCATTTTTAATTCCCCAAAATTGGAGAGATTTGGAGGGAGAGTAAAGTATATAAACTATTGACCAAGTAAATTACCTAATTTACCCTTATTATATTAACAAAATTACACAAGGGGAATGGCTAATTACTCCCTTCTCCCTTACTAATTTTAAAAACATCCAAACAAGGTGGAGGGGAATCATTTTCCTCTACTCTCCTCTCCACTACTCCCCTCCCCTCTACTCCCCTCTACTCTCCTCCCTCTCTAAACTTCCAAACAAGCCATAAGAGTCTAAATATTTTAATAAAGAACAACAACAAAGAAAAACAACAATACACTAAAACAAAATATACAAAGAGGCATTCAATAATCTCTAAGGTAAAAACTACTTTTAACATTTTTTTTAATTCATTAATATTATCGTTAATGAAACTGCAAAATCACTTACAAAACTCTTTACTTATATTGCAGATCAATTTCATAAAAAATTCATATGCAAACGGCTCAATACATATAACTGCAAATGTCATTATAACACAATTGATGTGTTAGAAGATAATTTTTTATTGAAGTGTCATTATTTTCTATTTGATGTTTGTTACACCAATGCAATTTATTCTCAAATAAAAAATATATTTTATAAGTTTATGATAAAACAATACTTAAATAGTATATTTTAAAACTAGGGTTTCTATCCTAACGAACAAGTCACAGCATCAACGTGACCTCATTTTCCTTAGCCGCAAAAATGTATTATCTTACATCAAGTCTCATATTTTGCCCGGGCAAATTCCCATTGAGAAAACTTCTTAAAAATTGTTCATAATATTTTACCTTTAGAGTAAGTTGAGTGCCACAAACATTTTTACAACTTTGCCATAATTTTGTTATGTGGTGAATTGTAAATGGTGGAAATAAGATAGTGGGTTCATGATTTTACCACTCACGAATTATCACCTAGCAAAGTTGTAGTAAAATTGTAAAAAAGTTTGTGAAACTAGACTTAATCTTTACCATCCCCTCTCTTGTTGATTCCTTTGAAAACCCAAGTCAACTCTACTACTACGGTTTATCTTTATTCCTTTACTCCATAATCTTTCATAGAGGCTGTTTGTGCAAGAAGATTTTCGGGTAATTTTTCAAATTCAAGCAACGAAAATTGCCCAACATTTTTATGCATGTGTGGAGGAGTTTCTTCAAATTTTGAGGACTAGTTTTAATATCTCTAAGAATTGGCTTAAAAGTCTGTTTGGTTGCTCAAAAATTAGAAGAAAATGAAGGAACAGTTAGAAATTAATATTATATTGTTTTTTTTTTTGTTTGGGAACAGAGTTTATTAGGTTATTTTGTTAAGGCCTTTGTTTATGTTTATTATTGATTACATTTATTATTTATTATTTTCTTATATTTTGATATTTGCTTTTAATTTGCTTATTCTCTCAGGAGTCGGCTAAAATTGTTAACGGAAATATAAAAAACGGTGTCGTTCCATATAATAACACAGTCACGTCTTATGTGACAGCAAACTAAAATTCTGTTTTAGTAGTCAGTGAGTTACGATCTGTGATGATTATACATAGATAAAAACTGTTACACAACCGGTTACAACACACAGCTTTGAACTCTTCAATGGCTTCCTCTACTCTCAATCTCATTCCAACTCTTCTAGATACTTCAAATTACATTCCGTGTAGGTATCAGATTACTTCCCATAATCCGCTCGGCTGCCCAGACAAATTCTTCAGATATGAAACTGAAAAAGTAGTTACTGAGAGTCCAGAATACCATAAATGGATTGCTTGGGACAAAAAAAAAAAAAACTCCGCACTTTGATCGATCGAACCAATCTATTGAATCTGGAGATGGAATTGTGATGAAAAGCAATGATTCAATTTGAAGTTTTCCTTCAACGGTTCAGGTTTGCCTATCACTGATCATTCTGCTCAAACCTTAGAAATGCCTCAATTGTGTCTCATACATTTGTTGAACTTTGCTTTTTGTGGTTGTCTTGGTTTATTGATGGTTGTTTAGGTTGTTTTAGAGTGCTGTTTTGATTTGTTTTAGGAGTTGGAATGGAGGTTACGGAGAATACGCTATATTCAGAGTCTCTTACATTGGTAAATACTAGTCATTCTGTAGGGAGATTAGGAAAATTGCCAATGGAAAATGTTGATTGTTCGTTTCGCACTACTCCATCTAAGCCTAAGAGGCGTATGGTTTCTGCTGTTCGCGATTTTCCACTAGGATGTGGACCGCTTGCTCATCGAATCCAGTCTTCCGAGGTTTTAGAAACTTTGGTTCCGGAAAAGGTGCCCGAGCAAAAAAATGTGGTTGAATCTGTGAAAGATGAACCAGTTGAAATATGCTCACTAGTGTCGGAAGCTTTGAATAAGGTAGTGCTGAGTGAACCTGTACAAGATTTGGAAGATGCAGCATTTGATTTGTCGAAGATACATGTGGTAGGTGCTTCTGCTTCAAAGGAGAAGATGGTTTCACCAAGTAGTTTAAAATCATGTTCACCATCTGATGTTTCCACTGGCATTGGTTTGAAGAAGAATATGGATAAAACTTTTGCTCCACGAAGAACAGTTTCAGCAATCAGAGACTTCCCGCCCTTGTGCGGAAGAAATGCTCCACGTCATAGTAAGGAAAGTCTGGAAGTGCTTGCTTCTCTGAAGAACAAGAGTTTGTGTCAAGATGAGTCCGATATAGCTGACAGGCCCTTGGAAGAGATGAGAATAGCTAATGTAAAGCAAATGGGAGAGGATGTTCAAGATGGGGATGCAAAGAAGAGTGATTTATGGGGGAATGTTGCTTCTCTGAAGAACAAGAGTTTGTGTCAAGATAAGTCTGATATGTATGATTGGCCTGTGGAAGAGACTAGAAAAGCTGATTTACGGCGAATGGTACAGGATGTACAAGATGGGAATGGACAGAATAGCGAATTATGGGGGAATGTTGCTTCTCTGAAGAACAAGAGTTTGTGTCAAGATAAGTCTGATCTGTATGATAGGCCTGTGGAAGAGACTAGAAAAGCTGATTTAAGGCGAATGGTAGAGGATGTTCAAGAAGGGGATGAACAGAATAGCGAATTATGGGGGAATGTTGCTTCTCTGAAGAACAAGAGTTTGTGTCAAGATAAGTCTGATGTATATGACAGGCCTGTGGAAGAGACTAGAAAAGCTGATTTAAGGCGAATGGTAGAGGATGTTCAAGATGGGGATGAACAGAATAGCAAATTATGGGGGAATGTTTCTATTATAACTGGAGACAATATCAGGGCTAAATCTGATAGATGTGCTACTAAAGAAATCAGGAAGCAAGATGAATTTGGAATGGCTTCTAAGGTGAAGGTGGAACAGGATGATACAAGAGAAAAGTGCACTAGACCTTCTTCTCAAACTGAAAGTAATCAACATCAGTCTGACCACAAGTCCAAGACAGTCGTAAAAATAGAATCTAGGGACATTGGAGGATTGGAGGAAAAAAAGGGGAAGGAGATTGTGGTTTATGAAAAGGACTCAAGTCTAAAGAGAAAGCTGTCTAATATATATGGTTATCAGATCCAACTGCGGGAGGATTTTGGCAGTTTGGAACCTGCGATGGAGAGTGCCATGGTGCAAGGTCTGATGGCTGTGCCACAGCGTTGTTGGAAGCAAGGTAAAGGGGTCTACAAACCATATACAGCTGGTGTTACAAGTCAAAGCATGGGAAACAAGCATAATTCTCTGCATCTTGGAAAATATAAGTCAGCTATCACAACAAAGGATAAAGCTGAAGGTTCTGGAGAGAAGTTAAAAACACATAAGCCATCTATTATAGAAAACACTGCTAATCATGGTATAAGCAAAATGGTTAGTAGAGATAAGGGGGGTTCTCTTGAGGATGATGATGAATGTAAAGACTTTTATGTGGCTCCAAGACCATGTAGTTTTGGTGTAAACTTTCCACACTTTGAAAAGAGTGTAAGTTTTAAACATCATGACAGTGATGCAGTTACCCGAAGCAAAGTGAGGGAGACACTGCGTCTGTTCCAAGCCATCTGTAGGAAGCTCTTGCAGGAGGATGAAGCAAATGGGAAGGAACGAGGACGTGGCAATAGGAGGTTCGATTTACAAGCGTCAAAGATTCTTAAGGAGAATGGCAAATATGTTAACACTGGAAAACAAATCTTGGGATCTGTCCCAGGAGTTGAAATTGGTGACGAGTTCCATTACAGGATTGAGCTTAATATTATTGGCCTTCATCGCCAGATTCAAGGTGGTATTGATTATGTGAAGCATGATGGGTTGATCCTTGCAACTAGCATTGTAGCATCTGGGGGCTATGCTGATGATTTGGACAATTCAGATTCCTTGATTTATACAGGTCAGGGAGGAAATGTAATGAGGTCATTTAAAGAACCTGAGGATCAGAAGCTTGCACGAGGGAACCTTGCTTTAAAGAGTAGCATGCAGGAAAAGAATCCTGTTAGGGTGATTCGTGGCTATGATTCAGAAGATGGAAAAACGTATGTTTATGATGGGCTATATTTGGTGGAGAAATGTTGGCAGGATTTGGGGCCGCATGGTAAGCTGGTTTTCAAGTTTCAGTTGGACAGAATTCCTGGTCAACCAGAGCTTGCTTGGAAAGAAGTCAAAAAGTCTAAAAAGTTAAAAATAAGGGAGGGTCTCTGCGTAGATGATATCTCTCAAGGGAAAGAGTTAATTCCCATTTGTGCTGTGAACACCATAGATTATGAGAAACCTCCACCGTTTAAATACATAACTAGCATGATATATCCCAATTGGTGCCGCCCTCACCCTCCGAAGGGTTGTGACTGTACCAATGGATGCTCAGATTCTGAGAAGTGTTTGTGTGCAGTCAAGAATGGAGGAGAAATCCCATATAATCGTAATGGGGCTATAGTTGAAGCAAAGCCCCTGGTCTATGAATGTGGCCCTTCTTGCAAGTGCTCTTCTTCTTGCCACAATAGAGTTTGTCAACATGGTATCAAGTTTCAGCTTGAAATTTTTAAAACAAAATCTAGGGGATGGGGAGTGAGATCCCTTAATTCCATCCCTTCAGGAAGTTTTATATGTGAGTATATAGGAGAGCTCCTTGAAGAGAAGGAGGCTGATCAAAGAACTGGTAACGATGAGTATCTATTTGACATTGGGAATAACTACAATGACAGCTCTCTTTGGGATGGACTCTCGTCCCTTATGCCTGATTCGCACGCAAGTTCCTGTGAAGTTGTGGCGGGGGATAGTGGCTTCACTATTGATGCAGCGCAGTATGCCAATGTGGGGAGATTTGTCAACCACAGCTGTTCTCCCAATTTGTATGCTCAAAATCTCCTTTATGATCATGAGGACAAAAGACTTCCTCACATAATGTTCTTTTCTGCTGAGAACATTCCTCCCTTGCAAGAGCTGACATACTATTACAATTACACGATAGATCAGATTCGTGATTCGAATGGCAATATAAAGAAGAAAAGTTGCTTCTGTGGTTCCATAGAGTGCACCGGTAGGATGTATTGATGCAGCGTAACTGGAGAAGGTTGGATTTATGCAGACCGTAAGTCATCAACAATCTCCCGCCTCAACAAGGACTGTAAGTCACTTCTCTACCTCAAGGCTAAGGCCTAAGGGTTGCGCCGCTGCTGATAAGGAAAAGGTGACCAGGTTCACTGCTGAGGATATCATCCAGAACGTTGATTAAATCGGTGAAAACTGATAACCTTTGTCCTAGACTTCCTCTTTCTCGTTTGTATTTTTTGCTTTCAGATCCTATGTTTATTGGCTTTTTGAGTATCTATCTATCTTTTTTTTATAAAGTAAACTGACAGTTGTACAATGACAAAGCAGAAATGAGAAATAAATTCGCTCTGCATCATTTCGTTTTCATTGCTGTTTAGTGAAGCTTATGTCTTGAACAGTTTGCTTAAATTCATTTCGAAAATCACGGGGAAAGGGGCAAATTTCACTCTCTTGAAATGATAAATTTATCAAAAGTTTTTTTTGTTTGGAATATTCTAAGGAATATTGCATGATTTATCATTACTGACATTGTAACTGTATTGTTTTTGGATGTTTGATCATTGGTTAGGAGTACCATTACTACCTGAGAGCTTTTCTACTTTGTTTTTAAGAATAATTGCATTATAAAATTATGAGAAAGTCTAGGGACACAAATTTTTCTCTGAGTTGCACCACTGTCAGGCAAGCCTTCCACCGAGGTCCGGTTAAATTTTTATTTTGGGTCTTCCTTTTCAGCTTCTTTTGGTAAAATCTCTCTCCTTCTTTTTTTTTTTTTTTTTTTTTTTTTTTTTTTTTTTTGTGGTTTTAGATTTTAATGTGACCATTTGTAATGATTTTAAGAATATATTAATACAGGTATAGTGTGGGTTCAAAGTTATGTTGAAAGATATGGAATTGTTGGTGAAAGTCTGTCCACGAAACAGTGCATCAAACAGAACCCGTATAGCTGTTTGATTAAATTTTTGCAAATGAAAATTTTCACTTTTGAGCAAGCTATTAGCTTTATGGTTGTTTTTTATTTTTTATTTTTTTAAATGAATATAATTTGTCTTTTTAATATGGTGAGATAGAAGACATCAAACACAACAGAACTATGGAAGGACCGATATAAACCTACAAAGGTAGATCCTAGGAGAACAGCACCATCAAAAATGGCAGAGCCCATATATGGCCAAAAACCACCATCAACTGCTCCATCCTCTATTATAAACCTTCATTTTTATGTATGTCTTCCTCTCATTTTTGTGGGTTTAGATTGAGTTTATGAAATTCACTTTTTTAAATTAAGTGTTGTTACTGGGGCTTTGTCTCATTCTTTTTGTTATTTTCCTTAGAAGCATTTCAAGATGTTTTCTTGCCATTGCAATTCACTTTCTCTCGAAATATGTCTTTTGATCAAATTACGTTGCAGAATATACTTGGATATCTTCATTTGATACCACTAATTTTAGGTGATTTAAATGGAGGAACAATAATGTCTGGATCTCTTTTGAGACCGTAAGATCCTTAGGCCCCCTTCTTTTGTTGATTAAGATTTGTTTTGTTTTTGCATTTTGGATGTCCATGTACTTCAACCTGGCTTATGCATCATCATTTTTTTATTTAGGAAGTTTGACATTTAATGGATTGCTCCAAAAGCTGAAGGTTCCTTTACTGATACTTGAGATATCCTAATTTCACATGACTACATCATTGTTACTTTTTCTTATGTTGCCTTTTAAATAACCACAAAAATACAAACATCTTGTCTTGACAAATACACAATTTAGCAGAACAGAAATTGATGCAAAGAGTGTCATGCCATTTATTGTTGATGGATTTGAGTTAGACTTACATACACCTGGTTAAGAATATTCAGTTTGATATCTTCTTGTCCTTTTGACTCTTCAAGACTATGCGTTTGAAAGCAATTGGAAGGATCAAGTTTCAGGGAAAGGTATTTTGTGGGCAAGAAATTGGCTGCAACAATATATTTTTGTTTGCATTCTACATACTTTGGAATGGCGATTTACAGTAGTCACGGTATCTACAGTTGTTATATCTACAATAATATATACATATGGTGTATCTCTAACTCTAAACATTTGAAATCTTCTATCATTCACTATGCTCCTTTTGAGGAAAGTTGTTATATCTATAATAATATATACATATGATGTATCTCTAACTCTAAACATTTGAAATCTTCTATCATTCACTATGCTCCTTATGAGGACTTTCAAATACACATTAGAGGTCTTCACTTGCACTCATTAGAATTTTAAGATGATAGGCTAAGAATGTATTGACCCCTTTTGGTAACTTAATCAAATTAATTAGCTAAGTGAAATTAATTAGATTCAATTATATGCAATAAGCGTGGTAGCATAAAAAAATCATTCACTAAGTAAAAAGCAGCGGAAAATAAATTTGACATGGGTGATTTGTTTACAAATGGAGAAAACCATTAAAGCAAAAACCCATCGAGTGAATTTAAGGTCACCACTCCTGAGAATCCACTATTATCAAAACAAGCGGTTACAAGTAAAAGGAATCCCAGTACCTAATACTAACTTACAATTGAACCCTTACCCCAATACCCAATTGGACTTGTGATGTAATGGCAATCTCTCCTTTCAATGCACGAATCATTGTATGTGATTAACCAATGATGCATGGATCCCAATACGTGACTAACACATCAACTTGAGGAAGATGTTGGCTGCAAAGTTTTTCAGTTCATTTAACAATGAAGATCGGGAAGCTCTTTGGTCACAAAACTCTTGGCGCAAAGATGCAGTAGCTTCTAGAGAGAATATGATAAACTAGGGCAAATTCTGTCTTCGGTCACAATATGCATGCACAATAACTTTTCATCAAGTTGCATCACCTTGCATCACCTTGCATCACCTTTGACGGCCCTTAAAATAATCATTATATATGTCTAGGGTTGTGAGAAAAGAAACCCTATACAAATACACATGGATATGCGTGAAATCAGATCTGGAAGTCTAAATTTCGTAATTCTCGATAGATACAGCTTCTATTGAGCTGCTGTCAAGCATCAGCATTAAACCTCGATAGATATGTTTCTGTCGAGCTATCTATCGAGCTTTAATGAATAACACTTCTTCACTTGTTTTTTGGACAGATTTGCATGACTTCAACACTAAACTTGAACTCTTGTTTCTTGAAGTACTAAATCCATCCTAGATCTACCAAATTACAAGTAAAGTGCGTTTTGTCAAAGGATTAGCCAATTTACATAACATATATTTCTAACAAGTCTCACATATGTCCTAACATAAGATATAATGGAAAATTGATCTCAGTATCATTTCATTTCATTGCTAGATGCTTATTCAATCCAAAGTAGCATAGTCCTTTAACTTCTTTCTAACTCTGTTGGATTCCCACACTTTAAAAGGCATGAGAGAATTGTATTAATAATGGTTTACATTTTAAGCTTATCATTCAATGTTTATTATCCACCTATAAGAATTGACATATTGTTCTTTTTGGAAGAGTAGGCATAAATAATTGTTTTGTTATCATCGAGTGGATAGCATATCTCATTGATAACAGTTGGATTCTTTGAATTGCCTTGTTATTATTTTTTTTTTGGGTGAAAATACCATTTTAGTCCCTATATTTTGGTGTTACAGTCAATTTGGTCCATATATTTTGGTAATAGTTAATTTGGTTTTTGTTATTTTCAACTTGCAATCAATTCGGTTCCTACCATTAACTCACTAACGAAAAATGCATACGTGGCAAACGGTTTGCATTGTTGACACACACATGGCTAAAATAATAATATAAAATCAAATAATTAAACATTAAAAAAAGTCATATAAGCATTTAATAAAAAATAAAAATCCACGTCAACCAAAAAAATTCTGAAAAAATTAATTGAAAGAAAACAAATAAAGAAAGTGAATTAAAAAAAAAAAAATCTTCAATTCCTTACAAGGTAAAACACTTAATTTGGAGAGCTGTTAATGAATCCTTGCCAACTCTTCAAAACTTGCTGTGTAGAAATATGGTTTGTAATACTAAGTGCCCAACTTGCAAATTTGCTTGTGAAGATACAATACATACCCTCTGGAATTTCCAACAGTTATGGGTTATTTGGGATGTTGATGAGGAATTGAAAAAATGCTTTAAGCACAAATTTACCCTCTTTGCTGATTTGTTGGAGATGACTTTTCCTAAGAAAAGAATGTGTGGATGTTAACCTTTTTGCTATAATCATCTGGTTGATCTGGAATTTGCGTTAACATTGATAGGTTAGGGGAACCAACTACAAAGGCAAATATGATTCAGACTAAAGCTGGAATTTTTGTGCAAGATTTCCAGTCTGCCCAATCCTATCATGTTCGGCCTCCAACAGAACTAATCAGAGCAGTTAGGTGGATCCCCCTGATCTACCCTCATTATAAAATTAACTTCGACGTGGCTATTTTCAATGAGGTGAGAGCAGTTGGCTTAGGTGTGGTTGTTCGCGATTCTTATGGCTGTGTTATTGCAGCTTTGTCTGAACGAATTCCCAACCTTACTTTTGTTGCAACTGTGGAAGTTCTAGCGTGTAGAAGGGTTTTGATATTTGCAAAGGAATAAAGCATCTTTGAGACAATAGTGGAGGGAGATGCAGAAGTAATTGTCAACACAATTCTGGTTGACGACGTTAGTCATCCAAAGTATGGTCTAGTGATAAGTGATATACTAATCCTAGCTGCCGATTTTCGTTCTTGTAGTTTTACTCATGTTAAATGTATTGGCAACTCTGTTGCCCATTTTCTTGCTAGACATTCCAAGCCTGGTAATGAGCTAGAGGTTTGGACTTTGGATTGAGTCCATTTTGGATGATTTAACTCATTTTGTTGCATGGGACAACATGTAATTTCATTTCCCATTGAATAATACTTGGCGGCTTGGCATGGATTCTCCAAAAAAATAAAAATAAAATAAAATAATGCTTGCCATTAAGGCTTAAGCTAAACCTCAAGGGTGTTTTCATAATATTATCCCAAACTATAAATTAACGAGAATAACCTTTTCCCTCGCATTTTGAGCTCTCGCATTTTCTCTCAGAGGAAATTTTCACTGCAAGAAAGGACTAAATTGCGTTCTATCTTTTTCTTCTCCGATCAATCTCTTTATTTATGCTTGGCTAACCATTTGGTGCCGATTGCTCATTTGGGTTCTTTGATTTCATCCTCTTTTTTTTTTTTCTTTACAAGAAAAATAATCAAAGAGGTAATCATTGATTTCTCTCTCCGTAAATACTCAATCTTTGTATTCTATTTGATTCTTTATAAAATTTTCTTTCAATGTTTGGCTTTTTGAATACTATCTGGGAGTACATACATACGCTAGATAGTCCCTGAGATAAGTATTTTCTAAATTCCAAATATTGTTCATGCGTGATTGTGCATTCTTATTTTCTTTCTGGGTTGGTTGTAATTTTCATATATAGTATAGGGCTCTCTGTTTTTGGTTCTTTTATCATTATTCTTCATTCAATTTTGTTTTAAACCATTAATATAATGTTCCTTGTGTTTTCTTCCATTCCCAGTTGGGATTTTGAAAGTGTTTCTGGGGTGTGTTTTCCAAGGAATCGATGAACGAAAGCTTGAGTGAAGATACTTTGAGAAAACACTTTCAGCAACTATGGGGAAGTGGAAGAGGCTTTGATTCTCTCTGAAAAAGATAGGGGTGATGGAAGAGGGTTTGGCTATGTTACCTTTAAAGACCCAGCTGGGCATAATAACGCCCATAATCAGAAACATTTCATTCATGGTGCAAAGGTTTTTATTTTTTATTTTTTTGATTCTTTCTGCATTAATTGTTTTTATGCTTTTGTCCAGGTTTTGATTTCTTTTTCCTTTGTTATTTGTAAATTTCTTTTCTTTTTGTCTTTTGTTTCATTGAGTGTATATATATGCTACTCCCGTCTGATTTTACAGGTAGATGTGAAACCAGCCTTATGGATAAGTAGTGTGACGTGAAGAAAACTATAACTCTTTGAGAGAAAGTTCTAGAAGAGAAACAATGAGAAACTGAATCTTTCATTGAGAATAGATTACATGAAATACAACATATATAGGCTAACCAATCATAACAAATTTAGGCGCCAAACTCTATCCTAACAGAATTGTGTAATGACTAATAGAATACAAACACGTGTACAGTAGTGCAACTAACTAATACCACAAGTTCTTATACTAAACTACACACATCTTTACAATATTATGACTGAACTACAAGTCGTTTATGTGACTGTGCTTGTCTATGAACTGAAGCTTTGTTGATTGAGTGACTTGAGGCAGAACCATTAGCACCATCATCCTTTACATCCCCTTTCAAACAAAGGGGAGGAAGCCCCATGAGTTTGAAAGAAAGAGCACGAAACCAAGGGGGAGACAGACTCTTGGTGAATAAAGAACCATGTCTCTATTCAAAACCTTTTCACGGACAAAGTGGTAATCCACTTCAATATGTTTAGTTCTGGCATGAAAAATAGGATTAGAAGTTAAGGTAAGAGCTGAAACATTGTCACACCATAAAATTGGAGGATGATACTAGTAAATCCCTAAGTCTTTGAGAAGCATACGTAACCAATATAACTAAGCAACGATAATAGCAAGGGATCTGTACTCAGCTTTCGTAGAAGACCTAGACACAACAGACTGCTTCTTAGCAGACCAGGTAATAGGGGAATTCCCTAGGAAAACATCCATGCCAGTGATAGACCTCCTATCAAGGGGATCCCCAACCCAATTAGCATCATAATAAGCTGAAAGAGAGAGAGAGGACTAGGCTTAAAATAAATCCCCAAGTGAAGAGTACCCCTTAGATATCTTAAGATCCTCTTAACTGCAACAAGATGATGTAGACATGGCTTACTCATAAACTGACATGCCTACTGGATTGCATAAGACAGGTCAAGCCTAGTGAAGGTTAAATATTGTAAAGCCCAAACGAGACTCCTATAAGTAGTAGGATCAGGAAGTAGAGGACTGTCAGAAGCATGAGAATGAGTAGAAGCACAAGGAGTAGAGCAGGGCTTACAATCTAACATATGGAACTTAGATAATAAGTCCTTTGCATACTTAGATTGATGCATAAAAACACCTCCATTAGTATATTCAATTTGCAGACCCAAGAAATAACTCAAAGGACCTAAATCCTTAAGAGCAAAAGCTACACCAAGCTGCCTAATAATCTCAGCAACAAAAGCACTATAATTGCTAGTGATTATAATGTCATCCACATACAAAAGCAAGTAAACAACATGATCAGAATGAATAAGCAAGTTGCTGTCTGTACAAGAAGCATGAAAACCTAGGTAAAAAAGCTGAGATGTGAAGCTGTCATACCAAGCTCTAGGAGCTTGTTTAAGACCATATATAGCCTTATGTAGGGGTGTGTAGAAAACCCATCAACCTGCCAAACCCGACCCGTCGGGTTAGGTCAGTTTTTAAGGCTTGGTGGGTTAGGTTGGGTTACAAAATTTATTTTTATGGCGGGTCTGGTTGGGTTTGGGTTAGAAAATTATAAACCCACCAAACCCAACCCGACCCACCCATATTTAATATATATTTAAAATAATTTATATATTTAATAATTTTTTTTTAAAATCAGCTGTAGGGCACTTATATTTATATATTTAAATATATATATATATATATTATATTTAATAATTTTTTTTAAAAAAAAACCAGCTCTAGAGCATCACTTTCTCGGTTCCTCCTACTAATACTAATTTAATATATATATATATATATAATATTATATAATCAATATAATTTTTTAAATAACCAGTTTTCCTATCCTATATAAAAACCAATTAGTTTACACAAATCCTAATAAATTACTATTGTTCTTTAGCTATTAATATTGTTTGCCTTTAAGGAGTTAAATTGATACCAATTTTTAGGTTTTTTTAATATATTAATATTAATATTTTTTTTTCTACTCAATTTAATAATAATAATAATAATAATAATAATAATAATAATAATAATAATAATAATTTGTTAAACCCATGGGTTCAACCCGACCCATGTGGGTTGGGTTGAATTTTTTTTTGACCCACCATGGTGGGTTGGGTCAAAAAATTCTCTCAACCCGACCCATGCACACCCCTAGCCTTATGCAGCAAACATACATGGTGAGGCTTAGATTGATCTTTATACCCAGGTGGCTGACTCATGTAGATTTCCTCTTGCAACACACCATGAAGAAAGGCATTGGAAACATCCAATTACCTAAGGGACCAACCAAAATGAACAGCCAAAGCAAGAATGATTCTTACAGTTGTAGGCTTAACCACAGGACTAAAAGTCTCAATATAATCCAGACTATATTGCTGCAAGTATCCTTTAGCAACAAGTCTAGCTTTAAACCTAGCAGTACTGCCATCACTATTCCTCTTAACCAGAGACCAAGTATGTTGCTGCTGCAAACTAGTAAACTCAGAATCCATTGCTTCAACCCAATAAGGATACTTAGATGCAATAGAGGAGGAAGGAGACTCAATACAACTATAGTCAGTCTGAACAGCAAACACTTTAGGCTTGAAAATACCATTTTTGGACCTGGTAAGCATAGGATGTGTATTTGTGGCCAAAGGAAGAGGAACTGAAGTTGAATTAGGAAGACTGGACACAGCAATAGAATCAGACTCAATGGGACTAGCAGAAGAAGAAACAAGTAAATCAGATGAAGGAAGAGAATGACTCATAGAATAAGGAGTAGGATCAGATAAGGCAAAATTAGAAGTAGTGTTAGAACTAGAATGAGAAATGCCTAGAGAAGAAATTAGAAGTAAAGAAGAAAACTAGACATCAAAAGGAGCAGAAGAAGCAAGAATATTGGAAGAAGACTCAGCAATAGAGACAGGAAAAGAAGGAAAAATAGACTCATCAAAAATAAAATGATAGGAAATATAAATTCTACCAGTAAGAACATCTAAACAAATATAACCCTTGGACTGAGGAGGATATCCAAGAAATATGCATTAACTAGACTTAGGATCAAATTTACTAGAAACATAAGGCCTTAAGTAAGGGTAAACAGCACAACCAAAAGTCTTCAAAGCATGAAGTGGTGGTTTGTGACCATACAATTTTTCCCAAGGTGAAATAAAATTCAAAACAGAAGAGGGAATCCTATTGAGAAGATAAACAACAGTACTAAAGGCATAAGACCAATAAGAAAAAGGAAGATTAGGATGATGAAGCATGGACAAACCACTTTCCATAATTTACCTGTGCTTTCTCTTAGCAACACCATTCTATTGAGGAGAATAAGCTCAAGAAAGTTGATGTTGAATGCCATGCTCCAAACAAAAAGACTTGAAATCGGTATTAACAAATTCACCACCACCATTAGTTCTTAAGGTTTAGATTTTAGCATTAAATTGATTAGCAACTAAAGACTTGAAATGCAAGAAGACTTTGAACACATCAAACTTTCTTTTCAACAAAAATAACCAAGTAAAACAAGTAAAATCATCCACAAAAATCACATAAAATCTGTGTTCAAGAACAAAAGTGATAGGAGCAGGACCCTAAACATCTGAATGCACTAATTGAAAAGGAAATTCAGTATTGGATACATGTTGAGGAAAAGGAAATTTGTGCATTTTGGCACTTATACAAGATGTACATTTGGAACATATATCACTAACAGATGAAAGCTGAACAGAAGGATAGAAAGACATAGCTAAATATAAAATCTTAGCACAAGGGTGTCCAAGCCTATTGTGCCAAAGTAAAGTCTGTGGAGAGAGTGCAGCAAAGCCACCAGAATTGATATGGGAAGAAGAGAAGGAAGGCAGAGAGGCAAAAGCAGGTATAGGGTAGACTCCGTCCTTACTCAGCCCTCTGTAAAGCACCTTCCTTGTAAGTAAATCCTGAATTAAGAATTAATAGGCATCAAAATAACAAAATGCATTATTTTGAAGACATAATTTATGAACTGAAAGCAAGTTTGAAGCAATTTGAGGAACCCTAAGAATATTGTTCAAATAGAAATTATGAGAAGAAGTAGCAAGCTTACCATTACCAATATGTGTGACAGGTAAATCTTGCCCATTGCCAACTATAACAGACTCACCAGCTGCAGGTTGTTGAGCAAGAGAAAGCTACGACAAATTAGGTGTGATATGATCAGAAGCAACAGTGTCAATCAGCCAATTATGATTCTAATTAGCATTTGATGAAGCAGCCATGGAAGCAAGCTTAGCTGGAGCATGTCTTCCTTGGTAAGAAAAATTCATTCGATGATAACAATCCAAGGCAGAATGTCCATTCTTGCCACAGATTTGACATGTGACCTTCTGAGCCTGAGAAGAACTAGACTTGGTCTGTGGCATAGAGGTGAATTGATGCTGATTAAACCCTTGATTATGACCATGAGGAAATTGACCACGAGGAAAATGACCACCACCAGAAAATTGATTACCTCCTCTGCCATTACCACGACCCCTATTATTGCCATTCTTGCCTCTTCCCCTACCTTAACCTTGATTAAGTTGATGAAATTGATTGACTGCCATAGCTAAAGAAGAAGAATCCCTAAGATCTGAAGCAATAGACCTCTTTTTAATTGACCTTTCTTCAGCATTCAAGAGAGTGTTCAACTCTTCAAGTGTAAGAATGTCATTCCTAGTTCTAATTGCAGAGCAGAATGCATCATACTTTGATGGTAGGGCTTTAAGAACTATATGAATGGCCTCTTCTTCATCAACACAGATTGCTACAGCCCTAAGTTTATCTTTGACCTCTTTAATTCTTTGGAAGAAAGAATCCATAGATTCTGAGCCTTTCTTGATGCTCATTAGTTCATCCCTAAGACTGAGTACATGAGAGCATGAAATTGAGGCAAACCTTTTCTGAAGCACCTTCCAAACTCGTCCAGACCTCTGACCTACTGTAAGAGCCAAGATTGAGGGAGAGAAAGTTGAATTAAGGAAAGTAAACAAGGCTTGCTCACGACTCTTCCATTGAAAAAACTCTAGATTAGCTTCAATTGTAAAGTTTCTTGAGCTATCCTTGAGGAAAGGATCTAAAGCATGATCATCATCACTAATGAAATTGATCATTGAATAAGCTACTAGAATCACTTCAATCTGATGTCTCCACACCATATAATTGTTGTAATCAAGCTTCACGTAAACCATGCTTGCCATATTTGACAAGGGCAACAGCGATGGATTAACACCATGAGTAATGGATGAACTTGAGGTTGACCTTGTTGTTGCAGAGGATGAAGAGCTAGCAGAGGACGCCATTAATGGAGCTCTGATACCATGAAGAAAACTATAAGTCTTTGAGAGAAAGTTCTAGAAGAGAAACAATGAGGAACTGAATCTTTCATTAAGAATAGATTACATGAGATAAAACATATGTAGGCTAACCAATCATAACAGATTTAGGCGCCAAACTCTATCATAACAGAATTGTGTAATGACTAATAGAATACAGACACGTGTATAGTAGTGTAACTAACTAATACCACAAGTTCTTATACTACAACACCATCATAGTAGTGTAACTAACTAATACCACAAGTTCTTATACACACAGCTTTACAATATTATGACTGAACTACAAGTTGTTTATGTGACTGTGCTTGTCTATGAACTGAAGCTCTGTTGACTGAGTGACTTAAGGCAGAACCATTAGCACCATCATCTTTTACATGACGAACCTAAATAAGAATAATAAGAAGATTTTTGTTGGAGGTCTTCCATATGATCCGACAGAGCTGGAATCGAAAAACTACTTTAAGCGTTTTGGTAAAGTTAGAAATGCTATGGATTTTAAAGGAAAAAACCACAAATATGGATTTTGTTAGGTTTTAAGGTCTTAGGATTTTATGTATTTAGAACCTAATTTGTAATGTTGGCAAACCATGATCAAAACAATGTATTTAGTCTTGTTTAGGCTTGCTCAAAGTTGGTTTAATTTTGTAAAGTTGGAATCGAGAGACTGCAGAAGCATTGGAGCTTCTCGGCCTGGCTCGATCGATCGAATGTAATTCTCGATCGATCGAAAATCGGCCCAGATGCGTTTTTCTGCAGAATTCCAACTCAGCCCTAACTCTTTAAACGTCTAGGTTTTTATGTTTTTGCCCTAGGTATATAAGGCAAACCCTAGCTACGTTTTTCAGAGTTGCACAAGTTGTGTTGTTGCTCATACATTGCGGTTTTGTGTAAATCTCTTGTGAGATCTAGAGGAGCTTTCCTTTACACATAACTTAGGGTTTTTCAAGATTGAGATTCTTCTACATCTTGATGATCAACTTGGTTGCTGCCCTTGGAACTTAAAGATTAACAAGTGAGGAGCTTGTACCTGATTGAAGGAAGACAAAAGAAAGAAGTAGTCCGTGGATTCGGAGCCTGCGCGTGGTCGTGTCAGGAAGTTACTACTGGTGGGTAGCATTAGGAAGTCAAGCGGGGTTGCTTGTAAGTCCTTTTGTAACAACTTCAATTCTTTCTTAGTGGATTCCGTTTTGCCTTGAGGATCGGTGGGTAAAATCCTCCCCAGGTTTTTTACCGGTTTGGTTTTCCTGGGTGATCATATCTTGTGTTCTTTATAATTTCCGCTGCTTTATATGTTTACATGCATGATATGATTTTGTAATTGTTTTAACCTAGAATTGCTTAATTTGACTAAGTAAAAAACTTGGCTAATTAATCTAGGCTACGCAATTTGTTTGTGGTTTAAGGGGTCTAAACCCTGTCAAGTGGTATCAGAGCAGGTTGCTCTTTTGTTTGAGATTTTCATCTCTGAGCTGATCCTTGACCCCTGCTGTCATGGAGCATGGACACTCTTTGTTTGTTCCTCCACACTTTGATGGGAACAATTATGCCTACTGGAAAGTAAGGATGAAAGCATTCCTGAAATCCATTGATGAGAGAGTTTGGAACTCTGTGGAATATGGTTGGGAGAAGCCCACTACTCCTGTGAGTGAGTGGCAAACTTCTCAAAAAGAAGCAGCTGCATTTAATAGCAAAGCTATGAATGCCATTTTTAATGCTGTTTCAATGGAGGAATTTAAGAGGATCTCTAATGTTGAGGTTGCTCATACTGCTTGGAAAATCCTCCAAACTGTGCATGAGGGCACAAAGGCTGTTAAAATAAATAAATTGCAGCAATTAACTTCTAGGTTTGAAAGCATTAGAATGTCTGATGATGAAACCTTTGATGAGTTTTATGCTAAACTCAATGACATTGTTAATTCTGCTTATAATTTGGGTGAAGTCTATGATCAACCTAAAGTTGTTAGGAAGATACTTAGATCCTTAACTGAAGACTTTAGACCCAAAGTGACAGCCATTACTGAAAGTAAGGATGTTGACTCCATCCCTGTGGATGAGCTTGTAGGATCTCTTCAGTCCTATGAGTCTGACCTTCCCAAGACTGCCAAATCCAAATCAATGGCTCTTAAGTCTGTTGATGATGTTGAATCTGGTGGATTTGATGATGAGCTCTCTCCCACGGAGATAGCTTACCTTGCCAAGAACTTTAGAAATTTTCTTAGAAATACAAACAGGAAGGCAAGGAATACCAACACTGCTGAACCTAGAAACTTTAGGAAGAATGATCCCATTAAGGTTAATAACTTTGAAAAACCTAGAGAACAAGTAGGTCAATCTTCTAATAACTCTTTGGGTCCTCAGTGTTATGGTTGTCAAGGGTATGGTCATGTCAAATCTGAATGTCCTACTTTCTTGAGGAATAAGGGTAAAGCTATGGCTGTAACTCTTAGTGATAATGAGGTTTCTGATGATGAGTCCGGTTGTGACGAGGATGGAAACTTCATTGCTTTCACTGCTACTGCTGAAGTTGATGAAAGCATATCTGCTGAGGAGAACCCTGCTGATGGGGAACTCTCTGAAGATGCAGATCTTCAAGAGGCCTATAACAAACTTTGCAAAATTGCTGCAAAGGATGCTATGAAAGTTGATCTTGGCCTGAAGAAAATTGATGCTCTTGAGCTTGAAAAGAAGAACTTGCTTGTAAAACTTTTTGATGCTAATGATCTTTTGAACAATGTTAAATCTGAAAATATGCTTTTGCTTGATAAAGTTAGAACTTTGGAACATGATTTATCTGTTGCTAGATCTGCTAGTTCTAAACTTGATCACATGCTGAATGTTCAAAAGTATCCTTCTGATAAAGCTGGGTTAGGATATGTTGAAAGCATCTTTAATTCTGGACCCCATTCTACTATCTTTGTTCCTTCTTCTTCTTCTTCTGAACCTCTTGTGAGTGAGGTTGTGAGTGAAACCATTAAACCCCCTGTGTGTGAGGTTGTTAAACCTGTAGGAGTTTCACCACCAAAGAAGATTAGGGTAGACTTAAAAGAATCCAAACCTAAGGAGCCTACCAAACCTAAGGACAAGATGCATGGTAAACCTGCTTGGGTTTGTCATTATTGTGGTAAGTCTGGACATATTCGTCCTAACTGTTACAAGCTTCAAGCTGATAAGAGAGCAAAAAGACCAAAAGTGCCTGTGCCTCAAGCACAAGATCCTATGGCACTAATTGGTGAATTGGTAAAGGCGTTAAACCTTTATTCCAATTCTGGAGTTGGGAATCACTCTAATGTGAATAAGAACTCCAATGCTCGGGGTGCATCTAAAAAGTTTTGGATGCAAAAGACTCGAACTAACTGAGTCTTTCTGACATGGTCCTTGTGCTTTGTTGCTCTATTCTGTTGTGACCATTGTTATTTGGTTTTTGTGTTTTTCTTTTGTTCTAGGACTTGCATTGCATTACATACATGCATTTCATTCTAGGATTTATTTGTTTTCTCTTTTAATAATAAAAAAAAAAAAAAAAAAAAAAGGGAAAGCAAAATCTTTGTTGAACACTATTTTTCTTGATTTCTTGAAAACAAGGTTGGTCATTCTTTTTACACATGTCATGTCTAGTGTACCTTGTTTAACTTGGATGAGCTTATTTATTGCACTTAACTAGTTGAAACTTTGTAGTGCATGTTGTGTGGGAAAGATGTGTGTGGTTTTTAATCACTTTGTCTTGATCTTAAAGTCATATGTTACTTGACTGTCGGACTTGATCCTTTTGAGAAAGGCATAAATAACCATCTCACCACTGTTCACTAGCCAATCATGAACACCTTAGTGCATATCATAAGATTTTGTGCTCGAGAAAGTGTAGCACATGCACAAAAAGAACATAAGGTGTAGCCTCAAATTAAATTAAAAACTGGTGTGTACTATTAGGCTTGATGCCAATTCACTTAATTCAAACTGGTGTGTACTATTAGGCTGAATGCCAATTCATATATAAATAAGAGGCAAAAATGCAAGAAACTTACATGATTGCAAGCTTTTGTTCTAGGAGATGTGGGAGTTATAGGATGTAACTCTTTAGGTGATAGTCTCTTTTAATTCTATGTGATGAATTGTGTAGACTTTGTGCTTGATTGCCATTCACATATCACCTCACATGTATCTCAAGTCTTTGCTAGTTTCACACACTTCACAAGTTACTCTTTGTTAAACACTGTACATGTTAGTGTGTGTGTCCTTGGTCTGACCAACCAAGTTTAAAAATATCTTGAGATGTGTGCACAACATTCTTGCTGCTTGAGAAAATTAATTTGGAAGAAAATTAAAACTTGTGTTTGGGAGATTTGGGTTTAAAATTTTGGGTTTTTGAAGATGCATTCCATTTCATACTCATGCATTTTGTTCTCATTGTTCAAGTGCTTTGAGGAGTTGTTTTCAAAATTGGGTTTGCAATTTTTCAAAAGTATGTTTTTCCCCAAAATTTAGTGTGCCTCTGCCTATTTCGATCGATCGAATGTATTCTTCGATCAATCGAAAAAGTGCTTCAGAATGTGCAAAATTGACTGTCACATTCGATCGATCGAATGTAATTTTCGATCGATCGAACATCGTGAATATGCTTTTTAAAAAGAGGATTCCTGACTTTTTCAAAAGAACTATTCAAATCTTTTTCAAAGCTTTTTTCTCTCTCCGACAAGGCAGCCCAAAATCCTCTAATTTTTGTCGTTTTCCTCCGAACTTTTTGCATAATCTCTCTCTTCTCAAGCAGGTATGTCATTTTTACCCTTCCTTTTCAAATTATTTTCAAGTTTTCATGCATTTTTCATGCATTTTATAGGGAGATTTTCGGAACTTTTTTTTGGGATTATTGTTGATTCGGACCATTTTGTTTGCAATTGATCATTGGGTTTTGTTGGGGACACCCTCTAGACATGTTCTTGAGTGATTAATTTGATCAATTTTGTGTTTTGTGAAAAACTCAAATTTCTAGGGTTTATAATTGATCCGAATTGGGGTTTTTTGTGCAATTGGGTTTAATTGATGAAATTGGCTTGTGTAATTGATGCAATTGGTTATTATAAATTGTTTGCAATAGTTTATAATGATTGGTTCATCAATTTGGTACAAAAATTTTCAATTTTTCTCAAATTTTTAGGGTTTTTGTTAAGAAACTCTATGTTCAAGCCAATTTTATGAATTTGAACTTAAATTGATCCTGATTACTGCATTAGTTCATGCATCATAACATTGTTAATGTTCATGCATCATATAGAATTTCAATTTTATATTTTTGTGTGCTAACTTGCAGTCTGCCCTTGGTTTTTGTGTGTTTGTTCTTTATGGTTTTCTCTTTGTGTCTCTGTCCTTTTCCTTAGCACCATGCCTAGGAAGACTAGAGCTCGTAGGACCCTTCCCACTCCTACTCCTTCCCCTCCCTCCTTTGATAGTGAGCGGTTCCCTAGTGAGAAAAACCAAGAACTTTATGACACTTTAAACATTAAGAGGAAGATATGGGCTGAGCGGTCTGTCTCTTTAGATGAGCTTGATCCTGCCATTAGGGCAAATTTTGAGCGTAGGGGTTGGCTTCCTTTGTTTGCTGTGTCTGACCCTCCTCCTCCTGCTACCTTGATTCGAGAGTTCTACTCGAACATCTCGATCCGCGTCTATGATTCCAACACCCTTGTTCGGAGTTGGATACGAGGCGTAGAGTACTCCATTACTCCTCAGGTAGTGGCTGATGCTCTTGAGGTACCTTTAGTTAGGGATCCTGTCTATCCCTATGATGAGTCACCCGAGTTGAGTGATGTCATATCTTACATCACTGGGTCATCTATCCAGTGGGGTTCTGATCCTCGGATCACTTCTGCTGAGCTTCCTGAGACTACCTATCTTTTCTCTAGGATAGCATGTCACTCACTCTGGCCCATTTCTCATCTGCACACCATTCCTCTTGAGAGGTGTGTTTTTCTGTATGCTCTTGTTACAGATGCTCCTATGAGTTTTCCTCATCTTTTTCTTCGTTCTTTGAACGAAGTTTATAGGAGTTCATCTACTGTTCATACTCTCGTTCATCCTATTTTCATTCATAGGATTTTATTGTATCTAGGTTTAGAGGACTTCCCTGCTTCTGAGCCTGTTCATGTCATCGGTCCTATTGGTGTGTCTTTCCTTAGACAAAGGGCTGCTCATCTTCGAGCTGGTTCTAAACACCCTAGGTCTGATCCCTCTTCTAGCGCTCCTCCTCCTCCCTCATCTTCTACAGGTCTTGCTGGTGAGGATACTCCTGATCCAGTTGGTGATGATGCTGCTGCTGCTGCTGTTCCTCCACCTCCTGCGGCCGACTTTGATGTTCGTCGTACTTTGGAGACTGTCATGACCGTTCAGGCGGCTCATGGTCAGATTTTGGTGGACTTGCTGGACGAGATGCGTGCTCTACGAGCTGATCTTGCACGTCTTCATTCACCTTCACCACCACCTTTTGATGACGACTTTTGACTGCCCTTTGGCATTCCGTCACAAGAAGGGGGAGTGATTTTGACTTGTAGAGGAGTTTTGTACTTTTTGAGGAGATTGTGTAGTTAGGGGGAGACATATAGTTAGGGGGAGACATATGTTTAGCATGGGATATTTTTTTTGGAGTTTAGTAGATTGTATCTAGGTGCTTCACTTTGTATATCATTTTTGAGGATATTCATGTTAGGGGGAGTAACATTGATATAGAAACATTGATTGATATATTGATATACATGTTTTCTTTTGATTCTTGTTGACTTATGATTCATTGCTTATTGATTTATATTTATGAGTTGATTCATTGATATATATCTTTATTTTGAGTTGTGTGAATCTTACAAGAATATTATACCTGTTTATATACTATTTTCTGCCACACATGCGTTTATGTGTTTGTTGAGTATTTCAGGAATATACAGGTTGATTCAACAAAGCTGCTGTCTACACTTGCAACCGATGGATAGTAGTTAGGTTGAACTGAGCATTATTTTGTAAAGGGCTTTTATACTTGTAAACTTTGAGCTTTTGATTTGTGTTTTGTCACGGATTGCCAAAGGGGGAGTTTGTTAGGTTTTAAGGTCTTAGGATTTTATGTATTTAGAACCTAATTTGTAATGTTGGCAAACCATGATTAAAACAATGTATTTAGTCTTGTTTAGGCTTGCTCAAAGTTGGTTTAATTTTGTAAAGTTGGAATCGAGAGACTGCAGAAGCATTGGAGCTTCTCGGCCTGGCTCGATCGATTGAATGTAATTCTCGATCGATCGAAAATCGGCCCAGATGCGTTTTTCTGCAGAATCCCAACTCAGCCCTAACTCTTTAAACGTCTAGGTTTTTATGTTTTTGCCCTAGGTATATAAGGCAAACCCTAGCTACGTTTTTCAGAGTTGCACAAGTTGTGTTGTTGCTCATACATTGCGGTTTTGTGTAAATCTCTTGTGAGATCTAGAGGAGCTTTCCTTTACACATAACTTAGGGTTTTTCAAGATTGAGATTCTTCTACATCTTGATGATCAACTTGGTTGCTGCCCTTGGAACTTAAAGATTAACAAGTGAGGAGCTTGTACCTGATTGAAGGAAGACAAAAGAAAGAAGTAGTCCGTGGATTCGGAGCCTGCGCGTGGTCGTGTCAGGAAGTTACTACTGGTGGGTAGCATTAGGAAGTCAAGCGGGGTTGCTTGTAAGTCCTTTTGTAACAACTTCAATTCTTTCTTAGTGGATTCCGTTTTGCCTTGAGGATCGGTGGGTAAAATCCTCCCCAGGTTTTTTACCGGTTTGGTTTTCCTGGGTGATCATATCTTGTGTTCTTTATTATTTCCGCTGCTTTATATGTTTACATGCATGATATGATTTTGTAATTGTTTTAACCTAGAATTGCTTAATTTGACTAAGTAAAAAACTTGGCTAATTAATCTAGGCTACGCAATTTGTTTGTGGTTTAAGGGGTCTAAACCCTGTCAGATTTGTTACTTTCGATTCAGAGGCTGCTGTGCATAAGGTGCTAAAAAGGTCTGTAAAGTTGTTATTTACAACTATGTATTTTGTTGGGTTTTATTCCGTGCCAAATTTGATTGTAATCTTATTCAATCATTTATACCCTGTATTTATTGTGGGATTTGATTGTAAGGGTTGTGTGATAGAGAGAGAGAAAGTGTGAAGACTCAAACATTTGAAGACTGAAGATTCCTCGCGGGTATGTCGCGACTTAGCTTCCCGTGAAGTGACACATGTGCCCTGCACATGCTGGAATGCGAAGAGTCAGGACAAATGGAGACAACCGTGTCTTGCGAGTATTTCGCAGGTAAGGCCTTCCCGCGAGACACCCGCGAGGCATTATGTTCTGCCAGCCTGTCTAGTCTGATACACACTTTTTGTGCCTACACTATTTATACCCACATTGCCCACAAATGTTGAGGTGTGCTTCTGAGAGAAAACCCTAGCCAAACAGATTGAGAATTAGAGATTGTCATACCCACAATTCTCTACACACTTGCTTGTGGTATTTCCTCAACTCCTACCTCTCCATTTCCATCCTATTGAGAGGTTGATAGCCCAAACACTTACCACACCTTTTGAGAGTGTCAAGTGATGTTTTGGTGCTGCTGGGAAGCAATTGGAAGAAGCCAAGGATGGCAGATGCAACATGGAGCTTGTTACGGGATCCGGAAAGCTAGACAAGACACGGTTTCGAGAAGCCTTGTTGGAGTAGAAGCTTGGAGGGTTTAGGTACATCGAGTAGATTAGGCTTGGAGGGTCTCTTGCTAACCCATGTATTCCAACTAATTGTCTAGTGGATCGATTTCTGCTTGGAGAGCGGCAGAGAGGTTTTTCACCGAGTTCTTCGGTTTTCTCTTCGATAACACATCAGCGTGTTATTTTGTGTTTCCATCTTTCTTCCCTACTCTTTTACATTCTGTTATACTGCTGTGGTGCTTAGATTATGTATTAGAGTAGCTTGTTTGTTTATTCGCTTGCATTTACACTATTCCGCACTTAGTATTAAGTAGGTGTAAAACCTATCGAGCCGTAATTTTTATTTGGGGGTTTAAACAGCTCTTGTGTTTTAAACACATTTTCGAGCTTTCAAGGTCTCACGTACTAAAAAATACACTTCTAACGGTTGAGATGGCTGGATCTAGTGATAATAAGAAGAAGATTTATGTAGGGGGTTTTCCATTACATTTGACAAATAAGGAATTGAAGAAGTACTTTGAGAGTTTTGGCATGGTTACTAATGCTAAGGTGGTATATGACGAAAATAAAAAATTAAGGGGCTTTGGATTTGTTACTTTTGATTCCGAGTATGTTGTGCATAAAGTGTTGTAGAGAAGTGATCTCGAGATGGAAAATAGGCTTCCAATGGTTGAGAGGACTGAATCTGACAGGAATCAAAAGCTGATATACACTTATGATTGTAACAACACACGCTTGGGTTCTGGTCATTCTGATTCTGTGACTTATGGGCATACTGCTGTGAATTATGCTAGTTTGCATCCTTATGAATACGAGGCTCCTGATGAGAGTCATGCTAGTTTGTATCCTTATGAATACAAGGCTCTTGATAAGAATGATGCTAGTTTGCATCCTTATGAATACAAAACTCTTGATAAGAGTTATGCTAGTTTGCATCCTTATGAATACAAGGCTCCTGATGAGAGTGCTGCGTGGAATTATTCTAGTTTGGACCCTTATGAATACAAGGAACCCAATTTAGGGCCTAGTGGAGTTGGTTTTGGGGCATTGCCAGGTGTAGGAGATTGGGATGGACTTGAACCTAGTGGAGGTCTGTTGCCTAATGCTAACCCTGCACTCCATCACAATTCAACTAAGAATGACAATCCACCTCAGATGTAGGATAAGCAGAGTATGGGAAACAATGATGTAAATGACAAATAGAAAACTTTTGACAATCAAAGTAATGTGATACTTGTCAATGGCCCATTAGTTCAATTGGCACCTGGTGGCATACCTTTTGGTGACGTCCAAAGTTTGATCTCCCATCCCCAAGTTAAAGTAGAAAAAAAACAAAGTAATGAGATACATAGCATTTGAGACTTGTGATGATTATAAATGGAAGTTTGTAATTTTTCTACATATTCAGTTTCTTCAATTTGTTAATTCAACATTCAATTTTGTTACATTTTTTAGTCCTGCTCATCATCATTCACTTTCTTCAAGTCATTAATTTATATCGCAATTTTATAACACTCATGTTGATCTCCAATTATTGTTTAGTTCCTAAAATTATTTATAACTAGCTGATATGCGGGTATGTTATACTTGTTGATTCATTTTGAAATATTTATAAGAAATTATCTTTTAAGACCCATGAATGGGCCTATTTTTCTTAATAATTCATTTTTAAATATTATTTGGTAAACCCTGCAACCTAAACCTGCTCCACCATCCAGATTTTCCTCAAGTTCAATTTGGTTTTTGTGGTGCAATCACCTTGATAATGGTGGGAGAGAAATAGAGAAGCACAATTTCAATCCTTTTTTTGTGTGTGGATAATTTAAATATGTTTAGTCCTCTTCTTGTGTTGATTAGTGTGATTATTGGATCTTCAGAAACATGGGAGCAAATGAATTTACATATGTTTGATTAGTAAGAAAAGGAAAGAAAGAGCAAAACAAAAAGAAGATAAGATTTTGATTTTTTTACCCAAGTTAAAGGTAAACCCAAAATAGTAATTTTGCCTTTCTCTAACCCAACGGATTTAATAATGTGATGTATATATTATTTATGTCTGACTAATTTTAAAATATCAATCTTATAATGTATATCATGTGACTCAATTTATTAGATTTTAATGGAAAAAACTATCAATATTTTTTTTGATCTTTGAGATTAATTTAATGAGTCTTGAATCAACGTCTAAAGGTCAGCTCATATAATATATAATAAAAGTTTGGCCTAGAGGCAATGGTTGCGCCAAATATCCTTACCAAATTGAAAATTTTTAGACTAGAAAAAATAGCTTATTTGTTTCTATCAACTACTACTAGTGTCTTTCTATATATATATATATATATATATAAACTATTGTTAGTGTTTTAACAAAACATGCAACTTACGCATAGCAACTTTTTTTTTTTTTTTTAACATTTTCAACGGCTTAATTTTTTTTATCAATAATATATTTTTTTTTGGTTCTATCCTATTTGATTTTACATTTAATTGATAATATTTTGATAGACACAATGGTATTTATGTTTTTTTTTTCTTTTTTAATAATTTCTATCCTATCTGATTTTATGTTTTATTGATATGTTATTAACATTTTAAAAATATATATATATATAGAGAGAGAGAGAGAGAGAGAGAGAGAGAGAGAGAGAGAGAGAGAGGGGGGTCCTGTGTTTTTATCCGACCTATGTTTTTTTTTTTTTTTTTTTTTTTTATTTGGACCAGATTTCATTCAGAAGCAGAAGCAGCACAGCTGCACACAGCAGAAACACAGAAGCAGCAACAAGTTGATACATGGAAAACATTAAGTCTTATCCAGCTGAAGAAGGTGTTGCACCATAGATGGAGAAACTCCTTTCCAGACCTGGTTAGTGCCGTTGCGTTTTGCGAATTGTGCAAGCTCATAAACAACCTTGTTGCAATCCCATTTTCAGGTGGTTAATCTGCCAAACTAAAAATGACCTTAAGTTCTCACTGATCCCTTGAATAAAATGGCCAAGGCATCCCTCCTTGTCACCTGCTGCCAAGCTTTTAGCCACTATGAGTGCGTCAGTCTCTAGCAAAATCTGTTGCAACCCCATCTCTTTGGCTAATAATACTCCTTTCTCAACGGTAATAGTTTCTGTCTCTAAACTCGTGTATTGGCCAGGAAGGGACATACACATAGCTGCAATGGTCTCACTTCTGCTGTCTTTAATGATCACGCCTATACTTAAGGGCCTGCCATCCTCTGATGTAGCACCGTCCACATTAATTTTATACATCCCCACAGGAGGAGCTCTCCAATTTGAATCTGCACAAGCTGTTCCACCATTGCATAAGTTGGAAGCCTCTTTATAGTCCTGAATAAGTCTTATAGCAAAACTCCAAACTCAGTCAGGGGTCTGAAAATCTGCTTCAAACACTGTTAGGTTCCTGCTACACCAAAGGGACCAGGCAGTCACAAAGAAAAGCTCAAGATCATGTAAAGTGCCAGTTGCCATAAATCTCAGTGCTATATCTGCAATATCTAAATAATTTGATTTAAGGTTCACTGGACAATCTTTCCACTTGTCCCAGACCTGCCAAGTTGGATCACAGAAGACTAAAGAGTGTAATTTGGTTTCAACCCCATGATCACAGATGGGACATATAACACTTGTATTAATACCTCTCTTGTACAGATTCATCTTTGTTGGGAGAGCATTCATACACGCTTTCCACGCAAAAATACGAATCTTTGCTGGAACTTTTAAGTGCCACAATTTTCTCCACAATGGGGTTCTTGGATCCCCATTAGAGCACTCAACAACCTCAAAAAATCAACCACCTTGAGAGCAATGTAATACGCACTCTTCACAGTAAACTTGCCCCTTTTATTGCCTATCCAAATAATTTTATCTTCAGGCAGATTGTAACTCAAAGGAATATTCAGAATTGTATTAGCTTCAAAGGGGAGAAAAAGAGACCTGACTAAATTAGTTTTCCACCTTCTACTCTCTGAGTCTATAAGAGTTGAGACCATTGGGAAATCAGAAAGGATGCGAGGTGGGGAGATTACCTTGTAGGTTAAAGGAGTGGGCAGCCACTTGTCTTCCCATATGTGGATTACTTTTCCATTACCAACCCTTCATCTAGTTCCTCTTTTAATAACCTCCAAACTGTTGAAGATACTTCTCCAAGCATACGAAAGGTTACTTCCCAACTATGAATTAAGAACATCACCGTAGGGAAAGTATTTTGCCTTATATATGCGAGCCACTAGAGAATGAGGATTGGAAAACAACCTCCACCCTTGTTTAGCTAGCATAGCTAAGTTAAAAGCTTGCAAGTTTCTAAACCCCATTCCACCTCTTAGCTTCGATTTGCATATAGTCTTCCAGTTAACCAAGCCATTTTTGACTCCTTTTGCCTTTATCCCCACCAAAATCTTCGCATCATACCTTCAATCTTGTCACAAAGTCCTTTTGGAAGCTGGAAGCAACTCATGGTGTATGTCGGGATGGCTTGGGCGACGGCTTTTATTAGGACTTCCCTTCCCCCACCCGAAAGGAGCTTCTCTTTCTAGCCAGAAAATTTTTTCCCCACCTTCTCTTTTACTTCTGCAAAAATTACCTTTTTTTGACTTGCCAATGATTGATGGGAGGCCCAGGTACTTGCTGTGTCTCTGGTCTTGCATAGGCCCCAGGATTTCTAGTACTTCATTTTTCAACCCACTGGGAGCATTGTGACTAAAGAAAACTGAGGACTTGTCTGCATTGATCTTTTGCCCCGATGCCGCCTCATAGAGCTCAAGAATTTCAGTGAATTTTTGACATTCTTGCCTACTGGCTTTATAGAATAGCAGGCTATCATCAGCAAAAAATAAATGGGTAATCATGGGGCATCCTCTACATATAGATATTCCACTGAGCATTTTATTTCTGGCTGCATCACTTATAAGAGATGAGAAACCATCTGCACAAAGGAGAAAAAGATAAGGTGATAAAAGGTCACCTTGATGCAAATCCCTTAAGGGAATTATGCTTCCATATGCCACTCCATTCGCAAGCACAGAATAGGATACAGTAGAAATACATTGCATAATGATATTGATCCATTTTTCATGAAAGCCCATACGTTCCATAAGTTTTTCAATAAAGCTTCATTCAACCCTATCATAGGCTTTGCTCATATTAAGCTTAACAGCCATGAAACAATCCTTCCCATCCCTTTTATGATCAAGGTAATGCAAAAGTTCAAAAGCAACTAATACATTTTCTGTAATAAGGCGCTCAGAAAGGAATGCACTTTGGTTTTCAGAGATGATTTGAGGAAGAATAGCTTTGAGGCGATTAGCTAGAACTTTTGAAATTAGCTTGTAGATGACATTACACAAGCTTATAGACCTGAATTCTGTCATTTTTGTAGGGCTATTTGTTTTTGGAACAAGGGCTATGTTGGTTCTATTTATTTCAACCATGGACATGTTTGAATTTAAAACATTAAGAACCATGCATATGATATCATTTCCAACTATATCCCAATACTTCTGAAAGAAAATAGCAGATATACCATCCGGGCCTGGAGCTTTTGTGGGGTGCATTTGTTGAAGAGCTGTCATCACTTCCTCCCTTGTGAACTCCTTAATCAGACTCTGGTTCATCTCATCTGTAACTTTGGTGGGAATTGTAGAAAACAGCTTCTCAAAATGAGATACTGCAACAGCCGCTATGCTTTCAGTACTGTCGCACCAATTCCCATTCTCATCCATTAACCCAGTAATTGTGTTTTTCTTCCTTCTCTCAGATGCTTTGGAGTGAAAATATTTTGTATTCTAGTCTCCCAAGCCCAACCACTGAACTTTTGATCTTTGCTGCCACATAATCTCTTCACTATCTAGTAAGTCATTTATCTATTTCTGGAGTACATTGATTTCTCTGCCCAAACTCCCATTTCTATCTCTTTGAACCAAATTACTCAGGGACCTCCTTTTTTCTTGGATCTTCTTTGGGACCTTTCCAAAAGCATACAAATTCCACCTGGATAGCTCCATAACACATTGCTTGAGACTTAAGGCCATATCACTTGGGGAGTTTAAACTCATATTCTTGCTCCACGTTTCCTCAATTATTTTCCTACAATCCCCCCTTTTAGTCCACATCGCTTCGAAGTGAAAGCGATGCTTTCTTGGGGGTTGAGGATGATAAAAATCAGACACCAAAAAAGCACAATGGTCTGATGTAGAACCTACAATGTGGTATACACGGGCTCCCTTAAAATGCTCAATCCACTCCGAGGTAGCAAAAGCCTGATCCAACCTAATATACATTCTATTCTCTCCTTCTTGCATATTACACCACGTATAATCAGGACCATTATAACCCAAGTCCTTGAATCCACAAGAATTAACTGCATCTCAAAACTCACCCATCTGTCTCTGAGATTTTTGCACACCTGTCGTTTTTTTGTTCATAGACAAAATCTCATTGAAGTCCCCGAAACATATCCATGGCAGTTGGAACTTCCTGTTTAACGCTTTTAATTGGTCCCATGATTCTTTTCTCTTATGGGCTTCTAGGTGTCCATAGAAGCCTGTGATTCTCCATTTGAGCCCTGAGTTAGCTTCTGTAACAATTGCGTCAATGAAATTGCCCGTGTACCCCATGATTTCCAGATTGATGTTTTCTTTCCACAGCATTGCCAAACCTCCACTTTTATCTGATTTAGGGACAACCAAACCATAAACAAACCCCACTTTCCTCTTTGCTCTTTCTATTGCTTTCTTATTAAGTTTTGTCTTTGATAGAAAGACAAAATTGGGATCCCATTGCCGCACGATCTCACGCAGGGCATTGACTGACTAGGGATTCCCAAGCCCCCGGCAATTCCATCCTAAAGCTCTCATATTGAAAGCAAGCAGCCCAACAATTCTATTACAGCAACCCAAAACACGGCTAGACCACTTGAAAACCAAATACCCACAAGCACAAAACACGGAAGCCAAAAGACAGAAATTTACATTGCAAAACTCTATGGCCATCGGACTGAAAGCAAACGCCCAAAGAAGATGACACAGATAGCACCACCACCAAATCATCTAATACACCCACTTAGGGGTAGAAAAAACTCACGCCGGCCAAGAAAAAGCCCACTAATAGGGTAGAGAAAGCCCACAATGGAGGAGGAAAACCCACTACTGGGCTAAGCATCCAAGCGGCGCGTGACCCATTGAAAGGGGAAGTCCGGCACCCCAAAGAGGCAGAGAAAGCCACACCCCTGAGCGTAGCTCACAAATGCAGCAGGAAACACTCAAGCGTACGATAGTATGGGGCTATCTATCGTGTGCCAAGAGAAAATAGTCCTACAAGGGAGAGGAAGTTTCCGACCTATGTTCTAGGATTTGAAATGAAACAGCCACATTTAGTATCAACTCAAAAATCTTATTTCCCTCTAAATAACAAAACCACATAAACGATAAAATATCTTTGAAGATTCTCACCTGCAATTATATAGGAAAAACTGCTACCTAATGTAGTTTTTTTATAGTAAATTCATATTTATAAAAGGTACTCTAAAAAATGATTTTAAAATTCGCATTGGACTAGCCGATTCAACTGGTAAAAACTAGAAATTAGACCATTTTTCAGTTCTTAAACTATTCCAATTTTTAAAACCATGCTCTCAACTCAAGCTTATCTTTTCCTATTCTTAAATAAGTGCACTAAATGGACCAAAATAGATAGAATGGACTAAACTGGATTGAACCGGACCTACATGGACCGAACTAGACCTAATGGATTGAAGTAGACTAAATGGACCAAATTAGACCGAATTAACTGAATTGGACTGAACAGACTGAATGCACCAAAGTGGACCAATTTGCTACAAACTTGTTTGAAGGAATCTCCTCCAACCCACTACGTGGCTATTTATAAGATTTTTCATGTTTATTATTTAAACAAGTCATATGACTCATTAAAAAAGTTATGTGATTAATACTACACATAAATAATCTCCTTAATCGCCATCTAATGAGTTGGAGTACCAATAGCTCCAAATTTGGATCTAAACTTTTTTCAATCATAATACCATATAGGTTGGTCCCTGGTCCAACACTATTTTGGTTTTCCTATAGGGACGATCATAATCAGCTATCCATGTGAACTAATCATTTCTCAAAAGAAAA
The DNA here is from genome assembly GCA_023621385.1 of Quercus gilva. Lineage (NCBI taxonomy): Eukaryota > Viridiplantae > Streptophyta > Magnoliopsida > Fagales > Fagaceae > Quercus > Quercus gilva. The sequence continues at coordinate 15,247,219 of CM042478.1, forward strand.
AAAAAAAATTCAAGCTCTAATAAAATACAAATAATATTTCTAATATAAAAATGTACTTTACATTAATGTAATCTACAATACTGATATTAATAAATACCGATAAGTAGAGAACACCCTCATAGTTGTTTGATCAAACTTAATGAATGCCCTTGAGTTTAATCTCAGACAAAAGTTTCTAATAATGGTCTAAATTTTGTTCTTTTTATTTTGGAATGAGTAATGTAACAAACACAAATTATTTTACAACATTTTTACAAACTGCTGATGTGACTTTAGCATTTTTCAAATAATAATTGGTAAGCAAAAATGTGATCTTAGTGGTGGACCCATATTAGAACTAGTAAGAATTTGTGGCATCAATAGTTTGTAAAAATGTTGTTGTAAGGATAAGGGCCCAAAATCAAATATTGGGCCTTGAACTTTATCCGAGGACGTTGACAAGTCCGAGAAGGGATAAATAGTTATGAGGGAGTCCAATTTAGAGTCTCATAAATAAGGAATGAGTGGGAGGTGGTCCGAGGAGGAACTCCTCCTCAGATATGAAAATACAGCTCGAAATATGTATTCCAGCAATCAAGGTGACCCTCCAAGAAGCTCTAGTGATAAGGACGTGCCTCATGAACATACGAGAAGGAAGGGAGTCCGAAAATATCTAAGGAAAAGTTGCTATCATTGCATTAAATGCACTGCAGCTACTTTTCTGGCCGCATTTATGTGGAGAAGACCCCTGAACAATGCTGCCTTAGCTACCACAACTCACAGAAAACCAAAGAGGATGTCTGATGGGACGAGCAATCAAGTAAGGGCTCCAATAATCAACAAGTATAGGATCAGGATGGTCTAAGGGGAACTATATAATGTAAGAGACCTACCATGAGGAAGGGAAGGGAAAAATAGAGAAAGAATACTGTAGCAATCAAAATTGTACTTGTACCCAACTGTTATTGATTTATATGACAAAATACCTCCTCGGACAGTGAATTCATTCAGCTCTATTTTCCGTGTTCTTACTTGATCATCTTTTAAATCCATACTAGCCGTTGTCAAATTCATTAGGGCCTAGTTCTCCAACCCACTTTCTACAAATTTATTGTACTAGGCTCACAATGGACCAAGATCCCATACATATTGGGCTTGGGATGCCAATCGTGTCCTTACAATTGGCGCCATCTGTGGGAAGAACTGGTGCAATAGTGACTGAGTGCAACGTTCAACCATGGTGGGTTCAGGTCCATACCAAGTAGAGTCTTTAGGATCCCAGCATGGCAACCCTTTCGTCAATCTTGAGCAGAGAGGTGATTGTGAAGGAAGTGTGCATACCACCCATACTGATAGGAGTCAACCTCGGGGTGGAAGCCATATCTCCCATGCAAAGAGTAACAAGGGCATGCAACTAGAGATTAACCAATTGAAGAGGGAGTTGCTCCATGCACGGTGAAGGCAAACCCCCCTTTAACTCAGATGTTTCTTCTGATGACGAAAAGGATGTCAGTTACAGGCAAAGGTCTTGAATCCCGCCTAGCGAATCTTTCTCCTACGAAGAGGAACACCATTGTGAATGGAGGGTCAGAAGCTCGCTTCGTAAAGGTGTGGGAAACAATGCTATGAGCAGGGCCCTAAACTAAATCTCCAAGTCACCCTTCATGCCAAAATCGAGGGGGAAAAACTTCCTCGACGATTCACTCAGCCCGCTTTCACCATGTACAATGGTAGAACAAACCTTGTGGAACATGTGAGCCACTCCAATTAGAGAATGGCTGTCCATTCCAAGGACGAAACCTTGATGTGCATGGTTTTCCCATCCAGTCTGGGACTTATTGCGATGAGATGGTTCAACAACCTAAGGACAAATTCCATAAGTTCCTTTAAAGAGCTCATCCAGGCATTTGGTTCCCGATTCGTCACCTGTAGCAGGGTTCCTCGGCCCTTGGCTTCCCTTTTATCCTTAAGCATGCGAGAGGGAGAAACCCTGAAAACGTACTGGGATAGATACTGGGAGGTGTTCAACGAGATAGACGGTGACTTTGACAATGTGGCCATTAGTACTTTTAAGATCAGCCTCCCGGCTGAGCACGGTTTGAGGAAATCTCTGACTGGCAAACTCGTTACTAATGTGCACCAACTTATGGACCGGATTGATAAGTATAAAAGGGTTAAGGAAGATCAGCAGTGGGGGAAAGGAAAGGAGAAGGTCATCCTTTAGGAGAAAAGGGATTTCAGGTCTAAACGGTACAATAACAACCGACCACGAAGAGATTTTGTTGGGCAATCAAGATCTACCAATCCTTAGGCAGTCAATGTTGTGTTTCGAGAGCCGGTGCATCAAGTTCTGGAAAAGATTAGGAATAAGCTATTCTTTAAATGAACTAATAAGATAGTAGGAAACCCCGCAAAGCGCAATCAAAACCTTTATTGCTAATACCACCAAGACCATGGACACACCACGGAAGATTGTAGAAGTCTGTGGGACCATCTGGACCAGCTCGTTTGTGAAGGAAAGTTAAAGCAACTCTTGCATCACTCTAGTGGCCAGGGGGGCCAGACAAACTTAGAATCCCAGAGAGATGATTCTTCAAGACCCCCCTTGGAAACAATAAATGTCATCTTCGTTGCTCTAGGGAGGACCTGTTCCTGCCCTTCTAGAGTGATGTCTGTGGTTCGACTATCCACTGAGGACGCTAATCCAGAGCCAAAGAAGGCTAGAATAGAAATCCAACCTCATGATGATGCTTTGGTGGTCACACTCAGGATCGAGGGGTATGATATAAAGAAAGTATTGGTGAACCAGGGTAGTGGTGTTGAGATTATGTACCCCAATTTGTACAAAGAGCTAAATTTGAGACCTGAGGACCTAACAGCCTACAATTTGCCCTTGGTAAGTTTTGATGGGAAGGTCGTTATTTCGAAGGGCCAGATTAGACTACCCATACAGACTGGTTTAGAAGTAGTGAATGTGGATTTCATCGTGGTGGACGCTTATTCACCCTACACTGCCATTGTGGCCAGGCCTTAGCTTCATACCTTAGAAGCTGTCTTTTCTACTCTACACCAGAAGGTGAAATACTTGTCTGAGGGCCAGGTTAAGAAAATCCTGCAAAGTCAATCCACGATCAGGCAATGCCTGATGGCTACTATCTTACATCAACCCGAAGCTGAGTCCTTAGCCTCTGCTGAAAGGGGCTTATAGCAATTAAGAGCTCCGGTGTTACCTGTCAACAGATTAGCCACAGAGACAAAATGTGAGGATTTGGAAACAGTCGTTGTTGGTGATGATCTGGAGAAGTTCTTTGAGATCGGGGCTCAACTACCTCCTCTAGAGAAGGAAGAGCTAATAGAGTTTCTTAGAAAAAATGTTGACGTGTTCTGGTGGAATGCTTATGAGGCCCCAGAGGCAGATCCAAACTTCATCTGTCATCACTTAAACATTAATCCCTCCGTCACCCCCAAAAAGCAACCACCTCGGCGCTCATCTAAGGATCATTCCAATGCTATCAAAGACGAGGTGATGAAACTAAAGCAAGTAGGGGCTATCAAAGAGGTATTCTACCCTAAATGGCTGTTCAACACCGTGGTGGTGAAAAAGAAGAACGGAAAGTAGCGTGTGTGTGTGGATTTCACAGACCTGAATAAGGCGTGTCCAAAAGATCCCTTCCTTATGCCTTGGATAGATTAGCTAGTGGATGCAACTGTGGGCCATCCTCGGATGAGTTTCTTGGATGCCATTCAAGGATATCTCCATATACCACTAGCTCTGGATGATCAAGAAAAAAGGGCCTTCGTTACTCCCACTGGAAATTACCACTACAAAGTGATGCCCTTTGGTTTGAAAAATACAGGGTCTACTTACCAAAGGATGATGGTCAGAATGTTCGAGCCGCAGTTAGGCAAAAGTATCGAGGTCTATATAAACAACATGGTATTGAAGAGTAAGGTGGTGTCCGAGCATGTAAGAGATCTCGGGAACATTTTTGAAATCTTGAGGAAGCACAAGTTATGCCTTAACGCTTCCAAGTGCTCTTTTGGCGTGGGATCAGGCAAATTTCTAGGCTACATGATAACTCACCGAGGAATTGAGGTTAACCCTGACCAGATTAAAGCAATTAACAGTTTACAACCATCTCTGAATCCCAAGGAAGTCTAGAGACTGACCAGAATGACTACTGCTTTGAATCGATTTATATCTCGGTCAGCGGACAGGTGTAGACCCTTCTTCCTGCTGATGAATAAGTGGAAGGGGTTTGAATGGACCGAAGAGTGTGCCTTAGCGTTCTAGCAGCTTAAAGATTATCTCTCTCGGCTACCCATCATGTCCAGTCCTGAGATGGATAAGGTCTTACTTGCCTATATTGTTGTGGCCCCTCATGCTATGAGCTTGGTCTTGATACGAGTTAACAATGGCATATAACAGCCCGTTTACTATGTGAACAAGTCACTACATGAGGTCGAGGTTCGTTACCTGCCATTAGAAAAAGCTATTTTGGCAGTGGTACACGCCACACGTAAACTCCCCCATTACTTCCAAGCACACACAGTTATTGTACTTACTCAGCTTCCGCTCAGAGCTCTGCTCCAAAGCACTGATTACAAGGGGAAGATTGCTAAATGGGCCACAATCCTAGAAGCTTTTGACATCAAATACATGCCTCGCACCTCTGTCAAGGATTAAGTCCTAGCGGACCTAGTAGCTGAATTTGTTGAATCCCTGTTAGAAGTAGAAGTAAAGAATCAAAACATGGATAGAAAATCGGTTGGCATGATCTCCCAACAAGGTCCTCTATCCTAGAAGGTGTACATTAATGGTACAGTAAATCAGAAGGGGTCCGGAGTGGGGCTAGTTCTAGTCTTACCCAAGAAAATCACCATTGAAAAATCATTAAGATTGGGATTCTCGGCCACAAATAATGAAGCCGAATATGAGGCTCTGATGATGGGAATGACCATGGTTTAAAAAATAGGCAGAAAGGCTGTAAAGATATTCTTAAATTCAAGATTGGTCCTTGGCCAGGTAAAAAGGGAGTTTGAAGCCAAAGATGAGAGAATGCAAGGGTTCTTAAGTCAGGTTAAACGTTTGCAGTCAAGCTTTGAATCTTTCAACCTATTGCATGTTCCTAGGAGTGGAAACACACATGCTGATTCCCTAGCCACACTTTTAACCTCCTCGGCACAAAGCTTACCCCAAGTCATCCTCGTGGAAAACTTATGCAAGCCCATAGAGGTGAACAGAGAGGTGATTTATGTTCACCATGTTAGAGTAGGGCCTAGCTGGATGGACCCCATGGTACTATTCTTGAAGGAGGATATCCTACCCAAGGAGAGGTCAGAAGCTGACAAAATATAAAGAAAGGCTCTTCGGTTCTGGTTGTCTGAGGATCAGAAATTGTATAAACGCTCCTTTTCTGGGCCATACCTACTATGCATACACCCCGAAGCAACAGAATTACTCCTAGAAGAGTTATATGAGGGGATTTGTGGAAGCCACACTAGAGGAAGATCCTTGTCGCACAGAGCTATCACTTAAGGCTATTGGTGGCCCAACATGCAAAGAGAAGCGTAAGAATATGTAAAAAAATTACAATCAGTGTCAAAGATTCGCACTAAACATACACCAACCAGGAGGAGTCTTCAACCCCCTCTCAAGCCCATGGCCATTTGCTCAATAGGGCTTGGACATTATAGGCCTTTTCCCCAAGGCAGCAAGAAATAAGAGATACCTGCTGGTCAGCACGGTCTACTTCACTAAGTGGGTTAAAGCTGAGCCTTTAGCAAATATTAGAGATATGTTGGCCAATAAGTTTGTTTGGAAAAACATTATTACATAGTTCGGGGTCCCTCGTACCCTAATCTCGAACAATGGTCTTTAGTTTGATAGTAAATCTTTCAAGAGATACTATTATGACTTAGGAATCACGAATAGATATTCTACCCCAACTTACTCCCAAGGAAATGGACAAGCCGAAACTGTCAACAAGGTCATAATTAAAGGACTCAAGAAAAGGTTAGATGATGCAAAGGAAAAGTGGGTGGATGAACTACCACATGTCCTATAGACGTACTGAACCACACCTTGTAGGTCAACAGGGGAGACCTCCTTCTCAATGACTTGTGAGGCCGAAGCTGTTATCCCTCTAGAGGCTGACTTCCCGACGCTAAGAACAAGTTCTTTTGATCCAAGCAATAACAGTGGGCTGCTAGAGAAAAGCTTAGACTTGATCGAGGAAAGAAGAGAAAATGCAATGGTCCTATTGGCATATTACCAACACAAGCTCAAGTAAGGTTATGATGCCAATGTGAAGCTAAAACTGTTAGCACCTAGTGATTTGGTGTTGAGAAAAGTTCTAGGTACCACAAAGAACCCGGCTTGTGGAAAGTTAGGGCCCAAATGGGAAGAACCATATCGCATCACCTCAATGGCTAGCATAGGAGTGTATTTTCTGGAAGATTTAAATGAGCATGTAATACCACGCCATTGGAATGTAAACAACTTGAAAATGAATTATTATTATTAATAAAAGTTTCTTTTATCAATATGTTCATTTGTTATACAAAGGCATTTTACTTTCTATTATCCTTTCTTTACACGAGTGTTAAACAGAACTTTAGTCATGCCTAGACATGGCAAAACGGGCAGGTCGGGTCAGGTTTGGGTCGGGTCAATCGGGTTGCAGGTCAAACGGGTCACGGGTCAAAAACTGGTCATTTTAAGCGGGTTAAAATCGAGTTCGGGTTAATCGAGTTGCGGGTCGGGTTGACCCGTATTTTTCACATGATTTTTTTTTTATAAAAAAAACATGTATTTGCCATTTGGAAAGTTATACAACAAATTACTTGATGTGAAATGCATTATTTTGAATTCACCACTTCTATCAAGAATGAACTCAGTTAAACTTATTAATACTTATTCAATAATTTTAAAATTATACAAAGTTTAACATTGCTATCTAAAACAAAATAACACAAAGATAAATAAAACAAATACACAAGTTTTATTTCTACACAGTATCAACATTCCAAAATATAAAACGAAATTACAAATGACTCGTTGGATAACTCATTTGATAAAGAATAAAAACATATAAGAAATTTACAATCTTGAAAATTAATTTTATAATCTATTATCAATTGTAGTTGACACTCTATTTCAATTTGAGATATACTTTAAAATTTGATTGCTTACTTATTTATACATGGTATCTTTTATGAATATCATATTATTATTAAGTAACACACACTCTAGAAAATATCATAATTTATTTTGAAAAACCGTTTATTTTGGACATAAATTATTAAAAAATAGGTCTAAGTATTCATAATTTATGCTAAGTTGATACTTTAGCTTCACTATTGTCACACTTGTGAATGTTTCTCACACATGTTTACAATTTTAAATCTATGTTTTTAACTCTACTGTAACCAGATTATCTTGGCATGTACTTTGCTATTTGATATCTAAAAATATTTACTCATTACAGATTGTTCAATCATTTGTCTTTCAATTAATTTGCATGCAGTTATGTAAATGTATCAATTGTTTCCTTAAAGTTCACAATAAACAATTAAACTAATATTGTCTTAGTTTTACTATTTTTTTTACCAAAAAAAAAAAAAAGTTTTAAAAAAATGGTTCGGGTTCGGGTCATGTCGCGGGTCGGGTCGAGTTGACCCGCAAAAAACACGGGTCAGGTCACGGGTCAACCCGTTTTTGCTTCGGGTAAAAAAAATCGGGTTTGGGTCGGGTATTTTTCGGGTCGGGTCAGGTCGGGTCAGAAAATTCTGACCCGTTTTGCCATGTCTAGTAATGCCTGTGTCCTCAGACTAGATACTTTGAGGAAATTAATATTATGACATCTTTATATAAGTGATTAAACAGAACTTTAATCATGCCTGTGTCCTTGAACCAAATGCTTTGGGGAAATTAACACTATGACATCTTTATATAAGTGATTAAACAAAACCTTAGTCATGCCTGTGTCCTCGGACTAGATGCTTTGGGAAAATTAACACTCTATGACATCTTAATATAAGTGATTAAACAAAGTCTTAGATATGTCTAGTTCCTCAGACCATATACTTTAGTAAAATTAACACCCTAATACACCTATTCAAATCTTTCTAAGTGTTTGACAAAATCCCAAATCATACTTAGTCCTTCAGACCACATGCCTTGAGATGCTTAATATTATGATACTTATTTGTTTCTCACTAAGTGTCAAGACAGATCCAAGATTATAACTAACTCTTCAGATTGGTTGCCCTGAGTGAGTTGAAGTCCTTAATTATTTATCCAAGTGTTGAGCAAAGTGAAGAATATCTCCCCCTTCTATTCTTTACCAAATTTATTACTTATCTTTATTAGAATCAACCTTTATTGTAGAAAGAACAATTCACAGTGCAAATATGGGGTAAATCTCTTCATTGTTGGTACTTAGTCAAATTACTTACACGGGTGGCAAGGTATTGTTATTAGTTTTTACTAAAACTAAAATGGCAATGGTCTAAGTTTATTTGCAATAACAATAAGCTTGAAAGCACATAAAGTAAAGACACATGAGTTAGAAATAAAAGTTCATTCATTAATCAAAAAGAGAGAGTACATTATATTCCATAAAAAAGTGTTCTTAAAAATAAAAATAAAAATAAAAAAATAAAAAAATAAAAAAAAAAACCTAAGTGCTAAGCCTTGGCCTTGGGGGCAAGAGGATCTTCTTTCTAACTCGACTGAAAGTTAGGAGCATCCTTGGCCTTGGGATCAGCTTCTCCAGTCTTGCCCTCTGCTTCCTTTGCCTTAGCTGTAGCTTTCTTGGCCTTGGCATCATCTATAGCTTCTTAGGATGTCTTTTTCCCCTTGCCCTTGTCCTTGGTCCCCTCAGTCCCCCTGGCTTTGATAACCAGCTTGGCTGGATCCCTTCAAAGTTTCAAGAGGAGGAAGAGCAGCGTGGGTAGTCAGGTGCTACTCAGAAGCCTCTGGAGCAAGGGCAGAGGAAGAAGGGACAGCATCTAGAGCTTCACAAATGTCTGGGTGGTAGTATATGCTCCCAGGCTGCCTCCAAGCCGAGTCTGCAGGGACTCCTGCAACATTCAGGGCCTTATCCCACGTTGCATTGCAGTAATCCCTGTAAACCTTGGCAAGCTCCTCAGCAAGCTTCCATTTTGTTTCCTCCACGCCAAGTACATATGACGCGTTCTTCTCAGTCTCGGCTACCTCTTTGGCCAGCTGAGTTATCTCTTTGACCTTCTACAGTTCAGCCTTCAGATCTCTGACCATCTACCTTTTGGTGGCTAGGTCTATCTTGGTCAAGTGCAGTTTTTGACGCTGATCTTCGACTTGCCTCTTTGCGGTCTTTAAACCCGCCAAGGCACTCAGGCGAGCCTTGTCTGCTTCTTTTATTTTCTCAGACACCTTCGCAAATTCTTATTTGAGGGCCGCAAAGACCTCTCAACATCGGCACGAGAGAGGGCCTCAGCGTTGGCCTCATTATGGGCATCGCGGACCCATTCCTCGGCCATATAAACTTGTTGAGTAATCTGCACAAAAACAAAGGAAGAGTCACGTGGATAAAAATAAAAATAAGGAAAGAACGAGAGTATAGCTTAACAATAAAATTCAAGGATATGATGGATTGCTTACCGTAGCAAGGTCCCTCTTTAGGGATAGAAAGAGGTCATTCTGCTTGAAACGCACGTAAGCCTTCATATCTCTGGGGAAGAAAAGATACTACTCTAAGGCTTCAGCTATGTGACCTGTCTGCCCCCTCTAAAAGTCCCTAACTAAGGCATTCCAAGGGATGGCAGCCTCATCCACCTCAAGCCGAGGAGACCAAGTGCATTGTGGAAGACACACATCAGTCCTGTTCTGCTCCTCTCAGCTATCCATGGAGGTGGACTTCTTATCCTAAGGCTCTTTGGCTCCCTTCTGTTGCTTGGTACCCTTTTTCGAGCCCACCTCCCCCTCTTCAAGTTCCTACAGTGGCCTTTTCTTCCTCAGGTCTGGAATGGCCTTCTGTCCGAGATCGGTGGGAAGTGGCAGAGAAGGAGGAAGTGTGGACGAAACTTGGGACTTGGTGGCTTCTTTTGATGATGACACCTTGCTCCTCGCAGCCATAATTTCCTTTAGGCTCTTGTTCCCCTTGTTCAATGCCATTTCTTCCTCTTCTTCTTCTGAGGTATCATTTGGATAAGTAATCAATAGAGTTGGGGGATAAACTCCTGAGTGCCTATCAACCTCCTCCTCGGTGTCCGAGATATGAATTACTTGAGCCCCTTAAGTCTCTTCTTCTGCAAAGTGAAACTTGTCTATTTCCTCCTCAAGGGATAAGCGTGAAGAGGCAATCTCCTCCTCGGGCACTGCTGCTGCTTCAAGGGGAACTTGTTGGGGGGGGGGGGGGGCAGCACGACTGGTGGAAGATCGTCTCGAGCTAGGAAGTTTGGTTTTGATACGCCAATCCGGGCCAGCCATTTATCACCCGCTCTTATGGCGTGGCCTACTTCTTGGTGTATTTCCAAGATAGGCTGAAAGTCCAAAGTTAAATGGACTGCTCTCAACTTCCTGTCTTCACTTATGAAGATCTCGGACCTCAGTAAATAATTGAGAGCTTCGACATTGGTCAGACTGAGCCGGGGTGCTACATAATTTTTGTTTGCAAAAGTAGCCGATGATCAAAACATGGTTAGAAAATTAAAATTTATCATCAAAAGAAAGCAAAATGAAAGAGCAATAATGACATGGTTCGGGTTAAAGAATCTAAATTTCTTGTTAAAGAATCTAAATTTCTTGCTAAAAAACCTAACTCTAAGGTATCCCACCTAGCTCTCCCTATCTAACTGGACATTGAAGGCCATCATGCCACACCTCCGAAGCAATCAAGAAGTCGTCTTTCATCCCCTTGTTAGATTTGGGGAGACACGAGATAAGCCTAACAACATCAGATCGGAATTTAAGGTAAAATCCCACACCTTTAAGGTTGTGGCACTCGTACATGTGGACCACATCGTGCTAGGTAAGCCCCAAGCCCAGATACTTATTGAGAGCATCAACACTACCTAAGACCCTAAATAAATTGGGTGCGCATTGGTGTGGGCAAATCCTATGGTTGAGGAGGTAGTTCCGTGTTATCCTACCCATAGGGAAGGTCATCCCCCTTCTATGAAGGCTATCATAGGGATGATGACTTCCCCCTCCCCTCTGTGTGTCACTATTTGTTCTAAGGAACAGTATCCCAAGGCTACTCCCTGCGATATGTGGTATTTATCCTTAAAGGCCTTTATTTTGGCAGAAGAGTCTACTAGGTGCATAAATCTACCCATCTGGATGGGTTAAAGGGAAACAACTAAAATTGGTAAATAAAGAAGTAAGAATTGGAAGGTCGAGAAGATGGGCCGAGGAGAAAATAGAAGTTTGAAGAAATAGAGACTTACGAGAACTAAGATGTGTGCTAGTCCTTGAAACCTTTTGAAAGATTGTCAAGGATTTCTCAGAGGAAAAGTGTAGGGATAAGAGCCCAAAATCATATATTGGGCCTTGGGTTTTGTCCGAGGACATTGATAGGTTTGAGAAGGGGCAAATAATTATTAGGGAGTCTAGTTTAGAGTCTTATAAATAAGAAATGAGTGGGAGGCAGTCCGAGGAGGAACTCCTCCTCGGATATGATAAATATAGCTCGAAATATGTATTCCAGCAATCAAGGTGACCTTCCAAGAAGCTCCAGTAATAGGGACGTGCCTCATGAACATACGAGAAGGAAGGGAGTCTGAAAATATCTAAGGAAAAGCTACTATCACCGCATTAAATGCACTGCAGCTACTTTTCTGGCCATATTTATGTGGAGAAGACCCCTGAATAGTGCTGTCTTGGCTACCACAACTCACAGAAAACCAAAGAGGGTGTTTGATGGAACGGACATTCAAGTAAGGGCTCAAATGATCAACAAGTGTAGGATCAGGATGGTTTAAGGGGAACTATATAATGTAAGAGACCCAACATGAGGAATGGAGAGGGAAAAATAGAGAAAGAATACTATAGCAATCAAAATATTTCTTGTGCCCAACTGTTATTGATCTATATGACAAAATACCTTCTCGAACAGTTAATTCATTTAGCTCTATTTTCCTTGTTCTTCCTTGATCATCTTTTAAATTCATACTAGCCATTATCAAATTCATCAGGGCCTAATTCTTCAACTCACTCTCTACAAATTTATTATATTGGGCTCACTGTGGGCCAAGATCCCATACATATTGGGCTTGGGCTGCCAACCATGTCCTTATAGTTGTAAAATAGTTTATGACAATAGTATTACTCTTATATATATAGCCAAAGCTCAGAAATAATCCAATTAGATTTTAATTGGATTCTTAATTTTACGCCACATGTTCCATTTAATTTTTAATTTTGTGTCAAGTGAATTATTGAGTGTAAAAATCAAAGAGTTCAAATCCAATTAAATTCTAAATTGGATTTCAATTGGAGTCCAATCACATCATGACTAATTTTAAAAAATCATTCTTACAATGTATACATCATATGATTCAATTTATTAGATTTTAATGGAAAATACTTTTTTTTTTTTTTTGATCTATGAGATTAATTCAAAAAGTCTTGAGTCAGAGTCTAAAGGTCAATTTTATAATAATTCCTGTTTTTTATTAGGTCATAGGGATAAACAATGTTAGTGGGACTGGTAATAGTAAACAGGTTGTTGAGAAAGGACCAAAAAAAAAGCACCATCAGCACACAATTTACAACCCAAATTTGCAAAAATCTAGCAACTTGTTGTTCATAAGAAAACCAAACCCATCATTCTTATCTTAATAAGGATTTCTTCCCCATATATAGCTTTTGATACATGGACCATCACGATTCAATAGCTTTTGATTTGTTCGTAGGAAGTTTGTTTAGGGACTGAATTGAAGAATGAGAGTCCATAATCAGTTGAGTTGGATGATGACTTTAGTTTAGGCAAAGGAATCTTCTTCTTTTATCTTTACCAACATCCTTTTGATCTTATTTTATCTTGTGTTTTTATGTTTTTGGAGGAAAGAGACATAAAAATTAAGTAAAATTATATATTTAACCATGTTTTTAACAAAGATTAGTTATAAAACTCTAACTGAGCTAAAATGTCAAATTTCAAATCACAGGTAGGTAACTTAAATTTCAGTCAAACTCCAAGTGGATAAGTTATAATTTGCGCTTAAATTATTTTGCAATTTTATAACTTTCAAAAGGATTTCAAAAGAATTTACGAAGTGTTGCCTAATTAACTCCATTAAATATGTATGGAAAGATTTAAAAAAAAAAAAATATATATATATATATATATATATAGAGCTGGCTTTTTCACTAAAATTTGGTTTAAAAGAAATAAAAAGAAAAAGGGAAAAAACGGGATAATGCTTGCCGTTAAGGCTTAAGCCAAATCTTAAGGGTGTTTTGGTAATATAATCCCTAACTATAAATTAACGAGAATAACCTTTTCCCTCGCATTTTGAGCTCTCGCATTTTCTCTCAGAGAAAATTTTCACTTCAAGAAAGGACTAAATTGCGTTCTATCTTTTTCTTCTCCGATCAATCTCTTTATTTATGCTTGTGCTAGCCATTTGGCGCCGATTGCTCATTCGGGTTTCTTTGATTTCATCCTCATTTTTTTCTTTCCAAGAAAAACAATGAAAGAGGTACTCATTGATTTCTCTCTCCGTAAATATTCAATCTTTGTGTTCTATTTGATTCTTTATAAAATTTTCTTTCAATGTTTGAGTTTTTGAATACTATCTTGGACTACATACATACGCTAGATAGTCCCTGAGATAAGTATTTTCTAAATTCCAAATATTGCTCTTGCGTAATTGTGCATTCTCTGTTCTCCTAATGTCAATCTTTGTATTCTATATCATTTTATATATAATTTTCTTTTAATGTTTGAGTTTTTGTTTACTATCTTGGACTAGTAGATAATCTAGATTGTCCATCCCTGTCTCTCAGATATTTTGTAAAGGATTCAAAATATTGTTCTTGCTTAGTTGTGCATTATTATTTTCTTTCCCCGTTGGTTTATTATTTTTATATGTAGTAGTATAGGCTTCTTTGTTTTTTTGTTCTTTTAGTATTGTTCTTCATTTGATTTGGGGTTTCTTTCATTCCCAGTTGGGATTTTGATAGGATTTCTATTGCGGGTTTTCCATGGAATGACGAGTGGAAGGTTGAGTGAGGCTGATTTGAGAGGATACTTCGGCAAATATGGGGAAGTGGTGCATGCTTTGGTTCTCACAGACAAAGATCGAAGAGGGTTTGGCTGTGTTGCTTTCAAAGACCTAGAAACTATTAATTTAGTCATTCGAGAAGAATCTTCGGTACGTACTTGTTTGAGAAGACACTTCGGCGATATGAGCTTTGTTTCTTTGTTCTTGTATAATATTCTATCTTGTTATTGTGGTTCTTCCTGCATTAATTTTATCATGCTTTTATCCAGATTTTGATTTCTTCATTCTTTTGTTATCAGTGTGTTTCTTTTTTGTTTTTCGTTTCATTATGTGTATAAGGTACGCCAATCTGATTTTACAGGTAGATGTGAAACCAGCCCTGTGCATTAGTGAGAGTAACCAAGAACAGAATAAGCACTCAGAACAACTGCACAATAATGGAACTAGTATTAATAAGAAGATTTTTGTAGGTCGGTCTTCCAAGTGATCTGACAGAGCCGGAATTCAAGGACTACTTTGAGAGTTTTGGCACGGTTACGGATGCTTTGTGTATGAAAAGAAAAACCACAAACCGAGGGGCTTTGGATTTGTTAGTTTTGATTCAGAAGAAGCTGTGGATAATGTGCTGCAGAAAGGGTTTCACAAACTGAAAAATCGGCTGTGGAGGTTAAAAGGGCAAAATCTGAGGAGGACAGGAATCAGGAACTGCACAATAATGGAACTAGTATTCATAAGATTTTTGTAAAGGGTATTCCAAATGATCTGACAGAGCCGGAATTCAAGAAATACTTTGATAGCACGGTTACTGAGGCTTTCTTTATGTATAACGAACAAACCAACAAACGGAGGGGCTTTGGATTTGTTAGTTTCGATTCAGAGGAAGCTGTGGAAAGGGCATTGCAGAATAGGAGTCACAAACTGGAAAGTTGGACTTTGGAGGTTGAGAGGGCTGAACCTTACGAGTATGGGAAACGATTATGTAAATGACAAATGAAAAGAGAGTGACAATCAAAGTAGTCTAATACTTGACATGATCCATTGGTACAATTGGCACCTCCTGGCGGGTGTACTTTACGGTGACATCCAAACTTCGATTTACCATTGCCAAAGTTAATGTAATGTGATACATAGCATTTGAGACTTGTGATGATTGTAAATAGAAGTTTGTAATATTTCTACTTATTCAGTTTCTTCAATTCATTACTTCAACATTCAGTTTTGCTAGAAATTTTTTAGTCCTGCTAACCATCATTCACTTTCTTCAAATCATTAATTTATCTTGCAATTTTATTAATTTAACATTCAACTAGGTTCTAATCCTGCCCACATAAAAAATTAATTGGTATTTTGGCTTAATGGAAAAAGTGATCATCAAAGATACGTAGTTTACTATATATAGAAAAAGAATATGTTAATTGAGTATTTCATGAACAAACTTGAACTTGTTCAATGAGAAAATGAATTAAGTTTGAACATATAATCTATATTATTGATATACTTGAGCTCAATCTGTATTGAAAATTTTAATAGTCGGATTGGAGTAATCACATTGTGTGGTTTATCCTAGCAAAATTGTAAGCAAGTCTTAGTATGTTACCAAATATTGCTTTGCCCCTAAAAGAAACAGGGCTGATTGCTATCAAATTTCCAGCAAATCAGTTCATTAGTTTAAGTCTGTCCTCACTCTGTAAGCCTAGTTTTGGTAAGAAGCCGTTGGGCTATGGGCTTCTAGTTCAAGCCCATCTCCCAAGCTTTATAATTTAAGCTTGAGACCGAGCCCATCACATCAATGACGACCAGATTCTCTATTAGTTTCCATTAAGATTTTGATTCGGGTCGACCAAAAATTTATTATGCTCGAAATTTTTAGAGCATCTGATTAATTCAGGATGACTTTAGTCTCTCTATTTCACACCCATTGTAATTATAAGGAGGAATTCTTCGGAATAGCCCAAAGATGATGAAGCAATTAATATATAAATCTTCATACGCATGAGGCAAAATAATGTTTATAGTAAGTGTAAGGTTGAATTTAATCAACTATTTTGTTAGCTTTATTCCATGCCAAATTTGCTTGTGTTTCAGCATTTAGAAATCTTGTATTTATGTGTGAATCATGAAAGGGTAGTGTGCGAGAGAGTGTGAAGAAATGCTCAAGATTGTGCAAGGATGCAGAGACTTGCGGCTAGGACTCGCGGGTGCCTCGCGACTGGCAAGTCGCCAACTGCAGCACACGTGTGAAGCATGCAGGGGAGCTGAAGAGTCACGCCAGCTGTTGCATTACAGGACAAAAGTCCCAAGCTGGCTAGGCCGTTAGCTCGCGGCTTGAACTCACGACTCAGTTCAGTCACGAGGCCAAGTCGTCAGACCACCCTGTTTAAGAAAAACTGACTCTTCGCATTCCAAACACACACCACTATATATAAACCCTTATACCCACGAAATGTAGAGAGTTTCCAGAGTGAATTTTAAGAGAGAAACCCTAAAGAAAAACAAGATTAATTTATTCACAATCTTCACCTAAGAGACTCTTCAAATTCTTCTACTCTCACCCTCTCCATTGGTACATCCTTGAGAGGTTCTTGACCAAATCTTTTTCTCACCATATCCATATCTGTGAGAAGATTTATTTGGTATTTTGGGAAACAGTTAGGAAGTGACCAATTCATATTGGTTGATGCTATGGGCTATAGCGGAATCCGGTAAGCTAGAAAAGAAAAAGATTCGGCGCAACCTCGTTGGAGCAAGAAGCTTGGAGAGCTTAGGTACATTGGGTAGATTAGGTTTGGAAGGTCTATTGCTGTTCATGTATCCCAACTACATTTTCTAGTGAATTATTGACCGCTTGGAGGGCGGTGAAAAGGTTTTACACTGAGGGTTTCGGTTTCCTCTTCGATAACACATCGTGTATTGTCCTTGTGTTTGCATCTCTCTTCCCTTTATTTTTACCATTTAATTACTGCTGTAATTGTGATTATTTATGGTTTAGATTGTTTATCAATTCTGTTATTAGCTTATATTCATATTTCGCACATTTATTGTTTGATAATAAGCTTGAATTGATAATTTGTAATTTGAGGTCTAAACGTTCAAGGGTGTTTTATACACGTATTAAACATTCAATAAGTAATCATGTTAATTTTGCTTCGTTTGTCTGAATACAATACATGAAAGCTTGTAAATGGTGTACATATTTTAATCAAACAAAATAAATCTAATATATTTTCATAAAAAAATAATGAAGATCAACTGATAAATGCGAGTGTAAGATAAATCTAAACCTACATATAGTCCAGTTCAAAGCATTTTCGGAAAATTATTATATATCTTTTATTGCATTAAAATGTGTGTCATCTCACAAAATTCCATTGGATTAAACTTTTCTTTTATAGAGTTTTGAGGTTAACTCCACCTTCTAAAATATTATCCATTGAAATAAGTAGATTTCATTTTTTTTCACATTATCAATAATTTAAAATAAATATTGAAACGGTGATAGTTAATATTGGAAGTAGAGGATTTGAACTCTAGATATTTTCATTAGAAAAACTAAAGAAGTACCTATTAAGCTACAAAGGTCTTAAAAATAGACAACATTTGTTTAAATATAAATAATGTAGCAAAATTTAATCAATCGTATATTAGGAAGGTTTGTTAGTAGAACGATGGCAAGAAATAATCTTGACCACTAGTATTATAAAAGAAATGTAAAGATTAAAATAATCTTATATGTGTATCCTTAAATCCTAAAAAACAAATTAAATGAATAAGTTGAAAACTACATCCCTAAAGTTTAGGGGTGTTTGTATTTTACCCTATGAAATTCTATTTCATTTACATCAATAGTCCATCCATCCATATTTCTTTGGGATGATTTTACCCCATGAAATAATGGGAAATGTCATATTATTGAATATACTAAACATGCGTGACAAGTTTATATAGCACTTAACAAAAAATATGGATGAAGGGACTATTGATGCAAATGAAATAGAATTTCATTGGATAAAATTCAAATTCTAAAATTTCAGGGTGTAAAATCCAAATACTCCTAAACTTTGGGGTGTAGTTTAGGAGTTTAGTTTTCAACTTATTCATTTTTTTATTATTATTTTTTTTTAGGATTAAGGATACATATTATAAGATTAGTTTAATTTTTATATTTCATTTATAATTCATAAATGATGTCATGTCATTTTAAACCCCTGCTAATATCATCCCGATTTTAGGTAAAATAATGGGAAATGTCAAGTTGGCTACGATGTCTTCTTTTCAATAAAAAAAAAAAAAAAAGGAATATTGATATCTTTAAATTATTTGTTAATAGGTTATTTAAAAAAAAAAATTTAATACTATAATATTAAAAATGGTCAAAAAAGAGATAATTACTTGTGGGGCCAAGGAATTAGGCAACCCCAGCCCACTTCGTACCGAGCCCAAGGCCCATGCCGAGGAGGAAGAAACTTCCGAGGACAACGTGAAAAAGGTATTGCATGGTCCTTGGACTCAAACCTGTGAGGAAACTAGGTACTTTAGAAAAGAAAACTAAGTCCTAGACAGAACCAAGGTATTGCATGGTCCTCGTACTCAAACCTGTGGGAAAACTAGGCACTTCAAAAAAGAAAACTAAGTCCTAGACAAAACCAAGGTATTGCATGGTCTTCGGACTCAAACCTGTGGGGAAACTAGGTACTTCAGAAGAAAACTAGGTCCTAGACAAAATCAAGGTATTGCATGGTTCTCAGACTCAAACTTGTGGGGAAACTAGGTACTTCAGAAAAGAAAACTAAGACCTAGACAGAACCAAGGTATTGCATGGTCCTCGGACTCAAACTTGTGGGGAAACTAGGTACTTTAGAAGACAACTAAGTCTTAGACAGAATCAAGGTATTGCATGGTCCTCGAACTCAAACCTGTGGGGAAACTAGGTACTTCAGAAAAGAAAACTAAGTCCTAGACAGAACCAAGGTATTGCATGGTCCTCGGACTCAAACTTGTGAGGAAACTAGGTACTTTAGAAGACAACTAGGTCTTAGACAGAATCAAGGTATTGCATGGTCCTCGGACTCAAACCTGTGGAGAAACTAGGTACTTCAGAAAAGAAAACTAAGTCCTAGACAGAACCAAGGTATTGAATGGTCCTCGGATTCAATCTTGTGGGGAAACTAGGTACTTCAGAAAAGAAAACTAAGTTCTAGACAGAACCAAGGAATTGCATGGTCCTCGGACTCAAACCTGTGGGGAAACTAGGTACTTCAGAAAAGAAAACTAAGTTCTAGACAAAACCAAGGTATTGCATGGCCCTCAGACTCAAACCTGTGGGGAAATTAGGTACTTCAGAAGAAAACTAGGTCCTAGACAGAACCAAGGTATTGCATGGTCCCCAGACTCAAACCTGTGGGGAAACTAGGTACTTCAGAAGAAAACTAGGTCCTAGACAGAACCAAGGTATTGCATGGTCCTCGGACTCAAACCTATGGGGAAACTAGGTACTTCAGAAGACAACTAAGTCCTAAACAGAACTAAGGTATTGCATGGTCCTCAGACTCAAACCTGTGGGGAAACTAGGTACTTCAGAAAAGAAAACTAAGTCCTAGACAGAACTAAGGTATTGCATGGTCCTCGAACTCAAACCAGTGGGGAAACTAGGTACTTCAGAAGAAAACTAAGTTCTAGCCAGAACCAAGATATTGCATGGTCCTCGGACTCAAACCTGTGGGGAAACTAGGTACTTCAGAAGAAAAATAAGTCCTAGACAGAACCAAGGTATTGCATGATCCTCGAACTCAAACCTGTGGGGAAACTAGGTACTTCGAAAGACAACTAGGTTCTAGACAGAACCAAGGTATTGCATGGTCCTCAGACTCAAATCTGTGGGAAAACTAGGTACTTTAGAAGACAACTAGGTCCTAGACAGAACTAAGGTATTGCATGGTTCTGGGACTCAAACCTGTAGGGAAACTAGGTACTTCAGAAGACAACTAGGTCCAAGACAGAACCAAGGTATTGCATGGTCCTCGGACTCAAACCTGTAGGGAAACTAGGTACTTTAGAAAAGATAACTAGGTCCTAGACAGAACCAAGGTATTTCATGGCCCTCGAACTTAAACCTGTGGGGAAACTAGGCACTTCATAAAAGAAAACTAAGTCCTAGACAGAACCAAGGTATTGCATGGTCCTCGGACTTAAACCTATGGGCAAACTAGGTACTTTAGAAAATAACTAGTTCCTAGACAGAACCAAGGTATTGCATGGTCCTTAGACTCAAACCTGTGAGGAAACTAGGTACTTTAGAAAAGAAAACTAAGTCTTAGACAAAACCAAGGTATTGCATGGTCCTCGGACTCAAACCTGTGGGGAAACTAGGTACTTCAGAATGAAACTAAGTCCTAGACAGAATCAAGGTAATGCATGGTCCTCGTACTCAAACCTGTGGGGAAACTAGGCACTTCAGAAAAGAAAAGTAAGTCCTAGACAGAACCAAGGTATTGCATGGTCTTCGGACTCAAACCTGTGGGGGAACTAGGTACTTTAGAAGAAAACTAGGTCCTAGAAAGAACCAAGGTATTGCATAAACTTGTGGGGAAACTAGGTACTTCAGAAAAGAAAACTAAGTCCTAGATAGAATCAAGGTATTGCATGGTCCTCGAACTCAAACCTGTTGCGAAACTAGGTACTTCAGATGACAACTAGGTCCTAGACAAAACCAAGGTATTGCATGGTCCTCAGACTCAAACCTGTGAGGAAACTAGGTACTTCAAAAAAGAAAACTAAGTCCTAGACAGAACCAAGGTATTGAATGGTCCTCGGACTTAAACCTGTGGGGAAACTAGGTACTTCAGAAAAGAAAACTAAGTCCTAGACAGAACCAAGGTATTGAATGGTCCTCGATCTCAAACCTGTGGGGAAACTAGATACTTCAGAAAAGAAAACTATGTTCTAGACAAAACCAAGGTATTGCATAGTTCTCAGACTCAAACCTGTGGGGAAACTAGGTACTTCAAAAAAGAAAAGTAAGTTTTAGACAGAACCAAGGTATTGCATGGTCCTCAGACTCAAACCTGTGGGGAAACTAGGTACTTCAGAAGAAAACTAAGTCCTAGGTAGAACCAAGGTATTACATGGTCCCCGGATTCAAACCTGTGGGGAAATTAGGTACTTCAGAAGAAAACTAGGTCTTAGACAGAACCAAGATATTGCATGGTCCTCGGACTCAAACTTGTGGGAAAACTAGGTACTTTAGAAGAAAACTAGGTCCTAGACAAAACCATGGTATTGCATAGTCTTCAGACTCAAACCTGTGGGAAAACTAGGTACTTCAGAAGAAAACTAAGTCCTAGACAGAACCAAGGTATTGCATGGTCCTCGGACTCATACCTGTGGGGAAACTAGGTACTTCATAATAAAATTAGATCCTAGACAAAACCAAGGTATTGCATGGTCTTCAGACTCAAACCTGCGGGAAAACTAGGTACTTCAGAAGAAAACTAAGTTCTAGACAGAACCAAGGTATTGCATGGTCCTCAGACTCAAACCTATGGGAAAATGATCTTCGGATTAGACACTTGGGGGAAAACGACGCCGCGGCGTCACTATGAATGCCGAACGGAGCCTTGGTACACGGTGTCCCCCCCTGGATCGCTTGTTTAAATCCAACATGCTTGGCTAGTCGCACAGTCCCCGAGGCAGAGCACCCGATTATTTTTCTAGTTATTCCTATATTGTTAACTTAGTCAGAAATAGCTACCAAGGGCTATCGTTGGCTTTGTCAAAATTAGGGTGACAATTCTTTGTTACTACTAACGGCATCAATTCTAAGTCCCATTGAAAAAAATATATATATAACACACACATTCAATAATTATTGCAGAGAAAATAAAAGATTCGTAAAGTAAGAAGAACAACACTTTTTTATTAAATAAAGGAAAGATACATCATATATCGGGTGGCTCTGGCAAGCCTGTTTTAAAGCTAACTACAATAGAAGAGGCTGTGGCAGGCTTGTTTTAAAGCTAACTACAATAGGAGAGGCTGAGGTATGCTTGTTTTAAGGCTAACTCTAAAAGGAGAAAGCCCATGGGAATGGTAGATTCACAGCCTCGTCCCAGCAGCAATTAAGTTCGTGGGGATGGCATTGGTAATGAGAAAGAAGAAGAGGCGAAAGTGCCCGATGGCCCTATCCTAGGATGTTCCCTTGATTCTCTCCTAGTTTCATGATAACTAGGCATTGGAAAGGGCAACACTCGGGCGTCAACCGTTTAGCGATCTCGCAAACCTCCATCGAGGTCCCACCATCAACGTGGACCCAAACTTTGGCGCGCCGAAAATCTGATGTGACCTACGCTTGCTTCGATTCTTGGCTGAAGGAGGAAGGCCTTCTTTCTTGCTCGATTGAAGAGAAGGAACATCTTTGTCCTTTGCTTCCTGGCCCTTGCCCTTATCCAGGGCCATCTCATTCCCTAAGCCTGGATCACGACCTTGGCAAAGTCTTTGGAAGTGCCTAAAGTATTGAAGGCTTGAAGTTCCTGATGAACGTAGGGATTTGTAAATGGGAAAGAACAATTCCCCTAGAGGGCCTTATGTAGAGGGCGAAATCTAGTAAAAATTAATCCGCACAAAATTCGAGGAGAAAGATACGGTGAAGCAAATCCGCCCAATTTCCAAAGAAATTCCCAATCATTGGATCTGTGCCACTTCACGAGGACATTAATGAGAGCGCGCCTCGTACATCGAAACGTTAGAAGCGTGCTTTAGACAGGTGAAAAGACTCTGGCGCTAATGGAGGACAAGACTTAATAAGCCATGGCAAGGGCCCGAGGACATCAAAATCCTCATCTCTGCCTGAAGAGCCTGACAGCAGGATTTTGAGGGGCTATTGTGGGGCCAAGGAATTAGACAACCCAGGCCCACTTCGTACCGAGCCCAAGGCCCATGCCGAGGAGGAAGAAACTTTCGAGGACGACGTGAAAAAGTCCGGATCACCCAGGAGGACCGCTGAGGACAACTATGTCCTCGGCCGACCCCGACCAAAGAAGGGAGAGTCAACGCCTCATCAAAAGCAGCCTCCTAAAGCACCCTAAGAGAAAGAACAAGTATAATGTGCCAATCATGGGAGGACGATGGAAGAGCAAATCCAAGACAAACTGTCATCTCCACATTAAATGCCCACCGCTGGCGTTCTGGCCGCATTAATGAGGAAATGACCCCTGAACACTGCGGCCTAGATAGTTGCAACTCACAGAAGAATAGAAAAACTACTGATGGGACAAGCACTCGAGTAGTGACCTGCCTGATCGACAAATGTAGGGCTAGGATCAACTGAAAAGAGATATATAATGTAAGAAACTCTTCTGAAAATAGAGGCCTTTGGAAAAAGAAAAAGGAGGAGGACTGGTCCTCCTCCTTGGAAAAGAGCTCACCAAATTGAACCAAGAATAAGCCTTCTTCATAAAACCCGGTTCATTTTAATTTGGTTGTCATGAACGCCATACCAATTGCTATCCATTTGTTAAAACCCGACCCTTTTAACCCGCTTTCTATAAATTTATTGTATCGGGCTAACTAGGCTTGAGTCCACTTCCTCCATTGAAAAGTGCTCAAACTTTGTCTCTACATTACCCTTTTTTTTTTTTTTTGTCTCATAGAAAATTTTTAAAAATATCTCTTCCACCGCATGTTAACCTTTTTTTTATTTATTTAAAGCCCCAATTAAAGGCCACAAATAAACATATTAATTCCGTGTGCTGTGAATGATGAAGACAGCAAAAGCGGAAAGTAAATTAATCCATTTTTCCTGGACCTTGTAGCTGACACGAAAGACACCAGTTGAACTTGAAATCAAGGTTTAATTGGATTCTTCTTTGAAAGAAACTAGAGAAACCCCACCAGCCCCCTCTTGTTGGCTATATTCAAAACTTAGTACAAAACTTTCTCTGTTTATAATCTTATAGACCCTGCAGAATGTGGATATTTTGGTGATTGGGCTCTGATGACTTCACTAAGTTAATGGAAAAATGGGTTTGGTTATTGCCTGCTTTCCTCCTATATCTTTCCGTTTTCTCTGTCCATGAAAGCAAATCTAGTAGGTCTCTTTGATTAAGGCTGCAAGTCTAGTATGTGTATCATCAATAGGGGTAGTCCCAGGCTACCAGCCTTTTCCAACCTCAATGACCTCGTAACCATGCGAACAAAATAAATAATCCTATATGCATTTTTCTTTACTGAGATGATGTATTGGAGTCCAAATTTTTTGTTTTACTTTTTTTTTATTTTATTTTATATTTTATAAATAAAAATTTGTCATATATTTACACAATTAATTAAATATTATTATTATTGATTTATTAATATTATTATTATTAATTAATAATATTATTTAATTAATTAAATGAACATATGACAAGTTTTTATTAATAAAATATAAAATGGAGTAAGAAAAATGAGATAAAAAATTTGAATTGGATGCATTAACCGTAGTAGAGAGAGAGAGAGAGAGAGAGTAATTTTGAACGTGACATGTCACATTTGAGAGAGAGAAACAGAGAGAGGTGTAAAATAGAATAGGTAAAGTCAAGTTAATGGGACTGAGTTGCAGAAAAATGGCATTGGATCCATGGAGGAGGCACTTTAAAGGTGAGAAAGGTGCTCTCTCTCTCCAAAAGGAAAGAGTAGACCTCGTAGACCTTTTTAGTCCCCATGCATACACTAATACTATGGCACAAATAAGGCTATGTGGTCGCTCCCAGTTAGGTTGATATTGATGTTTACTTTTTCTTTTGACCCGTTGGCCATTTCAATGATTTTGTTTATAATATGTATATATGAATATGATATTGTTTCTAATATTTAAAAGTTTATATACGTATCTCAGTCAAAAAAGAAAAAAAAAAAAGTTTATATACGTACGTGGGTATTATGGCTTAATGGCAATGCTTAGTTTTCTCTTTGAAGAGAAGCTAGGTTTGAATAATAATAATAATAAAAAAGGAGAAGTTAGGTTTGAATCCCCTCCTTCCCTCGCTTGTTATATACAAAGATAGATATATATATATATATACACACACACACATATAACCACTTTAAAGTTAAATCTTGACTTCATCGTTACTATCAAGACTCATTCTAAGTAGACTATGTAATATAATTACAAGTTGGAACTCGTCTTAGCATCATTCGTGCTAAGATTGTTGATACTCTAATCAAATTTAATATCTGACTCCTTTCTTTGGAAAACCATTACATGATTACACTCATTACTGGCAATTGGTTGTCAACCTAGTATATTTCTTAGTCACTTGTGCATGCGTGCATCTCCTAAACCATTCATCAAATAAGTTAGTTCATATCTGCTCCACAATTGACTCATTGACTCATTATGTTGTAGTCTTGCGCACACTTCGAAATCTTAAGGACACTATTTTCCTTGACCTACATTTCTCTGCTCAGGTTACCCACCTATTGACAGTCCATCATTGGCTACTACTTCCTCCTTGGCTCTTTTTGATCTCCTAGCGAAGTAAGAACCAGACGGTTGTGGCCCGTTCTAGTACCATGGTTGAATATCATGCCCGACTGAGGCCACATCTAAATCTTTTGATTACATTGATTACTGAAGGATTTAGGCGTGCCTACCTCTTTGCCACTCCTACCTATTGCGACAACTAGAATGTCATATAGATTGATGTCTTCCATGTATATATGGACCAAGCACATCAATATTGACCATCATTTTATTCGACAGCACTTATTTCAGGGTTCTCTCCAATTGATCTATTTTCCATCTCAAGATCGACTTGTAAACATCTTTATCGAGTCACATCCCTCAACATGCTTTCAAATTCAAGCTAGTCTTTCATGGGCCAAAATGGAGATATATCCCTTTCAGCCAAACTTTCCAGCAAAGTGTCCCATGTCTAGAACTATTTAGGAATATTTTTCAGCAAAATGCCCTATGTCTAAAACTATTTAGGAATATGCCCTTGTTTTAAACTCAATTTTTAAAAAATCGAGCTTCAATGAAAAACTCGATTTGACAAAAATCGAGTTATAGGCAATTAAACTTAAAAAAAAAAAAAAAAATGCCAGCAAAGTGCCCCATGTCTAGAACTATTTAGGAATATTTTCCAGCAAAATGCCCTATGTCTAGAACTATTTAGGAATATGCTCTTGTTTTAAACTCAATTTTTAAAAAATCGAGCTTCAATGAAAAACTCGATTTGACAAAAATCGAGTTATAGGCAATTAAACTTTTTTTAAAAAAAAAAATGCATGGAACTCGAGTTCCATGCAAGTTTTTTCAAGCAACTCGATTTTCTAAAAATCGAGTTTCAAAATAAGGACATATTCCTAAATAGTTTCAAACATTAAACATTTTGTTAAAAAGTTTGGCCGAAAGAGGTAAAACCCAGTTTTAGCTGCCTTTCATGCTCGTTCAGTTTGAGAACAGGTGTTTTTGTACAAGCCCAAAGGCCTTTAGGCCCATTGAGCTTTATTTTCTTGAACTTGTATTACTTGTGCTGCGCAAATAGTGTAGCACTCATAATTGTACTCTACTTATATATTGGTCTATATAACGCAGGGTCTTATATTGTTTTATTAATTGAATACAATAGAACTGTTCACAGAGCTAACAATCTCTAATAGACCGCATTAAGATTTGAGTTATGTAATGTGAACGTATTTCTTCGTAAACCAAAACTGATAAATTTGACTCCATCTGCCCGCCCTCCTTCCCAAAAAAAGAAGAAATAAATGATAAATCTGATATTCTTGAACAAGATTTGGTTGAAAACAATTTCCAACCTGGCTTTTGAAGAGCTTGGATTGCATTAATTGGACCTCGTCTCTCTTACTTGTGAGAGACCGCACTTCTTGAGAGGGTGCTCTCAAAAAAAGAGATTTTGGTACTTTTAAAAGCTCCTCTCTTTTTGGGTAAGTGGCGTAGAATTGCCACTTATTTTTCATACAAAAAATAAATTGCAAATTTCATGATCAAAATACTTCATTGTCATTGATTGGATAACGAAAAGTACAACTTTGGTAAATTAAACCTTACAACGCTTTGGGTCGTAGTTACAATCTATGTAAAAGAATACAAAGTTTTTGGTCCCAGTTACAATCTATGTAAAAGAATACAAAGTTTTTGGTCCTAATTACAATCTACCAAAATTAAAGAAAGACAAAACACTAATCTACCTATCCAAAAATCTTAAGTTTGGGGGCTAGGTTACGAGATGGGAAGGTGTTAGGCACCCATTCCGCCCAGACAGAGTCTAGACTTCTAAACTCTAATGACCAATATACCATTTTTTGCATGATGTTGAATGATATGTTGACCATACATGACAGACACGTGACTAAAATTAATTCAAATAAATTTACCTTATGGATGTATCCTCTCTTTTTAGAAAATTCAGATCTGTTTTGCTTATAAAAGAAATTTTAATTTGTAAAGAAAGATCGAATTTGTTTTTATCAATAAAAGGAATAAGATTTTGCAAAAAAAAAGTATCGATCTATTTTTGTGTAAAAAAAGAAGAAGTGATTTTATCAAGAAAAATCAGATCTGTTTTTATGTAAAAGAAAGAATGAGATTTTTGTTAAAAAGTATTGGATATGTTTTGTGTAAAGTTAAAAAAATGATTTTATCAAGAAAATCAGATCTGTTTTTTTTTTTTTTTTTTTTTATGTAAAAGAAATATATATATATATATATATAAATAAAAAAGACTTTTTGAAAGAGGATCCACATTCATACGATGAATTTATTACACATGCATCACATTCATAAAAAAAAAAAATACAACCTAATTTTCAGTCCTTTCATTGAATTTCAAAATCTGCAGTTTTGTGTCAAAAAAAATTTTCTAAAAAAATCAGATCTGTATTTAATAAAAACACAGATCAGTTTTGTGCTTTTAAAAAAAACCAGCTCTGTATTTTTTGAAAATACAAATCAGTTTTATGTTAAAAAATCAGATCTGAAAAATTCATATCAGTTTTTGGTTTAGAAAAATTAGATCTAAAAGATCATATCAGTTTTTGGTTTTTAAAGAAATCTTTGATAGGCATTAGCAGACTTTGAAATTTAAGAAAGAAAACCACAATAAACAATCATCTAACAACATGTTAAAGAAAAATTCAAGCAGAACATGTAATTATACATTAAGAGCAAGAAATAATAAAACATGTTAAACATATTCATGCATCATCAACAAAACTAAGGGAGAAGAAAAGAAAAGAAAAGAAAAAAAGTAGAATACCTCTTGCATGAGTGTACTCTTCTAGTTGAAAGAATATTTTAGGATTTAAAGAAATTTATTCAACTCTTTGAAGCTTAAAATACTTTACTTACAAAAAAAAAAAAAAAAAAAAAAAAAAATCCTAAGGCAAGAGCCTCCAAAACATCTTTAACGTAAGGGGATTTGAAAAATCAAAAGAGGAGTCAAAAAGAGGGGGGTCAAAAAGTGTAAAAAGTCTACTAAATTTTGAGAGGCATTCTCTATTTACAGAGGTTGGAAGGCTCAAAAAATTAGCTGAATGGTCAGATACGAATTGGAAGGCGTCCTCATCTCTAAAAAATCGAAAAAGGTAAGGCTTGTCTCAATCCAGGAGTCCTTGGGCCAAGTCGACGATTTGGGCCAATCGGCACTTTTCATGTGCCAATCGGCACTTTTTGGCACTCTTCATGTGCCGATTGGCACTTTTCATGCGTCGATCAACAGTCCAAGAGGGCCATCTTGGGTGTCGAACCCACGTTTGAATTTTGGTCCAATTTGGACTCTTTTTTTTAAGGATTTTTGGGTTGGGAATTGCACTTAGACTTATTTTTAATCCATATTCTAAAAACTAATCCCCTTTTCTGGATATTCAAGTTTTTAAAATGATAATTATCTTGTAGATAAACACTTCAAAAAAGTCTTGATTATCCACATGGTGGACAAGTGATGTGGTCCACCATTGCAGTAAAAGACTCTCACTTGTTTAAAATTGTGGAGTTTTAAATAAAAACTAAATACTAACTCAGCAATTTTAAATAGATGAGAGTCTTTTACTAGAATGGTGGTTTCTTTGTTATCAGATTATCCACTTTGTTCCCATGCAAGCAAGTTTATTTTTGACACTAACTAACAACCAATTACAAAATTATTTAATTAATTGTAATTATCCAACCAATCAGAATTAATTTAAATTAATCATGCATGGTTGGTTCCACCTAAACAAAATGCATGCAGACCGTGCAAACTGCTTGATCATGCGATATCTTTCAATCCGATAATCCGATTTGGAAATCGGATATACCGTCACAATCATTAGAACCTCAAGATCATTTTTATGATATGCAATAAATGAATTAATGCATGTAATGCAACTATAAATTTTGGATATATGAATGGCCACTCTAGGAGAAATTATAAGGTTCTCATGGTGGACAAGTGATGTGGTCCACCATTCCAATAAAAGACTCCAACTTATTTAAAATTATGGAGTTTTAAATAAAAATTAAATACTGATTCAACAATTTTAAATAGGTGGGAGTTTTTTTACTGGAATGGTAGACAAATAACGTGGTCCACCATGAAAACTGTATAATTTCTCCCACTTTAGCCATCTTCATTGATTTAATTATGAGTGCAAAATTGAGTGTCTACGTTATTAAATCTAAACCATCCAAAATGGCTCCCATTGGCCATAGGCCCATACTCTTATGCAAAGGGAAACGGAGCTACAGAGATGCATCAAATATTGTAAATTCCAAAGCTGAAATCGTTTGCGACACTAATGACCATAGCATACGAGCCACAGCTATAGTCGGCTGATCTTGATGGATAAAGTATATTCTTTGGAGCATATTCAACAGGCTAGACCGAAATCTGTAAATAAGAAATACCTTGGCAGATATATCATAATTCCTTTCCGAACCTATATAAGAATGAGAAACAAACTACCCAATTACAAGAAAAACAAATGGGTGACAATAAGGTTGTTTTGGTCACTGGCTGTGCTAAAGGTGGCATTGGTTATGAGTATTGCAAGGCATTTGCCGAGCAAAATTGCCATGTCTTTGCTTCCGACATCTCCCAACGTATGCATGACATGTTAGAACTCTCATCAGACAATATTGAAACACTTGTGCTCGATGTTGCTTCTGATGAGAGTGCAGCAACAGCAGTCAACAATATTATATCCAATTGTGGCCGCATTGACATTCTAATCAATAATGCTGGAATTGGAAGTACAGGCCCTTTAGCTGAGCTTCCACTTGACACAATTAGGAAGGCTTATGAATTTTAACACATTGGGGCAACTAAGCCTGGTGCAACAAGTAGTGCCTTACATGGCTTCAAGGCAAAGTGGGAGCATTGTAAATGTTGGGAGCGTTGTGGGGAGAGTGCCAACTCCATGGGCAGGGTCCTATTGTGCTAGCAAGGCTGCAGTGCATGCAATGTCAAACACTTTGTGGGTTGAATTAAGGCCATTCGGTGTAAATGTTGTGCTAGTAGTGCCCGGAGCCGTGAGATCAAACCTTGGTCGTGCTAACACGGACAGAGTGGGGAACTATGATTGGAAACTTTATAAAGAATTCAAGGAGGCCATTGCGGAGCGAGCTAGGGCTTCACAAGGTGGTAAGGCAACGGATGCTACAATATTTGCAAGACATGTAGTGAAGAAAGTTTTGAGTCCTAGACCACCAAAGCAAATTATATTTGGGCACATGACAGGTTTGTTTGCCATGCTTTCATGGTCTCTACTTTGGGTGAGAGATCACTTCTTAGCAACTCGTTTCAACCTAAAGAAGGTCTAAGAATTCATCCTTATAACGTTTGTTATATCTTTATCTTGATATAAAGTGTGTGATGTAAGAATTTGAAATATTATGTAACATAAAGAGAAAATAAGAAAGAATCAGACATTAACATGGTTCGGCAACTAATTAAGATCTATGTCCACAACACCAACAACTTAAGAGTTACCTTTTTAATTCACCTTGATTGATGACACATTACAAGGGAACTTATGCTTATAATGAGATTTATGGAATTTGAAATAGATCAAGTTATTACTTGTATATTTTGATTTGGAATTTTGTATCAACATAATTGTTTGCTCAAATCTCTTTATTTACTCCAAGTAATCAATCCTTTAATTGTGTCTTCAATTTGTGGAAAGTGTTTTCAACACTCTCTCTTGAGTTGTATATTAATCTTTGATGAAATGCTCAACTTGCAAAAATTAAGTCCAAAGCTTGAAAAGTTGAAATTTATCTTCCAAAATTTTTGTACTTCATCTTTTTATAGTTTGAATTAAAACAAACCAATTTTGATGTTCCAAGATCACATAAAAATATCGATGTTAGACTATAGAGGAAGAAGAAAAGAAATTAATATGAGATCAATTACTCAAATTTAAGTCCACAACACCGAAAGCTAAAATGGTTATATCTTTCATTCACTTTATTTATTAACATATTACAAGGGAATTCATATTTAAAATAAGATATCACTATAAGAAAAAATGTTTATTATAAGGAAAAAAAAATGTTGCAATAACATTTGTGTCAAATTAATAGTTGATGGGAGTTGTTGCAATAGAATTTGAGGTAATAAATTTGTATAACAAGTTTGTAGAAGGATTCACACTCAAATTCTCTGTATGTAGAGAATCGGATAATACTACTCAAATATAAGGTTCTTGACTCATGTATTAACTTTTTGAATGACCAAAAAAAAAAAAAAAAAAAACATGAAATTCTATAATAAGTTGCTATAGCATTAGAACAATATATGGAACTATTGTGGTACTTGTGTATTGGAGTTTGAACCCATCAGCTTCTTTCCCCATTTATATTTTTTTATTCCTTATTTATGTACGGCATTAAGAGTGCTCGAGGTGTACTTTTGTGTTATAGATTGGTGTAATGCACAGCTAGTTAGGGTGCCTCCACATCCATTATTTCTAAAGAACGAAAAAAAAAAATTAAAAAAAAGATAAAAAAGAGAGTAAGACAGAGTCCCAAAGTTGGACCTCTGCTTTGATGCGCTAGAAGAGGATATTTCACATACAGAGAGAGTAACGCAGCCTGGGGCATCTGCTTTCGTGCACTAGAAAAGGAAATTCAATAGGCAGTAAGAGCTTGGAAAAATCCCATTTCTTCAAGCATCTGACCGACCAAAAGCCACAGGAACGAACTATTACTTGGACTTTAGGAACAAACCATGCATTTGATTTGAAAATTTACTAGATCCTGGAGGAATATTTTCAATTTGACGTTGGACGGTGCCATGTCTCAAATCTCAAGTTTGAGTATTAGACCCTAGTTGTAATTTGTAAACAAACCAATTAAGCTGTAGACAGCATAGAACCATGCAAGTTTGACAAAATATAAGGAAACAGTGTAACATAATTGTGAATTTGTTAAAAAAAAAAACATATTCAATAGAAATTTAAGAGTGTGTGTATTATAACTTGTCCCACTCTTCCTTAAAAGTTAACATGGCTTTTAAGTGAGGTTGTGGTGTGCTTTTGTGTTAGAACTTCTTTCTTTCTCCCTTGTATATGTATATGTTTATTTCTTAAAAAAAAAAAAAAAAAATTATTAAATGATAAAATATTGAAAAAATTTGGGTCAAAATGCAAAATCATCCTTGGGATATGGGTTTATTGCAAAAACACCCCATGAGATTTCAATTATGTCTTATAACTCTATGAGGTTTATATATTCTCTGAATTGACCACTAATACTTACTTTCATTAGCTTTTTGTGGATGGAAAAATGGACGTAATTACCACATGATCTCGTTAAGAAAACTTACCAATTAATTGACATATATTATTAATCATATAATGGTCATGTGATTTTTCTATTCATAAAAGCTAATGGAAGTTTGTCTCATTAGTTAATTTGGCAGATATAAAAATATCATGAAGTTATAAGAAATAATTAAAATCTTATGTGGTGTTTTTGCAATTAACCCAAACTTCAAGGGGTGTTTTTTGCATTTAGACCTGAAAGTTTTATCAAATGTAACTGGAACTCAACCCAACCATGTCACTCTCATAAAATATAATCAATCATACTTTATCTAAATAATAAATATTCGAGTAAAGTACGTTTTTTCCAATTAAAGTTTGAGATTGTTTTCATTTTGATCCATTATGTTTTAAAATTTTTGTTTTGATCTTTCACGTTTGATTCCATTTCATGTTGCCTACTTCTGCTAATAATTTGACCATTAAATGTCATTCATGTTTATCTATTTATAACAAAAATAGACAACGTGGTCAACTTGATAACGAAATCAAACATGAAGCACCAAAGTAACAATTTGGAAATATAAATGACCGCAATAAAAATAACCCCCAACTTTAATAACCAAAATTGTACTTTAATTTAAATATTCAATATTCGCCTTGGTTTAAAACTTTGAAGTTGGATCACACCTATGTTTTTTCTCTGAATCCAAGTCCCAAAGGGCATAACGGTCTGTGCGTCGAAGACAAAAGGGTTAAGGACATTGCTAATAAAGGATTAGTGACATCAAAAGAAGACAATGCAGAGTTAAAAGGCATCACCAACCCCTCCCCATCTGCTTGCCACCTAAAAATATTAAAGAAAGCAAATTTTCCCGAGGGAGTACGGAGCACTTTTATTAGGTCAGTCATGCAACTATTTGTAGCGAAATCTTTTTGGCCTCAGTGCTGTGGTGGGTGGATATACTCATCATTACTTCAATCACAAAAGAGTCTCTCCACAATCCACACATATTCTCTACCTCTTTCACTCCCAAACACTTTCAACCAAATCATTCCTTTCAGAAAATCTGTCTCCATGAACTTGGTCATGCATATTTGCATGCAAAACTATGATGAGTTTAGTTTATCAAGGTCAGTTTGGATTGAAAATTGAAGCTCCCTACAATATAAATAATTTAATTAAGGGAAACTCGTACTGATTGCATGGCCCAAGTTTAATTTTCTGCATCCCTCAAAAAAATAAATAATAATAAATTCTGCACTTATAAGCAAAAAGAGATTAATTTGAAGAATATTGTTAATGAGGGGATCCATCTTGGATGCTATTTTTCATTATAGAAAATATATTCTAGGAGGAAAATTAAATCCAAATTTTAAATACTATATATTCTTATATTATTTGGGATCTGGGCCTCCTAACAGAAGTTAATACTTCTGCATGGGTTAACGTGGATGTCATTTTAATCTTAGAGAGGAAGAAATTAAGAAAAAATTATATTTAAAATAATAATAATAAACTGAAAATTTGGATTTTTTTTTTTTTTGCATCAAGAACCTTATAATTCAACCGGCATCTTTTATTTCCAAAGAGAAACATTCATAGTTCAAATCTTTCTTATATCTATCAAATGATAAAAAAAATATTTTCCTTTTTTCTTTCAAATATGCTGCCTACTTTGGGTTGTTTTGAAATGTAACAACATTCAGCAAAACTAATTCGGCTTTTTAGGACTTCCCCAGAAGTGTGCTAACTAATTTTAGTGGCATCACAAAAATTTTGTGGAGTCTATGTTTTTTTTATTAAAAAAAAAACGTTTTTGTTTGTTATTCTGTCAAGCCTTATGGGGGTTTGTTAAAGCGTTTAATTGTTCAGTCACAACTTAGAACAGTTGAAGCGTTTACAACTTGAACAGATATATAAATTTTGTGGGTTTTAATTTAGTTCAATTAATAATATTTCTTGTATTCAAATAAGAAATCTGAATTTTAAATTTGTTTCTTATCTTGATGATAAAAATCAATCATCAACATCATAGAACGAACATGATAAATTTAAACTTCTATTGTATCTATCAAAAGTAACATAAATTTTGACCCAAAAAAAAAACACACATTATGGCCTAATCTCAAGAGAGACATAAACTTTTAGTAAATTAAAATGTTAAATAATTAAGTATCCGTTTGAAATCATTATCACTGTCATTAGACCTTTTCCACTGAGCAAGCCATTTTCTTGAACGAGGAGGAAGCAAATTCCAGCGAGTTGGAAATAAAATGCGTTTCCACGTACAATGTTCTTATTTGGGCCATTAACTAATCATTCAGCAACGTTCTTTATGCAATAGGATCAAGATAGTCTCAACTTTGCATTCTTGTAGCGAAGTATGATTTTTTTTTTTTTTTTTTTAAATGAACTTAATAAATTTGTCCAATTTATGCACAAAATTTTCTAAAAATTTATCAATTTTGTTTTCTTTAAGAAGTATTCTAAATATCTCAACCAAAAAACAAAGTATATGCTAAAACCCAATAATGCAATGAATTTGTTCAATTTAAGCACCCAAAAAAATAATAACAATAATTATATATAATGGCGATGCCAATGCCACAGTACCTTTAGAGAGGTTAGCTTAGTGACTTTTTAGGATGAAGATTACTGCTGTTATCAGAATCTCTTATTACAAGTTGTATGTCACAACTCACAATGACCCACCTCTCACTTTTTGTCTCTCACCAGGCGTTGACTATACGAAAGGCTCGGCAAATCGAATAGAAACTAATGGCCTGTTTGGATGTTTAAAAAAGGAGGGAGAGTAGAGTAGAGGGAGGGAAAGTAATCTAATTACCTTATTTGGAAGTTTTTTAAGGAAGGAGGGGGAGGAGTTTGGAGGGGTTTGGAGGGGTTTCAACTCCCTCTAGCCCCCCATTTTTAATTCCCCAAAATTGGAGAGATTTGAAGGGAGAGTAGAGTACATAAACTATTGACCAAGTAAATTACCTAATTTACCCTTATTATATTAACAAAATTACACAAGGAGAAGGGCTAATTACTCCCTTCTCCTTACTAATTTTAAAAACATCCAAATAAGGTGGAGGGGAATCATTTTCCTCTACTCTCCTCTCCACTACTCTCCTCCCCTCTACTCTCCTCTACTCTCCTCCCTCTCTAAACTTCCAAACAAGCCATAACAGCCACCACCACCACCACCCCCCCCCCCCCCCGGTTATTCATTTTTACTCATATATGGTTGCGATCCACTTGAGTTGGGTCGAAGTATTAAAATTTAAAAACCTATTAATTTGTTTACTTTTATTTGACTCGAACTCATTATCTAAGTAAATTTTATATCAAAACTGGATTCATTAATTTTTCAAATAAGTTCAAATTTGTTCAGATTCTACTTAACTCTCAAGTCGAGTCAAATCAAGTAGTAAAATTTAAATGTTGATTAATTTTTTTAATTTTTTTTTTGGGTAAACCAAGATAGATTATATATTTATATTTGTTTCATTTATTTTTCAAAATACGTATATGTTTGTTCATGAGTTGTTACATTTACTTCTTCTAAAAAAAATTGTCACATTTACTTGTCAGTAAATACCATGACTTATATTTTGCCCTCTCTTGAAAATCCATGGAAATGATAATTTACTTAATTATAATTTATATTTTATAGTTGTATTAAATTTTATTGTCTTAGCTCTCAAGATACTAATTAAATTCAAACACAGTTATACTGAATTAAATGGTTATTTATTGTTATATTGAATCAATACAAATATCACTGCCCACTTATATTCATAACACTCATTTTTCGATGATGACTCACTTAGTATTATACCTAAGTTGTCCGTTGAATTCATTATATCATGTCTTAATGCATTTATTTCTTATGAATTAATCATCTATAGGAGATACACATCTATTGGAGACACGCTAATTATTTATATCCAAGGAATTATGGGCATGCATATCAAAAACACTGAGAACATGTAACCCAATGATTGGTTTAAAATATTAATCTAATAAAAAGTTATTAAGTGAGGTAATATTATTACTACACTGGGTGTAACTTAATCTTGACTCAATATACATGTGTGTGGACAAAATTAAGTTACACCAAATGTAACTTTTTATTAATATTATGTCACTCAATAACTTTTGATTAGTTTAATATATTCAAAATCGCATGGTTAGATTACAAATTTTCAATGTCTTTAACATGTATGTTGAATTTCATATTACTTGGATGTTCTTTACTATTTGTTCCGTAAACTCACTTTTTATAATTTTTAAAATATATAAGGAAAAAAAAAAAAAAAAACCTTAAAGTATAAGGAGGCACTATATATAATGGTTGTCTTGACCAATGAAGCACAAAGAGTAAGGCACAATACATCAAGCTCTACAATTAAATTCAAATACATAACGTTATTGAATTTAATTATTTTTGGAAAAGATAACACTCTTTGTGTTTCATTAATTGATTAACGCAACCGTGTATTTGAATTTAATTAAAAAACCTAATGTACATATCTAAGTCACTATAGTTAGTAGTTACTATATCTAAAATTTTCCCATATATATAAAGCACGAACAAGGTTGTAGACTTGTAGTAGCCAAAATTTGTGTTATGCTATTAAAAAAAAAATTAATGAGGTAAATGAATTTTTTTATTATGAAAATTATTTCATATCTTACAAGAACATAATACTAATAATTATGGCTGTTTGAAATATTAGGAACCAAATTTGACACACAAAACAAGCATTAGGCACTAAAATAATAATTAAACCTTTAATATATCACGTTGGGACTTTTTATTTTGGTAATTGAGGTGGCATATATTAAACAAAGATCATGTTTGGGACATGGTTGCATAAAGAATACTTCAATAAGCCTTTTTTTGAGAAGAATACTTCAATAATTAAGCTCGGTGTAAAAGTAGGACTAAGATACACCATTTTGTTCCTTTTTTTTTCTATTTTATTGTCTTTTATGCTGGACTTTCCTTTTTTTCTTTCTTTTCTGGTGCACTTGTTACAAACAACTTCGATCCCCTCCCTTTTCCTTTTTGTATCGACTAAGGCCACCACATGCATGCCCCAAAGTACATCCATTAAATCGCAAACGTACAGAGTGGTCATTTTTGAGAAGAAAGTTGAAGTTTACGTTGCAGAATTGCTCTACTAGTCTACTCCCTCAAAAGCAAACAAACAACAAAACAAAAACAAAACAAAAAACAAAACAACTATTAGTGTGATTGCATTGATAGATTATGTCAGGATTTTTTGAGTAACCCTTTCATATAGAGCCTTGCTTTTCTTCTTATTATTGAGCATATGCACACAGAGAAAGCACTTTTAGGGTAATGACCACACAATACATAGACTGTAGAACCCAAGGAATGAAATACATGGACCTAAGTTCTGATGGTTGCAATTCATACAAGAACGGATTTTGATAGCAATTTTTATTTTTTATTTTTCATTTTTCATCGAGCATTCCTAGCAGACTAGTTTAATTTTTAACTAAACATGTTAGTTAACTAACCAAAAAACACCCCATGGCAGGCTCAACAAATTATTAACAAAAATATTAAGCAATGAACAGTATCTAAATAACAGTATTCAAATATAAATACAATTATAAATAATAATAAAAAAAAAAAAAAAAAAAACACACACACACACACACACACACACACACACATATATCATGTGTGTATTTACACATGGACAATTACACTAGCCTCCCTTTCTCTCAACACTCGCACCATTGCGCCACCCCCCCCCCCCCCCCCGGTCTGATTCACCTCTCAAGAATTGCAAAATATCTCCTTTCTACCTCAGCCCAATTTGTCATGCTCCTATCTTACATGAGATTTTCCCGTCTTGAAGCAAGAATGGAGTTTGTGTTTGGCTCTATGTAAAATGTTTTATGAATGTAAAATGTTTGTGATTGGTTTTGAGGTGGGTTGTTGTGTTGGAGCAAGTGGGTGGCTTGTATGGTGTTATAAGGTGGTTTAAATTCATATTGAGAGTGTTTTTAGTTTCTTGCAAATGTGAATGGAACTTGTTAATTAGATGTGATGAATATTACTCTATTCGATTTCAATACTTGTAAGCATTGTACTTGTGATGTTTGTGATTGGTTTTGTGGTGAGTTGTTGTGTTAGAGCAAGCGGGTGGCTTGCATATGTTATTATAAAGTGGTTTAACCACCGCCTCATCTAGTTCCTCAGTGGAGTATATCCATTGGCTAGAAAATGAGATAATTGAGCTCAAAGAGACAAGAGCTAGGGACCAAAAGGAGTGAGCTAGGGACCAAGAGGCGCGAATTAAGTAAGGAGAGATCCAAAATAATATTCTTAACTTTTTGAGGAGCAAGGGTTATGATGATGCTCTTACTTATGGGGGTGGTTCATCTTCAAGTTAAAACACTTATTAGGTAGTACTTTATTTTAGCAATTGACCCGCACTACATGGTGTGACTACTTTTTTTGATGCATTATTTGAAACTAATTGTATTATATTACATTTGAAAATCTATATTTGTTTTCTACGACTTATACATTAGGAGTTGTGATTTTAATTCATTGGTATGGCTACTCTTAATACATTGTTAGAAATGTTTCTTATAACATAGTTAATGTTTTTACTTTACGATTTTAATGTAGTATTGTTTTTATATTTGTGCAGATTTTTTATTGGTGGCTTTTAGGAGATTTACTTTTGGCATTACTTAAAGACATATGAGGACATCTTCCGTTGGTTCTAGTTCAATTATGCTACATTTTTTGTACTGTTATAAAACATCTTGAGTTATTGTATGTGTTGCAAACAATTATTGTATGGAAGGAGTTTGAATTGGATACTTGTTTTTATTTTTTACTTGTGGAATGTATGGATCTTTTTTTATAAATGTGTTATTAAAATAAATGTGTTATTCAAGTGTGAGGTTTTAATAATGTAATGACAGGTTACAGGTTAATATCACAGCTATGAAAAAAATAAAAACATAAAATAAGTTTTAGCAACGAATTTTTCCGTCACAAATATAGCAACAAAAAATTGTTTTAGTGACGAAATATTTCGTCACTAAATGTAGCAGAATTTTGTATGAAATGGTTTTAGTGACGAAAATTTTTGTTGTTATATGTGCCTGGCTTAAAAATAGTTTTAGTGACAAACTTTTTCGTCACTATATGTACCTGAAAATAGTTTTAGTGACGAAATTATTTGTCACTAAATATGATTTAATAAACTAAAGTGTTTTTAGTGACAAAATATTATCATCACTGAATAGTGTTTTTAGCGAGGAAAACATTTAGCGACGAAACGTTTATGTCGCTAAAAGTTTTTTTTTAAAAAAAACAAATCTAATTTTTAGAGACGAAATTTTTCGTCGCCAGGACTTTTAGTGACAGGGTTTCAGCGACGAAATGAGTTTCGTCACAAACTAGTAGATTTCCTCGCTAAAGGTCCTTAGCGACGAAAAACTAGACTTTTAGTAACAAATTTTTTCATCACTAAAAATACATTTTGTTGTAGTGAAAGGAAAACATTTTTTAATGTTTGACTGCGTTGTGGAAATTACGCTGGAAAATTATTTCTTGTGTTTGGTCTCACATGCAAAAAACCTATTTCCAAAAAATGTAAAAACAAGCCAGCCACCACTACTAAGGACAAGCACAACCCACCACCAACCACTCAAAATCCAGACCAGGAAGAGGAAAAAAACCGCCACCACTTCTTCATTGCCACCAAAACACCACCACAACAACAACAAAATTAGAGATCGAAGAAAAAGAAAATCAAACAGAGAAGAGTGGGGGTTTTGGCTCGGGTTAGAGAGAAAAAAGTGAGATGAGAGGGAGAAGACCATCGTGGAATGGTGTTGCCTGGGGTTTGTTGCAGAGGAGACATGGAGGCTCCACCTTGTCGGATTTAAGAGAAGAAGAGAAGGAGGGTGAGACCGATCTAGATCGAGAGACATTATGGGTTTTGGTTTTAGAGAGAAGTTAAGGTTGAGATGTAAGGCCACTGCCAGTGGTGGTAAGGTGATCGGAGTTAGGGCCACGGATGGTGCCTGAGCCTCTCTCTCTTCGGGTAGTTGTTGTGAGTGAGACTGGAAATGACTTGAAAGTAAAATGAGTATGTAAAACATTTTACGGGTCTAGGGGCTCTATTTTACGGTCAACTGAAATTTATTTTCAATTTGACCGTATTTTCATGTGTACCCAAACATCCTCGAGGGTGTAAAATGTTTTCCCAATTTCCTTTACACCTGAAACAAATACAACCAAAGTAGAGACAAGCACCGATGATTGACCTTGCCCTGATGTTGTCTCTACCACTCCACATTTTAAAAATAAGTGGGATAAATAATGGAACACACAAATTTTGGCGGAAAAATAATTCAAAATAATTTACTTGCATTATTGGTTGAAGGATTAAATGTATGGTCCAATTGGAGGAATTGATAATTTTTTCATGAGCCTTGTGGTTCAATGATGTTCTTTGTTTCTTTACATAGGTAAAACTTATGTTTGAATCCCCCTAACCCCTGTCCTTAAAAAAAATAAAAAATCACTTAGTGTACTAGCATAATAATAATAATAATAATAATAATAATAATAATAATAATAATAATAATAATAATAATAATATATGTTAATGTGGGTATCCAGAACTTTTCGAGTATTTAACTATTTATCAATTGTGTGTACTCTTGTTTCACACAATAAGTTTGATCTCTTTGCACTCGTATATAATTCCTTATGAAGCTTTTTAAATCTTAGGATGACAAAAAGTGGTTAATATTTAATAATAATAATAATAATAATATGGTTTAATTACAATTTTGGTCCATAAAAGTTGCTTTGTGTGTCAAAATGGTCCCTAATGTTTGAAAATGAAAATTTAGACCTTAACATTTTGGTATTGTTTCAAAATAGTCTATGGGGGTCAGAAACTCAATAAAATAAACATCAACTAGTCTAAGAACAGTTTAATCCTTAGGTAGCTGACTTACACAATTCATTTATCACAAGAGTAGGATGGAAATTCCATAGTGGGAAGCTCAAACAATTGATTTTGCAAAGCAAGATTCAAGAATGAGAAGATAAGCAATTCAATATTATTCCCGAGGTGCAGGGATCTAACAAGAAAAGAAAAATCTCATTATATCTCTCTTCTCTAGGCTTTTTTCTTGATATTTCTCAACCTCCTTTCTGTGGTAGCCTTCACCCTTTTTATAAGCATTTTTCATTCCCTTAACTTTCCAGGTAGCCTGCCTCTAGTCAGATTTTTTGGAGATAATTGTCACATCCTCCCTAGGTTCTCCCCCCATTTTCATCTTGAAACATGACTTTTGGGGGTTGTTTGTACTATTCAAGTTGTCCTATACGTATTTAATGTGGAAGAGATTAGGTAGAGAACCTCTCATTAATGCGGAGGTGACAACCTCTATGATTCTTATCCTTTCAAGAGGTTTTTTGAGGCAGTCTTGGTAAGAGTGTCACCCCAACCAGAAAAATAAAAAGGGTGGGGTCGATCTCCCATGGTACTTCTTTTGTTCATCGAGGAATCACTCGTGCTTATGATCTCCGAAAGGCATATCAAGGTGGCATGCTTGGGACTTCATAGAAATAGTCTTGGGAGATTTCCCTTTACTACTCAAGCATGATTTTCTAAGCATCTGGGCTTTTAACATAATATCAGATTAGGAGTGTTAGAAGTAGGTGATTAAACGATTAAATTCTCACGTGTTGGGCATCACCACATGAGGGGGAGTGTTAGAAGTATATGGTACTTCTTTTGTTCACCAAGGAATCACCCATGCTTATGATCTCAGAAAGGCATCTCAAGGTTTGTGGCATGCCTGGGAGTTCGCAGGAATCAGTGGCGACGCCATGTTATGCTCAGGGTGTTCTGAGGAACACCCTGACTTGAAACTTTTTTTTATATATATAATAATTAAATTTTTTTTATTTGTTTACCCTTAAAAAAAAAATAGGAACACCTTCAATCAAAATTAGGAACACCTTCAAATTATAATAAATAAATAAATCCCAAAAAAAATCCCCAAAAAATAAAATAAAATAAAATAAAATTGTAACAGAGCAAAACAATGGACGGCAAGCCCAACATCAAGCCCACAGCAAGCCCAACAAATTACAGAGGAAGCAAACCCACAGATTCTCAAAAAAAAAAAAAAAAAAAAAAAAAACCCAATACTGAGCAAATAACTAAATCAGAAACCTCAAATCAGTAAATCAGTACATCAGAAATCACTTAAGCTAAAGCAAACCTAAAAACAGAGCAATGCCTCCCCTTAGAAGTTAGATTGGTCCAGTCGCAGTCCAGACTCCAAAGCACATCGTCATCCCTTATCGAAGATCAGTCCAGTTGCAGTCCAGAGCACATCGTCGCTCATCGGAGATCGCTCGCACATCGTTGGAGATCGGTCCAGTCCAGAGCACATCGTTGTTGGGTCGCTCGTCGTTGTCGTTGG
The DNA here is from genome assembly GCA_023621385.1 of Quercus gilva. Lineage (NCBI taxonomy): Eukaryota > Viridiplantae > Streptophyta > Magnoliopsida > Fagales > Fagaceae > Quercus > Quercus gilva. The sequence continues at coordinate 15,290,684 of CM042478.1, forward strand.
CCCCTCATCGCAGATCACAAATCGCTTGGTGCCTCGACTTCTTCAGTGCTCAATGCTCCCTCCCTCAAGGTGTTTCTCTCTCTTTTTCTCTCTGACTCTCTCTCAATCTCTCACTGGAATGAAAAGTGAAAACTATGAAAATATGAAATAAAATTAATGAATAAGAGTCTAACTCTCTTTATTCTTTAAGAGTCTAATTCTCTCTCTTTTGAACTGTGAGTCTATGATTGGCTCATTGGCTAGCCGAATCTTTAACTTTATTAATATATATATATATATATATATATATATTTTTTTTTTTTTCCTGTTTTTTGACTTTTTGAATTTGGCTTTATCTTATCGTTGGTGAGATATTAATTGACTTTTAGTGTAATGTGTATTGTGATTTGTGATTGTGAAATTTTCTGATTGGCAGCTGGCTCTTGTGATTGGGGGTATCAGGCATGAGGCTTGTAATAAATTACTCTTTTTTAGACTTGGACTTAAGCTATAGGGCCTATATATTTTTGTGCTGCACAATTTATTGACTTTTTTTTTTTTGTTAAGTAATAGTGTGATATTCCAAATATCAAACAACCATAGTAATTAGTTGAACTAATTAATTTTTTTGTTTGGGATATTAATTAACCAATAATTAATTAAGGAAATCAACTAATAAATAATAAATAATAATTTAATTAACTAATACATTATAAAAGACAAAGCAAATTAAATTATGTTAGACTAAACAACAATTAATAATTTTATAATTAATGAAACAACAATATAACAAATTATAGTTCATAAAAGACAAAAAAATTAATGAAACAACTAAACAACAATACATTTGGGGAAAATTCCTAGAACCGCCACTGAGAAAAATTATGCTTCTTAAGGAATATCTTGGGAAAAATTCCTAGAGTCGCCATTGGCAGGAATAGTCTTGGGAGATTTCCCTTTACTACTTAAGCATGATTTTATGAGCATATGGGCTTTTAACATAGTATCAAAGTAAGAGTGTTAGAAGTATGTGATTAAATGATTAAATTCTCACGTGTTAGGCATCACAACATGAGAGGAGTGTTAGAAATATGTGGTTAAATGATTGAATTTACCATATTCCAATAGGTTAAGCTTTTAGAACAATTTAACATTAACCATGTTAGGTACTGTTTCTAACAATATCAAAATATTAGGGACTAAAGAAGAAGAAGAAGAATTTGGGACCAAGATTCAATAGAATTTTGTACAGAAATAACCCCCAATTTATTGCTAAACAAACCTTGATGCTTATTACACATTTGTCAATGAAATAAATCTGTTCTCTTTATTTTTTTTTTTAGAATAATGCTATAAACACAAAAAAATTTATAATATTTTTACAAATTGTCATATGATCAACTTCTTCTTAATTTTCATCTAAACCCACCACTAACATCACTTTTTCATTTTCCAATAATCACTCACTGCATCTACCATTTGTTTTTTTTTTTTTTTGGGAAAATTGTTGGTTCATTATTCTTGTTTTAAATGGAATTTAGCAAGCTTTGTCGTTATCACTTAACAGAAAACACAAGAGCCTGGCATGAAAAAAGGGGAAAAATCAAAATCAAAATCAAAATCGAAGTTAAACAAAATCGAGCTTAAATGGTCCTGTCTTCTTCAATTTTAGGCTGGTATTTATGTCATCGCCTCATTTTGCAAAGAAGAATAGTGGTAGACGCTCGCTGCAGTGCAGAGCAGGCCAAGGAAGGACAGTCAACTCAAAGCGTGGTGACTTTGCCTTAGCCCACAACAACACTTGTCGTGGTATCCAAGCAGGGTTTTGAAAACGGTGTCGTGGAGCCTTGTCTTATATGCATATATCTGTATCACAGATATTAGATAGCTATCCTCTTGCTGCTGCATAGTTGTAGGTCAGTACAGATGCTACGTACAGTTGTGAAGTGGACTGGAGGGACAGTTTGTCTCTGCCCGTGAATCTTATTCAAGATTTGAAGGTCCTCACTCCTCACTCCTCAGACCCACGAGGCTGAGAGAGACCATCACAGCAAAAACCAGTACTACGTACATACCATTAATATGGTGCATTCACTAAACCCATTTACTAAAAAAAAAAAAATTCAGAGAGACTTTGGTTATGACTGCAGGGTTTTTTTGGGTATCGAACAGCGTATCCAAATGAGAAAATGAGGTATCTTGGGATGGGGAGGTGTCGGTTTTTCATATTTTTTCGTTTATTTTGTTTGTATTTTGTATTTGGGATATTGAGATTTAACGAGGCTTTAACTTTTGAGAGAAGGGGGGGTCTTAAATTAAATAAATAAATAAAAATAAAAAGTAAAAGAAAGACCAAAGGAGCGTAGGGTAGTAAAGCAAAAGAAGAGGTCTTTCTCATACACAGATCCCTATGAATTACGGGAAGGTTGCCAAGGCATTGCTTGCTGGAACTCATTCTTTTTGTTTAGTTTAAAGGAAGTAGCTTTGTTCTCTTTAGAAATCTTTTCAGAGAGAGGGAGAGAGACAGAGCTTGCAGGTGTTGGATTTGTTCAGATGAGCGGTTAGATTTTGTCCAACCAATCTGTAGGTAGCAAACAAAAAAAAAAAAACCAGTTTTAAAAATGGAGGGAAGCAATAGATGTTGCTATGATTAGTTTATTTGTTTCCCAATCATTGAGTTGCCTTGTCTTAAGAGAAACTTGCTGAGAATCTCTACTTAGAACTTAGTGGGAAAAGGAGCAACATTGAGAGAAGATGAAATCCATGGAAAATGATGATAACAACAACAATAATAATAAGTGGTTGGGTTTTTCTCTCTCTCCTCACATGACCATGGAGGTTCCTTCTGGCCCTTCTAACCAGCACCAAACTCACCCCTCTACTGGTGCAGCCCCAGCAAACTTTTTCAATTCCTCACCTCAACTTAACTATGGTATTTATTATGGAGCTGAAGGAGAAAATGCTAGCTTTTATTCTCCCTTGTCTATGATGCCACTTAAGTCTGATGGGTCTCTTTGTATAATGGAAGCACTCAACAGGTCACAACAACCACAAGGTTAGTTCATAGCTCAAACCTCTATTATTCTTTTCTTTTAACGCTTTGGTTTTTGCCTTGGGAAATATGTTATTCTTAAACTTCTGGACTCTTCTGTGTTTGACTTTTTTATGTGAAGCAATGGTATCAACTTCAACTCCAAAGCTAGAGGACTTCTTTGGCGGTGCAACCATGGGGACCCATCATTTTGACAGCAATGACAGAGAAGCAATGGTTCTTAGCTTAGACAGTATGTTCTACAGTCAAAACCCAGACCAACAGCCTAACAACCAAAATTGCTTGGATCATTTTCAACCGAACTCTAGGCACCAAGAACAGCCACAGCAGATTCAGGAGCAACAGTATTCATATTACTCTGGCTTTAGAAGCCATGATATGATGTTAGGTGAGGCTAGGGAGAACCAGTTTGCAGATTGCAGTCTCCAGCTTCCAACAGTGGCAGATGATGGGGTTCCTGGCATGAAGAACTGGATCTCAAGGAACTATTCAGCTAATCATTCAGTGGAGCAGAAGATGATCGGTTGCATGGGTGACAATGGAGGTGAATCTGGGACCATTGGTGCTGTGGCATATGGGGATTTACAGTCTTTGAGCCTTTCCATGAGTCCTGGCTCCCAATCAAGCAGTGTTACAGGTTCACAGCACGTCTCACCCACTGTGACTGATTGTACAGCCATGGATACAAAGAAACGAGGGCCTGAAAAGGTGGATCAAAAGCCAATTGTTCATAGGAAGTCCTTGGATACATTTGGGCAGAGAACCTCCCAATATAGAGGTGTTACAAGGTTAGTTCTTTCCTGTTTCTTTGATCCCTCTGATATCTTAGTATGTCATATCTATTTTTTATTGTTCCAATTGAAAACTTCCCTTGCTTTGCATATTGCTCTGCTCTTTCTTTAATAGACTTTGCTGCCTAATTCTCTAACTGTGTCATCTTCAAATTTCAAAAATTATTTTTTAAATTATGTCCTTATTTTCTTCTGATTTTTACTTCTGTTTCATTAGGCATAGATGGACTGGTAGATATGAAGCCCATTTGTGGGACAACAGTTGCAAGAAAGAAGGCCAGAGCAGGAAAGGAAGACAAGGTTAGGAAAGAAAACACAACCTATCTATATCTATGTCTATCTTACTTTCAATGCCTCCGCAAGTTTTGGTCACCTTGTGCTGTTTTCCTGACACATACCACATGTGACTGATTTTTTGTGTTTCTTGTTTGGTTGGGGATGTCATTTCCAATGAAACGATGATTCTTAGTTTACCTGGGTAAGCCTTATTACTCATGTACAATGACTAAGTGAATTAACATATTCTGTCATTTTATTGTTTCGTCAAGTCATTCCAAAAATTCAATTTCAGGGGGTTATGACTTGGAAGAGAAAGCAGCAAGAGCTTATGATCTTGCGGCACTCAAGTATTGGGGACCCTCCACTCATATCAATTTCCCTGTAATGATTCTTTTCGCTTTAACTTCCACTCTGTTTATATTGAGGTAGTCTATTCTTTCTTTTATTAATTGAAACCATGATGTTTTGGTAGTTGGAAAATTATGAAAAAGAACTTGAAGAAATGAAGAACATGACCAGACAGGAGTATGTTGCTCATCTAAGAAGGTAATTGCTTTTTTGATTGTACTACCAGTGCATGCACTAGTTCTTTTATTTTTTATTTTTTACCCTCATTCATTAATGTATTCAACTTTATCCTATGCAGGAAAAGCAGTGGATTCTCTAGGGGAGCTTCAATTTACAGAGGAGTAACAAGGTTCTACTAGCCTGCTTTTATGTAGAAGTATTGTAATTTTTGTATTATGCTTACCTTATATTATATCTAAGATGAATTCCTTTTCCCTGAAATCTCTGTTTTTGCTTTCATATTTGGCAGACACCATCAACATGGACGATGGCAGGCTCGTATTGGCAGGGTTGCGGGGAACAAGGATCTTTATCTGGGGACATTTAGTGAGTTCCTTCGAATCTTGAATTTCCAAAAGTAAAATATATAATCATTTATTGAATTATTCGAGTGAGTTATGCAATTGTGTAATATTCAGAGTATAAAACCAAGAGATTTTAGCCATTTGGACCCATATCCTGTGAAAGTAGAAGGCCAATCTTTGAGGCACTCTCAGCGACAATAAAGCTGATCAAGAGCCACTTTAATGTTTGTGCAGGATTTCTGGTCAGTGGGACTAAGCCTTTGCTAAGGCTGTTCTTAAAGACAAACACAAAGAAACCTTTATCTCAGTGCTATATCCTCATCTACTGTATTAGAACATAAAGTCCTGTGTATCTCTTACTAATATGAGTTTCAAAAAAACTAATTCTAGTCCTCAATGATCTGAAATTTTAGGCACCCAAGAGGAGGCAGCCGAAGCCTACGACATTGCAGCTATTAAGTTTCGGGGCGTTAATGCTGTTACTAACTTTGACATAACACGGTACAATGTGGAACGCATCATGGCAAGCAGTACCCTCCTTGCTGGAGAACAAGCTAAACGAAACAAGGAAACAGGATCGACAATTGAGGTTTTGAACAATCCTTCTACTGATAGTAGCAATGGGGAAGCCTTTCTATCACAGAAGAACAATGAATGTGAATCAGATTGGAAAACGGTTATCAATCAGTCCTCCCAGGAACTTAATTACAAGCCACTAAAATTTGAAAATTACAGAACTCAATCTTTCTCAATGTCCTCACACAATATGATTCAGCAAGAGGTAGAAGACTCGACGAAGATGGGAGCTCATGTGTCAAATGCTTCATCTTTGGTGACTAGTGTAAGCAGCTCAAGAGAAGGCAGCCCTGATAAAACTAGTCTACCAGTGCTCCTTGGATTGCCTCCAACTGCGTCCAAGTTGTTCACTAGTCCAACTGGTGCTGTCAATTCTTGGATCCCATCAGCTCAACTAAGGCCTGCACACTCGGTGCCTCACATGCCAGTTTTTGCTGCTTGGACAGACACATAGGCTGTTGATAAAACTAGCATATGTTTTTGCATGACACAACGAGAGAGAGGTTTCATGAGGGTTATCTTAGTGGAGATAATTGGGTTTAATGGAGGTTTAGCCTTTTTTTCGGAACAAGAATTTTAAAATATTCAAAGTCATCTTTTTAGTCTTATCTTATGTAGTAGGTCTTTATAAAAAGGAAAATGCTGGAGGGATAGATTTAAAGATATTATGATGAAGTCTATGGAATGATTGTAGCAATATGGGATGGATGACCTACACACCCATAATTTGGTCCAGCTTTATTGATCATATTAAGTACAGAACCCGCTCAGATTGTGTCCCAGTAATGCATAGATTTGATCTTTTGCTTTGAGCCTTTGACCATATAATCTCTCTCATCTCATAACCATATAGTTTCTTCACGTTCATAACATCATCATTGCTTATATTCCCTTTATTATCTAATCTTTCTCAAAAGGTAACAGATATTCCATTCTTATGGTTCAGGGAAAAGTGAGTTGGTGGTGGAAATGCATTCATACAGGACTTTTGGTGGTTTAATTTATGATAACATGGCCCATGGTTACTAGGAATTGTCTGCATTTTGTGGAAAAGTATCGCTTGTTGGAAACCATTCAGGTCTTTTCAAGCCAACCTACTGTTAAATAATGATGCTGGGCAAAAAAGCATTCCCATGTCCTAATGTGGGCTGCTATGACCAATCAAACTCCACTATGGATGTGTTCACACGTGATTTGTGATCTGCCCCTTTCACGTAAATGGGCGGGCTCAATTTCATGATTTATTCATTATGTGCTAGCTTCACTATAATGAGCTGCATGAATGAAAATTGGTGAGATAGTAGAAGCCTTAATACTTATTGTGACTTGACTTTATGAGAGTGTAAGAAAAAATAGTGAGTTTATGCAAAATAAAAATAGAAAATTAGAAGAAACAATTTCATGAGAAAGACAAAGATTATTGTGAAATTTAGACTTCAATTGTTACTAATAATTAATTAATCAATTTTATGTGAAGTTTCATACAACCATATTGTAAATATAACAAAGAAAAATAAACAATACATGCGATATGGTTACACCAAAAAAAAAAACCTCTTGGAGTTTATCACCAAACCTCAAGAAAATAGATCCACCAATAGAATTAAAGTCTTCCAAAAGAATTAACCCTATTTTAATGTTATCTCTCGCAGTACTTACTAACGTGATCGCATGCAACTTCAAAACTTTGGACTCTTTTTACCGTGTGCTATGTTCAACATGAACACTCCACTCCTAACTTCAAGAATTGTTTTGAAGGTTCTTCACAACATCAACCCTGTTTTCTAAGTGCAGTAACTTCATCTTGATCATTGAACCTTGAATCTTCAATCTCTGGGTAATAGTAATACTTTGAGAGAACTTGGTTATATAAACGCTACGTGTGCAAAACACAACTCTCGAAAAGTCTGTTTAGTTGTCTTATAAGTATACTTTTATACTTTAGCTTTAAGGTCAGGAAACCCTAGTTGTTGGATGGCAAATAGAGCTTGATCTAGTTTATGAAACCATAATTCTTGATCGACAGACTTTAGTATTTTATGTGCTGAGATATTGATGAATCGATTATGCGTCGACTATCTGTTAAGATTCTTGAAACTTTAGTTCTTCTTGAGTAATTGTTGGCACAAGTCTTAAACATCAATTAGACACCAAAACACTTACAAGACACATGTTTTGTTCACTAATATGACTATAAAACTTCAAAAATTGTCAAATATTTTTAAATTATGCCAATGATTGGTAAGACCAGAAAATCAATAGTGTATCATCTTGTTTATAGACTTTGATGATACTCGAGATCAGTGATCACCTATGATACTTGAGTTAGCACTCATAGAAGTGTTTTATGGTACATAGCACAAAGTGCTTTTGGTGTGTATTCCGTATCTCATGGATGCATGTGAATGACTATTTATATAGCATGCCTTCAACCTATCCCACGGTTTCGAAAATTTTCATGATCAAGGCCGTAGAGCACATTCATCAGGCAATGGTGGGCGTATAAGAAAAAAAAAACTTCAAATAAGCATTCATATAGTATTAACAAATTATAAATATACAAGATTATTGTTTCTTAATACATTAAGATGCAATCATCTACCAACAAAGACAAAAAAAAACACAAAATAATATTGTTTTTTAATACTAGGCTAGTTAGGATTAATATTTTTTTTTTTTTTAAGTTAGAGCATTCACAGTAGTGGTGCTAAAAAATTTAGCTTTTAACACCTCAAAAAACTATTTTATCTATTTTACCACCACACTTTAAAATACACCCAACATAAAATATTCTATTTTTTTACCACTTCATTTAAAATAATATAAATAACTCATTAAAATAACAAAGGAAGAGAGAGAATTTGAGTTTTTTAATTGAATAAGAGAGATAATCTTAAAAAAATATTTTATTTTATTTTTAACAATTTACTACAATCAACTGGTATTTATATCAGTTTACTGTAATTGCAAAAAATTTAGCTTTAACTTTTCCAATAACACATGGTTTTTTGGTTCTTTGGTGGTGTAGACACCACATTTTGTACCCATTACGACTCAAGCCCCCGTTCCCCAATAATGTTGGAATTCTTAGGCCCAAGGGTGGTTTAGGGCTCGATCAAATTAAAGTTGACATGAGGAGGGTGTTTTTGGAAAATGTAACTTTTTTATGAACTAAATAAATCTACTTTTGGAAAATTAAGGCCAAGAAACCCTAGGGTATGCGTACGCATACACGCGTATGCGCACGCATGTCCTCAAGTTGTGTACGTAGGTCTTATGCATGTGTACGCATACACAAGCCTACGCACAGATGCTAGGGTTCCAGAAACTTTGAAAGATAAGTTTTTCAACATTAAGTGTGAGGTTTAGAATGAATCTTACATAGTCTGGGAGTTGTTCCAAACCCCCATTTTTCAACTATATAAAGCCATACATGGTAGTTTTTCAAAAAATACAGAAAATCCTAAGGGAAAATACAAGATTTACTAGAAATAATTAATCAAAAATGGAGTTTTTAACAAAATATCCTCAAATCAATATTTTCTTATTGGGGTCTTTTCTGGCATTGATTTTCAATTTTTAAGATTACTAATTACTTTTGTATTTGATTATTAATAGATTTTGTAGGGCCAGTGGCCCAAAAAGACAAACGGAGAGTCCATGGGAAGTGGGCTAGCGGCCCAGTCCGAGGACACTCACATGTCCGAGGACAAGATTTATTACTCAAACTACGTCCAAGGTGGGTATAATTCTTTTAATAGTCAAGGAATTTTACAGAATTACATGCAAACTAATTAATGAACATTGAGCAAAGAAGGAACCGGGAAAAGTAACAAATATCCCCTAAAAACTGCTGCCTCCACATTAAATGCTTCCCAGCTAACTCTCTGGCCGCGTTAATGTGGAGTTGATACCTGAACAGTAATCAAGCAGCCTTCTAACCACTAGACGGAAAATCCAAGAAGTTCTGAATGGGACAGAAAGAAGTTCTCAGAATGGAACCTACACGTGTACGGTGGAAGCAGAGTGAAGAAGGTAGTATATAACGTAAAATCGAAGTACACTGAAGAGGAGGAGATTTTGGAAAGAAAAAAGAAAGAGTAAGAAGAGAGAGAATCCAGAGACATAATCACTAAAAATCTTGCCGAGGAGAAGAAGAGGAGGGTTTTTCTTTTATTAAGTTTGAAGTTCCTTTTGCTGTGGAAGAACGATGTCTTTTTTCTCTCACTGGAGCTAGTTCTTACGCCCATTCTCTATAAATTTTATTGTTTGGACTTGTTGGGCTCGAATCCCATCCTTCTCTTGAGTCCAATACATTTCGAGTCCTTACAATTGGCGCCATCTGTGGGAAGAGCTTGATCCGATTATAGGAAAAGACAGGTGCATCAGCTGATGGCAGAAGGAGCACCACAGCAGATGGATGCCAATCCACACCAGGCAGAATCCATGGGGCCTCAACATGGTGACCCGTTGGTAATCCATGAACAGAGAGGGGATCGTGAGGGAAGTGCGCGAACAACCCACACGGAAAAGAGTCAATCTAGGGGGAAGAGCCATGTCTCCCACGCGAGGAACAATGGGGACATGCAGCGTGAGATTAATAGACTAAAAAGGGAATTACGCTATGAGCGACAGAGGCGTTCAACTCACAACGCAAGGCAGTCCTCTGAGGAGTCCGATGATACCAGTTATAGACGAAGGTCTAGAACTCCGCCCAGTGAGCTTTTTTCACGTGATGAGGAGCAGCACCGTGGACGAACATATAAGAGTCCACCTCGTCAGGGCTTAGGGAACGATGCTTTGAACAAAGCACTGAGCCAAGTTTCCAAATCGCCGTTCACGCGACGCATAGAGGATGCAAGTCTTCCTCGACGGTTCTATCAACCTACGTTCACCATTTATAATGGTCAGACGGACCCGGCGGAGCATGTTAGCCATTTTAGTTAGAGAATGGCCATCCATTCTAGGAACGAGGCCCTGATGTGCAAGGTTTTTCCCTCAAGCCTGGGTCCAGTGGCGATGAGGTGGTTCAACGGCTTAGAAGCGAATACTATTGACTCCTTTGAAAGGCTCATCCAAGCTTTTGGTGCTCGCTTTATTACTTGCAGAAGGGTTGTTCAGCCCTTGGGGTCGTTATTATCAATGTCAATGCGAGAAGGGGAAACACTGAAAGCTTATTCTGACAGATATTGGGAAATGTTTAACGAGGTAGATGGGGCCAATGATAACGTGGCCATTAATACCTTCAAGGAGGGCCTTCCAACCGAGCATGATCTGAGGAGTTCGCTGACTGACAAACCTGTTACTAGCATGCGACAGCTTATGGACCGAATTGACAAGTATAGAAGGGTAGAAGAGGACCAGATACGAGGTAAAGGAAAGTCCAAGGTAATCCCTCAGGAGAGGAGGGATTTTAGGTCGGACCGATACAATAGCAATCGACCTCGGAGGGACTTTGGGGGGCAGTCAGTATCCGCTAACTCCCATGCGGTTAATGTTGTGTTCTGAGAACCAGTGCAGTGGGTTCTTGAAAAGATCAAAGACGAGCCCTACTTTGGACTACCCAACAGAATGGCAGGGGATCCTATGAAACGCAACCAAAAATTTTACTGTCAATATCATCAGGACCACGGACACGTTATTGAAGATTGCAGAAACCTGTGGGATTACTTGGAGGAGCTTGTCCGAGAGGGAAAGTTGACGCACTTGCTGCATCATTCCATTGGCCGAAGAGGTCAAACAGGATCAACGTTTCAGGGGAATGCCTCTACAGGAGCCCCCCTGGGCACAATAAATGTTATATTTGCTGCCCCAGGAAGAACGGGGTCCTGTCCCTCCAGGATAATGTCCGTATCTCAATGTGTGGATGGGGGCTCCAGTTCAATGCCGAAGAAAGCAAAACTGAACGCCTCATTGATGTTGGGTTTTTCGGAGGATAAGAGAGGAACAATACAACCGCATGATGACGCCTTGGTGGTTACGCTCAGGATTGGGGGGTATGATGTGAGAAGGGTGATGATAGACGAAGGGAGCGCTGCCGAGGTGATGTATCCTGACCTGTACAGGGGGTTGAATTTGACACCCCAGGACCTAACAGCTTATAGTTCCCCGTTGGTGAGTTTCGAAGGAAGGTTAGTCATTCCGATGGGTATGATTAGATTACCGTTGCAAGCAGGCTTAAATGTGGTGGAGGTGGATTTTATTGTGGTAGACGTTTTTTCTCCGTATACGACGATTTTGGGTAGGCCTTGGTTGCATACCCTAGGGGCTGTTTCTTCCACTTTGCATCAGAAGGTGAAATACCCATCAGGAGGCCAAGTGCTAGAAATATTGGGGAATCAAAATATGGCGAGGCAGTGCATGATAGCAGCCATTCAGCATCGGCCAGAAGTAAGCACATCGGCCAAGGCAGAGGATAACTTATAGCAATCAAAGAATCCGAGTACCATATCCGACACATCCGCCGAGGAAGCTAAGTGTGAGAATTTGGAGAGAGTAAGTGTTGGCGGTGATCCAGACAGGTACTTTCAGGTCGGAGCACTATTACCTTTGTTGGAAAAAGAGCAATTGGTTGAGGTTCTAAGGAGGAACGTTGATGTGTTTGCGTGGAATGCCTACGAAGCTCCAAGGGTTGATCTAGACTTCATTTGTCATCATTTGAATGTCAATCCCTCTATTACACCAAAGAAACAGCCACCTCGGTGTCCTTCTAAATTACATGCCGAAACTATCAAAGATGAAGTGACTAAGCTTAAGGAGGCAGGGGCTATTAAGGAAGTGTTTTACCCTTAGTGGTTGGCCAATACGGTTGTGGTAAGGAAGAAAAATGGAAAATTGCGAGTATGTGTTGATTTCACAGATATTAATAAAGCTTATTCGAAGGATCCTTTTCCTATGCCCTGTATAGATCAACTGGTGGACGCAACGGTGGGTCATCCTCGGATAAGCTTTCTTGATGCATTTCAGGGCTATCATCAGATCCCACTGGTAGTGGATGATCAGGAGAAGACCGCTTTCCTCACCCCTAATGGGAACTTTCATTACAAAGTGATGCCCTTTGACTTGAAAAACGCAGGATCTACTTATCAACGGATGATGACGAAGATGTTTGAGCCATAGCTAGGCAAAAACATAGAGGTCTATATTGATGATATGGTTGTAAAGAGTAAAGTAGTGGCCGAGCATGTGACGGACCTCACCAGCACGTTTGAGATTCTGAGGAAGCATAAGTTACGACTAAACGCTTCCAAGTGCTCCTTTGGGGTTTGCTCTGGAAAGTTTTTGGGCTACATGGTGACTCACCGGGGAATTGAAGTGAACCCCGACCAAATTAAGGCTATAAATAGCTTGCAACCACCTCGGAATCCAAAGGAAGTTCAGAGGTTGACTGGGATGACCGCTGCGCTGAACAGATTCATATCCAGGTCGGCAAATAGGTGCAGACCCTTTTTCCTTTTACTCCACAAATGGAAAGGGTTCGAGTGGACTGAGGAGTGTGCTCTAGCATTTCAACAGCTCAAGGAGTATTTATCTCGGCCACCCATTATGTCCAACCTTGAGGTGGACGAGGTTCTTTTTGCCTACTTGGCGATAGCCCCTTATGCAATTAGCTTTGTTATGATAAGAGTGGACAATGGTGTACAACGACCAGTTTACTACGTGAACAAATCGCTTCATGAGGCTGAGGTGCGTTATTTACCGTTGGAGAAGGCTATTTTGGCAGTGGTGCATGCAACGAGGAAACTTCCCCATTACTTTCAAGCACACACTGTAGTCATTCTGACTCAGTATCCAATCAAAGCAGTTCTTCGGAGTGCAGATTACACAGGCAGAGTTGCCAAGTGGGGCACAATTCTAGGGGCTTTTGATATTAAGTATATGCCTCGTACTTCTGTGAAAGGTCAGGTTCTAGCCGACTTGGTGGCTGAATTTGCTGAAGGCCCTGAAGAAATTGAAGCAAGCCCACAGGGCATGGATGAAAAATCAGTTGGCCTTATCTCCACAGAACGTTCCTCCCCTAGAAGGTGTATGTAGATGGAACGGCAAACCAAAGGGGGTCAAGAGTGGGGCTGGTTCTAATATCTCCTGAACAGACCATCATTGAGAAGTCTTTAAGGTTGGGATTCTTAGCCACCAACAACGAGGTCGAGTATGAAGCTCTACTAATGGGAATGGGGATGGTCAAGAAACTGGGAGGAAAGACGGTGGAAATGTTCTCGGATTCAGCGTTGATTGTGGGCCAGGTAAAAGGAGAATTGGAAGCTCGTGATACAAGAATGCAGGTTTATTTGAGCCAGGTTAGGCGCATGGAAGGGGATTTCGAATTCTTTGAGTTGTCCCATATCCCTAGGTGCGGGAATAGTCATACAGACTCTTTGGCCACGCTCGCAACGTCCTCGGCAATGAACTTACCTCGCGTGGTTGTGGTTGAAGACCTAAGTGCGCCTACCCCAGTGTCGGAAAGTACACTTCAAATCAATTTAATTAGCTCGGCACCAAGCTAGATGGATCCTATAATGCTCTACCTTGAGAAAGACATATTACCCGAGGATGGTTCAGAAGCTGATAAGATACGGAGAAAAGCTCCTCGGTTCTGGTTGTCCGATGACAAAAAATTGTACAAGCGATCTTTCTTTGGGCCATACCTGCTTTGTGTGCATCCTGAAGCCTCGGAAGCACTCTTAGAAGAGCTCCATGAAAGGATTTGTGGGAGTCATACTGGAGGAAGATCCTTATCTCACCGAGCAATCACCCAAAGGTACTGGTGGCCAGGCATGCAAAAGGAAGCCCAGGAATACGTTAGAAAGTGTGATCAGTGCCAAAGATTTGCCCCAAACATCCATCAACCAGGAGGTGTTCTGAACCCTCTATCTAGCCCTTGGCCTTTTGCTCAGTGGGGTCTGGATATTGTTGGTCCTTTTCCTAGGGCAATAGGAAATAAACGGTATTTGCTAGTTAGCACGGATTACTTCACGAAGTAGGTTGAAGCTGAACCTCTGGCTAATATCAGAGATGTGGATGTAAAAAGGTTTGTCTGGAAGAACATCATCACACAATTTGGTGTGCCTCAAACTCTCATCTCGGATAATGGTCTTCAATTTGATAGCAAAGCTTTCAGGAAGTATTGTTCAGAACTGGGGATAAAGAATAGATATTCCACTCCGGCCTATCCACAGGGAAATGGGCAAGCCGAGGCTATCAACAAAGTCATAGTGAGCGGACTTAAGAAGAGGCTAGATGATGCAAAGGGAAAATGGGTGGAAGAGGTGCCACACGTCCTTTGGACGTATCGAACGACCCCCAGACGATCAACAGGAGAAACCCCATTTTCGATGACGTATGGGACTGAGGCCGTAATTCCCCTTGAAACAGGCTTTCCCACACTAAGGACCAGCAGTTTCACCTCGGATGGCAACGATGAACTTTTGAGTAAGAACCTAGACTTGGTAGACGAACGACGAGAGAATGCGTTGGTTCAGTTGGCTTACTATCAACATAAGCTGAAACAGGGCTACGATGCAAACGTGAAGCTGAGGCCATTAACTCCGGGGGACTTGGTATTGAGAAAAGTCTTGGGAGCTACCAAAAATTCAGCTTGGGGAAAGTTAGGGCTTAATTGGGAAGGACCGTATCGTATTACATCTGTAGCAGGAATAGGGGCTTACTACTTAGAAGATTTAGACGAAAAAACTGTACTTCATCCTTGGAATGTAAATAACTTAAAAAGGTATTACTATTAATATGAACAGTTCTGTCTTATTTCCCTCTTATAGCTTATCCCTAATTTTGTTACTTGTGTCTCTCTCAAATTATAGAAGTATTAAACAGAAACTAAGTCATGTCAGGTCCTCCGACCACAGCTTGGTAGAAATTAATACACTCAAATTATAGAAGTATTAAACAGAAACTAAGTCATGTCAGGTCCTCGGACCACAGCTTGGTGGAAATTAATACACTCACATTATAAAAGTATTAAACAGAAACTAAGTCATGTCAGGTTCTCGAATCACAGCTTGGTGGAAATTAATACACTCTCCAATTGTTGAAGTATTAAGCAGAACTTAAGTTAGGTAAGATTCTTGGCCCACAGCTTGGTGGAAATTAATACACTCAAATTATAGAAGTATTAAACAGAAACTAAGTCATGTCAGGTCCTCGGACCACAGCTTGGTGGAAATTAATACACTCAAATTATAGAAGTATTAAACATAAATTAAGTCATGTCAGGTCCTCGGACCACAGCTTGGTGGAAATTAATACACTCACATTATAGAAGTATTAAACAGAAACTAAGTCATGTCAGGTCCTCGGACCACAGCTTGGTAGAAATTAATACACTCTCCAATTATTGAAGTATTAAGCAGAACTTAAGTTAGGTAAGATTCTTGGCCCACAGCTTGGTAAAAATTAATGCACATTTTAACTTTAGTTGGAGTGTTACTATTAAGTTTTCCCTCATCGGGTCCGAATTTACTCTTCCATAATTTGGGATAATATGAAAGTAAAAGAATATTCATGCAGGAAATTACACAAATAATAGATAAAATCACAATGTTTTATATATAAATCTGGGAAGGGAAATGTACCCCACACTTGAGAATATCCTCAAAAAAGAAAATAGAAAAGTTAAACTAAAATTAAAAGGTTATATCAACTATTGGCTAAGTTTTATTTATTGTTTGGGAGGTGAAACTTTAGCGGTTTCCTGAGAAGGAACGCCTTTCTCCTTCTCCTTCTCCTTTGAAACCTCACCAGCAGGCAGGATGGTGGAAGCTAAGTCCTTTTCAAAGCTCTGAGAGACTTTTCCATCCTTAGGCTTGTCTGCGGCCTTGGCTTGGGAGATCTCTGTGACTTCTTCAGACCCTTCAGGCTGCTTCTGCTAATTGGTTGGGAGAGGGTTATGTTTCTGAGCTTCTTTAGCCGAGCCAACAGCAGTAGAGGAAACCTCTTGTTGTTGGGAAGGGGGAATTAGGGCTCGTATGGCTGGGGGAAAATAAGTGTTTTCAGGCCTTCTCAGCTCTGATAATGGTTCAACCCCAACGCGATTAAGAGCTTCCTCCCAGGTTTGTGCACAATAAGTTCGGCACACAACTGGGACCTCAGCTCGGAATCTATCCTCGGTCTCAGCCACGCCGACGTCATATCCTTGCTGTTCGGCCTCATTCTTCTCCTTCTCAGCCTCAGCTTTCGCTTTTTCAGCCTCTTCCCTCCCTTTTTCAGCCTGACCTCTCAGCCTTTGAGCTTCTTCAAGCTGCTTCATCAAAGTTGATATTTGTCCTTTAGAAGCTGCCAGCTGCTCATTAACATCACGAAGGCTTTTCCTCTGAGCTTCAACTTGCTTTTGAAAGCTGGTCAAAGCAGAGTCAGTACTCTTTCGAGCACGTTCTTCCTCGGCCAACTTCTTCTTCAGCTCTTTAACATTTTTCTCGCTGGTAGAAAAGGTCTGAACAGCAGCATTTCGCCACTTCCTCTCCTCATCTAACTGCTGATAAGAGGCATTGACCATCTGCTCTAACCTGAAAGTGGCTTGAACAACCTTTAAAAAAAAAAAAAAAAAAGAGTCAGAGGTGCAATAAACTAAAAGTAACAAATAAAGCAGTAAGGATACTATACCATGCCCACGTGTCTTTTCGTATTCATGAAGATCTCATTCTTCTTCTTGCCTCTGAGCTCGGCCATGTCCTTGGGGAGAAGGAGTGTCTCTTCTAGGGCCGAGGCAACTTGGCATCCAATTCCACCGTTATAGTCCCTGATTAAGGCATCTTCCCTCGGAGGCTCTCCACCAAGCATAGGAGCAGGAAGCCAGGCCTCGGGCTTCGATGGCCATGTAGTCTGTTTGGCCGCAACTTGTTGAGATCCATGGGTTGTCTTTTGTTGCTTCGGAGCCCTTTGGACCTCGTCTTCAGGAGTTGGGCGAGGCCTTCCAGTCTCCACCTCTTTACCCTTCTGTTCCCTCCTCCTCTTGGGATCAGTGGGTTCAACCCTCTGTGTTTGAGTTGGTCGAGGAGGAGGAGGGGGAAGATTAGTCTGAACAGGCTTCAATGGCGCCCCCTTTTCAGATTTGCCTTCAATTACGTCCAGTAGGCTCCTTTGGCTTTTTCTTTGGATACCCATGTTATCAGAAGTTACCTCGGGAGATAGAGGTTGGTTAAAAACTTCGAATTCATCGGCAGAATCCGATACCTCTACAACTTTGTCTTCTTCTTCTTCTTCTTCCCCTTCCTCCTTCGCTTCCTGTTGTACAGAACGGGACGAGGAAGCAAATACAGAGACCATGGCCACAGGTAACGGCTGGGTAAAAGGGGTGCCTTTAGGGATTGGAACACCCTCAGGAACTATAAATCCGTCAAGGCTACACTGATTCGATGCAGCCGAGGATCTTTAGCCTTTATCACACACTTGGGCGCTTGAAATGATGTGGAAATTGGCTTGTACCGGAGGATGATGTACGCTGCCCTCAATTGACCGTCGGATGGATTCACGTATATCTCGGATCGTAGAATTTTGTCCAAGCTTTCTCTATTAACTAGTCTGAATTGAGGCTTGGTGGCGCGCTTGTCTACAAAATCAGTAAGACAGCAAAGAAATCGCCGTCAGAAATAAAGATAACTTATAGTAAAAAGCACAAATTCAAATTTAGAGGCGCTCAGTCCAAGAATCTCACCTGGTGTTCCCACTTGCATCGGACAGGGTAAACCATCGTGCCATTCCCCAGAAAAAATGAGAAAATCATCTTTCAGGCCCTTGTTCGATTGAGGGAGACATTGGATTAATCTTACCTCAGGGTACCTAGACTTAAGATAGTATCCCTGATCCTTCAACTTATGAAGGTTGTATATCCAATTTATATCGTGGTGGGTAAGGCCTAGATTCATCCTATTGTTAAGGGCTTCTATGCTCCCTAACACCCTAAACATGTTGGGGGCGCACTGTGTGGGGGACAATATAAAGAACCTGAGATAATTCCTAGTGTGATTACCCATCGGGATAGTCATCCCTCCCTCTATGAAAGCGATCATAGGGATGACTACTTCCCCCGTTTTTCTATCATCAAACCACATTTCTGGGGAAGCATATCTCATGCCCACCGTGGAGGGAATCCTATACTTAGCTCTGAATTCCTCTATTTGCTCATCGGAATCAACTAGATACTTAAACCTACCCATTTCTTAGGAATTGTAAAGAAAAATTAACGAAGAGGATTTAAGATTGAAGAAGGATAAAGAAACTTACATGTGTGAAAAATGAGCTCCTCGGATAGACTTCAAATATTTATGAGAACGTTGAGAAGAAAGAAAGAGGGACAGGTGCAATGAATACTCGCTAAGAAGGTTGAGATTTTTTGCAACTGAAAAGATATTTGATTTGAAAAGCTCTTTATAGGGGCACAGAAATCGTAAGCGAGAAAAATCCCGCTCATAAATTTCAACAGCCCTCCGCCGTTGATTCGCATCATGCTAAAACGTGGCGAACGAAAAAACCGCCATCATTTAATAATGGCGTGCTCCAAACGCCGAAACGTCAGGAACATGCCTTGGGCAGGTAAAAAGTCATTCTGAAATTTAGAAAAGCCCACCGAAGGGAGTAGGGGCGTAATATCAAAATCTCCCTTTTTCCGAGGTGACAAAAAGTGAGATTTTGAGGGGTTATTGTGGGGCCAGTGGCCCAAAAAGATAAACGGAGAGTCCATGGGAAGTGGGCTAGCGGCCTAGTCTGAGGACACTCACATGTCCGAGGACAAGATTTATTACTCAAACTACGTCCGAGGTGGGTATAATTCTTTTAATAGTCAAGGAACTTTACAGAATTACATGCAAACTAACTAATGAACATTGAGCAAAGAAGGAACCGGGAAAAGTAACAAATATCCCCTAAAAACTGCTACCTCCACATTAAATGCTTCCCAGCTAACTCTCTGGCCGCATTAATGTGGAGTTGATACCTGAACAGTAATCAAGCACTCTTCTAACCACTAGACGAAAAATTCAGGAAGTTCTGGATGAGACAGAAAGAAGTTCTCAGAATGGAACCTACACGTGTACGGTGGAAGCAGAGTGAAGAAGGTAGTATATAACGTAAAATCGGAGTACACTGAAGAGGAGGAGATTTTGGAAAGAAAAAAGAAAGAGTAAGAAGAGAGAGAATCCAGAGACATAATCACTAAAAATCTTGCCGAGGAGAAGAAGAGGAGGGTTTTTCTTTTATTAAGTTTGAAGTTCTTTTTGCTGCGGAAGAACGATGTCTTTTTCCTCTCACTAGAGCTAGTTCTTACGCCCATTCTCTATAAATTTTATTGTTTGGATTTGTTGGGCTCGAATCCCATCCTTCTTTTGAGTCCAATACATTTCGAGTCCTTACAGATTTAATTGAGGGGAATGGTCAAAATCAAGTCAAGGAGCTTTTGTTTTTTAGGTAATATTCTAAGTCCTTTTTCTTTTCTTTTTTTAGTTTTGATCTCCATTTCCTTGTTTTTTTTTTTTTTTTTTTTTTGCTATAATATGTTTGTTTAGTTTATGAATGGTTTAAGACCCCTTTAAACACAACCAAATTGCGTAGCTTAGATTAATTAGCCAAGTTGTTACTTAGTCAAATTAATCAATTCTATGTTAAAACAATCAAATAATCATATCATGCATATAAAACATATAAAGCAGCGGAAATAATAAAGAATACAAGATATGATCACCTAAGAAACCACACGAAAAAACCTGGGGAGGATTTGACCCACCGATCCTCAAGGCAAACTGGAATTCACTATGAAAGAATTGAAGTTCTTACAAAAGGACTACAAGCTCCCCCGCTCGACTTCCTAATGCTACCAACCAGTAGAACTTCCTGACACGACCACGCGCAGGCTCCGAATCCACGGACTACTTCTTTCTTGAATTCTTCAATCAGCTACAAGCTCCCCGCTTGTTTATCTTTAAGCTTCAATGGCAGCAACCAAGTTGATCATCAAGATGTTGAAGTAATCTCAATCTTGAAAACCCTAAGCTTTGTGTAAAGGAAAGCTCCTCTAGATTTCACAAGAGATTTACACAAAACCGCAATGTATGAGCAACAATAAAACTTGTGCAACTCTGAAAACGTGGCTAGGGTTTTGCCTTATATACCTAGGGCAAAAACATAAAACCCTAAACGTTTTAAAAGAGTTAGGGCTGAGCTGGAATTTCTGCAGAAAACGCATCTGGGCCGATTTTCGATCGATTGAGAATTACATTCGATCGATCGAGCCAGGCCAAAATGCACCAATGCATCTACAGTCACTCGATTCAAACTTTACAATATTTTACCAACTTTGAGCAAGCCTAAACTAGACTAAATACATTGTTTTGATAATGATTTGCCAACGTTACAAATTAGAGTTCTAAATACATAAAATCCTAAGACCTTAAAACCTAACAGTTTAGGTTTACATAGTTTTTATATCCTTAAGTATGTTAAGTTGTTAGATTTGATAGTTTGAGTCTCTGCTCTGTTTTGTGTTCTTGCTGTTTCTTGGTTAGGGTTTTCAGGGCATATATGCATACACATGCATACGCATACTCGAAGTATGCGTACACATACAGCTTGGCTACGTACACAATCCATATGTATGCGCACGCATACTCGTGCCCAGAAACCCAAATTCAACATTTTTTGTTTCTCTTATTTAACATGCTTCTGCCTTATCTAGTTTTGTGCTTTTGAGTCTCTGCTTCCATGTTGTTTGCCTTGTTTGTTCCTCACATGCTAGATTAATGTTTTATCTTCCAATTTTGTTTCTTTGCCATGAACATGCATATGATCTGACCATGTATTAATGTATAGGTGTTGTGATGCACTGAGGTAAGATATGCATTCATATGAACATGCATTGATTTGAATATGGTCTTGTTTTGGATGATGAACATGGATAATGTTTGCTTGTTTGTCTTTTCCTTAATAGTGAGATGCAATAACATGTTTGTATGATTCTGCCATGATGTGCTTCTACCCTTGGGGGTTTATGATGTGATGAGAAGCATGATAGATGTATGTTAGGGTTTGGGATGAGAATGCCATGTTGTATGCTTAGATGTATGCTAGTGTGTGTGTGAGTTTATGATGCAATATTGAACATGCCTTTAATAGATTTAAGACGTAAGATACAATGAGTGGAAGCCGACCCACGGGTTGGGCGCTCTTGAGTGCCTAATACTTTCCTAAGTTGTACCTAAATTCCGAATACATACTCTGGTAGTAAGATTAGTCCTTTCACAAAAGGGTGCTATATATGGTTCCTATACCTAAACTAGGTGGCAACTCCAATTATCTTTTCTGCGCCCTGGTCCACTCGGCCGAGGTGTACTTCCCCTCTCCATTGTGCCCACAAGTGGTAAAATAGCTTTTTTGCTAAAATACAATCACCATTGTGAATGTTTTTATTGTTTTTATTAAGTTTTTGAGTTGGGTAGTGGCTTGTTGGGTTAGGTTGGCCAGGTTGATTAATGAGGAGAGGGCCTAAGGTTTTGGAAGAGTGGGGTCCAACTATAAAAATGAAAAATATAATAAGTAGAAAAAAATTTTGGGCCAAGGGGGCTCGGACCCCCTTGAGTCAGTCCTTGTTCCTTACAAAAGACCCACGGAAGGATGGAAGAGTTGGGTTGGGGTCCTTAATTTGGAGAAATACACACCCAATGAGCTAAATGATGAGCAAGCTCACTACATGATCAATAACAAAAAGATAATTTCTTATTCTTAAATGATAGAAGAAAAGAATTGATAGTATTTTAACCCTAATTTCCGTCCTTATTTAATGGTACATTTTTACCCTATGAAAAATTGGGGGACAGGAAAGGTTGTCAATTTGGGACACAGCATATGCCCATTCAATATTAGAATGAGCAAAGAAGTGATCCAGAGCAGGATCCATCAACAAGATTTGCCTAAAAACAGCACATGGTCAATGCGGCAACAAACTGGCTGGCAAATGCTTTATATACCCACTGTTTCTTTTCACTAATAGTTACTGTTCTTTTGACTCGCTGACATGAAACCACAATTTTTTTTGGCTAATGAAACCACATAATTGAATTTGGTATTTTAAGCAATGAACATGGCGGGAAAATGAGGTGGTTAGTTAGAGCATCCACCATGGCATTTGATTCTTATGATCAGGACACGATCATGACAAAAGAATAACCATGGTTTTTGAGTGAGACAAGTGCTCCATCATGAACTCCACCATTACTTCAACACATTTTTGGTTGATTTAGCAACGTCACATCTTTTAATCATATAATCTAATTTTTACATTGTTGTTAGCTAGCTACGGAGGTTTCATCAAATGAGCATGCTTTTCAGTGAATTTAATGCTTTTGAATGAAAAGAAGGTAATTGAGTAGATAGAGTTTGCATTGACATGATTGTGAATTTGTTCTCAGAATTATGATGCACATACAAAGCTCACTAGTCGCTCCTATGATCAATATGTCACAACTTTACAACTTGGTGAGTTGCTCTACAGCTTGGACAATGAGAAGAATCCATTTATGGAATTTAATGTCAAAAGGGAAATCTTATAGACCCATATAGGCACACTAATTTTGACAGACATAAAACCCTTGCCTGGTGGGGAAATCTTGAAAGCATTGTCTTTATTCATTAAAGTCATTTTCATTTAATTTGAATGCCTTTAATTAAGTGGGATATGCCATAGTGCCATGTTCTCTGAAAAGGAAAGGTAGTCTCCAAATCAATGTCCCAATCAGTTCAAAAAAACAAGGAGGTATTCTCTAATTGATGGATTGGATTATGTTTAATTTTGGTCTCATGTATTCCTCTTTTAAGTTGGGAGTAATTGGAAAAAAAAAAAAAAAAAAAAATGTACCCGGTGGATGATAAAAATTTGAGAGGTAAAACACTGAAATTGTATAAAGGAAAAATTAAACACAAAAAAAAAAAAAAAAAAAAAAAAGACTGTTAATTATAGCATATTAGGATCATCTAAAGCTCTTAAGGTAACTCTACCATGGAGTTCTTAAAATCCTATTCATCCTGTTAGGTTTTAAAAGTTCAGAACAATTGGTAAACTGTGAGCACAAATTTGTCTAGATATAAATTCCTAAGTCTATAAGTATGATTAGACAATACTCAAGATGCTGCAAGTCAGAATACCAAAAAAAAAAGCAGCTACAGGTTCAAGGATTCGAAACATGCCAGGTTTGACCGATCGAAAAGTATTTTTGCATAATTTAATTTCGGCCCAACAGTCTATTAATCTCATTAAGTGATTAGGGTTTCAGATCTAATTCTCCTAGTATTTAAAGGAAACTCTAAGGCACGTTTTGAAGAGACTTTGGAACTTCTCTTTTGAGATCTAAAATGTATTGTGCCTTCTCTTTTAAAAGTCACTATCAGAATTCCATCTATACATCTTTAGAACCGGTAGATCTAAAGTTGCTGCAACAAGATCATACATAGCTGATAATTTAAAGCTTTGAGTGAGATTTCAGAGTCACAAACATGGGTGTTTATGTGCGACAAATTCAGATAGAAGAGTCCGTGGATTCTGAGCTGCACATAGTCGTGTGAGTAAGTACTACAAGAAGTAGTTTTAGATTTAGGGGAAAAAAATCTATTGTAAACTTCCATTCTATCATAGTGAATTTGTTGCATTGAGGATAGATTAGGTTAAATTCTCCCCAGGTTTTTTCCCTTGAAACTATTGGTTTTATTGGTTTTCCTAGGTAATCATATTGCTTGTCTTCTTTATTTTTCCATGCTTTGTGATATGATTATTTGTGTTTAACCTAGATCTCATAATAAACCTAAGTATCAATTTGGTTAATTAATTAGGTTAAACAATCTAAATGTACAGGGGTCTAGACGAACAAACACATCCATTTTAAAATGAGTGGGTTAGATTTTGCCACATTATTAATAACTTAAATAATACAAAAATAATAATAGTTAATGCTATTTAAAATATTAACTACGTGATAAAATCTAATTTACTTTTTTTATATAATCTAATCTGCTTTTTTAAATGAATAGATAGGATTTTAGGAACTCCATGATGGAGTTATCCTAAGAACTTTAAAGGGTCTTCTAATTACAACTATCCACCTTAAATTATGGGATCATGTCTTAAGAGTTAAGCCTATCATAAACTACAATTTTTTGTAATTAATATCTTAATTCAAGAATAATTTTTAATGTCACTTCACTATTCAAAATTAATGTCACAATTAACAAATGAGTAGGCAAATTGGATGGAACCATGTATTAATATGTCAATTTTTTTCTTCTAATTTTTTTGATTATTTGACAGTGGAGAAGAGGAGATTTGAACACTGAATGTCTTTATTGGAAACGCCTAAAGGTGCCAATTAAGCCATGAGGGTCTTAGCATATGTCAAAATTATTAGATTAGTTCTATAACAACAACAACAACAACAACTGAGCTTATTCTCAAGATTTTGGAGTTGACTAGCTATAGATATTCATTAGACTAGTAGTCCAAGTTAGCCACATGTATTCAAAATTATTTGATTAGTTCTCAATAATTTATAATATTCACCTTAATCATCGCACTAATATGTTAATTATAATAATAATTTTGGATGATATTGTGCATACTGACTTTGAGTAAGAGATTATAAAAATTTGTAATTTAAAATGATTATAACCCCTAATAAAATTTTTTTTCTCTCATCCATATTTTGCGTGCGTTTATAATATTGTTATTATTTCAATATATTAAGCTAATCCCTGATTTGTTAAATATAATATTACTAAATCTAACTAATATTCTCAAGAACTAGCATGATTTATTCTTAATACTTATTGTAATATAGTATGTAAACAAATTTTAATCATCACATTTAAATTTGATTCCCTTAAAGATAAATTATTGGTTTCTCCATTAATCACATGTGCACTAGAGGCTCATGGTATAATTTAAGATTATAGCTAAAATTAAACGGAACAAAAGATAAATGAGAAGAAAAAACAGCAAAGAATCGCAAGGTCAAAACTCAATAGGAACAAAAGTGGCCGTGGAATGATTGTGAAAGTTAAGAGAAAATTGTCCTTAACATAATAAAGATGTACGGGTTTAGTGGAGGTTCTTGAAGATTTTAGTGAGTCATGTCAAAAAACAAAAACAAAAGCAAAAAAAGCCTCTATTATGGCATTATTTACTTTATTCGAATTACTCAATATGAAGTTCGTGCAAATGCAATAGGAAGGATTTTGGTAATATTATGCTAGTGCTTGATGTAAAAGCTAACAATATTGCATGCCATTATTCAAAAGCATTAATCATGAGATGTCGGTAGAAACTTTTCTTGGACGATTGTAAGACCAGCAATCAGAAAGATGAGAGAGGAAGGATACTTCATTTTGTCATCACCGTTTTGATGTGATTTGCCTTTTACAAATTTCTCTACTGTTTAAAAGCTTGTTACTGTCATAGCTAGCTTTCCAGGTTGCCTATAAATCTCAAGCCATTATTGCCGTAATAGTAATAGTATTGTGTTTCAGAAGTTAATTAATCCAACAAAGTTCTGCTACATAATTTGAAAATCTAAATTTTGAATTACATATTTTTTATATTCCTAACACGTGTTAAATTTCGTGTCAATTTGACGTTAATTACTGTTCAATTTATAAACTCTTTTTTCTTACATAATTTTAAATTATAAAAACTTGAAATTTAAACATTTAATTAATGATAAAATAAAAATATATTGAGTAGAGTTTTAGTTATTAGTGAACTTGATGGTCTTGGTTAAAATCATAAAATGTGTGCAGACAACAACTTGTCACAAACCCCACAAACCCTCCTGTTCATTTTTGTTGATTCTCCCATGCTACGTTCTATCAAGTTCCCTAGTAACATGACCTCCAACTCCAACTCCAACAAATAGTAAGAAGACTTCTAACTCTAAAGATTCAACGCATTCCTTTATGTCCTCATCTCAATCAATCTAAGGGTCCACTTGGATCTTTGTTACATAAGGCCCTTAATGGACTTACAAATTCATGCAAGGCCTAACTCTTTTGGGTCATCCCATTCCCATTCTCGCTAATGTGTTTTCTTCTTCTTATATAATGGCAGCACATGCATTAGCAGTTTAAGCACACACCATCAACACTAATCATTATCATTTTTTGGTAGATTAAATCATGATTGGATTGTGGATTAACAGTAGAAAGGACTAGTAATAAAAAAACATGACCCTATTTAATCAATGACGATCGTAGTCTCTTCAAAACAGCACATATTTAACTAATCGATGTATGCATGCATGACCATTTTCCTTCATGTAATAATGATATTGCTTTGCAGATATTTTCATAATATAAAAAAGGTACATTTAATTAAACGAGCTTAAGAATATAATATGATCTTTGTAGCTAATTGTCATGATGTTAACAACCAGGAGAATAAAATAAATAATTCAATCCCAAGTTCCCAACAAGCTATGATGCAACGCGCTTATCAGCTAACCCAAATAAATAAGAGTAATGCTAAGAATTCTTTTTCAAACTGCCAATATAAACTGTTATGATTAGAGACGAGTGAACGATTTTCTCTATTGAGTCTACTACTGACATTATTTTTATCATGCAATATCAATAATTGTGTACAAAATTGTAAAAAATATTGTGTCCTTAAGCTTATTGAATAAATAATTGATTGTCCTCACCATAAATTTCTTTCTTCTTCTTCTTACTTATTTATTTATTTTTGTCTCAAGCCCTTTCCATAAATTTCATAATCCTTTTACATGTGCTTAATAAATGTTAGTAACAACGTGGGTCAAAGAGCAAGAGCTAGTAAGGAAGAACCAGCCAAACAGAGATTGAAGAGAGAAAAAGAAAATCAATATTATTTCGAGTTTCTTTTTTTTTCTTTTTTTTTGGTGGGATCATCATAGAATTAAGAGGAATTTTTACTTGAAAGTGAACGGGCCGTGACTCAAAATTCAAATCCGAAAGAGATGAAGTTGTTTTCCCACAAAGAGGACCACGAGACAAGGGGTTGGGCCCAAGGATAAAGTGTGAGTTTGACCTTGTTGGTCTGGCCTTAAACTTTTCACCTGAAACCCAACCACCACAACTGGAAGCAGTAAAGGACAAGTACCCATTATTTAAAATGGCCATATAATGTGAGCAATGTTGTAGGGGGTTAGGATGTCTTAAAGTTTTTAGGATGTGTTAGTTTTTTACTTTTTATTTTATTTCTTTTAAGTTCGTAGAATTCTTAAAATCTTAATTATCTATTGGAAAATGAGTGTATTGGATTTTATTACATCATTAACGATTTAAATAGATATAAAATAGGTGACAATTATTAATTAACCTCTATTTAAATATTAATGATATGATAAAATCTAATCAATCATTTTAAAAATTGATGGAAAATTTTTTAGGATTTCCATGGAGTAGTTACTGTAATAACTCTAGAAGATTCTCATACATGTTGTAGCAATTCCAAAATCGCTTCTACAATAGAAAGTTCTTCATATGCAGAGGATGTGATTGTGGTCATTGACTCTACAGTGACAAAGGCTGCTTAGCAGCCCCACCTGTCCCAATGAAAATTTTGAGTTTAAATTGTTGTGGGTTTCTGAATTCATGGTCAGTTCAAGAACTTAACAAGTTGGTGAAGGCTGACTTTTATTCACCAGTATGCAGCAAATTCTTGCCTCTATTTTTCTACCGTTTTAGCAAATAATGTACTCCACATTTGATTATCTTAATAAAATTTTCTAACTTTTTTTTAAAAAGAAAATAATTATTTAATTAAAAAAAAAACTAAACTAAACTTTTTTTTAAAGCCATTTTGGGCCTATACCATAAAAGTTCTAAAATCTAATCCCCCAAGATAATTATTGTTTTTGAAATAAATACATGCAAGTCAGACATTTTGAAATAAGAAATCCATTAACAGTACGATCCAAGGCCACAGGACAAAGCTGGTAGAGATGAAGGGCTCCCACGTTGTTCAAAACACATACGAGTCCCTTGATGTGCACTTTGGGCAATGCTTTGAGGTTTTTGACATTGGCTCATAGCTAATTAAGAGCCCGTTTTCATTGCATGCTGTTCAACTCAAGCCATTTTTGTTGGAGATGGCGGCTCCAAGTGGTGGATGGTGGTTAGATTTGTTGCAACAAGGTTCAACAGGGATAGAGCTAAGAGAGAGAGAGAGAGAGAGAGAGAGGGATTTCCGAAGAAAAAAAAAATAGTGAAGTGAAATGTATTAAGTAAATCTCGACTCTTTAAGAGTCGAAATCCAACTTTCAAGTGGATCATTTTTTTTTTCCTTCCAAAAACGCTACACTAGTCGCAACCGTAGCCATATCAGCAAATGTGGCATGAAACTCGTCTCTTGAAAAGCTAAGTTTCAAGTGGATCTCGTTCTAAAAAAAGCTATTTTTTAATATATGTTTGAAACAATACTGTTTGGCCAAATAATTCAAAATATAGTATTCATCAAATATGATTGGACAAAGTTGATATTAAATCTTTATGCATCACCCTATAATTCCTCTTTGGTTATACCATTTGCAAAATTGTTAGGATTGTACAAATTAGGTCTACTATTTGTAGAAATTTGTGATTGCGTGATAGACAAAAAGAGAATAGAGGTTACGCAGTTTAGTCTTATGGCTTAGATCCATGGAATATTTGCCCAATGGGTTACAATTTCTCATACAATTTATTTGAGAATACATTACAATGAAATTCATATTATAATTGAGGTTTACACAAAAAAATATATGAAAATTTTAATTTTAATTCAATATTGATGGCTTCAATCCCATGATTTTCTCTATCAATCAATCAATTAATTTATTAACTAAACCCAGAATTTTATCTAGCAATGAATGTCTTGATGATTTAGTCTTCAATGATATGAAAAGTAAATTATACTTTAAAAGAATCCCTCTCAAATTGGCATTAATCTTTGATGAAATGCACAGCTTGCAAATATTGAATCCAAATGTCCTTTAAAAAAATAAAATAAAAAATCATTGAATCCAGAGTTTGATTTGTCTTCCAAAGTTCTATACCTTTTTCTAGTACAATAAAATTGGCTAACAAAAGCGAAACTAGGTATGACCCAATATAGTGCTTCAATGGCACAAGAAAATAACAACTCCATTAAAATGATGACTCCCCTTTAATGAGAAATAACGACAATGCTATTTATGTGATGAAATATTTTGCTATGAAAATGTATAGGAGTGAGAATTGCAGTGGCAAAATTACCAATACGTATGAAGAAATGGTAAATTTCCTGTTAAAATCAGAAAAAAGAAATGAGGTCAACAATAAAAGATGATTGACAATGTGATTATATTAGATATGACCAATAAGAGAAAACAAAAACATGTGAACGCTCTGATACCATCTAGAAATTTGTAATTGAATGAGAGAGAAAATAGAAGAGAAAAGACATAAGAGAAGATGTGGTTTGACATTGGGACCTACATCCACGGGACAAAAACAAATAACTATATTTTCTCGTACACTTTCTCAATACATTACAATGAAATCTGTAATTAATGGGGGATTAAACACAAAAGTCATTGGCAATTTGAATTTGAATTACATGTTGATTGCTTTGCTCCCATGATTTTCTCTAGCAACCAATTCTTTGATATATTAACCAATCCCATGATTTATGCTAGCCATCAATATCTTGGTTTGGTCTTCAATTAAATGAAAAGTGAATTTGAAATTTAGAAAGGAAAGACCAATCCAGAATAAATAATTTCATCTAATATACATTTGTTGGTAAGTATCCAATAGTATGTAAGAGGGCCTAGGTGCTCGCAGTCACATACACCAAACCTGGTTGGTCAGGCATGAAAGCAACTAGAATTGTCTTGACATGATCATAAGCTTTGATTACACAAGAAAAGACAAAAAACCAAGTCCACAAATGGGGGGCATAAATCCAACTATCCGTGTGGCCATAGGCCCAGCTGGTATATGGGTCAATATGTGACTATCCAACAGGCCAATCCTGGCAAGTTAAAGCAGTCTTAATAAGACCAAGGCTGAAATATGAGAAGGAATTAAAGATGGTGAAATCCCACTAACTATCTTAGCTAGCTTTTACATGCCAACACGAAATTGCTTGTAGTTGTAGTTGTGGACAAACCAGGTCTACATTATGAGAGTCAATTCTTTGAGCTGGCTAGATCAGTAGTTGAAGCCGCACGTTGGGTGACTACGAAGACAAACCAAGGAATGCCACGTACATGCATATGGGAACCATCATTATTCCCCATTATATTCAACAAAAACCAGTCATTTCGTTGCCACTTGTCAAGTAGCTATTTGTTTTCTTTAAGCCAACAAATGTCAGTTATTAAATCATAATAGAGGTCTAATAATTTTCGAATTCATATTGAATTTGCATTTTAGTTTTCTCTACATTTGAAAGTGTTTGCGGGTTAAGGATAACGGAGGCGCACTCACACTCATACGAATAAGACAATTATATGCCAACCAAACTTTATTATAAATGATATATAGTATAATCGCACCCAGTAAATCTCACAAATCAAATTTGCGTACTCTCGCCCAAAGTTTTGTAACTGAATTGACACCTCCTTATGCACAAAGTGTTTGGAGGTTTAGGAGGGAAAATGTTCGAACTGTGGAGTTAGTAGCAAGTTTTAATTATCTCTCCAAAAAAAATTTTTTTGCGTACTCTCATAAACAACACTTATATATCTCAAAAACACAACATAAACAAAATTTCCCACAAACACAAACTAATTCACAAATCCCGTACACACACCAACTCACTAATTCACACATGTCATATCTTTCAATCCCAAATATACTATCACACCACTCCTCTCACAATACTATCATAGACAATGAAAACCTAATTATGTCATAAATAAAAAACTCTTTCCTTCTATCCTAAGAAAATCTTTTTTCTTTGTACTAAGAAATTTCTTTGTCTTCCATGTCGAGGAAACTAGATCTAAATAGTAATTTGAGACAATCTTTATAAATAAAAAAAATGCTTATTACCTCTTTGGACACAAAGACAAGAATGTTAGGGTCATATTTTCTATGTAATTAGTTAATCCTTTGACAAAACGCACTTTATTTGTAATTGGTTAGATCTAAGTTAGGTTTAATGTATCAAGAAGTATGTTGTTCAAACATATCAAGTGGTTTCATTAAAGACATGAAGATTGATCCAAGAAACAAGTGAAGAAAAGTTGGTTCATTAAGTCTCAACACAAGCTCGATAGATACTACTATCGAGGATTAATGGAGAAGCTCGACACAAGCTTGATCTATCGAAATCTACGATTTCAGAACTTCCAGATCTAAAATTCGGCCCATGATGATTTGTTTGATTAGGGATTCTTTTCTCACAACCCTAATCATATATAAGGCTTATTTTAAAAGTCATCAAGTACAGAAATAGAGACCTAAAACTCATATACTCTGTGTGAAGCTACTGCGTTTGTATGCCTTAGAGTTTTGTAACCAAGTACTTCATGATCTTCATCATTTATGAAGTGAAAAACTTTGTAGTTGATAACAATCATTCAAGTTGCTGGAGTTAGTTACGTACTGGAATCCGTGTAAAGGAGTTAGTCACAGATTGGAGATTTGTGCAACAAATGAAAAAATGCTGCTATAAGATCAAGTCCAATTAGGTATTGGAGTGAAGGTTCAACTGTAAGTTGGTATTTTAGGATAGGCCAAGGTAGTGGTAAGATACCTTATACTTGTATGCCTTAGAGGTTTTGTAACCAAGTACTTCATGATCTTCATCATTTATGAAGTGAAAAACTTTGCAGCCAATAACAATCATTTAAGTTACTGAAGTTAGTAACGAATAGGGATCCGTGTAAAGGAGTTAGTCACAGATTGATGATTTGTGCAACAAAGGAAAAAATGCTGCTATAAGATCAAGTCCAATTGGGTATTGGAATGAAGGTTCAATTGTAGGTTGGTATTTTGGGATAGGCTAGGATAGTGGTAAGATACTTCATACTTGTCACCGCTTGATTATTGATTAGTAGATTCTTGAAAGTGGTGTGACTTTAAATTCATTCGGAAGAGTTTTTGCCTTGCGAGAGGTTTTCCTCATTTGTCAATAAATCCCCGTGTCAATTTAATTTCTGCTACATTTAGTTTATTTGGTGCTTTATTAGTACCTCAACGATTTGCATGTAATTTAATTTTATTAATCTACTTGGATAATTGAATTAATTAACCGGGGTCAATTTATATTAACCCAAAAAAGTAAGTTGCAAAGTAGCTAAACATTATGGCTTGCTAACAGTATCTCGCTGTTTGCCAACCAAAATTTCAATGCACAAAAGAAAACACACAAAGACTCACAAAAGGTTACGTACTTATCTTAAGGAGGGGCCTAAAATGTCTTAAATGACAACTACCACAAATGAAGCTTTTGGTTGTTAGCCCTTTTGGACATTCTCTCTTACTTATGTAGAAAAATGTGGTTATGTGTCTTTGCTTCATCTACAAATCACCGTCTTAACAGACCAAAAGGAAAAGGTTTGTCGAGCATAATTCCACCAAAGTCCAATTCAAACACACTGTAGATTTTGAAAGCTTAAATCAAAAGCTGAATAAGACTTTGTCCCACCCACGCATACAAAAATCTCATATTGCTCTTTGTCTGAGGGCCCATATGATACAAAAGGTTGCGCCTTTATTTAAATTGCTTAAATAGAGAGGTAGAACTTAAGCAAAAATTCACAACAATTTCATAATATTTTTAAATTAGTTTATCATATCACATATGAGCCTGCCGTAATTTTAGATTTAAATTTTTTTTTTTAATATCGATTTGTGAGTGTTATGAAATTTTGTTATGTCCCAAGCGTTACTCAACACAAATTTGCTGCACAAAATTTTTACTTTCATGACACTATTTATTTTCTTTTTAACAATCTCACGTGGCTCAATTTATTTGCCAGATGAACCGCACCAACCACCCATCACTAAAACAAGACTAAAAAAAGCAAATTATTGAATTAACAAGATAGAGATCGGGATGATGCCCCCGTCCACTTTGTTATCTCACGGATTTATCAAGTCAAGTATTTAACCATTTTCTTTCTGATCATGGAAGATATTTGACCCATATAATATTGTTTTTGTTGTTAGCCAAATGTATCAAGTAAAATCAAAATTTAATAATAATAATAAAAAAATAAATAAACCTTTTTAAATATCTAATAGATTGATATTGAGTATTTTAATTGTATGATCATATAAATCTAATTTCTGGTCATGCATACGTTCTTCAAATGGTATCTGATTGGAATAATTTTGTCTCATCTTGTTAGGATAATTTTTATTTTTGGCTGAATAAGTCAAGATAAATTTAGACTCACTTGATTTTTTTTTTTTTTTTTTTTTTTTAGAGAGAGGATGAATTTGAATCTAAATTCTCCTTCTCCAAAGAACCCAACAATACCACTTAATATTATACTATTTGGAATTCTTATCTTGATTATTTGTGACGTGGCATCTTAATAAGACAGCTAAAAATTCGAGTTTAGTCGTGTCCATTTATCTACAGTAGCTGGGTGAAAGGAATTTAATAAAATCCTGTACGTGTTGTTCTTAAATGATATCCGTAACACATGTGCCACTTAAATTATTGAAGTTGCTGTCTGCCAGTGCCAGCACTCTCTTAAAAATTCAATATCACCATTATTTTAAGAAAGGCCTGGGCTCCAGATAATAAAGCCATAAAGGTTCTAAATTTAAATAAACATAAATTACACATCAAAATTGTCATGTTCCAAATCATGTTAAAGCCACATTCCCCCCAAATTATTGTGCTTACGCCCACCATATAAACACAATTAATAAAGCTATAATATTTCAACCTAAGTACCCACAAAGTGATGAAACACGTGTCACATCCATCTTTCTCTCTCTCTCTCTCTCTCTCTCTCTCTCTCAAATGCAATATATATATATATATATATATAATTGTCTAGTACATACCCAGAAAGGTTGTATTGAAGTGACTAGTTAGGACCAATATGCTATCAACCATAGCATTGATATTAATTTGTCTGAGGGGCCAGGTTTGGGCTAAGTTGTTTGTGAACTGAGTGAGAGGTGGAAAAGCCACAAGAATATATAGAAGGGCCTGAACATTTGTTTATGCTCTAAGGCTTTCGTTTGTGCCACTCAAAATTAATGGGCCCTTTTAAATTCATTGAAGATCCTTTCGGCTTTCACTTTCTGCATTTTTAGTCTCTTGTACAAAGCCTTGGATTTTACATCCCAACAATATGTTGGTGTGTAGGCTTGAGCAGAGGCAGCCAAGGAACCGAACGCCGAAACTATAATGGGACCACCGTATAGTCCTTAAATGAAGCCAATTCTACAGAGATGTATGAACTATGAAGGTCATTTCTAAAAGTTAACAATTTTGTTCTGTGGGGAAGCATTGTTTTTTTCGGACCACAGATTGCATAAAAGAAGAAAGAACCCCTCAGAGAATTGAATTCCTATTCACATCTTGGGCCATTGCGCAACACCTAGATATCTCAGCCCATTTATACCATATCCAACTCTTGTTCTTTATTCGAGTTTATGGGGAAAAAAAAAAAATTTGTTAAAATTGTTACAAAAAAAACTTACAAATTGATACGACAAGAGTATGATTTTTGCCACTTAATAACTAATAAATAAATATTTATATAACTTTTTGTAACATGTCAACTCGTAAGGTCTATGTAGTGGTTTTTTACTCTTTTTTTTATTTATTTGTTATTAATTATTGTCCATCCCATCACTCAAAAACATTGGCAACACTATCCATTTAGTCCGCAATTTGAAACCTAGAAGTTAGGATGAGAAGAATCATGTACCCAATATATGAATACTAAAATAAATAAATAAATCTTTAATAGAAAACATTTTGGGATAAGTTGTCCTCGCATTTAAACCCTTCAATTTCCTCCCATTTTTAGAAGTTGTGAGACGTGTGACTTTTTTTTTTTTAATATAAGATAAAAATTTTATTATAACCTAATCTAAGTATATATATATATATATATATATGTGTGTGTGTGTATGTATGTGTGTAAAGCTCCCTCCTAGGGACTTAAACCCCGACCCTTACCCCCTTCACACCTCACAAGAACTTATACTTGTGAAGTGATTATCGCGCGAATGATGCACAATGGTGAGACACATGACATTTATTTGATTTCATATCACGTGGTTTACGTTTTTTAAGAATATAAGATTTTCTTATACCACATGTCTCACATTTAAATTAATATGTATGATTGGTTCAAAAAAAAATTAAATTATAAAATATATACTTATAGGCCTCCAAATCCCAGTTAAAGTTGTTATATATCAATAAATAAATTTAATTCTTTTAACTGTATAATTTTTATAAGAAATTCTAAGGTTCATTATATTCATTTAGATAAAGTCACAATCTCATTAGTGATGAATTATAATATACCAATTATTTAGAAATTTGAATGTTCATAAAATTATAATAAACCCAGATATTATAGCAATTAGCCAATTATCTAAAATTATAGTGAAAACAATTTTTTTTTCTTTTATTCCCTAATAAAAATGATAGTATTGATGAACGATAAGTTGGAGTTTTTTTTTTTGGTCAATGTTCTTGACTCAAGTTTGTTGAAGTATATTTTTGTAGTTTTCATTGGCTTATAAAAAATTTAGGTTGCATCTTTAATTGTATTTATAATACTATTTTTATTTGATGCCCCAAAGATATATACATAGTTTCGCAACTAATACTGTGATGTTTACCCCCCCCCCCCCCCCACCCACCCAAAAAAAAAAAAAAAAAACTAATACTGTGAGAAGAGGTATTCATATATATATGATGTATAATATAATTTTTGGATTGGAGGGATAGATATCACTTTTTTTTTATGGATTATATTAGTTTAATGGGCTCTAAGTAAGTCATGGCCAAAGAATAAACTATCACTTAATCATTAAGGGGTCGTTTGGTATGGGATTTTGAGCAACAATTTTCAATTTTTAAACAACATTATACATATTTTCATATATTTTTTACTTACACGTATTTCTAAAAACTACAAACAATGTTACCAAACGAGCCATAAATTTCAAAATGTGCTAGAGGTCAAATTGCAAATTTGTGATGACCATTAAAAATGAAAAAGGAAAAAGCGGTTCTTATTTGGAGAGCAACGGCAAATGTTGTTTCCAGCAAAAAAAAAAAAAAAAAAAATATATATATATATATATATAATGATGATTTAATTTATGAGTAACTTTTATGTTCATAATATTTTTCACAACAAAACTCATGTGACAATATATT
Organism: Quercus gilva; assembly: GCA_023621385.1. NCBI lineage: Eukaryota > Viridiplantae > Streptophyta > Magnoliopsida > Fagales > Fagaceae > Quercus > Quercus gilva. Next base: position 15,327,590 of record CM042478.1, read on the forward strand.
ACTAGTTTTTATCTGAATTTAACATTAACATCATTTTTTACATACCTTTAATAACTTGCCACATTAATTTATTAAAAGAAAGCTCCAGGTCAAGACAACATCATTCCATCTCCAACCACAAACTACACAAATAACAGAGATAAGAATGGATCCCTAAATATCATTGCTGTTATTATTTAATTTATATATCTAGTTTACTATTCTCTTGGATGAGTGTAATTTCCCTATTCCACACAATGGGTGTGACCCCAAAATGTTGGCTATAGGTTTTGAACCCAACATCTCATAGATCTCATAAGGCTTTAGGTACAATTAGGCCACCTCATTGGAATTGCATGCCAGTACATCTTGGTCACGCACCAAGGCAGAATCAATGTGACATCTCCATCCTTAGTACCTAATTAAGATAATCATAAACAATGGAAAATCTCATTTCGATCTGTGTTAATTGGTATGGGAAACTATAAATCTACTTCTTCGGACAAGGTAGTCCGATTGCATCTAATGCCACATGACATATGACATCATTTTATTTGTTGAGAAAATAACGTGTCGTTGTATATATCCTCAAATTTGCTATCTAAATTTTAAAATATATTAGTATTTTACCTGTATAATGTACCTAAAAACTTATATGTAGTTTACAAATAATTCAAAATAATATAAGTGAAATTGAACAATAAACAGATCTAGTCTGTGTGTTAAGCAAGTTCACAAACATATTATGCAAAACTAAGTTTTTATTACAAAAACAACAATGAATATTTTAAAATAAATAATAAACTCTTTTTGAATTTCTTGAAACTTTTGGTTATTGAGTGTTAATCAAAATAGCATTTTTTTTTATGGGGACAAAAAAAAATTATCTTAATAATTTTTAAACTTATGGTCCATTATATGGTAAAAGCACAATGTACTACGTGTAAAATAATATTGAATAAAATAAATAATAATTTTTTAAAAAATTATCAAAATTTGGTATCAAAATTTTAATTAAAGTCATATTTTTAAATTTCTTGAAATTTTGATAATAGAAATTCACTTAAAAGAAACTATATTAATAACTTAAATGTTCTTATAATACAACACACGATTATATATATATATATATATATTGCAACTTCAATGATTATAGAATATAATATACTAATATGATAGGATGAGCCTCTACTTACCAGGGAAAAAAAAAATACTCCAAGAGTTTTTTTTTTTTTAAGGGACAAAAGTATACTTTTTTGTTTTCATTTGTTGACAATATATATCTAGTACATAAACACTCTAGGAGTGTGCATTAAGAATAATAAAAGGATGATTTAAGAGAAAAAAATAATAATAATAATAAAAGGATGATTTAAGAGAAAAAAAGAAAAAAAAGAGAGAGATAAGATGTTTTAAGAAAAAAAAAAAAAAAAAAAAGAGGGAGAGAAAAGAAAAGAAAAGGCCTATTCATAAAAAATAAAAAAATAAAAAATTTTGTGTAAACGGATGATTTTAATTTTTTTTGGGAGTGGGCTTTGTGTCAATCAAGAAGAGTCTATGTTTGACTAAAAAAAAAAAAAAAAGAATAATGAATGAAAGCAATCAACACGAATTAGGACAAATCCCACCAATATTGTTTTCTTTCACTTGGACTTTTCAATCTAACAAAATTTGGCCATATGTAATCTGATTTGACGACGATTAAAACAAAATTAGTCATCTTCCAAGCACGCCAACTTGGATGTTACCAGATTGCCATGCCAAAAAAAATGTTTGCACAAACTTTTTTTTTTTTCTAAATTTTTTGGTCATTTTTATATTAAATTTATAGTTTTAAAAATCAAAAATCAGAATCTTTTCCGGTTTTTTTACGTTTCGATTTTTATAATCATGATTAAATATGCAACAAAAAGTTAAAAATTAGCTTATTAAAGAGTTAAAAATTAGATTATTTGAAAATAAAGGAGAAAAGTTGGTGAGATATGAGTGCGAATTAGATGACGCCCAAATAGGAAGTCTCTGAGTACGGGGAGGTTTGTGAGCCTCAGAGCAATTCTAAGTTATAATAAGCACTTCAGAAAGACATGTGACAGATTCAATTATTCATCTTTGCAAATTGCAAGTCAAGCACCAATGCCTATACGGAGTTACGGTACGGCCCGCTTGTGTGTCCATTAAAATTTAATGCCTTTTAATGCCAAAATCACTAGATCAGATAGAAGTTGTGTGTTAGTTGAATGCCCTTGTCGTATGTTTTTTTTTTTCCTCTTCTTTTTAAATAGAAAATCATCATTTACATTAAAAGAAAAAAAAAAATTGTTGCATTTTCTTGGTCGTTCATAAGCTTTAATTAGCTTATGTGCCTTGGGTTATCCAAAAAAAAAGCTACATATATTGTCTGTTTGGAAACAGCTTATTTAGTTGAAATTGAAAACTTTTTGTTGAAAAATACTGTAAATAAAAATAAAAGGTAACTGAAATAATACGATGAGACTTATGAAAATATCAAAAAGTGCAGTGTGATCTATGAATAGTAGTAAAAATAAACTGAATAGTAAAAAAAAACGGATTTTTGTAAGTCATGCCAAACGCACAAATAGCCTGGTACTTTTTTTTTTTTGAGAATAAAAATGAGATATTCGGTACAGACTCATTGTGCCTATGTCATGTAACGGTGTAGTCTAATATCTTCTTAAATCCTTTTTTTCTTCAATCTATGCATCATAACCATGCTTGTGAGGGGGTAAACTAAGGATAGAGATAGTGAAGTGAAACAACATTTTTATTTTAAATTAAAAGTTAGAAAGTGAAAACGCATTTGAAAATGTAATAAACTAATTTTCTTCCGAATTCATCATAGTTTTGACATTCAAACTAGTAACGATTAATTGAAAGGAGCTGCTTGACATTAGGAGGGGTTAATGGATGCAGTATTCGTCAATTATTGATTAAATATAGAATTTTGGGAATGGGTAAATGTCTTGATAGGATAATAACAAAGACGAACTCCACTGATTCAAAGTTTATTCAAAAAAGAGATCTGCGTTTGTCAATTTCTTACCAGCATGTGGACTTGTTTCATAAGTAGGTAATAGCCCAAATAATTAGGTTTCGGAGTCTCCTACTCATGCCAATTTACTCTAGAAAAGTACTAACTTGGAAAAAGAAGGGAAAAGTTTTTCTTTTTTATTTTTATTTTTGTTGGTAAATCACTCTAATTATACAATTAGATATACTAATAAATCCTAATAACATACCCAAAAATACTACATTATTGAACATTCCCAACACTCCCACGGGACATAATTCAACGCACGTCATCATTTTTGTTTTCATTGTGCATGAGTTTACTGTATGAATAGTGTTAATTTGAGTGGAGAGTTGAGAAATGTAAAAATTCTTAGAGCGTTCACATTACCTTTTTTCAAAAATAAGTTTTTTTTTTTTTTAATTGGTCACTAATATGGCTGAAAAAAAAATCCCACACATAGTTCAATGTTAAGGGGAGTGGTGTGCGGAAAAAAAAAACTATTTTAATATGATATATTGTAAAATAAAGAGCGAGATGTAGGGTATATTACAAAAGTATATAAATTAAGAAAAAAATTCTAATTTTTAAATAGGCAGTATGGATTAAAAAAAAATAGTGGGAATGCTCTACATTGGAAAACTTCTATCTACATTGGTTGGAAGCCACCTCCTCTAAATTTTTACAAGCTTAACACCAATGGTTCAACTTATGAGAATCCGAGTTATGCAAGTGATGGTGGTATCATTTAAGACTCTAATAGCTCTACCCACCTCATGGCAACTGAGTTATGGGATCTTTAAGATGACCTTGCTCTTGCATTAAAAATGTATTAGACTATGATGCAGTAATTATATAGGGATTATTATTATTTTATTTTTTTGGTTGAAAAGAAATGCATTAAAAACTAGGAAAAACCTATTATAGAACACATCATTCAAATCCGAATGATAAAAACCTAACTATCATAAAACAAAAAATCAAAGAGGTTTGATTGACTCCTAAACTATTAGCCCATCAATTAGTAATGGTATTTTTTGTGATACTTTATATTAGAGCATTCACAGCAGTGGGGGCAAAATTTTAGCTATTTAGCTACACCAAAAATCACTTTATCTATTATACCTACATACGTGCTGCAGCAGTGGATCTATTTTAGCTTCTAACACAATAAAATAATATAAACATTACAATAAAATAATAAAACTACTCTAATAAAATAATATATCACACTCCCAAAAAATATCAACAGCACCACCCACAACCCATTCTACCATCAGCCACAGCCACAGCCACAGTCACAACCACCACCACCGGCAGTCCACAGCAGAAAAAAAAAAAAAAAAAAAAAAAAAAAAAAAAAAAAACCCACCACGAGCAAGCACTCCGATCACCAACACAGCATAGCACAATCATCCACCACCACCAGTCCACAGCCAAAAAAAAAAAAAAAAAAAAAACTTAATCACAGCAAAGAGAAAAGGGAGATGGGTGCGGCAGCGGTGGCTTGCGGGAGCTGGGTCGGCGAGCTGGGTTGGTCGAGAAAGGTGAGAGTGACTGAGTGAGTGGGTCGGCGAGCTTGGTTGGGCGATGGGGCACGGATTGGGCGATGGGACTTGGGGTGGGTCGACACAGATCGGCGATGAGGAGGGGCGGCGAGCTTGGATGGTGGAACAGATCGGCGATGAGGAGTGGCCGGCGAGCTGAGGAAGTGGCCGGCGAGTTGAGGGATGAGGGAGATGAGGGAGTGGCCGGCTTGCTGGAGAGAAAAAAATTGAGGAAGAAGAAGAAAGAGAGAAGCCGGAGAGATAGAGAATGGGAAAAGATTATTTAATGAGAGATGAGAGAGAAATGCAATAAAAAAATATTTTTTTTTTTTACCTGTGTGCTACAGTACATGTGTACTGTAGCGGTGGAGCTAAATCTTTTAGATTTAGCTCCACTGCTGCGTGATGTTTTTTGTGATTTTAAGCTAAAATTATAGCATTATACCTATATAGCACCACTGCTGTGAGTGCTCTTATTATATATGTAGATATTATTATATATGTAGTTTGAATCTCACATTCTCCTCACTTTTTTTTTTTTCGCTATATACTTATGATATATACAGTGTGCTCTCAAAAAATTGAAAAAAAGAAAAAGAAAAATTTTGGAGGGTCACAAAAAATAAACGTGGTTGAGGTGAGAGCAATAATAATGGGAATAGAGAGAGAGAGAGAGTTGTATTTATTCCCATCACGGAAATACGGGAGATTTGGATATTAAAACTTAAAACCCGTTTTATATATCCTCGAACGCTTCAATCAATCCCAGTGCGTGTGACGGGACAACAATGCCCGGTGGTTCCCTAGAAATGGAATTATCAATTATATGAAATTTGAAGCACATATATATATATATATACACACTAGAAAATGACGAAAACACCCTTTAACGTATTGTCATTATCCTAAAGCCTCATACGTGCAGGTCACCGCCCCACCAGCTAGCCCCACTCTCAGGCCCCAAACCCAAACCAAAACTCCCCAGGCCCCCCCCCACCCTATCACTCCTCTCAATATGACTTTCTCATTCCCCCACCCCCTTTTCTCCCTTCTCCTCCTCCTCCTACTACTACTGCTGCTACTACTTATTGTACTTCTAGTGCTCTCCCATTAAAGTTTACTACCACACCCACACCTCTGCCTCCAAAACTTAGAATTTGGTGACACTACTCTCTCTCTCTCTCTCTCTCTCTCTCTCATTCTTACTAGCATAGCAGAAGTTACAGAAACACTAGTCAAAATTAACCAACCCCTCTCTTAGTTTTCTTTCTTGCTACAATTGAATTTTTATCCATAGGGATTTTTGTATGTATTAAACAAAAAAAACAGGTGCCCCTTGGCAACAGAATATTAAAGAAAATAGCCAGTAGATTCCAATCTCTCTCCCTTGCTTGCTCTTTCCCGCAACAGTCTGTCTTTCCCAGAAGACCAAACAAGACTTAAACAAACCAAAAAAAAATTTAACAAAAGCAAAAACAAAAACAAAAACAAAACAGAAACAGTCTTTTAGAATTAGACGAACCCCTCTCTCTTTCTCTTTCTTTTTCTCTCTTTTTGTGTCTGTCTCTGTCTCTCTCTCATTTCTTACCTAACTAGCAATAGCATAGCTAGATGGGTCTTTGGACTCGGCATCTTCTTCTCCTCCTCCTCCTGTCACTCCTTGTCTGTACTTGCTTCTCAGATCCAAGCGACGAGCTTTGCCTCACCCACCTAAGCGAGTCCTTATTAGACCCCACAAAATCGCTTCATAACTGGACCAAGACCACCTTCTCCAACCCTTGTTCTGGCTTCACCTCATATCTCCAAGGCGCAACTTGCAACAATGGTCGAATCTACAAGCTCTCTCTCTCAAACCTCTCTCTCAGAGGCTCTATCTCTCCTTTCCTCGCTAACTGCACTAACCTCCAAGCCCTTGACCTCTCCTCCAACGCTCTCACTGGTACAATCCCCCCAGACCTGCAATACTTAGTCAACCTTGCTGTACTCAACCTCTCCTCTAACCAGCTCACGGGTCAGATCCCACCTCAGCTCACATTGTGTGCTTACCTTAACGTTATTGATCTTCACGATAACCTTCTCACAGGCCAAATTCCACAGCAATTGGGTATTCTCGCTCGTCTCAGCGCTTTTGATGTTTCTAATAACAAACTCTCTGGTTCCATACCCACCTCGCTGGTGAACAGGAGTGGGAACTTGCCGAGATTCAATGCTACATCGTTTGATGGAAACAAGGATCTTTATGGGTACCCTTTACCGCCTTTGAAGAACAAAGGGTTGTCAGTGATGGCCATTGTTGGGATCGGATTGGGAAGTGGGTTCGCTAGCTTGGTACTCAGTTTTACTGGGGTGTGTATATGGCTCAAAGTTACAGAGCACAAGATGGCTCTTGAGGAAGGCAAAATTAATCACCTTATGCCCGATTATTGAGCTTAATATTCTGGGAAAATTGATCGCAGATGAGATTATTGAGCTGAAAGTGATGAGTTTAAAAAAAATTTCAGGTATGTTTTTGATACAGGCGAGGTTTGGGCTAAAGTCTTAATATTACTATTATTATTTTTTCTTCTTCTTTCTAATGGGGTTTTATTATTAGATACTCTTTTACTAATTTGTGGAGGGATTTTTCTTTTTTCTTTTTCACCTTCTGTCTTAACCAATTTGGTTTTGTTTTCTTTTTTGGGGAATCTCTATTTCTTTTGGGGATTGATTATCTATATTTAGTAATTGCTTAACAATCAACATTGTATAAATCCAATTCAAACATGAGGCATATGATCAGTGAAATAGTGCAGTTGTAATTGTCATTTTTCCTCTCTTTGATGTAATGTAAGCATACAGTAATGTAATGCTTTTGTTGTTTCTTTCTCTCTCGCTGTCCGTCTATGTCTGTGAGCGTGTGTGGTAGGGTAGGTTGAGACTTTGGTGGGTCTGTTGGGTGAAGAACTCTGCATCGTGCAATTTTGTCTGGCAGCGTAGTATGATACATATGCATACAAACAACTGGCTTGCAAATTTTTATATATCCGAAACTGCTGTCATTTAATATTAATGCACTATTACATATTTGTAGTTTTAGTGTTTGCTAAATGTAAGACCAAGTCCAACTCGTGGTGTATTGCTTTGGAAGAAAATGTCGATCTCTGATCGATGCATTAAATAAGTGGGAGGTTTGCGCTGCTTAGGCCAACATTCCGGGCACTTTGCTAGCTACTTGTTTTCCTTGGGCTTTGTGTTCAATGCTCTCTCTATATAGGTGCATGTTAAGACTACAAAATTCAGTAATTTTTACATCAAGTTACAGCTTTCTAAACCTTGAATTTGAAGTTCAATTCTGTCAATTATGCTCGAGAATAATACCCCACAATAATAATGTTAACAAAACCCATAATGTTTTGCCGAGCAAAAAGAAAAGAAAAATGTTACACAAGCTTTCAAAATTAATGATTAGTTAATATGGGTGAGGTGGTTCAGTGTTTACATTATTGTTCTATTGCAAATTTTTTTTTTTTTTTTTTTTTTTATAATATTGTTCTATAGCAATTACTTACTGGGTTTAGGTTGTTTTAGGCTGGCTTGCTTTCCGCTCAGTGCATTTATTTACTAATTCTCTCTTTCGGTAAACGTGGGCCTAGGCTACTAGCCCTGGATTTTTTGGAGTTCTCTAGGGTTAACTTTGATTTGCTTTACTATTACTTTTAGATGAGTGATATTAAGAAAGTAATATATTTGTTTTCGCTTACAAGTCACAACTTGGCATCTATCGGCGTGCCTGGCTTCCTCTCCTCGCTCAAACAGACTTTTAGAGTTTAATATGGAAGCAAAGTTCCTATCAAAAAAAATAATACGGAAGCAAAGTTTGAAATTCGAGTGTAAATTGCTAAATTCTTTTACAAAAGAAATGGATGACCATAATTTGAACTTAGAATGGCATCTCTTGGCACAATTATTTTATAGTAAAATTTCAAAATAGTTCGTTTGACACCAATTTATTCGATTATTTTTTGTGCTAAAAGTTGGTCATTTGATGGGCAAATTTCAAAATAATCTTTGAGGAAATCCAAAACTAGAATAATAACTTAAAAATTTACTCCACAGTGATACAAAGTACAAACAGCTTTTTCTCCTAAGAAAAAAAAAAGTAGATAGTTTCTACCTCGTCCGCTAATGACTCAGTGAGCATCAAACCATGGGTTTACTGTTCTATAAAGGAAAGGTATCTGATTATTTAAAAAAAAAAAAAAAAAAAAAAGGGAAAGGTATCTAAATAAAAATATTTTAACCCTTGCTAACAAAGTGCGACCATCATCTGTGTTAAGATCTTTTGCTTTTAAAATATTTTTAAAAAATTGCTATTCATTCAAATAAATAAATAAAAATTTGATAACGCTTGCATTAAGGCCTGGGACTTTTTATGGCCTGTGTGTGGAGTGTGGCACTGTGGGGTGGGTTCCCCCATTCTCCAATCGAAAGCCAAAATGCGATAAAATAGCTTACAGAATGTGAGGTCACCTCCTTACGAAAAAATTTAGTCTCGCCCAAGTTCTTTAACTTTGTTAGCAAATGTTAACAAGTACAGTGTTAAAAGTTGCACTAATAATGTGGGTCTTATTTATTTATTTTTTTTTAATTGAATAAAAAAAGGACATAAAATTGACTCTAAAATTTATTTTAATATTTTTTTCCTCTCTATTAAACTGGTCTCACAAACTAAAAGCTATAAAAATATAATATAAAGCTGTAAAAAAGTACAATAGACTGCAATTAACGGTACTTGTTAACACAACCCTCCTTTATATTATGGACTGAATCCAAAACCCATTAGCAAAGAAATAAATACTACCACTTTAAAATGACAAAGTTGGAACAGTCTTAAACCAACATAATAAATACAAGGAATCAATTAAGAGAGAGAGAGAGAGAGAGAGAGAGAGAGAGAGAGAGAGATGGAAATATTAAAAAAAACAAAAAACAAATTGTGTTCCAAAAATATTGGGAAAAAAAAAACGAATAAACATGTTTAACTCAAACCAAATTAGACAAAGATCTGGTGCTATGGAGTAGGCTAAAAAATGGTCGGAAATATCTATGATGAAAAATTGTCGATGACAATCAAAGAGGGTATAGCGTTTAAATTCATCAACACGCACACAGCAGGCCCCCATGCTTGTCTTTGTCTAATCAAAACACATTGCTTCTTCTAATGGCTGTGAATAGCAAAAAAATTCAACACACGCCGAAAGTGAAGATGGTCAAATGTGCTCTCATTCCAGTCATTAGTGTGTCCTCCAAGAATGGCATGTATACCATCATGGGGCTTGGGGCCCATACCCCACCCATGTTTATTGTTGTGTTCGATCTTCTTGGCTCTCATAATAAAAGTTCCAAGCAACTTTTGAGTGATTTTTATTATTTGGTTTCTTTTCTCTGAACCCCATATTGATATTTAAAACTACTGTTTCCTGCTTTCTCAACGCTCTGTTACACTCTTACTACTGCAGTCAGTCACAAGGCATGAGTTTCTGCCTTTAGTATGTATTGAAATGCCTCTTAAACTGCACTGTGATATGGCAGATATACCGTACGGCTACTTCAGCCGTGGACCATTTTTTTAAACTAGAAAGTTTGAGTTCAAGAGTTGTGAAGAGTTGTGGGTTTAAGTATTGACGAGTTCTATTAGTATTCATGTGGTCTTTTGACATAAATCAGAGCAATGACCACACATGTGAATCCTTTTTTTTTTTCTTCGTTCATTAAAAAAAAAAAAAAAAAATAAGAGGAGAGGGTGAGCCAATTGAACTATACCTCATTAACAATGGGACCATTTATTCATATTCATAATTTGTTTGATGAAAAAATTGGAATGCAACAAGTTTACAACAGCGATATACTACTTAAAAAAAATAATTAAACATTGAAATGTATGTGCATAAATAAATAAATTTTTAATTAATCAGATTATGGCTTAGTTCATGACTTGAGAGGGAGCATCAGACTCTCGACCTCAATTGCTAGGAAGTCATTTGATGATTGATTACGTCCAAATAAAGCTAGCGGCAATTCCTACCAACACACACACACACACACACACAAAAGCGACAATGACTAATCACCCCCTTACGCTTTTTTATTAGGGACAAATTTCACATGTCATCCAAATATATTATATAATATAATATTACAAATTTTCAAGCTTTACAATTAGCATCAATAGAGGAGGTAAAATAATCAATTGCAAGATACAAACTGTCTAACTTTTTATAGGTAACATAGTTAATTGCAAGTTGCAATTTACAAAACTTTGGTCTCAATGGACCAAGTGCAAATCCTTAATCTAGTTACAATTTTACATGCATAAAAATGAATTTAAGAAGTTGTGTTAAACCATGATTGTTTTCAAATGAATTCTTTTTTACTAATAAGTTTCTTGCACAAACTATTTCACATGATAACATTCAAAATATTAGGATTTTGCGCCAAGTAAAATTATTCACTCTTTGCGCTTGTTGACCTAATATTCAACATACAAAATATTTAAAAGAATGTACATAATTTTATAAATTCTATGTACACAACTCTATTAATTCAAAGTACATAATTTTCAAAAAATATACACTGTGGGGATAAGGGCCTAGAGTAACATATTGGGCCTTGGGCTTGATCCGAGGAGGGACAAATAATTATGAGGAATTCCAATTTTAAAGTTTTACAAGTGAGGAACGAATGAAAGGTGGTCCGAGGAGAACCTCCCCCTCGGATACGAAGGACACGGCCCAAATATGCATTCCAACGATCAAGGTGATCTTCCAGGAAGTTCCAACGATAAGAATGGACATCATACACACATAAAGAGTGGTGAGAATTTAGAAATATCTGAAGAAAAGCTGCCACCACCGCATTAAATGCATTGCAACTACTTTTCTGGCCACATTTGTGTGGAGGAGACCCCTGAACAATGTTGCCTTGGTCATCACGACTCATAGAAGACCATAGAGGGTGTTTGATGGGACAAGTACTCAAGTGAGGGTTTAAAAAATCAACAGGTGTCGGATCAAGATGGTCCTAAGGGTGCTATATAAGCTGAGAGAGCCTCCATGGGAGAGGGATCGGAAAAATAGAGAAAGAACACCGTAGTCACTAGAATTGCACTTGTAATCAGTTCCATTGATCTATACTCAGATTTGCCTCCTTGGACAACATATTCACCTAATCTTACGCGCTTTGTTCTTGAATAATTATCTTTTAACCCCATCCTAGCCGTTGTTAGATTCACTATGGCCTAATTCTTTAACCCACTTTCTACAAATTGATTGTATTGGGCTCATTAACCCATAATCCCATACATATTGGGCTTGGGCTGTAAACTGTGACCCTACATACACAATTTGGTCCATTCAACGAATACAATTTCTTCTAAGAATCTACATAGTTTTGTATATTCAATATACACAAATTTTCAAAGATAGTATAAAATTATATATATATATATATATAATGTACACAATTTCAAAGAATGTACACAATTATGTACATTCAACATACATAATTTTTCAAATAATGTGTGCATTTGTACATTCAACATACACACTTTTCAAATAATACACACAATTCAATAGATTCAACATACATAATTTTTCAAGGATTGTATTCAATTGTGTATATTCAATATACACAGTTTTTTGACACATGGATATATATTTTTGTCACAAATTACTTAAAGAGTGTAAGGTTTATACATGAAATATCCAAACCTCAATAAAATTCACACAATCTTGTACATTCAATATACATAAATTTTCAAATAATGCACATAATTCTATACATTCAATGTAAATAATTTTTTGAAAGAATGTACACTATATATATTCCATGTACATAATTTATTGAAAAATGTACACAATTATATACATTAGTGTAGACAATTTTTCAAAGATTGCGACATTCAATATTCATATTTTTCTTATATGTACACAATTCTATATATTTAATGCAAACAATATTTTAATGAATGTAAACAATTCTCTTTACATTTAGTATACATAATTTTGTAAGAATGTACACAATTTTTATATATTTAATATACACAAAATTTCAAAAAAAATGTACACAATTCAGTTCAATTCAATGCAAACAATTTTTTAAATAATGTTCACAATTTTTTACATTCACTGTGCACAATTTTTTAAAAAATGTAAAATTTGTACATTCAATATATATAATTTTAAAAAAATGTCCATAATTCTGTATATTCACTGTATAAATATTTTTAATGAATGGACAAAATTTTGTACATTGAATGTGTATAATTTTTTTAAAAAAATGTATATAATTCTGTACATTCAATATATACAAATTTTCAAAGAATCTATACAATTTTATACATTTAATATTCACAAATTTTTAAAGAGTGTACAAATTCTGTATATTCAATGAATATGAAAAATCTTGTTATATTACTGTTGCACACTCCTCACCGTACACACATTAACACATTTTAAAATTTACTATTGTAGTTTCTCAAAAAACAAAAAAAAAAAATCACTATGGTCATGCCCAACTTGTTTGCCATGTATCATGTTCAAGGCTCGCCCAACTGAAAAAAAAAAATGCTAGCCCAACTCAAAAGAAAAATGGATTGGGGTACAGTTCAGTTAATGGGCCTTTTGGGCTGCACAGTTTGGATCCTATTAACTGAGTGGGATTGTTAAACCCACACCAAATTTCTCAAACTAGAAAAACCCGACCCACCCGATACGTGGATCCTCTTTGACCCCTAAACCCTAATTTTGGGTTTATCGATCACAAAGAGAAATCAACATTTTGAGACAGCCAAAAAGTGGGACTTCAATGGCTGAAACAATGGAAAAACCACCAAAAGTGATTGAAAGCAAGGAAGAAGAAGAAGAAGAAGAAGAAGAGAAAAGCTTCGAAGGGTTAGGATTGGACCCTCGTCTTATTCGAGCCCTAATCAAGAAGGGGATTGATAAGCCCACTCCGATTCAGCAAGTTGCTATTCCTCTAATATTAGTGAGTATTTTTTTATTTATTAATTCTTAAATTTCTATGCTTTCTAGTTCTTTAAATTCGTCTATACTCTGTTTGGCTGCTCAGAAAATTTTGGGAAAGTTTTGAATTTACCAGACTTTTTTTTTTTTAACAAATACTTTAGCTTTCTAGTTTATTCTTAGCTGTCATAGCTGATGGTGATAACATGACCCTCTGTTGAGCTGTTGAGAAAACTGGGTGAAAAAGAAAAGAAAAGAAAATGAATAACATACCTAAAGTTTTGAATCCTAAATAGTTAATGGTGCATTCAAATTTAATTTTTTTTTTTTTTATTGGTGAAGGGTATATCAGTGTCAAAATTTGATTTTTCCTTTTGTTTGTTGCTCTTTCTTGGGAACCAAATGGTGGGTCAAATGTCAATTATCATTCTTTTTTTTTTTTTTTTTGGCATTGGTTGATTGTTGTATTTTGTCGTGCTTTTAGGAAGGTAAGGATGTGGTTGCTCGTGCAAAGACTGGTTCCGGGAAGACCTTTGCATACCTCCTTCCGTTGCTTCAGAAGCTGTTTACTGATTCTGGTTCAAAGAACAAGCTCGCTCCGAGTGCATTTGTTCTTGTCCCAACTCGAGAGCTGTCTCAGCAGGTACAATTAATTATCTCCAGTTTGATTTTTAATGATTTCCCTTACTGTTTCGTCAGTGAACTAAAATGTATCATGTATTGCCAGGTTTATACAGAGGTCTCATCTCTCATTGAATTATGTAGAGTTCAATTGAAAGTTGTACAGTTGACGAGCAGTATGACTGCTTCTGATTTGGTTTGTTCAATCCTCCATTTACTTTTATTTCTGAAAAAGTATAAGTACATGTACACATACTCCCACAAGGATGCACCCTCATACATGCCTATCTCGTTATCATTTGTTATTTTAGGCCATACAATTCCAAGATGTTTTGCTAATTCTTACCTTGCTGACTCTTTTCTGATTTTAAATACTGATTGCAGCGGGCTGCATTAGTAGGACCTCCTAATATTCTGGTTTGTACCCCTGCTTGTATACCAAAATGCTTTTCAGCTGATGTACTTCAATCTGCATCCATCAATAGCTCGCTTGAAATTCTTGTACTTGATGAGGTAAGAATGCTGTGAAATTTATTGTGAAGTTTTATTTCTTGAGCTTTGATTTAATTTCATGGCATGTAATTTCAATTTTAACAACCTACCTATTAGTGCGTAATCCTGTGCATCTTGCACAACTTACTGCAGCTTAACTAATTCTGTTTGCAGAATTTATGTCTCAGTTAAGAATGTAAATGACAAATATTTTCTTGCTTCTCTAGATTTCTAGTAATTGGAACTTGAAACATCCATTAAATAGTTCTTTCAACTGGCTTTAACATGCTATGACTTTCAAAATTGACTCTGTAGATGATCAGAGTCTTTTGTTAATTGACATTCTCTCTTGATCATTGAGACACAATATCTTAGTATTATCTTGTGGGGAGTTGATTAACTAATTTTTATTTTCAGGCAGATCTTCTATTGTCATATGGCTACGAAGATGATATAAAAGCCTTTACAGCTCACATCCCTAGACGCTGTCAATGCCTTCTTATGTCTGCTACATCAAGGTTTTTATTTTTTATTGTTTTTATATATACTAGTGTGATCTCAATTATTTTGGTGATGAAAGGTAGTTTGTGTTTATTATAGCACATTGTTTCTTGCCACTACCTTCCTCCCTGACCACTCATGTGTGGTGTTCCAGTGAGTTGACTTCAGGGTTTTATTTATGTATCCTTTTACCTCTTTCTCATTCTTAAGCAGATAATAGTATTATACTCCCTTCAATACACACAAAAGAAAAAAGAAAAGAAAATCTTAGTCAGATGCCTTTGGGGCAGCATATTTATGAGCAAATAAAAAGATAAAACAATAGGTCTCGAGATTGCCTTCCACTAATGATTCTAAGAGGAAACCTTTGTGGGGTTGATGCTGAGTATTAGTTGTTCCTTATGCTATCTTTTTTGGTTTTTCTGATATTTGGCAGTGCTGATGTTGAGAAACTGAAGAAGCTGATTTTACACAACCCCTTCATTTTGACTTTGCCAGAAGTGGGAAATATTAAGGATGAGGTTATCCCCAAAAATGTTCAGCAATTTTGGGTAAGATTTTCTGTGCCCAATTTATGAAAATTATGAAAACTATCATGCCTTTCTTATAATTTCCTCTAGCCATGGACCTATTTGTCCCACATTAGAATCATATCATTTGTATGAATAATGGGCACACTTAATATAACTTTTAGAGTAAACGAAAAAAATACCTTCTTGTAGTTAGGACCATTATCAGTGTACCCTTCTGACTTTTTCAAATGTTACACTTTACCTCCTTGTACCTTGGACTAAATTGTAACATCATGTTTTTCATCCAAGTTGATGGAAAATGATTTAATGAATGACCAATATACCCATTTCTTTATGTTGTGGGTGTTTCTGTCATTTTATTTGAATCATTTTCCATCAATTTGGATGGAAAACATGATGTTGCAGTTTAGTCACATTCAAAAAGTCAAGGGGGTTTACTAATAAATGATCCTGACAACAGGGAGGCGTTTTATCATTTGCTAACTTTTATTGCATTACTCAGCACATCAGCACATGTTGGGGTAGTTTTCTTTTGGTGATCCAGCCATGATTAACATATTTTAGGACTGCTGCCCTCTTGTCGGGATGTACAAAGTCTTAATTCCCCCCCCTCCCCAACCCCAGTTTTCTTAACACAATTGAGAGATTGCAGGCAAGATTATTTCAGTCAGCCGTGACTGACTGACTGTGTGACCATCCAATCATGAAATTCCTTATTGGAAACTAATTTGTCTGGTCATATATAGTAAATGGTTGCATAACTTGTCTTTTCCCTTTTTTTATTTTTTTTTATTTTTTATGTTATCAATGAGTTCTAACTCAAACAACGCTCTTGCCTCCTTAAGAACAGTCCAGAGAGTAAGGGCATGGGTTCAATACCACTGGGTGCATGTATAACTAATAGAAAGGAAAGAAGTTGTCATCATTATTGTTGTTATTATTGTTATTTTTATCATTAGGCCTCATTTTTTTAAATTTCAAGGTGAATTTGCAGTCTTAACTTTTAACATGACATGAATTTTTGTGCGTACATTACTTCTTAGTTGCTTCATTGATCTATCTGGATTTGTGTTATGTTCATTAATGAAGTTATGTTTTGAGTAATGAGTTTGATGTCATTCTTTCTTATGTTTCTAGATATTGTGCAGTGATCGTGATAAATTACTTTACATCCTTTCCCTCTTGAAGTTGGATTTGGTTCAAAAGAAAGTTCTAGTATTCACTAATACCATTGACATGGGTTATAGATTAAAACTATTTCTGGAAAAGGTATGCAGACTCCTTTTGATACATCCTTTAATTAGATATTGTCTGGAAGAGTGGAACCTCTAATACCTAGAATTTATTCAGTCTTGGCTAATAATGATTTTATCTTAATGTTTATTTATTTCTCTTTTCAATAATTTACTGTCTAAAATGCAGTTGCTCACTTTGTTTTGTTTGCTGCACTTTTCTCACTGTTTATATATGCACCCCAAAAAAAAAAAAAAAAAAAAAAATTTGGAGGAGAGATCTGACTGATTTTGCTTCCCCTTCAAGTTGATCCGCTAATACTTACATGTTCTGTTTTAGCTATCAATATGTCAAACCTCATATTCTTTTTCTGTGTTTCAATTCTTGCCTTCTGTAACCCATTTAAATTTTTTGCTACAGTTTGGAATCAAGTGTGCTGTTTTAAATGCTGAGTTGCCACAAAATTCTCGTCTCCATATTCTTGAGGTCTGCTTTTATACTCATTTATAATGCAACATTGTAATTTAAAAAAATATATATATATATATGGTACTGCTTCTAGGTTATCACTAGCCTAGCAATCAATTTGAGAATGATGGTTTACATTATCCTTGGTGAAGGGTTTAACGATTATAATTACTCAAAAATTATTGAATTTTGCTGGCTTTGTAATCAGGAATTCAATGCTGGGCTTTTTGATTATTTAATTGCAACTGATGATAGCCAAACAAAAGAGAAGGAAGAAACCAATAGGGAGAGTAATGCTGAACGAAGAAAGTCTAGAAAGCATGCCAAGCAAAAATTAGACTCAGAATTCGGAGTAGTGAGGGGTATTGATTTCAAAAATGTACACACGGTATGTGAATGATTTGTTGCGTGTATGCATGTTTATCTGAAGTCTTGGTGTTTTATTGCTGTCGTTATTCTGGCTATAATTTTGTAATTGAGATTGGACCTTGCAGTTTATGGGATTTCATACCTGTGAGCTTAATGTTCTCTTGCAACTCTAAACACTATTAAGGCTTTGATTTTGTCTACAACTCTACATGTAAAATATATGAATATCTGTGGTGAGATATACTTCTTTAAAAAATCAAAGCACATGAAACTAGATATTAAACTAATTTGAAGATATGTATTTAAAAAAAGAAAAATCATATTGGCACATTCTTTTATTAATGAGTCCTAGTAAGTTTCATACTTCAAATGAGTTACCCTTGGAGTGGTTAGATCATATATATGTTGAGTTGGAGTTGCAAGCATATGAAATTTTACCATCCCCATTAAATATTATGAAATACCCGAAGGCTTTCTATTCCTAACTCATGGTTAGCCCCCAAGTCCATTTTTCTCGAAATCATATAACCAATTTGTATCCTTCTGAATAATCTGGCAGAAAGGAGGTCTGATTATTCATTTACCTCAGCTTGAGAATGGATGTTGTTATGAACTTTTTAGGTTTAATATACAAAGGTCCTTGTTTTATGTTTTTGCTTGCTTTTCTATTGCGTATGGTGTTTGTTGTTTCTAATTGTGCTTAAGCTGTTCCTTCTTGTTGTATCCTCTTATGATTCACTTGGGAAATTCTTTGAATAAAATTACATTTCGTTACAAAAAGATTATTTATTTTGGAGAGGTTGTGTTTTGCTAGTATGCCATTCTTTCTGAAGGTTAATTAGTATGCCATTTATCAACACTGGCACTGCCTCATTTTTCTTTTTCTTTTTCATCTTCTTTTATCAGGTTATAAATTTTGAAATGCCTGAAAGTGCTGCTGGATATGTTCATCGGATTGGACGCACTGGAAGAGCATATAGTACTGGTGCTTCTGTCTCTCTTGTGAGTTTTTATCAAGCAATTTCACGTAGGATATTCCAAGCATAATTACTATCTGTCTCCTTGTATGATCATATTACGTATACTTGATAATTGGATCATGCATGACATTCCCCCGCCCCCCCCCTCAAAGTATGTGTAAATTAGGGATGGTGTTCTAGTCTTCTAGGTTGGTAATGTGAAGCTTGAACACCTAAGGTACAACCACAACCAAGTTATGAGGGTTTGCTATTGAACCTAAGGCCATCTTCTGTTACTCCTACTGGAGATGAAGATGATTAGATTAGAATCTCTTTGTTGGTAGCAGTGCCTGTGCCTTCAGTAGTTCTAATATTTGTTCTTTTTACAGGTTTCTCCAGATGAGATGGAAATTTTTGAAGAAATAAAATCTGTTTTGGGAGATGAAGAAAACAAAGACTCAAACTTAATTTCTCCATTTTCTTTACTCTCAAAAAATGCAGTGGAATCTTTACGATACCGAGCTGAGGTGATTGTTCAACTATTTTTTCTTTCTCACAGATTATTTAATAAAATTACTTGGTTGACAGTCTTACAAAAACGCTTAATGCCTTAATCTGTTTTTTTGTATATACATTTTTTGTAGCAATATTAGCTTTCCAGTTTTGACATGATAAATTTTGTAGCACCAATTTCAACTTTGGAATTTTTCTGTCCTCCCTCCCTCTCCCCCCCCAACTAAAAAAAAAATTCGAAAAAAAAAAGAAAAAAAGATCATGAGAAATGGAAAATAATGATGCTTTTCTAATGAAAGAGACTAGGGGTGTGCATGGGTCGGGTTGGGTTGAGAGGATTTTTTGACCCAACCCACCATGGTGGGTCAAAAAAAATTTAACCCAACCCAACCCATCACATAAGTCCAACCCAACCCAACCCAGATGGGTTGGGTTGGGTCGAGTTGAACCCATGGGTTTGACAAATTTTTATTATTATTATTATTAAATTGAGTAGAAAAAAATATAAATATTAATATATTAAAAAAACCTAAAGATTAGTATCAATGTAACTCCTTAAAGGCAAACAACACTAATGACTAAATAACAATAATAATTTATTAGGGTTTGTGTAAATTAATTGGCTTTTATATAGAATAGGAAGAATTGGTTATTTAAAAAAAATTATTAATTATATAATATATATATATATTAAATTAGTATTAGTAGGAGGAACCGAGGAAGTGCTGCTCTACAGCTGGTTTTTTTTTTTTTTTAAATTATTAAATATATAATATATATTTAAATATATATATAAGTGCCCTACAGCTGATTTAAAATAAAATTATTAAATATATAATATATTTTAAATATATATTAAATATGGGTGGGTTGGGTCGGGTTTGGCGGGTTTGTAATTTTATGACCCAAACCCAACTCGACCCGCTATAAAAAATTTTTTTGTAACCCAACCCAACCCACCAAGCCTTAAAAACTGACCCAACCTGGCGGGTCGGGTTGGGTTGGGTCGGGTTTGGCAGGTCGGTGGGTTTTCTGCACACCCCTAAAAGAGACAGTAAATATACCCTGTCGTAGGCGATTACTTGTTCTGCACATATGAAAATTGAGTTGCTAGCTCATCTTCTACTGTCATGGACATTGTTTCCTCTTTTGTTTTTCTTTTTACCAATTCCACAAACAAGCATAGTTTTCCGGTTGTATTTCTTTTTTGTGCGTGTGTTTTGGGACAGTTCCATGGATAACTTGATGTTCTATTCCTTATGGAGGAAGTACGTAGAGATTCTTGTTATACTCTTGTAGATGAGTGTTTATTTATTTTTTTAATTTTTAAAAATTCCTTATCCAATGGGAGGGAGTTAGGGTATGTGCGGCAAATTTGGCTAAATGGTTGCTAAAGGAAAACAAAAATGATTGATTGGAAATGGTGACTTTTACAGGACATTGCAAAGAGTGTGACAAAAGTTGCTGTGAAGGAGGCAAGATTTCAGGATTTGAAGAAGGAAATTCTTAACTCGGAAAAGTGAGTACATACCAATTATTGCTCTTCTTGAGACTAGGATTTCTGTTTTCACCAAATCTTTTGCTAAATAATTCTACAACATGTTAAAATAATCAAATCTAGTCTTTGATAACCATGAGGCTCGTATCTTGCATCTGACTTCAATCTTTGTTCTTCAAATATTTCTGGTTTTTATTATGGCACAGTAGTTTAACTTGTATCTTTTGTTCAAGCTTTCCAGCCTTGTCTTAATTGCACATTAACCTCTTTTTTCACATATATTATTCTGATTTTCTTTCTTTTTTTGGATAAGTGATTCTGATTTTCTTTCTGATGATCTGCTTCTGTGTTTTTAGATTAAAAGCTCATTTTGAAGTTAATCCAAGGGACTTAGGTAATGAAATTTATTGGTTGGATGTCTACATTGCTTATTTAATATTTCCAGTTTGCGTGACTAAATTTCAAGAATTCAAATTCAATTTTGAGCAGATCTATTGAAACATGACAAAGCTCTCAGTAAGAAGCCCCCTGCTCCTCACCTACGTGATGTGCCTGACTACCTATTGGACCCCAAAACCCAAGAAGCCAGCAAACTTGTTAAGCTTTCTAGGGCTGCAATGGGAAATAACAAATCTATGCGTCGTGAGGGATCCAGGAAAAAATTCAGAAAAAGTAAAGACCCTCTCAAGACATTCTCTGCTGAGGTATTTTCACTTCTTTTACTTAGCTGATACCTAGCTTATGCCAATTTTAATATTTGATTAACTATTGACAGTAATACTAAGAAATCAAGGATGATATCTTGTCAAATTTTTTAAATTTATTTTAGCTAGGTATGGTAATTAATTAGTACTACCAAAAGTTACTACATGGATGGGCATTGTGGAAATAGTTGCTAATGGATTTGCATTAATTTGGTCTCAGGCACCAAAAAGAGCTCGTAAAGGTGGGATTAAGAGTGAGGGCAAAGATGGTGATGACAGCCATAAACACAAAAAGAAAAAATCTATTTGATTTATATGTTTAGCTGCAGCTTTAGATCCATACATAACCTGGGGTTAGCACTAAGGCCCACAATTTTGTATTAAATTATGTGTTAAATTGCAGTTTCCTTTCAAATGACTATATCCAGAAGTTGTATGTTTTACAAAAATTCCTTGTATAATTCTAATTTATTCTTTATTCTGGTCTGGCTCAAACAAGTTGCATGGTGTGTTGATGCTTTTTAATTCGAAATATCAAAAACTCTATAATTGTATGTTGCATGATTTTGGTTTTGCTTATGCTTAGAATCAGACAAGTCTACTTGCCTCTTCTCCAAACAACAAAAAAGAAAAAGAAAAAGAAAGAAGAAGAAGAAGGAACCAGATAAGCAAAAGTAGGACTCCTAATAGGTCAAATTATTGGTCACGTTTGGGTTTGAAATGTGCCAAAACAAATATATGGGATCTTTTTACAAATATCAATGATTCTAGCATACCGGGTTGGTTTGGTTTGAGGGGAGGGAGGAAATGGGTATTTACTCCTAATTTGAAAACTACGTAGTAAAATGTCCATGTTTTGAGATTATTTAACAAAATGCCCATCTTTTAGAACTTGATTTTTTTGAGATTATTTAGCAAAATATCCGTGTTTTAGAACTCAATTTTAACAAAATCGAGTTCTTTGTAAAACTTGATATTCTCAAAATCAAGTTTCTGTGTATTTTTAAATAGAACTCAACATTAGCAATGTCGAGTTTCACTTAAATTTTCAAAAAAATTTAAGTGGCAAAATATGTATAGAATTCGACTTTGCTAATTTCGAATTTCACCTGTAACTTGATTTTAACAAAATCGAGTTCTAAAAAATAGGGACATGTTACTAAATAGTTTTAAAATATGGACATTTTGCTCCATAGTTTTCAAATTAGGGGTAAATACACGTTTTGGCCTAAGTGAAGTGGGTAACAATGTCACATGCGTATCCAACCCATTTAGTAAACTGGTTTACAACCTAACTTAACTTGTATTGATAAGTTATTTTAGGGCCACAACATTTACCAGTTACCACGTTATTTTTTAGAACTATTCTATGTAATAGATTGCAACTGGTTGACTTTTACTTTCACAAGAATCCATCACTTATAGTCTGTTACATATAATAGTTATAATAGTTGTATGTTGACAAATAATGTGAGAAATGTGGGTTCCAGTTAGCTCAACTGGTAAAGTTTCTGACGGTTGAATAAAAGATTTAGAGTTCAATTTTCGCTTACACCAAAAACTGATTGATGTCTTGGTTTGATGAAAAAGAGCTATCATCAGGAGTGGACGTCATAAGTTAAAACTCTCTAAAAAAAAAAATGTGAGAAAGGATGCCCTCTTAAAAATTTTGCATACTAATTATATCAAATTGTCAATCCAATTGGATCAGTTATATACTTTGTACTTTCTCAAAAAAAAAAGAAAAAAAGTTATATACTTTGTAATTTTTTTAATAAAAAAATGGAAATATATTCTTCTTTATATATTAAAAGGATTTAAAAAGTTAGATATTCCCTTTTTACTTTCAAAAATACCTTTAATTTAATTAACTTATTCTTATTCCTAAAATATAAAAAATGAGGTTAAAACTGTAAATACAAGATAGTAGATACTAAATAGACCACACATCTTTCTTATATATATATATATATATATATTAAAAAAAAAAAAGTAGATACTAAATAGGCTAAAATTAAAAACAAAAAACCTATAAGGTAAAATCTCCTCACTAGATAGTACAGATAGATTTTCCCTAAAAAACAAGTAGATAGATACACACACACACCCAAAAAAAAAAAAAAAAAAAAAAAAAAAAAAAAAAAACTAATTACATTGCCCGAAAAAACTTCTCCTTTATCTGTTTCTCTCTTTCTCGTCCCAATGGTGTGGAATGTATAAGGAAAAATTATGATAATATTAAATCTCTCAAACATCACTTTTTAGCTAATTTTTTTTATTAAAAATGGGTCTCACGGTACTATTTACACATTTAAAAATTATTTTACTACAATATTTTCAGTTTTCAATTTTCAGTTTTCAACTATATCCAAACGAATCCAAATCCACAATATTTCTAATTCACTCTTTTATCATATTTCTAAGTAACACTATCTTCTTCCGCACTATTTGTTTAATATACAAAATTTTTCTCAATGTTCAGACGTTTTCCTGTTAAAATTGGTAAGCTTATAAACAAAATTTATATACTATTTTTTTAATTGAATTATATTGTTTATTATACTTTATCAACTACATATAATGTAAATTGATAACTCTATGACCTCATGTGATGTGTGAACTATATGAAATGTGTTATAAAAAAAATTTAATTATCAATTATAGAAAATTTAATTATCAATGAAAATTTATATTATATTAGAAATGACCCTTGAATACCTACAAGTTCTCATTTTGAGTAGAAGTTGAATTGAATTGAATTGTCTGCCTTGAAAAAAAGTTGGGGAAAAAAAAAATGAACTCTTAAATTGGATTTTTGTGTTTGCTAAAATTCTTATCCCTTGGAAAGCTTGAAAGTAATTTTGTTTCTATCCGTGTTTTAGAAAATGAAGGAAAAAACAAAAAAAGTCCGACCTGCCGGATTCGAACCAGCGACCTAAGGATTATCTGACAGATGTTACCCACTACAGTCCTCCGCTCTACCAACTGAGCTAAGGTCGGCTTGTACATAGATTTTCCATTTTTTATATACATCGATAAGGGAAAACTTCATTTATATACCTACTACCTAAGAGAACTTTATTTGGTTAAGAACGTTTGCCTTATAACTCACAGTACGTGCGAGTACTTTAAAAAAAAAATATATTATAGACTTCTATTAAGGACATAACTTAAAATGTGCACGTATAGAAAAACAGAAAAATATTTTATTATAGACTTCTATTTGTTATTTACTATTCAATTAATAAATTTATTTTTTATGCATAATTTTACATCATAAAAGCTTAAAATTTAAATATTTTATTAATGACATAACTAATAATCTTTGATCTTCTTGAAATTTTGCAAGCATGAATGATATAATAAAAACATATAATCAAAAGGTTAGATTTTCAAAATTTACATCAACTAAAAGTTATCGGCAGAGTTCAAAGGATTTCTCTCTAAACTAGTTTAGAGAGGAACCTTTTTCGTATCTATCTCTCTTTGTGTTGCCCTAGGCTCATAGGAGTTGTCACTCTTCCCTCTTACGCATTATTTTTTTATTTTTATTCTACCCAAAAAAAAAAAAAAACAATTTATGGTAGGTAATTGAGTCATATCATATTGAATGACACTTCTCACACCATTTGAAAATTTACATGTCTGATTTGAAATGACTTGCTCAAAATTAGTTAAAGGGTATTTATAGATTTACATTATACTATCAATATAAATATTACATTGTGGACTATAAATGTGTAAAATGTTAAAAACGTTACTAGTACAATGTAAACTAAGAATTTTTGTTAGTTAAATAAAAAGAAAACACAAATAGGGTAGAAACTGAGAACCCAACTATTGCAAAATAAGGAGGCCATGTATGATGGCAATCTGATTATGGACTATATGTTTCTCAAGATAAATAGGCATCACTACAACACTGTCTCACTTGCAGCTGAATTATAATTGGCTAACCATATTGTCTTTGTTTGACTATTGTTCGGGGCCATTTTTCGGTTGCCTAGCCACGTGTGGTCCGTTGTAGGGATGATCTTACTAGGCTCGGGTTCTTTTTGGGGAGTTGCATTCGGAACTCAACATTGGACCACGTGGTCCAACGGCTATCAGCGTACTTTTATGCTTACAATGCCATTAAAGCCA
This sequence comes from Quercus gilva, assembly GCA_023621385.1. Taxonomy (NCBI): domain Eukaryota; kingdom Viridiplantae; phylum Streptophyta; class Magnoliopsida; order Fagales; family Fagaceae; genus Quercus; species Quercus gilva. Next base: position 15,353,180 of record CM042478.1, read on the forward strand.
AAGTCTAAGAATCACGATAATAGTTGAGTAAATATGTAATATGTGCTTGATATGATAGCTTTGATTAGTAGTTGTAATTGTAGTTGAAATAAAGTAATTTGTATTTAAAAGTGAAGTAAGCATGGAGTCAATGATGTAGATTTAAAGATAAGAAGGTAAAGTCACTTATTTTTGTATGGTTTGTAGCCCAGCTGTGTAGTATTAGTGAGCTGATAGGATTCCAGCAGAATGCCAGCGGTAGAGGCTAGTTAAACTTGTTCCTCTTATCATGTATTTAAATGAGTTTAAGCCTTAGTCAATAGTTGTAATAGTAGTTGGAATAAAGTAATATGTATTTAAATGTGAAGTAATCATGTATTCGATGATGTATATTTAGAGATATGGAAGTAGAGTCACTTATCTTTGATGATTTGTAGCCCCAGCTGTACAGCTTCTGTGAGCTGATAATGTCCTAGCAGAGTGACGCTAGCGGTAGAGAGACAGTTTGCCATGATAACATCAAGATTGAGGGGAAAAATGGGTGCAACTGGAGGGAGAGAGAGTATGCCTAGCTGTGTGTTGGGGCTGGTCAAGCTTGCCTCTCTTATCATGCACTTAAATGAGTTTTCCCCTTGATAATGCTCTTTTAGTTGTTGTGAAGTTATGAATAGTATTGCCTTCCATAAGAAGGGCTTTTGCATGGAGTATTTGTGCCTTCTAAGAGAAGGGCTTTATGTAAGAAGTAGTTGTGCCTTCTAAGAGAAGGGCTTTTGATATGAGACCTTGGTGCCTTCTAGGAGAAGGGCTTTAGTAATAGAAGTTCATGCCTTCCATGAGAAGGGCTTTTAGTATGAGTGTTCGACATTTCTTGAGAAGTGTGGAGATGGTAAAGACATAGATGTGTTTATGAGCAGTAAAATAGTAGAATTTCAAAGTGAGAAAGTATAAGAGTGGAGCTTAGAAGAGTTGTGGTGTGTTATATGTAATGGTGTAGTAAGTGTGTATGAGATTGTGTAAGAGAAGTGAATAAAAAGATGTTTAGAGATATGGGCAGCAAGATATATGTATTTTTAGAATATGGAGAGTGAGATAATGAGTATGTGAGAGTAATAGTATTGTAGTGTGTCTAGCAAAGCTGTTGAGATTTACTGTTGGGATTTTCTGTTGGAGGATGTATAAGGGCTTATGAAGGGCATTTGTGAGCTAAGGGCTGAAGAGTTTAGTTTCTAATTTGGAAACTAAAAACTCAGAAGTTCAGCACTTCATTAAGAGCTTCAAAAGATGATTAGAGGGAGAGAGTAGTTTACGAGAGAGTTCTCCATTAGTGTCCCTTTTGAGGTATTGACCAAAGGTCCTCTTTAGAGCTGAGTTTAAGGGGATATTTTTAGCAAAGAATATTAGCCAAAATCTGTCCCAAATAGCAATGAATTTTCAGAGAATCTATCTTAAGATTTGGCAAAAAATGGTAGGTTTAGCTTTAAGGTTTACTTATTGTTTCAGGTAAGAGCTACTGGGGAAAAGGTTAGCAGAAAAGGAAAGTATTTTAGCAAGAGAAATGTAGTTTCAATAGTTGGTTTTGGTTTTAGCCAAATGAGGAAAAATCAGTAATGCTCAGTCTGCTGAGTCAGCTGTCACAGCTGTTCTAAAAAGGCTGTCCCAGCTGTCAGGAAAAACTGTCCCAGCTGTCAGGAAAAGTGTGACAGCTATCATGAAAAAGCTGTTTGCTTTGGGCAGAAGCCAATGAGGTCAGATGGGTCATTCTAGACTGTTGGAAAGGTCATTCAGCAGTTACTTTTTGGATTTGGCTGAAAAATGGTAAGATCTCTTTGAAGGGTATCTTGCTATTTTGGGTATAACAACTGGCTGTTGGGATTTCAGCATTAAATGGCTGATGACATCACTTCCAGCTAGGTGTCAAGTGCTGAATACACTGCTGGGGTTCAGTTGGAAATGTTGCCTTTTTGGGTGTTTGTGTTTTTGGTGCAAGGTTCCATTACAACACATTTCTAGCAAGTAATAGAAGGATTGGCTGATAGTCAAAGAAGCTTTAGAGATTTAGTCAAGTTCTCATTGGGTTGTGACATAATCTTGGTGAACAAGAAGAGTATTTAATGCTTTGTTCTGGCAGCTAGCAGAGAAGTAGATGGTCAGATTGTGGCAGACAGCAGTTGGGTATCAAAGATATCATGAATATTTTGTATATAGAGAGATAAAAGATAGCCAATCAGATTAGGCCATGTGTTTGAGTTGGATTTTAGCTGAAAGTAGTAATAAAATTTATGTAGAATAATATAATGAAGTTTCTAAATTTGCATGGCAACAGCTGGGGATTGAATGAACAGTTATCCGTCTAGCAGTTAGATGGTTGGGGATATTGAGCATTTGTCACATAATGAATATCAAGTTTTAGGAAAAGAGCAATGGGGAATTTTATCATTTTAAGTGCTACGTGATAAGAGATGCTTACCATATGTTACCTGCTACACACGAACTCGTCAGAGTTTAGGGAGTTGAAGAAGACACGCCAAACAACATGTTTCTTTTATCAACTTTAAACTGCTGGAGCTTTACTGAACATACCTCTTGGCCCTCCAAACTACGACTCCCAAAGTTTCCCCAAAGAGACTTATGAGCTTGGATCAAAAGCCGAAGATGAGATGACGTACCTCGGATTTCGTTGTCATTTTGTGTAAATATGGGCTCTTGTTGAGGAAGCCACTTGCCATGAGTGTAGGAGAGGTAATATGGGCTGTGGGCTTTGATTCATTGCTTAAGCCTAATCCATATGTTGATGTAGATGATGTTGTGGGGTTATGATCCCAATTGATGAAGATAAAATGTGGACCATGAATCCGCCTCTTGAAGTAAGGATCTCGTGGGCCATGTGAGTCCAATCCATGTAGTTGAGTGAGATATGAGCTTACTTTGGGCTTTAAATAGATTTACCTAAAGAATCAATAATATTTTGAAGTGGCATGGGTTGCCAATGAAGTAATGCCACGTGGGCCGAAAAAACGATCCTTAACAACTATAAACATGAATATTATTATAATCTCATTTTAGAATTAGACTCTCATGTGGCTAATTGGATTCTATCTAGTTCAGGCCTTAGGGTCGGTTTGGTTTGGCTGAGGTGAAAATAGAAGGGATAGAAATGGAGGAAAGAAAATTGGAGAGAAAATGGTATTTTGGGTTGTTTGGTTGGAGGAGAAAATTGGAGAGATTTTGGTGGAGCCTAGGTATTTTCTCTCTGCGTCCACCAAAATGCAATTTCTTCAATTTAGAGAGAAAAGTCGAGTGATTTTGTTGGTTGTTGTTGCTCCTGCTAGTTGATTTTATAATTTTAACCCTCATTATAACTTTTAGCTACAATAGCCAGTCTAGCTAAATCTGCCCTAATATCTCTCTCTCTCTCTCTCTTTTACATTGTTCGTTATGGTCTAGTTTAAAAAAAAAAAAATTTAATCCTGTAGCTGAATTTGCCCTGATTGTTGGATGTTTTCACCAAATTGTTATAACAAAAAAATATAAATATAATTTGTATATACTATAAAACCGAAACTTTTTATTTTTTTTGAAGGAATAAAACCAAAACCTATAACTTTTGTTTGACTTTTTTTTTGGGACTTATTTAGAGCTTGCCACGTATGCTTTGCACTCTCCACAATTTTACACATCAGCAATATTAAAAATAAAATAAAAAACACTCTCCTTCTCTCTAAAAACAAAACCTGATGAATTTAACACCAAAGAAAAAAAAAAAAAAAACTCTCTCAAATGCAAACCCAGCCCAAGTCCCCCCAAAACAAAACCCCTGATCAAAAACTCTTTCTTTCAAACGCACTCCCATCTCCTTCTTCTTCTTCAACTATCTCATTTAACGCAACTCATTCAACGCAACTCCCTCTTCTTTTCTCAGCCTCTCTATCCAATCAACTTTGAAACTCCCCCTTTGTTTTGTGTGCTCCTCCGTCTTCTATTTCTTTGTTTCTTCTTTACCTTAGGTTTATGCAGGGGCAGCGCTACACTATATTCAGGGGGTTCAAATGAAACCCTTGACTTCAAAAAAATTCCAAATATATATATATATATATAATATTTTTTTGTTAGTTTAATACTATAATTTATTCTTAAAAATATTTTTGCATGCCTTGACTTAAATTTTGCACACCATTATTACAAATATTTCCAACTCTAAAAGTAAAGAGTAAGTGTTTGGGAATTTTAAGTGTCACTCTTTTTTATAAATTTATATTATGTGTGTGAGTGTCTAATATTGATTGTGTGCATTACTTTTTGTTATAATGTTATTTGTGTGAATTATGATGTGTGTGGATGTTTGTGTGTATTGTTATAATGTTATAATAACTTTTTGTTACAAAGTTAGTAAAATTCAAGAAAAAAAATGGTAAAGTTAGTGATTTTCCAAGCATTTGATAAGTTAAGTAAACATGTAGCGTATAATTTTATGTATGAATGAGTGTGGTTGCATGCGCCAATAATTAATACAAAGCTAATGAGTTTAGTTTAGTCATTTAGTTTAAAATATTTTTATAAAAACAATAACAAATAAATAATAACAACTGTATAAAAATAAAAATGTTAGATAAAAAATAAAATGGTTATATGCTCATAGCTACTCCACACTGACAATAGATACTAATAATGAACTATCATATAACAATTCAAAATTTAAAAACTTGTAGAAGAAAATTATAAAACTTCATGTATTAATCTTGTCAATAACTCGATATATTCAAGTTTTTTTTTTTTTATTAAAATTTTTTATATGACCTCCTAAACAAAATTCTTGGAGCTGCCATTGGGTCTATGTCCAAGTGATATTATGTTTTACATTGTATAACCTGTTGTATGATCTGGTTTTTATTGCAGCCAGTGGCGTCTACAATAAATATCATGGCAGGCACTATTGTTTTATAACATAACTACATAGGTACTTAAATCCTCAAAGATACGTACTTAAATCCTAAAAGATAGATACTTAAGCCTGTGGCTGTGATTTCTTGATTTTCCTACAATATCACATCAATTATTTATAAATAATTTTACAACTATGAAACAATGCGGGCCATGAATTAGGACCAGCTAATGCATGTGTGAAAGAAAACGTCATCAAAAACAAAATTTGTGAAAAGAATAGCTATACCTTAAATTTACGTCCATGCACACAACATGACACACTAATTAATTGACGACTAAAATTCACCAGTAATAGAAAAGATAAATATCTTTGGATTTTTCTCTCTATCTGATTCAGCCCATCTTCTACTCTACGGCTCACGGGGTTATAGCACCCATTTGTTTTATGGGAAAGTTATACAAGTAAACTACAAATAATAGGACAAGGACAACACGGTGAAATGAGGTGTATCTAGAGTTGGGTGTGTATGAGTCTTCTTTCTTTCTTCTTCTTCTTCTTTGTTTTGTTTTGTTTAATTTTAAGAGTTGCCACCAATCATTGATTTTGTATTAGGTGTGATTGGTTATCTAGATGTTTAATTTTATTTTAAGTTATCTAATTAACTAAACCAAATTTTAAAAGTTCATTAATCAAGGTAAACCAAAAGTCTTTGAACCAAAAATCTTGAACTCAAAAGTTTGGTTACGTATGGGGAAGGTGTTAGGCATCCACAATGCCTATCTGAAAATAGGATCTCATTTTAATTTATTTCAAATGTTAGTTTTTTCTGGAAAAAAAAAAAGAATACTTGGCATTTTGATTTTTTTTTTAAAGGTTTTTGCTAACAATATACATAACACACACACACACACACACACACACACACACACACACACACACACACACACACATGTGAGTAGGGATGGACCCAGGTGGGGGCTCAGGCCCCCCTGGGTCCAATTTTTTTTAGTTATTATATGTTTAATTTTTGTAGTTGGCCCCCCTTCCAAAACCTTAGGTTTTTTTTCTCCTCAATGAGCTTAGCTTGCCTTATCCAAATAGCAATTACCTAATCCAAAAACTTAACAAAAACAATAAAAACATTCACAATGGTAATTATATTTTAGCAAAAAAAAAGTACTTTACCACCAAAGAACCAAAAAATCATGTGTTATTGGAGAAATTAAAGCTAAATTTTTTGCAACTATAGTAAACTGGTATAAATACCAGTTGACTGTAGTAAGTTGTTAAAAATAAAATAAAATATTTTATTAAGATTATATCTCTTCCTTCAATTAGAAAACTCAAATTCTCTCTCTTCCTTTATTATTTTAATGAGTTGTTTATATTATTTTAAATAAATTGATAAAAAAAAAAAATAGAACATTTGATATTGGATATGTTGTAAAGTGAGGTGGTAAAATAGATAAAGTAATTTTTTGAGATGCTGAAAGCTGAAATTTTTAGCACCTCTGCTGTGAATGCTAACTTCAAAAAAAAAAAAAAAAAAAAAAAAATCCTAGCCTACCTAGTATTAAAAAAAAAAAAAAAATTGTTTTTTTTTTTTGTCTTTGTTGGTAAATAATTGCATCTTAATGTATTTAGAAACAACGATTGTGTTCCCTTGTGTGAGTTAAAAATACTTAGTATTCACCAAAAAAAAAAAAGATTTTGAGTATTTATAATTTTTTAATACTATATTGATGCCTATTTGGAGTTTTTTTTTCCCCTTTATATTCTGACCCCTGCTAGCTTAAAATCCTGGGTCCGTCTTTGCATGTGAGTAAGTATTTACATATAGCTAGCATGTGAATATTAATTCCAACAAAATATATACAATCAAGCCATGTGAGATATGTACATAGGTAACATGTGAGAAAACATACAAGTATACTTTACAATAGCATGTAAGTTTTTATTTATTATATAGCTAGCATGTGAGTACTAAATACCATACACAAACAAGTCTCAACATAAAAAAACAAAGAGAGAGTTGAAAGAGTAGCACTTTGTTGTCATCCACCATTTTCTCATTTTAATCATGCAAAAAGATGACAAAGAAAACTTATTAGTGCCAAGAAATGTTAGGGACAATATTGTAAGCTTATAGGGTGTTTAAGAACTCAAGAGAATGAACCTTGAAAGCAAATCCTTAAACTACTACTATTCTAAGGTTAGAAAATAAAAAGTTACAATGCTAGCTTTTATTGTTTTAGAAAAGCACATTTTTTAGAAAAGATTTTTTTTTGAAAAAGTTATGGGAAAAACAAGTGTCTTTTTGAAGAAAGCATTTATTGAAACACATACTTTTGTATATAGAAAAACACTTTTGAAAACATTTTATTTTTTTTAAAAAAACTTTAAAAACATTTATTTCTATTTTATTTAAGTTTCGGGTTTCCCCTCTTTGGAAAAACAGATTTTTTTTTTTTTTAATTTTTTGAAAACGTTTTAAGAAAGCAGATTCTTTTTGCTTTGAAAACAGTTTTGGAAAACAAGTTTTTTATATTGAAAACAGTTTTTTAGAAAACAGATTTTTACTTTGAGAACAGTTTTTAGAAAACAGATTTTTTTATATTGAAAACAGTTTTTAGAAAACATATTTTTTTTATATTGAAAACAGTTTTTAGAAAACAGATTTTTTATTTTGAAAACAGTTTTTTACAAAACATATTTTTATTTTGAAAACAGTTTTTAGAAAACAGATTTTATTTTTATTTTTATTTTTATTTTTATTTTATATTGAAATCAGAAAAAAAACAGTTTTGTAAAACAGATTTTTTTTATAAAAAGTTTCGGGTTCCCCCTTAAAAAACAGTTTAAAAAAAAAAAAAAAAATTTTTTGAAAACCCTTTTTTTTTTAAAGGAGAGGAAAAATCATTAAGAAAAGGTTTTTGTTTTGAAAACTTTTAAGAAGAACAAAAGAAAAATATTTTAAAAATACTTTTTTTTTTTGAAAAAGACTTCATTTTTAAAGAAAGGGGTGGGAAAAGATTTTTGAAGAAAAGCATTTTCATAGAATAGTATGTAGGGGAAATGTTAACCCAAACATATTTATTTTATGGCAACTTTAATAATGAGAAATGTAACAGAACAACAATAATAAAGTGCAAAAAATAAATTCCAAGGAAAATAAAGTGCAGAAATTTAAATGACATAAAAGTAAAGTGTAGAAAATTAAATGATAAGAAAGTAAAGGGCTGAAATATTGTAAATGTTGATTAAAAAATGTTTTTTTTTTTTTTTTTTTGTGTGGGTTTCCCAGAGAGAGAGAGAGAGAGAGAGAGGAGAGAGAAACTTTTAATTTGAATTTCTAAAGGTATTTTTCTAGAATTTTCTCACTCTTTTCTGATTTTCCACACTTTTTTCACTCTATTTCACTATTTTCTATTTTTCTCCATAAAAAATTGAGAGGGGGGGGGGGGGGGGGGGGGTTATTTATAGGGGAATGAGGAAAATGGATACACTAATGCTAGCCGCCTCATAAGCCATTTTTTGTCTCTTTTGGTTTTTTCTTCTTTTATTTATTTATTTATTTATTTTTTTTTATAATTTTTGGCCTGATCTTCGTGCTGCTGTTTGGAGGCCTTTCCAAGCTCCACTTTCTTCAAATTTTATATGCATGGAAAGCTCTGGATGTCTAGTTTTCAAATATCCTAGTCTTGATTGATTTGGAGCTATAGTCATCGAGATATCATGCCTGGAAGGAAGGTGAAGCAAAGCTGAAAAATTCAGTGACTTTTTTTCTTGAAAAATTCATATCTATCAATCCGAAGCAGATATCATCAAGCCCTTTCGATGAAAATTAGCTAAGACCTTGTTCTTAAAGGCAATCCAACCCGCTCATTTCAATTCTTTCCCAATTGGTATAGTTTATTGCGCAAATTCGAGTAAAAAATTGCCAGTTTTCCTGAAAAAACAGTGAAGATTTTAGTAGGGTTTTCGGTATTTTGGTGATATTTCATCTGTTTTAACTCCGATTTTGACCCGTAAACTATCGTTTCTAAGGGAAGAATATGCCTTATTAGACGGTCCAAAATTCAACACGATCCAATGGTTAGATTAAAAAATCAATTTTTTGACCATACCTAGTTAGAGTTTTGGTCTTTTTTTTTGAGAAATAGATTTTTCAATCATTGTTACTTTTTAATTCACCGTTCAAATATATAGTACTCATTTTTACCCTTTTTGGCTTTGAAATTCATGATTTTGCCCCCTTTTTCAATTTTTTGATTTTTTTGGTCTTTGTCTTGACATGTCAATCAAGGCCGGACAAAATACGGTATCAACACTACCTCACTTGCTGCTAAATTATTATGGGCTAATCGGATTGGATTATTATTACAATCTCATTTTAGAATTAGAGTCTCATGTGGCTCTAACTCACTGATGACTCTAGTTCATGCCTTATTAATGTGCTCACCCAGCTCGTTAATTTTTGCAGTAGATGTTGGAAACTTGGAACACCTCCTCCATCTTGTAATCTTGCTCATTTACAACGTCAAGGAAACCAATGCATAGATCTTTTGCCTAAACTGGGGCAAACAACAGCACCGTTCAAGGTAATATAACCAATATTAAAACATATTTGATCCTTGGATGGCTTACCAAAATAAAACAACAGATGTAATATAATATTTTTCATAAATTTTGAGTTTTAATATGTGTATAGTAGAAAATGTTTTTGTTTTTTTTTAATTTAAGATAGAATTCTATTCTAACTTAATCTTAATGTATGCATGTTTAGTTGCGACCTTAAAAGTAAATCATAAAGCATTATATGTTGTTTGGTTTGTATTGAAAATCATTAATATATCTTATTATTTCAAACAATTATATAAATAAAAACTTTTATTCACAAAACTGTCCCCAAATAGCTGGTGAAAAACTACCAATTTTTGGGGCCATATTGGAGCCTTAAATTGATAAGCAACTCGCAATTTTGAAATTAACACAAAAGAATTAAGTATAAAAACAATTGGTTTGAGCAAAAAAAGTTTAGCTTACTTCCACCACTTTTTTAATTGGAGGAGTCTTTTTGTTTCTAATACACAATAGAAAGTGGTAGTGGGTTTTAATTTCCACATTTTATTTAGTTTGTGGGTGATGTGGCAGTTTTTCATTAAAACAAAATGAGATTCCAATTTAAAAAGTATTAAAAGTAAGCCAAACCCAAGTGAAAAATACCATTTGAAAAAAAGTTGATGGCCGAGTAATAAATGGTCAATGGCAATTAATAGCTGGATAGTGAAATGAAAGGGGGCAGGGGACAAAAGGAGTAATTATAGATGGGAGAATTTTTTTTTTTTTTTGAGAAACTATCGATGGGAGAATTTGTTTTTGTGATGTGTAGTTTATTTTGCGTTGCTCTGTTGAGTATATGTAATGTTCCTAAAAAATGTATTTTTTGCTCTTCAAAAACAGAAAATATTTGATGCTCCAATGAGTTTGCTTTTCATTGACTTGCATTATTTGAAATACCAAGAACAAAAAGATATGAACAGTTTCCAACTAAAAAAATATGAAACATAAGAAGATAAATAAACTATTCTTTCAGCAATAAAACAAAGACAGCTACTTTAATAAGAAATTATCTACTGCATACCACCTTCAAATCATGAAAGGCCAGTACAAATTAAGCTATAGTTGTTGAAGATAGCACTACTCAGACTCCACAGAGACCACAACAGAGGTTGAAGAAGGAAAACAGAGGTTGAAGATGACTGTGTTTTGTGTTCAGCTAAACTCATTGTTTCACTAAATGGTTGAGTGTCGAACGCACCGTTTTCATTAAGAGAAGTCTTAATAGTGATACGGGGTGTTTTGGTGTACAAGTTTAGTTAAAATAGGCACAAAGTCTGTAGAAGTTTTTGAACAGAAATTACGGAATTTATGGGCATTAGATCCGCATAATGTGGAGGATTAGTTAAACAGTTATGATTTATTATGTAGTATAAATACAGAGCACTAAGCTCAGATATGTATTATTGTGATTACTGTTAATGAACACAGCTTTTCTCTCAAAATTTTCTCTCTTCGTTTTCTCGCATTTTCTTTCCTTTTCTCTTGCTTTCTGTCACTTTCTCACTCTTCAATTCTTAAGCTTCACAATCACAAGCTTCGTTGATTAGTTTAGTTAATCTTGGAAGTAACGTTTTTCTTCATGGTATCAGAGCAAGCAACTGCTGCTGCTACTCAGACTTCAACAATGGCAGCTTCAAACACAACAATGGCTTCATCATCTTCATCCTCTGCTTCATTCAATTCTGCTGTGAATTTGGTAAATCAACCTCTCTTGCTTCTGTCTAATATGTCAAATATGATGACAGTGAAGTTAGATAATACCAACTACATTGTTTGGAAACATCAAATCTCCATGGTTCTTGAAACCTATTCTTTGTTTGAGTTGCTTGAAGAGCCTCAACTAATTCCCGAGAAATTTCTCAGAGATCTTTCTGGAAATTACACAATGGTTGTGAATCCAGATTACTTGGTTTGGAATCAAAAGAAAAAGCTTTAATTACCTTCATAAGTTCAACTTTGACTCCTTCTATTATAGCAATCACTGTTGGATGTGCTATTGCCATTGAAGTTTGGAAGGTACTTGAGAATAGATTCTTCTCAATTTCAAGGTCTCACATCATGAACCTTAAAGGAGAACTTCACAATTTGAAGAAAGGGAATGATAATGTAGATACGTATTTGCAGAAGATCAAAACTGTGAGAGACAAACTGTTAGCAGTTGGAGTGGTTGTTGATGATGAAGAACTACTCCACATTGCAATAAAAGGACTTCCTAAGGAGTATAATGCTTTCAGATCTACTATTAGAACCAGAAGTGTTCATCTAAGTTTTGATGAACTTTCTACTATGTTGAATGCTGAAGAAGAGTCACTCAATGAGGGACTAGAGGTCAAAGACACAATCTTTGCAATGGCTGCATCAGCTAATCAGAAACCACATGGTAGTGGTTACAATCAACCCTCTCATAGAGGAAGAGGTAGAGGAAACTTCAACAACAGAGGTGGTAGAGGTGGAAGAGGCTCTAATAGCCAATCTTATTTTAGTCCCTCCCAATTCAGTCCTTTCAATCAGTTTCAACAATTTCCTCCTGGTGCAAAATCAGAGAGACCAATATGTCAAATATGTGGAAAGGCTGGACATTTGGCTATTGATTGCTATCATAGGACGAATTATGCCTATCAAGGCTAGCATCCTCCTACCAAGCTTGCTGCAATGGCTACAGCATCCAATGCTTGCATTACTTAAGATCAGCCTTGGCTTGCTGACAGTGCAGCCACTAATCATGTGACTGCTAGCCTTAACCATCTTAGCTTTCCAAAGCCCTACACAGCTTAAGATCACCTCATTGTTAGGAATGGCCAGAACTTACCCATTACACACATAGGTACTGCACTAATTCCATCTTCTTTGTCTAATCTTCAACTTAGGAATGTCCTTAGAGTGCCTTCAATTACATCCAATCTTGCTTCTGTTCATAAGTTGTGTCATGATAACAATTGCTGGTGTTACTTTAATGAAAACATTCTTTCTATTCAGGCCTTGGATGCGGGGAAAATTCTCTACTAGGGCAGGAGTAAAGATGGTGTTTACCCAATCTATCCACTTCAAGCTTCTCATATGACTTTACCTTTCAAGACTTGTAATACTATTTCTAAAAATTCTGTCTTCAATAAGTCATTGTGGCACATGAGACTTGGTCATCCTCATTATCAAGATCTCAATGCCTTGTTTTCTCATGACAAATCTGTATTCAATAAGTCAAACATTGATATTCAACCTTGTACTCATTGTTTGTTTGGCAAAATGCATAATCTTCCTTTCCCTAATTCACAATTTATAGCTTCTGCACCTTTTGAACTTGTGCATTCTGACTTGTGGGGTCCTGCTCCTGTTAATTCTGTGAATGGTTTTAGATATTACATATTATTTGTTGATCATTACTCTAGATTTACTTGGCTCTATCTTCTACAATCTAAAACAGAAGTTTTTTCTAAATTTGTTCATTTTCATGCCTTGGTTAAAACTCAATTTTCTGCCACTATTAAATGTTTTAGATCAGATGGTGGTGGAGAATTTACTTCTAATGAGTTTAAGTCCTATCTGTCCCAACATGGTATATCTCATCATCTGTCTTGCCCTTACACTCCACAGCAAAATGGAGTGGTTGAAAGAAAGCACAGGCTTGTTGTTGAGACACCTATAACCATGTTATCTCAGTCTTCCATGCCTTCCTCTTATTGGTCCTTTGCAGCCCAGACTGCTATTAGTCTAATCAACATTCTTCCTACTTCTATGCTTAATTGGGTCTCACCTTGGACTAAACTTTTTTCTACCACTCCTGACCTAACTCAACTGAAAGTGTTTCGGTGTGCCTGCTATCCAAACCTTAGACCCTATAACACTTATAAACTTGAGCCTAAAACTAGGGAATGTGTTTTCATTGGTTATCCCTCTCATTCAAAGGGTTATCTTTGTCTTGATCAGCACACAAATCGTGTCTACACCACTAGACATGTTTATTTTAATGAGACAAAATTTCCCTTCTCTACTCCCCTTAATCCTGTGTCTACTTCCATTTTTCCTCCTACTAGTATTCCTTCCTGGTTTTCCAATCAGCTCTACCTACATTCCACTAATCAGCCTTCCTTACTAGGTGCATATCCTACTTCATCACTTGTTCCCACTTCATATCATTCTTCCACATTAGAGTCTAGAGATCCTACACCTTCTGCTCCTTTAGTTCCTGCAGCTTCTACACATTCACCTCTTCACTCACCATCTTCTCTTCCCACAGCCATTATCCCTGTTTCCATTACTTCTCAACCTTCACAGCCAGTCAATACTCACCCTATGCAAACCAGGTCCAAAAGTGGCATTTCCAAACCAAAGTCCAAGCTTTGTTACAAAGTTGCTATGGACTATACCTTCACTGAACGACCTTTCTACAGAATTGCCTCTTAATACCCCAAGTGGTGTGAAGCTATGGATGCTGAATTTCTTGCTCTTCAAAGGCAGTACACTTGGTCTCTTGTTCCAGCTCCTCCTAATGTGAATTTGGTTGGTTGTAAATAGGTTTATAAGTTTAAGCTCAACAGTGATGGTTCAATCTCCAGGTATAAAGCTAGATTAGTTGCTAAGGGCTTTCATCAACAAGCTGGTGTGGATTTTCATGAGACCTTCAGTCCTGTAGTTAAACCAGCCACTGTGAGGCTTGTGTTAGCTATTGTTGTCAGTTGTAGATGGTCCTTGAGGCAGCTTGATGTTTCAAATGCCTTCCTCCATGGCTATCTTAAAGAAGAAGTATATATGCATCAACCTCCAGGATATGTTGATTTAGTCCATCCAGATTATGTTTGTAAGTTGCACAAGTCTCTCTATGGTCTGAAACAGGCTCCAAGAGCTTGGTTTGAGAGATTTGCTTTTCATCTACTACATTTGGGCTTCATTGCTTCAGTGGCAGATAGTTCTTTTTTCATTTTTTGTTCAGATGAAACTATCATCTATCTCCTTTTATATGTTGATGACATTATCGTCACTGGGAATGATTCAAGTCAGATTGCTTCTCTTATTGCTGCTCTTAGCACAATTTTTGAACTTAAGGACTTGGGTGATCTTCATTATTTCTTGGGCATTCAGATTACTCCATCTCCACATGGTCTACTCCTCTCTCAGTCCAAGTATACTTCAAACATTCTTCATAGATTTCATATGGAGAATGCCAAGCCAACTAAGACCCCTTGTTGTCCTTCTACACGTTTGGTTCCCTTTGATGGTGTGCCTTTCTCTGACCCCACAAAATATAGGAGTATGGTTGGGGCACTTCAGTATTTAACATTCACTCGTCTTGATCTTGCCTTCAGTGTTCACCAACTATGCCAGTTCATGAGTCATCCTACCTTTACTCATCTTGAAGCTGTCAAACGGGTTCTTCGTTACATCAGGGGCAACTTATCTTTTGGGATTTCTTTCACTCCTGGTCCTTTATCTATCACTGCTTTTTCCGACGTAGATTGGGCTGGGGACCCTTTTGACAGACGCTTTACTACTGGCCTGCTTGTTTTTCTTGGGCCAAATCCAATTTCTTGGTCTGCCAAGAAACAATGTACTGTGTCTCGTTCCTCCACAGAAGCAGAGTATTGCGCCTTAGCAACCACTGCCGCTGAGTTGTCCTGGCTTTGAATTCTATTTATGGAGCTTCACATCTTTCTTCATCATATACTTGTTATCTAGTGTGACAATGTCTTTGCCATTGCCTTGTTTGCAAATCCTGTTTTCCACTCTCGGACTAAGCATCTTGAAGTTGATTATCATTTTACTCCCGAGAAGGTCCTTCGTAAACAACTGAAGATTGGTTTTGTTTCTGGCAAGGATAACTTTGCTGATATTTTCACCAAGTCTCTCCCTGCTCCTCGCTTTCAGTTCCATCGTGCCAAACTTTTGGTTGATTCCTCCCCCATCAGTTTGAGGGGGGATGTTGAAGATAGCACTACTCAGACTCCACAGAAACCACAACATAGGTTGAAGAAGGAAAACAGAGGTTGAAGATGACTGTGTTTTGTGTTCAGTTAAACTCACCGTTTCACTAAATGGTTAAGTGTCAAACGCACCGTTTTCATTAAGAGAAGTCTTAATAGTGATACGGGGCATTTTGGTGTACAAGTTTAGTTAAAATAGCGCAAAGTCTATAGAAGTTTCTGATCATAAATTCTGAAATTTATGGGCATTAGATCCGCATAATGTGGAGGATTAGTTAAACAGTTATGATTTATTATGTAGTATAAATACAGAGCACTAAGCTCAGATATGTATTGTTGTGATTACTGTTAATGAACACAGCTTTTCTCTCAAAATTTTCTCTCTTTGTTTTTTAGCATTTTCTTTCCTTTTCTCTTGCTTTCTGTCACTTTCTCACTCTTCAATTCTTAAGCTTTACAATCACAAGCTTCGTTGATTAGTTTAGTTAATCTTGGAAGTAACGTTTTTCTTCAATAGGTACTCTTTTATCAACTAGTTTATGTTAACTTAATATTTATGCCTTTAATTTATAAAATTTGTTTAAAAATATATGAATATTAATAAAAATAAAAAAATAAAAAAATAAAATAATCTTCTCAAAACGATTCTTTATATTAAAGGTTATGACTTTCAATAACATTATTAGTTATTTATTTATTTATTTTTTAAGAAATACAAAATGAGTGTTTGTTTCTTTATACTTAAGTGCGTTTGGATGTGTTTTTTTTTTTTTTTTTTTTTGTTTATTTGTTTGAAGTACTACAGAAAAGGAAGTGGATTTATTTTTTGGGTGAAGCCCACCAAAATAAGCCCTAAAACCATTTTTTAAGAGGGAGAGAAAAGGGGGGGGGGGGGGGGGGGAGGGGGCTTTTGGGTTTATTTTGGTAAGCTCCACATTTAAATTTTTTTAAAAATTTCCTTCCTTTACTATAACACTTTTAGAAATTGTGGTGGGCCTTTTTGTAATGTTGGGCTGGGCTGCCTCTTGCTAAACTTGGCCTAAGTGTTTTGGATTAGGGAGTTGGCGCCAGTCCAATTGTAACCCATCTTGGTTCGGCTTGTGCACAAACTATGCCCCGTTTGCCAAAACTTTGATCACATGCCTATGATAGACGGAGCTGCTATGGGCAAGTTATGGTAGGCAGATGTAATAATGATAACAAAAGAAATGCGTTCACCATTTAGATAGAATAAATAAAGGGGAGAGACAAAAGACGCCCCGTACATAAAATAGCAGAAATAAGTGGGGAAGAAATAGTAATGAGTTTGTTGAATCAAAGAGGGAAGTATCAGTCTGCCGTGCCAAATTATTATAGGGCCAAAACTAAGAAGGGAACCATTTCCTCAATGTAAATAATCTCCCTTGAAAGAAATTAATTGCTTTGAGGGAATAGGGCTAAATGGCCTGTGCCCAGAAGAATCTTTTGCCTTTTGCAGAGAGCAGGGCTTTAGAGGGAGAGAGGGGATTAACCTATTGGTGCATGCCTGCCATTATATGCTCTCTGTTTTTTCGTTCTTTCTAATTCTTCCTTTCTTTTCTTTTCGTTTTCTTTCTTAGTGCTTGCTTATTTGTTGTGATTCTTTCCTAGAGGTTACTATTACTGTGTTCTTCCTTCTTGTGCACGGCAAAAGTCCTTTATATAATGCCGATCGTGACTGACTTTTACTATTTTAGTCTTTAACTACCTTTGTCTGGTTTGGGTGTCCTTGCCAACCACCATTGGTTTGTGAGTCGCCCAGCCACCACCACTTACCTGTGCTGGCTGTGTCACTCCCAATCACTAGACAAAGAAGACTATTTTTTTTGTTTGTTTGTCGTGACACTCTTACTTGCTATAGTGTGGGTGCTCTCTCTCTCCCTATCCCTTATGGCATGCACCTAGTTGTTCTAACTCATCCTTGCTTCTTTTGGGCGGTATGTCATTAAAACAAGACATTTCCCCTAAAAGAGCCTGAGCAGGAACCCCATAATAGGTTTTTTCCCCTCTCCCCACCGCCAGACCATGCCTTCTTACCTTTGACCCATGACCCACCACGTCTTTTATTGGCTGGGTACAGGCTGGTGATGTCTGGGCCTTGTGCATGCTTCACTTCTGTGTATGTCCAAAACTTGCCTACTGCTCATGTGTTCGCCATGGTTTGGAGGCTTGTCTGCGCATTCTGTTGTTCATCCTTGACTTCCTATGGCGTGAGCTTTTTTCTGATTTCCCATTCTTTATGGCTTGCTCCCTTTAGGGGCTGGGCTTTATTTGATTGTGGGCTTTTCTTCTTTCAGCCCACTCTTTTGATCATTTTTGTAGTCTTGCTACCATTTCTTGCCGCACTACTCTACCATTCCTGCTGTTATGTCATTTGACCCAAGCTTGCTAGGTCTTTTTGGGCCTGCTGCTTATTCTTCTCTCAATGACTCAGTATGATCATTGGGCTTTTTTATTACGTTGCTTGTGGGCTCCTGTGTCCCATTTATTTCCTCTTGGGCATCCTTGGCCCATTTGCTTTCCTTGGGCATCTTCGGCTCTTTTTCTAATTCTGTGTTCCCATGGGCTTTTTCTAACTCCTTCGAGCTTCTTTGACCCAATTACCTTTTCCTTCATCCTTCGGGCTCATGGACTTTCCATCAACCCCTTACTTTCTTTGCTTGCATTACTTTGGGCTTGCTGTGACCCATTCTCACTTTTCTACATCGCATATTGTTTATGGGTTTGCTACTTCTCTCTCTCTAGGCTTCTTTATGCCTGTTTACTTTCTCAAGGCCCATTTATTTATTTTATGGGTCTATGATCCATTATTCCTGCCACTTGAGTTTAATGGTTTTTCTATCCACGTACTAACTCTTTTTTGCCCATGTTGTTGGGCTTCTTTCTTCTACTGGGCTTTCAAAATGAGCATCAATAGAAATTAAGTTGATTTTGACTAAAGAAATTGGTGCTTTGGACTCAGGCCTTCCCCTCGACTACATAGTAAATACTAAATACAAGATGGAGGTGTTTGCGCAACCACCTGAAAATAAAAATAAGCTTGTTTTGACTATATTGTAAGCAAGTTTTAACTATATTGTAATTTTTTTTTTCTGTTAATAAACAATAGTAGACTATATTGTACTTGCAAAAAGGGAAACTTTAAATCTGTATATAAAAGATAAGTTAGCTTAATTTATAAATCAAGATGTAACATACAACACCTAACACTGTTAAAGAGGAGAAGATGATGAAGGAATGAAAAAGAAGGAACGTAGTGGAATTAAAGAAATTTTAAAGAATATTTCTTCAATTTTTGTAACATGACACATGCAATCATAAGAGCATTCACCCTCGGCTTTGTATATTTATTTTGTTATCTAAATTTTCACATCATTTTTTAACCAACGTCCTATCTCCTATTCTCCATTTTGCAATACATCCTTATTAAAACAATTTTATTTATTTTTCCTTTCCCACATACAAAGAGATTAGAGATAAAAAAAAAAAAAAAAAAAATTTCAGAGAAATGAAATTGAACAAATATGAGAGAGCCCAACCCTTGCACAAATTAAAACCCCATAAATAATCTACATTCATGAATGATATTTTCTCATATTTTTGTCAAATTCGGAAGCCCATAAGCTAGATTTATTAATTTTGGTAAAAGGGTGTGCCGAAAATTCCCCAACAATAACCACTGCAGCACCCCACAACAGCAATACCAACGAATTTGCCAACACTAAAATCCCACGACGCCCACCCACACCCATAGCGCCGTCAATCCGTGAGACGGTGAGAGATCTGAGTGCGAAATAGGGAGAGATTTTGAGATTGATTTTTGTTCGAGAGAGAGAGAGAGAGAGTGTGTGTGTGTGAAGAGATTGTTATTTTGAAAAGAGTGCAATAAAATAATTAGGTTTGATATTATATAGACTTGCTCTAGTTTTGTTTTGTTTTGAGACTTGCTATAGACTATAGTCAAGACAATTGTAACAAGTTGTAAAATTTTGAACAATGATTCATACAAGTCTTTAACAACAGAATTGGCCATTTTAGAGAAAAATCTAATTTAGAAGACAAGACGTGATTCTGATGTGAATGGTGTTGGACTTGAACTTGAACCCCAAAATTTAGTAATTTCTAGAGTCACCGGTGGGTTGGCAATGGCCACAGAGGTCTCTCTCGTCTCTTGCCCACAACTAATTAAAAAAACCAGTTAGTTACCTAACTTAAAAGTTCCCTTCTCATGACCACTATAATAAAATACTATACAACTCTACTAAAATAGATTAATTTATATAATACTTACCTAACCCTTTACAACATTACGCCCTGGGGTTCAATGTTAAAGAATAAGGACCTTAATTTTAAGTCATTCACCCAAAAGACAAAAACCTAGTCAGACTAGTCATTGAGTCCGCATTCCACAATGAGCCACTCCCTCACCCATCCACACCTATATGCAATTGCATATCAAAATCAACATCACCACTGCTCGGCTTTAATAGCTCTCTATAAAAGCAAACACAATCCCCACCCTCTTACTATCTTTCTCTTCCTTGCTTATAAATCCTCACCATCAACTTCAACCCCCATAAGGTCCACAAAAACAACCAACACCACAAAAAAGCTAGAGAGAACCACATTAAAGCTAGATAGAATTACTAAAGGTTTCATTTTGATCCCAACCCATTCTTCTACTTCTACTTCTTCTTCTTCTTCATCTGGGTCTCTTTGTTTTGTTGCAAAGAAGATAATGGCTGTGATTGATAAGCACGTACTCTGGACCTTCTTTGCCTCCCTCTTTGGCTTCGTTCTTCTCTGTATTATTCGTCGTAACAACAATGCCAATAACAGGAAGCTAAAGAAGAAGAATTTTCCACAACAATGTAACGACAACAACAGCTTCATTGACGGAAAGTTCCGCCACGTTAATGGCTCTGACTCTGACACCGACGTCGTCGTCGTCGGTGCCGGTGTTGCAGGTGCCACCTCGCTTTCACTCTCGGCAAGGTACATTTTTCAAAACAAAATCCTTAATTTCTTGACAATTATTTTTTTCAGTTATGTAATCCTTCTAACGGTGACTTGCTTAATTAAGTAAATGTAACTTGTACTTGAGTAGTTACAGAATTCTGGAAAGTGTTTGTTTGTCATGCAATATTATTATTATTATTATTATTTTTTTTCCTTCTTAAAAGATCTGTTATGAAATTATGGAGTGGAAACAAATGGCGCAAGTGCAATTCTCATTGGAAAGAAATTGTTTAGTTGGGTACATAGGATTATGAGGTAAACTTAACACAAGTGCAATCCTCAAAATGTATTAAGTAGTGGAGTTTTGAGTCAATTTTGTTGGCTTGCGCACGCATCATCGTGTGTAACTCCTCATGATTTGCTAGCATGGGTAGAGTTAGGTACATATTAGCTTGTTATAAAAATTTAGATACAATTTGGTTTCACTTTCTCTGTTTCTCACCATGCTTCTGCTGGAATTTCGCCCATTATGACCATTCAGCCTAAAATGTTTGATCTTTTGTTTTTATTTCCTTACTTTCTTACTCTTCTAATTCATGTTACTTGTTTTGTTACCGATTGCAGGATGGAAGACGAGTTCATGTTATCGAAAGAGACTTGACAGAACCAGACCGAATTGTTGGTGAACTGCTGCAGCCTGGGGGATACCTGAAATTAGTTGAATTGGACCTTGAAGGTATGTATCAAAGTCAACACCCTATTTCTAGTTTACAAATATCTTTCAAATACATTGAATGGAAATTCTTAAGGATAATTGTTGGACATGGGTTTTTGAACAGCTCCTGTTCCGATAAAGAATTTGTTAGCTTTCTGGATGTGAAATGTGACACAATTGTGGTTTGACATCAGATTGTGTGGAAGCAATTGATGCTCAGCGCGTGCTTGGATACGCTCTCTTCAAGGAAGGGAAAAATACAAGGATGTCATATCCCTTGGAAAAATTCCATTCTGATGTGTCCGGGAGGAGCTTCCACAATGGACGTTTCATACAAAGGATGATAGAAAAAGCCGCTACTCTTTCCAAGTATACTTTCTTGCATTCATATAGATTCACTGTATCATAGTATAGTTTAATGCTTGTTAAAATTTGCCATTGTCCTAGACTTCTGGCTGATTTTCCCTTTATCTTGATTTAAAAAAAAAAAAAGGTTTTTTGGGTTAGTCAACACATTTGGATTTTTTGTCCCCTTTTAATGATCACTCTTCTGTTCAGTGTGAAATTGGAGCAAGGTACAGCAACATCCCTGCTTGAAGAAATGGAACTGTCACGGGGGTTCAATACAAAACAAAGGATGGCCAAGAACACACAGCTTATGCTCCTCTTACAATTGTGTGTGATGGTTGCTTCTCAAATCTGCGCCGCACTCTTTGCAACCCCAAGGTGAGTTGCTATCTTGAAACTTTTTAACAGATTGCTTGGTTTTATTCAATGAATTGGAAATTGGCCTCTGGTTATGTAGACAGTTATAATATGTATCTGTTGCTTCTTGCAGTTGGCATTTGCATTCATGCTTTCTACTGAGGCTAACTGACAGTAAAATTTTATTTTTGTTTAACAGGTAGATGTGCCCTCTTGTTTTGTGGGTTTAGTCTTGGAAAACTGTCAACTTCCATTTGCAAATCATGGGCATTTAGCAGACCCTTCACCCATCTTGTTTTATCCCATCAGTAGTACGGAGGTTCGTTGTTTGGTTGATGTACCTGGTCAGAAATTACCTTCTATTGCTGATGGCGAAATGGCCAAATATTTGAAAACAGTGGTGGCTCTACAGGTACTTATTCTTTTCAGTATATGATCTTAGATTATCAAGTCCATAGCCCAGTTGCAATGGCAATACTTATGTGTTCCTAATTTTTCATCTTTGTTTCACTTGGGCTTTGAAAACAATATATATGTCCTGCAACTTAATCAAGAGAATTCATGTTGCAGATTCCACCTGAGCTTCATGATGCCTTTGTGTCAGCAGTTGATAAAGGAAACGTTAAAACTATGCCAAATAGAAGCATGCCAGCAGATCCACATCCTACTCCCGGAGCCCGTTTAATGGGTGGTTCTTTTGACATGCGTCATCCTTTAACTGGTGGTGGAATGACTGTGGCCCTATCTGATATTGTTGTACTTCGAGATCTTCTTAAGCCACTGCGTGACCTAAATGATGCAGCTTCATTGTCCAGATATCTTCAATCCTTTTACACCTTGCGCAAGGTAAGCTTTCTTTAACGACAAGAGCATAATCTTGAAATGTATAAGGTGCAGATATGAATTTCTGATTGTATGTGTTGCAAATAGAATTGGGTCGCAAAGTACCAGTGATCATTATTAAAAGAAAGGGTGAGCTGTTGTTTTTTTAGAATTCCATATTAGTGAATGGCAAAAAACAGTCAAGATGATATTACAAATAGTATGCTTAATTATTTCTGAAATATGTGATTTATTGCTTTCTTCTGTGATCATTTTTGGCCCCAAAATTGTTGGAAATCAAGGAGCCTTTTTATGTTCAGGGATTGTTAATTTATTATGTTTCGCATTATATAACTTGTTGTATGATATTATCTTTATTGCAGCCAGTGGCGTCTACAATAAATACTCTGGCAGGTGCCCTCTATAAGGTGTTTTCTGCTTCACCTGATCAGGCAAGGAAAGAGATGAGCCAAGCATGCTTTGACTATTTTAAGTCTGGGAGGTATATTTTCTACAGGCCCGGTTGCTTTGCTCTCTGGTCTAAACCCTCGTCCATTAAGTTTAGTTCTCCATTTCTTTGCTGTGGCAATATATGGTGTTGGTCGGCTGCTACTACCATTTCCTTCACCTCAAGGCTTGTGGATTGGAGCTAGATTGATTTGGGTGCGTATATCCTATTCTCTGTGTGATTGTTGTAGAATGCTGAGTGATGCGGATAGTTTTTCTTCTCTTCTCTGTTCCTTAAAGTTATTGTTGTTCTTGTTTTAAAGCCTCCAATCTGTTTTATGTCACCACCCACGTTGAACCGTTTACTCAAAATATATGCTATTTATATTGTTTTATTCTTTTATGTCATTTTGTCCATATAGTATATTTCTCCAATAATTCGTATGGAACAACTTTGTCTTTTCCAGAGTGTAGTAGGTATAATATTTCCCATCATTCGGGTAGAAGGAGCAGGGCCGGCCCAAGATTGTTTGAGGCCTAAGGCAAGAATTTTATAGGGGCTTTTTTACATCTAAATATAACCTAAATAATATTTATTTATTTTTATTTAATTTCAAATCCATTATTAATTTTTACTTATTAATATGACTAATTCACCCAAAGTGAGCTAATGATAATTACTATTGTAAGGACAAGATTTGAATTCCCAGCCCAAAGATATGAATGGACTTGGGTCCAAAAAGACCAACACAATGAATTTATAGAGAATGAGTTAGAAAAACTGGGCTTTAGTTAAACAAACAAGTTAAGTAGGCTGGTGACAAAAGAGTGAAAATAGACAAGTTTGAACTGAAGAAAAAATGTTCTCGGCAATGTCCGATGATACTGGTTCTTGTATAATACTCTCAAATATGGTTACAAATCTGGTTCTAGATTGCTACAGTATTTTTCTCTCGATTCTTCGATCCCCTTGTCTCGTTGTCTCCTCCTTCTTTTATACTATCTTTCCATTTCATCCTTACCTTCCATGTGCATGCCAGATGGTTGGTGTTGATACTTGTCCCATCAGCACCTCCCACAAGTCTTCATGTAGTAGCTGTAAGGCTAAAATACACTGTTCAGGTATCACTTTCACATTAATGCGGCTAGAGAGTTAGTTGCAGAGCTTTTAATGCGGTGGCAGCAGCTTTTTCCTTAGATATTTCAGGACTTCTCATTGTTTGACGTCTCTACAACGCTTATCTGCACCAATGAGACTTTCTGGAACGTTACCTTGGATGACAGACAAACTCTTCAGACTTTAGTATGGGTCAGCCGAGGATGCATTTATCCTCGGCCCACCCTTTTGAGCCATTGTGACCAAAACTAACCTCTATTCACTAACACAGTCTCTTTTGATAAAGATTTCTCTTCCTTGGAAAACCTTTCGTCCTCGGATTGGGCCACAGGCCCGAAACACAAACAAATAAAAAAAGAACTCCTGGGCCTAATATCCCTACAAGCCCCTTGAGATTCTTCTTTCGGACTCCTAAGGAAGAAAGGAGGATTTTGATGTCACTATGCTTGCTCTATACTCATTTTGTCCCACCTTTGCTCATAAAGACGTCTTTTTAACTGCCCAAGACAAGCTCCTGATGCTTCGGCTTACAAGATGTGCCCTTCATTAAATTTTTACGGCCTTATGTTCCTCACGTTCTACGGTGCGATACAAATTCAACGGCTGAGAACTCTGTTGGGACTTGGGCAGGAACTTTCCCGCTTTGTAGCCCTCTCTTTGATATAAATATCACTCAAATCAAACACTTTCTTTACTTTAGCATTTACTTAGCTTTTGGCACACATACACTGAACTTGTCAACTCTTTCAACTTACTCGTGCTTCTACAAATACTAAAAGCCTGTCCGAGGACATATTCCTTCTTTTTGTAAGTCTTCCTAAATCTCTTCACTTTATCTTTCCGCATAACTTTCTTTTCTTGGTTCCTTTTCCTCCTTGGCTCCTTTTTCTTCTTAGTATCTTTTCCATACCCCCAACCCTCTCCTAAGAATAGGTAGATTCAAAAGCCTGGTAGATTCTGAGGAAAGTTTATAGAGCTTCAAAGCTCAATATAGGATCCCTCAGGAAGTAGGCCTTAGATATTGTAAGGAGGGGAAGTGGTTTGAAGAAAGGTGAGAGGGAGAGGTAGTAATCCCAATGATCACCTTCATAGAAGAGGGGATGAGAGTCCCCATAGGAATGGTCACTAGGGATTATCTTAGGGGCTATAGGTTAGTGCCCACCCAGTGTAACCCTAATATGTTTAGAATATTAGACTGTGTAGATGCCTTGAATGAGAGAATGGGCTTACAATTTACTCACCATGATGTAAATTGGATTTACAACCTCTACCACCTAACCGGGCAAGGGTACTACCTAAAATCTAGGTATCCCAAGGTTAGGCTTATCCAATGCCTCCCTGACTCCAATAAAGGCCTGAAAAAGGATTTTTTGATCCTATCAGAAGAGTGGCACGATGGTCTCCCTTTTTCGACGAGGGAGGGCAAACCAGGTGGGGTTCTAGACCTAGATGCATAGTCTCACAGTTGTTCCCTTTTTCTTTTTCTTTAACTGTTGTTTATACCTAAAATTTCCTTTGATGTGCATTTTGCTGATGATATATATTTTTTGTCTTTCTTGATGGTTTTGCAGACCCACACGCTGCTATACCCAACTTCAGCCTTGTAAACCAAGAGAGTTCGAACAAGATTCTGAAGGCTGAGGTCCTTGTCCATTCAAACGGCCAGCTTAGGGCAGCTCATTTGATATTGGGCTACCCCCTAATCTCTAAGAGTTCCCTAGCGCCTAAGTGTGTTATCAAGGCAAAGGACCCTCGGCTGTAGCGAATCAGCATTGTGGCCCCAGGATTTCTGATCACAGGCCAAGTACTGGAAGGTACCTTTGACACTACTCCCATTCCAGAGGGCATCCTAAAGGTTTCTCCACCACCACAGTCTACACCCAAGGAGGGGACTTCTTCTCATCTAGCCCTTATAAAGGAGGAAGAAGAAGAAGAAGAAGAAGTAGTGGAAGTATTCAATTTTGAGGACGAATTTGACGTCTTCAATGAACTTTTATCCCTAGAAACCTTTCCTGGTGATCTCGGCTCTCCTTCCTCAACACAGCCCATTCCTCTCCAAGATCCTGTTGATACGTCTGTTGAGATGGGCATCCAACGTAAGCAGAGGTCGACCTTTCAAGAATTTTTGGAGTCCCACCCTGGGGGAAAAGCACCTGGGAAGTCTGCCCAAGCCTGGATTCCTACTCCTCAAGCTTAGACCCAGCTTCCTACTCCTCTACCTGCCCCACAAACTTGTGTCGACCCCGTGGACCATAAAAGGAAGAGGGAAGACAAGGGTAAGGAAGTCATGGAAACTGGAAGGACCTACTCCTCTCAAGAAGCTGACCCTCAGAGGGGGTCTAAGCAGCCTAGGGGCATGCACACGAGGTCGGCACATAAGGCAGAAAAGAGGGTGAGCACCAAGTTGAAACCTTAGCCTGGGCCCCATCCTTGGAGCTGAATGGGGCTCCTCTATCAAGCGATGCCTCCATTTGGGATTTTTAGGGGGGCATGGCTGGTACATAGCCCATGCTGTGGAACAAACCCTACTGCTGCCAAAGGACATGGCCAACCTAAGATCTTTGAGGAAATATGAGGTCTTGCTCAGTCTGAAGAGAGACTTGGCCATGGTAAGTCTTTTCTTATTTATTTACTTATTGTTAGGTTTTTAGACCTCTTAAAACAATAATTGGATTAACTTAGAGAATTAGCCAAGTGATTAACTTAGTCAAATTATGCAAATCTAGATTATCACAATCAAATAATCATATCAAGAATATATAGCAGCGAAAATATAAATAACATAATGATATGATGACCCAGGAAACCACAGGATAAAAACCTGGGGAGGATTTAACCTAGCTATCCTTAAGGTAAACTTGAATCCACTATGCGAAAGAATCGAAGTTCATACAATAAGACTTACAAGCACCCTTGCTTGACTTCCTATTACTACCCACTAGTAGAACTTACTGACACGATCACGTGCAAGCTCCGAATCCACGGACTCCTTCTTTCTTGGATTCTCCACAAGATACAAACACTCCCGCTTGTGTTTCTTTAAGCACCAATGGCAGCAACTGAGTTGATCATCAAGGTATTGACAATATCTCTACCTTGAAAACCCTAAGTTTATGTGAAGGAAAGCTCCTCAAGCATCTCACAAGAGATTCACACAAACCGCAAAGTATGAGCAACAATACAACCAGAGCAACTCACAAAACGTGGCTAGGGTTTTGCCTTATATACCTAGGGCAAAAACATAAAACGCTAAATATTTAATGAGATAGGGCTGAGTTGGAAATTCTGCAGAAAAACACTTTGGCTAACTTTTGATCGATTAAGTCTAACCTTCGATCGATCGAGCCAGGCCGAAATGCATTAATACATCTGCAGCCTCTCGATTCCAACTTTACATAAATTACACAACTTTAAGCAAGTCTAAACAAGACTAAACATATTGTTTTGATCATGGTTTTCCAACATTACGCATTAGAGTTCTAAATACATAAAATCCTAAGTCTTTAGAACCTAACACTTATTATTATTATTATTATTATTATTATTATTATTATTATTATTATTATTATTATTATTATTATTATTATTATTATTATTATTATTATTGTTATTATTATTAACTTCTTCCCTTTCCCAGGCCATTCAGGCAGTTTTTAGGGCTGAGGAGATAGTGGATAGTTTCCACTTAATGCACAAAGAGGAGGGGAGGAAAATTACAGCTGTGGTCGCCTTCCATGTGGCTGAAAAAAGTAATAAGGATTTGAAGGCCAAGCTGACCGAGGAAGAAAGGGCAAGAAAAAGTGCTGCAGTTGCCTTAGATAATGCTGAGAAGCAAGTTGAAAGCTGGCGGATATAGCTTCGTAATACCAAGGATCAGCTGGTCGCCTCCAAAGAGCAAATAGTCGCCCTAAAGAAAAAATTGGAAGAGGTCGAAAAGGCTAAAGATCAACCCGAGAAGGCTAAGGAGGAGATGGAGAAAGCTTGGGAGGAGGCACAGTAAGAAGGATATGATATTGGAGTGGCCGAGATTGAGGAAGCCCTTAGGGCTGAGGTCTCAGGGGTGTGTAGAATTTACTACGCCCAAGTATGGGATGAAGCCCTCAACCAAACTGGGGTTGAGGCTTCTTCTGTGCTTAGAAAGGCAGAAAATGTCTACTACCCCCCTGCCATTCGTGCTTCTACTTCAAGCAGCTCCAAAACAGACACCCTTCTCGAGGTGGCAGATCTTGGGAAGAGTAGCCCCAGCAAGGTCCCCCCTATTGGCAGTCCTCCAAAAATAGCCAAGCAGCTTGAGGCGAATGAAAAGGGAGCTGAGGTGACCAAGGAAGTGGCCCCTGATGTCACCATGCCCTTGGCTGCCCACCAGGACCCTTCCAAAGAAAAAGAGACCACTAGGTTGGAGATTGTTTTAGCAAGCCTCCCAATTCCTGCCAAGGGTGACTCCAAGGGAGCAGATCAAGGATCCTTAGAGGCTGCAGCTCAGCAAACCAAGGCCCCTCCCCCAGGAAAAATAGTAATAAAAAAGAAATAGATTTAGGACAATTATCTTTTTATCTTTTCTTTCTTCTGTTTTGCTTGGCAACTTCTGTTTTGGCTTGCATAATTTGTAACCGAGTTGCCATTATGTATTCAACTTGCCTTGCTTCAAGGCTTTTGTTAATGACAATTATGAGCCTTTTTAATATTTCTATGATTTTTATTCAAGTGTTGATATAATTTTTATCTTGTTCAACACTTAATAAACATAATAATGAGGTGAGACCTCCCCAGTCTGCATGAATGACAGAAAAGTTATCTCATCTTACATGATTAGTATTAAAACTAGTGAAATCTAATATGTTCTTCATCTCGGCAAAGCATAATTCTAATTTTAAGAACATACACAATATTGCAACATGCATATAGGTTTAAAAATTACTTTGTGCCTTACTCATTAATAAGTTTATAAGGTCAAAGGGATAGTCAACTTTTAAATAGACATAGGTATGCCCATAAATCCTTTAAGTGATGCTCATGAGCATCTAATTGAGACTCTTGTTGTAGTGAAAATAATTGCCGTTCGGAGTGGTTATACCTGACATTGAAGTCATCAATAAGGCATACTAACTTACCTTAAATTTGTAGTCCAAAAAGCCTGCAATAACTAAGGCTTTGCCCTGACCTTTAGTAATTTGATAGGAAGTATTAATTTACTCAGAGTATGTGGTCCAAGGAGCCAGGCATAGCTAAAGTCTAGTTTAATACTTGGAATAGTGATTGAAAGATATCAATTTACCCAAGGTATGTGGTCTAAGGATCCAGGCATGACCAAGGTTCTGTTTGACACTTAGACAATTCTCATAATGTGACAATTCTCATAATGTGTTAATTTTCCCAAAGCAGGTGATTCGAGGATCCAGGCATAGCTAAGGTTCTATTTAACACTTAGAAAAGTAATTAATAGATATCAATTTTCCCAAGGTATGTGGTTCGAGGAGCCAGACATGACCAATGTTTTGTTTGATACTTAGATAGATGTCAAGGAGTATTAATTTTCCCAAAGCATGTGGTCTAGGGAGCCATGCATAACTAAGATTCTGTTTAATACTTAGAAAAGATGTCATAATGTGTTAATTTTACCAAAGTATGTTGTTCGAGGATCCAGGCATAGCTAAGGTTCTGTTTAACACTTAGAAAAGCAATCAAAAGATATCAATTTTTCCAAGTTATGTGGTCCGAGGAGCTAGGCATGACTAAGGTTCTGTTTGATACTTAGATAGATGTCAAGGAGTATTAATTTTCCCAAAGCATGTGGTCCAAGGAGCCAGGCATAGCTAAGGTTATGTTTAATACTTAGAAAGATGTCATAATGTGTTAACTTTACCAAAGTATGTGGTCCGAGGATCCACGCATAGCTAAGGTTCTGTTTAACACTTAGAAAAGTAATCGAAAGACATCAATTTTCCCAAGGTATACGGTTCGAGGAGCCAGGCATGACCAATGTTCTGTTTGATACTTAGATAGATGATAAAAATGCATGACACATAATATAACAAACCTAAATAGGGTGAAGGAAGCCTTTATTAATAATAATACCTCCTAAGGATATTTACATTCTAGGGACGTGATACAACCTTTTCCTTTAGATCTTCAAGATAATATATACCTATCCCAGCCATTGATGTTATACGATACGACCCTTCCTTGTTGGGTCCTAACTTCCCCCATGCTGGATTCTTCACAGCTCCTAAAACCTTTCTTAAGACCAAGTCTCCCACTGTCAGTGGCTTTAGCTTCACATTGGCATAGTACCCTTGCTTGAGCTTGTGTTGGTAATAGGCCAATTGGACCATGAAATTTTCTCTCCACTCTTCAACTAAGTTTAAGCTTTTCTCTAATAGCCCATCGTTGCTGCTCGGAGTGAAAGAACTTTTTCTTAGTGTGGGGAATCCGATTTCCAGAGGAATAACAGCCTCGGCCCCCATAAGTCATTGAAAAGGGCGTCTCTCCTATGGACCTACGAGGTGTAGTCTAGTAAGTCCATAGGACGTGTGACAGCTCTTCCACCAATTTTCCCTTTGCATCATCCAGTCTCTTTTTAAGTCTATTTACTATGACCTTATTGACGGCTTCGGCCTGTCCATTTCCCTGTGGATATGCTGGGGGTAGAATATCTATTCATTATACCCAAGTCACATCAATACCTCCTGAAGGCTTTGCTATTAAATTGCAAACTGTTGTTTGAGATAAGGGTATGAGGGACTCCAAACCTAGTGACAATATTTTTCCAAATGAACTTTTTGGCATCCAGATCCCTAATATTTGCCAAAGGTTCAGTTACAACCCATTTGGTGAAGTAATTCGTGCCCACCAACAAATACCTTTTATTCCCTGCTGCTTTGAGGAAGGGGCCCATGATATCCAATCCCTATTGAGCGAAGCGCCAAAGATTGGACAGTGGATTGAGGACTCCTCCAGGTTAATGAATATTTGGTGCAAATCTTTGGCATTGATCCCACTTTTTTGCATACTCTTGTGCTTCCTTTTGCATATTTGGCCACCAATAGTTTTGTGTGAGGGCCCTGTGAGACAAGGATCTACCTCCTGTGTGGCTTCTACAAATTCCTTCATGTAACCAAGAGTAGCTCCACTACTTCAGGGTGTATGCATAGCAAATATGGGCCGGAAAAGGATCTCTTATACAATTTTTGGTCCTCGGACAACCAGAACCGATGAGCTTTCCTCCATACTTTATCAGCTTCAGACTTATCCTTGGGCAGGACATCCTCCTTGAGAAATAGTACAATTGGATCCGTCTAGCAAGGACCTACCCTTATTTGATGAATGTGAACCATATTTCTTTTTACCTCAGTAGGATTACAAAAAATCCTCAACAAGGATCACTTGACTTAAGCTTTGTGCTGAGGACGTTGCCAGTGTGGCAAGAGAGTCCGCATGGGTATTTCTACTTTTAGGAACTTGTGATAAATTAAAGGACTCAAACCCAGATTGTAAATGTCTAACCTGGCTTAAGTATTCTTGCATTCTGGGATCTCTAGCTTCCAATGCTCCTTGGACTTAGCCTACCACCAGCCTTAAGTCAGAGAATACCTCTACTGCTTTTCCCCCCATTTTTTGAACAATGATCATCCCTACTAGCAGAGCTTCATATTCAGCTTCATTGTTTGTAGCCGAGAAGCCTAGTCTTAAGGATTTCTCAATCGTGATCATTTCTGGAGATATCAGGACTAGCCCCACTCTAGATCCTCTGTGGTTCGTGGTACTATCAACGTAGACCTTCCAGGACAAAGGCTCTTGTACGGAGATTACTCTAATTGATTTTCCATCCATGTTCTGCTCCTCTACCCTTTCTTCTACTAGGGCTTCAGTAAACTCAGCTACCAAGTTGGCAAGGACTTGACCTTTAACAGAGGGGCGAGGCATGTATTTGATATTAAAAGCCCCTCGAATCGTGGCCCATTTTGCAATCCTCCCTGTGTAATTAGCACTCTGAAGTAGAGACTTGAGTGGAAGCTGGGTAAGGACAACAACTGTGTGTGATTGGAAATAGTGGGGAAGCTTGTGTGTAGCATGCACCACTGCTAGAATGGCCCTCTCCAATGGTAAGTAATGGATCTCGGCCTCATGTAGTGACTTGCTCACATAAAAAACCGGTCTTTGCACATCATTATCAATCCGTATTAGCACCAAACTCACCGCGTAGGAGGCCACTGCAATGTAGGCAAACAAAACCTCATCCATCTCGGGTCTAGACATGATGGGTGGCCGAGATAGATAATCTTTCAATTGCTGGAAGGCCAAGGCACACTCCTTGGTCCATTCAAATCCCTCCACTTGTTCAATAACTGAAAGAAAGACCTGCATTTGTCCGCTGACCGAGAGATGAATCAGTTTAGAGTAACGGTCATCCCCGTAAGCCTCTGGATCTCTTTGGGATTCCGAGGTGGTTATAGATTGTTAATTGCCTTAATCTGGTCAGGGTTGACTTCAATTCCATGGTGTGTGACCATGTAGCCTAAGAACTTCCCTAATCCAACACCAAAAGAATACTTGGAAGCATTAAGTCGTAGCTTGTGTCTCCTCAAGATATCAAAAATATTTCCAAGGTCATTAACATGCTCGGACTCTACCTTGCTTTTTACCACCATATCATCGATATAAATCTCGATGTTTTTTGTTAACTGTGGCTCAAACATCTTGGTTATCATCCTCTGGTAGGTAGCACCTGCATTCTTCAAATCAAAGGGCATCACTTTGTAATGGTAATTTCCAATGGGGGTGACAAAAGCTATTCTCTCTTGGTCATCTAAAGCCAAAGGTATCTGGTGGTAGTCTTGAAAAGTGTCCAAAAAGCTCATCCGAGGATGACCTACAGTGGCATCTACTAGTTGGTCAATTCGAGGCATACGGAAAGGGTCCTTAGGGCAGGCTTTGTTCAAATCCGTGAAGTCTATACATACCCACCACTTTCCATTTTTCTTTTTTACCACTATTGTGTTAGACAACCATTCAGGGTAAAAAACCTCTTTAATAGCCCCAGCCTGCTTAAGTTTCACTATCTCATCTTTGACAGCATCAGAATGTTCCTTGGACGAACGACGAGGTGGTTGCTTCCTAGGGGTGACATATGGATTGACATTCAGATAATGGCAGATGAAGCTCGGATCCATCCCAAAAGCTTCGTAAGCATTCCAAGCGAATACATCAACGTTCATTATGAGAAATTCCACTAACTCCTCTTTCTCTTGAGGTGGTAGCTGAGCTCTAACCTGAACAAATTTCTCTGGATCATCACCTATGACAATTTTCTCCAAACCTTCACATTTGGCCTCTTTGGTTGGCCCCATTCGCAGGTAATTCTGGAGACTTTGACCGCTATAAGCCTTCCTTAACTGAGGTCGAGGACTCAGCTACTGGCTGATGCAAAATTGTAGACACAAGGCATTGCCTAGCCATGGATTGGTCCCCTACCAGCTCCTCAATCCGGTATCTTGACGGATACCTCACCTTTTGGTGAAGAGTTGAAGAAACAGCACCTAGGGTATGAAGTTAGGGCATGGCCACAATGGTTGTGTAGGGGAAATGTGCATCCACTACTATGAAGTCGACCTCCACTGCCTTCGAGTCTGCCTGTACGGGCAATTTAATCTGGCCCTTTGGGATAACAACCTTCCCATCAAAACTACTAGAGGTGAATCATAGGCTGTTAGATCTTCAGGTTTAAATTTCAATCCTCTGCACAAGTCAGGGTATATGATCGCTGCACAACTCCCTTAGTCCACCATCATTCTCTTCACATCATACCCCCAAATTCTGAGGGTGACCGCCAAAGCGTCATCATGTGGTTGGATGGTTCCAATCTTGTCTTCGTTCGAGAAACTCAACGAAGGTTGGATTTCCAATCTAGCTCTCTTTGGCTTGGAGTTGGAGTCCTTGGCTGGTGGTCTAGCCACAGACATCACCCTGGAAGGATGAGATCCAGTTCTCCCAGGTGTAGTAAAAATGATGTTGATTGTACCTAACTGGGGCCTTGAAGGAGCATTCCCCTGAGCCCCTAACCTTGACTAGTCTCCTTGTCCGTCGGGTCGGTACATAAATTGTTGCAGCCTCCCCTTTTTGACCAAGATTTGAATTCCCAACCCAAAGATATGAATGTGCTTAGGCCCAAAAAGCCCAACACAATGAATTTATAGAGAATGGGTTAGAAAAATTGGCTTTAGTTAATCAAACAACAAGTTAAGTAGGCTGGCGACAAAAGAGTGAAAATAGACAAGTTTGAACTGAAGAAAAAATGTCCTCAGCAAAGTCCGAGGATACTGGTTCTTGTATAATGCTCTCAAATATGGTTACAAATCTGGTTCTAGATTGCTACAGTGTTTTTCTCTCGATTCTTTGATCCCCTTGTCTCGTTGTCTCCTCCTTCTGTTATACTGTTTTTCCCTTTCATCCCTACCTTCCACGTGCATGCCAGATGGTTGGTGTTGATACTTGTCCCATCAGCACCTCTTACAAGTCTTCATGTAGTAGCTGTAAGTCTGTAATGCACTGTTCAGGTATCACTTCCACATTAATGCTGCCAGAGAGTTAGCTGCAAAGCATTTAATGTGGTGGCAGTAGTTTTTTCTTAAGATATTTCAGGACTTCTCCCTGTCTGACGTCTCTACAATGCTTATCTGCACCAATGAGACTTTCTGGAACGTTACCTTGGTTGACAGACAACCTCTTCGAACTTCAGTATGGGTTAGCCAAGGATGCATTTATCCTCGTCCCACCCTCTTGAGCTATTGTGACCAAAACTAACCTCTATTCACTAACACAGTCTATTCTGATAAAGATTTATCTTCCT
Source organism: Quercus gilva (assembly GCA_023621385.1). Taxonomy (NCBI): domain Eukaryota; kingdom Viridiplantae; phylum Streptophyta; class Magnoliopsida; order Fagales; family Fagaceae; genus Quercus; species Quercus gilva. The sequence continues at coordinate 15,388,208 of CM042478.1, forward strand.
CAAACAACCCCTCGTCCTCGGATTAGGCCACAGGCCCAAAACACAAACACATAAAAAAAAAAATAAGTCCTGGGCCTAATATCCCTACAACTATAGGTTTTACAAATTGGCATATCACCAATAAAAAAAAATTTATTCAAACATTCATTTTATTATATTATTCAAGCAACACCAATCATATTCTTGTCATATCAGTTTGTAAAATTTTTTCCCAAAATTTGTATTGGCTTTAGCATTTTTCATATACTTTTTTTTTTTTTTTTTTTTTTTTTTTTTTTTTTTTTGTGGTGTGTGTGTGTGTGGAGAAAATGCTAAACTTGTTACAAATTTTACTACAAAAAGCTTACAAACTAATGTGACAATGAGATGACAATTTAACAAAATAATAAATGAGTATTGAATTACTTCATTGGTGACATATCAATTTGTAAGACCTATATAATAAAACTTATAATATGCTAGCATAACTCTAATATTTAAGGCCTTCTTAATATTGAGATAAAATATACACCTAACTCACACTTTTTCTTTAATTAAAAAAAAAAAAAAAAAAAAAAAAAAAAAAAAAAAAAAAAACTTACCACCCATAATGCTTACTCATCATATATATTTATATTGAGTGTGAATTTTGAAAATCTAACTGTTAGATTGCACGTTTTTATTACATCCATAATGCTTACAAAATTTCAAGAAAATCAAAGATCAATTACTATATCATCAAATAAATGTTATAATTTCAAGTTTTTGTAATTTAAAGTTGTATATAAAAAATAAGTTAATTGATCAAATGGTAAATAATATTCAATTTGAACGAAATCTGATATGTATGTTAAGAACATAAGGAACATGAAATTCAATAGATAGATTTTCAAAATTCACACTCAAAAAAGAAATATATGAAAAGGTTGAAGAGTTTTTCTCCAAACTAGTTTGGAGAGAAACTTTGTTCTTTTATGTCAGGGGGCCTTAGGCCATGACCTAAATGGCCTAGGCCTAGGGTCAGCCCTGAGAAGGAGTGAGGCAGATGTTCTTCCCTGCAATTGTTCAGGCATATTATAGAGCTCCTAGTGTTAAGTAAGATATTTAGAAGAATATGGCAAAGATCTGTTAGCTTTGAATTTGTTGTAGTAAAGCAAACTAGCTTGCATTATGTAGTGAAGACGGGAAGATTTGTATTCTTGGTCCCTCCATTAGAGTACATAAAATTTGTATGCTTGAGCCTTTCATTAGAGGGCGTAGTACAATCATTTGTTTGTTCAGACCACTACTAAGGTGTATTTTACAGGGTGACCAAAACTTCTGTTCCAACTCAAAATATTTATTTCTCCTTAATATATATGAATATTATTTAAATCGAAGTAGTTCTTGATTCTTTTGATTTTTTGGGGAGACATTCCTGGGTTATTTAAACATGTGAGAATGAGATAGAAGAAGAGAAAAAAAGAAAGGATGTGGTGGAGTGGTGGGACGGTGAGAGGAAATAAATGAGGAAAAATTAAAAGTAATTTGGAATTTATCAAGGCAAATCAAGAACAAGAAAAAAGAACACTGGAAAAGTTGAAATTGCAGTAGCAATATTATGGTGGATGGGATGGGGAAAGGAGAGAAAAGAGAGAAGGAAGAAAAAAAAATGAAGTAAGAAATAGAGTTCTGAGTTTGATGTGTGTGCATGAAAAACATAGCTAGTTAAACTATAAAAACTAGAGTTTTTCACTTTTTTGGGTTTGTTTAACTAAATATTTGAGAAGGCTGATGTGAATGCTCTTAATGTTATACTTTCCCCAAAATTTCCCCTCCTTTTTACCTTTTCATCTCCTCACTACCATCTATCTTACAATCACTTTTCCTCCATCCCTTTATCTTCTTTTATTTTTGGTTTTTCTTATTCTTCTCCTTTTACTATAAATTTACAATTCTCTATTTCATTCTTTACATAGTTTTCCCACACACAAAATTTTATTTATCTCTCTCTCTCTCTCATTTTTTTTTTTTTTCATTTTTGGCAGATTTTTTTTCTAGCATCTCTACTTTAGGTTGATGTTAAAAAAAAAAAAAAATTGGAACTTTACTTTGGGTTGATATGATTAAGTTGTGTTTTAAGTTATCTTTTTTCTTTTCTTTAATTTTATAAATGTTATCCTATTGCATTATATACAAAGACAGTATATAAAAATATAATGTTATTTTATTACATAACCTAACATGACTTGGATAATTTGGTGTTTATTACAATATTTTATATTTTTACTCTTTTTTCTTCTCATATTATTTTCTATAAATTTATTCTTATTCTCTCTCACGTTCTCTCTTGAAAAGTGGTTATTCCCTCTCTCTTTCTTCATTTTTTATTCTTTCTTGCAACTCTACCTTATATTGATGAATCGATCATTGTGATTTATTAAACCCATTACAAGTAGTATATCTCTATCTCTTATAGTTTTGGTTGGTTTCATTTTGTTTGAGTTAATACTTGATTATTTTGGAAGTAAGAATATGAGTTTATATTAAAACACAATCTTGGCTATGCTAATAATAGCATTCAATCCATTTTGGTCTACTTCGGTCCGCTTCATCAATTTGTCCGGTTAGTCTACTTCAGTCCATTTTGGTCAATTTTGGTCCAATTTAGTCCACTTCAGTTCAATTAGGTCCATTCGGTGTACTTCGATCTATTCAGTCTTATTCGGTCCTTTCATTCTACTTTGGTCCAGTTTGTTCCATTCAATCAATACAGTCCACTTTGATCTATTTGGTCCATACGAGCTACTTAGGTCTATTTAGTCCACTAGAGTTTATTTAGTCCAATTTGGTCTAGTTAGGTCTATTAAGTCCATTTGATTCATTTCAAATCACTTCGGTCCAATTTAGTGTACCTACTTAAGAATGGCAAAATACAAGTTTGGGTTGAGAGTACTATTAATTATTTGAGTAATACCAATTGTAATTATATGATAAGTTTTGGTTATCATAATAATCTCCTTAAGAGACTGAGAATTTGAATAATAACGTCACTACAACAAAATGTATTTTTAGTGACGAAAAAATTCATCACTAAAAGTCCAGTTTTTCGTCACTAAGGATCTTTAGTGACAAAATTCGACTTTTAGTGACGAAACTCATTTCGTCATTGAAACCCCATCATTAAAAGTCCTAGCGACGAAAAATTTCGTTACTAAAAATCCGATTTGATTTAAAAAAAAAAAACTTTTAGCAACGAAAATGTTTCGTCACTAAATGTTTTCCTCTCTAAAAACACTATTTAGTGACGAAAATATTTCGTCACTAAAAAAAATTTTTGTTGCTGTATTTATGACGAAAAAATTCGTCGCTAAAACTTATTTTCTATTTTTATTTTTTTCATGGCTTTGATATTAACCTGTAACCTGTTATTACATTATTAACACCTCACATTTGAATAACACATTTATTTCAACAACACATTTATAAAAAAGGATCCATACATTCCACAAGTAAAAAATAAAACAAGTATCCAATTTAAACTCCTTCCATACAATAATTCTTTGCAATACATGCAAAAACTTAAGATGTTTTATAACAATACAAAAAGGGTAGCATAATATAATTAGAACTAACGGAAGATGTCCTCATATGTCTTCAAGTAATGCCAAAAGTAAATCCCCTAAAAGCCACCAATAAGAAATCTGCACAAATATAAAAACAATACTACATTAAAATCGTAAAATAAAAACATGAACTATGTTATAAGAAACATTTCTAACAATGCATTAAGAGTAGCCACACCAATAAATGAAAATCACAACTCCTAATGTATAAGTTTTAGAAAGCAAATATAGATTTTCAAGTGTAATATAATACAATTAGTTTCAAATAATGCATCAAAAAAAGTAATCACACCATGTAGTGTGGGTCAATTGCTAAAATAAAGTACTAACCAAAAAGTGTTTTAACTTGAAGTTGAACCACTTCCATAGGTAAGAGCATCATCATAACCCTTGCTCCTCAAAAAGTTAAGAATATTCTTTTGGACCTCTTCTTGCTTAGCTCGCGCCTCTTGGTCCCTAGCTCGCTCCTCTTGGTCCCTAGCTCTTACCTCTTTGAGCTCAATTATCTCATTTTCTAACTGTTGGATATACTCCAGCAAGGAGTTAGATGAGGCGGTGGTTACTAGAGAAGAGGAAGGTCTTATGCCAAATCCTTTTACAATACCAGACTTCTTCTTCAAAACCAAGTTTGAGATCTCCTCTTGTGTAAGGGGAATTGCATTAGGATCTTGACAATGATCCGCTTGCACTTTGAGAATATTTTCCTATCATTTGAAAGAGAGAAAGAAACAAACAATCACAACATTAATTCTATATATGTTATAGCTTTACAAACATGATTGGGATGAAATGATAGGAATGGAATGATACACATACATATGTCGCTTCATCCTCATGGTGTATCCACATATTTGTATTTGGATTGATGTTATACTAACAAACACACCCATTTCTAATAAAATTTGAATCATACCAATTGGTATTAAATGCACGTTCAATCTCAGCCTTTTCCTCCTTCAAAAGAAGGAAAAAAGGTTCTTGTGGTACAGCCTGAAAATATATAAATATAATACAATGTTAGAAACCTTTAGAAATACTATTTGATCAGAATTTTAAAGCACATTCTAACTTTTACATAGCAAACCAACAAAGCTACTGAATAACCAAAAAAGCACCTAAATAACTATTTTCTATAACAATTTCTAGAGTAAGTGAGAAGAATTTAAACAGTTTGAGAGCTTACATAAGCCATATATTTGTACTTACACAGATATGGGTTTATAAAAAAATAAAAAAATAAAAAAATTATTTGTTAGCCAGAAAGAAGAAATGGGAAATGAACCTCGGAAGCTAGATCAGCGAAGGGTCGAAGCTTGAACTCAGAGAAGGCGAAGGGTTAGAGCTCGGAAGGCAAAGGGTCAGATTTAGAAGATGGAGGGTTGGCACTTGGAAGGCGAAGGGTCGGAGATCGGAATGCGAAGGTCCGAAGCTCGGGGAAGGCAAAAGGCTGAGATCGGCAAATGCGAAGGGTTGGAAGGCAAATCGACTGCAGAATGCGAAGGGTCGGAAGGTGAATCGACGGTGGAATGCGAAGGGTTGGAAGGCAAATCGACTGCAGAATGCGAAGGGTCGGAAGGTGAATCGACGGTGGAATGCGAAGGGTTGGAAGGCAAATCGACTGCAGAATGCGAAGGGTCGGAAGGTGAATCGATGGTGGAATGCGAAGGGTCGGAAGGTGAGTTCGTTTGGGTTATCGGCGATGATGGGGATATTGGCAACGGTTGGGATATCGGCGACGGTGAGTAGGGTTATCGGCAACGAAGATGGGGTTATCGGCAATGGTTCATTACAAGTATCAGTGAGTGGTATTTTTTCTTTTTTCTTTTTTTTTTGGTATTTTTTTTTACTAAAAACTCTAAAAGAATGGCATTGAACGGTGAGTGGGCTAGTTTGGGAGTATTTATAGTGGTCTTTAGTGACGAAATATTTTTGTCGCTATTGCCCACTTCTAGCGATGAATTTTGGTTTTGTCACAAAAGGAGCCAGAATTTGTTACACTTTTAGTGACAAATTTTAATTTCATCACTAAAGAAACCATATTTTTTTAAAGATTTTAGCGTTGAAATTCAAATTTCATCGCTGTAGCATATTTTAGTGACGAATTGTGATTTTGTCACTAAAATTGTGAAATGAAAAACCATGATTATTTTTAGTTACGAATATTTTTCGTCGCTAATTCTTCCTTATAGCGATGAAAGGATTTTCGTCACTAATACTATCCATAGCAATACCTACAGTGACGAAATATTTCGTCACTAAAACTTTCAACTTTTAGTGACGAAATATTTCATTGCTCTAGATTAATTAAACTAGCACCAAAATTTCCCTCCACTGACGCCCCTTTTTCAGATCACAATAGCGATGAAATTTATTTTTCGTTGCTAAATGTTATAATTTTTTTCATTATTAGTGACAAAATTCATATTTCGTCACTAAAGTTGTATTTTTAGCGACGAAAAATATTTTCTCACTAATTTTCATCGCTAAAAATACATTTTGTTGTAGTAAACTTTGAAAAAAAATTTTAATTACACCCAAAGAAATTAAGAAAATATAATGTATAATAAAAAATAGTTATGAGAATATGATCATTTCATAAAAGAATAATATCAATCAAAAACATAAAAAATGATAAGATTATATATTTTTAAAAATAGATTGATGAAAATTACTTTTTGAAGTTGTTTAATTTTTAGGAGAACAAACTATCTACAATAAAATTTAGAGAATAAATTATACATATTTTGTATAAGTTTGTTATGAATTTTGATTATCATAATAATTTTTTTTAAGAGAATGAAGAATTTGAATAATTTATTTAAAAAAAGTTACGCGCACACACACAAAGATATATATATATATATATATATATATTTATGTATTTATTTTGCTTGAAGTTATAATCAAACTCATGCAATTCATTTAAAAGTAATGACGTTAAAACAAATGAGTAATTGCCCTAAAGATTAGATTTGTATATTTAGAATGACTTTCACTTAAATTTAGTTGGACCAAAGTGAACTGAAATGCTTTGTTAATGTGGTTCAACACCCCACACTCCCTTAAAAGTTACAATGGCTTTTGAGTAGAGTTTGTGGTGTGCCTTTGTGTTAAAATCCATTTCTCTCTCCCTTGTATGTGTGTGTGTGTTTCTCCCAAAAAAAAAAAAAAAAAAAAAAAAAAAAAAGCTCAACAAAAGTGTAGAACAATAAATGTTATGTTTAAGATTTTAGATATTATGAGTTTGAGATTTATATATTTTTTAAAATAAATTTGATTTAAAATAGGTATTCTTAACCTAAACATATCTTTTCCTTACATGTAAGTGCATAAAAATGGACTGAAATGGACCAAAGTGGACACAAATGGACTAAATGAAACGAAGTGGACTGAATGGACAGAATAGGACCGAATTGGAACAAGGTGGACTGAATAGGACTGAATAAAAACAAATGGAGATATTAGGACCAAAGTGGACATACAGACCGAATAGGAACAAATAGGACCAATGTCGACAAAGTAGGATCTAAGTGGACAGAATGGACTGAATAGGACTGATGTGAATTGAATAGAACCAAAATGGACTGAATGGATTGAATATGATCAATGTGGACTGATTAGAATTGAAATGGATAGAATAGGACCAATGTGAACCGAATGGACCCAATAGGACCAACATAGACCAAATAGGACTAAAGTGGACAAAATGGACTAATTAGGATTGAAGTGGACCGAATTCGACTTTTGAATATTTATCGGTTTATTGCATTTTTAGTGCTTATATTTCTAATTTATAATGTCTATTTTGTTTGTATTTTTTAACTCAAAACTAAAGAGTTTAGCCTAAATATAATACAATTTCATACTTTTTAACACAAAGATTAAATAAATAAAAAATAATTTTTAAGCTAAACTTAAAAAGGCAACCTACAAAAAGAATCAATTTAAGGCCCGATTAGTTCAAAATGGACCGAAATTAACGAAGTAGACCAAATTGGACTGAATGGAACCGAAGTGGACTGAAGTAGACCTAATTGGACCAAATGGGACCAAAGTAGACCTAATTGGACTGAATAACAATTGTTTAATTTTTAGGGAGAACAAATTATGTTCAACAAATTTTAGAGAACAAATTATACATTATATTACAATTACAAAATAATTATTTATTCCTACGCATTGCATGGGTCTGCGACTAATTTCTCCTAAAAAGGCAAAACATCAAGGTTGCAAATTCTTAATAGGGCACTACCCTAATCTCTATAGATTAAGACCCACTCATTGCTTAATAGTTCCTTGATGGATTCTCAATCGATCAAGAAAGAATTTCGACAACTCCTTAATTGATGCTCGATTGACCGAGAGTTGCAGACTCTATTATGTAATTAATTTGAAGTTGGTGTATTGGTTTTTGAACCCTACTTTACCATACGTATGAAAGGCCTTATAAACTCGGCTTCCCAAATCCCAATGGGGGATAGAGGCAGAGACTTGGAGCAAACCAAATAGAAACTGTAACTTCCAACCTATGAGTATAGAAGAGTAATATTTTGCTACTGTGTATTCCTATGTGTGATCAAGATTGTGAAATCAAAGAACCAGTTATTCCAATGACTTTTCTGCTATTCAAATATTTGAGGATGTGCCTTGGGGACGGCTAGAGGTTCTAGTTAGTAGTTATGAAAAATATCCCGCTATCTTTGGCTGTATCACATTTTAACTGACTTTAACGGGATCTTGTCGTACCCATGTTGTGCTGTTTCTTTTTCTTTTTCTTTTTTTTCCTTTTTTTTTGAGAAAGAAACTGATGGATTTTATTAATAAAATTCAACTACATCCAATTGTAAAATCAAACCAATATGAGATGGGACATCTTCCATCTATACTTGAAAATCTGGTATGCATACTGTATTTTTAGCTAGACTATGAGCAACTCTATTGTCGTTTCTCTTAATGTGAGAATACAACAATCATTCTCTACGAACATGTGGAAACCTAATACAATGAAATAAACTTGCAAAATATTTAACATCACGACTAAGTAAACCAAAGGATTCCAAAGACTACGAATCTGCATTCAAAGCATTCATTGCAATCTCTGAAACTCCCTTTGGGGTGACATCTTCCAAACTTAGATTAGCATCAAACTGTAAAGCCTTCGATATAGCCAAAGTTTCAAGCTCTATGACAGTTAGGGGGAGAGGGATGATTCCGACCATATAACCAATATTAAAACATATTTGATCTTGGATGGCTTACCAAAAATAAAACAACAGGTTTCAGTAATTAGATATTTTTCATAATTTTTGAGGTTTAATCAGTTTATAGTAAATAATGCTTTTGTTAACACTTAATAGGTGCACTCACCTATTTGTGCATCTATTAAAGAGGAATTTCCAATTTAGTAGGCCTCACTGTATTGGAAAGCAACAAAAACAAATAAACAAAGGGTATTGTTAACAAGTGCTTAAGGACATTGGTTTTCTATGTCCGCTTTTGTAATTATGTTAAGATTTAACAAATCCTTAATTATTAGTTATAGTAATGCACATTTTTGAAGGAAAAAAAAATACATTTGTTAATGATTTATTGTTTTATACGTATAAATTCATTTTGGTTATGTGATTTTTTGGATATTTGTGCACAATTTGACTTTACTTTTTGAAAAACTTTATAAAAATTATTTAATAAAACATTAAACATACATTAACCATTGGCATTCATTAACAAAAACCCTAAAAAAGTAATTCTTTTGACTAACTAATATGTGACTCCTCAAAAAGAAACACTTCTTTAATTGACTTATGTACAAAAAAAAAAATTTTTTTGATTACAATAAAAAATTCAACTTTAACAAAATTCCTTGAGGCACTCGTTAACCATATCCATATTAAAAAAAAATACCTCTACATTAAAAGTTGTGTGACTACCAAACAAAAGTTGATCAATTGCAAAAAAAGAAAAAGAAAAAAGAAAAAAAAGAGAGATCTCAAACTTAATCAATGCACTTCTACACTCGTTAACTAAACCCTAATAAAAATAATGTTTGTGATAGAATTCATATGTTTTCATAGAATTTCTAAGAAATGAGTTGTTTTCTTGTATTTGGTTGCATCCTTAAAAGTAAACCATAAAACAATATATGTTGTTTGGTTTGTATTGAAAATCGCTAATAATTCTTATTCCAAAAAATTATATAAATAAACACTTTTATTCACAAAACCGATCCCAAATATCTAGGAAAAAACTATCAACTTTTAGGGCCATATGGGAGCCAAATCCCAATTTTGAAATCAACACAAAAGGATTAAGTGTAAAAACAATTTTTTTAAGCAAAAAATACCATTTGATAAAAGTCAATGGTCAGGTAATAGCTGGTCAACGACAATTAATAGATGGATAGTGAAGCAAAGAGGGGAGGGAACAAAGAAATATGTTTTGCTGCATACAAAGGCATGTGATAGTAAAAAGAAAGGGACAAGTGTCTAAGGTCTACCTGACCTTTGAAGTTTGAATACATGTCCCTTTCTTTTTAATGCCACATATTCTTGTATACAGCAAAACTGGGGACAAAATGAGAAATTATCGTTGGGAGTGTTTTTTTTTTGTAATGTGTAGTTTATTTTAGGATGGTCTGTTGAGTATATGTAATGTTCCAAAAAAGTGTTCTTTGCTCTTCAAAAACAGAAAATATTTGATGCCAGTTTGCTTTCCATTGACTCGAATTTTTTGAAATACCAAAGCGCAAAAAAATATGAACGGTTTCCACCTAAACAATGAAACATATAAGAAGATAAATAAACTATTCATTCAGCAATAAAACAAAGATAACTATTTTAATCGAAAATTTATCTGCTGCGTGACCACTATAATAAAATGCCATACAACTCTACTAAAATAGACTAATTTATATAATACTTACCTATCCCTTCACAAAATTACGTCCTGGGGTTCAATGTTAAAGAATAAAGACCTTACGTTTAAGGCATTAACCCAAAAGACAAGAACCCAGTCCACAATGAGCCATATCCATATGCATATCAAAATCAACATCACCAGCTCTTTATAAAAGCCAAGACAATCCCCACCCTCTTACCATCAACTTCAACCACAAAAAAGCTAACTAGAGAGAATTAATAAAGGTTTCATTTTGATCCCAGCCCACTCTTCTGCTTCATCTGGGTCTCATTGTTTTGTTCCAAAGAAGATAATGGTTGTGATTGATCAGCACGTACTCTGGACCTTCTTCGCCTCCCTCTTCGGCTTCGTTCTTCTCTATATTATTCGTCGTAATAACAATGCCAATAACAGGAAGCTAAAGAAGAAGACTTCTCCACAACAATGTGACAACAGCAGCAGCTTCACCGACGGAGAGTCCCGCCACGTTAATGGCTCCGACTCTGACACTGACGTCAGTGTCGTCGGCGCTGGTGTTGCAGGTGCCGCCCTCGCTTACACTCTCGGCAAGGTACATTTTCAAACAAAAAATCATTAGTTTCTTCACAATTTATTTATTTTTTCAGTTATGAAATCCTTTTTCTAACTGTGACTACAAAATTGGTTGTAGCCTTTACAAACTCACTTAATAAAATAAATATTACTACATATTTTGAAAATCTAACTATTGAATTACATGATTTTTATATTCTTAATGCACATATCAATTTTTGTGTCAATCAGATATCATTTATTATTTATTTTATTAAGTGAGTTTGTAGCCTAAGGTGACAATCAATTTTATAGCTAAACTTTGTCCATTGTGGAAAAGCGTTTGTTTGTCATGTCTCTTAGAAATTTGATGCCTTAGTTCATACATTCCTTCTTAAACTATTTTAAGAAAAGTTTCATGAAAAATAGATGATTTTTTCAATTTTTCATAAAACATTTTCTAAAATAGATGATTAATGTATGCCTTAAGGATACACATTAACCGGATCCTATTATTATTAATTTTTGTTAAAAGATCTTCTATGAAATTCGGGAGTGGTGGTTGCATTTGCAATTCTCATGGGAAAAAAACTGTTTAGATTGGTAGGTGGCGTAATGAGGTTGACTGAACGCAAGTGCAATTCTTAAAAGTGTTTTAAGATATATTTAAGTAATGGAGTTTTTGAGTCAATTTTGTTGGCTTGCATACGCATCATCGTGCGTAACTCCATATGATTCACAAGCATGGGCAGAGTTAGGTCCATATTGTTTGTTATACAAATTTAGATACAGTTTGGTTTCACTTTCTCTGTTTCTCACCATGCTTCCGCTGGAATTTTGCCCGTTATGTCCATTCAGCCTAAAATGTTTGATCTTTTAATTTTTTACTTCCATACTTTCCTATTCTTCTGCTTCATGTAACTTGTTTTGTTGCCGATTGCAGGATGGAAGACGAGTTCATGTGATCGAAAGAGACTTGACAGAGCCGGACCGAATTGTTGGTGAACTGCTGCAGCCTGGGGGATACCTGAAATTAGTTGAATTGGGCCTTGAAGGTATGTATCAAAGTTTACATCCTAATTATAGTTTACAAATCTCCTTCAAATAAATACATTGAATGGAAAATCTTAAGAATAATTGTTGGACATGGTTTTTAGAACTACTTCTACTTCGATAAAAAAATTTGTTAGCTATTTGTATGTGTAATTTGACACCTTTGCACTTTGACATCAGATTGCGTGGAGGAAATTGATGCTCAACGTGTGTTTGGATACTCTCTCTTCAGGGAAGGGAAAAAAACGAAATTGTCTTATCCCTTGGAAAAATTTCATTCAGATGTGTCTGGAAGGAGCTTCCACAATGGACGTTTCAAACAAAGGATGAGAGAAAAAGCCGCTGCTCTTTCCAAGTATACTTTCTTGCCTTCTTATAGATTCACTGTATGTATAGTTTAATGCCTGTTAAAATTTGCCTTTTTAGATTTTCTTGTCCCTTTTCATGATCAATCTTCTGTTCAGTGTGAAATTGGAGCAAGGTACAGTAACATCCTTGCTTGAAGAAAATAGGACTATTAGGGGGTTCAATACAAAACAAAGGATGGCCAAGAAGACACAGCTTATGCTCCTCTTACAATTGTGTGCGATGGTTGCTTCTCAAATCTGCGCCTGGCTCTTTGCAACCCCAAGGTGAAGTTGTTATCTTGAAACTTTTTAACAATTTGCTTGGTGTTATTCGATGAAATGGAAAATGGCCTCTGGTTATATAAACAATTATAATTTGTATCTATTGCTTCTTGCAGTTGGCATTTGCACTCATGCTTTCCACTGAGGCTCACTGATAGTACAATTTTATTTTTGTTTGACAGGTAGATGTGCCCTCTTGTTTTGTGGGTTTAGTCTTGGAAAACTGTCAACTTCCTTTTGCAAATCATGGGCATGTTATTTTAGCAGACCCTTCTCCCATCTTGTTTTATCCCATCCGTAGTACAGAGGTTCGCTGTTTGGTTGACATATCTGGTCAGAAATTACCTTCTAATGCTAATGGTGAAATGGCCAAATATTTGAAAACAATGGTGGCTCCACAGGTACACTTATTCTATTCAGTATATGGTTTTAGACTATGAAGTCCATAGACCAGTTGCATTGACAATACTTGTGTTCTTTATTTTTTCATCTTTGTTTCTCTTTGGCTTTAAAGCAACATATATGTCCTGCACCTTAATCAAGAGAATTTATGTGGCAGATTCCACCTGAGCTTCGTGATGCCTTCGTGTCAGCAGTTGATAAAGGAAACGTTAGAACTATGCCAAACAGAAGCATGCCAGCAGATCCACATCCTACTCCTGGAGCCCATTTAATGGGTGATGCTTTCAACATGCGTCATTCTTTAACCGGTGGTGGAATGACTGTGGCCCTATCTGATGTTGTTGTACTGCGAGATCTTCTTAAGCCATTGCGTGACCTAAATGATGGAGCTTCATTGTCCAGATATCTTCAATCCTTTACACCTCGCGCAAGATAAGCTTTCTAGAAAGCAAGAGTATAATCTTGAAATGTATAAGGTGCAGACATGAATTTCTGATTGTATGTGTTGCAAATAGAATTGGATGGCAAAGTGCCAGTGATCATTATTAAAAGAAAGGGTGAGCTGTTGTTTGTTTAGAATTCCATATTAGTGAATGACAAAAAATAGTCAATGTGATATTACAAATTGATAGGCCAAGAATGTATTGATTCTTTTGGTAAATTAATCAATTAATTAGCAAAGTGAATTAATTAGATTCAATTTCATGCAATAAGTGTGGTAGCACAAACAAATCACCAAGTTAAATGAAGCGGAAATTAAATTTAACATAGGTGATTTGTTTACGAATAAGGAAAACCACCAGGAAAAACCCCACCAGGTGAATTTAAAGTCACCACTCCCAAGAATCCACTATTATCAAAACAAACGGTTACAAGTAAAAGGAATCTCAGTACCTAATACCAACATTTAGTTGAACCCTTACCCTAATACCCAATTGGACTTGTAATGTAGCGGCAATCTCTCATTTCAATGCACGGCTCCCCGTATGTGACTAACCAATGATGCACGGATCCTAGTACGTGACTAACACACCAACTTGAGGAAGATGTTAGCTGCAAAGTTCTTCAGTTCATCCAACAATGAAGATCAAGAAGCTCCTTGGTTACAAAACCCTTGGCGCAAAGATTAGTAGCTTCTAGAGAGAATATGATGAACTAGGGCAAATTGTCTCTAATCACAATATGCATGTATAATCACTTTGCATCAAGTTGCATCATCTTGTGACGACTCTTAAAATAATCCTTATATATGTCTAGGGTTGTGAGAAAGAAACCCTACACAAATACACATGAATATGCGTGAAATCAGATCTGAAAATTCTAATTTCGTAATTCTTGACAGATACAGCTACTATTGAGTTTCAACATTAAACCTTGATAGCTATGATTCTGTCGAGCTTTAAGGAACAACACTTCTTCACTTACATGACTTCAATACTAAACTTGAACTCTTGTTCCTTGAAGTACTAAACCCATTCTAAATCTATCCAATTACAAGTAAAGTGTATTTTGTCAAAGGATTAGCCAATATATATAACATATGTCTCTAACAATTCTCACATATGTCCTAACAATCTCCCCCTTTGGCAATCTGTGGCAAAACCACAATAAACAAATGAATTATAAGAGAAGTCTTAAATCACTAAACTCATAACCACTTGTTGGAATACAAAAAAATCTAACCCTAACACAAACTCTTGAAAAACTTTGCAAGAAGAAAGTTCATGGCATGATAGATTTTCACAATGTGTCTTTCTGAAACACTTTAAACAAAACTCATCAAGCCATCTTAGTGTGAAACAGAAATAAAGATTGCATACATAAAGAAACATGTGTATAAAAAGAGAAAAGAAACAACACATGGAGAGATAGGTGAAAAACAACATACATCATCATATATATATGAAAATAAATACAATGTATGTCATAAATAAATGGTAACAAGATCGGTGTACAAGAGGATAATATAACCAAAGATAAAGAAAAGAAAAGAAAAGTACATAAAATCCTCACTACATCCCTCAAAAATCTAACACTCCCCCTAACAAAAATATCCTATGCTAGCTCTCTCCCTAAATACAAGACTACTCTTATCCCAAAACTACTTCCCCTTTTTGTCACGAATGATAAAGGGAAGTCACTGAGAGGTCGTCATCTCATCATCACTAGCAGAGCTAGCATCCTCATCCTCATCATCATCGTCAGCACCATCATCACCAACCTCATCTATCGAAGCCTTCAGAGAAGAAGAGGGAGAAGCAGTGAAACCACTGAGGTGAGCCTGTCGTCGTGCAATACGACCGACACGGGTGTTCACCGATATAACTCATCACTAAGAGTGTCAAGGTAAGCATCCATGTGCTGAAACTGTGCCATGATAGCCTCAAGAGTCACACCACCACCCGAGGAAGAATGAGCGAAGGTGGAAGGAACAACAAGAGCTGCGGGATCAGTCATCTCTGTCCATGGCCATTTCGGTTGAAGCTGGGCCTCACTTCGCCGAATAGAAGTTGTGTTGATGGCACCCATAACGGTGAAGTAGGGAGAATTAGGAATAGGGATAGAAAAATGGCGAAGAATCCGCGTGATAGCCGAAAGAAAAATGAGCTTATCACGAGTTGCCGTATCTTGATAAACATCAATGATGGAAGTGTTGAAGTGAATGGGGAAGTCAATAGAAAGAACCTCTGAGAGGGTCAACCAAAATTGAGCACGAGGCTCTGTGATAGAGTTATAATGAGACAGTGGAGTAAGAACAAATGTTATCACCATATTAAAGAATCTCAGACCTTTTGCAAAGCTCGAGCATAGGGTGTTTTGACGCTCACCCCATACAGAAGGTGTCTCACAGAAATGAGACAAAAGCTCATCTTTGGACATAGTCCTCAAATGCTGACAACTGGGGTAATCAGGATGCGATACCCTCAGGACATGCAGTATCTTGGATATAAGATTCGAAGTGACTACGATATGTGTACCTCTGAATGTTGAGGCAAACTAAGGTACAGAGGTATCGATACCGTGTATATTGGAGTAAAGCTCCTGTATAAACACGATAGGGCACTTCAAGGGTATCTCACAAAGAGATTCCCATCCCTAAGTTTGAATGACACTGGGTAGAGGAGTGTCAGAAAAGTCCGATAGAATGACATGGCGTTTCGGATGAACGCTACGTCTCTAAAAGTTCTCAAGGAAGTCCTACTGGGCCTTCCTATCACAGAACCAAACATGAAGAGGGGTTGTATCAGAAAAAGAAGACCCGGAACCAAAAGGGTTTTGAGTTGGAGTGGATTTATGCTTAGGTGCCATGCATAGTCTAGAGAGAGAGAGAACACAATCACAATCTAGTAAAAAGGAATGAAAGACTACGTATGCATGAAATATGCATGAACATGTGATGTGCTAAAAATAAATTGCATCATGGGTTGAAACCCAATCCAAACCTACCAGCACACAATTTTCAATAGTTAAGCACACATCTAAATGCATGAAACATTGTTGAAATGCTAGTGGAATGCAATGCATGATCATATATCATCAAATACACAAAGCCCAACCCAAAAATTTCAAGAAAAACTCAAAACCCAAATTTTTTTGAAAAACCCCAAAACCTAGGTCTAAAATGCATGAATGCATGAAAAGAATAAGGTTTTAGGACACTTACCAAGTGATTTGATCTTGGTAGAGGCCAAAATGCAGTGGGTGAGAAGATTTTAGAATGAGAAAGAGTTTTGGGTCGAGAGAGAAAGTTTTCTATCGAGAGAGAAGTGAGAAAATGAAAATCGGATTGTGCCTCAGGTATATATAGAAAAATGCAGCTCGATGGATCGAGGAGCTATTGAGATTTTTTGAGCACTAAATCTTGATAGAAGTGAATTTATCAAGGTGCTGTCGAGGATTTGTCAACGGCAAAAGTACCTCGATGGATCGAGAAGCTATCGAGAATCTATTGGCCAGACAGAAAGTTTCTTGATGGATCGAGAAGCTGTCAAGGAGCTATCGAGACAAATTCTAGAAAGCTCAATGGATCAAAATTGCACTAACTTCTATCGAGAAAAGAAGAAAGAGGGGCTCAATAGATGCAAATCTATTGAGGATCTGTCGAGAAGCTATCAAGCTTGAAGAAAACAAGTTTTTCAAAGAGAGGAAAAACACATAGAGATGAATGCAATAAGCAAGCTACTTAAACATAGATCCAATCAACATATTAAGCTCTCAAAAACATCTCTCAATAAGAAAAAAGCAAAGCATTCATGATCTAAAACACACACACACACACACACACACACACACACACACACACAAAGTCTAACCAATTTTATATTTCAAAAACAAGTTATGACAGTTTAGTGAGCATACAATAACACATGTATTCTTTATTGCCAAATCACATTGTACCTTCACATGTATCAAAAGTAACAAAGAATTTGCATGTTGTGTGTGAAAACATAGCAAAAGTGCATAAGTGTCTCATAATATGATGATTTGAGATATGAGAAATTCAAATACACTCACACACAATCATAATTGCTTGATAGGGACTATCACCTTCGAGGTACATCCTATAATTCTCACATCTCCTAGAAACATGCTTGCGACCATATTTAAAAGCATTTTAATTTTTTTTTCTTTTGTTTTTCTTTGCATATTTTTCTTTTTGAGCATATCATGCATGGACATATAAGGGAGAGAAAAGAAATACCCAATTATATAAGCTTAAACATCACAATTTTGCTATGTTGAAGCATACAGATGTTATATATGATTGGCGGGCTTTAGTGGTGAGATGGTTATTTATGCATTTCTCTTAGGATTTTTTAGTCATTCCCATCAAAAAGAGTGATATGAGTATTTAGTATAAGAGATCACTTAATCGTACTCATCATCAACACGAGCCACAAAGCTCACTTGTTGAATTGTGCATTAAAATGCTCATCTAAGCTACAAGAAATACAAAGTTTAGAAAACTTTGTTTCAATGGCCATCCAAGGTATACAAGTACCAAAGTACACAAACACACACTGTTTTCGTATTTTTTTGATTTTTTATTTTATTTTATATGAAAAAAAAAAATAAAGCAAAGATGAAAACAAACAATTAAAAACATGTTAAACAAAAAAAAAGTATAAAACTGGACTGACTCAAAAACAAGAAAACAAGACAAACAAGTAATGCATAACCATAAGGGGAGAGAGAGAAAAAGTGACTAAATCACTTTGAGCCTTTTTCCTTCCACACCATGGAAGAACCTTTCCTTTGAGTGAACCTATGATCCGGTGGTGAGAGGGAAGAGTTGAAACCATTCAAGTTCGAAAGGAACATGAGGGCATTGAGAAGATCTCCAAGAGGAGCAAAAGAGGATGAAAACTGATTCTAGTTTCTGGATGAGTGCATTCTATTGCTTTGTTGAATGGCTAACAACTTGTAGCAATTTGGACGAGTATGCCTTAAAGCTCCACAGTGATGACAAAGATGCAGCTTCTTCGGTTGAGACTTTTTGTTGTTAACCTTCTGTTAAGGGGGAAATTGATGCCTCTAAATAAGATGTTGGGAAACCAAACTGAAACTTAACTATGGACTCTTAAGATGACACCCAAAGGCTTTTGGTGTGATGACAAGCCTACCCAAGCAAGGAAACAAAAGCTACATTCAACAAAATAGCAACAAAAGCCCAATGAAAAATACTTTATGATACTTAGTTAGTACATTGGCTCCAAAATTTTTGGAAATCAAGGAGCCTTTTTATGTCCAGGGATTGTTATGTTTCACATTGTATAACTTATTGTATGATATGGTCTTTATTGCAGCCAGTGGCATCTACAATAAATACCTATGAAGCACGAGTGTGTTTCAGGACTTAGGTGCGGGTGCGGGTGCGGGTACGGTTACGGGACTTGATAATTTTTGAAAAAGGTGGGTGCGGGTGCAGTGGGACTCGGCGATTAAAAAATTATTAAAAATATTTATATTTATATTTTTAATATATTATTAAGTGTACTTTTTTATATAATAATAATAGAAAACTCATATAATAATAATAATAATAAATAAATAGATAATAATAAGTACAAAAAAACAAAAACAGCTTCCCATAAAAAAGAAATAAAGGGAAGATGTGACTCTTACTTGTTTGTCAGAAAGGCACCAAAAAAAAAGAAAAAGGAGAGCCTTTTAAGTGTTGTTCTTATAAAAAAGAGAAACAGAAGTTACAGAACTCTTCCCAAAAAAAAAAAAAAAAAAAAAGACCAGAACAACTTAATACTCACTCAAGAAGAGCACGAAGAAGCAAAGATACGATTTCAGTCCACAGGCGACAGCGGCGTATCAATATCCAGTCTAGTCCACCGGTTTTTTTTTTTTTTTTGGTACCGGCCGATTTCCTTTTTCCTGTTGAAACACATCGATATTCGGCCGATACAATCCGATTCGGCCCGAATCAGCGCGAATCAGCCCAAGTCTGAGTTGCATCTGCGTGAGTCGGGGGGAAAAAAAACATGTGGCAGGACACGACCCGATTGCGGCACCAATGCGTGGTCAGTGGTGTCCCTTGTGCGTCACCGCATCGGACGCGGGTGCGGCTCCTCTGGCGCCACGTCCGTGCATCCCAGATAAATACTCTGGCAAGTGCCCTCCATAAGGTGTTTTCTACTTCACTTGATCAGGCAAGGAAGGAGATGCGCCAAGCATGCTTTGACTATTTAAGCCTTGGAGGAATATTTTCTACAGGACCAGTTGCTTTGCTATCTGGTCTGAACCCTCGACCATTAAGTTTAGTTCTCCATTTCTTTGTTGTGGCAATATATGGTGTTGGTCGCCTGCTTCTACCATTTCCTTCACCTCAACCCTTGTGGATTGGAGCTAGATTGATTTGGGTGTGTATTTCCCATTCTCTTTGTGTGATTGTTGTAGAATGTTGAGTCATGCAGATAGTTTTTCTTCTCTTTTATGTTCCTTTAAGTTATTGTTGTTCTGTTTTAAATTTAATGACTCCAATATGTTTTATGTCACCACCCACGTTGGACTTTCTACTCAAAATTTATTCTATTTCTGTCTTTCTTTTTTTTTCCTTTTATGTCATTTTGTCCATATTTCTTCAATAATTCCTATGGAACAACTTTGTCTTTTCCAGAGCTCAGCAGGTATAATATTTCCCATCATCAGGGCAGAAGGAGAGAGGCAGATGTTCTTCCCTGCAACTGTTCCAGCACATTATAGAGCTCCTAGTGTTAAGTCAGATATTTAGAAGAATATAGCAAAGATCTGTTAGCTTTGAATTTGTTGTAGTAAAGCAAACCAGCTTGTATTACGTAGTGAAGATGGGAAGATTTGTATGCTTGAGCTCCCCATTAGAGTACATAAGATTTGAATTCTTGAGCCCTCCACTAGAGTATGTAAAATTTGTATGCTTGAGCCTTCCACTAGAGGGCAAAGTACAATAAATTTTTTGTTTAGATCAATACTTAGGTGTATTTATCTGGGTGAAAAATACTTCTGTTCCAACTCAAAACATGTATTTTTCCCTAACATTTACGAATATTTTTTGAATCAAAGAAGTTCCTGTTTCTAATGATTTTTTGGCTGGACATTCTTGGGTTATTTACATTACCAATAAGTCTACTCCTAGACACTCCAAAGTCCAAACCAACTAGTCAAATGTTTCTTAAATATTTGTAGCTTGCACTCTCAAAATATGCTTTTATTTGGATATCAACGACAACGACGACAACAATCTCATCAACTGGATGGTAGATGGTTTCGTTAGGCCACAAATTAGGCTTGTCATAAGGTGAGTGTGAGCAATTAACTGGATTTGTTGCCTAGTTATGCTGCGTTAATCTATTTAAAATTTTAAACCAACCAACCAGCCGACAGGGTATTGCATTGCATGATAAATGCGCATTGCTTGTAGCTTGAGTGCTTGACTGGCTAGGCGATACAACATTTGTGAACCAGAATTAGAAATGTGGAGAAATGTATACCATACCAGCAGTGCAGCTGGTTTGAGGTCCATTCCCCTGATGTCTTGTACTGTACTGTGACATAATTTACTTCTTTTTGGGTTCTGGGGTGGGCAGAATATTGTATCAATTAATATGGTGATACTTAAATCTTCACGTCTTTATTTCATATTTTTGACGTTGCTTGTGATTAAGGCGTTATAAGTGATATCAGTGATGGATATTTATAGTTCCAATTACACATTGGGCCACAACCGCAAGAGTGTGGTTTGATGGTAGAAATCCTCGAATTTCTTTACTTGGTGAGCGGATCAAACAATAGCCTCAACAAGGCCCAGTGGTACATATGGTGTTTGTTTGTTTAGACCCCTTAAAGTAGATTGTTTAACTTAATAAATTAGCTAAGTAATTACTTAAGTTAATTATTCAGATCTAGGTTAAACAATAATAAATCATATCATGTAAAGCAGCAGAAAGTAAATAATACAACGATATGATGACCTAGGAAAACCAATGAAACGAACCGATGATCTTTGTGCAGTATCCTTTCATTGTTTGTAAATATTTTGCTTGACAAATTAGCAGAAAATTATTATGTCTTTATTATATGATGTTCTTAGATACTTGCGTAATTGTTCTAAGCCTTTATGAATATTTTATATTGCTCTTCATATTCATTATCTCATTAGTTTATTGTTTGAGATTTTTAAGAAAACAAATTCAATTTTTATTTTAAATTATCTATTTATTTTTCAAATGTTGGATGCAATGTTAGATTAGATTATGACAGTATTAACGCAATACTTATTTTTTCAAAAAACTTTCTTTACTTTTTCCCCCTTTAGAATTGTACTCTTGGTTTTTTTTTTTTAATTAATTAATTAATTTATTATTAAGGAAAAATATTTTTAATCATTATGTACAAAACTATAACTAGCACTTTTGCTTGGGAACAACGATATATTTTTATTGCGTTATTTCAAAGCCTTATTAAAATTTTTGAATTTGATTATGCATTGGATATTTGGATTGATTAAATCATATTCGATATGTTTTATTCGATATGTTTTACATATTCGGTAGAAGGAGTTTTACTTTGATGTGAGTTTTATTTTTCCCTTTATTTTTTATTTTGAATTGTAGTTTTGTTGAGTTTTATTAATTTTTTAGATACGTTTCTCGATATTTTTTATTGTACAATAGAAAAAATTGGGTTTGAGAAATTTTTTTAAAACTAAAAGAATAATTTCAAAATTTTATATACTTTTTAATAATACACAAGATGTTATAAATAATTTTTATTAAAAAGTTAATATTTTTGCTGTAATACCCCAATTTGATTTTATGATCATCAGCGTCATCGTCATTATTAATATAGAGTTGAGGTACCATATTTGTGTGCATAGTAAGATGGGAGTAGACAATTTTGTGGTGCTACAAATAGGTGAGAAAATTAAAGTTTTAGTGTATACAATTTGGTGCGACAATTAAAATAATAAAAAAATAAATGAAAGAGGAAGATGTTTTATGGGCTTATTAGAGACTAAAGAGATAAGCTTAAGTGAGTTTTAAACTTCAACCCACTACCCCACCAAGCCCACATCTCTGATGCATTAAAATATAAAGTAGAGGAAAAGATAAATTAGGGTTTTCATAGGAAGAGTTTTATCAAAGAGGCTAAGAGGTGTTTTTCCTTGGAGTTTAGAAAACATACAATTGAAGAGGCAATCAGATTGTTCAAGGTATGATTTCTCACCGTTAGAAACAAAGAATTAAGAAGTTAGAATTTTATCATGGAAAACTTTAATAATGTGTAGATTATGAGATTAGTAATTTCTTAGATTATGATTTTTACACTGTTTCAATTATTCTTGAATCTTAGAAGGCCACTGTTCAAAGTCTAAAAGAAAAGCTGAAATTATTTAAACCATGAATAAGTTTGCAACGTTTTGTAGGACTATAAGGGATTTAAGGTCTATAGGAACTTTTGGGCTGTTGATCTATGCTGTAGGGTTAATTATGAATTGCTGGAGAAATTGCAACCGACCTCACACTTGAAATCTCATTTTGTCAAAGTCCAAGTCCTCTGATGGATGATTAATGGCCTTGGTAGTCTTTGCCTAGACTTTGACTATTTCCCTACCACAATGAACCATTAGAAATCAACACGTCTAAAATTCTTTTGTTTCTTCTATCAAATTCTATTTTCATCTCAAAATAATGCTAAGATATTAAATACTTTAGGGTCAATGATATTAAGTCCATGAACAAGTCATATTAGTTTTGGCCCACGGTTTTCATTGGGATATATATATATATATATATATTAAATCTTAGGTTTGCCCATAGTGTGTATTTTAAAACAAAGTTGCGGCCATAGAGCCTAATTCATGTTTAGGACATATATTAAATCCTAACGTATTAGCTGCTACTCTGAGTTTTGATAAATTCAAGGAAACATATTCTTGGGTAGAGGTACTTTGCATTAGTGTTATCATTTAATTCAGCAAGTATAATTTTAGTGAGTCAATTTGTATAAGTTAATAAGATTTATATTTTGTGGAGGATATTAAGTAATTTTCATGATTGATTACAAGTCCTATTTAAGAGTATTTTGAGACTATTTGGAGGGTGTTTCAGTTGGACTTTCAGAGTGATTCAAGTGCTGTAAGTAATTATGCATAATATGCACAAGTTTTGTCCATTAGGTTCTTAGAAGTTAAAAGTTTTCAAAAGTTTTGTGTTTTAAACTTATAATTTCTAAAGTTTGTCAAAAGTATTTTTCATCATTGAAAGAGAAATTTCGACTATTAAATAAGGTTTTAAAGAGATACTTCGAATTTTAAATAACGTTTTGAATGTCCAAATCTCATTTAAAAGATGATTTCTAAATAATTGAGTTTCAATGTGAGTTTTCTAAAAAGGTTCTTGTTCTTTAAATTTGTTAAAACCAAGTGATTTCAAAGTCATATTCCTATTCTCCAAATGGTATTTAAAATGTTTCTTTTAGCAAATTGTTAATTTTCAGATTTACTCAAGAATTGTGATATATTTATATAAACTCCTCAGTTTCTATTCGTTCCCCAAGAGAGTCAAGCATCATTTGATTTATATTCTATTCAATATTGTGATCTTTGATATGCCTCTATATTTGGAATAATTGTTAATATCAAGTAAATTATTATATTTTGTATAAATTTTGCTTCTGTGATATGTGACTCAAAATAAGTGCTTTTAGAATTGATCAGATATATCAGATATATGTGTAAATCCGCTCATAGGATTGTAAGTGAGAATATGTGTTGATCCCTCACCAGCAGGGGTTAGATGGTGGTATCCGCTCACAGGATTGTATGTGAGAATATGTGATGTGTATATGTGACATTGTGCTCTGATCAATTATATGTTTGTGATTTCAAATGATTTTAAGATGTGATACATATGTATTAAGTGATTCATTATATGCTTTGTGGAATAATTATTTTTGATATCATTGAATGAGTTTGTGAAAAAGCAAAATACTTGTGCTTTGCTTGACTCTATTCCGTTAACCAAACCCATAAGCAAATACCTCTTTAACTAAAAGTTGTGTGATTACCCAGCAAAAGCTGATTAATTCCCACCCCCCCACCCCACCTCCCAAAAAAAAAAAAAAAAAAAATCAAACTCAATCAATCAAGTGAAAGAGATATTGCACTAATTTACAACTTGCCCCTTTACCCTTTTGTGTGTGTGTGTGTGTGTGTGTGTGTGGGGGGGGGGGGGGGGGGGGGGTTGTTGTATACTTAGCATTACTTGTTTGATATGCTTCATATGTTTTCATGGAATTTTTAAGAAATTATTTGTTTTCTTGTATTTGGTTGCGAACTTAAAATTAAAACCATAAAAAATTATATGTTGATTGGTTTGTATTAAAATTTATTTAATATTTTTTATTATTCCAAACAATTATATAAATAAAAACTTTTATTCACAAAACTGGCCCCAAATAGCTAGGGAAAAACTATCAATTTTCTAGGCCATATGGAAGCCCCTTAAATTGATTAACAAATCTCAATTTTGAAATCAACACAAAAGAATTAAGTGTAAAAATGATTGGTTTGGGCAAAAAATGCCATATGAAAAAAAGTCAATGGTCAAGTAATAATTGGTTAACAACAATTAATAAATGAATAATGAAGCGAAAGAGGGGAGGGGACAAAAGAAGAAATTATCATTGGGAGAGTTCTTTGTGATGTGTAGTTTATTTTGCGATGGTTTGTAAAGTATATGTGGTGTTCCAGAAAAATGTTTTTTGCTCTTCAAAAACCGAAAATATTTTATGCTCTACTGATTTTTCTTTCCATTGACTTGCATTTTTTAAAATACCAAGCACAAAATAATACGAACAGTTTCCACGTAAACAAATGGAATATAATAAGATAAATAAACTAGTCTGTGTTAATCGGAAATTATCTACTGCATACCACCTTCAAATCATGAGAGGCTAGTATAAATTAAGCTATAGTTACTCTTTTATCAACTAGTCTGTGTTAGCTTAATATTTATGTCTTTAATTTATAAAATTTGTTTAAAAATGAATAAATATTAATAAAAGAATAAAAATATAATAATCTTCTCAAAATGTTTCTTTATATTAGTTATTCTTTGATTTATCAATTAGTTATTCTTTGAAATTAATATTTTTTAAGAAATACGTAGTAACTATAGTAAGTGTTTGTTTATTTATACTTAAGCGTTTGGACATATTTTTTGTATTGTTTATTTGTTTAAAGTATATAGAAAAGGAAGTGGGATATATTTTCTTTTTTGGGGTGAAGCCCACCAAAATAAGCTCCACACCCAAAAAAAAAAAAAAAAAAAAAAAAAAAAAAAAAAAAACCCTTCCTGTTCTATAACACTTAGCAATTAAGTTGATTTTGACGGAAAAAATTGGAAACTAACACTAAGCCCCAAACAATTTCGTTAGTTAGCAACATTTTCAAACTCTTTAGGAAACTAACATCTCGAGTTTAAGAGACTTGGTTTTGCTCTTTGAACTCAAGCTACAAAGCCTTGATTTTTATGATCTTTCAATGTGGAACTCGAGTCTTTAAGACTCGAGTTCCATAATGAACAAAGAATTCAAAGAACAACGCAGTGAAGAAGCCAAAGAACAAAGAATTCAAAGGACTTCAAAGAAGAAAGAATGCAACAAAGAAGGCAGAGATTAACTAAAAAAGAAGAAGCAGATGTAGGTCAACAAAGAAGAAGAAGGTAAATCAAAAACCACAAACCCAAACCCCTAACAGAAACAATGAACCTAAAGAGATCAAGAACAAAGAACCACACCCTCGGCTCTGCCCACGAACCCAAATCTCCCTAACCACCCTTCTTCTTGGACTAAATCTAGGTGACGGTGGCTAGCTTGGATTGAACTCAGGCGGCGAAGGCTCCAAATAGCGGCGAGGGCTCCAGGAGAAGGATTTGTTGCAGAGCTTTTCTTCTTCCTTAGGCGTTTGGTTTTCCTCTATCTCTTTTTTCTTTAAATGTGCAAAGCAGGAACTTGAGTGATTCATACTTGAGTTCTAGTGAACTCGAGACTTTGTGGCTTGAGTTCATAGAGCAAAATTGACTTTCTTAAATTTGAGATGTTAGTTTCCTAAATAGTTAGGCAACATTGCTAACTAACAAAATTGTTTGGGGCTAGGTGTTATTTTCCAATTTCATCCTGATTATGACCCTTCCCTTCAACTAAATACAAGATGGAGGGGTATCACACAATTTCCCACATGAAGATAAAAATAAGCTAGTTTTGTGTCCATTTGAGAACAACTCATTTGGCTTTTTGCTGAAACTTTTTTTGCTGAAAGTGTGCTTAAATATATTTGTATCTTGAAAATTTTGAAAAAAAAGAAAAAAAAAAAAAGAAAAAAAAAATAAGGTTTAAAAAGCTGTACATAAAAGTAGAAAACTTAAAATGATGCCAAACTCACTAGTATATATATTGTACTTACAAAATGTAAAACTTTAAAATTGTATCTAAAAAAATAAGTTTGCTTAATTAATTTAATTAAAATCTAACATACAACACCTAACACTGTTTGAGAGATGAAAATGCCAAAGGAATGAAGTGGAATAAAAGGAATTTTAAAGAATATTTCTTCATTTCTTTGTAACATGACACATGCATTGAATCATAAGAGCATTCACTCTCGATTTTGTATTTTTATTTTCTTATCTAAATTTTCTCGTCTAAAAATCACTTTATCAAAGTACTCACTTTTTAACCAACGCCCTATCTCCTATTCTCTATTCTGCAATACATCCCTATTAAAATTATTTTTTTCCTTTCCCACGTACAGAGAGATCAGAGATAAAACAAGAATATATTTTCTTTAGAGAAATGAACAAGAACAAATATGAGAGAACTCAACCCCAGCTCAAATTAAAACCCAAAAAAAAAAAAAAAAAAAAAAAAAAAATCTACATTCATCAATTATATTTTTTCATATTTTTGTGAAGTTCATAAGCCCATAAGCTAGATTTGTTGATTTTGGTAAAAGACTAAGCCAAAAATCCCACCACAATGACCACCACAGCACCCCACAACAATAAGATCAAGGAATTTGCCAACATTGAAACCCCATGCTACCCACACCCAAGAAAGGGAATATCAAGAAATTCTCAAATCTGTGAGATGCAAAAATAGAGAAAACTAAGCGCAAAAAAAAAAACAATCACACAAGACAATATTTACGTGGTTCAGCAATTTACTTATGTCCATGGAGTTGCAAGATTTCACTATTCTCAGGGAAAAATACAAAATGCGGCCGTACAGTTTTTCTCTTAAAAACTACATAAAACCTTAATCTCCAAGACATCAGTTTTTTCTATCCTGCGCACAGTTTTTTCTAAGCCTCAGAAAATCTCCGAATAAAAACCGTAATAACATTATTTCGGTTTGGGTTATAATCTGGATCAAATACAACTAAGCTCCACAAACCCCAACAACCTACAGCGTTGTCGATTTGTGAGAAATCTAAGTGTGAAATAGGGAGAGATTTTGAGATTGATTTATGTTTTCTTGAGAAAGAGAGTGTGTAAATAGATTGTTATTTTAAAAAATGTGGAATAAAATAATTGGGTTTAATATTATAGACTTGCTATAGTTTTGTAACTTTGTTTTGTTGTGAGACTTGCTATAGTTAGACAATATTCAATATTGTAAAAAGTTGTAAAGTTTGAACAATGATTCATACAAGTCTTCAACCAGAATTGGCCATTTTAGAGAAAAATCTGATTTAGAAGGCAAGATACGATTCTGATGTGAATGTTGTTGGACCCCAAAATTTAGAAATTTCTAGACACCGGTAGGTTGACAATGACCGCAGAAGTCTCTCTTATCTCATGCCCAGTTAGTTACCTAACTTGAAAGTTCCCTTCCTATGACCACTATAATAAAATACAATACAACTCTACTAAAATAGATTAATCTATATCTATATCTATATTTATATATTACTAAAAGCTGAAGCGTAGAATTTAATATTGCTATACTCACGTTGAGCCATGTCAGCAGCCATGTCATTTCTATCTTCTTTTTTTATTTGTCCAAAAATTTTAAAATAATTTTTATCAATTATAAAATCCTAATAAATATAAAACAAATCTCAGCCCTATATTCACATAAAGCCTACTTCTTATGCAGTTAATTCCACAATAAACCCCAAACCCAAAGCCTTTTCAACCTATACCCTTTCTTAAACCCTTTATATTCACGGTTTCAAACTTACTATTTTTCCTCTCCCTTTCCCACGTTTCAGATTCCTCCCCCTTCCCCACATTTATGTTCTCACGCAAAACCCTTTGTCTCTCCCCAGTTTTACGGTTTTAAAAAAATGATCTTTAATTTTTAACGTAGACCCTTTCTCTCCCCACTCTCATTGTTTCAAAAAAATAGCGCTTCAACTTGCTAATGCCAGGCTCTCTCTCTTCCAAAGACAGCTTCAAATCTTCAGACTTTGGCTTTCTAATGTTAGGCTCTCTCTCTTCCCACCTTCATCTCTATTCAGTTTAGGTGTCTCTAAATCCCAATTGCTCTTAACCTTTATTCTTTTGACTGTTCTGTGTTGGATATTTTTATAAAAAATATTATATTTATTTTGATACTCATTTATGTGTATCAATTATTCCTTAATGTCAGATATGTGGAATGCTAAATTTGAAATTCAAATATAATTCAAAATTTGAATAGGTTTTGTCAATGGTTTTAATCAGGAAATTTATGAACCTTAACGTGATATTAATACCATAATTGCCAGTATATTTGGTGTTATTACAAATATATACTTTCCATTCTAAACGTTTTGTATTCAAACATTCTTATTTGAATATGACATAATAACGTCATATATGGAAGATATTTTAGCACTTAAATATACAGCTATTGCTGAATTATTTTATGTTATAATAAGTTACCATATATATACAAATATTTACTATTTGGTATAATGGAAGTGGTCAAACGGCTAGCAATTTATTGTAATATATATATATATATATTCAGAAACTTTCAAAAAGATATTGTAATTATGTACAGCAACGTAATCTATGGGGCATTAATTTCATAGCATTATGACCTTTTCTTTGTTCCCAACGCACAGATTGAGATTTTGGCAAAGAAAATATTTGATATCCGGTTATATTATATATTATATATATATATATATATATAGAAAGAAAGCTATTGATTATATATATTTATTTCAATAACTTTATGACTATTTAATTGATATCAAACCTTTTGATTTTTTGGCTAAGGACAAGTTATAAGTCCAACTATATATATATATATATATATATGGAAAGAAACAAAAGTCTTATACACACATTATTTTTGAATTACAAAGCTGAAAACTTTTCAAAAACAATTTTTTTATTGTCCTAAACACTTACCATCTATTGCTTTTTACTAGTCACAAAATATTCTATCTTTTACAAAAATTTTTGGGAAAAGAAAGTACTATAGAGAGCTTATATCCTACGAGCAGTGTAGGCTCGCAAGGATATTCAGCAAAGGTGGTTGGGCTGTTGTATCTTGAGGGCAATGTGTAGAAACTATTTGTCTAACTACATTTGATATACCGTAGACAACACGATTTGTCTCAAGACAGTGACTTGGTCCACGTCTCATCTCTACCACCTCTTTTGGTAAAATCAAATTGTGTAATTTCTAAGGAAAATTCAGGTTTTATCTCTCCTTTATTTCCAACAATTTGAGACAAATCAATATGGAGAACACAAAATCATCCTTGGAAAATGGTAATGTTATGTCTAATTCCTCTGGAGTGGGTGATCTTAATAAGCCATTCCGCTTCCGTGGTGTTAACTTTAAGAGGTGGAGACAAAAGATTTTATTCTATCTTACTCTCTTGAATGTGGCTTATGTGTTAACTGAGAAAAAACCAAAGAAAAAGAAATCTGAACAATTGACTGAAGAAGAACTTTCCCAACATGAAAAAGATGTTAAGAAATGGGATAAGGATCATCTTTACTGTAGAAATTATTTACTTAATTGTCTTTCTGATGATTTGTATGATTATTATGATCAAGCTTACAAATCGGCCAAAAAGATATGGAAGGCATTAATGAATCAAAAATATGATACAGAGGAAGCTGGATCCAAGAAATTTGCATGTAGCCAATTTTTCAAGTTTCAAATGGTTGAAGGCAAGTCCGTGGTGGAACATTCCTATGAACTCCAAATGATTTCACAAGATGTTCGATCTGAAGGCATTCAAGTAGATGAACAAATGCAAGTTTCAGCCACCATTGACAAGCTGCCTGAGTCTTGGAAGGAGTTTGCCAAAGTCCTGAGACACAAGCAAAAGGAACTCTCCATTGAATCCCTTATCACCCATTTGAGAGTGGAGGAAGAGGCAAGGAACCAAGATAAAGCTGTTGAACTCCATGGAGCAAATGGTCCTAAGGTAAATTTCATCTCCTCAAATGAAAACATGTCAAAAGCTAATGCAAAAAATAATGACTATGTAAGGCCTAAGAAAAGAAACTTCAAATGTGTTTTGTATGTGGAAAGCCTGGACATTCAGCCAGAAATTGTTGTTTTCGAAAACATGGGCCTATGGCTCAAGCCAATGTCATTGAAGAGCCTCTTGTGGCTATGGTTACCGAGATTAATATTCTCGAAGGCTTAGGAGGGTGGTGGATTGATTCTGGGGCAACCAGACATGTTTGTAATGATAAAAATTGGTTCAAGACCTACACCATCTTAGATGAGAAAAAGAAAATTATGCTTGGTGATTCTCATACCATTGAAGTTGTGGGTATTGGAGAGGTGCTTCTCAAATTTACTTCTAGAAGAGAAGTCACTCTCAAAGATGTCTTTCATGTTCCTGACATTAGAAAGAATCTAGTTTCTAGTTTTTTGTTGAATAAGGCTGGTTTCAAACAAGTCTTTGAGGCTGATCAATATGTACTCTCTAAAAAGGGCATGTTTGTTGGCAAAGGCTATGCTTGTGATGACATGTTTAAACTTAATGTTGAGATGAATGAAAAATCAAGTTTTGCTTATATTGTTTCTTGTGTGAATGTTTGGCATGGTAGATTATGTCATATTAATAATAAATATATGAAAAATATGAATGGTTTAGGTTTAATTCCTAAACTTGAAATTGAACTTGAAAAATGTGAAATTTGTAGCATGACTAAAATTACTCAAAAGCCTCATAAATCAATTGAAAGAAATACTGAATTACTAGAGCTTATTTATAGTGATATTTGTGAATTTGAAAGACATTTGACACGTGGAGGTAATCGGTATTTTATAACCTTTATAGATGATTTTTCAAAATATTCATATGTCTATCTTATGAAAAACAAAAGTGATGCTTTTGAAAAATTATCAATTTTCTTAAAAGAAGTTGAGAATACTTTTGATAAAAATGTTAAAAGGTTTAGAACTGATAGAGGAAAAGAATATGATACTTTGTCTTAATAATTATATTCAATCTCTTGGTGTTGTTCATGAGACTACTGCCCCTTATTCTCCATCTTCTAATGGAGTAGCTGAACGTAAAAATAGGAGTCTTATAAATTTAACTAATGCTATGTTTGTTAGTTCTGGGGCTCCTAAACATTTTTGGGGTGAAGCTGTTTTAATTGCAAATTTTGTTTTGAATGGAGTACCACATAAAAAGACTTTTTTAACTCCTTTTGAATTATGGAAAAAATATAAACCAAATCTGAATTTTTTCAAAGCTTGGGGTTGCTTAGCATATGTGAGGCTACTTGACCCTAAAAGACCTAAACTTGGGGTAAAGGCTTCTACATGTGTATTTTTGGGTTATTCTTTATATAGCACAAGTTATAGATTTTTTGATATTGATAATAATACAATAATTGAATCTAGAGATGCAATTTTTCATGAAAATAAATTTCCATTTAAATATAAAAATAGTGGGGGTTTTGAACAACAAGAGAAATTTGACTGTTCAACATCTAAGTCAAAAGATGTTAATGAATATGAGATTGAACCTAGGAGGAGTAAAAGACCTAGAATTGAAAAGGATTTTGGTCCTGAATATTATTTGTATAATTTACAAGGTGACCCTACTTCTTTAGAAGAAGCTTTATCTTCTCCTAATTCAGGTTTTTGGAAAGAAGCCATCAATGATGAGATGGATTCTATTATATCTAATAATACTTGGAAACTTGTAGATTTACATCCAGGTTGTAAAACAATTGGATGTAAATGGGTACTTAGGAGAAAATTAAAACTTGATGGATCTATTGAAAAATTCAAAGTAAGGCTTGTAGCTAAAGGTTTTAAACAAAAAGAAGATATTGATTTTTTCGATACTTTTTCTCCTGTTACTAAAGTTACATCTATTAGATTATTGATTGTTATAGCAGCCATTCATAATTTGATGATACATCAAATGGATGTAAAGACGGCATTTCTAAATGGCGATTTAGAAGAAGAAATCTACATGGACCAACCAGAAGGTTTTATAATGCTAGGTAATGAGCACAAGGTATGTAAATTATTAAAATCTTTATATGGTTTAAAACAAGCACCTAGACTGTGGCATGAGAAATTTGATCAATGTTTGCTTTCTAATGATTTTAAAACAAATGAAAGTGAAAAATGTATATATTATAAAACTTTTGATGATGCTCATGTTATAATTTGTTTATATGCTAATGATCTTCTAATTTTTGGTCCTAATATGGATATTATAAATGCTGCCAAAATGCTTCTTAAGAATAACTTTGATATGAAAGACTTAGGAGAAGCTAATGTGATTTTTGGCATGAAAATTTCTAGAACTTCAAGTGGCATATTTGTAGATCAATCTCATTATATGGAGAAAATTTTGAAAAAATATAATTACTTTGATTGTAAACCTACAAGTATTCCTTTTGACTCTAGTGTGCATCTTTTTCCTACTAAAGATGAAAATGATATTTATAATCAAAAGGAATATGCTACTATTACTGGTAATCTTAGATATGCTACTGATTGTACCATACTTGATATTGCTTATGCCATAGGAGTTCTAGCAAGATTTACTAGCAAACCTAATTTTGAGCATTGGAATGCCATGACTCAATTAATGAGATATTTAAAAAGAACTGCGCGCTATTTCAAAAATATCTTGCTGTTCTTGACAGATATAGTGATGCTAGTTGGAACACCTTATCAAGTGATTCTTTGTCTACCACTGGCTATGTATTTACAATAGGTGTTGGAGTAATAAGTTGGAAATCTAAAAAATAACAGATTATTGCTAAATCCACCA
Organism: Quercus gilva; assembly: GCA_023621385.1. NCBI lineage: Eukaryota > Viridiplantae > Streptophyta > Magnoliopsida > Fagales > Fagaceae > Quercus > Quercus gilva. The sequence goes on from CM042478.1 coordinate 15,422,065, forward strand.
TGGAGGCAGAATTAATTGCCTTATCTTCAGCTAGTGAAGAAGCAGGTTGGTTACGAGATTTATTATCTGAAATTCCCATGTGGGAGAAACCTATTTCACCCGTCTTAATTCATTGTGATAGTACTGCCACTATTGGTAGAGTGCGCAATAAATACTTTAATGGCAAATCCAGATCTATTAGAAGAAAACAAAGTACTATGAGATCATACATAAACAATGGTACCATAAATGTTGATTATATTAGTACAAATGATAATATTGTGGATCCATTAACTAAAGCTCTAGCTAAAGAAAAGATCTGGATAGCATCGAGGGGGATGGGACTTAAGCGCAAAGAACAATAAGCTATCTATGAGGATACCCTACCTAGGGACTGGAGATCCCAAGAACTAGGTTCAAAGGGAAAAACTAATCGTAGAATAGTTTGATTAACATGCACTAAATATATGTATGAATAATAATACTCATGTCCCTCCCTATGGTGTGCGTGCATGTATCTTGTAACGTTATATACGATGAGTTTTTATTTAAAAACAAAAAACTCTTAATGTGGACTATAGCTCTTATGAGTGGGATGTTAGAGTTACAAGAACATCCTTGATAGCCACACCTAAGTGAGCATGGAAGTGAGGCCGCTTCCTTTGAGAATGGGGCTAGTTCTCTAAATAGCTCATGGATGCTAGGATAAAGCACAAGTCCGTAATGTGCTAGCTTAAAAGCTCGTAGTAGAGTACTGGAATATTATGTGTGTGATGTAATGTTTTGTATCCATAGAAAAAGTTATAGTTCAAGACTTAGATCACTATTAACTTTGGAACAATGTTGCTGAAACACTAAATGAGGGTTCAAGCCATTGGCACTCCCATTATCCATAATGTTCTACTTAACCTAGATTTTATATATATATATATATATATATATTTACCTATTTATTTTTTATAAAAATAAGTGGGGGATTGTTGGATATTTTTATAAAAAATATTATATTTATTTTGATACTCATTTATGTGTATCAATTATTCCTTAATGTCAGATACGTTGAATGCTAAATTTTGAAATTCAAATATAATTCAAAATTTGAATAGCTTTTGTCAATGGTTTTAATCAGGAAATTTATGAACATTAACGTGATATTAATACCGTAATTGCCAGCATATTTGGTTTTATTACAAATATATACTTTCCATTCTAAATGTTTTGTATTCAAACATTCTTATTTGAATATGACATAATAACGTCATATATGGAAGATATTTCAGCACTTAAATATACAGCTATTGTTGAATTATTTTATGTTATAATAAGTTACCATATATATACAAATATTTACTATTTGGTTTAATGGAAAGTAGTCAAACGGCTAGCAATTTATTGTAATATATATATATATATATATTCAGAAACTTTCAAAAGGATATTGTAATTATGTACAGCAACATAATCTATGGGGCATTAATTTCATAGCATTATGACATTTTCTTTGTTCCCAACGTACATATTGAGATTTTGGCAAAGACAATATTTGATATCCGGTTATATTATATATATATATATATATATATAAAGAAATCTATTGATTATATACATTTATTTCAATAACTTTATGACTATTTAATTGATATCAAACCTTTTGATTTTTTGGCTAAGGACAAGTTATAGGTCCGGCTATATATATATATATATATATGGAAAGAGACAAAAGTCTTAGGCACACATTATTTTTGAATTACAAAGCTAAAAACTTTTCAAAAACAATTTTTTATTGTCCTAAACACTTCCCATCTATTGCTTTTTACTAGTCACAAAATATTCTATCTTTTACAAAAATTTCTGGGAAAAGAAAGTACTATAGAGAGATTATATCCTATGAGCAGTGTAGGCTCGCAAGGATATTTAGCAAAAGTGGCTGGGCTGTTGTATCCTGGGAGCAATGTGCAGAAACTATTTGTCTTACTACATCGGATATACTGTAGACGGCACGATTTGTGTCAAGACAGTGACTTGGTCTACGCTTCATCTCTGCCACCTCTTTTGGTAAAATCAAATTGTGTAATTTTTAAGGAAAATTCAGGTGTTATCTCTCCTTTATTTCCAACATTTTGCATAATAATTCAATGTGAGGATTAGATTAATAATATTGTTTCTTTAGATTGTTCTTTTTTTTTTTTTTTTTTGTATTATAAATTTTATTACTATCTCTTTTGTGTTATGGGTCATATATGGGTCTGTTTGTTTTTAGTATTTGGGGTGAATCTTATCCTCTGTGATTTCAACGACTATGTTTGACTTTGATTTCTTCGTGTAGTGCTGTGGTGTGGATGATTGTTACGTTCCCTTTTCTTTCTACTTGATTTTTTTTTAGGATGTTCACAACTAGATTATGAAACTAATTTATCACCGTGCTGGGCATGAGTAGATGGAATTCACCAACTGTTATATAGTTTAAAGTATATTAGGATGTTCATTTTCTACAAAATACTAACGTTGTTGGTTTCAGAATATTTATAAAAGGTAGCTTTGTGCAAATAATTTCAGGTTCTTCTTAATATATTAGAACTGTTTGTTCTGTCCTAATTTGGTCTTAATGTTGTCATTTTTATTTATTTATTTTCAAAACAGATGTTCAACAGGTGATCTTTGCTATGCAATCTTCTAACCCCAAAATTTTAAGCTATGGACTTTTAGTTGCTGCTATTTTAATATTTTATGCTCTTTCTAACTCCAAATTTTAAAGCTATGGATATTTCGTTGCTCCTATTTTAATATTTTATTCTTTGTTGAAGCTAAATAGGGTTGCTGTAATGTTAGCTAATCGGGCAGGATGAGGTTATTTTCATTTTCGTGATTTCTCTTTTATGTACGTTGTTACAACTTACAACATTATGTTCAAAATCCTAAATTCCTTGATGTCCATCTCTCTCTTTTCGTGTCATTGCTTTGGTTTTTTTAAATTTTTTTCATAATAACAATTATTTTTGTTTGGTTTCTGAGAAATTGTAGGAATCAAATAATGAATAATTTTGGGGTTTTATATAGTGTGTTTGGGATTCAAGAATCTTTATATAGCTATTTTATTTGTTTTATTAGTTGGTTGGTGTGAATTTTTATTCATGGTTATTTTGTTCTTGACTTTCTATCTTCTGGGTATTAAATTTTCAGAATTTGACTTGAAGAATTTGGATCCTTTTCTGATGTTGGACGATTTTTCATGTATGAAAAATTCCAATCTTATCTTTTTTAAAGTTTGAATTTTCTTTGATTGGTATGGATTGTAGTGACTCCTCCTAGTGGATTTCCAAATCATCCACACAGAGGTTTTGCATTCATTGCTGTTTTTGATGTCATGTACATTCATTAATCGTGATTCATTGTGTATATTAATTCAGTATATTCTGATGTGATTTTTGTTTTACAGGTTTTAAGACTGTCACACACATGTTACATGTATACTTTGTCTCAAAGCAGTTTCAAAGCTATGGACTTTTCGTTGCTCCTATTTTAATATTTTATGCTCTGTTGCTAGGATTGCATTAGTGGAAATTCAATTTCATTCCAACCAAGCTAAATAGGGTTGCTGTAATGTTAGCTAATTGGGCAGGATGAGGTTATTTTCATTTTCATGATTTCTCTTTTATGTACATTGTTACAACTTACAACATTATGTTCAAAATCCTAAATTCCTTGATGTCCATCTCTCTCTTTTCGTGTCATTGCTTTGGTTTTTTTAAATTTTTTTCATAATAATAATTATTTTTGTTTGGTTACTAAGAAATTGTAGGAATCAAATAATGAATAATTTTGGGGTTTCATTTAGTGTGTTTGGGATTCAAGAATCTTTATATAGCTATTTTATTTGTTTTATTAGTTGGTTGGTGTCAATTTTTATTCATGGTTATTTTGTTCTTGACTTTCTATCTTCTGGGTATTAAATTTTCAGAATTGACTTGAAGAATTTGGATCATTTTCTGATGTTGGATGATTTTTCATGTTTGAAAAATTCCAATCTTATCTTTTTCAAAGTTTGAATTTTCTTTGATTGGTATGAATTGCAATGACTCCTCCTAGTGGATTTTCAAATCATCCACACAGAGGTTTTGCATTCATTGTTGTTTTTGATGTCATGTACATTCATTAATCGTGACTCATTGTGTATATTAATTCAGTATATTATGATGTGATTTTTGTTTTATAGGTTTTAAGACTGTCACGCACATGTTACGGGTATACTTTGTCTCAAAGCAATTTTAAAGCTATGGACTTTTTGTTGCTGCTATTTTAATATTTTATGCTCTGTTGCCAGGATTGCATTAGCGGAAATTCAATTTCATTCCAACCAAGCTAAATAGGGTTGCTATAATGTTAGCTAATTGGGCAGGATGAGGTTATTTTCATTTTTGTGATTTCTCTTTTATGTACATTGTTACAACTTACAACATTATGTTCAAATCCTAAATTCCTTGATGTTCATCTCTCTCTTTTCGTGTCATTGCTTTGGTTTTTTAAAATTTTTTTTCAAAATAATAATTATTTTTGTTTGGTTACTAAGAAATTGTAGGAATCAAATAATGAATAATTTTGGGGTTTTATTTAGTGTGTTTGGGATTCAAGAATCTTTATATAGCTATTTTATTTGTTTTATTAGTTGGTTGGTGTCAATTTTTATTCATGGTTATTTTGTTCTTGACTTTCTGTCTCCTGGGTATTAAATTTTCAGAATTGACTTGAAGAATTTGGATCCTTTTCTGATGTTGGACGATCTTTCATGTATGAAAAATTCCAATCTTATCTTTTTCAAAGTTTGAATTTTCTTTGATTGGTATGGATTGCAATGACTCCTCCCAGTGGATTTCCAAATCATCCACACAGAGGTTTTGCATTCATTGTTGTTTTTGATGTCATGTACATTCATTAATCGTGACTCATTGTGTATATTAATTCAGTATATTATGATGTGATTTTTGTTTTATAGGTTTTAAGACTGTCACGCACATGTTACGGGTATACTTTGTCTCAAAGCAATTTTAAAGCTATGGACTTTTTGTTGCTCCTATTTTAATATTTTATGCTCTGTTGCCAAGATTGCATTAGCGGAAATTCAATTTCATTCCAACCAAGCTAAATAGGGTTGCTATAATGTTAGCTAATTGGGCAGGATGAGGTTATTTTCATTTTCATTATTTCTCTTTTATGTACATTGTTACAACTTACAACATTATGTTCAAATCCTAAATTCCTTGATGTTCATCTCTCTCTTTTCGTGTCATTGCTTTGGTTTTTTAAAATTTTTTTTCATAATAATAATTATTTTTGTTTGGTTACTAAGAAATTGTAGGAATCAAATAATGAATAATTTTGGGGTTTTATTTAGTGTGTTTGGGATTCAAGAATCTTTATATAGCTATTTTATTTGTTTTATTAGTTGGTTGGTGTCAATTTTTATTCATGGTTATTTTGTTCTTGACTTTCTGTCTCCTGGGTATTAAATTTTTAGAATTGACTTGAAGAATTTGGATCCTTTTCTGATGTTGGACGATCTTTCATGTATGAAAAATTCCAATCTTATCTTTTTCAAAGTTTGAATTTTCTTTGATTGGTATGGATTGCAATGACTCCTCCCAGTGGATTTCCAAATCATCCACACAGAGGTTTTGCATTCATTGTTGTTTTTGATGTCATGTACATTCATTAATCGTGACTCATTGTGTATATTAATTCAGTATATTATGATGTGATTTTTGTTTTATAGGTTTTAAGACTGTCACGCACATGTTACGGGTATACTTTGTCTCAAAGCAATTTTAAAGCTATGGACTTTTTGTTGCTGCTATTTTAATATTTTATGCTCTGTTGCCAGGATTGCATTAGCGGAAATTCAATTTCATTCCAACCAAGCTAAATAGGGTTGCTATAATGTTAGCTAATTGGGCAGGATGAGGTTATTTTCATTTTCGTGATTTCTCTTTTATGTACATTGTTACAACTTACAACATTATGTTCAAAATCCTAAATTCCTTGATGTCCATCTCTCTGTTTTCGTGTCATTGCTTTGGTTTTTTTAAATTTTTTTCATAATAATAATTATTTTTGTTTGGTTACTAAGAAATTGTAGGAATCAAATAATGAATAATTTTGGGGTTTTATTTAGTGTGTTTGGGATTCAAGAATCTTTATATAACTATTTTATTTGTTTTATTAGTTGGTTGGTGTCAATTTTTATTCATGGTTATTTTGTTCTTAACTTTCTGTCTCCTGGGTATTAAATTTTCAGAATTGACTTGAAGAATTTGGATCCTTTTTTGATGTTGGATGATTTTTCATGTATGAAAAAATTCCAATCTTATCTTTTTCAAAGTTTGAATTTTCTTTTATTGGTATGGATTGCAATGACTCCTCCCAGTGGATTTCCAAATCATCCACATAGAGGTTTTGCATTCATTGTTGTTTTTGATGTCATGTACATTCATTAATTGTGATTCATTGTGTATATTAATTCAGTATATTCTGATGTGATTTTTATGTTACAGGTTTTGAAACTGTCATGCACATGTTACAGGCCATAAGTGTACAATTAGACCCAGTCATATCCAGGTAAGACATACCAATTGCTAACTTCTTGTTGATCAATAGGAATTAGAAAAATTATGTCAAAGCTTTATTACATGAAACTTATTCCTCTTTGTTTCATATATTTTTTTTGTGCAGTGGATGACAACAGGTAGAGGAATTATTAACCCTGAAATGCCTACAAGAAGAGATTTTAATTTTGGGGATATAAAACTTTTTAAAAATATTAAATTCCTATTTTGCAAATTTTAATTTTGAAATTAGATCAAGAGCTGTACTTATCAAGTTAAAAAAAATGATCAAAGAGATTCATATTGGGAAACTAATTCAATTCCAGGTTTTTACATTCTGTGTTAAGTGTGTGCTCAATACTTGATATATTCATTTTCTTATTTGACATGGCAATGTTTTAGATGATGATTTACAAAATACATGCTAATATATTTTGACTTTCATGATGGGAATGATGGATAGTATGTAATTTAAAGTTTTTGGTGTTATCAGTAATCTGAGTTACTAAATTCAATTGTGGATTATTGAAACTAAATAATATGAATTTTATTCTATTGATTGGACATTTTTATGTGGAGGTCTTTGTTATTGTTGAGAAAGTTAATAAGGTATTTTCTTTTTCAAGGCATATAAGCTGCGGTTTTGGGAGATCTAGGGTACCATGGAAAAGAAAGAACACTGCCAGAGGTTGAAAACAACTTTATGTTGCTCTTTGGGACCACGAGTTAACTTTGCTTTGAGGTTAAAAATGAGATTACATCATACAAAAATACAATTGCATACAGTAATGAATATTTTCAACCATGAGAAGTGGAAGCATACAAGCATAAACTAATTATTTTTGTATTTATTTGTATATGAGTTTTTGATGCTGTGTTATATATTGCAATTTTAATATGGAAATTGTTATATGAACCTATGGTATAAACCTTAGATTACTATAAACATTGATTTATTAATATACTCTATAGATTACATATATAATATTATATCATGATTAATATGAAATTAATTAAAATTTTATTTCTTAGTGCTTAATGAAGAAAACAAATTCGTATAATATATTAAAATAAAATTGCTGAACTTTCCCGTGCATAGCACGGGTTAGCGACTAGTTTATATAATACTTGCCTACACCTTCACAAAATTAAGCCCTAGGGTTCAATGTTAAAGAATAAAGACCTTAATTTTAAGGCATTAATCCAAAAGACAAAAACCCAGTCAAAGTCATTGAGTCCACATTCCACAATGAGCCACTCCCTCACTTATCCACACCTTCATGCAAATCAAAATCAACATCACCACCGCTCAGCTTTAATAGCTCTCTATAAAAGTAAACATAACCCCCACCCTCTAACTATCTCTTGTCTTTGCTAATAAATCCTCAGCGTCAATTTCAACCACCACAAAGTCCATAAGAACAACCAACACCATAAAAAAGCTAGAGAGAATTACTAAAGGTTTCATTTTGATCCCAACTCATTATTCATCTTCTTCTTATTCATCTAGGTCTCTTTGTTTTGTTCCAAAGATGATAATGGCTATGATTGATCAGCACGTACTCTGGACCTTCTTTGCCTCCCTCTTCGGCTTCGTTCTTCTCTATATTATTCGTCCTAATAACAATACTAACAACAGGAAGCTAAAGAAGAAGAATGCTCCACAACAACATGTCAACAACAACAGCTTCACCAATGGAGAGTTTCGCCACGTTAATGGCTGCGACTTCGGCACCGACGTCGTCGTCGTCGGTGCTGGTGTTGCAGGTGCTGCCCTTGCTTACACTCTCGGCAAGGTATATTTTCAAAACAAAGTCCTTAGTTTCTTCACAATTGTTTGTTTTTAGACCCCTTAAAATACAACCAGATTAACGTAGTTGATTAGCCAAGGGATTACTTAGTCAAATTATCAGATCTAGGTTAACACAAATATATCATATCAATGTAAAGTGTGGAAAGTAAAGAACACAAAGATATGTTGACCTACGAAAACCAAACCAGTAAAAAACTTGGGGAGGATTTAACCTAGCTATCCTTAAAGTAAAACTGAATCCACTGTGAAAGAATTGAAGTTTACACAATAGCGACTTAGACCACTAACATCCTATTGCTACCTCGAGTAGGAAACTTACTACCATGACCCCATGATAGCTTTGAGTCCACGGACTGCTTTTTTCTTGGATTCCCAGCAAGTACAAGTACTCCAGCTTATGTATCTTTAAGCTTTTGAATCAGCAATTGAATGATCATCAAGTTCTTGACATAATCTTGAACCTTGGAAACCATAAGTATGTGTGAAGGCAAACACTTCTAGATCTCACAGAAGATTCACACACACAGCATAAAGAGCAACCATAAAACGTGGCTAGGGTTTTCCCTTTTATACTTAAGGTAAAACATAAAACCCTATACTTCAAACAGGCTTGGGCTAAGTTGGAAATTCTACAAAAAAAAAAAAAACAATCTGCATGAGTTTCGATCGGTCAAGTCTAATTATTGATCAATTGAGCTAGGCAGATATGCATAGTAAGTTCTACAGTAACTCGGTTCCAACTTTACATAAAAACAAATACTTTGAGCAAGTCTAAACAAGACTAAAATGTTTTGATCATCGTTTGCCAACATTACAAAATGAAATTCTAATACAGTAATTCCTAATTCCTTAGAACCTAACAAATTTTTTTTTTTTTTTTTTTCAGTTATGAAATCCTTTTTCTAACGGTGACTTGTAACTTAAATAATTGTAACTTGTACTTGAGTAATTAGAGAATTCTGGAAAGTGTTTATTTGTCATGTCTCTTACATAAATTATATATTCTATTATTATTTTACCTTGCTAAAAAATCTGTTATGAAATTCTGGAGTGGTGGTAGCGTGTGGAAGCAAATGACGCAAGTGCAATTCTCATGGGAAAGAAATTGTTTGGTTTGGTAGGTGGGGTTATGAGGTTGACTGAACGCAAGTGCAATCCTTAAATGTGTTTTAAGATGTATTAAGTAGTGGAGTTTTTAGTCAATTTTGTTGGCTTGCACACGCATCATTGTGTGTAACTCCACATGATTAACTAGCATGGGCAGAATTTGGTCCACAAATTTAGATACAGTTTGGTTTCACTTTCTCACCATGCATGCTGCAATTTTTCCCATTATGACCATTCAGCCTTAAATGTTCTTCTACTTCATGTTACTTGTTTTTGGTTAATGATTGCAGGATGGAAGACGAGTTCATGTGATCGAAAGAGACTTGACAGAGCCGGACCGAATTGTTGGTGAACTGCTACAGCCTGGGGGATGCCTGAAATTAGTTGAATTGGGCCTTGAAGGTATGTATCAAAGTTAACATTCTAATTCTAGTTTACAAATATCCTTCAAATACAATGAATGGAAAATCTTTAGAATAATTGTTGGACATGGTTTTTAGAACTGCTTCTGTTTCAATAAAGAATTTGTTAGCCTTTTGTATGTGAAATGAGACACAATTGTGCTTTGACATCAGATTGCGTGGAGGAAATTGATGCTCAGCGTGTTCTTGGATACGCTCTCTTCAAGGAAGGGAAAAATACGAAATTGTCTTATCCATTGGAAAAATTTCATTCAGATGTGTCCGGGAGGAGCTTCCACAATGGACGTTTCATTCAAAGGATGAGAGAAAAAGCCGCTACTCTTTCCAAGTATACTTTCTTGCCATTTTTTTATAGATTCATTGTATCATAGTTTATTTTCTTGTTAAAATTTGCCATTTTATATTTTCTTGTCCTTTTTCATGATTAATCTTCTGTTCAGTGTGAAATTGGAGCAAGGTACAGTAACATCCCTGCTTGAAGAAAATGGGACTATCAGGGGGGTTCAATACAAAACAAAGGATGGCCAAGAACACACAGCTTATGCTCCTCTTACAATTGTGTGTGATGGTTGCTTCTCAAATCTGCGCCGCGCTCTTTGCAACCCCAAGGTGAAGTTGCCATCTTGAAACTTAACAGTTTGTTTGGTGTTATTCGATGAATTGGAAAATTGCCTATGGCTATATAGGGAGTAATATGTATCTATTGCTTCTTGCAGTTGGCATTTGCATTCATGCTTTCTACTGAGGCAAACTGATAGTACAATTTTATTTTTGTTTAACAGGTAGACGTGCCCTCTTGTTTTGTGGGTTTTGTCTTGGAAAACTGTCAACTTCCATTTGCAAATCATGGGCATGTTATTTTAGCAGACCCTTCTCCCATCTTGTTTTATCCCATTAGTAGTACAGAGGTTCGCTGTTTTGTTGACGTACCTGGTCAGAAATTACCATCCATTGCTAATGGCGAAATGGCCAAATATTTGAAAACAATGGTGGCTCCACAGGTCTTATTCTGTTCAATATATGATCTTAGATTATCAAATCCACAGCCCAATTGCATTGGCAATACTTATGTGTTCTTTAATTTTCATCTTTGTTTCACTTTGGCATTCAAAGCAACATATATGTCCTGCCCCTTAATCAAGAGAATTTATCTTGCAGATTCCACCTGAGCTTCATGATGCCTTCGTGTCAGCAATCGAAAAAGGAAACATTAGAACTATGCCAAATAAAAGCATGCCAGCAGATCCACATCCTACTCCTGGAGCCCTTTTAATGGGTGATGCTTTCAACATGCGTCATCCTTTAACTGGTGGTGGAATGACTGTGGCCCTATCTGATATTGTTGTACTTCGGGATCTTCTTAAGCCATTGCGTGACCTAAATGATGCAGCTTCATTGTCCAGATATCTTGGATCCTTTTACACCTTGCGCAAGGTATGCTTTCTAGAATGCAAGAGTATAATCATGAAATGTATATGGTGCAGATATGAATTTCTGATTGTATATGTTGCAAATAGAATTGAATCACAAAGTGCCAGTGATCGTTCTTAAAAGAAAGGGTGAGCTGTTGTTTTTTTAGAATTCCATATTAGTGAATGGCAAAAAACAGTCAAGATGATATTACAAATAGTATGCTTAATTGTTTTTGAGAGATGTGATTTCGGGATTGCTTTCTTCTGTGATCATCTTTGGCTCCAAAATTGTTGGAAATCAAGGAGCCTTTTTGTGTCCAGGGATTGTTATGTTTCACATTGTGTAACTTGTTGTATGATATGGCCTTTACTGCAGCCAGTGGCGTCTACAATAAATACTCTGGCAGGTGCCCTCTATAGGGTGTTTTCTGCTTCACCTGATCAGGCAAGGAAGGAGATGCGCCAAGCATGCTTTGACTATTTAAGCCTGGGAGGAATATTTTCTACAGGACCGGTTGCTTTGCTCTCTGGTCTGAATCCTCGTCCATTAAGTTTAGTTCTCCATTTCTTTGCTGTGGCGATTTATGGTGTTGGTCGCCTGCTACTACCATTTCCTTCACCTCAACGCTTGTGGATTGGAGCTAGATTGATTTGGGTGCGTATTTCGTATTCTCTTTGTATGATTGTTGTAGAATGCGGAGTGATGCAGATAATTTTTCTTCTCTTCTATGTTCCTTTAAGTTATTGTTGTTCTGTTTTAAAGCCTCCAATCTGTTTTATGTCACCACCCACGTTGAACCGTTTACTCAAAATATATGCTATTTTCATTGTTTTTTTCTTTTATGTCATTTTGTCCATATGGTATATTTCTCCAATAATTCGTATGGAACAACTGTCTTTTCCAGAGTGCAGCAGGTATAATATTTCCCATCATCAGGGCAGAAGGAGTGAGGCAAATGTTCTTCCCTGCAACTGTTCCGGCATATTATAGAGCTTCTAGTGTTAAGTCAGATATTTAGAAGAACATGGAAAAGATCTATTAGCTTTGAATTTTTTGTAGTAAAGCAAACCAACTTGCATTACGTAGTGAAGACGGGAAGATTTGTATGCTTGAGCCTCCACTTGAGGCCATTGTACAATCATTTATTTGTTCAGACCACTACTAAGGTGTATTTAATTGGGTGAACAATACTTCTGTTCCAACTCAAAACGTGTATTTCTCCTTAACATTTAGGGTACGTTTGGTACACTGAATGAGGATTACGACAGGAATTGTAAACTTTATTACTAGTAATAAAGTATGTTGTAATGTAATAACTAAACATATTCATTAATTTAGTTGTAACTTACAATATTAGAATGAAATTTAACATTTATTTTAGGAAATATCTTCCTCATATAATTATATCTCCTTAAAATTTGTTATTTTTAAATTTAAGAGGGATATGTGCTATTTTTTATGATTTTTTTTTTTTTTTTTTTTATAATTGTTAGATGTATATAGAAAGTTTGTTTATTTGGAAATATATTAAGTTTAAAAATTATTGCACTTACTAAGGAATAACTAATACCACATTTTAAAGAGAAATAGTTATTCCTCATTTTGAAGAATAGCTATTCATAAAGAATGACTATTCCTTGTAATAAAAATATAACTAAACTAAAGAATAATTAAACCTTAGGAATAACTATTACATTACAAAGCCTATTACAGTCTACCAAACATGCCCTTAAGAATATTTTTATAATGGAAGAAGTTCCTATTTGTTTTGATTTTTTGGCCGAACATTCTTGGGTTATTTACATTGCCAACAAGTCTATTCCTAGACACCCTCCAAAGTCCAAACCAAATAGTCAAAATGATGGGAAAACTGTTTGGTGGAGGTGTTTGAGTATTATTGTTCAAAATAATGTGAAACTTGTGATTTAAAAAGTGTCGTGAACACATATATTTAAAATACTCATAAGGCAAAAAATATGTTTGGTATTATATTTCTAATGACATCTTTTCAAAAGTGAAATTGTGTGTTTGGTATTGTAGGGTCACGGTTTGGACACCTTTTCTATTGGATAGATAGATTCAGACTCAATTAACCCAATACAATGAATTTATAGAGAATGAGTTAAAGAACTAGGCCTTAGTGAGGATTACAACAACTAGACATGGTTACGAGTAGATTGAATAACAAGGATGTGGACTAAAGTGTGAAATTCTGTTCCTCGGCCCTCATTTTAGGAGCTTGTAGTTCTTATTATCTCTTCAGTGCTAGGTTACAAAGGTTTCAAAACTGGTACCAATTGTTCCAGTATTTTCTGCCTTTCCCCCTTTCTAGAGGATTTCTTACATTATATATATCCTCCTTTAGTTGATCTTGGCCCTCTATTTGTTGATCGTACAGGTCATTACTTAAGTGCTTGTCCCATCAGCCACCTTCCCAAACCTTCTGTGGGTTGCAGCAACCAAGGTAGCACTGTTCAGGGGTCATTTTCTCATTAATGCGGCCAGAATGTTAGTTGTGGGTATTTAATGCGGAGGTGACAGTTTCTCCTTGAATTGCTCTTTCACCATGCTCCCATGGCTTACCTATTGTACTTGTCTTTTTTTCTTGGGATGCTTTAGGGGGCTGCCTTTGATGGCATGCCGCTATTCCCTTCTATGGTCCTGGTTGGCCGAGGTCAGGATTGTTCTTGGCTATGCTCCTTGGTAATTGGGGCCTTCGTCATTCATTCTCAGACATTGCTTCCTCCTCGGCGTGGGCCTTGGGCTTAGTATAAAGTGGGCTAGGCTTGCCAAATTCTTTGTCCCCACAATAGCCCCTCAAAATCCTGTTGTCTGACTCCTCGGACGGAGATAAGGATTTTGATGTCCTCGGGCCTTTGTTAAGACTTGTCAAGTCTTGTCCTCCATTAGTGCCAGGGTCTTTTTGCCTATCCAAGGCACGTTCTTGGAGCTTTGATATACGGAGCGCGCCCTCATTAAATTCTGGCGACTCTGTGTTCCCCACGTTTCAATGGTGTGATGGTAATCTAACGGTGGGGATTTCTTTAACTTTATGGGCGGAAAAACCCACACAGTTATTTTTAATTGGAGGTATAAATACCCATTCGAATCGATTTGCCTTTTTACTTTTGCACTCAAGAGTTCTTGCGCACAAATCTTGAGTTCGTTCAAATTTCCAACCAAACTCACGTCTCTCTCAGCATAAAAAGCCTATCGAGGAGCTCTTCCTCATTTTTGTAAGTCTTCTCTCTCTCTCTCTCTCTCTCTCTCTCTCTCTAACTCGTGTTTTCTCTCTTCTAAGTTTCTTTTCCTCTTGTTCCTCCCTTTCTTTTGTCCTTCCCTGGGTCTTTTAGCCGTTTTTAGGGATGGGTAGGTTTAAAAAGTTGGTTGAGTCCGAAGAGGCAATGGAGAAATTCATCGCCGATTATAGGATACCTAGTAACGTGGGTGTGAGATACTGTGAAGAAGGGGAGTGACATTTTAGGAGGCAATAGGGTGAAGTAGTGATTCCCATAATCGCCTTCATAGAAAGTGGTATGAGAATCCCTATGGGGCCGGTGATGAGGGACTACCTTAGGCATTTCCGGTTAGCTCCCACCCAATGCGCCACCAACATGTTTAGGATTCTGGGTTGCGTGGACGCTTTAATCAGAAAATGGGGTTAAGGTTGACACATCACGATGTAAACTGGTGCTACAATCTCCAACACCTAAAGGGTAAGTCCTATTATATGAAGACGAGGGACGACAAGGTTCGGCTTATTCAGTGCCTCATCGAGTCCAACAAGAGGTTCAATAAGGACTTTCTCATCATGTCCGGGGAGTGGCACGACGGCAATCATTGCCTGACAGAGGAAGGGACACCAGGTGGGGTATTCAGAGTAGGAGAGGGTTGATCGTTTGCGATATCACAGTTTGCATTGTTTGGTTGCTAATACGATTATGCTTTCTTTTTTGCAGATCCACACGCCTTTGAACGACACTTTCACTTGGTCAACCGGGAAGATTTGGGAGCCATCCTTAGGGTGGAGGTCTTTGTGAACGAAGCTGACAACCAAATCAGAGCCGCTCACATGATCCTCGAGTACGATCCCATCTAGAAGTCATTCTCGGCTCCGAAGTACGTGATCAGGGCCAAAGATCCTCGGCTTCACAGAATCACCATAGCAAAACACGGGTTCTTGATTCCTGAAGGATCTCCTGTCCCAGAAGGTGTTCCGGTGGCAAGCCCTTCTTCGTCCCATCAAGTTGCAAAGGCCGAGGAAGGAAGACCAGAAATAGAAGAAGAAGTCACTAATTTGGGTCCGTCCGAGGACAAATTTGGTGTATTCGGCCAAATTAATCTGTTCGAGGATCCATCTGGTGACTTGGGCGACCCTAATTTGACTGAAGCGGATTTCCCCTCTGTAGGGACTTCTTCTCAGGTGGATATGAGTTTCAAGAGAAAACCTCAAACCAGTCTATTTGACCTAATTGAGGGCCAACCGGGGAAGGATGCATTAGGGAAGCCACAGTTCAAGTTTCCTCCTCCTCCACCCAAGCCTCAACTTGTTCAGACCAAGTCATCTTCCACCCAGTCCAGGCTTCTGCCTCCTCCACCTCAGTCAAATTTGCCACTAAAGCCTGAGCCTATTGATCCTAAACACATGAAGGACCCCAAAGGCAAAAGACCCATGGAGGCTGATAAATCTCGTTCCTCCCAAGAAGAGGATGAAGCTCGGCAAGCTTCAAAGTAGCAAAAGACGGGGCACAGGGGCCTCGATAAAGAGGTTGACACTTGGCCTGAGCCCCAGGCTTGGCTCCCTGCACCAATGCTTCACGGGGCTCCCCTAATGGATGACGCCTCCCTCAGGGACTTCCAAGGAGGCGAGGGTACCTACGTGGCCGATGCACTGGAAAGGTCCTTGCTGCTGCAAATTGATATGGTCAAGTTGAGGAACTTGAAGAGGCACGAGGTCTGCCTCAACCTCAAGAGGTACCTGGGCATGGTAAGATTTCTGCCTTTTTACCTCAGTTGATTTTGTTGCTAATTTTTATCTTACTTTGTGTTTGTTTTCCTTGTCAGGCTATTCAGGCCACTTATAGGTTGGAAAAGATGGCCAACCACCAGAGCAGGGCCTTAGAGATGGAACGGGATAGGCGCGTGGCCTTTGTAGAGGCCCTCAACAACTCTGATACTGCCCTTAAGAAGGAAAAAGAGGACCTCAAAGAGATGGAGAAAGCCAAGGGTTTTAGCTTTGCCCCCTCCCTTTCTTTTTTAGCTTTGAACATTGGAATTATTGTAATGAGACCTTTAAATTGAATGTTTGAAATTCCTTTTTTACATTATGTGTTTATTGCTATTATGATGGGTTCTGCTATTTATATAACCTGTGCTTTGATTATTAGCTAAACAATCTCAATAGTGTAACTTGTTTTCTATTTTTGAAACAGCAGCCAAAAAATGTAGAAAATAAATACACTCGTTAATGATTTATTGGTTTACACGTATATAAATTCATTTTGGTTATGTGTTTTTTTGGATATTTGTGCATAATTTAACTTTACTTTTTGAAAAAAAATTTAATTAATCATTAAGGGTCCGTTTGTTTCGGGTGAAAACATTTTCAGGAAATGATTTTACGGAAAATGGTGTGTTTGGTTGTTACTTCAAATTTGGTCAAATTGAAAATAATTTCCGGTTGACTGAAAATAATGCCAAAAACGGGTGAAAACATTTTTCGGTTTCATTTTCACTTCAAATGAAATTTTCTGGAAAACAAATCGAGAGCACGAAGACAGAGAGAACGACGAACCCAGAGCACGGCGAACCCAGACCTAGACCCACGAGCACGAGCACGAGCACAACGAACCCATCGCCTTCACCTAGACCCAGACCCACGAGCACGCCTTCACCCAGACCCAGACCCACAAGCACGCCTTCACCCAGACCCACGAGCACGACGAACCCATTGCCTTCACCCAGACCCAGACCCACGAGCACGACGAACCCATCGCCTTCACCCGGACCCATCGCCTCCTCGAGCTCGCCGATCCACGAACCAGACCCATCACCTCCATGCTCTCTCTTCCTCGATCTCTCAAATTTTTTTTTTTTTTTTAATTTGATTGTTGTTGTTTTTTTTTTTTTGGATGAACTGATTGTTGTTGCCGGAATATTGTTGTTGTTGTTGTTGTTGTTGTTGTTGTTGTTGTTGTGTTGTGTTTTTGTTGCTGGAATTTGTTGTTGAATTGGTTGTGATGTTGAAATTTTTTGTAATAAAATTTGTTTGGATGCTGAGAAAATGTGAAAAATTTTCCGAAAAATAGCATTTTTAGAATACATCCAAACACATGAAAATATTTTCCACAATAATTTTCATAATTCAACCAAACACTTAAAAATATTTTCCTTTTCCGGAAAATAGCATTTCCGGAAAATATGTATTTTCCGAAAAACGTTTTACACGAAACAAACATAGCCTAAGTGTACATTAACCATTGGCATTCATTAACAAAAACCCTAAACAAAAAATTCTTCTGACTAACTAATATGTGACTCCTCAAAATATGCATTAAGGTACTCGTTAATTAGCTAGACCCATTAAGAAACACTTATTTAACTGACTTATGTACGAATCCTCAAAAAAAAAAAAAAAAAAAAAAAAAAAAAAAAAAAAAAAAACCTAATTGACTACAATAAAAAATTCAACTTTAACAAAATTCCTTGAGGCACTCGTTAACCAAATCCATAAAAAAAAAAAAATAAAAAAATACCTCTTCAATTAAAAGTTGACTACCAAACAAAAGTTGATCAATTGCAAAAAAATAAATTAAAAATATCTCGAACTTAATCAATGCACTTCTACACTCATTAACTGAACCCTAATAAAAATAATGTTTGTGGTATACTCAAGTCTCAAGTGAAAGAAATATTACACTAATTACAGCTAGCCCCCTTAACAAATTCGGGGGGAGGGGGGAGGGGAGTTTGATATAATTCATATGTTTTCATAGAATTTTTAAAAAAATGAGTTGTTTTGTTGTATTTGGTTGCAGCCTTAAAAGTAAACCATAAAACAATATATGTTGTTTGGTTTAAATATATTTTGTTTGGTTTGTATTGAAAATCACTAATATTTCTTATTATTCCAAAAAAAAAATTATATTAATTAAAACTTTTTATTCACAAAACTGACCCCAAATATTTGGGGAAAAAAATATCAACTTTTTAGGTCATATGGTGGCCTTAAATTTATAAACAAATCCCAATTTTGAAATCAACACAAAAGAACTAAGTGTAAAAAAAAAAAAAAAAAATTTAAGCAAAAAATACCATTTGATAAAAGTCAATGGTCAGGTAATAGTTGGTCAACAACTATTAATAGATGGATAGTGAAGCGAAAGAGGGTAGGCTGATGGGAATATGTATGAAATTCCCAAACCTGTGAGATACAAAATAAGAAAAAACATATATGTCAAAGAAAAAAAAAATAATCACACATAAGATAGTATTTACGTGATTCAGCAATTTGCCTACGTCCACAGAATTGCAGAGATTTTACTCTTCTCAGGAAAAAATACAGGTGTGGCAATACAGTTTTTCCCTCTAAAAAACGACATCAAAACCCTAATTTCCAAAACAACAGTTTTTATGTACGGCTTGGGCCAATAGGCCCAAGCCTCCACTCCATGGACTAAGCTTTAGAAAATCTCACATTAAAAATTGTAACAACATTATTTCAAGTCAGGACATAATCCGGATCAAATACAATTAGGCTCCACAAAGCCCAACTTAGGCGACAAAGGAAAATATTCTATTGCATACAGAGGCATTTGGCAGCAAAAAAAAGGTCAAGTGTCTAAGATCCACCTGAACTTTGAACACATGTCTCTTTCTTTTTGATGCCACATATCCTGTATGTGGCAAAACCTTTCATGGGGACAAAAGGAGAAACTACAGCTGGGAGTGTTTTTTTGTAATGTGTAGTTTATTTTAGAATGGTCTGTTGAGTATATGTAATGTTCCAAAAAAATGTTCTTTGCTCTTCAAAAACAAAATATTTTATCCTAGTTTGCTTTCCATTGACTCGAATTTTTTGAAATACCAAAGCACAAAAAAATATGAACGGTTTACACCTAAACAAATGGAACATTAATCGAAAATTATCTACTGCATGACCACTATAATAAAATGCCATACAACTCTACTAAAACAGATTAATTTATAATACTTACCTACCCCTTCACAAAATTACGTCCTGGGGTTCAATGTTAAAGAATAAATACCTTAATTTTCAGGCATTAACCCAAAAGACAAGAACCCAGTCCACAATGAGCCATATCCATATGCATATCAAAATCAACATCGCCAGCTCTTTATAAAAGCAAAGACAATCCCCAACCTCTTACCATCAACTTCAACCACAAAAAAAGATAACTAGAGAGAATTAATAAAGGTTTCATTTTTATCCCAGCCCACTCTTCTGCTTGATCATCTGGGTCTCATTGTTTTGTTCCAAAGAAGATAATGGTTGTGATTGATCAGCACGTACTCTGGACTTTCTTCGCCTCCCTCTTCGGCTTCGTTCTTCTCTATATTATTCGTCGTAATAACAATGCCAATAACAGGAAGCTAAAGAAGAAGAATTCTCCACAACAATGTGACAACAACAGCAGCTTCACCGACGGAGAGTCCCGCCAAACACTGACGTCATCGTAGTCGGTGCCGGTGTTGCAGGTGCCGCCCTTGCTTACACTCTCGACAAGGTACATTTTCCAAACACAAAATCCTTAACTTCTTCATTATTATTATTATTATTATTATTATTATTATTATTATTATTTCAGTTATGAAATCCTTTTTCTAAGGTGACTTGAGTGACTTGTTATTTAAGTAATTGTGGGAAGTGTTTGTTTGTCATGTCTCTTAGAAATTAGATGCCTTAGCGTATACATTCCTAAACTATTTTAAGAAACTTTTTATAGGAAATTGAAAAAATAATTAACTTTTTAAATATTTTTAGCAAAAATCTAAAATTAACTCTCTAACTTTTAGCTTTTTTAATTTCAGTTTTCTAACTTTCAATTTTGTCATTTTAGTTCCCTAATTTTCAATTTTTGTCAATATAATATTCCGTTAGAGCACAATTAGTTGTTACTGTTAAGGATGCTGAAACAACGCCGTTTTGACTTTTATTTTTTTAAATAAATTTTGGAATTAAAAAAAAAAAACTGTAAAAAAAATTATAAAAAAAAAAGAAAGAAAGAAAAGAAAACATTTAAGGGCGTCATTCCCCTTCCCCTGAAATCAAAACAAAGAACACGATGGGATCAATTACTCCCTCTCCCTTCTCGCTTGTTTCCTCATCACCGCCTTTTACCAGTACCTTGAAGACAAGTGCGTCCGCTTCAAGCTCGTCTCCACCGTCAAAGCCTCCAATCCTCCTAAGCCCTAGATCGAAGATCCTTTTCTTCAGCAAGGCGACGGAAAGACAGCCACTGGATCCAAGTGGTTCGCCGCAAGGTTCACATGAGCCACCCTATTTGGACTCGACTCCGGGATCGGATACTTGCTTATGTTCGCTGTCATGTCTTTTAACGGTGGGGTGTTCGTGGCTATTGTGCTTGGTCTCGCAGTTGGTTACTTGGTTTTCAGGAGTGGAGATGAGGATGTAGCTATGCTTGTCATTGATAAACCCCGTGCTTGTTCTTAGACTATAAAAGAATGAATTATTAAAATCCAATCATTTCCAATTTTTGTTTTTTCTTTTTGGATATTTTTTTGGGGGCTTTTACTTTTAATTTGATGTCTAGCATCTTTATTTGTAAATATGTAATTCTTTTCAGCACCCTTAACGGCAGCAGCTAACTGAGCTCTAACGGAATACTACATTGACAAAAATTGAAAGTTAAAGTATTGAAATGACAAAACTGAAAGTTAGAGGATTAAAATGAAAAAGGCTAAAATTTAGAGGACCAGTTTTAGATTTTTGCATAATTTTTTCAATTTCTCATAAAACATTGCTTAAAATAGATGATTAATATATGTCCCAAGCGCATATATTAACTGGATCCTATTGTTATTATTAATTTTTGCTAAAAGATTTTCTATGAAATTTTGGAGTGGTGGTTGCATTTGCAATCCTCATGGAAAAAAAAAAAAAAAAAAAAAAAAACACTGTTTAGGTGGCGTAATGAGTTTGACTAAACGCAAGTGCAACTCTTAAAAGTGTTTTAAAATGTATTTAAGTAATGGAGTTTTTGAGTCAATTTCCTTGGCTTGCATACGCATCATCATGTGTAATTCCACATGATTTACAAGCATGGGCAGAGTTAGGCCTATATCATTTGTTATACAAATTTAGAGGACAAAATTGCTTTTTACCCCTTTCAAAAAAAAAAATCCAGCATTTTGCCATCTTTCTCAAACTAATTAGGGAAATGCCCCTATTTTGAAAATCGAGTTTCTCAAAATCGATTTAGGCCCTATAGCGGCGTTTGGAAGGACCTTATAGTGACGTTTTAAGGACCTATAGTGGCGTTTTGTAACTCGATATACATGAAATCGAGTTATAGGTATAAAAAAAAAAGAAAAAAAAAATTGCATGTAACTCAACTTTATGGAAATCGAGTTACAAAACGTCACTATAAGTCCTTAAAACGTCACTATTGGATCCTTAAAAACGCTGCTATAGAGCCTAAATCGATTTTGAGAAACTCGATTTTCAAAACAGGGACATTTCCCTAATTAGTTTGAGAAATAGGGCAAAATGCTGGATTTTTTTTTTTTGAAAGGGGCATTTGCCCATTTTCTCCCAAATTTAGATACAGTTTGGTTTCACTTTCTCTGTTTCTCACCATGCTTCTGTTGGAATTTTACCGGTTATGTCCATTCAGTTTAAAATGTTTGATCTTTTAATTTTTTACTTCCTTACTTTCTTATTCTTCCACTTCATGTAACTTGTTTTGTTGCCGATTGCAGGATGGAAGACAAGTTCATGTGATCGAAAGAGACTTGACAGGTTCGAATTGTTGGTGAACTGCTATAGCCTAAGGGATACCTGAAATTAGTTATTATTATTATTATTATTATTATTATTATTATTATTATTATTATTTTATGGGAAACACTCAAACCTTCATTCAGTACGTTGTAAAAACGATACATCATGTGCACACGCATGTGCCGCTTGACTGGGACAGTCTTCCAGCCATACAACCAAGTTCTTAACATTTTGAGCATGCTGAGCTAACAAGTGGGAAGGGACATTCTCCTTCCTTTGAATTTGTAAAAAATCAAACGTCCTAGGTCTGGGCTTTCTGAAGCACGCCTTGGATGATGTTCTGAACCAAAGCCTCAGCCTCTCCAATATAGTGAACAGCGTTGATTATCAGCTATGAGTCTCCTTTAAACACCACGTCCCTGAGCCCTACCTCTTCGGCAAATTTCACCCAAATCTCTAGGGCCTTCACCTCCAAGTCTAACGCGCCCAGGGATAAACCCATCTTCCTAGACATGGCTGCTACCACATTACCTTCCTCGTCGTGCAAAATAACTCCCACGCCGGATTGCTTTGATTTTGAGAATAGTGCACCATCTACATTGACCTTGAAGGAACCCGGCGGCGGTGGCTTCCAGGCAGCTCTGTTCTAGTTTTCTGATCTAGATCGGCTTAGCTTCTCCTTGGCTGATTGAAAATCCTCCAATAATTTCAGCGAGCTTCTTACTATTACTAGACCAGGACGCCTCTTTCCTCCATGTCGAACCTCGTTCTTGCTTCCAAATACCCCAACAAATCATGACCTACCTCTCCAACAGCCCCTGCTGGGCCTCCCAACTAACCCGAAGTCTACTAAATGTGTCCACAAAGCTCCATGACTCTTGAACATTGCAAGGCAGAGTAAGCTTGCTGGAACTCCAAACCTCTGTTCCTCGGCTACAAAAATAGAGCATGTGCATGATTGTTTCTACCTGCCTACCACAAACTTCACATATATTATTGGCCGTGATCTTTCTACAGAAGCGAGAGTCTTTTGTCCGCAAAGTGCTTGATTTTGTTTGGCAGGTTCATACTCCACACCCCACGCCAAACTCCATGCATT
Source organism: Quercus gilva (assembly GCA_023621385.1). Taxonomy (NCBI): domain Eukaryota; kingdom Viridiplantae; phylum Streptophyta; class Magnoliopsida; order Fagales; family Fagaceae; genus Quercus; species Quercus gilva. The sequence continues at coordinate 15,445,478 of CM042478.1, forward strand.
TTCGTTAGGTCCAAGTAACTGGTGTTACCACCCTCTGCCTCTATTTCCCGAGCTAGCCTATAAGCGCTCCAAACGGTAAATTTACCTTTCTTGTCTTTAGCCCATACCATTCTGTCTTTTGCAACCGATTCACTAATGGGGATACTAAGGATCGCCTCTGCATCCTAGGGTAAAAAGAGACCCTTCACCAGTTCTACGTCCCATTCCATTCCTTCATCTTTCAGCAAGTCCTTAACCATTTTAATTTGGTTCCCATGCCTTTCTGGAGTGACCACCCTATAAGTGCTCCGAGTAGTGAGCCACTGATCTTGCCATACTTGTATACTATGACCACCTCCTACCTACCATCTCAAAGCACATTTGGCCAGGTGTTGGCTGCCATTATGCTCCTCCAAGCAAAGAAAGCTTTCTTGCCTACCTCAGCATCCACGAAATCCCCATTAGGGAAGTATTTAGCCTTATAAACCCGAGAAAAAAGGGAAGAGGAATTACTTTGAAGTCTCCATCCCTGTTTAGCTAATAGGGCAAGATTGAAGGACTTCAAGTCTCTAAACTCCATCCCCCCTTTTTCCTTCAGAAGGCACATTCTTTCCCAGCTCATCCAAGCCACCTTCTTCTCATTCTTCACTTGTCCCCACCAAATTGTCTCACCATTCCAGTCATCTACTTACAAAGCCCATTGGGGATCTTGAAGCAGCTCATAGTATAAGAAGGAACAGCCTGTGCGACTGCCTTAATCAATACTTCCTTCCCCACATTTGACAAAAGTTTTTCCTTCCAACTTGCAAGTTTGGATGCTAGTTTTTGTTTCAATTGAGCAAATGTGTTCTTCTTTGACTTACCAATCAACGAAGGTAGTCCTAGGTAGGATTCATGGGGTTTGATAACCTGGGCACCAAACATGGACTTGATGGCATCCTGTGTGCATGTAGGGGTATTTCGACTAAAGAAGAGTGTTGTCTTGTTTCTATTCAGTTGTTGACCCGAAGAGGACTCATAAACTTGCAAAATTCTCTATACTTCAGCCCCTTCCTTCTCCGTTGCCTTACAAAATATCAAACTATCATCCGCAAAGAATAAGTGTGAAATTCACGGTCCCTTAGCTGAGGTAGCCACTCTTGTCAATTCATTCCTCAGCAATGCCTTGTGCAACAGAGCCGACAAACCTTCCGCACAAAGTAGGAAGAGATAGGAGAGAGTGGATCTCCTTGTCGAAGGTCACGGGTTGGTGTGATCATCCCACAAGGTTGGCCATTGAGTCAAATAGCATATGTAATAGAGGACACACAAGCCATTACTATATGAATCCACTGCTTATGAAACCCCAACCTAAAATTAGTTGAATTGGGCCTTGAAGGTATGTATCAAAATTTACATCCTAATTCTAGTTTACAAATCTCCTTCAAATAAATACATTGATTGGAAAATCTTAAGAACAATTGTTGGACATGGTTTTTGTTAGGTTCTAAGGAATTAGGAAGTAATGTATTAGAAAGTCATTTTGTAATGTTGGTAAACCATTATCAAAACGTTTTAGTCGTGTTTAGACTTGCTCAAAGTATGTGCTTTTATGTAAAGTTAGAATCAAGTTACTGCAGGATATACTGTGTAAATCTTCCTGGCTTGATCGATCTAGAATTAGACTCGATCGATTGAAAGTCGTGCAGATTGTTTTTTCTGCAGAATTTCCAACTCAACCCAAGCCCGTTTGACTTGTAGGGTTTTATGTTTTGTTTTAAGTATAAAAGGGAAAACCTTAGCCATGTTTTGAGGTTGCTCTTTATGCTATGAGTGTTAATCTTTTGTGAGATCTAGAGGTGTTTGCCTTCACACATACTTAGGATTTCTAAACTCAAGATTAATGTCACACATACTTTCTGATTGTATATGTTGAAAATAGAATTGAATCGCAAAGTGCCAGTGATCGTTCTTAAAAGAAAGGGTGAGCTGTTGTTTTTTTAGAATTCCATATTAGTGAATGGCAAAAAACAGTCAAGATGATATTACAAATAGTATGCTTAATTGTTTCTGAGAGATGTGATTTCGGGATTGCTTTCTTCTGTGATCATCTTTGGCTCCAAAATTGTTGGAAATCAAGGAGCCTTTTTGTGTCCAGGGATTGTTATGTTTCACATTGTGTAACTTGTTGTATGATATGGCCTTTACTGCAGCCAATGGCATCTACAATAAATAATATGGCAGGTGCCCTCTATAGGGTGTTTTCTGCTTCACTTGATCAGGCAAGGAAGGAGATGCGCCAAGCATGCTTTGACTATTTAAGCCTAGGAGGAATATTTTCTGTAGGACTAGTTGCTTTGCTCTCTAGTCTGAACCCTCGTCCATTAAGTTTAGTTCTCCATTTCTTTTTTTGTGGCAATTTATGGTGTTGGTCGCCTGCCACTACCATTTCCTTCACCTCAACGCTTGTGGATTTGAGCTAGATTGATTTGGGTGCGTATATCCTATTGTCTTTGTGTGATTGTTGTAGGATGCTGAGTGATGCAGATAGTTTTTCTTCTCTTCTATATTCCTTTAAGTTATTGTTGTTCTGTTTTACAGCCTCCAATCTGTTTTATGTCACCACCCATGTTGAACCATTTACTCAAAATATATGCTATTTTTATTGTTTTTTTTTTCTTTAGTCATTTTGTCCATATAGTAGATTTCTTCAATAATTCCTATGGAAAATCTTTGTCTTTTCCAGAGCGCATCAGGTGTAATATTTCCCATCATCAAGGCAAATGTTCTTCCCTGCAATTGTTCCGGCATATTTAAGAGCTCCTAGTGTTAAGTCAGATATTTAGAAGAATATGGCAAAGATCTATTAGCTTTGAATTTGTTGTAGTAAAGCAAACCAGCTTTCTTTACGTAGTGAAGATGGGAAGATTTGTATGCTTGTGCTCTCCATTAGAGTACACAAGATTTGAATTTTTGAGCCCTCCATTAGAGTACATAAAGTTTGTATGCTTGAGCCTTTCACTAAAGGGCATAGTACAATCATTTATTTGTTTAGACCAATACTTAGGTGTATGTATCTGGGTGAACAATACTTATGTTCCAACTCAAAACATGTATTTTTCCCCAACATTTATGAATATTTTTTGAATCAAAGAAGTTCCTGTTTCTTTTGGGTTTTTGGTTGGACAATCTTGGGTTATTTACATTACCAATAAGTCCATTCCTAGACACACTCGAAAGTCCAAACCAACAAGTCAAATGTTTCTTAAATATTTGTAGCTTGCACGCTCAAAATATGCTTTTATTTGGATATCAACAACAACGACAATCGCATCAACTGGACAATAGAAGGTTTCGTTTGGCCACAAATTAGGCTTGTCGTAAGGTGAGTGTGAGCATGAGCATGACGTTTAGGTTGTTAGGTTCTAAAGACTTAGGATTTTATATATTTAGAACTCTACTGTGTAATGTTGGCAAACCATGATCAAAACAATATGTTTAATCTTGTTTAGGCTTGCTCAAAGTTGTGTAATTTATGTAAAGTTGGAATCGAGAGGCTGCAGATGTATTAGAGCATTTTGGCTTGGCTCGATCGATCGAAGGTTAGACTCGATCGATCGAAAGTTGGCCAAAATGTTTTTTTGCAGAATTTCCAACTCAGCCCTATCTCATTAAACGTTTAGGGTTTTATGTTTTTTCCCTAGGTATATAAGATAAAACCCTAGCCACGTTTTGTGAGTTACTCTGGTTGTATTGTTCCTCATACTTTGCAGTTTGTGTGAATCTCTTGTGAGATCCTTGAGGAGCTTTCCTTCACATAAACTTAGGGTTTTCAAGGTAGAGATATTGTCAACACCTTGATGATCAACTCAGTTGCTGCCATTGGAGCTTAAAGAAACATAAGCGAGTGCTTGTATCTTGTGGAGAATCCAAGAAAGAAGGAGTTCGTGGATTCGGAGCTTGCACATGGTCGTGTCAGTAAGTTCTACTGGTGGATAGCAATAGGAAGTCAAGCGGGGGTGCTTGTAAGTCTTATTGTATGAACTTCGATTCTTTCGCATAGTGGATTCAAGTTTACCTTGAGGATAGCTAGGTTAAATCCTCCCCAGGTTTTTACCGTGTGGTTTCCTAGGTCATCATATCATTGTGTTATTTATATTTTCGCTGCTATATATTCTTAATATGATTGTTTGATTGTGATAACCTAGATTTGCATAATTTAACTAAATTAATCACTTGGCTAATTCTCTAGGTTAATCCAATTGTTGTTTTAAGGGGTCTAAAAACCTAACATAGGTTTCAGTAATTTATATGAGTGTCAGCTCCTAACTTAACTGGACATGAGTGTGAGCTAGTAGACTTGGGTTATGTTGGGCATAAATTCACATGGCGTGGCAGGCAGTCAGGAGGTGCAGTGTTAGAAAGGCTTGACCGGGCTTTCGCAAATACTTCTTGGTTGGAATTGAACCCAACAACTCAGGTGCAACATTTTAGAGCCCATTCTTCTTATCATAAACCGATTATCATTAGACCGAAGGGTATCATAGCTTGCTGGAATAAGCCATTTCGATTTGAGCAAATGTGGTTGAAGGAGGATGGGTGTGGGGACACGGTCAAGGCAGTTTGGGAAGCTAATGCAAACATCAGTACCATGCCCATGGTGTCACAAAAAATTAAGACTTGTGGGGTACGCTTAACGGAGTGGAGTAGACATTCTTTTGGTAGTATAAGACGTCAATTGGAGGAAAAAACTAAGGAGTTGATCAAGGTTGAATGGGCAGCAGCTACTAGGTCCGATATAGTCACTGTGAGTACTGTACAGTTGGAGGTAAATTAGCTATTGGAAAAGGAGAGCTTAATGTGGCAGCAGAGGGCAAGATCTCTTTTTCTTAAGTTGAGTGATTGTAACACATGTTACTTCCATAACAGGGCTTCGCACAGATATAGGAGGAATAGAATTAAGGGACTTAAAAACTGGGATGCACGGACAAGGCGCTAGGGGAGCCGCACCCGCATCTGACACGGCGCAATGCGGTGACGCGCGAAGGATGTCAGTGCCAACACGTCAGGCCGCGTCCTGCCATGTGTTTTTTTTTTTCCCCAACTCTCGCCAACGCAACTTAGACTCTGGCCGATTCGCGCTGACTCGGGCCGTATCAAGCAAAACCAGTGAAACCACTGAAATGGCCGGTTTAAGTCGAAACGGCCGATTCAGGCCGAAATTCAACAAAAAAAAAAAAAAGTACAAAATGCACCGTTTGAACTTAATAACAGACCCTAAAACTCTCTCACACATTCTCACTTTCTCCAAACACTCTCTCTCACTCCGTCACCGTCTCTCTTCTCTGTGCTCTCTACGGTGTGCTTAGCTTCACTGAATCACTCTTTGCCTCTCTGTCTTTGCTCTCTGTCTCCCCTATGAGACATAGCCACTTAGTCACTTCATTCAAACTTCAGCTCTCTCTCATGCATTCTCAACTCAGGTATTTATATAAAGCTTTCAATCTTAGTTTGATTTGTGATTTGTGAACCTGTGAATCTTAGTTTCTTTTCAATCTTAGTTTTATTTAGTTAATAGTTATTACTTATTACTCATTGTGATTTGTGAATCTGTGAACTTAGGTTTGATTTATTATTAATTTATTTAGTTAATAGTTATTATTTGTAGGCTAAATTGAATATATTGAATTTGCAATGGACAAAGTTACTAGCACAGAAACTTCACCTTCATCTAATCAAGAAGTGCCAAATGATGAATCTCCTCTTTGGCAGTATAACCACATGGTGCTTTTGTTAAATCAGGTGGAAACACATACTTTAAGTGCAACTATTGTGGTATAGTTTATATGGGATCCTATTCTAGGGTTAAGGCTCATTTATTAAAAATTCCTGGAAAAGGTATTAAAGCATGCCTTAAGGTGACACCAAGCCATAGGCTGGAAATGCAGCGAATGCATGATCAAGTTAAGAATGATAAGTTAGAGAAACGGAGAAGTCAAATTCCCTTACCCCCGCCTCCCCCAGGCCGTGGGCCTGTACCTATTTCCCCATTTCGGAGATAGGAAGGGAGTGATAGTACAAATCCGGTTGATAGTAAGAGGAGGAAGGTGACTATGAATTCTCCTTTGGAGAAAGCATTCCAGAATAATGCTAGACATGATTTGGAAAGCAGAATTGCTAAGATGTTTTACACCGGTGGGCTTCGTTTAACTTTGCAAGGAACCCATATAATTGTAGTTCCTATGCATATGCTGCTACCCATAGCATTCCGGGTTATCTTCCTCTTGGATACAATGCCTTGAGAACAACACTTTTGCAAAAAGAAAGAGTTCATGTTGAAAGACTTTTGAAACCAATTAAGGACTCTTGGCTTGAAAATGGTGTAAGTATAGTTTCTAATGGATGGTCAGATCCACAAAGGAGGCCTCTTATTAATATTATGGCTGTATTAGATGGGGGTCCAGTGTTTATAAAGGCAATTGATGGGTCAGGTGAGTTCAAAGACAAACATTATATTGCTGGGGTGTTGAAGGATGCTATAAAAGAGATTGGACATGAAAAAGTTGTCCAAGTCATCACTGATAATGCTAGTGTGATGAATTCTACTGGAGCTCTTATTGAAGGTGAGTATCCTAAAATATTTTGGACACCTTGTGTTGTCCACACTCTCAATCTAGCTTTTAAGAGTATTTGTGCAACAAAAAACACTGAAAAGAATGAAGTTACATATGAGGAATGTACTTGGATTACACGTATTGCTGATGATGCATCCTTCATACATGTTTTTATCATGAACCATTCAATGAGGTTGGCAATTTTTAATGAATTTTTTCCGTTAAAACTGCTCCAAGTTGCTGATACTAGATTTGTTTCAGTTGTTGTAATGCTGAAAAGGTTGAAGTTGATAAAAAGATACCTTCAAGCCATGGCTATTAGTGACCAATGGGCTTCTTATAGGGAGGATGATGTTGGAAAAGCTCAAAAGGTGAAAGATATGATTCTAAGTGATCTTTGGTGGGATAATATTGATTATATCCTTGAATTCATGGCACCCATTTATGATATGCTACGAATAGCCGACACAGATAAGCCTTGTCTTCATCTTGTGTATGAGATGTGGGATTCAATGATAGAGAAGGTGAAGGCAGTAATATATCGGCATGAAGGCTTGGAAGATAATCAGTATAGCTCATTTTGGAGTGTGGTGTATGATATACTCATTGATCAATGGACTAAAAATTGTACACTATTACATTGCTTGGCTCATTCCTTAAATCCTAAGTAAGTACATTTATTTTCTATTTTCATTAGTTCACCCTTTTAGTAAAACACATGTTTAATCTATATTTGTTTTTTAATCTTTAACTTGATATTACTCCATTGAATGGCTTTCGAGGAATCCAAAACGCATCCCTCCACATCGGGATCATGAAATCTCTATGGAAAGAAGCAAGTGTTTGGATCGATACTTTAAAGATGAGAATGAATTAACGGTGGTGAAGTTTGAGTTTGCTACATTTTCAGGAGGGAGGTTTCCTTAACCAGATGCCTTGATAGATAGGTGGGCCTTACAACCTTTGGTTTGGTGGCAATACCATGGCTCCACATTTCCAACTCTTCAAACCCTTACCCTTAAACTTCTTGGACAACCTTGTTCATCCTCATGCGTTGAGAGAAATTGGAGCACATACAAATTCATTCATTCCTTAAAAAGAAACAAAATGGCTCCTACATGCAATAAGGATTTGGTATATGTGCATTCTAATCTTTGACTCTTGTCAAGGTGCAATGAGGAGTACAGACATACAGCAACAAAGATGTGGGATATTGCAAGAGACTCTTGGAATGAGACTATGAGAGCGACATACATGGAGGAGCTGGAATTCTTGAGAATGCAGCCCTTACACTTGATGAGCCAGAGTTGGAGGACATGGTTATTGGGAATGCTAACACTAGTGCTACTACTAGTGAAAGTGAAGTTCGAAGTGAAGCTATTGATCTTGAGGATGATGATGTTGGTGTTTGATTGTCTTGTTGATTATCTTTTATTTTGTTTTAGTTTCAAACTTGTGAGCTGTATTCTAATTTCCGAACATCATGGAATGTTTTAGTTTCAATCTTGTGGGTTGTATTTAATTTATGAACATCATGTTTTAGTTATTATCTACTATTGCTCTTAAATTTGGTATATGTTTATATAATGTGAAAAAGTATGCTTAGCAATATATTAAAAATATAAATAAAAATATTTTTAATAATTTTTTAATTGCCGAGTCCCACCGCACCCGTACCCACCTTTTTCAAAAATTGCTAAGTCCCGCACCCTCACCCGAGTCTCGAAATGCACCTGTGCTTCATAGCTTAAAAATAGTGCTAATGAGTGGTGCACTTCAGATAGCCAAGTTGCGGAGATAGTGATCAACTTCTATGAGTCCTTGTTCTCTTCATCGCATCCTACTAAAATGCACAAGGTCTTAGAAGCGGTTGAACCTAAGGTAACAGTGGATATGAACCAGGAGCTTATTAAAGATTTCACTAGGGAGGAAGTTGAACTCACCTTAAAACACATGGAACCTTTAACAGCACTGGGCCCGGATAGTTTGCCTCCTATTTTTTTTCCAATCTTTTTGGTCTGTGGTGGGTGATGATGTTACATATGCTACGCTTGACTATCTTAATAATTTTCATATCCCACATGATCTTAATCATACTTATGTGACCTTCATCCCTAAAGTTAAGAGCCCTGAGTTTATTTTTGAATTTAAACCAATCAATTTATGTAATGTCATTTACAAATTGATGTCTAAAGTTCAAGCCAACCACTTGAAGAAGGTCATGCCTTTTCTTGTTTTTGAAAATCAGAGTGCCTTCCAGGTTGGAAAGGTTATTACTGATAATATTTTGATGGCCTTTGAAACTCTCCACTATATGAAGCACCACCAATCGGGTAAAACAGGTTTTATGGCTCTTAAACTCGACATGAGTAAGGCTTATGATCGAGTTGAATGGGGCTTTATGGAAGGATTATTAAGGAAGATGGGATTTAATGAGAAATGGGTCGCTTTGATGATGGAGTGCATTACCACACTGTTTCTTACTCTATTCTAATGAATGGGGAACCTACAGGTACCATTCACCCCAACAGAGGTATTAGACAAGGTGATCCTCTCTCACCTTACCTCTTTATCCTTTGCACTGAAGGTCTCCACGGATTAATGAATCAAGCTGTGTTATCAGGGGACATTAGGGGCATTTCCATTTGCAGAAATGGCCCAAGACTCGCCCATTTGTTTTTTGCAGATGATAGTCTCTTGTTTTGCAGGGCCTCTAACCAAGAATGTCAACATATTCTAAACATCCTTTTGGCCTATGAACAAGCATCTGGGCAGCAGCTAAATAAAGATAAAACAACTCTATTTTTTAGCAAAAATGTTCCACAAGGGATACAAGATTTTTACTATTTCCTTGCTAGGTGTACCTGAGATCAAGCAATATGAGAAGTATTTGGGTCTTCCCTCCTTTGTGGGTCGAAGCAAAAAGGCTAGCCTTCTCTATATAAAAGAGCAAGTGTGGTCCAAAATTAGGGATTGGAAGGAGAAACTACTTTATCAAGCTGGTAGGGAGATTCTTTTGAAGGCAGCGGTCCAAGCCATCCCAGCATATTCCATGAGTTGTTTTAAACTCCCCAACACTTTATGTAATGAGATTGAGAGTATGATCCATAAATTTTAGTGGGGTCAAAGGGGTGAAAGAAGGAAGGTGCATTGGGTAAAATGGAGCAAGCTTTGTAGGCCAAAAAATGAAGGTGGTATGGGTTTTCGAGAGCTACAAAAATTTAATGATGCATTGTTAGTCAAACAAGTGTGGAGATTGGCATCTAAGGAGGACTCCTTATTTTTTAGATTCTTTAAAGCAAAATTTTTCCCACATGGATCAATTTTTGATGCCAAGTTTAAAAATGGATCCTATGCTTGGAGGAGTATAATAAAAGGGCGTAAAGTCATTATGAAGGGTATGAGATGGAGGATTGGTGACGGGTCTTCAGTCCGGGTTTACCAAGACAGTTGGTTACCAATAGCTGAGCATGGTAGAGAGTCAGCTCTCCCATTTCGGACAATAATCCAAATGCTTTGGTGGCTTCTTTGATTGATCAAGACCAGTGCAGTTGGAGAGAAGCTGATATTGACAGATTATTTTTGCCAAGGGAAGCGTCAATTATTAAAGCAATTCCCTTAAGCTTTACTAGTAGATGTGACAAGATATTCTGGCCAAGGAATCATGATGGGGTCTATACTGTTAAGTCAGGGTATATATTGCTCATGGAGATGGAGAATGTGAGTGAAACAGACCCTAACTCAGTTTTTATGGGAGTGATGACGAGCACATGGAATAGAATTTGGTAGGTGGAGGTCCCAAATCGCATCCGTCTGCTCATGTGGCATGCTGGGAACAATTCCTTACCTACAAGAGCTAACCTGTTTCGTCGCAATTTGTTGGCAGAGAATACATGCCTCCAGTGCAAGTTGGGTCCTGAGGACACACTACATGCTCTCTGGACGTGTCCTCAATTAGCCACGGTATGGCAGGTTTATTTTGCTGATTTGATTAAAGCTACTAACTCTGTGTCCAGCTTTCTAGATGTTATTCAGCTTGCACAACAGGATTGGTCCCGCTTTGCTTTATTTTCATGGACGTCATCCTTGTTATGGATGCGTAGAAATAAGTTACGCATGCAGGAAGGCATGGCTTCATTAGCAAAGATCAGCTCCATGGCACGTGAGTCTCTCCAGGAGTACCATCAACTTCGGCCCACTCATGAGAAGCTCCCACGAACAGCAAGGTCCGTAAGGAGGTGTCATCCCCTGGCAGGTCTGCTCAAAGTAAATTTTGATGGGGCTCTTTTTGCTGAAGAAAACACTGCTGGACTGGGTATTATAATCCGTAATGAAAACGGACTGGTTATGGCTACTCTAACACAACTTATTCCACTGCCTGCTTCGGTAGAGATGGTGGAAGTGCTAGCAGCGTGCCGAGCTCTTTGGTTTGCAAAGGAGTTGGGTTTTCACAGCTTGATAGTTGAAGGTGACTCAGAAGTTATTATTAACTCTATCAATGGTGACAATATGGCTCAATCTGAGTTTAGGCATACCTTACAAGACATTAAGTTTCTTTGTTCTTTTTTTAGTTGTGTTTCTTTTCACCATATTAGAAGGCAAGGTAATAGTCTAGCCCATAAACTAGCCAGAAGAGTCGTGCCTAATCCATTGGATGTTTGGATGGAGTCTGTTCCTCCAGACACGATTGATGTCTACAATTTTGATCTTCAATTCATTGCTGAATAATATTCCCTAATGATAGGGGTTTATCAAAAAAAAAAAAAAAAAACTAGATTTGTTGCCTAGTTATGCTGTGTTAATCTATTTAAAATTTTAAGCCAACCAACCAACAGGGTCTTGCATTGCGCTATCCAAAAAAAAAAAAAAAAAACAGGGTCTTGCATTGCATGATAAACTAGGAAGCATGGGTCCAGATTCAGGTTTGGGTGCGGGTGCGAGTGCAGTGCGATGACTCGGCCATTTTTGAAAAAGTAGGGTGCAGGTGAGGGCAGGATACGTTTATTAATAAAATATTAAATATATTTTTATTTATATTTTTTATATATTGCTAAACATATTTTTCATATAATGGTAAAGTAATAGTACATAATAAAGTAAATAAATAACAATAGATAATATTATGTCTACAATATTTTCACAACATATTCAAAGTGATAGGTTATTATAAGTTGATATTGATGGGCAAAAAATTAATTTCAATGATAAGTTCAAATTAAAGCAAATAAAAACCTTCAACTTATAATTTGTTATGAAAATATTATAAACAATTGCTTCTCCTAGTAATAATACCTCTTTTTTTTAGTATAAATAAACATTAATATATATTATATACCATTGCACGTACTACCTAGTCTGACACTTGTTTAGATTTTTTTTTTTTTTTTAATGTTTCTTTGTCATTTCCAAAACTAATAAAGTTTGGTCTTAGTAAAAGACTAAAAGTTGAAACTCAAGAAGAGTACTCTAAAAGACTCTTGCTCTTTCAGATAGAAACATAAATTAAAGGAGGAAAAGACCAGTGCAAAACACAGAAACAGAGAAGAAGAAGATGAAATGGAGAAAAGAAGAAGAGGAATGGCGGCCAGCGACATGGGTTTTTTTTTTTTTAACACGTATTTCGGCCTATTTTGGCCGAATCAACCTGAATCAGAGCCGAATCAACCCGAATCGAAAACCAAAAAAAAAAAAAAAGGACTCACCACAAACGCACGTGCAGTCACATCAACAGCCGCACGGAGCTTCCGTGCGTGTCAGGTGCAGGTGCGGCACCCCTGGAGCTGCACCCGTGCTTCCTAGATGATAAATGTGCATTGCTTGTAACTTGAGTGCTTGACTGGCTAGGCGATACAACATTTGTGAACCAGAATTAGAAATGTGAAGAAATGTATACCATACTAGCAATGCAGCTGGTTTGAGGTCCATTCCCCTGATGTCTTGTATTGTACATGTGACATAATTTACTTCTTTTTGGGTTTTGTGGAGGGCAGAATACTGTATCAATAAATATTGTGATACTTAAATCTTCACATCTTTATTTCATATTTTGGCGTTGCTTGTGGTGATTAAGTCATTATAAGTGATATCAGTGATGTGTATGTATAGTTCCAATTGCACATTGGCCCTACCACCGCGGGGTGTAGCTTGATGGTAGAAATCCTCAAATTGCTTCACTTGGTGAGTTGTTCAAGCAATAGTCTTAGCAAGGCCTAATGGTACACATGGCTTATCTATTTCCGTCACATGGTGTGGGGTTGATAAGTCCACCCTGGTGACCCCCTTTTTTCACTTTCGATTTGGAGGGCAGGAATATCCCAACCCTACTATCATTATGCCTTTGTAATGTTACTTTGTTCAACTCTGTTTGTGACCTTTTCTCGTATGTGGGACTCTCTATCTTCTTGGTTCAACTCTATTTGTGACATTTTCTCGTATGTGGGACTTTCTATCTTCTTGGGTAGATAATCGATCATCTTTCATTTTGATAGTGAGTAGTTTTTATAATAACTAGCTTATAACCCACACAATGTGCGGGACACTTTCATTTATTACAGAAGACAAATTGTAGGTGAAAATTTAAACATTTTATAGTTAGATAAAACTAGAAGAAATTTAAAAAATAAAAAATAAAAATAAAAAAACTTGTGAAGAAAGAGAACTAAGAAATCTAATCTTGAAATTTCTTGTTCATTCAAAAAAATTTGAAATAGACCAAAAAAAAAAAAAAATCGTCTTTATTCATCACACATGCACTCAAGCACATCAAAGAAAAAGAATTTTTTTTTCTTTCTTTTGACTCCAAGAGTTAATTATTTCAAGCATGTTCCAAATTTTCGAAAAGATATACAAAATAAATTCAGGGTGGTCTGAGAGAGATAATAGGTGTATTTGTTTTTGCTAGAAGCAAGTATCGGTGTCTTCAACTAACAATAATTAATAATTAAAATATCATGAAATTAAAACCCTATAGTAGTAATCTATGAATTACATCAAACTACAGTAGTAAGTAGTCTCACAAAAACTTTAAAAAATTAAATAAAAACAAAAGAATATTGCAAGGAATGCACTAACTGGCAAAATTTTAGACTAAGTAAAAATAAGTCTCTACTTTCATATATACAAAGTAATTCTATCACTTTAACACCACAAAAAAATACCATAACTCCATATACTATTAGACAATTTTTTTTGCAGAAAATAAAACAAATAAATTGTATAGTTACTTCATAGTTCAATAAAAATATCCTCAATGTACAACATAATAATTCCATACATTCTTGAAGACTATACTGTCATCAATCAAATACAATTAGTTCATATTAATCTTCTCCAAAAATTGCTAAATCCATCAACTCCTTTGGCTTTGGAACTGAACAATGTAGTTAGTGAACCATCCAAAACCCCATGAACCATGGCTACCCCTTCCCTTTTTCTTGCTAGCAAACTCAAAGCAAAGTCTCTAGCAAATGCAAAACTAAATCTCTGGCTATATCTTATGCCCTTCTTGTTGGAACCCCATACACCATCCAAAAATCTATGTTACCATTAGTAGGAGCACAAAGGGAGTCATCTTATGCATATTCAAAGGGATTTTGAAGTGAAACTTGAATTAAAATATCCTAAACTAATTATCATATAATACAATAACATGATATAGAGATTCTATATTAATATGAAGAAGGCAATAAGACTAATAGCAAAACAATGACTTTTCTATCACTAAGACCCTATCCCATCTTTATTGCAGCAGCTGCTACTACATTAGATGAAATCCCTACCTGAAACAAACATGCTCTCACATTCACCACAGAATTTGAAAACCAAAAAGTCGAGCAAGTAGCTACTAAGATCTTTAGAAATTATGTGTTTAACCAATAAAATGAGTTAGGAATTCTTTTAGTTGAGGATTGGAAAAAGGGGCAACTATGGCTACCAAAACTTTTGAAATAAAACCTGAACATAATTAAATCAATGAGTTTAGCATAAAACTCCTAAAAAGCAAAGAAAATAATACTATTGATAATTCGATTCTAACTCTATTTATTTAATATCATGGTGTTACCAAATGTGGTTAGTGTATTGGAATCTATTGGAGTCATTGAAATATTCACCTCCAACACACAACAAGTTTTTGCACAATTGCATCATCAACTCTTGTACCTTGAAAATTTACAAAATCCATTACTAAATCTCCTTCATAGCATGTTCTATTTTTTATGCATTCTATTACAAGTAAAGAGAGACTCGCCAAATTTTGTCATAAGTAGAAGAATTGTTAGTGTATACTGCTATAAGATAGATTGGTAAACAGCCTATTGGGAAGATTTCTGTGACAACTACTTGGGTATCACCATAACCAATGACCCTATGGAACAATAATGGAGAATTAGGAATCAATAATCATAACAATTCATTTTGCAAGGAAAATAAAAAGGATTTTTTTTTCTTTTTTTTGTTTGCTAATAATACTTACTGTAACAGCATCTATTTCATTCCCTCCAATTTCTCCAATCATGAATATGGCTAAATTAAGTTTCTCAGCACAATCTATCAAACATTAAAGAAACAATAAAGAAAAAAAGAGAAAATGTAAATAATAAATTTAACTTTGTATTAAAAGCTTAATTCAAATGATAGGCTAAGCATCAACATTGTGATAGATCCCATTGAAATATGTGGACATCCAATCCAGTTGAACATTAAGAGAGCTTCTAGTAGCTAGCTATGAAATATTCTTTTTTGAAAGAAATATGTCAGTTATATTTGTTGTTTATGCAATACAATTTATATTCTAGACATATTTGTTGATAGATCAATTAGGTATTTGTCAGTTATATTACAGGCATGTAGTTTATACAATACAATTAGTAATGGCATATTACAGACCTTAATGAAACTAACAACACCTTAAATCTGCCAGGTTTAAAATGGTCTAAAGGAATTTTTAGGTTCTAAAAGTTTAGGAATTTATGTATTTAGAACTCTAATTTGTAATATTGGCAAACCATGATCAAAACATTGTACTTAGTCTAGTTTAGGCTTGCTCAAAGTTGGTAAAATATTGTAAAGTTGGAATCGAGTGACTGCAGATGTATTGGGACATCTCGGCCTGGCTCGATCGATCGAAGAATAGATTCGATTGATCGAAAATCGGCCTAGATGCGTTTTCTGCAAAAATTCCAGCTCAACCCTAACCCTTTAAACGTTTAGGGTTTTATGTTTTTGCCCTAGGTATATAAGGCAAAACCCTAGCCATGTTTTCAGAGTTGCACAAGTTGTATTGTTGCTCATACATTGCTGTTTTGTGTAAATCTCTTGTGAGATCTAGAGGAGCTTTCCTTTACACAAAGCTTAGGGTTTTCAAGATTGAGATTACTTCAACATCTTGATGATCAACTTGGTTGCTGCCTTTGAAGCTTAAAGAATATCAAGCGTGGGTGCTTGTAGCTGATTGAAGGAATTCAAAGAAAGAAGGAGTCCGTGGATTCGGAGATTGCACGTGGTCGTGTCAGTAAGTTCTACTGGTGGGTAGCATTAGTAAGTCAAGCGGGGAGCTTGTAAGTCCTTTTGTAAGAACTTCAATTCTTTCTTAGTAGATTCCGGTTTGCCTTGAGGATCGGTGGGTCAAATCCTCCCCAGGTTTTTCCGTGTGATTTCTTGGGTGATCATATCGTGTGTTCTTTATTATTTCCGCTGCTTTACATGTTTTATATGCATGATATGATTATTTGATTGTTTTAACCTAGAATTGTTTAATTTGACTAAGTAACAACTTGGCTAATTAATCTAGGCTACACAATCTAGTTGTGTTAAGGGTCTAAATAACCCTTCAGGAAGGTATATGACCTAATTGAGTTACTGGTTAATAAGAGAAAGCATTGCTGATAGCTTAAAGGAACTTTAATTTGCTTATAAGTGGAATATAAGATCTTTTATATACTTAGCAGTGATCAGCAGAATCACTTACACACCTGCTAAGGAAGCCCTCAAATTGGATGTGGATGCCCAAGATTGATGTACTAATCTAAATAGATAAAAATAACATAGAATGTTGTTAACAATTGAAATTGGAAATTAGTTATACATAACAGAACTTTTTAAAAATACTGGTAACAAACACGCATAATAGAATGAACAACACATATTCATTACAGAACAAACAACATCAAAACTAAATTGCTGAGAACAGAAACTTAAATATCAGCACAATGTTCAATATTATACTGATTTGATCCCAACAACATATTTAAGATTAGTTACATATAACTATTTTAAATTCCGTTGATTTACAGTAAAGACCCAAAACTATAACCAATCTTTTTGTAATTTTCATAATCTATAAAAATGTCTAAGTCCAGTGAGGGAATGGACGGTGGTCTATATCTATGTCGTAAGTTTTTTTTTTTTGTTTTTTTTTTTCCCCCTCCTTCTCTATCTCTGTATCATAGGTTTTTTTTTTTTCCCTCCTCTGTCTCTGTATCGTAAGTTTTTTTTTAGTATTGCAAGCCTTTGATGTGTATTTCAAGCGTTTAGTTTTCTTTTTATTGAAAGAACTATAAAACAAAACTGTGTTTTAACATTGCGAAACAGTATAATTTATCACTTTTTAATATAAGCCTACGCACCATAGAACTATGTTAACCACAATATCAAATTACAATAGTTACAATACAACTTAAGAGATGAAATGCAATAGAAAGTAAAGTACACCAAATCAAGATTAAAGCATAATTTTAACAATTATAGCATAAATATCAGCTACAAATCAAGAAGGTAATCAAGAATATATATGTACATCTCAAAGTGGCTAGGATCAAAACATGTGCATATTTCTAATTTAAGCTTCTATTAAAGTTACCTAAATTGGTAACACTGTGGAAAAAAATATATAGTGTCTTCCAAACTTAAGACTGTCACTATTCATCTCTTAAGAAAAAGGAAAAGAAATGCATGATTGTGTTTCTTTTTATCTATTTTAAAAACATCATTGACAAATATCCAAAACCAATTAACCCAAATACTCTAAACAAAAGCAAACCAAATGTGACACAAATATCCTAAACAAAGTAGTGATAAATCTACAATAACACATGAGAATAAAAATATCATTGAAAACACAAAACATGGCAGGTTTATTTGAAGTGAACAGCAAGAAATCTAAATGTCTAATAAAACCAAACTGAAGTTTAATAACACTAAAATAATTCTATGTCCTATTTTGTATATAAGTACTCAATTAGGGATAGTAAAAATAGGGGAATAGTGTAAGAGAGACTACAAGAAAAAGTTAGAAATAGGGATGAAAGGATGTTGATAACAGTTTCTAATTTCGACAACAAGAATCAAGATGAATTACACAAAGGTTCCTCAAATTTATTAGGCTTTACTTCAAAATTACAGAAAGAGATATATTAGATTATATGCACACCCAAGCTATGGAATTCATGAAACTTACCACTCATTATTATGTAATCATCTATTCATAAAATAAATAAATAAACAAAAATAAATCATGTATAAGTACTCAATAAACTGAGCCTAATAGTCTGATCAATAAAAAAATTAAACAGAAACCAAGTCTAATAAAACTCAGGCAATTACTGAATATTTGATTTGACCAATGTCTATATTAGGAATTTAGAAAAATAATACAATGTTTCTACCTTCTACGGAGGCCACTTTCTTCCGTAATATTGGTGGAACGTATAGTTGTTACACTCCTCCATGGATCTCAATCAAAAAATGCATTTGAGCAGTTCAAGGTATTTTAAATATTGCAAGAATTAATTAGTCAGACTTAACAGAGCAAATGACAAATATAATAAATGAGCAAGTAAAACCTAATATTTGACCCCTTCTTTTGATTCAAAATGTTGTATTGCTAAAGCACATCCTTGAGAATTCCATTACTCATCTATAGAAAATCAACCTGCTGTCTTCTTTTTATCTCTTCATTGGGTTGCAAAGCAAAATTCTCAATAAAAATTAGGAACTAACACCAAAGGGCGGGTGCACCCTCATATAAAAAATTATGTGAATTATAAAAATCAACAGTTACAGTACATGAAACACTATGCTAGAGACCACAAATTAAATATACAAAACTGGCTTGAAATTGAGTAAAACCTCACAAACACAAATAAGTCAAATTGATTACAAAGCATAGTGAACAAAAATTTGAGGAGAATTCCAACCTTTTATAAGGCTGTTGGAAAAAGGGTAAAAAAAAATTAAAGTAATTCCAAATTTCCAACAATTTTACGGACTAATCTATAAAAATAGAATGATACCACATAAATTAAGCTAGAAGGTGCAAAATGATGAAAATATATATCAATAGAGAAATAATAATAAAATTAAATATCAAGAAGAAAAACAACAAAGGCGATCAGAGAAAATGCAGTTCAATCTGCAAAAACTCAGTAATTAACATAAAAAATCCAATAATTTTACTTATAAAAATTATAAATAACTGTACTCTCAGTAATCAACATTTTTTTTTTTTCCTTTTAAGAACGATTCAACAAAACATAGATCTGCACAAAGCATAAATCAATTCAAATTTGAGGGTCTAACCAAAAAAAACACAAACCTAACAAAAATCTGCCATACAAAAACAAAATTTAATCAATACAACAATCGAACAAAATAGAAGTCAAGAAATTGTAAAAATAAATGGGAAATTAGGGAAAAAGGTAGCCATACCTTTTGGATTTTCTTTTTTCCTCTGTCTGTTGGTCTAGAACAGAACATGCAAATAGTAAAAAAGTGGGCCAAATCATCAGAGAGAGTATCCGAAAGAGGGAAATTAACCACGCTATTTTGACCTTGTGTGTATGGAGTTACAGAGAAGAAACGGAACAGGGCGGAAGAGTAGATCTCAGTTATAGTGACTTTGAAGTTTTCATTGGGAAGTGATGCGGCTTATTTCACCATTAGCGAGTAACACAGTCATTCTGATTCCAATATTTAGAATGTGAACAATTGAGGGAGAAATACATTGAAATCGGAACATTCAAAGTAGAGTACTAACACCACCAATAAAAGAAAGCAATATTTTCATCCAAAGAGCAAATGATAAACCCTAGATCCGACAAAAACGAAAAAAATCAAAGTAGATCTAAGCGATCCAGAATCTGATCGATTCAAAATTGGTACCTGGTTGAACTTGAAGGCGTGCAGATGAGAATGTCAAACTGAAAAGCAAAGAGAAAAACTTAATTAAAATACCAAAATCGAAAACAATCCAAACAAAATATCAAAACCTAATCATAATTAATAAGCAAACTTAAATCAAAGATAAAAACTCACCAGTGAATGAAATTAATGGACAGTTAGATGAAGAAATCTGACAAGAAAGTGAGAGACATCTTTTCATTCTTGATTGCAAATTGTGGAAATATTTCAATGGGCTTCTGTTTTTTCTTTTTCATCGGCAGGGAAAATCTTTTCTTTTGGCCATTTGTGTTAACAAATGGAAAGAATGGATGATTGTGTGTTTTGGGTTTCAGTTTTTAGAGTGTGAAGTTTTTGATCTCTCGATCTCTCTCTCCTTCTCCGTTCTCTGCCTCTCTATTTCTTTGTCTCTCTTTTCTCTCAGTCTCTCTTTCTCCTTTTTTTCTCCATGTAGCAATCTTTCTTTTTTTGTCTTAAGCAATTAATTTTCTTTTATACCAAGAGGGCTCTAAACAGTGTTTTAACATAGTGAAAAATTATAATTTATCACTTTTAAACAGTGTTGTAATGAGTTTTTTCGCTAAATATTGCAAAAAATGGAGTTTATTGATGTTATAGGTACTGTTCGAAGTTATTTGGCAAAATGAGGAAAGAGACTAAATTTCAGCAATGGGGTTGCCAAAATTGCAAGAAAAAGTACAATGTGTTAGGGGAGAGAGAAAATTGAATTTCGGTAATGAGATAACCGAAATTCTTGTCCTGCCCAAGCTCTGCCTGTGAAGTGCCCCAAGTCTTCAAGAAATATTTATTGAAGAAATATTTATTTCGACAATGCCATTTGTCACAATAAACTCAAATCACTTTGTCACAATAAACTCAATTTGTCAAAGTGTTTTTGGCAATACCATTGCCACAAATCACTTTATTGTGATCTATTTCGGCAATGCTATTGCCACAAATCAATTTGTCACTTTTTTTCCCCTCTATTTTTACAATGCCATTGCCACAAATCAATTTGCCACTTTTTTTTTCTTCTATTTCGGCACCACAATTTTTTTTTTTAGAAATGATATGTCCATAACATTTTCACAACATTTTTATAAAAAAGTCCTAAGTGGCAGGTTGTTACTAATTGTTATTATTGAGGCAAAAAAGTAATCTTAGTGTTAGGTTCAAATTTGAACCAATAACAACTAACCACCTGTAATTTGTTGTGAAAATGTTGTGGACGTAGCATCTTTTTTTTTTTCCTTCATTTTCGGCAACTTGGTTGTCACAATTCATATTTTCTCTCTCCTTATCCCTACAATTTCAGCAACTTGGTTGCCGCAATTGTTTTCTCTTTCGGGGCACTTCACGAGCAGAGCTTGGGCAGGACAAGAATTTTGGTAATCTCATTAACGAAATTCAATTTTCTCTCCCCTAACACATTGTACTTTTTCTTGCAATTTCGGCAACACCGTTGCTGAAATTTAGTCCCTTTCCTCATTTTGTCTAATAATTTTAAACAGTACCTATAATACCAATAAACTCCATTTTTTGCAATATTTAGCCAAAAGACTCATGTTGTAACATTACCAAACAATATAATGTATCACTCTTTAAAGTGAAACGTGTCTGAATTTTAGATAGGTACTTTTCCTATTTGTCAGCACCTCCTTAATCGTAGGAATCCACTCTCTCAACTTCTGCTATTATATATACTAGCTTTTAACCCGCGCAATGCGCGGGATCATTTTATGTATTAATAAACATTACATTTAATATAAACTTAGTTCACATTCTTCCACTGCATGCATTAAAGTATATATGTTGCATTTATAATTTGTTCTGCTATTTAATTTCTGTGGCCAACAATGCTTAGCTTCATTTAAAGTCGCACATAACCAAGTATACATGAGTTGCATTTATAATTTTCCTCCTTTTTGGTTTGATTTTGGAAATGAATTTTTTTCAAAAGATAAAAGAGGTGAAAACGATAATCTCTGTATAATTGTAAAAATGGTTTCATTAGAAGTAATAAAGTTATAAGAATTTGATATCATTATGTTTCTTTAAAAAAAAAGTGAAGAGAGGAGAAGAAGTGGAAGGAAAAATTTAGATTGTTATATCTGTATATCTGAACCATGGCATACTGTTTCAGAAAACAAAGTGTCTTAACTTATCAAGATTGTGCTTTACTGCTTTAAAAATCTACCCTGATAATATGAAAAAACTGGTGAACCATATTTGACATCACTACATTTTAGTCATACCCAACTACAGACATGTCTTCTTTACATTGAAACTCCATTCAAAATTAACACCCATTTATAACAAAAATTACTTCCTACTTGAATAATTAAAAAATTTCCTTCACCACCTTGGCAAGTTGTATAAACATGCAAGAAACATCTAGAAATCCTACTAAAAAATAGCTAATCTTCACCACCTGTTTTACAATGCATGTCAAACCTCGATTGAACCCTTTTGACATTCAGCCTGTCTTTGTCTTTTCTATACTTTCTTTCTTCTAAAATATATTGGACAATCTTGACTGTAAACAAATAAGTAAATCACAACCACAATAACTGAGCCAAACACCTCATCATTTTTTCTCATATGCTCAATTTTTTTCAAAATTAGCACTCTTTTCATACTAAATTTTGAGATCTAGTCTTAGGTAACCCAGTCAAGCATTGTTTTATTTTAATACTCTTCACATGTAAGCAATCACTCAAACTTGTTTTCCTAACTCATGTTTGTGTCATAACTCTCAACTTTCTTAGTCCTGCAACCCATTATAAAAAAATAAAAAAAAAATAAAAAAAAAAACCTTTACTGGTAGTGGCAATTTTTTTGGATATGGGTTCTCATTTAAACTCTAATTTTTTTTTTTCTAAGAAACACTTCCTTATCTGTATATATCTAATTGTGTTTTTTGGATAAGCAATAAGTGGTTCAAAACTCTTAGTTATCATGCTTTTTCATAGGAATAACCCACCAAATCGTTCAAGAAGTTTTTCATAGGCACAAACCTTAATAGAAAATTATGAAAGCAGTAATTGATAATAAACCAAAATACAAAACTCAAACAATATGATCCATACAAACAAAGAACTACAATAATTCTTTACATCGGAATGGTAGAGGTTGAGCATAAGAAAATAAATTCATAGCTATAAATAATTATACATATAAACACATTCAAAACTTTGTTTTTAAATAATTCAGTGACAGGAAATTACAAAAGGCCACAGATATAACAAAAATGGGACGATGATCATTTAACAATCCCAAATTTTTTTTACAAATCATATAAAAGAAGTAAATTAAAAGCTTTGATGGTAATCAGTTAACATTGATGGTAATCTTGCCTACCATATCCACTTTTAGGTGTTTAAAACTTTTTCTACACCTACACATCAATAATGCTATCAATGTTAATGTTAACTTTGGAGCAAATAGCAGATCACTAATTTTGTTGGTCCATGATTGTAAGAATTTACAAAAAAAAAAAATAAATAAATAACAACTAAACTTCTAGCTTACTATTGTCATAAGGTAAGGCAGTATTTATAACATTTGAATTAATATCAATATCAATCGATCATTTTTATTACTAATGTTATAAACGATGACATGGTTTGTCTTTATAAAGGATGGAAGAACATAATTCTTTAGTATGCAACTCCTAATCTACAATTGAAAATATTAACTACAAAATAAGATCATTCTTATCTAATTAAAATCATTATAGAAGGAAAAAAGAATAATTGTTTATAAAATTTAGCTTTCTGCATCAAATAGGGAAATAAACACCAAACAACAAATTTATTTTAGAAAACAACAAAGCTTCTATGAGGAATTCCATAAAACATAACTAATTTGCATTAAAATGTGGGGGAAAATATGTCATTGTAAATACAAAATTCCTGAGAAGAGTCAACATAAATGCGGTGCTAGAAATTGAGATCCTATAAAACATGTAATTGTGTGCCATGTAATTAAGTATAATTATCTAAAATTCAAAAACATCACAAGTTTATATAAATGAATCATTACAAATTTTGAACATGTATAAATACCAAACTTAAATTTAACAACATAAAGAAATATTTTATGCTCTATTTTGTATATAATAATTCAACAAAATAAAACATAATGGTTATAGGTAATTTACTACAATAGCAACTAAAACATTACAAACACTGGTGGGAAAAATGCAAGAGACGACAAACCATATATAAAAACACCATTTGAAATTGAAACTCTCATTTATGGAGACATCACCAATCACAACTGAAATCCCTTAGAGTCAAGAAAACTTAATCTTTTGGGTACACTAACCATCTTAGGTCATATGCAAGGTTTGTTGCAAGAGGATCATAGATTAGTTCGTGAACAAAGCGAAAGTGCTTTTGGCTTTTAGTCAATTTTTGCTCTGTCTAAAGCAATTCAATGCCTTAGTTATTTGGCTTTAGAAATTTCCAGGTTTTGCCATGTGGCACATAGAGTTGAAAGGGCTCTCTACAATCTTCTAGGGAAGACTCTTTCCCATACATTTGATCATTTTGTAATTAACTAATTTGGCCTAAAGTATAATGAACAATATAAAATGAAATTTTAGAATAAAAGCAACATTATAATTTTATCAAACAGTTTGTAAGAATGAAACTAAAATATAGTTACCATTACCATTAGAACAATACTTTTAACATAAAGACCATCAATTACATACAGTTGGGTTGATGTTTAGATAGAAAATGCCTGAGAAGTTCTTGGAGGACTCTTGCTTATTCATCTGAAATTATGGTGCAACACTATCTGCAATAAGTAAGCACATCATCACATAGGTATGAAAAAAAAAAAAAAAAAAACACTGTGTACATGTTATGTAATATTACCAATTGCATCACATTTGGTTCATAATTCATTTTATCCACCATCCTAATATCTTCTAGACTTTATCCTTCTAAACTTTTGTTCATATTCATTGTTGATAAATGAATGAATCATTTATATTTAGTAACATCATAGGTACAACAGTAAACAACTAAACACATATTGTGGCCCAATTCATTGTCGAATAACCCCGTCATTGAATTTTTTAAGTCATACAGTGGCGGGAGAATGGCTTGACAGTGACAGTGGTCTTCAGATTTTTCTCTCTCTACTAAGCCAAAAAACTCGCAGACCCTCTCTCTCTAGCAATTTTTCTAGAAGGCATAATAACCTTCTTTTCCTATGGTAAGCCAAGGATCAATATTTGTTCAATGAAAGATTAAAAAAAAAAAAAAAAGCATTTTTGGTAATTTTGATAGTTGCAAAATGGGTTAGATTGTAAGAGATGCTATTGTTTCTTGATTAAAAAAAAAAAAAAAAAAGGAGGGTTCTTTTCAATTTCTGAAGAGGGAAAATTGGTTTGCGATTTTGGATTTTCTGTAATGGAACATGCAAATGGAAAGAAAGTGGTCTGAATTTGGTAAACTACATAGAAAAAGTATTCGAAACAGGAAAATTAACAATGTTATGCAGAACTTGTGTATACGGAGTTGCAGAAATGAAACAAACAAAGCATGAAAAGGGGAAGAGTTTCCTTTTCTTTTGCCCATTTTTGTTGAACGAATGGAAACAGAGGATGATAAATTTTTTGTTGAGGTACAGCATCAAATTGATCCATGAAGATCTGAAGAGCAAAGACGTACACAAAAAATAAATTGAACCCAAATATCCCCACAAAAAAAAAAAAAAACTAAAAAACAAATCTAAGATAGATAACTGATATTAAACACTGTCATAAACCAAATTCCTTACTCAAAACTGAATCTAAGTCAAAACCTGAATTCAATCCAATCTAACGAAAATACCCAGACCTAAAGCATATTTGACCCCAAATTTAAAGAATCGAAAAACAAAAGCCATACCAGTGGAGAGTACGAGTCAGATGGTGGTAAAGGCATGACTATCTTCTTAGTTTTTTCCGCTCTCCACTTTCTATTTCTGACTGGATTTCTCTCTGACGTTCGCTCTCCAGTTTCTGCCACAATTCTACACTTTCACGTTTAGATTAAAAAGAACACTCCAATGCCACAGAAATACACTATAATTTATCTAATAACCCTTAATCTTCTCTAATGACCCAGATAGCAAGCCAAAAAAGTAAAAATCAAAACAAAAAAAAATATGAAACTGAAATTCATGAAAGCAAAGTAACAAAACCTAGAAACTGAAAATTCCTAATAACAATTCAGTTGGAATTTGATCTTCTACGTTGTTTCCCTAATTTCAACGAAATCCATAAATTGACAGCAAACATAATTGAAGACAACAGGATAAGAGATTAGTTGAAAATTACCGAGAAAGAATGGTCTGATATCGAGAGTTCCTGGGAAAGGGGTTTTTCATGCTTATGCTGATTGCCGCTTCATCTTCCTTCCTCCTTATAGAATGAAAAACGTCTCTGTATGAAATCAGAAAGTTTTAAAACACGATTTATCACTCTATTTCTTATGCCCAATTGATGCGGTGTTCACTGTTCTGCCTCTTTCTCTGTTTCTCCGTGTCGCAGCCACATCCTCTCTATATTTCATCGTCTTTCAATGGTTAGGGTTTTTGATTTTAAGAAAGACATAGAAACTGAAAATTCCTAATAAAAATTTAGTTAGAATTTGATACAAAACCCAAAAATAGAAAATTCCTAATAACAATTCAGTTAGAATTTGATCTTCTACGTTGTTTCCCTGATTTCAACGAAATCCATAAATTGACAGCAAACATAATTGAAGACAATAGGATAAGAGATTAGTTGAAAATTACCGAGAAAGAATGGTCTAATATCGAGAGTTCCTAGGAAAGGGGTTTTTCATGCTTATGCTGAAGGCCGCTTCATCTTCCTTCCTCCTTATAGAATGAAAAACGTCTCTGTATGAAATTAGAAAGTTTTAAAACAAGATTTATCACTCTATTTCTTATGCCTAATCGATGCGGTGTTCACCATTCTGCCTCTTTCTCTGTTTCTTTCTCCGTGTCGCAGCCACATCCTCTCTATATTTCATCGTCTTTCAATGGTTAGGGTTTTTGATTTTAAGAAAGACATAGAGTATGGTTGAATTTGTCGAAGGAAAAGGAGAATCGGATCGGAAGAAACTGTGTGTCTTCATCGCCTCTATGTTTTCCTGTTTCTTTCTCTGTGTCTTTGTACTCTCTCTCTCTCAATTTCATCGCCCCTCTCTATTTCTATTTGTAGGGTTTAGACCCCTTAAACCACAAATAAATTGCGTAGCCTAGATTAATTAGCCAAGTTTTTACTTAGTCAAATTAAGCAATTCTAGGTTAAAGCAATCAAATAATCATATCAAAAATATAATGCAGCGGAAAAATAAATAACACAGAGATATGATCACCCAGGAAACCACACGGAAAAACCTGGGGAGGATTTTACCCACCGATCCTCAAGGCAAAACGGAATCCACTAAGAAAGAATTGAAGTTCTTACAAAAGGACTTACAAGCTCCGCGCTTAACTTCCTAATGCTACCCACCAGTAAAACTTCCTGACACGATCACGCGCAGGCTCCGAATCCACGGACTACTTCTTTCTTTGTATTCCTTCAATCAGGTACAAGCTCCCCGCTTGTTTATCTTTAAGCTTCAGTGGCAGCAACCAAGTTGATCATCAAGATGTTGAAGGATCTCAATCTTGAAAACCCTAAGTTTATGTGAAGAAAAACTCCTCAAAGATCTCACAAGAGATTCACATAAACAGCAATGTATGAGCAACAATACAACTTGTGCAACACTAAAAACGTGGCTAGGGTTTTGCCTTATATACCTAGGGCAAAAACAGAAAACCCTAAACGTTTAAAAGAGTTTGGGCTGAGTTGGAATTCTGTAGAAAAACGCATCTGGGCCGACTTTCGATCGATCGAGAATTACCTTCGATCGATCGAGCCAGGCCGAGAAGCCCCAATGCTTCTGCAGTCTCTCGATTCCAACTTTACAATATTAAACCAACTTTGAGCAAGCCTAAACAAGACTAAATACATTGTTTTGATCATGGTTTGCCAACATTACAAATTAGAGTTCTAAATACATAAAATCCTAAGACCTTAGAACCTAACAAACTCCCCCTTTGGCAATCCGTGACAAAACACAAATCAAAAGCTCAAAGTTTACAAGTAAAAAGCCCTTTACAAAATAATGCTCATAAACAAAAGTTCAACCTAACTACTATCCATCGGTTGCAAGTGTAGACAGCAGCTTTGTTGAATCAACCTGTATATTCCTGAAATACTCAACAAACACATAAACGCATGTGTGGCAGAAAATAGTATATAAACAGGTATAATATTCTTGTAAGATTCACACAACACAAAATAAAGATATATATCAATGAACACTCATAAATATAAATCAATAAGCAGTGAATCATGAGACAACAAGAATCAAATAAGAAAAATAAAAAAATGTATATCAATATATCAATGTTACTCCCCCTAACATGAATATCCCCAAAAATGATATACCAAAAATGATATACAAAGTGAAGCACCTAGATACAATCTAATAAACTCCACAAAAAATATCCCATGCTAAAAAAATATCTCCACCTAACTACAAAATATCTCCTCAAAAAGTCAAAACTCCTCTACAAGTCAAAAATATCCACTCCCCCTTTTGGTGACGGAATGTCAAAGGGCAATCAAGAGTCGCCATCAAAAGGTGGTGGTGAAGGTGAATGAAGTCGCGCCAAATCTGCCCACAAAACTCGAATCTCATCGAACAAATCCATCAAAATCTGACCATGAGCCGCCTGAATAGTCATGACAGTCTCCAAAGTACGACGAACATCGAAGTCGGCCGAAAGAGGTGGAGGAACAGCAGCAGCAGCAGCATCAACAACATCACCAACTGGATCAGGAATATCCTCACCAGCAGGACCTATAGAAGATGAAGGAGGAGGAGGAGCGCTAGAAGATGGCTCAGACCTAGGGTGTTTAGAACCAGCTCGAAGATGAGCGGCCCTCTGTCTAAGAAAAGACGCACCTATAGGACCTATAACATGAACAGGCTCAGAAGCAGGGAAATCCTCTAAACCTAGATACAGTAAAATCCTATGAATGAAAATAGGATGAACAAGAGCATGAGCAGTAGATGAACTCTTATAAACTTCGTTCAAAAAACGAAGAAAAAGATGAGGAAAACTAATAGGAGCATCAGTAACAAGAGCGTACAGAAAAACACACCTCTCAAGAGGAATGGTGTGCAGATGAGAAATGGGCTAGAGTGAGTGACAGGCTATCCTAAAGAAAAGATAGGTAGTCTCAGGAAGCTCAGCGGTGGTGATCCTAGGATCAGAACCCCACTAGATAGATGACCCCGTGATGTAAGACATGACATCACTCAACTCTGGTGACTCATCATAGGGATAGACAAGATGCTGTACCAAAGGTACCTCAAGGGCATCAGCCACTACCTGAGGAGTAATTGAGTACTCTACGCCTCGTATTCAACTCCTAACTAGAGTGTTGGAATCATAGATGCGGATTGAGATGTTCGAAAAGAACTCTCTAATCAAGGTAACCGGAGGAGGAGGGTCAGACACAGCAAACAAAGGAAGCCAACCCCTACACTTAAAATTTGCCCTAATGGCAAGATCAAGCTCATCAAAAGAGACAGAACGCTCAGCCCAAATCTTCCTCTTAAGGTTTAAAGTCTCGTAAAGCTCTTGGTTTTTCTCACTAGGGAATCTCTCACTATCAAAAGAAGGAGGGGGTGGAGAAGGAGAGGGAATAGTCCTACGTGCTCTAGTCTTCCTAGGCATGGTGCTAAGGGAAGGACAGAGACACAAAGAGAAAAACAAAAAGAATAAAAACACAACCAAGGGCAGACTGCAAGTTAGCACAAAAAAAATATAGAATAAAATTCTATATGATGCATGAACATTAACAATGTTATGATGCATGAACTAATGCAGTAACCAGGATCAAATTAAGTTCAAATTCACAAAATTGGCTTGAACATAGAGTTTCTTAACAAAAACCCTAAAAATTTGAGAACCACTTGAAAATTTTTGTACCAAATTGATGAATTAATCATTACACACCATTGAAAACAGTTTATAATAACCAATTACATCAATTAGACAAGCCAATTTCATCAATTAAACTCAATTTCACAAAAAGCCCCAATTCGGATCAATTATAAACCCTAGAAATTTCAATTTTCCACAAAACACAAAATTGATCAAATTAAACAATCAAGAACATGTCTATAGGGTGTCCCCATCAAAACCCATTGATCAATTGCAAACAATTTGGTCCGAAACAACACAAATCCCAAAAAGAAAAGTTCCGAAAATTACTCCCTCAAATGCATGAAAAATGCATGTAAATGTGAAAATAAATTGAAAAGGAAGGGCAAAATAGACATACCGGCTTGAGGAAAGGGATTCTTTGCAAAAAATTCCAGAGAAAACGACAAAAAATTGGATCTTTTGGTCTATGCCTTGTCGGAGAGAGAAAAGGAAGTTTGAAAAAGTCAGATTTCCTCTTTTAAAAAAGCCTCTCCACGATATTCGATCGATCGAAAATTACATTCGATCGATTGAATGTGACAGTCATTTTAGCACATTCTGAGGCACTTTTTCGATTGATCGAAGAATACATTCGATCGATCGAAATGGGCAGAAACTCTCAAAAATTTTGGGAAAAACACAGTTTTGAAAAATGCAAGTCCAATTTTTAAAAACACCTCCTCAAAGCATTTGATCAATGAAAACAAAATGCATGAGTATGAAGTGAAATGCTTTTTCAAAAACCCTAATTTTCAAGCCCAGTTTCATCAAAGACAAGTTCCAATTATCCTCCATTCAATTTTCTCAAGCAACAAAATATGTTGTACACAAATCTCAAGATATTTTCAGACTTGGTTTGTCAGACCATAAACACACACACTAGCATGTACAAAGTTTAACAAAGAGTAACTTGTGAAGTGTGTGAAACTAGCAGAAGAGTTGAGATACATGTGAGGTGATATGTGAATAGTAATCAAACACAAAGTCTACACAATTCATCACATAGAATTTAAAAGAGACTATCACCTAAAGAGTTACATCCTATAACTCCCACATCTCCTAGAACAAAAGCTTGCAATCATGTAAGTTTCTTTCATTATTGCCTCTTATTTATATATGAATTGGCATTCAGCCTAATAGTACACACCGGTTTGAATTAAGTGAATTGGCATCAAGCCTAATAGTACACACCAGTTTTAATTTTAAATGAGGTTACACCTTATGTTCTTTTTGTGCATGTGCTACACTTTCTCGAGCACAAAATCTTATGATATGCACTAAGGTGTTCATGATTGGCTAGTGAACAGTGGTGAGATGGTTATTTATGCCTTTCTCAAAAGGATCAAGTCCGACAGTCAAATAACATGTGACTTCAAGATCAAGACAAAGTGATTAAGAACCACACACATCTTTCCCACACAACATGCACTACAAAGTTTCAACTAGTCAAGTGCAGTAAATTAGCTCATCAAAGTTAAACAAGGTACACTAGACATGACATGTGTAAAAAGAATGACCAACCTTGTTTTAAAAAAATCAAGAAAAATAGTGTTCAACAAAGATTTTGCTTCCTCCTTTTTTTTTTTTTTTATTAAAAGAGAAAATAAATAAATCCTAGAATGAAATGCATGTATGTAATGCAATGCAAGTCCTAGAACAAAAGAAAAACACAAAAACCAAATAACAATGGTCACAACAGAATAGAGCAATGAAGCACAAGGACCAAGGAAGACAAAACAGCTAGGGACAACGAAGCACACCAATCACTTGACGAAGTGTCTCAAACTTACTTCCATCAAGTGGTTTGGTAAAGATGTCAGCGTTTTGACGATCAGTAGGGATATATTCAAGAGCAACTATTTTCTTTTCAACCAAATCCCTAATGAAATGATACCTAAGCTCAATGTGCTTGGTCTTAGAATGCTGAACCGGATTCTTAGATATATCTATAGCACTAGAGTTATCGCAATAGACCACCATGGTATCTTGAGGAATCCCATAATCACCCAAAAGTTTCTTCATCCAAAGAAGTTGTGAACAACAACTCCCGGCAGCAATATATTCTGCCTCAGCAGTGGATAGAGAAACAGAATTCTGCTTCTTACTCATCCAAGCCACAAGATTGGCTCCTACATAAAAACACCCTCCAGTGGTGCTTTTTCTGTCATCAGCATTCCCAGCCCAATCAGAATCAGAAAAGCCAGCAAGAGACAAGTTTGACTCCTTGCTATAAAATAAACCATAATCACAGGTTCCACTTACATATTTTATAATCCTTTTAACAACATTTAAATGAGAAACCTTAGGATTAGACTGGAATCTAGAGCAAACACCAACACTAAAAGATATATCAGGACGACTAGCAGTCAAATACAAAAGACAGCCTATCATGCTTCTATACAAAGTAACATCAACAGACTCACCTGATGGATCAATTGTCAACTTTGCATTAGCTGCCATCGGCGTTCTAGCATGAGCAGCCTTGTCCAGTCCAAATCTTTTAACCAAATTCCTTGCATATTTAGCTTGATTGATGTAAATTCCTGTCTCAGTTTGCTTTACCTGCAATCCCAAAAAGTAAGTTAGTTCTCCAACCATGCTCATTTCAAACATCGCCTTCATTTCATCTGCAAAAGAATGAGCAAGAGAATCATTAGTAGCACCAAAAACAATGTCATCAACATAAATTTGAGCTACAACAAAACCAGTCTTATCCTTTCTTATGAAGAGTGTTGTATCTGCAGATCCCCTTTTGAATCCATGCTCAATGAGATATGCAGTCAATCTGTCATACCAAGCCCGAGGAGCTTGCTTCAACCCATAGAGAGCTCTCTTCAGTTTGTAAACGTCATCCGGTCTATGAGGGTCTACAAAGCCTTTAGGTTGTTCAACATACACTTCTTCTTGTATCATTCCATTCAAGAAAGCACTCTTGACATCCATCTGATATAGCTTGAAGTTTAGGTGACTTGCTATAGCCAACAATATCCGGATGGATTCTAACCTTGCTACTGGTGCAAATGTCTCATCAAAGTCAATTCCTTCCACTTGTGTGTACCCTTGTGCAACAAGTCTTGATTTGTTTCTGATCACAGTGCCATGTTCATCTGACTTGTTCTTAAAGATCCACTTAGTTCCAATCACATTTACATCCTTTGGTCTAGGAACTAGTTCCCACACATCATTCCGAACAAATTGATGAAGTTCTTCATGCATAGAATTTACCCAATCAGCATCTTGAAGTGCTTCATCCACCTTCTTCGGTTCAAATTGGGACAGATAGCATGAGTGAGTGATCACATTCAATGCTTTTGATCTTAACCTCATGTTATCATTCAGACTACCCAATATATTTGTGGAGGGATGGTTCAGTCTCACTCTAGAGGATGGTCCTTTGACTAAAGAAGTGGAAGTTCCTTTCTGTACAGATGGGGGACTGAGTTGACTTTGTGCCTGTCGAATGTCACGAACTGGAGTGGATGGTTCTGAACTTGAAGGTACTGAGACTGTATCATTTAACACCAACAGCTCTTCCTCACTATGTTTGACAACATCCTCAGTAAGAAGAGTGTCATCCACTTCTAAAGACGTATCTTGAGCAGGAACAGTGCTTTCTGAACACACTTCATCATTTATCACAACATTTGAGGATTCCATGACTGTTTTGGTTCTCAGATTGTACACTCTATAAGCTCTACTGGTGGAAGAATATCCTAGAAAGTATCCTTTGTCGCTCTTGGCATCAAATTTTTCTAGGTTCTCTCTATCACGTAGAATGTAACAGTCACTGCCAAATATCCTGAAATATTTGACCACAGGTTTCTTCCCTCTCCAGAGTTCATAGGGAGTCTTCTTAGAATCAGGTCTAAAATACACCCGGTTGAGTGTATGGCAAGCAGTGTTGACTGCTTCTCCCCAGAAAGACTTTGGCAAATTTTTGTTGTGAAGCATGACTCGTGCCATCTCCTGAACAACCCTATTTTTTTCTTTCCACAATTCCATTCTGTTGAGGAGTCTTAGGAGATGAGAACTCTTGGTGAGTGCCTTGCTCATTACAGAAAGTGGCCAGCTTGGTATTTTCAAACTCTTTTCCATGATCACTTCTGATTCTGGCTATCACAGTATCTTTCTCAACCTGCAATTTCTTGCACAGATGGATCATCTTCTCAGGAGCTTCAGCTTTATCTTTCAAAAGTATAACCCAAGTATATCTAGTAAAGTCATCCACAACAACTAGAATATACTTCTTTCCACCCAGAATTTGAACTCTTGCAGGACCCATGAGATCAATGTGTAATAACTCTAAAGGTCTTGACGTTTGAACACTAGTCACAGATGGATGCTTGGATTTTACTTGTTTACCTATCTGACATGGTCCACAAATGCACTTCTCTATTTTCTCAAATTTAGGTAAACCTATAACTGCCTCACATTTGGAAATCTTTTCTAACTGCTTATGACTGGCATGCCCCAACCGTTGATGTCACAGATCAACTTGATCTATCTTTGCACTAAAGCACTTGTTGTTTACACTTGGTGTTATTCCATAGCAGTTGTCAGCTGTCCTCACACCAACACTCATACAATCACCTCCTCCATCAAGTATCTCACATTCATACTTGGTGAAGAGGACATTTAAACCCTTGTCACAAATCTGACTAATGCTGAGTAAATTGGCCTTCAATCCATCAACATACCAAATATCTTCAAACATTGGCAAACCTGGAATATCCACAGTACCAATGCCTCTGATCACAGATTTACTTCCATCTCCAAAGGTGACTGTCCCAATCTTTCCTTCAAAAAGTGTTTTGAACAAATCTTTATTTCCTGTCATGTGCCTGGAACAACCACTATCCAAATACCAATGACAAGAATCATGTGCCTTTAAGGCGGTTAAAGCAGTATAACAAACATAATTCTTATCACATGTGATTATGCCAAAATACTTAAGGAAAGATTTAACAAAAACAAAAAATGGCAAAGACAGTAAGTAGATAAGTTGACTAATAAGCAAAAAGATTTTCCAAGAATCCATGACAAAGGGGTCAAGGATCAGCTCAGAGATAAAAATCTCAAACAAAAGAGCAACCTACTCTGATACCACTTGTAGGGTTCAGACCCTTTAAACCACAAATAAATTGCGTAGCCTAGATTAATTAGCCAAGTTTTTACTTAGTCAAATTAAGCAATTCTAGGTTAAAGCAATCAAATAATCATATCAAAAATATAATGCAGCGGAAAAATAAATAACACAGAGATATGATCACCCAGGAAACCACACGGAAAAACCTGGGGAGGATTTTACCCACCGATCCTCAAAGCAAAACGGAATCCACTAAGAAAGAATTGAAGTTCTTACAAAAGGACTTACAAGCTCCCCGCTTGACTTCCTAATGCTACCCACCAGTAAAACTTCCTGACACGATCACGCGCAGGTTCCGAATCCACGGACTACTTCTTTCTTTGTATTCCTTCAATCAGGTACAAGCTCCCCGCTTGTTTATCTTTAGACACAAACAATTTTAATGGTTAAAATGCAATTATGTATGAAAAATTGTAAACATGAATATAAAGAAAAATGCTAAAAATTGAAAAGTGAAAAAAAAAAAAAAAAAAAAAAAAAAAACCACTGTATTACAACATCGTAAAAAAAAAAAAAAAATCTAGCACAAACCATACATAAGGAGATGATAAGTCAAAAAGAGAGAGAGAGAGAGAGAGAGAGAGGATTGATTGTTGAATTTAAGGCAATTGAGATTTAATGTTAAAGTCATTAATAGGAGAAACATTAGCAATTTGTTTGGTGGGAAGATGATTTTTTTTTTTTTTTTTTTTTTTTTTTGAGAAGTGGAAGATGATGAGTTGAGAGAGAGATATAGATAAGAAGTGGGCTTTATAGTAGAGACAAGGAGATGATAAGTCAAAAATAGAGAGAAAGAGCGAGGATTGATTGTTGAATTTAAGGCAATTGAGATTTAATGGTGAAGTCATTAATAGGAGAAACATTAGCAATTTGTTTGGTGGGAAGATGGTGTTTTTTTTTTTTTTTTTTTTTTTTTAGAAGAGGAAAATGATGAGTTGAGAGAGAGATATAGATAAGAAGTGGGCTTTATGGTGGAGATAGGGATGAGATTTATTTTATATTTTTTAGTATTTTAAAATTAATAGAAATTATTTTTAAATTTTTGGACAAATACAAAAAAAAAAAAAAAATGATGGAAATGACATGGCTGCTGACATGACTCAACATGAGCATAGCAACATTAAATGCTCCGCTTCAGCATTTAGTATTATATAGATATAGACTAGTTGTAGACTACGTGTTGCGCATGATAATATTATTGTTTTAGTTATTATTTATTAACAATTGGTTTTTCATTATTTTTTAATTTAATAAAAACCATACATATACTTTTAAGTTTATATATATATATATATATATTGTTCATGAGATAGGTTCAAGTTACACCTGGTGTAACTCTAAAGAATTACACATTTTTTAAACCATTGGATTTAAGTAGATCCAACGATTAGAAAAGACTCTCATTATTACAAATATTTTTAATAAAATCTTATTAATTACCCTCATTTATTACATGCTAAACCTATCTCTAAACCCAAAAAAAAATACACGTCTGACTCTCTCTCTCTCTCTCTCACTCTACGTTTGGTGTAAGCCGTTTGTCTCTCCGTTAGTCTCTCTCTCTCTCTCTCTCTCTCTCTCTCTCTCTCTCCTCCTCCATTGCTCCTCCACTTCCACCTCCACAGGTTGCCGGCAAAAAAAGAAGAAAGAAAATAAAAAAAACCAAGCCGAACACTGTTGATAGAAAATTCACAATTGTCTTCGATGGGTTGTGGGTCATTTTTCCCCAATGCCAAACAAGATGTTTTTCCGCCGAAGTTGGGTCATCATCTCCGACTTCCCACTCAGCAGCAATGGAGACTTGGGCACTACCCACTCATCACCGCATGAGGTGAGTCCACTTTCCCCTTCTTTTTGGCCAGATGAAATTCTAGGATTTTCTTGCTCCATAAAATAAAATGTTCTGCCATAGGTGTTCTTGATTTTTAATTATTTGCTTTTCTTTGATTCCCTTTGATAATCATGTTGATCTATTTGATCATTACAGTTAAGTCCTTGATAAAATGGTGTATCTTGAGTGATTTTTGTACTGGGTAATTAGGAATTCATGGCCAATTGATTACACAACTTCGGCTCATTCCTTTTATGCTCCAACTATTTGATAAAATGCCCTAATGAAATTTTTTTTCCATTTTAAAAAATTTGGGTATGGTCTTTTCATGAAACTTCCCTATTTCTAGATCATGCTAGAAGTTATATTTTTGCTTAGATATGATCAAGATTAGTGGTATGATCATTTTGGCACCTGCATATACATGCACTACAATGTGCAAAGTAAATCTGAGATATATGTGGTGAGGACAACATTTGGTTAGATGATTTTGTGTTTGTTTTTTAGGCTTATTTTGATGTTAAAGAGGTGGTAAATGTGTGATTGGTGGCTGTTTATTATTGTATTTCGAAGTGTTCTTTATATTTATGGATGTAGTATTTTCGCCCATCCACAATTATTGCCACTTGGACATGAGGGCCACTTAGTTAACCTCTCTTATGTTGCTTGGAATTTGATTTTGTAGCAGTTAACCTCTCTTATGTCTTAGCTTCAATTTTACTACATTTCTACTCAAATCACTTCTATGCCAACCTTACTATGGTTATATGCACAATTTTAACGATGATTACTAGCTAATAATAATACTCAAGTAAGCTGTTGGAAGTATGAACCTATTAGAATTTAGATAAAACTGATTTTTTAGTTTTCCTTTAAGCTATTTGTTCGGCAAGATATGTGATGTTGTGGCTCTAATTAACTTATTTTATACTTTATAGGAATTGGATTCAAGAGTGTATTTTTGGTTAGTGGTTAACCATACATATTCAGCAATGGAGCAATGTAAAATGAAGAGCCCTGCCCACACTACAATCTTAGGTACATTGTTCCTGAATGGGTTAAGGAGAACTCAACTCTTTCTAGCATAAAAGAAATATATGGTTATGGAACTAATCTTCTAATGACAATAATAGTCAATTCTGTGTAATGCTTCTATTGAATTCCTTATAATTTTCTAGACAATATTTCATGGAGTATTTTTTTTTATATGTATTATGAAAATGATGGATTTCCTTTGCCTCTTTTACAAGTGCAAATTGCGCAAGGTCTTGTACATACGGGGAAAGGCTTTCTGCTCCTGGTATTGGAGTGTATCAAGACAAAGACTCAGGTAGAGAGGCAGAATGAAATAACAGTGCATTGAAAGAGTTCAAGCCAAGACTACCTAAATGACAGTGCAGACAGTGCAGTAAAAAGTGTAGTAAACAGAGCAGACAATGTAGTAACTTAAAGTAGCTATACTACCTGTAGTTTTAGGATTAGTTTTTAATTGTTAGCTGTGATTTATATACACGTGTAATGATCTGATTGTTTGTAAAGACTAGTTCCACATTAATTCACTTTTGAACTAGTCTACAGTCGTTCGAACGTGGGGTTACAGCACTTCTTGAACTATCTGTAATTATATGTCTAAGTTTTGTATAAGCACACTTGTTTATAGTTAAATGCATCAAATTTACTGGTTTGGTTGGTTTTATAGTCATCCCAATTGAATTCCCAGGATTGATGGAGACTAAATGACAATCACAGTGCCATTGATATAGGTACATCTTCTCATGATTAACATGTTTATAATGAAGGGACCCTTCAATTATTGGAAGTCGTGTCAAATTTTGCTAAGGAAAGCAAATTGAACTTGTGCATTTTATGTGAATCAATTCTTTTAACTCTTTAGGCCTATTTGAAAAGATATGGATCTGTTAACTTTTTCATAGGGGTGGCATAGGCTTTCCTCTCAAGTCTTGCTGGTTTGTTAGGAGGACTCACTCTTCCAATCACATTTGCTTACCCTTGCTTCATGTGGGTTCTCATAAAAAATCCTACAAAATACAGCTTCAATTGGTATTTCAATTGGATCCTTGGTTGGTTGGGGATTGCTTTTAGTGTGGCCTTTTCCATTAGAGGTATTTGGAGCATGGTAAACGATGGACTCAAGTTAAAGTTCTCCAAGCCGCCCAACTGAGTTGTAGGCGAAGAGTAGCTAAATAGTGAATCTGAGTTCTGAGTTTTGCATATGTAAACTAACTAAGATTCATAGGTAGGACAGGACCAAGTTGACCAAGTTACACATTATGCAACTCTTTATGAATATCACACTAATCAATAACTTAAATTAAAATATTAAATAATTTTACAATGGGATTGTATTGTTTTCATTACGCTTAACAACACATATCAAATTTCAGTGCCTTAAATATTCAGTGCCTTAAATAAAACCACAATGCAGTAAATAAAACAACTAATATAGTAACTTATGCAGTGCACAAACAATAGTGCAGTGTAGTAAACAAACAATTGTTGTGAAATTTTAAAGTACTCGCAAGTGTACGAACCGTACCAAAGTATAGTTTGACAAGAATGAGGTCGAACCAACAAGGACTTGAATGAACATAGGAAAATTAAATCAAATCTTAACCAAATTAATCCTAATCTAGTTTAATAAAAAAAAATTGGTTGTTTTGAAATTAAACAAACTAAGCAAATAATAAAATTAAGCAAATAGTTAAACTAAGCAAAAGATATAAAACAATAAAAAGATGTAAACAATCAAGGGAAAGTAATTAAGGTTTTGGAATCTGCCTTGTAAGTCATATCAGCATATATTTATGATCATTAATTTTTCCCAACCACTGCATGATAATCTAGAAATCAATCTTGCTATCATGGAAAAATCAATCTTAAGTATAAAATCAAATCATTAATTGTATCTGTAGCCAAACAAATCACAAGATATATCCAATTCTAAAAATCAAATCATAAATTGTATCCATTGACAGACAAATCACAAACGATATCCAATTTTATAATCAAGAATTAATAAATCAAGCATTCAATTAATTAAGACAAATCCTAAATCATGAGAAAAACATGATTGAACTCATATCTAGAATCCCATCTTAGTCAATTGATATGAAGCAAGAACAATTTAAATCATTAAACAATTATTGTGGGAAAAATCAAATCACATAAATATTACTAATAATCCTTAACAAGGTTTCATCCTCAACCCTAATTATAAATTTAGCTACTCATAGTAGTTGAAAGAAAACACAAAAATAAAATACTAAACATTAAACTAAACAAATAAAATAAAACTAACTGTCATGGAAGAAAACCAAAGTAGCCGCACTCTCTATGTTCAGCCCCCAGCCCAGCACACGCCTCAGCCCCCTTGAATTTTGCCCTAAAGAGTCTTTAAATAGGTCAAAGAATCCTATTACAAGTTGAATTCCCATTTGGAGAAAATCCCAGATTTTTAGGCTTCATTTAACCGACTATTTTGGCCCATTTAACTTCAAAATTCGGGCTTTTGGTAAACCACAAAGTTGTAGCCCTTTAAGTTAATTTTCCAGCCCAACTTGAATCATCTTGATTGAATATCTGAGCCGAAAGTTATGCCAAAAATACTAACTGATGTGCAGGCTGGAATCCTAATCCGAATTGGACTTGGATTTGGTGCAAATTTCCTTTGATTCCTTGCTCCGATTGGACTTAAATTTAATTGGGTTGGTCTTCTCTTGAATTCATGCCTGGCTGGATGTAAGTTGGCTTGATTCAATTGGCCTAGCCCCACTTTGCATGTAAAGCCCTTGTTACCTGCAACACAAAGATATTATATAATCAGTCACAAAATAACATAAAAGTAAGGCTAAATATATAGATATGTGAGTACTTTATTGTATATATTTCATACACATCAAATACCCACAAACCTACATTTTGCTAGTCCTCGAGCAAAACAAACCAAATAATTAAAATGAAAATAAAATAAAATAAAATCCTAACTAATCCACTTTCGCTGGAAATTTCGATTGCATTTAGCATATGTAATAAGCCTTTGAACCCCTAGCTTACACTAGTGGACGAGTTGTAGTCTCGTGAGGGTTTGCAGGGAATATACCCACAAAATTCTGAGAATAAATACTAAAATAAACAAAACAAAGAAAAAATAAATAAATAAATAAAAATTTCAATTGCCTTTTGCAAAGAGGATTAGTTCAAGTTCAAAAAAACTACAAATGCTAAAGAAATTTCTCATGCCATCGAAACTCAATGTGAGTGAAAAGTGGTAGCCAACCCAAACATACTCTTAGTTTTAGAATAAACTTGACTTGAATCTCTATTTGAAAGTATGCTTCAACTCAAATCTTTCTGGTGTTATCACTCAACAAATGAAATCACTTTGAAATGGGGTATAACACTCTCAACAATATATGTGAGTAGAATAATGTAAGCAAAATCAAACACCTCACATATAAATCACATGAAAAATGCTTAATCAAGAAAGAACAAGTAGTCTCATGAAAGGATGCCAAAAAGAATTTATACCACACTTTTTATTCAGTCATATCAATATCTAAACTACACAATCTTCAAGATCAAATAAGGACTTTATTAGGACGTAATGTAGGGTAAAAGCAAAGAGAATGAAATTGTAAAGTTGTAATATACAATTATGTATTTTGTTGGCTTTTATTCCGTACCAAATTTGATTGTAATTATTATCAATCGTTTATACCCTGTATTTGTTGTGGGTTTTGTTGTAAGGGTTGTGTGATAGAGAGTGTGTGTGAAGACTCAAGCATTTGGAGGCTAAAGGATTCTCGCGGGTATGTCGCGACCTAGCTTCCCGCGAAGTGAAGCATGTGCCCTGCATGTGCTAGAATGCGAAGGGTCAGGCCAGGTGGAGACAAGCTGTCTCTCGCAAGTATCTCGCGGGTAAAGCCTTCCCGCAAGACACCCGCGAGACAAGCTATTCTGCCAACCTGTACTGATTGAGTCACACATTTTGCACCTATCCTATATATACCATCATTACCCACAAATGTTGAGGAATGCTTCAGAGAGAAAACCCTAGCCAAACACATTGAGAATTAGAGATTGTCATCCCCACCTTTCTCTATACAATTGCTTGTGGTATCTCCTCAACCTTTCCCTCTCCATTCTCCATATCTTTGAGAGGTTGATAGCCCAAACACTTACCACACCTTTGAGAGTGTTGAGTGATATTTTGGTGCTGCTGGGAAGCATTGGAAGGAGCCTAGAATAGCAGATGCAACATGGAGCTTGTTGCGGGATCCAGAGAACTAAGACAAGACACGATTCCGAGAAGCCTTGTTGGAGTAGGAGCTTGGAGGGCTTAGGTACATCGGGTAGACTAGGCTTGGAGGGTCTTTTGCTAACCCATGTATCCCAACTGATTGTCTAGTGGATCGATTTCCACTTGGAGGGTGGCGGAGAGGTTTTTCGCCGAGTTCTTCGGTTTCCTCTTTAATAACACGTCTCGGTGTTATCTGTGCTTGCATCCTTCTTTTCTACTCTTGTTCATTTCATTTTTACTACTATGTTGCTTTAAATATGGGTTAGAGTAGCTGTTTTGCCTATACGCTTGTGTTTACACTATTCCGCACTTATCATTAAGTTAGTGTAAAATCAACCAAGCCGAAATTTTTAATTTGGGGTTCTAAACCGCTCGTGTGTTTTCGACACATTTTCGAGCTTTCAGAAATAAAAATGGGTGAAGGTAAATATAAGAAGTGTTTTCAAGATTTGTCGGAATGTCAACTATTTTAGGAATTTCCATTCAACACATTTTTTTCTACTCTTCTTCTTCAAAGCAGTACTCCTTCCTTCCATTTCACTTCTCAAAATTTGATGAGAATCCTTTTTATTTTCTTCTTTTTGACACTTTTCCTTTTCTTTTCTTTTCTTTTTTCTTCTTTTTTTTTCAATTCTTTTTTTTTTTTTTCCTTTCTTCTTGGAATTCTCACACAAACCACCACATTGAAACAAACTGATCAAATTCCATCTTGAAACACTATGGATAAGGGCTTTAAGAAGGAAAGGC
Source organism: Quercus gilva (assembly GCA_023621385.1). Lineage (NCBI taxonomy): Eukaryota > Viridiplantae > Streptophyta > Magnoliopsida > Fagales > Fagaceae > Quercus > Quercus gilva. The sequence goes on from CM042478.1 coordinate 15,488,326, forward strand.
TAATTAAAAGGCTCAACGGGGTGACTAGCGATAATGTATCAAGAAAGAAAAATAAAAACACATATATGGCTCAAAGTAGACAAAAATGGCCTAATCTCATTTCTCAAAGACTAGTATAGTTCATTCAACATCAATGACTTCAAAATATTCAAGTGTGCCATAAAATCTTTTTTTTTTTTCTTGGCCAAAAGAAAGAACAATGAGACTACAACAAGGGAAATATGTTAAGCACTTCCAAATGAACTTTAAGATTAGAAAAAAAATAAAAATAAATAACCCTCCAAAAATAATGATTGGCTCAAAACTCACAAGGGTTACAGTCTCCACATTGTTATCATCAAGATTTTCTAATCATTTTTATCCTTCAACGACAAGTTGTGTCTGAGTGGCTACGTGCATGTGCAATGAATTGAGCATGAAAGTAATGAAATTCTTTAAGCAAGAGTAGTATAACAAACTCAAAACATAAACCCCAAGCTAGGCAAAAGATTTTTTTTTTTAACACAACTAAACAAAACGAAAAGATAGAAATCTATATACATCCCCCCCAAACCTAAACCAAACATTGTCCTCAATGATAAAAACAATACTCTCAAATATATGTCTTGATTAAAAAGAGAGAAAAATATTAATGTGTAACATGAGAATCAAGTAGAAACAAGTAAGGTAAGGAGAAAGAAGAGACGTACCTTAATCAAGCTAATTGTTATAAATTTTAATTTCTGTCAAATATCAGCTAGAACAAAATAATATAAAACTAAACAAGAAAATAAACACAAATATTAATCTAAAGTAGAAAATAAGCAAGAAAAATTTTTCTTTTCTTTTTTTTTTTTTTTTTTTTTTTTTGCAAAAAGATTTAACACAACTGGAGATCAATCCTGATAAATAGGACCATCCAAACCCCAACAACACCATGTAGATAAATATTGCATATTATGAATGGACTGGTCCAATGATATTGTAACTTACGTGGGTCAAAAACATGTTGGGAGGCTTTAGCAATCTCTTCCAAGTGAGTTCTATGCATAACCACAAAGGGACTAATATCCTTAATATCAACAATTTTCCAACCTATAGCTTCCTTATGCTCTTGAAGTATACTTATCAATTGGTGTTCCCAAAAGTCATCCAACTTTGGTGGTTCTACAATAGATGGGAATCAGGATGAAGAAAGTGGAAAAAGGACCACTTTTGGCTGCCAGCTATCAATACTTAAGAGAGGAATAGAATCCAACAATGCATTGACCTCCTCAATTGATTTTTCAGTATCCAACTTGCAATCAAAACGGGTTAAGCAAGCCTTTAGGGGATCCTCACAACTTGATTGTAGGAAAGTATCATGGACTAGGCTCCCAATCATGTTAACCTCACATATATCCTCATTGTTTAGTACTTGCTTACTTATGTCAAAGATATTAAGCTCAACAGTTATATTCCCAAAAGAAATCTTCATCACACCACTCTGACAATTGATCAAAGCATTGGATGTGGCTAAGAATGGGCGACCCAAAATGACATGGATTTGTGTACTAGCATTCAGAGTAGGCTCAGTGTCTAACACCACAAAATCAACAGGAAAGTAGAATGCATCCACCTTAATCAGCACATCCTCAACAATACCTTTAGGGATTTTCACAGACCTATTAGCTAATTGAAGTGTCATGGTTGTTAGTTTTAACTCCCCCAAACCTGACTGTAAATAAACTGAATATGGCATTAGGTTCACACTTGGCCCCAAATCTAGCAAAGCTCGCTCAATGAGACAGTCCCCAATCTTGCATGAAATTGTAGGAGATCCAGGGTCCTTACATTTCACTGGATATTTATTTTGAATAATTGAACTGACTTGCTCTGTTAAAAACGCCTTTTTAGGGACATTTTTCTTTCTCTTCATTGTCACAAGATCTTTCAGAAACTTGGCATAAGCAGGAACTTGCTGAATTGCATCAAAAAATGGAATATTAATTTGCACTTGCTTAAAGACCTCTAAAATATCTCCAAATTGTGCACTTTTCTGAGGACTAATTAAACTTTAAGGGAATGGAGCTTTAGGAACAAACCTCCTATCAAAGGGAGAACTAAGATCCTGAACTGGAATTGAGGTTGAGTTGCCCTTCTTTTCTTTATGATCATCCTGTGAACTATGAACTCCTTTTTCCTCTAACACCGTATTTTCATTATCCTCCACTTCTAGCATTTTCACTTGATTATCAACTTCCTTACCAGACCTAAGGGTAGTAATAGACTAAACAGATTCATGTGCATGAGTAGAACTAGAAGAACCATTAATTGCATACTGCCCTTTTGGGTTAGGTATAGGTTGACTAGAAAACTTTCCTTTTTCCCTCTCTCCAACTTGGGTTGCTAACTAGCCAACTTGATTTTCCAACTTTGAAATAGCTTGAGTATACTTTTTATCTCTTGAATGGCTTGGCTAGTTGATTGCATGAAAGTTTTGAGAGACTCCTCCAAAGATGATTGTTGTCTTGGTGGTGCCATAAATTGAGGAGTTAATTGAGGAATGGGAGGAAATGCTTGAGTAGGTGGACGAAATTGACTTTGTTGATGCACTTGTTGTCCACCTATATTTGTGGGGGAATGGGAAGCCTCCAAGAGAAATTAGGATGATTTTGCCAATTTGGATTGTATGTCTCTGAAAATGGACTAGCAAGTGGCCTTCCATAATTATTCAGTGCATTTGCTTGCTCAGTATAGTATTCAGGGTAACCAACTGTGGAAGGACACATTTGTGTTGTATGCATATCACTTGCACAAATAAAGCATGTTTCACTTTGAACTTGATTGACAGAATTCATCCCTCTACGTAAAGCTAAAGCTTCAACCTTACGAGTGAGATTGTCCAACCTAGCATTTATGTCTAAATCTTCATTGACTTCATACAATCCTCCTTTCTTAATTGTAGAGGTAGATCTCTCTCTACAATTGGAAAAATCCCATTATTGTGAGCTTTCTGATAAATTCTCAAGAAATTTGTATGCCTCATCATCCATAAGACTCAAAAATCCACCACCATTAATGGACTCAATCATGTTACGATTTGTCTAAGTCAAACCATTATAAAAATATTGTATTAGTCTCCATGTTTCAAAACCATGGTGAGGACACTTTAAGATCAAGTCCTTAAATCTCTCCCAACTCTCATAAAATTTCTCTTATTCATCTTGATAAAAATCCGCAATTTCTCTTCTCAAAGCATTGGTCTTGGCCATTGGGAAAAATTTAGAGAGGAATTTTGTGACCAACAGTTCCCATGAAGTGATAGATCCAGGTGGCATAGAATTAAGCCATGTTTTTGCCTTATCCTTCAAGGAAAAAGGGAATAAATGCAAGCGAACAAAGTCATCAGTGAAATTCTGGAACTTACAAGTAGCATAAATCTCAAGAAGATCCTGTACATGCATATAAGGGTCTTCTCTATCCAATCCATGAAAAGTAGGAAGAAGGTGGATTATCTATGGCTTCAACTCAAAATGTGTAGCAGTGGTTGTAGGCAATACTATGCAAGATGGAGGGTTGGTGGTTATGGGTGAGAACAACTCCCTAAGAGTTTTTGAATCATCTCCTGTTTCTCCTATTGTGGATGAATAATCAAAACTAACAAGACGATTTTCTTTATCACGTATCCAAGTTCTCAAACACCAAGCACAAAGAAATAATTTTTTTTTGTTTTTTTTTTATTAAAAAAAAATTAACTACAACTAGTAGAAGGAAAAATTCAATTAAGACCTAATTTATTTTCCTAACCCAGTCCCCCGGCAACGGCACCAAAAATTTTTTGTGAAATTTTAAAGTACTCGCAAGTATACGAATCGTACCGAAGTATAGTTTGACAAGAACGAGGTCGAACCCATAAGGACTTGAATGAACGTAGGAAAATTAAATCAAATCTTAACCAAATTAATCCTAATCTAGTTTAATAAAAAAATTGGTTGTTTTGAAATTAAATAAATTAAGCAAATAATAAAATTAAGCAAATAGTTAAACTAAGCAAAAGATATAAAGCAATAAAAAGATGTAAACAATCAAGGGAAAGTAATAAAGGTTTTAGAATCTGCCTTTTAAGTCATATCAGCATATATTTATGATCATTAATTTTTCCCAACTACTGCATGATAATCTAGAAATCAATCTTGCTATCATGGAAAATATTCTCATCAAAATCCTTATTTTAAAAATCAAAAGCATGTTCTTCTTCGCTTCTTAAGTATAAAATCAAATTATCAATTGTATCTGTAGCTAAACAAATCGCAAGATATATCCAATTCTAAAAATCAAATCATAAATTGTATCCATTGATAGAAAAATCACAAACGATATCCAATTTTATAATCAAGAATTAATAAATCAAGCATTCAATTAATTAAGACAAATCCTAAATCATGAGAAAAACATTATTGAACTCATATCTGGAATCCCATCTTAGTCAATTGATATGAAGCAAGAACAATTTAAATCATTAAAAAATAATTATTGTGGGAAAAATCAAATCACATAAATATTACTAATAATCCTTAACAATGTTTCATCCTCAACCCTAATTATAAATTTAGCTATAGCAATTAAGTTGATTTTGACCCTTCCCTTAAACTAAATACAAGATGGAGGTTGTAGAGACTCGTTTTGCAACCCGAGCCCAAGATGTATGGAACCTTGGCCCAGTGAGCCCAGTACACTAAAATTTGTAGAGAGTGGGTTGGAGAACCAGGTCCTAATGAATGTGACAATGGCTACTATGGATTTGAGAGGTGATCAAACAAGAACAAAGACAAACAGAGTTGAATGAGCTTAATGTCCGAGGAGGCCAATTTTATTATAAATCAACTAAAATAATTACAAATGCAATTTTGATTACTACAGTATTTTTTTCTCTCTTTTCTCCGATCCCCCTCTCATGGAGGGTCTTTCACATTATATAGCTCCCTTTGGATCATTATGTCCCTACACTTGTTGATCGTTTGAGCCCTTACTCAAGCGCACGTCCCATCAGACACCCTCTCTGGCTTTCTGTGAGTTGTGATAGCCAAGGTAGCACTGTTCAGAGGTCTTTTCCACATAAATGCAGCCAGAAAAACAGCTGCAGTGCATTTAATGCGGTGGTAGCAGCTTTCCTTTAGATATTTCTGAGTCTCCATCACTCTTATACATGTATGATGCATGTCCTTATCACTGGAGTTTCCTAGGAAGCCACCTTGATTGTTGGAGCATAGATCCGGGCTACATTCATTGCATCCGAGGAGGGGCTCCTTCTTGGACCACACTCCATTCACTCCTTACTTATGAGACTTTAAAATTGGAACCTTTCATAACTATTTGTCCCTGCTCGGACCATTTAGTGTCCTCGGACCAAGCCCAAGGCCCAATATATGATTCTGGGCCCTTATCCCTACAGAGGTGTCATGCAATTTCCCACATGAAGATAAAAATAAGTTAGTTTTGTGTTCGTTTAGGAACAACTTATCTAATTTTTTACTAAAAACTTTTTAATGAAAGTATGTTAAAACATACTTGTACCTTGAAAATTTTGAAAAAGTGAAAAAAAAAAATAAAAAAAAAAAGGTAAGGTTTTAAAAAACTATACGTAAAAGTTAAAAGGTTATAGCTGATGCTAAATTCACCAATATATATATATATGTGTGTGTGTGTGTGTGTGTGTGTAGGGAAGGGTCCCTTTTTAAACAAAGTGAATGCAACTACAATCTTTCCTTAACCATATTTTAACCAATTAAAATAAGGCATATGTAATACTAAAAAGCCATGCATAGTGACACATGTTTTGTACATTAAGCGTAAATTGGCCACATGGCCGGCCATGCAAAGATCTTCACTACAAAACGAGAAGAAAAAAGTAAAGGAAGGCTCTCTTGAAAAAACCCATGGGTCCAACAGCAAGGACAATGAATTCCTTCAAGTTTTCTCAATTGTTACTCTTAAAGACTTAAGCTAGAGTGATTCTAGCTCCATCCCTTGAAGAACCCAAGCCCAAAAGACTTTCCGGAGCATTCTTTCAGACCTTCATCGGTACTCCCTCTGACTTGGCCGAGGTGCATTAGGCCGAGGACTCCCTTTGGTCGAGGAGACTCTTCAGAGCACTCTCTCAAACCTTCCTAGGTACTTCTCTAACTTGGCTGAGGTGCATTAGGCCGAGGACTCCCTTTGGCAGAGGAGACTTTCCAAAACACTCTCTTAAACCTTCCCAGGTACTCCCTCTAACTTAGCCAAGGTGCATTATGTCGAGGACTCCCTTTGGCCAAGGAAACTTTCTGAAGCACTCTCTCAGACCTTCCTAAGTACTCCTTTGACTTGGCCGAGGTGCATTAGGCCAAGGACTCCCTTTGGCCGAGGAGACTTTTCGGAGCACTCTCTCAGACCCTCATAGGTACTCTCTCTAACTTAGCCAAGGTGCATTAGACCAAGGACTCTCTTTGACATTCCTAGGTACACATTCTTTGATCCTATTAGATACATACTCTTTTATTCTATTAGGTACACACTCTAACCCTTTCAGATACCTTCTCTTGAGGACACCCTCCTAATGTCTCATGATGTATTTAGTTTCAGCAAAACTTCCTTCAAATAACAAGTTTATTGTAGGAAAGTCAACCCCACCATATTTTTTACCCACTACAATATATATATATATATATATAAATAAAGTACTTACAAAAAGTAAGACTTTAAAATTGTATCTTAAAAAATAAGTTAGCTTAATTTATTAATTAAAATGTAACATACAACACCTAACACTGTTTGAGAGAAGAAAATGCCAAAGGAATGAAGAGGAATAAAAGGAATTTTAAAGAATATTTCTTCATTTCTTTGTAACATGACACATGCATTGAATCATAAGAGCATTCACTCTTGGTTTTGTATTTTTATTTTGTTATCTAAATTTTCTCGTCAAAAAATCACTAAATCTAAGTACTCACTTTTTAACCAACACCCTCTCTCCTATTCTTTTTTTTTTTATTTTTGGTGAAAAGGATATTGCGTTAAACATTAACTAGCCAAAATGGCCAAAATAGCAGTGGTAAGTCTACTCTAATACAAGCCATTGTTGTCTGATATTACAAAAGAGTTTACATCATGAGAAGGAGGAGTTTCAAACACCACAAAAATCTCATCTTGAGACAAAACCCTCCTAGCCAAGGAATCAGCACAAAAATTAGCCTCTCTAAACACATGCTGCACCCTGACCTACTAGAAGCTGCTTAATAGTAACCTGCAGTCATTAAGAAGGGGAGAGAAGGGTCTGTTAGTCATTGATTCAGCTTGCAAAAGATCAACAATGATTTTTGCATCATGTTCAACTTCTAACGTCAGATTCCCAACTGTTTTGCCAGAGCCAGCCGGTCTAATGGCCCAACATTCTGCCATGACACTCGTAGCAACTCCTATAGATCTAGAAAATCCCTTCACCCATTTTCCAGAGCTATCTCTTATGTCACCACCTCCACCTGCCTTCCCCAGGCTGCCCTGTGATGCCCCATCTGTATTTAGCTTTAGCCAGTCCCTAGGGAGTTTAATCCATCTAACTTGGATTGCAACCAAGCTATTTTGCTTTCTGATTTTCCCTACACAGTAGAAACACTCCAAGGCTTGGTTAATGCAGGATTTTTGAAGGGAGAGATCTGAAGGAGCATTTTCGAAACACATCTTGTTCCTGTGTTTCCAAAGAGACCAAATGGCGAAGGGAAAGAGCATTTTCCATGGTATGGATGTCTGTTGAGACTCTTGGCTTGTGCAATTGCCTTTAAGCCAATCTGCCATATTAGTAACATCGACCTGCCTCAAACCAGGGGGAATTTGTATTCTATCCCAAAAAATTCGAGCAAATTCACATTCACATAACATGTGGGTTATAGTCTCCTTCTGCCTATTGTAGACAGGACATAGGCTGCTGCAATTAATTCCCCGAGAAGCCAAGATACCTCTCACTGGTACACTATTATGTAGACAAAGCCACAGGAAGTGAATTACTTTAGGGAGTGAATCAACTTTCCATATCCACACTCCACAAAAAGGAGAAGCTTGAGAATGGTCCAAAGTGGCTAGGCAATAGGCAGAGTTAGTGGAGAACTCACCATCCTTGGATGCATTCCACATAATAGAATCCTCGCCCATGCCAAACATTTGGACAGGGATAGCTTCAATACTATCCTTGATGTGCTGGGGTAGCTCAAAGGAAAGTAAACTCCAATTTCACACATGATTTTGGTTAAGATCAACCACCTTCAAATCATTCTTTACTGAAGGTAGAGGCCCTTCAATAAGCTCCCTAAGCAATCTTCCCTTTATCCATTTGTCTTGCCACACATTAGTTTTTTCCCCGTTCCCAATTCTCCACCCAATACCATCAGAGAAGGTAGCAAATCCAAGCTTAATTGCTTGCCAGTTTGGTGAGGAAGGTAGTTTATCCGAATCCTGTGACCTCCTTCTAGAGGTTGCGCAATACTTATTTAATATAACTTTTGCCCACAAGGATTCCTTCTCATGAAATATTCTCCAATTCAGCTTTGCCAGCAAGGCAATGTTCTTCCCTCTAGCCGCTTGTATCCCAAGTCCCCCTTCCTCTTTGGACTTTATTATTTTGCTTCACCCCACTAGGTGTATTTTTCCTTTTCTCACCCGTAGTTCCCCACAGAAAATTCCTATTTACTCTATCCAACTTCTCACACAAGTGCACAAGGAAGGCTGAACCTTGCATCACGTAATTAGGAATAGCCAACATAACCGACTTTACCAGGACTGCTCTGCTAGCAAAGGAAAGATAGTTTGCTTTCCATCCAACCAATTTCCTCATCACCTTCTCAACCACAAATTTGAACTGATTTCTATCCGAGCCTCTATGCTTAAGAGGAAAGCCTAGATATTTTCCAAAATTAGAAGTGGATTGGATACCAAGTTTAGCACACACCTCTTCTCTCTTAACTTGAGCCACATTTGGAGAGAAATAGATTCTAGATTTATCCACTCACGTTTTGGCCTGATTCAGAGCAAAATACTTGCATCACCTCTGATATTGCTTCACATGCCTCCTCCGTGACCTTTGCAAATAAATTAAGATCACCTGCAAAAATAAGGTGGGATATTCCAATGTTCCCCCGTGATGCCTTAAGGAGAATCTAGCTGCCATCCACACACTTACCTTCAATGAGATGAGTGAGGAATTCCATACACAAGATAAATAAGTAAAGAGATAAGGGGTCTCCTTGCCTGATGCCACGAGAGGGGAGGAAACTGTCCATCTTGCTTCCATTCACCAAAATCGATATGCTAGTTGTAGAAATACAACTCATGATAAGCTTGGTAAAGTGTTGGGGAAAATGGAAGGCTTAGAGTACTTTGGGGATAAAACTCCATTCTAATCTATCATATGCCTTTTCCAAGTCTATCTTGATGGCCATATACCCATCCTTTCCCTTTTTTCTGTCCAGAGCATAAATCATTTCTTGAGCAATTAGAACATTATCTAAGCCTCTCCTTCCAGGAATGAAAGCTGCTTGCACGGGCAAGATGAGATTACTTAGATACAGTCTGATCCGTCCCACAATAATCTTCAAGATCACTTTGTAAATGGAGTTACACCCTATCTCCTATTCTCTATTTTGCAATACGTCCCTATTAAAATAATTTTTTTTCCTTTCCCACATACAGAGAGATCGGAGATAAAACAAGAATATTTTTTTTTTTTAGAGAATTGAACAAGAACAAATATGAGAGAACTCAACCCCAGCTCAAATTAAACCCCCAAAGAAAAATATACATTCATCAATGATATTTTATCATATTTTTGTGAAATTCATAAGCCCATAAGCTAAATTTGTTGATTTTGGTAAAAGGCTAAGCCAAATATCCCTCCGCAATGACCACCGTGGCACCCCACAACAATAACACCAACGAATTTGCCAACATTGAAACCCCACGGCCACCTACACCCACAGCGTCGTTGATCTGTGAGAGATCTAAGTGCGAAATAGGGAGAGATTTTGAGATTGATTTCTGTTTTCTTGAGAGAGCGAGAGGAAGAGAGAGTGTGCGTGTGAAGAGATTGTAATTTTAAAAAGGTGGAATAAAATAATTGAGTTTAATATTATAGACTTGATTGAGTTTTGTTTTGTTGTGAGACTTGCTAGAGTTAGACAATATTCAATATTGTAAAAAGTTGTAAAGTTTTGAACAATGATTCATACAAGCCTTCAACCAGAATTGGCCGATAAAAATCTAATTTAGAAGACAAGATACGATTCTGATGTGAATATTGTTGGACCCCAAAATTTAGAAATTTCTTGAGACCCCTGTGGGTTGACAATGGCCACAGAAGTCTCTCTCATCTCATGTCCAGTTAGTTACCTAACTTGAAAGTTTCCTTCTCATGACCACTATAATAAAGTACTACACAACTCTACTAAAATAGATTAATTTATATAATACTTACCTACCCCTTCACAAAATTACGCCCTGGGGTTCAATGTTAAAGAATAAAGACCTTAATTTTAAGGCATTAATCCAAAAGACGAAAACCCAAATCAGAGTCATTGAGTCCAAATTCCACGATGAGCCAGTCCCTCACCCATCCACACCTCTATGCAATTGCATATCAAAATCAACATCACCACCGATCGGCTTTAATAGCTCTCTATAAAAGCAAACACAATCCTCACCCTCTCACTATCTCTCTCGTCCGTGCTAATAAATCCTCAACATCAACTTCAACCCCCACAAGGTCCACAAGAACAACCAACACCACAAAAAAGCTAGAGAGAATTACTAAAGGTTTCATTTTGATCCCAACCCATTCTTCTTCTTCATCTGGGTCTCTTTGTTTTGTTCCAAAGAAGATAATGGTTGTGATTGATCAGCACGTACTCTGGACATTCTTTGCCTCCCTCTTCGGCCTTGTTCTTCTCTACATAATTCGTCGTAATAACAATGCCAATAACAGGAAGCTAAAGAAGAAGAATTCTCCACAACAATGTGTCGACAACAACAGCTTCACCGGCGGAGAGTTCCGCCACGTTAATGGCACCGACGTCATCGTCGTCGGCGCCGGCGTTGCAGGTGCCGCCCTTGCTTACACTCTCGGCAAGGTACATTTTTATATACAAAATCCTTAATTTCATCACAATTTTTTTTTTCAGTTATGAAATCCTTTTTCTAACGGTGACTTGTAAGTTGTAACTTTCAAGTAATTTTAACTTGTACTTAAGTAATCAGAGAATTCTGGGAAGTGCTTGTTTGTCATGTCTCTTACAGATATTATATAATATTATTATTATTTTCTAAATTATGGAGTGGTGGTTGCGTGTGGAAGCAAATGTCGCAAGAGCAATTGTCATGGGAAAGAAACTGTTTAGTTTGGCAGGTGGGGTTATGAGGTTGACTGAACGCAAGTGCAACTCCACATGATTTACTAGCATGAGCAGAGTTAGGTCCATATTAGTTTGTTATACAAATTTAGACACTGTTTGGTTTATTCAGCCTAAAATGTTGATTTTTTTTTTTTTTTTTTTATATAAAATATTTACTTACTTTCTTGTTCTTTTAACTTGTTTGGTTACCAATTACAGGATGGAAGACAAGTTCATGTGATCGAAAGAGACTTGACAGAGCCGGATCGAATTGTTGGTGAACTGCTGCAGCCTGGGGGATACCTGAAATTAGTCGAATTGGGCCTTGAAGGTATGTATCAAAGTTAACATCCTAATTCTAGTTTACAAATATCCTTCAAATAAATTGAATGGAAAATCTTTAGAATAATTGTTTGACATGGTTTTTAGAACTACTTCTGTTTCAATAAAGAATTTGTTAGCCTTTTGCATGTGAAATGAGACACAATTGTGCTTTGACATCAGATTGCGTGGAGGAAATTGATGCTCAGCGTGTTCTTGGATACGCTCTCTTCAAGGAAGGGAAAAATACAAAATTGCCTTATCCCTTGGAAAAATTTCATTCAGATGTGTCCGGGAGGAGCTTCCACAATGGACGTTTCATACAAAGGATGAGAGAAAAAGCCACTACTCTTTCCAAGTATACTTTCTTGCCTTCTTATAGATTCACTGTATCATAGTATAGTTTAATGCCTGTTAAAATTTGCCATTTTTTATCTTCTTGTCCCTTATCATGATCAATCTTCTATTCAGTGTGAAATTGGAGCAAGGTACAGTAACATCCCTGCTTGAAGAAAATAAGACTATCAGGGGGGTTCGGTACAAAACAAAGGATGGCCAAGAACACACAGCTTATGCTCCTCTTACAATTGTGTGTGATGGTTGCTTCTCAAATCTGCGCCGCGCTCTTTGCAACCCCAAGGTGAAGTTGCTATCTTGAAACTTTATAACAGTTTGCTTGGTGTTATTCGATGAATTGGAAAATGGCCTCTGGTTATATAGAGAGTTATAATATGTATCTATTGCTTCTTGCAGTTGGCATTTGCACTCATGCTTTCTACTGAGGCTAACTGATAGTACAATTTATTTTTGTTTAACAGGTAGATGTGCCCTCTTGTTTTGTGGGTTTAGTCTTGGAAAACTGTCAACTTCCATTTGCAAATCATGGGCATGTTATTTTAGCAGACCCTTCTCCCATCTTGTTTTATCCCATCAGTAGTACAGAGGTTCGCTGTTTGGTTGATGTACCTGGTCAGAAATTACCATCTATTGCTAATGGAGAAATGGCCAAATATTTGAAAACAATGGTAGCTCCACAGGTACTTATACTGTTCAGTATATGATCTTAGATTATCAAGTCCATAGCCCAGTTGCATTGGCAATACTTATGTGTTCTATATTTTTCATCTTTGTTTCACTTTGGCTTTGAAAGCAACATATATGTCCTGCCCCTTAATCAAGAGAATTTATGTTGCAGATTCCACCTGAGCTTCATGATGCCTTCGTGTCAGCAATCGATAAAGGAAACATTAGAACTATGCCAAATAGAAGCATGCCAGCAGATCCACATCCTACTCCTGGAGCCCTTTTAATGGGTGATGCTTTCAACATGCGTCATCCTTTAACTGGTGGTGGAATGACTGTGGCCCTATCTGATATTGTTGTACTTCGAGATCTTCTTAAGCCATTGCATGACCTAAATGATGCGGCTTCATTGTCCAGATATCTTGAATCCTTTTACACCTTGCGCAAGGTAAGCTTTCATGAACGCAAGAGTATAATCTTGAAATGTATAAGGTGCAGATATGAATTTCTGATTGTATGTGTTGCAAATAGAATTGAATCGCAAAGTGCCAGTGATCATTATTAAAAGAAAGGGTGAGCTATTGTTTTTTTAGAATTCCATATTAGTGAATGGCAAAAAATAGTCAAGATGATATTACAAATAGTATGCTTAATTATTTCAGAGAAATGTGATTTCAGGATTGCTTTCTTCTGTGATCAACTTTGGCTCCAAAATTGTTGGAAATCAAGGAGCCTTTTTATGTCCAGGGATTGTTATGTTTCACATTGTATAACTTGTTGTATGATATGATCTTTATTGCAGCCAGTGGCATCTACAATAAATACTCTGGCAGGTGCCCTCTATAAGGTGTTTTCTGCTTCACCTGATCAGGCAAGGAAGGAGATGCGCCAAGCATGCTTTGACTATTTAAGCCTGGGAGGAATATTTTCTACAGGACCGATTGCTTTGCTCTCTGGTCTGAACCCTCGCCCATTAAGTTTAGTTCTCCATTTCTTTGCTGTTGCAATATATGGTGTTGGTCGCCTGCTGCTACCATTTCCTTCACCTCAACGCTTGTGGATTGGAGCTAGATTGATTTGGGTGCGTATTTCCTATTCTCTTTGTATGATTGTTGTAGAATGCTGAGTGATGCAGATAGTTTTTCTTCTCTTCTATGTTCCTTTAAGTTATTGTTGTTCTGTTTTAATGCCTCCAATCTGTTTTATGTCACCACCTACTTTGAACTGTTTACTCAAAATTTATGCTTTTTTTTTTTTTTTTCCTTTTATGTCATTTTTTCCATATAGTATATATCTTCAATAATTCGTATGGAACAACTTTGTCTTTTTCAGAGTGCAGCAGGTATAATATTTCCCATCATCAAGGCTGAAGGAGTGAGGCAGATGTTCTTCCCTGCAACTGTTCCAGCATATTATAAAGCCCCTAGTGTTAAGTCAGATATTTAGAAGAATATGGCAAAGATCTGTTAGCTTTGAATTTTTTTGCAGTAAAGCAAACCAGCTTGCATTACTTAGTGAAGACGGGAAGATTTGTATGCTTGAGCCCTCCATTAGAGTATATAAGATTTGAATTCTTGATCATAAACTTCACCATAAATTACTAAGCAAATCATCTGTTGTATATTTGTCTTCACAGAAATTAGAATTGAGCAGTCAAGCAACTGTGTAGATAAGGTTGAAAATGGAGAAGGTAAACCACATATCTTGGTAATAAGCCCTCCTGATCTAGTTGTAAATGTTATTTTGATGTATTGATTCCAGAATTTATGTTCTCTCATACCCTTAGTTTTGTTGTTTTAGCCTGATGTATTATGTTTCACAGTGGAAAGATGCTACATTCTTTTGAAATGTACAAATATATAAATATATACATATGTAAGAATCATTGTCATTATTTTGTCAAAAATTTTATATTTTCAATGATCCCTTAAGGAAGTCAAAATGATCTGCATCTGTTAACAGGTATTTGAGGTTATCTTTACACTTTGACTTGGAAACAGGACTTTGTTAGAGAGCTATACTTTATTGAAGTGGCTGCTCAAATTTAAGCTACTCTTATTTCAAGGTGAGGAGTGACTGCTCAAATTTAAGCTACTCTTATTTCAAGGTGAGGAGTGACTGCTAATCTGATATGGTCTTTATAGCGCGTGGTCAATATGAGGTCAAGAAAGGCTACCATTTGCTGCAGGCATTGGAAGTAGGGGTGACTTAAATAAGGATGCTCATCAGAGGGTGATAGCTCTTAGATGGAGAAATCTGTGGAGCTTGAATTTCCCTTTAAAGTTAAGATTTCTTGCGTGGAAGTTTTATCTCGAGGACTTGGAGATTAAATCAGAAAACTGGAAACGAAACATAGTGAGCGTGTCTGATAAGCTGATATGGCCTCAAACAACACATAGTGAGTGGTAGTGTCATATCCAATGAAGAGGAAAACTAAAATAATTTATTCCTGAACTGCAGTCTTTCTCAGGTTGATTTCTCTAAAATTTATTGAAGATAGTTTTCTCCTAAAATATTGAACTATTTTTAAAAGTATTTTCCAACTCTCTATCTCTACAAATATATATCATTATATTATTTTGGGTTTTTTTTTTTTTTTTTTTTTTTTTTAGATATGATATTTGTAACCCAATAATGGAGGGACATGCTAACACAACATTAGATTTCCTATTTTTCTTCCCATCCCATGATGAGATTGTATCATATTTTAATTCTTCTAAATTTTGAGGTGCAATCTTCGTACCAGTTGCTAAATCATTAATTCCTAAAAGTGATCATGTCTAGTTAGTTGCCAACAGAAGAAGAAAAAAAAAAACCACAAAAAAAAAAAAAAAGTAGAGTGAAGTTTTACAAGTTAGAATCATCATATACAAAAACTTATTTTAAATAAGGTAAATAAATAAAATACATATTAAACAAACCTTACTTTAGCAAAATGATCAAATTTAATAGACCCTCAACTATATCAATTTCCATCAAAGACCAAATTGTCAAATAGTAATGTGCCATTGATTCCACCCATGTCCACTACAGACATTTAGCAATGAGTCTATATACAAATCACTCAATTGTCATTGTTCTGAATTCCCACAAAAAATCAAAATAGTGCGTATACAAATTGTAAGTAAGTGAGTCACATGTATTGCCATAACATGGTAAAAGTTGATGGCAAACTTGCTAAACTCGGCCAATTGTTCTTGCCTTGGAGATATCTATTAGCATTCCAGGTTATGAATTTCAAATGGCTACAAAAAGTTATCAGATTGTATTAATTGCTATGCCACAAAAATAGCAATTGCTTTTTCCTTTATTGGAACACATTAGCTATATCATATTGTGTTTAATAAGGAAAGAAATAGTAAAATCCAAAAGAAATAGTATTGTTAAGTTTTGTCTAAAACTCATGTACATAGTATTCTACATATTCAAGAAGAGAAAATTCTAAAAATAAAATCAAGTGTTGAAAAAATAGCATAATTCAAAATCTAAAAGTAAAAACCCAATTAATGTTCATGTACATAGTATTATAGATAGGTATTCAAAAATCAAGAACCAATTAGTTTTTCTATCCACATAACAATTAGCATAAAGCTAGGTACTAATGGAATTTAAAAATAATTCAATTCTTTGAATTTCCACACTCTTAAAATACCAAAAAATTTCTCATAAGCTAAACAATCCCCAAAGTTATTCGTCAGCCAAACAGGCCCACTAAGGTCCCAAACACAAAAGTTTTTAGCCACAACACAACAGTCTACTTAAGCTGATGCACTTTGAAGAATTAGAATTTCCTTTAAAAATTTAAGATAAAAAAAAATTTTAATTGTTACTATAGGGACACAGTTTGCTGCTCAAGCCCAAGATGTATGGGATTGTGGGTTAATGAGCCCAATACAATAAATTTGTAGAGAGTGAGTCAAAGAACTAGACCCTAGTGAATCTAACAACGGCTAGAATGAATTTGAAAGATAATCATGCAAGAACAAAGCACGTAGGATTGAGTGAGTGTACTGTCCGAGGAGGCAAATCTTATTATAAATCAATTAAACTTATTACAAGTGCAACTTTGATTGCTACAGTGTTCTTTATCTGTGTTTTCCGATCCCCCTTCCTTCAAGGGTCCCTTACATTATATATCTTCCTCCTAGTAATCTTGGCCTTTCATTTGTTGATCATCCAAGACACCACTTGAATGCCTATCCCATCAGACACCCCTTCTGGCTTTCTACAAGTTGTGGTAGTCAAGGCAGTATTGTTCAGGAGTCTTCTCCACATAAATGCGGCTAGAAAAGTAGTTGTAGTGCATTAAATGTAGTGATAGCATCTTTCCCTTGGATTCCTCTAAACTCCCATCCCTTTTGTACGTTCATATCTCCCGTCTCCATCATTAGATCTTCCTGGAAGGTTGCTTTGAGTGTAAGGTACGTACTTGATCCGTGCTCTGTTGATCCGAGGAGATAATCCTCCTCAGACCAACTTTCTCAGCTTTTCTGCTTGTATTTCACTTATGGGATTCTAAACTTGACACCCTCACCACGATTTATCTGTCCTCGGACAAACCGAGGCTCTCGGCTAAGGCCCAAAGCCCAATATATGAATTTGGGCCTTTATCCCTACAGTTACATCCCATGTTCCACACACACACACACCAAAAAAAAAAAAAAAAGATTAAAACTCTACTCTCTTTTCTCTTCCATTTTTCCACAATTTCTGGGACACCAAACTGTCAAATTAAACAATAAACAACAAATTATTAGTCTAAGGAAATGAAAATCTAATATAGCTTATGTATATTGAACCTTCAAAAGATTCTAAGAAAAGAATGGTTACCAATTGATTAGTATGACTTTCAATAGATTAAAAAGCCTCCAATGATAGTGAGTCTTGATCATTGAAATCTATCGAGGAATTGACAAATGAAATAGAGATAAAAATGAAATTTAATTTAGCATATAAGACGACCGGAAAAAGAGAAAAATAGCAATTTCTCTTTGATGAAAATGAATAACACTTTTACTATAAAACGAAGAAGAAAATAAAAACATCACATTGAAGTTATTTATCATATATTATAGCAAACATATTGAGAGTAACATTCCTACAGTCTAAAGAAAGGCAACCATAAAAAAATTTATAACAAACATGATCTGCCCAATTCAAATCAATATTGAAAAAGGAAAAAAAAAAAAATATATATATATATATATATTAATGAGATGGGAATAAATAAAAAAAAGAATAAGAATAATACAAATAGCAAAACTCATTTGAGTTTATACCTTTGGACTTGGGCTACTAATGCTCACCTCTCATCTGCTTCAGTTTCGTCTACAAGTTCTAGAGTCACTATCTATCTCTTGCATTCATTTGATTGGGTTTTGGTAGACGGACTTCATCCATGACTGAAAGAATGGAAAAAACACTCAAGAAACTATTCCATTGAAGGCCATATCGATCAATTTGTAAAGAGAGAACAATTGAAAATTTATATTAAAAAAATTTAAAAATTTAAAAATTTTAAAAATTAAAAAAAAAAAAAAAAAGGTAAGGAGGTGGGGAGGTTGCAATCTATTGGTGACTATAAGAATTCCATATAATAGCAGTATCTCAAGAGTCTGGGTTAATAGAGAGACACATGATAGATTTGAAGATAAAGTATCGGTGACTTAAAGAATTCCATATAATAGAATAGCGGCATCTCAAGAGTTTGGGTTAATGGAGAGACACACAATAGATATAGAGATAAAGTAACACCTAAATTTAACAAAAGACTTAATAAATGACAATCAGTAAAACAAAAAATAAAAAAGAAAGAAAGAAAATAAATGATGACATGGCACTAATGTGACTTAACTGAAACGTAGCAACAATAAATGCTACGCTTCAGCTTTTAGATATATATAAATAAAATTTGTATGCTTGAGCCTTCCACTAGAAGGCATAGTACAATTATTTGTTCAAACCACTACTAAGTTGTATTTAACGGGGTGAACAATACCTCTATTCCAACTCAAAACATGTATTTCTCCTTTACGTTTAGGGAAAATTACACTTTATTACCCTAAACTATACACTAGATTACACTTTGCATCCTAAACTATTCGAATGCATACTTTCCACCCTAAACTATTGCCACTCATTACACTTTGCACCTCGATGTTAGTTGTTAAGTTAGACGGAAATTAATAGCACATGACTTGCACATGATTTTTGCTTAAGTGACACATTGATTAAAGACAAAAACACCCTCTTCATAAACAATTAAAAACAAAAGCTTATTTCATTTTTATTTTTATTTTTTCCAGCTCCTTCTCTCTCGCATGCGTACAGAGTTACAAGTACAGATCCAATGATTTCCGCTAAACAAAATATACACAATATACTATATAGAACCCATAGTGATAGTATATTTAGCATGTGATTTTTCATTTTAAAAGGAACAACAGAAAAAAGCTGCAATTATAGAATGGCTTTTTGTTACCCTGGTGCGTATGAGTATTTGTATGATTTTATCAAACTGATTTTGAGTCTACACCTGGTATATGATGCAGTCTCCACCATTTTGTATATGATGTAATCACCATTTTGTGGTGGAAGATAATCAGATTCATTCTTGCAGAACTTATGACACACCAAGATATTTCTAGTATACGATTATGCATAACGAGCATTTTATAAGAAAAGTTGATTATGTTCAAAAATATTTTGCTTTCCAGCAATGATTCGCGAGCGAGAATGACCTGGAAAAAATAAGGAAAAGTTTTTGTTTTAATTGATTATGAAGAGGGGTGTTTTTGTCTTTTAATTTTGTTTCACTTAAGCAAAAATCATGTGCAAATCATGTGTCATTAATTTCTGTCTAACTTAACAGTGAAACTAATGCCAGGGTGCAAAGTGTCATAAGTGTGATAGTTTAGAGTGCAAAGCATAATCCGATATATAGTTTAGGGTGGTAAAGTGTAATTTCCCCTTATGTTTAAGAATATTTTTTGAATCAAAGAAGTTCCTGTCTCTTTTGATTTTTTGGCAGGACATTCTTGGGTAATTTACATTGCCAATAAGTCTATTCCTAGACACAAATCAAATAGCCAAATGTTGCTTAAATATTTGTAGTCTTGCACTCTCAAAATGTGCTTTTAATTGGATATCAACGAAAACGACAATAGATTTGTCATGAATTAGATTTGTCATAAGGTGCGTGTGAGCAATGAGCATTATGTTTAGGTTTCAGTCATTTTTATGAGTGTCAGTTCCTAATTTAATTGGATTTGTTACCTAGTTAAGCTGTGTTAATCAATTTAAAATTTTAAACCAACCAACCAACCAGGTCTTGCATTGCATGATAAATGCGCAGTGCTTGTAGCTTGAGTGCTTGACTGGCTAGGCGATACAATATTTGTGAAACAGAATTAGAAATGTGGAGAAATGTATACCATACCAGCAGTCCAGCTGGTTTGAGGTCCATTCCCATGATGTCTTGTACCGTACGGATAATATCTCATGTGGTCAGTGATAAGCAAGCGTCCCTGTCCTCTGTTAGCTCCAGATGACATAAGTTACTTGCTTTTGGGTTCTGAGGAGAGCAGAATACAGTATCAATAAGTATTGTGATATATAAATTTTCATATCTTTATTTCATAATTTTTTACGTTGCTTGTTGTGATTAACCCATTGTAAGTGATATCAGTGATGGGTATGTATAGTTCCAATTACACGTTGGGCCTCAATTCTAGGCTTAAGAAAATAAAGTAGAGGAAAATCTTCAACCCCAGGTCAATTCTTAAGCTTGTTACTTAAAGGGGTGTCAAAACCATTTCCTGATATGCTACTCCAAGCTGTCTAAAGAAATGCCCCCACATGACTGGAAAATTGTTGCTAATACCTCAATCTTTTTCTGGTTGCAAATTCCACAAGATTCCTTCCTTCTCGGTCATCAGGGGTTTGATGATGTAAGATGATATCATCATGTGTTTTCTTAATGTGATGAGGATGATGCAGTTAACTAAAAATGGAAACAAAGATCTATAGGAGGGTTTATGGATAGCCACGGTGAAAACATAAGATGGGGCTGGGGGTTGATGCTGATCATAGTATCGTAATAATTCCCTTCTCTTTCAAGAGAGCACCTCCATGGAAGTACTTCGGCTTCTATTAATAAATGAAATGTAGCCTTCAATAAAGTTAACTGGATTAGCAACTTTCTATGTCTCGACTAAATCAGATCAAGAAGTTGCTATAGATTACAGTGAAATTTCAAGCTAACCTGGGATTCTTTCCCTAAGGGCTCTTTAAGAAATGGGGTAATGGAGGCTATGATCAAGAGAAACTCGAATTGCAGTGGAAGGGCTAGGGCTCTATGGCTGCATATGAGATATGACTGAGACTGCCCTCTATTGCACACAAATCACGCGGACACAAGCTGGGAATAGTGATACTTATCTTTCAACCTCAATTCTATTCATGGTCAACACTTTTTAAATCAATGTCCTTACATGCATGACTAATGCAAATTTTGTAGTATTTAATTAAGAAATTGGTTAAAGTTACACCTGGTGTAACTCTAAAGAGTTACATCTATTTTAAGTCATTGGATTTAAGTAGATCTAATGATAAAAAAAAATCCTCATTAATGCTAACATTCTTAGAAGTATCTCATTAATTATCCTTTATTTATTGCATTCAATACATATCTCTAAATCCAACAAAAGAAAACGTTTGACTCTCTCTCTCTCTCTCTCTCTCTCTCTCTCTACGTTTGGTGTTCAAGCCTCTCTCTCTCTCTCTCTCTCTCTCTCTCTCTCTCTCTCTCTCTCCATTTGACTCTCTACATTGCTCCTCCGCCATTGTTCCCAAAAAAAAAAAACCAAGCTGAACTGTGGGTGTGTGTGAGTACTATGTTTCTTGGGTCACCATTATTTTAGCTCATAGCAATTGCAGGTTGATTCTCTCTCTTTCTCTCTCAAGGTCAACTGTTTTTCCCTTTTTTTTTTAAATGTAATTCTTTATCTGGGTTTTGCTTTATTGATTCATTTGTTTGCTAAGAAAGTAGAATCCTTTCTTTTTGTGAGTACTCTGTTTGGTATCAAAAGCAATCAAGCCGAACTGTTTCTATTAATCTGTTTGGTACTCTGTTTCTATTTTTCCTTTCTTTTCTGTTGATTCATTGTTTGCTAAGAAAGTAGAATCCTAGAAATTTGTTGTTTTGGGTTTTATGTTTTGTAGCTGGTTTGGTATCAAAAGAAATCAGCTTGAAAGATTCAATTGTACTTGGTAAAGTGATTTTATTAGGCTCAGTTTTAGTTTTAATGGGTCTCAAATAATATGAAAAAAAAAAAGTTTCAAACTTTAAATTTTTTTTTTTTTTTTAATTTTCCTGCTATTTCTGGGGAACCAAAAAAAACTCATTAGTGCCCTTTGTGATTGTAAAGTTTGGTGGTTGTCTAGTTCTTTTGGTTTTCAATTGTTTTTCTGCAATTTAGTAATGATTGGGTTGTCTATGTTTTTTACAGTATGACATTGTTTAGATAATCATTAATAAAATAGATTATGACAGTTTCTTGAATAAGCAATGGAATACCTTTGCGAAACACAAGTTGTAACAGAATTATTGAAAGTGTAGATTAATAGTTATGGTTTGAATTGCTAGGAAACAAAAAATTTTAATAATCTCTATTCATGTGTTTGAGAAAGCCTAAAAATTTCATGATTGTAAGATAGGGATTCCAACAAATTTCTTAGGTTGGAAAACCCGTGGTGTTCTTTTAAAAATAACAATGGAAAGATGTAGAAATAAGTTGAACCTCTTTTTTTCCTTTTAGATTACAAATTAGCTATACAATCAACATTCCATTAGAGCTCTCTCCCTCTCTTAATGCTTGTGAAGTCACTTCTATGCCAACCTTACTATGGTTATATGCACAATTTTAACAATAATTACCAGTTAATAATACTCAAGTAAGCTGTTGGAAGTATGAACCTATTAGAATTTAGATAAAACTGATTTTTCATTTTTCCTTTAAGCTATTGGTTAGGCAGGATATGTGATGTTGTGGCTCTACTTAGCTTATTTTATACTTTATAGGAATTGGATTCAAGAGTGTATTTTTGGTTATCTTTGATTGAATCTTCTCCTTTTGCATGTAGATAATTAAGAAAAATGGTGCTCAGCTTTCCTTCAACTCCCAAGAAATTGTTGGTGACTGTGGCATGCTTCGTCTCTGGTGCTACTCTTTTTGCTACTGGTGTGCATCTCTCTTATGTCAACATTGCCCCTCAACAAGCTTGAACAAAAGCTCGGAATTATTTCGTCAAAGAAAGATTGAGAAAGAAGTATGGGAAATGAAGAGTTCAGCTCACTGCTACTTGTCTAATTCATACACAATATTACATAGACTAAAATGAATGTGCAGCTATGCGGCCTTATTGTTCCATGTTATGGTTCATGTATAGCACACGTTTGTAGTAAATCATTAATACCTGATGTAGGCAAGAAGTGCATCAAGATTAAGAAAACTTTCTTTATGAAATTGTAAAGGCAGTTAAGCCAATGAATTTCTCTCTCTCTCTCTCTCTCTCTCTCTCTCATCAAAGTCAGATTATGAAGCACACACACCCACAGTAAGTGGATATAGGAAGAAGTTGATCTCAAAACCAAGGATTGCAAGATTATTATGTTATTGTTAAAAAATAAAAAATAAAATGCTTTTCCCTGCAATATCTAGGGGATACTTTTTGGTAACATCTTGTTCAAACCCTTGATTTGGCTTTGCTTTTCCCTGCAATTACACCACTAGAAAAAATGCTAAGGACAGTGATTGATGCAAGTCTTGTATATAAACCTAGGTGTGATTTCCTATTGCTTATCTTTCTTTATTTCGCATTCTACTTATTGTTTTAATACCAAGCAGTCATCAAACATATTCAAGATCCAATCTTTTATTCACTAAATCCTTAAATATCAAACCCTATTCAAGAATTCTTCAAAATCTCATCAAGAAATCTAATTTAGTGCTAAGTTCCTAAGGATACTACATCAAAATTTGAATCAAAGTCCATTCAAGCTTCTCTCCTATATCACAATGACACCAAACCAAACTGTTTTCCAAAAAAGAGGCATTAGACCAAACTTACTATTGACATTGAACAAGTTTTCAATCTAAATTAATTAAACAACCGGAGTTAAATGGGTGAAAACTTGAAAAGTGGCTGATGTGTATTTTTGTTAAAAACAATTGTTTGGAGTCTTTGGACAGCACAAAGCAATTTTACTAGAGAAATCATTGGAATTTTAGGATTGTTGAGATGCCTACTTGAGTAGGTGAGTTGGGGTCTTTCTATGATCTTTATAAGATTGGTCCACTGGATTCAAGAGTGTTTTTATTCTTCTTGTATGGACTTCATTGACTACCTTTGATTGTATTCCTGAATTCTTTTGTATACATCATGGATGCTTATGCCTCTACTTTTATCAATAAAAGTTGCCTATTACTTATAAAAAATAACTCGACATAGATTCTCGGAATTTACACACTATTGTACCAAGAAAATTGCTGAATTAGCAATTGTAACACTTATAACAAGCATATATTAAATTGTAACTTCAAGTGGCATTTCCTAACATAAGAGAATTCAGAGGCAGTAAAGTGCAGTGCAGTGCAACTATACGCAGTGCAATAAACAGAACAGTGCAGTAAAGTGCTGTAAACAGTGCAGAACCACTAATGCAGTAACTTAAAACAGCTATATAACCTGTTATTTAGAACCACAAACAAAGATAGATCATCCCTAAGAAACTATTATTAAAAAAGCAAACACAAAGCTGCAGGTACCCCCTCAAAACAAGAGGTGAGCAGTAGAAAATCTGGAAAAAAAAAATGAGGCATATGTCCTTAAATAATAGTATTCCAACATAGGTCCTTACAAACATACTGTTAATGACATTAAATTGAAGTAAAAACAGTATTCCAACATAGGTCCTTAAAAAAACAAAACAAAAAACCAAATAGAACTATTTCATCATGATTAACAACATAGGTCCTTAAACATAGTTCCTTCAGCTACTTGGACTCAATATATATATATATATATATATTCCACCAAGGAATGATCATTTTGTGATTCTCTTCAGCCACATGTACCTACAGTAGAACAAAAAAAGGCATAAGTAAATTTCAAAAATGAGATATATATTATTACAATAAAAAATTCTTCTTTTAAAAAAAAAAAAAAAAAAAACTCGAAAAATGTAATGAAAGAACTCACTTTATGCTAAATCATCAATATCATTGTCATCAACCTCTGTAATGTTTTCTTCATCTTGGTAATCACTTCCTTCGCCATTATATTGTTTCCAAGTATGACTATTATGACCATACCCCCCACAAAGTTGACAAGATCGTCTTTTTGTCGTTGCACGAGCTAAGGATATTTCAAGCCCACCTTTAATTCTCCCACTAGGACCCTGTTTCTCGGTACTTTTCTTTCGACCTTTGGTTTGTGATACATGTGGATCTTTTATATTTAAAGGAACAATGACAAAGCAATCTTCTACTTCAACAATGTCAGCTGATTCACCACTCTTGTTGTGCATATCAATTTCATCATCTTCCTTATCTTCAAGCAGTTCATTTTCCATTCCAAAAGCTTTTTTAAGGGTGTGGTCTAAGTCTGAGATTATTATTTTATATATATCTTCTGAATTTTCAACAAGGTAAGACAATTGACTTATACATTGACAAACATGGATGCTTCGTAATGCTCTTGACATATGATGCTCATCCTCAAAGCTTGATCTATATTCTACACTTCTGAGTTCTTTATTTGCTTCTTTTGTCCAACGTTGTAGGATGTTGTGGCTAGGAATCTAAAAAATATTTTTAACTTGGAAGATTAATAATATGTGCCTACAAACAATTCCCATAAACTCAAAAAGTTGGCAGTCACATTCACAAACTTTTGATTAGAAGTTCAGCTTCACAATAAATGCATCATCTGGATCAAAGGAACTTGTTACTTTGTATCTATAAAAAAGTTCCATTTTCTCAACCTTTTCCTTTGTAAAGTGATTACTACTCACCAATTCTTTTTGGAACTTGCTAAATATGGTTCTCGTGTATATAGAAGTAGCTTGATGCTCTATTTTTTAGCCAATTACCAAAGAAGGTGTTTTATGTCTTGAATCAAAGTCTTCCTTCCTTTCTTTCTTATAACGACTATCCGTTGCCTTTGTGAATTTGACCACAAAATCCTTTAATGTAGTTCTTGAGTTAACAAAGGAGTCAAAGAACGCATTGATGCTTTCACTTCTCTAGGTAGTGTTCATTCTTGCAAAGAAAGTATTTCTATTGTAAACCGATATCCATGACTCTCGAATATTATATAATCCTTCAAGCCATTCATTTCTCTCCAAGCCATAAGTCAATATTAGGCTCTTCCAAGCCTTTTCGAATTTTTCCACACTAGGTGACTCACGTATGCATCTCTTCAACTCACGGTTGAATATTGACTTCTTATGATATATATGGGAAAGTTTCTCTGGAAATTTCTTCTTAATATGCCAAAGACAAAGACGATGACGAGTTCTTGGGAAAACCTTTACAATAGCTACACCCATGGCTAAATCTTGATCTGTAATAATAGATTTTGGTTTATTCCCCCACATTGCTTGAAGCCAAGTTTCAAACAGCCACACAAAAGTTTGTTCTGTCTCATCTTGCAACAATGCACAACCAAATAAAATTGATTGACAATGATGGTTTATCCCCATAAAATGAGCAAATGGCATATCATACTTGTTTGTTTTGTAAGTTGTGTCAAATGTCACTACATCCCCAAAGTATTGATAAGCCATTCTTGATCGCGCATCCACCCAAAAAAAATTAACCATATGGCCAACATCATCACATTGAATTGCATAAAAGAAATTGGATTTTTGAGCTTGTTGTTTTTAACAATAATTAAGGACAACTGAGACATCTCCAGCATCTAGATTTTTTCCCCTAACATCTCTCAAGTGATTCCAACAATCTCTACTTGTAAATGTCTGGTCACCTACATTGAACATCATGGCAACTTTTCTTGTTGGAAGACCTTCACCAAAATTTTCAACTAGACTCTTAGTAGCAATAGACATTTTTTTGTGGCATTGGAGGTATGACACGCTTTTTGGACTAATAATACCATGATTGTGGTTGTTGTCAAATCCCTTCACAACCCATTTTTGCAACTTCTTATTCTTCATGACCCTAAGCATTGCTTCACATCCTTGAGCAACTTCTACGGGCCTTGTTTTCATCATCTCTGCTCAAACCATTGTCTAATGCCTTTTTTGTTTTGCACTGCCCTTCACTACTGGGTGTTTTTCTACTTGTACGGATATGGATTCCAAAAACTTTTTTTTGGCAAATTCTTTGTAAAAAGTTTCAACATCATTAAGGGAGTCAAATTGCATTCCGACAAATGGCTTAGATTTCAACTCATAATCACCAAAATCTTCAAGCAATAACTCTTGCTCTAATGGTCTCGAATTGTTTGGGGCATCATATAAGTCTTCACGTTCCATTTGCAATTTAGTAACTATAAGAACCAATACAAATAATGAACACAAATAAAAAATATGCAAACATTTTAAATAAAAATGTTTAAAATGACAAAGATATAAAAATGTACATAATCATAATCAAACACTCAAATTGACTTGAAGTTGTAAATATGACAAAGATATAAAAATGTACATAATCATATCCAAACACTCAAATTCAATTTCGACTTTGAAAACATGATATTTTTTAAATAAAAAATATATATATATATATTCCATCAGTCTAATTACAGATTTGAAACATGAAAACGAGATATTTCTACTAGATAGTGTTTTTTATTTATTTTTTATTAAATTGCTCCAAAGCAATTGCATCATCAAAATCATTAATTGGTTGGCAAATTGTTGTTTGTCCATTATTATATCATTATCGGTCACCTATATAAGTTCATGGCTCTTTCTCACAAAAGAAAAAAGAATTAATATGTTCATGTCTAGCTTGAATGATGTCTTTTGTTTATCAATTTCTTCAACTATTCAACAATGTAAGTTTTTTTTAGAGCACTCACAACTTTGGGATTTAATTAGGGAACTACCAACAATGTAAGTCAATGTGTAAGTTTCTCTAAATTTACTACACATACAATGGTTTTATATTGAATATGTATTTTGAGTTCTAACAAATCTGTATTTGCACATGATTCTTTGTGAACCACTTTCTGTGTTCCAGAAAAGGAAAAAAAAAAAAAACAGAGCACTCACAACAAAAAAGAAAGGAAAAATAGAAACAGAGTACTCACAATGGTGGAGGTGGAACAATGATGGAGCTTTAATGCGATTTGTACTCACAATAGAAACAGAGCACTCACAACACGTTAATGCAATTGGTTTTTTTTTTTCTTTTTTTTCTTTTCTGGCGGCAACCTGGAAGACGAAGACAAACGGAGAGAGAGGGAGAGAGACAAACGGAGAGACAAAGGGCTTGAACACCAAACGTAGAGAGAGAGAGTCAGACGTTTTCTTTTGTTGGGTTTAGAGATACGTATTGAATGCAATAAATAAGGAATAATTAATGAGATACTTGTAAAAATATTAGCATTAATGAGGGTCTTTTTTTTACCGTTAGATCTACTTAAATCCAATGGCTTAAAAAATGTGTAACTTAAACCCATCTCTTTAACTAATAGTAACTTCTATTGTCTATCTTGTAGAAGAAGGCATTAGCTTCGGTGTGCGACCAATACCTTGGTCATGAAGATATCATTCTTGATTTATCCACCAATGTCATAACCAATGCCTGTCACATGAGAGGAATGAAGAGAAAACAGTGTTGTTACGGTAATACAAGATTGGAGAGAATCTTTTCAAATTGCAAAAAAAAAAAAAAGAGGGAGAAGAAAAAGAAGCAATTAGCCATTCAAACAAGACTACCTTTCACCCTGCCAGGAGTATTGACGACAAGAGGCAATTCAATCTTAGTTGGGTTTTTACTCTTGTTAGACAAGCAGTACTCCTTTCAATAGTAACCACGTAGGGAAAATATAGCATTCAAGTACAATGTTGGATCCCTTTTTGAAGATAAATCACCGAAGGAGAGGCACCTGGAAGGAAATGAAAATAGTAAGTTAATACATGCATTTTCTTAAAAAGAATCTAGCATAGACATGGAAATGCCTACTTTTAACATAAGGCAGAATTGAAAGAGAAGGGTGGAAGAGAGAAATAGTTGAACAGTTAATCAATGTCATTTGATGGTAAACCCTTAGAGACTGATTAACATTTTGGGAAGAAAAAAAATCTTATGAGCTCGCATCTAACAGACTGTGCTCATGCATTAGGTCACAAGTAATATTTTGTCTACATTCATAAAGTAGCAAGATCCCATCTTAAATTCTGCAGACCAAAAAAAAGTTTCAGCTTTGTACTGATTGTGGGAATTTAAACTCCAATTTATACACTTCACAATATTAGGAACTTCCATTCAGAGTTTTCAATTCCCACATATTTAAAGTTTTTGACCGAAACCAAACTTTAAGCTTATAGTGCCCACATTGAAATAGTTGGTCATCAAAATTCCCTCAAACTACTACAAATAAATTCTACATCCTATAGCATTTACCAAATCAGAGATAAACCAAACCAATCTTCACATTATCACACTTTTTCCATGTTTCATCACTCAATTAGCTTTTACAAATTATATCAAAAACAAAGAAAACTATTTTTAATAAGGAAAAAAAATGTAATTGCAACACCTATGACAGATTTAATGAGGTAAATGATAACTTATGTGAATGTTATCATAAAAATGGCAATGGACTAATCAAGGATTATGGCCAGAAAGGCCTATCGACAGGACCATGAAAAATCCATCATCACAATGATTTGCCCTTCACACTCTGGACAACAAGCAACAGATTTAACCCGCTTCTCATTAAAGACAATACCGTCCTGTAAATCTCATTTGGCACAATAACTCCTATTCAATGCACATCTTGAGTAACAGGTTGTCAACTCTATCCCATAGCACATGGTTTCATAATTGATCCACTAGTAACAGTGCCAGCTTTTTTTTATAAAATAAAAAATAAAAAAATTTAAGTAAACTTAGTAACAAGCAAGACAAGGATCAATAGTTCATACCTCTCTGGTATCTTTAGAGTTCAGACATGGGATTGTCAAATCTAATTCAATGAAAAAAAAAAAAAAAACTGGATAAGTAATTAAACAAATTATAAAGAACAAAGACTAAGACTCCTGAGAAATTTTTGAAACACGATGAACTGACAAGATTCAAGATTGTTAACAAAGCTAAAACCATAAATAAATTACCTGGGGATAGTCTGTCAACTACTGTGAGGGATAGGAAACCAGGAGGTGTAAACTCAGGCTGACCAACATCTGTATCCAAATAAGCTCTCTCCAAGTATTGGATACGAGTAATGAGAAGACTCATTGGTATGCTGAAAGTGTTTATTGGTGTCAACGTGTACAGATAAAATTTTGAATCTCACAGATTCTGGAAACCCGGTGGTATACAATAATGTGACAACACTGACAAGTCTGTGGCAGAGTTTTGAAAATCCAACTGATACATTTCTTCCAAACTCGTCAATGGATGAAAACTTGAAGTTGACTTCTTGGAGAGACCATCATGACCCTGGAAATGGGAACTTCCTGTTTATGCTAGAACAACTAGGGAGTTCCAGTAATCGTCGACAAAGAATGTAGTACTTACTGGAAAAACGTTGGTAATGAATTCTACGTTACAAATAAATTGTATTTCAGCAATTCAAAAGTTGTCAATGAAGGATGTTATATAATCAATGTTCCAATTTTGAGAAAGGAAGGATATTATATAATCAAGCCTTTTGTGGTTGCAAGTCCAAAAAGATTCTCTCCTTCACTGTCATCAGGACTTTGATGATGTAAGATGATATCACCATATGATCCCATAATGATAGTGATGATATTGCTAAGGCTAATGATGAGGGTGATGCAGTTAAGACCTAACAGTGGATATAGATAGGAGGATTTATGAACATCCATAATGACAACATAACATTAACATGGGGCGGTCGATGTTGATCACAGTATCATAGTAATTCCCTTCTCTTTCTAGAGAGCACCTCTACTGAGGGACTTAGGCTTCTTTTGATAAATGAAATGTAGCCTTCAATAATATTAACAGCCCTCAGCAGGTTTCTCACTTGTCTAGCCTTGTTGAACT
This sequence comes from Quercus gilva, assembly GCA_023621385.1. Lineage (NCBI taxonomy): Eukaryota > Viridiplantae > Streptophyta > Magnoliopsida > Fagales > Fagaceae > Quercus > Quercus gilva. Next base: position 15,519,311 of record CM042478.1, read on the forward strand.
GAATGTAGTGGGCTTAACAACTTACCATGTCTTGATTAAATCAGATCAAGAAATTGCCATGGATTGCAGTGAAAATTTCAAGCTAACCTTGGATTTGTTAGCCTCCCGACTGAAAGGGTTAACAACTTATATATAAAAGGATTTATGACCCAATCCAACTGCATCCAGGTTGTTTCATCACCCCAGTTTTCTTCATCAATTCCCTAACATTAGCTGATTCTTCCCATTGACCTACAGCTGCATATATATTTGACAAAAGCACATAAACTGATGGATTATAGCGTTCAGTTTCAAGAAGAAATCCAGCAACTATTCTTCCTAGCCTTATATTGCCGTGAGCTGCACAAGCACTAAACAATGTCCACCAGATATTGGAATGTATTTCAACATGCTCACTGTTTATTATTCTTTCCGCCTCATCAAGATATCCACCACGACCTAGAAGGTCAACAATGCAAGAAAAGTGATCCACTCTGGGTATCAATCCATAACTTTTTACCATAGAGTTGAAGATCCGAGTACCATCATCAACTAAACCTGCATGGCTGCAGGCAGAAAGAACTGCAGTGAAGGTTGCATGATCTGGTTTGACCCCAGATGAGTCTTGCATTGCTTTGAAACAGTTCACAGCGTCCTTTCCTTGCCCATGTTGTGCATAAGCAGATATTAGGGAATTCCAAGAAACTGTATCTCTTTCACCCATTGCATTGAACACTTTCAAAGACCAATCTAAAGCCCCACATTTTGCATACATTGTCACAAGGGCATTACCTAAACACATCTCTGAAAAGAACCCCAATCTAAGAATGTAACCATGAACCTGTCTCCCATATTCCAAGGATGAAATGCTAGCACAAAGGCTCAAAATAAGACTGAGGGTATAGACATCTGGCCTTAGTTCCGTTTTGAGCAATTTAGAGAATTGCTCAAACCCCTGTATTGGACATCCATTAAACAAAAACCCCGCAATAATAGTATTCCAGGAGATCAAATTTCTGGGGCATATATCAAGGAATATTTTATAAGCCTGATTTATCTTCCCATGTTTAGAGTATCCAGAAACTAATGCATTAGAAACTTGGATTCGCATCACAAGACCATTTTTAGATGCAGCAGCATGTATCATCTCCACAACTTCTAAGCTTTCCGAGCTTGCTAATAAACTTCCAAAAGTAAACTCATCTGGTTCAATTCTCGCCCTTTGCATTTGCAGGTAAGCCAAGGTTGCTGATCTACCATAATTCCCTTGAGCGTAACTTGAAATCACGGTGTTCCATGAGACAAGATCCCTCTCCTTGAGTCTCTCAAAGGCCACGTGAGCAGCATGTAAATCCCCACAACTGGAATACATAGTTATAGTCGCGTTGCTCACACATGTAAATGCTTCAAAGCCCATTTTAATAGCTTGGGCATGTACCTGATGCCCAAATCTCGCAGATGAACACGGGCTCATCACACTCACAAAAGTCAGTTCAGTAGGCCTGAGACAAGCCTTGTGCATCTCTCGGAACAGTCCCAAGGCATCTTCATCTCTTCCCACACTTACCAATCCATCTATCATCACATTAAAAGTAATCTGATCATAAACGTCATCATCTGCCTCTTCAAATATCTCATACGCATTGGCAACAAGTCCACAATTAAAGTACATTGTAAGCAGAGCATTAACCACAGAAGCTCTAACTAAATACCCAGTTTTGATCACCAACGAATGTACCTGCCTACCAAAATCCAAACCCTCCAAAGAACACACACTCAAAACACTAGCGAAAGTGTAATTATCGTGCCTAACACCCACCCTATGCATTTCACTAAACAGACTAACAGCAATCTCCGCCTGCCCATTCTCCGAACACCCAGTAACTATCGCATTCCAAACCGCCACATCTCTCCTCGGCATTTTATCGAACACCTCCCAAGCATCCGCAAAGTTGCCAAGCTTAGTACACGCCGATAACAGCGTGGTCCACGAATAAACATCTGGGTACTCAATCTCTTCGAAAACCCATTTCACGGAATGCAAATCCTCAGCTTTCGCATAGAGCGAAAGCAGAGTGTTTGCTACATGAGGGTAGAATCTGAGGCCTGTGAATATGGCATGGGCGTGGAGTTGGTTCCCGAATGAGGTTTGGCGGAGATTAGCGGAGGCGGTGAGAGCGGTGGAGAGGGTGTAGTGGTCTGGTTTGAGGTGTTGGGACGAGTGGATTTTGGTGAATAGGTGGAGGGAATCGGAGTAACGATTTGAGCGAGTGAGGTTTGCGAGTTGTTGGTTGAGTTTAACGAGTTGGAGTTGGAGTTGTCGGGCGGTGCTTTCGGTTATGGTTTTCAAAAATGGGAGCTTCATCAGTCATTGTATACGTTGGACGGAACCAGGATCCAAATTTGTTTGTAGTTTTCAAAAGTTTGAGGCAACGCAATCTCATCATTATTGGTTTTTAATTTTTTTTCTATTTTTTCTTTGAAAAAAAATTAAACAATGCAGTCAATTTACTATCATCTACAGAATATTAAGAACAAAGGTTCTTTAGAAACTTTTTATATATTTCTAAGTGTGAATTTTGAAAATCTAATTATTAAATTGCTCGTTTTTATTATTTTCTTTGTGCAAGTAAAATTTTTAAAAGATCAGAGATTAATTATTATCTCATCAAACAAATATTAAAATTTTAAATTTTTATAATCTGAAATTGTATATAAAAAATAAGTTTATTGATCGAATAGTAAATAATATTCAATTTGAACGAAATTTGATATGTATGTTAAGAACATAAGAAACATGAAATTCAATAGTTAGATTTTCAAAATTTACACCAAAAAAAGAGATATATGAGAAGTTTGAAAAGTTTTTCTCTAAATTAGTTTTTTTTTTAGGAACTTTACAAACTAGTTTGGAGAGTAACTTTACAAACTTCTCATATATCTCTATATTGAGTGTGAATTTTAAAAATATAACGGTTAGATTACATGTTCTTATTATATTCTTCCTGCATGTAAAATTTCAAAAATATTAGAGATCAATTATTATCTCATCAAACAAATGTTAAAATTTCAAATTTTTATGATCTAAAATTGTGTATAAAAAATAAGTTTATTGATCGAATAGTAAATAATAACCAATTTAAACAAAATTTGATATGCATGTTAAAATTAAATTGGACAAATTTCAAAAAAATTAAAATTAAAATTAAATTGGATAAAGAACCGAAAATGAGAAGTTATTGGTTTTTGTCTGAAAGGGATTGAATCGGTGACATTATATTATATTATAATTGTAGGGTCAATTTTTGTTGGGCCAAGTATGGACTTTATAGACTCAGCCCAATGAAACCCTTAACAATAAATTTGTAGAGAGTGGGTTGAACAACTAGGTTAAAAATGAGTTCAACAACGGTTCAAACAAGTAAAACAAGGAACAAAAGTGATACTCGGACTAGTATTCAGTAGGGATTCTCTTAAATCCGAAGAGATTTCAAGTTTACAGACTTAAATGACTCCCATTTTTTCCTCCCCTCTCTGTGAGATCTATTTCCTTTATATATACACCTTCCACCTCATCTTCACCGTACACTTGTTCTTCATCTAGGGGTCCACTTGAGTACTGGTCACATCAGAAGTTTGCTTTAGCCTGCAGTGAGTGGTAGTGGTTGAGGTTGAGGTTGCACTGTTCAGGTGTCTTCTCCACATAAATGCAGCCAATAAAGTTGCTGCAATACATTAAATGCGGTGGTAGCAGCTTTATTTTTAAGATATTTCATGATCTTCTCACACTTAGACGTGCCCAGAGTTTACTCCTTACCGAGGAATCTTCAGTATATCTACTTGATCAAGCTCTCCGGAGATCCGATGAGTGGAACCTCTTCGGACCAGCCAGGTTGTCTTTGGACGAAACATTCATCCCTTCTTGATTGCATTTTCACCAGGATGGCTAAGCGCCGCTCCCTTTAACCTCTTCGGAAAGGAAGTGATACTTAAATTAGGCCTCAGGCCCAACATATGGCGTTGGGCTTTCTCACCCACAATAATAATATAATTAATATTATAAATACATAAAAATTTGGTTTTATTCTTTTTACATTATTTTAAATTCGGCTTTCTATCTTCTTATTAAAAAACAATTAAAACAAGTCAACCACTAAATCAATAGTCATTCATTAATATAAGAAGAAATAAATGGTGGAAAATTAATATTTATCTGTGAAATAGCGTAAGAGGAAAGAGATTTCAAAAGTTGCAACTCCATAAATCTAATAATAATAATAATGACAGCTCTCAAGCAATCAAATGATAATGGGCAAGTTTTTCTAAATAAATACATAATAAATGATTTCATCAATTTAGTAACAACTACAAATAAACTTAAAACCCATAATCTTCTGAAAAAAAAAAAAAAAAAAAAAAAAAAAAAAAAAAAAAAAAAAAAAAAAAAAAACCTTAAAATCCACAACAACTTACAAGACCCAAATCAGAACACATACAGAGTGTATCTTCGCAATCTTTATGTCAAGACACTACAAAGTACAAACAGTAGACATATATAGCAAGAGACTGTCAAAGACTAAAAACTCAAAAAAAAATTATCAAAACACATAACCACACACACGGTAATTTCAGTGGAAGAGACTTTATCATAAATAGATTGAGATTAGGTGCAATACGCAATAACAATAGATGGTTGAGATTGAAAGTTGAGAAAAGCAACTTTCAATCCCAGTCATTGAATAAAACAAAGTTTAAAAAAAAAAAAAAAAAAAAAAAAAAAAAAGAAGAAGAAGAAGAAGAAGAAGTTGAAAAAAGTTAAAAAGTTAAAGTTAAAAAATAAGAATGGTAAAAATATATGTGAGAGGGAGTGGGGTAATTGCACCATCCAAATATGGTAAAAATATATTTGGATGTAATATGGTAAAAAAATATATTTGGATGCGATACCATCCAAATCCATCATAAACAAACACTCACATGGTGAAAGAGAGAGCTGAAAATACCAGATGAGGCAATGGTGGATCAAGCGATGGCAACAGATCAAGACAAACCAACATCTCACGTAGGCGATGCAAGGGCTAGATTAGGTGGCGCAGCGCCACAACGGCAAATCGTGGGTAACCTTTAGCTTTGGGTTTCAAGAGTGAAGAGGGATAGTGGGAGAGGACTACGTTTTTCTCTCTTAGGTTTTGGTTTGACCCCTTTTTTTATGGTTTTTTTAAAATTTGATTATGGGCTTTTTTTTCTAAGATAAAAGACCAAAAAATTTTAGTCGGTCTTGCTATTTTTTTTTTTTTTTTTTTTGAGTTTATTTAGTTGGGCTTTATAAAAAAATTATTGCAAGGTCAAAACAATTTTTTTTTTAAAATATTATAGGATACAACTTAGGAACAGTATTTAAGTGGAGAAAGTATCCTATGGGACACTTTCTCCATGTCAGCAAAATAGGACACGTGTAACACCTTAAAGTCGTAATACCCTCACAAATTTCAATAGTTCGGCCAAGTCCTTTATGTTTTATTTATCCTAAGTTTTTCAAAATTCAAATTTCATTCTCTTTTCTCTCTCTCTCTCTCTCTCTCTCTCTCTCTCTCTCTCTCTCTCTTTTCTAGTTCCAGCTGATGGTCTCTGTCTCTTCTAGTTCCAACTGATGGTAATCCACCAGATGGTGACGATCCAACAACCACTCCACGCCAACAAGGACACTACGAAAAGAACCTATATCTTCTCTAGTTATACTCTTAACATTTTACAATTACCATGATCTCTAACGATCTCACCCGAAGGTAATTTGATCCCATCTCTTTTTCAATTCACTTCATTTCGTGATTTTGATTAAAGTATTGTTAAAATTTTTAAGATTTTTGATAATGGGTATGAAACCCAAGTTATGTGTGCATGTGTCGATGACCAAGGACAGGCAGGTTGCTGGAGGCAACTCTTTCTTCTTCTTTTTTCTAGATTTTGTGAGTTTGGGTTGGTGAATGCCTAAGGCGGTGATTGGTGGGCATTTGATGTTATTTGGATTACAATATTATGTCTGGCTTTTGATATGTCAAAAAATTTAAGGGAAACACAAAGTTGTTTTACTTACAAATTCATTCAAATTTCACACTCATAATAAAGAGAAAATGGAATAAGGTATAAAATTTGATTCTATATTCTCTTGCTTGAATTTTGCCTTTGGACCCCTCGTCACACTTGGTGAACATGATTGCTTCCTTGGTTTTGGATTGGGTTCTGGATTTTGTTGAACTAGATCATTTTTATGAATTTCCCTTTGGTTTGTGAATTTTGATGGAGTGGTAGTTGCATTTGTTTGCTTATTACTACTAATATTGGTGGCTAGTTTTTAGTTTACAATCGGTGTTACTTTGGTGGGTTTTGTTGATTAAGTTGGTGAAATGGTTGGTCTTTGACTTGGGGTAGCAAATCTCAGAGGGGCTTTTGGATTTGGACGTGGAGGATTTGGATTTGGTTTTCCATTGCTTACTTTTGGTGCCTCTAAATTGCCACCTTCAAACTGATTGGTTATATACATATATATCACCCTTTAATCCTAAACTATATACATAAATATCACCTTTAATTTTTCCTTCAATTTTAGGTTGAACTGGTGTGTACTCTCTTAAGCTTAATATAAAGAACTTAATCTTAGAATCATGGTTGAAGTTTAGTATGATTTATTTTTGCTCTAAACTGACCTCATTAAAGTTTTTTCTTTTCCTGACCTTTAAAGTTTTGAATTTTTGGATTCTAAAAATTTCTCTGTTTGGTTGCTTGACTTTTGATGTTGTCTACTATTATGTAGGATACTTGCAAGATCGGCATCTAGCTTTAAACATGGACCTATATGTTGTGACAACACTATTGGCCAAACTACAATTTTATGGACTAAGGCTAAAGCTCTAGTTGCTAAGAACCTATCATTGTTTAAAGTCTATTTGTTTAACATAGTTTGAAGACATTAAGAAGGAATTTGTTGGGAAAAATTTTCCCTTTTAGATTTGTTAGAGCAAATCTTTTGTAAATGATTTTTTTTTTCTTTATTTGAGTTAGTGAATGATTTGTTATTATAGCATAGAATGGTTATTCATGTATAGACTTGTGAAATGGCTTATCATATGTAATACATCCTGCCGAATGGATTTTGTAATGAATAAATTTAACAGTTTTTGGGCAATATCACTTGAGATGTCTATACTTTAAATGTTCTAACTTCTTATACTGGATTTCTATAATGTCCAATGAATTATGGCCTTTGTCTTTAGCAATTTTCACCTCTTTTTATTTTAAAGAGGCATATGAATACAATTGACACTAATATATTTGTGTAAAGATGTAAATTTGACCATATTAAAACGTTGAAAATGACAATGAAGATAAAAACATGAATTGAAAAATGATCTTAAAGCTAGAATGTAATTATAACTAAAATTCTTTTGTTCATATATCCTGTTTTGGCAGCCAATAAGTATCAGTATTCAAGAGAATGCTAAATAAATTTTTGAGAATGATTTGTTATAACCAGAACTTGTGAACTTTGATTGCTAAACCTTTAAGTTGTTTGAATAGTTTGCAAGTCCATTACAAATAGTCAAATACTATTTGAAAAACTACTACAATCAAATTACACATGAGGGAAAAGAACGTGGCAAATAAAACCATAAAGACTGTAGTGAAAGAAATATTCATTCTCACATATATGATAAGTGTATAGTTAGCAACTATAAGTTGGAATAGTTTCATAAGTCAACTACAAATATTGTCTAAATAGCTATTACAAATTGTGCATAATGCTATCTAAATAAAGCGGCTAGAAACTATGCATAAAGCTATCCAAAAAGCGGCTAGAAGCTATGCATAAAGCTATCCAAAAAGCGACTACAAGCTGTGCATAAAGCTATCCAAAAAGCGGCTAGAAACTATGCATAAAGCTATCCAAAAAGTGGCTACAAGATGTGCATAAAGTCATCCAAAAAGTTGTTTGTCTTGAAAAAAAACTATCCAACATGCTTCACAAAAAATTGTCCAAAAAGTTGTTATAAAAGCTATCCAAGATTCTTCAAAGTCTTGTGTCATCCTTTGATATGTTAGAGCTCTACATAAAAAAAATATCATAATTGAAAAAATAAAAAAATAAAAAAATATGAGGAACTTCAGTTATAGAAAGTACTTGATTCAATTGTGGCAAAAAGAAACTTTCTTCAAACATTCTTGTAGAGCTAACCATAGGGTAATCACAACACATCTCATGTGGAAAAAAACAAGGCTGCAGATTCTCCTAGACAAAGAGGAATAGAAACAAAATTAAAATTAATTGATAAAACTAAGGAAAACAATATTTGAATTAATAGAACTGAAATTACCATGCATCATTGAACTACCTTATGGAACTTGAAAAGTGGTTGCACCTTTAACTTTTTTTTTTCTTTCCCTTTTCCAACAGAGCTTTTATTCTTTTGCTTGTTACCCCCTTCGTTCTCACATGTGGTGGATCATGAATTGGTTTATCACCAACTAAGCAAATTTGTAAATCATCATCATTTGTAAGATCTTCTTGATGACTTTCTTTACCAACATTTTCTACCTTATTTATACCCATAATCATCTGTTCAGCCTTCCATGTCACTTCACTGAACTTCTTTTTGACAAATTTGGTCATCTCATTATAGGAAGCAACTTTATCAAAAAGATTATACCACATATGACTTAACTCGTTCATTCGCAATGCATGAGTAGATTTCTCAATTAATTGACATGAATTAGCACAAGTCAACCTCTTCTTTGCATCTCTTCTCCATCTACTTGATATATATTTGTCCGGTATCATGTTCACATTATTCACAAGAAACACCCTTAAAGCATGGCAACATAACAAGTCCAAAATCTCAAATAACTTGCAATCACAAAAAATAGTCAAATTAGATCGGTTAAAATGCACAATATGCACCCTGTTACTATCACCACCAGCTAGTGAAAAAGTAAATTCATCATCATGATGATTAGTTTCAACACAACTCAATCATGTACTTAAAGAGAACTCATCTTCAAACATTTTAAATAAAACAAGAGTATAAACATTAGCAGCATGCTTCAACATATCTCCATACCTGTTAACTTTTTCTAGGTACACCATTCTTGCAACGGAAATCTTCATTTGTTTCTTCTTAACGCATTTGTGCCACTTTTTTCTCATAAAATTCAATAACTTGAATAAGCGGCAAGGAAGTTTTCATGATTTTATGAAAAACACTATTTGTGCTCTCACTTCGTTGGGTGGACTCCATCTTTGCTGAAAAGAAGTCTACATTAAAACTTGGACACCACTTTTCTCGAATATGGTATAACCTATTAAGCCAATCATTATTTTGTTGCTTATGCTTCTCAATCATCGCACTCCAAGTTGCCTCAAACACCATTACATTCATATTTCCATATAAGCATTTATTGAAACTTTCATGGAAATCATGATTGCTATAAAGCCCAGCAAGTTTTTTTTTTTGGCATTTTGACTAATATGCCACAAACAAAGTCGATGTCAGGACTTTGGGAAAACCTCCTTAATTGCATTTGCCATTGCTTGGTCTTGATTTGTAAAAATGGATATTGGTTGTTTACCTCCCATTGCAGTAAAAAAAGTCTCAAGACAACCAAATAAATGACTGAATAGTCTCATTTACTAGAAATGCACAACTAAATAAAATATTGCTCCAATGATGGTTAATCCCCACAAATGGTGCACAAATTAAGTTGTACTTATTGGTTCAATAAGTAGTATAAAAAATAGCAACATCTCCAAAAGAGTCGTAATCTAATTTTGACCTACCATCTCTCCAAAAGAAATTTGTCATTCTATTATTTTGATCTACTTGCATTGAATAGAAGAACGTTGGATCTTCACTTTGTCTTTGTTGGAAATGATTAATGGTACTTTGCCCTTCTCTAGCTTCAATTATTTCTTTTCTTACAATTCGCAAGAAGTTGTGACAATCTCACCTTAAGAACCCAAATTATTTGTACCACCAACTTCCTTTGCTAAAAAGGAGTATGACTTTGTTGCTTTATACCCGCACCAACCATATTGCTAAGTATATTCCCATGTCTACTATGCACCTTTCTACATGATCACAAATTACACCTTTCTTCAGGACTTGCAAATTCATGAGTATGTATATCGTTGAAATGTGACACAGTCCAAATATCATTCTTCATATCAAACCGAATCCTAGCACAACAACCTGTCCTTGTCTCTAAATGATTGTATTTTTTCACATCAAAAGGGTCTTCAAATTCTTTAAAACCTTGTTTAGAACAGATAAATTCTTTTTGCCTAACAACACCATTTACTGTTCGTCTAGCTGCTTTTCGAATGCTAAACCCCTTCTTTAAAGCGTATTCATTATACATGTTATATGCTTCTTCTTTGGAATTCACTTGCATTCCTATTTTGATTTCACCACTTTCAACAAAAGTTACATTCTCAATATTTTCTCCTTCATCATTGCCTTCATCCACATCAATGACATTCTCATTTTTTTTTCTCCATTATTGTTCTTAGCCACATCAATAACATTTCTTTGAAACTCCATTGCATTAGTCTAACGCAAACAAGAAAAAAAAAGCATTGCATAGAAACAATTAGAAAAGACAAAGGGGAGCTTTTAAAAAATTAAAAGAAAATATATATATATATATATATATACTAATGCTCCTGTATCTCAGCCATAAACACAGAGATAGTAAACATATATATACTAATGCTCATATACTCCGTTGAAATCATAGATAGTAAACACACAACACACAGTAAATACTATGATGCCCAGACAAAGGGAAGGGGGCAATGCTCCTGTATCTCAGTCATAAACACACAACACACTCAACTAGGCATCATACCCATAATCAAAATATTATAATTTCCACCTAACTCAAATACTAATAGAGTATTTATTGTATTTCCTCAAATACCTTTTTTTTTTAAATTTTTTTTATGTAATATTTCAAAACTTATATTACAAATGAGATTGAATTGTTAAAAATTAGTAATTCATACCTGTTGATCAAGAATCAAATCCTCCAATTAAAAAAAAAAAGTCCTACATAGCAACAATATAGAAATTAAAAAACAACCAATTGAATTTTTCAAAATGAATAAAAAATGGAATAGTCACTTAACAAACTTACTATTGGTTCAATAAGGCTCTAATTAGAAATGAAGGAACTGGGTTCCTTTTAGAAGGTCATTTGACAAACTGAAGAAAAAAAAAAAAAAGTGCTACAAATAAAAGAAATGGATGAACTTTGGCAAAGAAATGATACAACACAGTAACAAAAAAAACCTAAAATGTGACTTCAAAATATCCTCACCATATCTAATCACATTTTTTTTTTTTGGTGGATTTTGAAATAGAGGTGAGGTGGGTGGTGGAAACAGTCGGTTCATTGCCGTTCAATCGCCAAAACCTTTACTCCAGTGTTTCGTGGTATTGCCATAAGGCTGGAGCAATTGTCGAAACTTTTCTGGGTGGAGCGAGATTGCCAACAACGGCAAATGTGATTTTCTGTCGACAGCTAAAAGTGATAGGGAGTGTATTTCTTGTTTTTAAGAGAGCTGTGTTTCTGAATATTAGAAAAAAGAAAAACATTTGGTGTTTCAGTGGCAAAAAAGTGGGAAAAATGGGCGGGCTATTAAAAACTTTAAGGGTATTATGATATTTTTATTTTGCTACACATGTCCAATTTTTAGTGGGTAGTCTCACCAAACAAGTTGCTGACATGGAGAAAGTGCCCCATAAGATACTTTCTCACTTAAGTGTTATTTTTTAGATTACTCTTTTAAAATTCTGTTATGTAAATTTTTTTATTTAAAATAAAAATATGTTTTTTAATAAAGTAGTCACGTGACTAAATTTTAAAGAAGTGAATTTAAAGACGAGCCCAAACCATTTAAGTTAAGTTTTGTCCAATATTATGTACGGTATAAAAAAATTTTGAAGGTAGCGCCGCCCTCATCAGATATTCCCTCTCTCTCTCTCTATATAAATGTTTTAGACAGAGCCTCTCAAAATGCAGAGAGTGTTTTCAAAAACCACGACTTTCTTCAGCAAACACACCACTCTGTTCAACAAACAGACACAAAACACTCATTTTCTCCTCCTTCACACAACTTCAAATGTCGAAACACATAAAGACAAAATCCCTCAAATCCATACCTCTCAGTCTCGGACTCAAAGCAGCAACAACAACAACCTTCTATCAGGCAATACAAGAACTGGGTTTGGGCTAGTTCGCCTTCAAACTGCCCCAGATGATGATCAAACCCTTTACAATCACAGCCACGACGAGTTTGCTGGTGATGTCGAAAAGGTATACAGAGTTTTAAAGAAATTCCACTCAAGCGTTCCCAAATTGGAACTCGCTTTGCAACAATCTGGTGTTGTTATGCGTTCTGGTTTAACCGAGCGTGTATTGGATCGCTGCGGCGATGCCGGGAACTTGGGGTATAGTCTTTTCATTTGGGCTTCCAAACAGCCCGGTTATAGGCATAGCTATGAGGTTTACAAATCTATGATTAAGATTTTAGGGAAAATGAGGCAATTTAGTGCTGTTTGGGCACTGATTGAAGAGATGAGGAGCGATAATCCCCAGTTGATATTCCCACAAGTTTTTGTTGTTCTGATGAGGCGCTTCGCCTCGGATAGAATGGTTAAGAAAGCCATTCGAGTATTGTATGAGATGCCAAAGTATGGTTGTGAGCCTGATGAGTATGTGTTTGGGTGTTAGTTAGATGCTTTGTGTAAGAATGGTTGTGTTAAGGAAGCTGCATTGTTATTTGAGGATATGAGGGTTCAGTTTACACCTACGCTTAAGCATTTTACATCGTTGTTGTATGGTTGGTGTAAAGAAGGGCAGCTTATAGAAGCCAAGTTTGTGTTGGTGCAGATGAGGGAGGCAGGGTTTGAGCCCGACATTGTGGTTTATAACAATTTGCTAAGTGGGTATGCTCAATTAGGGAAGATGAGTGATGCCTTTGATGTTTTGGAGGAGATGAGGAGGAAGGGCTGTGAGCCGAATGCAACTTCGTATACTATTTTGATTAAGGCACTTTGTGGGAGGAAGAGAATGGAAGAGGCACAGCGGGTTTTTTTTTGAGATGCAGAGAAGTGGCTGTGAAGCTGATGTTGTGACCTACACTACATTGATAAGTGGTTTTTGCAAGTGGGGGAAGATTGATAAGGGTTATGAGCTTTTGGATGCTATGATACAGCAAGGACATACTCCGAATCAGACAACTTATATGCACATTATGTTGGCTCATGAGAAGAAGGAACAGCTAGAAGAGTGTATGGAACTTGTGGAGGGGATGCGGAAGATTGGTTGCATTCCTGATCTTAGTACTTACAATACAGTGATTAGGTTAGCTTGCAAGTTGGGAGAGGTTAAGGAAGGCATTCGGCTTTGGAATGAAATGGAGGGAAGTGGACTTAGTCCAGGGCTAGACACCTTTCTCATAATGATTCATGGGTTTATTGGGCAAGATTGTCTGCTTGAAGCTTGTGAGCACTTCAAAGAAATGGTTGGGAGAGGTCTTCTGTCTGCTCGTCATTATGGTACCTTGAAGGAGTTCCTGAATTCTCTATTAAACGTCGGGAAGCTTGAGATGGCTGAAGATGTATGGTGTTGCATCAGGAGTAAAGGGTGTGAGCTTAATGCGTTTGCATGTACAATTTGGATTCATGCGCTCTTTAGGAATGGGCACGTGAAGGAGGCTTGTTCATACTGTCTGGAAATGATGGATGCGGATGTAATGCCACAGGCAGGTACTTTTGCTAAACTCGTGTGTGGTTTAAGGAAACTTTATAACAGAGAGATTGCAGCTGAGATAACAGAGAAGGTTAGGAAAATGGCTGCAGATAGACAGATCACTTCCAAGATGTATGAACGGCTAGGAGAGAGGGACTTGGAAGAAAATGTCAAGGAGAAAAATGATGGGATGAAAAGGAGGGCTCGTCGACGCCAGTGGGGTGGAGGGCATGATAGAACTAAGCTTTAGTAGTTTGAATGAGAGGGTTTCTATGTAGTAAATCAATTAGTTACCAGACTGTGCGCAAGTAATATGTTGCCAGCCAGTATTTAGGTAATGCACTTGTCATGAATAGTTAGAGGACTGGACCCTTTTTTTTTAATATATGAAAAACTTTGTCTGGATGTGTTTGGGATGCAACCGTTGCAATGGATGCTTTGCTAAATGGACATGGTAAAGAGCAGCTTATTTTCACTAGCATTCTTTCTTGCCCGTATGTTCCATCAATTTGTTTCATTTTTGTTATCTTGTGCTATTTATTACATTGGGTTCTCCTATTCACTAGAATATTGTTCTGTTCTTGGCTAGATATAATTCATGTGCTACAGAGGAAATCCATTCCTCTTCAAGAACAAGGGATGTTTTGATTTCGGGCAAAAAACTATGACACTCTGGTATCTAGATTGAAACACTCACACTGCCACTTTCCTGTCTTTTCAGTGTGCATAAGGAATATAACTTCTTATATCCTCCTGCTTGAGAAAGGTGGGAGATCCAAGAGCATTACATACACTTAAGGCTATCACAATTTTGCCAGACCGTTGCTTATGCAACCAAGAGGTGCAGATGGTATCACATACTCGAGTCAAATTCTGAAAGAAGCCTGAAACATACTGTTTCTGCTAGTATCATTTACTGCTAAATTAGTCTAGTGACTAGTGAACATGTTACACTAATGATTGTACTTTTGAAGATATTGTGAGATCAATAGATCTTTTGAAGCCTATACTAGTTGGGACCTTATTTAAGTGGGGTAAAATTTGGGGTTTTACACAATGTATTTCCATTTCCGAATTTCTTCTTTCTATTCGTATCTCTTCCTGAGGTACTTGTATTCGTTTTAAGTTCTGAGTGTTCACCATTGTGAACATGATGTCCTTTTTATGAAATAAATCTTTGATTACCTATCCAAAAAAAAAACATGTTACACTGATGATTTATTTGCATATTATTAATCTACTTTGTATTTGTTGTGGCTGTTTTCACTTTTGCAGCCAGTGGCATCTGAAATATATTGTATGGTGTACAACCTACATTAGAATTTTTTTTGTCCTTATTATTATTACACAAGGAAGGTAAATAAGCATGTCTTAATTTCTTATGCCTCAGAAATGATTCTGTGTCAAGATTGGTGGCTATTCTATCTTCTTAAATCCCCTCCTCAATTAGTTGGGTTTTACATTTTTTGCAGGTTTCATAATTGCAATCTCCTTTTCATAAATATCTGGTACGTTTTGTCATTTTCTTTCTTTAATAGTTATATTTGGCTATATTATTATCTCAAACTGCATGATCCATAATATTATGCATATGAACCATACTGCATGGCAGATGGCACTGTGTGGATGTAGGTTATGGTACCTGTCCTGGGGGTCGATAAATCTATCCATTCTTATGCTTGGATTGGATCCCATCAAATAACAATCAAACCCCTGCTTTATATGCTTATAAAGGAACTTAAGCTTCCAATATGATCTCCCCTATTAGTTGACAAAGTCTTTCAAAAGTTTGATGGATAGAATGATTTGGCCTTTTGTGTGTGTCTTTGAAACAGTCTGTCTATGAGATGGGATAAAACTTATTCAGTCCTGTAATCTTTTGATGTTGTTGATAAACTCAGTAGGCTCACTATAAGGTGGCTTTGCTTCCTTTATTTATGCTTAAAATAGAGAATTACACACTTGAGCGTCTGAGGTAGTGATAGCTTCCTCATTCTCAAGTGGAGCAGAATATTTGAATATTATTCCTTTCTTACTATTGGCTGGTGCATTTATACTATTCCCGGTAATTAAAAGGTGGAATACTTTTGATAAGAAATTAAAAGGTGGTATTACTCTGTTTCTTTTTCTGTGGTCATTGTCAGTTCATAAAATGTTTCCCGCATATCGTAGAGCTTTTCTGTAACACAACAAATTTTTTTTGTTCAACACCGTGTCCAACTTTCAATGTCAATTCCAAATTTTTGATGTTCGTGACTGTCTCCAACTTTTAATTACTATGGTAACGCCCAAGTAGGGAAGCCATTTTGGTTGCTCCCTCCTACCCTTTTTTGGTTATCAAAAAAGAAAAAGAGACTGTCCAACTCCAACAATTCAGCATTCATTACTGGGCTTACTTGTTCAAAGTGATGGCTATGGTGTATGCTTAATTATTCTCCCATGAGAGGGATATTGTATGACTTATTATTTAATTAGAATGATTCATGAAAGAATATTCCAAAATACCCTATTGTTTGTGCTGTGCCCACCATGTGGATGCCATTCCTCATTAAAGGAAGGTGGATGCTGCTTCAACTGAAGTTGTATTTGAATTATGCTTTTATTGATTAGAAAAAGGATACTTGAACAATTTTGATTTTTATGCAGCATATTTGATGGTAAGATAATTTAGGTTGGTTTTGGTGCTTATGGACGAGAGAATTGTCCACTGTTGGTATGCCATTGTGGGACGAGTGTCGTTGTATGATGTTGTAGCTATTCGCATATCTTTATGATGAATAATAGTAATTCTAAGGGTAAATTCCACTAAACCCCCCTAAGGTTTGGGTTAATACCAACTAGGTCCAAGACTTTTAAAAAACGACCAACTTGGTCCTTAAAATACAATTTTATCCCTAACTCCGTTTAGCACTATTCACTCTTCTCTTTCTCATCTTAGACCCTCTCTTCTATTCACTGTGATTGGCTGATTGCACTAACATGAGCATGGATTTGAGCACAAATCACACTACACAGCTACACCATGTCATAGAACACAAACATACACACATAGCCGTATAAATTCCAAAACCTGAAATCCCCAAAAATAATCCCAGATTACCAATCATATACATAGATTCATATGCACACACCAACAAAATCACCATATTAGAGCCATTTTGAGACAAACCCTAAATAAAAAATGACAAAACTTAAGTACAGTACCTTAGGTGCTGTTTCTTATGTTCCCTCTTAAAATTCAGCTATGTGGCTACTTAACTAAAAAATACACTTCCATTCCATGAGAAAAAATCCACGTGGTAGAATCTTAAAAGCCACCTAAGGAACAGCACCTAAATACTGTACTTAAGTCTTGCTTAATAAAAAAATACCCACAAATCTGCAAATGACCATACCCAAACCCCCTTTCAAACCCAAATAAAAAATCACCAAATCCTTATATCACGTAAGAAAACCCAATCCGTAAATTGACCAAGACCCAAACCAACAAAGAACCAAACCAAAAGAGAAAAAAATATATATATATTTTAGAACAGAGAAAGAGGATAGAGATCGGTGGCCACCAGTGGTGGTGTCGCCGATGGTGGTGGCGGTGCTGGGTCTTTGTCAAACGTTCCCTTGACGTTTGACACACAAACCCAAACACAAACAAAAACCCAAACCCAGAAATAGAGATCCAAACCCAGAAACGAAGACCCAAACACGTTTGGCACCAAATTAGAGCTGTTGGAATGGAATAATAGCAGTGGTGGTGATGTGAAGCTCAAAAATCCATAGCCAAATGTCTCCATGACACTGATTTGAGAAGAGAGTGGAGGATGGTAGTGGAAAAAAATGGGTTTTGGCCATGAAAGAGGCAGTTTTCAGCCGCCATGGGTATGGGTGAGAGAGAGGATGCCACTGTGGGTGTGGGTGAGAGAGAGAGAGAGGAAGCTAGAGGTTTGAGAGAGAGAGAGGAGAAGGTTTAGGGTCTGAGATAAGAAGGGTTTGGGCTAGTCAAGGACAAATTTCTCTTTTAAGGATCAAGTTGGTCATTTTTGAAAAGTTTTGGACCCAGTTGATGTTAGCCCAAACCTCAGGGGGGTTTAGTGGAATTTACCCTAATTCCTAAATAGGAAGGAAGCCACATTTCACCACTAAGTATGGGATTAGAGTCGAACCTATATAATTGTGCATCTCTTGTATATTTCCTGTGCATATGGGAGTTTTTGTCCAATGCATAACCACAATCTACTATTTGAAAACATAGAAAGGAGACATATATTATATATATATATATATATATATATATTTTCCCAAGCCCTCAATCTTGCTCAAAATCTAAAGAGAGATGTTAACTTTGTGAATGATGGCTTTCATAAATTATTAGGTGCGATGTATCCATGTCTGCCCTATGTACTCCAAAAAGTATATCATGTATTGCCCATTAAATGCAAATATAGTTAAAGGGTGATTTAGATGAAAAAAAAAGTACAGTTACAGAATGAAAATTAGGGTGTGTGAGCCACGTTATTTCAAACCTGAAAGACCTTAGTCTGGGACATAGAGATTACCCCCCAAGCCTTCTCTACCATCTCTGGACAATAAGGGTGTATGAGCCACATCATTTCAAACCTCAAAGGCATTGGGCTAAAAGGGGGATAAACCTCTGTTGTATCCAAAAGCATAGGACCATGATCAGATCTTACAGTGGCCAGGTTTTAGGCTTTTCAATTATTGGGAAAACTGAAGGAGGTTAGAAAAAGATTAACAGAGTGGAATAACTAAATAAGACTGGTTTTGGACAGGTTGACAAAGCCATTGCCCAGAAGAGAGATGATTTGCAAGCTATTCAGCAAACATATGCAATGAAGAGGATGTATGTGGTGAACAACAAATTAGGGAGCCACTTGAGGAGTTGATGCGAAAGGAAGAGATTATGTGGGATTAGAAAGTCAGTAATTGGGTCGTTCAGTGGACAGAAACACCAAGTACTTTCAAGCTATGGTAAGGAAAAGAAGAGTGGTCAAAAGAATTGTTCAATTGAAGGGAGAAGATGGAGAATGGTATGATGGTTCCAGCCAAATGGAGCATTGCAGCATTTCAAAGGAATTTATGGGCAATAGGAGAGCATGTAATAGTGTGAGATTTTGCGACAGCCTGAAGGCCTCAATCTACCAGCATTGACTGAAAATCGAAATTTGAATAGCAGTTGAATAGCAGGACTAGGCAAAGCCAAATTTGAGAGGAGCTTGATGGATTAGCAGATCCTAATCACAACGAAGGGTGTCTGGAAGTGAAGCAGGGCGTGGAGTGGTAGAGGTTTTGCTGCTAAGTCAACCACAGGAACCTAAATTTTTGGTGGCTTCATAAGTTTCAAACCTTGCAGTAGGAAGATAACTAGATTGTTGGCTATTAGGGGGGCACTGCTACAAGCTAAGAGCTCAGGGATTTTAAGAATTATTATTCTATTACCTTCTAAAGAGATCAAAAGTTTCGTTGTAAGTAGGGAATGTTGGCCGTGGCAAGCATCATCCGTGTTGGAAGACATCTGTCATCTAGGATGTTTGAAGCTACAGATGGCTTTTTTGTGGTTCTGGGCGTAGCTTTTGCATCGGCTTGCATCTTATCCAAATTGGCCTCTAAGAGCATTCTCATCAGGTGTGTCAAATGTGCCAAATGCCAAATATTTGGCACATTTGACACACCAAACATAAAAAACAGCCATTTATCAGGTGTGTTAAAAGTCTCAAAAAAATGAGACATGCTACAGTACCGTCTCAAATATGAGACGGTACGGACCAAAATGCTATTTCTAAATATTAGTTTTTTATTCAATATTTTCTCTCTCCTCTCAATATTTAATTCAACGTTTTTCTCTCTCCTTTCATTATTTTTTCTCTCTCTCTCCAGCTGATGTTCTCTCCCTCTTTCTTCTTCAGATCACCCTCCCTCACCCTCAAATCAACAACGATCAAGCCGCCGATCACCAATCGCCGATCACCAATCAAGCCTCACCGATCAAGCTGCCGATCGCCGATCGCCGATCAAGCCTCACCGATCGCCGATGTTCTCTCTCTCTTTCTTCTTCAGATCACCCTCCCTCACCCACCCTCAAATAAACCGCGATCAAGCCACCCTCAAATAAACCGCGATCAAGCCATCGTTCTCGCTATCATTCTCAAACCCACCATCGTTCTCGCCATCGCCACGCCGATCTTGCCATCGCCGATCTCGAGTTTATGCCGGTGGATGTGGATGTGGGTTGGTGGATGTGGGTTTGTGCCGGTGGTGGGTTTGGGATGTGGGTTTGTTTGGTTCGGTGGACGTGGGTTTGTGCCTATCTCTGTTGTTGTGTTTGTTTGTTTGTTTGTTTGTTTTTTTTTTTTTTTTTTTTTTTTTTTTTTGAGGTGGCGTTGGTGGATGTGGGTTTGTGCCGGTGGTGGTTGTCGGTGTTGTTGCGGCAGTGATGGTTGTGCTGTTGTTTTTTTTTTTTTGGTGAAGGTGCTGTTGTTGTTGTTGCCGATGATGAGGACGAGAGAGAGAAATTAATATAGTATTTTAATGTATAGGAAATTCATTAAAATATTATTTTAATATATAGAATTGAAGTATAGAACACCTGATAAATAACATGTTGTAAAATTGTGTGTTAAAATGATAAAGTAGGTTTTTAGAGTGTTAAAATTGCATTTTTTTTTAGAGAGCTGATGAGAATGCTCTAATTGTTATATAAACTAGTAGCAGAAGATTTGTTTTTTTTTTTATTAAGGGAAAAATGAAAATAATAAATGAGACTTATAAGTGATAGTTATAAACCCTTAAACCCTTCTTAAAATGATGTTATTATTTTCTAACAAAGTATAATTGATACAATATATTGGATTTTCTAAATTAAGCTATTTATATTTGTTATTTGAAAGTGTTTTAAATTTTGTAATTTTTTTTTTTCAACGAAACATAATTCATTTTACATTCAATTATTATATAAGATGAGATATTTTGTGAATAATGTGATGTATGATTGTAATTTGATTCTGGTGCTTCTTACAAATGGTTCATCCTACATATACCTTGAATGACCTAAGGATGAAACAAATATAAGTAAATTCATCACTTATATATCAAAGGCGAAGGTACCATTTTGGTCTCTACATTTTGAAGTTAAAGTCAATTTGGTTTTTACATTTTGGCAGTTGCCAATTTGGTCACAGTTATTTCTAACTTGCATCAAATTAGTCTCTACTATCAACTCACTAATGGAAAATGCCTTCATGGCAAATGGTGTACATTGCTGCCACACTTAAAGCTTATGTTGTTTATAAAATAATATTAAAAATGACGTCTCATCATTTTAATAAATAAAAATGCCACGTCATGAGCTAATAACAAGGATAAAAGAAAATGTCATGAGCTAATAACAAAGATAAAAGAAAATGAAGATCTGCTAAAGACCAAAATAGAAAATTTAATTCCCTTTTATTTTTGTTTATTTTCTTGCAATCCATACACACAGAAACATCAAAGATTTGCTATTGGAATGTGAAAACTAAAAATATGAAATAAAAGACCAATGGGTAGAGTCGTAGTTTCAGTCTAGTGGGTGGAATTCAAGACTTGGGGATTTTAGTTGATGGTGCAGTCATGGTGGAAGTCGGAGGGTTTGAATTTTTGCATATATTAAAAATATATATATATATACACAAAAAATTTAATAACATATAAAAATGTAATTTTATCAAGAACTTATCAAAATTATTCTGAGAATGTGACATAACTGTCAATGAAACAGTTGGATCGAAATGGACCGAAATGTTGCTCATATGACTCAACAAGGGCGTAACAACAATAAATATTACGTTTCAGCTTTTAGATATTAAATATATATATATATATATATATATATGGGCCTGTAACTTATTAAGCTTTGGCTAGTAGTTTGTTATGTTCTTCAATGTTATCAAAAAAGAAAAGGAAATTATAAAATAAAAATAAAAAACAACCAGATTTTGCTCCAAGATAATGATATTCTTTGCTTTGTCCTCCTTTCAATTATATGTATCATTCATTTCCAGAGTCTAATGGAGTCATAGTACAAATCTTTATCATCTTCCTATAGTTAGAACAATGTTGTGTGCCTATATGCCTCTTAGTAAAAGAAGCTTTTTGTATGCCTGTTTGTCTCTGTAGTAAAAGAAGCTGTATGCCTATTATGCGTCTCTGTAGCAAAAGAAGCTTGTTATATGCCTGTATGTCTCTGTAGAAAAAGAAGCTTTTCAATTATTAACTCCCAGCACGATGATCTGTCTCATCATAGATTTCCTCCTAAAAGAACAAAATGGATAGGAGTATTAATTTCTTGGAGGGTATGAGAAGAGAAGAATTAAATAAAACAAAGTTCCTCGTACCTGTAAGACCTCTTCAATGACATCTTCCAGTGTTATGATACCAATAGCTTCGCCTTCTTCGCTGAAATTTGGAAGTAGCTCATCATTGATATGCAGGACTTCTGGGTGGAAGTCCTTCGACCATTTCTTGCTCTTGGTCTTGGATAATCCTCTATTCATTGATAGACTCTTCAACTTCTTAAGTGCTTTCCTGCTCTCTAGACTCTTCTCTTGAGGATGCCTTTCAACATGAATGTCCACCCTCACTTCTCTTACTAAATTTATTGTATATTCAAGTAATGCAAGTTAGTCCAGTGGGAAAAATTAATATGAACTATGGACAGCGTAAACATGGCACACCATTGCATAAAGTTGGTGCTTACCATCAGTTGGGTTTTCAGTTGATGGCTGCTCTATTTGATTGCCGTGCCCTCCAACAACAACAGCCATATGGCTATGACCTTTTTGAAACTCATTTAGTAAGACATACAGAGGCATATTTTCTGACACCCTGGTAGCAATACCATGTACATTATACATCAATTTCATATATTTTAGAATTTGAACAAGGGATATATTTGAATATTATATCACTCTTAAGCCTAACAAGATATTTAAATACTTAAAAAGATCATGAACCTAGATCAACCTCATCCTCCACTCCGGTTTTATTTTTTATTTTTTTATTTTTTTTATTTTTATTTTTTTAAATAGGTTAGTCCATCAAGCTTTGCTGGATTTTTCACTCTGCTGTGTATTTTGAGATCCCTTACTTTTCGTTTAACTGGTTAACGAAAAGCATTACAGTAGTCATTTTGCTGCATCACACATATAGAAACAGAATACGTACATATACATGTGATATGTTGTACATATATGTCGGTTGTATCTTACTATTCATTAAAGGAAAAATACCTCAAAATCTTGCGAATAGTGACATTCCTTGCAGGTACTTCATCAGCTGGATGGACAGTTAATAAGTTCTTCACCTATAATTCAAAAATATACATAGTGATTGAGACTTGACATCTACAGTGAGCAATTTATTGCTCCTTATTTTGTTTTTAGGCATAAAGTAGACACAAGACGCAAGTACCTAACAATGTATAAATTGCTGAATAAACAACTGCATAGAGATTGTTAGATAACAGTACGTAAAATTTTACCTAAATAAGGAAAATATGAGAAAAATGGAGTAAACAATGATGATGTTAGTGAAACTACACATGCACTGATATTTGGTATACAGATTCCAGAATCAAAACCAAAGGATGGTTGAAAAATGCAGTGTTGCAGTTGGTGGAGACAAGGATACAGGATAATTAACAGATTTGTCAAATCATTAGCTATTATATTATATCACATAAAGAACTAAAAAAAATTACTTTTCTTCTCAAGACAAACTGTTCAAGTAAAGCAACAAACATGTACCAATATAAGTCCGATGATGTTTCTCGGTTGCTCATAATATACTGGCACTCTGCTATGCCCTTTCTCCAAAATTAGCTTCATCAAATCCCTATATACTCGCCAGATAGAGAAAGACATTTAATCATCATGAGGAGACTGATAAATGTAACTTATTTCTTCATTTACAAAGACTCATCAAACCTGTCAAGTTTGGCGTTGATGTCAATTGCAAAAGTTTTAGATATAGGAGTCATTGCGTCCCTTGCTGTTTTTTTAGTAAGTTCAAGCGCTCCTGCAATGATCATTGTTTCATCTCGTGTCAGTTCTCCACCTTTTCCAGCCTGCATACCAGTTAACAAGAAGACAATTACTGAATCAATAGGCAGAAAAGAAAGAGTTGCAGTGGTTTAAATGAAGAACACCCCCCCCCCCCCCCCCCCCACCCAAAAAAAAAAAAAAAATGATTAAAATGCATTGGGAAAATTTGATTCATTTAGTTAACAGACTGATAAAACAAGTAGTAAATGATTTTTATAATTGATCCTTTAATGTTGATGCATGTGAAAATAAATACCTCGTTACTGTGAAAATCAACTAATGTCTTCAGTTCAGCTCGACGATAAAGTGCATCATGGTCTTTCCCCAAAAAGCGATCTAATAGCTGGTAAAATTTCACCAAGAGTAAGGATCATTCATGTAGACAACGACATATGTATTGAATTAACATTATATTGGCACCTTGAAGAAAATTAAAGGGATGTATAGTGAACCAAACAATATCACCTTGCTTATTGGATAAGCAACAGGGAAACAAATCCAAACAAGTATCTGGACAAATGGAGCCACTGCTGCACCAATTGCCAAACCATATCGAGTGCAAACAGCCTGGGGTAAAATCTGCTACAAAAATTTCAGATCCCAATTAATGTTAAATTAAAATGATAAACTAAGATCAATTGCAGCCCATTTTGCATGATGATTGATGAGTGTATATCAACTCACCAAAACTTCTACATATCTTTTGGTCTACTTCTTGTTCGGGGACATGCATTTTTGCGCACATATATTTTCTTGCCCCACATAACTAATTACATACCCCAAGATAAGAAACTAACCTCACCAAACAAAAGTACCAAAGTTACTGAAATAACGATAGCACCCCAGGCTGTGACCAAACTATCCAGAAAAATTGGAAGCGTCTGAAAAAATAAGACATCAAGTACATTTATGATTCTAGCTTTTGAGTCTACAAAATATGTTGTTTACATTGTTTCTGATGTCACTTACCTCCATTGCAACAGCATTGCAGATTAACAGGGTGCAAAGCAATAAATGCTGCCTTCTCACAACTGGCAATATCTTCGCTGTTATGACATAGTGCTAGCTATAAGCGAATACAATATAACACAATGCTCAAACCAGTTCCCAATCAAGAAATAGAAAACTGATGAAACTAACAATACCTCATAGCTTGAAAGTTGAAAGTATTACTATGAAGTATCCATGTCTCGTGATACTTACATACTCATGCATATATATATATATATATTTGGCTAAATACTTCTAGCACTAGAAGAAAAAAGTTATGTAAAATGTAATTTCTTTTAGCGCTTAGAGAATTATTACAGACTTGACAAAGTTCCAGGAGATTGATGGAATGAATTACCAGCATGTTTACGATCACTGGGTGTTCCAGACTTGACAAGAACTTCAAGTTCGACCAGGCTCATCGACATGAGCCCCAACGTGAGCCCAGACATGAGCCCAGCGAACAATACTAGCAAAGTTATAAGTATTATCCGAATGATAAATGCTGTTTCACAACAGCTATACTCTACAGCCATTCTATTCCCTTTTTTTATTAATTCCTCTTCAATTTTTTCTTCTTCTTCTTCTTCTTTGAGATTTATAAATTGGTTTTAGACCCTTGGAGAGACAGTGTCTTCTTAAAGACAACCATATATACTGGCATAGTGTAAGTCAAAATATATTCTATCTATTGCACAAGGCCAGAATGAAATCAGATTCGACCCACTGTTCTTTTGGGCGCTTTGGTTTGATTGAAACTTCTGGAACTTACTTTTTCCCTTTTTTTTTTCTTTTTTTTTTTTTTGCTTCTCTCTGAAGAGAGAGAGCTTTTGTCTGTCACTCAGAGAGAGCAGCATAAGAGTTGACATGGACTGTCACTCAGGGATCCACTTTTGGACCTAAATATGCATATACGTTGGTGAGAGAACACCTCGGGGAGCAAGTTGTAAATACATTATAACATGCTCGCTCCCCAAGGTGTTCTCTCCCCAACACAGTTGCCCCAAATGGCCAATTTATAGATCCATAAAGTGGATCTTATTGCCGAGAATATGATCCCCACAAGTGGAAATGTGTTTAAATGAGGACTATATTCCTGCTTAGTGATTATGATATACCTAGTAGTCACATATCATAACCAATATTTCATCTTTTGAGACTCAAGCGTGAATAAAAAGAAATCCCGGACTCAAATTGTATTGAACCCAAAAGAGGGATGAGATTCGAGCCCAACAAGCCCAAACAATAAAATTTTTAGAAAGTGGGTGTAAGAACTAGTTCCAGTTAGTGGAAAAATACATCGTTCTTGTGCAGCAAAAGGAACTTCAAATTAAATAAAAGAAAAACTCTTCCTCTCTTCTCCTCGGCTAGGTTTTTAGTGTATATTTCTCTGGATTCTTTCTCATTTTCTTTTTCTCCCAAAAAAAGTCATCTCTAGTGTACTTCGATTTCACATTATATACTACCCTCTTCATCCTGCTTTCACCATACACGTGTAGGTTCCATTCTGGGAACTTCTTTCTGTCCCATCCAGCACTTCCTGGAACCTCCGCTCAGTGGCCATAAGGCTGCTTGGTTACTGTTCAGGTATCACCTCCACATTAATGCGGCCAAAAAGTTAGCTGAGAAGTATTTAATGTGAAGGTAGCAGCTTTTAGGAAATATTTGTTACCTTTCCCAGTTTCTTCTTTATTCAATATGTATTAGTTTGTTTGTATGTAATTTTGTGAAGTTCCTTGACTATTAAAAGAGTTATATCCACCTCGGACGTTGGTTTAAGCAATAAATCTTATCCTCGGATGTGGTTTGGGCCATGATGTACGACTTACGTCTCTTTGTCTTGTGTTATTCTCAAAATGGCTCTATTTAACCATCCTCGGACATGTGAGTGTCCTCGGACTGGGCCGTTGGGCCACAAGCCCACTTCCTATGAATTCTCTGTTATCTTTTTGGGCAACTAGCCCCACACCTATATTAAGCAACAAGAAGAACAAAACTAGATCCAATTCAGCTTTATGCACTATAATATTTTTAAGGAAAATGTTAAATTTATAACGAATTTTATTATAAAATTTTATAAATTAAATAAATATTTTAATTGCCATTTAATAAATAAATATTTCAACACATATAATAACTAACTATTTTAATTACCATTTTGTAATCGATGACATGTCAATTTATAAGATTTATGTACTAAAACTTATAGTATCCCTAGCATAACCCTATTTTATAATACTCTTTTAATTAAAAAAACTTAAGCAATGTTGCCAAGTAAAAAATATATATATATATATCAAAGAAATGAGGGAACTTGAGTTGAGAGAGTTTGTGTATACATGAAACATAAAATAAGATTAGAATTTTCATATATATATATATATATATGAAATAAGATTAAAGTCACCTATAAACTAAACTAAATGTGCTTTTGGATTAGTTTTTTACTAAAAAAAAAAATTATTTGCTAAAAGTTGGCAAAATTATCATTATACTTAAAAAAATCGAGACTTTAAAAAGTTGCACACAAGAAAATAAGCTAAAAATTTAAATGAAAAAAAAAATTATCAAAACTCATACAATATATACAGCTTTAATAATGAAATATAACGTGTTAGGTAAAGGGAAAATTGAAAAAAAAAAAGGGTAAATAATTAGGAATAAAATCTACAATAATCCAAAAGAAGAAGTTTCAAGTAAATCTTTTTGTTGTCACAACTTGGTCGGTTTGGAATAGAAAAAGCCATGACAACTAGCAATCCCAGTAGAGCAAGTCAGTCATCTCGCACGGGCTTATCTAGATGAATTCCAAAAACTTTGCCTAAAAATAGAGCCGCTACCTTCTACCTCCAGCAAAATAGGTTGGCTCCCACCCAAAGGGGAGTGGTACATAACTAATTTTGACGGAGCGATCTTTGAAGACTCAAACGAAGCCAGTATTAGTGTGGTAATTCGTAACTCGAAAGGACAGGTTATGAGATGTCTCAAAGAATTCCACTAACCATATTTTTTTGGAGATGGTAGAGGCTGCAACAAAAAGAGCAAATCCAATTTGCATTAGAGATTGGGATAGACAAGACAGAAGTTGAGGGAGACTCTTTGTTAGTTATGAATGCTCTATGTGTCTCAAATGTCCAGTTCTCACTAATCAAACATATTATTTAAGAGGCATTGATAGATTTTAGAGATTTGAGTTTTTTCTCATGTATGCAAACATGCAATATGATATTCCATGCTCTTGTTAGGAAAGCTATTTTCTCTCCTTATTTCTGGTCTAGATAGAGTTTAGACATTAAAGACTTAGCTAATGCTAATTTTGTACCAGTTTAGTAAGATTTCTTGACATGATTCTCAAAAGAAAAAAAGGTTAATTGCACTCATCTCCCTTGAGTATTAGGGAAATGACATTTCACCATAAACCTAAAGGGAGAAAACACTCTCCTTTCTTAAGGTTTGAATAAATTAACATTTTTCCCATTTTGTTTATATTAGTAATGATATATTCTAATTTTTTTAAATAAAAATCTCTTTATAAAACTTTATCCATGGTTAGTAAAAAAATAACCGGTAAATTTAGAATAAAAATGTAAAATTTATTAAGTACAATAACACTTGTAACCACAAATGTCTCCATAACCCATTAAAAAAAGGAAAAAAAAAAATTCACACTTAATATTTTATAACAAACTTTAATTAAAAATTAAAAAAAAAAAAGAATTTTAATTATGAAATAAAATAATTTGGGAAACATGCCCTGGTTTGCGCACAACATTCCGAATATTAATTTAACAAATTTGGGTCAATATATGTCAAGAGGGGCAAAGTATTTTTCTCTTTCAAATTTGGGGTGACATATTATTTTCGCAAATTTTAAGAAAGGGGAGTATAATTAAAAAATATATATAAACTACTCAATATTACTATTAATATGGTAGATTCATTCAATAGTAAAAAAACAATTATATTTTAAAATTGCTTCTCAAATTTTTTTTTTTTTTTTTTTTTGAGAAAGAATTGCTTCTTAAGTTGATAAGTAATATCTATAGTATTTTACTATAGATATTACTTATCAACTTAAGAAGCCATTCTTTCTCCAAAATATATATATATATATATAGTATTTTTATTTACAATATAGAAAACTTAATATAAATCTAATATACAAACATGAGTTACTATAATTTAAAATTTTATAAGGTTTCATAATCGGGTCGAATATGGGCATGAACCTGCAAGATTCGGATCAAATCAGGTTAAGGTAAAATGGATTGCTATAAGTACTATTTTATGATCCATTCACACCAGCCAAAATTGGGAATTAACAGTGTTTGCCAAACAATATAATTAGTAGACACTATTTTCAAACTATATATATTACTAACATCTCGAGTTTAAAAGACTCGATTTAGGGCCTATAAATTGAGTCTCAAAGACTTGGTTTCCATGGTATGATCACGTCTGATGTGGCATTTTTTTCCACGTGACGTCCACTTAGAAATCGAGTCTCTAAGACTCGATTTATAAGCCAACCCTTTAAAAAAAACACCATTCTATGTTTAGGGGAAAAAAAAATTAAGATAAGATAAAAAAACATCTCTCGGCCTCTCTCTTCTCTCGACCCTCTGCTTCTCTCACATTAACAACCAACGGTGACCGCAACCACCACAAAAACACCAACAACCACCGCATCCACACAAAACAAAACAACCACCGATCTCAATGCTACCATAAGCAACCCACAAACTCACTGATCGCAACCCACAAAAACCCATTCACCGCTAAAACACCAACAACCATCGTGACAAACGAACCCCAAAATCCAACCCACCGTAACCGCCGCACACAGACCAAACACCCATATATACCGCCGACCCAAAACACCCAACTTGTAGACGCACAATCGTGAACCCACGACCGACCAACCAACAGCCAAAATCAATTGTCGCCGCCTCCACAACAACCCCACCACCACCAAACCGGTGAACCGAGTCGACTCAGTGGCTGAGTTTCTGCAGTTTGTAGTTGAAACCACTACCTATCCACGTTGTTGTCGCCACCTAGCAACCCAGCATCTTTGGTTTATGCTCCTAAAAGAAGAGAGAGCAGACATAGTGAAAGAAGGGAGAGAGGACTGAGGTGAGGAGAGATGTCTGAATGATTGGAAGAAAAGAGACGTAATTGTGCATTGATTTGTGCTGTACAGCTTGCTAGCACTGATAATGTTTGAATAATATATATATATATATATATATTGACAGAAGTGATAGAATTATATTAACATATGAAAAGTACAAAAGGAAGAGACACGAGTGTCAAAGGAGTTTACATCAAACTTGACCTCACCTCCCACTAACTCTATGACCCAAGAAAACTCCTTACACACAACAACCAGAAAAGTACCAGTAAAGTGTTTTGTTTTGTTTGCTAGTACATACAAATCGATGCTTAAAGGGTCGGCTTATAAATTGAGTTTCTAAGACTCGAATTTTAGGTGGACGTGATTAAACCATGAAAACCGAATCTTTGAAACTCGATTTATAGGCCTAAATCGAGTCGATGTTAGTAATATATATAGTTTGAAAATAGTGCATATTGTTTGACATGCGGTGTTAATTTCCAATTTTGGCCATGTCCTATTTTTTGTTTGGGTTCTGCCAATTTATCGGATTCGGATCGAAACTAATATTTCCCACACTGACACATTCGTGGACCATACTACAGAAGAAGAAGAAGGAAATTGTGTAGGTGTTCAAATGATCAGAACCTCAGGAACCCCAGTGACCTTGAGGTCTCTAACCCAAACCCTAAACTCACTCTGTTCAAACCAAACTCACCCTCACCCTCTGCCTCCTCCCACTCTCTCTTCTTCTTCTTCTTCTTCTTCTTCAATTCGCATTTTCACGTCGCCGTACTCGTCGTCGAAGCAGAAGAAAGAGAAAGAGAAAGAGGAGGAAGGAAGCGACGTCGTATCTCTATTCAACAGGGACCCAGATAGCCCTCCTCAGCTCTTCGTGGTCCAGCCCCGACTCCGACCCGATACCTACTTGCAGGCAAAGCTCAACGAAGCTCTCTGCCTCGCGAACTCTCTCGAAGAACAGAGAGATGGCTACTTCCTCTCCGATTTCTTCGACAAGTCTTTGCCTCCACATGTTCTCGTTCAAAACCCCGCTGCCAAATCTCGCAAGCCTCGTGCTGGTCTCTCTCTCTAACGTTATATTGTCATTTCTGATTCTGACTGAGATTGAAACTGCTCATTTTTTCGCTTTTGTAAATTGTGTTTTGGCTATAAATGCAAACTAGTGGATAACCCGTGCGATGCACCGAAGAGTCGAACAAAAATTTTAAATTCGCTTGACAATAAAAAGTTACAATTTAAGAGGAAAAAAAAAAATACTAATACCAATTTTGATAAGTCCAACACCAATAATAATTTCCATTTCTTTGCTATCGTAAATGATTTTTATAAATGTAAATGGATTTATGTTAGAATTTGCAAGTGTTTGTGTATTCAATTGCTGGGTCTATAAATGTGTGCTTTTTATCTTAATTCTTATGTGTTTATTTTGTTTCAGACACGTATTTTGGACCAGGGACAGTGGACACAGTTAAATGCCATCTTTACAATGCTGAATCAAAGGCAAGAGACTTTGAAATTTTCACCTTGATTGTTTGATTTTTGGATTTTATTCATGGCATTTGTAACATACATGATTCGATCGAAGAAGTTTTCAACTTTACATAAGCTTTATATGAATAGCAGGGTGAAGTGGATGCTGTTTTTGTAAATACGATACTGTCTGGGATTCAACAGCGGAATTTGGAGGCAAGTTGGGTCTAAGTACAATTTTGAGCTTTTAGTGCCTTGCTTATGTTTCTATAAAGATGGATTTTGATTGTGCATTTCTTTTATATATTCCCATTATGAATTGCAGCGAGCATGGGATAAACCTGTACTGGACCGTGTGGGACTTATAATAGAGATATTTAATGCTCATGCTCATACGAAGGAGGGGAAGCTACAGGTATTCTAGGTAGCTTTTACTTTAATGTTTTTGAATTTTTTTGTTAGGTTTCAATTTGATTGTGTGGGAAGAACTGCTTCAAAGATTTTTTTTTTTTTGGTGTTCTTTTGATCTTTACAGGCTGAATTAGCAGCTCTAATGTATAAGAAAACAAGACTTGTTAGAGTACGTAGCGCAGATGGACGCTTAACTTTTGGAGCAGCTGGAGAAGCTGAAGTCGTTAGTGCCCGAGGGTTAGTACATTGCCAAAATTTGTAGTGACACAGTTGGTAATTACATATGCACCCGGTAGATCTTGAATCCATAGCCTCACCCTTCATGTTGCTTGTAGAAGGGGAAGTGGTGCCATTTGAACTAAAGCTAATTGGGTAAAATTTAGTGAAACAAAGCTGAGTAATACTTTTTAAATAAAAAAATATTTCTCTATGCTACTGAGTAGATGTTACTCGCACTCTTGTCTACTTAATGGCCCTTCAAAGAGCGTTTTCTTTTTCTTTTGAAAATATTTTTTTAATTAGCATTTTGGATTTTAAGAATAATCTGTGGAACCTGTTTACTTATAGTTGCTTCAACAAGACAATAAACAGATCATACCCAGTACACACGGCTCTTGCTTCTACAGGGTTTAGGAAAGGGAGGTTGATAGGCAACCTTATCCTCTATTTTGGAGAGACTTTAGAAATGGCAATAGACCAGAAAATGCATGTGTTGTAGATTTCTTCATATACTTGATCCAAACCATACACACCTTTGGTGATATTACAATATGAAGTCAATTTCTTTGCTTCTTGAGACTCAGTTTATTTGATAAATGTTTTATGGTGATTGGCCATTATAGTTTCTATATACTTTAACATGAATTCTGTGGTGTCATGTGAAAATGATTTCATGTACATAGCAAAGCTAATTAAGAGTTTTGACTTCTGTATTGGCATAAATTCTTAGATTTGAAAAGGTTAGTCTTATAAATTCTAAATGGACAAGCTCATTTTGCTTGATGTGAAGAAAATTTGAAGTAATTGGCATTTATGGTTTAATGTAAACTAGCTGTACTATTTGAACTCACCTGCTTTGTGTAAATTGCAACCTATGATCAGAAGTTGCAGTTTTTGTCCCAATCATCCCTATGACATGGGACCAATGAGCTATAGCTCAACTGACACCTTCTCCCCTTGCAAGTGCTCGGTGGAGGATGAGGTCATGGGTTCAAGACCCATTGGGTGCGTGTGTAACTTACCAATAATAAAAAATTTAAAAAAAAAAAATTCCCTATAAACGTGGGGAGATTGGTCTCAGACAAACTGACCAGGTTAGAAATTTTACTTTGGGTTGAATTTGGAATGACTTCTAGTTATAGTTCTTTATGCTGATTTCCTACTCTCACTTGCTTAACTGGAAAAGCTGGGCTAAAATAGAATCTGTTACCCCTCTCAAAAGTATGGCTTAGATTATCTTACTCCTCCCTCGATGGTCCTTGAACTGTCTTCTCCTTCTTTCTTTTTTGTTTATTTTTGTTTATTTTTGTTTTATTTTGTTTCGTTGTATTGTATTGTATTGTATTGTTTTTGGCAGACAAATCTAGGTTTCGATTTGAAGGTCAAAGTGCTACATTTTTTTTTTGTATGGTAAATCTTATTGAAAAAAAAAAGGAGAGACCTTAGGTATAATGGATGCACACAAAGGCTCACCTAAAGAATACAAGGTGCTATGTGGTTGGTGCTAAATATAAACAATCACTCTTGACATCTCTTTCTCCCATATTCCGTTTGTATGCACATTTCCATGTGTTTCATTTGGTTTACCTTTGAATCTTGGAACAACTTTTGATCTAAATGGGGTACAATTACAGGAGAGGAAGTGGGGGGCGTGGCTTTATAAGTGGTGCAGGAGAAACAGAACTTCAGCTTCAAAGACGAAGGTTTGCCCCATGATACTATTCTCTTAAATTTATAACAATTCCTAGATGCTATATATTGTACCCTTTTTTTTCCTGGTTGAGTGGTGGCTGTGACCCTGTGCCTGATGAAAGTTCTAATCCAAATGAATGTGCTCCTTATTGGGAACTGTGGTATCTGCTTGAAACTTCAGACATTTCATAGTAACATCAAAGCAGATGCTTGCATCTTCATGTGGGAACATAAGCTGGTCAAAGACCTTTGCTTCACCTTACTGAATGTTTGACGATGTTCATTTGAAAGGATTTACAGCCTTTGATTTATTTAGATTTCCACGATATGGAGTTTTGTTGCCTATGATATCTACCTTGAACTTGTTGTCAAATACATATATGAATTTGGTTAAGTAATCAATTCCTAAAACTTATCCTGCAGCAGCATTATGTTTAGCATTTCAGATGGAGCCTTACTGACTATATAGTCTATCTGGTTAATGAAATATGAGACTCATTTAGTTTCCATCTTTGGTTTACTGATTATATTGACTTGCATTTATTCATAAGTCCACTTAATGGCACTATAATTGCAGAATTCTAGACCGGAGAAGTTATCTGTTATCACAGATTGAAGAGGTTCGTCGTACGCGAGCTTTGCAACGTGCTGCTCGCAAGAGGCATGGAGGCTCAGATGGTCAGGGCTTAGCAACTGTAGCTGTAATTGGGTACACAAATGCTGTAGGTGGTCTAAATCTAATTATACTTGGTCCTCATAGCTATTATGCATGTCATCTAAACTAGATATGTTTACTTTTTCTTTTCTTTTTTTGACATGTTTTTACATTATTTTGGCAACCAGGGAAAATCGACATTAGTTAGTGCGCTTTCAGACAGTGATCTGTATAGTGATGCTCGGTATTTTAATTCTCTTGTTGAATATATTATTCAAATTTACTTCCATATTTTACCTAAGCTATTGACTTCTGATATCCTTTTTCCCCCCTTTGTCTGACTGGAGATGTGAACTTATATTTTTGGCAGATTGTTTGCGACAGTTGATCCAAGATTAAGAAGTGTTGTTCTTCCTTCTGGGTAATATTTTCAGTAATGAGTTAACTGTTTGCTCTCAATTTTAAAACGAAATTTATTATTCACCTTTCTAGGGTTTTCATTCCACTAATCCAATTGAGTGGTATGTTCAGGAGGAAGGTGCTTTTTAGTGATACAGTAGGATTTATATCTGATTTGCCAGTTCAGGTAATGGAAAAGCTTGCACAACTGCTTTGTGGTTATCACTATTTTTTGGTCACTAATACATTCTAACTTTGTAGTTAGTGGATGCATTTCATGCAACTTTGGAAGAAGTGGTGGAAGCTGACCTGCTTGTGGTATGGTTTAATTGCCTGTCCTTTCATTACTGGAGATCAGAATCACTTCTCTGATTTATCACATAGTTCATTGCTCTCCTTGCTTTGTTAAACAAATAGGTAGGAGAAGATAAAATATGAGAAGAGAATATGATGTGTTCTCTTTGGGTCCGGCTCCCCTCCCATTATAAATCCTCTCATTTTTAAACAGATGAAAGTCATGTGGCAATGTGGCAACCAATAAATCTAAAGGTTAAAAAATATACCATTTCAGACAATTTATTTCTCACCTCACAGCATACTCTACTTCTTTGCCTTTCTCTCTCAGTGCTTTGACGAACTCAAACATATTGAATCACTTTCCTGATGAGGTTGAGGAAGGCCCACTCATGAGCTTCTCACTCTCAACTTCTGAGACAAGAAAAGGCCAATCTACGAATTCAAATGGGAGGAAATGATTATTTATTTTTGTGTGTTTTGTTTGTGTTTGTTTGTATATGAATTCTTTCAAATTCAAAATAATTGGAAAGATGGGGTGGGTGGGTCAAATGGAAATGAGTCTACTAACCTTCCAATCAACCAATTTCAGATACTAGACGTAAAAAAAGATTTCTATGTCTCTTGTTCTATTGAAGATTTCTTGTAAATGGGTCCAAATTGGCGCTCCATTTATTTCTCTGGTAATGGAGCCATGGTGGTGGATGTTGTAGCAGAGAGAGCCATGGTGCCATGGTGGTGGCATCTTTGAAAGCTCCAGTACCATTCCAATGGCTCCTTGTCGTCAGTGTGGGCAGTGGGTTTGCCAAGGATGCTGCTGAAGGAGTTGGATTTGGGAAAGAGAAATAAATTATATTTTGAGGTGGCATGTTTTTGACCTTCAGATTTATTAATTGCCATATGTCTTTCATCTGTTTTAAAATGGGAGGAAATGAGAGGATTTATAATGGGAGGGGAGCCAGACCCGTTCTCTTTAACTACTCAGGAAAAAAATTCCTTTTGAGATGTTATGACAATATCTGATATTCTCCATATCCAGTCAATTAAGCCCTCATACAGGTTGTCTGAGCATGAGAGCATGATATATATATAAAAGAAGGTATTTACTGTATCACGTGTTGCCCTAGAGTTGTCTTTAAAGAAACAAGAAAATTCCCCCATGGGGGTGGCCTCCCTTGTAATTTTTTTGGTAAATTTCTTTCACTTCTTTGGTTGTCTTGCCACAGTCATCTTTTAAATATGATTCGCTAACGAAACCAAATTCCCTTCGGGCTTTGTCATGGTTAAATTAGAACAAAACATATAACGCTATACAATATGATGTGCTTTACCTTTATTTATTTTTCACCTTGCAATACATGATATAATATTGGTAAACAACAATGACATTATAGTAATTCCAGGAAGTAATACTAAACATGATACATGATATGAACATCTGATATATTTATTTGTACTTGCAGCATGTATTGGACTCTACTGCCCCTAATCTTGATGAGCACCGGTCAACAGTGTTGCAAGTTCTTAAGCAGTTAGGGGTATCTGAGGAGAAGCTTCAGAATATGATTGAAGTTTGGAATAAGGTATTACCATTAAATCTTGTCCTCTTTTCCACCCACTCCAGATTAGAAGGATAAACTGGGAAAAAAAATGAAAAAAGAAGGAAAAGTTCTTAAAAGTTTGCTCTCTTCTGATTTTTGAGAATTGCTCAGATTGATTATCAAGCAGAGGGCATGAATGATGGTGAAGATGACTTCATCAGTTCCTCAGAAAAAGAAGATGATATGGCATCTGATCTATCAGCCGAAGAACCAGTTGATGATTATGACGATGACAATGTGTCTGAACAGTTACCAGAGTCTCTTGCAGAGACATTGGATGATGAACCAGGTGAGTACTCGGATGGCTGGCTTGATGAAGAGACTCCTGGTGAAGAAAGTCTTTCGGGATGGGCTCAGCATGACCAAAAAAGCGAGTCCTCTAAAAATTGCATAACGGATAAGGATTTACAATCCCAGGGTCCACCTGGTCCGCATGTCAGAACATCTGCCATCATGGGAGTTGGTTTTCAAGAGTTGCTTGAACTTATTGACGAGAAGCTAAGGATCCAAGACAAGAAGACGAAGGCCCAAAGAGTAGTAGGAAGAGGATTATTTGAACGAAAATGGAGGCCCCCTCGCAAAGATGACGATGCCATTGCAGTTGAGTAGTAACATGCATTATCCTATACGTTACGTGGATCGTACTTCTTTTCTAGCTTAAAGCTCCATAGTCAAAATGCCTATTGGTACACTTAATTGGCAACTTAAGAGAATTCTTCTCAGCTTCATCATTTACAGTTAAAAGCAAGCTGGCTTGGGTGGTAGGAGAAACTGCTCAATAGCTCGCCCAGTTTTCTTAATCTGTGTATCAATGTCTTCTATTTATGCCTTCTTCAGCTTCAAGCTGAGCTAGCCTTGAGAGTTCAATTTTTCTTTTCAATTTTGGAAACACAACATTTATCTAAATTTTGGAAGCGACTTCTTTGTATTGAGTTTTTTGTACCTGTATAATGTTGGACTTTGGGGTGCCCAAAGTGTACAAAAACACAATAATATGTTTAAAATTCCGTACAATTTATTAGGCAATAAATTATAATAAGCTCTGTAGCAAATCTTGGCATTAGATTTATTCCGATATTGTTGAAATTCCCACTTCCCAGCATTGGGTTGTCTGTACTCTGTAATTCTCCTTTGAACGTGTGTACAGTTGCAAAATTCTTGCCAACTGCATTTGCGCGTGAAAAGAATAAAGAAGGTGGTGGCCCACATTTCATATACCTGTATAGCATTTCGGGTGTCAGTGCCTTTAAAACAATTGGAAATAAATTATTTTAGAAAAATTTTAATATAACTTTTACGAGAAATATAAAAATTTATAAAAAAAATAACAAGTATTATATTTACAATATTTTCATAACACTTTTACAATAAAGATTGTTAGTTGTTACTGATTCTAATTTGATTTTATTACTGAAATTACTTTTTTGTTATTAGAATAACAGTTTGTAACAACTTGTAATTTAGAATTTGTTATGAAAATATGGAAATAGCATTTCTTGTATAAAAAAAAAAATGTGTTTTTTTTTTCTTTCCTCTTAAAAAGTTTATATAAATATTTCATAAATCAATGCTCTTAGAGGCATTTGTTAACTTTTCCCATTTTTATTTTGTTTTTTAAAAGATTGGATGGAATTTCAACTTATGTTAGTTCCATGACAATTGTTCTTTATTATAGAATTAAGAAATTAATTATGAGTTTTAATTAGTTCAACTAATAAAGTCTTTGATGGTTGAATAAGAAATTTGGAATTCAATTTTAGCCTACACAAAAAAATTGACTAGTGTCTTGGAGTAATAATAAAGAGCTATTATCAGGAGCGGACGCCATAAGTTGAAACTATTTTTTTTTAAAAAAATTAAGAAATTAATTTTTTTTTTTTTTTTTTTTTTTTTTTTTAAGGAGATAGAAGTCGAATATCTAATCTCTTATTTGGTCAAAAATAATTTTAATAGATGAGCTAACTCAAACCGATAAAAAGACCAACCTTACGAGTTAAGAGAAAATCTAAAGACAAAAAATTTGATTGGTTTTTTGGTGGAGATAAAAGTCAAATATCTGATCTCTTATTTGGCCACAAATAATTTTAATTTGATTGGTTTTTAGGTGGAGTGGACGAAATAAGTTGAAACTTTCTATAAGAAAAAGGGTTAAGAAATTAATTGTTTATGTTTATTTTTATTTTTATTTTTATGGAGATAGAAGTTGAATATCTGATCTCTTATTCAGCCAAAAATAATTTTAATAGATGAGCTAACTCAAACCTATAAAAAGACTGACCTTAAGAGTTATGAGAAAATCTAAAGACAGAAAATTTGATTGGTTTTTTGGTGGAGATAGAAATTGAATATCTGATCTCTTATTCAACCAAAAATAATTTTAATAGATTAGCTAATTCAAACCTATAAAAAGACCGACCTTAAGAATTATGAGAAAATATAAAGACAAAAAATTTGACACATGTTAATATGGCAAATTGTTAGTGATAAATTAAAAAATAATGTCAATAGTAGACCTATATGAGAATGAAGAATACCAGCTATGAGTCCCACTAACTGTGAGAAGAAGAAGACATACACTCGGGTGTATTTTTCTCTGGATGAGAACCACTACAAGCTTAGCACATTGGTGTAAGTTGTCATTTTTTTTATAATACTCGAGTCGGAAACTTTACCAGTTGAGCTAATTGGAATTCACATAAATAAATAAAGAGGAGAGAAGTGCTACGTCCACAATATTTTCACAACGTGGTTAGTTGTTATTGGTTCAAATTTGAACCTACTAGTGAGATTATTTTTTTACCTCAACAATAACAACCAATAGCAACTTGCCACTTATAATTTGTTGTGAAAATATTGTTAACATAATATTTCTCTAAAAACTAAATGTCATATTCACAACATTTTCATAACAAATCTTATGTGACAGGTTGTTACTTGCTGTTATTAGTGAATAAAAAGTAATTTTAGTGTTACATTTAAATTAAAAACTTATAACAACCTATCAATTAAAATTTATTATAAAAATATTGTGAAAATATTATACAGAGCAGTATTCAGAAATGGTCCACACTCATATGGTCAGAGTCTACACTTGGATCTGAATCTGAGACTGAAAGCAATGGGCAATGACCTAACTAGATTGGATCTTATATTAATATCACGTCGCCGACACAAGATGCCATTAATTAATCAAACTACTTATTAAGATTATCGCGTGGTGCTGCGCGCGTTATGCTTATCATCCAACAAAAACACGCACCCACAGAGTGAAACAAACAGTCACGTATCCAAAATTCACGTCGTATCCAACATAATAATAAAGTACCATTCGCATTTAAATCCAACTCTACCACTTCACTTTTCTCTCTCTCTCTCTCTCTCTCTCTCTTCTCCCTCGGAAGCTAAAAAAGCAGAGCATTCACACAGCACAGCGCAGCGCAGCGCAACGCAACGCAACAGATCTTAAGATCTAAACCTCAATGCGCTTCGCTCATTTCCTGATCTGAGGTAACTCTCTCTCTCTCTCTCTCTCTCTCTCTGCTTCTTTTGAATCGATATCAATCATTTTTTTATATATGGATCTGAGTGCACCGTTTATGGTTTCCATAGCATTCTCTCACTATGTATTGAATGAGTGATCGCTTTTGTCTATTCTGGTCTCTGTTTCTGATTTTGGATTTGGATTTGGCATTTGAAGTGCAGTTTTTTATTTAATTCTACTATGACTAAGTTGTTTATTGGAGATCTTAAATATTCTTTTATTTTCGGAGCTCTTTGTTTGTTTCCTTAGATATTGAGGAAGAAAAAGGTGTTGAATTTATTGAATCTTTCTTAATTTGGGATTGAATGTTATATTACGCAGTTGCTTAAAGTGGATTGGGTTCTTTTCTTGGAAGCTAAAACACCATATATGGTCAAATATTTATATATTTAAACAGAAGGGGCCAAAGCTCCATCACATGCAATTCAATTTCATTTCCAAACGAACCCCACAATGCCTTACAGAGTTATTCATGTTTATAGATAAGCAGCTTCATACACAAATGTCTAACAAATACAGCTAAAACTCGATTTTCTGGAAACACCTCCGAGTTTATGCAGTACTTTTTAATAAATAAATAAATTTTGAGATAAAGATTTAATGATTGTGAAATAGAATGTATGAATATACTTCTATCTTGCAATTTTCTTTAGTGGCTTATGTTAAAATATCTGTGATTTTATGGCTGCATATTCGTTTCTTCCACACGCTGCTTTAACCGGTGAAGATTTACTATGTTTATATGGTTTATTGTCCTGTGAAAGCTAATTTTTCGCCATGGAATTTTTTTAAACAGGGTATAGTTCAGTTTTGTGGACGCATTGTTTTATACAAAAGTGGCTATGTCAAGGAGGCAAGTAGGCTCCACACGGCGTGGTGGCAGTCTTCCGTTTGTGGGAGTCATAAATTCAAAATCGAAATCTTCTCCCTTAGTATCTGTAGTTCTTGTCGTTCTGGTATTGTTCATATCTAAATATCACTTATCTTTTTGCCAATTTATATTTTAGTCCTTATTTGTGTGTAGTTGCTATTTCAGTTAGAGATCATGATGTTTGGTTACTAATCATATTTTTCCTGTCATTTTTAAGCCCATATTTTAAATAGTACAAATGATAGCAAAAGTTATTAGTTAAAATCCTGATAGCTTCTTTTTGTCTCTTGGTTGAAACTTGCAGGGAGTAATCCTTCTTATCGGCTATGCTTCTCGAAGTTCTCATAGCTCAGGTTTGTGTTTGGTTTGTGAACACTACTCTTTGTCATTGCATGAAATGGTAAATAACTTTTAGATTCAATAGGTTAGGCATGCCATTTTCGGCTTCTTGCTGTCAGATGTAGCTATGGAACAACATGAATCACTTCTTTGTGTGCGTTCTTTTTAGATCAAAATGTCTCTTTATTATTTTAATTATTATCAAATTAATGCATTAATTAAAATATCATTTTTTAACAATACAGGTGCATTTGGAGGAAGTAGAGAAGCAGATAGCAAGATTGAAGGTATATTTGTTTGGCCTCCCCACCTCCATGTCCACTCCCAACACACACAAAATGTTGCAGCTTAATTTTTCCTTTTGAATGACATATAAAGGTCTAGGCATGTTATATATATAGTTTGCAATTGTATCTCGATGTTAAGCTGCTTGAAATATTGGGAAGAATTATTATTTTTTGTGTACATTGGAGGCACCTAAGCTTATGGGCATACAATGAAAAGCCTGTCCATGCTCTTTCAAGAGAGAAAGTTGGACCCAGGTGAGAGGGCACAACTTCCTCTATCTTTTATCGTGAACCAAATTAAATACTTATATCAATGGTGTACATATAGACTAAGATGGGCAGCTTGTGTAGTGATGAATGTTCTCCAAGTGTTGCTTTTGGTAGAAGCATCAGGTGTTCTAAATATGGGATAAAACTTGCCAATGAACTCTAGCTCAAATGACACTCCCTCCCCTTGTAAGAGTAAGGTGGAGGGTGAGATTGTGGGTTCATGACCCACTGGATGCATGTGTTGCTTACAAATAAAAAAAAGGATATCGTGGAGAACTTCAATCAAGTAAAACTTTGTTTTGGTTAAGTATGGTGGATGATCATTGAAATGTGCTTTTAATCTTTGATTTTTAGGGAAAATTTCTAACTTAAAATGTTATTTAAGGCAATATGTTTTGCTTTTATATGCTTTACATGGTAACCTTATGATTCTCGACCTTGAGTAGGTTGTCCTTTGCTCCTATATATGTGTCATGCAGCATTTAACAGTGAACAAGTTCTGATAATGTCAGATGTGTTTTGAATTGAACCATATTGATAATTGATGAATTTGAAGCTATAAGCTGATACAGTTTCCATCCTCAATGGCCAAGATTGAGGTTTTAAGTCATTCTCCTCTCCACCACCCGGGCCCCCCCCACCCCCCCCCCCCCCCCCCCCCCCTCACACCACCCGCCACCAAAAAAAAAAAAAAGTCAGTGCATAGAAATCACTGATAGCAATATGGCCCTTTAACTATTTTCTTAAATTCAAGGTGGAAATTCATTGCATCTTGCAGGTGAATTTTCATGCACCGCAGAAGTTGAGAGAGCAATACCTTTTTTAAAGAAAGCATACGGTGACAGCATGTGCAAAGTTTTGCATGTGGGCCCTGATACTTGTTCAGTGGTCTCCAAATTGTTAAAAGAAGAGGAAACTGAGGCATGGGGTGTGGAACCGTATGACATAGAGGATGCTGATGGAATCTGCAAGAGTCTTGTGCACAAAGGCATTGTTCGTGTGGCTGATATCAAGTTCCCTCTACCCTATAAAGCAAAATCTTTTTCTCTTGTTATTGTGTCAGACACATTGGATTACCTGTCTACAAAATTCCTGAACAAGACCCTTCCAGAAATTGCTAGAGTGTCTTCTGACGGTCTTGTTATCTTTACAGGTTTTATTTTTTTTTCTTTTTTTGAGAAATTTATCTATCTGTCTAATATCAACATACAAAATATTCATTTGTTATTTATTTATTTATTTTTAAATTTATAAATTCATGTTCAAAAGTAATTGCACTTTTAGCTGCATCACTTTTGATGGATACATCAGCAACCTAATGCATCACAATAATTGTCTAAAAGACGTTTAGCAATGACATCTCCTATCTCTCACTCCCTTCTCTCTAATTCACGTGCACACCAGCTAAGTGGGAAACTTTTATCCTAGGCAGATAAACAGATAAAGTCAATAGAATGATTTAGATCTCTTGCTATGGAAGCTAGGCCAAAAATCTCCACAGTAATCAAACTTTCTCACTTGTATTCAATAATCAATAGAAATACTTCAATTTATAGCTTTAAGCATTGTTCTTTCCTGTTGGGCATATGCAAACCTTTGAATGATTGTTAGATGTTTTTTCTTGGTTCTGTTATTCCTTTATGATAATTTCATAAATATCTATTGCAGGCATTCATTTTCCAATGTTTTCATCATGGTTATTCATGTGAAAAAGTATTAAGCCTGATCTTTGTTTTCTTTGCTTTTCAATTTTATGTTTAGGTTACCCTGGTCAACAGAGGGCTAAAGTTGCTGAGTTGTCTAAATTTGGACGGCCGGTAAGTGTACATATATCACAACTTGTATGGCATCTCTCAGCTCTTGGGGTGTTGTTGGATT
The DNA here is from genome assembly GCA_023621385.1 of Quercus gilva. Lineage (NCBI taxonomy): Eukaryota > Viridiplantae > Streptophyta > Magnoliopsida > Fagales > Fagaceae > Quercus > Quercus gilva. The sequence continues at coordinate 15,563,244 of CM042478.1, forward strand.
AAAACTACTTTGTTAACAATCATGTTTATTGGTGAAGTCTTCGCTGGTTTTCAATGCAGACTCAATTTGAAGGGGCACTATAAGATACTTATCAAAAAAAAAAAGGGGCACTATATAGGGATTCTATATTAGCGTTCAGCATTTAGTGATTAAATTATTGTTGTGTTGTATAATTCAAATGGTAAAATACAAAAAAGGTTAAGAGCTAGCCAGGAAAGAGGTCTGGAAAATCATTAATCCGTCTCTTTTGGTTAATCATTACCATTACCAAGTAAAATGGAAGAATCAAGAGGACTCCAGTTGTTCCATTTATGCTTACTTTTGTTGTATTATATTATATTATTCGTTTTTGTAACATTTTTTAGTTCTCATATCCAAATGTGATTTTGACTATAGTTTATGCCTTTTTTATCTGTTGTAGGCAAAATTGCGAAGCTCGTCTTGGTGGGTACGCTTTTTTGTCCAGACCAGCTTAGAAGAAAATGAAGCTGCCATAAAGAAGTTTGAGCTGGCTGCATCCAAGAATTCATACAAGCCAGGGTGCCAAGTTTTCCATCTCAACTCATACCATTGATATTTTAAGATTTATTACATTTTATCATCAATTTTGGGATTCTCTCGTGCAACAACCCCACAAAAGAGGAAAAAAAGTGAAAAGAAAATGTTCAGTGCTCATATAAAATGCACCCTCTTTGAGGTTATCGCTTTGGTACAATAGATGTTTATGATATTCCTTATGTTTTGTTCCTAACATTATACAATCAGATATTTACTAATTTAATTGGAAAAATAGCCTGCATTCTTTTTCTCTGTAATCTCTCTTGTTATATTCATAATTTTTGGGAATTTCTCATGCAAACAAAATAGATAAATAAATAGAAACTAGTATGAAAAGAGGGGAAGAAGATTTTCAGCTTTCATGCAAAATGCCTTTTTTTGGGTTATTGAATTCAGTGTCATAAATGTTTGATTATATAAACTTATGTTCTGTAATTCATATTATACAGTCAATATCCCTTTATTTGAATGATGGTAAATATTAGCATCAATTGTTTACCTCCGTTTGTTAAATTTTTATATCTGGCTTTCTTATCCGTGCTTCTTTCTAAAAGAATATCTCCAGGCCATCATCTTGCCTATGCGTATTGTGCTTGTACATCAGTTTTTGAGAATCTCTGCTTTGCTCCCAGAACAGAACTCCAGCCATTCGGTTTAATCTCCCACCCCTTTTTGTGGTCTTTGTAAAGTAATATTAGCTTAACAAAAAGTAAAAAAATGCAAAACTACTCCACTCTATCACTTCACAATTTTGCCTACTTCAAAAAAATAGCTTTACCAAACGCTTGTGCATTGACATCAAGACGCACAAAACATGCTTGCATTATAAAAACCTTTCATGTGGTGATTTCTGGATCAGGTGCTCCATTGTGAGTGAATCATATATTCTACAGATGTCACATGATTCCAATGCACCAAGGGAAAGGATCTGCTTGTTTAAGGCCATGGGGAAAATTAAACCTGTCAGAATGCAAATATTCCATACAATGAAATTCTTTTTGCTACATTTAAGCACCCCACTACTGGGGGATCAAATCCTGGATTCACCATTCAACCACAAGGGTCAGCTTCATGTTCACTTCAATAAATTTTCCTATAGAGAGTTGTGTTGTTGACCAACGGAAAACTTGAGAGAAAGAAAGATGCACAAACAAAAAGGACAGCCAAAAAAAAAAAAAAAGCCGAGGTGAACTATCTATACTCTTATCAGTTATGGTTTGCAGTAGACAAAGTCAAAGAAATAATCAAAACTCTATCAACTTGATTGGCTCAAGAATGAAAATAATGTAGATTTATGCTGAATCTTAACTAACTGCTTGAAAATTTGAATGAGCTTTTGTATTTTGGTTGGTGCCATAAGTTTGAGCAGAGTCAATGGTTAGTAGATACCCTTGACTGATGAGTTACTGATGTTATGCCTTCTTTGGGAGCTGATACAGCACTGGGTTCCTCATTGATTGCTTGGCAATTTGAATGAGCTTTTGTATTTTGGTTGGTGCCATGAGTTTGAGCAGAGTCAATGGTTAGTAGATACCCTTTATTGATGAGTTACAGATGTTATGCCTTCTTCGGGAGCTGATACAGCACTGGGTTCCTCTTTCTCTGTAGCAATAATGAAGTTAAGACACACTCAATTATCACCAATAATCCCCACATGAGCATCTCCCTCCCTTAAAGCAGTGAAACCTGTGCGTATCTCTAATAGTGATTTCCCTCCCAGAAATGGAAGAAATAAATTTGATTGCGTTGTGGCAATCCCCACATATCCTTAGGTTCTTCACGACAAGTATAGGCTCTCCGTCTTTAGTCGAGATCAGCCCAAAAGCAACTGCTAGCTTCTCACTGTGATGCCCTAACCTCATCTCCTTCTCTCCCTGCCCTGTTTCATCATCCTTAACCAAAGCCCATCTCACATCTGGCACATACCCTGCTCGCTTCATCTTCTTTGACATCTCCTCCAAGTATTCGTATATTTCCTTTGTCATCAGGTGTGAACTATCTTCAGCCACGAACACATGTATCCTCTTATTCACCTCAATCCAGCTACAACCTGGTTTCTTTTTTACACCTCTATCTCGCATAAGCTTTCTAACTGTTGCTGATTCTTCCCATTTTCCAGCACTGGCATACATATTGGCAAGCATGACATAGGGAACTGCATTTGAAGGTTCCAGCTGAAGAACATTATTGGCGGCCTTTACTGCTAGCTCCATGTTTCCATGTGTTCTACAGGCACCAAGTAACGAAGCCCAACTGATTGAGCCAGGGCTAAATGGCATTGTCTCAATTAGCCTCTCAGCTTCACTCAGTTTGCCAGCACGACCCAAAAGATCTATCATGCAGGAATAATGCTCTGCTTCTGGTTCAATGCTGAACTTTTCTTTCATCATATTGAAATAAATCTGACCCTCCTCAACCTTTCCAGTGTGAGCACATGCACAGAGGACAGAGATAAAGGTTATGCTTGTAGGGGCAATATCTATCTCCAGCATTTGCTGAAAAAGACGTATTGATTCTGTTCCAATACCATGTTGAGCATAACCTGCAATCATTGAATTCAATGAGACAGTATTGTGCTCCGGCATCCTATCAAATAACCTCCTTGCATCTTGAAGATTCCCACACTTTGAGTACATTGCAACGAGAGCATTATTGACTGAAATTCGATTCGAAGGAATCTCGGATTTGATTGCCAATGCATGAATCTGTTTTCCTTGAGAGGGAGATGACAAATTGGAACATGCACTAATCACACAGACGAAACTGCAATCATCAGGGCGGTAACCAACACGTTGCATCTGCCGAAAGCAATCAAGAGCATCTTCAGAGAAATCCTCATTTTGGGAAAACCCTGAAATCATTGTGTTCCAAAGAACCAAATCTGGTTCAGGAATCTCTTGAAATACTTTCCTACAATCTGACATACCACCCTTACACTTGGAATATAAATCAATCAAACCACTACCAACATGTGAATTCTGGTGAAATCCAGTCTTTATCAACTTAGCATGAAACTGAAGCCCACCCAACAAATCCTCCACACATGTAAACGCAGTCAAAACACTTGCCAGAGTAAACATGTCAACAACAAATCCCCTCCTAACCATTTCCTGAAACAATCCGAGCGCTTTTGATCCTTCCCTATGTTGCCCATATGCCACGATCATTGAATTCCAAGACACCTCATCTCTAACCTCCCCCATCCCATAAAACACCCTCTTTGCCTCCTCCAAAAACCCGTTCTTACTATAATAAGTAACAAGCGCATTGTTAACCGAAACATAAGAATCAAACCCACCCGACACTGTCAAAGCGTGCACTTGTCTTATCATGTCTATATCATCAGAACAAGCCGTGACCATAGCAGACAGAGTGAAGCCATCCGTGTCAAGACCCATCTCCCTCATCCCCGAAAACAAGCGAAATGCAGGTTCAGGTTCACCACGATCTGCATAGGTAGAAATGAGAGTGTTATAAGAGACAAGGTCTGGTTGCGGCATTTGATCGAACAGTTGGCGGGCAATATCAGTTCTTGATTCTTTAGCGTAGGCAGCAATGATGGCGTTGAAAGAGAACACATTGGGGTCTAAAGTGCAGTGAAAGGCGTTGCGGGCAGCAGAGAGGCGGCCACATTTGGAGTATGCAAGGATGAAGTGGTTGGAGAGGTAGGTGGAAGAAGGGATAAGGGACTTGATGTATAGGGTGTGGAGGGACTTGGCAGTGAGGAGATCTTTCTGGGTAATGCATGTTTTCAAAAGGTGACGAAAGGTTTGGAGGGACCATGGCCATGACCATGAGATTTGGTTCATCTACTACGTACTTTTACAGGGAAACGCATGGGCATGTGTTAAGTTTACGAGGAACTAGTTAGTTTCGAAGAGTACCTTTTGGATTTGGCATTCAACTGCAGTAAGTCTATTTTCAGTATTTTGACTCTTTTTCTTTTAGGTGAAGTATTTTGACTCTTGAAACCCCAGACTTTTTTTTTTTTAAACCGACCCCAGACTCCTAAATCAAGTAAGATTTAAAATGTTGCGTTTTGGGTTTTAATCTTGTTATATGAATAACAAATTGGGATTCACCCAATTTTTAATTGAAATATATATATATATATATATATAATATGCATATTGAAATATATTTATTAGAAATGGTGAGATAGACTCTATAGTGTTTGCAAAGCTTAAATATAGGGGTGGACCCACTAAAAAGGGTGGGGCCGCCCTCCAAACTTTTCCAATTTTATAAAATTATCCCTAAATTTTCATAAATTTTTTTAAAAAATAAATGGTTCTCCTCAAACTTTTTAAATATTAGATTTTTACTCCTTAAATTTACCTAAAACTTTCAAAAGAAATATGATTAACCACTCAAACTCTTCATATTTCTTGTATGATATTAGTAACTTGGTTCAATTTTATATTTGTTATTATTTTGGCTACCCATTCATAAAATTTTAGTTCTATTCCCCACTTAAATAGCTATATCTTATGGGTTTCAATGAGTTCAATTTTAATCCTCACTTCGAATCTTTTTTTAAAAAAGATAGTTAGATCTTTATTAACAAGCTTTATGTATGTTACAATATAACTAATGAATGATATATATCAAAATAATATAAGTCTTTTATATAAATATATTTATTTATTTAATAATTTGATAATTACAATGGAGAAATAAAGATTTGAACTCTAATGTCTTAGAACACTAAGAAGTGTTAATAAGTTGAACTACAATAAATCTTATATGGTCATCCTAAAATCACGACATTGGCACAAAACTACAGATAGTCCATTATATTATTTGAAAACAAAATTGTAGCTTATGGTTGATCCTTTGCTTAAAAACAACTTCAGTTTGGAAGAAAAGTTGGGTTGGGCAAAGTGCAAGTAACAAGAAAAAAATAGATGATAGGAAAGTAATACAAATGTCAGTTTTATTACATGGGTTCATGTGTCCACATTCTAATATTTTGATTAAATTAAAGGGTTAAATCAAGTTATACTTAATGTAACTTTTTATTAATATTATATCATACAATAATTTTTTTATTAATTCAATATTTTGAAATTTTCATAATTGATTACATGTTCTTAATAAGCACATTAAAATTCATATCAATTGAATATATATATTTTTTTATCTTATCCATAAACTCATATATGTTTTGCAATTTTAAAATATCAAACTGAAATTTAGGTTGGGTTTGGATCCACTTCTGCGTTTTACGTCTACGTTTCAGCAACCTTTTTTTTTTTTTTTTTTTTTCACGCGTTTCAGCTCTTGTGCGGCTACTGTTACGGCTAATGTTCATGAACAGTAGCCGCAAATGTTGACAGTAGCCACAAATGTTGACTTCCTAACTATGAACAATGGATTCGTGCACTGTTCACGGACCCACAAATATCACTTTTCAGTCACTTTTTTTATTAAAAATGGGTCCCACGATACTATTCACACATTTAAAAATTATTTTGCTACAGTGTTTTCAGTTTTCAGTTTTAGCAAAATAAGTTCTATCCAAACGGACTCTTAATTTTATAAATGAGATAATTATTAGCCTCTAATAATCTCACAATTTTGGAAGTATGACAGTATAAAAAGATTTAATGAAATCTAATGAAGGCATTGTCATATACTAACATGTTAATTAAAAATTTTATTTAAGTGGTGTAATATTGACAAAATTTAAATCAAGTATATCTTGAGCTAAACCCTAAATTAAGATATAATTTTCTACATTATAGAAAAATCTTACTAGATCAAATAAAATCATTCAAGACTATATATAAATATATGTTTGATATAGATAGCAACAACATGAAACTAAAAACATGTTGATAATTTTATTGTCATATAATTTTAATGTCAATAAGAATAATAAAATTTAGCTAAATTTAAATATTTGTGTACAAGAATATAGGAAACGTTACTGTGCGTTATAATAATAATAATAATAATAATAATAATAATAATTATTATTATTATTATTATTATTATAATTTTGTTTCATTTACGCATATCATAATTCATAACTAACTATGCTAGGAACTTTTTGGTGAGCTCCAATGGAAAATATACCTAATATTTTAGGTAATGACGCTATTTGTTTACCACTTGAATTAAAGATCTAAAGGAACGGGGGACTGAATTCATGAGAATGCAATCTTGCGAATCTTCAAGTAAGTGGATAATTTTAGAGAATATTTCTTTACATTGTAGATTTAAGATTGTACACATCAAAGAGTTAACAAATTCAAGTGATATCTGTTTAGATTGTATAAAACATGCCTTGAAAGGAATTTTTTATTTGTTTATTGTTTATATATATATAAAGAGTTTCAACTTATGGCATTTGTTCCTGATGATTACACAATTTTCACTCAAGTAGCTGAACCGTGCATATTATTTGGTGTTCTAAACTTCTACTTCTATTAACTTATTCAAATTTTCTGCTTTACTAATGATGCAAAATGCGTTTGTGCGGAACCTTCGTTTGAATGTCTGTATGGGCTTTTATGCTAGGGATTCAGGTATTCGTCTAATCAGTTTGTATAATATTCAGCAATGATAGGGTAACAGCTTCATAAGAGGGTTAACCATAATTTTAACAATGAATTTTGGATTTTCACAAAATTTAAGCTATTATAAAATGTTATAATGAAGAGTGGAGACAGTAATTAAATTTAGGACTTATTGCTCTAATCTTATGATAAATAATTGTTTATCCCAAAAACTTATGGAGGAAATGTGCAGAATGACTGTGGGTGAGAGTTGTATTTGGTTAGTTAGACAACGCGTGAAACTATTAAGGAAAGTAAGCATCTCGAGTTTTAGAAACTCGAGATACTGTTTTTTATTCTCACTCCACCGCGTCCGGACCAGTTGGTGAGGTGGACAAGTTGTCCACTTGGATCTCGAGTCTTTAAGACTCGAGTTCCCTAAATCAAAACTCGAGTCTTAAAGACTCGAGTTTCACTGAACAGAAGCCACTATATATTAACGAATATATAGTTAAAACTCGAGTCTTTAAGACTCGAGTTTTGATTTAGGGAACTCGAGTCTTAAAGACTCGAGTTTGTTTCAGTACTGTTAGCACGTACAAGCACTAAAAAACAGAGCATAAAAAAAAATTAAACACAGAGCAATATACGTATATACAGTCAGCCTCTCTCATTCACCCATAACTCTCACTCTATCACTGAACACATTGCCTCTCACTTCCTACAGAGCAACAGACGTAATACACAAGCCTCTCATTTACCCATAACTCTCACTCTCTCACTCACCACATTGGCTCTCACTGCTCTTCCCTCTCAACAATTTCATATCTCAGGTAAGGGTTTTTTGATTTGATTGTTATTGTATTTGGGTATTAGTTGTCTATGGGTGTGGTGCCAAAGATTTACCAAAAGGAAAGCAATATATACCCTTTCATTTCATTGTAGGTGAATCATTCAAATTTTCCAGTTTTGCCTGAAAAAAGAGACCTTTACTAAGCTACAAAACCTTTGACATCTTATATCCTATTAAATGATTCTTTTATATAAAAATCAAATGTACAACACACCACTGTGTATTGCAGGCTTGTGGCATATACTTACACATTTGTTCTTTTAATTTGTTCTCTTAATTGATTCTCCAAAAAAAAAAAAATTTGTTCTCTTAATCAATGCCTCAGGATACCCATTAACTAGATAATTATCATAAATTTCCTTTATATACATACACACACACACACACACACACACACACACAACATTCATTTAAATCATGTTTTCGCTGAACTAGTATGCCCTGCATCAAGTGTGCTTTGTGTATGTTCCAGATGTTACTTGTATGATGGAAAAAAAAGTTTCCTTTTGGTTAACTGTTATTCACTTATTATTTTTGGCTCGCCGTTTGTGTCTCACAAGTTGTTTATTGGCTCTCTTACAAGCGATTGCATCCTTGTCACTAATTTTTACTGAAAGTTTGGATCTGGGCCCTTGCATTTGTCTCCTCTCATCTGAATTATATCAAATGTTAAATATAGTTGTACTACAGCTAAAATTTTAGAAAAAAATGTTCAGTTTGTATAATGAAAATCAAATTAAAAAAATTTCTTGGCCGCTTCTGTTTATTAGACAGTTAATGACTTGCTTGAAGTTTCTTTTAGATCAGGAAAGTTTAAAATGTTTTTTAACTAACATAGTAACTTGACTTTAACAGGTTCACAATGCCTGAAATTGATATAATCCTATACCACGGTGGTCCGTTGAAGAATGCCAATGCGAACAAGGGATTGCCATTTGAAGGGCCGGGTATAAAGAGCTATTATACCCAAATTGATCGTAGGTTCAAGACCCTTGACGAATTGAAGATGATGGTTATGGAAGAGTTGTGTGAGAATCCTGCTGTGCACAACATAGAAATTACTTATCGTATGCCAAATGAAATCTTGAAGCATCGAATTAATTACAAGTACATGGCGATAGAAACAGACAAACATGTGAAGATCATGTTTGACAAGTTGGACAGAATACCTGAAGTAACTAACATTGAGTTGTACATACAGTTGAAGCCGCGTGCAGAAGTTGGCATCGACGAAATTCAACAAACACAAACAAGTTTACCGGTTACAGTTCCGGATGCTCAATATGAGTATTTTACACATGTAGAGCATGATAATTTTCATGCCGATGATAATGATGATGATGAGGATGAGGATGAGAATGATGATGAGTATGATGATGAGAATGATGATGAGTATGAGGATGACGATGATGATGACGACGACTATGTTGATGGGAGTACTGCCATTAACGATGAAGATTTTGATGATAGAGATGAGATTGAAGACAGGATTGAGAGAGGGGACTTTAGGGACTATGAGAGGGACATTGATGATGATGAGCCATTGGACGGTAATGAACCTAATGCAGACAATGTTCTTAGGGTCCAAAACATTACGGACACAATCCCTGCCTACGCACCTCCTGCTTTGTCATTTTCTGCAAATACTTGGAAAAATATGGTTGATCCTTCACATATGGAGATACCATTTATGTCTACTTGGAGAGAGGGGATGAATTTGTATAAAGGCTTGATTTTTGCCAATAAGGTGGAGGTGCAGCGTGTATTAACAATATGTGCCCTCAAGGAAAACAAACAGTATATGATCAGTAGGTCGACAACGACAAAACTTTGTGCAAAATGCGTGGATGAGTCATGCAGGCTGCGCAGTCATGAAGCCCAATCTCCAGCGACTATGGATGGTCACCGTGTACAAGGGTCCTCACACGTGTATACGGACTGGGGTGCGAAATGATGGTAGAATGATGAATTGTAACTTTATTGCATCAGACATCCTTAAGAAGTTAAGTGAGGATCACACTACTCCAATTAAGCATCTTAGATCTATGATAGAGTCGAAATATGAGGGCCATAAGCCTTCTTACTACAAGGTATGGGATGTGAAACAAAAGGCGATTGGGAAGCTGTTTGGGAATTGGGAAGAGTCTTACCAGAGGTTGCAAAAGTTGCTTATGGCATATATTGATATGGATCCGACTACCCAAGTGTTCTATCGTACGACACCCACCGATGAAGATGACACCGTATTATTGAATTACGTGTTTTGGTCTTTCGGTCCAAGCATTGATGGATTCAAATATTGCAAGCCAGTTATCAGTATTGATGGGACCCATCTGTATGGTAAATATCAGGGAAAGTTGTTGGTTGCAATGGCAACCGACGCTAACAACAAGGTATTCCCTCTTGCCTTTGCTGTTGTGGATTGTGAGTCAGGGTCCAGTTGGAGGTGGTTTTTACAATGCCTCAGAGATACGATTGGCCACGTGATACCCGAAGAAGGCATTTGCATAATTTCTGACCGACATCTCAGTATCAAGAATGCCATTGCAAACTGGCCTAGAGGGGATGATGGAAGAACACGGGTATATCATAGATATTGCATTCGACATGTTGCTAGCAACTTCAACACACATTTTCAGAACTCGACTCTAAAGTCAGCTTGCTTGAAAGCAGGATATGCTACTCAGGTAGTTAAATTTGATACCATAATGGATTCCATTAAGCAAGTGGAAATGGAGGCCATTCGGAATAAGAAGAAGGTGACGGGGAAGGATGGGAAGGAAAATAGTCAAAATTATCTTCCATACACATACCTAATGAGCGAGTCTGTGGATATGTGGACCCAATCACATGATGGTGGAAGACGTTTTAGGGCAATGACAACCAATATATCAGAGTGCTTCAATGGTGTACTTAAAGGTGCACGGGGCCTTCCTATTGCCGCATTGGTTGAGTTTACTTGGTCCAAACTTGTTGATATTTCCACGACCGGCACAAAGAATACCTCAATCGCCTGTCAGAGGGTAAGAAATGGAGTCAATATGCCTTTGACAAGTGGGAAGGAAATAAGCTTAAATCTGAGAAACACTATCTCAAGCCATTTAACAGTGAACAGATGATATATCAGATAGTTACTTCATTCACGAGTAGCGCAGGAGGGGGAAACCACAGTTATGAAGTTCGGATACGGGAAAGAACATGCAGTTGTGGGAAATGGCAAAACATAGGGATCCCATGTTCACATGCAATTAGAGTATGTGACTATTTGAATATTGATTCGACCGCATATATTCACCCATGTTATGGTTTGGACAATGCCTTTAACACTTATCAGTATGCATTTGTGATTCCTAAGTCACAATCATTGTGGAGGGATCCCATGTGGCCAAAGTGGTTGCCTAATCCAGCATTGTTGTGGGCCAAAGGTCGACCAGTGAAGTCAAGAATAAGGAATGAGATGGATGGAGTGAGGAATAAGGATCGAGGCTCGGGATGGCGGAGGGAGGATGCAGATTTGATAGAGACTCAACCCAAGCAAACATGTGGATTGTGTCATGCTTCCGGGCATAACCGTAGAAAATGTCCGCAGTCCCGTGGCACTTCCACAAGCAGTAATGTTCCACAGTAGGTAGGTAGATGGAAAAATATTATGCATTGGTTAAATGTAATTGTTGTTCATTCTACCATTAACTACTGTTTTTACTACTTCTCTATTAATGTGATTATTCTACGTTTTGCAGGCATGCTTCCATGGACGCCGTTTTTGTTGTGCGAACTGCTGATCTTAGGAAAAGTGACTACGTTGTATTGGCACATTTAACTTTTTAGTTTTTGTTGAATGTACTTATAATTCTCTACCCAATGTACCTCTATAAAGATCATGACTTGAGTAGTACGGTTAGAATTGCAAATTAAGGATGGTTGCGCATGTTTAGAATGTTGATATATTGAGAATGGCTTTTTGTTGTGATGCCAATGTACTTGCATTGTAAAACTATATTTATGAATAGAGCGTAACAGTTTCTATAGCTTTGTGCGAGAACACGTTTTGATGTAATGGTTGTGCATTTACATTATCAACTTCTCCGCCTCTCAGTGAGTGTTAGATTACATTCTCAGGTTCTTTATCTATGTTTCTCAGTAGGTGCATGTACACATTTCAGTTCCTGATTTGCCTGCATGTGCAGGAAAAAAAAAAAGAGAAACCAATCTGTCTGAACAGGGGATTTGCCCAAGTAAAAAAAAAAAATTTTCCCCAGTGGAACTCGAGTTTATAAAACTCGAGTTCCACTGGAAAAACAGGGGAAACAGGGCAACCCCCTTCTGCCTGAACAGGGGATTTGCCCAATTCAAAAAAAAAAAAAAAAATTTTTCCCCAGTGGAATTCGAGTTTATAGAACTCGAGTTCCACTGGGAAAAACAGGGGAAACAGGGCAACCCCTTCTGCCTGAACAGGGGAGTTGCCCAAAAAAAAAAAAAAATTTTTCCCCCAGTGGAACTCGAGTTTATAAAACTCGAGTTCCACTGGGTGACATTTTTTTTTTTTTTTTTTTTTTAATTGGGCAAATCCCCTGTTCAGGCAGAAGGGGGTTGCCTTGTTTCCCCTGTTTTTCCAGTGGAACTCGAGTTTTATAAACTCGAGTTCCGCTGGGGAAATTTTTTTTTTTTTTTTTTTGCATGTTATTTAGAAACAACAATCATCCACGAAAAATAGTAAATATAAAGCAAAATTTATGAATAACGAAATTAATGATTTATGAATAACGCAAGATTAAATTAATGATTTAATTGTTTAGTTCGCAAGATTACACAATATAGAGGTTTTACTTCTGTGATCAAGTCGTAAACTCAGCTTGACTTCATTGAAATTTAGGGCACATAATACCATTTCAGAAGTCCTGCCTTTGCATGATCTGAACCGTGAAATTGAACAGAATCTAGGCATAATAATTCAAGCTTGATTTCTTCTTTGCATGTACCTGAATGATACCTTCATTAAAGTCCTCATGGTTCACCTGAAATTGACAAAACCAACACTGTGATCAATACTTGTTCTCATGCAAGGCCCGAATTAAAAAAATTTGTCAGATTTGCGACAAGTTGTAGAAATCCTAGAGAATGCACACCTCAGAAGCATCGCGGCGAAGGGCTAGCATGCCTGCTTCCACACAAACAGCTTTTACTTGTGCCCCATTGAAATCATTAGTGGAGCGGGCCAATTCTTCAAAATTTACATCTGGGTGAACATTCATCTTCCTTGAGTGGATCTAATCTATCAAGGAAAAGATTTCAATAAGAGTCTAGCACATAACAAAGATAAAAGCAGTCATCACCAACAGTACTCCCCCAAATTATGTCTTCAGCAATAGGTAGTATCTTTTCCCTTTGATTTCTTTCATCTTAGTACTACAGCTGATTGTAAAACTAGCAATAGGTAGTATCAACAAAAGTACTCCCCCAAATTATGTCACTAGCAATATGTCACTAACAATTTCTGAATATCTGTCATGTTAGTTGCTATATCATACAATGGTTAACAACTAACTAGGAAATGAGGCCAATTAAACAATTTGAATGGATCTCCCCTTCCAAAATAATAATTGTATTGCCTAAATGGTTTGATTTGATAAAGGTAGCAGAAGTTGTAGCCAAACTTTGTCCAAGTTATTATTCCTAGGATAAGAAATTCAAAGGATGTACAATTACATGCCTATGGAGTTGTTATTCCAGAAATCAACCTATTTTCTCCTCTCCTCAACAAAGAGAAAGAAAACTGTCGCCCCAATCTAGTTTCGAATCTGAACTATCAATTGCTTGTGCTTGCTGCATAATAACTAATAAGTCATGGTATATTCTTCCAAGTCCTCATGTAACTTTTTAGTGATACAACCAAGCCCAATGGACGTGAAGAAGTTAATAAAAAACCATGTATTCTTGGGATTATCCCAAAAAAGATAGATTCAAAATAACTTGTATTGTTGGTATAATAAAAACTGTTAAAGAGAATAAAATAATACCAAGAAGCGGAAGCAAAAAAAAAAAAAAGAACACATCAGATTACGTTATTCAGCCAACGGCCATAGCATAATGCCCTAATAGCTACATCTTTACTATATGCTCAAGTCATCTATTTCAATGAACCCTTAATAAGGTTTATATAAAGGCTAGAAGTTAAGATTAACCCAATATAGGTTTACAACAAAATTCGGCCTCTTGGGCATTTCGTCAATCATAAACCCAAACAATGTCAACCACCACACCCCCCCCCCCTCTTTCTTTCTCTCTTCCCTCTTCCCTTTTGTCCCTGTTGCGAAACACTTTGGGTAGGTCCCTTTTTAATATATAACTCTAATGGTTCTTTTGGGATGAACTAAGGTTAGCCCTGAGACAAATTGAGCCACTGAGCTTTGCACAAATGTTTGGATCTATACACCGTCCAATCTTTATTCCAGTGGGTTGCGAAAGCTTTAAAAGAATGAAAGAGAATTCTCATTGTTGGTATTTACCTGTGGAAGTCACAAGTCACAAGATACATGGAGTACAAAGGATTTGTGATACAATTGGAAAAGATTTGTAAAGGTGTACTAGTAGTAGTGTACTACCATTATTGGAAACAAATACAGTAACATTACATATTCCTTCAACTTAGTCTAATCATACAACAGAACATTGCCCAAATTAGAGCTGAAAGGTACAAGCTATAATAGAATTTGGGAGCATATTAAGGAATAAGGATGGGAGTTGGGACATTTAAAAATAAAAAATAAAAAGGCTAACAGAAAAGAACCACTTTAATAAGGCTAACTGTAAAATTTATTTGTACATATTGACAATGCCACTAGCTGAAGCATGCTACCATGCCAGAAGGATACATTGAATTTGCTCGAAATAGTACAACCAAACAACATTTCTCAGCATCATGAAAATCACTGCTCTCCTGTTGAACTGAGAGATGGGAATGGTGGAATAAATCTCAAAATCAACTTTCTACCCATCCTTCGAGCAGTTGAACCAAACTCTTGTTTAGGAGGTGAAACCCTCTTGGAGTTTGGAGAGGTTGACTTCACATCACTAGTACCATTCAAAGCCTCAGGAGTTTCATCTTCAGGAATCATCTGAAGATGTGTCTCAAACTTGAGCCGAGAGGAGAGAGAATATTTCATTCTAGGTTTTTGGCTGGGGCAAAACTGAGCTGATGATCTAACAGAAAGCAGAGAAGATAAAGGAAGCTTCCCACTAAAGGAAAATGGCACACAGATTGAAGGTCTGAAAATGAAATATTGGTGACATTAAAAACAGATACAGTACAGATAAACAATGTCCAAAACTCACAATGAATAGAATCAAGAACCTGCTTATTTCAGAAAAAGGTGTTATTGAGAGATATGGATGTTCTTTTTCACTCTCATTTACTTCCTGTAAGCTTATCTCCAATGCATTCTTACAGCCTTCTGATTCTTGACTCAGAGATCTGAAAGAAAAGTAAATTTAAAAATTCCAAACAAATAAAAGGAAAAAAAAAAAAAAGGAAAATCTTTTATAAAATTTAAAGTGTGTAGAATTGATAACCTGCTATTCTCTGATAATTCTGCAATTGGGAAATCAAGATGTTCCTTTTCATCCTCCTTGACTGTGTGTAGACTTGCATCCAATGTATTCTTCTTACAAGCTTCTAATTATTCCCCTTCGATATCAGTTTCTTCAGCTCCTATTACATTAAAAGAAAAAGGTAGTTGTAAAACAACTAGAATTATTGCATGCTCTACTTAGTGTGATGCTTAGAAATCTATGGTCGAAGTAAAGGGCACCAGGGTGGGAAGAGGACAAAATTTAAGTATATTTACTGCATATTAGCATTCAACTAAAATAGAAATAAAAACTTTAAAAAGCACCTCAGTTGGTCATAAGATCTGTTAACAACTTATAGAAGTAGAATTGAAGTGTCACAGTTCAATTCAGTTTCAGGATAAAGATCAGTTTCAATTCATAAGATCTGTAGCTTCATGGCTGGCATTTCATGCATGAGGAAGTTCTAAATCGTATATTCCTAGTGCTTCCCCTTATGATTTCATAACTGAAATGGCAAGTAATACACATCAAGAACTAAGGCACAAAAATAGATTGATGATAATGAACCACACTCCATAGGTATTTTATACTCTCTTTTTTGCTAGGGAAGTGGGAGGAGGGGAGGGCTATTAGTGATGGGGTTAGAAACACCAATGCCCAGGCAGCATGGGAGGTGCTGAAACCATTGGAGTATCCCTTGAATCTCCTATTTTATACCATTTGAACAAGGAATAGTGAGTTTGGCTAAACTTTTAGAGTCAACCCACCATAAAACCAGTCAAGACATTAGCAACTGATTTTACAAACACATTTTGTCTGAGAGATGAAGATACTGCAAACAAACCTTGAACTTAATTTTAAGTAAATAAAAACTAACTTATAGCTTCAAGCATTTTGACCTCTTACAATTACAGCGCTTGCAGGCGTTGCTTTCTTCAACATGTTCCAACTTGAATCTGAAAATTATCAAACATTATAACAAAAATGGCAATATTAAGCACTTAATTAAAAAGTAAATGTTGACGATCAAACAATAGAATTGTCTATACATGCCTCTTTCTTCTAGGACTACTTTGGTCAAACTCTTCACTAACAGCAATTGTAGATGTTTGAGGAGCATTTTCTGTAACCTGGGCTTCATTATAATGTGGAGCCAATTCACCTTCCAAAGTTTTAAGAGTCAGGGATTTATCAAGAGGATTCTGGCCAGGTGTTAAAGGATTGCAAGAGACCATTGAGTTTAGCATAATTATTTGTTTACTTCTGAAAGTTGGACTCTCAAGCTTGACAACTTTATTATCAATCGGAGCAGTTACAAGAGCATTCAAGTGCAAACCAATACCAGGTAACATGGTTGATGAATAACCACTTGCAATTAATGATTTGAGCCTGCTTTTCATTAGAAAAAACTTCACAATCAAATGGTATTGCGGGAGAACTACTATTAGAATCACATATTGGCTGGGTTTTTATGAGCTCCTGACGTTTCAAAAACCAGACAGCGCCGTCGTATACTACAAAGCCTGTGAGAACCAGGCTGAACAAGGTCCAAAATATTATTGATGCAAAATAGAATTTACACACGAGATTGTAAAAGAATAGAGAAAAAGTAAAGCATAAAAAATAAAAAAGGGACAAAGGGGGAGCAGGCGTGTGGGGGAGGGACAGTATCATGAATAGACACACAAAATTGATGCAATGATCCTGAAATCACAACACTGTTCATTGATGCAATTCATTGCATACATGACATTGTTGTGATTTCAAACATTCAAAAATTGCATTAGAAATAAAGATGAGATTTCAAACATTAGGTAAAGCATTAATGTCAATGGATATGCGGTATCTACTATTTATTATTCTCATAAAAATCTAAACACTTGGCATATTTTTTATACATCTACTCTGAATTCAGCTTCAGCAACACTCTATCCACAGTGCTTATTTAAATACATGACAAAGACTAAAAACAATTGATGCAATGAACATGACAACAATTTTGTTGTAATTAAGTTTTGTTTAGTTTTAGAAGTCAATTGTATTTTTACTATTACCCCCATTGGATTTTATTCTAACTCTTATTAGCAAATTAGGTTATTAATATGTTATTTAATTTCCTATAGTCATGGTTGTTTTTGTAATTCAATAATTGAGCATTGACTCTAGTCATCTAAAATTAGAGTTTAGTTTTAATAGTTTCAAATGCAACTTCATAATTCACGGGAAAATAAAGAAGGAGATAAATAAATAAACCACCATAAAAACATATTCAACAGACATGGACCATAAAATAAAAATATCAGACACATTCGAATAACAACTGAACACTAAACTATCCACCGACATGACCCTAAAATCATGTTGTATGGGTCGAGCCAGCCATCTCATCGAGGTTCATGGTAACACACACTCAAATCAAAGTAGCTAGCCCTAATGCATATAAGCAATGGCAATTTTTTATCCACACCAACAATTTGAATGCCAATGTCTTAAGTGGATTTCCCCATAACATTTAATATTTCTTTAGATTGATTTCAAATGAACATTTTCCAACTACATTGCTGCTCCTTGATCTCATCCACCAATCACGTAGTCCTTTTCCAGAAATATATAAATTGTTCATAGCATGATATTTGGCAGTGCTACTAGTCACTCATGAATTGAAAACTCCAAACCTAAGTTTATATTGTAGGGGCACATGAACATACAGGAACCCCATTTTGACTATGGCCAATACACACACATAGAACGTTATTAATATTTTCCTTTTCTATGGAAATCCAAGAATGATCAGAAGATCAAGATAATTTATCAAACATTACACACAGGAGTTCTTGTGAAAATATAGACCAACTCAATATAGTGGGCTAAACAGAATCTCACAAGTCAAAATAATTTACCATTTATGCACTGGGGGCAACAGCAAGATTCTGGTAAAGCAGCCACTTTACTTCCTTGGCTAACTGCAAAGCCTTCAAATTTAGCCTCTGTGTCTGTACATAGTAAGACAGAAAATAAAAGAATCAACAACCAAACAAAATGGAAAAATTTTTTTTTTTGTTTAAATTATAAGATGCATGATTGATGCCACAATGGAAATATTAGAAAATCAAACATAAGGTCAAAGATAAAGAACAAAAAACATTTGGTAGAATTAAGAGTAAAGGAAACAGCATGGCAGCAAATGTCTTCAGATAATCATCACCATGACAATACTTTGAGTTGGCATTCTCCAGGCATAAAATAGCTACATCAGTAGCTAGACTATTTTTATCTGATGAACCTGCAAACAGAAACAGAACAACAAATAAGACATGTCTTACAATGGACTAGACAACAAAGAAAGAAATTTAATTTAGTAATTTCTTTTTTTATTCCCTAATCCGCTAGAATATTTCTAATGTGTTTTACTTATTTAGGTAGAGAATTCGATAAAATCTAAGATTGATAAATACTTCAAGAATTTCCATGAGAATCTTCTCTGACTGGACATCTAGTTTATAATTTCCTAATGCCAATTATTTAATAAGCCCATTCTGCCTCTTTTTTCCTTCTTTGTATTAGCAACTTACACATGCACCAAGTAGGTCTTGAGCCCATGACCTCACCATCCAATCCATTATTATAGGTGGAGGAAGTCAGTTGAGCTATGGCTCAACAGACCTATTCTGCATAGCATTTATGTATATCTTCAATTCGTAATTGCTCAGACATTTTGCTTGATGGCCAGCACACCACAGACTCAAATTCTATAATTTGATGTATAATATGAACAAAAAATAAACAAAAGCATGGATTCATTAAGTCCCCAAACATGTCCTAATAGGGGACAAATTTCTTGGCCAGATTAGCTACACTGCAATTTCCTTCTAAGCAGAATAAAACTATAAAACAAGTTGATTCCCTATGCCTTTCTTATAGGCAGACCTCTCATTACAAGTTCCTTTACCCCTTTGATTCTTCTATGCTTCCTGAATCAACCTTCTTCTTCCAACAGGGAGAAAAATAGATAAATAAAGTTTTAAAGGAACATCAACTGTCATAACAACAAAAAGTCCCTTAGCCTCTATTTGGTTGGAAAGATGGAAAGTAAGAAGATGGAAAATGTTGGGAGAATAAAAAAGATTTTAGTTTTTTTATATAATTCAATAGTTAGTGGAGGGGGACTTGAACCTTAGATGTCTCTATTTGGAAAAATTAAGAGGTACTAACCAATTGAGCTACAGGACTCTTGGCTAATAAGATTCTAGTTTTCCACCATCTTTTTTTGGTAGGAGATAAGGATAAGTGAAAGGATAGAAATTATATTATTAGTATGCCCTTATTTTAGTTTGAAATAATGAGGTAATAGGGGTAATAATGCCTTTTGAATCTCACATTTTCATTGCCATTTTCCTTTAAATTTGGGAGTATAAGTTTTGGTGGGCCTGGGTGGAAGACATCCCCACCCATCATTTTCCATCCACCAAACCAAACAATGGAAAACTCCCATTTTCCTTCCACAGTTTTCATCCTCCCCTTTTTCCACTCAACCAAACGGACCATAAGTGAAACAAGAAACTACTCACCGGCTCCTTAAAACTCAAAGCTAAATTTATTGAATGGTACAATCTTGATGTTCAGACGGCCTTCTAATGCAGAATATAAGGCCATTTTTTATTCAAATATTGACCAACAGACAACATTGGGTACAAGGGGGCAATATCCAAACTTGCACAATTAGGAAAAAAAAAGAGTCAGAACCACCCATTTAAACTAATGTGATTCCAAAAAACAATAGGCCATCATGGAAATTTCATAAACTATAGCACCCAGATATAAGCTGTGCCCCTTCTAACTATATTTGATAAATGTAAGATGTCAATTGACTATGATGCACCAAAACGTAAAATTATGATGCAAAACATCATCATATGCATCATGCGACAAATATAGTTAACATGAAGATAAAAAGAGGAGAGAAGTCCAAGCAAACAAGAAGTATACAAAATTTATTTGGAGCTATTAGAGCAGGATCTACTTTTCGGGGAATATGAGTCAAAGCAGGATCTACGAGGCCCTGCATACAAACATTTTTGTTTTCAAACATAAAAGAAAAATTCCAATAGATGATCTCATGACACATCTAGGTCAAGCAGTATATGGCCATCATTCATAGCCATGACTTTCTTTCTACTTCCTTCTCTTTATTTTGAGGGAACATTTAGGGAAAAAATTATATATGATTCAGAATTAATTCAGGAAAAAATACTATAATATCATTATTAGTTTTTACATTTATGTCTATGTAATGCAATTAAGAGTTGAATTTACCCGCGACATTGCTGAAACGCCAAGTAAAGCATACACCACATTTGATACAAGGCCCTCACCACTACGAGATATGACCTGAATCACTATGGCACTGAATGATCCTTCGGAAATGCAAGTTAGGCACTCCAACAAAGAGGCCAGGCCCGCATCCAAGAAACCTAGAAAGCTCAATAAAATTAGAGTTGAAACACCTCATCTTAACAAAAGTTTAAATCAACTCAAATAGCCAAAGAGATAAACATTCAACAAAGGCACATACCCATTCAATATAGTTATTGACCATACTATAGAAAACTTTTTTTTTTTTTTTTGACAGGTAAAAGAACAAATAATAGAAAAACGCTATTTAGTGACTAGAAAAGGTCGATTACATATTATTAAGAACACTTAGGGAAAATAATAGAAAGCATCTGTGAACTACACTTTGTTTGCGAGTTTAGTGGACTGCTTTAAGTTTTAAACAAATAAATAATAAAAAGCATCAATTGTCTATCAACTTTATTCTCTGCTTTAAACTGCTGGGATATCAAACATATACAAAGAAATGCCACAGAAAGCAGCTACAGACAGAGAAGTAAGTATTACAGCCACAAAAGTAGAAAACCTGTTTGTAACGTAGAAGATAGGGAAGATCAACAATCTATTCAATGGCTGACATGATAAGCATGTTGAGGGTAACACTTACCAACCAGCAAGTCTAGCACCCAACTGTAAATAAATTTGGAAGTTTCCAGAGGATCTCTATAGACTGAACTGAAAGATATTTTGTCCAAGGCCTTGGTCTACGTCTTTATTTACAGAAAATTGAATAATATCCACTCATTTTCAAAATGTGGATCCATCAGTTTCAACACTAAGGATGTGGATCACATATAACTTAGTGTTAACATGAGCCAGTACTTTAAGGGAGAAAGTGGAGCAAAATCCAAGAGTACATAGATATAGTTCGAGTAAAGAAAATTGACTTATTATGCCTCAACTAAATATAGCTTTAAAAACACAAAAATGTTAATGAGCATTTTTGTTTGCTGGAAAGAAAGCTGAGCTACAATGCAATACATGTCTTTTCTGGCTTTCTCAGGTATTATAATAGCAGGGGGAAAGTAAACAAGATTTAAAAATAAAAATAAAAAATAAAATTAAAGAAAGAAAGGAAACCATCCAATATGCTTACAAGACAAATATGACATTGTAGCTAGTGCTGCCCCACGATGCATAGCTGTGCAACATATAGCTGCCTTTTGGAAGGAAACTTCAAGAAGTGGACCGGATGCAGCCAGTACTTCCTGTAATAAATCAAATAAGTGAAAGTCTCAATGAAATAATTATTTATACAGTCCTTTCAATTTCTAGAACTATATGAAAGGAAATTTTTCTTTTGGAAAAAGTAAATCAATAAAAATAAAGATTTTCAAAACCTTAGGAGAGCCCCGAACGAATGTGGATGCAAAGTTTGTGTAGGCCTCCACTAGATCAGGTTCTTGGTCACATATATACGAAGAATTAAGAGCCACTACTGATACTGCATATGTAAATCTTTCAAAAGTGGTGACAAACAGATGTCCGTAGTCCTCCCTGTGACCAAATTCTTCAATGACAACAGAAGCTGAAAATGATGTGTCCCAAAGAGAAAGGAAGGGAAAGTAAGTAACCTAGTTGTTCATTGCATTCATCAAAGAAGCAGCTAACAAGACCAAGTAATTTTAACTATCTCTGCAAACCATGCACCTCCTATCTTAGAAAATGTCTACATTGAATTATTGACAAGGCATGATATACTTAGAGTTACTTCTTGTTATATTTTACATTGGCATAAGGGTATTCTTATAATCATTCAATAAAGCCCAAATATAAATATTTGCAAAGGTGGGACAAATGTTAATTTTTTTTTTTTTAATAAATAAATTTAAGTATCCATTCCCTCTATATCAACTAAGTTCACTTTAAGCAATTTATGTGCAGATTTGCACATCAACTACCATTGCCATCTAGTAATTTGATAGTTACAACAATGGGAGAGGTGGAATTTGATCCGTGAACGTCTCCATTGGAAATACCAACCAAGAGATGACAGGCTCTTAGGATCTAACACTTCTCTAGTGCATCAAGAAATTTCAACTACAATTTCTGCATCTGCTCAATTTGTACAAAATCTTTAATATCCACCCAAAAAAAAAAAAAATCTACTACATGCTCACTCAGTTGGAGTCACAATAATGGCCTGACAGAAAAGAGAAGACTATTGTCTATTATGGCAGTAAAACTTATTAAAGTAATTGCAGGAAGGTTGAGTGTAAAATTCAAATATACATTAAGGTATTTCCAAATGCACCCTCACAATTGTTGGATTAAATGACTTACCACTGGCTGCATCCTTTTTTTTCCAATTGGATAATGATACTGGTTTGGGGAGAAAACCAAACAAAACAAAAGAATGTTTAGAATCGTAAGCCTTTTGTTTTGAACTATGACAAGATTCCATAAAAGCTTTAAAAGAAATCCAAAACCAACTAAATCAAAATGTTAAAAACAAGAGATTATAAAAGCTTCACAGTTTAAATAAATTGAAACTTCTATAGGATCTCGGCAGTCATACTGTACTGAAATTCCCAGAGCAAGAATATCTACAGCAAATAAATGAAATTCCTAAAACACAAAGATATAAGCAATGACTATAGTCCACTAAAAGTGCTAAAGTTGTACTCCGATAAGGTACAAAAAGAAAACCTTACAAAAGTCATAATTGATAACAGTTAGAAAGAAAACGATAACAAAAGTAGCACCTGCCAAAGGTCATGGAACTCCACCAACTCAGCATCCTGAATCCCATCAGCCAATATCAGTTTACGCTTCCTTCCCATCTCACATCTCAGAACATTCTTATCACCATCCACCACATAATAACTGTACTCGCAACCAAACCCACTTGGGATTGCAACACTTCCACTCCATATGAGCTCATCACCTTCATGAATGGGGCTCAGCAACAGGCCTACATTGCGTAATTTAGATCATTCATATAACAAGAAATAAAAAAGGACCAACAAGGTTCATTCTAATATTGACAAAATACACAAGATAAATCTTGCTATGGTATAATTATTTGGACCACGAACAATTTTGTCCAATGATTCATCAAAAATTTACCTCTTCATCTATGTTTTTGAAGGTTCACCAATTTTGCGTTTTTTAACCCTCGTGTAATGTTTGGGCGGGGGAGGAGGCTGCGGGGCATCATCCTTAGGCTCGTCATTGTGCTGCAAAGACATTAGATGCATACAATCAATATTCGGTGTAATAATAAGAGTAAAGTGAATTGCAAAATAGGCCTATACATTGTAACTAATGTTATCGTACCATAGAGCTGCCTTTGTGTCCTATTTTGTGTCCACCTGTCCCACAAGTGGGTGCTCTTCTAGCACGTTGCGGTCTACCTCGCGGGGGTGAGGGCTGAGGAGGGGGATTCTCGTCCGGTACATCAGTATCTGGCTGTGAAGTGTTAGTCCCAACTGGAGGTCTTAGAGGGTCAGATGAGTCTAAGGTAGGTGGGTAATGATGCTTTGTGTAGGGGCCAGGAGTGGGTGCACTAGAGCTGGTGGGTAGGTATGAGGGAGTCGCGGGGTACAACGGAGGGGTCAACTGAGAATGCATACCGAGATCGAAACTGGGCTGTGAAGGTGGGGTGAGTGGAGGGACCTCGGGGTGGGGAGATGCGTGCAGGATGGGTGTCTCATGAGTACTTACAACCCGAGGGGTTGTTGCATGTCGACCACGGCCCGTAGCTGCACTTGTGCTTGGGCTTGCTGTATCAGGCCGACCACGGCCCGTAGCTGCACTTGTGCTTGGGCTTGCTGGAGCAGGCCGACTACGGCCCCGAGCTGTGCTCGTGCTTGGGCTTGCTGTATCACGCCGAGCACGGGTCGGTGTAGTTATGGGTGCTGCACTTGTGCTTGGGGCTGTAGTAGTTGCTGATTCAGTCCCAGTGGCTGCAGGATCACCACCAAGCCCAGCCACACTATATAGGATGTGCCGAACATGGTTGTGTTCTCGGCTGCCTGAAGGAAGCCAATTCAACAATGCTAAATGACTTTCAATCTGAAACGGAGAAAGAACCAGTACAATCAGAATTTTTCACATTTATGTAACAATTATATAATGCATAATATGGCTTATTACTCTACTTAAATAATCATCTAAAGTAAGAACTGAAAGTTTTATTATGAGTCATGCAACAAAAACTCTTTTTAATTGGATGTCAGTCAAATCAAACAAAATTTGTTGAAAGAAGAAATCAATTGATTCTACGTTCGTACATGTACTAAATAAAAAACAACGCAAGCAATAAAATATAACTAGAACACGTTACCAGCTGATGTAATCTAGCGCTGTTGCGGTCGACATACTTTACAGTGACCGGACGGTACCATTCGTAATAGTCATCATCGCGGTCCATCTCACCAATCTGAGGAGGTGCATCGCAAAGTCGTCGTTCTCTGCTATTCCATGAAATGATATACTGTTCATGCTCATGCCTCCAATTCTTCTCAAATTTCCCACGCAAGTCTATTCTATGCAGCCTTTCATCGTACACAACATGATCAGGCACCCCTTGCGCCAACCCAAACTGTCGAAGGACACGGTTCGGGTGGTGTGTCTCTACTATGCAAAAACACACAAGCGGCACCCTTACTGTCCACGTACCCCTCCCTGCAACGCAGAAGTCAGGAAGGTGGACGAAGTGTGCCTCGTATGGCTGCCACACAATCTACAATAGCAACAAAAAACAATTATCATAGCATCTTAAAATATGAAACAAAGGAGAATACATAGATACAAGGAAAAACAAAAATTAAAACGGAAGATATGTTAAAGTATGAAGCAATCATATTCTTAAGGAAAATTAACATAACCGAACAGAATATTTGAATATTATTACCTGGTTTGACTTCATTGTAACTAATTGCTCACGATAGTAGACCAAGGCCATCCCGGATGGCCTACTCTTCGAGCCTGGCACCCGCACCCACCTACAGTTACGAGCGAATAACATAAGATAAGTAGCTACTTGATTACTAAGAAGAGTACATTCCATAACACACTAAATATCAAAAAAATACTTACTTAAAGGCAAGTGGAGCATACGGCCACGGGCCGTAATCACATCCAGGTGGGGGCTCTATCCTCGGGCATAAGAAGGGCAACCTTGCCCATGCCCAATACTGGACCAAGGTGCACGCCCCACCAATCTGTGATGCCCCTTTCTCGCTTGCCCGATACAACTCTTTGTACAACCAGGCCAGGCAACCACTGCCCCAGCTATACTGTGGCGGATCATGAAGGTTCCGCAGTTGCTCCAAAAACATCAAATGCACCCTATCTCCCGATTTGTCCATAAAAAGTTTATCCCCTAGTAGCGCTAAAATATAGCAGCGGGCGTACTTGTGTATCTGAATTTCCGTTGCGTCGTCAGGCAGTGGCACTGCAATGGCCTGAAGAAGGTGGCTAATGAGAATTCTTTGCCCCAACAAGGTTTTGTTGTCATTTGGCGGAGTAAAACCAAGAAACTCCGTGCAAACAGTTGTCCAAGTTCCATCTGACACAGCAGTCAGCCCAACCAAGACCTCACCGTCTATAGGAAGTCCGAAAATGACCTCCACATCTTGTAGGGTGATTGACATCTCACCGTGTGGAAGATGGAACGTATGAGTCTCTGGCCGCCATCGCTCAACTAGGGCCGTTATAAGGCAATTATCTATCTCTCTGGAAGGGGTCCTAAACAATCCTTCAAGCCGTAGCAACTTGATAATGTCAATCACCCGATTATCTCGCATTTGAACGTTTGCCATCTCCTTATTGCGACCACGGCACGTAAGTTCGCCTGGGTCCTGCAAAATCAATAAAAATTATAGCAATTGTTAGAACTATAAATACAACTTTGCAAGAACTTGCTAACTAAAAGTCAAAGATAACGTAAAAATTAAAGCAGTTGTTAGAACTAGATATTTCACCTCGCCATTCCAAATGTCCTCTGATCGATGATGTCGTTGTCGCGTCAACAATGACCCAATACTAGGACCAGGCTCCAAGATCTGTGGCTCGTCATCAATCTGAGGCTCCATACTGCAAATAGAAATGATACATCCAAAGTCTAAGACTTAGATAATCCATATTAAATTTCTTTGCTCAAACTTTCCCAACATGCCGAAACTTAATTCAAAATATAAAGGAAGGGAAGGGAACATAGTACATTCCATTGTGTCATGGTACATATGAGTCTTATGATCAAAGAGAGTGACACTATTAGTACTTGTACTCATGAATCTAGGGGATAATAAATCCAAAAGAGAAATTAAAAACATAAGTAAAAGCCAAAACTCAACCACATAGACAATTTGCAAAGGAAGTTGCATGTCCAAAATACGGTGATACACCGGAGTTAAACTTATAATGATTCCCAAAATAAATTATCATCAATAATTCCAAGCTGCACATTTTTAATCACACCCAGATAACTTAAGTAACTGAACTGCAAAACTTAAGCATCTATTGCATAGACAGAAAAATCTAAGTCAAACCCAATCAAGAATACCACATGCTTAGGAAAATAAATTGAGAACAAGCAAATCATAATAAAACTAGTGGTAATATATATGCGTGTGTGTGTGTGTGTGTGTACACAAAGAAAAGAATGGAAAGCAAGAGTGCTACTGTGAGATCATTAATAGTTTGGGGGCAAAGGAATGCTATTCTACATGCAATGAAAATCTATACTGAAGAGCAGCTTATTAGCATTATTTAAAAAAGGATGCTAAAAGAATGGAAAGCAAGAAGAGTACTTTGCTGTAATTGGGGATTCAATCCAGCCTTGATCTTTTTTGTTCCTATGTAATTGGTAAGTTATTTTTAAAAATAATATCTCAATACAAGTGGAATCCTTCATTTCTCTAGCCTTTTCTCACACACATTCACATGAAAATATCTACATGAGAGATGGATTTGAAATTTCACAGCTAAATCATGAAGAAAAAGCATTTATAACAGTAAAAAAAAGGGAATAAGAGCTTTATTATAGAAGAGCCTTGATGATTGGTGCATATTATCATAGTATTGGAGGTGACTCTAAATATATGTGGCAACTATTACCAAAGAGTTGCATTACAAAATACTTAAGCTGTTTTCCAACTTAAAAACATTGGATCCTGGATCTAAGGTGAATTGAGAATTAATTGACTGCTGATCAATATAATTTGAGATTTAGTGTTGCTATAAAGTTAATAATAAAAAAAAAAAAAAAAAAATCTATACGGTTTTACATTGCCACACCAACTTATTTTAATAATTGGCTCCTACTTCTAGCGTTGATTATAATTATGCTTAACTCAATTATGGTATAAAGTGTGTTGGGCTTAGTCTACAGTACCCATTTCATCTTGACTCTTATTGTAATTGTTGTTTAGGCAATGGTGCTTGGACCAAATGACATCTCCAACCAAATATGGAGTGGAGATGGAGATCGTCGTTGTAGTTTCCTATGAGAACAAACTATATATTTAATATTTTCAGTGTAATGGTTATATTATAGGTGATAAATGAACAGGGCTAGCAACTAAAGTCCAGGATATCTTTTATTAATCAAATGAGTCTCCTTTGACCATGATAAATAAGATACTAGTGCCTCTTCTAGAGCCAGAAGCAAGAAGATCCATGCTTGAGGAGCTTCTACCATCACAACCTGATGAGGAGAAGCTTCCTTATGATCTCATGGTTGAAAGGACAGAAGGTTTTTCAGGTTCAGATATTCGGTTACTTTGCACAGAGGATGCCATGCAACCTCTTAGACATGTAATGGCGCTCCTTGAAGAGAGACAAGAAATGGTGCCTGAGGATGGTATGTGCCTCCAATACTTTATGCAGTTTATAAATTTATAGAAATGCATAATATAAGGAGTTGAGGATGAGTTACATAAATTTCTTATGGTATTGTTTTTTTAAACTTTCTTTTACATATTTCCTTTTATTCCCTCCTATTTGTGCAGTAGTATTTAACTATCCCTCCTATTTGTGTATGATAACTGTTAATTCAACACCAAAAATTGTTCAACACTCTCTTGTCCATTGTGTCGTTATAATTGATTAAATCTATTTTTTCTTTAAGTTATCAATTCCAAACATGTAGAAGTTTCAAACCATTAATTCTGTGATTTTAAAACTCAACTTTGCTAGTAAGAGCATTAGCATTGGAAAATGCTAATGCTATTTTATTTTACAATTCTAAAAACCCACAATTCTATTATACCATACAATTTTACAATACCTCCACATCCCAAAACTCTATTTTTATTAAAATATTATTTTTTTTTAATTTTCTTTATTATTTCTTTAAAGTGTCAAACATTTTTCAGATTTTGGCATGGTTCCAAGTTTCCAACGGTCACATTTCTTTCCAACTGTCAATTTCTTTCCTGGGCTTTCCAAGTTCTAACAGCCAATTTTTTTCAATAGTAATTCTAATATTTTGATTCCAGTGGTCACGTATATTTCTTGGCCTTTATATAATTTCCTTCCATTAAACCCTTTTTTTTGGGTCAAATTCAACATCTATTCCAAACCAAACATACTATTAACAATGCTAGCTCATCTTATGCCAAGTAATGGCCTAATGTGCAATCTGGGAGTGGGAACAAAAATAAGCTATATTGAAAATGACTGAAATTGAAGAAACAAATTAGAATCTGTATGGATCCCTCTCTTATTTACTAAAGCTATATTGAAAATGACTGAAAAACAAAAATACATTATGTGGGTAATTAATCAAAATGGAGAAATGCGACGTGGGTTATATAAGTATCGGCTGCTACACTCCATTAAATTTCTGCATTAAATTTAAATTTTTGCATTACATTTCTGCATTAAATTTAAATTTAAATTTAAATATCGGCTGATGAAGTTACTGCATTAAATTTCTCTACCACTTCAACCAAACAAGAAGCTAAATGTTCATGAGCATACTTCCCAACCATACAAAACAAAATAACATACCAAGAACCAAATTATCTCTTGCAAATTTCAGATGTTAACAAAAATAGGGTCCAGAATTCAGGTTGCAACTATTACCATTTAACCAATTGCGAAAGTTCTACACACAGCACTAAAAGACAAAACCAATTGAGTGGTACAAATACACAAATGTCATACCAAGACATTGCATCAAGCAAATCAAATAAGCCAGTTTCACAATTTCTATTAAAGATAATGCTCCTCTAGCATATCACATATTATAAAGCATTATTCCATTCACTCCTAGTGAACTTAGAAACAATGAACCAGATCATACACAATTGTGTGATCCCAAACTTACTACAGTCAATTATGCAATCAAGTTCATCATTTAGTAATATCACAGTTTCATAAAGCTATTCAAGAAGAAACAAGAACGGTAGCACTAGAAAGCACAGAATTTATAATAGCTCAATCTTTTTGGCAATAGTTCAAAAAGAGATAAGCCAAAGGAAAAGAGGCCTTGCAACAGGAAGGCTTTGGAGAGGTAGTGGAAACTTTTAATTTTGCCATGAAAGCAATTGGAGTGAAAATGAACTCCACTCCAGCATCACAAGAACCTTGAAGGAAGGGAAAAGTTTTGGGAAAAAAAATAAGAAGACAATGAATCAACAAAGCAAAGCGATATTGCGGTTAATTTGATCTTTTTTTTTTCTTGATAATCAATCCGTGAGCAACTTCATTAATCTGGGCCTAAACCCATAGAAACAACATCCATACAGATCTGATCAGCAATCATGGGTGGGCTGTCCTCAACCCATATTACACAGTCATCAATATTACAAGCATGCCTAGCAAGTAAGTGTGCTGCAAACATGTAAAGATACGGGTGTGGTGTATATATATATATATATGAGATGCAATTAACAAATTAAAGTATTACCTTGAGAAGCATATGGCTGAGACATTGAGGAGTTAGAAATATAAAATTGAGCGGATATGTGAAGAAGAAGAGAACATGGACCTGAGTAGAGTGCATATATATGGTAGGACAATTTAGAAGAAGAGCTCTAATATCATCTAGATGAAAAAACCATGACGAATTCCCCTTCCCTTTCAAACAGCCACACCAAAAAAAAAAATTAAGTGGTACATGACATAGTGCTTCTAATCTCACCAAACAGCCACACAAACAACAGTAAAACAGCAACACAAACAGCAGTAAAACAGTCACATAAACAGCTAGCAAACTTAACTATCATAAACAGCCAAAGAAACACCCTTAAAACAGAATTAAACGGACTTAAAACAGATACCAGCAGGCAACTAACTATCAGAAAAAATTAAACAGAAGTATAAAACTCAAAACAAACTTAAAGTTGGAACAACCAATTGGTAGAAGATATGATATCAAACATAGAAAATACATAAGTTTTTCATATAAACAAAAATGATGTGATTACCATTTTATTTCTATTGAAAATATCTAGAAGTGATAAAATGTTGAACTATAAGATATTTGACTGTAGTGTTGCAAGGGTGATTATTGAAGAAAACTTATTCGGACTAATTGAATTTCTAACCTCCACTACTCCGTATGGAATCTTGTAATAATCCAAGAACGCTGAAAGAATACCAAACTCCAAAAAAATAAATATATAAAAAGTATAAAAATATCAAAGTGCATTGTTTCAAAATTACATTGTTAATCATTTGTCCATCCATTCTCAATTTCCTGAAAACCATACTAACATACCCTTTTTTTTTGCAAAGGGTTCCATTATTTTATTATTTAAGTGCATTTCTATCAATAAACAACCATATCAGCTGTATTTTTAGCTAGAAAAGATCATCAAACGGAATGTTTTTTGCATTTTCTAGTAGTTTGTCCATGCACAAGTAAAAGGAAAACATTTTCTATTGCCCAATATAGCTGAAAACAGTTTCTAGAAGAATGTCACATACTCAACAAACTAACACAGATAAAATCCACATTATAAATGTTTACTACATTGTTTTAAAGGTCACCACTGAACACACACACACACACACACACACACACACACACAATCAAAAACCGAGTTATTTTCCAGAAAATGTTTTCTGTCAAAGCAAATGGAATGGAAATGTATATTTATTGTTCTTGTTAACAAATCAAAAGATTCAATTACTCCTAAAAAGGGCAATGTGCAACTACACTCTTTTCATACAGCTTATTAGTTGACCATAGCAAACGCCTCAATACCCATTCAGTTCATACTCTACACCATCTTGTCCTACCGAAATAAACAAAATGTCAGACCATCTAATTCCCTGCACTATCAATGCTCCTTTCACACATATTCATGCGGCCCACATTTGTAGACCTAACATGTATGTCAAAGAGAGGTCGCATTTGCATACACCCATTACATGAGACACTGCCTCACTCATCACGACTCTAAAAACAAGCCTAACTTACTCCACTCACCATAACTTCACTATCAAGTTCACTTCCCTTATCTTATTTCCAACCTTGCTATGCCATTGATCACAGCATCCCCAATTCATTCACGCTTAAATGCCAAACATCATTATCCATTCACCAAATACAATGCTCCGTAATTCACAATAAGCAGCCATAATATGACTATCATATAACAAAATAGTATGGGGTCTAACTGAAACCAGCCTCACTGACCCCATCAAAACCAGCCCTACCAGTTTAGCTCAACAAAGGGTCACTCCCATCAAACCACACTGAACCCGAAGCTCTAATAAGGAAACTGTTCAATGTCTATTGTTTTCCCAAGTCTCTAAAGCAACCAAACCAAACAAAAGCATTACAAACCCAAACTAGCAAAACCCATACAAAACCATATATAGGAAAAAGCTAGCAACGTATTTCAGCAAAGTAATCCACACACAATAAGCTTAGTAAACAATATTTCAACAAACTATTTGCCTCAAAAAGTGAATCAAAGTTCCAAAATGCCATCTTTGAATCAAATCCAAAAATGGGTACTTGGGTTTCCTTGAAATGCCACATTAAAATTTTTCTTTTTCAACTCTAACAATCACATAAAAACTAATGTCATTGCCAAAACATAACCATATTCTCAGAACACCAAAAAAAAAAAAAACCCAAACAGCTCCGAAATTGAAAAACGAAAAACCTAGGTAGCATCATGAAATTCCAAAATCTAAAATTGGAGAAAGAGAGAGACAGACAGAGAATCTAAGAAGCAAACAGGACAAAGAACTGAGAAGAAATAGAGAGTACCTTCGGCGCGGTGGGCTACGAACGGCAACGGCGTTGACAATGAACGGCAACGGCAACGGCTACGAAGTTGCTGGTGTACTGGGGTACGATGGCTTGAGAGTGAACGAGTAAGTGACTGAGTGAGTGAGTGAGTGAGTGAGTGAGTTTGAGAGGCGGAGTGAAATGGTGTTCAAGGAGTGTTTCAAATTTTCTGATTTTCAAATGAGCCGTTTGAAAGGATGCTGTAGAAGTTTTAAGCAGTGGATTTCGAGTCTTATAAACTCGATTTCCACGTGGCACACGTGGCAATTTTGTCCACGTGGGGTGGGCAGAGCACACCGAACTCGAGTTTTTAAAACTCGAGTTCTAAATGAATCTCGAGTTTTAAAAACTCGAGATGTTATTTTTACAAATTCTTCTCAAATCGGGCAACTAACGAAATTTTTACAATATGGCTGTTATTTGGCAAGGGTGTTCAAACTTATGCTATTAAAAATTGTAAATTTAATCACTTAACCATAATTTTAACCGGCTAGGTTTCAAGCTGTAAATTTGCTATCCTTAAGGTCCATTGGGGATCTGCTTATTTTGCTAAAACTGAAAATTTTTTATTGAAAGTACTGTAGATAAAGGTAAAAGTTAGTTGAAATAGTACATTAGGACTAATGAATAGTACCAAAAAATGCAGTGAGACCCATGAATAGTAGCAAAAATAAGCTGAATAGTAAAATAAGTTAGCAAAAATAATATTTGCCAAACGAACTGTTAATTTGCTTTGTTTTGGACAATAACTTAGGCTATGTTTGATTGGAGTGAAAATAGGGAGGATGGAAAATAGAGGTGAGAAAATAGGAGATAGTTTAGGTGAAAAAGGTGTTTAGTTGGAGTGATTTTGGAGGAGAGAAAATGGTGGGACCCACCTATTTTCTCCCAAGGCCCACCATTTTTCAGCTCTCCCAAATTGGAGAGAAAATGGGAAGGGGAAGTGATTTGATGAAAATGTCATTTCAACTCCTACTCTCCATTCTCTAAAAAAAAAAAAACTCCTTCTACTCTCCTAAAATAGATTCAACGTTAATACTTTTTTTCTTTTCTTCTTCTTTGCTACATTAAATTTTTTTTTTTTTTTTTTCCTTTTATGGGTTCTTTGTCTGATGTTGAACCTTGTTTCTTTTTCTTTTTTCTTTTTTTTTTTAAGTTTTTTTTTTGGCTGTCTTTGGTTTCATTGAACCTTTTTTTTTCCTGGGTTTTTTGATACTCACATTTAAACTTTTTTTTTCCTGAATTTTTTTTCCTTACTTTGAATCATTTTACATGGAACTAATTTTTTCTTCTTTTTTTTCCCTTTATAAAATATTTATATAAAATAATTTATGTAATAAGGGCATGAGAGTAAATTTATACAAACTCTATTTTCTAAACTTCCACTTTTCCTTATAAAAAAAAGAAAAAGAAAAAGAACTTCTACTTTTCCACCCTCTAATGAAACACAAATAAGGGAAATTAAAATATCTTCTATCACTCTACTTTTTCATTCCTTCTCCATTTTCTATCCACTCATTTTTTCATCTTCTCGTCCAAACGGGCCCTTAAAAACCTATGAGATATTTTCTACTGGATCAACTGGGAATGACAGAACTTGCAACCTCCAACTATTCTTAGGGTCCCGTTCTTGGTGAGTCAGGGGCCCAGGGCCCATTATTTCGGTGTAGGATCTGGCCCATTGAATTTGGTGTCCCCTATCCCGCAGCTCGAGTAACCCAGCATTTCAGATCATGGCCATCATGTTTGGCAATAGATCTTGATTTTAGGTGTGTCACCGAATTAAAAATGTTGGCCCAAAACTAGTTGGCCATGTTTTGAACGATGGTTACTCCAACTGTCTGTGGGTCAATTGACAACCTCATATATATATATATATATATACACGATTGGAAGATTTTTATTATTATAATTTTATAATATTTATTTTTATTAAAAGTCTTGTAATTTAATTAGTTGTTACTTCCTAATGTTCCCAAGACATCTACAATCCAAATTTTATTTCCTTTATTATAACTATTGAATTATAATATTTATAATCGTAGAACAATATTTGGAAGAAGATTTTTTATTTTGATAGCTAGTATGGCTAATGGGAGGTCATAGGTTGGCTTTAGGTTCCAGTCTGATTATGGGTAAGGGTGTGCAGCCAACTCACAAACCTGCCAAAACCAATCTGACCCAATCCAAGCCGTTGGGTTGGGTCAGTTTTTAGGGGTGAATGGGTAGTTGGGTTGGATTATGAAATTTTTTTTAATAGTGGATTGGGTTGGGTTTGGGTCATAATAATCACAATCCGCCTAACTTGACCCAACCCACCTATTTATTTAAATTATATAAATTTAATATATATTTAAAACTATATTATATAATTAATAATTTTTTTTATAATTTTTTTCCCTCTATTCAGCTCTTCCTATATAAAACCTAGGAGTGACAATTTTTATCCATATCCATGAACCCGCCTATTACCCACCTTATTTGGATAAGTTTTAACCCAACCTATTTGAGTATTTGGGTTAAATGGATAAATACTCATTTGGTTATTTAATTAGATGGGTTTAAATGGATAAACCCACTAATACCTACTAAACTCATCTAAAATTTAAAATTAAATAAACTCACTAATACCCAAGCCCTTCTAAAATCTAAAACTTTCCTAAATACTTTAACCTCTAGATTTCTAAGCCCAAACACTTTCCCTCAGATTTTCTTAGTAACCAAACAAAAGAAAATTCTAGAGAGAGAATGGGGATGGAATCGGAGTTCACCAGAGGTAGTGTATCAGTTTCGTCTCCGGCGAAGCTGGTTATGTTTGCCGGCGTTCTTGTTTTCTTGTACGAATCCAGATAGGTCGTCTATATCGGCGGATGATGTTTTCGTTAATGGTCAGATCCGACCGATATTTTCAATATTTAACCGAGATCTTTTGTTCGGTGGCAGTTTCGACAGAGATTTGAAGTCCAGGGTCGATTCTTTGAGTCTCCGATCACCGTTGAGGAAGCTATTTGTGGAATCGGCATCGAAATCCGACGAGCTTGAAGGAGTCCCAGTCGAAATGGTGGACGGCGCAAGCTAGCAGAAGCTCTTCCCACGTACCCCATGTTTGTTTCTCGGGAAAGCTTTGTTTTTCCATGAAAACTTTTTCCCTCCTTTTAACTTCTCCCCGTTTCATGAATTTTATTGGGCTTTCCTTAGCTATATGATGTTGCTAGGGCTTTATTTTTCTTTTCTTTTCTTTTTCTTATTCTTTTTCTTTAGGTAATATTTAGGTAATATTTTCTCAGACTCTATTTCGTTGCCGAGAAAAAAAAAAAAAAAAAAAAAAAAAAAAACAGAGAAGAAAAAGTCTTTTTTTTTTTCTCTATCTGTGGCTTTGTTTGGTTGTTGAAAAATGAATTTTATGAAGGGAAAATGAAAGGAAAGAACAGGAAAAGTGATTTTTGAACTTTTTAATTTTTGTTTTTTAAGTTTTTAACTAGTTATTTATTTATTTGGATTATATTGGGTTAAATGGGCGGGTTGCTAATTAAATGGGTTGGGCAGGTAATTGATAATTAATTTATATATAAACGGGTGATAAATGGATAAATGGATAATTATACACCCAACCCATTTATGACCCAACCCGCCCATTTGCCACCCTTAATAAAACCCAATTACCTCGCAAACCCTAATAATCATATTTCTCTTTTTGCCGCCTCCCACTCACACTCTCTCACTCCACTCTTATTTATTTACAACTGAATTGAGATACTAGTTCATGTATATTATGTTTATCAACTCAATTGGATATATTTTGTTTATAACTGAGTTGGAATACAAGTTCTTTTTTTTTTTTTTATCGACTCAGGTTGCAAGTGAGATATATATTTTTGCTCAATTTAATAATAATAGTAATAATAGTAAAAAATTGTTCAACCCATAGGTTCAACCCAACCCAACCCAACCTGATCCATGTGGGTTGGGTTGGGTTGGGTCCCTTCAACCTGACCCATGCACACCAGAATGAGGAAATCCGAGAGAGAGAGAGAGAGAAAGAGAGAGAAGGTTAACATTCTTTACTTTACTATTGCAAGTTCTTTGACAGTCAATGGCAACAAAATGGTTGCTCATGGGAGGAGAAACAATGAGTGGTGGCTATGCGTTGAGACTGTTGTTTTACGCCTCTTAAGGGGTGTAGACCATTATACTCCTTGTGAGCCAAAAATTTACGATCAAGCGTTAAAGTATTTTTAAATTGACCACCATTTTCGGTTGTATCAAACACCAAGAATTGGACAAATTTTTTTCTAAAAAATATTTTACATTGGAACAAACACAGCCTAAAACATATCGACAAAAAAAAACTAATTTGCAATTTTCGATTGATCAAATGTCAATTGAAATTACAAACTTTTCTTTCTTTTGAGCTGCTTGTTGTACAAATGAGGAATGAATTAATGAACTCATTTGATAATTACATTATCATGAATTTAATTACCAACTCGAAACCTAACCAATGTTCTTGATACAACTGAAGAAGATAACGTTGAAGCAAAGGCAGGACTCATTCTCTTCTGGCGTACAAATGGTTAACTACTAATACAGTTTATCCTATGGAATTCTCTAACTTGATTTTGGACTGCAGGTGGCTTCTTCACAGGGAATTGGAGGCACGCATTGAGCACAAATGGAAAGAGGCGAATAGCTATGCGGATTTACTGGTGAAAATGGGTGCTTCCCTATCTGAAAGGAAAATCTTGTATGATACCTGCCCCAAGTTTTTGTGGAAATGTTTCTTTTGAGACTCTATGGGATTTGTCTCATCCCGGAGTCATTTCGGAGAATAAGCGTCCAGTAATGTTTGTGTAGTTTTAGCTAGGCCTCTCTTTGGTGTTAGTTTGATCAGGGGTTGTGTTTTCTTGTAATATAAGTACGGTTGTTATATCTGTGTTTGTCAGACTTTTGTTTATGTAATATATCGCCTGTTTATGCAAAAAAGAAAAAAAAGAAAAGAAAAGAAAAAAAGACGGGACTCATTCACAATGCTTAATATTATTCCTTGGGGATTGGTTTTCACCAGAAAGTTCCATATTGTACCCGCTAAGAAGAAAAGTTTAAGAAGTTCCATTTGCATCCACCCGTTCACATATATTGGACTTGTCTTCTTTGAATTTGGTTTAAGTTTTCCTATATGGTTTTAGCATATTAACAAATGTGTATGAATTTTCATATAACACCACTTTCTTTAATATCATTCAGAAATCTTTAATTGCTTCTGTCCGAGCCTATGACAAAAAATCTTGGCCACATATATCTGCGCTCCACATGCCTTGTTCACCGTTCTAGAATGAAATGGAGATGGTATTGGCGTCGTTATTATGTACAGGTTTCAATATATTTAGATTATGGGGCCTTGGTTGCACAAAAATACAGTATTTTAAGGGCAATGATTGAGATAGGTATATAGATATATATATATATATATATATATAGGTCTTCGAATATATGGTTTCATAGGTTTGCATCTATTTAATTAAGG
Organism: Quercus gilva; assembly: GCA_023621385.1. Classification (NCBI taxonomy): domain Eukaryota; kingdom Viridiplantae; phylum Streptophyta; class Magnoliopsida; order Fagales; family Fagaceae; genus Quercus; species Quercus gilva. The sequence continues at coordinate 15,601,844 of CM042478.1, forward strand.
TCTCCATGATGAGAGAAGTAAAACGCGTATTAAAGAGTATGATTATATTTATAATGAGTTTTCATTCATCCAAAAGAAGAAAAAAAAAACATTAAAATGAGAGGTGCTATGTCTACAACATTTTTACAATATTTTTACAACAAATCATAGATGGTTAATTGTTATAGATTCAAATTTGAACCTAATGCTAAGATTAGTTTTTTACACCAATAATAACAACTAGTAACAACTTCCACTTAAGATTTGTTATAAAAATGTTGTACAGGAATCATTTCTCAATTAAAATTTGTCCTTAATAATATTTTCTTAGTTGTCTAGTTGTAGAAATTAAACCCACATGCACAACATGCACAAGAAAGTAGGCCACCACGATCACGAGCAACACTGATCAGTCTGAAAGCTGGGCTGCTTGAGTCCCCATTTATCTAAAGCGCAATGAAATTACACAGCTTAATTGGTTAGCATTATTTCATTTGGATATCTATATATATATATATATATAGCTGCAGCAAATAATTAGAAACAAATTCAGAAATGAGACCCGTTGATGTGAGAGTTAGGCACACACTCCATGCTTGACTGCTACCCAAAATGACCCACTTGCATGTACCAAAACAACAAATTTAATTGGTTGATATATAGAACTATACAGGAATGTTAAATGGTCCTCGCTTCATATATTGTAGGCCGTGACTTTTAGAAAGCTTAGTTGATTTTCATTTTTTGTTGCTAATTAAATTGGACTTACAGTGGTTGACAGCTGTATGTAAAATATTGCTCTCTGACTCATAGTCGATCATAGAGTTGCAAGTCCATTTCGGCATTTCCTAATATCATTTTCCAGTTGACAATGAATAAAAATCCACCCCCCCCCCCCCCCCCCCCAAAAAAAATCCTAAAAGATGTTTCCGGTGTGGACAACAACACAGGATAATGTAGATGACAATTTTTGAGGGAGAAAATGAGATCAAATCTGAGAAACTTTCTTCTTTCTACTGCATGCAAAATGCAAGGGATCCTGCACCATTACCATTACATTGTGCATGCCACTGTGTTTGCATGCAATAGATTACCATCTAAACATGAAAAAACAAAAACAAAAGAAGCAGTCTATAAGATATTAAAGAATAATACATAAATTTTGCCACTAATGAGTTATGAGATTACTAGAATAATATATATGTGCTAAGAGTTTTATAATTTAATTAACATTTTATGATATTTTTAATAAAAATGTTAAGAGTTCAATTTTTTTTTTCTTTTCAACTATTAAATTATCAAAAAAAGAATAATAGATGCGTTGGCTTAATTTTTGTTATGATTTAGTGAGAATCTAGGAATGCAAACATAATTTGATATTAAAAAAAAAAAACCTACAACATCAACCTGTACTGAGTGTGTTTATGAAAGTGGTTAGTACTGTCTTTCATTTACTTTCCGTCAAATACCATTTTCTAACAAGAAAGCGAAAGCGCTCCACAGCCTCCACTTGCGGCTCGTAATATTCTTCTTGAAACTTGGTCAACTATGAACTAGCCAATTAATTAACATCAACAATGAGATTATGCCTATTTTTGTTGACATCACATCATTTCATTATAAATTTATGAATACCTAATGTGTGTACCCGGCCATTTGGATAAGCAATAAAAAGAAAAAAACTGAAGTGAAGTGGGGGTTACCCTAGTCCAGAAACATGCCACAACTGCATTCTCCATCTAGCTTCAACGTTTTTCCACATACTCATCAATTTAAACCCACAAGGCACAATACTTTCTTCACAAGAATTGGAAACCGTGGATCATAGGATAAGTACTTGTAAATCTGTAACACTCAGCGAACACATCATCAAGTTTGAAATTTCGACTAGTCCCTTTACTACCTTTCACGTCAATGGTTGTAAAAAAAAATAATAATAAAAAATTATTAAAAAAAATCTCATTTGAAGAGAAAACTTTTAGTACGTATTCACTCTAGATGTCTGGAATTTACGTGTTTTGTTTTATTAATTTAGTTAAGTTGGTTTCAGTAGTTTTCGTTGACCTCCTATAGTGTCTATTGTTGGATGCATAAGTCAAGCATCAATGTCATTCAAAAAGAAAGAGAGAGATCAGAGACATTGATGGAGGTATTTGTAGACAAGGGGGGCCATGCCTCCACCCCCCCCCCCCCCCCCCCCCCTCTTCTTTAATTTTTTTTTTTTTAATTTCTTTCTGTGCATATATATATATATATATATAGACACACAAGAAATTTATATTTGGACCCCAAATTAAAAGCTAACCCTAAAATATCTAAAAAAGAATATGATTTTGACTTGTATGCGTTTGGCATTATAGTTAATTTGCTTACTTGATATTTGGGATCCAAAGTAAAACATTTGATGTTTTTGGTTTTGAGTGATGCCATGCAACTTTTTTTTTTTTTACCAAAAAGATTGTTTGAGTGTTTTTATTTTTTGAGAGAAGTGTCCCCCCCCCCCCCCCCCCCCCCCACTTAACAACATTGATAGATTTTTTTAGTGAGAGAAATATTTGAAATATAATAATAATAAATAAGATTTTCAAACTTCTGTAGTTAATGCTATTTCCATTTGTAGAATGATTGTACTTTTATTTACTTTTTCAATTTTATTGCAATTATAAAATATGCATTTTTAGTTATGAATATTATCAAAATCAAGTTTCGCAACAAATTTAAAATAATTTTGTAACTGAATTTTTGCCTTATATATTGAGAGGGATCGAGATTGTTGCAACATGTAATACACTTAATCAAAAATTATTATTTAATTGTTGCGACATGTAATATTCAACCACAAATAATTGAGTAAAAATGTATTAAGAAACAATCATTTTATATTTTTTTCTTATGTTTGCATTTTATTAATATTGATTAGATACTAGTTTTAAGTTTCATATATTATTTTGGTTTTGAATATCAAATTTTTCTTATGCTTTGAATCTTAGAGGTTAGGTCTTAGTCTAATGTAAAGTGCTTTCTACCCAAAACGACATGATTACATATTCAAGCCTAGAAAATTACTTACCAATCACCTCTTAGATTTAACAAAAGTACGTGATTTGTGTATTAGATGACTTTTGACCGCGAAAAAAAAAAAAATCCGTGATTAGAGAGAACTCCAAGGATTGAAGAGGGGCCTACGATATTGAAGAATGGAAGCAAATGGTCCATGGCAATGTCTCCTCGGAAGTATGTGAGGAATGGACTAACGTGAGCATCACGTTAGTTGTCACCATGGACTAGGTCTTAAATGGTCCCAAATCTACGTGTTTCTTAGGGACTATGGTGGGGGCACTTAAACGAGGGTTTCACATGCCCTAATAACCCTTTTTCTACTACAAACCATGTGACTTCCCTCTATTATTCAGTCCTCTTTTAACTTACACGTCTAAATGCCCCCATTTAACTCTAGGTAAAATCAAGTGGGGTTAGCTTAATTAGTTCCTAACCATCCATTTAATTATTCTAACATATATGTGCCAAATTTGAACCAAAATGTGCTCCTATCAAGGGATACCAATTTTGCTCAACTTGGGCTCCTAGACAAACAAAAACTCCTGCCTGGGAAACAAGTTCATGATTGTCCAAACAAGTGCCCATGTAATTTAACCAAGTATGTTAGAGTGGCTATTACATTTCTTCTTTGGGATTTTGCATCATGTCTTTGCTTGTCAAACCTGTGCCCACCAAGCTAAATTGTCATGAGTTGCATCAATCAGATCATTCCAGCGAAATGAGAGACAACATTGGCTACCTGGTTAGGCAAATATGGGGTATACCCATTGGCAGAGTTTGTCTTTGTATAATGAATTAATTCAGATTATTGGCTAATTTGAGATTAAGACTCAGCATATTGATCCATAACTGAAGGTCTCTGTTGTCCTTAATTATCAAATCATAAGTTAATTCGTTGCATTAATCAACACAGATCATTCTCTCAAGTTCTGACATTTCATTGATTATCTTGATTGAAAAAAATAACTCAAATTTAATATATAGTCCCTTAAGTACTTTTACTTCAATTATCAAATTTATTCTTAATAAAGCTTTAATATTTATCAATTCATTCTCTTCCTTTGTCAAAATGAATCAATTTAATCCTTCTATCCAAATTTGTTAGTGTACGGTACTGAAGTTCCTTGGCACATATATACCTAGACGGTGTATTGGCCCCCTTTTTCCTCTTTTGGCCCAGGCCGCGACATGCTCTGAAGACAGTATTTAGGCCTTATCCACCGGTACAGGCTGTTCAAACCTGCGTCGCACCTCCGCGAACCCTCCCCGGGGCAGTGAGGCATTTACTCGAGGTTTTTAACGCTCGAACAATCCACGATTAGGGCGTGCAATTGCCGAGCATTCCTGAGTGGGAACCAATTCCAAAGCCACCTCCACTTGAACACCCACTTACAGCTAACAGCATTGGACCTCTGGTTGCACTAGCACCAGGGGCAATCATCACTATCCCACTAACATCTAACTATAAATACGAGGAGCTAGGGGAAGGAGGTGGTTGTTGAAACTTTTCTTAGGGAGAGAGAGAGAATACGGTCAACAGGAAAAGAAAGAAAAATGATCTCGTTGGGTCTCTGCACAGGGAACGACCCAACGTAGGAAATCCAAGCCCACTGCACAAATAGGTTGTGAGCCCAAGCGAACTTCAGCCCAGTAGCCTCGCTTTTGGCATGCACAATTGGCGCCGTCTGTGGGAAATCTCCTACAGTGCCGTGGTTCTACTGAGACTCGATCTCGAGAGGATGGCCGAAAGACGTTCCGGGAGTGATGCTGAGAATGGCTCGTTAGGATTTTCCCGGGGATCCTCCTTGCGAGAAAGGAGGCAAAAAAGGCGCGAGGATAGGGTTTGAGGACCAGAGGAGGAGTGGTCCGGCCTTGGAGAGGGGTCATACCAAACACAGCGAACAGTATCAATCGCTTCAGGGCACAGGCAATTTGACAAGAGGGATGAGGAGCTTGAACTGTTACGCAGGCTAGTGAGGGGTCTAGAATTGGAGGCAGAAAATAGGCACCGTAGAAGGGGCGGAGACGACCGAGAAAGAAGATCCAATACCGGGGAAGAAACGGGGTGCTAACCGTAGAGGTCATCTATGCTCCTCCAAGGGGCCTCATCGCGGAGAGAAGAAACTGGGTGCTAACCGTGGCACTAATGGGAGTAACTCGGACACGCAACCGTCCGAAAAAAGGATAAAACTCACCCGAGAGCCTATCACTTTCGATGATAGTGATTTGGAAGGAACAATTCAGCTGCACGACGACGCGTTAGTAGTCGCCGCCCGGATAAGGGGCTTCTTGGTGAAGAGAGTAATGATAGAGTAGGGAAGTGGGGCAGATGTGATGTACCCTGATCTATTCAAGGGGCTCGAATTAAAGAATGGGGACATTTCCAAGTACACTACACCCTTAGTTGAATTCGACGGCGGGCTGGTAATTCCCGAGGGGCAAATCTCCCTGCCCGTGAGCATAGAGGGTAAGGAAGTGGTGGTAACATTCATAGTGGTTGCCTCGTTCTCCCCATACACTGCGATACTAGGGAAGCCATGGATCCATGCAGTGGAGGCAGTTCCGTCCACCTTGCATGTCAAAGTCAAATTTCCAACTGAAGATGGTGTCACTGTAGTATGGGGGAGCCAGCAGACAGCCAGACAATACCTGGTCGCCATGGTTAATTGGAAAGAAGGGAGAGCTAGCCAGGAGGGTCGAACCGAGCAGAAAGACCCATCGCTAGGGGTCCCTTTATAGCAATTATAAAGTTCGCGAGAAGAAAAGGGGGGTGGAGCCACCGAGGAGATAGTGAAGGTAAAGATATTGCCGAATGAGGACAGATACTTCCAAGTAGGGCAAGGTTTGAAGGATTAGGATAAGGTGGAGATGTTGCTATTCCTTATACAGAATATGGACGTGTTTGCATAGAGTCCATATGAAGTGCCCGGGGTTGATCCTGAGTTCATTGTTCATAGACTCAACGTAGATTCCTCATTCCCTCTAAAGAAGCAGAGGCCGAGAAGGTCAGCAAAGGAGCACGTAGAGGCGGTAAAGGTGGAAGTTCAACGGCTAAAAGAGGCTGGGGCAATAAGGGAAATCTACTTCCCAGAGTGGTTAGCAAACACCGTGGTAGTAAAAAAGAAGAGCGGCAAATGGAGGGTCTGCGTAGACTTCACTGACTTGAACCGAGCATGTCCGAAAGATCCGTTTCTCATGCCGAGGATTGACTAGTTGGTAGACGACACCTACAGTCACCCAAGAATAAGCTTCCTGGACGCTTTTCAGGGATACCACCAAATAGCTCTAGCCTCTAAAGATAGGGAAAAGACAGCATTTATCTCCCCGGAAGCCAATTATCATTACACAGTGATGCCTTTCGGGCTAAAAAATGCTGGCGCCACTTACCAGCAGATGATGACAAGGATGTTTCGGGATAAAATAGGGCGGACGGTCGAAGTATACATGTGCTGGCGCCACTTACCAGCAGATGATGACAAGGATGTTTCGGGATAAAATAGGGCGGACGGTCGAAGTATACATTGACGACATGGTGGTGAAAAGTAGGCAGAAGGAACAGCACATAAAAGACCTTCGGGGGGTGGTCAAAGTCCTTCGGCGCCATAAGTTACGCCTCAACACCGAAAAGTGCGCTTTTGATGTGGGGGCCGGTAAATTCCTAGGATATCTGATTACCAACCAGGGGATAGAGGTAAACCCAGACCAATAGAAGCTGTGAAACACCTAAGCCGCCGAGCAACCCCAAAGAGGTACAAGTATTGACCGGGATGCTAGCTACCCTAAACCGATTCATCTCTAAATTCGCTGATCGTTGTCGACCATTCTATCAGCTCCTGAAGAAGTGGAAAAGGGTTTCACTGGGATGAGGAGTGTGACAGGGCTTTTCGAGATTTGAAGGAGTACTTAATGCAAGCGCCCATGCTGACGGCCCCGAAGCCCGGGGAGGATTTCTTCATGTACTTATCTGTGTCCAATCACGCAATGAGTGCCGTGTTACTCAGGGATAGAGGAGTACAGCAACCCATATATTACATCAGTAAGACTCTGGTTGATGCCGAGACAAGATACTTACCCTTAGAAAAGCTGGTGCTAGCTCTAATACATGCTACGAGGAGATTATCACATTATTTTCAAGCGCATACATTCTACGTCCTGACCGAGTATCCCTTACAGTCGTTATTGAGAAGATTAGATTTCATGGGTCGAATAGCTAAGTGGGGAACCAAGCTGGGCTCCTTTGACATACGGTACAAACCACGAAATTCAATAAAGGGGCAAGTCCTGGCCGATTTTATCGCCGAGTTCTCTCCTAAAGGCGGCGGTAAGATGATCTGTCATGTGGAGAGCCGCCCGTGGAAGGTGCTTGTGGACGGGGCCTCTAGCGCCATGGGGGCCGGCGCCGGGGTCATCATCATCACCCTCGAAGGCATACGTTTGGAACACTTTTTTAGGCTGGGATTCTGGGCTTCTAATAACGAGGCCAAGTATGAGGCCTTACTTGCCGGATTGAGGGTCGTACTAGAACTGGGAGCCCCGGACGTGCAGGCATATTCGAATTCTCGTCTGGTGGTTAATCAGATCCAGGGAACCTTCGAAGCCCGAAACCCCCGGATGAAGGCATACCTGCAAATGACGAAGTAGATTATGGATAAGTTTGGCATGCGAAGGTGTACTAAGTGGGCTGGACGCAAAATAGACATGCTAATTCCTTAGCCACATTAGCATCGTCAACGACGGAGGAGATTCCTCGGCTGATCAGGGTAGAATTGATACCACAGCCAAGCGTTACTGCCACGAACGGCGCGAGCATTGATGGAGTAGGTGTTGCCGTGATTACAATGACCAGGCCAAGTTGGATGGATTCGATCATTGAGTTCCTTGCCGAGGATAGGCTCCCAAGCGATGATCAAGAGGCCAACAGGGTGCCTAACAGGGTGCCTCGAGTGGCACCTTGTAACTAGCTGTCAGCAAACCGCCGGCTCTACTGCAAATCTTTTGGGGGGCCGTACCTATCATGTCTACACCCCGAGAAGGTAGGTGAGCTTTTTGCCGAGTTTTATGATGAGGTGTGTGGCAGTCACGTGGGGGGGCGTTCATTGGCACACCGTGCGATGACTCAGGGATTTTGGTGGCCACGAATGCAAAGAGATGCTGCTAAATATGTACGAAAGTGTGACCGGTGCCAAAAGCATGCCCCGCTGATCCATCTACCAGCGGGCCATCTCAACCCGATCAGTAGTCCCTAGCCCTTTGCATAGTAGGGGCTGGACATTCTTGGCCCGTTCCCCAAGCGTCAAGCAACTGAAGGTTTGTATTGGTGGCTGTAGACTACTTCATCAAATGGGCAGAAGCAGAGGCGCTAGCTAACATTCGGGACGTGGACATTAAAAAGTTTGTGTGGAGAAACATAGTTACGAGGTTTGGTGTGCCGGAATCACTGATATCAGACAACGGGTTGCAATTTGATAGCAAAGCCTTTCGTGCATTTTGTAATGATCTCGGCATTAAAAATAGGTATTCCACCCCGGCCTATCCTCAAGGCATTGGTCAAACGGAGGCCACTAACAAAGCGATCCTGAGCGGATTGAAGAAGAGATTGGACGATGCGAAAAGTATGTAGACTGAGGAGTTGCCCGGAGTTCTGTGGGCATACCGAACCACCCCCAGGAGATCCACAGGAGAGACCCCATTTTCTTTAACGTACATGGCTGAAGCCGTAATACCAGCCGAGGCAAATCTCTGCAGCGCACGGGTCGTTGGATTCAACCCCTCCTGAAATGACGAGATGATGATAGAAAGTCTGGACCAGTTGGAAGAATGCCGAGAGTCAGCAACCATATGGCTGGTAGAATATTAGCAGAAACTCGCCCGGCATTATAACCAACATGTAAAGGTGAGGGAGTTTGGTGCAGGGGACCTGATGCTGAGGAAAGCGGTAAGGAATGCAAGAGATGCGAACACTGGGAAGTTAGCCCAGACTTGGGAAGGACCCTACAGAGTTACCGCCGTCGCAAGCACGGGAACGTACTACTTGGAAGACCTAAACGAGAGACCAATACCTCGACCATGGATTGTCCATAATCTCAAGAGGTTTTATCAATGACCACCTGTACTCTGTTGAAAGTTAAATGTAATACTGAGTATGCATATTAGTACTAAATGTCGAGTTTCAGGCGTGGTTGCACTTAGTTTTATCATCTACTTCTTCCCTGAGGACAGAAGCCTATCTCTCGGTTCGATCACCATCACCGAGCAGGTAAAAACCTCAACTTTTTTCCTAAGGACATAAGCCTGTCTCTCAGTTCGATCGCTATCACTGAGCAGGTGAAAACCTCTACTTTTTCCTAAGGACAGAAGCCTGTCTCTCGGTTCAATCATCATCACTGAGCAGGTGAAAACCTCCACTTTTTTCCTAAGGATAGAAGTCTCTCTCTCGGTTCGATCGCCATCACCGAGTAGGTGAAAACCTCTACTTTTTCCTAAGGATAGAAGCCTCTCTCTCGGTTCGATTGCCATCACCGAGCAGGTGAAAACCTCTACTTTTTCCTAAGGACAGAAGCTTGTCTCTCGGTTCGATCACCATCACCGAGCAGGTTTTCCCATCACCGAGCAGGTGAAAACCTCTACTTTTTTCCTAAGGACAGAAGCTTGTCCCTCGGTTCGATTGCCATCACCGAGCAGGTGGAAACCTCTACTCTTTTCCTAAGGATAGAAACCTGTCTCTCGATTCGATTACCATCACCGAGCAGGTTAAGAAATCTATTTCCTAAGGAAAAGAAACCCACTGAATGGGAAGATTACAATCACAGAACAAGGTGAGACCTCACGAACAGGCAGCCAAACCCGAAGTAATCTAACATGCCCGAGAAAAAGGAACTCGTCATTTGGGGCATAAACGACACGGACCGCGGACTTAGCAGATAATGCGCAAATATGTGAAGGTAAAACGAGAACAAAACAATGGAATATTGATAAAATTAGTTCAAAACAACGCATAATGTTCAAGCATGGTAACCAATAAAAGATTAAAACCAAGAAAATTAATTGTATTGTCACCACAGCCCGGTGACTCGGGCAAGACTACCAAAATAAAAAGTTACTAAAGTACGAGAAAAAAGAAAATTGATTCGGCAATCAGTTTGAAGGATCCTCGGGCTGAAAGGGAGAAGTCTCCACAGAAGGCTGCTGGGCGGTTGGGATCTCGGCACCCCCACCAAATTGACCTCCGATTTGAGGGTTGCTAGTAGCCTTCAGATCGGTTGGCTCGACATGGGAGTCAATTACCTCTACTAACTCCCTCATGTTGGTAGTCTCCTCTTTATCGATGACATGGGGGGGCGTTCTGTGCGGGGGCTGGGGGGTTCCTCAAAGGAGATTCCTCGGGGACTCTCGCGGCTTGAAGAGTAGCCAACCATCCCTCCTCAAATTCGAGCCTATGGGCCTGACGAATGACCGGCTCCGCGGAATTCTTAGCATCAGCGAATCCCTCGTTGTACAACTTGCCCTCACAAGCTTCCAACGCGGCCTTTAAATCAGCCAACTCTTCTCCTAGAGCAATATTCAAACTCTGAGCCTCGGCCAGCTTCAACTCTGTGCCCCCTAGCTGCACCTCTAACTATACAGATTTTCCCTCTGCCCGGATCCTAGCCTCCTCGGCCGAAGAAGCCCTTTTCTCCGCATCTTTGGCGGCCTTTCTTTGGCGGCCTTCAACTTCTCCGCGGCATTGGCATCAGCAACATCCTTCAAAGCCTTTTTCCGGCCAGCGTCCTCGGAAAGCTCTTTCATCCTCACATCAACTATGTGGGATAATTGCGTGGCCTAAATAAACAACAATAAAGGGGGTATATGAAAGAACCTTTTGAAGCATGATGCTTTCCATGCACAAGTTAATGCAAAAACCAAACTAACGGAAGAGCTATGAGTAGAATTTTTAAAACCATACCGCTACAGTGTGCCATATTAGCCGCCTCCCCAACGACTCGTCTGTCCCCTCCGTGAAGGCGTGCACGTCCTTGGGCAAAAGCAAGCCACGCACTAAGCTCTGGGCAATGCGGCCCCCCTGACCCTTGTCCCAGACCCTAATGCTAGTGGATTCTGGGAGAGGCTGACCGTCCAACTAGAATGAGGGTTGCCAGCTCGCGAGAGATCGGGAAGTGGACGCCACGTTCAGCCTGGTTTGAGTCACCGGTTCGCGGATGACAATTCCAGGGGATGGACGAGGTGGCAAATGGGCGGGCACTATGCCCGGGCCAGTCTGCGTCTGTTCAGCATTACGCTGCCTTTTACAGGATCAGGCCGCAGGAACTGGAGGAGGCTGAGGGGCTTGGCTTGGATCTCCTCGTTGCTGAGCTACTGGCATGGCGCTCGGCACGAAACGGCTTATCGTCATCGTTCTCCTCGTCACCATCTCGTGATTGTGGTTTGATTCTGTCTCTGAAGAGCTAACAGACTCGACTACTACACCTTCGGCTTCTTTAATAGGAGCCTCGGGTTCTACGAGAGCCTCGGGCTGAATGGGAGCTTGGGGCTGAATCGGTTCGTATGCCCTTTCTTGGAGCGCTCGTGACACTCTCTCCGCTGATTCGTCACGAAGGGGCTGGCACTCATCCGAACAGGTGTACTGGGGGTTGCGGTCACGTGCCTCGCCTACCGTGAACTTTGGGGGATGAAAGTTCGTGTGGCACACGTCTATATAGGAAAGAAGGGGACTGTCAACTATCAAGGCTTGACTGAATGCTTGCTAGGTGGAGTATATGGGGTCAACGCCGAGGATCAAATGCGATGCACGGAGTTATCCGTCCGAGTGAACAAAAATTTCCAACCTGAGCACAAAATTCAGGTCACGGACATGCACCACTCTAAGGTTCGGCTTGAACCTCCTGCTTTCTGCACGGAAGCCACACAAAACTAGTCAGAGATTACTCATTTGGATCAAAATAAAATAAAAGGTCAGATAAAGGACGCTCGATACAGACCAATGTCGCGCGGTGAAAACGCGCAGGGGAGCTCCTCGGCAAACCAATTACCGCTCACCCGTACAAATTCCCCTGCTGAATTTCTATTCGAATCAGGCAGGCATGAGATAAGCTGTACCCTCATGTCCCTAGTTTTCAAATAATAGTCCGAGTTGATATTACCACACAAACTGTACATAAAGTTAATGTCGTGGTAATTCAGTTGCAACCTGAACAACCGATTCAACCTACTGACGCAGCTCACCACACGGTAAAAGTTGGGAGGGAGTTGGGAGGGGCAAAGATCGTAAAACCTAAGGGTACCTAAGATCAGGGGGTCAACCGGGAATCTAACCCCACCCTCTAGAATAGCCATTAGGGGAAAAAAGACTGTATTGGTGCCACGGCACCGTTAGATGTTGATATCGCCCTCGAGGCAGTAGGCAATATCAACGTCCCCGGGGATATTGTAGGTGGCCCTAAAACTAGCCAAAGTGGCTTCAGAAGAAAGGAGATAAGAATAACCCATTCTCTAAACTAAGATTCTCAAAAGGAAAATTACGATCTACAATTGAACAGAGTGAAGCAAAGCAATCAGAAAGGAGATGAGAGAAAACTTACTTTGGGCTCTAAGAAGGGGAGTAGTCCTAAACTAGGAGATGAATGCACTAGGAGGAATGCTTAGCAAAGCGAAGGTTGGGAGAATGGAGGATGTGAAAGTGAAGGAGAGAGCCAGAAGTGGATATTTATAGGGAGATAAGGGAAGAATAAATGACATTAAATAAACCGTTGGCGGGAAACCCAACGAGCCTTCATCTCAACTGCCACACGCGCGACATCTCGGTTCACGAAATGTCAGACAATAATGACGGTTTATCAGACTTAATGCGTCTTTTGAAAAACGCATTAATAGACCAATGAATACTCACGCCTTTCACTTCCCAGGTCATCAGCCCCTTGAGTTCCTTGATTTACCCCCGAGAACAGGGGACAAATTAATGGGGGGCTAATGTACGGTACTGAAGTTCCCTGGCACATCCGGGCCTTGGGCCGATTGTAACATCCAGGCTCATTAGGGACTTATATACCTAGACGGTGTATTGGCCCCCCTTTTTCCTCTCTCGGCCCAGGCCGCGACATGCTTTGAAGACAGTATTTAGGCCTTATCCACCGGTACAGGCTGTTCAAACCTGCATCGCACCTCCGCGAACCCTCCCCGAGGTAGTGAGGCATTTACCCAGGGTTTTAACGCCCAAACAATCCACGATTAGGGCGTGCAATTGCCAAGCATTCCTGAGTGGGAACCAATTCCAAAGCCACCTCCACCTGAACACCCACTTATAGCTAAAAGCATTGGACCTCTAGTCGCACTAGCACCAGAGGTAATCATCACTATCCCACTAACATCTAACTATAAATACGAGGAGCTGGAGGAAGGAGGTGGTTGTTGAAACTTTTCTTAGGGAGAGAGTGAGAATACGGTCAACAGGAAAAGAAAGAAAAGTGATCTCATTGGGTCTCTGCACAGGGAATAACCCAACGTAGGAAATCCAAGCCCACACAAATAGGTTGTGAGCCCAAGCGAACTTCAGCCCAGTAGCCTCGCTTTTGGCACGCACAGTTAGCAAATAAAATTGTTTGAACATTTTCTTTATTTTTTATTTATATAAAATACTTATCAAATTAATAATAAAATTTATTAAAAGGCTCACCTCATGAATGTTTTTAGTTAAATTTGTAATAAAAAAGAATATTTAAACAATGTTGTTACAGAGGATGAAATTGACTCTTTTTCAGCAAATGATGGACTAAATTAACAAAAATTAAACCTTAGTGATTAACTTGACAGTTGAAGTAAAACTTGATGGACCAATTTGAATTTTAGTAAAAAAATATATTTGTTTTCTTCATTGACAAATGACAAGAAAGACTCTTTTTCTTTTTTCCCTAAATACTTTGATTACGCAAAACCTAAGTAAAAATTAAAAGTTCATTTTTTTTACCCTTTTATACTTGATCCAATGGCTGCTAACAAAAGTTAACTTTTTTATTTTTGTTATGAGTCATTGGATGGTATTGCACCTTATGCAATACTCTAAGTAGCCGAAGCGAATCTCAATCCATTTAAACCTACTTCAAATTCATTTAAAACTGTTAGGATATATGTAAATCATGTTAGGAACATATGTCATTTAGAATTGGCTAATCCTTAGACAAAACACACTTTACTTGTAATTGGGTAGATCTAGGATGTGTTTAATACTTCAAGGAACAAGAGTTCAAGTCCAAGTGTTAAAGCCATGCAAATCTGTCCAAAAATCAAGTAAAGAAGTGCTAGATTTTAAAACTCGTCAACTATCTTGACAGATAGAATCTATCGAGATTTAAAAGGCTGTGTAAGCTCGATGCTCGACACCTGCTTGATAGATAAGCAATCTATTGAGATTTACAAAAATTAGATTTTCAGTTCTAATTTCACTCTAATCCGTGTATATTTGTTTAGGCCTTCTTTTCTCACAACCTTAAACACGTATAATGATTATTTTAAAGGTCGTTACAGCTGATGCAACTTAATGCAAAAGTTTTTCACAAGCATATTGTGACCGAAAACATATGTTCTAGTTCATCTTTCTATTGAAGAAGCTGCTGCGTTTGTACACCGTAGGATTTTGTAACCAAAGAGTTTCGTAATCTTCATCGTATTGATGAACTGAAGAAATTTCAATCAACATTCTTCTCAAGTTGGTGGTTAGTCATGTACTTGGATTTGTGCATCAATTGGTTAATCACGTACTGGGAGCTGTGTATTAAAAGGAGAGATTGTCACTACAGAACAAGTTCAATTGAATATTGGGGTAAGGGTTCAATTGTAAGTTGGTATAAAGTACTGAGATTTCTTTATTTGTAACCACTTGTTTTGATAATAGTGGATTCACCCGGTGGGGTTTTATCTCGGTGGTTTTTCCAATTCTTAAACAACTCACCGTGTCAACTTTATTTTTCACTGCATATTAACTTAGTTGGTGATTTGTTTGTGCTATTAATTAATTGGTTAGTTTATCACAATAGATCAATACATTCTTGGCCTATCAAAAACTACACCCTGTCGTTTTCCTTCGCTACTAGGAGAGTCTACAACTTCTATTAGCACTGAACCTTGAGTCGAATTGCTTGTGTCATGTGCAACGTCCATCATATCAATGATGGTTCATTAATGTCCATTGATTTAGACTCCTTCCCTCTTTTCTTTATGTTAATTTAAGATGAGTTTAAGCTCATTTAAAATTATTCTTGAAACCTAATAAAAACTTCAATGATATCTCTATCAGACAATAATTTTTAAATAATTTTTTAATAATGTCTGACTTTTAATTATTTATTTGAAAAATGAAATAAACTTTAATAAAAATTCATTACATTATAATAATAAGATACGTTAAGGGTCTGTTTGGACACTGTTTATTTTGCTAAAAATTGAAAATTGAAAACAATAAAAAAAAAAAAAATTCCGGATTACTGTTCACACAAAAAACACTGTTCATTTGCCTGTTTCACTGTTCATGTCCCATGAACAGTGCAATAGGCGCTGGTTTAAAAACAAAGGGTGAAACGCATCAAACGCAGACGCAGGGAGTGATCCAAACGCATACTAAGAAATAAAAACTAAGTATAATAAGTCAACAAACTGTTTTCCTTTTTCCTACTAAAATAGAGAATTCAAGAATGAGCAACTTTTGTTGAAAGAAAAATAAAAAGAAAGAAGAATAAGCAAATCCATACTCTACTAAGTGATATCATTACAAGATTTAGACAAAAATTCAAGGGGAAAAAAATACACACATTTGAAATGTGTATTTTTGAATAATGCTAGAGAACCTTGCAGCTTAAAGAATAATGCTAAAAATATAAACTATTTTATAAAATTTTTTACAAACTGCTGATGTGATGAGTGATTATTAGTAAATGAAAAAGTGATATTAATGGTGGAGTTAAATGAAAACCAATAAGAGGTTGACCACATTAACATTTTGTAAAAATGTTATAAAATAGTTTGTAACTATAGCATTACTCCAACTTAAATATTTGGTAATTCATGGTTTTTCTAGCAAAGACATTTAAACATATATATAAATTATATTCATAAATTTTATATTAATTACTCTCTCTGTCCTAAAGTGTTTGTTCTTTATTTTATTTTGGAAAATACAAAAATGTAGTCCTATTTAAAAAAAAAAAAATCAATAATAACGCTCTAACTTACCCTTTATTTTAATGGTTGTTTAATTGCATTCATTAATAAAAAAATCTAACGGTGCCCAATGTATTAAAATGTAACAAAAACAAATAAACATACACAAATTTAAGTAAATGTTGTTTTCATACTTTCTTAACTAGACCAAATACACACAAATAAATAGGTTTCCTTAACCAAGCAACCTCGCCATAAAGGAAAAAAGATCAAGAAAACTATGATATGAGTTAGTTGTCCCTCACCTTTCTCCATTCTTTTAAGGGTTAAAGCATACATTAACAAATCTGTTTTTAAAAAAAATTTATCGAGAATTAAAAAAATTGCTAAAATTTTTTCAATTTTCAATAAAATTTTTTCTAGAAGCATAAAAGATACGTTAGTAAAATCCTTCTTTCAAAGCTAGAAAAGAACAATTATGCCAGAAAGAAAAGATTCTGGTCTCGATATACGGGAGCCTTGTGTTGAGTTTTGTGACCCTTACCAGTCACCGCTACTAATACTACCTACCCCAGCTTGCACATTTGTTTCTTGTCTTCCCATTTAAAAAAGAAACTACTCTTCCCCTTTTCTTTACTTACTTTTAAGTTTGATAGGTATTTTTTTTAATTATTGATTTTCTTAAAAGTTTAAACTATTAAATGATGTTGAATTTAATTATTTATTTTCATAATATTAACATTAAAAAAAAAAAGTTTGACGATGGGTACCTTACCTAAATGAGTTCGATTTGAAGTTCATAAAATTCACTTTATTACTCAACGACCCCATTCTCTTCTTTTTACCTCATCCCATATCGTTATTGAATTATTAATTATGACACTGGGAAATCAGGTAGCTAAAACAAAGTGCGGACAGTTGATTAGAAGTTGTATCTGCTTATTTTATAATTTTTCATTCTACCTACTCACTATTTTCAGCCTATAGCCTCTTAAATTTTGTTTTGGCATTGTATAAAAAAAAAAAAAAAAAAAAAAAAAAAAACTTTAAAATCGAACTACCCAATCTTCACCATCAAAGTGCTGACTGCTGAGTAGTATCATGAAAAGTAAGAACAGTGGAATATGAAATGGAACATTGGATAGTATAAAAATACAAATGACTGCACTCTTCCCATGAACTCAATTCAATGGGCCAGACGTTAGAAAACCAAACCACTTCAATGGGAATCTTGTTAAATTTGCGAAGCAAGTTCACTCAATAAAGAACAGCCTACATTGCTATAAAAAAAATTACAGGTCTTGAACCTCATAGTTTTGTCTAAAAACTTCTATCTTGGGCATATATATATATATATATATATAGATAATGTTAGAGAGTGAAAATTCATACCACCATCATCAAAATAATTAGTGTCGAATAGAAGCTATATATAATTAGCACTGTGATTTTCCTCATATATGTTAATTTGGTGTAATTTCTAGCTATAGCTAAGAGCAAGATAAAGTCTATTTTGTTAGCATTAGTTAGAGATTGTGAAAGTTATGGGCATGAACAAAAAATTAAGGAGAAACAGGAGCTGATGGAAAGCGGTATAAAAGTGAAGGATGTGGCCGACATATATCAGCAAGGGAGCATATGGGCCCGTGAGAGGGTCGAAGGTCCAAGTTTTGCATGGACCTTGTGGGTCACTTTTGCCACTTTCTCTCAGATTTGCTGTCGGTATGGCTTTCTCTACGTTTCACTGTTCCCCCTAGTCTTATTTTTTTGTTTCTTTTCCTTTCTTTTGATTACTAATTTTAATACAATATATCCAGATATGGAATATACAAACCAAAATCTTTCAAGTACAGCACCAAGTTTTTCCGAATTTCCTGGTTAATGAAGAGCATGAGTGAATTGTATAGTACATGAAATTAGAGGTTGTGTTTGCTATACATTTAATTTTGACAACCCAGTCTTTTTTTTTTTGGAAGAATTGGCCAAGTTACTTACTTACCAACAAAAAAAAGAATAGGCTTTTGTGTATAAAGATGAAAGAATTTTTATGGTCGTATTACTTACCAACAAATTAAAGACCTATTAATGTGAACAAAGACCTCTAATTTTTAATTATTTAAAATGATCTCTTCAGCTAGTCTTCTCCTTACAGCTTTGTTATCTCTTAATTTACTATCGTGGTTCACAAGTCACAAGGCATTCTTACTTTTTCCATTTGACCAATTTTCAAGATATATAGTAGGATGTGATGTGTTCCTACGACAGCCAAACAGCCAATAGGAGAAATATGTCCTGATTTTAATCCCTGATTCCTTTCCAAAATGTTTATTGTCCGTATGTAGAGCATTGATTAAAAATAAAAACAAAACTCTAAAACGATAGTTTTCTTATCCTTAATTTTCTAAAATTTTATGAACAATTCACTGCTTTGAAATTGTATTATGAGAGTTTCAATAAGTTAAACTAATAATTTTTTTTTTTTAAAATGATAAAAAATTTTGTTCTCAAATAAGAGATTTTAATTCAAATTCTATTTACCAATTAATATCTTAGTTTGATGACAATGAGTAATTATTATTGGGATTTAAAAGATTTAATATAATGTATTTTTTTAAAAACAGAAATAATGTTGCTTTTAGAAATAGTTTTTTGATACATATTATTTAACAAGTAATGCATGCATGTTTTTGATGAACATAATAAATATATGAAGTTTGGTTTACATCTAATCTTATGCATTAGACATAACACATGCCTAAAATAGCCACGTGTCATTCCCGTGCCCCCCTATCTTGATAAAACTTTGAACTTCCATTTTGCCTTGACACATGTGCAAGCCCCCATTTTGGAGAAAGCGCGTCTATAAATTTTGTCTAAAAATAAAATATTAAAATACTTTAAAAGTAAAACATTTGTAGAAAAAAAATATAAGTCTTTGTCGAGCACCGTATTGGTCAAACGTGGTTTTTTTTTTTTTTTTTTTTTTTTTTTTTGGGGGGGAGTCATTCTTCCGACCTGGCATTCCCTGGCTGCTACTTCTCTATATAAATGACCACTCCACTACAACACCAACCAACCCGTCTTCTTCAAACTTTCTAAAGTCTCTAGATCTCTCTCTATCAAACTATAATTTCTTCTTAAATTTTTTTTTTTTTTTTGGGTATTCAATTTATTCTTAATTTGGTCTTTGCATTTTCTGCTCTAGCAAAGTTGAATTGAACCCATTTGCTAAATACTCCTTATAGCTTAGTCGCGGATACACCAATCTAAATGAGGCATTTGTCTACAAAAGCTACGTGCAACTCTCACGGCCAAGATTCATCATACTTCCTAGGGTGGGAGGAGTATGAGAAGAATCCCTATGATGAGGTTCGGAACCCAAAAGGGATCATTCAAATGGGTCTTGCCGAGAATCAGGCTAGATAGCCATCCCTTTCATTTTTATTATTCCTTTCCTTTTTTTTTTTTTTTTTTTTTTTTTTTGAGCAATATTATTATTCCTTTCCCTGAATATTAGTTATTATGGTTAATTAATTTTGTACTAGTGGCTAACTTCATTTTGTTATATATATGTATGTAACTTGCAGCTCTCATTTGATCTTCTTGAATCGTGGCTTGAGAAGAACCCTGAGCCAGCTGGGTTCAAGAGAGATGGAAAATCCATATTCAGAGAGTTAGCTCTTTTCCAAGATTATCATGGCCTCCCAGCTTTCAAGAAGGTATGTACTAGTACTACCATATCTTTTTAAATAAGAAAAAAAAAAATAATGCCACTTTCATTATTCTTAGAAATGAATAGATTCCTAATTCTAGTTTTGGTTATCTTTTTTAGGCCTTGGTAGAATTCATGGCAGAAATCAGAGGAAACAGAGTTAGCTTTGATCCCAACCACATGGTTCTCACTGCTGGCGCAACTTCTGCTAATGAGACTCTCATGTTTTGCCTAGCTGAACCCGGCGAAGCCTTTCTCCTTCCAACTCCATACTACCCTGGGTACGCGTATAATAATTTTGATAATTATTCTACTCGTACACTTTATATACATAACATTCATTATTTTATTTTACGTGCCATGTCTACATTTTTTTATTATCAGTCAGACTCACTGATTTTGCTTGCATTCTTTGGCTTGTAGATTTGATAGAGATCTTAAGTGGAGAACAAGAGTTGAGATTGTACCAATACACTGTACTAGCTCTAATGACTTCCAGATTACTGAAACCGCTCTAGAAGCAGCCTACCATGAAGCAGAACAGCGTAATCTAAGAGTCAAAGGTGTCTTGGTTACCAACCCATCAAATCCATTAGGCACCACATTGAGTCGAAGTGAACTGAACCTCCTCATTAGCTTTATTACCACCAAAGACATCCATCTTATTAGCGATGAAATTTATTCCGGCACCGTTTTTAGCTCGCCAGGCTTTGTTAGTGTCATGGAAGTTTTAAAGGACAGAAACTGTGACAAAACCGAAGTTTGGGACCGAGTTCACATTGTTTATAGTCTTTCAAAGGACCTGGGTCTGCCTGGTTTTCGCGTTGGAGCAATCTACTCCAACGATGACATGGTTGTGGCTGCCGCAACCAAAATGTCTAGCTTTGGCCTAGTGTCCTCTCAAACTCAATACCTTCTTTCCGCATTGCTTTCCGACAAAAAATTCACAAAGAACTACATCTCCGAGAACCAAAAAAGGCTTAAAAAACGGCAAAACATACTTGCTATGGGCCTTGAGAGAGCTGGTATTAGCTGCCTCAAGAGCAATGCAGGTCTATTTTGTTGGGTCAACATGAGGCACCTTTTGCGATCAGACACTTTTGAAGCAGAAATGGAGCTTTGGAAGAAAATTGTTTACGACGTGAGGCTAAATATCTCTCCTGGCTCATCTTGTCACTGCACTGAACCAGGTTGGTTCCGTGTGTGCTTTGCTAACATGACAGAAGAGACTTTGGACCTCGCCATTCAACGACTCAAAGACTTTGTGGTGGAGCACACAGCCAATAGCCACAGTAAGAGAAATAAATCCTCCAAGAATTCAAAGAGCTTACTCCCTAAGTGGGTTTTACGGCTATCTTCCCGTGATCGTGATCACGAGCCCGATGAACGATAGTATGGTGTGAAAGATTTTTTTTTTCTTTTTCACAGTTTTTTTTTTTTTTTTTGGAGGAATACCCAAATTTTTTTTTTTTTTTTTTTGGGTAGAAAGTGCACTCTATCCTTTGGACTAGCAGTGGCTTTTAAGCTTCGGTTTGTACAAGTTTGTGTCATTATGGATTATTATGATATCCCCTTTGCATGATAATTGATATGTTCGTGATCTTCAAAACTATAAGATAATTAATGTGATTGTGTGCTTAATTAATTTATCTTGTATATGTAATTATGGTTTAATTTAATGTAAACAAAGTGTACTTTGTGTTATGACGTAAGACATAGGTGTGAACAACTATTTTTGCTTGCAATGATGCATATAGGTAATGGCGCCGGCGAGATTAGCGGCTATAGACGGTGACTTGTGGTGCCGACGTTGTGGGGGGGGGGGGGGGGGGGGGAAACCGACCTTATCATTAACACTGTTTTCTTGGTGACTATAGAACGTTGTTTAAGGCGTGTGAGTAGGGGAGTAATAGTAATTATTAGTACCATGGAAATAAACAAGGTGTTGGTGTGGGTCTAAGGCTAAAAGTGTCAAAAGTCATATATGTGTTAGAATTAGGGTTTCAAACTTACATTCCATTTTTTGAGACAAAGCCATGCACATAGAGACTCGCAAACTTATTCATCCCTCTCTTACACTCAAGAGAGAAAGAACATTGCAGGAAAAAATTGACTTTGCATTGCCTGGGTCCTTTGGATCTTTATAAAGTCTTCACCAACTACGCAAGCCAAGGAAGAGTAGATAGAATCTCTCACAAGAAATATATATATATATATATTAATCTTAAAGTCCAAAGTCTTTTGAACTTTTTGGGGACAATTAGTGCTTTAATCGTACCAAAGGTTACCTGCACTACACCAAAAATGAGTTATTAAATCAAGTGTTAATATAGCAAAATATATATAATTATATTAGACAAAATATCGCATCTATAAGTTAAAATTACTGTAATAATAACTTAAAAGTGTTAAATTATTGTATCAACAATAATAAGTTGTAATAACTTATAATTTCCAGTTGCAATAGAAGTTTTAATACATTAAGAAAAATTGTTGTAATAATTTAAAATGAAGAATTCTTTACACTAAATTGAAGAATTTGTTACAATAAATTGATATCAATTATTTTCGTAGTCTATTGCAACGAAAATTTTGAACTAATAACTTATTGTAACAAAGTTATTATTGCAATAATTTGATATAATTTTTTTTAACAATCTAATACAATAACAAACACGAATCGATTCTAGGTGGTTAACTTGTATACCCATAGTTTTAGACAGGGCAAGTGGAAACCTGGAGGTAAAGCATTTGTTAAAGCAATTGGGCAAAAGCGTGTATACTAGCTGATTAGATTTAGTAGCTTGTGTACTAGCCTGTTAAAGGAAGCATACCCTGATATCAATTATTTATAATCTATTGGCCTATTGCAATAACAAAATAAAGTAGTTATCTATTACAACAAAAATATCATTACAATAATTTGATCCAAATTATTTTTGTCAATTATTTACAATCTATTTCAATAAGATTTGTGAAGTAATAGCCTATTACTACAAGATATTCGAAGAAATAAATTGTTTATGTCAACAATATATATATATATATATATATTGTTATGATCCTAATGTCGCACCACTTAACCATGTGTTTATAAGTATTGGTTATAGATTGACTTCGGTTAATTAATTTAATTACCTAAATTGATTAATTAAGTCAAATTACATTCAAATCATGGAGACACCAACAAATCACCAAATAAACTAATATGCAGCGAAAATTAAATGACACGATGATTTGTAGATGAATGGGGATCTCTCGCAATGTGAAAATTCCACGAAGTGATTTTCAAGTCATTACTCCTAAGAATCCACTAATAAAGAACAAACGGTTACAAATATAAGGAATCTTATGACTACCTTGGACTATCCCAAAATACTAACTTACAGTTGAATCTTTACATCAATCCCCAATTGAATTTGATCTTGTAGAAGACTTATTCCTTTGCACGAATCTCAGTACATGACTAACTCCAAGCAACTAATTGATTGTTGTTGGATGCAAAGTTCTTCACTTTAAAGCACGTTGAAGATCTGGAAGCACTTGGTTACAAAATCCTAAGGCGCATAAACGTAGTAACTTCTCATAGAATGTATGAGTTCTCTAATTGAGCCTCTGTATTTTTGATGACTTTAAAGTAAGCCTTTTATATGGTCTAGGGTTCTGGAGGATGAAACCCTAGCAATCCAAGTCATCGTGGGCTGAATTTCAAATCTGAGAATTTTGAAATCATAAATCTCAATAGATCGAGCTTGTGTCAAGTTTCTTCATTAAATCTCAATAGATGCTGGTGTCGAGCTTAGTGTCGAGAATTACTGAATCTGCTTTTTTCCACTCATTTTTTGGATCAATTTTCGTGTCTTTAATGATATCACTTAGAATGTAAACTTTACATACTTCTTGATAAATTAAACCCAACTTATATCTACCAAATTACAAGAAGAATGCTCTTGCGCACCAATCCCTTGCAAGCTAGTTTTCAAGGGTGAGTTCTACTCATGAGTTTGTAACATTTGGTATCAGAGCCAACCACCACTCTGAGTAATTGGATATAGTTTATTGAGTATAGGATCAAATGAGTTGCGATTTTGTAGTCGGATCTCAGAAGGGGCGACTTAGAGGCTAGATTAAAATTACCGATAAGTGAGTGGAGCCACCAAAAAGAGTGACCATCACGCTATTAAGATAAGTATGAAACTTGCTATATCAAGTATGAAACTTTCTTATTATTCATTTTCCCTGTTTATTATAATTTATTTATATGCAATGCATTTAAAGTTGATGCAATTATATATATATATATATAATTGCATCAAATTTTTCATTAAAATATTTAGAGTTTATTGCTACAAAAATTTTTGTTACACAAACTTGTTACTTCAAATTTTGTTGTAACACCTTGCATAAACTATTGCAATAATTCTAATGTTCTTGCATAAACTATTGCAATTTTATTGCAACAATATTTTTTGTTACGATAAACATTTTTTCTTGTAGTGGCGGTTTTTTGGCTAATTTGAGTTCCCAAGAGACAAGTCTGTTCTGGGATTTTTAGTAACTTTTTAGAAAACAAAACATATCTAACTGATATTCAATTATCAAGAATCCTCCTTCAATTTTGACAAGACTGTCTAATTTGATGTTGATGGTTCAAGGGCTTGAGTTGGGCTATAACAACCTACAACAACAGCAGCTAAATGGGTTGGAGGGATTTTATGGAATTGATATGGTCAATGCTAGCATTGTAGGGAGTACTACTACATGTTTGATAATTATTCTTTTACACTCGTTGATGTATACTATGTATACACAATGTTCATAATTTTACGATGTCCACATTTTTTTATTAGACTCCCTGATTTTGCTTGCATTCTTTGGCTTGTAGATTTGATAGAGATCTTAAGTGGAGAACAAGAGTTGAGATTGTACCGATATATTGCACTAGCTCCAGTGACTTCTAGATTACTGAAACCGCTCTAGAAGTAGACTACCATGAAGGACAACAACGTAATCTAAGAGTCAAAGGTGTCTTGGTTACCAACACATCAAATCCATTGGGCACCACAATGAGTCGAAGAGAACCGAACCGAACCTCCTCATTAGCTTTATTACTACCAAAGGCATCCATCTTATTAGTGATGAACTAACTGCAAATCTATAACTTAAGCAAGTATAACTATAACTAATTTAGAGTTGAAGTTACTACTAGTTAGCTCATAATATAAGTAGACAAATATCTTGCCAAAAAAATTACAACTATCATTTTCTACTAGCATTTTTAGTACAGGATAGTCCCTCTCTCCAATTTATTTTTATCATCAAATGTGATTTTCATGCATATATTAATTATTCCCATTCTATACATAGAATTAAAGTGACTCATTTTTCCAATCCCATACCCATAATCATAGTTATTAAATTTGGACTGATCTGGTCAGTCGGACTGGAAACTTGATGACCCAACATCTAGACTGTTCCGGGTGTTTAAATGGATCATTTTTGTATAAAATCCGGTCAAACCCAATCAACTCTGGTGGGTTTGTGGCAAACCAAATAACCCAGATGGGTTTATATAGCGTAATTGGATTCGTGGAATTTTTAAAATTATATCTACATGTCCACTTTATTCACTTATTTATTGTGTAATACGCTATAATATGATAATTTAAAGATGAAAAACCTAAAGAATTAAATCAAAAAGCACTTCTCTATCTGTCTACCTACCTCCAAAATTACTATCCTATCAAAAGACTACTCTATTATTGTGAAATCTTAATTTAGAATTATAATTGCCAGTTTAATTTAGGCATATGCCTTTTTTTTTTTAATTTACATATTTATGTTATGATTTTTCAAATTTTTTTATTTGGCCCTGTGGTTCGACTGGTAACCCACTAATTGAACCAATGACCCAATAACTAGATTCATAAGCCGAGTCAGTGTCCAGACCAAGTTTAATAACTATGCCCCTAAGTACAAGCTTAGGCAAGAGGCATTATGCAGGGTGGGGCCACGTACACACACAACAACACATATTTTAGCTAT
This sequence comes from Quercus gilva, assembly GCA_023621385.1. NCBI lineage: Eukaryota > Viridiplantae > Streptophyta > Magnoliopsida > Fagales > Fagaceae > Quercus > Quercus gilva. Next base: position 15,627,783 of record CM042478.1, read on the forward strand.
AATTAGCCATTATATTTTGGGTAGTAATAATTCAAGAGGGAAAAATTTAGATATAGTACTTAGATCCTGTTTCTTAAGTTCTCCTGTTAAGATTTTGTCATGTGGATTTTTTTTCTCATGGGATGAAAATGTATTTTTTAGTTAAGTAGCCACATGATTGAATCTTAAGAGAAAAATCTAAGTAATTAGCACCTAAGTTTTGTCCAATTCAAGAAGTCCTTGTGTTTGGCAATCTGTTTCACCTTTGTGTTGTAACGAGGCAACTGGAGAGACGTAATGTTGGGATCCAGTGAACAATTTTTTTTTATTTTTTCTGTCGCAGGTGTTACTATGGTTGGTCACTATTTTCAATATGAACATATGACTTAAATGCTAGCGTAGTATCTATAATAACTAGTAAAACTATATAAATTTCTTTTAAGTTGAGAGGTTTATATCCATGTGTTATATGTTATTTATTGGGCTTAAAATTATGGGCAAAAGTAAATTAAGATATACCTTTTATTTTTATTTTTTGAGAAGAAGATAATTTAAGATATACTTGTGGTTTCGCCTAATGATCTATGCCTACAAAAATCCCAAATGGCTGCATTTTTACTATTTTTAATTTTGTATTACATAAAATCCAACATATGGTATGCATAATAACACACTAAGTTTGTCAAGATCCTAATGGAATTACCTGCTATCTTTTATGAGAAGAACTATGGTTTGAATCTCTCATCCTCATTAACGACTATCGAATTATAAAAAAAATATATATATATATATATATGTTAGGTTTAATATCTACTTGATTCTTTTAGAATGTCCTAGTGTATAATATCTAAATATATTATTAAAAAAAAAAAATCAAACTTGATTAACAAACTCCCTTAAGGAATGAGTCCAACTACACATTTCAACGAGTGCATGTGATGTGAGCACTCCAAAAAAAAAAATTTAATTAATTAATTAATTAAATATAAATATAATTAAGTACAAAAATATTTTACATTTTCGTTTTTTTATGAGGATTTTCTCTAATGTCCCATGATATGCGGCTTGCAGCCCATAATCCTTGCATGTGAGGAGGAGTTTGGTAGCTCTGATTAGTGGATTAGTAAATGATAATAAGAGATTAGAAACTGAAAATTGACTGAAATAAAATATACAAGTGGGAATATTGGTCGATCTCCATGTTCTTGTTGACTACAAAGCATGTGCCCTAAAAATTTCTTGGTCTATGCTGCACATTCAGGGTCACCTACTATATATTAAAATCTTAGTACGTAATTAACGTCGAGGCTCATGAACTTTAAACTGGGACAGGTCTTCACACATTGGTATACATATGCGAGCTCCTTCAGTTATATCTCCATCACTCTTTTTTTTTTTAATCACATGTCAACGGGATTATTCTACTAATTCTTTTTCAACCCTTTTGATTTTGGGCGGCAGGTGGATTATGTATCCATTGCAAGTTTGAAGAATCGCAAATTAATATTGTTTAGTCAATAACTTAAGGAAAAAGAAATGGTTCTTTACTATCATGGTTTACATTAAAATAGACGACTATTTTTTTTTTTTTTTTTTCGCCTTTTTCAAGACAAATTTTCATGGTTAATTACACATAAAAACTATGGAAAATATGAAACTTAGTTCCCTTTGATAACCTTACTAACAGCCAACTTGTTGGACCACCTTATAGCACCTTTTGGCTAAAAGATAAAAGAACAAGAAAAGTATATAAGTAAGTTCAGTGAAGCAGTGTTTAGGTCATCAAATTTCATAATTAATTGGCTTTTCATGCAAACATTGAAAAAAAAAAAACAAAAAACAAAAAGACACAGACATGAAAGCCTTTGATTAATAAAGCTGTTTCTGGATAGACGCTTAAAACACAAACATCACAATTAGACCATAATCACCCTACACTGTCTACTTTACAAAACCTTAGAGGGACAATGACAAGAAAGGCAATGACAAAAGTATTATCCAAAATATTAATTTTAATCTGAAAAAAAAAAAAAAAAAAAAACCCTCTACTTAATTTACTTCATTTTTAAGTAATTAAGTATAGCTCTAAATTTATTGACAAAACTAGAAGTAAAATTTTATTTTTAAATTTTCTTCTCAAGAAGCAGGAAATGACAATTTTGATTACGTGGTATGGGTGACATGTGGGTTTCACATGAGCTAGCACATGCTAGCCAGGGAACACAGAACACCTGCAAAAAATTTATAATAATAAGTGTGAATGGGTAGGGTGTTAGGATTTCTTCTCGTGCCTCATTGAAGAACAAGCATCCTGGTATGCCCTCCCTTTGGTGATGCTCACTCTGATGGGGACAAAGAGGGCCATGTGAACATGCCTCATTGCCTCTCATAGTAATGCCACCCTACCCACTTCCCCCTATCAATAAAATTCTAGTATGTTGAATTGGGCCCCCTTGGGGCTCCACATTTTGATTGGTGTTCTTTTGGAATTTCTATGTGAATGATTGAGTAATAAGAGGTTTGTCTTCATTTAAGGGCCTCGGCGAAATAGAAAATTGTGGTAGCTTGTATTATTATTATTATTTTTTTTGGGGGGGTGGGAGGGGGATTAATTGAAGCCCATACAACTCTTATTTATTTATTTATTTTTGATAATAAAGGAGATACATTAAACTTAAATAAACACAAATACCAAGTTTGCACATAATCTATGTACTAATTTGGGCATCCATCCTATATATCCAAATTGTTAGGTTTTTAGACTTAGATTGGTAAATCGTGATAAAAAGTGTCTTGTGTTAAAGTCATTTAGTGTTTATATGTATTGTCAAGACTGCTACCCAAGTGCAGAAGTTTGCTGTGCAAATCAAAGCTGTTCGACGCGCACTCAACTAATTGAGAGGGCTAGATCTTGACAAATTGAATCTTGGGAATATTGAAAATGAGATTTCAACCCATTACTTTTGATGGCAAAGACAAATTAAGAATTTCCTTTTTTTTTTTTTTTTTTTTTGTTGTTGTTGTTCAATAGCAAAATCATATCTTTCACCCCCTATTTGACCCTAGAAAAGTGACCCTGTCTCTCTAGTGGTTGTTGTTCAATAGCAAAATCATATCTTTCACCCCTATCTGACCCTAGAAAAGTGACCCACTCTCTCAACTTGTTATATGTACAATTAAAATGTTGTTTGAGAAGTTTTAAGTTTTGTTGTATGTATTCGATATGCTTATATACTTTGTGAATTTCTTGAGAGCTCAATTATTTTCTTCAAATTTTTTTTTTTGGTAGTATTTTGTTAATTTCCAAGATAGAAAATATTGCAAAGTCCCATAAAATGTCAAATTATGAGTTTTTTGAGATATTGATTGCAATGATAGATTTCTAAGATTTTTCTTGATTGGTGTATTGCTTTGTTTTATACTAGTAAAATTTTGTTACAGATGCTAAGAACGAATTTGGTTAATTGCACAAGTTTATTAGTACTACGTATGGTAAAAGTAGTTATTTTTCAGAGTAAAATATTAAAATATCCCAAATATTTAAAGCTTAAAATTTTAATATAACAAAATTATCTCATAAAATGGGATCAAAGCTAAAAATAAATTATAGATACAATACAAATACTATATTTAAATTCAATTTTTTTAAATGTAAAATTTAAAATCTTTCAACGTCCCAACAACACATATATGACGTATTCAATTTTATATGAAAGATAGTATTTATTTATCAAAACTTATTAACATCAAAAAAATATAAAATAAATAAATATATCAAAAGTTTTCTTTGTCATATTTGTTTCTTCATATCTCATAAAGTATGAAATTTTCACTCTCATTTTGCATATAAAATGGAAAAAGTATACATAACAACATAAAGTGTGTGTGTATATATTATTATATTTGTGATTTTATTTTCGTTATTACATGCTAGTTCTGTCCTATATTGATATATTATAGACCATTTTTTGGTCATTTTCCTTCGAAGCTATATGCCTATATATCTTTTTTAAATTTAGGGGTACCTATAATTGAGAGCATGGCCGGCAATCAAGTTTCCACAAAAAAGCAGAAATATCAACTCAAGCACTTGAAAATTTTTGTTAATAACTAGCAACTAGAGACTCTTTCGAGGAAACTTCATCAGTACGACGCACGAAGGTGTTTGAATCTTTGCATTGCATTATGCATGTATAAAAGTTGATCTTTTGAGTTTCTTTTCTACAATGTTTATAGCTTTTCTTTATTGCTTCCAAAAGTGGCAGAGATATCCCAGGTATTCCGTTCAATGCCGTGGTCATGCAGATCGAGTGATTTGCGTACTTAAATTTCCATTGTTAGGTGCATTTCAGAAAATTGAGACTTCTCTTTAGCTGACAACAATTGGGCAGTCCCTAAAGTAAAGGTCTAAATTTGCTGTCATTGAAGAAAGTTTCGCTTTCTATGTCCCTTATTATGAGTTGGTGTGGGTCACACCTATAGTACGATGATCTCCAAACTCATCCTTGAATAGAATTATAAAAGATGAAGCTTTAAATTAAGTTTGCATTTCGAACAATTCAAAAAAGCGTGTGGATCAAACTCCATGATCACATTTTTGTCTAAACTTTTCTTATAGTTTATTGGAGTGGTCAGTTAAATCTATGCCCCCTGGTAAATTCTTCTAGCTTTAACTCTATATCAAAACAAAAAGATTTAAGAGGCAAGCTCCATGTATACTGGCAAATGGGGCCATTGTCAGTTTGTCACTATCCATTATCCTTTCAAAAATTGACATTGATTACCTACTTTGTCGAGCTTGTACAAAAGGTTTTCCTGTTCTCCAAAAGACGTAAATTACTTGAGCTCTTGGGCTAGCTCTTTCCACTCACGTCTCTCCATTTTGGTAACTTCTAGGTCTACAACGATTATGGTAACAATGCTACCTACTTTCTTGTCTACAAGTACATAGCAAAGCAAAATATTATTCTTTAAATGAAATCTGTGCCTTGTTTCATTTAAAACTTAATTAATCTTAAGAAAAATTAACGGGTGCCCTAACAAATGTTCTAAGGGCACCTGTTAATCGAACCCTTAATCTTAATGCAACACAGATTTAATAATATATCGCATCTTTCTTTTATATATATATATATATATCATAAAAAAATGGAATGAAATAGAATGGATAAAACATAAAGAAAATGAAAATAATATAAAAGAAATGAAATATTATTTGGGTGGTGTTTATTACATATACCTTATCTCACACAATTAGACACATACACATTTTGCACTAAAATCGTGACTTCAGTGCAAAATGTGTGCGCACGATTGTGTGAAATAAAATGTGTGTAATAAGTTTTAGCCATATTCTTCTTCTAATGTATAAGACAATTTATGAAATAAGAAAAAAAGAAATGAATAAATGTATGTTTTACTACCATGTACATTTTATTTTAATTTGATGGGAATGTACATTTTATTTTGATTGTGATTTAAAGAAATGGGGATAAAAATATAATTTCCACACAATTAATGAGGGGAGTGGATCATTCTACTGATTTTTGAGAGTAATGACTCTAATAGAATAGCTATTCCTTCATAATCCTTTTCTTCATTCTCAAATATTTTTTAAATGCTTTTTAGTCCATTCTATTTGTTTCTAACTTTCAAACAAGCCTCACCAGATTCACCACCTTACAGTCAAGAAACTGTTATTCAGCCAAAAAAAAGAAAAAAAGAAACTGTTAAATGAGCCTTATGGGACGATCAAAACAAAATTGTATAAATTAAATTAAATTTTTTACAATCTGAAATATTTTTATTATGATAAGTTAACTGTAAGGTACCAAAGTAGTAAGATTCAGCACCAAAAAAAAAAAAAAAAAAAAAAAAAAAAAAAAAAAAATAGTGCTAGCCCCTGATTACTGGTAAATTAAGGAAAGTTCAGATTCTTTGAACATTTCAATATTTTTTGTTTTCAGTTTCAACTTTTTTTTACGGTTGGAGCCCATTATCTTTAGACCCCTTTAAAAGTCCAAAAGCGGAACGTGTGTATCACGAGACTTGCAAATGCCCTACATAACTAAAATTGGGTTGGGTGTACTCGCTATTAGGCCCTACACAACATTCACAACGCAGAATCTTTCAGGACTAATTATTTTACACAAAAAGTCCAGTTTGTGTCTCGAAGTCTTCCATTCATGCTGGGCATGTAGTCTAATCACATCATATCTAAAATCATCCTTCTAATTGAAGTTTTGGGCTAGGCCCAACATGAACCTTTCCGGGAGAAACCAAACAAATCCTTACCTTTGTTCGTGCAATACTTTTCCTTGCTGGGAATACGTCCCATAATTCATCACAGCAAGTTTTATCAAAAAAAATAATTCATCGTAGCAGGTGACTCATAAAGAATGTGAACCCTCTTCAAGGTAGGCACTATAGGTTTTTTTTTTTTTTTTTAAGTAGTATATGTTTGGTATAACTCATTTTAAATGGAAACTAGGCACTTATTGTTTAGTGTGAGTTTCGCAAAAATTATTTTTGTCAACTTATTTTATTATTTAACTTATTTTTGGTATTATTTATGAGTTCTACTGTATTATTTCAACTAACTTTTACTTTTATTTAAAATATTTTTAGCAAAAAAATTTTAGTTTCAACAAAATAAATAGATCTTAAACTGACCCTTAATGTAATACATGTAAAAATTATAGTAACAAAATATTAAGGGTGTCTGCAGGTCTCAAGTTGGGTTTGGGCTCAACCCCAGACCCGACCCAATCCCGATGGGTGGCAAGAAGGAAAACTTGCCATCAATTGGAGAGCAGCAAGTCAGCAACATATCAAATGGGTCAAGTTGGGCAGGTCTATGGACAGCCCTACTAACCAAGGTAAATTTGGAAAAAAAAAAAAAAAAAAAGCAACCAATTAACTTACGTTATTAATTATTCCAATAGCTATCACAATAAGTTATTTTGGCACCTACTTGTAACTTGATGCACCTCTTAAAGATACACTAAATGCATGTTAGTGGTGAAAAATGTTTAGTTTATTAAAGACTCACCGATGCTAGCATGCCTCTTTAAGGGTGAGTTTGGCATTAGTTTTTAACTTTTAACTTTTAACTTTTAATTTTTACGTACTGTTTTTTAAAATTTTATTTTTTCTTACTTTTTTTCAAAGTACAAATATATTCTAGCACACTTTTAATAAAAAGTTTTCAGCAAAAAACTAGATAAACTGTTTCTAAACGAACACTAATTGATGTACATTAAAATTGGAATGATTTTGGTTCTCCAGAGCATGTTAGATATATACATTGTTAGTATTCCATTCAAAAAAAGATATACATTGTTAGTATCTGACCAATTGACTAGAGAACCCAAATCAAAGTAAGCAACAACCCATGTTGGGGGAAGTGGCACCTCCCATTGCTATGAGGGCTTGGGGGGTTTTCCACGGGCCAGCTAATCATTTAGTTCGAGTCCCAGGGCGGGATTTAGGTAGGATTTCCAAATTAGCTCAAAAAAATAAAAGGCAACAAACCACTCACTTAACTAAAAGAAATTAAAGACAACAAATAAGGGGGGGAAAAGGCTATAATTAAATCAGGACAAGAAAAAAAAAAGTTTTTCTTAATAAACCATAATGTGATTCGCAACCGACTTCTTTGCGAACCCAAAAAGAAAAAAAGGAAAACGTGTTTTTATTTATTATTGAAAGTTATTGATTAGTTCCTGTAAACAAGTCAAATTTGTGTCCATTCATCAGGCTAATGCTTTTGTGAATCAAAATTCGGCACGTCTACCATCAAAACAATTTCCAGCTAAAAAACAAGGAAATCTATGTGCTTAGATTTTATGGTTTAGAAAAAGAAAAAGGTTTGGTTCACGCTTGTAGCAAACAAAACGTTTTTTCTTTTCTTTTCTTGGAAAAAGTAGGTTCATCCATATAGGTCAGTATGAGCTTCGTCTTTGTACTTGCAGGGTTAAGAATGGAATCCTCTCTAAGTGGTCACCGGTGTGGGGCCAGCCACGGAGTCTCCAATCGTAAAATCAGTGAAAGGAATTGGCAAAGAGGGCTTATAAGAGCTAGAGTGAATAAAGAAATAATTAGTGTTTCAGCGTGTGTGTGTGTATGCATTGTTTAGTTCTGAAGTGTATCTTATATATGCTGTGACTTAAATAATGCTCCCAATTGTCTGAGGTCAAATCCACAAGGAAAATGGAATTAATTAGCAAACCACAAGAGAATAAAACTAAAATAAAAAAGTTTAAATGAAGAGATTTTTAATAGTTTAGTGAAAGTAATTTAAATTGAGTGAAAATAATAATATATTAAGGCGCTAAGGTTTAGGGATCCACGCACAACACATCTAATGGTAGTCTTAACAATATTTATTTTATAACTCAACTAAAATTGATACGAATGATGATCTTAGTCAGATGATTTAACAATAAGAACTCAAGAATTAATTGTTTAAGGTAGTTTTATGAAATTGATTGATTTTAGGCAAAACAAAACTAGTGAATTAGTTTGCAAGAAATGCTAAGTATTTAACGTGCCCGGAGTCTACAATAAATCAAAGGATTATATAGAACTAAACACTTTTTTAGATAACTAAAACAATCAAAGACATAAAAACATAAACATTAAAACCAATAAATAATTGTTAAGAACATACCAATAAACGGTTGGGTTTCACCCCTTGCCTTAACAAGGCTTCTAACAAGTCACAATACAAATAAAACTCTAAAAACTGTAAAGAAACTGTAAGAAGACCTAAATTATATTATACCACAGCTCTCCTCTAAATTTTGCCCTAAAGAGCTTTTAAATAGGTCAAGGAATCCTATTACAAGTTAAATTCCCGTTTGGAGAAAATCCCAGGTTTTTAAGCTTCATTTAACCGAAGATTTTGGCCCATTTAACTTCAGAATTTGGACTTTTGGTAAATTAAAAAGTTGTAGCCCTTTAAGTTATCTTTCCACCCCAACTTGAATCATCTCGATTGGACATCTGAGCCGAAAGTTATGCTCCAAATACTAACTGGTGCGCAAGCTGGAATCCTAATCCGAATTAGACTTGGATCAAGTGCAAATTTCCTTTAATTCCTTGCTCCAATTGGACTTGAATTTAATTGGGTTGGCCTTCTTTGACTTCATCATGGCCCTTGTAAAATTAAAGTCCATTAACTTTCTTCTTTGCACAAATCCACTTATTTAATTTCATTATTCTACAAAAGACAAATTCACGTATTAAAATTCAATTAAGCACAAAATTGATTATCCAGCATTATTCCAAAATCAACTATAAAATGTATGAATTAACTCAAAATAAGTATGATAATACTTTCTAATAATGATATAAATATGCAAAATTAAGCTATTATCAATATACATACCATTTTCTTCTAGCCGTTGTACCCTATTTATGGTGGCATAAGTGCCTCCTTTGTAACGCTTCTGGGCTCATTCAATGTAGGCTTTGATGGGTTTCCAACGGTCTTCTTGGCTTATTTGTAACCGTCCGAGGTATTGAATGTTCCTCTTTATGGCGCTTCTACCATCGTCCATGCTGGGTTCGAGTGGACAATGGTACTTGATGGGCTTGTCTGGATAATGGTATTTATTGGGCCTATCAGCTCCCCCCCCCCCCCCCCCCCCAAATTCCGTGGTCATCCTTACGTGTAACGATGTACACAGGAAGATGGAAGGTTTCTTTTCTTTTTTTCTTTTTTTTTTTTTCTTTTTTTGTTCAGACATAAGGATAACCCTTACTCCGCCCCTTTCGAGCTGACGACCCAACAGCCTGGATCGTTGATCTCTCCGCTTCGCCTTGTGCTCCTTCTTCATCAAGGGTCGTGAACTCAGCAATAAAGTCTGCTAATACTTATGCCTTGATCGCTGTTCTGGGGTGGTACTCAATGTCGAACTGGCTAAGTTTGATTGCCCACTGCACCATTCTTCCTGCAACCTCGGGCTTGTTCATCGACTTCTTTATGGGTTAATCTGTCATCACCAGAATAGGATTCGCTTAGAAGTAGGGGCACAACTTATGAGAGGCTACAATCAAAGCGAAAGCAATCTTCTCGATTCATGGGTATTTTGCCTTAGCTCCTTGGAATGCCTGACTAACGTAGTAGACTGAGAGTCGTGTTCCATTCTTTTCCCAAATCAAGGCCGCACTCATGACTGTAGTTGATACTGCTTAATATAAATATAGGTCCTCTCCTTCCTTTGACAAGCTCAAGAGAGGTGGATTGCTCGAGTAATGTTTAAGCTCCTGAAAGGCCTTCTTGCACTCCTCAATCCAGGTGAAAGCCTGCTTTATAGTTTTGAAAAAAGGTAGGCATTTGTCCGTTGCTTTAGAGACGAACCTGTTGAGTGCTGCTATCCTCCCTGTTAACTTTTGGACTTCTTTCATCGTCCTTGGTGATGTCATCTCCAATATGGCTTACACCACCCCGAAGGCGCACTTGCTAGGATTCAGCTTCATCTGGTATTGTCTAAGAGTAGTGAAGGTCTCCTCAAGGTCGTCCAAGTGTGTAGATTCTTCCTTGCTCTTGACGAGCATGTCATCTACGTATACCTTCATGTTTCTCCCGATCTGCTTACTGAACATTCTGTTGACTAACCTTTGGTAGGTTGCTCTTACATTTTTCAATTCAAAAGGCATTACCTTGTAGCAGTAAAGCCCTTGGCGTATGATGAAGGCAGTCTTCTCCTAGTCTTCTTCTGACATCTTGATCTGGTTGTATCTCGAGAACGCGTCCATGAATGTAAGGAGCTTGTGTCCAGCTGTGGAATCCACAAGTTGATCTATTCTTGGTAAGGAGAAATTGTCTTTTGAGCAGACCTTATTTAAGTCTGTGAAATTTACACACATCCTCCACTTTCCATTTACCTTCTTCACCAAGATGACATTGGCCAACCAATCTGGATAGTAGACCTCGCGAATAAAGTTTACTACCAACAATTTGTTCACCTCATCCATGATTGCTTTATGTCGTTTAGGGGCAAAAATTCACCGCCTCTGCTGGAGAGGTTTTCTCTCGGGATCTACATTCAATTAGTGTTGGATGACCTAAGTTACTATGCCTAGCATATCCTCGTGACTCCATGCGAAAATGTCCAAATTGCCTATAAGGAATTGGACTAGTCGTCTCTTCGCTCAAAGTCATCCCTATCCTTGTGGTTTTCGTTGATTCCCCGTCTACCAGTTCCACAGTTTCCAAGGCTTCCATTTTTTCTTCTTCCTTTTCCTCAATCATCCATGTATGGTTCTCCTTTGCGGCTAATATCGCTTGGTAGCATTCTCTGTCTAGCACTTGATCTCCCTTCACTTTGCCCACACCATTCTCCGTTAGGAATTTTACCTTCAGGCAATAAATGGACGTGGCTGCCTTCTAGCTGTTGAGTGTGGGCCTTCCAATTATCACGTTGTACGAGGAAGGGCAGTCTACCACCAGGAAGTCGAGCTGACGAGTTAACTATTAGGGGTATGATCCCACTGTAAACGTCACTGTCACTATACCTTTGGGGTACACTCGATCTCTGAAGCTGACGAGGGGGGACTCAAAAGGCCGCAACTTTTCAGGATCTACCTTCAGCTATTGAAAAGCGGAGAGGTAGATAATGTCTACAGAGCTATTGTTGTTTATGAGGATTCTCCTGATGTTAAACCCTTCTATCATGAGCACGATAACCAAGGGTCATCATGCGGCTGCTTCATAATTCTGGCATCTTCTTTTGAAAATAGGATGTCCATGTCCGTCCTTCTCTGCTTAAGGGGTGGTATCCTGTGGATGCTGTTTACCTACCTTTGTTGTGATTTCTTGAGGGATTTGAAAGGCCCACCTATGGACGGTCCTCTCGTGATTGTTTTTATTTCTTCTATCGCGCTCTGTGGATGGTTGAACGCGTTGTCCTCATCCTTCAGAACATCTTTGTGCTTCTCCTTGTTATCACTTCTAAATCTACTAGATTCCCCCTTCTTCACAAATTTCTGCAGCTTCCCCTTCCGAATGAGTTTTTTTATTTGCTCCTTCAGGTCTCTACAATCTTAAGTGTAATGGTTGTGGTTCTTGTGGAAACGGCAATATTTCTTCTTGTCAAGCACATTAGGTGAGAAGTGCAGCAGCCTTGACCATTTAAGGTAATGTTCGTCTTTAATCTATGTCAAAATTTGGTCAACAGGCATAATCAAACGGGTAAATTTTACATTCCGAGGGATTTTATTGTCCTTTCGCTTATTTCCGTCAGTACCCTGACAGTCTCCTTTTTCTCTTTTTCGTCCCCTCCGGTCTTCTCCCTTTCCTTCCCTCTCCTTGGGCTTCTCCTCATCCCTTATTGCTGCCAGGGCGTCTTTGGCATTCATATACTTTTGCACTTTCAAGAGCATTTCCACCATCTTCTGAGGAGGGTTTTTCGTGAGTGCGACCACAAACTCTCTAGACTTTAATCCAGCCTTAAAGGTCGTCAGCTGCACTTTGTCATCTGCTTCATCTACCTCCAAGGTTTCTCTAGTGAAATGTTTCACATATGACCTCAGGGTCTCCTTCTCCTTGCCTAATGATGAGCAAGTGGTCTGCCGACCTTTTTGTGCGTTTTCCACTGACGAAATGGCGTAAAAAGGAACTGCCCAATTGCTCGAAGCTGTCGATGGACGATGTAGGTAGTTTAGTGAACCACTCTCGTGCAACTCTCTTGAGAGTGGTAGGGAAAGAACGGCACAATATCTCGTCAGGGAGCTGTTGAAGACCCAGAGTTGTCTTAAAGGTGTTGAGGTGGTCTAAAGGATCTTTCAAACCGTTGAACAACTCGAGCTGTGGGAGACAAAACTTTGAAGGCATTGGGCATTCCAGGACTCTAGTTGTAAAGGGCGAGTCCATCCTCCTAATCATCCTATCTAAGCTCCGATCTATTTTCTCCCTTATTGCACTTCTCAGCTCGTCCATTTCCCTTCTCATTTCCCTAAATAGGTTTGAGCTCGCCCCCTCAGGGGTAGTTGGTTGTCGGTCGTCATTCCTTCTTTGGTTGTCTCCATCATCATTCTAGTTGGTCCCGAAGTGATAATCTTCCTACTAAAGCTGCAATCTCATCTCCTGGTTCTGCCTTGTGAGTTCTTCTACGCTGACTGTGAGTGTTTGGCGTGCCGGACTCCATTTGGACCTTAGAGTTGAATGGAACTACACTTTCAAACCTAAGTATGAAATTGTCAATTCCCACAAACGGTGCTAAACTGATAATGTCTCGATCGTCAGTCAAGTAAGTTCGTCCAGATAAGTCAGCACGGGCTTTGTCTTTGTACCTGCAAGGTTAAGAATGGAATCCTCTTTGAGTAGTCACCAGTGTGGTGCCGGCCACAGAGTCTCCGATGATAAAGTCAGTGAAGGAAATTGGCAGAGAGGCCTTATAAGAGCTAGAATGAATAAAGAAATTATTAATGTTTCAGCGTGTGTGTATATGCCTTGTTTAGTTCTGAAGTGTATCTTATATACATATCCTTTTCTTCTTGTTGTTGTACCTTATTTATGGTGGCATAAGTGCCTCCTTTGTAATGCTTCTGGGCTCATTCAATATAGGATTTGATGGGTCTCCAACGATCTTCTTGGCTGATTTGTAACCGTCCAAGGTATTGAATGTTCCTCTTCAGGGCGCTTCTACCATCGTCTATACTGGGTCCGGGTGGACGATCGTACTCGATGGGCTCATCTAGATAATGGTATTTATTGGGCCTATCAATAGTAATTATAAAACTATTAGATAGCTCCGAGCAATACATGAGATTGAAAAAAAATGGTATCCTATAAAGCATCACCATCTCTCTTTTCATTCTTTGATTGATATCAGCCAAATCAATAACAAAAAAAATTGCAGACTTCTTCGAGGGAACAGAATAATCGAAGACATTTGTTTTCACATGAAGATACCCAATCCAATTCTTTAATTATTATACAAAAAACAAGTTTTTTTTTTCCTTTTTTTTTTTTTTTTTTTGGCTAACTTTCACGATCAGGACAAATCGAAATAAAGAATTATTCTCATGTTAGTGAGTGTCGATGTCACAAGATAAACAAAGAATGTGGCACTATCTATCTAAATGTTATTACTGTCCAATTAATATAAAAATGAAAAGGTTGCATGAAGGTCGTCGCGGGACTTTTGTCCTCAAGGACTCAATCAAGATTTATTTGGTGTTTCTTTTCGTCATGGCATTGACAGAATGTGCCCACTCAATTTAGGGTATTAATTGATTCTTAAATAAAATAATAATAATAATTAAGGGTATTCTATTTTATTTTTCTTTTATTAATTTTGGTTTTTTGCTTGGGGCTTTTTCTGTCATGCCGCTTCTAGTCGAGGATTATTCCTCCTTACTTTTCAGGAATTATTATTAATTAATCAGTTTTTTATTTTTTAGAGGATATTAATTAATCAGTTAGCTGTGAACTTTTGCACTAAAAATAATTTTAGTAACCAAATTATTTAACCAGTATCGTTTATCTATAAGTTAACAGGCATCTATGTCAGCTCTCACCTCTCACCTCTCACCTCTCAGGCTGCTACATACCGAATGTAAGAAGAAGTAAATTAGTACACCCCAAATTTCCTTGGAATTTGTGTGATGTGTTCTTGCCCAAATTTTTAAGAAAGAGGTTCAATGTTTTTGTTTTTGGGTCTCCTCTCCATGCTGTCTAAAAGCATTCACACCTCAACTCAAAGAAAAAAATTATGTTTATTTTAGCGTGATATTACTTTTTATTATTATTAAGTTTTACATAATCACTTATAAAAAATACTCGCATCAAATTATCTATTTTAAACTTTATTTTTTTTAAATATAATTTTTTCTTAATTTTTTTTCATACACAACAATCATCATTCACTCTCTCGTCTTTATCATGCTCAAGATATGCAAAGAAAAATAAATAATAAAATGTAAAATAAATAATGTCAGTATAAATTTATATGGTTCCTATAGTGTGAATAGATTTTACAAAATTATACATAGACTAATATGAGAGGTTTTGAGGTTGGTTGGGCAAAATGGAAAACTTTTTCTATTTCACAAATACAGTTGTGAATGCTATTAATTTTTGAGAAAAAAAAGTTTCAAGTTTTTTCTCCATATTTGCAGTCTATTTTGAACCCTCACCTAAGAGGTGTGTTTTAATTAATATATTATTAAGTGTAACGTCAGCATGTTATACAAAATAATAAATTTTTTACCTTGTATTCTCTCTTGACTCTTGTGACATTTCTTAGCGTTAAAGTGTAATTCAAGGACCAGCTTGGCTGGTCGTGGTCGGCCCCAATTGATCAAAGCTGGGTATAAAACGTCGCACATATAATTGGACAGAACGTTCTATTCAACATTAATGAAAGTTGAAAATGCAAAAATAAAAAATGGATAAGTTTGAAACTCGTTTTAAACACACCTAAAATAATTTACACGAAATTTAAGAGGGTGGATACATTGGATTCTTAGGGTTAAAAAGTAGAAAAAGAAGAGGAAGAAAATTTGATTGGACGCCCTAAATTGGTGAACAATTGAAGTGTAGAAGGAGAAATATAGGTCGCACTCTCATATTTTAATTCAAAATCTAGACTTATTGAGACTATGCAATGCATTGAGATATATATTAGCTAGATAAGAGTGAATGGTCTGGACTCCATTATTATTCAGTTCAGACTGCTTTTTCTCTGATCTCCTTGATGTCACTGCTTACACAATTCATTTTTATTAATAAAAACCTTTTGTATTACAGAGACAAGTTTCTTGGTCTTGCACCTTTGGCCCTAGGCTAGAGTTTCTTTGACGCTTCTCTCTGGTTATTGAGCCCATTTGAGTCATTACTTACGTTTTTTTTTTGGTGCGATTTTAGATGCAAGGAACCTTGAATGGTTGGCCAAGACTTGTTTGAACTTCTTTGTTTTGTTTTTTTTTTTAATTTTTTTGCTGAGGTTTGAACTTCTTTGTTACTCATTCCTGATGTGACTTATGAAATAAATCACCTTGATGCATGTAAAATTTTGCACCCAACCCATCTGGGTTGAAGTCGTCAGACTTTTTTTTTTTTTTTTTACATAAATAGCAATTTGTTTTTTAAAATGGTTTTTATATTTAATTGATGTGTACTTTTGTTGGATTTGTTTTCTTGCTGTTTGTTGAGAGTGTCCGTGGCATTTACGCGGATTCTTTTAGTATATCATAATTAATGACATGACAAGAGAGAGAGAGAGAGAGAGAAAAATAAAATTAAAAAAAAAAAAAGAAGAAGAAGGAGAAGAGGGGGTTTTCTTATAAACCATAGTGTGATTCTCAGCCAACTTTTTATTTTTAGCCAAGTTACTATAAATTTCTTACCAATTAACGTTACTAGAAATTTTTTTGATAAAAAATTTTTAATAATATTATTTAAGTGTTGTGAAAATACATGTGAGTTAAAAAATATTATAAAAATACGTATTGTAGTGTTTAAACATTAAAAACTATTATTTAAATAACAGTACCATAGGGCCTATTTTCTTGAAATGAAATGGAAGATTTTTTTTGGTTAAAGAAGTAGATATTTTTTGCTAAGAAGTACAGTTAAAAGCCTTATAAATAGGCATATTTTAAAAAGAATTTTGTAATTTTGGCCCGAGTGGAGACCCTGTCCAAAGTAGTAATGTTGTAAAAGGACTGGTGTGATGGTAATTTTGGGGTTCAAAGATCTACGCATGTATGAGTTAGTGAGTTTGTTTATTATGTAAATGTTATAGAATTAGTGGTTGTTTTGAGGCTTTGAATTGTGAGTTTGTGTATATGAAACTGGTAATTAAGTCTGTTTTTGTGGGAGATTTTGTTAGGTTGTGTTTATGAGGTTTGCAAATGTTGTTTGTGAAAGTGTGAATTTGGTTTGTGAGATTGATCAAGTATGGTTATAATTTATATCATTAATAATGGATTTTAGTTGACGTTACCCATGAATTTAGGCATGGAGTTAACCGAAACCAAGTTAGATAGTATTATCTTATATGATTGTTGTAAAGTCCATATTTTTAAATTGGCAACCATGAACAAATGTAACAACTTAGAACCTAGTTTGTCTAGTTTATTTTCATTGAATTAATCTTTCAGATCAAGACAAATCAAGTGAAGAACAGTTGAAGACTCAAGAATGCAAAACACAGACTACTAGAAGATTGCATTTCAATTGTAGCTTGACAAGTTGAAAATCACTTATCTTAATCGGTCGAACTGCACATCTCGACCAATTGAGATTCATGCAAATTTGAGCTTCTTTTTTCAACTTTTTGATCTAGGGTTTTGGTGCAACTTAAGTAAATATAAATACAAATCCCATAACACATTTTTAAATACATAAGAGGGCAATGTTTCCGTATACAAATCTGGAAATTTTCAAACTCTCTTGAAGTATCAATTGGAGACTACATGCATACAAAAGATTCGGTGATAAAGCAAAGTTGCTGCATTAGTTAACTATAATTACTGGTTAAATCTTTAAAAAATGGATCTCAGAGTCACGAACAGGGGAGTTTGTGTGCAATAGTCTAGAATAGAAAAGTCTGTGGATCTCAGAGCTACGTGTGGTTGCGTCAATAAGTTCATGTAGCAGTAGATTTAGGGTCGAGTCTATTATACAAATTTCAATTCTATTCTAGTGGATATATTTCCTTGAAGATTATTTAGATTAAATCCCCCTAGTTTTTTTACTTTGAAATAGTCATTTTATTGGTTTTTCTAGGTCATCGACATGGTGTCATATGTGATACATTAATCAATATTTAATTGAGAGGATAATTAATTAATTAATCGACAAATAGCAACCGATACCTAAAATCCAACAATTGTTTTTATCTTTTGTTGATGTAGGTGCCCTTGCACAAACCTCAAAATCCAAAAAACAAAAAAAAAAATTTGTTGTGAGAGTGACTGTTATGAGAGCTCCCACCCTCACAACAAATAATTTTCCACTTCCCTTTTCCTTAAGAAGGAAACAGCTTCTGAATGTCGGCAGAGAAAATAAATAC
The DNA here is from genome assembly GCA_023621385.1 of Quercus gilva. Lineage (NCBI taxonomy): Eukaryota > Viridiplantae > Streptophyta > Magnoliopsida > Fagales > Fagaceae > Quercus > Quercus gilva. The sequence continues at coordinate 15,645,791 of CM042478.1, forward strand.
ATAAAGAGCGATATAGTCAATAATAAAACAAAATTTAGTTCAATTTGAAGTGATTGATTTGAGAATTGGGTTTGTCAAGGGACTTTGAAGCGCCTTCATGTATCCACTAGATCCACTAAAAAAGTCTCATCCCATGTCATATATAAAGTTGGCCAACCAAACAAAGTATAGAAAGAAAGTCAAGGTGAAAATTTAATATGCTCCCACTTGTAACAACTACAATTGGTCTCAAATTTCGGATTAATTTGAGTCCCTACATACATAGTTTTGACTTCAAAAGAAAGTTAAGTACTCTGTTACAATGAATTTTATTTTTAGTCATCTTACTGTAACTCGCAACACAGTCTTCAAAAGTTCTTTCTTTTTTTTTATTTGGCGGTGAATTAGTTAGGAAGAGAGTCGGTATTAAGAAGAAGACTCTCCAGAAAGTTAGAACCCATGGGCATGGAAAACTATAGACTAGAAGACCTAGTGGTACCTATTCTTCCAACATCACCAAGTCTTCCAAATTAGCCTCCAGCCAGCTAGCTATACATATATATATATAATTCTTTATTGACATCGCTAGCATGCACGTTAATCACACTGCCTTAGGAACAGGGAATGAGAGCATGAAATCAATGGTGACGAAAACCGTATCAAAGCATGTTGTAAGCTGCCATCTAAAGTTGGCTTCGACATAATCAGGATATCAAAGATTTGGTACCGCGTTGACAGAGTAAATAAAATGCCTCTTTAACAATTAGGTATCAGTCTGCATCAGACATGCAGGACACAGCACAAGTAGTGATTTGGGCCAACATTGATATTATCTCCAAATGTAAAAATACAAAAAAAAAAAAAAAATTTAAACTAAAAAGAAATAATATAGAACTTTTTTAAATCGATTTTTTTTTGGGTTGTAATATTAAAAAATTAAATTTAGATCTCAAATTATCTAATCAAATTATAACTTATCTCATACATACAGAGAGCACAAATAAGTATTTCAACCACCATCTGCCAATTTTTAACTAAAAAAAGTATTTCAACCTTAATAATTAACTATCAAATCTAAAAACAATAATTATGAAAGCAAAAAAGACAAAAATTTGGTAGAGAAGTTAAAAATAAATAAATAAATAAATAACCTCTTAAAAAAAAAATCCACTATGAGCATTTAGATGTAAAAAAAATACCTATTTTACATTTCCAAACACTACTTTATCTATTTCACGAGCCTGTCTAACAATATATCCAACATCCTAATTCTTATTTTTATATACAACACAATAAAATAATATAAACTACACAATCAAATAATAAAAATAAAATATTGTTTCTCTCTCTTCCCTTCCATCGCTCTTTCCTCTCTTCCTTTTTGTCTCTTTCTCTCTCTAATAATATATATATATATATATATATATTTTATGTTTACAAGCTATGAATAGTAGGTTGTATATTTGAGAATTCACTATTCACAGTTGCTAAATAAATATAGCAATATATACCCAGATAATTTGATTTTTGGGGTGTTAGTTGGTAAAATGGTAACTGAGGGATTTTTACACCCTCCAATGTTAATGCTAGGGATTCAACCTTATCGAAAATCCACTATAGGAGAAAGAAAAACGATTACAATAGCATATTTACAAAACCTTTGCAAATAAATTCTCTATGTAATCTTAGCAAACGTTGCAATGGCCCCAAAGCTCTAGAATTCTCCTACAAAAACTTTCTATGCGATCTAACCTTGTTCACAACACCTCAGAACCTTAGTGCTCCAAAAAAAAAAAAAAAACGCTTTGCATGGTTTCCACAAATGAACTCACTAGCAAAATTTAGATTTTCTATGGTTTGGATGAACAACAACTCTAGTATTTTAATATTGGGATTTAAGTTCAAAGCGAGAAACTCTCAAAGAGAAAATATGAAAACAATCCCACTAGGAGAAATTGTAATATTGTAGTTTATGTAAATTGTATTATATAAGTGTATATTTTGCTAATGTGTGTTGCGTCCTATATGAGATGTTTACTAGGTCAAACATATATAAGTGATTATAAAAAACCCTAATTGTAACTTACCTAGTCCTTTTGGGGAATATCATGTATGTGACTAATGCTTTCCTCAAGTTTTTGTAAATAATATTAGAGCTAACATGGTAATGTTGTGTGACTTGGGTGCACTTAGGGCTGTCCAAACAACCTGTAGAATGACCCACCTGGCCAAACTGACCAGACCCAAACCGTCCACCGCCCAATCCGACTACTTCGGCGATCGACGGTGGGTCTCTTGTTCCAAAACCCGAGCCACTCGACCCGACCGGACTATAAATGGGTTAAAAGGTTTTTCAGAACTCACCCTTAGACTCCGTTCTTCTACTCTCACTCTCTCCTCTAACAATCTCTCTGCTCTTCGCCGATCTCTACTGTTCGCTGATCTCTGCTTGTCGCCAATCTTTGCTTGTCTTCATCAATCTCTGCCTCTTCATCGTTGATATTTGCTCATCGTCTGCAATGTCGCTAGCTCATCTTCGCCTCCATCGCCTTCATCTCTCAGGTTCGATCTCTCTACTCTTAATCACTCAATCTCTCTACTATTTTGCCGCAACATCGACAGGTCGTCTTTGTCTCTAATTCGCCTCCATTGCTAACATCGCCCACTCGCCCTCACTAGTTCAGATTTATGATTATCTCTCTCTCTCTCTCTCTCTCTCTCTCTCAGGTTCAAGCTCTCAAGTTCGATCCCTCTATTCTCTGTTATTTGGGTTTGTAGATCTATTATTTTATTTGGGTTTGTCAATCTGTTATTTGGGTTTGTTGATCTGTTCTTTGGGTTTGTAGTTGTAGATCTTTTGAATTGTTGGTTTTGTTCTTTGGGTTTGTGTTTGATCATTGTATTTTTGGTCGAAATCAAAGTTGACCACCGTCCACTTGAGCTCGATCTGACTCGACCGGTGGCTTTTCACGGTCAGCAGTTCTAGAACTTCTCCACTCAATTTGATTAGGTTGGTTGCGGGTTGGGCATAAACCCAACCCGGACCAACCCATGGACAACCCTAGGTGCACTATTACACAATTTGAGCTCTCACAAGAACATTAGAATTTAAGGTGGGGAGAGGGGGCGGGGTATTGTAATACCCTAGACTATATGAATTGGATTAAATAAATGTGTATTGTATGGGTATGTGTTAAGTCCACATTAGATGTTTACCAGGTTGAACTAAGATATATAAGTGATTATAAGGTGCCTCAATTGTAACTTGACTAGTCGTATGGGATATAATGCATATATGGCTAGTACTTTCCTCTAATTATTATAAAATTACTTAAATGAGATGAATTTGAAACTCTTTATAAAATTACTCAAATGAGATGAATTTGAAACTCTTTAGGCAAAAGGAGGTTTGGATCTTACATATCTACTCTTATATGGTTGCCTATCACCCTCTCTTGTTAGCAATAGATGAATTTTATATATACATATTAAAAAATTGGTTAAGCAGGCAACACATTCAAGTAGTTTGCTCCTACGAGTGTTAAGTGAAGGTCGATACTTGTACTACACATCATACTTTGTATAGCCAATTCTCAATATATAAGGGCAATAGTATTAAAAACATGACCAAATGATCTGATCACTTTATAGTTGTGAATTGGGATCAAAATTGGTCTATCCTAACCTTTTAAAGGTGAAATTTTTTTAAATGAATCAAAATGGGCAAAACTAATAGTTCAACCAATTAAACCAAAAACCAATTTTGATTTGGCTTTATTTCTTAAAAAATAATTTTTTAAAAACAAACCAAACTAATTAGTCTAACCGATTCAATTCGAAACATGACCTAAACTGGCTATTTGTGCAATATGGTTTTTAAACTAATTTTTTGTATGAGTTAAAGGACAAAAAATGTTTTCCAACTCATTTGGAAGGTCGCAACCAAACATGGGAACATAAGTTAAAACATTCACATTAACTAGTGCAAAAATTTATGTCTATTTTAGCGTAATAACTTATTTTCAAAACATCCTACATCAAATTATTTATTTTATATGTTTTATTAAAATATCAATTTTTCTTAAATTTTTTAATTGTCTTTCTTTCTTCACACACAAATATCATCATCAATTTTCTTCCTTTATCCCTGAGATACGTAAAAAAAAGAATAAAAAACTAAATACAAAATAATTAGTGCCAATGCAAATTTACACTATTTTATAGTAACAACTTTACAAATTTACACATTTTTCGCTTCATTAATGTGGGTGATTTTGAGACTTAGATGTGTAAAATTGAACCTTTTTTTTCTATTTTGCCAATGCAAATGCTCTTATTGTTATAGAAAATTCCTTTTAAAAATATATCATGTTCCAGAAAATGTTTTCCAATAAAAGAAAGGGAGCATTAATGCTTGATTTGGATAGTGAGGGGTAAAATTGCATTAACCCTTTCAATTTAGGTCTTAATTCTCCAAACAAAAAGTTTGAAGAGGACATTGTAACAAGAGCAATGATTCGGGATGTAGTATGCCGCAAATTCTACACCCTTGAAAGCTAATCTCGAAAAAAAAAAAAAAAAGGCTAATCTTAAATTGAAAAGCTTCGTTGGGGAAAAAAAAAATGAATGGCTTTCTAGTTTTGACTTTTGAGTGACAAGTGCTAAGAGGACAAAATAGTGCCTAGACGCTCTTGTTTACTTTTCCTTCTCCTCATCAGCTTATTGATAAACAATTCAATGAAAGTGATAGTGATTGACTGAACAAATACTTAAACTTGAATTCTGATAAAAGATAACAAAGACCCGGTCAATTTTGTTTCACTTGGTGCTACCCTCCTTTATCTTTTGACTTGAGAGCATAGACATGTGCTCTCTCTTGAAAAAACTGTGTCCTACAAGGCTATTTGTTTTTTTAGTGATATGCTTTATAGTTTATATATACCTTTCTATGTAGATTAGTTAAACTTTTATTTTGTGAGAAAGCTAATTCAAGTAGTTGCAATTATGCTTTTTTTTTTCCTTCAAGATTCTCAATGTTACTATATATTTCACTATAAAAGTCAAATAGAGATTTTTTTTTTCTAATTGCCTTTTGCAATTAATTATTATTATTATTAGTATTATCATTGTTAGGTTTTAAATATATAGATATAAATGTTTAGGCTCTAATACTTTGTATATTGGCAAACTGAAAACAAAAATTTATCTAGGAATAGATTATATAGTCTATGAAGTGTTTTAAACATTCCTCAAGTTGATACAAGTCAAAATTCAAGAACGTACAAGCTACAAAAAGAAGAATTGAAAAACTGTCAAGCTCAACCGATTAAGAGAAAATTTTGATCGATCGAACTGCGAATCTACAAAATTTTAAATAAGGCTCAACAGCCCGTGAAACGTTTAAGGTTCAAGTCCAACATTACTAGGTATCTAAGGGAAACTCTAATACACGTTTTTCAAGTCTTAGAGAGCTACTCTTGTGAGATCTGTGAGGTAATTATATCTTCTAACTCTTTCAAGTATCTACCAGAGATCACGCGCATATTACTAGTACTAATGGAGTAAAAGTTGCAACAAGTTTAAGCTATCCAGCGTACTGAAGATCAACACATGAACTGGAGGTTCATGTTCGAAAAAGTCCACATCAAAGAAGTCTAAGGGGTTCAATGCTCAATTTGGTAATTGTAGCGGGCCTTTTTTTTGTTATATTGGGGCTAGGCTGCCTCCTGCAATACTGGGCCCAAGTGTTCTGAGTAAGGAATTGAGACCGGTCCAACTGCAACTCAATTTGATCTGGCTTGTGCACAAACTATACCTCGTTTGCCAAAAGCACACTTACGGCAGGCAGAGCTATTTTAGATGAGTCGTGGCAGACATAATAATAATAGCAAAAGAAAGTACTTCGGCTACTTAATCAAAAATGACCAAATAATCCCTAATTAAGAAAGATAATCACAATAATCACTTTTACAAAGAAAGAAAAGGGAATAAGTGGTAATGTATGGGTCAATTAAAAAAGAAAGAAATCAAATCAAATCTAATCTGCAGGAGCAAGACCAGAGAGGGAAGAACGCTTCTTCTTAACGTGAATAACCTCCCGAGGAAATCCTACCGTGAAAATTAATTACTTTGAGGGAAATGGACCTGAATGGTTGATACCCAAAAAAATCATTTTGCTTGTGGCAGAGAGCAGGACTTTAAGAGGGAGAAAGGGAATCAACCTATTGGTGCATGCCTACCAATCTAACTCTCTGTTTTTTCTTTTTCTTCCTTTTAATTTTTTCTCTTATCTTTCTTTTTTTCTTTCTTTCCTCCTTACTTGTTTTTTATTTCCTGGTTTTCTTAGAGGTTCCTGTTACCGTGATCCTTGTCCCTCCCCCTGTGAACGGCAAGGGCCTCCTTTTATAGTGCCTACCGTGATTGGGTTTTATTATTTTAGCCTTTAACCACCTTTGTCTGGTGTGGGTGTACTTGCCAACCACCACTAGGCCGTCTGTATGCCACTCTCCATTACCAAACAAAGAGGATTTTTTTTGTTTGTTTGTCTGCCGTGGCACCCTTTCCTGCTACGGTGTGGGTACTCTCTCTCCCTATCCCTCATGGCATGCATCTAGTGGTTCCAACTCAACCTTGCTTCTTTTGGGTGGTATGTCATCCCAGCAGGACACTTCCCTCAAAAGAGCTTGAGCAGAAACCTCAGAATAGGTTTTTTCCCTCTCCCCACCACCAAACCATGCCTTCTTACCTCTGACCCATGACCTCACCGTGTCCTGTATTGGCTGGGTACCGGTTGGTGATGTCTGGGCCTTACGCTTGCCTCCCTTCCATGTATGTCAAAAATTTGCCTGCTGCTCATGCGTTCGCTGTGATCTAAAGGCTTGCCTGCTCAGTTTGCCGTTCGTTCTTGACTCCTTATTTAAGTTATTTTCTGATTTCTCGCTCCCCTTAGGGGCTGGGTTTTATTTGATGTTGGGCATTGCCTTCTTTCAGCCTATCCCTTAACTGCTATCATTTCTTGTCATATTACTCTGCCATTCCTGCCGTAATGTTATTTGACCCAAGCTTGTTGGGCCTCTTTAAGCCTGCTACTTATTCTTTCCCAGGTGGCTCAGTATGGCCATTGGTTTTTTATTACATTACTTGCGGGCTCCTGTGTCCCATTTGTTTTCTCTTGGGCATCCTTGGCCCATTTGCTTTCCTTGGGCTTCCATGACCTTTTTCCTAACTCTGTATTCCCATGGGTTTTTACTAACTTCATTGAGCTTTTCCGGCTCAATTACCTTATTCTCATCCTTGAGGCTCGTAGGCTTGCCATCAACCCCTTACTTTCTTTGCCTGCATTACTTTGGACCTGCTGTGACCCATTCTCACTTTTCTTCATCATATACTGCCCATGGGTTTGCTACTTCTCTCTTTTCATGCTTCTTTAAGCCCATTTGCTTCCTCAAGGCCCATTCGTTTATCTCATGGGCCTATGATCTATTATTCCTGTCACTTGAGCTTAATGATTTTTCTATCTATTTAGCAACTCCTTTCTGCCCGTATTATTGGGCTTATTCTTTCCTTTTGACTTCCAAAATGACCATCAACAGTAACTATATTAGATTTACTACGAATTGGTATTCTTGATTGTAAATCTTAATTTGATATAGTGAATTATTCTCTTTGGATAGTTCCCACTAGGTTTTATACCTTGAAATTAGTTTGTTTTATTTGTTTTCTAGGGTCATTACATCTTGTGTTATTTATGTTTCCTCTGTGCATGTTGATTGTGATGAATCTTTAACCTAAATCTGATTAATTGACCGAAATAACTAATTGGCTAATAAATTAGGTTAAACATTGTATTTTCCTTCAAGAGGTCTAAACTTTACAATCATCCTCTGTAAAACCCTTAATAAATAACATGATAAAACTGAATGACAGAATAGGATATGGGATGCAGCCAACCCAAGGTACAAGGAGCAAATCTTAGTAAATTGGTAGAATTTAAAACCTGAAAATAATATGTAAGTAAGTTGTTAGGCTTAGATCTGTCTTCTCTTCCAAAGACTTTCTGGGTTTCTTGATTTTGCACGATGATAAATCATAATTTATATATATAATAATAGGTGAAACTGAGAGAAATTTAAATTAGAATTCCAAATTAGAATTTCAATTTTGTTCTTAATTTTAGAATCAAATGTGAGACTACATTATAAATATTCATCTAAATGAGTTATTAAGTACAAAAACCAAAGAGTTTAGAATAAATTAATCATAAAAAAAAAAAAAAGTGCTTCACAATAATTTTTAAAAAAATGGACAATTTACATTTTATACATAATAATATCCTTACAAAAATTTTTAAAGAGTTAACGAAATATAAAAATGACTACTAATAGTATTTAAATTATATATATAAGAATTATATTGTGCATCTTATTGTATATTTTTAAGTATATCCATGCATATGCATGGAGTTACAAACTAGTTCGTTACGAAGATTAATAGTGATACTTCAATTTGGTCCTCTTGTAAACCATAAACAGCTATATGATTTATAGACCAGTTTACTATATTTATGCAATCTCAGTAAAGCAACACGACAGCAGTTAAAAAGTTGCCTAATTAGGGTATTGAACAGAAAATTGAGTCACTGTCTAATATATCATGTATGATCAAAGACGGCATTGCATGTAAGAATTTCCACCATGGTTTTTTTTTTTTTTTTTTTTTTTTTGAGAAACAATTTCCATCATGGTTATGGATGAAATTTCTGATCTGCTAGGTGTTTAAACTCTAGATTGAGACTTAAGGATTGACATCACAAATTTCTCAGTTTTTTTTTTTTTTTTGGAACTAATTTAAATGCGTAGTTGAAAACAATAATGGGGTTGGGAAATCACATATGCTTATGTAACCCTCATTTTAATGGGAATAGATAATAGCACAAAAGGTATTCATCAAATCTTAGGGTCTTGAAAGGAAGTTGAAACCCCATTTTAATCAAACAAGAGACGATTCTAAATTTATTTCTTGAAGAGCTTGCCACGCAGTCTAGATTTACTAGGATTAGTTCTTCACATTGAATTATGTATTATTTCAATTCAAATGTGATTGATATGATATGGCCTTGAGATTTTAATTAAGCGATGAAGTTACTTCAACCTTCATAATAAGGATTGTTACTAGTAGTATAACTACGATCTCAGTGAGCCAAAGAGCCACAATCCCTTCTTGTACGTTGAAAAGATAATTGATTTGAGTACCAGAACCATCTGGAATTCACTTCAGTTGGACTGTTCTTTTTTTTTTTTTTTTTAAACTTGTACTTTCTTTCTAATAATGCCTGAAAAGCTTCGTAAAGTTCAGGACGTGAATGAAAGAACCACACGTGGAACACATGAGACGTCATTTTGATCAATGTGGTGCTGCTTCATGCTATTTTGGTATTGAAATTTCATCCAACATGAAGAGATTAATATCAACTTACCAGAAAATCCTAATTTAATTTTCATATATGCACCAAACTGAATATATGTCAGATTTTCTATGCAACCTGATCATACCGTTCTACTGAACAATATGAAATTAGAACCGCAATATATAATTCCATAATAAATAAACCCCAATTTATAAAATATTAATGAATAAACGAGATAAAGAGATCGATTAATTTCGATTATTAAATTTGATTGAGATGGTACTATATATATATATTTACGTAATCCATTTCTGTAAACAAAATGCTTAATTAAATTGATCACCAGACAAATCTAGCTATAATATAGAAAGTACTCAGAAACTTAAATTTTCCTCATTCTAGTTGGAATTACATGAAAGATAAGATGTGCTTCCACAGATCTGATTGTTATTAAAGACACGAAGAAACCAATAAAAGAAAGAAGCCATATTTTGATGCCCTATTTGCTAGAGCCGAGCAAGTTACGGCCAAAATGTCAAAGCACCCTTCCAAACTTTTACTACCTTTTCATGGAGGTTTCAGGAGAACTTTGTGAAAGATACAATTCAACCCATGTGTTGGAGGAAAAAAAAAATACTACATAAAGGTACATTTTAGGCTGTAATCAAGAAATGGATGATCAAGGAGACCAGTCAATACGGAACAAACACGACTGTGCTTAAAGTGGCAGGAACACTGGATCCAATTGCAGTGGAACACTGTTACAATTCCGAGTTTCATAGTCCTAAGATTCCAATTCAGCAATAATACCCGACCCAAAATCAATTCAGTCCAACAATCATGGTTGCAAAAGAGAACCCCAGCTAGGAAAAGAAATTATTTAAAACCAATAGCATATATAAGAAGTCAGTGTGAACGTGCAACTAGCTGCAGAACAATTGAAAAAGAACTCTAAATGAGTGAATTCATTAGTTTTTTTTTTTTTTTTGGTGAAATCCTGAAATCAAATCCTCTACTGGTACAAATATACACCACCCATGTACAGTGCTGCTATTGTATCGGCCTGAAGTAACTCAAATCTCCAAAAGCAGAATCTTGTAGTTGTGGTGTCCCTTCATAGTCAGAAACCAAAGGGGGATAAACATTAACCAAAGAGCTTATGTCTCCCCAGCTAGCGCTTTCACAAGAACTAGTAGTAGTAGTCCCTGCAGTGCTAGCATTGACCATGTCCATTCCATAAAATCCCTCCAACCCATTTAGTTGTTGTTGTTGTGGATTGTTATAGCCCAACTCTACCTCACATGGGAAATTTTCAAGCCCTTGAACCATGTTTGTCAATTGAGTACAAGTACTGCCAACGGAATTGGTAGTCGTTGACGAAGTAAGCATACTCATTGAGTTTGCATATAGTTGATCTTGAGGCGAGGAAATGATATGATTATCAATGGGATATTGAAAATCAGTGGTGGTGGTGGTGGTGAGGTTTGGTTGTTGATGATTGTCTGAAAATCTTCCTCCTAGTTTGATCAGAAAATTTGTAAGAGCTGCTTGGTCCTCAAGAGGAGGAGGGTATTGGGCTGCACACACTATTGGCACAGCCACAGGGAGCTCTACAGGCCAATATGGGCTCTGGTTCATGGCCCCAGGAACCATAAAATTCTCATAGCTCTCTCTCTTCATTTCTTGCTTAGCTCGCCGAGCCTGTGCCTGAGCGTGAGCGTGAGCCTGAGCCTGAGCCTGAGCCTGAGCCTGTTGCTCTTTGCGTTGCTTTCCTAGGAGCTTCTTCTTCAGCCTTGTGTTCCAGTAGTTCTTTATATCATTATCAGTTCGTCCTGGTAATTGACCAGCGATGATGGACCACCTACAAACAACAACAACAATAACAACATCATTTTCAGTGTGTCTGAGTCCATACGAAATTATTATTGTGCACAAAATTAGTTAGAAGGGTTGTCAAAATTAACAAAATTAATTAATGATGTACCTGCTTCCAATGCTAACATAGAGGCTGCAAATAATGTTTTCTTCTTCCTCAGAAAACCCTCCATGCTTAATGTTTGGTCTGAGATAATTCAACCATCTAAGGCGACAGCTCTTCCCGCATCTCTTAAGGCCTATATACATAAAGGATATATATGCAAGCTTGAATAAACTTTATTTGGATTCTAATATACAGAAGAGAAGTGAAAACCATAATAAACAAGGTTGATTGATTTATAATTACCTATCTTCTGCGGCAAGGCTATCCAGTTTCCACCTGTGCCATTCTGCTCAATGTAGGCCTTGAGTGTGGCATCTTCCTCAGGTGACCAAGGGCCTTTCTTCACATTGGCTTTGTCACAGCAAGGAGCTCTCCCCATGTTTGTTTGTTTGTTTCAAGTAAGCTACAATTCTCTCTATAATTATAACTTGATGATTGTGTTCAAGATAATGTAATATATATAATAGAGAGAGAGAGAGAGAGAGAGAGAGGGGGAGACTATAATAGCTGGAGGAGGAAAGACATGGAAGGGTCACAAGATTTCAAAAAGGTAATGAGAAAAGATGAGCCTTCTTTCTATAATATAATGAAAAAAAATGAATAAGTGGCAGAATGGGAGACCAGGGTTTTTCTCATTTGTCTTTCTTATTCCAGAATCTAAAGCATATGTCCGCCATCCACCTTGACTCACTCTCTCTCTCTCTCATAGATAGGGTCATTATACATCTTAATTTGTATGATGATCATGATGTGCAATTAACGTGGACCCAAGTTACTTGAAGGTTAAAGAATCAGCCATCAACTTTGTTGAATGTTTCCTCAGTTATTCCTAGATGAGTAATGTAATGGGCTAGCTAGATATATACGCATGATAGAGAATATGCTTATATCACCTATGACCTATGAAGAAATGGCTCTCATCACATCAGTAAATCATAAGGAAAATTTTTAGCCACTCCCGGTGCTCACTTTCTCTCATATTTATTATGAATCCTACCGTAAATTTAATAAGTAGACGTTAGTATAAATGTGAAAGAAAATACGATTTTTCGTATTCCGAAAGAAGAACATTTTTAAAATTAGTCTAGTTTCCTTCTTTTATTGAGCTACGATGGTTTCTCATGCATTTCAAGAGTCTTATTTCTGGGTTCATTTTGATTTTGTCTTAGATGAAATATAGAGTAATTATTTTAACTCTCTTTACCAAAGTTGCGATAAAATAATCATGTATACCAAATTAAACCAAATATAAACTTGTTGATCTTTATTGGATATGTGTGTCAAGAGAGAGCCACGATGTCTCAATCTTATCAATAAACTATTTTGACTCATGAGTCGCAAGATTTCTTCTTTAGCTAATATTTATAATATAAATAAATAATTTAAAAAAAAAACAACAATGTAAACCTTCAAAAGATCTAGAAGATGAGCTATTGTCCAAGAATTCAATCATGTGGGAATGATAGGAGATTTTTCGTTATGGTAGGTAACCAAATAGCCACTAACACGAAATTACCGTGATATTACTGGGGGGATAAGCCCCTCATGGTTTGAAATTAATCACCCAATGAAGATTAATTAATTATGGCAAAAGTTTCAAATTATGCAACAATAATAGATGGCTTTTAGATAAATAAAATACTATATAATAGCCAAGGGTCTACTTAATTTAAATTATTGATTGATCCTTTACAGCAAAAATTATGGGTGTAGCCAATTATACTAATGACTACACATGCCATTTGGGACCCAAATATTTATTAAATAAAAGACGTGATGAAGATGTAATGTATTAGATTACTGGCAGCAGTCAAGATTAACAACAAAGCCCACTGTGACGTCCATTGCGTCACAGATAATTAGACCATGCATATGAACATTTTCAACGAACTTGAAGCTGGGGGCCTTGATTTACCTGGGAAAGCCAAGGCATGAAAAATGAATTTACAGTGGCTGACCTGATTCTTCGATGAAAGGAATAAAAGTCAAAGGTGGCTTTATAAAATCATTAAATGTTTGTTGGTTTTTCATTGTTTGGACTTTAGATTTGCCCTTTCAATACGCTTAGGGGCACAACATTGTAAATTTTACTATATGTGTACATGTCTTGACTTTTTTAGTTTTTTTTGTCAAACATTTAGGATAAAAGTTTTCAAAAATTATATATTTTTTTATAAATATTATGTAAATAAGTTATTGGAAACTACAAAATAAAAAGTATAAAAGATTTATAAATGAATATTATATTATCGGTAAAGAAAAAGTAATTCAACCTTTATTTATTATGTTTTTTTATATGTTCTCAATCATATTTATTATCACATTAAATCCTAAATTTTTTAGGGTAAAATTTGTAGACTCATTATTTACAATTTTATTAGTTGTGAATGACGTATAATAAAAATTGTGTCACCATAAATGATATTACTCCAACCATAATTTGCTACATATTTAGCATAGAAAATTTTGGAAAAATTCTGTATACCTGGCCCCAGTGTTTGATTTTTCACTGATATTTTCTTGCATTTATATGTATTCAGAAAGTAAGCAGCCAAGCACACGACTTTTCCAACTCCGACGGAAGGATTTGGTCTTCTTGGGTAGGCCTAAGTTTCTCCCTCGTTTAAGGTTTTTACTTTTTCCTTATTTGGCCCAGCTTAGTTTGATAAAGTCTTTAGGACAGTGCTCCAAGTCTTTATACAGCTCAAGGCCACTTTCTTCTTACTTTTTTTTTATAATATTTTTTTTCACAATTATTGATTTATATTTTACCGATGTAAGATTTTACATTTTAAATTGAATAAATAGGACAAAACTTAGGTATAAGTAACGTTCTTTAAGTTTCTCTCTTAAAATTTAGTCATGTAACTATTTAATTAAAAAATACACTTCCATTCTATAAGAAAAAATTCACATGCCAAAATCTTAAAATAAAAACTTAAGGAATAGTATATAAGCACTGTACCTAAGACTTGTTCAAATAAATATATACAACGTTATAAACACTAACTTGTAACCCTATACGTATGCATGGATACACTTGAAGATATACAATAAGATATATAATATAATTCTTATATATATAATTTAAATACTATTAATAGTCATTTTTATATTTTATTAACTCTTTAAAAAAATTTATAAGGATATTATTAGAAATAAAATGTAAATTATCCATATTTTTTTATAATTATTGTGAAGCACCTTTTTTTTTTTTTTACAATTTATTTATTCTAGACTCTTTGGTTTTTGTACTTAATAGCTCACTTTGATGAATATTTATGTTGTTGTCCCACATTTGATTTTAAAATTAAGAAATAAAATTCTTTAGGAATAAATAATTTAGGGTACATGGCGCAAAATTATATTTCTAATTTGGAATTCTAATTTGAGTTTCTTTCAATTTCACCTATTATTATATATGTAGATTTGTCAAAATGATACAGTATTATATACATATGCAAAAAAGTGTATAATGTTATACATATTTGCTTAGTTTATAATGTAAATCTTACATTAATAATACAATATATATATATATATATATTTTACTATTCCACATACTGTAAATGCGAACAAAGAGCGTTCACACTTCACACTAAATTGTACTAAACTACTAATACAATACTAAAAGACGTTCACACTCACACTAATCTCCCCAAATTTCTAGATAAATTGTAGTTAACTTTTTTTTTTTTCTATTTTAGTTAACCCAAATTTCTCTATTACTATTCAAGAAATATTAATTTTGTTGACACAAATTTCTCTATAGACACACACATATACACACTCCTATTGGTATAAATATCATCCACTTGCATGTTTTATCATCCGATTAGCAGGCCATTGACCAATGTTAAGACACTTACTTATACCACAATTTTAAGACCACTTTACCAAAATCGTAGACCGGCAAAAATTACGAATTAATCTTGTTAATTGTCATCGTGCTCTAAACCTATTTTTAGTTCAAAATATTGTTACATTTTTTTTTTCTATAATTCCTATACATCATCTGTCTTCGAGGAACATTAATTAGTTCTGCGGTCTGCCTTGTGCTGTCAGAAATCAGAACATTTAGGATTGAGATAAGGGCAACACTTATGGTATTGCACTTGATGCAATTGAAATTAATGACTGAGATTAAAAGTTGAAAAAATAATTTTCAATCTCAATCATTAAATAAAATATATTAAAAGAAAGTAAAAATGTAAAAGATGTAAAAAAAAATTGTGAGAGAAAGTGGGTGAATTGCATCAGGTGTAATACCGTAGATATTGGACCTAATCTCAATCTAGAATATGTGTATATATATATATATATATATTTTTTGATCTGTTCAGAAATCAAATTTACGAAGTCAGACCATACATGATACATATGCATGCCTCGTCTAACTCAAGTACTACTCAACTTAAAAAGAGAACCTTCCTTTAATGAAACCATATATGTAACTGTAGGGTTAAAGCAAGTGTCTACATGACGGAATCAAACAATCGTGTTGAAAATTTCTGATCACCTAGAAACACCCTGTAAGAAGATCAGGAAGTAATTTGAGAGATTCTTAGACTACCTTTATTCATGATTTCCCACCTGCACTGCTAATGGAAGTATGTAATTTGACTCTCTCCCTCGCTCTCTCTTAGTCAAGGCTGAAAGGCTAGCAGCTCTTCAAACTACAGAAGCAAGTATGACACATAAGTGAAAAATAGCAATGGTTAGAGCATGTATATACATAAAAGCTGCAGGAGCAACAAACTAAAATGAAATCCACTTGAATATATGCTCAGCGTTCTTGGCAGAAATGGAAAATAAAAATAAATGCAGAATCCTTAATCGATTTCGCTTACTCCACAATTTTACAGCTATAATAACTACCAATGCTTTTTTTTTTTTTTTAACATCAATAGTTGGGGTGTAGAGATTTAAACTTTAAAAATCTCACCTAAAAACAGCTAAAGTTGTCAGTTGAGCTAAAAGGCTTAGGGCAACAATTTTTTGTTATGTACACTAGCTTGCTAGTTAGCAAATAGACAGTAATCATCCATATAGATATAGTTAAGAAAGAGTAATGCTAAAGATACAATATTTTTTTTAAACTTTTTCATAATCATTGGCATGATTTGTTGTGATTGATGCAACATCACTTTTACTTAGATCCATCATTTTTATATCACTAATCACAATAGGTTATGTCAATAGTTATAAAAAGTGTTGTTTCCCTAAACTTATTGATTAAGAAATCACCCCTAAAGAAGAGTTCATATA
The DNA here is from genome assembly GCA_023621385.1 of Quercus gilva. Classification (NCBI taxonomy): domain Eukaryota; kingdom Viridiplantae; phylum Streptophyta; class Magnoliopsida; order Fagales; family Fagaceae; genus Quercus; species Quercus gilva. Next base: position 15,662,425 of record CM042478.1, read on the forward strand.
TATCATGCCTTGGGTTAGTCGTTCCACTTTGTTTTGAATGGCAAAAGAAACTGCTTAAAACGGTGCTTAAACCAAATTTCTTGCTAAAGTGCTACACACTTATTTTAAAAAATGTTGTTGGGTTATAGAATGACCCTAGTTAATTAATTCAATTATCTAAGTTGATTAATTATGTCAAATTATATGCAATATTGTGGAGACACAAACAAATCACCAAATAATCTAAAGTGCAGCAGAAAATAATTGACACGGTGATTTGTTAACTAATAGGAAAAACCTCTCACAAGGCAAAAACCCCACGGGAAAATTTTCAGGTCACCACTCTCAAAAATCACTAATCAAAATTAAGAGATTACAAGTACAAGGAATCTTATACTTGGTAGAGAGCTCCTCTCGATCTAGCTCCACATCGCTCAGCTTCTTGGTGGCCAGCCTATACAGTTTCTCATGCATTTTAGAAACCTTGTACAATTTTGCATAGACTGTGTAGATGTCATCTTGTTCATTCATTTTCTCAAACTTAGATTCCACCAAGTCCTCTTATTCATCCACTACTTCTACAATCCCCTCAGTAGCATCCACAGTGGTAGTGAAAGCACTCAAGATTCCTTCATCATCACTGTCATCTAACTCAGTCTCAGGCTCGATATCACTCAAGGTAGCAGCAAAAGCCATGCCTTTCCCAATCGACTTGAGATATGTTAGACATTCTTGTTTCATGTGTCCAAAACCTGGACATCTAAAGCACTTTGGTCCAATGAGAATAGTATACAGACAGCCATCCTTAGCATCCTTCTTCCCTCTGTCTTGACTTATGAATTGAGAAGAACTGGATTGCTTACGATCTTTGTCAAAACCTTTTACATTGGCATCCTTCATGAACTTCTTAAACTACCTAGTGATGTAGGACTTCATCTTGGAATCTTCATCATCTGAAGACTCATCAGTCTCATTACTTTTGGCCTTCAGTGCCATATTCTTACTTTTGGTTCCTTTCCCAAGTCTAGTCAAACCCAATTCATAGGTTTGCAAGTTGCCAATCAACTCCATCAAAAGAATGGTATCAATGTCATTTGATTCTTCAATCATTGTTATCTTGGCATAAAATATCTCAGGGAGAGATCTGAACACCTTTCTCATAATCTTGGGCTTGGGAATATGATCACCAAGATTTAATGCTGAGTTCACTATGTCCTTCAACTTGGCATAGAACTCATCGAACGTCTTATCCTCCTCTATCTTTATCTCCTCAAAGCTAGTCATGAGCCTTTGGAGTTTTGAATCCTTGACAGCCTTAGTCCCTTCATAGGTTGTTTGGAGGAAGGTCCATGCTTCCTTTGCAATTTCAATTGAGAATATTTTCTTGAACTCCTCGTTGGTCATCACACTGAATAAGGCATTCAATGCACTGCTGTTGAAATTTGCCGCTTTGATCTTAGCCTCCGCTTTGATCTTAGCCTCATCCCAATCAGCTAGCGCTTCCTTTGGCTTCACCTAGCCAATTTTCACAGCTTGCCAGACCTTCTCATCTAAAAACTGCAAGAAAGCTCTTATGCATACTTTCCAATATGCATAGTTAGTGCCATGAAATAAAAGAGGTATAATAAGAGACTGTCATCTATCCATGACAAACAGGGGTCAATGGATCACATAGTAAAAATTAAAATCTAATCAGAGTGTGCTCACTCTAATATCACTTGTTGGGTTAAAATGAATTAACCACTTGCAAATTAATTAATTGCCCAAGTTAATTAATTGGGTTCAATTACATGCAATAGCATGGCAGCACAAACAAATCACCAAATTATCTAAACCCAGCGAAAAATAAATTTGACAAGGTGATTTGTTTATGAATGGGGAAAACCGCCGAGGCAAAACTCCACTGAGTGAATTTTAGGTCACCACTTTCAAGAATCCACTATTATCAATCACAAGCAGTTACAAGTATAAGGAATCTTACTAAACCCTTTTGTAACGACCCCACCCCACCTATGTAGATATTGTCCGCTTTGGGGCCTCATACCCCTTACGATTTTGTTCTCCCCCAAAGCACACAACAGTGGGGGAAAAAGCCTTTACACATTAAAGGAAGGTCACTCCTTATAAGCACATCACCATGTGCTTCCCTAGGCGATGTGGGATTCCATGGATTGCAAGACCCCTTTTTGGGTCACTACAATCCACCCCCCTTACGAGCACACGCATCCTCACGTATGGGACCCACATTTCCGGCTAGGGCATGGCTCTGATACCATTTATAACGACCCCACCCCACCTGTATAAATATTGTCCGCTTTGGAGCCTCATACCCCTCACGGTTTTGTTCTCCCTCAAAGCACACAGCAGTGGGGAAAAAGGCCTCTACACATTAAAAGAAGGCCACTCTTTATAAGCACATCCCCATGTGCTTCCCTAGGAGATGTGGGATTCCATGGATTGCAAGACTCCCTTTTGGGTTACTACACCTTTGGCCTATCCCGAAATACCAACCTACAGTTGAACTCTTACTCCAATAGCCAATTATACTTGTATTGTAGCGGCAATCTTCCAGTTCAATGCACGAATCCTAATACGTGACTAACCAATGATGTACATATCCAAGTACGTGACTAATACCAGCAACTTTGAAGAAGATACTGGCTACAAAGTTTTTCAGTTCATCAACAATGAAGATCAGGAAGCTCCTTGGTTACAAAACCCTATGGCATAAAGACGCAGTAGCTTCTTCAAATACAATAATGAACAAGGTCACTTTCTGTATGTGTTCTCTTGTATGACGGCCTTTAAAAATAATCCTTATATATGTCTAGGGTTATGAGAAAAGAAACCCTATACAAATATATAAGCATGGGCCGAAAATCAGATATGGAATTTTTGATTTCGTAAGTCTCGACAGAAACAGTTTCTGTCGAGCTTCAACATTAAATCTCGATAGAAAGGATTCTGTTGAGACTTCTGTCGAGCTTTAAAGAACAGCTCTTCTTCACTTGTCTCTTGGTCAGATCTTCATGGCTTTAACACTTAACTTGAACAACATGTTTCTTAAAGTCTTAAACCCATCCTAGATCTAACCAATTACAAGTAAAGTGCATTTTGTCAAAGGATTAGTCAATTACACAAAATATGTTCCTAACAAAGGTCAAAGGCATTAAGATGTCATACATGTTATTGAAAATATTTTTATTTTTATTTTGAAAATTTTTGAATTTTTTATTAGGATCTTTTAAAAAAAATATTTTTAAAGATTTTTTATGTTAAATTAGATTTATTTTTTAGTATATTAATTTGAATCTTTTGAGCTTATTCTTCCATGGAAATTAAGTTTTCTCAAGGAATTAAATTCAATCCTATGTTGCAAAACGAAATTTGGAGGTTTATCATCCATAAAATTTTGGTTCTTTCTTTTTCTTTTATTTGTTGAATTTCTGAAAGTTCTTAATCTTTTTTTAGTTAGCTAAATTTGATAAAATCACCCACAAAATGAAGTATCCGCACCTCACTATAGGTGAAGGTGAAAAAACCGCATTGCACCATGTGGTGTGGTTTGTGGTTCAATGTTAAGAAAAATGTACAAAACTACAGCACACCACACACACCCCTATCTAGGGAAAAATGGATAAATACACTTAATTTTAAAACTATGAAGCAAGATGTCTCTTTCTCCAAACTATTTAGCAAAATGTCTTTATTTTAGAACTCGATTTAATTGAGTTTTGTGTAAAGCTCAACATTCTCAAAATTGAGTTCTATGTGTATTTTTAAGTAAAACTCGACATTAGTTCCACTTGAATTTTTTTAAAAATAAAATGGAAAAATATGCATAAAATTTGAAATTATTAATATCGAGTTCCACTTATAACTCGATTTTGGTAAAATCAAGTTAAAAAAATATGGGCATTCTGCTAATTAATTTGGAAAGTGAGTTATTTTGCTACACAGTTTTAAAATTAAAGGCATTTACCCATTTTGCCTCACATATCTATATATGTTTTATTTTATATTAAATACATATTATCTAAACTATGCGTTTTAGACTGATAAAATATTTATTATATTTTAAAACCAAACCGTACCATGCAGTTCTAAGATTTTCAGAAAACCGTAAAAAAAAATCGCCCCACAAAGCATCTATTAATATATAAGTATTATTTTATATTTAATATAGATTTTATAAATATTTAACATATATTAAATATATTTAGTATATATTTGTAATATATATGAAAATCGATCAAACCACACTACACCGCATCGTCTAAAACTGAACCGCATTGCATGGTGACCAATTTATAAAGTAAGGTATGGTGAGGGCTTTGGAAACCACACAGTGAAGCCATGTACATTATTGAAATTGGCCCTGTATACTCACTGGTAGAATTAAAAATAGCTATAATTATATAGATATATGTGTTTGAAACTTGTAATATAGATTTTATAAATATTTAACATATATTAAATATATTTAGTATATATTTGTAATATATATGAAAATCGATCAAACCACACTACACCGCATTGTCTAAAACTGAACCGCATTGCACGGTGACCGATTTATAAAGAAAGGTATGGTGAGGGCTTTGGAAACCACACAGTGAAGCCATATACATTATTGAAATTGGCCCTGTATACTCACTGGTAGAATTAAAAATAGCTATAATTATATAGATATATGTGTGTGAAACTTGTATACCATCATAGTTCTCCCCTCACCCCCCCCCCCCCCCAAAAAAAAATCATAGTATATATAGAAACATATTAAATTTGAATTGAGTCTTTTTATATTTCAGAAGTTTAGATTTATGAATTTGCAAGTAAATATAGACAAAAAATTATAATATAATTAGAATTACACCTGGTATGAAATTAGAATATCTATAGTGAAAAATCTAAAGACACTTGACATAAAATTATAGTTCAACTAGACGGACACTTGACATCAAATTATAGTTCAATCAAGAACAGGGACGGACGCAGGATTTTAAGTTGGTGGGGGCCGGAGATAAGCGAAAAAAAAATTTCAAATACACATCCATATAGTATTAATAAACTGTCAACCAATACAAATACCCAAAAATCATTGTTTCTTACTATATTAAGATACAATCATCTACTAACAAAAACAAAATACACGAAACACTATTGTTTCTTTATACAATCATCTATGAAAAGGGAACTCGACGCTCTTTCAAATCTTCAAAATCATCTATGATTGAATCTAAACTAAATGTCGAAGCTATATCCTTTTCAATGTATAACATCAAAGAGTCTGTCAAAAAATCATTTTCCATTTTGTTTCGAAGGTTAATTTTGACAACTTTCATAGCTGAAAATGTTCACTCTGTAGTAGCAGTAGAAACTGGAAGAGTAAGCACAAGTCTCACCATTCTATAAACAAGTTTGTAATGTTCTAAATTTCCTGTTCTCACTAACCATTGAGACAACTCAGATAAACTTTTCAATTCTTTGAACTCTGGATCCTGGACTACATTATACTCAAAATGATAAAGTTCCTTCTTCAACACTTGTTTGTCATAATCTGTGAAATCTTGTGGATAGAAATTCTCTACCAACAAACAAAGATCACTACTTCTGAAAGATTTTAATGCCTCTCGAGGTTCTAAAGCTGAGCTAAGCCTAAGTAACTCCATTGCATTTTCATTAAACCGATAATTTAGTGTCTGTAGTTGAGAATCTATTGTAGCATAAAAAATATTTACTCAATAATGATGCTCAATTGTAACGTTATGTTGCTGATTACGAGCTCGACCTTGTCTCAGAACATAACGAGCATTCATATCCAGGACATCAATGCAATGCTTCTCACAAAATGATATCACAGTAGTGAGTAAGCCATCCCATCCATCATGTGTAAATTTTTGGATAAGTGCTTTAGTAGATGAAACTAAATGGATGGCATTTAAAATGTCTTGAGATTGGCTTTGCAAAGCTTGACAAAGTTTATCAGTGATCTTCATAGTTTCCTTCTCAAGATACAAGATGAAGACAAATTCAAATGAAGTTAAACCCTCATAAGCTGACTCTGCTTCTGCCCGATGTTCTCCATCAATTGCATCATCAATTATATTTTGTAAAACTTCAACAGTTGAAGTAAATATCCTTAATAAGATAGAAACTAATCTAAAATGTGAACTCCAACGTGTTTCTACAAGTCGTTGTAAAGTGCCAATTTGATTAAGTCCACTTCCAGTCTCAAGCTCTTCAAGATCAATCAAACGTGCTATTTCATTAGCATTGGCAACTTTCAATTGCTCATTGTGCTTGCATGAAGCATTAACAATTTTGATCACAAAAAGCAATGCAAGAAAAAAATGACTAATGGCATTAACTTGTTTTGATGCTTTTACTAATGCCAATTGTAAGCGATGTGCAAAACAATGGATATAGTAAGCATATGGGCAATCATTCAAAATCAAAGCTTATAATCCATTCCACATACCTCGCATGTTGCTTGCTCCATCATATCCTTGCCCTCGAATATTTTGTATATCTAAGCAATGTTGAGATAACCAAGAATATATCCCATTCTTTAAAGTCAAAGCCGCAGTGTCAGCAACATGAATAAGCCCAAAAAAACGTTCTTTGACAAAGTCTTCTGCATCAACATATCTAAAAACCACAGCCATTTGCTCTCTCATGGACTCATCATGAGCTTCATCAACCATTATGCAAAACTTTGTATCACCAATTTCTTCCCGAATGGCCTTCTTCACTTTGGCTAAGAAAACATGTAGAATTTCCTTTTGAATCCTAGGTGATGTGTTGGTTGCATTTTTGGGGGCTTTTTCTATTATTTCAGCAACCTTCTCATTTCAAAAAGTCACAATACCTAATGATTCAAAAAAGTTCCCACGATTTAATGAACTAAAACTTTTATCATTACCTCTAAAAGCTATAGCTTGAAAGGCAAGATACCGGACAATAAATTGAGGCCTTCAGTTGCAATCGATTATTTGCAATTTGTTCAGTAGTGAAATGATCAACTACCCTTTGCAAATGCTGCGATTGGTTCATCAAATCCTTACACATCTGCTCGGCAACTCTATGAGCTGAGTTAGGTTCTTTTCCTATATGACCATGAAAAGAACAATCTTTGCCCCCAACCTTTTTCCAAGATCTAAATCCACCAACAATGAATGCATTTTGTCCCACAACCTTATTTGGATTATGAAAGACAAAGCAAGGTAGACAATAAGTTGCATCTGTTGTAGGAGAATATTCAAGCCATTTTGAATGATTTCTAAACCAAGAAGTTTGAAAGCTACGATTGTGCTTTCCACTTTTTTTGAATGTCTCTAGAGGAGGTTGGTGCGGACCTTTTTTAATGTAAGCCCATCAAATTTCATCACGTTGATTAACATGATATTCCCATATTTGTTTGCGTGTTCCGGGATCATAATCCAAAGAATCGAGGTCAATTCTTTGAAATTTTCTTTGAGAGATTGGAACATCGACATTTTCTAGAATTGGAACATCGACATTTTCTAGAATTGGAACATCGACATTTTCCAGAATTGGAATAGCAATATTAGTTGTTGGCAATTCCACGTTGACTTCGGAAGAATTTGAAATTAAACCTTTTCTTTTGAAAAAATCAAGCATTGTAGTTGATTTTTTCATGATCGACAAATAAAATAAAAATCATATAAGAATCACTGTTATTTTCTTAAATTTGTGTGACAATTTTCTATATTATATGATTTGTTTTTTTCTTTTTGTCTTTGGCCTGCCTAGACTGTCTTTATTTATGTCTTTGTGTTTGACTGTTTGGTCTGCCTTTATTTATATCTTTGTGTTGTCTCTGCCTTTATTTATGTCTTTGTGTCTTTATGCTGTCTCTATCTTTCTAATTATGACCCACTGACTAACCCAAATACCCAATGAATCCCACTAACACAACTAACAAAAACTTTTCTTAACTTTACCTCCTTTTTTCTGTCAATTTGTCCGTTACCCAACTCCACTTGTCCCTATTATGCCTAACTACCAGTCAACAAAGAAAAACTATCTCTACAAACTCTACTCTCTCTATCTCTCTATCTCTCTTATCTATATAATGCAAGAGAGAGAGTCACAAACACAAACATAGAGTGACAGAGTCACAAAGCCAAAAGGCCCAAAAAAAAAAAAAAAAAAACACCACAAGGCAGCACAAATTCAAATTCAATTCACAATCACCATTCACCAACATTAGTTCAGTTCATCAATCATCAGTAAAAACACAAACATGAATAACAAGTCCACAAGGCACAACAGCACAAGCACATTTTCAGATTCTCATATCACAAACATTTTATTAGGTTTTGAAGGAAAAGTTGAGTAAATACCTGTGATGGGTCTCCATGGGCGGCGGCGGCGGCAGCGACAGCGGCAAGTGGGTCTCCAGCCTAACAAGCGGTCACGGCGTCACGGCTCTCTATCTCTCTGCCTCTCTCCGTCACAACGACACAGGTCTCCAATCAAGATAGGTCTCCACTCTCCGGTCTCGGAAGCATCAGTGCGTCACGGCTCTTTATCTCTTTGTCTCTCTTCGTCACGGTGGTCAGCGACACGGGTCTCCGTCTCCGATCAAGATAGGTTGTACAACTTGTACTCTCTATCTCTCTGTCTCGCACTCTCGAGTCTCGCCTTTCCCTTTCCTTTCTTTTTCTTTTTTCTTTTTTTTTTTTACATGGGTCATGGGCTCCTAAGCTGGACGGATTATGGGCTGGGTTCATGATTTTTGGGAAGGGCCAAGGGGCCCAAGCTAAAAACTAGAGGGGCCCAAGCAAAAAACTCAGGGGGGCCCAAGCCCTTTTTTTTTTAATTTTTGAAAAATTTTACTTGCTAAATTTTTTTTTTTTTTTTTTTTGGGCCCAGGGGGGGCCCGGGCCCCCTAACCCTCTACGTGGGTCCGTCCCTGATCAAGAACCACCACAATTAGATACATACACATTTATATGTTTTTGCCTAAGTAACAAACTATAAACATTCACAATATTACCTAAAAGACTAATAAATTTTGAATTCAATATTTTAATATTTTATAAGTTTAGATACATGAATTTACATGTAAATATGACTTACACAAAATTAAAGAATGATTGAAATGTCACTTGATTCAATTAAAAAAACACTTGATGTCAAATTAGTCTTTGTATATTTCAGAACTTCCCATAATATAGTTCTAGACTTCTAGTATCTTGTTTTCAAGTTTTTATTTTTTATTTTTTATTTTAATATGTTGATTATAATACTTTTCAAAATATTCTTCATGCTTGAGATTGTTTGGGGATGTGGGGAAATAATGTATAAAAAATTAGAAATATCGATTTTAACATTTTTTTTTTTTTTTTGGTATTTTTCCGTGTGGGGGCATGTTCTGTTGTGGGTCGAAGAGTTGGATCTAGACCACTATTCTAGCAGGACCTTGTTAAAGGGCCAGTCTTTGCACAAACCCAGCGTCCAAGAAACAAAGACAACAACCATTAACGGATGCGTACATATTAATTCACCAATGTTAGTTTGTGTTCATGGATTTGAGAACAAATATCTTATGGCGGGAGTTACAACAGGAAAAGTAACCAATGACATGACTAACATAAACAGTATAGCAGAATGTTAAATGATATAGTAGAACGTAAAAATAACACAGTAGAATGTAAGAATGACACAACAGAATGTAAGAATGACACAGCAGAATATAAAATGGTAAGTCTTTTCGTAAGAAGAGGACCACAAAGAACCTAAACCCTAACTTGGACAACCTTATTATTGGGCTAAGCCATCAAGGCTGTGCATTCTGGGTAATGGGCTTAGATGGCTACTTGTTGCTGCTTTTGGGATTTTAAAGAGTGAGTTTGCTGTAAAAGGGAGGGAAAAGATAGTCTATTGATGCATGCCTTTCTGTCGTGTCTACTCTCTTTTCTTTCTACTTCACCTTTTCTCTTTTCTCTGTTATTTCTCTCTCGATTCTCTCTGTTTCTTGCCTTAGTTGCTATCCCCCTTCCATTTATGGCTACTGTTCCTATTTATATTGGTTCACCAACCATTTTTGTCTTGGTAGCTCCGCCTCCACTACATCTGGGCGTGCCCAATACCCTCTTTCTCTTCCACTACCCATTCCATAATAGATCTCAATTCGTTTGATTATGCCGTGAGCCTTTCCCCCTTGCTTGAATGGATAAGGCTTTGGGTCTCTCTTCACTTACCTCTCTAGCATGCATTAAGTAGTTCCAACCGTCTACTACCCATTTTGGATAAAGATGTCATCCTAGCAAAACATCTCCCAAAAGAGGCCCTAACTAGAAACCGAAATTAGGCCTTCTCCCCCCCCCCCCCCTTTCTCCACCAAACCACACCCTCTGTAAATCCCTTGACTATGGGTCCACCTCCCTTGCGTTGGCTAGGTATAGGCTGGTGGTGTTCTAGCCCTAGTGTGGTTGTTCCACTACTCGTTGTTTTTGTTTTCTTTCTTTTCCCATGTTGTTTCTACCATTGTTGTTCAACTTTTTCTTGTTCTATTCCTGCATCCTTTCTACATGTGCTTATCCTCTATGGAGGATAGCATAGGCTTGTTGGGTTTGCCCCATTTTTACCTTTTCTTGGGCCCTTGAGGTCGCTTGTTATTGCTTTTGGCCAGGCTAGCCTGTTGGGCCTTTCTTCTTTCCCATCTTTTACTTGGGTCTTTTCAGCCCTTACTTTATGTCGTTACTAACTATTCTTATTGTTGGGTTAAGATAACTTGACTCCGGTTAATTAATTCAATTATCCAAATTGATTAATTAGGTCAAATTACATGCAAATCGTGGAGGCACTAACAAATCACCAAATAGACACGGTAATTTGTTGACAAATGGGGAAAACCTTTCACAAGGCAAAAATCTCACCGGGTGAATTTAAGGTCACCACTCCTAAGAATCCACTAATCAATAATCGAGCAATTACAAGTATGAGGAATCTTACCACTACCCCGGTCTATCCCAAAATACCAACCTACAGTTGAACCTTCACTCCAATACCCAATTGAACTTGATATTGTAGTAGTCTTCTTTCCTTTAATGCACAAATCTCCAATCTGTGACTAACTCCTTTGCACAGATCCTAGTACGTGACTAACTCCAGCAACTTGAATGATTGTTTTGGTTGCAAAGTTATTCACTTCATCAATAATGAAGATCAGGAAGTAATTAGTTACAAAACCCTATAGCGTACAAATGCAGTAGCTTCTTACTGAGAAAATTAAACCCTTGGTCTTTGTATCCGTGTATGACGACTCTTAAAATAAACCTTATATATGTCTAGTGTTGTGAGAAAAGAAACCCTAAACAAATATATCAGCTTGGGCCAAATTTCATATCTGGAATTCTGAAATCGTAATTCTCGATAGATCAAGCTTGTGTTAAGCTTCTCATTTAGTCTCAATAGCAACTATCTATCGAGTTTTAATAAAACAGCTTTTCTTCACTTGTTTCTTTGATCAATCTTCATGTCTTTAATACTCACACTTGATATGTTTGAACAACATATTTCTTGATATATTAAACCCAACTTAGATCTACCCAATTACAAGTAAAGTGCATTTTATCAAAGGATTAGTCAATTACAAATAAAATATGACCTTAACACTTATTACGTTCCTTTTTTCACTTGTGATTAGGCTTTCTTGCTGTTAGGTCTTTTTTATCAAAAATGGGCATCAACAGTCCATATATAATACAGCACTCATTTTATGTTTTAAAATTTGATCATCAACAAAAAATAAGTTGGCAGAGATTATGTTTTGCCAACTTATTTTACTATTCCTTTCTCAAAAAAAAAAAAAAATTTATTTTACTATTTAGTTTATTTTTGTTACTATTCATGGGTCTCACTGCACTTTTTGGTACTATTCATAAGTCTCACTATACTATTTCAACTAACATTTACCTTTATCTACAGTACTTTCAGTAAAAAAAATTTCAGTTTCAACAAAATAAGCAAATCTCAAACATACCTTACAACAAAATAAGCAAATCTCAAACATACCTTAGGTATGAAATTATAAACGTTGTGTACACGACCATACAAGTGTGTGAAAGCAAATTTCCCTCAATTCACTGAGTTAAAGCCCTGCATACTAGTCTTAAAACATGTCATGTGAACATGACAATAGCCGAGTGACCCGTGCTCCCGCCATGATCTGTGATTAAAGGTCAGAGTCACTTCCCATATTTGACTGCTACTGAATTCTTTATAAGAAAGTAATCCAACCTTGTCTCTTAGCTTATCTTTTATCGTCAAGCAAAAGGTATATATATTAGTCAGCTACGCGGTTTCTTCTTCGCTGGTTTAACTTTAGTTAAAAAGCTAGATTTATTGTAAAGGAGGTAAAGGTCAAAAGAACCAAGACAAAACAAACGGAGATCAACTTTTGAAGTTTCAGTGATAATGATACCTCTTTTATTCATGAAATTCTAGAAAAAGTGTTATAAATGTTGCTCCCTATTATAATGTTGTTTGTGGACTTGTGCTAATAAGACAAAGGAAAGGAAATTATATAGGAAAAATAAACCATGAGGCAAAATAATGTAGATAAATTCAGGTATTTGAAAACTGCATATTTGTTCCTTATTGTTATTAAATAAACCTGGGCCTTGTGGAAGTAGACCCAGATATTATAAGATAGAGAGCGTGAGGTTCATGTGAAAGAAAACAATGTTATGAATATTCTTTCCAACGTGACCAAGAAAAATCTGAGAGAGATTTTGCTTTACCACTCCCCACTTTTCTCCTCACATCATTTGGACTCTAATGTATGAGAAGGTATCTTATGCATTCATCCTTCTTCTAGCAAAGCATGAGTTCTATATGACTATGAAACTTATATGTTGTGAAAGGGATGATACATGTATCTGATGTATAGAATAATTATTAGTAAAGTACCCCAATTAGGAGTAATTAATGGATAGAACTTCCATGAGTGCTTCTCTTCTTTGGTAACATGGAGAAAATCAGGAGATTTCAAATTTCATCTACCACAGTATCAACCAAGGGATTTCCAGTAATAGGTTCTGGTTGACAAGATTAAGTCTTGCTAATCTATTACAAGCCGAGGCGTTCCAATCTTACAGCTTGTTGTCACTGATATGCGAAATTCATGTTATACTTCTAAAACTCACTTTGTAATGATAATGAAAACATGATTTTACCCCTAAAACTATGTAATTAACAAAACTAGAATTTGTGTATGAGATCACCATGTTTGTAGGAAAGAAAACCTACCTTTTATTTTCCTGAATGTAGAAGACTATAATTAAATCTTAATATGTTTTAAAAAACAGGTCCTTTCCAAGAAAAGGTTGGTAACAAATATTTGAGACTAACCAACAAAACTTGTGTTGCGAGCAAATTCTATACTGATTTCCAGTTTTAGAGACCAATAATAGAACCCAATCGAAATGAAGAGAGCAGGGCTGGCCCAAAGAACCCAATTCCAAACTTTTAGAACAGGCCCAAACTAAATAAAAACCGAACCCAGCGCCCATGAATGGCGTCTCCGTACAACTCAGGCCCGCGAGTACAATATGTCTGGGTGTGACAGCACTAAAATCTTGTCTGTTGTGTCCAAATCTCTCATTTTTTTATGAAGGATTTGGTCAACGTGTGTTAATTACTCCCTCTATCGCATGTTTTTTGTCCTGTTTGAAAAGTTAAATTTTTAAGAGAATATCATTTATTGTCTTGTTTACCTTTTAAAAATGTATAAGTTTTCAAAACTACCCTTTAAAAAATTTATCAAAAAATTGAATTTATAAATTAATAGGGGTATAATAGGAACATTAGTAAATTAATTACTTTTATTTTTAGAAATGGGACAATATTTTGGAACATCTCAAAATGGAATAGAGGACAAAAAAAGTGGGACGAAGGGAGTATTCAGTTTAAGAAATTTTTTGTGAAAAATTAAAAAAATAATTATCAAAAAATTAAGTCTTTTTTATTTTTTATAAAAAATTTTAAAAGTAATTTACTAATATATACCTTAAAACTATACATTATCGTTGATGATACACGAAAATCAGTAGGTTGGAATGTTTCGGACTATAATGATGGCTTTTGAACTTGAAAGGAATGAAAAGATTGTCAAGAGTGACCAGTGTGAACCGACTAAGGACCCACTGACAGTTAAGTCAGTTTTTTCTCTAGAACACAAGGATGGTGGTTTGGTGAATAGTAAAATCTTACCTTGGTTGAATGTGACTTAATCCTTTTATAGATAATTAGGAGTAGGCCTACTTGTTCAGATCAACTATCATCATGGGAGATGTTTAGAGTTAATGGAGAAAAATGAAACGGGTTTCGGAGAATTCTCCCCACATTATAAAATAAAAAATCGTGGTTTGATTGCGTAAAGTTTATAAAGAGTTAATCTAAAATTTAGTGAGTGTTGTATAGTCGTCCATATCCTTACTAGCCATGGACGATTATACTTGGTCGTCCATACTCTTGTGAGTCATGGATGACCATCCTAATTTGGACGGTTACAATATCTTATGGAAGGATGTTGTTCATACTTGGGATGCTTCTATTAGGCTTCTTTTTTTGTAAAACTCTATGGATGTAATGTGGACATAAACAACTACCATGGATGAACTAAACTTGGTTTGGATCCCATCACTCGTCAATATGAAAAGACCTGATACTGCAACTTCCTTCCATAAAATGGTGTGCAACTGCAAGTACTTGATCAAGTAAAGCTGTACACAATTATTTCAAGCCGTCACTATATAGTTGCTTGATAATAAATCATCCTTCTTCTCTTTTTGGTAACTGGTGAAGTGCTCAGTTTAATACAGCTTTCTTTTATCTATCTATCTAGTTTCTTTGAGCTCTGTACTGTGGTGACGGTATGGACCTTTCTGTTAGCAACATAGAGCGAAGCCGCATGGTTTGCTATATTCGCCAAAACAGTGAGTCCGTAGTAGCAAAGCTGCATATAAGGAAGCACAAATTCTCAATCGGTGAGAAGCGTCCAAACCCGTTAGCTGCAGACCTTCAAAATGCAGTGGCCAACCTCTCCTCCGAGCTCTATACCAAAGACGTCCATTTCCTTATGGAGCTCATACAGGTCTCTCTCTCTCTCTCTCTCTCTCTCTGTGTTGTGTGAAGTTTGTTTGTTTTGTGTCATAAAAGTTGCCTTATTTTGATGATGGTATGCTTATAATTGTTGGGTTTTCCGTGTTGGGTGGATTAGAATGCAGAAAACAACGAGTATTTAGAAGGAGTGAAGCCGACGCTAGAGTTTGTACTGACGAACGCAGATATAACAGGAATTGGTGCACCAACTACTCTCTTGGTGTTTAACAATGAAGTTGGGTTCTTTGCATGCAACATCGATTCCCTTTGTGGCATTGGAAGATCCACCAAGAAAGGCCAGAGACACCAAGGCTTTTTAGGGGAAAAAGTTAAACACATTTTCTATAAATGTTCCGAAAATTTAATTAGTCAATAGTTTTTTTTTTGCTTGTACATGAATTGATATATGAATTCTTGTGTATCAGATGAGAATTTTTGTTTGACATGTGTAATTAGTTTGTGTATAGGATTTTAGGGTTTCAAACACTCAAAAAAAAAAAAGAAAAAAAAAACTAGGGTTTTTGTAATTTGTTTCCCTTGGACTTGCGGAAGTTTGATCCTGGTGTACAGATGCTTTATCCATCGATAAAACAGAGAAAGAGTAAGAGAGGGGGTCTACGCTCTACACTGTAAAAGGTCTCTATCATTCATAACTTTATGTACCTGCATTTGCATTATGAACTACTTTGCTTACCCGACTAACATTTTGTATCAAGTGAAAGAAGTACAAATTTCATATTATAGATATGCATCGGCTATATTCATGAACCTTACAATACATAGACGTGTATCATATAAATTATATCGTATAATAAAATCTTACCTATTAGACGATGTATAGACATATGGGTTTAAATTGATTTTTTTTTTTTTGGTTAAAATTTTTGCTTTGATTGGAGTCCAACAAGTTATTAGACTATTTTTAACACAATTATTGGACAAGGTTTTTTTTTTTTTTTTTTAAGAAAGAATTATTGGACAAGGTGATTAAGTCCAATGATATAACATGCATGTGAATGAGTTTTTTTTTTTTTTTTTTTTTTTTTCCTTCTCTTTTTCTCCTACAAAATTTGTACCACGCACCTAGCACCTAACACTTCATTTTTATATTTGCAAATTTCTATGACAATATAATTATCTTTTTATTTTTGTTATTATTGTTATAGTCTAAATAGATAAAATGCAAAGAATAAATATAAGTAAAAATTTATTAAAATATAAAAACGAAAGGAGATAGTAAAATTGTAGATGATGATTGAAATATATATATATATATATATTTATATGTAGATGAAGAAATAATGTTGCAAAATGATAAATATGATGATAACATTAACTAAGATTGTGTTGATTAGACAAGATGATGAATATAACGAGAAAGAAATTATTATTTTGGATTTTATGTCATGAATTATCACTTTTGAATTTAATCAATTTGAATGATGTTATAAACATATTTTAATTTGATTTATTTAGTTATTTTTGTTAAATATTATTTCATAAATGATGATTAAATTAATCATTAGTTGAATATGTTCCAAAATTATAATGAATATACTTTTATATATGTTGTTAAGTTTTAGACTCCTAAAAAACACAGTTTGTTTAACATAATTCATTAGCCAAGTAGTTACTTAGGTTAATTAAACAAATTTAAGTTAAACATTCATCACAATCAACATGCACAATGGAAAAGTAAATAATACTATGATATCTAAAAAATCCAATGAAACAACTCATTTTAAGGTTTAAAAAAAAAAAAAAAACCTGGAGAAAACGATCCTAAGAGAACAATCCACTATATTAAATTGAGATTTGCAATCAAGAATACCAATTCGTGGTAAATCTAACACGGTTACCAAACTGGGCTCTAAACTTCTTAGACTTCTTTGATCTGGACTTACTCTCACATGAACCTCTAGTTCACGCTTTAGATCTCCCACATAAGCCTCCTGTCTATGACTCCAAGACCACCCTTGAAGGTTTAGATCCAACACTCTTGATGACTGGTAAGCAGCAACTTCAGATTTACCGCTTCTAATGGTATATAGATTGAATTCTGGTAGTAACTTTGAATAGAGAAGATACAGAACCTTTTAGATTTCAAAAGAGAAATGTACCTTAGGATTTCCTTTAAATACTATGTGAATTAAATCTAAAACCATGATCACTTGATGGGCCAATGGGCTGTTAGGCTTTAATTAAAATTCTGCAAAATCGTCTTTCGATCGATTGAACCATCTTCTCAATCGGCCAAGCCTGGCATGTTTTGAATTCTTGAACCTGCAACTTCCTTTTCTTGTATTCTGACTTACAAGACCTTGAGCATTATCTAATATACCCTATAAAATCTAAGATCTATATCTAGACAAATTTTTGCTCACAGTTTGCCAATTGTTCTAAGCTTTTAGAACCTAACATATGTGTATCTATAATTTTTTATTAATTTTATCTAGTATTTTTATGTATCTTACAATACATGTTACGATATGAAACAATAGGGAAAAAAATATTCACCATATGATTCAAGTTTTAACAACCATGCTTCTTAGTTTCCACTTAAAGAAACTAGCCTCTTTTTTTTTATCAAAAAAGAGCAATGATTACTGCACAGTATCTAATACACATTGCTACTATAAGTATCTAATACACACAATGTGGATATCTGGCTTTACAAAATATGAACATTGTGTAAACTAATATTAATGTACATCAACTTACGTAAAACAACACATAGTTATATTTTAAAAAAATTAATAATAATAATAATAATAATAAAGCCAACCTCTGACACTAAAACAACACATAGTTATAATAATAACTAATCGCTAACCCGTGCTACTGTAAGTATCTAATACACACAATGTGGATATCTAGCTTCACAAAATATGAACATTGTGTAAACTAATGTACATCAACTAATGTAAAACAACACATAGTTATATTTTAAAAAAATTAATAATAATAATAATAATAATAATAATAATAACAATAAAGCCAACCTGTGACACTAAAACAACACATAGTTATAATAATAATTAGTCGCTAACTCGTGCGATGCATGAGATAGTTAAATAAATAAATAAAAAGTATTTATTTTGTTTAAATGTCTATGATTTGAATTTAAAAAAAATATTTATCACTTGAAAATGAATGAAAATAAATAATTTTTTGTTCAATATAATGGTTTAGAAAAATTCTTTTTCTTTCATATCATTTTTTTTTTTTTTAGAAAATTTCAACCTATGGCGTTTGCTCCTAATGATGCTCTTTATCATCAGACTAAGATACCAATTAGTTTTTGGTATAGGCGGAAATTAAACCTCAAATCTCTTATTCAATCATCAAAGACTTTACCAGTTGAGCTAATATAGGGTTATGGATTCCTAATCAAATTTGGTTATATAAATTTTTTTTTTAAAGGATGAATATGTCGATAGAGTCCATTTGATATAAAATTTAAATCCAATTGAAATTAAAAATGATATATATTTGTTGAGTCTCATTTGATATAATTACAGAGTTTAAATCCTATTGAAATTATAATTTCTAATCAATGTTAATATAAAAAAAATGAAAAAAAAAAAAAAAAAAAAAAAAAAAAAAAAGAGAAAGAAAACGTGATTGATGAACATAAGGAAATATGATAGAATTTTTTTTTATAAATGTCATCAACATTGAAATTATCAAATTAATGGAGATATGCTCTATTTTTTGTGATAGATTTATATTAATGGAGTTATTATATAGTTTGTTGGGATTATCTAAAAATTTCCCGATTAGGTGATATACGACGATATTTGCATGCTAGTTTATGGGTTAAGAAGCAGTACTATTGGATGTGTTAAGAGAAGTGCCAATTCCGTGGCTCATAGCTTTGCACGTTTTGCTAGTCACTTTGGTGATGAACTTGTATGGCTTGAGGAATCTCTCCCCCCCCCCCCCCCCCCCGAGCCTTGAAGCATTGTACTTGGATGCCAGTTTTTTGAATGATGAATGAATTCCCGTTTTGCTTTCAAAAAAAAAAAAGTCTCCTTTAAGTATAGTGGTTGTATGGCACCAAACAACTAAATTTAAATTTGTTTTAAAAGAAATTTAATAAATTTTTTGCAATTTGGTGCTATGAAATCGAAAGAATTAAATTGAATTAAATCAAATTAAAAAAATATAAATAAAAAATGCTAATTTGAAAATTTGTGTAGAGGTCAACCAAAAGTCAAAGGTTTGATATAATTATAGAGTTTAAATCCAATTGAAATCATAATTTCTAATCAACATTAATATAAAAAAAAATGAAAAAAAATAAGAGAAAGAAAACATGATTGATAGATATAAGGAAATATTTTGGATTTTTTTTTTTTAATAAATGTAATCAACATAGAAATTATCAAATTAATGGAGATATATTCTGTTTTTTGGGATAGATTTATATCAATGGAGTTATTATATAGGTTATTAGGATTATCTAAAAATTCACTGATTAGGTGATAATTTAGGTCTCCTTTAAGTATTGTGGTTGTATGGCACCAAACAACTAATTTTTTTTTTTTTTTAAAGAAATTTAATAAATTTTTTGCAATTTGGTGCTATAAAATCAAAAGAATTAAATCAAATTAAAAAAATATAAATAAAAAATGATGATGTGGAAAATTGTGGATAGGTCAACCAAAAGTCAAAGGATTCGGTTTTATATGTATAAGGGAAATTTTAACCAATGCCCTAAGGGCATCAATTAACATGACCCTAATCTATATATATATATATATATAAGCTGAAGCGTAGCATTTATTATTGCTACACTCTAGTTGAGCCACATCGGCGGCCATATCACCTACTTATTTTCAATCATTTCTCTCTTTTTTTTTTTACTCTTATTATTTATTTATTAATTTTGTAGTTTACTTTTACATTTTCTCCAAATTTTCTCTTCCTTTTTACCTAATCATCTCCCCACTATTATCAACCTTAATATCACTCTTCCTTTATCCATTCATCTTCCTTTTATTTTGACTATTCTTATCCCCATCCTCTTACTATAAATTTGTTATTTTCTCTCTCACTCTATACATATTTTATCACATAAAAAGGTTATTACTCTCTCTCTTTCTCATTTTTTTTTTTTTTTTGGTATCTTTATGTTGATGCATTTCCATGTTCTTTAGAATTCTACTCTCTCTCTCTCCCTCTCTCTCTCTCTCTCCCTTTTTGTGTGGATTTTTTTATGTTTTATATCTTTACTTTAGGTTGATGAATTTGTGTGTTCTTTAGAACTCTACTTGTTGGGAACATATTTTTATGTCATTGGCATATCTTTTGACAAAACGCACTTTACTTGTATTTTGGTAAATCTAAGTAGGTTCAAGATGATCATTACAAGTGGTTAAATTGAAGACATGAAGACTACTTAAGAACTACTCAAGAAAAGTGTAAATCTGCAGATCTCGATACTTTCTCTATAGAAGCTCGATCTATCGAGATTCATTAAAGCTCGATAGATGCCTCGATCAATCGAACTTACGGGTTTTCAGATTATAGCCAGCAATGTTTTATTCTAAAAGGCTATTTGTTTATGAGTTTGTATAATTCTTATTGTACTAGGAAAGCCCAAGGTTTGTGTAAATCTATTTGGAATAGGAGACCCCATTAAGCTCCTATTTAAAGGAGGTGAAAAAAGAAAAACCTAACCCTAGAAAGCTTTATAAGGTTTTCTTTTTGAAACTCTAGCCTCCTTCTACAGAAGAAAGAGTTCTTGCTGCGTTTCTTGTACGCTTTTAGGTTCTGTAACCAAGCAAAGTCTCTTGCACCAACATTGAAGATCTTATTGGTGTTTCTATGTGAAGCTGTTGCAAATCAACTACAACAATCAAAGGATTGCTGTGGAGTTAGTCACGTACTGGGATTCGTGCAAAGGAGTAAGTCGCGTACTGGGATCCGCGCATCAAATTGGTTAGTCACGTACTTGGGAGCCGTGCATCAAAAGGGAGAACTGTCACTACAGATCAAGTCCAATTGGGTATTGGGGTAAGGGTTCAACTGTAAGTTGGTAAGGTATTTGAGATTCCTTTACTTGTAACTGCTTGATTTGATAATAGTGAAGTTTCGGGAGTGATGACCTGAAAATCACCCGATGAGGTTTTTGCCGTTAGGGTTTTCCCCATTCGTGAACAAATCACCATGTCATGTAATTTTCGCTGCATATTTAGTTATTCGGTAATTTGTTTGTACTGCCACGCAATTGCATGATAAATTGATTAATTAATAACTTGGTTAATTAATTAATTGGTTTAATCACAAGAAGTCATTCAATTTGTGGCCTATCAAGTGGTATCAGAGTCAGGTTCACTCTGATTAGGTTTTAATCTTTGTTGTGTGATCTATTGACCCCTGTTGTCATGGAAACTCTTGATTGTTTTGATTTGCATGATCTTATGCTGAATGATGATGAGGATATTCAAGATGCCTATTGCAAGCTTTATAATTTTTGTATGAAATCTCTTGAATTTTCTACAAAATTAAAAGCTAAATTTAAAAAGGTCAAGCTTGAAAAAGATGATTTGATTGCAAAATTGGATGAAGCCAATAATTTGAATGAAAATTTTAAAAATCAAATCTCATCTCAGGTGGACAAAATTAATAGTTTGGAAGAGCAACTAGTTGAATTTAAAACTGAAGTTGAAAAATTAACTAGTGTCAAACTTGTTGTTGAGCCTAATTCAAAAGAAAAAGATTTTTATATTCCCCCATTTAAAAGGAATAATGAAGAGTTGAAGGCTAATATTGCTAGGATAGACAAAGGCAAAAATTCTGATGTTAACGCTAAAGTTTCTAAACCTATGTCTAAAACTCCTCATAGGAAGAATAAAAATTCTAAATTTGTCCCCACTTGTCATCATTGTCATATTGTTGGTCATATTAGGCCGAATTGTCCTAAGTTAAGGTCTCTGTCAACCTCCAAGGTTAGACCTCCTTCTAGGAAACTGAGTAATTCTAAAACTACTCATGTTTGTCACCATTATGGTGCTTCAGGTCACACTCATCCTAGTTGTTTCAAATTGTTTCCTCATAAGCGAGTGTCAAATAGGTCTCATCCTTTATCTAAAGGCTATGTACCTATTCTTGGTGAGTTATTAAAAGTTTTGAGCTTTTTGACTCAATTTCAGGGGAATTCTAATTCATCTATGTCCTTTAGTAGTCATACTAGGACACGTGCATTTTCATCTTCACGGCCAATGACTCGTGCTATGTGGGTGATAAAGGATTCTAAAACTTAATTATCTTTTCTGTTTGTCCTTTGCTTTAATTCTTTCTATCTAAAGTAGGACTCTCTTTGCTTGATTTCTTATCTGTTTTTGGAATCATGCTTTCATGCATCTGCACCCTTCTATCATGCATTCATGCATATGCATCTTTCTTTCTGCTTACATGTTTTTGTTTGTTTTATTTTCAATTTTTGTTTATTTTGTTTTTGATAAAAAAAAATTGAAAAAATCAGAAAAATACAAAAACAGTGTGTGTTTGTGTACTTTGGTACTTGTGTACCTTGGATGGCTAATGAAACAAAGTTTTCTAAACTTTGTATCTTTTGTAGCTTAGATGAGCATCTCTATGTACAACTAAGCAAGTGAGTTTTGTGGCTCTTATTTGTGATGAGTAAGATTAGGTTATCTCTTAAAACTTAACACTCATATCACTCTTTTTGACGGGTAGGACTAGAAAATCCTAAGAGAAAGGCATAAATAACCATCTCACCACTGTTGCCCACCAATTATTAATGACATATGTATGTTTCGGCATAGCAAAAGTGTGATGTCAATGACATTTGTGTACTTAGGCATAGCAAAATTGGAATGTCAAATATCAATGGGTATTTCTTTTCTTTCTCATAAGCCCATGCATGATATGCTTAAAAAGAAAATATGCAAAGAAGATAAAAAGTAAAAAGATCAAAAATGCTTTAAATATGGTTGCAAGTGTGTATTCTAGGAGATGTGGGAGTTATAGGATGTACCTCAAAGGTGATAGTCCCCATCAAACAGTTATGATTGTGTGAGTTAAAAGTTATTTTCTCATATCTCAGATCGTCATAACATGTATACACATATGCAATCTTGCAATGTTTTTCACACACAACACGCAATATTTTTTGCTACTTTTGATACATGTACAGGTACAATGTGATTTGGCCATCACTAAGGTTTCACATGTGCTTTTATATGCTCACTAAACTGTCCTGACTTGTTTTTTAAAAATAAAATTGGTTAGACTTGTTTAGTGTGTGTGTGTGTGTTTTTGGGAGATCCATGTGCTTATATTTTTCATTGAGAGATGATTTTGAGAGCTTTTTATGTTGATTGAATCATTGTAGAGGTGCATGTTTGATTGCATTCATATTCATGTTTTTCTTTTCTCGAAAAACTGCTTTTTACTGCTGGCTCGACACCTCCTCGATACCTGTCTATCTATCGAGCTTCTCAAGCTTTTTCTTATCGCAATCTCGACACATCCTCGACACCTAGTGGATCGATCAAGAAATCTCCTGTCTCCTCGATAGCTTCTCGATACCTTGTCGATCGATCGAGCTTCTGCTCTTGTGTCCTTGGTTTGTTCCTCGATACCTTCTCGACACCTGCATCTGTCGACGTTGTTTTTCTCGACACCTCTCGATTGATCGAGATTCCCTTGCACGCATTTCATTTTTTTTTTTTTTTTTGCATTTTTTTCCTTTGTGTCCATAACATCTTGTTTTTCTTTTCTTGTAGGTCTATGGTTCCTTGTTCTCCTCATTCCCTCTATGTCAATCTTCTGTCTGTCTCCTGTCATGTCTTTTGGCTTTTTATGAACTTTGACAATCGTGTCAAAAAGGGGGAGAAATTTGAGAATTGAATATCTTTCCTCAAGGGGAGTAATAGATTTAGAGGGAGAACTTCATGTTAAAGGGAAGAATGTTTTTGATGTAACTAACTTAAGGGGAGAGTTAGTTTGATACACTTTGATTTTGATATATTCTTTGTGTTGTGTATCTTTTGGTTTTGTAACCATTTACATACATCATGTGTCGTTTCTATATTTGATGATGATGTATGTGTTTCACTCTTTATCTCACATGTGTTGTTTCTTTTCTCTCTTTATACACATGTTTCTTGTTTATTTAATTTGTCATTATTTTCCACATGGTACCTTGATGTGTTTTGTTTAGTGCCTTTTAGGAAAGACAGGTTAAAGCCAAGTCAAGATTTCGAACCTTCTTCTTGCAGCAACTTCCAAGGTTCAGATCTTTTAGACTAGGCTTATTTATTCTGTAATCTTGAGTAGAATGTATTCTATGACATTCAATGTACTCTTGTGGTTTTGTCACGGATTGCCAAAGGTAGAGATTGTTGGGGACATATTTTTATGTAATTGGCATATCCTTTGACAAAACGCACTTTACTTGTATTTGGGTAAATCTAAGTAGGTTCAAGATGATCATTACAAGTGGTTAAATTGAAGACATAAGACTACTCAAGAACTGCTCAAGAAAAGTACAAATCTGTAGATCTCAATACCTTCTCGATAGAAGCTCGATCTGTCGAGATTCATTAAAGCTCGATAGATGCCTCGATCGATCGAGCTTACGGGTTTTCAGATTATAGCCAGCAATGTTTTATTCTAAAAGGCTATTTGTTTATGGGTTTGTATAATTCTTATTGGACTAGGAAAGCCCAAGGTTTGTGTAAACCTATTTGGAATAGGAGAGCCCATTAAGCTCCTATTTAAAGGAGGTGAAAAAAGAAAAACCTAACCCTAGAAAGCTTTATAAGGTTTTCTTTTTGAAACTCTAGCCTCCTTCTACAGAAGAAAGAGTTCTTGCTGCGTTTCTTGTACGCCTTTGGGTTCTGTAACCAAGCAAAGTCTCTTACACCAACATTGAAGATCTTATTGGTGTTTCTATGTGAAGCTGTTGCAAATCAACTACAACAATCAAAGGGTTGCTGTAGAATTAGTCACGTACTGGGATTCGTGCAAAGGAGTAAGCCGCATACTGGGATCCGCGCATCAAATTAGTTAGTCACGTACTTGGGAGCCGTGTATCAAAAGGGGAAACTGTCACTACAGATCAAATCCAATTGGATATTGGGGTAAGGGTTCAACTGTAGGTTGGTAAGGTACTTGGGATTCCTTTACTTGTAATTGCTTGATTTGATAATAGTGAAGTTTCGGGAGTGGTGACCTGAAAATCACCCGGTGGGATTTTTGCCGTTATGGTTTTCCCCATTCATGAACAAATCACTGTGTCATTTAATTTTCGCTGCATATTTAGTTATTCGGTGATTTGTTTGTACTGCCACGCAATTGCATGATAAATTGATTAATTAATAACTTGGCTAATTAATTAATTGGTTTAATCACAAAGGGTCATTCAATTTGTGGCCTATCACTACTTTAGGTTGATGCATACCACTACAAAAAATAAATAGGATTAAATTGTATTTCATGCTCCAAACTTTTTGGTTTTGTGTTTTTAAGTTGTTATATTTCTTTTTCTTTTCTTTGATTGTTAAATGTTATCATATTGCATTATAAAAATAGAATATAAGAATATAATATTATTCAATTACATAACATGACTTGGATAATTTGGTGTGACTATATCTTTTATTTTGACTATTCTTCTTCTCATCTTATCTTCTATAAATTTATCTAATTCAGGTCTCTCCCGAAAAAGGTGATTATTCTCTTTCTTGATTATTTATTCTTTCTTGCAACTTAACTTTAGGTTGATGAATCATCATATTTTTTTATAACACTATTTTGGGTTAATATACAATTTTGTGTGTGTTTTTGAGTTCTCCATCACAAGCCTTTTCTCTCCATCTTATAGCTTTTGTTTGATTTTTCTTTGACATAATACTTAGTTATTTTGAAAGTGAAAATTAGAATTTATATCAAAATACAATCTTGCTATGTATTTGAATGTGTTTCTCAACTATTTAAATAATATCAAGTGTAATTTTGTGATGAGTTTTGATTATTACAATCTCATTTAAGAAATGAGAAATTTGAATAATATATTTGAAACTTAAAGAGTTTAGTTGTAAGAAAAAAAAGGAAAACACAACGTACCATAATATAATTTAGAAAAATATGGACTTCCTCAAAAAGAAATAATTTCAATCAAACACAACAAATACTAAAATGATATATATATATATATATATATATAAAGATGGATAGATGAAAAATAATTTTAGAAATTTTTTATTTTTAGAGAGAACAAATTATACATTATACCACAATTATAAAGTAATCATATATTCTCACGCATCACGTAGATCTGCGACTAGTAATAATAATAATGAAGCCATCATCTGACACTAAAGGAGAGAGAGAGAGAGTAATAAGTAATAACAAATAAGCTAGGAGCTGTTTGGATTTGTTGTTTCCATAACTCATAACTCTATGTCCATAACGCATAACTCAAAAATGGTGGGACCATAGCTGAGAAGTCCATTTGGATTTTCATAACTCTGTTTTCAGTTTTTGTTTCCATCACTCAATTCTCTGATTTTTGAGTTATGAGTTATGAAAACTAAAAACACATTTTAGGTGTTTTCAGTTTCCATAACTCTGTTTTCAATGGCATTTTTGTAATAAACCTACTGTTCAACCGCAATGTTAGACTTTTTTGGTTTTTTTATTATTATTATTTTATTTTTATTTTTTTTTGAAACAAAGCCCAACCGCAATGTTGGACTTTTTTGTTTTTGTTTTTTTTTTTGTTTTTTTTTTTGAAACATGGTAATGCAAAACTGGGTGATGAGTGCCAAACAGGTGGGATTGGGGAAGTTGGGGTATTTTAAGTGATGAGTGATGAAAATTGAGTGAGGAGTGATAAGTGATGAAAAAAAATCCAAAAAGGGCCCTAGCTTCCCTGACCACACCAAACCCTATCTATACTTTTCGATCCTTTTATATTTTGGAAAATGTTAGAGTTACAAATTATTTTACTATATTTTTTTACAAATGGTTGATGTGTTGAATAGCTATTGGTAAGTACTATCAATGGTGGACCTAGATGATAACAAATAAAAATTTGCCACAACAATAGTATGTAAAAATGTTGTAAAATAGTTTGTGGTTGTACTAAAACCCTAAAGTCTCCACTATCTTCCTTTCTCTACCATCTCTTAACTTTTTAATAGTTTCAAATTTTGAATTCGCTATATATAAACCTAAATTTTAAACTTAGAAAAATGGAGAAAGAAATGTGAATTCTACATGTTTTTTTTTTTTTTTTTTTTTTTTTGAGTTTAAGAGCAAGGATGTGAGATTTGCATACAATTTTGTGGGTATATTGCTATATTCTTAACAATATTAGATTAAATTATTTTTCAATTTATTTTATGGAATCAAATTAGATGTCTAAACTTATAGGTATTTGGATTAATTTAATACTTTAATTCTTAATAATTATGAATTGATTATTTTTATTTCTTTATTTTAATATACGTAAATATACACTTAGTTAATTGATATAGTAGGTGCTTGAGGACCGAGGATGAAGTTGAAGAGTTGTAACATTGATGTGGGAATGCCACGGGCCACAGGCCCGATGAGGAAGGTCACCCGAGGAGAGGAAGGGAGAGTAAGTCTTAAGTATCTGCTTGGGTTTTGGGATCATTGCTAATGGGTTTGCTGTGAGATTCCAAGTCCAAATTAAGGTAAGTAGTGGTTGAGGTTTTTCTCAAGTTTTGTGGATCGGTCTATTAATTGTTGTTCAAATCATTCCAAATTAGATAGAGCAATAGGGAAATTCCATGAATAAGTTATAGGTTAGTATGATAAAATTGTTACAAAAAGAAGGCAGGAATGTAAGATATAAATTGACAAGTACGAATTGAATAGTTAAAAGAAGCAGTAAATAAATTCTAAGTCCTTTTCATTAATTTGTAAGAAAATGAGTACAAATTGGGAGGCACCAGATACACTTGGCCCTAGTTACAAAATTAGCTTTTTTCTCTTAAGTCCTAGGCGGAGCAAAGCTGAAGTCTCCTTCCCTTTCCTTCCCTTCTTCTCTTGCTTTTTCTCCTTCTTCTTCCTTTTTAGCTAAGCCACCTCTGTTATCTCCTCTGTCTCCACGTCCACCAAGTCAACTAGAGGGGGTTGTTCTGGCTCCTTGTCTTTGTTAAGGGCAGTAAAGGGGGTAGGGCCAGGCTAATCCAAAGAGAAGGGGGGAGCAGTGCTGGGATCTGCTAAAGGCTGAGGAGGGGTGGGTGCCAAACGCAACGTAGGGGGGTAGTACACCTTATCAGGAGCTCAGGGCCTGGCCCCACACTTCCAAGTAGAAGGCCCGAGCGACATCCTTGAGTTGGGCAGTAAGGCTTTTCAGCTGCCTTGGTCATGCCCGCATCATAGGCTACCTACTCGGCCTGGGATTTCTCAGCCTTCTTAGCCTCGAACTGCTTGTTTGCTTACTTAAGCTTCACCATAGTCAGAGCCATTTTATTCTTGACTTTCTTTAGGGACTCCAAGGCTTCAGCTGCCTGCCTCTTATAGCCCTTGAAGGCGGACTCAGCATTTCTGTAAGCCTTCTCCACTTCAGTTAACTGGGCAAGAGTCTCCTTAAGCTTCTTGTCTGCGTCTGCGTGGGCCTTCTCAGCGGCCTCTAACTTATTCTTGGCCTCTCTGGCCATGTCTAAGGAATGGTCCACCTATTTCTTGGCCATAAAGGTAGCTTGGATGGACTACTAAAAAAAAAAAGTAAGTGTTGGTTAAAACTTTTACGAGTAAATGATGCAAACTCAGGAAAGAGTTATACCTTGCCAAGGTCCTATTTCAAGGCAATGAAAACCTCGCGCTTCGTAAAAGACCTCAGCTCCGCCATGTCCTTGGGCAAGCATAATGCCTTCTCCAAGCATTCTGCCACTAAGCCTGAGCTGCCCTTTTGAAGGTCCCTCAAGTTAGCATCATCGAGCACTAGATTACACAAGCTGAGGGTGAACAGGGGCCTCTAGATGGCAGGCTCCTTGGTTTGGTCCCCTCCATCCTTGGCAGTCCCTGCTGAGGAGATATTCTTCTGTTGCCCCCTCCCTGTCCTAGCTTCTTTGGCAGGGGGTTGGTAAGAGGACTGGGTAACCTCCCCCTCCTCGGCGCCTTCTGGGCCTTTGCCTCCTTGTGCCATTTTCCTTTTCTTGTCTGCTACCTCCACAGAAGAGATGCGTGTTGGGGCGGGAATGGGTGGCTGGGTCACTACTGGCACAGCTAGAGAAGAGCCCCCAGCGTGGGCAGTGAGCAAGGCCAGCAAGTCGGGCATTTTTTCTTCAAAACCCATACCTTCTGGGATGTTCATGGCCTCTTGGTTGACACTGACTTGTGCGGGTTTTGGACGTGGGCACGAGGTACTGGGAGCGTTTTCGGGGTCTTCTTGTTGATAGAAGACCTCGAAGTCCTTGTTAGTGACTTCTGAAAGGGCAGGCTCGGGTGTGAACTCCTTAGCTTCATCGTCCGAGGGGAGAGGTGGTTCTTGTGAGTAAAAGAGCCTGGCAGCTAAAAGGGCTAGGATTTGGGCGTCCTGAGTTCCTTCCAAAGGAGGTTCGAACAAAAAAAATCTGGGGCCGGCTACGTCAATCAACGCCAAGTGGGGGTCCCTGGCTCTGATGACGTTCTTCGAACTTTGAAAGCGTTTAGTGGAGATCTTGTATCCGATGATGATGTGGGCTACTCGAAGTTGGCCATCTTTGTGTAGGAAGATCTCTGACCTAAGGATCCAATTTAGGTCTCTGAAGTTCACTAGATGCTTGGCTGGGGCAGTATGGTATTTGTCTGCCAAGTAAAACAAGAAGGGTTATGAGTAAAGCAAATAAAAGGAGAACTTTCATATTTATGAAGTCAAGTAAAGATCCTATGTATGACTCCGGTCCTCAGGAACCATACCTGGTTCCCCTTTTTGAATGGGACAATGCACTCCATCGTGTCAGTCTCCCGAGACGATGAGGAAGTCCTCGTCCATGCCTTTGCTTGAGTCAGGTAAACAGGAGATTAATCTAACAACGAGGACTCTACACTTGATATAGTATTTAGTCTTTTCCCCTTTTTGGCAATTGTACACCCAGTTTACATCATGCCATGTGAGGTTAGTCCCCATCTTCCTATTTAGCATATCTACACAGCCGAGGACCCTAAAGACGTTTAGGGAGCATTGAATGGGGGTCAGCCTATAGTTTATCAGGAAATCCCTAGTGACCCTTCCCATGGGAAGTTCTATCCCGCCTTCAATGAAGGCAGTCATGGGAATCACTACGGATTTGGGGGGTTTGTGCAAGACCAGCCATTCACCGTATTCACAGTGCCGGATTTCAACACCGTCAAGGATCCTATATTGTGCCCTAAAGACTGCCCTAGCCTCGGGAGTGTCTGTTAACTTAGTGTATCGACCCATGGAGTCTTGTAGTGTGAAATATTAAGCTTATGAAAAAAAAGAAACAAGAAAATCAACACACCTATAAGTAAACACGAAAAGTGCTCCTCAGGAGGTTTCTTCAACTTAAATCGCCAGAATGTAAAAATGAGCCTCAGCCAACCCCAAGTTCTCCTTTTATAGGAGTGAAAAAGTGAGCAATAAGTTTCCCGCCCATAAATGAGGGGAAATAAAAATTGTAGGATCTTGATCGAGCTGTAGAACATGGGGAGACAAGCAACTGCCTGACTCCATAAATGTTAGAACATGGATTCCGAGGTGTCAGGAGCGTGCAGGAGACAGGTGAAAGGACGTTTCCACATGGGAATGCGCCTGGCATGTATGTAGTCTTCTTGTATAACTAAAACTTTCCTTTTATCTCAGGGTTGAACGCAAAAGGTTTAGGGGCTATTCTGGGTGCCCGAAGACCGAAAATGAAGTTAAAGAGTTGCAACATTGGTGTGGGAATGCCACGGGCCACAGGCCCGAGGAGGAAGGTCACTTGAGGAGAGGAAGGGATGAGTCTAAGTACTCTGAGGCGTTCCGAGTGGGAATCAGAATCTAAAGAGGGAGAGTCAGTGATCATAAGAGAAAATTCTAGTTTGGAGTAGCCTGTCGCCTCCGCATTAAATGGTGGGCAATAGTTTTATCAGTTGCATTGATGAGAAAGTGACCTGAACAATGCAAGTCATAGCTAAGCAAACTCCTTCCACCACCTTCTTCAAAGGTAGAAAGAGACAAGTGTCATGAGAGAAAGCTAGTTAGGTAGGGATAGATGGCTGAGATATCAAAAGAGGAGAAGTATATAAGAAAGGAAGGGTTTATAGAAAAAAGGGATCTAGACAGAAGTATCTAAAGAAAGAGAAAGAAACTAGAAGAGCATTGAGAGAAGAGAGTGAACAGTGCAACTTTTTGTATAGCTTAGCCTCCTCGGGCAAGCTTGTGGAGGGATATATGCTCATCTATTCTATAAAACTAACATTTTCTTCTCTATCTTCACCTTCGGGTAGAGCCCTCTCATGTTGTTTGTTTCCTTCTCTTACAAATTTTATTAATTTGGGCCAAGGTTGAATTATACAACTCACTATTCTAAGTGGACTTGGGCTGCAAGATCTTTTGGTCCTTACAGATATAATGGAGAAACTTGAGCATAATAATGAGTGCTGATCCAATTATAAACAAACTTGCATCAAGGTAAATATATTTAAGATTATTGGGAATGAAGAAATCATATAGCGATTTTGAAAAAACGACGATGGTTGTTAAGTAAATTGAACTAGGTATGAAAAAATAAATTACACTTCACATTTATATTAGATTTTGTATAACAATTACATTTGTTTGAAATTGTATATTTATTTAGTTATTAATATGAATATTTTATAAGTTTTTTTTTTTTTTTTCCTTTTAATCTTATCCCCCTAAACCGAAATTCTCGCTCTAAAATCCTAACTTTGCCACTAGTAGAAAGTAAATGGGAGTTCAGAAATAATTTAGAAGAAAATCAGGTCCATTTTGTTTTAAAGTTTGAACTAGTAGCTAAGGTGTATCTTGATTCATAAGGATAAGGTAGCCACATGATGTGAGAAAAATGATACATATAACCAATGCATGAGATAATTATTGTATCTCGAAAGAGACATATTTCTAAAGCACTTAATCCCTTTGTTTAGATAACATCCTTACCTAAGCTGATGGCACCAATTGCATACGTTAGAGCATTAGAAATTCATAAGTTAAGAGACCGAGGTAAGGATGTTGTAATATAAATCCTCTTGACAAGTTATGATTCCATAACACTGATATGTCACCCTTAAACCTGGGAAATGGCAGGAAAATAATGTAAATGTATAGTCCGACGTTGTATCATTATCTATTTATCTCTATTTGTCATGATACTGGACTTAATCCACAAATGGTAATAAGATGTAAAGTCAAGAAATCTAGTTTTCTAGCATGGCTAAGGCCTATGGTACACTTGCAACAGGATTTATACAGGTCTTGAGGAAAAATTGCTTTGATCTATAAATTATTCACAACATTGCTTTAGTTAATTACATTCCTTGTAAAAACATATGTAACTCTGGTAACTTACAGGGATTGGATTCAAGAGAGTGTTTCTTGTCAGTGCATCACCTTATATATTTAGCAATGGGTACTAAATAAGATTTAGGGATATTCCCCATCTAGATTGTGCCATTGGGTACATTGTCCCAAAATGGGTGTCCACAAAACCCAGATATTCAGACATACGGGCCATTTATGGGTCTGGCAAGGCTCTGTCGAATACCGTGATTATTCTCCCTATAAAGCCTGAGAAAGTGGAAGCTATAAAGAAACAGCTTTCAGAAATTCATCCTGAAGTCTTGCTCTTCTTGAACAAGATCAAGCAATTGTCAATACGAGAAAGTAGTAAAACTTGCATTGCAGACTCTATTTTTGCAGTTTCTGTCTCTACTGAGACTAATCTTGTCTCATTAAAGACTCAGGAAGTAGATTGTCGTGTAGTCTATCTTTTAGTTCAGGAGGAAGCAAACACTACCGCGAAAACATGCCCTTATTATGTATAGAGACAAGCTTTCCCTATAAGACCTAAAAACATGGTGGATGCAAAGAAAGATATAAAAGAATAGGTGATATCTTTGGCTTTTCCATCTGGTGAGCGACTGAAGCGAGGGACTTCTTCCGCTGGTGTATTTGCCTTCCTACCTACTGCAATGGTGACTAATTTCCCATTTATAATACAGGCAGACTTTGTACTTTCATCTTCTAGAGAAACCATTCTCTTGGACAACAAGTGGAACTTTGGAATCTTGGACCGTGTGCCTTACTCCTTTTGTAGTGCTTTTACTACTTTTATGAAGTCCACTTTGACAAAAAAATACTTTTCTGCTGCTCAAGTACTTAATTTCTTGCCTTGCCAAGACAAGGAGCTTAACACAGTGAGGCAATTCATCATGACATTGTTGCAGGAAGAGAGTATTGTTCCTTATGAGACATTTGTTGGTGAGTCGATAATCTTTTGCAGGCCAACTAACGTGACAAGAGTCTTGCCTGAGTTTAAAAAAATCATCCTTCACATTAAAGAACACACTGTCCTTTCGAGTGGTATTTTTGCTCAGGGGAAGTTTGTGTTGCACAATTCAGTAGATTGCACAACACAATTCAGTAGATTGCAGAGAATATGATGATGCCTGGGACTTTCTCAAAGTTCCTCCTGCAGGTACTTGTAATGAATGGTATGGGAAATGCATTCAAGCCTGCAACCTCACATGTAGAGCTTCTACAGAAGAGTATGTGGATCTTTTTGGTTTTCTTGCTGCAAATTGGAGAATTTTGCCACAAAGGAATGTCAATAGTATTTCAAACACATTACTTGGAATGGGGAAATAAAGTCATGCAGTTTACTAGAAATTAAAAGGAAACATCTAAAAATCCATATTGTTTGGGAGCCACAAGAACATGCCTGGCTAAATAAATGGAACCCAGTGATGGGTTGCCCAGATGACATTTTTTTCTTCCCTAATACCTTGGTAGCTGCTCTGGTAGGGTGTGGGAGAGAAGGCAACTTGAAGCAATGGTTGATAAGATAGGAGGGATTGGTAGTCACTAGTGTTTCTAAATATTGTTCAAAACTTGAATATTTTCTTAAAACAAAGAAAGATCCAAGACTAGCAGTTTTGTTTTCTCATTTCATATATCATACATGGTTGAAAAAGTACATTCGAGAGAGAGAGATTTCTAAAATTTTGCATTTCATGCCAGTGGTTAATGAATTTGGAAATGTAATTTCGTGCAACAATGTTCTTGTTCCATCTTCTGGCAGTAAATGGATTAAAAGTGTTTGGATCTAATCCATTTACAGATGATAATGGCAAGTATGTTGAATTAGGGTTGGTATATGCCGAAATTGCTGAATTTGCTGGAGAATGCACTTCGGAAAATGAACTGTTGCATTTTTTCTAAAAGTATGAGAAAACTTACGATTTGCTGGACATAATACCTCAAGACATGGAGTTTGAAGTTAGTCAACTAAAATGTGATGAGGCTTTATTACTTCTGGGCTAGATCCAGAATCTGGGGGCTAGAAATTGTGAATTGCCTGTAAGGTTCATTGAAAGCATACAGAATGGGAAATGGATTAAAACATATTCAGGCTTTAATTCTCCATCCCAGTGCTTTCTTTGTGATGGAACTGAGATATCAACTCTTCTGGAGATGGGAAAGACTCCAAAGGTCTTATTAGCTATTGATGAAGAGTACTATATGAACAGGATAAGATCATTCAGAGATGAGTTGATTTTCATTGGAATGCAAATTGGCTCTAAAGTTATGCATCAGCTTATCAATGACCACTTTAATTGTCTTGCTTCCTTAGCTATGAGCAAAAAATGTGCAATTTTGCTGCTTAGCTTTATAAAGTACTCAAATGACCAAAATAAGCTTGATGAAGACCTATTAAAAACTGTGAGAGTGGGGAAATGGTTGAAGACTAACCAGGGGTATTTGACTCCTCCAGGAACTGTCTATCTAATGCCTAATATGTTAGCTAGTTTTGTACAAATTATAGATCTATATGTTGTTGACAGAAGATATTATGAAAACCAGCTTGATTGTTAAAAGGAGGAGATAAAGTTGCTAGGTGTTCTCATTGATCCGGAAAATGTTTATAAACTAATACCAAAGCACCATCAATTTCCAAAAGATCTTTCAACTTTGACAAAAAATAGTGTCTTTCTTTTACTTGGATGCATCGAACATTTAGGGCTTGCAGTTAATAGTTTTGTGCAGAAAATTAAAGACCAACCCTGGATGAAAACTAGTTCTGGTTTCAAATGCCCTTCAGAGTCCCTTTTGCCAAGTCTTAATTGGGACCACTTATTAAATATTGTTCATTTGCCTGTTGTTGATGAAGAATATTATGGAAGAAGAATTGGCTCATACAAGGCTGAACTTGAGACAATCAGGGTGGTTGTAGATACAAATGGAGCATATACTATGCTTTCCTTTACAGTGAAGTCAACATTGTCTTCAAGCAATTTAACCTGTGCCGATGTGTTCTCCTTACTCAACTGCATCAGTTACATGAATAAGACAATGCAATCAAAACTACTCAATATAATTAGCTACTTGTCAGGGAGAAGTGGTTGAAGACTTGTCATGGCTATAAATCTGCCCCAGAATCTATTTTGTTCAATCCAAAATGGGGATAGTCTTCAAGGTCGTGGACCTTCCTTTTGTTGATGAGGCTTTCTATGGTCTCAGAATCCACTCGTATAAATGTGAATTGAATATGCTCGGTGTTGTGACTAATTTTAGTGAAGGGGTTCATATTGTTGCAAGAGGTCTCAAGTTGCCAAAAGAACCAGCATCTTTAGCACCAAAGGGTACTCTCTTATTGCTTCAATGTGCCACATCCCTCAAATAGTTGCAAGTCATTTGACCACTCTACATTTAAGATTTTGCTCGACAAATTAACAGGAGCCAGATGGCTAAAAACACACATAGGCTACAAGTCCCCACAAGAATGTATCATGTTCAATCCATAGTGAGAATGTTATTTAACACCAAATGATAGGTCTTTCATTGATGAGAAGTTCTATGTAACTGTTAGTTCTTTGGAAAAAAAAGATCTAAAAGCCATAGGGGTGAAGTTAGATATTGAGGAAGCTTGCCATTTGATTTCCCATGCTCTTATGTCTCACATTCAAACTTCTGCTGTCAAGAGAATCTACAGATTCCTATACAAATTCAATTGGAATCCACAGATATAGGATACCCATTGCTCTCAGTTATGGATCCCAGATCAACAAACTGGTAAAGGAAAATGGGTGGAAAATTGGCGTTGTATACTTCATGACCAGGATCATCTATTTGATGCTCATCTAGATGCTCTTGATAAATACTATGAGAAGGAATTGCTACCTTTTCTGTCAAGGGCTTTTGGGGTTTGGGAATTTCCTTCCCCATATGATTATTTAGATATCTGGAATAACTAGGAGGCTACGCATCAAGTGTCTACTACTGAGCCAAGCTCCTTCTTGGAGCAAATATCAAAAAATTGGGAAAACTGGGATTCTGGCACTAGAAGTATCCTCAAAAGACAGTTCACCATGCTACCTATAGCGAATACTTCAGGAGCTGTTCAGTTTGTGATGAAAGAAGAACTTTTTATCGCTGATGATTTTCAATTGAAACAGGCATTTACTGAAGCTAGTGAAAAGCCTCAATTTGCATGGTTCCCACCAATGCGTTCATCATCTCAGGCTAAATTGTTAGAGATTTATGATAGTCTTGGTGTTAGAAAGATATCTGAAGCTGTGCAGTTTAACCTACATTGTACTATGTCTGCAAGTAAAAAAATTGAGAAGACAGATATCCCGATTGGGAAAGCTTTGATCAAATTGGTGTTGGCCCATGCAAATATGCCAATGGAGGAAAAACACAAGACTGCAAAATCTCTCCTGGAACTTTCAGTCTATGGCACTGAGAAATATCAGTCCAGTATGCCTTACTGTTAATTCTGTAGAAAAGGAGGTTAGAAGTTGAAATTAAAAAAATGGTGCTTTGGGAGAAGAACTCACAGAGACTGCTTGTCAAGAAATCAACTTGGAATGAAGGAAAGAAAGATGTAGAATTCATTGCTTCTTTTGCACAAGCTATCTCGGAAGCAGTTCTATCTATCAGTAGGGATCAAATGGACATGCTTTGCAGAATAATCCAAATGGGCATGGCACTTGGGTTAGAGGGAGATGCAGTGGACTCCCTACTATGGACGCAGAATTTGGAACTATCTTTTGAGGACAAGGAATTCCTTGATCGTTCATTTCCCTCTGGCAAGTCCTCTCTTATTTTGGGCAAGCGCCAGTCTATCAACCTCTTATTGCCTTCAACTCCAAATGCATCAGCTTGTAAGAGGTATGACGCACGACAACTAGAATAAAACTGAAACAACAATAAAATAAATGGATATGACCTAGGAGTCAGCATCTAGGCCTTGCTTAGAATCAGCACCAAGTGGGTAAACCACTAGGAGTCAGCACTTAGGGTAGACCTGGAGTCAACACCAGACCAAAGAAAGACTAAACGGCAATTTTTTTCATTCATCAAAATATCAACTATCTCCTCAAGGAGTACAATAGGTTGCTTATAAAAGATTACTAAACCCTAGTTCTAATTGGCTAAGAAACTCTAATTGCCTTATTATGAAAATAACCTTACTTCCAAATTAAAATATTAATAACCTAATAAACTACTAGGACCTAAAACATAAAAAATACAATTGAATTGCAAACATAAATAATACTAAATAAAAATCTTCTTACGTCTCCCACATCATTCTCCTCTGGTTGGAGAAAACTCGACCTCAAGTTTTAAAGCATTGAAGGATTAGGATGCTAACAAATAACAATTGCTTCAAGTCTTAAATCACCTTAGGGAGCACAGGGAAAAGAAAAATCTTAAATTCCACCACATCAAACTCATTTGGAATAACAAAATCAATGTGTGGAATCAGTATAATCTCTTCTTGAACCTTATGAACCATAGGAAGCACTGTGGTTTTAACCTCTTCGACTTCACCAAGATGTAGATCTTCAAGGACTGTGGAGGGTTGATCAAAAGCATGTTCAACAACTTCAACTTTCACATCATGTGCACCCTCAAGCTTCCTGGGTAGTTTTTGAGTGGGTGCCATTATCTTTTCTAGCTGGGCATTAATCCTAGTGATTATTTGCTCCCCCAATGTCCATGAAATAGGTGAAATATTCTGATTTGCCTTTCTTACAATAGCAAAAAGTGAACTAAAAAAATCCAAGGAAATGTCTTCACTTTGATTTATGACCAAACTCATAATTGTTTCCATGGCTGAAAGTACAGTAGGTGGATGGTTAGACCTAATCATCTTTAAGAAACTTTGAAACATCTCAGCAACCAATGCATCACACTCAAGATCCAACATTACCAAGCATAACTTGACCTTTGCAATGGTATCAAGAATTGAAGTCACCTTCTTATAAGAGCAAGTAGACACATGAGACATATTTTCACATGTTGCCACAATCAATTGAAATATTTCCTTCATTTGCTCATCCTTATATGGGGCATCTGGTGCTGTTATTATTGTAATCTCAATAATGCAATATACAACTGAAACCTCCACATCCATTTCAGCATGTCTTAAAAGTTTATTATTGATCAGAGCCTTTACTTAGGGAAAAAATGCATCTCGCATTGATTTGGATGGTACTTGCTCCACATATGCTAACAAATTTTTCAACTTCATCAAGAAGAGTAAGGAGGTCATTAATGGAGGAATGATGGTTAAGGAGTCTATTCCCAGCCTCCTTAAGTTGCTTTTCAAGTTCACTACGAAGGGAAGTCATTTTTTTTTTTTAGCTCAGACTTAGCGGCACAAAACACAGAGATTGAAAGTTGAAATTGATGTTCTGATTTTTTTTTTTTTGGTGTGGGGGCCGGGTCTTCTACTTTTAAAGGAAAACTGGTGTTGTATAAGCTGGGCTTAGGGCTTGTTAAAAGGATTGGGCTGTGGGTTTTGCAATAGGATGAATTTTTTTTTTTTTTTTTTATTAGGTGTTGGCCTATTGGATTGAGCTAAATTTATAATGGGCTGTGTTGGGTTCTTTATTTGGGCCGGGTAAAATTATGTTTGAGTGGCTAATGGGTCAAGTACAATTTTGAGAGACAAATGCGCTGGTTTTTTTTTTTTTTTTTTAAAAACAAAATGCTTGGTTACGTAAATGGCTAAAGAAGGGAAATAGGGGAATTTAGACAGGCCAGTGGGTTACCTCATGAGATTGGATAGATGCAGGTTTGGCGTTGCAGTAGAACCAGCGGCGTGCGAGGCTGAGGCTTCCGATGGTGTTGTGGTTGTGGTGGTTAGCCCTTCCGGCAGCTTGTGATGGCTGTGGGCAGCGGCTTTGGAATGACGGGGTGAGATCGGTATTAACGAATTCTTGCGGTACTGTTCTAGTGGAGTGGGTTATGGGTTTTCTGTGTAGAAGAGCATGACAGTGGGGGAAGGATTTTTGGACTTTGATGGTGGTAGAGCTGTCACTTGCGGTGGTTGTTTATGGTGTGTGGGTTACTGTGGATTGATGGGATGCAGAACAAGGGATTTTGACAGTGGCGAGATGGTGTAGGTAAAGGGTGATGCCGGCAGGATTTTGTGGGGTTTTCTGTAGTAGTAGGCAAAGATATAATTTCTCTGTGGGTGGAAAATGCAACGGCTGAAACTTTTTTTTTTTTTTTAAGTATTTTCTGGTTCGGATCGACTGCGGCGATGCTTCTAACAGATCCGTGTTTGCTCTGTTACCAAAACTGACGTAGAACAACTAGAATAAAACTAAAACAACCATGAAAAAAAAATGAATATAACTTAAGAGTCAGCACTTAGAGTAGATTTGGAGTCAGCACCAGACTAAAAAAAGGGTAAACGGCCATTTTTTTCATTCATTAAAATATCGACTATATCCTCGAGGAGTACAATAAGTTACTTATAAAGGATTATTAAATCATAGTTCAAATTGGCTAGAAAACCCTAATTGCCTTATTATGAAAATAACCTTACTTCTAAATTAAAATATTAATAACCTAATAAATTACTAGAACCTAAAACATAAAAAATACAATTGACTTACAAATATAAATAATACTAAATAAAAATCTTCTTGTGTCTCGCATAAAGGTATCTTTGACAGAAATGGAACTAAACTTCCTTTTGGCTTTGTATGATATGTGACTGACTGTATATACATTAATGTAACATGTAACTATGTAAATATTCTTAACTTCGCTGTAATGGAAGTCCTTTCGATGGTTCTGTATATTGAATACTCTACAACTGTTGTCTTGTAATGGCAGGAACGACATAATGTGCATGTAACTGTAGCTGTACTTTATTATCGATAGATTGAAGAAGCATGTTCTGTGATAGGCACCTTTGAATTGACCATAATTGAACTGAAATATCTGAGGGAGTTGATAGCCTCAGGTTTGCTTTTCTACTGTACAAGGTGGTAATTTTGGTTATGTAATTAGTAATGTGAGGTTAATGTTGATAATTTTGTGAAGATTGGCTTAATTGTGCTCTCTTCAATTCTGCTTCACATGATGATCCTTGCCTAGGCTATAATTTCTTTCATATTTCTGTTTATGGCTTGTGGAAGTGGAAAAGTTGTGCAGTTACATGCTTTTTTATTTTTATCCTACATTGTTTCTAAAGCTTGACGCTATCAGGACCTTTTCTGATCGCAATGTTGATATTTATGCCACTACGTTTTTTATGTCGTCACTGATCACCCTTCCTGTATTAATTATTGAGTTTATAATAAGGATATTTAAACTGTCTTGAGAACCACTAGGGCCATATAATTCCCCACCCATATTGATGAAGCCTCTTGGAGAGGCAAACTCAACTCTCAAAACTCAAACACCAGAAAGCAATAGGATTGGTAGTAGATCTTAACGTGACATCAATTCTTAAATTAATTGACTAAACTGCATGGCCACAAGAAATCCTTGTTTACTTATGGAGTGAAGAAGCTGGCTTTTGGGTGAGACCGGTGGATTACTTCACACGGCTACACATTTGCATGAGATTTTATTTTGTTTGATTCGTAGTGGGGAGCCACCTTAGGATATAAGGTAACCAGATAAATTTGGTACACATGGTTTTGACGTCCCACCTCAGGGAACGATTGTTGCCTGGTTGGGTAAAGGTGATAATGGCTTTGTAGCCCTCGAACGGATTTTCTTGTCCCTTGAATTTTT
Source organism: Quercus gilva (assembly GCA_023621385.1). NCBI lineage: Eukaryota > Viridiplantae > Streptophyta > Magnoliopsida > Fagales > Fagaceae > Quercus > Quercus gilva. The sequence goes on from CM042478.1 coordinate 15,703,766, forward strand.
CTAACCTGAACAGATTTTTAGAGAGCAATGCAAAGATTTCCTTGCTTCTCATTTCATTTTCAACCTAAATAAATCTGGTCTTCCACAATGCGGACAAAATGCTACACAATATTAACATGGGTAAATCACATTTTAAATTAAACACTAGACTTTCAAAAACATTTCAATTCAAACTCATTAAGCATGATGCCATTAATAGAAACAGCTTAAATAAAATTACAACTTGCACTGAAGCAAAGTTCAAAGCTTTTGCAACAAGGCTCCCACTCCAATTTTATATCTAAAGACAAATAATGAAAATCCCCATACTAAAAATAGAAAGAAAACACAATAAAGTACCACTTGAAGCATTTGTTTTCTCCGATAACAACCTAGCGAATGAGATCAAATTGCACACAATATTATTTTTAACAAGCTAAGTGAGCTCCAATAATAACAAATCCTACGACATTGCATAGCAAGCTGCTCTTACTTGAGATTATGAACATCTTATCTTGTAAAAGAGTAACATAATGACTATGGTTAGTCCACTATTTTTTACTTGCTAGTATCATTCACCTAATGGAAAAACATCTGCAGAAATCCCACTTAGATCCATTGATTTAAGATATATTTTTGTGGTAGATTTGCAGAAAAGTAGAATGTTCCTTCTATAGTTTTATGGTGTTCTTAAAGTGGATACAAGATCCACTGTTGAGGATAAAAAAGTTTGGCATTTTAAACCAGATATGAGGTCCACTGCAGTTCTTAAAACTGTCTCTTCTTTTTCAATATCACATTTCAGAGCAGAATCAGAAAAGGAAAAAAAATGCAGATAAGAAAATTAAATGAACAAACATTTTGAGGCGTTTTCAGTAGTCATGATCACACAATAGAAGAACTTAGAAACAACTCCATAGAGAATGACTTTCTAAATATCACTAGGTAGTAGGTACCAAAACAAACTTGACAATTTCTGCCCTCTATAGTGTAGAGGTTGCAAACTATATATGTTCACCAGAAAGTGCCTACCTCAGCTCAGCAGTCCAATCTATCTTGTCTTCTATGAGTCCAATCTGCAGTCTGGGAAGCAGAGAGTAGAGTTGTTGCGATACAACACCTATACCTCCATTTCTATATGACACACTGTCAAAGAAAAGTTACAATTATGAGAATAACATTCACCATATCTCTACAATTGATTTGATCATGTTGCAATAAGTCACTTTCATCAATATGTTTGTTAGTTCCACAATCAATTATTGGCACAAGCTCATATTGGAAAAAAATTTATTGTCCCTTAGATTCATTAGGGTGATTAAAGGCTGATCAGGCGTAGAATTTGTTGAATACGATTGTCAAACTTTCATTTATATATTAGTACCTTCAACTCACATACGTAATGCTGTCCACAGGTGACACAACCACAGCTGTTCCATACAAAATACTTCATCAGCATCAAGCAACTAATCTACCACCACAAGGAATTCCTCAACATGCAAGTTATTTTAAGAACCCGCTATTGTAATTTAGCTGGTAGAGAAAATCTATAAATTGTGGCACTAAAGGACTAATGCAACAATCCAGAATTCGGGGAGATATCAGAGATTCAAGTAAGTTGGTTTAAGTTACGTAACCAACAAAAACGACTAACAGCTAATTAAGATATATCCCTTTTAGAGGTCTGATTCATTTCTGCATAAAAATTTTTCTACCAGCATGCATTGACAAAGAACACTGACTCATAATTAGAGTGGAAATAAAGCTATCCTAAGGGCAAAAACAAAGCCTTGAACTTTTCACCCTATATATAACATGTAAATTAGTAAACAGAGCACATTAATCAAGCCCAAATCCAGGAAATGGTTATAAATGATAAATTACCAATTACCTCAAAAGTTTAAGTTATTGAGAAATGAGTAAATTTAATCATTTTACCACATAATTCTAACACTCTCTTTCACATGCGGGTTCAAACTACCTTTTAATAAATAAGGCCCAACATGTGAAATTTTAAATAGAATGTAGAGTAAAAGAAACAGAGATTGAATTAGGACCTCCTACTTTGATACTATGATAAATTATTAATTATCCCAAAATCTTAAGCTATTAGGAAACAATAAATTTAATTATTTAACCACATGATTCTAACAATAAAGATTTGGAGTTAAAAGCGAATGGTTTTGGATGTGTGTACTTTATGCAAAATATAGAAAAGTATGGGGGTCAAACAATTAAGGTAGTTACGGGGTCACATGGGATGAGTTTATGAAAGAGTATTAGAGGACGGGAGTCTAGACATATTAAATTCGTCACTAGGGATGGCATGGTTTAGATTTTGGTCAGACTTATGGTGTGGAGAGTTTTATCTCAAGGACCTTTTCCCTCATTTGTTTAATTTGGTAGCGGACTGCAAAGCTTCAGTTGCCTTTTATCTAGGAAATAGAGCTGATACCGTGATACGGGAACAAGGTACTGGAATCACTAATTAAATAGGTCATTTTAAGATTGTGAATTCTAATATATGGAAAATCTCTTATTTATTATATTCTAATTTTTCATCTAGTCAAGGTGAGGATCAAGCATTCTAGACACTATTGAAAACACGAAGGCTTGAAGGTCCGTCATAGTATGAGGCTTTGAGGGGGTCTACAGAGAGCACTATAGTACTAAGGTATCCCAAAATATCACTTTATTTTATTCCAATAGAAACACTAGGTAAAATTTTAATGGTGAATAGTCACAGAAAACAAAACATTACTGTTATTGATTGATGCTGTATTAAACCTGGCCATCTGATCCGGTAAATTCAGTATCAACGGCATCATGAGTAGTGCCACTGATTGGGCTAACAATTGTTCTATCCTCTCCAACCAATGCATTCAAAATGCTACTTTTACCAATATTTGGTCGGCCAACAATGGCAATGGCAGGAACATAATCTTCTTCTTCTTCATCACAATTCTCTAAACCCTATTTATAAGCAAAAAAAAATTAAATAAACAATAGTTTAAAGCACCAGAGATGAACATGCTTATTTGTGCAGTATGCTTGATAATGGCCAGAAGTGCAAATTTTGCCTAATTAGGAAGAATAAAGGACTTGAGAAAATATCAACAAGCTCAACAGAGCTCAGTTAAGTAGGTTGCCAATTTCATCGCCTGCAGTACTGATACAAAAACTCTGTAAGAGTAGATATTCAATTTTTGGATATAAAAACCTCAATTTTAAAAAGTCCTGAAATAACAAGATCAAGGAGCTCTCCAGTTCCATTCCAGATACAGCAGATATTGGAAGTGGTGAAAACCCAATTGATCAATAGAAAAGTGAGGTGCACTCTATATCAGAACCACATAAGTGAAGAAAAAAGAAATTTAAGTCCACCATGCATATCCTATAAACCTGATTGTATGGACAGATTCTGTTAAGTACAAAAATCATACTACACATTCCATAACCATATATATAGTAATAGACAACACTGCACACACACACAAAAATAACCATAACAAATGGAATATGGGACATAACATTCTTTATAAAGTCCTAACATTTGGAAAAAATACTTTGATATGGGGGTGCACAAACTTGAATTTCACCTTCTCTTTTCAAAACCTGCAAAGTCTGCCAAAGAATTATTATTCATGTGACCCCAATCTCGATTGTTATTACATTTCCTAGACACAGATCAAGAGAAAACCATTTTCTTTGTGTACTGATTTCAATAAATGCAATGTTAAGCTTTCTGGGTACTCCTTAATGTCTTGCAAAGATTACTTATTTATCAACTGGACAAGAATTACTCATTCTTAGCACCAAATCCAATTACAAGTTAATTTGCTTTTGGCACAACATTAGCAATAAACCACTACCTTATTCACAAGTTAACAAAGTAAATAACTTTAAAATGAGAAATGGTTACTGACATTTATAGTTTCGATTGGAACATTTGGCTCGTCCTCCTCGTTCTCGTTCTCGTTCTCTTTTCGTTGTTGTTGTTTAGTGTTTAAGAAAAGTGAAATGTGGTGGGAAAGAGAGCGTTTGGAGAGAGAGATGAATTGAAGGGAAGAAGTGGAATTCGAATTGGAACTGGGGAGAGAAAGGAAAAGGTCTTTGGAAAGAGTACTCCCGCAAGAGTAGGAAGAAAGAAACAGCTCCACACCTTTTTGCTTTTTTATCGTATGTTTAGCGGTTAATCGAGACCAAAAACTTATTAATTCCAATTATAAAAATCATCATTCGGAGAGGTCGTCGTAGGTTAAAAAAAAATTAAAATTTAAGTGTTGATTGTGAAGAGGTTTTTCTTTAATTTGTGTAGTGCTATGTAAATTTATTTTTCCTTCTTTTAATAGTGATTTGTATACAAAAACATAATCATAGAATTTTCAAAAAATATTTATAGGTTGATATTACTCAATATATATCAGGCCTCTAGAGTGACTTGAAGGTTTGAATATGATCAATAGTATTTTTGAACTTAATTAAATTAGTCTCTTTTTGATTAAGCAAAATAAATAAATAAATAGTGGGTTTGAAATTGGTTTGGATTCATTAATAAATATATTTTGAATAAATTTGAAATTAAATTTCTAAAATTTAATAGAATTTGGAACGAGTTTGAGATTTATAGGTTTTAATAACTTTGGATTTATAATTGGTACTCTCAATCCAAACGTGCATTTTCTCATTCTTAAGTAAATGCACCAAAATGGATCGATGCGAAGTGAAATTGACTAAATAATTTGTAGTTTTTTTTAATTTATTTATTGGTTTGTTGAGTCATCTCTCTTTTTGGATTTTTTTTTATAATTATTTTTTATTATAAATAATTACAAAATGCTTTTAATCTTGCAGCTCGAATCCTTTTCTCCCTAGACCCCAAGCATTTTGTGCATGGAGAGGTGCCAATTCACCTTCTTTTTTGGTAATTATTAGATATTCTGTTGTCAAAATAATATTTTTAGTAATATTATTAGGGTTTTACTAATGTATGCCCTTATGACGTATATTAATGGGACCCTTATTATTATTATTTGTAATTTTTAGTTGTTATGCATTTAATGATAGTTACTGAGTAGTCGATCGAGTACCATTGCTATGGAAATTAATGCATACATATTATAATCATTGAATTTTTTGGGTATTTTTTTTAATTATTAGCTCAATCTTCTTTTGGATTTAAAAAAAAAAATAGAATATGGGGTCTTTTAGTGTTGTAGGCATATTTGTGTCATGGGATTTGAATAAAATGATCATATATCTCTTTATGGTAAAAAAAAAAAAAAATTGATAACAAATGGATATTATTTAGCATTTTATTCTAAAAACTTCATATAAAATGAAATTTTAATTTTTTGAATCATACATGTAAGGAAACAATTTTAAATGCAACTACCTAATACCTTCAAAACTTGCTACAAATTATATATCCATATCCATATATGTTTAGTAACTGTAATATGACAACTAAGATAACTCTTAAACTACATTGGAAACTAAGGTGCCGTTTGGATTGGGCTGAAACGCGCGTTTGCATTTCAGCGTGTTTTTTTTTTTTTTTTTTTTTTTTTAAGCCGCAATTGTGGACTTTTCTCCTGTAAACAGTGCACCCGTACACTATTCATGGGTTTCACAAACTTCACTTTTCAGCCACTTTTTCATTAAAAATGGGTCTCACGGCACTATTCATACATTTAAAAATTATTTTACTACAGTATTTTCAGTTTTCAGTTTTCAGCCAAAATAAGTTGTATCCAAACGGACCCTAAGTAAACCAAACACAAACAATATGTAATACAATAACATCAAAAAAAACTAAATAAAAGACACAAAAATATTTCAAAGAGAACTTCCTACAAATCATATTTCCATATCCATATATGTTTAGTAACTATAATATGACAACTATGATAACTCTTAAACTACATTGGAAACCATATAAAACAAATGCAAACAATATATAAATATAGACAAAACTTTTATACAGTACCTTAGGTGCTTACATTCCCCTTTTAAGATTTTTCCATGTGATTACTTAACTTTAAAAAAATACACTTCTATTCATGAGAAAAAAACCACATGACAGAATCTTAAAAGAGAAACATAAAGAACAACATCTAAGTATTATGCCTAAGACTTGCTCTATAAATATATAATACAATAACATTAGAAAAAACTAAATAAAAGACACAAAAGTATTTCAAAGAGAACTTTCCAAATTCAATATAAAACTGCATAATTAGACTCCAATATGAAGCAGCAAATATATACTAATTAAAACAAACACCGAAAATTAAACATTTTTTTTTATAGCAATTCATCATTTGTATTGCAAACTCATTAATTATTTCAATAAATTTTTTTATACCTGAATCTAAATATGGTTCAATAGGTCCAAAAACTGCTCAATACACTTTGATATTATGCTTTCCATATCTATAAACTTGGATATTACCTTTTCATTCAACGAGGATTTTTGATAGCTAAAAAGTTGCATTTTATGCAACTTAAGTTTGAGTGACTCATACTTATCCCCCATATATATATATATATATATATACATATATATGTATATATATATATATAAAGAAAGATAATACAAAAATCATTAAATTAAACTATTAAAAATAATAATATTACATTTTGTCATCTATATTTCTTAATAAATTCAGATTTAGAATAGGTAATTCAACTCAAACTCATCTTTTTCCCTTTTTTTTTTTTTTTTTTTTTTTTGAGAAACATCTTTTTCCATTCTCAAGTGCATCAAAATGGATTGTAATGCACCTAATTGAACCAAATGAACTAAATGAGACCAAACTGAATCAAATGGACCAAAATGGAAAGAACTGGACTGAAATTGACCGAAATGGACACAAGTTGACAGACCTGGATTGAATGGACCGTCATTCAAATCATTATATAAATTAATTAATTTGTATATAGCTGGTACTCTAACCCATGAGAGAAATTATAATGAGAACTTAAACTTAAAAAATATTATTATCTCTCCAAAAAAAAAAAACTTAAAAAATATTGCAACCAGTACATTAATTTGAGATTAATTTGCTCATTAATTTGGTATATATAAACTCATTTGGATGATGATGAATTCACTACAAATGTTGAATTTGGGTGTAGGTTGCAATTTTTTTAAATTAGAGCGCACATCATAAATAAACCATAATTAAGAGTGGTAAACTTCAATTAACTTTGATGCATATATACCTGGATTAAGATTTGATGCAATAGCCAATAACTAACAAGAGCTATTGTGCACCATGAAATTTCTCTAAGAGTTGAAATTGAAAGTTTATTTTTAATCTCAAACATTGGATAAAAAAAAATTTAAACCTCTCAACTTTTACCTTTTAAACTTTTTTTCTCCCACATTAAAAGTTTCCCTGCTGAATGACTACACGATCGACTATAATCTATGCTAATGTACAATAAAAGAAATATATCATTATTTGAAAACAATATGGAATCACGTGTGGGTTTGATTTAAAAACCTAATATATATCCCATATTTCATCAAAAAAAAAATATATCCCATATATAAATAAATATATATATATATATATACACATACATAAAATCACAAACAAAACCACGTTTTATTGAAAAAAAAAAAGTCGAATGAACCAAAGAAATCAAATTCACGTTATATTTAGTGTCTATTTGAAAACAACTTATTTAATTAGAATTGAAAATTTTTTATTGAAAGTATAACGAAAAAAAAAAAAAAAAAAAAAAAAAAAAAAAAAAAAAAAAAAAAAAAAAAGTATATTAAGGACTATAAATTATAGTAAAAATAAATTAAATAATAAAAAAAAAAAAAACCGAACCCAAGACCCATTGTCCATCAAACTGTCATATCAAAATCTGCTATTTCTGACAAAAATCTACAGCATCAATGCATCCCATACGAAAGTCCTGCAACTCACTCACTGACCACTTCTATAAGCTGCAACTTCAAGTTTATTAATTATAGCACGCCGTCACTTTCTAGATACTTTCTAGTTCTTCCTTCTTTTGTTTTGGAAACTGGTCAAAGTGGTCAGTTTCACAACTGTTTCTTCTTTAAGCTTTGGAGACTCTGGCAATGGTATGCAAGTTTTTCTTAGCAATATAGAGGACGACGAATGGGTAGCAGCTATGTGAAACAGTGAAGCCATAGGTTTTACTTTATAGTTCATCGATCCTTCTTCTCTTTTAGTAACTGGTAAGTGCTTCAGTTCAGTTCAGTTCAGCTTTCCTTATCTGGTTTTCTGAGACTGTGTTGTAACGGTATGAATGTTTCTGTCAGCAATTTAGAGAAGTCGAATGTATACCAATATGCGCAGTAGTAGCCAAAACAGTATGGCCATAGCAGCAAAGCTGCATATAGGGGAAATAAGGAAGCACAAATTCTCAATCGGTGAAAGGTGTCCAAACCCTTTAACCGAAGATCTACAAAATGCAGTGGCCAACCTCTCCTCTGAGCTCTATACCAAAGATGTCCATTTCCTTATGGAGCTCATTCAGGTCTTTCTCTGTGTGTGAAGAATTAAGTTTGTTATGTGTTATAAATTTTTTTTTATTCTGATGCTAACATGTTTGGAATTTTTGGGTTTCTTTGTGTTGGGTGGATTAGAACGCAGAAGACAACGAGTATTCAGCAGGTGTGAAGCCCACTCTGGAGTTTGTACTGACAACCGCTGATATAACAGGAATTGGTGCACCATCTACTCTTTTGGTGTTTAACAATGAAGTTGGGTTCTCTAAACGAAACATCGACTCACTTTGTGGCATTGGAAGATCCACCAAGAAGGGTCAGAGGCACCAAGGCTTTATAGGCGAAAAAGGTAAACACATTTTCTATAAATGTTCGAAAATTTCCATGAATATTTCAGGAGCAAATTTGTTGATGCTAATTTTGATTGAAGGAATGGTATTTCATGTTTGATGGTGTGAGATTGTTTTGGTTTTTTGCTTGTACATCAATTGTTCATTTGAGAATGTTTGTTTGATATGTGTTGTTACTAGTTAGTTTGTGTATTGGACTACAGGATTTTTGTATTGTGTGGCCCTTTGGCTTCGGAAGTTTGATCTTGGTTTTATCCATTGATAGATTGGAGAGAGGGTCTACACTGTTCAAGGTTTCTGTCATTCATAAGACAGTATATCTCTAGGATGTAAATGGAAATTCATGAAAAATTTAGATGCAGGTGGGTCCATTTTGTTCTGAACTAATAGTTAAGGGGTATCTTGAGGATAAGGTATCCGCATGTTCTGAGAAATATGATGCATATGCTAGATACTTCAGATAATTATTTTATCTCGAGAGGGAAGCATATAGTAGCACTTAGTCCCTTTCTTTAGATAACATGCTTGCCTAAGTTAATGGCACCAATTGCATGTGTTTATCATTAGAATTCATAAGTCAAGAAGCCAAGGACGGTCTTAGAAATCCTCCTGACAAACTTATGAATTCAGAACACTAATTGTCATGATATTGCAGGTAATTAATATAAGTGTATAGTCTGACGTTTTACCATATCTCCATTTGTCATGATATTGGGCTTAATCTACTAATGGTAATCAGATGTTGTCAGTTTTCTGACATGGCTAAGACTTATGGTACACTTGTAACAAAATTTATACAGGTCTTGAGGATTATTTTTAACTGTTTTGATCTATAAACTATACCCCACATTGCTTTTGTTAATTATATTACTTGTGAAAATGCATGCAAGTTTTTCTAACTTCAACTCTGGCAACTAACAGGAATTGGATTCAAAAGCGTGTTTCTTGTCAGTGCATTACCGCACGTATTTAGCAATGGGTACCGAATTAGATTCAGTGAAATACCCAATCCAGATTGTGCCATTGGGTACATTGTTCCAGAGTGGGTTTCCACAAAACCAAGTTATTCAGACATACAGGCCATTTATGGGTCTGGCAAGGCTCTGCCAAACACTGTGATTATTCTCCCTTTAAAGCCAGAGAAAGTGGAAGCTGTGAAGAAACAACTATCAGAAATTCATCCTGAAGTATTGCTCTTTTTGAACAAGATCAAGCGATTGTCAATACAAGAAAGCAGTGGTGAAATTTGCATTGCAGACTCTATTTCTGCAGTTTCTATCTCTACTGAGACTAATCTTGTCTCATTAAAGACTCAGGTAGCAGACTGCCGTGTAGTCAATCTTTCAGTTCAGGAGGAAGCAGACACGACTGAGACCACGTGCCCTTATTATGTATGGAGACAAGTTTTCCCTGTAAAACCAAATAACATGGTGGATGCAAGGAAGGATGTAAAAGAATGGGTGATATCTCTGGCTTTTCCATCTGGTGAGCGACTGAAGCGAGGGTCTTCTTCCGCTGGTGTATTTGCCTTCCTACCTACTGCAATGGTGACTAATTTCCCATTTATAATACAGGCAGACTTCATGCTTTCATCTTCTAGAGAAACCATTCTCTTGGACAACAAGTGGAACTCTGGAATCTTGGACAGTGTGCCTCACTCCTTTTGTAGTGCTTTTACTACTTTTATGAAGTCCACTTTGACTGAAAAACACTTTTCTGTTGATCAAGTACTTCATTTCTTGCCTTGCCGAGTGTGTCCATGCAAAGAAATTAACACAGTGAGGCAATCCATAATGATATTGTTGCAAGAAGAGTGTATTGTTCCTTATGAGACATTTGTTGATGACAAGATATACTTTTGTGAGCCAGCTTCCGTGATAAGAGTCCTGCCTGAGTTCAGGAAAATCCTGGTTAGCATTAAAGAACACAGTGTCCTTTCTCGTGGCATTTCTGCTCAGGTGAAGTTTGTGATGCATAATTCAGTGGACCACAACGAATATGATGATGCCTTTGAATTTCTCAGAGTTCCTTCTGCAGGTACTTGTAATGACTGGTATGGGAAATGCATTCAAGCATGCAACCTCACTTGTAGAGCTTCTACAAAAGAGTATGTGGATCTTCTTTGCTTTCTTGCTGAAAACTGGAAAAATTTGCCATTAAGGAGTGTCAATAGTATACCCCTTTTCAAACACATTACTTGGAATGGAGAAATAAAGTCATGTAGTTTACAAGCAATCAAACAAGAACGTCTAAAGATCCATATTGTCTGGGACTCACAAGAACATGCCTGGCTAAATAAATGGAACCAAGTGATGGGTTGCCCGGATGACATTTTTTTCTTCCCTGATACCTTGGTGGCTGCTCTGGTAGGCTGTAGGATGGAATACAGCCTGAAGCAATGGTTGATACAAAAGGTAGGTGTGGTAGTCACCACTGTTTATAAATATTGTTCAGAGCTTAAATTTTGTCTCAAAACAAAGAAAGACCCAAGACTTGCAGTTTCGTTTTCTCATTTCATATATCATACATGGTTGAAAAAATACATCCGAGAAAGAGAAATTTCTAAAATTTTGCATTCAATGACAGTTATTGATGAACACGGAAATGTAATTTTGTGCAAGAAGACTCTTGTTCCGGCTTCCGGTAGCAAATGGATAAAACTGTTTAAATCTAATCCATTTACAGAGGATAATGACAAGTACGTTGAACTAGGGGTGGTATATGCTGAAGCTGCTGAATTTGCTGGAGAATGCACTACGGCAAATGAACTATTGCAATTTTTCAAAAAGCATGGAAAAACTTCTGATTTGCCAGACATAATACCTCAGGACATGGCGTTGCAAGTTGCTTCTAGTCAACTAATATGTGAGGAGGCATTATTGCTTCTGGACTGGCTCCGGAATCAGAGAGCAAATAATTATGAATTTCCTGTAAGTTTCATTGAAAGCATACGGAATGGGAAATGGATTAAAACATATTCAGGCTTTAATTCTCCAACTCAGTGCTTTCTTTGTGATGGAACTGAGATATCAACTCTCTTGGAGATAGGGAGGACTCTACAGGTTTTATCGGCTATTGATGAAGAGTATTATATGGACAGGATAAGATCATTCAAAGATGAATTGATTTTCATTGGCTTGCGGACTGGTTCTGAAGATATGTATCAGCTTATCAGTGATCACCTTAAGCGTCTTGCTTCCACAGCAATGAGCAAAACAATTGCAATTTTGCTGCTTAGCTTTATAAAGTACTCAAATGACCAAAATAAGCTTGATGAAGACTTATTAAAAACTGTAAAATCAGGGAAATGGTTGAAGACAAACAGGGGGTATTTGACTCCTCCAGGAACTGTCTATCTGATACCCAATATGGTGGATGGTTTTGTACAAATTACTGATCTACATGTTGTTGACAGAAGATACTATCAAAACCAGCTTGATTGTTATAAGGAGGAGCTAAAGTTGCTAGGCATTCTCATTGATCTTGAAGATGTTTATAAACTAATACCAGAGCATGTTCAATTTCCAAAAGATCTTTCAACTTTAACAAAAAATAGTGCTTTTCTGTTACTTGGATGCATTCAGCATTTGGGGCTTGCAGGTAATGGTCTTGTGCAGAAGATTAAAGAAAAACCATGGATGAAAACTAATTCTGGTTTCAAATGCCCTTCAGAGTCCCTTCTGCCTGGTCTTAACTGGGACCACTTATTAAATATTGTTCCTTTGCCTGTTGTTGATAAAGAATATTACGGAAGCAGAATTGGCTCATACAGGGCTGAACTTGAGGCAATTGGTGTGGTAGTAGATCTTGATGGGGCATACAAAATGCTTTCCTTTACACTCAAGGCAACATTGTCTTCAGGCAGTTTAACCAGCGCCAATGTGTTCTCCTTACTCAATTGCGTCAGGTGCATGAATAAAACAATGCAGTCACAATCACTCAATATAATTAGCTGCTTGTCAGGAGAGAAGTGGTTGAAGACTTGTCAAGGCTATAAATCTGCCCCCAGAATCTATTTTGTTTGATCAGAAATGGGGAACAGTCTCCAAGATTGTGGACCTTCCTTTCATTGATGAGGCATTCTACGGTCTCAGCATCCATTCATATAAATGTGAATTGAATATGCTTGGCGTTGTGATTAATTTTAGTGAAGGGGCTCATTTTGTTGCAAGAGGTCTCAAGTTGCCAAGAGAACTATCATCTTTAGCGCCAGAGGGTGCTCTCTCACTGCTTCAATGTGCCACATTGCTCAAAAATAGTTGCAAGTCTTCCGACCACTCTACATTTAAGATTTTGCTCAACAAATTAACAGGAAGCAAATGGCTAAAAACACACATGGGCTACAGGTCTCCACAAGAAAGTATCCTGTTCAATCCAGATTGGGAATGTTATTTAACGCCAACAGATGGGCCTTTCATGGATGAGAAGTTCTATGTAACTCTTAGTTCTCTGGAAAAAGAAGGTCTAAAAGCCATAGGGGTGAAGGTGGATGTTGAAGAAGCTTGCCATCTGATTTCCCAAGCTCTTACATCTCACATTCAAACTTCTGCTGTCATGAGAATCTACAGATTCCTATACAAATATAATTGGAATCCACAGACACAGGACAAAAGCTCCTCTCAGTTATGGATCCCAGATCAACAACTGGGTAAAGGAAAATGGGTGAAAAATAGGCAGTGTGTAATCCATGACCAGGATAATCTATGTAATGCTCGTCTGCATGCTCTTGATAAATACTATGAGAAGGAATTGCTACCTTTTCTGTCAAAGGCTTTTGGGGTTCCGGAAGTTCCTTCATCATTTAATTATATGGATATCTGGAATGACTGGAAGGTTACACAACAAGTTTGTACCACTAAGCTAAGCTCCGTCCTGGGGAAAATATCAGAAAATTGGGAGAACTGGGGTTCATACTCTAGAAGTGTCCTCAAAAGACAGTGCACCATGCTACCTGCAGCCAATACTTCAGGAGTAGTTCAATTTGTGATGAAAGAAGAAGTTTTTATTGCTGACGATTTGCAGTTGAAACAGTCATTTACTGAAGCTAGTGAAAAGCCACTATTTGTATGGTTCCCACCAAGGTGTTCAACATCCCCAGCTAAATTGTTAGAGATTTACACAAGTCTTGGTGTTCGAAAAATATCTGAAGCTGTGCAGTTTGACCTACATTGTACTGTGTCTGCAAGTGAAAAAATTGATAAGACAGATACCCTGATTGGGAAAGCTTTGATCAAATTGGTGTTGGCCTTTGCAGATATGCCAATGGAAGAAAAACACAAGATTGCAAAATCTCTCCTTGAACTCTCTATTTATGGCACTGAATACCCAATATCTGTCCGGTATGCTTTACAATTACCTTTGCAGAAAAGGAAGCTAGAAGTAGAAATTGAAAAAATGGTGCTTTGGGAGAAGAACTCACAGAGACTGCTTGTCAAGAAATCATCCTGGAATGAAGGATGGAAAGATATAGAATTCATGGCATCTTTTGCACGAGCTATCTCAGAAGCAGTTCTACCTAACAGTTGGGATCAAAAGGACAAGCTTTGCAGAATAATCCAAATGGGCATGGCGTTTGGGTTAGAGGAAGAAGCAGTGGACTCCCTGCTACGGACGGAGAATTTGGAACTAGCTGTCGAGGACAAGGATTTCCTCGATCGTTCATTTCCCTCTGGTAAGTCCTCTCCTGTTTTGCTCAAGCGCAAGACTATCAACCCCTTATTGCCTTCAACTCCAAATGGTTCAGCTTGTAGGAGGCGGCTTTGACAGAAATGGAACTAAACTTCCTTTTGCTTTGTATGATATGTGACTGACTGTAAATACAATAATGCAACATGTAAGATGTAACTATGTATATGTTCTCAACTTCTCTGTAATGGAAGTCCTTTTGGTGGTTCTGTATATTGAATACTCTACAACTGTTGTCTTGTAATCGCAGGAACGACATAATGTGCATGTAACCGTAGTTGTACTTTATTATGGATAGATTGAAGAAGCATGTTCTTTGATAGGCACCTTTGTCTCATAGTAAAAACTGAATTTACCATAATTTAAACTAAAATGCCTGTGGGAGGTGATAGCCTCAGGTTTGCTTTTCTACCGTTTAGGGTGGTGATTTTTCTTACCTTTCTCTCAAAAATTAAAAAAGGGGTGGTGATTTTGATCATGTAATTGGTAATCCATGTTTAATGTTGGTAATTTGGCTACGATTAGGGCTTCTTCAATTCTGCAATACACGATGATCCTTGCCTAGGCATTAATGTCTTTTACGTATCTTTAAAAGGTTTATGGCTTGTGGATGTGAAAAGGTTGGGCCAAAATGGCCAATTATCACTTCTTTTGAAAATATAATGTAATCTACCACTGTTTGCGAAATATTTAACAATCTATCACTTTTTTGAAACTCGATTTTGTAGAAATTGAGTTTTTCATGGTGCTCGATTACCATGAAAAAATTTTGAAATATTTTGATGTAACTCGAGTTTATGGAACTTGAGTTCCATGAACTCTTAACTATCAAAAAATTTTCAAAAAATTTCGTAGTACTCAGAGTTTCACGAACTCGAGGATCATGGAAAACTTGATTTTTGTAAAATTAAGTTTAAAAAATATGGTAAATTGTTAAATATTTCACAAATAGTGATAAATTCATTCATATTTTTTCAAATAGATATATGGCCATTTTGGCCCGTTGGGCTGCATTTTTTTATTATTTTTTTTCCTAGATTGTTTCTATAGCTTGACGCTTGCAATGATTATTTATCAGCAATGTGAGAATTTCACGGGACCTTTTTCCATAGCTACGTTGTCTATGTTCGCTTATCACTCTTACTTTATCAATTGGATTATTTACATTATTGTGAGAACCTTAGGCTGGGGGGGAATATAATTGCTATTTACCTCCTCAACCATTGGGCAGAATAATTCCAGTACCCATACTAATGAAGCCTTTTGGAGTGGCAAGCTCAACTTGTACTACTCAAAGCTCAAAGCAATAGGAGCGGTTGTAGATCTTCGCTTTGGAATTATTATAGCAGGTTGGTCTAGTAATTAGTAGGCGACCGTTCAGTTGCCTATGATACTGGGACCAATAGGTCAAAAATGGGTTTGTGCTGCAAGTGTTGAATGATCTACTCTACACGGTGTAAGACTCTACACGGGTGTGGCCTTACAGGGCTAGAGCTCATAAACACTCTTTCATTCATCAATAGGGCCATGGTCGCTCACTTTTCCAGGCCAAGATCGATAAGTAAAAGTCATTAAAAAAAAAGTTTTTTTTGACCGGCCGTTCTTGTTTTGATGAAAAATCTTATGAGAAAGTAATTTTCTGCATTTTCTTGTAATTGGTAGCATTTAAAAAAAAAGATCAAAACTATCCATGGTTAATGGAAAACAATATTATTAGTATGATTTTTTTTTAGAGGTTTTCTGCTAAAATTTTCTGGAAAATAACTCCACCTCATATTGCACGAAACAAAAGAAGGCAAGAGACAGTTTTCTAGTTCATTTTCAAGTTAACTACTGTTGAGATACAAATTTTTGGGCCTTAATTTCGTTAGCCCACTCACAAAAATACCCACACAAGCCAATAAATTATTTTGAGTCCACATAAATATTTCCTACATATTACTAAAATATTCTCTATGTTATTGGGCTCCCACAAATATTTCCTATATAAAGTCCCATAAATTACCTTAAGCCCTCTCACAAATATTACCCATTATATCCCACATATTATCCAATTTAGATTTCCCACAAAAAATACCTATCACATTACTACCAAAATTGGGCCACAAAATTATACTATCTCGACAAAAAGCCCAAAATCATTTAACTTGTGGGCAAAACCCAACAAAATCTTCTTACAAAGCCCGCTACGATGCGGTATCTCTAAAATCCGCTACAATGTGGCATCTTTATCTCTAAAGCCCACTACGATGCGGTATCTCTAAAGCCCGTCATGATATGGAATCTCTAAAGCCTGCTACGATGCGGCACCTCTAAAACCTGTTATGATATGGCAATATTTTTACAAAACCCAAATATTAATTTGACACTTATTTATAAAGTCCAAACATTAATATTTGGCGCCATTTTACAAAGTCCAAATATTAATTTGGCACTTATTTTACAAAGCTCAAATACTAATTTGGCACTTATTTTATAAAAGCCCAAAATGCTATTTTGACAAAAACAATTACTTTATACTCAAAGCCTAAAACTATTTCTTGGCAAATATATATACTAAAGTCCTTAACTCATGGGAAATATAAATTACTCATCTCTCAAAAATATTTCTTTCACAAAACTTATGGGAACTATACTTATTTTTTCCATAATCAACTAGCAACAAAAGCCCATGAATATTACCCATGGCAAAACTCTTCATTTTGTAGTGATGACCAAGCCCAAAGGAGCTCAAGTACAAAGCCCAGCTAAGCCGGCCCAGCCCACACACAAATCCCAGTAGCTGGAGATCACGTGAGCTGACCAGCCAAATTTTAGCACAACTAAACAGCTGGAGCCTATTCCCATCAAGTCTCAACTTGTCCAATCAGATCAGAAGAGGACATGTGTCCATCAGGGGTTAAACCCTTCCTTCACAAGCTGAAATTCTATCATTTCTCATGTAACACAAAGTTGAAATTGACGTGACAGAAAGCTAGGAAGCTTCAGCCAGCTGTCACTTCTTTCTTCTCCAGCCCGTCCAGTTAAGAACCAAGAGCAACCATGACCAGGCCATTAAAGCTCCTGAAACAACTTGAAATCAACTCATTTTCATACTAAAAATGCATACTCTCTGGTTCATGGACCAAAGCACAAGAACCCCAAATGGAGAAACCTAGGGAAATGTGGTTTTGAGGACACTAAGGGGATCCCAGCAGAGTTCCCGGCAAGGGCTCCAAGATTGACACCTGGCTTAGGGTGACACAATCTGCCCTAGGGAGCTCTGATTCTAGCAGCAGCATAACCAAGATCAATAGCCTAATGCATGCTTTAATCCCATCAGCCAAGGCTAATCAGCATTCAACGCTAAGTCAGAATCCTAGCTGTTATTACCTAAAACAGCAAGAACCTTCTAAAAGTTAAGCATACCACTCTTAGCTAAAATCCTAGGAACAATTCTCTAAGGATTTTCTGAAGATTGAGGAAGATTTAGCAGAGATTATTTGCTAATTACCCCCTAAAACCCAACTATAAATGGAATTCTCCATTAATGCTTCAGAGGAAGAACGGACTAAGATATGTACCAAAAAAGAACTCTTCCTTAACCTCTCTATTGAAGCCTTCTCTAAGCTCTGAAAAAGTCACTGAGTTCTTAGTTTCAAGCTTAGAAACTAAGTTCCCCAGCTCCTAGCTCACAAACACTCCTCATACTTCCACTTAAAACAAACTCAGCTACCCCTAGCAGAAAGTCCCAGCAGCCTTACTATACACTCCCACTCATTACTCATACTACTCATAAATGACTCTCTCTACTCACTATATATACTATATCCACGAGCATGCCATAGCACCACAATGATCTTGCTGCACTAGCTAGAATCTCTCTCTCTCCCTTCATCTCACACTAAGTTTTTCTCATTATTTGTTGTAATGGAACTCATGATATTTACTTATTCATTTACCATTGAAGATTATGATGTAACTGTTACTATAGAATTTTTTTTCTCATATTATTGCATTAGAAGACTCTTCTCCAGAGTCAACAGATGATGAGTTTGAAAATGTGGATACTTTCCTTAATCTGTGAAACAGCTAACAATTGGAAGTTTGTTCTGTTTTGTATTACTTTACCGCTGGACTATCTTCTGCAGAAACATTTTACCGCTGGGTTATTTTCTGCAGAAACATTTTATTGCTGGGCTATTTCTTACAGTATGCTTTTTAACCATGCTGATGTGTCTACTGTAGGGATTGTTTATAGGCCATTCTTGTCAGTCTCAATCTAGGCCCAAGGCATAAAATACAGTGAATTCTTTGGATCTTCACTGATAGCCTTTGGGCCGTGCATCAAGCCCATCGTTGAGTTTCGATTTAGACCCCCAACCTAATATAAATATCATTTGTCGGAAGTAAAACTTTTTTGCTCTCGACAACTACCAAACACAAGAAGGAAAATGAAATAGATTTTTAGAAAATACTTTTTGAAAAATAATTCATTTTTCAATAAACATAGTCACATAGATCATGTGACACCAAATCTTAATTCATTTTTATTATTGGTAAGCTACACAAACAACCGGTGGGTTTTGAACCCAAGACCTTACTCTCTACCTTACTCTTATAAGGAGGGAGGAAATGTCATCTAAGCTAGAGCTCATTCGTGTAAACGGTATAGTAACAAAATTTAGTCATGTTATATTTTGAACAATATTATGCATCCCAAAAGAAGTTAATTAACAGAGAATCAAAAACAATATATAAGACATCGTATTAAAAAGTGGCTACAATTTTTTGAAGAGGTAAGAAAATCAGGTTGACATCACTATGCAAGCAAAGATTATAAACCTTAAAATAGTTGCCGTAAATCAGAAAGGCATAGTCTGGAGCAGCTGCAAGGCCAAGAACAGCTCCACTCCCCATTAGCAATGGCCTGATGTGTAAGGTGGAACCTGAAACGAGACATTAAAGACTTAGCAATCTGACATGTACTGTACTTTTAATCACTAACAAACAGGATATACTGCAAGATTTGAGGTAGTATTTAACCCAACATTTGTTTGCAAAAACATTAGCCTTTACAGCTTCCACAAATTGTTCAACGGTTGGTGATGGCATCTAGGAGACGAGGATGTATGGACACTTCATTTGAGTGCGTATAATACCATGTTCGTGTCCATGTCCGTGATTGCATGGCATGCATATTCCAATGTCATCTGCAGTACATTTTCCTCTAGACAAAAAAGTAGAATATTACAATCTTCTTTCCTATAGGCATCTAAACCTTCAAATAATCACAAGAGACAAAAGTGAGAGACATGGGGGGTTAAAGTCATCAAAATTGATGCAACTGAAACAACAATCCATGTAATGACAATTGAAAAATGATCTTGCCCTTGTAAAATAAAGCTAGAATTTGTGAATGGGATTGTTAAGGATTTAAGCCAAGTTGATTATTAATTCAATCACTGGTCGGTAATCCGAGGAATGCACCAGATTGCTTTTTAACATAATATAATTTTTATTTTTTTCAAAATATAAAATTTGTTAATTATGATAGAATAGGTCCTTATTACAATTGCAGTTATGCGTGGAATTAAATATTTTATCTATAGACATTTATTATGACTGTATTTTTTTCTTAACAATTACATTTTTTTTAAGAAAGAAGACCTCGAATAAGTATAAGTGCAATGGTCACTCTACAAGTATAAGTGTTTGTGGGGTGTGGGGATAAGGGCTGGGGTTCAAGTCTTCAGGAGGAAGGAACATCCTCCATTCAAACAACACAATTTGGAAATATAACAGCTAACTTAGCCAAATTATGAGCTACTTTGTTGCCCTCTCTCTTTGAATGAGAGTAGGAGGAGAAAGAAGAGAGCTAGGATTCAAAACCTACCCTTCTCGTCCGAGAGGGAAGGAAAGCACCAGCCCTTGGAAGAGCTACTAGGGCACTACTTAATCTACCCTGAAACTCTCGTAGGGCAAATTCCATTCCTCACATAGAGGAATTGAAAAACTTAGCCCAGTCCTCAGTTTCAACTTTAAGAAGAAATGAAAAACTTCGAATCCCAGCTGAGCTCACGACAGAAGACTCGACGAATTAGGCAGATCGGAATATCAGCGCTTGCCTCCTTGATTGAATGGCCTCGGAGTGTACCAGCAAACCATTGTTGAGGACAATTTTTTCACACCATATGGAATTTATTTCATTGGCAACTCGCACCACACCAACAAATTATGGACTTTGGGAAAACCTCTTTTAAAGCCCAAAATAGCCCATATTCACAAAATGACGCCAAAGCTCATGGTCCAAAACTCATAGCGATATTATCTCATTAAAGCCCATGGTTCAAGCTCATGGCACAACATCTCATTCTCAGCTCATGATCTAAGCTCATAAGTCTCATCGGGGGGAACTTTGGGAGTCATGGTTTGGAGGGCTAAGAAGTATGTTCAATAAAACTCTAGCGGTTCAAAGTTAATAAAGGAAACATATTGCTTGGCATGTCTTCCCCAATTCCCTGAACTCTAACAAGTCAGTGTGCAATAAGTAGCATCTAGAAAGCCTTTCATATCACATGATACTTAAAATTATAATTCTCCCCATGCTCTTTACATAAAAATTTGTGTTCATCATATAATATAAGTTTAAAAAATGTAATTATATTATTTCATATAAATTATATTATTATTTAAATCAATCCTAAGCACATGGCTAAATCTATATTAATATCTCATATCTAGCATTAAATATTCCTTGCTCTCCAAGATTTGGTCAAAACACAAAGAGACCCTAATTACATCTCTAAAACTTCATCAAATATCAACCAACTAATCTATTACTTTACCAAAATTATATTGTAATAAAACCATGGACTAAACATATAATTTTCCAAAAGAGGCAACTTAGCTAAAAATTCCAGCAATAGTTCCAGCAGAAACTGCCTTAATTACAGCAGAAGCTACAACAGCTCCAACAGAAACAGCAACAACTCCAGCAGAAGCTACAGTAGCTCCAGCAGCGATTGCAATAGCTCCAGCAGCAACTTAGGCAACTGACATATGTCTGAACTGACATCATCAACCCTTTAATGCCCATTCATACCCAAAAAAGCAAATATCCTATAAAAGAAGTCCTACCATTTTAAGCTAAGATCCTTAGCCTCCAGCTGCAGTACTAGAAATAGAAAGATCTCATAAAGGTTATCTTACCATTTTTAGCCAAACCCATGAATTTAATGCAAAATATTTTCTTCAGCAGAAGACCTCACACAGCTAACATCATCCAACTGTGTCAGGACAACTACTGCTGTAGAGTTGTCAGCTGCAGCAGCTACTGCTGTACTGCTGTGTCAGCTACTGTACAGCTGCAGTAGCAGCCTTAAAGTTTCAAACTTTCTTTTATTGGCTAAAAACTAAAAACCAAAAACCCACTAGTGAAATCACTTACTTTGTCAAAGACTTTTCCTTATTTGTTAAATTTCCCTTCAACTAATTCTAATCTAATTACATACTTGGCTCTATATAAAGATGACCAAGCCACACACTAACACACCACTATCCATCTCTCTCTCATTCTCTTATTCTGAAACTTCATCATTTTGCTGCCCATAAATACATCTCCATATCTTTCTACATTTCTCTTACAAAATCTCTCTTCTTAGATAACACCATTACAACACACCTATTACACCACACAATTACCCCATCATATACTTACTCTCTCTTTCCCTCCATATTCAGAAAATGCCTATATTTTTCTACCCATAAACACACCCCTATCTCTTTCTCCATTTCTCTTACAAAATATCTTCTCTTAGAAAGAAACATAACTCATTATCATAATACAAAAGCCATTCCAACAGTAACTATAATCTCATGTATTTACTATATTTAACCTAAATATCTCTCATACTTCCCTATATTTTACAAACACATTTCTCACAAAATATCCATATATACTTCTCATATATCTTTAAACTCTATGTCTCACAAAGTAATTATATACAAGATCCATATTCAACAAAGTATCTGCATATATTTCTAATACATCTTACAAACACCTTATCTCACAAAACACATATATTTCTCACCATCTTCATATACCTTAAAAGATATCAAATACTTTTCCAAGAACATGTTACAAAGCCTTTCTCATGGAAGGCGTATAATTATAATGCTAAAAAGTCACTCCTATGAAAGGCACAAACTTATAATATGAAAAGCCCTTCTTATGGAAGATAATATTACTCATATTTGACTAAAAACTAAAAGAGCATTACGTGGGGAAAATCATTTAAGTGCATGATAAAAGATATCAAATACTCTTCCAGGAACATGTTACAAAGCCCTTCTCATGGAAGGCATATAATTATAATGCTAAAAAGTCATTCTTATGAAAGGCACAAACTTATAATATGAAAAGCCCTTCTTATGAAATGTAATATTACTTATATTTGACTAAAAACTAAAAGAGCATTACGTGGGGAAAATCATTTAAGTGCATGATAAAAGATATCAAATACTCTTCCAGGAACATGTTACAAAGCCCTTCTCATGGAAGGCATATAATTATAATGCTAAAAAGTCATTCTTATGAAAGGCACAAGCTTATAATATGAAAAGCCCTTCTTATGAAAGGTAATATTACTCATATTTGACTAAAAACTAAAAGAGCATTACGTGGGGAAATCATTTAAGTGCATGATAAAAGGGATAAACTTAACCAACCTATGCACACGGTTGGACATATTCTCTCTCCCTCCAGTTGCACCAATTTTTTCCCTTTAATCATGAAGTCATCATGAAAGGACTCATAATATCATATTGTATTGCTAGACTCATTTTACTATGCTATTGAAATGCTATGTCCACTGATGTCATACGGCTAGAGCCACAAACCACGTAAAGATAAGTCATTATGTCTTTATTTCGAAATTTACATTATTGAATATATTTTACTTCATTATCATTGTATCGCTGGACTTATGTCATTATGCCACTGGATTGTTATCAGCTCAATAATGCTATACGGCTGGAGCCACAAATCATATACAAAATAAAGTAAGGAAGTGAATCTCGTACCGTACCGGTCGGCGATCCAGTATGCTCAACCCCCCTATTTCGTACCGAGTAAAATACCGAACGTACCGGTCTTGTACCGGGAGTACCAGCGAAATCCGGGTGTTTTGGCCCGTAAATTGATATCGGGCCGAAACAGGAAAAGCCTTTTTTTTTTTTTTTTTGACATTTTAAAGGGCAAGATTGTAATTTTATCAAATCCTAATTCTAACCCTAAGTCCCTAACACTACCTGCACAGCCCTCTTTCTTTCTCTCTCTCACGCTCTCTTTCAAGTTTCAGCTACTCTGTCTCTCAAATCTCAATCTCTCGGTCACTCTGTCTCTCACTCTCTCTGTCAGTTTCAGCTGCTCTGTGTCTGTCACTCTCTCGGTCACTCTCTCTTTCAGCTGCTCTGTCTCTCACTCTCACTCTCTCGGCCACTCTATCTCTACTCTCTAGGTTGCTCTGTCTCTCACTCTCAGGTAAATTTTGTCTTAATTTTTCTGTGTGGAATTATATATTTATATTTCATGTGGAATGTGATAAATAACAAATAGATTACTGTGTTCATGAATTGATAGCAAAATTGATTATTGTGTTGATATATATTGTTGTTTCATTCTTGATTTTGGTTAGCTTGAAATATTGGGTTAGTAATTTACAACTTAGTATGACTATTAATAAAAAGGTAACTTAGAGTTATTAACAAATAATTTATGGTATATATGCATTATGCAGTGTGAATTATGTGTAAGGTTGAATTTAATCAACCATCTTGTTGGCTTTATTCCGTGCCAATTTGCTTGTAATTTAAGCACTTAGTAACCCTGTATTTAGGTGGGATTTTTGTAAGGGTAGTGTGTGAGAAGATGTGAAAAAAAGCTCAAGTATACGCAAGAAGGCAGAGTTTCGCGGCTAGGACTCGCGGCTGACTTACGGCTGGCAAGCCGCCAACTGCAGGCACGTGAGATGCACATAAGGGAGCTGAAGGGTCACACCAGCTGTCGCACTACAAGATAAAACTCCTAGGCTGGCCAGGCCGTTATGTCGCGGCTTGAACTCGCAACTCAGACCAGTCGCGAGGCCAAAATGCCAATCAGCCCTGTTTGGCAAAAACTGACTCTTCGCATTCCTTTCTCACTCCACTATATATAGACCCTTATACCCACCAAATGGAGAGAGCTTCCAGAGAGAATTTTGTGAGAAAAAACCTAGAAAAAAATAAGATTGATTCATCCCCAATCTTTACCTTAGAGACTCTTCACATTCCTCTACTCTCTTCCTTTCCATTGTCATATCCTTGAGAGGCCTGTTTACCAAATCCTTATCGCACCACACCCACGTCTGTGAGAAGGTTTATTTTGGTACTGTTGGGAAGCAGTTAGAAAGGAACCAATCTACATTGGTTGATGCTATGGTCTAGTAGCGGAATTCGGAAAGCTAAAGAAGAAATAAGTTCGGCGTAACCTTGTTGGAGCAAGAAGCTTGGAGGGCTTAGGTACTTGGCGAGATTAGGCTTGGAGGGTCTTTTGCTGTTCATGTATCCCAACTACATTCTTTAGTGGATTATTTACCGCTTGGAGGGCGGCAGGGAGGTTTTACGCCGAAGGCTTCGGTTTCCTCTTCGATAACACATCGTGTGTTGTCCGTGTATTTGCATCTTCATTTCCTTTATCTTTGCCTTATGTTTATTGCTGTGGATATGTTTATATTTGGCTTAAATTAGTTATCAATTCTGTGATTGGCTTATGTTCATATTTCGCACATTAATTGTTTGATAATAAGCTTGAATTGATAATTTGTAATTTGGGGTCTAAACGTTCAAGGATGTTTCATACCATTTTGAACATTCAATTGGTATCAGAGCGGGTACACTTGTTGTGGTTTAATTACCTAAGTGTGATCCCTGACCCCCTTTGAGATGGATAGGTCTCAATCTCTTAATATACCACCGTTCTTTGACGGTAATAATTATGCATTTTGGAAAGTCCGTATGAGGGCGTTCCTGTGTTCTATTGATGATGCTGTGTGGGATGCAGTTGAAGTAGGATGGACAAGGCCAAAGGCTGCCAAGTCTACTTGGGATAAGGATGCACTTGCAGCGGCCAATGCAAACAGCAAAGCATTGAATGCTATCTTCTGTGGTGTCTCACCATAAGAATTTCACCGGATTTCACATATTACCATTGCTAAGGAAGCATGGAAAATTCTGGAGACAACTTATGAAGGGACTAAGAAAGTGAAGAACACCAAACTTCAAATGTTGACCACTCGCTTTGAGGAGTTAAAGATGAGTGAGGATAAGTCTTTTGATTCATTTTACAGTAAATTGAACGAAGTGGTTGTTGAGAAATTCAATTTAAGGGAAAAGATAGAGGACTCGAAAATTGTAAGGAAGATCCTTCGGTCTCTACCAGAGAGTTTCCGAACCAAAGTTACAGCCATTGAAGAGAGTAAAGATCTTGACGACATTAAGGTTCAAGAGTTGGTTGGTTCTCTGCAGACATATGAGTTGTCCTTGCCCTCACAGAAGAAGAGCAAATCCCTTGCTCTTAAAACAATTGATGAGAGAGTAATATCTCATGATTCTCTGGAAGAAAACGGAGTAGATAAAGATGTGGCTTACCTTGTAAAAAACTTTTGGAAGTTCCTAAAGCTCAAGAACAGTGGAAAATTTGGTAACAAGGAAAAATTTCAGAATTCTGAGAATGATAAGAAAGAATTCTGAAGAAAAGATGGTAGAGATTCTCAATCTTCACAAGGAATCACATGCTTCGAGTGTAATGGACATGGACACTTCAAAAAGGAATGTCCCAACTATTTGAAGTCCAAAGGAAAGGTCTATGCCACTACCTTGAGTGACTTAGATTCATCAAACTCTGACTCAGAAGAGAGCTGTGATGGAGAAGGAAATTTCTCCGCATTCATGACCATTGCTCATGTAGAATCCTTAGATGATTTGGATACATTTGTGAAAGAGCTTGGTGAGCATTCTGATTTGGAGTCTATTGGGATTGCTAAAGAATCGGAGGCTGAAGAGGATGAAGATACATCGGGTCTTCAAGAGAATTATGCCTTACTCCTTAAGAAATCAGGTGAGTATGCAAGGGTTGCAAAGGCGACTGTGAAGAAGATGAAAAGGGCTGAAGAGGACTACAAAAGTCTTCTAGTCAAATACAAAGAGGCTAAGTGTGAAATTGAGATGCTAAATGGCGAGTTATCGGAAGCTTATATCAAAGTAAGATTTCTTAAGCAAGAAGTGGTGCAAGCACAAGCCAAGATAGAAAAAGGTCTCCTCCAAGAAGCTGGAAGATGTTATTTCATCCAAAAAAACATTTCTCAGACAAGTCCGAGTTGGGATATACCAGAGGGAGTAGCTCATCGGCCAAAGCTACCAAAGAAGTGAAATTTGTGAAGGCCATAGAGCCGATTGTGGAAGAGCCCATCCCTGAGAATGTTAAGGTTGAGAAGAAGAAGAAGCTAGGTGAGCAATGAGTGGTTAATAAGTTCCGAAATCAATCAGAAGCCAGATTTGAAGGTAGAGCAAGATCTCTCTCAAGGTCACAACGAGGTCTTAGAACAGATTATGTGTCACTATTGCGGATTGCAAGGACATACTAGACCCAACTGTCAAAAGCTGAGAGCAGACAACAATGCAAGTGCACCTCGGTCATGAGGAAGAAGAAATGACAAGAGATCTTAGGGTGGTGAGCAACCAAGAAGTCAAAACTGTGATCCAGGAATGATGGACGTAATGAAGATGATCGGTGTCTTCACCAATTGCCTGGAAAGTTTCACATGAAGGTAGAGCAAGATCTCTCTCAAGATCACAATGGGGTCCTAGAACAGATTATGTGTGTCACTATTGCAGATTGCAAGGACATACTAGACCCAACTGTCAAAAGCTGAGAGCAGACAACAATGCAAGTGCACCTCGGTCATGAGGAAGAAGAAATGACAAGAGATCTTGGGGTGGTGAGCAATCAAGAAGTCAAAACTGTGATCCAGGAATGATGGACATAATGAAGATGATCGGTGCCTTCACCAATTGCCTGGAAAGTTTCACACGAAGGTAGAGCAAGATCTCTCTCAAGATCACAACGGGGTCCTAAAACAGATTATGTGTGTCACTATTGCGAATTGCAAGGACATACTAGACCCAACTATCAAAAGCTGAGAGCAGACAACAATGCAAGTGCACCTCGGTCACGAGGAAGAAGAAATGACAAGAGGTCTTGAGGTGGTGAGCAACCAAGAAGTCAAAACTATGATCCAAGAATGATGGACGTAATGAAGATGATCGGTGCCTTCACCAATTGCCTGGAAAGTTTCACACGAAGATTTGACAGTCCTAACTCCCGTACCCAATCCGTTAAGGATATCACCCCAAACGCACGTGACGTGTGGGTGATGAAGGGTACTCATGCATAAGCATTATAATATCTCTATGCATTAATACTTCCCATATTTTGTGTATTTTCTTGGTTGTATGCTTCTTGCAGTTTTGAGTTGAGTTTTGGCTTATTTGTTTGTTTTGTTTCAAATGTTTCTACATTGTTGGTTATGTTGCTGTTTTGATCAATCTTTTACTGCTTTTGTGTCAAAAAATCCAAAAACACATAAAAAATAGAAAATTCAAAAAGTTTGATCAACTTTGTTGAGTTTTGTCTCAAAGCATGTTTTGCCTTGTACCTTTGTATTAATGGCTTTGTGCATCTACGAGTTTAGCTTGTTTCCTATGCACGCATATCTTTGTGGGAGAAATTTTGAAATCTATGTGATTGTTGTAAATAGATCTTCAACCTTGTCATGAATGATTAGTGAATGGTTTTGTTGATCTTGAGACATGCATAGACTCATGCCTATATATCTTCCCACTATTTTATTTTATGTTTCTACTTATAAGAGCTCTCTAAATGTAAATCTCCAAATGAAAAGAGATATAGAACTGCAAAAGCCTGTCGCACATACTAGTATTTGACTAGGAAAAAGGAAAAGCAACAAAAATAATATGTATGATGCCCAAAAAGCCAAAGGCTAACTCATCAATTGAAATATCAAAAATTTCAGGCATCAATCTCACAATGAGATTCTCTTTGCTCAAAAAGTGCAAATGATATGTTGAATATGGAGCCAAATGAAAAGTTTCAAATGAATTGTTATCAAGTTCATGTGGGAGGTCATATATGCATGTTTCTATAATTGAAATAGGTCAGATTATCTAGTGCTAGTTGTGTATGCCTTGATTGAATTGATCATTGAAGCTTCACATTGGACTAAGGACTATCTTATTTTTGATATCCACACACATCACACAAGTCTATGTTCAATGAATGCCATATTCATTTATGTGATTGTACTTGATTAAATGTGTTTTCATATGCTCAATCTTTGTTTAATGAAACACAAAAAGATTTTTGAGTGTTTTAGCTGTTTTTGGAAAGTATTTTATTTTTACAAAAGTGTCAAAAATTTCAAAAACAATTTTGTCCTGTTTTGGCGACTTAGTCGCGAGTAAATCCAGTCGCATGCTTACGGGTATGTTTTGGCGACTTGTTCGCGGGTGGAAGATCCAGTCGCAAGGGGTACACAGAGATTTTCGCGACTCAGCTCGCGACTCACTCACGGGTAGATCTTCTAGTCGCGAAAAACACTTAGAAGATTTTCAAGAATCTTGGTTACACAGTGTTTCACGGCTTACCTTGGCGACTTACTGGTGACTTGATCCAGTCGCAAAAAAAGGGTGTTTTGCCTTTTAAAGTCAGTTTTCAAAATCTTTTCAGTTTTTCCCTCGAAAAGTAGTGACTGTTCATTGTCTTCCCCATTTCTCTCTCTTAAACACTCTGTGTTCACTCTTGAGAAACCCCCATTTCTGCACCATTTTCACTTCTATCTTCAAGAAAAAGGTATGAGTTTTTGGCGACTTACTAGTGACTTGATCCAGTCGCAAAAAAAGGGTGTTTTGCCTTTTAAAGTCAGTTTTCAAAATCTTTTCAGTTTTTCCCTCGAAAAGTAGTGACTGTTCATTGTCTTCCCCATTTCTCTCTCTTAAACACTCTGTGTTCACTCTTGAGAAACCCCCATTTCTGCACCATTTTCACTTCTATCATCAAGAAAAAGGTATGAGTTTTCTTTCCCTCATTTCAAATTTCTTGTTTTGAGTGTTATTTTCTTGAATCTGAGAATGTGTTGTTGCTATTGTGTTCTGCGAAATGTTGGATTCGAACATGGTTTTGCTTAAATATGCTGGGTTTGGTTGTTTGGGGTTGTTTTCCCTTGTTGCTGAATATGTTTAGTATCATGATTTTGCATCATTAGTTTAGTATTTGATCTGAGCTTGTTATTTGATACAGTTTATACTCATTAGGCTTATGGGTTTGGGTTTTTCTGTGTTTTACTCTGAATATGTCATGGGTTTGTGTTTTCTAGAGTTGCTTTGATTTTAAGTCATCATATCGTGGTTGTGGTGCTGCCTTTAAGTTTATCTTGCACTTGTCATACTCATTATGTCATGTTTCATTGACATATTCCTTCATCTGTCTGATAGTGTTTTACACTATACTGAATTAATTGCTTCATTTTTAATTTTTTAATGCTTGCTCCAGTCTGCATCTATACTGAATGATCTTATTTGATTTGTTCTATACATCTCTGGTTATCAATTGCACTTGATTTGTGGGTTGGCTTATCACTCTGTTATTGTCATTGTAACTAACTTGTTACAAATGTGTGTGCATTTCAACATATTGTGTTTCTGCTCTTGTTGTGGCCTTTTCTGCTTGATTACAGATGCCTCCCACACCTTCAAAGAAGGAGACTCCTGCCAAGAAGGCAGACAAAAGACTAAAAATGGATCACAACCTATTTAGATCTGTTCAGCATTTTGAGAGATATAGAGATTCCTTCATGAAAGGAACTATTATTCAGGAGAGGTTTGTGGACTTACATGACTTGAAGGACACTTTTATTCCAGAGTGCTTTGAGGGAAGAGGCTGGGATAAACTATTAGGTAATTTACCTGGAGTATGTGAGCCACTGATAAGGGAGTTTTATTCTAATGTCAAGATTAGAGAAGATGAGCTAGACTGTTGGGTAAGAGGAAAGGAGTTCACCTTGGATGCCCATGATATTGATGAAGTACTTGGGCTTGAGGGATTAGAGGAGTATGAATTTGTCAATTACAGAGGTAGGATGTTATCCTTAGACACTGTCCAGGCTCGGATTGGTGGAGTTAAAGAAGCAAGATGTCTCAACACCAATGCCTTTCCTGTTGACATGAGGTGTCTGACCACCATAATGATGTACAACTTGTATCCTATCAGAAAATTGACTACTCTTACTAATGTCAGAGCTATCTTCCTTATGGAGCTTAAGGAGAAAACATTCATTGACATAAGCTCTCATATATTTGACACAAGCTCTCATATATTTGACACAATAATGGATGAGTCCAGAACAACTTCATGGGAAAAGTTAGTGTTTCCTAGCCTTATCATGAGAATTCTCAGAGCAAAAGGGGTTCCAATTCCTCAAGATATCTGTCCCATGAGTCCACTTTCAGCAATCAACAAACTAACCATCACAAGGATACAAAGTCATCTTCCAGGTGATGAAGAGGAGGGTGACCAAGGAGAAGGTGATCCAATGGAGACTGAAGCAGAGGCTGCAGGACCATCTTCCACACCAAGAAGAAGAGTCAAAAGGAGCAGGGCTTTTACTTCATCTACTGCACCTCCTGATGCATTTCAGATCATCTTGGAAAGGCTTGATGGACTCAGAGAGGTTCAAAACCAGCATACTGAAAGGATGACAGTAATGCAGGATCAGCTGGATGTACTTTCAGCCAAGTTTGACAACATTCACACCAACCAGGAGCAGTGACCCTTTGGCCATTCCGGTCAAAAATGAGGAGAATTTTTGGGGCAGCTCTTGAGGGGGAGTGCTTGTTTTGAGGGGGAGCTTACATAATCATATGTTATTATGTTTATAGCTTTGATAATATGTTTTGGATAACTGTTGTTATTATAAGTTTTAGTCTTGGTTTGGATTAAACTCATAACTCTTGAATGTTTTTAACATTTTGGTTTATTTATATATTGATGATGTTATTCAGTTAATTCAGCATATGTTTTAAATGTTTGTACCCATGTTACTTATGTAAGCTTTAAGGGTTTGTTTCCATGGACTTATGCTATTTTTAGGCTTTTATGATTTGTATCATGTATTTGCAACACTTTGCTTATGCAGCCTTTATACGTTTTGCTTTAATACTTGTTAATGCTATGCATTATCTTAAGTACATCACTCTTGTGCCTTTGTAGGATTGTTCGTAGATGCATATACGTTCTATGCATTGGTTGAGTGATGAACACTCTTGTGCCCTTGTAAGATTGTTCCTAGATGCATATATGTTTGTATGCATTGGTTGAGTGTTGGACTTGCAAATAATACTCTTCAATTGAGCTTATCATCTTGCATGTCCGGATGTTCATTCCTTGTGTGAATGAATATAGTAATCACTTTTGTATAGTGATTGCTTGGTTGATCAAGCCATGATTTACTGCTTTATTGTTTAAGTCTATTTTTGCTTGATCATGCTTCTATTGCTCCATATGCATTTCAAGTTTTCTGCATACAATGATATTATTGTGTTGTTGTGTTTCAGGAATTACTTGTTCATATGTTCAAGAGTTTTTCAGAATCTAGAATTAGATGTGAGTGAGTTTTGTTCAAATGTTCCCAACTCACGCATTAAGTCTAGAGTCTGTTGTAGGGTTTTGTCACGGAATAGCCAAAGGGGGAGATTGTAAGGTTGAATTTAATCAACTATCTTGTTGGCTTTATTCCGTGCCAATTTGCTTGTAATTTAAGCACTTAGTAACCCTGTATTTAAGTGGGATTATTATAAGGGTAGTGTGTGAGAAGATGTGAAGAAAAGCTTAAGTATGTGCAAGAAGGCAGAGTTTCGCGGCTAGGACTCGTGGCTGACTCGCAACTGGCAAGCCGCCAACTACAGGCACGTGAGATGCACATAGGGGAGCTGAAGGGTCGCGCCAGCTGTCGCACTACAGGACAAAACTCCCAGGCTGGCCAGGCCGTTATCTCGCAGCTTGAACTCGCGACTCAGACCAGTCGCAAGGCCAAGCCGCCAATCAGCCCTGTTTGGCAAAAATTGACTCTTCGCATTCCTTTCTCACCCCACTATATATAGACCCTTATACCCACCAAATGGAGAGAGCTTCTAGAGAGAATTTTGTGAGAGAAACTCTAGAAAAAAATAAGATTGATTCATCCCCAATCTTTACCTTAGAGACTATTCACATACCTCTACTCTCTTCCTCTCCATTGTCATATCCTTGAGAGACCTGTTTATCAAATCCTTATCTCACCACACCCACGTCTATGAGAATATTTATTTTGGTATTGTTGGGAAGCAGTTAAGAAGGAACCAATCTACATTAGTTGATGCTATGGTCTAGTAGCGGAATCCGAAAAGCTAAAGAAGAAATAGGTTCGGCGTAACCTTGTTGGAGCAAGAAGTTTGGAGGGCTTAAGTACTTGGGTAGATTAGGCTTGGAGGGTCTTATACTGTTCATGTATCCCAACTACATTCTTAGTGGATTATTTACCGCTTGGAGGGCGGCGAAGAGGTTTTATGCCGAGGGCTTCGGTTTCCTCTTCGATAACACATCGTGTGTTGTCCGTGTGTTTGCATCTTTGTTTCCTTTATCTTTGCCTTATGTTTACTGCTGTGGATGTGTTTATATTTGGCTTAGATTAGTTATCAATTCTGTGATTGGCTTATGTTCATATTCTGCACATTAATTGTTTGATAATAAGTTTGAATTGATAATTTGTAATTTGAGGTCTAAACGTTTAAGGGTGTTTCATACCTATTTTGAACATTCATTATGATTGAAAATCAGTCAAGTGTAGCATCTGGCCCTGCTATAAGATCCGAGGATCCGACATGGGCTTATGGCCATGCTATGCCGGATGCGAGAAATAACACCCAGTGTACTTTTTGTTCTAAAATGATAAGGGGGGGAGGAATTACTAGGCTCAAGTATCATTTAGTTGGGATTCCGGGTGATGTGGAAGCATGTAAAAAAGTATCTGAAGATGTAAAATGGCAAATGAAACAGTTGATTGAAGATTTAAAGAAAAGTAAACAGAAAAAAAAAAAAAAAAAAAGAATGAATAAAGAAATTGCAAATCCCAATGATTTAGAGGAGGATGATGATGATCATCATGATGAAGGTAATAATGATAATGAGAGAGGGGGTTCAAAGAGTCATTCATCAGTTAGTAATTATAACACCAAAGGGAAAGAAAAAGTTGGAGAAAAGTCAAACATTAAATCCTTTTTTGCTTCAAGAACAACTCCTGGTTCTCAACCATCCATAAAATCTTCTTTGGCCACAAAGCAAATGGTTGAGAAGGCAAGAATGAATTTTGCAAGATGGTGGTACCATGTTAATATACCTTTCCATGCTACTCGCTCTGTGTATTATCAAGAAGCTTTAGATAGTGTAGCAGCTATAGGGCCTGGTTTTAAGGGACCTTCTTATCATGACTTGAAGGGGCCTTTATTACAAAAACATATGGGTGAGATGAATGATTATCTCTTAGATGTGAAAAATGATTGGAAAGTTTATGGGTGTTCAATAATGTCAGATGGGTGGACAAATCAAAAGAGAGCTCCAATCATTAATTTTTTAGTGTATTGTCCAAAAGGTACCATATTTCTTAAATCCCTTGATGTGTCAGGCCTAACAAAGGATGCAGATACATTGTTTAAGTTGTTTGATAAAGTTGTTCAAGAAGTTGGGGTTGAGCACATTGTGCAATTCATTACAAATAATGATTCTTCTTACAAGTCTGCAGGAAAGAAGCTAATGCAGAAATATGGGTCATTCTATTGGTCTCCTTGTGCAGCCCATTGCATTGATTTAATGTTGGAAAATTTTTCAGATAAAAGATATTTTCCTATTATTGATGAAACCATTCAGAAGGCTAAAAAGATTACCAAATTCATATACAACCATGGCAAGATTTTATTTTTGATGAGAAGCGACTTCACTAATGGTAAGGATTTGATTCGTCCAGCCATCACAAGGTTTGCAACTGAGTTTTTAAGTCTTCAATGCTTGACTAAGTTCAAGAAAGAACTTAGGCAAATGTTTACTTGTGATCAATGAGTTGAATCTCGACATGCTAGAGATGTCATGGGAAAGGAGGTGGCTGCAATTGTTTTGGAAGATAAAGATTTTTGGTTACAATGTCAACAAATAGTGAAGATTAGTGAGCCTTTGGTTAGAGTACTATGTCTTGTAAATGGGGATGAAAAACCATCAATGGGATACTTGTATGAGGCAATGGATAAAGCAAAGGAGAATATAAAAGCAAGGTTGAAGAATAAAATTTCTGCATATATACCATTTACTAGTGTCATTGATGTTAGATGGGATAAACAACTCCATGGTCCATTACATGCAGCAGGTTGTGATCTCAATCTTGGAATCTTCTTTAGGCCTTCATTTAAGAAGCAAAAAGAAGTTACAAAAGGCCTACTTAGTACCATTACAAGGTTGGTTTTTGATCCT
This sequence comes from Quercus gilva, assembly GCA_023621385.1. Taxonomy (NCBI): domain Eukaryota; kingdom Viridiplantae; phylum Streptophyta; class Magnoliopsida; order Fagales; family Fagaceae; genus Quercus; species Quercus gilva. Next base: position 15,738,924 of record CM042478.1, read on the forward strand.
GATGAGCAAGACATTCTTAGTTCTCAAATTGAAGCATACAAAAAGTCTTTAGGTGACTTTGGAATGCCTATGGCAATTCGCCAACGTGAAAAACTAAGTCCAAGTATACTATATGTATCTATACATACATACATATATATATATATATATATATTTCATTTGAAAGTTTGTTATTTGCTTTGTACTAAATTAATACTTTCTTTTATTTTTGGAAGTTGCTTGGTGAGAGCAATTTGGAAATGATACTCCAGAATTACAAAAGTTTGCAATTCGAGTGCTAAGTCAGTGTTGTAGTGCAACTGGTTGTGAAAGAGCTTGGAGCACATTTGGGTTTGTCCATTCCAAGAGGAGAAATAGGCTTGAGCATAAACGTTTGAATGACTTGGTGTATGTTCGTTATAATCTATTGTTACGAGAAAGGTATGTTTTTAAATATATTCAATTTTTATTTTGAATGATTAGAAAATGTTACCAATGTATGATATTGATTTTGGTAGGAACATTAGAAGGACAAAGGATTACTTGGATCCTATAAGCCTTGATAATATTGATTTAATGGAGGATTGGGTAGCTGAGGAATCTGAATTTTTGTTACTAACTGAGGAAGATGTAAATTGGGCTAGCATTGAAGAACCATTAGCAACATTGACTTTGGAAGATGATGATGATGATGATGTTGTTGTTCTTGATGAGGATGATGATGACAATGATGTTGTGTTGACAAATGCTAATACTCATGTGTGTTATGGTCCTGATGTAGATCTTTTTGAAGGATGGGAGTAGATGATCCTATGTAATTTGTGTTAATTATTTGTATTATTTGTTTTCTTTCTATGCAATGAACAATTAAGTTTTCTGTTTTTTATATTATGTTTTTTTTTTCTTTTAGTTGATATAAAACTATGAATAATTTGTTCTCAATTGAAGTATTGTTTTATGGTAAATAGGAATTTTTGAGGTAATGTTTTATGGTAAATAGAGATTTTGTATGTGTGTGTGTGTGTGTGTGTGTATACATATATTAAATATATAAAATAGCGGTAAACCCGAAACGGTACATCGGTATTGACCGATATCAGAAATATACCGTATCGATGGCTAAACCGGTACGGCTTTCGATACGGTATTGACTCCCTTGGAATAAAGTGATGTTATACAACTGGAGTCAGAAACATAAAAGATAAGTCAATGTTTTCTCCATCTTTGAAATTACATTATTAATTATATGTTAACTCATTATTATTGTACCGCTGGATGCAAGTTACTTTAATATCATCTCACTATTTAATAAAACATGATTTCACTAATACTTCATTAATGAACATATATATTAATAAATACCATTGCTGGACATATTATTGGGACATAAACCACCGATGGACAAATATTATTCGGACGTATACCACCGATGGACATATATTACTTAGACATGAACCACTACTGGATGTATAATGTTTGAACATAAACCACAGCTAGATATGTATTATTTGGACATAAACCATTGCTAGACATACATTATTTGGACATAGAACATTGTTAGACATACCTTATTATATTGGACATGAACTATACCACAGCTGGATATGGACTATTGGACTCATCCCATTATTGGACATATGACAATTAATTAATCATTCTAACGGACATCACTTAACACACATAATAATAACGTTCAACTCACTATTTAATCAAATCTATTATGCTAAACAAATTATTTATTTATTTCAACCATTATCATGATTCTAAGACTTTGTGCTTTATCTATTTTGTAGGTTTAAAAATGTATCAAAAGCCATTGGTCTATACGGCCCAATGTCGAGTTCCGGATTGAACTCTCCAAAACAAATCCAGGTCTAATAGAGTCACACCTCCAGCAGAAAACACGTGGCTACACACAAAAACGCCCCCGACAACAATAAGAGGCCAACTTGAATTCTTCAACATCAAAGCTTGCACCACCATCTTTGAATCTCCCTTAGCCGCAGCTCGATCAATATCAACCTCCAAAGCAAATTCTAGTGCACGTGTAGTTACCATTACTTCAATCTTGACTGCTGAAAAGGCTTGATTAACTTGTTGTGACAGATACGCAATTACCAAGCCCTTCTAATCTTGGATTACATATATGATACACAAGATACTTTTTTTTTTAAATTTAATTGGTCGAGATCATATCCTTACACTATAATATGATATGTCAAGATTTAAATGAAAGATTTAAATTTAGGCAAAAATGCAAAACTGATCCTCCAACTTTCACATTTTTTCATTTCAGTCCTCTAACTTTCAGTTTTGTCAATTCAGTCCTCTAACTTTCAATTTTTGTCAATGTAGAGCTCCGTTACATTTTTGTTAGTGGCTGCCATTAGACCCACTGGGAAAAAAAAAAAAAGAAAAGAAAAGAAAAGTAAAGGCAGAGCAAAACTTGACTGAAATCCATCACCGATTCAGTCAAGGCAGAGCAAAACTTGACTGAATTAAAAACAAAAACAGAAAAATGCCATGTTTCTACACATGGTATACAGTGGAGGCTAGACACATTCCCAGACGATAGCAAAAAGTAAATGCACTCACTGCGCGTTCCACCTTGCCTGAAATCATTATAAGAACGCAATCTCTGATGCTGAACACATGTTTGCTTTCCTTTGTTTTGCCTTAATCGCACTCTTTGATCAGATCTTATCACAATTCAGAACAACCTAACCTTATATAATATAAACTTTAATGGCTCTTGGTCTCAATTCTATCAAATTTCAAGTGCTTCAAATTCGCCGTTGGCCTCAAATGCTTCAGATTCAGCTGCCAGCAAGTGCTTCAGATTCACCGTTACCCTTAACGGTTTTTTTTTTTTTTTTTTTTTCTTATTTTCTTCTAATTTCGAATATATATTAAAAAAAAAACAAAACAAAACGGCGTCGTTTCAATGGGTTTGATGGCAGTCACTAATAGAAATTTAACGAAGTCTTACATTGACAAAAATTGAAAGTTAGAGGACTAAATTGACAAAATTGAAAGTTAGAGAACTGAAATAAAAAAAAAAAAAATGAAAGTTAGAGAGTTAGTTTTGCATTTTTGCCTTAAATTTATAATGAAAAACCAATTGAACAATCTTCCCAAAGTAAAAACCATTGGGAGGCAACTACTATAGGCCTCCAAATGTAAAAAGACTCCATAATTTTGATTATGATATCATAATTTTATTTTTATGTATAGCAACTTAATAAATAAAATATGTTTTATGTATTTTTTTTTTAGGTTGTCTTAAAAAAAAAAGGAAGAAATCCATGTTTTTTTTAAAATCTTTTTCTCTAAAAAGTATCTCTTGACAAACTACTCTCTGTCCCTTTTACCCCTAAAGTCATTATCAAAAGTTATATATATTTATTTTTTTAGAACAATCAAAAGTTATATAAGGTAAATAAGTTTTCCGTATTCTTTATATCTTATGCTTTACATACAATTAAAGTAAAAAAACTGCATTATTAATTTGATTTTTAGTCAACACATCTTTACTGGTTAAGGATGAAATTGTTGAATATCTAAGTTTAAGTGAAGCTATAATAGTGTTTTAATAAATTAGATTTATTGTTCCGCACTTTAAATATTATTTTATGGAAAAAGTTTTACTACAAACTTGGTTTTAGTCAATAGCTACAACTTTACTCAATATCTTTTTATTTAATGTAAATTTTGGTAAATTTACCATTGAATTACTTTTTTTTTTTTATTATAATGATATTACATTTTCTTTTTATATCTTCCATGCTTACAAAAATTTAAGAAGATAAAAAATCAATAACTATGTCATCAATCAAATGTTTAAATTTTAAGTTTTTGTAATCTAAAATTATCATTGTTTTAAAAACTGGACCGGTCCGACTGGTTCAATCGGGAACCGGGAGCCAGTCCGATCCGGTTAAAACCCCAAAAATCGGTCAACAACCGGTCAAAAACCGAATCGGGCATCAAACCGTTTTTTTGAAAATTTCTGGTTCAACCCCGGTTTTTACCCGGTTTTGACTGGTTGTTGACCAGTTCTGGGGTTTTAACTGAACCGGACTGGCTCTCGATTCCCAGTTGAACCGGTCGGACCGGTCGGTCCGGTCCGATTTTTAAAATAGTGTTAAAACCTTGAAAATTATGCATAAAAAAAAAATAATTTTATGAATCAAATAATAAACAACATTCGATTAGTACAAAATTTGATATGAGTGTTAAGAACATAAAGAACATGAAATTTAATAATTAAAATTTTAAAATATATATTTTTACTAAATATCTATGTAGGAGGCATTTCTTTTTAATTATATTATAATTTTACACTGTAGAAGGCATTTCTTTTAAATATCTATTGAAAAAAATATATGTAGGGACTCAATTTGTAATGGACCCTTAACAATAAAAATTTATAGAGTGTGGGTAAAAGGGCTTGGCATCATCGAAGTAAACAACGGTTGATATGAAGTCTATAACAAATAATAGATGACATGAAATTCATAGGAATCTTATCAAAGAAATTTGGCTAAGTGTTTTTGTAGAGAATGATCATCACTTTGGTTAAGTGTTTACGAAGCATATTTGTCCTCGGTTCGGGCCGAGGATCTATTTTTCTTAGAGTTGATATATATTCTGTCCTTTTTCTTAGAACTGACTCATATCTGAATGCTTTTTATGTTGGGAATTCTCATGGTTATATAGTATTGTTTTAGTTAATCTCAGCCGTCCATCTGTCGGTTATCCGGTCGCTGTGAATAAGGGTTTGTCCCATCATCTGCTTTTGCAAGCTTTATGTTAGTTCTCAACTGCCTTTGCAGGCTTTCTATTAGTTGGAGTGACCAAGGCACCTGGGTTCGCCGGTCACTTCACCATCAAAGCGGCCAGAATGTTGGTGGAGTACATTTAATGGGTGGGAGATATTTTCCCTTCATCAGCGTCGGTTCGCTGAGGAGGTGGGCATCATCGGCGAGGCCCCTGGAGGGCTTGGGATTTTCCCTTTTACCCTCGGCCTATAAATTCTCCTCGGCGCGGGCCTTGGGCCGGCTATGGAATGGGCCGGGGTTGTTTAAATATTTGGGGCCCCACAATATATATCCATATAGATATGAAAAATATATAATAAAAAAGGAGAAAATTAAAAATTACTACTAAAAATATATTTTACAATTTCTTCTGTAAAAATAATATTCTAAAAATTAAAATTAACTATATTACAAGAATAATTAAGTGGATTAGTCATATTATCAATTAAAAAGAATTAGAGATATTTGAATTCAAAAACTTAATTAGTATTTTTGCATTTCGAAAAGTAAGAAAACCATATTTTAAATTTTTTATATATATATATATATATATGTGTGTGTGTGTGTATAAATTTATATGTGTGTGTATCAAAAGTTAAATAAATACTATTTAATTAATACTTAATTATAAAAATGATTTCCTTAAAGGTGTCACCTTAGGTCCCAAAATACTTTGAATTGGCATCGGCGCATTACTCATGACTTGGAGTGCCCACTTGAAGATTCATTCTAACAACTTTGATCTAACCAAATTGCAGCAATTTCATCTTGATCACTAGATCTTCAAAACTTTGAATAGGATCTCTTGTTGATGCTTTAAGAAAGCTTGGAAGATCTTTAATGCTTGTGTACAAAACAGGCTCACCAAAAGTCTTAGAAAACGTACTCTAAATTTGCTTCTATTCGTGGCTTGGAAAACATGAAACCCTATGTCAAATGAATGTGTGTGTGTCTATATATATATATATATATATATGATATGCAAATTTACACGAACCCCAATTAATTGAGATAAATAAATCTAGTTGGAATTAAGTTAGAGTCGACATTCAAAAAACTTGGCTCTTTTCACCACTTGAAACTCTAACCTATCTTGATCTTGAAATATTATTCAAGCTCACTCGTAACCTACTAGGTTTACTAGAATTTGGCTATATATGGTCATGGTTTGCCAACCTAGTCGTATGGACTCATCAAAGATCACCATATTTGTAGGAAAGAAAACTTTCCTTCTCTTTTCTTAGTCATAGAAATAAATATATATTTTTTTGTACAAAAGTAAAATTAAATTTTATAACATTTACACCAGCTTTTGAAAAATAAAATAAGCCTTATATTTTTCCAAATTGACCCCCAAAACCTTCCACATTAATCTATGCAAATTGTGTAAAATTCATCCACAACAAAAGTAACCGTGTAAATTTATACAAATATTATTCATTATTCATTTAGTTTTTTTTTTTTTTTTCTTATGTATGCTGAAGATAGATAAATAAAGAAAGTGGATGATAATTGTTATGCATCAAGAAAGAATAATAATTAAATAAATTGATATTTTAATCAAATAAATAGATAATGATGATCTTTAAAAATAATTGTATAATAAAAAAAAGGTTCTTAATTCTTATACTAAAGGTGACCCAAAAAAAAAAAAAAAAAAATTGCACAATGCAAATGATCTTGTAATGTAGGAGTAAAAAAAAAAAAAAAAAAAGTCCTTTCCAACTCCAAGAAAGTGCTGGGAACATTTGCTCAAAAAAAAGAAGAAGAAAGAAAGTGCTTGGGAACTAACATTTGAGACGAGCATTAGCACTAGGGAATGCTAATGCCAAATGTAAAGGGAATTTGGCATTTCAAGCCCCAAAATGCTATGTATCAGGGAATGCTAATGTCAAGTATTGCAAACTTTTTTGCAATTGTAGAATTGCACTGTAACAGTATTGTAAAAAAAAAAACAAAAAAAAAAAAATTATCTCTCTCTCTCATCTCTATCTCTCATCTCTGTCTCTCCATCGCTGAAGCTTTACCAGACTGCAACCCACAGCACAGCCAACCCAGCACCACAGAGCACGGTGAAACCCAAAAAACCCATATCACAATCGAATCACAACCAACACAGCGAAACCTAAAAACCCACCGGATGCTGAGCACGGCAAAACCCATATCACGCCAACACGGCGACATCATCGAGCACGACGAAACCCAAAAACCCACTAGATCACAACCAACACGGCAAAACGCAAAAACCCACCGAATCACAACCATCGAGCACAGCGAAACCCATATCACGAATTCACGATCCACGACCCACGATCCACAACCGGAGCACAGACCAGAGCACAATCAAACCCAGATAAGTAACAGAGAAGTGAGACAGGAGAGAGAGGAAGTGAGCACAGAACGAGCACAATCAAACCAAAAAAACTGTTGTTTATGTTTGCTTCTGGACTTAAAAAATAATATTTTAATAAAATGGTAAAATAATAGAGTTTTGGGATGCTAGAGGTATTGTAAAATGGTATGGTATAAGTGATAAAGTAACTTTTTGAGATGGTAAAATAGAGTAGAGCAGCATTTCCTAATGTTAATGCTCTTACCAGTTACCAGCAAACTTGGGTTGCGTGCAAATTTTGTACTATGTAAATTTCCAACAAGTTCAGCCTAATACACTGGCATAGTGGCATTATTTTTTTATTTTTATTTTTTAGAAACGCATGGTGGCACTATTAAGTTCCAATTTTAAGGAGAAATCTTATTCCAATAAGACCCAATCGAAATTAATAATGAGAGTAAGGCCAGCCCAAAGACTCGGCCAAAATGGGTAACTAGACATAACATTCCAACTATATAGTTAGTAAGCAATGTTTGCAAACTATATTTTTTACTAGCATCTCGAGTCTAAGATACTCGATTTAGGCCTATAAATCGAGTCTCAAAGACTCGATTTTCATGATCTAATCACCTTTGATGTGGCATCTTTTTTCATGTGGCATCTACATGAAAATCGAGTCTCTAAGACTCGATTTATAACCCATTTTATATTTAAAATCATTCATACCAAACAGCAAAAGCGCAAAAAGAAAGAAAAAAAGAAAGAAAGAGAGAAGAGGAAGATGAAGAAGAAGAAGAAGAAATGGAGATGCTCAACCGCCGACCCAGGCTAGGCTACGCGAGTCTTTCTCTCTCTCTCTCTCTGATCTGATTGTATTTTTTTGGGTGTTTCAACTCTCTCTGATCTGATTGTATGGTGATCTCTGATCTAATTGTATTTTTTTTTTTTTTTAGTGTTTCAGCTTGTACACGAGGGACTTAAGACTTAAAACTTTTCTAAATTTTTTTGGTTTACAAATCGAGTCTTAGTGGGCACCACGTGGAAAAAGATGCCATATCAGACCATAAAAATCGAGTCTTTGAAATTTGATTTATAGGCCTAAATCGAGTCTTTTGGACTTGAGATACTAGTAAAAAATATAATTGGTAAATATTATCTATTAACTATATAGTTAGAATGTTACGTCTAATTACTCATTTTGGCCCAAATACTCCGTTCCAAACTATTTAGAACTGTACAGGACCAAACCAATTAAAAACCGAACTCGGGTCCCATGACTGGCGTCTCTGTAGTGTAGTCTATTCGTCCATCAAACTGTCCTATCAAAATCTGCTATTTCTGACGAAAATCTATTGTATCATTGCATGCCATACGCAAAGCCTGCAACTGAATGCTTCCATAAATTGCAACTTCCATAATTTTTGCACACCGTCACTTTTTGCTTCTTCCTTATTTTGTTTTGGAAACTGGTAAAAAGTACTGCTCAGTTCAGCTTTCAGCTTATTTTTCTGTCTGTTTCTTCGAGCTTTGAGACTGATAATTGTATGTTAGAAATATGGAGAAGCCGAATGGATAACAGCTATATTCACCAGAACAGTGGGGCCATAGGTTTTACTGTATAGTTCATCCTTCTTCTCTTTTTGGTAACTCGTTAAGTGCTCAGTTTAGTCTTCCTTATATATATATATATATATATATATAGCTTCTTTGAGCTCTGAGACTTTGGTAACCGTTTGAATGTTTCTGTTAGAAATATAGAGAAGCTGGATGGATAGCTATATTTGCACTAGCAGCCAAAACAATAACGCCATAGCAGCAAAGCTGCATATAGAAGATATAAGGAAGCGCAAATTCTCAATCGGTGAGAGTCGTCCAAACCCATTAACTGAAGATCTTCAAAATGCTGTGGCCAACCTTTCCTCCGAGCTCTATACCAAAGATGTCCATTTCCTTATGGAGCTTATTCAGGTCTCTCTCTTTTTGAAGTCTTTTTGTGTGTGTGTGTGCGCGTGAAGAAGTTTGTTTTGGGTTATGAAAGTTGTTTTATTTTGACGATGATATGTTTGGTTTATTCGTGTTGGGTTAGAATGCTGAAGACAACGAGTATTTAGCTGGAGTGAAGCCGACGCTAGAGTTTGTACTGACGACAGCTGATATAACAGGAATCGGTGCACTAGCGACTCTATTGGTGTTTAACAATGAAGTTGGGTTCTCTAAAACCAACATTGATTCCCTTTGTGGCATTGGAAGATCCACCAAGAGGGGCCAGAGGCACCAAGGCTTCATCGGAGAAAAGGGTAAACAACCTTTTCTATAGATTTCCGAATTTATTTCATAGTCAATGGTCCATAAATTATAGGGCGACATTTTAAATCTGTCTAGTAATGATTGTTTTAGGAGCAAATTTGTTTTTTTTTTTTTTTTTGACAGAAAAGATAGAAAGGAGCAAATTTGTTGATAGTTGATGGATTGGGAATTTTTTTTGTGTTGCAAATAAATTCATTTGAGATTTTGTTGTCTTTTTTGCTTGTACATCAATTGTTGTATATCAGATGAGAATGTTTCTTGATATGTGTAGTTAGTTTGTGTGTAGGACTATGGGATTTATGTATTTTGTGGCCTTGAGCTAGTTATGGATTTCTCCATGAGTAGTTCTAGGACCACAAATTATTCCATTACTTTTTTTGTCAAAACTCTAACGTGGCAGAACTATCATTTACGCATGGTCTCACTATTTTATCATTACCAATCATACTCTGCCACATCACAGTTGTGGTAAAAAGTTGTGAAAAATTATGTGGTCCTAAACTTTTATTGAATGAGAGACAGAAAGTCTACACTGTACAAGGTTTCTGTCATTCATAAGACAGTAATTATCCTTATTACTCAGTCCACCTGTAGGATGTAAATGGGAATTTAACAAAAACTAAAGCTATGGGGTGTCTTGAGGATAAGGTATCCACTTGCTGTGAGAAAGATTATGCATATGCAAGATTCATCAGATAATTATTGTATCTCAAGAAGGAAGTATATATTTCTAAAGCACTTAATCCCTTTGTTTAGATAACGTCCTTGCCTAAGTTAATGGCACCAAGTGCATGCGTTTAGAGCATTAGAAATTCACGAGGAGGATGTCAACAAACTGAAGATTCCAGAAGACTCTGACGCATTATGAGCATTCCATATTGCATTGACTTAATTTTAGTAGTCCTTTAACAAAATGAATAGAACAGGTAACATCGGAATAATAGTTGTTATATAAAGTCCACTGTAACAAGTTATGATTTACCCTTCTGTTTTTGTGCAACTAGGAAAAAAGAGAGTTAGTTCCATCCTAAACTTATAAAACTTTGTGTCGCCTCCTTGGCCAAATCATGATTCGCCCTGGATTCAATTTGTGGGAAACAGCAAGGAGCTCTCTCTTTTTTTTTTTTTTTCCTAAATGGTTTTGGGAAGGTTGCCCTTAACGGCCTTGGTTTGCGGGGTTGACAAGGCCTTGGGGCTTTGGTTGCCACAGCTTGTTGTCAACATGAAATGACATGTTGTTTAGCCTAAAAGAAAAAGGAACATCTTGTCATGTCCCTTTAGCATGGCCTCACTTAAGAGTGTGATAAAACGATGTCATTTCTCTCACCTTGGCCATAACTTCACCCTAAGTACGAACAACACTTGCCACTCTATGGTCTATAATCAAGATTGCAGCTATTAGAAATGGAGCTTTCATCTTTTGTTACGTTTATGTAGATTTTTTTTCTTCTCCCCGCCCCCTCAAAATCTATTCTTCCTTATCATACCTTACTCTTATTATCCTTTTCAATTTTCATTGTTACCTATTTGATAGATGGAACACATTTGATTGAAAATTGTAGTTTAAAAAGTAAAATATCTTCAAGGTGACTAATAGGGGACCCATCAGAAATTCACATAATTCTGATAGCATAGGATAGGGACGTAGGGTTGGAGTTTTGGAGCAATGTTGAGAGTGGCTGATTGAGCTGAAGCTGAACCAGCCATCTTTTTCTTCTATCCGTCTACATAGAATAGCTTCAATCCTTTGATTGATAAAACTAGTTGGGTTTATAAGGTTTTATTTTTTATTTTTTATTTTTTATTTTTCTCCTTTGTTTATTGCTAAATAAGGACCCCACTAGGGTTGGCATTATAGATCCACTGAAAATAGGAAACTTTTCAAGCAGATATCTTATCTAAATGAGAGAGGAATCTTTAAAAACTAAAAAGAACGCTGAAATAGCTGCTACTTGTTATTAGTAATTGATCGAATAAACGCAGACAAAAGCATCATAAGTCACATCAAAACATTCTGATTTCTTTCCAAATGTGTGTCCGTCTGATCTAAAAGAAGATGGACCTATCTAAACTATGGCATCTGTGTTGGATTGAGGAAAAAAGACATCTGTTTATGTTTTTATTATTTAGAAATTGCCTCATTCGACCATGAACTGAAGTGAAAGGAATATCATGTCTTTGTCTTTTGATGCCCTTTTTCTTCCAAATGGATGAACCCTTCTCACAGCTTATTCTTCTATCATAGTAAATAGTGAATGTCTAATGTTTGACTGTTCACATTTGTGATCTCATGCGCAAAACCTGATTCTTCTTCTAGAAGCCTTGCCTTGTGAATTGAATGTACATCTATCTGTGGACTGGCTTTTCTTGGCAATTAAAATGTCCTTCTGATCAACAAAATAGAAAATCCTTCTGCAGTGCTTTCACATCTCCATTACCTTACTCATCTAAATGCTCATAGTGAGTCTACAAGCGTGGAAATATCTGCTAATTTGATTGGCCTTCTAAGAGGTTCATTACTTGATATTCGCATAACTTAAAGGATGTTGTCAAGATCTCAAATTTTCTGACATAGCTAAGGCTTATGGCCCACTTGTAACAGGATTTATACAGGTCTTGAGGTTAATTTTGAACTGCTTTGATTTATAAACTATACACCATGTTGCTTTTGTTAATTATATTCCTCATAAAAATATATTTAAGGTTTTCTGATTTAAACTCTGGCAACTTACAGGAATAGGATTCAAGAGCGTGTTCCTTGTCAGTGGACTGCCACACGTATTTAGCAATGGATACCAAATCAGGTTCAGTGAAATTCCAAATCCTGATTGTGCCATTGGGTACATTGTCCCAGAGTGGGTTTCCACAAACCCAACTTATTCAGACATCCAGGCCATTTATGGGTCTGGCAAGGCTCTGCCAAATACTGTGATTATTCTCCCTTTAAAGCCTAAGAAAGTGGAAGCTGTGAAGAAACAACTATCAGAAATTCATCCTGAAGTATTGCTATTTATGAACAAAATCAAGCGATTGTCAATACGAGAAACCAGCTGTAAAACTTGCATTGCAGACTCTATTTCTGCAGTTTCTATCTCTACTGAGACTAACCTTGTCTCATTAAAGACTCAGGGAGCAAACTGCCGTGTAGTCCATCTTTCAGTTCAGGAGGAAGTGGATGCGACTGAGACCACATGCCCTTATTATGTATGGAGACAAGGCTTCCCTGTAAAACCAAATAATATGGTGGATGCAAGGAAGGATATAAAAGAATGGGTGATATCTCTGGCTTTTCCATCTGGTGAGCGACTGAAGCGGGGGACTTCTTCCGCTGGTGTTTTTGCCTTCCTACCTACTGCAATGGTTACTAATTTCCCATTTATAATTCAGGGAGACTTCATACTTTCATCTTCTAGAGAAACCATACTGTTGGATAACAAGTGGAACTCTGGAATCCTGGACCAAGTGCCTTGCTCCTTTTGCAGTGCTTTTACTGCTTTTATGAAGTCCACATTGACTGAAAAATACTTTTCTGTTGCTCAAGTACTTCATTTCTTGCCTTGCCAAGTGTGTCCATACAAAGAGCTAAATACAGTGAGGCAATTTATCATGATATTGTTGCAGGAAGAGTGTATTGTTCCTTATGAGACATTTGTTGATGAGAAGATAGTCTTTTGCAAGCCAACTAACGTGATAAGAGTCCTTCCTGAGTTCAGGAAAATCATGCAGCGTATTAAAGAACATGGTGTCCTTTCCCATGCCATTTCTGCTCAGGGGAAGTTTGTGTTGCATAATTCAGTAGACTGCAAAGAATACGACGATTCCTGCAACTTTCTCAAAGTTGCTCCTGCAGGTATTTGTAATGACTGGTATGGAAAATGCATTCAAGCCTGCAACCTCACTTGTAGAGCTTCTACAGAAGAGTATGTGGATCTTCTTTGCTTTCTTGCTGAAAAATGGAGATTTATTCCACTAAGGAGTGTCAATAGTATACCCCTTTTCAAACACATTACTTGGAATGGAGAAATAAAGTCATGTAGTTTACAAGCAATTAAACAGGAACGTCTAAAGATCCATATTGTCTGGGAGCCACAAGAACATGCCTGGCTAAACAAATGGAACCAAGTGATGGGTTGCCCATATGACTGTTTCTTCTTCCCAGATACCTTGGTGGCTGCTCTGGTAGGGTGTGAAAGACAATACAACTTGAAGCAATGGTTTATCAAAGACGTGGGTTTGGTAGTCACTACTGTTTCTAAATATTGTTCACAACTTGGTTATTTTCTTGAAACAAAGAAAGACCCAAAACTTGTTGTCTTGTTTTCTCATTTCATGTATCATACATGGTTAAGAAACTACATTCGAGAGAGAGAGATTTGTAATGTTTTTCATTTCATGCCAGTCGTGGATGAATGTGGAAATGTGATTTTGTGCAAGAATACTCTTGTTCCGGCTTCTGTTAGCAAATGGATAAAACTGTTTGGATCTAATCCATTTACGAAGGCTAATTGCAAGTATGTTGAACTAGGGGTGGTATATGCTGAAGCTGCTGAATTTGCTGGAGAATGCACTCCGGCAAATGAACTATTGCAATTTTTCAAAAAGCATGGAAAAACTTCTGATTTGCCAGACATAATACCTCAGGACATGGCGTTGCAAGTTGCTTCTAGTCAACTAACATGTGAGGAGGCTTTAATGCTTCTGGCCTGGATCCAAAATTTGAGAGCTAAGAAATATGGATTACCTATAAGGTTCATCCAAAGCATACGGAATGGGAAATGGGTTAAAACATCTTCAGGATTTAATACTCCTACCCAGTGCTTTCTTTGTGATGGAACTGAGGTATCAACTCTCTTGGAGATGGGAAGAACTCTAAAGGTTTTATCAGATATTGATGAAGCGTATTATATGGACAGGATAAGAGCATATAAAGATGAGTTGATTTTCATTGGAATGCGGATTGGTTCTGACGATATGTATCAGCTTATCAGTGACCACCTTAAGCATCTTGCTTCCTCATCAATGAGCAAACCTTTTTCAATTTTGCTGCTTAGATTTATAAAGTACTCAAATCACCAAAATAAACTTGATGAAGACTTCTTAAAATCTGTGAAAGTGGGGAAATGGTTGAAGACAAACCGGGGGTATTTGACTCCTCCAGGAACTGTCTATCTGATGCCTGATATGGTAGATGGTTTTGTACAAATTACAGATCTGCATGTTGTTGACAGAAGATACTATGAAAACCAACTTGATTGTTATGAGGAGGAGCTAAAGCTTCTGGGTGTTGTCATCAATCTGGAAGATGTTTATAAACAAATACCAGAGCACTTTCAATTTCCAAAAGATCTTTCAATTTTGACAAAAAATAGTGTTTTTCTGTTACTTGGATGCATCCAGCATTTGGGGCTTGCAGGTAACAATTTTGTGCAGAAAATTAAAGACCAACCCTGGATGAAAACTAGCTCTGGTTTCAAATGCCCTTCAGAGTCCCTTCTGTCAGGTCTTAATTGGGACCACTTATTGAATATTGTTCCTTTGCCTGTTGTTGATGAAGAATATTATGGAAGCAGAATTGGTTCATACAGAACTGAACTTGAGGCAATTGGGGTGGTTGTAGATATAAATGGAGCATGTAAAATGCTTTCCTTTACACTCAAGTCAACATTGTCTTCAAGCAGTTTAACCAGCACCAATGTGTTTTCCTTACTCAACTGCATCAGGTGCATGAATAAGATAATGCAGGCACAATTACTTGATATAATTAGCTGCTTGTCAGGGGAGAAGTGGTTGAAAACTTGTCATGGCTATAAATCTGCCCCAGAATCTATTTTGTTTGATCAGAAATGGGGAACAGTCTCCAAGTTCGTGGACCTTCCTTTCATTGATGAGGCTTTCTACGGTCTCAGCATCCACTCATATAAATGTGAACTGAATATGCTTGGCGTTGTGATTAATTTTAGTGAAGGGGCTCATTTTGTTGCAAGAGGTCTCAAGTTACCAAGAGAAACAGCAACTTTAGCACCAGAGGGTGCTCTCTCACTGCTTCAGTGTGCCACATCCCTCAAAAAAAGTTGCAAGTCAACTGACCACTCTACATTTAAGATTTTGCTCAACAAATTAACAGGAAGCAAATGGCTAAAAACACACATGGGCTACAGGTTCCCACAAGAATGCATCCTGTTCAATCCAGATTGGGAATGTTATTTAACACCAAATGATGGGCCTTTCATTGATGAGAAGTTCTATGTAACTCTAAGTTCTCCGGAAAAAGATGATCTAAAAGCCATAGGTGTGAACGTGGATATTGAGGAAGCCTGCAATCTTATTTCCCATGCTCTTACGTCTCATGTTCAAACTTCTGCTGTCAGGAGAATCTACAGATTCCTATACAAATTTAATTGGAATCCACAGATGCAGGACACACATTCCTCTCAGTTATGGATCCCAGATCAACAAATGGTTAAAGGAAAATGGGTGGAAAATTGGCGTTGTGTACTCCATGACCAGGATAATCTATTTGACGCTCGTCTGCATGCTCTTGATAAATACTATGAGAAGGAATTGCTACCTTTTCTGTCAAGGGCTTTTGGGGTTTGCGAAGTTCCTTCACCATATGATTTTTTAGATATCTGGAATATCTGGGAGGCTTCACATCAAGTGTCCACTGCTAAGCTAAGCTCCTTCTTGGGGCAAATATCAGAAAATTGGGAAAATTGGGATTCCGACGCTAGAAGTATCCTCAAAAGACAGTGCACCATGCTTCCAGCGGCCAATACTTCAGGAGCAGTTCAGTTTGTGATGAAAGAAGAAGTTTTTATTGCTGACGATTTGCAGTTGAAAATTTTATTTATTGAAGCTAGTGAAAATCCACTGTTTGTATGGTTCCCACCAAAGTGTTTGTCATCTCCAGCTAAATTGCTAGAAATTTACACGAGTCTTGGTGTTCAAAAAATATCTGAAGCTGTGAAGTTTGACCTACATTGTACTTTGTCTGCAAGTAAAATTATTGATGATACAGATTCCCTGATTGGGAAAGCTTTGATCAAGTTGGTGTTGGCCTTTGCAAATATGCCAATGGAAGAAAAACACAAGACTGCAAAATCTCTCCTTGAACTCTCAGTTTATGGCACGGAAGACCCAATATCAGTCCGGTATGCCTTACAGTTACCTTTGCAGAAAAGGAGGCTAGAAGTAGAAATTAAAAAAATGGTGCTTTGGGAGAAGAACTCACAGAGACTGCTTGTCAATAAATCAACCTGGAATGAAGGAAAGAAAGATATAAAATTCATTGCTTCTTTTGCACGAGCCATCTTGGAAGCAGTTCTACCTAACAGTGGGGATCAAATGGACACACTTTGCAGAATGATCCAAATGGGCATGGCACTTGGGTTAGAGGAAGATGCAGTGGACTACCTGCTATGGACAGAGAATTTGGAACTATCTGTTGAGGACAAGGAATTCCTTGATTGTTCATTTCCCTCTGGTAAGACCTCTCCTGTTTTGGGCAAGCGCCTGTCTATGAACCCCCTATTGCCTTCAACTCCAAATGGTTCAGCCTGTAGGAGGCGGCTTTAACAGAAATGGAACTAAATTTCCTTTTGCTTTGTATGAAATGTGACTGACTGTAAATAGAAATGGAACTTTTGCTGTATGATATGTGACCGACTGTAAATAATAATGCAACATTTAAGATGTAACCATGTAAATGTTCTCAACTTAGCTGTAATGGTAGTCCTTTTGGTGGTTCTGTATATTGAATACTCTACAACTGTTGTCTTGTAGTCGCAGGAACGAAATAATGTGCAAGTAACCGTAGCTGTACTTTATTATGGATAGATTGAAGAAGCATGTTCTTTGATAGGCACCTTGGCTTTGCCTTATAGTAAAAACTGAATTGACTATAATTTAAACTAAAAAGGCCTGTGGGAGGTGATAGCCTCAGGTTTGCTTTTCTACTGTTTAGGGTGGTGATTTTTCTTACCTCAAAAAATAAAAAAGGAGTGGTGATTTTGATCTTGCAATTGGTAATCCATGTTTAATGTTGGTAATTTTGCTACGATTGGGCCATCTTCAATCCTGCAGCACATGATGATCCTTGCCTAGGCTTTAATGTCTTCCATGTATCTTTAAAGGTTTATGGCTTGTGGAAGTGAAAACGTTGTGCATTTTTTATTTTTATCCTAGATTGTTTCTATAGCTTGACGCTGGCAAGGATGATTTATCAGCAACGTGAGAATTTATCATGACCTTTCTTCTCGCTACGTCTTCAATGTTCGCTTGTCATTCTTACTTTATCAATTGGATTATTTACACTATTATGAGAACCTTTGGGCGAATATAATTGCTATTTACCTCCTCAACCATTGGGAAGAATAATTCCCGTACCCATATTAATCAAGCCTTTTGGAGAGGCAAGCTCAACTTATAGTCTTGTACTACTCAAAGCTCAAACCTCCAGAAAGCAATAGGAGTGGTTGCAGATCTTGTTTGTTTTGATGAAAAATCTTATGCGAAAATAATTTTGTGTTTCCCTATTGTTGGTAGCATTAAAAAAATGAATCAAAACTATCCATGGTTAATGACAAACCTATTAAAAGTATTATTTGTTTTTTAGAGGAGGTTTTCTGCTAAAACTTCTCGAAAAATAACTCTTATCTCACATAACATCACACAAAACAAGAGAAGCCAAGAGATAGTTTTTTAGTTTATTTTCAAGTTCGCTACCAACACAAGAATGAAAATTAGAAGAATGAAAATTAGATAGTTTTTCAAAAAAACACTTTCTTGAAAAATAATTCATTTTTTAGAAAACATAATATTTAATGTGACACCGAATCTTAATTACATAAACCGAACGGCCAAAGAAAACTATACAAATATGGAGTGAAGACGCTGGCTTTCCGGTGAGGGGCTAAAGACTTCTCGAAGCTACAAATTTGCATCAAATTTTTTGCCTGATTCAACGTGGAAACAGCCTTAGGATTTAAGGTAACCTGGTTTTGACAAGCAAGAATGCTCCCCCCGTTCAAAGGGGGTCCCACCTCAGAGAACGGTTGTTGGGTAAATGTGACAACGGCTTTGTCCAACAGATTTTCTTGTCACTCGAATTTTTCTCATTAACCCAGACAGATTTTGAGAGAGAGATGCAAAGATTTCCTTATTACTCAGATTTTCAAGCATGTTTGTTTTTAATCTAATCTTGTCTTCCACAATGCAGCCGAAATGCTACATAATATTAACTTGGATAAATTACAATGTAAACCCAATAATTTAAGGATGATTTCTAATTAAACCCAACACTGACAAAAACATTTCAATTCCTAACCATAAACCCATTACACATGACGACATTAATAGAAAATGCTTAAATAAAATGACGGTTTGGACTGAAGCAATGTTCAAAGTTTTTGCAACAAGGCTCCCAACAATTTTCTATCGAAAGAGAAATACTGAAAATACCCATGACAGAATAAGAAAGATAAAAAACAACAAAGTACCACATCTGTTTCCCCTGTTAACAACCTAGCAAACGAGATCAATTTGCACACAATAATATTTTTAGCAAGCTAAGCGAGCTGCCGAGCTCCAATAATAGCAAAGCCAGTCCTTGGCTCTGATTTTGCATGGCAAGCTGCCCCTACTTGGGGTCATGATCATTTTATCTTGTAAAAAGAAAAACATAAAGAGTAAGGTTAGTCCACTATATTTTACATGCTAGTATCATTCTCCTAAATGGAAATCGTTTGCAAAAGTCTCATTTAGATCCATTGGTTTAAGATATATTTTTGTGGTAGATTTGCAGAAAAGTAGAAAGTTCCTTTATAGTTCTATCATGTCTCATATAGGTGTGGCATTTTAAACCAGATATGACGTCCACTGCAGCCCTTAAAAACTGTTGCTCTTCTTTTTCAATATTTTCATATGCTTCAGAGCAGAATTGAGGAAAAAAATGCACATAAGAAAATTGGATGAATGAACAGTTTGAGGCACTTTCAGCAGTCATGATCACACATTAGAATAACTGAGAAACAACTCCATAGTGAATAACATTCCAAATATCACTTGGTACCAAAGCAAACTTGACAATTCTGCCCTCTATAGTATAGAGGTCACAAACTAGATATGTTCATCAGAAAACGCCTACCTCAGCTCAACAGTCCAATCCATCTTGTCTTCTATGAGTCCCATCTGTAGTCTGGTAAGCACAGAGTAGAGTTGTTGCGACACTTCACCTATACCATCATTTTTATATGATACCCTGACAAAGAAAAGATTACAAGTATGAGAATAATACTCACTATTTCTCTACAATTGATTTGATCATGTTACAATAAGTCACTTTCATCAATATGTTTGCCATTTCCACAATCAATTATTTGCACAAGCTTACATTGGAACGAAATTCTTGTCCCAGTGATCAAAGTCTGACCAGGCCAAGAATTTATTGAAAATGGTGGTCAAACTTTCGTTATTATATTAGTACCTTTTGCCCAAATATGTAATGCTGCCCACTGGTGAAACAACCACAGCTGTTCCCGTACAAAATACTTCATCAGCATCAAGCAATTCATCTACCGCTACAAGGCGTTCCTCTACCTGCAAGTTATTTTAAGAACCCATTATTGTAATCTAGCTAGTAGAGAAAAGCCATAAATTGTGGCACTGAAGGACTAATGCAACAATTTCAGAATTCAGCAAGATATCAGTGATTCTGGTAAGTTGGTTTAAGTTATGTAACCAATAATGACGACCAACAACTAATTAAGATATCCCTTTTAGAGGTCCAAGTCATGTCAGCATAAAAATTATTCCACCAGTATGCATAGATAAAGAACACTGATTCATACTCGGGAGTGGAGCTAAAGTTATCCCAAGGGTAAAAATAAAGGCTCAAACTTTACCCTATATATAACATGTAAATTCATAAACAGAGCATGTAATCAAGCCCTTCCAGGACATGGTTATAGAGATTTGGCGTTGAAAGGGAACGGCTTTGGAGGTGTGTATGCAAAATATGGAGAAGTATGGGGGGTCAAACAACTGAGGTAGTTAGGGGATCACAAGGGGATCAAAACGAAGGATGACACAATGATTAAATTGGTCCGTCAAGGAGCTCAGTGCCCCAACAGAACATATGCCATCTAAAATGTGGGACATACCAAGAATTCTTACCCCTGCTTTCAATAAATAATAGTAGTACGAAATAAGTAGCATCATTTTGGCATGTACAGTCAGTAAAGAATATTGACAAGCTAAATCACAAAAGAATGATGACTAAATTATGTCTTTCAATCACATGATCATCAACATCCATCACTACTTCTGAATACCTGAAACCCTTGGTTATGAGCAACATCAATTATACTCTTTCTTGTAATGCCTGGTAGAATTGTCCCTTTTATTGCAGGAGTGGAGATAACGTTATCCTAAGAGCACATGAAAATGATAATATATTAGCTGTAACTGCCCTTAATGACATGGTTCTTCTTCACAGTTCAGATGATTAGAAACAATATTAGACTTGCAGTTGCTTGTCTATACAATAGGATGTATAGCATTTAAAGAAAAAATAAAAAGATAATATAGATGCATAATTCTGCAACTGGGAGTTTTTTTTTTTTTTTTTTTTTTTTAATACAAAATAGAAATTCTAATCTAGCCTAATCTAAGTGTATATGTCTGTGAAGCTCCTCCTTGAAAACTTGGACCCCGGCCCTTGCCCTCCACACCCCAAATCATAATCATAAAAGGTACAATAAAGACCAGCTAATTCATCGATCACTATACCTTCACAACAAAAATGTTGCAAGATGAAACCTCCTCTAGATATCTTTTGTTGACACAATCGAGGTATAGCACATCAGAATAGCCTCTGGCTTTTGCAGCAGATTGAGCCTTCAGAACCTAGAAAAATATTTTAATGAAAAGAGAAAATTTAGCCACTAAAAATTGCCTGAGTTCCATAAACCAAACAAATACTGGCTGGTAATGGGTAATTCAGGCAGCATGCTGCCCACACATGGCTGGCACCTGGTTGAGTTCAATCAAAATGCTCAAATTAAAAGAAAACCCATAATTTTCATTTGCCCATCTGTATGCACAAAAAAGCCTTCTTCATATCATAGCTTTAAACCAAAAGAATTATTACACCTAAATTGACATAGATACTGCTTCTGGAACCTTGATGCATTTTTTTAGTCCAGGTTACAAATGCACCCAGTGGGTTTTGAACCCACAACTTGATGGCACAACCATTTGATGGGAAGAGAAAAAATATCCTCTCTAGAAGGCTACGATTACGGCAAAGCCCAAGAAAAAAAATGTCCATGGTAGATTATTAGTTCAATATTTTATTTTATGTATTATTTGGTTTTTCTAGAGGCTAAGGTATTTTCTTGATTCTGTAATTGTCAGTTGTGGGTTATAGTTTTGAGCCTTGGGTTCTATTGTATTAATTGGGAAGTCTAGTTTAATTTATGGACTTTCATTTGTGGGCTTTGGTCCAATTCAATTAAGAGTTTGTTTCCTAATCAAAGTAGGAGTTATAAACCAACTTGGAGAAAGTTAAAATCTATGGTTTATATAATGTACTCAAGTAAAAAGAGAGATAATTAATAGAAAAATTAAGTGTTATGAATATTAAGGCATGTTGCCCTTGGTACGTTCTTTTATCCCATTCGGTTCTTTAGCACTCCACCATTATTCACAAAACTGTTCACAGATCACAATACTATTCACATGCATTCTTTACACCCTGATAGGCCTTGAACCCCAAACCTCACCCTCCATCGAACACTTATAAGGGGAGTAGTGTGCCAATTGAGTTAGAGCTCATTGGCCACACTTTACTATTCACATACATTCTTTACGCTATAGTTAATAACACAGTTAATAACATGAGGAAAAAATCAATTTTAGTTCCTCCTCACCTCTTTTGAAATTTTAAATCAAATATTTTCACTTACCTACCAAAACCCTAAATTCATTCTTAAACAGTTAAACCCTAACCCATCTTCTTCTAAAGTTCTAAACCATAGAATCCCAAAAATAATTCTCCTAACCCTAAAATCACCACAAATACATGTCAACAGATCCACTCCAATCTGTCCTATGTCATAACCTCACCTCCCACCTTGTTCTTACAAAGAGAAAAGGTGTAATGAATAATAAAATTACAGAAAATCGTGATGAAAATAAGAAAGCTACAGTTTGAAACCATACAACCATTTAACCCTTTACGGGATTTGCCCCCTGCATAGATATAAACATATAACAATTAAAGCAAGGCCAACTTACTGCAGCATAGTTCCCTATGGTCTTTACACCCCCAGTACCACCAGGAGTTGCACGATGCAATTCATGCTCAACAACCAGATGGATTGGTGCCACACCTTCCTGGCATCAGACAGATAAAAGATATTACATCCAGCAACTGCAGGATGGGAACGAACCAAAACATTAAGACATCATATCTACGTAAGGGAAGAAATCAAATATGATCACCAAGATCAAGAAACATAGAAAATCATGCACAAAAAAATAAAGCAAAAAACTACTACAAATAATTGATTCTCTTGCATAAGCAGTAGAACATAAAATGATAGTCACATGGCCCCTAGTTGCCAGAAAGTACTTGAAAGTTATAATCACCAATTTCAAATCCCTATGGGGAGAGCTTGGGTTCAAATCCTAGGAGTGTTATCCCTTTAAACCCTTTAACTAGCAACAGAAATCACAATATTTCAAATTCAAATTCAAATGAAACATGTTTTCAACTCCATAGCTCTGTTTTAACAAAAACTGAGATATGAAACAGCTTGGCAAAATTTTGATATTAGCACCACTTGACAAGGAACAAATAATTTTAAATTGAAGAATATTCTTTTTTTTTTATTTTATATGTTAAAGCAACTCCCTCAACCATATGGGATTGAAGTGCAATCACCCTTCAATAATTTTTTATGGGAGGAGTAGCCATTTAGTCCAAAGATCATTTATGTTAATTGAAGAATAATGTGGACAAATAGAAGCATATGGTTATATACAAAATATAAACAAAAGTTCATCCCTAAAAAATTTTGCCAGTGGGGAAATGTACTTGCAATTAGACTACTTGAAAAATGAAAACAATCCAAAAGGCTGAATGTCATGTCAACTGTGAAATGATACAGCCCCAAAAATCATTATGCTTAACTATTTAACTCTTTTGCCATATAAAGGGACCAAGAGATGCATCATAGACAATTTTGCAATTCATTGGTCACCTCACTTATCTTTCTCTGGCCACAAGCTTCCAATATGATCAACTAGCTAGTGAGACATGGACATAAATTGGTATCCTAGTTACTTGTACACATAAGTCAACCTATTGACAGGTCATTGCTAGTTTTAAAGAAAGTAGAAATCAAACTGATAAACCATATGCTTGAAAGTATTAACCAATGACCCATTGATTCAGTTGGCACCTCCTGCCGACTCCAACAGTGATGTCAAGGGTTCAATCCCCCATCAAGACTTAATGTAGCAAAAAAAAGGTATTAACTAATATTCTGCATCTATTTTTCAATCATGTTATGTTTGTGCAGATATATGGATCATCTCAGAAAATGTTCTCATATTCCATTCCCTAAAATGCAAAAAGAGTTGGACAATAATTTGTCATAGAATTCGCAGCTATGACTCATTATTGGCATCATTTCATAAGAATTTCCACGCGCAGCATCAAATTAATTATATTACACAGTGCAAAAGGCATAATTAGTAAAGTATCAAACTGTCTTTCTCTTTTTATTGGTAAGTTTCACAACAAACAATATGACTTTAGATAGAATAGAATGGAAGAAAAGAAAACATGTGGCAAACCCTAACTAATTTGTTGAAGATCCATAGCTAACCCCAAGAATTTGGGATCAAGGCTTGTTGTGGTTGTACACAAACAACCGGTGAGTCTTGAACCCAAGACCTCACTCACAACCTTAATCTTATAAGGGAGGAAGTTCCGTTTGAGCTAGAGCTCATTGGCGTAAAGTATCTCAAAATTATTCATATTATATCTTTAACAATAATATGCATCCCAAAAGAAAGTAATGAAGAAAAACAAGGGATAAGACATCGAAATAAAAGTGATAACAATATCGTGAAGTGGCAACAAAATCGGGTTGATATCAATATGCACCTAAAGATTACAAACCTTAAAATAGTTGCCAACAGGTGACACATAAATCAGAAAGGTATACTCTGGAGCAGGTGCAAGGCCAAGAACAGCTCCGCTCCCCATTAGCAATGGCCTGATGTACAAGGAACCTTTACCTGGAGGTGGAACCTGAAAATGAGAAATTAAATACTTACCAATCTGACATGTACTGCTAATCATTAACAACAGGATATACTGCAAGATTTAGGTAGTATTTTACCCAACGTTTGTTTGCTAAAACAGTGGCCTTTACAGCTTCCACAAATTGTTCAACTGTTGGTGATGGCATGCACATCCGCTCTGCACCCTGCCTCATCCGCATTGCATTTTCCTCCGGACGAAAAAGTAGTATATTACCATCTTTTGTCCTATAGGCCTTCAAACCTTCAAATAATCCCTAGAGACAAAAGCGAGAGAGATTTTGAGGGGGAGGGGGGGGGGGGGGTCATCAGAACTGATGCAACTGAAACAACAATTAAAAATAACTAGGATCCTAAGGACAAATGATGATAGAGCGTCATTAATATACATACAAATAAATTCGATTATATGAAGTATCCACAAATTTGATGTTTTTCTAGCTAGTCCAAGATTGGATTATCCAAAAATTCAATCAATAGAAGTATTCCAACTCTTCTAATCCCTTCTTGTATTTGTTCTTTCAGTTCAAGTTTCATGTCCAAAAACAGTTCAAAAACAGTGGAGAGGTCATTCAAAATTTACCAAAATACTTGTAAATTTTCTGTAGTATCTGTCTCTTTGTTCATCATAGAAGGGCTTACTGGAATAGTCCCGGAAAGAGATTATATTAGAGAATCTAAATATTTTATTAAACAAATGGTGAATTCCTTAGCTACTTTGTTTAATACAAATAATAGTGCAAGTGTAGTTGCATGCAAACAAATTGAAAACGCAACGTATACCAGTGACACTCAAGTCCATCAATTGAGCCACTAAGTATGGCTTTCATAGGGTGGTTGGTGCTCAGCTCCTATGGAGAGACCTATGGTGTCTGATTGCAAGAGATAAAGAGGCAAAGTGCCTGATTATTTGACTGTGTAGATGTTACCCTTCATTGGCACCCAATTTTTATTCGAGATGCACATTATTGGGAATTGGAATCATTTGATTCATTTTTGGATGATTTGTACTGTGTTTAGTTCTTCCAGTATCAAGAATAGGATGGCTTGAAGTTTGCCTAAGGCTCAGGGATTTAAAGTTAGCACTTTCTACCATGCTTTGCAAACAAGTGGAGATTCCTCTTTCCCCTGGCAAGCTATTTGAAGAGCTCCACCTCGGGTTGGTTTCCTTATGTATGTGACTTTGAAAGACAAGCTCTTAACAACTGATAATTTAAAGAGACGGGGCTTGTTCTCTCTGATTGGTGTAGCACATGTATGTCGGGGAGACAATCAATCGCTTAATTCTACATTGTTGTATGGGGTTTCATGTGGTGTCTTCTTGGTGTGAATTGGGTGTAGCAGTAGCCCAGTCTGCCTAGATGGGTATCAGTTTTGCTGTTGTGTTGGGCTGATCTTCCTGTTAAAGATGACAGATTGGAAATTTGGAGTGCAATTCCATCGTGTTTGATGTGGACTGTTTGGAGAGAGGAATTCTCACATTTTGAAGATAAAGATTCCTCAGTACCCCAATTTAATTCACAGTTAACAGGAACTTATTCGCATGGAACCATGCTTTCTCTCCTTACCCTAACTGCGGTTCTAATTTATTGTCTTTTCGAGATAGCATGTTTCTTTGTTGACTTGTTTTTACTTTTTTCTCTGTTTGTGTGCTCCATAGTATACTCCTTATGTACTGCAACCTCTCTTTTTTTCAGTTTAATGAAATTTTTACTTTTTTACTGATAAAGGAAAAAATGTTCCATCAGAATTTAAATAATTATGTAATTCATAAGAATGAATAGAAGGATAATAAATATTAAAAAAAAAAAAAAAAAAAAAAAAACATGAATTCCAAAATTCCAGTAAACATTTTGCATTAATAGTTTATACCCAAAACTCCAAAACTGATATAATATGATTCAGTAAAGACAAGATGGGATAAGCCCATCAAGGTTTAAGTTCTAACCTGCCCATAATTCAAGACTCCAGCTGAAGGGTTCATTTCAATGTTCCCAAAACGCTGTAATTCACCTTTAGAGAAGTCCCCCCCTCGAGCACATTTCATGATATACATATAATCAGTAGGGAGAAACGCAAATCCAAGGTTGTCCCAGTCCATGTCAACTAATTCAGCCGTTTCACTATAGTTGTTCACCCAAAAAAAAAAAAAAAAATCAACTCAGAGAGCAGCATACGCGTATTTTTTTAAACTTCAATCATTACATAACTGTTACATGTTAGATTAATTCACAAGGGTGCCTTTAATTCTTGAATTACATTGGGATAAACCCCAAAACTAAAGTCAGCAACTTTTGTAAATATTTAAAAATTAAATAGTTTTAATTTATGTCACTTTGAATAACAAGAGGGTCATTCTGACAATGTATATGTTTGCACCACAAATCATTTCAAAGTCCATAAATTTAGAGAGAGACAGCAAAAAAATAAATAAATAAATAAAAGTACCTGTAAGTATCAGATAAAATGGCATCACGCTTGAATAGAGAAGAAGCCGCTTGAACATTTCGAGAAGCAAGAGGAAACCTTTTTTGGAGCTGCAATAAATGAATAAAGTCAAAAAAATAAAAATTTGAATTATCCCCAAATAAAATCAAAGAGGAAAGGGAAAAGGGGTACCTGGAAGTTGAGAGAGGAAAGTGTATTGTCGGCGAAGGGTAATGGTAAGGAATTGAAAGGAGGGAAGGAGCGGCAGCGGCGGGAGGGGCATAGGAGGTAATTTGGCTGAAGCCCTCCCAAGGCGGCGCTTCTCTCCATTTCTCTTCTTTCTCTCTCTCTCTCTCTCTATCTAACGGCTCTGTTGGGTGTGTCTCTCCCTCTCTCTGTGTGTAAAGGGGGCCAGGGCAATGTAATGTAGCAGTGTGCAGAGGTGAGAGAGCGTTTTATTTATTGTGAGCTAGGATTCTCAATCCAAAGGGATACTGCTTGCAGTTTTTGTTTGCTGTTGTTAAATGCTGACTTTTATAAAACCTAGCTACTTAACTAGATAGATTCTACGCGGCTACGCCTACCAAGCCAAAACCCCCCGAATGAGGAAAATTCTAAGTTTTTCAAAAAAAAATTATTAAAAAAAAGAAAAAAAAAAAAAGAAAAGGAAAATTCTTCTAGTACAACTTTTGTAACAACTTCCTGGTACGAGAAAATTGTAGACCTACCATTTTTTTTCACCACTTGTAGCATGACACGTGAATAAATTATGGTAAAAATTTTGATAAAAATTGTGATTTTAGCATTACTTTCCAAATAATATTATTACTCTTGGATTGATCCAGCACAGGCTTAGAGGGTGTTTGGTTTGTGTTTTCAAACAATAATTTTCAGTTTTTAAACAACATTACACATTTTTATACACTTTTTCATTCACACGAATTTTTACAAATATTTTCAAATAACAATTTTCAGTTTTTAAATACATATACCAAACGGGCCCTTATCTTTTTCTTTTTCTTTTTCTTTTTTTTGTTATTTATTACTTATTATAAGCCACAATAGGGATCGATCCCATGGTGCTAATTCACACTCACCAACTTTCTGTATCAATTTAATGAGAATAGCCGTGCTCGACATAAATGCTTTCTTTCTTTTTCTTTTTCTTTTTTTTCCCTTTTTATAATAGTTACTGTAAGGACTCGAAATGTATTGGACTCAAAAGAAAGATGGGATTCGAGCCCAACAAGTCCAAATAATAAAATTTATAGAGAATGGGCGTAAGAACTAGCTCCAGTGAGAGAAAAAAGATATTGTTCTTCTGCAACAAAAGGAACTTCAAACTTAATAAAAGAAAAACCCTCTTCTTCTTCTCCTTGGCAAGATTTTTAGTGATTATGTCTCTGGATTCTCTCTCTTCTTACTCTTTCTTTTTACTCTTTCTTTTTTCTTTCCAAAATGTCCTCCTTTTCAGTGTACTCCGCTTTTACGTTATATACTACCTTCTTCACTCTACTTCCACCGTACATGTGTAGGTTCTATTCTGAAAATTTATTTCTGTCCCATCCAGAACTTCCTGGATTTTCCGTTTAGTGGTAAGAAGGCTGCTTGATTACTGTTCAGGTATCACCTTCATATTAATGCAGCCAGAGAGTTAGCTAGGAAGCATTTAATGTAGAGGTATGTGAGAGACCGCACCCCCGGCCCCCTTTTTTTTAGGAGTGTTGGGACAAACCCACGTGAATGGGTGGAGTCGTGTTATTGTCTCTCAAAATGGAGGTTCGACTAATTATATTTTTCCCTTTAAATTAAGGGTTTAACAATGGAGTCGCCACTTATTTAATTATTGAAAAAATAAGAAAACCATAATTAAAAAAAATTCCTCATTTTATTAATTTGAAATTTACATTGATCATAAGAAAATTACATGGCTTTGGTCCTAGATACAATCTAAAATAAAGTACATGGCTTTGTTTCTTAGTTACAATCTAAAAATCGAAAATTACATGGATAAGCACTTGATCTACTAACCCTTGATCTAAGTTCGGAGGCTATGTTACAAAGTGGGAAGGTATTAGGCACCCACCTTACCCGGTGAAACCGGTCTTCTAGACTATGGTGGCCAACATTCATATCATATCATCCAATATGTCAATCAATTTGCATATTGAATTTGATGTGTATGCATGTGATAAACCCTAATTCAATTTATTGAGTGTTACATTTGGATTGAAAAATAAATTCTAGTGAATGTGTGTGAATGGTGATATCCTAGATTCAAGAATTTGAAAGAATTATAAAACAAACATGTTTTTTCATATTTTTGATGTGGATTTAAGATCAAAACTAGTGTTTATGCATGAACATATGATGAACAATCAAGAACATGTGAAGAACATATAAGAACAATTAAGAACATTCAAACATATTCAAAGGAATTTAAATGATTATTATCATACTTTAATCTTAAAATCTCATCATGGCAACATGAAAAACAATTAGGGAAGATGATTATACCTTCATGCAAGATCCATATGGTGGAGGAAGAGACTCTTGGTAGAGGTCTTAAGGGTAGAGGAAAAGAAGAGTTAGGAGAGGAAGAGTGAGTCTCACTCAATACCTTGAGTCTCAGGAAGACCAAGATATGACAAGACTACTCTACTTCCTATAACTTAAGAGAGGAGAAAAGAGGGGGTTTTTTGTGTACTTTGGAATGAAGTAGAGAGGGGTTTATATAGTAGTGGTGGAGGAAATATGAATGGAAGGCCATTTAATGAGGGTTGACAAAGAATCATGAACTTAGACCTCATTTTAGCCTTGGGGAAAATCTGATGCATTAAATGGAAAGATTGGTAGGAGTGAGGAATAAGCCAAAATTCGGTTTTCTCGTAGCTGCTGTAACAGCTTGTAGAGCCAACTTCAAAAAATCATATTTGACTCAATTCTGATCGGAATTGCCTCGTTCTTGTGCTCAAATTGAAGCCACGAATGTCTAGTTTCTGAAAAAATTAACCTTATTCACAGATTCAAAATATTCTAAGAGATATTGATGAAATGGTGAGCAGAGGTCATTTGTTAGAAAATGGTTTCAGCACAATTAACATTAATAGGTCCTAAATTAGCTCCCAATTAACATTAAATGGTTCTAATCACTCCCATTTCAGACTTAATTGGTTCCAAATTTACTCTAATTAAAAGATAACTGCACAAATTACTCATTGAATAATTAATGTTTAACTATCTAATTAATTAGGTGTATGCATCCTCACCATAAAATGTAGTCTTAACCAATCAAATTATGACACATCATTAATCTCAAATTGATTAGAATTATAACCAATTGGAATCAATTGTTCATAATCACATATAGTCAGACTCAATTTGTGATAATGCATCTCGGCCATTAAAACTTGATTTGATGATAACTTTCAATTTGATGGTCTGATTAGGGCTTATGACCAGTCGACTTGATCGTTACAACATCAAGATCATTTTGATGAAATGAGATTAAGAATCTAATGACCAGAATCAATATGCATATTTCCAAGTCAAAATTACCCTTTTACCCTCCCGGTGAGGTTAAATGCAGGTTGCAAAATGGGGTGTCAACAAGGTAGCAGTTTTTTAGGGATATTTGTTACTTTTTCCGGTTCCTTCTTTGCTCAATGTTCATTAGTTAGTTTGCATGTAATTCTGTAAAGTTCCTTGACTATTAAAAGAATTATACCCACCTCGGACGTAGTTTGAGTAATAAATCTTGTCCTCGGACATGTGAGTGTCCTCGGACTGGGCCGCTAGCCCACTTCCCATGGACTCTCCGTTTGTCTTTTTGGGCCACTGGCGCCCACAATAGCCCCTCAAAATCTCACTTTTTGTCACCTCGGAAAAAGGAAAATTTTGATATTACGCCCCTACTCCCTTCGGTGGGCTTTTCTAAATTTCAGAACGACTTTTTACCTGCCCAAGGCACGTTCCTAACGTTTCGGCATCTGGAGCACGCCATTATTAAATGATGGCGGTTTTTTCGTTCGCCATGTTTCAGCATGATGCGAATCAACGGCGGAAGGCTGTTGAAATTTATGAGCGGGATTTTTCCCGCTTACGATTTGTGCCCCTATAAAGAGCTTTTCAAATCAAATCTCTTTTCAGTTGCAAAAAATCTCAACCTTCTTAGCGAGTATTCATTGCACCTGTCCCTCTCTCTTTCTTCTCAATGTTCTCATAAATATTTGAAGTCTGTCCGAGGAGCTCACTTTTCACACCTGTAAGTTTCTTTATCCTTCTTCAATCTTATATCCTTTTCGCTTATTTTTCTTTACAATTCCTAAGAAATGGGTAGGTTTAAGTATCTAGTTGATTCCGATGAGCAAATAGAGGAATTCAGAGCTAAGTATAGGATTCCCTCCACGGTGGGCATGAGATATGCTTCCCCAGAAACGTGGTTTGATGATAGAAAAACGGGGGAAGTAGTCATCCCTATGATCGCTTTCATAGAGGGAGGGATGACTATTCCGATGGGTAATCTCACTAGGAATTATCTCAGGTTCTTTAGATTATCCCCCACATAGTGCGCCCCCAACATGTTCAGGGTGTTAGGGAGCATAGAAGCCCTTAACAATAGGATGAATCTAGGCCTTACCCACTACGATATAAATTGGATATACAACCTTCATTAGTTGAAGGATCAGGGATACTATCTTAAATCTAGGTACCCTGAGGTAAGATTAATCCAATGTCTCCCTCAATCGAACAAGGGCCTGAAAGATGATTTTTTCATTTTTTTCTGGGGAATGGCACGACGGTTTACCCTGTCCGATGCAAGTGGGAACACCAGGTGGGATTCTTGGACTGAGTGCCTCTAAATCTGAATTTGTGCTCTTTACTATAAGTTATCTTTATTTCTGACGGCGATTTCTTTGCTATCTTATTGATTTTGCAGACAAGCGCGCCACCAAGTCTCAATTCGGACTAGTTAATAGAGAGAGCTTGTGGACAAAATTCTACAATCCGAGATATACGTGAATCCATCCGACAGTCAATTGAGGGCAGCGCACATCATCCTCCAGTACAAGCCAATTTCCACATCATTTCAAGCGCCCAAGTGTGTGATAAAGGCTAAAGATCCTCGGCTGCATCGAATCAGTGTAGTCTTTGATGGATTTATAGTTCCTGAGGGTGTTCCAATCCCTGAAGGCACCCCTTTTACCCAGCCGTTACCTGTGGCCACGGTCTCTGTACTTGCTTTCTCGTCCCGTTCTGTACAACAGAAAGCGAAGGAGGAAGGGGAAGAAGAAGAAGAAGAAGAAGAAGAAGACAAAGTTGTAAAGGTATCGGATTCTGCCGACGAATTCGAAGTTTTTAACCAACCTCTATCTCTCGAGGTAATTTCTGATAACATGGGTATCCAAAGAAAAAGCCAAAGGAGCCTACTGGACGTAATTGAAGGCAAATCTGAAAAGGGGGCGCCAGTGAAGCCTGCTCAGACTAGTCTTCCCCCTCCTCCTCCCCCTCAACCAATTCAAACACAAAGGGTTGAACCCACTGATCCCAAGAGAAGGAGGGAACAGAAGGGTAAAGAGGTGGAGACTGGAAGGCCTCGCCCAACTCTTGAAGACGAGGTCCAAAGGATTCCGAAGCAACAAAAGACAACCCATGGATCTCAACAAGTTGCGGCCAAAGAGACTACACGGCCATCGGAGCCCGAGGCCTGGCTTCCTGCTCCCATGCTTGGTGGAGAGCCTCTGAGGGAAGATGCCTCAATCAGGGACTATAACGGTGAAATTAGATGCCAAGTTGCCTCGGCCCTAGAAGAGACACTCCTTCTCCCCAAGGACATGGCCAAGCTCAGAGGCATAAAGAAGAATGAGATCTTCATGAATACGAAAAGGCACCTGGGCATGGCATGGTATCCTTACTGCTTTATTTGTTACTTTTAGTTTATTGCACCTCTGATTCTTTTTTTTTTTTTTAAAGTTGTTCAAGCCACTTTCAGGTTAGAGCAGATGATCAATGCCTCTTATCAGCAGTTAGATGAGGAGAGGAAATGGCGAAATGCTGTTGTTCAGACCCTTTCTACCAGCGAGAAAAATGTTGAAGAGCTGAAGAAGAAGTTGGCCGAGGAAGAACGTGCTCGAAAGAGTGCTGACTCTGCTTTGACCGGCTTTCAAAAGCAAGTTGAAGCTCAGAGGAAAAACCTCCGTGATGCTAATGAGCAGCTGGCAGCTTCTGAAGTATAAATGTTTTGTGAGGTGTAGGGGGCAAGGACTGAAGTTCAAGTCTCCAGAAGGGAGCTTCACATACATATACACTTAGATTAGGTTAAAGTAGAATTTCTACCTTGTATGAATTTAAAAAAATGCATTTACTTTATTCAAAAATTTTAATTATATGACATGTGTCCAACATTATGACCACCATATTCACATGTACAAATAATATTTTGACATGTGGCATTATTTTTCCATATAATGTTAATAAAAGTAAGAGTTTGCCACATGTTGTTATAGTATGCTTTAAAAAGAAACACATGGCATTGTACTGTGCATCCACCACCAGAATTGGGATCTAACTTTTTATATTTTATTATAGATTTTCCATATAATGTTAATAAAAGTAATAATTTGCTACATGTCATTATAGTATGCTTTAAAAAGAATCGCATGGCATTGTACTGTGCATCCACCAACGTTGGGATTTATTATATTATACTAATAAGTTGTCCATGCGATGCAAGAATAATTTTGTGATATTTTATGTAAGACGGTTTTAGATAATGTTATACATATATTATAAAGAAAAAGTAAAAAAAATTAGAGTAAAGAAATATATGCATTTTGAAATATTAAAAATTAGTTTAGTAGCTTCATTGTATATTTGTAGTCTTCTTAAGGTCAAATTATTATTATTTTTTAAATCATGAAACCAAAGATTTTTTTTTTTTTTTTTAGAATACTAAGTATTTTAACATACACACACAATGGGAGAGAGAAGAAGGTTTTAAAGAAACTAACAATAGTGTATATCTAAAAAGGTCTACTTCTTGGATATACAGCACAGGCTTTAAACCTCTATAACTCACGCTTATTTTCTAATGTGGGATTAACCTACTGTTTTTTCTTTTGAGAATACTAAGTATTTTAATACACACACATACACACAAGGGGAGAGAGGAGAAGGTTTTAAAGAAATTAACAGTTGTGTATATCCAAATAGGCCTAACTCTTGAATACACAGTATAGTCTTTAAATCTTTATAACTCACACTCATTTTTCAATGTGGGATTAACCCACTATTTTTTCTTTTGAGAATATTAAGTATTTTTACACACATATACAAGGGGAGAGGGGAGAATACTAAGTATCATGAAACCAAAGATAAATGCAAAAAAGTAACGGGACCATGAAAGTTAACTAATTTGTGTTGTGTTCACATATTGCATACCATAAAATGAAAGTATGTCCAACTCTCTCACGGTCTTCTATTCTTCGATAGTACAATATTAAGACATGATGTGGGAAAGTATGTATTCATGTGTCTTATAGATGATTTAAAATTAAACCATGGTAGAATATGACTTTACATTGTGCACCAAATATTCTCTCCACTTATATACAAAAAACAAAAAATATTCAACCAAATTACCCAAACGTAAATTATACTTAACCCCCTAATTTTTAAAAGAAAAAAGGAAAAAAAATTACTCGTAGGAGTTTCGACGTCTTGATGGTAGTAGGAGGCCAATATAACGAAAGTGATAACCCCTCAGATTTATCTTTCTCTTTCTTTCAAAAGTTTTGTCAGTCTCAGGTCTTTTATTTTGGTAATATATAGTGAAACAATGCGTTTTATTTAACAATCTATAATATTTTTGTGGCTCTCTATCTCTTTTCGGGGCTTTATGTGGTTAGTTATTACTATTAGTCCTTAATTATTATTATTATTATTTTTGGTTTTTTTAAAATACTAAAATGGTGGGTATGTCAAAACACATGAAAAATAGAGAAATATGTGGGGTAAGCTTAGGCAATTAATGAGATGTTAATAAGATAACAGTAAAATAAGTTAATATGAACTTTTGGGTAACAGTAAAAAAAACTTAATGAAAGAGGTAAAAAAAAAAGGCTAAATGCAAAATTAGAACACCACTTGACAGGATCTTATATTTTTCTGCATGTCTCTGCTTTTATATATAAATAAATAAATATATTGATTGATTGATTGATTGATTATAAATAGAAGGATAATATTACTAGATTAAGTTTTCCTAAAATACGTCTATTAAATACTCATTTATGTTTTTTTTTTTATATAAACAAGTCAAGCTTGAACAAAGTTGTGAACATTACAACTCGCTACAAAAAAAGTTGGGTTTAGGTTTGATATAAGCTTGAATAATAAAACCATAATTTATCATACATGTGCCCCATTTGGACCACTGAATCTCATTTATCATGCCATAAAAATAACCCCACGCCCACAACAACCCCCCCCCCCCCCTCTCTCTCTCTCTCTCTCTCTCTCTCTCTCTCTCTCTCTCCACTGATGTTTTGTTCGTTCCTCCCTCCACCCAATCAGGTAGTCACCCTCAAGTGTCTACGTCAAGTGTTTACACTCTACCGCCTAGAGTTGCAAGCCTCATCTTCAATCTTCTTTCAATTTTTCTATCATAATTAAGGATAACATCTCTCTCTCTCTAAGGCTAAGAAAATTGATTTCACTCAATCTACCCCCTATGTAATCTCACCTAATTCGCTTCAAGCCGTTCATAAAGCCACCATCTTCACTTACAGGCCACAGCCAGCAAAATAAAATTATCTTTCTTTAAATTTATATTTTTGGGTTAAATTTCTTAAAGCTTCTACCTATTTTATAGTTATTAGACATTTTCAAGTTACATCAACTAATGTTGAGAAAATATGTAATGGATTAGGGAGAAAAAGATAAAAACTTTACCCCTTGCTGCTCTTCTTCTTACCCACCTTTAGGTGGCAAATATGGTTGAAGTTTTTGCCCTTTTGGGATTTTTGACAAGTTCAAGTTCAAATATTGTTTATAGGTTTGACTAAAACTCATATTGAGTATAAACATTTTATTTTAATTGTTGAGCTTTACTCAATCATTAACTACTTATCTTAGCTTAGCTCGATTACAACCACAAACACACGTCTCGTATATGACCCTAGGAAATAAAAATTTGAATCTACCATTTTCACCCCTAATAAACTAAGAAAACAACATTTTCAATAATATATATATATATATATATAGACACAAAGTAAAAATCTAATGCATGAAAGTAAGAGATTTTATCATGTGACGCATTTTTTTCATTTAACATTCCACCTTATAT
The DNA here is from genome assembly GCA_023621385.1 of Quercus gilva. Classification (NCBI taxonomy): domain Eukaryota; kingdom Viridiplantae; phylum Streptophyta; class Magnoliopsida; order Fagales; family Fagaceae; genus Quercus; species Quercus gilva. Next base: position 15,775,471 of record CM042478.1, read on the forward strand.
TTTAATTAGTGTTATGGATCACTCTTCTTTGAAAAGAAAATAAGTACTACTCCATTCATTTAACCTTCCACCTTAGCACATGTTGCAAATGATTTAATTAGAGAAGATGGATCTGTGGTGCCCAATAGAATGCAAGCAAAATTAATGTTTATTTTTTGGGTAAGGAAGCATAATTAATGGTTAAGCCGTTAAGGCCTCCATTTTTATATATCGTATTTATTAGATAGTTAGAAAAACAATTAATGCATGCGTAATTGCGTATGTAGTATGTACTAGTGCACAACTAATCACACCCCGTAAAAGTTGATTGATGCCCCCATGGGTTGGGTCTTTCTAGGCTCAAGCCCAAGCCCAAGCCCAATTGGGCTAGCCTAAAACTCATAGACTATAGGCTATAGCCGAGACTCCAACCCGGGAAACAAAAAAGAAAAAAAGGGGCAACCCATCCTGAAAAGTGACAACCGTGTCCATGCCTTCGACTCCGAGCCCGAGCCTTTAAATATTAACTCGATTTTCTGCAACGGTTTGGTTTTTGTTTTTCAAATCAGAGTAATAGAAAGAAAGAAATGGATAGAAAAGCGGCGGAGATAGGAGCATTAGCAAATGAAAATGAAACGCTGCAAGATAAAGATCAAGAAGAACAGGTAGTGAATCCATGGGAAGTTTCGGCCAAAGAAGGAGGCAAGATCGACTACGACAAGCTCATCGACAAGTTTGGCTGTCAAAGGCTCGACCCTTCCCTCATCGATCGCGTCGAGCGTCTCACCTCCCGCCGCGCCCACGTCTTCCTCCGCCGCGGCGTCTTCTTTGCCCACCGGTACCGCTACCCCTACCTCCCAATTCTAACTCACTCTAATATTTGTATTGAGGGTAAATTTGGAATTTGATGGTTGTATTTTTCCACTATATTACAGAGATTTCAATGATATACTGGACGCATTCGAGAGGGGCGAGAAGTTTTATCTATACACGGGAAGAGGGCCTTCCTCTGAAGCTTTGCACTTAGGGCATTTGATTCCCTTTATGTTCACTCAGTAAGTATGTCCACTCTGTTTGTTTCCCGAGAAACTTTGTAAATGCTATTGAAACAAAACAAAAAAAAAAAGATACTAAATGTTATATTACTTATATACTGCATTAGTTATTGTTGTTTTGCTTCCTATGTTTTTGGAAAGTAATTTATTTATTTTTAACTTAACTACCACTAAATGGAATATATACCGAGCTTATGTGAACATGTCAATTAAGGAAGTAATAGAGAGTATGACTGCAGATAGATGAAAAGAATATATGTGTTCAACCCTAACTAATCTGTTGAGGATTCATAGCCAATTCCAAAAAATTTGGAACGAATGCTTTGTTGTTGTTGTTGCTGAGAAAGTGCATGAAAAATATAAGGAAAAAAAAAAAAAAAGGACCTTTTGTTATTTTTATGGCATCAAACAAATAATTTTTACTGCTTCTTTTACAGTTTGGTTATTAATAGTTGAAGGCAAAAGAAAAATAATAATTTACTGCTAAATTTTTACTAGTTTAGGCCTGTACCATGATGCAAATGTATGGGTTTGTTATATCTTTTAGAAAAAATTGTAATTGTTGTTAGGTTTATTGAGAAAATTTTCTGTGTGTGCGTGATTTTGGCTGCAGGTATTTGCAAGAGGTCTTTAAGGTTCCACTTGTTATACAATTAACTGATGATGAGAAGTTCTTGTGGAAAAATCTGACGGTGGAGGAATGCAGAAGACTAGCAAGGGAGAATGCTAAGGACATCATTGCTTGTGGTTTTGACATCAGGAGAACCTTCATCTTCTCTGATTTTGATTATGTTGGAGGGTGAGTAATACATAAATTTTGACATGAAGATGAAAAAATAAAACTAGTTTTTAGCATTAGATTAGACATGATGGAGATCATAACACAATGAACTCTTTTTTGTTGTTGATCTGCATACACAGGTTTCTCTGGTTAAAGTGCTCTGCTAATATCAAAAGTATGCTTTGAAAACCTTTCAAAAATATTAGTAAAGTTTGGAGGAATTACTTTTATTATTGTTGGTGATTATTATCTAAGTGATATTTAAAAAAAATTGATTTATATCAGTTCTGCGTTGGTTATGCTTTGCACCTCAAATCTTATACAAGCATTTCAATGCTAGTGAGAAAAAAAAAAAAATTTTCATGCGTATTACATGCACAGTTAGAATCCTCACACTGATTGTTATGATTTTTTTTTTTTTGGGTGCAGTGCATTCTATAGGAATATGGTGGAAATTTCAAAGCGTGTGACATGTAATCAAGTTGTGGGCATTTTTGGTTTTATCGGTGAAGATCATATTGGAAAATATAGTTTTCCACCCGTACAGGTATAGACCTTTGCTGCTTACTTGACGTAAACCATGTGAATGGTATGTGCATGGTGTCGACTATTATATTTTACGTCATTACTTTTTTGTGCATTTCAAAAACAGTTCATGATTTAAATATTTGTTCTCAACTGAACACCTCTCTCTCTCTCTCTCTCTCTCTCTCTCTCTATATATATATATATATGTATGTATGTATGTATGTATGTATATGTATTTGATGACAAGATTACCTTTTACAGGTTATATTTAGCCTTTGAAATCTGCTCTCTATAGTTCGTAGTTGAATAGCTGTCCATTCAGCATAAATTGCCTGTGTGGTTAACACTTTGAATATATTATGGGAATTTATGTGTTGCCTTATCCACATAGGCAAATATACATTATACAATATAATAATAGATTTAGCAAAATTTGCAACAGTTTTCATCCGTGGTTGTTAGATCCCTGTTTGACACTATGATGGTTGGTTAAGAGACCATTGGAATATCCTTGAAAGTGATACAACATGCTTCACCGTGTGTTATTGCAGGCAGCTCCCTCATTTCCTAGCTCATTTCCGCACCTATTTTCTGGCAAGGACAATCTCCGTTGCTTAATTCCTTGTGCAATTGACCAGGTCAACTCCTATCATAGTTTATTGTTTTTCTTTTTCATTCCAAATTTGCATTTAATTTATTTAAGCTTATGAAAATATTGTGTGCTTCATATGTAAGTTATTTAGAGCCATAAATCTAATTAGAGTAGCTGAATATTTTCAGTTGGTAATATGCACTTTGTTATTTTCCTTTGCATTAGTGGAATTGTTGGAGGGCTGAAAATCTAAGGAGCTACAAACAAGGAATAGAAATATTTTACTAGTGGTCATAGCAAATTATTATTAGACTTTGATAATTTGGTTTCCATTTTGAAATGTTAAAAGTATTTTTTGTTGTAAACAAGTTTGTAATATAGCTTTTCTGTTTAAAATAATAATAATAATAATAAAAGAAGAGAACTAAGTATACAGGAAGTATGCAAAAGAACCCTCTAAAGAATTACAATCAAAGGTATTCAATGAAGTTTACAAGAGAAGTATAAGAAACAGTCCCAAATGCAATTGACCATTCATACGGAGATCATAGAAATAAAGATTTCAGCATGAGATAGGCATCCCAACACTATTAAAAGTTTGATGATTTCTATCTCATCATTAGCATCCACATAAGGCAAAGAGTGGTTTCATTCCAAGCAAAGTTTAGCTATGCTGCCCAGATAATCCTTCCTAACAAAAATACACATCAATCACTTTTTGAGACATCACCAATTATCTCCAAATACTGTAAAGAGGAAAGGCCAATGCTTGCTAGCAACAAAGCTGTGAAGTTATAAGTGCTACACTGCATTAATACATGTAACATTAATCCACCAAGATGATGTCTCTTTGTTAAGATTATCCACAGTTAGAATCCTTCACAAAGCAATTGTCTAGATGAAAAAAAAAAAAAAAAAAAAGGTTTGGGGGCTTTAGCGCCCCAAATACTTCTCCAAGGAAATTGTATGTCATTATGACTTCCTAATGTGTCATGATAAGAACAAATGTTAAATTGACCACCATGTTTCAGTTTCCGTTGTAATTTCTGTTTGCGGATTAGAATATTGCAAATCAGAAAGAGAATCTACTGCCTATAATTTCCAGTAATGAAATGTATGGATAAACCTGAGATTCTAAGAACAGGCCTTTCCATCCTTTTAAAAATATAAACAAGAATGCACAAAGTATCTTTATCTTGGGCAATAGAAAATAAATAGGGAAAACTCTTTTAGAAATGCTTGTAAGTTTGTAATTTGAATAAAATATTAGAATTTATTGGAAGCGTGATGATATACGCTATTTGATCTATGCATGTGATCATTAAGAAGGTTAATACAGGGAATCTTATTGTTCTGCTCAATTTAATTTTCTCATATATGTCATATGATTATGATTGTTTTGTTCTTTGTATTTTGTGGTGAGGTTGGATATTTTTATGGTTTTACAATAATTCTATGCATGTTTACAGTGTGTGCATCTGTTATTTGTTTTTATAGTATGCTTTCTTTGTTGTGTTGTTCAGGATCCTTATTTTAGAATGACACGAGACGTTGCTCCTCGAATCGGATATCACAAGCCTGCATTGATTGAGTCATTATTCTTCCCTGCCCTGCAGGTATTTATATGATTTCGCATAGAACCAATTGTGCACTAAAGAATAAAGGAGTGACAATGATTTCTAAGAAGGGTTTTCTTGATTGCCTTTTCTAGTAATGTGTGTTAGAGACTATTACTCTATTCAATATTTTTTATTAAATTATATTTTCAAATATCTTAACCATGCAATACTTGAAGATCAGAATACAATGATGTCTAGCAATAGAATTATTCCTGGAATTTCCTTTCTTACACCTAAGTATGGTTTCTGTTTCATCCTGCTTAAGGTCTCTGCTTCTATCTGCTTCATACTTCTTATGATTGGTTTCTCACAAAGAAATCATAACTGATTGTTAGTGGAAACTGGTTACATGCAGGGGGAGACAGGAAAAATGTCTGCTAGTGATCCAAATTCTGCCATATATGTCACTGATTCTGAGAAGGACATAAAAAATAAGGTTAGCCTCTGAAAATTCCAGTTGGCTGGTTTAAGCATGACAATCACATCCATTTATGGACACACCATGATGGACAATGAATGTTCAAAAGAATTTATACATGCGTAATATCCCTGTCAGTGGGCATCATGACTTTATACTCATGTTGACACATGGTGTTTTGGACAAATTGTTGATGCAGATAAGTCTATTTTAACACTGAATACTCCTACAATTGTTAACATATATAAGGACAATACCTGCCCAAATTAACTTTTATGCACTGGATAAGACGCATATCTTTAATTGACTCCTGTATTAAGGAGTGTGTGAGAAACATAGTACTTTTGGCATTAATATCTTAGAATTGAATGTAAGTGCAGTGGGCATTTATCAGGTTTCCTGTCCCAAATATTTGTCTGAATATAATGGGAATTATTGAGCTCTGCTCCAGCCTCTTTTCTCTTGTTCTGCTTCCACATAATCTTTTGTTTGTCTCATTGTCTGGACTTTTGTCCATGTGGAGTATTTGGAGAAAGAGGAATAAATGGTTAAATTCACCACTTCCTAATAGTTTATGATTTTGGGACAATCAGTAATTTATCAATTGGATATTTATTGACTTTGATCTCTCTTTGATGAGCTAAAATCCCTTTTTTCTGCTATATTTGTATGATTTGATGAATGGTTTTGGCAACCCTTCTTAGTATATTAACCATTTACATTACATGTGTTTTTATCTATAGATAAACAAATATGCATTCTCTGGTGGCCAAGATTCAATAGAGAAACACCGCCAACTTGGAGCTAATCTTGAGGTACTCTGTTTCCTGTTCATCCCTTTTGCTAACATATGTGAAGTAGATTGCTTTTAAGGTCAAGCAAACCCTTATGCTTCACATATAGTTTCTGAAGTATTTCTCCCTAATAGTTTATGGATTACTTGCTATAAGTGTTCTGTTCTTACCCATTTCCTCCCAAATTATTAAAAATTTAGGTGGTGTTTTCATTTATTTATCTGGGAAAAGTATATGGCAATTCTGCTAATCTTTCAGTGCACTTGCATGATAATGTAGTGGACAATGCTGAATTTGATTTCTTATGTTAGGAATTCTTTGTGAATGTACAGCTTTTAGTATAGCCGACCCCAAAATTTGGGATGAAGGCTTGTTGTTGTTGTTGTTGTTGTACACCTTTTAGTATATAGATGAGGACTCTTTTTTTGGTCATTATCCAGGTTGATATACCAATTAAATACCTAAGTTTTTTCCTGGAGGATGATGCTGAGCTTGAACACACAAAAAAGGTCAGGTTTCTCTTTCTAGTTGATTAATTATTACTTTGGTGAATTTTTTTGGCTGTTTTATACAAGTATCTTCATCTTTCTAATTATTTCTAAGTAACACAAATTAATTCTGTGCTTAGGTTATTTTTGAAGAATAATTGTGTTGTCCTTTTACAGGAGTATGGTGCTGGACGGATGCTTACAGGTGAGGTAAAGCAGCGTCTTATTGAAGTTTTAACTAAATTGGTAGAAAGACATCGTAGGGCTCGAGCTGCTGTGACTGATGAAGTAAGCTTTCTCCATTGTTTGCTAAATTGATGCTTTATGTTATTTAGTTTGATATAGTCATTGTTAGTTGCAGGTTATTTGTAATTAGATTGTCAGGCAATACGGTGGATGACTGGATCTATAAGTTTGCAAACCACCACAAATCTTATGATCTATAATTTTGCAAATCACCACAAATCTTATGTTGCTCAATTTCTTAATTTTATCAGTAACTTTACAATGACTGATGCTGAATTTAAAAGGCCATCGAAACAGAAAAATGAAATGAATGATGTTTATAGAAAGGTTCTCTCATCTCAAAGTTGGGAAACTTGGAAATTCCCTATAACATTTTACATCAATTAGGACACATAGTATGTATGAAACAAGGACAACGGGACAAATTTCTGCAGTTTGCGGATGTTAGGGTATTTTTACATTTCTTTTTATTTGGGTTATTTTGGTTTCTCAGTCTTGGTCAAGTAGCTGCATAGTAGCCTTATTTATTTCTCCCTCTCTCTCTCTCTCTGTTAGTATTATCTCTCAAGTTGGGTAATTTTTTGTTGGTCTTTTGTGTTTACAATTACATTGTGCTATGATCAGAAAAATCCAAAAATTGGTAGTTTCTAGGTTATAATTTTTCACATATCTCCCTATTATCAACCAAGGATGGCAAAAAACAGTTCCCTGCCCTGAAGAGGTGATGGGGGGAGGGGACCGGTTTTGCTCACCCTGCCTTGCCCCAAATGTGTATGTATATGGTTTTATTTAATATATAATTATATATATATATATATATATAATTTTATTTTTTAAATATATCCTATTTAATAATTTATTTTTTGTACATTTTCTATTTTCATTCCCCAAAACACTTGTTTACTCTCTCTTCATCCTCTCAAGACTGTCCCTCCTCTTTGTCTTTCATCTCTATCTCATTAATATTGAGGCCATCTCATTAATGATGGAAGAGTACCTCCAACCCGCTCTGACCTTGACCTGCCCTGCTCTTGTCCCGAAGAGGGAATGGGGTGGGAATGGGGCACCCCTGATCGGATCCTGCCCTGTTGCCATCCCTTTATTATCAGGATATCTATAAAATTAATCCTATGGGTTTGATTGCTTGTGTGTCTGCGGGAAAAAATCTACCCGAAATGGATGGTGTGAATTTGTCAAATGATCGACAACCTGCTACAACTGTGGTGCATATATTATTCTCATTCAATGGATTTATTCATTTATTTCTAGGGTAGATACGATTAGTATGTCCTGCACTTCTTTTGCTCCACTGGCACCAAAGAACAAGATTTTGATATGAAAATATTGATTGGTTAGTGAAAAGTTGAGCAGCTATAGTTTGATCACTTCATTCATCCAACTAGTCCTAGTTTGGTTGGTAGTGGTCTGTGTAGGTCACATAATATTTCTGGGGGGAAAAAGGAAAAAGATTGCATGCATCTCTTGGGTTTGATGTTAAGAGCCTTAGCTGTGATGCCTGGGTTTACAACAACCAATATCACCTTCTCAATTTGCTGCCATCCTTAGCACTAATTTTCCTTAACAATAGATTTATCAATTAAGTTCCTAATCAGTGACCTGAAAACAATAATATGATAATGTGCTTGGACTAGAGAAAAGATTGAAGTCTGGAAAGTGGCTGGCGAAGCAGCATGCATGACGATTGATTTATTAGCTGCACATGTATATTAGAAATGTTTATATTCCTATTATCTCAATCTTGTTTTTGCTTGTCAAAAATGTATATTAGAAATGTATATGGTTCAAAAGTACGTTTAAATTTCAAAATGGGCTAAGAGAAACTGTAAGATGTCTTTTATGGTATTCAGATCCATTTATTGGATGTGAAATATGAAACTTTCCTTCATAAGCAAACAATTAAAGGACTAAAACCTTCTAATCTGTATCCTAGATGATCTTCCTCAGACCTGGTATAATTAATGCTCAGGAAGTTTTAAACTCCTGACTTCTTTCTGATACACTTACTGCTTATTAGCATATTATAGCTAGATGTCATTGTTGTCTTTAAAATTCCTAGCTAAAAGGTTTTACTTTAAGTTAATGAAGCACCTTCAGTAAACACTCCTACTAAAGAATATCAAATGTAGTTTGGAACAACTATTTTGATTATTCATAAGTCATACAATTATTTTTGACTGTCCAAAATACGATATTTCATAGTTGTTTTATACAGATTTTTTTTTTCTGTCTTTTCTTCTGGTGATAATTGAGTTATCTGCCAGTTTTGTTCATTTTCTTTTGTGTTTGAAGTTTCACTAAAAATTTTATAAAAAGTGTATATCTGTTTTGTCATTTTTCTAGGATAAATTGTTTTATAATAAAGCTAATTTACCTGGTGCCGTTTAACACCTAGATCAGTTTATGCAGCTCTAAATTTTACATAAGATGACTATGAATTTATTTGTAGTTATCAGAAACCGTTGTTATGTCTTTGTCCTTTTCCTTTTTTCTGTAGTATGTTGGTACTGTTTGATACTGTACAAAATTGTTAATGAATAATATTGATAGTCCTCTTTTTTTTTTTTTTTTTTTTTCTTCTTCTTACAGATGGTGGATGCATTTATGGCAGTGAGACCACTTCCCAATATGTTTAACTAATTTTGAGACGTAGAACAAGTCAAAATGATCTCTCCAAGTTTTTGTCCCAAATTCCTTTTTCCTTGGATAACATTCATTTCTCAACTTCAAGATACTTGAATTTCATTCGTTTCACACTAGGGAAGTGTTTCAACTTTGTCAAACAAATTTCAACAACAAATATATAATACTTAAAAACTTTCACTAGAATGTCTTTCAAGGCGAGTTTATTAGTTGTTGGGGTGAGTATGGTCAGCTTTAGAAAAAAGAGTCCTATGAATTTTGCAGTTCTAGCTATTGTGTTTATCATTTGGTTGTGTTTTCAGCTATTCTAGATGAGTAGCAATATAAGTTGGAAAGGATACTTAAATATCCATATTATTTTTTTTTTTTGAGATACATATTAAAAATTTAAACGGTCATAATTATATGGTTCTTTTAATTTCATATAAGGTGATATTTTGTTTGTTGAGATATAACTTGCACTTTCTGATATAGAAAGGGTTCTACCTTTTTTATGGAGTTTACCATCACATGAATTTGAAGTTAAATGAAATGATAAAGGATGAAAAATATCTCTGACAAAGTATGAAGCACAAAATTACTATTATGAAGTTTTAAAACATTAGCCTATATATATTTCTCTTCTAGACATTTTCTTCTAGATTTCTTGTGGAATGTTACATGAAAAATGAAAATATAGATTTTACCTCAAATGAAAAATCAAACATAGATCATGCTCTCAGAGGAGGAGAGGGTGGTGATCTCAGAATCTTTAACCCCTCTTTTCTCTGAATGCATGTGGAGCCAATGATTCTTTATGTTTCAAGGTTCCACAGTCATCTTCATCATCATCATCATCATCTTCTTCTTCTTTTAAGCTATTGTATTATACAAATGAAAAAATATATATAAATCTATGTTATTCTAGAGTCAGGCCCTGAAGATTATGTTGCCATTTCTTATGGCAATGTCTCCAGAACAACCAAAACTATATCTGCAAGGTGGTTCAGAAAGTCTTTTGTTCCTGTCAATGGTCAGTGGTCACTGGTCACTGCTCAGTGGTTTTGGATCAATGCTGTAAGCTAATCGAACTTATTCTCAAATATATTGGTTCTGTTGAGAGCCATAACATAAATGATCTTGTTGCAATTCTAAAGAGGTTTTGAGATTGATGATATATATTCTGGATGGAGAGATAATTATTGCACTTATGATCTTGCATCCACTAGAAGTTAAAGATTTAAAGATTTATATAAGAAGGGGGTATCTCATATTTGTAGTAGGTCTCACATAGCATGTGAGTCCTATAGGTGTGTGGATTCCACACGTACTGTAAGAGTCATGCTGCATGCAACAAAGGTAGGAGATAATTTTCGCATAAGGAGGGCTCTTATAATATTACCAAGGTTCTTTAACGAGCAAGGAGGCCATGACCCTCTCCCCCAATTTAAAATTTTTATTTTTAAATCATCTATTATACCTCTGAAAGTTTAAAATTGGATCCAAAAATATCATAGAGATGAATGTTGAACCGAAGAGGCCTAAAAAATTTGATCCATATATGTTAATACCACTCGTCACTGACACACAACCCCCCCCCCCCCCCCCCCCCCCCCCCCCCCAAAAAAACAAAAAAATGCCTTTAATAAAGGACAAAATTTGGTTGCAAACTTAGTTGTAGCTTTCAATTGCATGTTTTTTACATTCTTAATATACACGTCAAATTTTGTGCCAATTGGATGTTATTTTTTATACATAATTTAAGACTATAAAAACTTGCAATTTAAACAATTGATTGATGACATAGCTATTGATTTTTGAATTTTTAGGAATTTTGCAAACAGAGTGGATATAAGAAAAAAAATGTAATTCAACGATGGATTTGTTAAAATTTACATTCAATAAAAAAAATTGAGTAAAATTATAAATTTAAGCTACAACTAAGTTTACACCGAAACTTTGCCCTTTAATAAATCCTGAGAAAAAAATCACTAATAAAAGCTTGATACCAACAAAAAATATCTCCCCTAATCCATAAGTGTTGTGGGCCTGCAATTGCCGTTTATTGCCACTGTAGTAGTTACTAACCGTCCATGGTCGAGGTGCTACAGAAGCGGGCAACCACCACAAAGACTAACGTGTTTGGATTTATTTATTTATTTTTCACTTGGCAACAGTAATTGATATGGGATAGTTGATAAGATTATAAATTATACTTTATTTGATTTGAATATGGTTGGAAAACCAACTACAGTATTTGAATTTTGAAAAGAAAAAAAAAAATGCAAATAATTCAAAAATCAATTCTGATGATGCAACTTTGACAACCATTATAATGGTTGATATCCCAACTTTTGAATATCATCATACAAAATTTTGACAAATTAAAATCAATGAAATTGATATTGGTTCATTGGACTTAGAGTGTAATCCTGAATTGTATATGCAAATATGAGATTATCATGTTGATTAACATGATAAAAATGTATTATAAAACACTTATTCATATCCTTTCTTTTGTTTAGATTTTGCAAGCAAAAGGAAAGTAAATCAACCAAAGCATGTTATGTATGTGAAATAAAAGGAAGTGAAGAAAGGAGTTAAAATCACGTGTCTTCCAAGCATGTTAGCATGTGAGGGCAAGTGAAACAACCATGTAAGCTCAGAGATAAAGACAATCCAAACTTTCCTATTCTAAATGGAATATTTGATTGATTTGGAAGACCTTGGCTAATTGATTATCTTCATTAATACTTAATCTCTTGCCAAATCAGATTTTCAAAAGTCAAATTCAGATTTAATAATAAGTAAGAATTGCTTGGACAGCTACCTTAATAAGAATCTTCCTCTCGGCATGCGAAAGAATTTTAGTTTGCCAATTTTGGAGTTTCTCCCAAACTCTTTCTTTGATTTATGAGAAAGTTCTTTTACATTCTCTTACAACTAGGGATGGCAATTGGTGCCCGACCTGTGGGTGCCCAACCCGTGGGTACCTGACTCGATCTTAATGGGTCGGGTTTTACATGACTCGATAAAGAATAGGGTCGGATTTGGGTTTAAAAAAAACTTGAAGCGGGTCTGGGTTTTGGTAAAACCCGGACCTAGACCCGACCCGATTACATGTTAAATTACCAAAAACCCTCACACACACACACACACACACACACATCTGTGTGTGTGTGTGTGTGTGTTTTTTTTTTTTTGGACAGTACCCGGGCCCAAGTGGAATCAAGAAACCTGGGCCCCCAAAGAGTTTTGTACTTGTGGTTTGGTGGACTAGGTTTGGTTCACCGTAGTTGTGTTGGGCTAATTACAAACCAAGTTGTGCACAAAACATGGATCCTACAATACATACATATTCATACATGCAAATATATATATATATATATATATATTGCAAAGCAAACGGCTAAGGAACAAAAAAAAAAAGAAAAAGAAAAAGAAAAAGCAATTAAGGACGTTAGGGACCCTCAGAAAATAAATGATATTTCATTATATATATATATATATATATTGCAAAGCAAACGGCTAAGGAACAGTAAAGAAATAAAGAAAAAGTAATTAACGACGTCAGGGACCCTCAGAAAATAAATGATATTTCATTATATTAAGTTTTAATACATTGGGCCATTCTTTCCACTGGGAAGGTTTAAATAAGTTCCAAAGTCAAAGACTTTGATAGCTCTTTATGGGCTTTTAAGACTTGTGAGGTTTGAATCCCCTTAAATCCAAGTATATCCTCCAGTGCTTATTTGAGGATCCCTCATAGTGTTTTCCCTCTTTTCTCCTTTTTTGAATTTTAAAGAAGTCTTTCAAGGGCCTTTTTAGCTCTAATTAGTTATTGTTGAATGGTTTTTGTTGATGGCTGTATCCCCTTTTATAGTACCTTCCTAAGGTTTTTGGTATACCAATGATTCCCTCTATTTGCTGCCCTAGGTACCAGAACCAATGTTGTGTCAATAATATTGGTGGTTGGTCTCTTCCTTATTTTCTCACTATATTCTCCTTTTGAGATTTCCCTCCAAAAAGCCCCCAGCTGACCTTTTTATTTTGGGGGGTCCTAAGGGCTAACTTTCAATCCTCTCTTCCCAAAACTTCTAGATACTCGTTTTCAGACCCACCTTTTGGTTGCTTTTCCTTTTGTCATTTTCTTTAAATGGGTAGATTCCTCCCTGTCAAGTTGAAAGATCCTCAGCCACTTTCTTTCATGGTTCACCTTCTTACGTTTCTGAAGGCACCAGACTTCTTTTTATCAAGTGTTGATTCCTAGGTCATCAGCCTTTTTCTAAGCCATAGGTGGCTGATGGGACACCTATCTTCATTCCTTGTGTCTATGAACATGCTCCTTTGAGCTGTCCAAATTCCAATTGATCCCTTCTTGCATTTCCCGAGGATCCTATGGTTCTGGGAGTCCCTTTTTGGGCTCCTCAGGAAACTCTCCTTACAAAGGCTGGGCTGAGCCTCCTTTTTCCTTTTCCTTCCTTTTTTGAGGCCCAAAGCTTGCCTATTCATGGGTTTGGGCCTCCTCTAACTCATTTTAAGTGGGCCTTGGCTTGCGGATTGGGCTTTGCTATCTTTGAGGGCCTCTTTAGTTTTAGATTTCAATACTTGTAATATTTTGGACCTCAACAATACACACACACACACACACACACCCTAAAATTAATCCTCTCATTTTAACTCACACACTCACCAACCGCCCCTCTCATTTCAGCTCACTTTCCTCTCACACTCTCACTCACTCTCCATCTCCATCTCACTGCTAGCCCAAGCTCTGTCACTGTCGGCCTAAACTTTCTGTCACTCATTCTCGCTCGACACTCACAGTCTGTTATGTTCTATTCTTGCTTTCTGCCTTTCTCTTCAAAATCTTTTTATTATATATATATATATATGTGTGTGTGTGTGTGTGTGTGTGTGTGTGTGGGTTTAAGTTACACCTGGTGTAATTCTAAGCAATGTTACACCACTCAATATTTTTTAATTGGATGCAAACATTGACAAATTCACAATTAGATTACATTATTTTCGTATATTCTTTTTGCTTGCAAAATTTCAAGGTGATCAAAAATTAATATCTCTATCATCAATCAATTGTTAAAATTCAAATTTTTATATTTTAAAATAATGCATAATATATATATATATATTAGGAAAAAATGCAAAATTGACCCCCTAACTTTCACCTTTTTTCATTTCAGTCTTCTAACTTTCAGTTTTGTCAATTCAGTCCTCTAATTTTCAATTTTTGTCAATTTAGGGCTCCGTTACAACTCCGTTTGTGGCTGCTGTTAGAACTCCTGAAACGACGCCATTTTGTAGAGTTTTTTTTTTTTTTTTTTTTTTTTTTTTTTTTTTTTAAATATAATTCAGAATTAAAAGAAAATAAGAAAAATCTGAAAAAAAAATAATAATAATAATAATAATTCGACGTCGTTTGATAGGCCATGGACTAACATATCACATTATCTGAAGTGATTATCATTATCCAGGCCTCCCAAAGTCCCTAGTACACGGTAGAGTAGTAGTGGCTGCCAATCTCTGCTCATATCTCCGATTCTCCGAGACTCAAATCTCAGAGAAAAAAAAATTGTAATAAAATGTCAAACAATTACGTTATTATCTTCATTGACTTGTTCCCTCTCTTCTCTCTCATTTTTGTCCCAAATCTCCCACAAACCTAACAGCCTCTCTTTCGCTCGACCCAACTCACTCTCGCTCTTGACTAGAGCAGTCGTTCCTCTTGATTTTGATTTTTTTTTTTTTCGAATTAAAAAAAAAAAAAAAAAAAACTCTACAAAACGGCGTCATTTAAGTGGTTCTAACGGCAGTTACTAACTGAGTTATAACGGAGGCCTGAATTGACAAAAATTGAAAGTTAGAGAACTAAATTGATAAAACTGAAAGTTAGAGGACTGAAATGAAAAATGGTGAAAGTTAGAGGGTCAATTTTGCATTTTTGCCCATATATTATATTGTATTCAATCTAAGATGTTTGTTTCAATTATTTGTTTCATATGAATCCCATTTGCCAAGCAAAGGTATGAGAAATCACATGATATCATTGCCACAAGTACCCAAACCAAGGCCCTGACACCCTGTATGTTTTCTAATTTTTTTCCAAAACTCATCAATTTCTATTTTGTTGATTCATATTATTTTTGTACCCAAACCAAGTCCCTGTATTCATCAAAGAGGGGGCTTTGTTGATTCATATTATTTATATAAAAAAAAAAAAGATTAAATACGTTGATTCATATTATTTAAGAATAGATTAAACCAAGTCCTGTATTCTATTTTGTTGATTCATAGTATTTGGGGCTAGCCCTATGGTTTCCATAGGGGTAGCCCCAAATACTTTTCTAAGTGTAATATACTGGTATACTCTCTAAAAACCCAGCAGTTCTGAGTGGCCTTGTGTTTCCACCATAGCGTTCTTACCAAAGAAAACCATAGTTTTGCTCAAGTTTGGGGGCTTAGGCATTTCATAAAGCTTAAGAAGAGCAAGTACATTCTTCCCTCTTTGAGTGGTTGCATAACAAAAAATAAGACTATCATCAACAAATAAAAGCCGAGAAACTGTGGACTACCTTTACACACTGCCATCCCCATAGTCAAATCTTGAGATTCAGCTTGTCTCATTAAAGCTGTCATGAAGCCCTAGACAAACACATGCATATATTACCACGATGAAGTGCCCTTCCCTCTTCAGATAATTCTGTCCACTAGTTAAGGGTATGCAGGAAAAGAAGAAGGCAACCGTCACTAAAAATGCACATTGGACATATTTACTCTCACAATTTCAGCTATTATAAGTTACCAAACTAGGCAAAGGTGAGAATACCCCCCCACCCCCCAAAAAAACCAATAGCATGAAGACTTAAAATTGCTCTCACTAACATCTCATCATAAAGCAAAGCAGACAACCCAAAAAGCCACAAATGCTAATGGATACCATCTTACAAACGCTAAAACATCACCCCATGCCAAAACAAATACTGGCGACAATCACCAGACCTATTGAAACCTAATGAAATCTACACACATAAAGGCAATGAAGGATGCACAAAACATTTACAAATTTCTCATAAGAACACAGTGAGCAGTCATTTACATGTTTAGCCCACTTAAAGACACATCACCAGCCAAAAACTACTTCAAAAGGAGTGAAGACAATGTGTCCATTGCAGTAGGTAAACTGTAGGTGCCTCCAACCAAAAGTTAGAAATCTTTTACTTCTGTTTTGACCTTGTACACTATTGAATTTTTTCAATCAACCTTCTCATTATGATTTGGTAGCACCATTCTCTTCAACTTCCTGTTTACTCTATTTAGGTATATCTCGTCACTGAGTCTGCAAAACAAGACATGCATTTAGAAAAGAATAGAAGGAGCAGTATAAATGGATAACTACTCAACCATGCAATAATCATATCAAATGTGGGCTTTATGTCAGTGTAAATTGGGACCCCAGTGAAAAAACATCAAGACATACAAGATTTGAGTGAACAGCAGTCAGCAATCACCTGATAATGCTCACTAACTTGTCCATCGTTGTGTACTAGAAGCTTTTCTGGTGCCTTGGGGCCACAGGATAAGGCATCATTCTGTACAGGTGAAGAATTTGCATGACCATTTAGTCCTTTACCCAGAAGAATATTCTGCTGCAATTCAGCTAAGTCTAATTTGTCTTCATTTGTGAAGTCGTCAGTGCCAGTTTTCTCATGAGTCACTTCTGAGATCTGTATGATTTTATCTATGACTAATACACTAGCCTCTTCAGCACCTTCTTGAAGTTTAGAGGATGAAAACAATACATGCTGATCCTCTGCAACATTTTTTTGGGTGGAAATTACACTGAAACCAGATAAACAAACATTTACCAGGAAAAGAAAATTAATTTACGTCTCTAAGAACCACTAGTGCGCATTTCAAAAATCAGATATTAAACAACTCAATATGCGATAAGCTATATCAAATGGGGGAAAAATTAACGCTTTACCTCTCAGTAATAGCGCATTGAGTTGCAGTGGCATCCTCTTGTTGCCTCCTTTTCTTTCTGTTCTGCCTTTGCTCTGATTGTAAATTAACACTGTCATTGGATACAGAGTGTTTTACTCTTCTTTTCCTTCCTGCCTGAAGCTGTTGCCCAGAAATTGAAGGGGCACACTTTTCACTGGCATATTCTTTATTTTCAGACACATTATCATGTGTTGCTTTTGCAATGTCACCTACATGGGGCACTTCAACAATCACTTTTGGTTCACCAATAGCATATTTCGCCTGCTGTCTCTCTCTGAAAATTCTGTTTGACTTCTCCTCTCCCAAGTCCTTTTGCCCATTGCTTGCATTTTCAGGGTCAGATAACAAAGACCTTTCTTCACACTTCATCGGAGTCTTATCGGGAGAATGTTTGAATATTAATTCTGTGCATCGTTTAATCCAGGAGAAACGAGCAGAGCTATGAGGAGAAGCACTATCCAGATTATGCACAGATGGAGAATTGAGCCTATTGCTAACACCAGTAATATCTCCCACTTTCTGTGAATCCTCAGCATTTGGCATAAATCTTTTCTGCTTCAAACTTCTTTTTGCAGAAACTTTCCGCTGGCCTAGTTCAGAATCGAATTTCTGCATTTCAGCAATACTATCTGAGGCAAATTTTAAATCCTGCAGCTTCTTAAGGTCTTCAATCTGGGCAAGTATCTCTTCTCTATCTGCATGCAATAGCTCCCTTTGTTTTTTTAATTTCTCTCTTTGGACCTTCAGATCCTCAATGCAATTGTTTAGCTCTGCCCACTCCCTGTTTCGTTGCTCACGTTCCAAATTTATCTCCAGTCTCTCAGCATTGAGCCTTTTCATTTCTAAAGCAACCTGTTCCAACTCTTTATCAGTTTTTTCCTTAAGAGAGCTTATGTACTGAAGTTCATTTTTCTTTTCATGCTCAAAGGCTTTCTCTCTCTCAGTCAAATCACTCTCTAATTCTTCACGTCTTTTTGCAAAACAGTTCTCCAACTCTCTCTTTTGCATCTCGATCTCCAGTAAGAAATCTGCACGTTCTTGCTGCATCTTGCTGAACCACTCAGTACGATCATGCACCATCTTATTCAGAAAGTCTTCCCGCTCATGGCTAAGTGCCTCAACATCTTGTTTATACTGCTCTCGCATTGCTTCCTTTTCCAGTTTAAGGCTATCACGCTCTTCCTTAATAAACTTCGAAAAGGCCACTCTCTCTTGAGCTACCCGTTCCGCTTCGTTCCGTAACTCCTCTCTTTTTTCATCAATTAACTCCCATTCAGCTTCAAACTTGGCCTTCTCTACTTTCAACTTTTCTGAATCAGCAATAACCTCCAATTTTTGAGCCCTAACCATATCTATTTCTTCTTTAAGATTCATCTCTAGAACTGATAACTCACTTGTTTCAGTTTTCATGGCCTCTAGCTTCTCCTTTGCTTGATCAACATGCTTCTTTTTGTCATCCAATGAAACCAATGAACTCTGAAGCTCTACTTTCATTTTGCTGATCTCTTCTTTCTCTTCTTGCAATTGTGCTTTATTCAGCTCATACTCTTTCTCTGCAGCCCTTAGGCGTTTTTCTTTCTCATCAAGTAAATTCAATGTCTCTGCCACTTCTTTCTCCCTATCTGCTAATGTCCTAGTCTGAACCTCCAAGTCATGCTCCCTTTCTGAAATTAGGTTTTCCCGTTGCCTAAGATCCATCTCCTGCAACTCCCAAGCCCGTCTCTTAGTCTCAATTTCATCTTCAACTGATTTTCGCCTCATCTCCAGCTCAGCATCAAATTCAGACTTTGTTGTTCTCAAAGCAGTTTCATGATTGGCAATAACTTTCTGGATCTGATCCTGCATTTTCCATCCAAAAGATGAAATAAGAAAAACGAATGAGATAATTATGAAGAATAAAGTCTCCCAATAGTAAAATATTAGTAGCAGTTGGCTGAAAGGATCCAAGAAACCAGTCATTCTCAGAATGGTGATAAAACCTAAGGCCTAGCTGAAACCATCTTCCACTCCATAATGTAATTATAAAAAAACATGCTAGCTAAGAAAAAACAACTCACAGATTCCTTGCTTGCAAGTTTTTCCTGTAGAACAAGTAGGTCTTGCCGTTCCTTATTCAGCAGAGCTTCCCTTTTAATGACATCCTGCATAAACTCAAAAGAGAAACTACATGAATAAAGTTTATTGCAAAAAAAGTAAAAATCTTAAATACAATTAAAGAAAAAGGGAATCAAAGATATTAACCTCCTCCCTTTTTGACAGGGAAGCCTTGGTCAGATCCATACTCAATCTCTCATCACTTAGATCTCTAAGTTTCTTCTCAATAGTCCCCTTTGAGTCCTCTATCTCCTTTTCAACTCGATTTAGTTCTTGAGACCTACTAAAAATGAAATCCTCCCTCTGATTCAGCAAAGCTTGGGCTTCAAGTAATCTTTCATGTTCAAGCTGCAAAGCTTTCTGCCTTTCACTTAAAGATTGCCTCTCAAGAATAATATCTCTCTCTTTTTCTTCGCAACTAAAACATAGGACAACAACGGCATTACAAAACTACCCAACCAGGTTTCTTGCCTGAAAATTTATACATTATAAGAGCATCTTCTGAAATGACCACTGGGTGACCATGATGTTACAAGAATAATGGAATTCAGCACAACTCATAATTTTTTTTGCAAGAACGCATGTTCACAAGTTTTGGTCTGTTTCACCATCTAGACAACAAGTCCAAAAGAAGAGCAATCTCATAAACTTGCATGTAGCTCTCCGTTGAGCTACATTATGAAAGGCTTGGAACTAAGGCACAAGCCAAATCTACATATTAAAGTAATGTTGAGTTACTAGAGAAAAGAAAAAAGAAGGCAAAACTATAGATTTGTCTTCATCTCTGTTGTTGATGCAGACAGTGAAGAAGAGTTTGAGGAAAAACAAGATTAAATAGACAAAGATTCAAGAATTGTGGTCTAGTTTTGATGCAGGGCCTTCTTGGCACATCTCATAGGTTATTTTAGTTATTATTGAGTCTTAGTATTAAGTTTTTTTAGGTTAGAAAGTTGCTGGTTTTTTTTTTTTTTAAATAGTAGTTCGGTAATTTTTACATTTTCTGGAATGGGCTGCCCTAGAGGCCCGTGAGTCTTATTTTATGTTTAGAGTCCTTTTCTAAGAATAGGTTATTTAGAGTTTTAGTGTGCGTTTGGCATGGATGAAATTTGCCAGTTTATTTTACAATTTAACTTATTTTTGCTACTATTCATGAGCCTCACTGCACTTTTTGGTACTATTCATGGGTCCCAATGTATTATTTCAGTTAACTTTTACTTTTATTTACAGTACTTTCAGCAAAATAAGCAAATCCCAAACAGATCCTTAGTTCTAGAAAAGGATCTAACAATAGACTATATAAAGGTTTTATTTTAGTCAATAATAGTCATAGTGAGATTAATTCTAATAAAATTCCAACAGCTCATTTTAAGGTTTGAGAGTGTGAATGTCTTCTCCTACATAAGTGCGATTGCTTAGGAAAACCTAGGTGTGATTGCCTAGCATTTTATCTATCTTATTTCTTGTTCTATTCCCTGTTTTAACACCAACAACCATCAGCATATTCAAGATTCTATTTTTCCTTAACTTAAACCCTTAAACATCAATCCTTATTCAAGAACCGTTCAACAAATCTGATTAAGTGCTGAATTCCTAAAGATCCTACATCAAAATTGGGAGCTCATTCAAGCTTCCATCCCATGTCAGTTGTTTGGTCTATGACTGAGGGAAGGAAGGACGAAAAAGAAATTTAAAAATTTAATTTTCCTCTTTCTGATTCAGTATTGTTGTTGTTATTTTCTCTACTCTTGAACAAGCGAGGTCTAAGGACCTTGGGTTGACCTAGGAGGTATTAGATCAATTCAAAAGATACCATTTACTCAAAACGCTTCATTGAGGACTCTCAGGGAAACATAGATCAAGACAGTCAAAGGAGAGGTAACATTTTATATATATATATATATATATATAAGTATAAAAAGAAATGCAGCACAAAGACTTCCTAGGTGTCACCCATCCTAGTCAAAGGAGAGGTAACATGAAACTTGAGTAGATTATCTTAGACATATTAATGAGCTTAGCCATGAAGTTCAAAAAGAAAAAAACCATCATGCAGTCTGCTTTCCAATCTTTTAAAGTTTGCACTACATGTAGCATAATACCAAATTAATAAATATAAATAAAAAGGAGCCAAGGGATATCATGAGAAAAGGTGCTCTTTGAGCCTTCTTATTATGCACATATTACTGATTAAAATTAACCAAACCAACTTGAACACAGGAAGCTAACGGAAGTGGGTTTCAACAAGATATGATATAAATGAGTAAGTCACATACTCAGACTTGAATGATATGAGATGCCTCCTAAGTTCATCTTCACGTGCTTCAACTTCCTGCAGCTTTCTTTCTGCAGCACGGTGATACCGAGTAGCTTCTGCTTGTAAAGATTCTGCTGAATGCAGCTTTGCTTCAGCCTCGGTAAATTTCTTCTGAGCATCCTCTACCATAATGTGTCCTTCAGCCAATTTACTCTCAGCTGAAACCTTTATTTCAGCAGATTCTGCACGCATCTCATGCAAGGCCTTCTCAAGCTACAGAAATCCATCAAACAAACCCCAAGAAAAGATATATTACAATGATAGGGTCATATGGGAAAGGCACACTTTCTTTAATTTAAGGATGACCATAATTGATAAGCTTACACTTGCTATACACTCGTCCTTGACTCCTATAGCCTTCTTCAGCCTCTCTTCTCGATTTCTTGCCTCAGCTAAGGCAGATAGGTGCATCGCTTGATCACGCTTATGCATTATTTCAGTCGTTTCTTCAGAAGCTTTGATCTGCTCATACTTGGAAGTTAATTCCTTTCTTTCCAAAAGGAGAAGCCCCATGTGGTGTTGGTGGTCAAAGATCTACATATAAGAGAATTATAAATGGGTATTGCTAGGATTCACCTCATGGGAGAGATATATTATAGCCTACATACACTGGCAACATTTAGTGCAAAAAAAAAAAAACCGTACTTTACCAGCACATCAATTTGCAAACAGGATTAAATTGTACAAAATATGAACACAATTTGATTACTCAATGACGATTTGTATATGGTTGCATTTAAAAATATACACATGTTCAGTATCTTCTATGACCAATGCCATGAACAGGCAAGGGATCTAAATTCAGCTTCCCCAAATCCAAAAATACAACACAACTATAAAATATAAGTGAATAATCTATGTAAAATACCACCATCTTTATCGTCACTCTTATGAAATCAATGTGATGTAATCATAAGATACTCTTATTCTTGCAAAATGGCACTACAGTAACTCAAAAAAAATCAAAATGAAAATGCAAAACACTTGAGATTCTCTGTCAGACAAACAGACAATGTGAATAAATTCCCACTCTAGCACGCATAAATTAATTTCCACCGACAATTACGGTCAACAAGAACTATTAAATTAAGTCCTACATAAGAGTTATGACAATGTTAATATCATTGGTAATTACTTTCCTTATCCTCGAAATTATTAAAGACGAAAACTTTACACTTAATTACACCATTCCTTTTATTATGAATGATTAAACCATATAATTAAAAAAGTTATTTACATATCAAGATTAAAAAAAAAAAAATCAACTCTACTAGTCCAAATAGTATGCATTCTAAAAGTACTAAGCAACCAATTAGAATTTCAAATTTTCAAAATTTCTACACATTCACACATCATCTTATTAATTAATCAAGAAATTCCACCAAGACTATATCAAACAAAAATTACATATATTCTGAAAAAACAAGAAGCAAAAAAAAAAGTAAAAAAATTTAGTTGTAAAGAATTGGGGGAAAATAGGAAACCTCAGCTTCGAGCTTTGCAATATAGGCTATGAGGGCAGCCTTGTCTCTGCGTTTGATGGATTCTTCATCGAAACCAGCTTCCTTGAGGCGCTTCCAGATGGCTTCGTCAGTGAGAGGGGTTTTCAAAACCCTAGAACCAGGCGTTATCGATAAAGCCTTTGTAGTAGTAGTTGTTGTAAATCTCGGAGTAGTCGGAGTAGTTATCGCGAGTCGTTCCGATTGAGGACTCGCCATCTCCGCCAGCTTCTCAAACCCTAACAAGATTCTCTAACTCTCTCTCTCTCTCTCTTTTTCTTTGTTTTCGGTGCGCTTGGCTGTTGTTGATCTGATCTGATATTTTTTCTTGCCTTTTGACGCACTTTTCTTTCTCACTCATCAATTCAACATTTGATTCTGTGAACGCAGTTTGTGTGCGAGTCACTACGGAGCATGCTTTTTTGCTTTTTTCAACTTTTTTGGTTGTTGCGATGAAAGCGCTTTTTTTACAAATAAAAGTGGAAGAGTGAAGGAGTAAAGAGTAGCAGTGTGTAGGGACTAGGGACTGACAAAATTAAACTAGAATTTGGCTGATGAGTTGGGACATTTTATTTTTTATAAGCGGAAATTGTCCAACGACGTCGTTTTCAGTGGAGTTTGGTGGAAATTGGAATTTTGCGCCTTTTAAACTTTTAT
The DNA here is from genome assembly GCA_023621385.1 of Quercus gilva. Classification (NCBI taxonomy): domain Eukaryota; kingdom Viridiplantae; phylum Streptophyta; class Magnoliopsida; order Fagales; family Fagaceae; genus Quercus; species Quercus gilva. Next base: position 15,799,197 of record CM042478.1, read on the forward strand.
TTTTATTTTTAAATTTAAAGAGAACCCAGTCTTGTCATGGAAGCTTATAGAGTGAGAGTCAACCTTCCACGTCAGCTTACCAAAGTTACGTTTGGCAAGCGGGAAAAAATAAAAATAAATAAAATCCTAGTGATTTATTGAGCTTATTTTGATTAGTTTCCCACCCCAAAAAAAAAAAAAAAAAAAAAAAAAATTTCTTCCAATTTTTTTACATTACTTTAGATTTTTAACAAATAAAAAATTTTGTAAAATGCATTCAAAGGTGTTAGAATTGATTAATGTTGTTGGGTTCTAAGTTGTTTAATTAGTAAAGTTGAGTTCCAATTAGTCTTTTGTTCCTGAATAAAAAATTATCATAAACTAGATGTCATAATTTTATCAAATCTATCAAAAAAACAAAAAAAGACTGATATTGATAAATTGGTTGGTTGAAAATTCATTTACGAAAATGGTAGGCCAGAATGTAGCCAATTATCTAAAAATAAATAAAATGCACCACAATTTTTTTTTCTCTTATAATTCATGCATCCCAATTATGGGTTCCTTTAAATGGAATATATTTTTTAAGTTTTGGACACCTAAATAATAGTTGCTATTAATATTTTCAACCTTTTTTTTAGGCCAATATTTATTTTCAACCTTTTGTATCATACTTTAAATGGAATTGCCATATTTAGTTATGATTTTGAAATAATTCATTAGGTTACTATTATATATTTTTCATAAATTGACTTTTGAAAAAATTTGTACTTAAAATAATCCTAGTTATGCTAGGAGACTTGAAACTCACAGGATACTTCGTGATATTTCCAACGGATACATTTAAGATTCAAATTCTTACATCTCCAAATATTGATGTATAAAAAAAAATTACACATTTTCAAATTATAGCAACTACCCGCCTAATTCTATGTCCTTATCTTCAAATCATAGAGTAAAAGGAAATAATTATCATTTACTTTTTAAAAAACATCCAATATTAATACTCCTTCAATTTTTGATTAAAATAGAACAATCCAGCACTCTCTTTAAAAAAAAAAAAAAAAAAAAAAATCCTATTGTTTTTATTTGAAATTAAATATATCTTTCTATTAAGAAATGATCAAATTTGTCCTTTTGTTACCATTATGTTGTTGGATGTAACAAGGGAAAGGAAGAAAAATGAATGAAATGAAAAGAATTATTTTGTAATATTTATTCTATTTCATTGTTTGAGATTTTTAATAGAAAAATGGAAATATCATTCTTTCTTTGGGAGTTTAAGTAGAGGAATGAAATGGATATGAAAGAATACTCATTTTTCCATTTTCTCTCAAAACCTAAAATTTTCATTTCCTCCAAAATTTGGAAGAATCAAAGGGAATAAAATTAGGTTTAATGAAATTTTCACTAAAACTCTCAAAATACCCTAATTCATTTATCCATTTATTTTAAAATAAGTATATAATAGTAATGTAGTTATAAAATGATTTTGTTCTATTCCTTCTAATGATACTTACAAACAAGGTTTCTAACGTTCCATTCACTTATATTAAAAAATCCTGATATTCATAAATAAAAAAATCCTAACAATATTTTTTTAATTTCATTCCATTAATTTCCTTTATTTTATTTTCCATTACTTAAATACATTCCATTCTATTATATTTATTTTCACTCATTTATAATTTATTCATATAATTCAATTTCATTCCTTTATGAACTCCGAAACAAAATATAAGTATCTATAGTCTATATCTTAAGTGGTTACACTTTGTTTGTCCAGAGTTCATACTGTCTACCTTTTTATTAAAAATTTATATTGTTTTTTTGAGAAGACGTCCATTTTATTAAAAACTAGTAAGTAACCCATGTATTGCATGGTGATTGTTCAAAAAAAAAAAATATTTTTTTCTATTTTTTAAATTTTGTCTAAATATAAAATATGATAATTGTGGTAGTTATTGATAAGTGTTTATTATTATTATTGTGTATTTATATTGAATTATCTATTCTACCAGTTAAGGAAAAATATGATGTGAGAAAATTATAATGCTCAGTTGTAAAGTTATTTTATTGCTAAAAAATAATAATAAAACAAACAATTTTTTTGGCAGAGCTAAATAGCACGACAACATTCAATTCTCGAAGTCCCAACTTTTAAATTTGGGTTCCAAATAAGCAAATAACCAAAATGTCATCCTAAACACATAGTTATAGTCATTTGTGTTTTCTTTTGCTTTTTTCTTCTTTTAACTGAGATTTTTTTTTTTTACCAGAGATTTGTTTATGTTTTGTTAAGAAAAATGGATCTTATGTTTTTGTTTTGGAGGGCCACCAAACACATGCATATATGGGATAGATGACCACTTCAATCTTTGGGTTTGAAGGAGCTAATTTTCATTTGGAGGTAGGCCCAAGTATGAATTTTTAGCCAAAATTTTCAAACAATAAATATATTAAAATACACCATTTATAATTTTTTCAAAAGGGCCATGGTCCCACTTAATTACTTGATAAGTTAAACATATATAATAGATAATACCACCTCCTATCGTTGGCTTTCCTAAGCCACGCACATCCTTGCCCAATGAACTCACGTAAAGTTGCAAACCTAATTCCAATGACATCATATACCAAGCTCACAGCTTTAAGCATTCACAAAGAAATAAGAGCTGCGGTTCCACCCATTGCATTCAAATAAATTTGGATTATGGAGTCTGTAATGAATGTCTGGGACTCAATAAATGATTACAAAAACAGGTTAAAATGTCATATGCCTTTCTACACCAACAATGAATTTAAACTACAAATATACATCACATTATCAATTAACATTTTAGCTGTTATTCATCAAACAAATAGTACTAGAAGCATCAGTATGCTTCATAATTGGCTCTTTTCAATATGGTCTTTCTCCAACATAATTCCCTGGAGGATAGTAGTTACACGTGGTGAACATTCCTCCATTAGAGCAATGGGAACTAGCACAACCAAGATTTTTAGAATTCTTCCATACTATTTGGGTATAATGCAAGCAGTCCTTGCCCTCCAAGCAAGAATTGGTGTTGTAATCGTAATAGTCCTTCTCATCAACCCAATATCTAACTGCGGCCTGAGCGTCCATGAACCCCTCACCATAGCCCCAGTAGATGTTTTCACCGTAAGGCCCTTCTGAGTGAATCAGCTGGCAATCATATCTCTGATTTGCGTATTTCCTAGCGTATGCTTCTAGGCTTGAGTTCCACTGCAAGGGACCAACCCCAGCTGCTCTACGTGCAGCGTTATGGAGGTCGAGGAAGACTTGAGTGCTGTTTTGGGCATGGCAAATAAGAGCCAGGCCAAGACCCAGAACACAAAGCAAAAGTTTCTTAGACATGGTATCCTATATTTTTGTCTGTACGTTGCAAACCAGGCTACTCATTCTCTTTCAAGCACACATATATGTAGATATGAATGTTGGTAACTCTAGCCTAGCATCTGTTATAACTTACAACTACTAAAAGAGAAAAAAGAACTTAGCTATAGCTAGTATATGTGCTTTTATTAGTAAGTTTGTGTTTCATACATACATTCTCTACAGTTTCAGCGACATTTTCTCTAAATAAATATCAGACAGTTGTTTTTTTTTTTTTTTTAATTGTCTTAATTAATTAGGAGAAAAGAAACTAAGTAAATGTGCTTCATTGATTGGTTTGTTTTTAGAGAGGTTCATGCTCAATACACATATTCTTAACAGTTTTGGTTACAATTTTTGGTTGGAAGCCACCTGAAACTGGCTAGGTGAAATGGAACATTGATGCAGTGGTGCGCTGAAATGAGGAGGGTGCTGTCATTCATGAGGTAAGGGAAAAACCCGTTGTATGTGCAAATACACATTATCCAAAATAATTTTTCAAGTTTGAAAATTTTTTTCTAATTGTTTTGGAAGGTGTGTGCAGTAAACATTGCCCTTTAAGTAAAGGAAAATGATTGATGCAAATACCTTGTTACAAACGAATTTGTACACACCCAAAAATTGCACTAAAATCATAACTTTGAAGTCTCAATTTCAAACTTGAAAATAATGACTTTAATTTACAATTTCAGTTCAATTCTTATGTGTGCAAATCTGTAATAAACATTACTCTTAGATATAGTGCCCGTTTGGTTCCGCTTTCAAGAGCCAAAATGCACATTTTTAAGCTAAAAATCCAAAAAGTGTGTTTGGTAACGAAATGCAAACGCGCATTTTAGAAAAGCCCATTTTCAAAATACAAAGGACTTGCACTTTTTTGTACGACAACTGGGCACGAGCTTTTGCAAAAAGCCACAGCGCATTATCAACATTATCGTTGCGAGCTACTGTGAATTTCCCAAATTGCACATTGTGTTTCAAAAGGCAGATCACGCTATCTGCCGTCCTCAGTTCTAGAACTGGATCTCATCTCTCTGCTACAATGGGTACTGCTAAAATGAATTGCATCTTGATTCTTGATGAGAATCATGTAGTCACTGATCAACACAACGATGAAAAAGTTGCCTCAAATGGTGGTGCCGAAGTGGGTCTTGATTCTTGATGAGCCATGAGGCAAAGCCTCACTGCGAGAAGGAAATTGTGACTCACAAAAATCACTTTGCGTGGGTGTGGGCTGAGAGCAGTATTGAAGATTTTTGGTGAATTTAAGAGAAATTACTTGTGAAGATCAAGATGAAGAAGTGTGTGGGTGTGAGTGTGGGCTATGTGGCTAAATGTGTGGAAGAAAGTAGAGAAAGAGAAAAAAGAAAAGTATGTTCTGGAATGAGAGTGGACGAATTTTAGAAGCTTGATCTTCTGGTGTGTTCTGGTGAAGAAGAAAAGTATAAAGAAAAGTCAAAAGTGAAGATAGGGAGAAGTAAAGAATACGTGTGTGTACGGAGGAGACAAAAAGAGGGAAAATAAATAAATAAATAAACGTGTGGATGAAAGAAAAAGAGATAAAGAGAAAAATAAAATAAAGAATAAAAAAAAACTAAGAAATGCTACTATAGTATTTTCACAATAAATTTTAAGTAGTGGATTGTTACTGATACTAGTGAAAAAAAATAATTTAAGTGGTGTGTTCAAATTAAAATCAGTAACAACTTACCACGTATGATTTGTTATGAAAATATTGTAAAAATATTTTTACAACAAATTTTAGTTAACAATAAATTATTATTGTTGTTGTTATTATTATTTTCACAATAAATTTTAAGTGGTGGATTGTTACTAACTGATACTAGTGAAAAAAAATAATTTAAGTGGTGTGTATTAAAATCAGTAACAACTTACTACGTATGATTTGTTGTGAAGATATTGTAAAAATATTTTTATAACAAATTTTAGTTAACAATAAATTATTATTGTTGTTGTTATTATTATTATTATTATTATTATTATTATTATTATTAAGTAGTTTTTTTTAGTAAGTATTATTAAGTAGTTGATTTAAGTATGAAATAAACCCCCTTATATATACATTGTCATTTTTGGTAATTTACAACTCAAACCGCCATTTTTATAAGTTCTAGCCAAACACTTAGCTTTTTCAAAAAACACTTTTTAACAGTTTTTATTAAACACTCAGCTTTTTAAAAAAACCCAATTTCATACCGCACTTTTTGAAAACTGCACTTTTTAAAAAAGCCCAATTTCAAAAAGCTGAACCAAACTCACCCATAATACTTTAAATGCAATATACGTTGTTTCTAAAAAAAAATGCAATTTACGAAATATATTAGATTTTTCAATTAAATTCAAATATATACTTGCACTGATTTAATTTAAATAAATTAAGGCCAGAGGGTTTAATTTATACTTATAATGAGTAACTAAATGTGATACTCTGAAATTTGACACAACTTTGGTTTACAGAAAATAGGAATGAGGAATCCTTGTTGTGCTGTTGGGATGCATTAGGTTTATGCATCCCGAATGAAGGTACATGCGCAATGAGAGAAGCAAATCTATTATGGGATATGATCATCATTTGACCGATGCAGGAAATAGGATTATTGAAGAGAAATGTTTTAAGGGTTCCTACTTGTGCAAACCAAGGAGCATCCACAAGGCTATTAGCTCAGGACAGACTCATAGCTAGGCATGATTTCTTCAACTTATTATTTGTAGCAATAACAACTGGATATATATATATATTTATAGAAAACTTTAGGATTAAGGGTGTATAATTTGAGGTTTGTAGCAAATCACACAATTGTTCCGTAGCGAGTTGGGACATGTAATATTTGATCTTGAGTAATGATTATCACACGTTGACTATTGCATACTCATCATACACATACTACCACATGAGCCGTGTTTTTAAAACATGATTTTACAGGGAGTGTACTGAGTGTATAGCAAGATTTAGCCTTTGATCTTTTAGTCTACACTAGTCATAGACAAGGACGGCCCAAGCGATTCCAAGTCCTAAGGCTAAGTTTTCAAATGGGGCATTTATGTTATCACTTAAATAATATTTAATTAGCATTTTATATAATAATTTTTTTTAAATCCATTCTTTTTACTCTTTAATATGATTTTTTTTTTTTAGAAAATGTTAATGTTATAACAAATTTTACTTTAAATTGGTGTTGAAATGAATGTGATCAATGATATGAGGTTTACAAAAATACTAGAAATATTATAAAATTTACAACATGATAATTACAAAGATATATCACCAATCACAAATATTCATTCAAAAATGCATTCAATAGTTTGTTGAAATTTACCTATCATATTTATTGTTACATCAAATTATAAAAGTTATAGAGACCACCACGCACACTTGGTGCAGTGATCACTCCACAAGTATAAGTTCTTGTGGGATGTGAGAGGCAATGATCGAGATTTAATTCTCTAGAAAAGAGTTTCGCATACATATACACTTAGATTAGGCTAGAATATAATTTTTATCTTGTATAAAAATAATTAAATAAATAAAATTTATTTAGTAAAATTTATAGTATTTTTAACGTTTTCCTATTTGAATTATATGTGATTAGTAACACGTCTATTTGTAAAACCTATTTATTTAAATTGATTTTATTTGTATCTTTAGCATTACTTAATTCTTTGAGCCTTTTTAATAGTGAAAAAAAATGTAAACAAAAATGTTTTAATATCTCCCAAAAATTTTTACATATAAAAAAAAAAAAAATTGCCCCAAAATTGGGGGCCTTCTCTAGTAAGGGGGCCCTAGGCAATGACCTAATTGGCATAAGCCTAGGGCTGGCCCTGGTCATAGATCTGCATAATATGCAGAAAAATTTTGACAACTTTTTTTTGTTAAGTGAAAAAAGAAAATATTAAATTATACTTTTTAAGTGTTAGTTCTAAATTCTTTTTAAAATGATGTCATTATTTTTTAATAAAGCAGAATTGATACATTTATTAAGAAAGTGTTTTAAATTTTATAATTTTTTTCCAAAAAAACATAATGCATTTTATATCTGATTATTATGTGAGGCAAGATATTTTGTGAATAATGTAAAATGTGTTTGAAATTTATTTTTACTTTTATGTCGCACACTGCCGCCAGTGTAGAAACCAAGGAGAAGGTTGGGCTCGCTAGGTCAAACAAGTGATAACCAAAAAACATACCCAAGTAGGATATTTTGTGATAGATGTAGATTGTGAAGTCATTCAGCAAAAAAAGATGTAGATTGTGAAGTCAAATCACATTAATTACAACTGTGTTTTCTCTTTCTTCTTTGTTTCGCAATTAATCATAACTTTCAACATAGTATATGAGCCATGTCTCTCATTTTCTAACATGTTTCTCGAGCCACCACCTTCGGTATCCACCAGCTAGTTATTTTTGTTCTGTTGTACATCGACGTGCATCACGGCATCACCTTATCATTCTCAAGTAATCTAATGCATCCTGCAATAAAAAATAAAAAAAAAGTAATCTAATGCATCCTAAAGCATCACCTTCTCTACAACTCTGGAAACGCATTCCATGTGTCTCATCCGCAACTACAAGCTTTTACATGTAGGTTTTATCTTGGTACTTGGTAGTGAGCATCCACGTCGGTGAAACTAAAAATTTTAGCATTTAACATTTCAAATAACAACTTTATCTATTCTAACACACAATTTCATCAATACTCTTATTTTTGCCATTAGTCAACACACTATTCATTTTTTTTTATTCATTTTTTTATCTCTTCTTCTCTGCCACAAAACCCAATAAGTGATAAAATAATAATTTTTTATGCCTTTCCTGCTACAGTGAACGGCTAGTTTTGGTAGTTCACGGTAGCAAGAAGGCAAAAAATTTGCCTTTCCACCGATGTTGGGCACTAATTGGAGTTTAAGGTGGTAAAATAGCTAACCACCACCAATAGTGATGCTTTTACTCACCTACCGTGTGTTTCTATGCAACTCATTTTGTCACATGTTGGGGGCACACTCACATGTTTTATGCTCTTTTCCTTTCTTGGTCGTACACCTTCACTCAATTTAGTGTTGGGCAGCTCATTATGCATTTCCATGCACCTCATGAGATTTCCCAATTATCTTGCCATTTGGAAGAATTTCCTTCCAAACTCAAGTTGTGATCAATCTTCCGCCTTGAGTTTAAAAGGGATGTTAGAGAATTAAAGTCGGACCAGCCCTTTGTAAATCTAAAGTTAGTCATAGGGGTGTGTAGAAAACCCACCGACCTGCCAAACTCGACTCGACCCGCTGGGTTGGGTCGGTTTTTAAGGCTTGGTGGGTTGGGTTGGGTTATAATTTTTTTTTTTTTTTTTTTTTTTTTATAGCGGGTTGGGTTGAGTTTGGGTCATAAAATTACAAACCCGCCAAACCCAACCCGACCCACCCATATTTAATATATATTTAAAATATATTATATATTTAATATATATTTTTTAAATTAGCTGTAGGGCACTTATATATATATATATATTTAAATATATATTATATATATAATAATTAAAAAAAAAAAAACCAGCTGTAGAGCAGCATTTCCTTGGTTCCTTTTACTAATACTAATTTAATATATATATAAAATATATTATATAATTAATAAAAAATTTTAAATAACCAGTTCTTCCTATCCTATATAAAAGCCAATTAGTTCACACAAATCCTAATAAATTACTATTTTTGTTTAGTCATTAGTGTTGTTTGCTTTTAAAGAGTTACATTGATATTAATGTGATGCCCCAATTTGATTGATTGTATGATGTGTGTGGGTGTGTGATGAGTTCCACATCGGATATTTACTAAGTAGATCTGGGTTTTATTAACAACTACAAGGAGTCTCAATTGTGACTAGTTATTTTGAGGTATAGCGCAGATGTGGCTAGCGCTTTTTCTTGGGTCGTTACATATGATATCAGAGTTGGCCCAGTAGTCCCATGTGGGCTTAGAGATACTACCCCACAAAGTGGGCCCTAACGAGGACGTTAGGGATTTAAGTGGGGGAGATTGTGATGCCCCAATATGATTGATTGTGTGATGTGTGTGTGGGTGTGTGATGAGTTCCATATCGGGTATTTACTAGGTAGATCTAGGTTTTATTAACAACTACAAGGAGGCTCAATTGTGACTAGTCATTTTGAAGTATAGTGCAGATGTAACTAGCACTTTTCCTTGGGTCGTTATAACTAATCTTTAGGTGTTTTTAATATATTAATATTTATATTTTTTTATACTCAATTTAATAATAATAATAATAAAAAAATTGTCAAACCCATGGGTTCAACCTGACCCAACCTAACCCATGTGGGTTGGGTTGGACTTATGTGATGGGCTGGGTTGGGTCGGGTTGAATTTTTTTTTGACCCACCATGGTGGGTTGGGTCAAAAAATCCCCTCAACCCGACCCATGCACACCCTTAGTTAGGCAGATGATGATTAGTTACGATTAATCTATTATATAGACCCGTTATTATAAACATAGAATTTTTTTTTTTTTTTTGAATGTAAACATAGATGTTATTGAGCAAAGATACATGTCCCGGTTTTTTTTTGGATGTAAGCCGATCAAGGCCATTAATTGATCTTATGCGTGCTCTCCCAACAACAATTTCAAGTTTTCAACATGGCAAAAAGGGGCCGCATGTGCAAAACCAAATCAGATGCACGTAAGTTTTAACAGTGAAAGAAAAATTTAGAAATAGCCATAGAGGCCACCATTCGAGCCATCTTCATTATTCTCTTTAAATTGTCAACAATATTAACATATTATAGTTCATCAACGAAGGAAAAGTAATTGAGATGACACTGCTGGGCAGGAAGCCGGAAACTTCATGAACCATGATCCACATTTCAAATCTTTGCATGCTTCCCATTTGCCAACCCAATACGCAACTATTTAAACCAATATTTCAAGATACTGCTATCCATTGTGATCTCCAATCATCAGCTTTCCCTGAGCTTGCTTTTCGACGAGGAAAAGACAGTTAACGGACAGGAAAATCACGAAGTACTAATTGGCATCTCTTTCGAGTTTGGTGCACTAAAAATTCAGTTTCAATTGAACTGCCATCTCGTAATGAGCATTTATTTACAACATTTTGTTTTTTACATTGTTGACATGAATAGTTGAAAAAAAAAAAAATATATATATATATATATATATTGTAGGAGATGGGGAGACAACAAGAGAAAGAAAGAAAGAACACAAAAGGAATTACATGATTCGTCCACGGATGAAGTCCTTGTTGGCTACATCTTTGATATTAACAATATATTAAATTACAATGCCCCTACTAGGTTTATATAATAACTGTAGGGTCTAGGGTTAGGTTTGCATGGACTGAGTAATACATTTAGGCCTCTTGGTCCAATTCATAACCTTTAACATACATAATTATTGCAGACAAGGTTTATAAGTGGTAAGGATGAACATGATGGCCTTGACATTAGAAAAAGATAAGTCTTACACTGTTCATCTGGAGATGGCTGCAGGGTTAACACAGACAACAAGATTAAAGAAGTATCTAGCAGAAAGATCTGCATCCACCAAGCTTTCCTCTACAGATAGAAAATCGCTTTCCTTTCCTGATGGTAGTTATTTATCCAGCCTTCAATCAACTTGATTTCAGTTGCCCTCTGCTCTACCAACCAATCAGGATCCTCTGCAGTTGCAGCACGTAAATCTACGTGATGGGCACCTGACATAGAGATAGTAAAAGGAACCAATTACATTTAGCCAAATAACATGTTGCTATGTTTCAGCTATTCCCCTTACTCTCCTCTTCTTTCCCTTCCCCTCACTCCAACCAACCATAGAGTTAATGGCTCCATATAATAAAATAGATCAATCAAATTATTTGGATGTGGTGTCTTTTAGCTGATAGTAGCATCACATTGCAGGTTAAATAGTCCTCTCTCCCCCTCATACACACACAAACAGAGAGAGCTATAGTGAATTTGCCAGATAGCAATAGCATATAGCAAGGGATGTCATGAAACAAGGTTTAACATTGTAGAAATCACTTCTTTAAAATTTCTAGACATTGAAGCATGGAGATTCTATTGAATTTCAAAAAAGAACTAACAGGCATTGAGATTATATGATGTCCACCCACATCAAATTGGTTAGCCCACTTGCTAGGCCATAACAATGCATAGAATCATAATTTTAAATCTAATACAACAATGCAGTTGGAGAGCTGGTTTAACACTAAACTGCTACTGTTTTCTAGGATTTGGTTTTATGTCATACAGTTATGGCAGCTATAAATTAGCACCATACCAATACTACTTTGGTGTAGTAAAACAATAAAAGTAATCTCTGGAGGGTCAAAACCAATATTCTTAATCAAGGATGAGTTCACAAAATGTAATATATAATAATACAAATGATAAGTTAATGTGTAAAAGAACACAGTCCAACCAATCTGATCAAACCTTCATTATCACTATCGTTCATTAGGAGGGATGATTGGCTCAATTTATCAAGGACTGTAGGCTGCAGATAATTTACAAACTGATGTGTAAGCCAATGTTGGCCAACTAAAGCTGAACAAGCATACGAAATGAGGTAGGTATGATTTGATATTTTATTTGATTTTATGTATCAAGGGCAATTATGTAATTTCTTAATATTCTGGAATGGGCTGTGCTTATAGTCCATTGGGTCTTACTTTAGTCTTATTTTAAGTTTGGTTATTTAGTTGGGCAGTAGTAAAAGCCTAAGGAGTCCAGGTCCAAGTCTTATTAGGGTCTTAAGAAATCCTAACTCAACTAGAATTAGGCATTAGTCTTCTATTTAAAGAGTTGTAGTATTTTCTATTAAGTTGGTTATTGATTAATGTTTTCAAAATTTAAGAGCTATGAAGCTTTCTTTTATGGTTTGTGTGATGCAACCTTCTCCGAGGTGTTATGCCAAGGAATCCTAGGTGTGATGATTAGGAAGTCTAGGTGTGATTCCTAGAATTTATCTATTTTCTTTAATTTAACTATTCACATCACTGTTCACAGCAACCCAAATCATGATTTTCACCTTTGTTTTCATTCCCAAACTCTATTAATCCTTGTAGCCTTTGGAAACCCTATAACCCCTATTATTTTCTATCCTTTCTCCACCAAAGCCTAACCCTAATTCTTCAAAACCCAAGCTATACCAGATCTGCCCCTGGTGTTCTAAATCAGATTTTTTTTGTTCCCTGTCCTACATCAGTATGATTTTTCAGTAAGGGTAGCAGGTTCCATTGGATTAGCGGGCTGACTATTGAAGATAGCAACCAAGTATTAGCTGAATATGTTCAGCAATGTCTCTTACAAAGTTCTATAATGTGTACTTAAGATGAATTTTCTTGAAATGAGAATATTAAAACAGAAAGAAAAAACAAATACAAATTTAGAACCAACTATATGAAATATATAAGGAAACAATGTATGAGGAAAAATTGAGAGAAGTCTTTAAAAAAATTTTCATAAAATGACACCATTTATATAACTCAGATTGAAGGGGCTACAAGAAAAAGAAACATTTGAGCCAAAAAGACATGATGTATCCTACAAAAACAAAAATGATAATTTAGTTAAATACAATTGGTGGGTAAAGTGGCTTTGTTGGTTGATTTGAGAATCCACAATATTTTTAAATGCAACAGAACAAACCAATTGAATTAAATTGTTGCTACTGAGATTGAGCCACATGTCAGAACTCATAAACATTAGGATTGCCAGTAAATTGTTCTTAAATTATCTATATTGTCATATCTTTGGACATTTGACACCCACAAGTTGAACAGGAGCAACTAACTATAATATTTTTCTGAAATGTGACCAGGTAGGTTTTCAGAAAAAATCTTATCAATCCAAAATTTGTAGATTTAAAGTAAATAAGATGGGTGGCTAAAGGCTCTCATGCTCTGAAAACAATTATTATGCTGGATATTATTAAAAATAAAAAGTCAATGTCAACCCACCAAATAGTCCTTTTCATAGATGCAAGTGAAGCCTATCATGGTTGATTTAAGAACAGAAGATGTGATCAGTCAAAGCATTACCTTCTTCAGTATTAAGAGCAACGATAGTTTCAGATATATTCTGCAGGACACTGCAACAGATATCACGTACAAAGATCAAATTCAGATAGTGAATCTTTAACAACTCTAGCCATAATACAAGCCGAATGAGAGGTCACCTGCTACCACTCCATGGATCTAATAAGCCATTTGCGAAAATGATGTTACTTCCAAAGTTTTTCAGGGTGGCCTTGATGTCCTTCAAAATAAAATCCCAAAGACCAGAAATCATAATGTAGCATTTGAGAAGTAAGCATTCTTCATATTATGCATGTGATGACTCAAAAGGAATCAATCAATAGCATAGACCATGCTTTTACAAAAATGTAAATGGTTTCTGAAAATTTCTACATTTGATTTTAATATATGAAAATTCTCATAAGATCCACTTAGAAAAATAGGTTATGTAACTCCCCAACCAAATACATACTGCCAACCAAAAGAAACAGTAGTAGGCAAGAGCAAAGATTACAATACAATTTGACTTAAATGGAAGGTATAAATTTGAAAAGCACCATTCACTTACATGTCCACCAAATTCTGTTGTTATCCATCTAGGCCTGGGTTTCACCCTGAAGTCCTTCCAGCATTCCTCTTGAAAGGAAGAGTAATTATAATTGAATGTTGGAAACATGCTCACATCCCGGCTACTAGACATTGGCATAACCATCTCAGTGCATGCCTATATTTTTGAAAATGAAACGGAAAAGGAACTTGCGTTAATAATAAATATTTTGATGAAGTTATTTGTGAAAATTCTTATCCAACCATTATTTTTTTTATTTTTATTTTAATTTTTTTTTAAATACCACAGAACTCTAGACCTGCCAGTTCCAACCATCCAAGCCATGAGGATCCTCAGCATCTACTTCAAAGCAGTCAACTCCTCCAGTATAATTGTAATAGATGCTTACTCCTTCAAATATGCGCTGTAGAATGCTACTACCGTCAGGAAGACTGTCAATCTTTCTACAAACCTGCAAGAAGAATTAAATGAAATTTTAATTCATAATAACAAAATGCAAAGCTTTTGAAGCATACCCTGACAGTATAGAATTCAGATGACTTTTCGAAAAGCAGCGATGAGGCCATAAACAAATAGACTTAGAGCTACATCAAAATTAGAACGCTTAAAATCATACAGGTTCAAATTTATACAGAAAGTAGTATGATAGAAATTCTATATTCATTGAAACTTGAAAGAATGATGGACATGAAGAGATTCTCACTTAGAAAATAGTTGTCCTAGAGAAATTTAAACAATATTACAGAACAATGACATACTATGTATTGCAGAGTGGCGTCTAGCCTTTTAGTATAGGGTGTGGCAAATAATAGGTATGAAAGGACTTACAGTTAGAGTATGAAAACCTCCATATATGTGTGTACAGTCCATTAGATATTTTACAAATTGTATCATAATTCCCAACTAACCTCTCTTACGGGATGACCAGGCAAAGGCATCATAAAATTGGCGCTATAAGGGTAGTTCACCATTGCCAAATAACTATAAGCAGAATCTAACCAGTCTGCCAGATCTTTTGTCTTGTTTAATTTCCTGTCAACTGCCTCTGATCAGTTAAGACACAACATATCAACAAAAAAAAAATTGTATATATTTTATCATCATTAGCTAATAAACCAAGAGGGCATACATTTGTTTTCTTCTTTTCCTTACCGACATAAGTGGAAAGTTTCTGTCAATTTCAGGAGTCCATCATTTTTTTGACCCTCGGATACTAATGCATCCCAGGACTCCTTTATTGTGTTAAAACAGCTTGTACTTTCACGCTGTTGAAATAAAGCAAGCAACATAGTTATAATGCAGCACATATATATATAAAAAAATAGTATAACAAAGATGAAAACAAATGGTGAAGAGTAACACAAACCTTGAAAGAATTGGAAACAATGTCGTAAAATGTTTCTGGCGGCACAATATCTTCAAACTGAAGAATTGGTGCCGAAGAAGCAAGTGCACCAATCGCAACATGAGGATACTTGAGCCTCATCCATGAGGCCAACACTGTTTCGATTCAAAATGAGATCATATAAGAGCATTTCTAGATGACACTCACACCCAATACATATTCCTTTATTCAATTGACCAATACTACTACACATATTAACAAACATTTGTAGAAAAGAATGCAATTGCAAACATCATTTCTTCCTTTCCAAGCAAAAAGACTATCAATGCACATAACCATTTCACCAAAAACCAAAAAATTGTGCCACAAATAACAACATTTCACTTACTTCCACCATAGGATCCACCAAATAACACCACAGGACAAGCCTCGGCTGACAAATTTCGCTTCAGCTCCCTAATCAGCACGGCGAAATCGGCGAGGGCTTGGCCAGCCGTAAGATAGGATAAGGTAGTGGCATTCTTATATGCCACATCTATACTTCCATACGGCATCGATTCACCATAGTACCGGTGCTGCCCATCAAAATTGTTTCAACCTCAATCACACATTTTACATTCTAATCAAACAACCTCTTACGACTAAAGTAATTACACTTCCACTGTTAATAACATGAATTTTCACGCCAATAGTCTTTATAGCTTTAACTGACACCTCTAAATATATCTAACAGAGACGATAACATCAACAAAGAAATTTCGAATTATAACTAAGTTCTTACTTCGGGAAAAACGACCATGGCGCCGAAACGAGGAGCGATTTCCCAGACGAAGCCGGTGTTTTCGGCGAACCATTCGATGTCTCCCTCATTGCCGCAGTAGAAGAAGATCGGCCCAAGGCGCTCCGGGCCCACCCAGCTCTCGGTGTTGATGAGGTACCGCTGTGGAAAATTTGGCAGCTCGGAGAAGCTGAAGTGGTCGAGCCGTTGCGAAAAGTACTTGGTTTCGTATCGGTACTGTTGTTGATTCGGTGGTTGTGAGAATCTGCCGAGGAAGCGTGGGGCCCATTTGGAGGAGGGACGGTTGGGTTTGGAAGACTGTGACGCAAGGGACGGCAGAGATGATAAGGTAATGGTGATGACAAAAGATAATAGGAGAATGGTTGGTTTGACTTTTGCTGTTGCCATTTTCTGATTTCTCTGTGAGCTCTGTCCTCTGTTGTGAATTTTTGAGGTTGTTGGGGGAGGTTGTACAGTGAAGGGTGGGACTCAGGTGGTTGAGAGTGCAGCGAACTAAGGTGGTCCCATAGTAATGGGATTCGGAAAGTGTGTGGTTGATGAGAATTTCGGAAGGAATGTTGATTGGGTCAGAGATTAGAGTGAGTGCTAGTGGTCTTGGATTCATCCCATTTTCACTTGCAAGTCTTATCCGTTTCAACTGAGAAGAATGAATCTAAGGTTTAGATTTTTTTTTTCATCTTATCTAAAATTTAACTATGATAAAATTAAACTAGAGTTAATAAGTGGGTAGAATCTTTTTATTTTTAGGAAAACGAGTTGGTAAAAATCTAAAGTAGATTCATTTCAGTTTGAATCATGACCTTTAAATAGATGCTCTTTTGTAAGTGACATTACTCTACCTTATCATTGTGTCAAAGTTATGCTCAAAGTAGTTTTAAGGTTTTCAAAAACAAGACAAAAAAGCGGGTTAATAACATTGGTCCTCATTCAATATCATAGATAAACTATACTTCAAGCATGAAGGAAACAATCATTTCTAAGTCAGGTGTTCGGTGCTGATTTGCCTATTGACACTCTAACAACAAATTAGAGTGTCGATTAATTGGGATTTCAAGCTTTTGACTTGATATTTTAGCTTTTAACTTGATTTTCTTATATATATATATATATATATATATAACCTTTTCTTTTATCCAATCATCTTGGAGGATAAATATGAGTTATATATAACAATGCAATGGAAGAGTTTAGATCAAATTCTAAGTCTTTGAATCTCTCACTGTATAAATCAAACAAGAATTAAGCATTCAAGGGAGGAGAATCTTTAGAAAATTAGGTTTTATAGAGTGACATTAGGTTGCAAGCAGAAAATTTGTAAGCAACACTACTCTACGCAAAATTCACAATCCTAGACTGGGAAAACACCATTTCTCATCTCCATAACATCCTTTTCTCATCATTCAAACGCCCACATTCATCAAACTCAAACCTTAAACACCATGAATTGAAAATACAATGGAAACACTTTGTAGTTCATCTCCAAACCCTACAACCATCAAAAATTTCCAAAAACGTCTCATTCAAACCACTGTCATTCCCTTAAAAAAAAAAAAAAAAAACTCTCATAAACATTACAAGATCACACACAACCAACAAAACCTGAAGGCGTCAAGTTGACTTTTTCACCAAAATCGATATTTGAGGCGGTAAAGGCACAACTACCTTTCTTGGAGTGGATGAAAAGCTCGTGGATTGGCTAAGGAGGGAGAAGCAGCAGTATTTCCAGCAATAAATTGTTGACCATTGAAGGCAATTCACCACCAAGTCCTTTTAAGTGAGATAGTGCATGCAATTAAGTATAAGTTTCTAATCTGTTAAATTTTCTACTCTATTAAAATCCTGCACATAACATGTTTTTATTGAATTATGAGTGAATATGCTTTGAAATTGTTCATTGTAACATGCTAGAATATGATGTGATTAGAAGAAAAATGACAAACACGCATGATAAGACCCAATTATAGCATCATGAAACATGCTCACTACACAACAATAACAGTCAAGATGAACATGATAATGTGATGAATATGATTTTGTTTTTGAACACTGGAGTTTTCTTTGATAACATGGTTCCTGTTTGTTAACTTTGTTCACGTGATGCTGATGTGATATGGATTGAATGTATTATATGCATAATATGATATGGCCTTTAAATCTTACAAGATTGATATTGGAGTCAGGTAAAAATTGGTGTCCAACATCTTGTTTTGTAACCTATCATTAGAACATATATTTGGGGTTCAATACTAATCAATTATCCTTGTAATTTTATGTTTCTTAGATTATAACTAGAAAGCAAAACAACGTAACATTTCTAGAAATAGGACCAAACCATGTAATTTTTGGTTTTAATTTATTACATGAAAGATGTAATTTCAAATTGTAAAAAGTATTCTTGAGGTTTTCTTAAGTTTCACTTTGATCCAATTAAATTAAATTATATAGGAACTCTTTATGTAAAACCCACAATTTAGGGCGCCGCGGGGGGTTGGAGGTTTGTATTTGAGGACTCATTTGTGGACTCATTTATGGCTCCAATTGTAGGTTGTGATTCTCATCCACCTATGGCCAACCCTTTTTAGGCTATAGTAAAAATTGGGTTGGGCATCAACACACACCTATATACTTCTACTAATTATTGAAACATCATATTAATTTTTGGAGAGATGCTACGTCTACAACAATTTTATAACATTTTTACAACAAATTACAGATAGTTAATTGTTATTGGTTCAAATTTGAAACTAACACTAAGATTACTTTTTTGCCCCAACAATAACAACCAATAACAACTTGCCACTTAGGAAATGTTGTAAAAATGTTGTAGACATAGCATTTCTCTAATTTTTGGAAGGATCACAATTAAGACGTTCTTGACAACTCATCTTTGGTGGGTTTTACCATTTTAACCTATTGGTTTTTTTACTTGGGATTTAAAATGAATAAGATTTTAATGAGATTGTGATTATGTTTGTACGTCTCCACTATTTTATTTAAAAATAATAATGTGACATTATTTTATTGGATGATGTCAAACGGAAGTTCTACACAAAATAGATATTAATTTAAACTCAATGAATACATATTATTTATTTATTGAGAGAGACAGAGAGAGAGAGAGAGAGGGAGGAACATTTGTAAAGCAAATGATTGAAGCGTAGTGTATCCCAGATGAGAGGCAACTTGTATTAAGGATATTCATCCCACAAGATTTAGGAGAATATATAAATAAAAAAAGGAGCATTTGGAACTCCATAAGGTGAGCTAGATAATATTCTCTATTCCCTCTGAATGTACATACCCACGAATTAGTATTAATCAATTTGAAATTTCGAAGGTATATAAGCATATATTGTCCGGTTCCCTCCTAATAAGCTTCGACCAGCAAAGCCAGGGTATGATTGTGGTTTGACCATATATGCCTCATATATGCTCGTAGTGATAATGATCATTGATTTTTGACGAGAAGGAAATGAAATTGGTCCCTGCAATGTTGATTCCGGGATCCTTTGATTATCAAGTTGCGATAAGATATGATACGATGCTTACATGGTTACGTTTGTTGGTATCTTAATATTTTATTTATACAATTAATAGTTAGAAGGCGGAGATTTAAACCCTAAAACAATAGAAAGTGTAAATTGAACTATAAGCCTATAAGGCATCTTCATATTTTGATGGGTAAAGATGTCACAATAACTCCATTTTCATTCTTTTTCTTTTTTTAAGAGAAAAAGGGAAAAGTATTTATTTTATTGCATTCATTCTCCTTGGTGCATGTTTGCCTATTCCAGAAAATCCTTAGTGGTATTGCCCCACCCAGCAGTCACAAAAACAGTGTTTGGTTGCTAACCAACGTGTCTTTTCTTGCCTGTGGGAACTAGCCTAAACCCAGTCATATTAATTGATTTTTATTGGTTCCACTGTCCATCTAACGTGAACACAAGGGTGATTGATGTTTATTAGGGATTAGGGATAATCATGACTACAGATTGTCAATGTCGTTTTATTTTCTAACAAAATCACTATGATTTGTTTTGACTAAAAAACAATTCTCGATAATGATTTGTTTTGACTAATGATTTTCCTTGAAAATCAATTGAAAAACCAATGGTTATGATTTTGTTCAACAGTATGCCTAAAGTCTAGGTAATTTAATTCAACAAGCGGTGGAGCTATCATTCTTCAAGATTTTCAAACACAATCATTCACGATATACTCATACTTAGTCGCATTAGACCACTTTTTTATTTTATTTTATTTTTTTAAGTTTTAAACTATAACGTCCGTTCTTAATAATAATTCTTGTATTATCAGATCAAGATACCAGTCAATTTTTGATGTAGGCATGGATTAAACCCTAAATCTTTTATTCAACTATCAGAGACTTTACCAGTTAAATTAACTAGAACCCATAGTCGCATTAGACAACTTAATCTAGCGACTAACTATTCATTTGTTGTTTTTTTTTTTTTGAGAATGAACTATTAATTTGTTGTTGGCATGGTTAAATTGAATATATCAATATAATCTATAATAATGAGGTTATTAATTGATGGAAACTTGTCAATGCAATTTTATTTAAAGAAAAATTAACTATGATTTGTTGACTAAAAAAAAAAAAACTTGACGGTGATTTGTTTTGACTAATGATTTTTTCTTGATAATCAATTGAAAACCCAATGGTTATGATTTTGCTCAACAATATACCTGAACTGTAGGTAATTTAATTCAACAAGCCGTGGAGTTATCATTGTTCAAGATTTTCAATCACAATCATTCAATATATATTCATACTATGCATTAGACAATTTGGTCTAGTGACTAGCATCTATTAAATTGTTGGCAAGGTTAAATCAAATTTATTCATATCTTCATTATTTTGATTATTTTTTAAAAGGCGTGGTTTCTGTCCAGTGCCTTTAGTATATTGGACCCACTACGATCATAACACGAGCCTATTTTTAGACATGTGTCAAGTCGCAGCAGGTCTAGTGTCACAGGATACTGAAGAGAAATCATACCATTTTTTAAATCACTTTTAATTGAGAGTATTTGAAAACATAAAAAATGGACACCAAAGTCTTATTTTTAGGTGATCTTAAATTATTCAATTTGTTTTCTTTTTTATTCATTCTATAAATTTGTATTTGTGAAGTAATCGTCACATTAAGAGTGCACGGTAGTTTGAATAATTAAATATGCTACAATTTCCGTGCTAAGTACATGTGAAAGTTTGTTTGAATAAATTTATTTTTAATGAATTATTTTGTTTAAAAATGTTAATTAATTAGGTTTGTGTTTGGTGAGTTTTCTTTATGAAAAGATGTGTTAATGAGGGTTTTAATTATTGTAGATTTGTTAGGTATGGTCCTGAATGAGAAGTTGCTTGAAGATCTCAAATAAATTGACCTTCTAAATTAAAAATAAACAGACCCTAAAAGTATTTCCAATTTCGCATCATACAACTATACCGGTTAATACGTTTTCGAAGGAGATGATAATGCCAGCGCCATAACAAAAATAGTCACTGGTCGGGCTTGTTAGTCTTCGAGTCACTTATATTAATTATTACTACCAGGGGAATGAGATTGACATGGGATTGAAGAAGCGGGTTACACAATTTTTCTTTTTCGCATAACTATCATTTTTCCAAGATAAGCAGGATGGGATATGCCGACAACTTTGAAAAAAAGATATACATTTTTGAAATAAAAATCATCTCTCTTACTATTTTGAGTATTAATTTCACTTTATACTACACCAATTATGGCTCATTTGGTAGTAGTGTTTAAGTATTGATGTTTAAAATGATGTTAAAATTGTGGTTTAAAAAGTGTTATAAAAACACATTTTCAATTATTCATGTTGCAAATTATGTGTTTAGCATGCGTTTGGATTGGGCGTTTTGCTCAATCCGTGCGTTCAGCGTTTTTTTAGTAGGTCTCATGAGTACTGTTCACGTACTACCAAACTCAGCTAAACACAGATTTCTAGGTAAATTTGGGTCCCTATTCACACATTTAAAAATTATTTTACTATAGTATTTTCAGCAATAAGTTTTCAGTTTTCAGCAAATAAATAGTATCCAAACACACTCTTAGTACCATATTTCAAATAAAATATTTTAAAATGTAAAAAAAACATAATTGTATATTCGGTTTGTGTTTGTATATATATATATTTTTTTAATTGATGATTGTATAGTAAAAGAATACTATTTTATTTAAGAGAGAGAGAGAGAGAGAGAGAGAGAGAGAGAGAGAGAGATGGGCTCATGAGAGAAAAAGAAAGGAAAAAAAAAAAAAGAGTTTGGTCTTGTCAATGGCCTCATAATTTTCAACTTATTTATAAAAAGATCATTCAACAATGTTACTAAAAAACTAAAAATTGGTATAAATGAGTTTTCAAAATATATGTTTTAAACACCCTAATTTGAGAATTGTACAAAATGGAGCATTAAAGCTTAAAAATAAGATAAATGATTTTTTATTTACATTTTTGCCTCCCAAATGTCCAAAGTCTAAAAATTGGAAGTTGTCCGTAGATTTACTCTTTTTACTTTTGAGTAAATAAATAAGAATAAGATAATAACTGTTCAAGTTGTCCTTAATTTCTAGCAATGTCATTTCTAATGGAAACTTGTCTGGTCTTGTTGATGATTGCAGGGTGTTGTTGTTGCGTCTGCCTCAGGTTAAATTGTCTCATTGCTTCCGGGAAGCAAACTTTTGTGCTGATGCCTTAGCTAAATTGGGATCGGCTTCTGCTGTGTTGTCTTCTGTTTTTGTTTCCCCCCCCCCCCCCCCTGTTTTAGTTCAGCTGCTGCATAACGATATGTTGGGCATTTTTCGCCCCAAACTTTGTAATGTTGCTGTTGTTGGCAGTATTTCTTAGTTAATGTTAATTCCTTGTTTACCAAAAAAAAAAAAAAAACTGTTCAAATTGGCCTCACTTGTGAATTGTTGATGACATTAATTTGAAAGTTACCAAGTTAAAGGACTCATGTTTATCCAAAAAAAAAAAAAAAAAAAAAATTAAAGGACGTACTCATGGAAGATAATAATATGTTGACATCTACTTTCATGTTTAAATGTAAATATTTCTTTTCGCCTTTTAAAATATGTATATTAGTGCATCAATTATAAATATGGTATAAAATAATAGATATAAAATGAGTGTAAGAAAACATATTTCCTTTCTTGGTCAAATCAACTTACACAATTGAGATAGGTAATTAGGAGTGCTCAAGAACCCAAAAAGCCGATTCATTCAACCAATTTGGCCTAACCCCAGGGAATTTGGACAATTTTGATCATAAGATTTGGGCGACAACGGATCTCTCGTATCTTCATAAACCAATTGTCAAGCAGGTGTGAGGTTATGAATTTTCATCCAATTAATTTGACCCAATCAAGTCTTTAATACATCCTTCTCAAAAATAAAAAAAAGTCTTTAATACATGTGTGACCTCTGTTGATGATGTGGTTGTGTATACTTTCTTGGAAATCTAAAGTCATCCACGCACCATATTCCCCATCTGCTCTTCTTTCTTTCTTTTTTTTTTTCTTTTTCCTTCTATTTTTCAATTCCCATTTCCCATAATCTCTCTCTCTCTCCCTCTCATCTTTGCGCACTCACCGTTCATCACGTTGTTGTCGTTGTCACCTATCCATAAGAAGTATGTTGAAATTAAGGTACAAAATTTCAAAGTCATGACATTATTTTCTTTTCTTTTTTCACTTGAGTTTTGTTGGCAACCAAGTGATTTTGTATCTTTTCCTTTTGTCGAATTTCAGGTGACGTTGAATCATGAAATTGTGGCAGACATTTTGTTTAATTTCTAGAGTAGATGTAGGAATTTTCATGTGAGGTTGTTGGGGACATTTCGTGCAATTCATGTTTGTAATATTTTGTACTCTTCGTTAAGCTTTATTTTTGTTTGGTACTCAAGAAAATGGAAGAAATTTAATATATATAATATTTTGTTATTTTGTTCTCAACTTAAAATTGTTATACTTGATGACCTATCTAAGGTTTGACTGCTCACCCAAAAGTGGCGTGTGGAAATATGGTTTCGTCTGGTTCTAAGGTTGAGAATGGATGAGAGCATTCATCATTTGAAATTGTTAGGACATACGTGGATATTGTTAGAGACATATGTTATATAAATTGGCTAATCTTTTGATAAAACGCATTTTACTTGTATTTGGATAGATTTAGGATGTGTTTAGTATTTCAAGAAACAAGAGTTCAAGTTTAGTATTGAAGCTATGCAAATCTGTCTAAGAAACAAGTAAAGAAGTGTTGTTCATTAAAGCTCGATAAATATCTCGACAGATAATATCTATCGAGGTCTCGACAGCTGCTTAACAGAAATATTTATCGAGATCTACGAAATCAAAATTTCCAGATCCAATTTTCGGTCTATGCTGACATGTATGTGTACGGTTTTTTTTTCTCACAACTCTAAACATATATTTCTCACAATTCTAGACATATATAAAGCTTATTTTAAAGGCCGTCACATAGGAGAATACTAGGAGAATATATGCAGAAAATGACCTAGTACCTTATTCTCTTCTAAAGAAGCTACTGTGTCTTTGCATCTTTAGATTTTGTAACTAAGTGCTTTTTGATCTTCATTGTTACTAAAGTGAAGAACTTTGCAGCCAACAACATCTTTAAGTTGCTGGAGTTAGTCACGTACTGGGAGCCGTGCATCATTGGTTAGTCACGTACTGGGATCCGTGCAAAAGGGTGGCATTCATATATTGAAGAGTTCAAAGGTTCTGAAGCGGTAAAATATTTCTACTTTAAGTTTATCTACGGGGATTGTAGAGTCTAGGGATAAATGTTTTGTATTAGATCTGAAACTTCTATTTATTATAAGGGGAAATTACACTTTACTCACCTGTGGTTTGGCCTGTTTTAACAGTGCCTACCCGTGGTTTAAAAGTTGTCACTTAACCCACTTGAAGTAGTCTCCGTTAGACCCTCGTTACCCACCTCTGCCATTTCCGTTAAAAAATCCCTTATACTATATAAGCCAAAATTATAATCGAATTAGAACCCTAAAAAAAAAAGGAATGAGCTCTCTCCCTCTCTCTACTTTAGAACCCCCAAAAATCTCCAAATCCATAATCCCTTTATCTCTTTACTTTGATTGCCAAAGTGAAATCCCCGAAAAATGAATAGTATATAACAAAAACTGGACCAATTCAAAGAACTGTTTCGTTTTGAGTCTTAGAAAAGCAGATAAAAGTAGAATCCTTCGACCTTATCTCCAACACATCCACATGGTATCCGACGAAATCGAACAGCTAAAGCCTTGATATTTAAAGCTGTACATAAACATCAAAGACCAGCAAGGCAACGGACGGTGGAGATCTGTTCCTTTCACGCATCCTTCGACTTTTGAAACAATCTCCATGGAAGAAGATCTCAAAAACAAGGTAAAGTCCGACCTCGAATCTTTCCTCAAAGATAAACAGTATTACCATCGTCTAGGCCGTGTTTGGAGGCGGAGCTTTCTCTTGTACGATTCTTCGGGGACAGGGAAAGTGAGCTTCATGGCAGCCATGGCTAACTTCTTGTCCTACGATGTTTACGACATCGATGTCTCCAAGGTCTCAAAAGATTCGGATCGGGTTTTGAACAGAGTTGGTCCAGTTGCAGCCATCACCAACACAGCAGTACTCCACCTGCTGAAGCTCCTGGACCGACTCAGAGTGGCGTTGTTTTGAACAGAGTTGGGTTTGCTGCTGGATTTGTGGCTGTAGCAGTATTAACCCACAAATCCATTAAACCCAAAAAATTTGAACAGATTGTTGGGTTTTTTTTTTTTTTTTTACAGATTTTTTATTATTTGCAAATCTGAGTTTTTTTTAGAGAACTCAGCAAAAGAAAGAGGGTTAGAGTTTTATTTTGTGATTGTTCTATAAAGAATTATGTAGTCAATTTTTGGATTTAGCAGTGGAAGGCTAGCAAATCTGTGGGTGTATGTTCACATGGATTTATGGCTTTATTTGTGACAGTAGGTGTATTGGTTTTCTTTTATGTTTTATGTGAAGAAGAAGAAGAAGAAGGAGAGCAAAGAGGAGAGAGACATAAAATATAATGAAAAAGACACATTTACCCCTATTTTTAACAATGAAAAGAGAGAGGTGGGTAATGAGGTCTAACGGAGGTTACCTCAGGTAGGTTAAGTGACAACTTTTAAACCACGAATGGACACTGTTAAAACGGACCAAACCACAGGTGGGTAAAGTGCAATTTTCCCTTATTGTAATGGATTACTTTTTGGGAAGGTTTTCCCCCAAGGCTTTTTTTTTTTTTTTTTTTTTTTTTTTTTTTTTTTTTTTACGGTGAAACTAGTTTGTTTCATTGGTTTTCTTAGGTCATTATATCTTGTCTTATTTACTTTTCTGCTGTGCATGATATTGACATGATATTGATGTTTGTTTGTTTTAACAATGTTTATTCATAATAAATATAATTAATAACTTGGGCTTAAAACTTGTTAATTATATCAATCGAGGTCTAAATTTCCCAACAGAAATGATCGAGTCAATTAGCAATTTGACCTCCAACCTAGTCCAACTGACTCGTGGGCAACATAGCAGTAATATTAAGGGTCTATAGGGGATCTGCTTATTTTGTTGAAATTGAAAATTTTTTTTTAAAAGTACTGTAGATAAAGGTAAAAGTTAGTTGAAATAGTACAGTGAGACCCATGAATAGTACCAAAAAGTTTAGTGAGGCCAATGAATAATAGCAAAAATAAGTTGGCAAAATTAATCATGCCAAACGGACAATAAAAATGGTCATATTAATGGGTGCCCTTAGGGCAATTGTTAATAAATTATTTTAGAAAAGTTTTGACACTACTTTTATGGGAAATAAAAAAAGCTATCAAAACATTAATTGTTTTTTTTTCCCCATAAAAACATTACTAAAATGGTTCATTGACAATGCCCTTAAGGCATTCGTTAACATTTCTCTATAATAATAATAGAGTAATGCTACAGACACAAACTATTTTACAACAATTTTACAAATTTTTTTTTTTGATGTGAACAATTTTACAAATTGATGATGTGACAAATTCTTACTAGTTCTAATATGGGCTCATCACTAACATCATATTTTTACTTATAATAACTATTTGAAAAATATTAAAACCACATCAACTATTTATAAAAATATTATAAATTAATTTGTGTATGTAGCGTTATTCATAATAATAATAATAATAATAATATGAAAAAGCCCGCCTAGATAAATCTCATTTATTGTTATAGAAAGCTGCTCACCCTTTATTTTCTCCATCATTTAAGTAAAATTTTCGAGTGTCACTGTCCAGGTCCTACTGCTACTATAGAATCTCATCAATAATAATATCAATATAACCACATCCCTTTTTCTAGGGTGGCTGTGAGCCGCTTTACTAGGCAATAACCAATTATAGCTCGTGAGTTGGGTAAGATAATTGAAGTCGTAGTTCGTACTCCATAGTCCACACTCTATTATCTCTACCTTGAGCCAGAGGTGAAAGCTATAATCTAGCCCAAACTATGGGTAATTGGGTACACATTCTTCTTCTCTATCATGATCAGTACCTCTTTGTCGTGGCTTCTAACTTTTGCTGGTCAAAGCCTATCATAGTAGGGTACCCGTAAGTTATCCATTGTATCTAACTAAGTGAATGCATGTAATATCAATTTTCAGCATCCAAGAAAAAATTAGATCAAAATGAAAAGGTCCATACGTCCCACTATACAAGTTGCTAATTATATTCTATTTGAGTTAACACTCGATCGACTCAATTTGAAGTTTTGAACTAACTAGATCTTCCTTTTTAATTTAGTTATGATTTGCTCTCTAATATTAGTCCTTAATTTACAAATTATAATTATAGTTAGAATAGAACAATAATCCATGAATGGGATTAGACAAATTCTTGGTCTTAAAATCAATGATGGAGCTATGTAGTATTGCCTTAATTGCATCTTATACGGCCGGACGTCTACTCAAAATGATGGAGGTTTTCCTCAAACAGTAGTGTCAAATACCGGACCCCACCATGCTAAAGGATACAATAATGATAACTTTCACTAAGCACATATTCAATTCAATGTACATTCAAGCAATGATTCATCTTGGATGGTCATTATTAGGTGCAAACCCATGATTATGTTGTTGAGTATTTGTATTTGATGCCTCTATTCATGCCAAAATTGAGAGGAATTTGATTAAATTTGATGGTCTTTAAAATTTTGTCGAGAGGTGGAAATTATTGTAAAATTTGGCCCGTGATTTTTCTCATTTAGATTAAGGTGAAATTTCTATAAAGTAATGAAGATCAATAGAATTTTAAGTTTAAAAGGTGGAAATTTGTTAGATTTTGTCTCAAAATTTTAATTTGGCTTGATTTAGAGTTTTTCCGTGTAAATGAAAAGTCTATTCTTTGTCCACTAAGAAAAAGTATTCTTTACCCGCCACTGAAAAGACATTAAATTCTTATATAAAACAATATTATAAAGAGTTTTGAAGCTTTCGTTTTCGTCCTCTCTCATGGGAGAGAGAGACTTTGAATTAGTTTTAAAAAGTCCTATAGAAATCTTTCTTTAACATAGAGAATTCATCATATGCTACTTGTGAACATATATAGGTTATTTTCATAATATTTTCACGATCAATCTTGTGTGAGAATGCATTTTCTATCAGAGTTATCACTATTGCTTGCAGCACGTGCCTGGGACGTCCATGTTCCTGCAGCAACAACCTATATGTAGCATAATGAGACTCCAGCAACCCCATTAATTTGAACACAGGAAGTCTTTATAATTATATCGGTGCTTGGTTCCATATATATATATATATGCTGGGGCCCTATTGCCTTAACTTTGTGCCACAATATAGCCGGCAAAGCCTTGACTGTGCTTGCTCCTTGCACCCGACCCCCAAGTCAATTTTAGAAATGTTTACAAACCCCAATCCCCAAGTGAACCCAATAGTGGGACCTCTCTCTCTCTCTCTCTCATTGTGATGGGAGGGCAGTCACCACAGTGGGGGTGACATGGGTCTGTGCCTTCTCAACTTTTAAACGCAAACATGATGATTCTATTTGAAAGCTTCACCCAACAAGTCTTGTAAAAGAGAGTTCAAGTGGGGCAAGCTAAAGCTTCTGCTTTATGCAAAGTCGGTGAGTTCGCTGATTTTATCCTCTCATCAAAATCAGACCAGATTATATATATTTATATATGTGTATAACTCTGACTAGGATCATGTTGTCCAATGCCGAATGATTCTGTCTTCTATTATTTTAATGTCTCACTCTCTTTCTCTCTCTCTCAGCAGATGAACTTTTCGAATTATTCCTTCAACTATAAGAGCCACTTGTATTTCACTTTCCTAGGTAAAATTCTTATTACACGTTTTAGAGAACTAGGGCGTATACGATGTACCTCCCAAGCACAAAGACTGCATTGCCCCTTTCGGACACTACAAAAACGGAAGAACCTCTTTCATAAGGTGGTACTTTCTACTTTTTGGAGACTTTTGAGATAAAAAGAGGATGAGGAGGATGCCTCACGGACTTGTTATGAGCTCTCTTTTTCATTTCTTCTTTTAGGGTTGGTTTGGTTGATTGGGTAGAAAAATGGAAGGATAGAAAATGATAGGAGAGTGGGAAAGTGGGAGGATAAAAAACATTTTAATTTCTCTCTTTTTTTGTTTGGTTGGAGTGAAAAAACGAAAAGATGGAAAAAGTAAGTTTATGTAAATTTACTCATATACCTTTGTTAAAAAATAATACTTCATTAAAAAAATAACAAAAAAAAAAAAATACAATCACCCAAATTTATCAAAAAACAAAAATCATATCTAAACAAAAAAACACAAAAAGCCCGCCCCCGGGGAAAAAAAAAAAAAAAAAAGCAATGTCGAAGAAAAAAGAAAAAAGAAAAGAAGGAAGAAGTCAACATCCAAAGAAAAAAAAAAAAAAAAAAAAAAGAAAAGAAAAAAGGGCAACGTATTGGACTAGGCTCATGTACAAATGTAAATGGACATTTTTGTCATATATCTATCAAACTCTCCCCACTCAGTTTTCTCTCCATTTTGGAGAGAAATTTTTTTTATGGGTTTGGAGAGAAAACACATGGACCCCGCCATCATTTTTCTCTCTCCCTCTCTTAACCAAACACTTTTCAAAAAGTTTTCTCTCCTTTTTTCTTTCATTTTTTTTTTCATCCTCCCTAAAATCCACTCTACCAAACACACCCTTAGATAGGTAAATAGTGGACGAGTAAGACATGAAACACCGTAAAAATGTTATAATTAAGTTATAACTTGAACCTTTAACCCCATTTATTTAAGGCTAAAATACAAAAACACATCTTGAAGTTTGGGTCAATTGCCTTAGGGTTCTAATTTTTCCTTATAACTCCATGAAATTTTCATATATGCCAAATTGATCCTTAAGACTAACTTCCATTAACTCTTATAAATAGAAAAATCATGTGACCACTACATTAAGAAGACTCACCTTTCATCTATAAGAGTTAACAAAAGTTAGTCATATAGGTCAATTTGGCATATAAGAAAATCTCGAGTTATAAGAAAGAACTGAAACTCTAAGGGGGTGTTTTTGCATTTAGGCCTTTATTTGATTTATAAACAACTTTTTAAAATTTTACTCTCTTTTTTTTTGGCATAGTTTGTTCATATAAATAAGATCTCCCAAACAAGCATAAAGGGGAAATTTGAAAAAAAAAAAAAACTACTTCAGCTTCATGTAAAATAAAAAATATCCCAAACAAGCATAAGGGGGAAATTTGAAATAACTACTTCAGCTTCATGTAAAATAAAAAAGACGCAGAAGGATAAAATCTTTAGACTAGTACTAGACATAATATAGGATTGAAATTCTAGTTGTAAGAGTCCTACAATAAAGATTCGGGGAGAAGGGTTGTAAACAAGTCAAGTTGAGTGGAACGGAGTATTAAAATTTAATAATTAATTCATTTAATTTTATTTCGAACAAGAGCCAAACACAACTCATTACCAAACTAAATAATGTGTTCAAACTTAGTTCATTTTCTTATTGAAGAAGCTTGAATTTGTCCATGAGTTACTTGACTAATTTATTCTTTTCTCATATATGATAAAACACCACTACTAAATTTTTTTACCTTTGAACAAATTGATGCTAATAATTAATAACTAAATCATAGTTGAAATTATTTTATTTGAGTTAATAAGATAGTTTTATTTTTGTTTAAGAATTTGTAAAAATTATACTTACAAACCTGATTTATTACAAATTTTATATAACTTTTACTACAAAATGGACTATTTATATTATTAAAATATTACAGATAATAATTTGATATCTTATGAACTCATATTTCAAATTTATATATGCTAATCTTTAGCTTATATAAATATACGTTTATATATGTATAACATAAGCATATAATATTATTTATACTCGTATCAAGCCTCATACTCATGAACTTATTCACGGACATATACATTTGAATTAGACTTTTTTAATAGTCAAACCTAAATCTATATTTGGTTGATTTACAACCCTAAAAGAAAGAGTATATGGTGCAATTGAGTTGTAAATTTGTTTGTCAGAAGTATACAATTGTCCAATGTATACGGTGCCCATGGGCTACAAACTTGTCGTAAGTACGAAAATTATAATTTCACACATTTTGATATACACTTCATACATATAATTTTTACCATTTTACATAAAATGTTTACATTTTTTTTAACAATGTCCATATTTAACAATGATGTTGAACAGTATATGAAAGTAGTGTGTGACAATGAAAGCCCATGATATCATGATTACATGTACAGGGGTAGTCCAGCTGCTCAATGAAGTATTTAATTTGATCAAGTTGCTTTTACTCATGAGAGGACCAAAACCATAGGGAAGATGAGGCATATAGCTAGGGCTAAGTTTTGGTAGCAAAACCCATTTGTATTGGATGACTCATGATAGAGTTTAAACCACTCTGTCACACCAGTTTGCAATATTAGCTAATAGTATTAATTATTAGATACTAGGATCTAGGTTTAACTGACTTGGGCACAAAGAGAGTGGCATAACAGATGTTGAATGGCCTACAGTTCCAATTTAATTACTATAGACCGCAATTCCCGCGAAAGGGTTTCACATTATCTTAATAATTATTGTCAAATGGTTGTTCGAATAACCCCACTCTACTATACAAGTTATAGTTAATAATTGTAAATCAAACTTAAATGGCTGAGCTAGAAAAATAATAAAAGACAAAGACTGTTAATTTATTGATATACGGTTTGCGAGTTTATAGTAGAGTTTCAAATTATCTATTAATTTAGTAATGTGAATGAAAAACACTGGAATCCCCTCCTTAAATTCAAAGTAGCTAGCAATAAAGGAGGGCTTTAAATTCCTATTTTTTCCCACAAGAAAAACTCCTAAAGTCTTCGTTATTTACTTGCGGGATGAGTTACCCAATCATATCCTCAAAACCTGAATGCACATTCACAAACCACGATACAGATCAAATCAATCGCTGAAATCAATGAACTGACTAATCAAACATGGGAATTATATATAGCTTAAGTAGTTAAGTCCAATGCAGAAATTTACGTGCGACTGAAGCATGTAGTGGTGAGCCTCCAATCACAGCGCGTATAATGACACAATGTCACGATATGATAGGTCGTATGAATCACAGCACTTAGAGGAATGTGGGAGTACTATATATATATGTATATATCTATCACACTCACAGTGAAGTGAACAGTATAGACATGCATAGAGTAGTAGCAAAATAATTAGTAAAGCATTAGCTTCCTTGATTTGGACGGATAGTATAATAGAAAGAGGGAGAGGAGCAAGAAAAATCAGAAACGCAAAAAAATAAAAGCAGTAGCCTATGATATACTCCTATAATTTTGTAACTAACAAACAAAAAAGCAACACGGTCGGCTGGCCTTAAAAGGAAGGAAGAAACATCACAAAACCTTATCCCATATTCTTCTCCTCCATCATTGCCAACTTCTACGCTCCACAATCATCAGATCCCCACGGAATCGAATGCCCATCATACCAAATCATTGGTGGGGGCCATATGTCTAATATATACATAACTCTCTTACCCATCTACGTGTCATCCCTTCACATGACACGCATGTGCCCTATAGAGAGAGAGATAAGGATGGCTATAGTGATATATTAATATGATATATGACATGAGATGAGAACCACCACTAACTCAGTTGGTTTTATGTCACTTTATTGTATGGATGAGAATTGGGGTTTACTTAATTGTTTAGATGAAAAAGAAGATTGGCTTAATGAATTTTCTTGATTATACCCAATCATTCCTTAAAGTGGAAGTTGGGGATGAGAGACAAATATATTTTTTGATATTTTCTCAAACTGTGTCAAAGTCAATATCTATCTACTGGGGTCCAAAAATATATTATAGCAATAGCAATCTTCTTACTTTTTGGTATTCAGCCACTAGCAGACAAAAAATTTGGATAATATTTTTAAAATATTCATTGGCCGCCTCTCATGCTCAATAATAACCATATTATTATTAATTTCAACGATGGGTTTCTGTATTTTTAAAGCAGTACTCATTCCTCACCTCTCACTTAATTGAATTAATAATGATAATAATTTTATATGCTGGTACTTTATAAATTTTTTTAGGTATATAGTACCCCCTATTGATCAGACTATGTATTTATTTTAATTTTTATAATCTTACTTGAAATTGTTTAATGAATCATAAACACGCATGAAATGCAACACCATTGTTGCCATTGGGTATTGTTTTCTTAAGAAAGTTTAATCATGTTATGACTCTTTGAATAGAAAAGGGCTAGATGTATATTCTTTCTAAAATTAGAATTCTTGCTATAACCATCAAAATACAATTAAAAATATTTTTCAATATTTTTATTAATTTAATAAATTATTTTCTAGAGCAATTCTAGAATGAATTGTTATATGTTTAAATCTTGTCATATCTAAAGAACTTGAACAAATAGAGTACATTTTATTACATTATTATATATTTACATGAATGAAACCTGGGCTATATATAGATCGATGTGTAATTTCTTATTCTTTTATTTTTTATGATTATCCATAAATTGAGATTTAAAAGAAAAAAAGAAAAAAAAAGTTTATCTTTAATCTCAAAGCTCGATCCCCCTTAACTTTCTAATATTAGTAATATCCAAAACCAATATATTTTCATTTCAAATGAAATAGAGATATCTAGGGTCTGTTTGGGATTCGCTTATTTTGCTAAAATTGAAATTTTTTTGCTGAAAGTACAATAGATAAAGGTAAAAATTAACTAAAATAGTACAGTTGAACTAATAAATAGTACCAAAAAGTATAATGGAATCTATAAATAGTTGCAAAATTAAGCTGAATAATAATTAAACTGATTTTTTAATTTTTGCCAAACATACACATAGTATATATATTTTATGGTTGAGATTGAATTTTTTAAATCCAAGACTCAAACACATGGTCGATTTCAAGCAATATGATACATACCTTTCAACAAATAAACCGATATATAAAAGATCAAACGCATATATATGTTGACAGGATATATTATTATTCTCATACTTAAAAAATTATAATTTTGGCTATAAGTGTTTTCAGCTACCTTAGAATTTTCAGGTAGGTTTGAGACTATATATCGCTTATAAATGCTTCATGTGGAAACAAAAATGCACAGTATACTTTTCTAATCCCTACGGTACTATTCCTTGCTAAATAATTACTTTCCTACAAATGCTAACAGTTAAACCTAATAAGCAATAGGGAGAGGTTGTGTTATTTTCTCTTCCATTATTTTAGCTTTATCATGTTTTATGGGTGACCTAACTTCTCATCAGCATCGCCGACAAAGCATTATTGGGAGTGCTATATTGTTCATGTACAGAGCAGTAGGACCCAAACACACCACATCTACTTTCTAGTTAAGCAAAGATCCGGATTCTTGTTGATGAATCATATTCTGGCACCATTATAACTCATTGAAACTCCAATGGTGTTATCTACCTACTTTCCTTTTTTATTCCCCTTGTGCTTTCTTTGCTTTTCACACACCACACATAGGAAGCAAAAACCACCAATATTTACAATTATCGATAGTGCACATCTCTTTCTAATCTCAGCATTCACAATAAGCAAGAAAAAACGGCCCACCGTCCTAATTAATAAAACAATGCAATCTTGGTAAGCAAGGTGACATGGTACCCATCTCTAGCTAGCTAGTTGATGAATGAATTAGGCACATGAGTGGGAGACAGTTCATGTGGTCTGCTATAAAAGGAACTCATGAATATCCAATCATGGCTTTTATCTTTTCTTTTTTTTTTTTTTCTTTTTTGGCAATTTCTTAAGCAATCTTTGAATGAGTGCAAAAACATGGGCAATTATTTGTAATATTAAGAAAGAGTGAAATTAAAAAATAAAAAAAAAATAAAAAGAAAAGAAAAGAAAGGAGAGAGAAAAAGAAAAGGATAATATCTATCAATGCTGCTTGGACATGAGTAAAACAAGGCAAAAGTGGACTAATAATTGATACATGTAAAGTGTAACTTTATGCACAAGGAAGCATAGGAAAAGAAAGTGGTAGTAATAGTTAAATTTGGTATGCTAATGGGTGGCGAAAGGGGCGGGCGAATCATACTCTTGATGTGTTTCCCACTGCCATTTGAACTGTAGGATTCTAGCATATGAGAGAGAAAATAAGTTCTCTTAGGACCCTACCATTTGCCCTCTTTTTTGTTATAATTTATTAAAGTGGTTGACTGTAAGCAATGAGCAATTAATTTTACACAAACGCACTAATAATTCTCTATTATTACCCATTAGTTTTTCACATATGCACTATTAATTCTCTATTATTCACAGTCGATCATGTCTAAGTTGTAACAAAAGTCATGGCAACATGTGATTGGACTGGACTTTCCCAGGGGAGAGAAGAATTTTCTATGTTTTTATTTTGATTGTTATTATATATAGTGGTGGTAACAGTAGTGGGGTTCAAATGGTCAACCTATGCAAGAGAGATAGGGGGACTTTCATTATTTTCCCAGTGCCAGATTCGTTTCTCTACTCATTCTCACCTTTGATTAATAATCATAGCCACCCACCCACCCACCAAACGCCCCCACAAAAGTCTCATTCATTCTCTTCCCTCCTTATAACCCTTTGCTCCATAACTTCCAACCATATTATCTCCTCCATTCCCATTTCACAATAACACAGATTATTGTCTTCTATTCTATCTCTCTAAGCTCATTCATTCTTTGGCACTCAGATGGATTTTAATGATGTTTGTAATACAGGCCTTGTACTTGGGTTAGGTCTCACAGCTGCAGCACAAGAAAGTAGTTCTCCATCAAAGGCACCAAAGAATAAAGCCTGTGCCAATTTCACTCCCACAAGTTTTGAGCCATCTTTGACGTTGGGTCTTTCTGGTGAGAGTTATCACCAAGTAATCCCCAGAAAGATTATTGATGTGAACAAAGGTTATGAGGAATCCATTGATTTGTATCGTCAAGCTTCGCCGCCTCACAGCGCTGTTTCATCCTTCTCTAGTGGCAGGGTCAAGAGGGAGAGAGACCTTAGCAGTGAAGAGGTTGAGGCTGTAGACAGAGTCTCTTCAAGAATCAGTGATGAAGATGAAGATGGTCCTAATGCAAGAAAGAAGCTTAGGCTCACCAAGGAACAGTCTGCTCTTTTGGAGGAAAGCTTCAAACAACATAGCACTCTCAACCCTGTAATTATTCATCAAACCCTCTCCCTTTTTCTTCTCTATTTTGAGAGCTATTGTTTGATTCGTTCTAGGTATATATATATTAGGACTAATATATTTTGTTCTTGAATTAGCAGAAGCAGAAGCAAGCTTTAGCAAGGCAGTTAAATCTACGGCCTCGACAGGTTGAAGTTTGGTTCCAGAACAGGAGGGCCAGGTACTAGCTATATATCATTTTCTTTCTTTCAAAATTTCGATAGTTACAATAAAAACATAGAGAGATCTCAGTTAAAATACAAATCTTTTGTCAACCTTATGCAAAACCATAACCATATGATTATCTCTAACAAAAAGTACCATAACACGAATAAACCCTACTAAAACCTTTTCTATGTTACAATAAATTAATGGGTTCTTGTTCATTTGGCAGGACCAAGCTCAAGCAAACTGAGGTGGACTGTGAGTTCCTGAAGAAGTGCTGTGAAACACTGACTGATGAAAATAGAAGGCTACAAAAAGAGCTTCAAGAACTGAAAGCATTGAAATTAGCCCAACCCTTGTATATGCATATGCCAGCGGCCACTCTTACCATGTGTCCCTCATGTGAAAGAATTGGCGGCGTCGGTGAAAACGCTTCGAAGAGCCCCTTTTCAATGGCTCCTAAGCCTCACTTTTACAATCCCTTCACAAATCCTTCTGCAGCTTGTTAGTGCATGAGCTAGGATTTGGGGGAGAAATTAAACAAAACAAAGTTCCCCATAACCGGTATATTTTTGTTGGTTGAGGACTTGTAGTGAAAGGTTAATGTAATTAAATTGTAGAAAAAAAAAATAGTAGTTACTGGTTACTGATCAATTACCTTTTTCTTTTTTTAATTTTATATATATATGCTTGTAAATCGTTAAAACATTATATCTATGAAGGTATAACTATTATTTATTGTTGATTTTTTGTTTCAGAGTTCAGATAATTTTTCCCCCTTGAAGAATTTGATCAGTTTGAATATAGTTGGATCATAGGATGGATATTGGAATATGGTACCACATCTTGCAAGAAAACAATACCGTTGATTATATATGGGATATCCTTATTCTGCTTCCAGAACTTTGAGAATTATTAACTTGAAATCAAAGAGATGATTAACTATCAACAAATGACTTTTTTTTTTTTTTGAGAATGATCAACAAATGACTTGATTTAACAATAAAGAGAATAATTTTACATTTATCTTTAGTAAAACTATTCAAAATAAAAATCTTCCGTACAATTTTTTGTATTACACTTTTTACTATGTTTTAAGTAAATAAAAAAAATGAAGTTATTTTATCTATTAAATTCCTTTGGATTTTCCTGGAAAAGTCTAATAAATCATTATGGTATACAAAGAGGCTTCTGTGGCATTATTATTAATAATTAGTCATACCATTATGGAAAAAGGGCGGGGCATGCATGTCACTTGGCTAGGAAACTCTTAGCAAATTCATGAATTTTTTAAGTGCCTTAGCAACAAAGAAATAAATGGATAATGATCATAATGATCAGTTGGAGGTTATGTTTAAGTAAAATATAATGAAGGGTAAAGGTGTGGGAAAGGAGGTTAGCTCACGTGTATTGTCTCTATAATTCAGTTGTTTAGCTAGAGAGAGAGAGAGAGAGAGTTTTTGGTCTAAGAAAAATGTGTGGTCATAGGCGTGTAGAGAAAGAAAGGAATGGATGATTCAGTTGCATGACTAGAAAAAACTAGAGAGAGAGAGAGAGAGAGAGGATTAAGTCATGGTCTCGTGAGATGCTCACCCTTTAGGGGGACTGGTGGGTCACACCCCACGTGATGTCCCAATGGCCTCCTTAATTTATTTATTATTTATTTTTTAAATTTCTTCACACAAAATCTCATTATGGGATTTCTTGATGAAAGTCAGACCATACTATTTTTTTTGTCATGGGCCCCAAAAATCCCACCCCCATAGCTTTTGATTAAAATTCCAAATCTCCATCCTAAAAAGCCAGATATTCCATCACACAATAATGGAAGAAATGAAAATCTTAGGTTTGAGAGCTACTCAAAAAGTCAAAATCAACGGTCCAGATTATACCGTGACCAAGAAAAGTAGCCCCCCCTCTCTCTCTCTCCCCCTTGTATACGTTAGAGGCACGCTATCATGATTAGTGCGGACAAATACATGAATGATGATGAGATGGGAACTCCCTATATTATTAGTCCACACATCATTCATAATGGCGTGGACCAACAATATTATGAGAGGGACTTTCCTGGAAAAGAGGCCCTTTCCTGGAAAACTCTTTACTCATCATCACTTTCATCATCATTTTTCCATCACCATCATCATGATATGAACTCTTCAACCCCCCCTTTGAATTCCCAATTGGATTAATTATTTTATTTTTGAACCTTATAAAGTGCGAAAGCTATGTAATTTTCCTATTTCTTTTTCCCTTACCTCTTTTTAGCTAATCAAAAAAAATAATTGTTTCTTCGCTTTCTTGGGTGATGTTTATACAACATGTGTACATAGAATAAGTAGCAAAGTTGCATTGAAATAAAATTGATGATCATATATTCGCTTTACGTGTGTGCACACGTAATGATTTTTAATAAACAAAAGGAAAAAAAGAGACACATGTCTTCTGTTGGATATTTTGTCGGCCTGTCGAGTTTCATGCAATTTGGATATGAATAATTCCAATTGATTTTGCACAAGTGACAGTTAGTTTAATATATTGTTATGTCACTCACGGTCGAAATGAAAGGAACTGAGTTGGTTTTGGTACCACATAATATCATGTTAATCAAAACTCTGTATTAACTTTATCTGCAGTGGCGCTAATAATTGTCTGATACAAATCTTTTACCTTACTTTTTCGTGTCCTATTTTTTTTATGTTTCACTCTCTTTTTTATTAATCATAAATTGTGATGTATTTAGCAATGATTGTTCATAAAAGTGATATCAAAATTTTTTTAAAATAGTTTTTTATCAAATGTCTTAAGAATACCCATTAATATGATCCTCTTATAAAACAACCATTGTTTAAAATGAAAAAAAATTAAACACATCAAGTTCTAATTAATGAAATATAAAATAAAACTCTATATTATTGTTTATGTAATATATTATAGGCTTGTTTAAACTTTAAAAAACTTTATATACTATTTTCATGTTTGTGTGTTCTAATAAGTATTACTGTTTCCTTAAAAAAAATATAAAATAAAACAAAAAATGTGATAAAGAGAGATAATTTAAAAAAAGAAGAAGAGAGAAATGATTTATATATTCCTAATTATAGAAGGCTTGTAGCCAGCTTGTTTGTAGGACCAATTAGAACATGCGGCATATATGCCAATAATGGCATTATTGCGGCCTCTGCTAGGCTTTTACGACGAACTAGAAATAAATAATGGCTGGTGATTTGGACTCATAAGTACCGTGCTTTAAAGATGATTTGGTCGAAAAATGTCAAACCTATATGTGGGAGTTATTTATAGTTTTATTAGACTCTCATTCGATTAAAGTTAATTCGACTTCATTTATGGATAAAATCAAGGGCTCTGATGGTTTCACATTCAGCTGTGTATCTAGTATATACTCACCAAAAGCCTTGCAACTTAATTAATAATTTTTTGTGTTTTCTCATATTTTATTGCAATTATCAAATTATCAGGAAAAAAAAAAAAAATAATGTTCACTTTTTTACATTATGTATATATTCTTTTATATCATTTGTAAAAAAAAGTTGATACTTAAACAAAAAGTGTGAATATTTTGTGAAACATTTTAGTGGTGAAAAGTACGAATTAATAATTAGCCAAAATTAATTAGAATAAGACTATTCCGAACGGAGAAGCCGACCTAGACTAGAGTGCTATCAAATGTCAAATAATTGAGGTTAAAGCGACCCAGTGCCCAACATAGCATGGTTCTTGTTTTTAATGATTTTTTTTTTCTCGACACAGCATGGTTCATATGTCATATAATTGTACAACATTGTATAAAGTCAAAATCGACTCAAAAAGGTCAATTTGGCTTTAATTGATGTTGGAGATTGAAAGCAAATATGTAGAAGGGAGTTGCAAAAGATGTCGCAAGCATGTGATTGGTAGCCTTCTTCTAAGACATGTGGATCCAAAATTTAATGTATAGATATGTATTTGAAGGGCAATTCACTTTGAATCAACTATTTTTATAGAATCACATGTCGTGAGAATTAGTCTTGCCGTCTTCATTTAATTACCAATTCACCGTGGAAAATGCCCCGAATTCATGATGGAACAACATTCCCATCCGAAGTATGTATTTTATAGTTGTGGTCTATAAATAGCTTAGGAGTTAGGACTATTTATGAATTTTAACATTCTGGCTTTTGTTGCGCTAAGGATAAGTCAAAGTAACCACTTTGGACAATGAACTTGCAAGACTTGTGGTTTCAAAAAAGTGATAGCCCACTAATTTCTAAATAAAATAAAGAATAAAATAAAAAAAAGAGTGATAGCCTAATAAAATTCTTTATAGTTTCTCTAATAAGATTTGTGGTTTCAAAAAAGTGATAGCCCACTAATTTCTAAATAAAATAAATAAAAAATAAAGAAGAGTGATAGCCTAATAAAATTCTTTATGGTTTCTCTAGTAAGACTTGTGGTTTCAAAAAAGTGATAGCCCACTAATTTCTAAATAAAATAAAAAAGAGTGATAGCCTAATAAAATTCTTTATAGTTTCTCTAGTTTATGATTCGAATCTCACTTCTACTTTTCCAACTATTACTAGTTTTTTATATATATATATATATATATATAATATAATATAATATAATTTTTAAAAACACAATTTGTGCTTAAATAGTATATTGTTTTTTCTAGTAAACAACTAGTAGGTGCGAGGTAAACATAATTTTATTTTATTCGACTCTAATGCACCTTGGTCCAAATACCTTGAAGGCATTGCACCACTAATGGTAATGGTGTAAAATGACAATTAATCTTGGAACTAATCTAAGAATATCTTTTGTAGTTGAATGAAGTTCAGGGAGTAATTGTATCACCATCATACATCTCTAGGAATGTATTAAGAACTCATGGATAGAATTCAGTCTCGAAAACTGACTTGCAAGGAAGAGGGTGACCAAAAGTTTATAAACACATGGGAAAGCTTACACCTGATTCATATGGAACATTAGAATCATAACATACCACCACGCTCCGCGGCTGACGTCCACGACATCACACTTTAGTAACACTAACTCGATGGATGCCCTTTCTCTTTTTTGGCAACTCCGCTCACCTATCGGTTATTTTAATCTAGCTTCTATGTCGCCCCCTTCGAGATCCAATCACAAAGCCGCAACTCATTTGATCTTATACTCAATGAGTTACGACCGAATACCGACGTAGTAGTTGGTACTAATACCAAACGTTAGGAACCCATGAGTAGAACTCATTTTTGAAAACCAACTTGCAAAGAAAGGGTGCCCAAGAGCTTATTAAAATACATGGTTAAGCTTACACTTAATTCATGTGGGATATTAGAATCATAACAGAATGGTTCGAAGAAGAAGCTAAAGAGAGGAATAATTATTAGGTATTCTAGAAGTACAATGACGTGATACTTTCCCCTATCATATTCATGATGGATCCCGTTAATCAAATTCATGATGGGATCTACCATAAATATGAGAGGAGAGAGTTATATTCCAGAAGTACCTAATAATTTTCTTAAAAAGAGTTTGTGAGAAATGTTGGTAAGATAGAGATTTTAGAATATTCAAATCTTAAATAATAGGAGACATGTTGGAAACCAACTGTGATTGATCCTCACAATTCTACTTCATTCCACTTGGCTACCCTTGCTTATTTGGGTCAATAAATGACCTATTTATAGGCAAGGGTTCAAGTAAATTAAGTGGATGATCATATTGATGATAAAATAATATGACACATACCATCCAGTGAAGACATTACCAAACATCCTCTCATGCAAGACCAAATTAAGGTGCGAATTAAGACATCAGTCCATTAAAAGTCATTCATCAATGGAACCCTTAACTTAATCTCTCTAAACCAACTTCTGTATTCCCTGAATATCAATTCATGTTTTACGGTATCTCGATTCTTGTTGAAGATCATGCAAACATGACATGTTTATGCCAAAGTAAATCCAAAGAGTTGATTTTCTCCAGGTTGCCCTAAGAGCATCCACAGTAGTGGAGTTAAAAATTTAGCTATTTAGCTCCACCAAAAGTTACTTTATCTATTTTACCTACACACGTGCTGCAGCAGTGGATCTATTTTAGCTTTCAACACAATAAAATAATATAAATATCACAATAAAATAATATATCTACTACAATAAAATAATTCATCTCACTACAATAAAAACACCACAAACCGATCCACCACCAACACAGCCACACCACCACTGATCCACAAAACTCAGCCACCATGAAACCTAGCCAAACCGCAATCACGAAACCCAGAGAAACCCACGAAATCAAGCCACAGCCACAGCCACAGCCACGAAATCCAACCACGAAATTTGTGGCGCTTTTGAGTTCGATGAAGGTGGTGTCGATGGAGCTTGGATCGACAATGAAGCTTAGGTCGGCAATGGAGCTTGGATCTGCGGTGAGATGGAGGACTGGGACGGCGACGTGGGACAGCAATGGAGCTTGGATCGGCATGGGACGATGACGTGGGACGACGATGAAGATGAAGATCGGCGATGAAGATGAACCCAGAACAGATCAGCAATGAAGATAAAGATCCAGAACAGATCGGCGAAGCAGAGAGTAGATGAGGGAGAGGAAAAAAAATGAGAAGGAAAAATGAAGAAAGAAGAGAAGCTGGAGAGAGAAAAATAAGGAAAGAGAAAATATTATTTAAATGAAAGAGGAGAGAGAAATTTAATAATTTTTTTTTTAAGCTCTCAATTACAGTACACATCTATCTATTGATGTGCACTATAGCAATGAAGCTAAAAAAAATAGGTATAGCTCTACTGCTGGATGATGATTTTTGTATTTTGGTGGAGTTAAAATAGTTATA
Organism: Quercus gilva; assembly: GCA_023621385.1. Classification (NCBI taxonomy): domain Eukaryota; kingdom Viridiplantae; phylum Streptophyta; class Magnoliopsida; order Fagales; family Fagaceae; genus Quercus; species Quercus gilva. Next base: position 15,843,204 of record CM042478.1, read on the forward strand.
TAGCTATTTAGCTTTACTGCTGTAAATGCCCTTTTCAATTTGTTTTGACCAAGAGCCTAACTTCTCAAACTTTGGATGAGAGCAAATGATATATTTCATTGTCAAAGTATTTTCTTCCAAGCAAAGTCTAGAACATCATAGCTTTATATTAGGGCAGCCGCCCTAGTTGCATACATAGATTATTCATTAACATTTGGTCCATACACATCAGTAATCATTGCGGTATAAGTTCTATTGTTGAATATCTTGAAATCCATAACTCATAAGCTTCAGTTGAGTAATCAAGATACTGTACAAAATTAGTTGGCAAATTTTCTGGATCAGATCAAGAATAGTAAAATTCAAATATTGATTCAACTTTAAAGAAACCCTCTACATTCCAAATTCAAAGGTCTTTTTTTGCATCCCCAAAAGAAAAGAATGATAATCTAAAATAAACTAAATAAATATTAAATATGATTAAAATACAAAACCATCATTGAAATTTGAACTAACACGCAGTACTATAAAGACTGTTTGAAAATATTCAATTCTACACCTAAACACAACTGCACCAGTGATACTTGACATCCTTTGAAAGTTTGCTCCCTGTCAACAAATTGATTTGAGTGCACAGTGATAGATATATAGAAATTATATGCACAAATGCCTTTTTGATTGATCTTTTTGATTGATCAATGATAGATATATGAACTACTACATAATACATATGTGTATATTGTACCAAAAGTACCGACACGCGCAATCAATGGTCATTAACCAAGATTCTCAAAAAAAAAAAAAAAAAAGAAGGGGTCATTAACCATATTTGAAAGCCCTCAGTTTTTATATACACTCTCGTACCCTGTCGTGATCAGAACACTATATATATATATATATATATATAACTCACAAGGTCGTGAATCACGACTAGTGATAAGTCTCATCCAACTCCAAGCTCAGGGCCAAAATGGGTAAATGTTCTTTTCTCTCAAATTAAGCAGTGTTTTGTCATCTTTTTCAAATTAATTAGAAAAATGTCACTCTTTTATAATTCGATTTGAGATAAATTAAGTTTAAAAAAAAATAAAAATTCTGGAGCCTTATAGCCGCGTTTTTAAGAACCTATAGTGACGTTTTAAGAACCTATAGTAGCGTTTTGTAACTCAACTTCTATGAAATCGAGTTATAGGCAATTTTTTTTTTTTTTTTTTTTTTAATTTTACCTATGATCGGTTTCATATAGGTAGAGTTACAAAACGCCACTATAGGTCTTGAAAACGTCACTATAGGCTCCTTAAAAACACCGCTATAAGGCCTAACTCGATTTATTACAAATCGAGTTTCAAAAGAGGGACATTTCCCTAATTAGTTTGAAAAATGGGACAAAGAGCTGCTATTTTTGCCCGAAAAGGGCATTTGGCAATTTTTTCCCCAAGCTCACTTAGAAACTTTTCTCCATCGTAAAAAGGTGTAAATAATTGACTATAAACATATGCAAATTTAGGATCATGAGGGAATGTGATACGATCTCAAACTCTCAATCCCACCAACTCCATGATTTCGATCTAAACTCAACCGCAATTCTACTAATAAAAGATTATAATGCGATTTAGATTATTTAGCAATTCTAGAATAGTAAGATCCTACTATTCGAAATTTTAACAACCACATAAGTAGGTAATGTGTGAAGAAATTATATCTTTGTAATCTTTGTAATGAAACGAGATTGTGAACCAAGAAAATCAGTGAGAAACTGTTAGGTTCTAAGTTATTAAGAACTAATGTATTAAAACTTTATTTTGTATGTTGGCAAACCATGATCAAAACATTTTTTAGTCTTGTTTAGATTTGCTCAAAGTATGGGCATTTTATGTAAAGTTGGAATCGAGTTACTGCAGAATTGAGTGTGCAATTCTGTCCGGCTCGATCAATTGAGAATTAGACTCGATCGATCAAAATTCGGGTAGAACGTTTTTCTGCAGAATTTTCCAACTCAGCCTTAAGCCCATATGACGTGTAGGGTTTTATGTTTTGCCCTACGTATAAAAGGGAAACCGTAGCCACGTTTTTGTGGTTGCTCTACTTGTTGTGTGTGAATCTTTTGTGAGATCTGAGAGGTGGTTGCCTTCACACATGCTTAGGATTATCAAGAAAGAGATTATGTCAAGAGCTTGATGATTAATTTAGTTGGTGCAATAAGAGCTTAAAGATACACAAGCGGGAGTGCTTTACTTGTTGGGAATCTAAGAAAAAAGGAGTCCGTGATCTCAGAGCAGTCATGTGGTCGTAGTAGTAAGTTTTCTACACGAGGTAGCAATAGGATGTTAGTGGTCTAAGTCGCTATTGTAAAACTTTGATTCTTTCATAGTGGATTCAGTTTACCTTGAGGATAGCTAGGTTAAATCCTCCCCAGGTTTTTTACTAGTTTGGTTTTCTTGGGTCATCATATCTTTGTGTTCTTTATATTCCGCACTTTACATTGATATGATTATATGATTGTGTTAACCTAGATCTATAATTTGGACTAAGTAATAACTTGGCTAATTAACTAGGTTAATCCGATTGTGTTTTAAGGGGTCCAAAAACGTATAGAAATGATGAGAAAATAAGAATCAGAGGGAGAAAATGTAGAAGCAAGAGAAGGGAGAGAAAGAGAGATTGAAAGGAAATCTATATTGATGGAAGAGCTGAATTGATTGCTTAATTACAACAGTGTGATTGTCCTTTATATATATAGTACAAATCTCTACTATAACAAAATAGATTAAGATCCAAATTATGCGAATCTAGCTCCGTAATATATGAAGAACACTAGTAATGCATAACTGTCATTCCCGCCTACTCTAACTGTCATTTGAACCTCTCTTTGCTAGATGACATCGTTTGGTTTTCTGTGGTAACAACGCTTAAATGAAACAGTGCGCATTGCTTTAGTGAAACGATGTGTTGAAGAACCAATCTCTTTTCTCTTCATATCTGTGAAGCAAGACTCAGGTCCGTGGACTTAGCACCTGGATCATCATCTCCTTCAAAATCCCCCCTCAAACGACAGGGGGAAGAATTCACTAGGAGCTTGTGTCTGTTGAGAAGGAAGGTAGGTAGTGGTTTAGTAAAAACATCAGCTAGATTGTCTCTGCCTGACACAAAACTGACAAGAAGATCCTTGTGAAGAACCTTCTCACGAATAGAGTGATAATCAACCTCCAGATGCTTAGTCCTAGAATGGAACACAGGATTTGCAGAAAGAGCAATGACAGAAACATTATCACACCAAATAATAGGAACATGAGAAAGAAAGATTCTGAGCTCTTTAAACAAAATCGAAGCCAAGAAAGCTCAGCAGCTGTTGTAGCCAAAGCTCTATACTCAGCCTCTATAGATGATCTGGAGAAAGTGGTTTGTTTCTTAGCAGACCAAGAAATTGGACTACAACCAAGAAAGACTAACAACCATGTGGTAGAACACCTATCTGTAGGATCCCCTACCCAATTTACATTAGAGAAAGTAATAAGGGTCAAGGGTCCTGGTGAGAAGTGAATGCCATGATGTAAGGTGCCCTTGAGATATCGAAGCACACGTTTAACAGCTTCCAAATGGGATGAGGTAGGCCTACTCATAAACTGGCAAAGCTAATGAACACTAAAGGCCAGATTAGGCCTTGTGAAAGAGAGATACTGAAGAGCACCCACCATACTTCTATATTCAGAGGGATCAGATAAGGCAACACTAGAATGAGGCACTAAACGAGCGAAAAGGCAACAAGGAGTCTTTGTGGGCTTAGCATTTTCCATATGAAATCTGTGCAAGACATCTGAAGCATATTTGGTTTGTGTGAGAGAAATACCATGCTTAGTGTAAGAGATTTGAATGCCCAAAAAATAATTTAATGGCCCCAAGTCCTTTAGCTTAAAAACCTGACTTAGAGTAGCAATTAGATGAGCAATATGAGAGGAATTGTTCCCTGTAACTATGATGTCATCAACATACAATAGTAGATAAATGAGAGTGCCTGAGGACTGAAAAATGAATAAAGAACTATCAGCTAGGGAAGCAGTAAAGCCCAAGTGCAGAAGATGAAAAGTGAATCTTTCAAACCAGGCTCTAGGAGCTTGTTTGAGTCCATATAAGGATTTGTGAAGTTTGCACACAAATGAGGGATGAATAGGATCCACATAGCCAGGAGGCTGCTGCATATATATATCTTCCTTAAGAACACCATGCAAGAAAGCATTAGATACATCAAGCTGTCTCATACTCCAATTGCAACTCACAACAATAGCCAAAACAAGTCTCACAGTTGTAGGCTTGACAACTAGACTAAAAGTTTCATGATAATCTATACCAGCTTATTGATGAAAGCCTTTAGCCACCAATCGAGCCTTATATCTTAAGATAGAGCCATCACTGTTAAGCTTCAGTTTGAATACCCACCTGCACCCAACTAGATTGACATTAGGTGAAGCAGGTACCAAGGACCATGTCTGTTGCCTTTGTAAAGCCTGTAATTCTGCATCCATAGCCTCACACCATTTGAGGTATTGTGCAGCAATCATATAAGATAGGGGTTCAATAAAGGTATAATCAAGGGTAGCTTTGTAACACAGTTTAGATTTAGGTTTAGAGATACCATTTTTGGACCTAGTTTGCATAGGATGGTGGTTGGAGTGAGCAATAGGAGGAACTAACTGGGAAGGCAGTGAATTAGGTAAAGGATCAGATGGAGGAGAAGGAATGGAAGAAAGTGAGGTAGACACAGGTGGAACTAAAGATGCAGAAGGAAGGTTTGGATGAGATACGGGAGGACTAGAGATGATGTTTAGAGAATCAGATGAAGCATTAGGAGAGTGAGGAGTTGATGTAGGATATGAACCTAACAGTGAAGGTTGATTTGTGGAATGCATAAATAGCTGATTGGAAAACCAAGTGAGATCATAAGGTAAAGTAGTAGAAGGAGGAAACTGTGGGGGAAGGAATGAAGAGAATGGAAATTTAGATTCATTAAAGAAAACATTTCTGGAAGTATAAAGATGTTTGGTAGCAAGGTCTAGATAGAGATATCCTTTTGTGCCAATAGGATAACCTAGGAAAATGCATTCTGTGGTTCTTGGGGCAAGTTTATGAGGTATATAAGGCCTGAGATGAGGATAGCATGCACAACCAAAGACTTTTAATTGTGAAAGGTCAGGAGGGGCAAAATATAATTTGGTCTAGGGAGAGTGAAAGTCTAGAACTGGTGTAGGAAGCAGGTTAATCAAGGTGACATCAATTTGAACTGCATAAGACCAATAGGAAGATGGGATTGTGGCTTGTGAAAGTAGAGTGATAGTGGTTTCAATGATGTGCCTGTGTTTTCTTTCAACAGTGCCATTTTGTTGAGGGGTATATGGACATGAAACATGATGAGTAACACCTTGCTGTAACAGGTAAGATTTGAACTTAAAGGAAGTGTATTCACCCCCACCATCTGATCTAAAGATCTTAATTTTAGTTGAAAGCTGATTTTCAATCATGGCTTTGAATTGAACAAACTTAGCAAAAACTTCAGATTTAGACTTAAGCAAATAAAGCCATGTAAACCTGGTAAAGTGATCAATGAACAACACATAATATCTAAGGGGAGTAGGGCCCCACAGATTAGAATGTATAAGCTCAAATGAAACTGAGGTAGTAAAATGAGATTTTGGAAAAGGCAAATTGTGCATTTTACCATACAAGCAGTGTGTACAAGAAGTATCAACAGAGGTACACTTATTAAAACTAGCATTGGCAATAGGAAACAAATGCTTAAGAACTTGATCAGATGGATGACGAGGCCTCATATGCCAAAGAGTTTTATGAAAAACAGAAACACTAGCAACACTATTACAAACTTTGGATGACAGAGAGAGTTGTGAAGCTTTTTGAGGATAGATGGGGTAAACTCTATCTTTATTCTTGCCTTGGTAAAGGATTTTCCCCGTGGTTAAAGCCTGAATGGAAATAGTGTTTTCATCAAAATAACACCAACATTTATTGTCATGACAGATTTTATGGGCTGATGCAAGATTAGATGCAATAGCAGGTACTCTAAAAACATTATTAAGATGAAGTGTAGAGTAAGGAAGTAGAATAGACATATTACCAAAGTGAGTGATAGGAAGTGTAACGACCCAAGAAAAAGCGCTAGCCACATCTACGCTATACCTCAAAAGGACTAGTCACAATTGAAACTTCTTGTAGTTGTTAATACTTAATAAAACCTAAATCTACTCTGTAAATACCTGATGTGGGACTCATCACATACCCACACACATTACACAATCAATCAGATTGGGGTATCACAATCTCCCCTACTTAAATCCCTAACGTCCTCGTTAGGGCCCACTTTGTGGGGTAGTGTCTCTGAGCCTACACAGGGTTACCGGGTCGGCTCTGATACCATATGTAACGACCTAAGGAAAAGCGCTAGCCACATCTGCGCTATACCTCAAAAGGACTAGTTACAATTGAAGCTCCTTGTAGTTGTTAATAAAGTCTAGATCTACCATGTAAATACTCAATGTGGGACTCATCACACACCCACACACATTACACAATCAATCAAATTGGGGTATAATAGGAAGGTTTTGACCATTCCCTATAGTAAGATGATCTTGGCCATTGTAAGGTTTAGGAAAGTTGAGATGGTTAAGACTTGTGGTAACATGGTCTGTTGCCGCACTGTTAGCAAGCCAGGGTTGATCTTGAGTGAGACAGGCATTGGATGTAGTGGCCATAGCTACAAACTTGGTAGGAGGATGCTTTCCTTGATAAGCGTAGTCCATTCTGTGGTAACAATCAAGGGCCAAATGTCTAACCTTTCCACAAATTTGACATATTGGTCTTTTTGATCTACCTACACTGTAATTGGACTGAAGTTGTTGAAATTGGTTGAAGGGGGTAAACTGAGAGGGAGTGAATTGAGAGGATTGACCACCATTAGATCCTCTACCACCTTTGTTATTGTAATTGCCTCTACCCCTTCCTCTGTTGGAAGGTTGATTGAAGCCATTATGATTAGACTTTTGATTTGCTATTGCTACCATAGCAAACATAGGGTCTTTGATCTCAGATCCTTCATTCAAAGATTCCTCCTCAGCATTAAGCATAGTTGAAAGTTCATCAAAACTTAAGGAAGTACTTGTGGTCCTTATAGCTGGCCTAAATACATTGTACTCCTTGGGGAGTCCCTTGAGGGTAATACGGAGTAGTTCTTCATCATCTACAACTGCTCCAATAACAAGCAATTTGTCTCTGACTACTTTGATTTTTTGCAGGTATAGATCTACAGAATCAGCTCCCTTCTTGAGATTACGAAGCTCACCTTTTAGATTCATTACATGAGACCTTGAAATGGATGAAAATCTGTTCTCCAAGACCTTCCAAACTTCCAAAGTTGATGAGCACCCTACAATAAGTGCTAGAATAGATGGAGACAAGGTAGAGCTCATAAAGGTAAGTAAAGCCTTCTCTTTTGATTTCTAGATCAAGAAATCAGGATTCACTATTGTAGTATATGCACTAGAAAGATCTTTGAGATATTTCTCAGGACTCAACTGAGGCTCTTCAATCAATTCATACAAAGAGTAGGTTTCTAACACTATTGTAATCTGATGCTTCCAGACTATGTAGTTTGAATTGTCCAACTTGATGGTCATCATGTTGGCCATATTCGAGAGAAGAAGAAGTGGTTGATTAAGCACATTCATTGGAGAAATTGAAGAAGATGAAGATGTTGATGAAGAGGAAGCCATTGAAGAAGATGAAGATATAATTTCTAATACCATGAAGAAATTATATCTTTGTAATCTTTGTAATGAAACAAGATTGTGAACCAAGAAATCAGTGAGAAAAGATGAGAAAATAAGAATCAGAGGGAGAAAATGTAGAAGCAAGAGAAGGGAGAGAAAGAAAGATTGAAAGGAAATCTATATTGATGAAAGAGTTGAATTGATTGCTTAATTACAACAATGTGATTGTCTTCTATATATATAGTACAAATCTCTACTCTAACAGAATAGATTAAGATCCAAATTATGCAGATCTAGCTCCGTAATATTAGGAAGAACACCAATAATGCATAACTGTCATTCCCACCCACTCTAACTGTCATTTGAACCTCTATTTGCTAAACGACATCGTTTGGTTGTCTGTGGTAACAACACTTAAGTGAAATGGTGCGCATTGCTTAATAACATTAAGTGAAACGGTGCGCATTGCTTTAATGAAACGATGTGTTGAAGAACCAATCTCTTTTTTTTTCATATCTGTGAAGCAAGACTCAGGTCCGTGGACTTAGCAACTGGATCATCTTCTCCTTCAACAATGAGACCCTAATTAAAATTTTTGTGAGAGAAAAAAAATTGGATTTTACAATTGATGGGGGGAAAATTATTCATAGATGCTAGCAAAACTTACTAAAAAGTTGCGATAAGCCTACGTTTTCTTTCACACAGGATTGGACTAGGTGCCAGATAATGATTTAAAACTGTTTTGGACAGTCATTTCAAATCACCTAGGATATAATTTCTTAGGAAAGCCTCTATTGTTACTAGGAGTCAAAAGATGGCTACCAATAACTTGGCCCAGTGAGCCCACTCTTGTAGTACATTTGGGCCTATAACTATCTTGGATTTTATCATACAATGGGCTTTAGAGAAGTGGATACTAACTGTTTGGGGAACCGTAAGATGGTCGAATTATTTTCATGTTTTGATGATGGAAAATTAAATTTCATGGAACTCGCTTTTTTTATTTAAGCAAACTAATACCCCAAAGCTTGAAGAAGACATACCATGTTAACAGTATCAAAATCTAGTAAGTGTAAGACATGTCAGCAAAAAATAACTAACCCACTAACAATTGAAAGACATGTGTTAGTGGGTAGTTATTTTTGCACACATATCTCTCATTTATTGGATTTTGATACAAATGACGTGATATCATTTGATACAAAATACTTTTTCCTAAGCTTGTGGACCATGTAGCTTAACTAGTTGACACTAAGACTATGCAAACCAGTACCAGAGTTGACAAGACCGACCGGCGCTGACGTAGCCACATCGTTGGTGGGACTGACTGACTGAGCTGAGGCCAGCTAATGGAGGGCAAAAGGCAGTCCGACGTCGGTACAATGAAGCCAATGGAATTGAAACCTCAAAACCAAAATCTCCCGAACCAACCAATATATATATATATAACGGTGTGTTTACTGTAGGAAGTAGCAACAACATTTAAAAAAAAAACAAAACGATGTGTTTCTCTTGGGTTTGAAAAATAAATAAATAAATAAATGTTGTCGTTTTGTGCTAGGTCAAGCGGGCCTATTATCTATTCTTTCTTTTCCTCCTCTCACCTAACTCTTCTCTCTCACCTCGTGGTTCTCAATTCTCGCTCTCAGTGTTTCACCGATCACCAGACAACAAACACCACATCAGGTAAGTGATTATAATAATAATTCTTTTTATGGGTAATGTAGAAATGGTTTGTGGATTTGTGTTAGGGTCTGTTTGGATACTACTTATTGTTGAAAACTGAAAACACCGTAGCAAAATAATTTTTAAATGTATGAATAGTGCTGTGGGACCCAAATTTATATTGAAATCTGTGTTTGAATGACTTTTATGGGTCCATGAACAGTGCCGTGTGACCCACATTTTTTTAGCAAGACGCACAAATGCAAACGTGGTATCATTTTAGTGCAATCCAAACACTCACTTAGTTTGTAAAGAAATCCAAAGCATAAAGTTTGATTGCTTTGACTTTTTGACTGGTTACTATTAGTGAACTTAGTGTGTTTAGGTACTTTGGTTGCTGAGGATATAACACAGAAAAGGGGATGGTTTTCGAATTTGCTTCTATCTTTGTATTGAAGAAGAAAACAATGCAATAATATGTATCACAAGGTGCTATTGAAAAGTTTTGTTTTTTTTTTTTTTTTTTTTTTTTTTTTTTTGTTTTGTTTTGTTTTTTTTTTGTTTTTTTTTTTGTTTTTTTTTCACAATGCTGTTTTAAGTTCTTGAGCTATTTGACAATGTGAATATTTTTCTAAGACTCTAAGTCCATATCAACTTCAATTGTTACTCTATTGGACATTTTGTTTAGATGAACTATTGGACATTGAACAGGTTAATTACTAAAAAAATTAGAGTTTGACTTTGACAACTTAATAAATAAATAAAAGTTCGTATTTGCTTGAAGTCTTGAACAAGTTGGTGTATTGATATTTGGCTTGAATAGTTTGTATTTGCTTGAAGTCTTGAATAATTTTTTTTTAAATAATTTTAAACCTATCAAACTTATTAAACTGACCGCAAAAAACCGCATCACAATAGGTCGGAAAACCGACCTTAGGTGGCGTGCATTGGTTCTAATTATGAGAAAACCGATCGGTTTGGTGATAACTTTGGAAAAAAATCGCACCGACCGAACCACGCACACAACTATTTGACACTTTTTGATATTTCCTAGACATCAATTGTTTAAAAAAAAAAAAAAAAGAAGAAGAAACTCGTGGCCCCAAATTCATACTATAAACTAGCCGCATCACACGTGCTCTGCACGTGCAATGAGGCTTGTAAGGGTGGGCTTTGGTTCTTAGGTCTAAAAGATGAATGGATTAAGACCCAAAGAGCCCAATACAATAAATTTGTAGAGAGTGGGCTAAAAAGATAGGCTTTAACGAAGTGGACAATGCCCTCTTTGGGCTAAAGATGGTAAGAGGAAAAGGGAAAACAATGAATAGACAAATGTGGTGCACATAAATTCTTCCTCGGCAATGTCCGAGGAGAGTAATTCTTGAATATATTTCTCTTAGATTTGATTACAGTTGCTGTTCTTAATGCTACAATGTTTTCTCTACAGATTTTCTGCCCCTCTCTCCTTGGAGATCTCTCACATTATATAGCTTCCTTCAGGCGTCTTGGCCCTCCATTTGTTGGTCGTCCAGTCCACCACTTGAGTGCTTATCCCATCAGACACCTTCCCAGACCCCTTGTGAGTTACGACAGCCAAGACAGCACTGTTCAGGGGTCTTCTCCACATAAATGCAGTCAGGAGGTTTGGTGGGATGTATTAAATGTGGGGACAGCCACCATTCCTTTAGTCATGTCAGGGCTAACCCCCTCTTCGAAGCTTTTTCTCAATAGTAGGACCTCTTCTGGCTATGTGCCACTGACTTGGCCTTACCGTCCGAGAGGGTGATCTTCTCGAAATGGCATAGCCTTCTCGGCCTTGGTATGACACATGGCAACACCACTCTATCAAATTTTTGTACCCCACAATAGCCCTTTAAAACTCTGATTTTTTTTTTCTTTCTCATCCGAAGAGAAAAATGGGGTTTTGACCTTGGATAATTAACTCCACATGCTTCATTAAATTCCACATGTGAGAACATCACTTCGCATGCCCTGTAATCGTTCTGTGCTTCGTGGTCTGCTGTGTTTTCATTAAATGCTCCAGGCGGCGCTTTATTCCTCACATCTTACGGTGAGCTGGAGATCCTATAACTGGCATTTCTCTTCAAATTTTGGGCGAGATAACTCCCACCCAATTCCGCCTCCTATATAAGGTGTCTGGGGGGGTTCATTTCCTCCCACGATGCAAATCTTCAAACTCCCAAGACTTCCTAAACTCTCAAGCTTTTAAGACTTCCTAAATCTTCAGACTTTTAAGGAGCCCCTGAAGTAACCCTCGTCCATATTCTCGTAAGTTTTCATGTTCCTAGGCTCTTTTATTCTCGGCTAGACTCCTCGGCCTTTTACTCTTTAGTCCTTTTTCGAAAATATTTCCTTCACTTCCCTTTAGTGTGCTCAGATGGGTAGATTTGCTCACCTAGTAGATTCTTCTGCTGGTATGGAGGGATTTAGGGCTAAGAACCACATTTCCCAAGGAGTTTCCCTGCGGTACTGTACTCTAAGTCAGTGGCTTACCCACAGAAGGGAAGGGGAGGTCGTCATTCCCATGATTGCCTTCATAAAAGGGGGAATGATGCTTCCCATGGGTAGAGTAACTAGGGACTATCTGATTGCCCATAGGTTGTGTCCCCACTAATGCGCGCCTAACCTGTTTAGGGTCTTAGGTAGTGTGGGCAACGAGCAAATGGGGCTAAACCTCACCTAGCACAACGTTGTTTGGATGTACGAGTGCCACCTGCTCAGAGACGCAGGGTATTACCTTAAGTCTAGATCCTCCATTGTCAGGCTTGTCTTGTGCCTCCCCAAATCCAATAAGGGCGTGAATGATGACTTTTTGATAGTCTTGGGTAAATGACATGACGGTCTTCACTGCCCAGTTTGGGAGGGAGAGCCAGGTAGGGTACTATAGGTTTAGGTTTTTTTTTTTTTTTTTTTTTTTTTTTTTTTTTTTTTTTTTTAACATAGGCATTAGCTCTGTAGTTTTTCTGCTTTCTCCTTTCCTTTAGCACTCCGTTTATTTCTGATGGATGGCTTCGTTATTCTGACCGTGGTTTTGCCTCTCGAATGTTTTTGTAGACAAAAGACACGTAGCTCCCAACCTCAACCTCGTCAACGTCTTAGACCTTAACAAGGTGCTCTAATCCAAAGCATTCGTGAGTGAAGACAAGCAATTGAGGGCTGTCCACCTCATCCTCAACTTCGAGCCCTTGTTAAACAAGTTTCAGGACGTAGGCCACGCGATAAGAGCAGGTGATCCTCGGCTAGCTCGGATAGACATCTTGGTGTCCGATTGTCTAGCCTGAGAAGATATCATGCCAGTTGAGTTGCCCCCCTATCGCTCTCCCCGCAAAGCCGCAGTCTTAAGAAAAGAGCAGCTTCATCACGACTGTCCCTCAGGGCGGAAATAGACCAATTTTACCTCGAGGAAGAAGCAGAGGAGCAAGAAGAGCCTGTGATCCAGGTCTCTGACTTGGAGGGTAAGTTTGACAGGTCCTTCGTCATTCGTTACCCCAAGCTCATAGTTGCTTCGGTGGACAACAGTTCAGAGGAGGAAGAAGAGATGGCCTTGAACATGAGGAAATACCTGAAGGGGCTGCTTGCAGATAGGGCGGATCAAGGGGTCGGTATAGAAGGACACCTCAGGGTCCTAACCCTTCTCTACTCTCCTCCCCCCCTCTTTCTCCCGCAGTTAACCTGCTCCCTATGCCAAACCTGAAGAAGAAAAGGAAGGAGTAAGAGGTAGCTGAGAAGGGGGAGGTGGTCCCCCAAAAAGAGCCTAAGCAACAAAGATTACCAAAGACAAAGAGTGGGCCTCCTCGGTGGAAAGCAAGAAGGACCAGAATGTGGTCGAGGTGCGCCACCAACATCCCACTTAGGCCCCTCGGCTGGAGCTAGACGGGGCAGCCATACCATAGAACTCCACCATTAGGGAGTTCTAGAAAAGGCACGCCCATTACCTGGCTGAGGCCCTAGAGCAGCCTCTCCTTCTACTAAAGGTATGGCTGCATCGAAGAATATGAAGCAGCCAAACGTCTTTCTGTCCCTAAAGAGGGATTTCGCCCTGGTAAGTTCCTCGGCATGCTTCTCTGATATCATGTTAGGTCATCCTTCTCTTATTTACTAACATATTTGTCTATCATTTCTGTGCAGGCCATCTAGGAGGTTTTTACAGCTGAGGAATGGGTGAGAGATGCTCGAAATGAGCCTAGGGTTAAGGCCAACCTTCGCGCCGAGACCAATAAGGCCTTAGGCGCCGCTGAGCAAAGGAACAAGGAGCTCACGGCGAAGCTAACAGCTAGGGAGAGGGAGCGAAAGAGCGTTGAGGCTAACCTGAAGAATGCCCAGGACCAAGCTGAAGAGCAGCGCAAAAGGCTTCACTACGCTGAAATAGAGCTAGCCATAGCCAAACAGTAGGTCTTGGAGCTGAAGGCGGATTTAGAGAAGGTCAAGGAGGCTACTCGGACGGCCAGGTGCTCAATTGTGCAGGATTCCTTGCTACCTCCGAGTGGAGGAATGCTGAGAACATTTTCTACCTTATGAACATTCGTGAAGTTCCAGTTGCGCTCCCTCCTCCCGCTACTCTTGCCTTAACCACTTCTAAGCAGCCTTTTACCACCCAGGCCTTTCTCCCACCTCCTAAAATCCCCAAAGGGCCTGGCAAGGCTGGTGACCAAGGTCAGGGGGTTGAGGCGGCTAAGGGTAAGAGGGCTGGCCAGGATGGTCCTTGGCCAGAAGATAAGGGCAAGGGCAAGGAGGTCAAGCCCCTACCAGAGGCCAAGGGTACAGAGGCTGCTTCCAAGGCCAAGGATGCTGCTTCCAAGGCCAAGGATACTGATCCCAAATCCAAGGAAGTTGATCCCAAAGATGACCCTCCCCGAGCCAAGGCCTAGTTTTAGGATCTTTTTCTTTTACTTTTATTTTCTTTTTTGTACTTTTTTTTTTTTTTTTTTTTTTGGTGGCAGTTTGCCACTATTTATAATGTACCCCCCCCCCCCCCTTTTTTTTGTTCAATGAAAAGATATCAATTTTTGCTTTATGAATCTTTATTTTTCTTGCAATATTTACCCTTGGTTGGTGTAGCTATCGTTTTGCCCTCTGATGAGAGTTAAGATTGATGATGCTTTTAAGCGTGAATACACATACTTCAACAAAAAATAATAGTAATGAATTGTTGCTAATTCAAATAAATTAAACGTGTGCAAACAGTGAGAAAAGTGACTATGTGTTGGTACTGAAGACTGTGCAATCAACAGGAAGGTCTAAATCTTTAGAGATAAACAAAACACTTAGTAGGAAAAGGGATAAACAAGTGTTAATTTATCCAAGACATGTGATTCGAGGAACCAGACATAGTCCAGGCTCTGCTCAACGCTTAAACAAATAACTAATGAACATTAATTTACCCAAGGTATGTGGTTCGAGGAGCTAGGCAGAACCAATGTTCTGTTAACACTTAAACAAATAACCCAAAATATTAATTTACTCAAGGTATGTGGTTCGAGGAGCCAGGCATAACTAAGATTCTGTTTAATATTCACTAAAGTAATAGAGAGTGTTAATTTACCCAAGACATATGGTCTGAGGAGCCAATCATAACCAAGGTTCTATTTAATACTTAAACAAGTAACCCAAAATATTAATTTACCCAAGGTATGTGGTTTGAGGAGCTAGGCATAACCAAGGTTCTGTTTAATATTCACTCAAGTAATAGAAAGTACTAATTTACCCAAAGCATGTGGTCTGAGGAGCCAAGCATAATCAAGGTTTTGTTTAACATTTAAGCAGATAACTAAGAATATTAATTTACCTAAGGTATGTGGTCCGAGGAGCCAGATATAACCAAGGTTCTGTTCAACACTTAAACAAATAACCCAGAATATTAATTTACCCAAGGTATGTGATCCGAGGTGCTAGGCAAGGTTCTGTTTAATATTCACTCAAGTAATAGAGAGTGTTAATTTACCCAAGGCATGTGGTCTGAGGAGGCAGGTATAACTAAGATTTCATTTAATACTTAAACAAATAACTCATAATATTAATTTACCCAAAGATGTGGTTCGAGGAGTTAGACATATCCAATGTTCTGTTTAATATTCACACAAGTAATAGAGAGTGTTAATTTATCCAAGGCATGTGGTCTGAAGAGCCAGGCATAACCAAGGTTCTATTTAGCATTTAAGCAGATAACTTAGAATATTAATTTATCCAAGGTATGTGGTTCGAAAAGCCAGACATAACCAATGTTCTATTTAATATTCACATGAGTAATTAACGCAACACATAATGTCATAAATGAAAACATGGCAGGGCCACCTTTCATTAATAATAGTACCTTCACAAGTTATTTACATTCCAAGGTCGCGGCACAATTTTTTCGTCTAGATCTTCTAGTAAGTATGCTCCTATGCCTGCTACCGAGGTGATACGGTATGACCCTTGCCAATTGGGCCCTAACTTCCCCCATGTTGGTTTTTTTGCAGTGCCCACCACCTTCCTCAATACTAAGTCCCCTGGGTTCAATGGTCTTAACTTCACACCAGAATCATACTCTTGTTTGAGTTTCTGCTGGTAATATGCTAATTGAACCATGGCGTTTTCTCTCCGCTCTTCAATTAGGTCCAAGCTCTTTTCTAGTAGGTTGTCATTGCTATCTAGAGTGAATAAGCTAGTCCTCAGTTTATTAACAGCCTCGGCTTGCCCATTCCCCTGGGGGTAAGCTGGAGTGGAATACCTATTCATGATACACAATTCACAATAGTACCTTCTGAAAGCCTTGCTATTAAACTGAAGTTCGTTGTCTGAGATAAGGGTATAAGGAATCCCAAACTGAGTGACAATGTTCTTTCACACAAACTTTTTGGCATCTAAATCCCTAATGTTTGCTAGTGGCTCAGTTTCAACCCACCTGATGAAGTAATCATTGCCAACCAGAAGCCATCTCTTGTTTCCCAGTGCTTTGGGGAAGGGTCCCACAATGTCCAAGCCCTACTAAGCAAAAGGCCAGGGATTGGATAGAGGATTAAGAACGCTCCCTGGCTGATGAATGTTGGGAGCAAATCTTTGACATTGGTCACACTTCTTCACACATTCTTTCGCTTCCCTTTGCATATTGGGCCACCAATATCCCTGCATAAGGGCCTTGTGAGATAAGGATCTGTCTCCTGTATGGCTTCCACAAATCCTCTCATGCACTTTTCTAAGAGTGGCTCTACTGTTTCAGGATGGATGCATAGCAAATACGACCCAGAAAAAGAGCATTTGTACAACTTTTAGTCTTCAAACAGCCAAAATCGTGGAGCCTTTCTTCGCATTTTGTCAGCCTCCCTATTCTCCTCGGGCAAGATGTCATCCTTAAGGAATAGGACAATAGAATTCATCCAACTAGGTCCCACCCTTAGTTGATGAATCTAGACCTTCTTCCTCTTCATCTCGGTAGGGTTGCATAGATCCTCGACCAGGATGACACAAGGTAGACTCTGCATCGAGGAGGTTACAAGAGTGACAAGAGAATCAGCATGCGTATTTCTACTTCTAGGGATTTGGTGTAAGGAATAAGAGTTAAATCCTGATTGCAAGTGCCTAGATTGGTTCAGGTATTCTTGTATTCTCACATCCTTGGCTTCCAGTTCCCCCTTTACTTGGCCTACAACCAACCTTGAATCTAAAAACATCTCCACTACTCTTCCTTCCATTTTCTGAACCATAGCCATCCCCTCCAACAAAGCCTCGCACTCGGCCTCATTGTTCGTGGCCGAGAAGCCCAGCCTTAAGGATTTCTCAATGATGATCCTTTTAGGAGATACTACAACCAGCCCCACTCTTGATCCCCTTTGGTTTGCTACGCCGTCAACATACACTTTCTAAGGTAGAGGCTCTTGCAAGAAAACCATCCCGACTGATTTTTCATCCATGCTTGGCCTTTCACCGTTTTCTTTAAACGAAGGCTCAGCAAACTTAGCCACTAAGTTAGCGAGGACCTGACCCTTTACAGAGGTGCAAGACATGTATTTAATATCAAAGGCTCCTAGGATCGTTGTCTATTTTACAACCCTCCTTGTGTAATCAGCTTTCCGAAGTAGTGATCGGAGAGGAAGTTGGGTTAAAACCACAATAGTATGAGCCTGAAAGTAATGTGGGAGCTTCCGTGTAGCTTGCACTACTGCCAAGGTGGCCCTCTCCAGTTGTAAATAGCAAACCTCTGCCTCATGTAATGATTTGCTCACATAATAAGCTGGCTTTTGCACCTTATTCTCATCCCGCACCAGTACCAGACTCACCGTGTATGAGGTTACAACAATGTAAGCGAATAAAACCTCATCCTCATCGGGTTTGGACATATAAGTGGTCGAGAAAGATATTCCTTTAATTGCTAAAAGGCTGAGGAACACTTCTCTATCCATTCGAATCCCTTCCACTTATGCAACAACTAGAAGAAGGGCCTACACCTGTCCGCTGACCGAGAAATGAATCGATTCAAAGCGGCAGTCATTCCTATTAACTTTTGGACCTCTTTGGGATTCCGAGGAGGCTGCAGGTCGTGGATTGCTCTAATCTGAATTGGGTCAACTTCAATTCCGCAGTGGATAACCATATAACCTAAAAACTTTCCAGAGCCCACTCCAAAAGAACACTTAGTGGCATTGAGGCGTAGTTTATGTCTCCTCAGTATCTCGAAAATATTTCCTAGATCATTTATGTGCTCAGACTCCACCTTACTCTTTATCACCATATTGTCTATGTAGACCTCAATGTTTTTGCCTAGTAGTGGTTCGAACATCCTGGTCATTATTCTCTAATAAGTAGACCCTGCATTCTTCAGCCCAAAGGGTATCATTTTGTAATGATAATTCCCTGTGGGCATAACGAAAGAAGTCTTCTCTTGATCACCCAGAGCCAACGGTATCTGGTGATATCCCTATAAAGCATCCAAGAAGCTCATTCGAGGATGGCCGGTGGTTACATCCACCAGTTGATCAATCCGAGGTAAGGGGAAAGGATCCTTTGGGCAAGCCTTATTTAAATCCATGAAGTCTACACACACCTGCCATTTTTCACTTTTCTTTTTCACCACCACCGTGTTAGCCAACCACTCTGGGTAAAACACCTTCTTTATGGCCCCAGTTCGCTTAAGTTTGAGCACTTCTTCCTTGACAGCATCAAAATGTTCTTTGGATAAGTGCCGAGGTGGTTGCTTTTTGGGGAGGACGGATGGATTGATGTTTAAATGGTGACAATTGAAGTTCGGATCCACTTTAGGGGCCTCGTAAGCGCTCCATGCAAATACATCAATATTTTTTATGAGAAAATCTATCAACTCTTCCTTCTCCTGAGGAGGCAGCTGAACTTCGACCTGGAAGAATTTCTCCTCGTCGTTGCCAATAACAACTTTTTCCAATTGCTCGCATTTAGCCCCTTCTGCCACTGTCCTCGTAGACAACTCCGACACCTTTGATTGCTATAAATCCCTCACTGCGGAGGCTAAGGACTCACCCCCGGTCTGATGTCTAATTGTGGCCACCATGCATTGCCTGGCCATGGATTGGCTCCCTACCAATTCCTCAACTCGTCCCCCAAACAGATATTTCACCTTCAAGTGTAGGGTGGAAGGTACGACCCTCATGGCGTGAAGCTAAGACCTTGCCACAATGGCAGTGTAGGGGGAATAGGTATCTACCACAATGAAGTTCACTTCCGTGACCTCTGTCCCTGTCTGAACGGGTAGTCGGATTTGGTCTTTTGGAAAGACAATCTTGCTGCCAAACCTTATTTAAGGGAATCATAGCATGTCAGGTCCTCGGACTTCAGCTTCAATCCCTTAAATAGGTTAGGGTACATAATCTCTGTGCTGCTGCCCTGATCTTCCAACACCTTCTTCACATCATACCCTCCTATCCTGAGGGTAACTACTAGGGCATCATCGTGTGGCTGCAAGGTTCCCACTTTGTCTTCGTCGGAAAAGCTCAAAGCTGGTCGGCCCCTACTCTACTCCGTTTCGGATCAAAGGACGAGCCATTTGCAGATGGCTGAGCTATAGACATCACCCTGGATGGTTGAGAAACAATTCTTCCCAAGGCAGCCAAGATGAAGCTGATTGTACCTAAAGGTGGTCTCGTGAAAGCGTCCCTCTGAGCCCCTGACCTTGCCTGACCTCCCTGTCTTTTGGGCTGATGCAGGAATTGATTCAACTTTCCCGCCTTAACTAATTGCTTAAAGTGGCTGCACAAAGTCCTGCAATCCTTGGTAGTGTTCCCTCATTCCCAGTGGTACTAGCAATGAAGACTTTAGTTACGCTTCGTGAGGTCTCCCTCCATCCTGTTCAGCCATTGAAAGTATGGCTCATTCTTGATTTTTTCCAGGATTTGGTGTATCGGCTCTCAGAACACAGTATTGACTATTTGAGTAGTAGTAGATCCAGAATACCTGCAAAATCTCTCTGCGGTTGGTTGTTACTATACCTGTCCGACTTGAGATCCCTTCTGTCTTGAGGGACTATTTTAGCCTTCCCATTTCCTTGTTGCTGGTCCTCCTCGATCTGTTTATACTCATTAATACGATCCATGAGCCGACGCATACTCTTAACTGGTTTCCTGGTCAAAGACTTTCTTAGATCATGCTCGACGGCCAAGCCAACCTTGAAGGTCCTTTTAGCTACATCATCAAAGTCCCTATCTATTTCGTTGAATATCTCCTAGTACTTGTTAGAGTATGTTTTCAAGGTCTCCCCCTCTCGCATTGCCATGGACAACAAAGAGTCCAAAGGCCGAGGAATCCTATTGCAAGTCACAAAACGGGCCCCAAACGCCTGAGTAAGCTCTTTAAAGGAGTTGATAGAGCCTTCCTTCAGGCCGTCAAACCACCCCATTGCCATAGGCCCCAAGCTGGATGGGAACACCTTGCACATCAGGACCTCGCTCTTGGAGTGCATAACCATTTTCTGGTTGAAGTGGCTCACATGCTCCACAGGATCCATTCTTCCATTGGTCACGGTGAATGTTAGCTGAGTAAAACGTCAGGGAAGCTTTCCCCCTTCAATTCTACGCGTAAACG
Source organism: Quercus gilva (assembly GCA_023621385.1). Classification (NCBI taxonomy): domain Eukaryota; kingdom Viridiplantae; phylum Streptophyta; class Magnoliopsida; order Fagales; family Fagaceae; genus Quercus; species Quercus gilva. Next base: position 15,863,666 of record CM042478.1, read on the forward strand.
GTGATTTGGAGATTTGGTTAAGAGCCATGCTTATAGCATCATTGCCCAAACCTTTACAAGGTGGACTCTTACTCCTCCGTTTGTAGTGACGGTCTTCATCGTACGAAAAAAACTCACTAGGCGGATTCCTGGACCTGGGCCTGTAGTTACCATCTCACTTATCATCAGGAGAAGGGTTAGAATCCGAGGGAGTCCTTCTTCGTTGTTCGCAGCATAGCCTCTTGCGAAGACGGTCAATCTCCAATTGCAAGCTTCTGGTATTCTCCTCATGGGTGATGTGACTCCTACCTCGAGACTAGCTCCTGCTAGTATGCGTGGTGTGTACACTAACCTCATGGTCCCTCTTCTACTCAAGGTTGAGGAACTGATACTAATGTTGGGAGCCAATAGACTCCTCCCGATCTTGCCCTGATCCTGCCATGGTTGGACGTTGAACTAGGGGTGGCAATTCGTGTTTGCGTGTCAGGTTGAGCTGTGAGTATTATGTTATATGGGTCAACCCAAACCCAACCTGTTTAGTAAACGGGTCAGGATTCCTCAACCCTAACATGACCTGCTTATTAAACGGGTAACCCGACACGACACGTTTAACCCGTTTAATTAGTAGGTCAAGTTAAGATCGACACAAATAACCTGTTAATAACCTGTTTAATTATGACCCGTACAACCTGTTTAATTAAACTTAACCCGAATAACCTGCTATCAACTCCCATGTATCTAAATTTGTAATTCAACCATAAATCAAGTAATAAAAATTCAAATAATAACAATAGCAAATAATTCTTTCATTCCTTCAAAATAAAATTACTAGTCCAAAAGGTTCCAACCTCCATACAATCAAATTCAAATTCAATAATATGTCAATGTTCCATAATAAAAAGCCAAGATTATTACATGGCATCCAAGTGCCATCTCAAAAACTAAAAGACAAACCAAAATAATTACATGGCAGATCAATATTTCCGCAATAGCAAAAAAATCCAAGTCCAACTATCCAAGTGCCATATCAAAAAGTAAAAGACATCATTGATTAAGAAACTGGATTAGAAGAAATTGAGGGTCCCATTGAAGAGGTGCCTTTCATGTGCTCATCCTTATTGATATTCATGTCCATTATATCTTCAGTGAGCTCTTCCAACTGTGATTGTGCAAGTTCTATATCAAAAAATTTAATGAAACATTAAAAACTTAGCAAAGCATTGTAAATAAGAAATTTAGAAACTGTGGGTAATCAAGCAATTGAAGCAATTGAATCAATTAAGTAAATAATAGTAATTCACATATTAGTAATTAGTAGTAATGAACTTGGATAAATGTGGATAAAAATACAGTTGTATATAGACAAATTTAAGTTTTAAAAAATAATACATATCAACTTTGCATTAAGCAGAACTTAACCTGTGAGTTTTTAAATCTAAAAAGAGCTTTACAAGGAAATATTGAAATTTGAAACTTTTAGAAAAGCTCCATAAAATTCAGAGTTCGTATTTTATAAATTAATAGCTATAAAACACTAATTTCACAGGTAAAGTTTTAGTTTCTACCACAATGTCATAAAGAGAAAAGGAGAAGAAATTTCATGATCCTACATAGATATTGACAGCTAAGTTGGACAACAAAGATAGGATAACACATCATAGATATTGTGTACTGTGTACCAAGTGCCAAATAACATCTATAAACTATTATATTCTGTCCATAGAGCAATGTTTCTGCCATTTAAAGTTAACATAATATGGGAAATTTGTCATATATGAAATCTTACACACACACACACACACACACACACACATATATATATATATATATATTATTTTCTTTTTAAAAAAAGCATCATAAAACTTATAACTCATTCAGCCAACATGTAAATAAAAAATACATTACCTATATCTGCATATAACCAATCTCTACTACAAACCAATGCCTCCACAACATCAGGTTTAAGTGCACTCCTGAATTGATCAATGACTCGTCCCCCAACACTAAAAGTGGATTCTGAAGCTACGGTAGAAATAGGAATGCTCAAAACATCCTGAGCCATAGCAGCAAGTTCAGGATACCAAAATTCATTTCCTTTCCAAAAAGCAAGAATGTCTAATTTTGCATTCCTATCTGCTCTTTGTTCATCCAAGTAGAGCTCCAATTGAGTTTTTTGTGCCTGCCTACCCATATCCATACTATGAAAAGAATCAAATTCCTACATACAAAAACAACATAATAGATATTAATTTAGACAGAATATAAATAACATAATATAAATAAATAAAAAAGAAAAAAAAAAAACATTCTTGCATCATAAACAAAGGTCCCTCATTAGCATATTGTTCTTTAGTTTCTTAAGTAGCTTAACCAGCCATTTCAGAAGATATTGAAGGTGCAGAAACATTACTCACATATTCCCCAAACAAAGCAAATAATTTTTCACAAACCTTCAAATATTGGAGTGAACTAGCATGCCCATAAAGCTTCTGGTAGCACCAATCAATAAAAGGCAGCTTATACCTAGGGTCCAAGACCATTACTATGGCCAAAACAACACTAAATTCTATCCAATACTTCTCAAATTTCACAAGTATTTGATCTGCCATTTTTCTCATATACTCATCCTCACCATCACTTTCTTTCTTCAAGGTAAAATAAACAATGAAAACTTGTGGAAAATATAAGTTAGCTGTGGGATATTTTGTGCCAGAAAAGACCAATGTCGCATCATAAAAAACAGCCAAAAACTTTTTAATTTTTTTTTCCTTTTCCTACTCACCACCAGTAGGACAATGCTTAAAATTGTAATCAGTTAACTCTAAGTGTTGAAAAGCACCTCGATAAGAGAGAGTACTTTAAAGCATTAAAAAAGTTGAATTCCATCTAGTAGGCACATCTTGCCTTAAACCTTTCTTACCATCCAAATCCATTTGCTTAACAGATTCATAAAAAACTGTTTTTCCTCCCTTATGAGCCTCTTACATACTTAATGCTTTCACGAATTTTTTGAACAACAACATCAATTTCTGTCAAACCATCTTGTACAACCAAATTGAGAATATGAGCACAACAACGAAGATGAAAAAATTCACCATTACAAACAAGTGCTTTCTTACTTTTCAATTGAGTTCTAAGCATGTCAACAGAAATATCATTGGAAGAAGCATTGTCCAATGTCGTACAAAAAATCTTATTCTCAATGCCCCACATAGATAGCAATTTATAGATTTTTTCAAACAAAGGCACACCATTATGTGGTGGTGGCATAAAGCAAAAGTTCAACACTCTTTTTGTAAGACCCAATTAGCATCAATAAAATGAGCTGTAACACACATATAATCATCAGTTGCTGAAGAGGAGAAAATAAGCTGACGAATCCAAGCAATGTTGATGGACGGGCCCATTAGGTGCAAGACTCGGTGAGAACAGATTTGCTGGCCACATGTCAGACAGAATCCCTATATGGGAATACTTGCGGCACACCCCCTAGATTCTAGGGGTAATTAGAGTCCTAGTGCAATTAGGATTCTAGAAGCTGCGTGCATCGATGGAGATCTTCTTTATAAGGAATATGACTTGTCCATCACGTTTGGGACTCCTCAAGAGGATTTCTACAAGGAAAGACTTCGACTCCAAGTAGAAAAGGTCAACTTTCGACTACTATAAAAGCCCCAATACCCTCATAAATCGAGGTACGCATAATTTACCCTCTCTAGCACTCTAGAGTTGTGAGCAGATTCCTAACTTGACCTTCGGAGGGTATTCGGTCGGCATCACACCGGTGCTCTTCGCAAAGTTCTTTCTTCCCTTTGTTTTGCAGGTTTGCGTTTGGGCGTGCAGATATCGTGTAGCTCACTAGGTGATTTTTCGGCATCATCAATTGGCGCCGTCTGTGGGAAACTGATATTTACGCGATTTGTGGACCGTATTATCGCTTCCCGGACAAAAGAGTTGCATGGTACTCACACGCTCGATGGCAACTACCAACGATGTTCAAGGGGAGGAACCACCCACGACTGCCCTTGAAAGACAAGTTCGAACTCTTGCGGCCGCAGTGGAGCGCCTCACCAAACAAAACCTCGATTTGGAGGAACAGCTGCGCCAGAAAAATGCATTACCAAACGACCAACGAGAAGACCAAGAGGGGACCAGCGGTGCAAGAAGAAACCAGGAGAGACCTGAAGGCAGCCACGCCCTCAGCAGACCAGAGAGGCAGGACATAAGCATGCCTTCCCTCACGGATGCAACTCCGCCACATATTGTCGCAGAGATGCAAGCGATGAAGGAGCAGATGGAGGTTATGATGAACGCGCTCAAAGGACGAGTGTCTAGTGACCTTGACGACTTAGTCAACCGCACCGACTCGCCTTTCACCGCGGCTGTCAACTCCTTCCCCCTACCCCATAAGTTCCGCATGCCGCATATAGACAGTTACGACGGGGTAAAGGATCCCTTGGATCATCTAGAGACCTTCAAGACCCTAATGCATCTTCAAGGAATAGCGGACGAGATCATGTGTAGGGCCTTCCCTACAACACTGAAGTGCCCGGCGAGAATTTGGTTCAGCAGGCTGACGCCTAATTCCATCAGCACTTTCAAAGAACTAAGCGCCAAATTCACGTCGCACTTTATTGGAGGACACCGATACAAGAAGTCCACAGCATGCTTGATGAGTATCAAGCAACGAGAAGATGAAACACTCAGATCTTACATAGCCCGCTTTAATAAGGAAGCACTCTCAATCGACGAGGCCGACGATAAAATACTCGTAGTAGCATTTACGAATGGGCTGAGGAAGGGTAAGTTTTTGTTTTCACTATATAAAAATGACCCAAAAACTATGCCGGACGTGCTCTACAGGGCCACCAAATATATGAATGCCGAAGACGCTCTACTAGCTCGCGAGGAAAAGCCTAAGAAGAGAGAAAGGCAAGAAGATGCCCGAGAGGAAAGAGGGCGGAAGACGGCAAGAACCGGAGAGTGAAGGGATGATAGGCGCTCTGAGCCCCCTATGGGGAGATTCACAAGCTTCACTCCACTGACTGCCCCTATCGACCAAGTCCTCATGCAAATCAAGGATGAGGGGACATTAACTTTCCCTAGAAAGCTGAAGGGAGATCCCCACAAACGGTCCAGAGATAGGTACTGTCGCTTCCATCGCGATCACGGACATGACACAGCTGACTGCTATGACTTGAAATAGCAGATTGAAGCCCTCATTAGACAGGGAAAGTTGCAGAAGTTCATCAGCAAGGAAAGGACGGATCATCAACATCAAGAGCAGCCACCCCGCCGAGATAATGAGCACCCCAGACCACCTATAGGGGATATAAGAATGATCACAGGGGGCACGGCAACTATAGGGTCATCCAAAAAGGCCAGAAAAACATACCTCAGGATGGTTCATAACGTCCAGCTAACGGGCTCCGTACCAAGAATAGCACGGATGGAAAGCCCGATCATAGGATTCTCAGAAGAGGATGCCCGACGTCTTCACCACCCTCATGAGGACGCGCTTGTTATCACCTTACAAGTGGGAGACTTCAACATGCACCGAGTGCTAATCGACAACGGTAGCTCAGCGGACATCTTATACTACCCGGCGTTCTAGCAGATGAAGATTGATAAAGAACGGTTAATACCGACAAATGCTCCGTTGATTGGCTTTGGAGGTACGAGGGTATTCCCATTAGGCGCGGTCACGCTTTCGGTAACAATAGGTGATTATCCTCAACAGATCACAAAGGAGATGACTTTTCTTGTGGTCGACTGCTCATCTGCTTACAATGCTATCATCGGACGACCCACCCTCAACTCATGGAAGGCAGTAACGTCAACATACCACCTAATGATCAAATTTCCTACGGAGCACGGGGTGGGAGAGCTACGAGGAAATCAGCTGGCCGCACGAGAGTGCTACATTGCTATGATGGAGATGGAAGGGAACTTACCACTTCAAGACGCTGGACGGGCAAAAGCCGCAGCAACCATGGAACACGGAGCACCTACGGAGATACCACCAGTACAGACGACATGAAGAGCATCAACGCCCCCCCCCCCCCCAGTTGCTAGTTTATTACTAAGTTTTTATTAGTTTTTTACTACGAACAATTTTTGCTATTATTTAGTTTTGCTATCGCAAGTTTTTTCTTCAAATGATTCTTTCTACAAGTGCCTTTTTAAGCCCAAGGGGGCAGGTACCTTTTTTGTTCTACATGGTTTTCTTTCAATAAGAGAAATAGTCAAACACGCTTGTGTTCTTCCTACTTGATAAACTAAATGGACGGATATAAACAAAGTCCACGACCTCAAGTGGACGACCATCAAGGTGATGAGGTAAAACTTAGTCACCTTAATAAGTCCACGACCCCAAGTGGACGACCATCAAGGTGACGAGGTAAAACTTAGTCACCTCAACAAAGTCCATAACCTCAAGTGGACGACCATCAAGGTGACGAGATAACACTTAGTCACCTCAACAAGTCCACGACCCCAAGTGGACGACCATCAAGGTGACGAGGTAAAACTTAGTCACCTCAACAAAGTCCACGGCCCCAAGTGGACGACTATCAAGGTGACGAGATAAAACTTAGTCACCTTAACAAGTCCACAACCCCAAGTGGACGACCATCAAGGTGACGAGGTAAAACTTAGTCACCTCAACAAATCCACGACCCCAAGTGTACGACCATCAAGGTGACGAGGTAAAACTTAGTCACCTTAACAAAGTCCACGACCCCAAGTGGATGACCCACAAGGTGACGAAGTAACTCTTAGTCACCTCAATAAGTCCAGGACCCCAAGTGGACGACCATTAAGGTGACGAGGTAAAACTTAGTCACCTCAACAAAGTCCACAACCTCAAGTGGACGACCATCAAGGTGACGAGGTAACACTTAGTCACCTCAACAAGTCCACGACCCCAAGTGGACGACCATCAAGGTGGCAAGGTAAGTCACCTCAACAAGTCCACGACCCCAAGTGGACGACTATCAAGGTGACGAGGTAACACTTAGTCACCTCAACAAGTCTGCGACCCCAAGTGAACGACCAACAAGGTGACAAGGTAACACTTAGTCACCTCAACAAGTCCGCGACCAAAAAATAACGACCTAAAATGGACGAACAAAAAATGAGGTCCATGAACAAAGTGGACGGACAAAAAAATGATGAAGTTCTGGATGGACAAAAAAAAAAAAAATTTGAAGAAGTCCTAGACGGACCAAAAAATGAAGTCCATGGCAAAAAATGGACGGACAAAAAATAAATGAAGTCCATAAACAAAGTGGACGGACAAAAAATTGAAGAAGTCCTGGATGGACAAAAAATTGAAGTCCATGGCGAAAAATGGACGGATAAAAAATGAGGTCCACGAACAAAGGGGACGGACAAGAAATGAATTGGACGAACAAAAAAATGATGAAGTCCTGGATGGACAAAAAAAAAAAAAATTGAAGAAGTCCTAGACGGACCAAAAAATGAAGTCCATGGCGAAAAATGGACGGACAAAAAATAAATGAAGTCCATAAACGAATTGGACGGACAAAAAAATGATGAAGTCCTGGATGGACAAAAAATTGAAGAAGTCCTAGACGGACCAAAAAATGAAGTCCATGACGAAAAATGGACGGACAAAAAAAATGGACGGATGCATCCGTGCATCCGTCCATAAAGAAAGTGGACGGAGGTCCACATTAAAAAAAAAAAAAAAAAAAAAAAAAAAAAAAAAAAAAAAAAAAAAAGGGGACGTCCACAAGTGGACGGAGGTCCACAACAACAAGAAAATGGACGGATGCGGACATGCATCCGTCCATAAAAAAGTGGACGGAGGTCCACATTAAAAAAAAAAAAAAAAAATGGACGTCCATAAGTGGACGGAAGTCCCCAACAACAAAAAAAATGGACGGATGGATGCATCCGTCCATAAAGAAAGTGGACGGAGGTCCACATTAAAAAAAAAAAAAAAAAAAAAAAGGACGTCCATAAGTGGACGGAAGTCCACAACAACATAAAGAAAGTGGACGGAGGTCCACATTAAAAAAAAAAAAAAAAAAAAAAAAAGAGGAAAGTGGACGGAGGTCCACAACAACAAAAAAAATGGACGGATGCATCCATGCATCCGTCCATAAAGAAAGTGGATGGAGGTCCACATTAAAAAAAAAAAAAAAAAAAAAAAAAAAAAAAAAAAAAAAAAAAAAAAAAAAAAAAAAAAAAAAAAGCATGTGCAGTCATGGCTTATTAGAAAGAAGGGTATGTGACGTTGAGATTCAAAACCACAAGCAAGCCATTCATTCAATATCAACATTTAAGCACCATGCAAACATGTTAAGATAACCATATGCGCATGTAAAGGGAAAGACAAGTGTAGCTTTGCATGGTGTCTACTAAGTGTGAAAGGTCATGTGTGTGCCAATGATTCATTAACCACTAGAAATAGTATTTAAGTGCAAAACCACAAAGAAGCCACCATGCTTCCCCATGGAAAATCAAAGCTTCAGGACGTGTTCAACATGTGACGGAAGTAATAACACGCAAAGATGACGGAATTAGTACATGCATATTTGTGGCTTTTGGGGCATACAAAGCTAGTACATGTCTGTTACTCTTGGGGGTGTCAAAGACTGACAAGTCTCTCAAGATCTAAATCGAACCATCACCCCACGGGTCCTTTCACTTCGAGGTCACAGACCCACAAGGTGAAGGGGGCAACTGAAGAGGAGAAAATAAGCTGACGAATCCAAGCAATGTTGATAGACGGGCCCATTAGGTGCAAGACTCGGTGAGAACGGATTTGCTGGCCACATGTCAGACAGAATCCCTATATGGGAATACTTGCGGCACACCCCCTAGATTCTAGGGGTAATTAGAGTCCTAGTGCAATTAGGGTTCTAGAAGCTGCGTGCATCGATGGAGATCTTCTTTATAAGGAATATGACTTGTCCATCACGTTTGGGACTCCTCAAGAGGATTTCTACAAGGAAAGACTTCGACTCCAAGTAGAAAAGGTCAACTTTCGACTACTATAAAAGCCCCAATACCCTCATAAATCGAGGTACGCATAATTTACCCTCTCTAGCACTCTAGAGTTGTGAGCAGATTCCTAACTTGACCTTCGGAGGGTATTCGGCCGGCATCACACCGGTGCTCTTCGCAAAGTTCTTTCTTCCCTTTGTTTTGCAGGTTTGCGTTCGGGCGTGCAGATATCGTGTAGCTCACTAGGTGATTTTTCGGCGTCATCAGTTGCTATAGAAGTCCACAAATCAGATGTCAAACAAACTCTACCAGGAACAAATATTAACACAGATTTCATCCTTTCTTTTTCCCTCTTATACATCTTAACCATATCATTCTTAGCAGTATTTCTAGAGATATTAGGGACATCAACACACAAGTATGAAAATATTGCCGTATACCAACATACTCAACAAACCGAAAAGGTAATTCATGCATTATAATTGCAGCACATAACAACTCCCTAAATGTTATAGGATCAAATTTAGGCGAACTTACAAACATTGCATTTTGGCCAAGTATAAGCTGCCCAATATCTGTTGTGTCTTTTCTTGGACATACCTTCAAATGCCGCTTCAAATTTCCAGTACCATATGCTCCGGCAGCAATATATACCTTTCCACACTTCTTGCATTTGCATGTAGGCTTTTCTTCATCTTTTGTGGGAAGCATCTAAAAGAAACACCAAACGGTTGAAGTCCTTCTCCTTTTCTTGTCTTCGTTGTTTGTCTTATTCTTAGACTTAGTCTTAGCCTTCTTTGGTGGAGGAAGTTCAACCCCTTCATCAATTTCATCTTCCAAGTCAAGGTCTTCTTTTTCATACTAAATGTCAATAGGAATCAGCTCATCACTTTCCATCTAGACCAATTTAAAGAAAAATTATTGATAAAAAATTTAGTAATTCTAAGATGACGGAAACAAATAAACTTGAAAAGAAATCATAAAGAACAACAAATAAATTTAAAATCAACAAAACAAACAAACAAATCTACTATAACATTACAGTTATTAACACAAAAAACAAATGGATCTTCAATTATTTTATTTTAAGATGATAGAAACAGAAAACACTTGAAATTAAATCATAGAGCAAGACAAATTATTTTAAATCAACAAAAAATAAACATATCTACTTTTATTTTTTATATCAGTAAAAAAGATCTCCTATTATGTACTAAAAATCAACAATATAGTGATTACTAGTATACTAAATAGTGCAACAAGAGTGACAAATATTTTTCTGCACGGTGGTATTTTTCTGCAGTGTAGTTTTTTTGCACATTGGTGTTTTTTTGCACAATGTTATTTTTTTGCAGTGTAGTTTTTCTGCATAATGTTATTTTTCTGCACAGTATTATTTTTTTGCTGTGTTTGTTTTCTGCGGTATTTATTTTTCTACAAAATAAATTTGGTTTTCCCCTATTTTGATGTTACATGTGCTATTTATCATATAGTATCTAATAAAATTTCTATCTTTTATCTAAAAAAAAAAAAAAAAAAAAAAATCAACGTGATAGTGATTAACAAAATAAACGAGCGGATCTACAATTATTTTATTTTAAGATGACAAATACAAAGAAACTTGAAAAGAAATCATAGAGCAAGACCTAGTTATTTTAAAATCAACAAAAAGAATACAAACAAGTCTACTATTGATACTAAACAACCAACATGATAATGATTAACACAATAAACAACAAAATCTACAATTACTTAAAATTTCATAAGTAAGAAAACAAAACGAAAATATATAACATATATACCTTCCTAGGGGATTCGGTGGTTGAAAGCTAAAAAAAAAAATGGTGAAGCTGTGAAGTCGTCAAGGAGAATAGAGAGCAGAGAGGGTAGCCACGGTTTTGAGGGGAAGAGATATTAGAGGGGTCGGTTAGGGATTTGAGGGGAAGAGAGAGTAGAGGGTTGAGAGACATAAGGCGGCTAGGGTTTTGATTTTATAGTGTAGATTGTAGAATCTGTATCTGTAGTAGAGGCTAGAGTTTTGAGGAGAAGAAGAAGAGTCGGAGGAGACAGAGTAATGACTGTTTATGAAAACAAAGAGACACAAGGTTCAGTAGAGAGGCGTTAGGTCTGGTTTTGAGGAGAATAAATTATAGCTATGCTTATATACCTAGGTTTTAAGGGTAAAATTGTAAAATTACCTTTATAAGCTAATCGAGTCAAACGGTTCAATAGGTTGAACACGAACACGACCACGACCCGTTTAATAAACGGGTTAGTCGTGTCAACCCGAATTTGACTCGAACTCGTTTAGCCTCAACCCATGACTTGTTTATAAACAAGTTAGCCGTGTCGAGTTTACGGGTTGTGTCGGATTTTGCCATCCCTATGTTGAACTTAGTAAAGCTCAAGTCTTTCCCACAAACGGCGCCAATTGTAGGGGCAGGCTTTGGTTCTTAGGTCCAAAAGATGAATGGATTAAGGCTCAAAGAGCCCAATATAATAAATTTGTAGAGAGTAGGTTAAAAAGCTAGGCTTCAACAAAGTGGACAATGCCTTACATGGGCTAAAGATGGTAAGAGAGTAAGGAAAAGTAATGAATAGATAAATGTGATGCACAGAAATTCTTCCTCGGTAATGTCCAAGGAGAGTAGTTCTTGAATATATTTCTCTTAAATTTGATTATAGTTGCTGTTCTTAATGCTACAGTGTTTTCTCTTTAGATTTTTTGCATCCTCTCCTTGGAGGGTCTCTCACATTATATAGCTCTCTTCATGCGATCTTGGCCCTCCATTTGTTTGTAGTCCAGTTCACCACTTGAGTGCTTATCCCATCAGACACCTTCCCAAACCCCTTGTGAGTTGCGGCAGCCAAGGCAGTACTGTTCAAGGATTCTCTCCATATAAATGCAGTCAGGAGGTTTGGTGAGATGCATTAAATGTGGGGGCAACCACCATCCCTTCAGTCATTTCAAGGCTAACCCCCTTTCCGAAGCTTTTTCTTAACAGTAGGACCTTCTCTAGCCACGTGCCACTAACGTGGCCTTACCGTCCGAGGGGGTGATTTGCTCAGAATGGCATAGCCTCCTTAGCCTTGGTATGACATGTGGCAACACCACTCTATCAAATTTCTGTACCCCACAAGACTCTTTTTTATTTTGAGTTTAATGTAATTTTTCAATTTGAATTTATCTATTGTTAGTAAGGTTACACAAGAAGGAATTTTTAAGAAACTAAAATTTAAGATTTGAAATGGAGTAAACTACTTGTTTAGTGTGTGCTAATTTTTAGAAAAAAAAATGCATTAAATGTGCATGAAATATATTTAAATAAAGAGTGTTAATTTTTAGGAATTTTTTTTTAAAAAATTTTGTTGAATTACAATTTTAACCCTATTTTTTATTTTTTAAGAATAAGAATTATGGTATTTTTGACATTTTCTAATGTAATAATTAACTTTTTGAATTTTCATAATAAAGATAAAAATAACACGATAATGATAAATAGAGCAATTCATATTTTTGTAATGTGTCACTTATTAACATGGGGGGCCCACGGAAAAAGGAGAGATGATACGATAGAGCCCAAGCCAGTAACGTGACAGCCCATTTAATGGTGGACATTGTTAAGTTCGAAACTTTGTAGCCGAAGGATAACATATGGACGGCCCAAGATTAATGTCTGGACGTCCACTGGCCCACCAATTTTCCAAAAACCATATAACTCAACCAAAGCCTATATGGTGGTGTCTCATTCAATGTTTGAAATTTTGGATTAGGGAAATTGGGTTGAGAGAGGAGGAGAATGGTGGAGGGATATGCTACAGTACAATGACGACATTTGTAGTTCGGCAACGCTAGATGGGGACTTTTTGTACAGTCCACATAGTTGGGCCTATTCCTAAAATTAAATTGGGCCATTTACATTATCTGTAAATCCTAAATAGTGCCTTTGTGCTTTGGTTGCCAAAATTGCAGGATCGTAAATGGGTAGGAAGGATTTATATCAAACTATTAAAAATTATACACTTAAGCTATAAAAGAAGAAGGGAAGGCATAATAAGCCGACTAGGGTGCTAACCGTGACTAATAAGCTAGCATTGCCTATGAATTGATCCACATCACATCTCATATCATCTTTCTCATCCTTATAAGTTCACTCAGTCCCAACACATCATGCCTTGCCTAACTTGAGCTCTATCTATCTTGAATGGTGGATAAATAGGATTCTCTCAAGTTCAAGTGAAATTTGAGAGAGTATATTTCACATTTAAGATTTTCTTTTTCTTTAAAAAGAGATTTTATTTATTATATCTTACAGTATATATGGAGCTATATTATTAGAAATTTTAAATGATGTTGCACATATACACCTTTATGATGAGTTTGGTTGGGGTGAGAATGCAGATGATAAAAAATGGGGAAAGGAAAAGGAGAGGAAAGAAAATTAGGGGGGAATGAAGTTTTCCACCTAAACCCACCATTTTATTCCTACCAAATTGAAAAGAAAAGAGGAAAGAAGATGGCATTGGGGAAAAAGTACAAAATTATATGCACATTTCCATCTTTCTACTTTTAATAGTAAAGCCATAATAGTAATTTACTCTATATTCTTCAACTTTTCCATCATTTCAACCAAATACATATGGTGTAAAACAAATTATTTTTCATCCCCAATTTTTCATCTTTCCAACCAAACAGAGTCTTAGATTTGTAACTGTAGGGACCGAGTTCGAGCACTATTCCTTGCGAATGAGTGGGTTCAAGTCCAGCTGGCCCAATACAATGAATTTGTAAAGTGCGGGTCAAAGAACTAGGCTCTAGTGAGGATTGCAACAACTAAACATGGTAATGCATGGATCGGGTGGCAAAAACACAAACTAAAATATGAAACTAGGCTCTTCGGTCGTTTCGTTGGATCGTATATTTCTACTTCCTTCTTTAGTACTAGGTTACAAAGATAATACAAATGCCATCGTTCTTTTTCCCTTCCAAAAACCCTCTTTTCTCTTCTGGAGGATTTGTTACATCTTATATCTCCTTCTGGTTAATCCTGGCCCTCAATTTATTGATCATGCAGGTCACCACTTGAGTGCCTGTCCCATCAGCTACCTTCCCATCCTTCCTGTGGGTGGTAGCAGCTGAGGCGGCACTGTTCATGGGTCACTTCTCCATTAATGTGGAGGTGACAGTTCCTCCTGGGATTGCTCCTCCACCATGCTCCCATGTCCAACTCGTTGTATTTGCCTTTCTCTTGGATCGCTCTGGAAGGTTACCTCTGAAGACACTTCACTCTTCCTTTCAATGGTCCGTATGGGCCGAGGACATGATTGTCCTCGGTGGTACTCCTGGTGGGTGAAGCCTCCTTGACTCGGCCTCGGACACTCCTTCCTCCTCGGCGTGGGCCTTGGGCTTAGCATGAAATGGGACAGGGTTGCCAAATTCTCTAGCCCCACAGTAACATTTAATGTAATCCATAAACTAAATCCATTTTAAATTGAGATGATCCTTTTTCGAGATAGATCAAAAATGGGACACCCAAGTTCCTATTTTATCATACCCCATTGTACCCCCTTCTCACCGCATGCACATTCTCAACTTAGATATAATATTTTAGAATGATGTAGTACATTAGGTTCTGCAATTGAATTCAAATATTTGATTATATTAACCAATAAGACATAAATAATGTTATATTTTTTAAGCACAATTAAATTTAAAACAACTTAATAATTGAATTTAATTGAAGAATCTAATGTAGTTCACTTGAGGTTTTGTATTTAAGATTTATCATTTTGTTTTATCTGCGTAGTGGGGGTGTCAAGTAGGTATCTTCCCTTGTAACATGCACAAAATCCTAGTACGGTGTTCTTATTATAAAGGAATAGTCCTTTGCAACTTCCAAGACTGCTAAGATCCTGAGATTGGTGATACCGTTGGAGGCTCAGGTGAGTGTGAACTTCTTAGCCTGAGAAGTTCCAAAGATAGGTATATAATCCACGCTGGCTTTCCACACATGGTCAATGTGTTCCCAGGTTCAAAGCATGTTATTTCTGAACTTGTTGACATAATAATTAGATGCCCAGAAACCGATCAACCTCCAAAGATATCACAGGTTTCTTCTGAGGTCCTGAATTTCTAATACCCATTCTTTCAAAACTCAAAATTCTACACTGCTTCATATACTTCCATTCAAGCAACTCCTTTAGCTTGTTGCAGTTTGTTAATATGTTGGATATGCTAACGCAATTCTTTGTTCTTATTGTCTCACTTGACACCTCACTTCTCCAATGTGCTGCTTGATAAGCTACTAGCTGCCTAACCTAGCTATTATTTGACCAGTTTCTGGTCTGGTTCTGAATTAAATCTGTTCCAAATTAGCAAGCTTGATTCAAGAGCACCGGCTGTACGTGATTATGGGTTTGCTTGCTGTACTCGTGTTTCTGCTGATTTTTGCAAATTGTGGATTTCTTGCAGTTGCGCGAGGGATTTCAAATTTCACTACTGATCTTGATTTTTCTTCTTCCAAGGTTTCTTACAATTTCACTTCAGAAGATAAGAGAGGTGTGCCAACAGGAGCTAATCCTCTGCATAACAAGTAGAGAGAGAGAGAGAGAGAGATGTTGAGCTTTCCTCACAGTTAGAGTTAAAGGAATCTTTTATTTCTATTGTTTGTTTTTGGATGTTGCTTGTGAACATGTATTCAAGATACAAGAAATGGAAAAAAGAATTGATTCTTTTGTGGGGTCTGACATATTCTTGCATGAGTTGTCTCTTGGTTTGTTAACCTAAATCGAATGTTTTGCTTGCCTATATGGCTATGATAAGTTTGTTTTGTTAGTTTTATATAATTATGGTTTAATGATCGATGAAGAAATATATTGTGTGCCAGTGCCATTATGCACTGCTTCATGTCTCACTAGCATCAGGGAACTCGATCACGAACATATACATAGCATAGCATCCAACAATAATGGTTCTAAATATTATTACCTACTGTACCTCTAGATGACTTACCAGAGTCATCAGACCAGCACAATAACTCCTTCATGTTATGCTACTCGATTTTCTTGCTTGGTTTTTAAGGGGAATTAAAATTCACTTAATTATCCTCCTTTTACAATCTATAATTCCCAATGACTTTAATACTTTCATATATTCAATAAGAACGTATATATAGAATGTGAACCTGGTAATTAATTACTTACGATCTAATATAATCTCGGTTTCTCCTAATCACAATCTTGGCTAAAATATATGTTCTCGATTCTCTTAATTGCTTTTGTAATACGCCAAATAGATGGGGCAACTTCAAAATTTATCACCATGCATGCTTGCATTTTCAATTTTATTTTATTTTTAAAAAATGCTCATCACATGTTTTTCATTTTTTTAATAAGAGAAAGAAACAAGTCTTGACAATTGACATAACGTTACGTAGATGACACTTCCCATTTTTTTTTTTTGGAGAACGCAGGAAAAGAGCATGTGATGTGCAAAACTATAGTATACTTAATCCTGATATTGTTTAAACCTATTTCGAGATTTCAGCTATTGGATAAGAAATAATAATTAATTACTTTTGTACCACGCGTGAGACATGTATATTTATAATTCTGCTTTTGATAAGTTTTTGTATATTTTTTTTTTGTTGCATGAGAGCAGGCGAGCTGCTCTGTTGCTTCCATTTCCATACGTGTCAAATTGGGTTTGGGGATGGTCTATATGTTCTCTTTTGTTGTCTCATTTGCTTGTCAGGCCTGGTTATCTTTTCTTGTCTGGCCTCCTAAACGGCAAAACCACCAACACCCCCTTCTTCCCTTCTTAAAAAACCTTTGATGGTCTCATACTTCCCTTTATACACTTAGCTACCCACTATGTGTACTAAATATGAATATTTTTCCAAATTTTGGACACTTGATACGAAAGTGTTTACATTATTTATATAAAGTACACACACTATATATATTAAGTGTGAAACAATACACTATGTATATCGAAACTGTTTGAGATGGTAAGTTGTTCTTGTTGTGTAATAAAGTAGTGTTAGTGGTGGACTCATATGAGAATTAATAATAACCAATTAACTTAGTATCTGTGAAGCTTTTTGTGAAAACTATTGTGTCTACAGCATTGCTCGTTTTATACCATTGCAAAAGGCAAATGTTTTGCAGCCATCCGCTGTGACCAGCTATGGTGGGCGAGGAATCAATTGGTTTCGGAGGAAGTCTCTAGCTTCAATCTAACTCTGTAGAGGCTAATGTTTGATCAACTGGGCTGAAGCTAAAGCTGCTAGGTTTGCAGTCTCCGACTCTCCAAAGCCCATAAGCTTGGTTTTTATGTCTTTTCTCCTCGGGTTGGAAATGGTCTGGGCCCGTCCAGCCCACTGTAGCCCTTTTGTTTTCCTTTTAATGAGAGTTTATTAAGCAATTACTCATTATTATTATTTATTTTTTTTTTTGAGAATAAGCAATTACTCATTAAAAAGTAACAAATTCATCTCTTACATTTTAGCCCAATGACCCTTTCTATTAATTAACTCCCTCTCATATCCTTCTTCTCAAATAACTCTATTAGTTTGTGTGGGTTTTAGTTAACTCAATTGGTAAAGTCTCTTGTGGTTGAATAAGAGATTTAAGATTCACTTATTCCTTACACAAAAAATAATTGGTGTCTTGGTCTGATGATAAAGAGCAACTATGAGGAGCGGATGCTATAAATTGAAACTCTCTCTCTCAAAAAAAAAAAAAAAAAAAAAAACTTTATTAGTTTGCTGATTTCCTACTAAATCAAAAAGGAATTAAAAAAAAAAAAAAAAAATCTTCCGTCTCATTCCAATTTCCTCTACCATTCAGTTTTGTTGTGCATTTTTCACTTTTAGTGCTTCTTGTGTGTTTGAGATTAGCTTATAAATTAGCTTTTTGTTTTTATTTATCTTTTATGTACAGTTTTTTAAAACTTCATATTCTTTTCTTACTTTTTCTCACTTTTTTAAAGTATAATATATTTTAGCCCACTTTCAAAAAAAAAAAAAAAAAAAAAAAAAAAAAAAAACTAAATTAGTTGTTCCCAACTCCTTTAGGATAAGATCTTGCTTAAATTTTTCATAAAGAATCTTGAATTAGTAGCGTCATTCAATTCAAATTTTTACCTTAGATATGAGGACTTTGACTTTTATTTTTGTGGCTAAGGTATTAACAATATATCATCTTCATTTCATCTTTTTCTTAGTTTTATTAGAGTGATGATGGTATATTACATTATTACTCAGAGATGGAACCATAATTTCAATTAAGGGACCAAGCATAAACCAACATATTTTCTAAATTTGAGACTAAAAAATATACTAAAATTTAAAACTAAATGAATATAGGAAAAAATAAAACTAGCATTTATTCATAGTTAACAACAAAAGAAAAGACACAAAATAATTTTTCCTTAATACATTTCTAATTAAATCTTCTATCAAAATAGAATTTGTCATTCTTTTGAAAAACATATATGATTGTTTGTGTATTAAATTTCACAAAATTTTCATTTCAATGTACAAAATGAAAGAGACTTTTAAAAATTTATCTTCAATTTGTTGTAATGCCAAATTTTGTCAATATTTATGATTGAAAATACTTGTTGTATATTTTTGGTAGACAATGTTCATCCAAATTCTCACTAAATGGGTAAAATCTATTAGGGTCGTGATTTATTGCTAAAAAAATAATGTCTATACCAAGAAGAAACGTGCTATCATTGTGATTTGTTGATTAAAAAAAAAAAAACCTTTTTGCTTGCCGTGTCTTTCATGTTGCTTTATCTTTCTTGTATGTATAAGGTGAAAATGGTCTCTCAATAAAGATAGTCCCTCACAATAATCCAAGCCTTAGCAAAATAATGTCACATGTTATAAATGTCAAACTCTTATCAATTTTAATTTTTTACGAGTTTAACTTTAAAGTTTAAACCCCAAGAATCTATAATTTTTAGAAAAATATTCTCCTACACTCAATTTTTATTTTTTATTTTTTGAAACCAACACTCATTTTTCATTCAATATTTTACACATCACAATTGAAGTCAGCTTCCGTAAATTGGGCTCATTAACGGACTATTGCAAGAAACGACAGTCGTTTAGACAGTTGTTGTCATTTATTTGATACACGGAGGTCGGTGGGTTCTCTTAATTCTAAAAATCGGAAGCGGTACTGTTCTCTCATTCTATCAGCGAAGGCAGTCATATTTGCTTGCTAAATCAAAAAAATGGTACCTTTTCTTGTTCCTTAGTCTCCATTACCACGATTTGTGTATCTGAATTCTATGTTTGTACATTTACATAATTGAGTCGTACTTATTAGTTACTAGATCAAGGCTAAGTATTTTTGAAAGAACCAATGCAAGCGCACCAATTGTTTGCTGAAATTCCTGAATGAGTTAGAAGTTTTTGAAGCGAAATCAGGACTATGTTGTTTCTGCAATACCAACTATTACGCAATGTTCTTAAGCTGAAAATTGTTATTCTTGCTGTAATGTTTTATATCTAACAACTTTTCCATTGTGGGTATTTAAGTTGACATAGAATTAATATGTTGGATGCATAAAATCAGTGTCCCATCACATGTATATGCACTGCATTGTAGCTTTGTTATCACTGCCTCCACCTCTTGTTTTTAGTTACAATCATTCTCATTATATATCAGCTCTACCTCTAGGCGTTCATGTATGAAATTTCAACAAGCAAGTGAAAAACAATAAAATTTACACAATTGAGATTTCAAACCTTCCCTTCGTTAGTCGTCATAAGACTTCACAATTCATGAGAATTTAAATTTCAAATAAAAGGGAAAAGGCCTAATTGTATGGCTCTATGCTTCTTGAAAAATCGATAGACCTAGAGATTCAAAAGTTCTAAGTGGAAGAAAGATAGTGGGGCTGAGGATTGTCACGCAGACGTAGAGACATAATTTACAGATTTTTATTGTTTTTTTCCTTCTTCTTCTTACCCACAGGACCATACTGAACAGGCTAGATGCAGAGAGCTGGCCAAATCATCTACATTTTACCGCTCAGTGTACTCAGAGGTGACTTGATCAATCATATGACATTACTACTGCTACTCATTGATTCTGTGTAATCAGTTTTATTTCACCATCCAGGACCAAAGTATCATAGCATAACAGTACTAGCATCTAGTCATGTTGAAATTATGCACATTATCTTCTTGAGTCTTGTTTCATACATTGGCTACATGTTGCCATGGTCATAGAATATATTCTTGCTAATTATCAAGACAAGGTATAAAAAAAAAAAAACTATGTCAAAAGGAATTAAAAAAAAAACCTAATTTTGGTTGTTTCCTCAGCTCCTTTATCATTAGAAAACCTTTTGTTTTTGTTTTTTCTTTTGATTTGGTTTGGTTTTGTCTTTTGCAGATTCTATTGTGTTTTACTGTATTGTTTTAGTTCAATACTATCCCTTAAGTCTATTGTGAAACATGATGGGTTCATCTCAAATCAAGTTACTTTAAATATATGGAAAACTACATATGTGAACCTAGAAAACTACCTTTGCTTATATTTTAATTTCTAAGAAAAGTATGCAAAAGTTGGACTCAAATTCTATATTCCAAAAGTGAATTATCCAATTCTCCCCCACACCCCACCCCGCCACAAACCCCCCCCCCCCCCCCCCCCCCCCCCAACCAGTCTTCTATTTCAGAGCAAAGGGCTTGTGGGGAAGAGGACAGCCACACACTTTAGTTCACCTGTTATCTTTTATTGCATCAACCTTCAACAACCATTCTCCTTCATAAGCTATTTCTTGTGGTTTCATTCCCTTTAAACTAACAAAGCCCTAGAGTTATTAGAGCCTTTATCTTCTTTTGAAATGGAACGCTCAGATGGTCAGTAATGAAATGTGTATTTTTCAGAATTACTGAATACTAATTACTTTTTGTCCACACTCCACACACTCACACACGTATATACTTCAAGTAATTTAGTTTTGGATTCCTTTTGTTTTTGTGAAAGTGTATCTTGATGTTCCAATACTGAACAACTACTATGAAGGATCTTAAGTCCTTACACCATACCAATACAAATTTATGTAATTGTCGTTCAATTATGAATGTGTACACTCCACATTGTGTAGTATGTATGGAACTTTGTTTGCTTCAGTTGAGTGCATTGATTTTGTTATTGCAAAAACGTCTTTTAGGATCCTTTTGATCATTTGTATATACAGATAGAAGAGGTTGGATGGGAGCATCTGGTGAGATTGGGTAGAGATCTGACGTTTCTTAGCTTTCGTATCTTGTAAGATGTTCTTTCTTGCTTTCATATTCCAAACTATTTTCCCTTTAGGAAGGAGGATCCAGGTTTTTGTTTGCCTTCTCTTTAATGTTCACGTGCTTGTGTTTTTGCCCCCCTATTCCCATGTAGTTTGCAGTTACAACAGAAATTAGGAAAGCTTTGGTGCTTAAAGTTTAATTTGTGGTTTTATATGTTGAGAGAATGTTTTACTTGGCCAAAGGCATCTGGTGCTATGAAGGCCAAATAAGTGACACCAGAACAGGCAAACAGATTTAGAAACAACATTTTAATCTCTGTTATTGAGATATGAAAAGATTGCTGTAAAAAATTATTGCCTTAGAATCTCAAAGCCATAAAGCATGCTGTGAATGTTTTCAGAGCGTGTTACTTATTAAAAGTTGAACTTATCTTCTGAGAGTATGAAAAACTGAAATGTATGCAATGAATCGGAAATCAGGTGATTGTGAAGTAAGTTAAGCATACTTTGTTTGTAGGCAAGTGCTGGATAGCATTGCCCGGTTACTCTTCTGAGATCAAAACATTGCTTTTCTTTTTCCAGCATCAAATGTTCCTCTTCCCTATGCTACTTCATTGCCTCTGACTTTTAATCTTTTTACAATCTTTTACTAGCAAGGGACATTAATAATGTTCCACAAAGCCTGATATACACTGGTAGCATGTGAATCAAGTAGGTAAATCTGTTTTTCTCTCTTACCTTTCCATGTAGCATAAGTCCACGCTGAAATACAGTGAGAAACATGAGCACTTTTTGGAGGCAGATGGAAGATCTAGATTAAATTTCATTAGATTTAACTTAACATGAGTCCACTGCAACGTCTAACACTTTTTGAGGTATAATCTTTAATATATTATAGCTGTGAAGTTAATTAAAGGTTTCTGTCAATTGGTTGTGAATGTATAATTGTATATGCTTATTACCACATGTCACAGTTTCCTGAATTTCTTCATTTGTTTATGCTTATTCATGTCATGGACTGAGCCTTTGATAAATTTGATTGATAGAGACGAGAAGGGGAGACTGCACTTTATGGAAATTCAATTGGATAAAACCTATCCCAAAAGTCCACCTTCAATATCAGCGGTTGGTTTTCTTTCATCTCTTTGGAAATTGATGTTTTACATTATAAGCTTAAATTATCTTTGAGTTTCCTTCCTCAGGATGTACCATATAATTTTGACTTACAATGGTCAATAAACTCAAGATTAAAGGATGTGGTGCAGCAGTTCCAAGAGGTATTTGTTGCAAGCTTTTTAAAAAGGTTATAAGCTTTTCCAACTTTTACTAAAGTATGCAACTACTATATTTTGTACACAGCATCTGGAGAAGCTTCAGGAATTTTGGTCTACGTTGGATGATATTGACAAGTCTCTTTGTGTTATCGATCCTAAACAGCCTTCTCGATCAATATCCCATCGTCAAATCAATATAGGTGAGCCATTGGTTGATCATGAATAGATTGATAAAGCATTTCTCTTTTTTGTTTGTCAGGATTAAACCTTTTTAGGTTTATGTTTTTCAGGAAATGATTGCTTCATCATGTTGTGTATAGATGCCAACAACCCTAGATCTTTACCAGAGTGAGATTTCATCTCATATCACTTTTCTGCTACTGCTAGTTTTAGCTTTTCATGTGATGTTGAATATGTAAGTTTTGTTAGGTGTCGTTTTATGGGTTCAGGTCCATTTGTGGGTTCGTTGAGAAAGAGGTGGCAGAGAAATAGCAGAAAATGGTATACTCTTCTTGCTTCTATGGATCTTAATTTGCATTTTGACTTCGATACTTGTTATATAAAGGTAGTAAAAAAATTGGAAGTTTCTGTAGTTACCTGAGAAATGGCATTTTTCATCTGTAACACTGCTCTGCTCTTTTTTTTAATGGAACCTCACCAAGGTAGGGCCCTTTGGACCCCACCTTGGGGAGTAAACTACGGATACACAATCCTACCAGTGTAACACACCATTTTTTTCTTTTAGCGACAAAATATTATGGCTCAGTTTCTCTTGGTTTTTCCTACTGTCTACTGATATGTTAGCTTAAAACTGAATGCTGATTTCCAACCCACTCCCTCTCTCTTCCCTTCCTTTCTCTTCCTTACCCCCAATAAAAGGGAAGAAAGATTTTGAATGGATACAATGTAATACTTGAAGTTTTATATTTGAAAACAAAGGGGTCATTTTTTTTATTTGAAATAACGCTTCCTGTTGCTTGATCTTGCTATCATGCATTGCCAAATTTTTTTGAATTAGCGAACACTTTTCCTTTATTTTTCTGAAAAATGTTTGCTTGATTATCGCCTATGGCATTATCAGTGATATACTTTATTTGTGTGCTCTGATAATCTGCATAGGACAAAGGACAAACCATACTTGGAAAATCTTGCATGTCTTCTGGAGACTCAACTGCCAAGGCCCACTGATGTACTGAAGAATGACCAGCAAGTTGAATGTGGAATATGTTATGCTCAATGTCTTCCAGTTGGTATTGATATATACATTTTCTTAGATGTTTACTAACTACATCTTTATTCATACATCATTCACTTTTAAATTGTCGATGTAGATGATGAGCTAGGAGCTAAGAGTGGAAGTGGAACTGACTACACATGTGATAATAACACTTGCAGTAAGGCTTTCCATAGTGTTTGTCTTGGGGACTGGTTGCGTTCCATCACCACAACAAGGCAGTACGTTGAATTTTGAGTGTCCTTGTGGCTTTCTATTTGGATCATGCATGAATTTAACTTAAGCTATCAATTGCTATTTTTTTTTTGTTTTTTTTTTTTGAGTTTTAATAACAAAATTTCCCTTTCACAATAAGTTCTAATATTGTTCTCATTATTGCTTGATTCATGATTGATTTGCGTACTTCATTACAGGTCATTCAATGTTCTTTTTGGGAATTGTCCATACTGTTCAGATCCAGTTGCTGTGAAAATCAACAACGTTAAAAAGTGAACTCTAGGTTGGGTTTTTCTATTGTACCTTTGGGATTTGCTACCGGCTATGATCAGAATCTTTTTTTTTTTTTTTTTGAGAAGGGAAAATTCTTTAAAGATAAAGGCAGACAAAACCATCTAGGGTAACCAAATCTCAGGCATCAGCCAACAACCAGCCTACAACAAAAGGTGGAGGGACTGAATACAACACAAAAGGTTCCCTACTACTTCCATCTTTTGCTAACAAGTACAGTGATTCCCTTCTTGGAGCGTGTTGGATATAACTTATAAGACGCCTCAAAATGCCAAAAAAAAGATCTGCAATCAGAAATTAGAGCACTACAAAGGTGAAAATCATGAACTGAAGTGTCTTACGAAGCCAAGAACTCCGCAACTAGCTTAGCATCCAATTCAATTATGATTTTCCGGACGTTCAAATATGCAGGGCTAAGTTGAGTCCATCCCTAAGAGCCCAAATTTTAGCTACGAAGGAATTGATTATCTCAATGTTCTTGGAGAAACTTTTGAGCCAAGTGACATTGGAGTGTCTAATAAGGCCCCCTGCACTAGCTCTTCCATGGTTGGAAATGACTGACTCATCTGTGCTGAGTTTGAAATAACCAAAGTGGGGTGGTTTCCAATCAATCAGCCTGCAAAGACTATCCTGTGGTTCAATTTTCAAAGGGAGGGGTGTAGAGTTAACAGCCAAAGAAACAGTTTTCTTTAGCAGATTCCATGGGTCCAAAGGTTTGTTTTCCATGACCAATTTGTTCCTTGCTGTCCAGATTTTCCAAGAAGCAATAGGGAAAACGACTTTCCAGAGTACGATAGGAAAGATGTCAGAAACCAAGTGGGAGCTGGCATGGTTGCAAACTTAATCCACTGTTCCATCCTTCGAAATGAGAAATAACTTGAAGGTCCCAATTACTCTCCACAAATTAGCAATCATGGGGCTATCTCGGATAACATGAAGAACCATTTATGGGGTATTATTGCAGAGTGGGCAAGCATCAATCAGGATATATTTTTTTTTAAATTATTTTTTTGGGACAAGAGTGTACTTGTTGCTAGGCTACTGTGACAAGCTAGCCAAATGAATGTGAATTATGGGGATGGTGTTCACATGTCAAAGCCACTCCCAAGATGGGGGAGCCAGAGTTGAGGTAGTGGGGCTAATCTCAACCTTTGCTAATCTCAGGCTAAGTCTTGGTGGTCACTAATTTGAATCTCTAGTTTATCTTTAGTGTTTTAATCTCAGTCTTTTATTCATATTCACGAATAAATGGTGGATATTAAAACATGCCGAAATGATAGTCATGGGTATATATCTTGCCCCTCAAACAACACAAACACAAAGCTACCATAAAATTATCCACTCTAGGTCTTATTTATTTATTATTATTTTTAATTATGATAATTGGATAGTTGGAAAAAGGAAGATCTCAATCTTTAGGTATATTTGAATACCGCTTATTTTGCTGGAAACTGAAAATTGAAAACACTGTAGCAAAATAATTTTTAAATGTGTAAATAGTATCATGGGACTCATTTTTAATATTTTTTTTTCTGAATAAAGTGATTGAAGGTCTCATGAACAGTGCGTGAATAGTATATGAACAATGCATAATATCTCTTGAACAATGTAATCCGCGTGCATAAAAAAGAAAAAGAAAAAAAAGAAGGAAATGCCAGATGCAGACACTGGCTTTTCATCCCAATTCAAACACCACCTTAATGTCTTGATAATACTGTGAGGTGCCAATTGAATCACATAGCTCTTTAATTATTAACCATCTCATCAAGCTGAGTATTCTATTCCCTGGACGCATCCAGCATCCTTCACAGGAGGCAGCAATTCCTCAACCTACACAAAGCACGTTTATTTGATTTGATATCTTTGATGGTAAACCACTAATCTTTGGAGATGAGGTGATCAAGTCCATACACTTCCCCTCCTTGTTTTGTGATCTTACAATAAGGATTCGTTCTTCGTTCAGCCATGGCAGCAATGAGAATTTATTAATCTGACACAGTAACAATGTCCAGAGTATTAAGTTAAATTATGGTGTCATCTAAATGTGGCCTCATCTGTTACCTACTCTGTAGTACTCTGTTGCTTCATAAATTGTGACCTGCTATCTAACAATGATATGTGCCTTACAATTCATTATGGTTCCTGTCCTAACCCTTAACCTTGTCCATCAAGCATCAACCGATTCATTTGATTGTATTTCGTAGTTCAATGGGACCTGCCTAAGATACTAGTAGGCTTAGCTGAACCTCATGCTTTTGTAACACAGACTTTTTAGTTCCAGTGATAATTAAATTTGGCTGTATATACATTGCATGCAACCCAGCTTTTTACCAATATTGACAAATGGATCCGACCACGTTTCCCTTCCATTGAATTGTCAAAAGTAGCTATTATACACCATGCCCACTACCTTTTGCTCTCTTTGGCTTATCTTTTGGGAGTCATCTACCTCATGATATGATTTTGGCTTTATGAGTTTTTGTACCTTGTTGCTTCTTGTGATGATGAGTAGCTTTTATATTGATATGATATCAACAGGTAGAGCCGACTGCCATTTATATTGACTGTATAGCCTACGCCTTAACACTTTTGTTAACTCAAAATAAATATTTCACAGGATGGTCCTGTTGTTTTTAAGTAAAAACGTGGGGCATCGAGGTCCCTCATTTTAATGCCTTCCCATCAAGCCGGTTGGGATTGTGGTCCTTAAGTTTCATATCAAGCTAAGATGGCCCTGCCCATATCATATAGAATGGTAAAGAAACGAACAGTTCTCTCCCCCTCTACCAGTTATTTTAAAGTCGCTTGTTAAGGAACCTAAGATTGAATTTTATTTACACACACAAAAAAAAAAAAGAAAAAAAAAAAGAAAAAAAAAAGGGTTTCTTAACCTAGCAATACAGAGCAATTACCATGAAATAGATGTCATAAGTTTAAATCCTAATTCTATCGTATCTATTAAAAATCAATATATATGTTCTTGAAAGTCTGTATAAAAAAAAATGCATGTCTTTGTCGTAGAAGATATACTTGATACACTACTCCTATCACTGCCACATCCATACCCTAGGGTTATTAATATGTTTGGACATTTGAATCGTACCTATCAATATATCGACCTATCCTATACTTCCTTCAATTACCATTCAACTCAGGCGTTAGTATATTTATTATGATTAATTTGAGGATTAATTGAGGGGGACCCTATTGCTTTTCAGTTTTCTTTTGGTCATACCATACAAAACAATTTTTATTTTTATTTTTATTTTAAATACATAATGACGTTGTAGTGTATGAGCTACTGACTAATGAATATGTATCCTTATAAGAGAGATTAACATTCATTTAAACGGAATTCTTGTAAAACTCCATTGTAAGAAAAGCAAATATCCCCTTACTTCAGTAAAATAATTTTGGTTTAATTAGGTTAGATTTAAATATTTATTGATAGTTGGCTTTGTCAGAATGAAACATCGATCAATAGTTATCGAGCCCCCCTCTGCCAATCACCACCAATGCTACAAATGGGAGCAGGTAGCCTTATATGGTTCATATGGTGCTTTGTGAATCCTCTTGACTAGAGCATGACAATGTATATCAATAATCACACGTGCACATAACCAACCCCGACCATGACCACCCTTGACTCGGAGTCGGGACCATGTCTTATGTGACACAAGTTTTGCCTATCTGCTTATGTGCTAGTTGCAGAGCCCACTCTCTCTATCTTTCTTTTTTGGGTGGGTCTGGTAATAACTTATAAGCCCACGTGAGATATATTTTCAGGGATGACCATATATAGAAGAATCATACAACCACAATTATTCGGACGTTTATGAAAAGATAGATAGAAAATAAGCATAGGAAAGAAATCAATTTGTAATGTTGTTTAAGGAAAAATCTATATCTATATATATTTAAAAGCTGAAACGTAGTATTCATTGTTGCTACACTCCTTTTGAGCCACATCATCTACCTATTTCTCATTTCTCTCCACTACTTCAATATAACTTCCCTTTTACATTTTCAATTCTCCACTACTCTCAACCTTAATGTGACTTTTCATCTATCTCTTCCTCTTCTTTTTATTTTGACTCTTCTTATCTCTTTTCTATTACTATAAATATGACATTCTCTCTCACATTCTATACATATTTTCTTACATGAAAAGGGTTATTACTCTCTCTCTCTCTCTCTCTCTCTCTCATGTTTTTATTTTTGTGTGAATGTTTTATTTTTTGTATCTCTACTTTAGATTGATGTATTTATGTGTTCTTTAGAATTTTACTTTGAGTTGCAATTTGGTTTTGTATTTTTAAGTTATTATCTTTTTTTTTTTTTTTTTCTTTCTTTTCTATGATTGTTAAATGTTAGTCTATTGCATATAAATATAGTTAACAAAGGTTATGCTCTTTTGTAGTTGTACTCTGGTTATGTAATGTTTTATAAACCCAGTTTAAAATACTATTATTATTTTCGTGTGTGTTCTAATAAGTATTACTGTTTACTCAAAAAAGAAAAGAAAAGGAATAGGGATGTTTATCCCACATTGGTTGTGTGTGTCTAGTATCCGTTGTTTATAACCCTAGTTTACAACTACAAATGTTAGATTATTTTGTAGTTGTATTCTGGTTATGTAATGTATTATAAATCCAGTTTAAAACGTTATTATTATTTTTGTGTGTGTTCTAATAAGTATTATTGTTTATTCCAAAAAAAATATATATATAATGTTATTCTATTATATATTATGGCTTGGATAATTTGGTGTTTGACTTATGACTATATATATATTTTTTCTTCTTTTTCTCATTTTATTTTCTATTTCTCTCCCGAAAAAGGTGATTTCTCTTTCTCTCTCTCTCTCTCCATATATATATATATATATATATATATTTATATATATTATTTATTCTTTTTTGCAACATTACTTTAGGTTAATGAATTATTGTATTTTTTATATAATATTAATGGTTAATACGATTTGGTAGTGTGTTTGATTTTTTAAGTTTTTCGCCACAGGTCTTCTCTCTCCCTCTTTTAGCTTTTGTTTGATTTTTTTTTTTTTTTTTGACATAATACTTAATTATTTTGGAAGTGAGATTTTGAATTTATATAAAAATACAATGTTAGCTATGTATTTGAATGTGTCTATCAGCTATTAAAATTAAGCCGCCTAAGATGAATATGTATAGACAATATTTTTATTTTTATTTTTCATTGATTTATTATTTAGTTATAACATCAAAATTAAAGTAAATGAATATATAAAGTTAAACTTGCCTAAGATGAATTTGTAAAACCAATATATTTATATATTTAATATTGTCAAAAAATTAAAAGTAAAAAATAAATAATAAAAAGAATAATGATGTGGCCAATGATGTAACAAATGAGAATGCTCGACAGAAGAGTACGTAGCAACAAAAATATGATATGAAAATCCAGTTAAAGACAATTAAATCTTAATAAATAAAAGTGTATGTAGTAATAAAAAAAAAAAAAAAGATCATGTTTTCTTTATGTTGTTATACAAATTATTTTCTTTCATTTCGATAGGTGAAGTGTTCAATTTTAGACATCAAGTCTATTTTTTTTCTACATATTATTTTAAGTATTAAATTTATAATATAATATAGTCTCTTAGGAATGTTTAAGAAATATGCAGTTCCAATCTCATGTATCTATATTAGTAAACAAAATTCGATCAATAGTTTGAAGCTACTCCGTTAGATAAAAAAAATTATAAATATAATAATATCTTTTTAAGACAATAAAAATTTTGAATAATATATTTGAAACTCAAACAGTTTAGCTGTACAAGAAAAATAAATCCAAATAATAAAATGATGATATATTTTTTGAGATAGATAAATGAAAAATAATTTTAGAAATTGTTTGAGTTTTTGGGAGAACAAATTATTTTCCTCAAATTTAGAGAACAAATTATATATTATACCATAACTAAAATAAAATTATCTATTCCCACGTGTGGGTTTGTGACTAGTTAAAACAATTAATAAGTATTGAATTCAAGTTCTTAATTTCTTCCACTCACACCCTATGTTTTCTGCACGTATATATGGTACTACTATTACCTTCTTTTTCTCTTCTTTTCTAGTCTTTTACGAAGATTTTTTGCTTATAATGTTTGAAAAGCAGTGCATAACATACAAAAACATCCTCATCACAATTATGCAGAAGCTTTATTGGCTCGTACAAATACAATGCCTACCAAATACGGGGCACATATTGTAGCCCACAAGTAGGAAACCTTTTTTTCAACTTAGACTTAATCAACACACACACACACAATAATTCATAATTCATATGTTGATAGTTCAACATATACACACAATCAACTTGACTTAATCCACACACACACACCCTATGTTTTCTGCAAGTATATATGGTACTACTATTACCTTCTTTTTCTCTTCTTTTCTTGTCTTTTACGAAGATTTTTTGCTTATAATGTTTGAAAACCGGTGCATAACATACAAAAACATCCTTTTCACAATTATGCAGAAGCTTTATTGGCTCGTACAAATACAATGCCTACCAAATACGGGGCACATATTGTAGCCCACAAGTAGGAAACCTTTTTTTTCAACTTAGACTTAATCAACATACACACACACACACATGATAATTCATATTTATTCCTTGTATCTCCAATATGCATGGCTAGCGGCTCTTTTTCTCATATACAAGGGCATGTACGTAGGTAAGGGGTAGGAGTATATGGTATATGTACCACTTGGTAGATGAACGATTTGGTTGGTTTGAAAATTAGTAGCCCGCAACACACTCTGGTGGGGTCACTGGGAACCTCGATTTATCAGTACAGTAGTCATAGATCATGTGGTTCATACGAACCCACTTATACTTTCTAGCTTCAAGTGGACTGAGAAATTGGTAAGTTGTTCCTTCCCACCAATTGCTGGGGTTTGAGGCACAGTTAGAGGGTCCTGGCACAGGGCACCCTTCAATATCAAAGTCCCTGTAATAAGCATAGAAAGGTGCTTTGCTCCAATCAATCTTTTCAAGTCCACCTCTTGTAGCCCAGTTATCAGCTTCCCACAATGTTGAATAGACCCCCATAGGTTGCAACTTTGGGAATGGGATTCCTTTAGCTTCGTTATTCTTGTAGACCCTAACTGGCACATCATCGACATAGAAACTGCAGTACCAAACAACAATAACATTAAAAACACAATTATTGACACAGAGAGTAATTAAAAGACTTTACTGCTTGTAAGTATGTGTCGGTCTGGCTTATTATGACACTGTTATTTTTTTATTTTTTATTTTTGGGTTAGGCTAACAAGTGATCATAGGACATTGGTTAATAATTTATTTTAGAAAAATTTTGACACCACTTTTATGAGAAATAAAAAAAAAAATTGTCAAAATATTTTTTTTTTTCTTTTTTCATCAAAACTTTCTTTAAATAGAATATTAACTAATGCCCTAAGGGCATTCATTAGTATTTTTCTTTTTATTATTCGATCGATCTTTATATTGAGAACATGGATTTGAGTTTGAGAATGCTGATTTGAATTCTGGACATTTTTATTGGAAATATAAAAAATAAATGTCAATGCATGACACTGTTAGCTTACACAATATGACGGTGGTTCCAGAGTATTGTGTAAGTGTGGAATTCAGCAGCAGGATCAAACCAAAGGTTGATTCTTTGTTCCCTATTGCCCTTTCCACGAGCATAGATATTGGTCTGGACCGTGTACGGTTGTCCGGTCCGATTCCCCAAGAACTCAAAGTCCAGCTCGTCACGAATGGTATCCGTGTTGGAATTCATCTAAAACACAATTCAGTGCAAACAAATGAATATCAAGAACTTTGCTTACACACAGGAAAATTTTCAAATTGCAATATAAACATACATAGAAGGCAGTGACCGTTCCGGCAGAGTCTCCAGGAATCAGCTTAATCTTCATGCTGACACGCCCGAACAAGTACTGTCTCTTGGAAGCAAACCCACATCCTGAAATGCAACAATTTTCTGATCATATATATAGTACTGCTACTAAACACAAAGTTTGTCATATCTATATGTCTATCATAAAATATCCAATTAAGCTATTTTTCAATACTATATATGTGACCCCACGCGAAGTGTTACCAGAATTTCGGTCTAGAATGAGTTGGATGGCCCTCCCTCTATCGATCTGCTTGATATGGGAGTCAGACCACGTGATTTTAAAATCTTCAAGAAAAGTGGCTGGTCTCCCTGTTACCGAGAGAGCAATTACAAGCACAAAAAGTGAGAGACAAGCAAATGCATTTCTTAAGGAGGAATACATGGCCATGATGATTGTGTTAAAAAAAGATGGAGATAAAAGAGAGACTTATTATGAATGTGATTTGGAAGAGAACTTTGGGGGGTTGTATATATAGTAGTGATAGCAAGTGATTAAGAGTGCTGCATTCAAATGGAAAGTGCCATTACAGCTTGGCTTTCCATACAGCTAAACGCAAGCAGTCATTAGGCCCTACCAAAAATTGTTTTTTAGTTCCATTTGGGCCTCTTCTTTATCGTCGGCCTCATGATTTTCTTGATCATTCATCTCATAGCGTGATACAATGCAATAGTGATGTCCATCTAACTATTATTATATGTGGATGTAAAAATTGCCTAACTCATCCTATACTAATTGATTAATTTCCGTGACATTCTAAAAAGAAAAGTAAGTTGGGTGTGATTGTGATTTGATTCAAAAGTGTGATTTAATACAGCCATCTACTTAACTAGCTAGTACCTAACTCCAAGGTCTAGCCCATCTTTGTTTCATGGCCTGATGAATTCTTAGTCAACTAGCATGCCCTGGAGATAAAACCAATCTAATCAATTCGTGCTATGTCTGTGGACAGCCAGGAGAAATTGATTGATATTGAATGGCTATAGGCAAGTATACAGACTACTCTAGTGTATGACCACAAAAGTGGGACTTGTTCTATTTTGAGGATGGACTAGTGAGCCATCATTTCAAGCTGTTATAATGTATTATTAAGATAAAGTTGATCATGACAGTAGTAGCTTACTGATTAGATTTGATATCAAAATTACCACATATGTGAACTTTATTAGTAAGCTTTGTTTAAAGACTCAAATTGGAGTGTCAATGATCATATAGTTAAGTAACACATCTATATGGTTTTATTGGGTTTAAATGCAGAAGTTGAGTCTTCTTTTTACAGTTTACAAAAATATGTCTAAAGTTTTCTCTACATCAAACTTGAGTTGTCAGTGGTCCAAAAAAATAACGAAAACCTTGAGATGTCATATGTGAGAGTCGTGAATTAAGATCCTTTGGTAGCATTATAAATGTTGTACAAATAACATATGGGATAGTCATCATTTCAACTTTCAGTACAAAAATCTAGTGAATAGAATGTTACCATGGTAATGTTAAGGTAGGAGTGCTGCTCTTGTCACCCCTTCTATTATTATTATTTTTTATTTATAAAAAAAAAGTTGATAAAAAATATTTTAAGATAAAATATGAATATGATGATATCAACTTTTAGTGTGATTTGAGAAAATATTTTGTGTGTAAAGATTAATAACCACATGTTATGGTTTCATAGTTAACAAAAATTGGTTAATGGGATACAAGAATTTAGGGTCTGTTTGGTTGGAGTGAAATGATAGAAGAAGAGAAAAAATATGAGAGAAAATGGAAGAGGAGGGTGTTTCGGTGGGTGGGTTGGGGGGGAGGGGAGGAGAAAATAGCGGTGGAGGAGTCCCCAGGCCCACCATTTGAGAGTAAAAAGTTTTCTCCCAAATTTGAGGAGAAAATTAAAGAGAAAAAGTGAAAAGAGAATGGATTTGATGGGAAATTATTCATTTACCCTCCTCTTATTTATTAATATTGCTGCTGTTTTTTCTTCTTGTTTTTGGAAATGTTATTGCTGCTATGCTACTGCTTCTTTTTTATTATAAAAATGCTTACAAATTGATATAATAATGAATGCAATTGACGTTATTAAACAATATAATAATAAAAAATATTTGAATTACTTTTTTGTAATGAGAGGCATATCAATATATAAATTTATGTAATAAATTTGTAGTATTATTCAAGGGTCACTAGACTCAAAGAGTAAATACGTGGCAAATTCAATACGAATCAAAGGTATAATTGCACTCAAGATTATTTGGTTGCGATTCTTTTTCCTTGCATAAATTTCTTTGGGAATTGGGATAGCAGGTTTAGGAGGATCCTCATATTTTGGTCGATCCAGCAGTTCTGTATATATATAAGGAGAAAGTTAACCAGCACCGCTTGGTGCTGGTTAACGGCAGAAAAGACAAAAAAATATTTGTTAGAAAAAGTTAAAAAAATCTAAAATAGTACTTGTAACACTAAAAAAGTAACATAAATTAAAGAAAAAGACAAATATAGTATCAGGAAAAAATATGCCTAACGAGCACTGCACAGTGCCCGTTAACACAACCCAATATATAAAAAGAGAATTTGGAAGATGGGGCCGTCCAAACGAGTCCTTAAAACTGACAGGGAAAGACTTAAAGAGTTTTTGAAGCTAAAAGACAAACAGACCACTTTTCTCTTGCATAATTGAAAATGAAGAAATGGCATTGGATAGGGAAGGTATAAATGGGCTGTGTGCACAAGAGTGATGGTAATTTTCTGGGCCTTATCTGACGTTACGTATATGGTAGGAATGATGACCGTACTGATTAATTAGACGTAGTCAAGTCCAATCAATTTCAACACACGTCCCATTCCTGTGCTTAATTGTGGCCAAGTTAAGGATTTTTATTTATTTATATATTAATATTATTTTCTATAAACTGTTTAAATCTATATATGACATTAGATATCTTCTTTTTGGTTAGAGATTGTTTCAATGCTGGTGATGGCTTTGCTGTTGCTGATATAATATATATATTGGCAGTGTTACTGAATAAATGAATAAATGGAAGCCGATGCCTTATTTTCATAATTGGTTATATTAATCAATAAAATATAAATAGTGTTATTTTTTCTAACGACAATTAAATTTAATGCAACTATTGGTTTGAATTTAATTGGAAAATTTAAAATATTACACTTAAATTTTACCCTTTTTTGGGAAAAAAAAAAAACTTCATTTCTGGAAAACTTTTTAATTTTCTTGTATTTGATTGCCACACTAACACATTTTCTATAAATAAACTGCTAATTTGGAATCTACACGAAAATTACATGGGAAAGCAACTACTTTGAGCAAAAAAAAAAAAAAAAAGTTATTTAGGAAAATTAAAAGTCAACATTCATTCAACAACAATCAATGCTTAGTTTGTGCAGAGAGAGAGAGAGATGTTACCATTTGAAGGTGTTTTTTTTTTTTTTTTTTTTTTTGAAGTTATGGTTTAAAATTTTATTTGTAGTGGTATGTTGAGTATATAATATTTGGGAAAATGTTTGTGATTCTCATAATTACAAACTAGAAATAAATAAGTTGCCTAACACATTGTATATTCATGCATTTGGAGGAGAAGATGAAAAATCAAAATTTAGTAGAGTTTGACTTACTTTCGGTACTTTTTAAAATAGAATCTCTTTTTGTTTTAATGAGAAACTGTCACATCACTCACTAACTAAATTAAAGATGGGAATTAAAATCCACTACTACTTGTCATTGTATATTTAAAACAAAAAAATATATCAATTTAAAAAAATACTGAAGATAAGCCAAACCCAATTTATTGTGCTCTTTGAATCTACAACATATAAGTGATTATGACTTTGTAATGAAAGCAAAACCAAATTCTTTTAGAACCACCATTTATTATAACATTTTCTATAACTTACTAAAGTAATGAGATTAATGATAATTACTTATATATCATTTTTTTTTTTTTCTGCCACTCATATTCATAGTCAATTATGTTAGAATTGTGATAAAAATTGTATTACAAAAGTTGTATACTAAAAAATTCTTAATAAAGTAAAAAATAAAACAAATTATGCTTATCTATTATTTAGCTTTCATCCGTTCAAGCTGATGCTGATGTTTTATGGGAATTAGAAATTTATTAGAAAAGAAAAAGAAAAAAACAACAATAACATTTAACATCAAAAGAAAGGGAAAGCCATTGAGCCAACCAATAAGGAGCCAAGCCATTGGTGCTTTCAAATCGATCAATGAATACGCATTGATGGGTCACACCGGCCTAGACTGTACACCATCAAAATCAACTTTCAATAAATTTGCGCTTTCAAATTGTGGACACTTAACCCGTGCTCTTGAAAGAATAATTAATTTCTTTTATCACTTTGCCGGAAGAAGAGGAAAAAACAGAAAAATTAAATTAAATTTAGTTATTTGTTTGAATTTAATTATAAAACCTAAAAATTATTGTATAAGTAACTTAGATAATATGTAACATTGTAGGTTATAGTTAGTTCAATTGATAAAGTCTTATATTGTCAATAAAGATATGTGAGAATTAAATTTTGCCTATACCAAAAACTAATTAGTATTTTGACCTTACAATAATATATAATTGTGGGGCACAAGAATTTGAATAAGGTACTTGCATCACGTGTCATACCCATGGCCGAGGAGTCAATTATCGCGCCGAGGAGGTCACACGCTCGGACAGTAGAGCCACGTCAGTGGCATGTTACTAGAGGAGGTCATACTGTAGAAAAAGAGTTTCGGGAAGGGGGTTAGCCCTGACATGACTGAAGGGATGGTGACTACCACCACATTTAATGCATCTCACCAAACCTTTGACTGCATTTATATGAAGAAGACCCCTGAACAGTGCTGCTTCAACTCACACGGAGCTTGGGAAGATATCTGATGGGACAAATACTCAAGTAGTGGCTAGATGATCAACAAATGGAGGGTCAAGATCATCTAAAGAGAGCTATATAATGTAAGAGACCCTCTAAGGAGAAGGGATTGGAAAATTTGTTGAGAACACACTGTAGCAACAAGAACTGAAATTGTATTCAAGTCTAAAAGAACTAAATTCAAGAATCATTCTCCTCGGATTTCGCCAAGGAAGGATTTCCTTACTTTAAACTTGTCTTTCTTTGCTTTCTTAATATTTTTGATCCATTGTGCGTGTTGCCTGATCTATTGAGACCTAACTTTTAAGCCCACTCTCTACAAATTTATTATGTTGGGCTCTTTGGGTCTGAATCCTTCTATCCTTTGGGCTCAAGAACCAAAACCATGTCCTTACAGTAACATTGACTTTAAATATATAATTTTTTAAAAGTTATTTAATTTTATTTTAGATGCGATCAGATTATAGCATCCACTCCATAATTATTGTGCTTTATAATCAAACTAATATACTATTTAATTTTTTATATCATCATGATTCAAACTCTAATCCTTTATTCAATAATAAAAGCCTTTACCGGTTAATATATAAAATATTTCATAGGATTCAATTAGGAGATTAATAAACAAAACTTGAGAACCTTGTAACAGTTATCAATTCAACCTGTGAAAAACCCCGGCCCCCCAAAGGAAAAGATCTTTAATTGCACCACACATATTTGAAGATGGCATGCATGCACAATTTTATTCTCCACATACATAATAAAAAAAATTAAAAAAAAAATTTTAATCTATCAATTATATGCTCAAATTTTCTTACCAAAGTCAACACATTTTCTGTGTCTAAGTTGGTCAGTCAAGCGGATTTCAAGACAAAGCCTCCAATAAGTAAACAACAATTTTGACAATTTTTCTCTCAATTACTTATAAGTTAGTATGATTTGTATATAATAAAAATAATATCAGATTTAAACGGAAAAGATGTTGCTTTAATCATATTAATAGCCCATTTCAATAATTGTAGAAAATATTGCGTATCTATATAGTATTACTCTAAAGCCTCTTTTTTCTTTAGTTGACCCACTAATTAATAATGCACAGATGGAAATATGACTATCGAAGGGACTAATCTTTCAAATACTTCATTCTTTGTCGGTAATAAGGGTGGCTTGATTAGACTAACCAACAAAATTAAAACTTATCTAACAGGCTTCTAACGACAAATACGGTTCACAGGTTTCCTTTTCGTGTTCTTTTTCGAAACCTGTAGTGACAAAGATCACATGCAAACATACAAAACTAGACGTAGATGTGAATATTCAACCAAAAAGAAAAACGACGTAGATGTGAATAAAAAACAATTAGCTGCTCTCTTGTCCCTAACGGATATAATTTTGATATGATTATACCATTTTTGATTCTATCTCCCATCAATTATTGATAATATCGATTAGATCATTTCATATTCTAGAATCTTTAAACAATATTCATGATGAACTACCTCTTATATCAAAAGTTTAAGCTAGAGGTAAAGCGAAGAAATTGTTCAAAATTAGGATTATTTACTCTGATACTATGATAAACTAACACTTGTTTCAAATTATTAAGAAAACGTGAATTTAATTATTTAACCATTATTATAACAAATCAAATTCATTGCTTCTCTTTCCTTTTTATAAATGTCAGTGAAATCTTTTTTATGCTTGACAGCATAATCAAATTCTGCTTTATACCAATAAGCAGCATTTCAATATAAGTTCTAGTAGTGTCACTTTTTAGGGTGTCTAGTTGTAAATGATAGATAATAAAATTCTGTAAGCTGTAAGCTCAAATGAAAATCTATAATAACTTGGTAATTCAATAGCTGCGAAAAACATAACGTATTCCTAGCTCTTACATCTTAATTAGGTTCTAAAAATTTCCCTATATATATATATATATATATGTAACATGATACAAAAGAATGCAATTACGTGAACAAAAATATGACCCTCGTTTGAACCCAATTGGACCATACCACAACCAATCCACATTTCTATTCAGATACAGTTCTATCTATCTAAGAACCAAATCCTGAAGTTTGAGCACTTGCATGATTGAAACGCATGCACCAAATATACTGTGTACTAGCATGGTTTTGATGTAAATTTAGACATATGTTATAATCCTCGATGGGCAGGAATACTGTTGGTCATGTGGGATGTGGGAATTTGAACTTGGGTTCGATCCTTTCTCTCCTTATCAATGTACCAAGCCAGAACAAGAAGACCCAAATGAAAAGATAAGGACAATTCATGTGGGGTCTCTAGGGAGCTTAGAGAGAAGTTACACCATACGAAAAAAAATGTAACACGAAGGACCCAGATTTGGTTTGAAGTGAAGTCTAAACTGTATGCCTTTATAGCAAATGACCCTTTCAATTTTCAATTTATATGCAATGGCCATGCATAAGCATGGAAACGAACCCCACATGCATATGGATAAGAAAGATATGAACCATTTGTTATTTAAAGGCTGTAGCTTAGAGTGTTTTAATTATTTGCAATTGTCATAATGTGCATGGATAAGAAAGCTTATCAACCCCTAACTTACAGAACAGCTGCAGCTATCGATGTATACCATTATTGTGATGTGCATGTAAGAACCACCTCATATATATTTGTCTGGTTTAGGCAATGAACCACCGAAATTATTCGCATTTGGCAGTACTGTTAACTTATAAGTTGTTGATTTGTGGGAATGCTGACCTTGGTTTTTGTGAGATCAAGACAGAAGGCTAAGAACACAAGCTATCTATCTATATTTTCACTTTGTTCTAAGGAATTTACCTGAATCCTGAAGAACTAAATTGATTTTTAGGACACTCATAAAAAATCTACAACAGGGAAGAAATTAATCCATCATAGATGTTCAAGTGATTTGTATGGAAAAACTTAATGAAAAAATAATGAATTATGAAAAAATTCTTCTAATTTATAGCTAGCCCACACCTTAGAAAACCATTTGGTGAAAAACAGAGACTTTTCAAAGACAGGACTAACCAGGAATCCCCCTTAATATACCATTATTTCCTTTACGAGTTCCTTCCATCTAAGAGTTTTATTCATTGACCGATATATTTTTTAGTGACTATTCACCAATTAGCGTTTAGTCACGTCTTCACAAATATACTCTTAATAAGATCTTAATAAGATGAGCTTTTATCTATCACTCTTATTAATTAAAGGTCCAGTTAATGTTTGTCCTTTATTAGAGCACATATTGATCTCATTTTTGAAAACATTTTATGGGATATTGAAAAAACTATAAAAAAAAAAAAAAGTTAAGTTGTTTCATTTTTTTATAAAAATTTTTTTAAAATAATTTATTAATATATACCCAAAGAATACACGTTAGTAAAACCCTATTATTAAATACCGAAGATTTGTGCTTACACAGATCTAGAGATTGGTCAATCTGAGGCTAAAATACCACGTCTTTTGAGGTGCTCTGATCAATCTAGTCCAATCGGTTAGGTTTGGATGGAGATCAAAACAATTGAGGTGGACAGGACTGAGACATCTCACCCAGGACCAAGCGTTTGTTGATTTCATCTAGTCAACCAGATGTCTGTGGAATTGGCGATGCCAAGTCCCAGCATAAGACCTACTAGGCTCGAGCCATGGCTGGTTCTATTTTGACCCCTCCGGGCTATAGAAACAATTACAATGATTAGGGTATATTCTTGGCTAGGTATTAACACTGATTTTGGCAAGAAATACTTTTTTTTTTCTTTTTTTCTTTTTTTCAGTAGAAAACAGCAGCATCTATATTTCATAACAAATCCAACACTTTGTACAAAGGGAAAGAGAAAGAGAAAGAGGGACAAGCACACTCTAATCAAAAGAAGTCTTCCTTATTCTCTTTTAAAGCATTCGCATTCAGTATTTTCAGACTATTCTATTTTACCCTCTCAAAAAGCTATTTTATCATTTATACTATACAATTTTATAACACATCTAACATCCTAACTTTTATTTTACTATACCACACATTAAAATAAAATAAAATAAAAATATCCTCTCACTTCTCTCTCACAGAAAGCACGCTCATTCAACCACAAGCAAACCCACTGATCAACCACACAGTCACAGCATGACCTCGCCAATCTCGCCACGACCACGCACAACCTTGCCAATCTCCACCGCTGCACCCATGCCATGAGTCCGTGACCACGCCGAATCCAACCCAACTCCGGTGGCATGCTTTGAACGAGAGAGAGAGAGAGAGAGAGAGAGAGAGATGTGAGAGAGGGAGTGAGAACTAAGGATGAAAGAAAGGGAGAATCAGAGAAAGAAAGAAAGAAAGAAAGAAAGAAAAAAATAGCTAAGTGGGAGAGAGAGAGAGAAAAAATATATATAATAAGTATACAAGTTGCTACAATACTGTCATAAAAGTAAGATAGTAGTGTAACGGTATTGTAAAAAATTTTACAAGTAGCAGACCAGATGCTGGGCTTGTTTGGTGCATTAATGCTAAAATTCTCTTACATATACCATTTGCAATACCAATGCGAATGCTCACAAACCTACTTACCTACCTAAAGCTTGGATAGCTCAATTACAAGACTTAGTAACAAAAATGTTTCCAATGAGCTGAAGCTTGATCTCTTGTTGCGCCTAATGTTAGGTGCTTATGGTGAAGCACATTATTGAAAAGTAAGAGGCTATTTAGTTATGTAAAAAAAGTTGTGTTTTTTATTTTCATTTTCAATAGAACCCATCACCAAAAGAAAAAAAAAAAAAAGTTTGGTTTAAGAATTTGAACTCAATTGTTATTTTCAGTATATAAAAAATGAATACACATTTTCAACGTTTTCACGAATATAATGATGATTTTGTAAATATTGTGAAAATGCAAAGGACCCCACCTCTTCTAACGTCCCCTCACGTCACTCTAGTTGTTGGAATTAGTGAAAACAGTGTGTAAGTGAAAAAAACAACTAAAAAAAAAAAAAAATAGAAACAAGTGCCAAACCGGTGCATAGTATATTTTAAATCCAAATTATGTATTCAAAATAATTTACCAAACATCCTCAAATGTAAAAGTAGATTATTTTTTCTATATTTAATCCTAAAATTTAAATACAGAAAAATGAAAATAAAAAATGAATACACCACTTTTTACAAAATAGGCTTTAAATATCACAAAAGCATGAGCTTGTCTGTTCACTACTCTTAATTTGTTAATAACAATAGCTATACAATTATACATATAAGATATTATCACATATTTTTCAAAGATCAATGGACGGCTAAAATGTTGAAAAAATTTTACAAAATTTTTCTTAACAAACGATGAAAAGAAAAATTGCATAATCTATTTGATTATTTGTTACTCATAAGTTTTTGCTTGACTCTTTCAGCCACGCGTCAAAGCAAATCAAAAGATCAAGAAAGCAATAATGTGAAACTTATTCAAAGACTTTTCATTATGAAAAATGTTAAAGATATTATCAGTTTTATTATAAAAATAAGAGTAACGTTACATGCACAAATTATTTTATAATATTTTTATAAACTATTGATGTGGCAAATTCTTATTAGTTCTAATATGGGTCTACTACTAAGATCACATTTATGTTTACCAATAATTATTTTAAAATTACTAAAACCACATTAGCAGTTTGTAAAAATATTGTAAAATAGTTTATGTCTGTTGCATTACTCTAAAAATAATAATAAAATTGACTCTAAAATAAAGGTGATTAATTGATATAATATCAATAGTATAATAATAAAATTTTTAATTAATTTTTACTTTTTCGAATTAATATGTAAATTTGTAAAGTCTATATAATAAAATTAATTACTCTATAATTAATGCGAGCTATTGTAAGGGCAGTAGAGTAGATAGTAGGGACCAGGGGCAAAGAGGGCCAGCTTGAGTCAAGGGCAAATGTTATTTTATAGTATTGTGATATTGTCAATTAAAAAGTTGAAATTAAAGAACCGTACTAGTGAGAAAGCTGGAGATTGGAAATATGTAGGATTTATAAGATATTAGATATAGAGCAAGATTTAGGTACAGTATTTAGGTGTTGTTCTTTAAGTTCTCATTTTAAGATTCTGTCATGTGGATTTTTTCTTATGAAAAGGAAGTGTAATTTTTAGTTAAGTAGCCACGTGGCTGAATCTTAAGATGAGAACTTAAGGAATAGCACCTAAGGTATTGTTGGTGCTGTTCCTAAGTTTTGTCATTTTATATATATATATATCAGACTTGAGCCTATTATTATGATGGAATCTTAATAGTTCTAACACAGATTGGCAATATGAAAGAGTAAATCATGCCGAAAATACAAC
This sequence comes from Quercus gilva, assembly GCA_023621385.1. Classification (NCBI taxonomy): domain Eukaryota; kingdom Viridiplantae; phylum Streptophyta; class Magnoliopsida; order Fagales; family Fagaceae; genus Quercus; species Quercus gilva. Next base: position 15,907,085 of record CM042478.1, read on the forward strand.
AAAAGGGAATGATTTTTTTTTTTTTTTTGGGGGCATATACACCAAGTTATTTGATGGCTGGCACAAATTTATTAATTTTTAAGATAAATAGTGGGGGAGGGAGGAGGTAGTGTTCAAACCATAGATACAGAGTACATATAAGATACCATTATCATTGAGCACTTGAACCCAGATACAAATATTTTGCAACATGTTATTGTCATGATTTAAAAATGAGAAAGATGTAATGAACCAGCAGAGACGCAAAGGAATCTTGTGCTGTTAGCATCACGTTTTAAACAGAAAAATCCCACCTCAATACAAATCCATTTCATAACCTAGTTGATTTATCGACTAACAAGAACCTTACAAAATTTGATTCTGATTGGATAAAGATAGCACTGATTCTTATTTATTATGAAAGGGAAGCATTTATAATATTGTGAGCATCATGTATTTCATAACCCATAAAGACAGAAATGAGATAGAGGAATGAGAATCTCATCAACGTTTTGCCCCGCTAGATGTCAAGTTCATCCTTCTTAGAAGGACTGAGACATATTACTGACTTGTCAAGGGTCAACACCAATTAGTATCACAATAATATTCTTCAATCCTTCTCAAAACTAAATACGCAATGATATGATTCTAAGTTCCTAATGACGCTTCTTCTCAAAAAAAAAAAAAAATCCTGATGATGCCATTTTTAACATTACTGGGCCAGCGAATGAAGCCCCAGGCCCATCCGAGGAAGCCCAAGAAGGACAAGAGAAAAAGGGACTGAAGGGGCCACTAGGCCCATATCTTGGCCAATTTGACTAAAGTGACCAAAGAAGAGGTCTCCCTACAGAGTACCTTGGGATGAGGCAAACAGAGGTTTGGTCACCTACAGTTGAGAAAAGGAGGAGAAAACAATCATCACCATGAAGCTCATGAGAAAAGCAAAAGTGGGCCCAAGAATGGCCCAAAACAAGTAGAAGAAAGTGGAAGCCCACAAAAAAGAGCTTCTACTAAATGACCCAAAGAATTGAACCAAGCCCAGGAGGTCCTAGACTTTCATGATATAAAAGATCGGAGGTTCTGAGCACTTCGTAAATGAAGGGGAAAAAAAGGAAGGAAAAGCCGCAAAACACGAAGAGGGTACAGGAGCATTAAATTCAGTTATGAGCATCAAGTGGGGAAAGAAGGACAATCATGGATTAGTGTACCGTAAGAGGAAGAGAGAGGCTGGAAAGTTCTCAAATTTGTGTATAAATAAGGGTAGGTCTCATTCAGAAAAAGCAATACAAAAACAAGAGCAACACAAAATAGCGAGAGTCATCAAGATTAGTAGAGAAAAATCATAGTAGAGTAGTTTGAAAGAGTAGAGAAGAAAAACCCTTTGGCAGAATATCTTAGCATTCAATATGGTTAAGATTGACTCAAGTTCCAAACCCCATAATTTTGTGCTAGCTCAAAGCAAAAAGATTATGGGAGTTGGGACTCAGTTCTTTCTTGACTAACTCTCATTCTGCAGAGGGATATCTCTTATACTTGTAGTACATATACATGTAAATGTATTCATCAGATATTTATTGAAAATGTATGCTAACTCTGCTGTGAACTAGCGATTATTGGACTGTACTATTGCATTTTACTATTTGGGGCAACATATTTATTAAGTAATATTTAGTCAGAACTTTCATGGTTTCACTATTTAAATAACGGGTTTATTACAATTCTCTTTTACACAAATACTAAAGATTATCAAAATATCAAACAACCCACCATTCTCAGGTTATTTATAAATATTCATCATCTTATGGTTTTGAATAATAACAATAAAAGAGATGATCTCACTTGTAAAAGAATTTGAACCACCCAGACTATAACACATATATAGAGCTCTCATGGCCGGGTATTGAAATTTCAGTAAAGTCAGGCAACATATCACCCACCCCTCAATCTCTTTTGGAAAATTCTAAGTAAATCCCTAATTTTTGTTCCAACTCTGGGCTTCTCTCTCACTGTTCACTTTTGGCTGAGACTCAAGCAGAAAAAATGGCTGTCTCATACCATATAATTCATTAAACTTCTCCTTAAAAAAAAAAAAAAAGAAAAAAAAAAAGAGAGACGAGTTATCACCTGACATAGGAGGGACAGCAACATCACTTTCGTGTATCTGCACCTCAGGTATGTAAACTGGAAGTTCATGACTTGGCTACTCATCAACTTTGCGCAATTTTAACATAGTGATGACAATACTTAGTCCACACTGCAATCTATATGCTTAGGTTAGTATAAATTTTAGTCAAATTGGAGCTCTTTTGAGATCCTCAGAATTGCATTGAACTATGCTTTGATATATTATTCACATGACATATGGAAGTGGAACAATGTCAGCGAAGAACCCTGGAATGACAAACTAAAAGACAAAATCGGAATGACACTCCAAAATGAGCATGAAGTCGCAGCAAAACTTTCTCCAGAAAGTTATTCAACAGAAGAGATAAGTTCCAGACAGATACTATGATAATTCAATGGAAAAAGGAGCACAAACGGTGCACCCTCCTGAAAATTTGTGCAGTGAAGAGTCAGCTTAGATAGAGATTAAAAAATAAATTGAATAAACATCATGATGATAAATTACAAACTTGTAATAAGCTTGAATGTCATGCTGATACATCTGAGCAGCCTGCGGATTTGCAGAACTAGCTGGTTTTGGGGCAGTGAGAAGTGACTACAGTAATTTGTGTATCAGTAAGGGTGTATTATGGATGGAGAGAAAGAAATGTTAAATTGTGTAATTGGAATAAGACCTGAATGGATGTCAAAATTGTAGATGCATTGTAGCAGGGTGGCCTTAGATCCTGAATAAAATGATATCCATGCATAGCATGCCATCATGATAGATTACATTAACCATTTTCATGAGAAACACACACATACACAGTTCAAAAGTATCCAAGTTTCAACAGCATAAACTACAACCATAAAAACAAAAAGAAAAAATATGTATCTAGGAAGTTGGAAAACATCTACAACACCATAATAGAAAGACAGAAAGCAAAGCTGAAAAGATTGCCATTTCAATACAGGAATATGTACACCAATTTCTGCCACATTCTTTTAGCTATTGTAGATTTAGCATGATATAGAAAGTTGAGATTGAAAGGTATCATGACATTGCAATCGAAAGGCACTCCATTTAACATCTGGGCAACTGTAATGGTCTGTCACAGATTAACCTCAATAAGCTGATCCCAAGTTTCTGCAAAGGCCAATTAGTGGCAGAAGAGAGGTTAAGTATGAATCTTGATTGAAAGTACTTGGCAACTAGAAGTCTACCCCACTAAATATGCAGACCAAATTCATGTAAGTATGGTTAACCCTGCACAATCCCCCTGCAACAGTCACCTCTTTGGTACTTCAGTATCGATCCAACTATTATTTTTAACTCACAAAGAAATTTATGTGGAGTTGTGGACTTATATCAACCATTTAATGTTGGCAGTTCTTTTCTCTCCAAAAAATACCTGCTGGGTCCATAGTTAAGATATGAAAAGACAAACCAATCCAATGATATGCTCAACGAAATTCAGTCCATCATAGATGTGCAATTGTCAAATCATGTTATCAATGCAACAAACTTTTGAAAGTAGAGAATACAAACATAAGTTAAAGGATATAACCTGGGGTAGAATCTGATTGGGAACAACCCAACCATACTCTATCTCACAGAGAAAAAACTAGAAGCAGAAAGGAATATAAGCGACTACCAGATACAACAACCAGAGAAAAAAATAGCAAGTACAGAAACTTTGAGAAACAGTCAAAGTAGCAAAGAAAACATCACCAAAACTATGTTGTGTTTCCACTTTGTCCATCCATACTCACTGTGTTCCCCCTTTCTAGATCATTGAATTCTCCTTCCCATGATGTCTTTGCGGCAATAATCTGATCTTTTAGCTCTAAACCTCACTGCACTATTGTGATAGGTCCCAATGCAGTTTTATTCATCCTAATAGCATTCCTATTTCTCCGTAAAAGAGAAACAACAACAACAATAATACACAACCATATTACTTGTGGCACTACCTACAATTGTTTTAGAAATGCCAAAAAGAAGTACCCTTCCCTATTATTTTTCTATTTCCCTTTCAACATGAATCGTGATTCTCTACAAGAATCCTTCCCGATTACTTGAATTTCCCTTGATGTAAAACTTTACCTAGAACAAAAGGAGGAGTAAAACAAATTCCAGAGAGAGAGGCTAAGCCGTAAAATGTAGGCAAAGAATGGTAAAATATAAACAACAAAAGGATGGAACAAAATGAGAAAACACAACAACAGAAATGCGCGCTGCGCAGATATATCTTTCAACTGTTTAGTACTTCTGCAGTTTTCATAAGAATTATAATGCATTGCTAGCAGAGATGATGTCAATAAAATCCAACCTCAAAAGTGTCTTTTCCTAAATCTGTCAGCATTTTACTAGCCGATACGATATTATAGTGACGAAGCACTTGCTTCTGTTTTCATTTTTTCTTTTCCCCTTATATATGACAAGAAATTTCTCTCATTTGCTATCATATGCAAAAGTGCAATTAAGATTTCATTGGCAAATACCATAATTAAATTAAACATTGCAATCACCCACAATCTTAATTCGTATTGATAAATAATCATAACATATAATTTCGAACTAAAAAATTCAGCCAAATGACTTAATTTAATTTCCCAACATATTTCAATTGGATCTTATATACCTTCACAAGGACAAGGAGTCTCGTCGAGGCGGAATACGGTGTCGTTCCACACGAACAGGTTATAATCGGACAACGGACTCGCACTACAACCCTAGGAATCCAAATAAACCAAATTAGAATTAGAATGTATAAATTAAAATGTGGATGAAACTTGAAATTTCAAGTTAGAATTGAGATTACGGATTACCTGAGGGGGCTCGTTTAGGAGATCGGACGTAAGTCTAAGCAGAGCTGCAATGTTAATCACAATATAAATATGGGTCTATTGAGTACAGACAGACATGAGACATGTATTAGTATAGAGGTAAGTTTTTGGCTGGAATCTGTGAGGTTTCACGTTTCTGACAAAGAGGGATTCAGAACTTCCTCTCCTCTATATATCCCTCTTTCTCTGTTCTCTAACTCTTTATTATTATTATTATTATTATTTTCAATTAAAGGTCGGGAAGAGTGGAAGACCCTCCCTGCTTTCGTATATAGATATAGAAGCATTTTATTCACTAACGGCTAGATTCCACAAAATAGAAATATCAAACATGGGTGAAATACCCATCAAAAAAAAAAAAAAAAAAAAAAACGTTGGTGAAATATACACTTTGGCCCTAAAGTATGGTCCTGAAATTTCGAATGAGTGTTTTTAATCTCTAAAAGTATTTAAAAAAAAAAAAAAAATGAGCATTGATCTCTTCCACTACTTTTGTTAAGATTTTGAGAAAAGTTAATGAATGGGATATTAGTGTAGAAAACACTTTTAGAAACTTTGCATATGAAAAGAAAAAAGTAAATAATTTTTTTGACTCTTTTTTGTATTCATAAAAGCAGTATTAAAATTTTCTAAAAATTTTCATTAATAAATGTTCTAAGTGCATTCATTAATCAAACCAAAAAATTTTCGCCTATAAGTCTAGCGAAAAAATGATATACGTATACTTTTTAATGACGGGACTAAAAAGAAGAATAGGCTAGCACTAACTAAGGAACTAAGTGTCAATCCCAATATCTACAACCAGCCAAACAATCCCAATCAATCAAACTATCTCAATCTTAATTAGATTACTAATGGAAATCAACAACGAGACCAATATGAAAATAGTATCAAATTTGAGAGCTAAATTGAAAATTATTCTAAGCTTTAAGCCTTTAAGGGGTCAAAATTATAATTTTGTCAAGTTCTGTATAAGGATTCCAAAATTTTAGGGCTACTGCAATGGGAGGCACACAATTCGCTTGCTAAAGTTAAAAGACAAGTTTAATATATAAAGGTTTTGTGAGTATAAATTAATTATAATTGTTTTTTCTATAATAAAATTTTGTATTCATGAATTGCTTATTTTTGGAGTGGTTTTTATTTTGAAGATTTTATTATTATTTTTTATTTTTAAGTTCTCCACTTTATTACAAAAAAAAAAAAAAAAATCTTATTTTGTTTGGGGGATCAAATAACACTGGGAATGAAGAACAATCTCAATGAATTCGATTGATATAACTAATTTGTAAGAAACAAGAGAGTAAGAAACAATAGAAAGAGTGAAAAAACAAAACTAAGGAACAAGATGAATTGATTAGCTGTATTTTACTAAAAATGGTTTTCACTGAGGTGTACAATTGTTGCTAGACTAATACAAAGCTCTCTCTCTCTCTCTCTCTCTCTCTCTCTCTCTTCTTAAGAGCAGGATCCCTTTCCCTCACGAGAAGGTACACATTTTATCCTCCCAGCTCATTCTTCTCCAACTATGGATAATCTTGCTGGATGTTAAAGGATGCTTGTCTCATTAGGCTCTTCTCCTCTCGCTTTTTGATTATAAAAGAAGACTTTTGGAGTGTTCATACTATTAAGGCTGATCATTCACCATTTAATGTGATAGACATTAGGTAGAAATACTTAATTAATGCGAAGGTGACCCTTACTTTGAGCTTTGTGTTGTCTCTTAATTCTGGATCATTGGTAATGATTCTAAGAAATGCCCTGATACTCGGCTCTATTGTTGACACCACCTTAGCAAAAGGTCCCTCAGTTTATCTCGATAGGCAAACTGAAGTCGCTTTGTTGCTCTTCTTGGTCCTCGGGCCTATGATCTCAGGACTTGGACTTGGCCAAGAGCCTTTAAATCATTGCTTTTATTGCCTTCCTCGGCTCACGGTTTGCCTTGTGGGAACACCCCCCTACATTGTTTATTTTGCTTTTGTTGATTTGGATTGTAGTTGTTATTATTATTATCATTATCATTATTATTATTATTATTATTATTATTATTATTATTATTATTATTATTATTATTATTATTATTGTAGGGTCCAAATTTGATAGGCCAAATCCCAAAAATTTTGGATTGTGAGTCCAATGAACCCAAAATAATAAATTTGTAGAGAGTGGGTGAAAAAGCTGGGCTGGTTATGGACTTAGCAATGGTTCACTTTAGCAAATTAGAATAAATTGAAGTGAAAACACTTGAAGAATGAATAATACTCCAATCCGAAGAGGTTTATTATTCATGGAAAGGTGAATACAATTCTCTCTCTTCTCCCTCTTCAATTTTTTTTGCTTCCGTTCATTTAGAGGCCTATTTTTTTATATATATTCTTCTTCTTCCTCATCTTCACCGTACACTTGTTCTTCATCTAATCATTTACTTGAGTACATGTCACATCAGACGTCTGCTTTAGTTTGCCATGAGTGGTAGTAGCTGAGGTTGCACTGTTCAGGGGTCTTCTCTACATAAATGCGGTCAGAAAAGTTGCTGCAGTGCATTAAATGCGATGGTAGCAGCTTTTCCTTTTAGATATTTCTCTGTTCTTATCATCTCTAGGCATGCCCAGAGCTTGTCCTTATCGTAGAGATAGTTGGGAAGGTCACTCAGGCCTTCGGTATATTTGCTTGATCAAGTTCTCTTGTGATCCGAGGAGAGGGATCTCTTCGGACCAATAGGGTTGTCTTCGGATTTCTCCTCTCATTCATTTCCAGGTGCATTTCCCCCACATGGACCAATTTCTAATCTCTTTTTTCTTTTCGGACACATAGTGATATTCGAATTGGGTCTAGGCCCAATACATGACGTTGGGCTTTTACACCCACAATTATTATTAGAGTGATTTTTATTTTGATTTTTTAAAAGTTCTCTACTTCTTTACTAAAATTCTTATGTTTTTTTTTTTTTTTTTTTTTTATTGATTTGGATTGTGGTGATTATTATTATGATTATGTTAACTGTTAAACTCAAATTGTTATTTTTGGACATACATTTATGAGTATGTTGTTTTTTAAAATATTGATAATTGGAGGTAGGGAAATTCAAACCCTAGATGTTTTTGTTTGAAATACTAAAAAAACATATCAATTGAGCTATAAGAGTTTAGACAATTAGACCTTGTTTGGATTTTGGTAAGTTGAGTTAACATATCTTAGTTTTGTTAACTTATAACCCAAAAACAGTGGACCTCAAGGATACAAAGCTTATTTGGATGATTTATCAAACTTTTAACTCAATTAAAATTTCTCAGTTTTTTAGGATATGAGTAAACAAATTCGGAAACAAGGTGGCCTCGTTTTTTTTTTTTTTGGATGGGAAGGTGGCCTTGTTTTAAGTCATGAGAAATGAGTTCAGTGGCCGAGTTGTAAAAAAAATAAAGTTTTTGGGACCCACACGCATGACTAGTCTCCATCAAGTCAGTCAGCAGTAAAGACCCAACGGCTATTTATCTGGCATCTCTATTTTTATTTCATCTCTGCCTCTGCTCTTGCAGCCAAAGAACACTGCTTCTCTTCTTTCTCCCTTCGATTTCTCCCTTCACTAGTCCAACGATCTATCAGCATCATCTGAAAAACAGAACATAATATCAAAACACAAACATCAAACCCATAATCATCAAACTTAGAATCATCAAATCAACAAACATCAAACCCATAATCATATCAGCATTACACCTAAACACAAACATCAAACCCATAATTGGAACCCAGAAGCATGAAACCATAATAACAAACCCAAACCATTAATAAATCGAAAACCAAGTTAAATCAAACAAACCCAAACCGTTAATAGGGAGAGAGAGATAGACGATGAGAGAGAGAGAGAAAGAGACAGAGAACCTCACGGGAGAAGGACCACCGATGATCTATGGGTTTGGGGTAGAGGAGTATGGCGAATCCAGTGTGGGTTTGTGGGTTTTCTCTTCTTCGGCCTGAGCTTTGGATTTGTGAAAGGACACTCTGTGGGTTTGGCTAAGAGAAAAAGTCTCACGTGAGTGGCTTTAACTGAAGAGGTATAAGAGTTTTTGTGATGTGGTGGGTACCACCATGTCAGCTTTAAGTAGAGTTTTCCAAAGAAAAAACCAAGAGGAATTGGCACTCCAAACAGACAAACAGAATGAGTTAGTGAGTTTCTCAAAAAAGAAAAAAAAAGAAAAAAAAAAGAGTTAGTGAAAATTGAGTAAGAAATATGGGTAATGGATAATAAGTGGTGGCTTATGAGATACGAGTCACTGGCCAGCCAAAGCCTTAGTACTTGTTAATTAGTACATTCAATTCAATCTTAGAATTTTTATTAACTTAAAACTATATATATATATATATATTTAATGTCTTTGATTTTCTCGTAATATGTTGACCTCAGAATATATATAAAATCCCAGACCAACCTTGGGACTATCAGGTGCACATTGGAACTAATCATACCCTGTCGACCAAGTTCCAATTACTCTGAAAAGAATGAAGCATTCGATCCAAAACGTGATGTGTCATTACGTAATGAGGATGGGAAGAGATGCCGCGGTGGATAATTTGTTCATTCTTTTTCTAGCGACACATATACTACACATAGATAGATAGGTAGGTATGGCGTGATTAGGTTAGATTGTTCAGTCCAAAAACTACAAGAAATCCCAAAAGATGTTGAAAAAAACATAAAAAGTAGTAATAGTAGAAAGCGAAAACCCATAATCTACAGCTGTATATATGCATCTCTGTTAGTGTGAACTTGTCCCTTATGGCCTTATAGATATATGGGGTTTGTGGTTTTTTGCCGTCTTGGTTTGCTTCATGTCTTTAATCTCAGCTTCTTGCTGTGCCGGGTCTATTGAGTCTCTTTCCTCTTATCATTTTTTTCTTGGTTGTTTAGTTTAGTTAGAGGCTCAGAAAACGAGGTTAACGCTTTCTTTTTTCGGGATGAGTTGTTTGCTTTCTTTTCTTTCGGCTTTCTCTGCATTTTCTTATTTGTCTATCAGCGTTCCATCACCTCAAAAATCTCATTGAGAGAGATTGGTGGGTAGGGAATTATCGTTCAGTTACTGACCTTGCTTACACCATACTTTACACATTCATTTTTCTCTTTAATTCCGCAAAAACTTTGCCTATTTACTCTCGTTCACTCACCCACCCTCTTTATTTCTGTCTTCTTGTTCTCCATTTCTCCTACTCCACTTTGCGTTCTTTTTATAAACTCTCTCTCTCTCTCTCTCTCTCTGAAATGGGGTGTAGACGGAGTCACAATTTCATTTGCAGCGGTACACTTTGCTACGTTGCCATTTCTCTTCTCTTTCTCATTTTGAGCACCAATAAGCTGAGACTCACAGCTGAAGGTAATAAATACTAGTATGTCACTGTTCAGTTTCAAAATGATAAACCATGTTTGCAACTTGAAAGGTAATTTGCTTCTTTGTGTTATGCAGGTAGATCACTATCCGAACCATTTTCCCAGGTGAGAATTGGACTCTGAATTTTTTTTTTAAAAAAGGATTGTGTTAAGTGAAAGTAATGACTAATATTATTGTTTGCTTCTTTAACTAGACGGTAAGAGAAGATAAGGCAATTTTGAGTGCTCAGATAGGATCAAGGCCTCCAAGGTGTGAGAGAAGGTGCAGCACATGTGGGCACTGTGAGGCAATTCAGGTCCCTTCGAATCCCCAAGTGCAAAATCGGAACAGAAACTTTTCCACAGCCGCAAATATTGCATATGCAAGAGGCGATGACAACTCCAACTACAAGCCCATGAGTTGGAAATGCAAGTGTGGGAAAATCATCTTCAACCCATAATCAATTGAATTTGGGTGTTTTAGGTGAAGAAGAATCTACTGTGTTTGAATTCTGTATATATATGAATGATACACAAAGTAATATTTCTGTGTGTCTTTTGGATCCTTTATTCCTTTTACTTCCACTTAATTCCTACCCTCGGGAAAGAGCATTGTTGCATTAAAATTCACAAATTTCTTTGTGTCTATTAATATCTTCTTTTTGGGTCTCATTTTTAGGAGTAATATTCTCTATAATTAAGATCATGTAACTTTTTTACGATTGTTAATACTAATGCAATTGCATAAACGTTCCCTTGCACGATTATGATGTACTTTCATATGCATTAAAATGTGTCGTTGGCCGTTGCAGTCCTTTCATTTCTGAACTTTTGTGATGTTGGAAGAATCAATTGATAATTACCGAACTCTTATTACAAATATGCCAATTGGAGATTACAAAAATGAATGGACAAGATTTACGAACAATATTTAGATTTATCTTTTCAAATTTTACCATGTGGATTTTTTTATATAAGATGAAAGTGTATTTTTTAATTAATTAGTCACATAACTGAATCTTAATATTGGAACCTAAGCAATAATACCTAAAGTACTGTATTTAAATTTTGTCCAAATGAATATATATATATATATATATGCATATTGACAAGGACTAACATTTGGATGACCTAGTTGGTTAGATACCGAGCCAACGAGTCTCAAAACTTGGATTCGAGTCTTAACAACTAGTTGTATGTTGGTGCTCTTTATACTTTATCTCTATCCCAAACGGTGCAAATGATAATAAGTGAGTTTCTCATAGACCAGGAGTATGGAGTCTCACTCGGAAGCGGGTAGGGAAGTTACACTAATCACCCCCCACTGTCCATTTTTTGTTTACCAAAAAAAAAAAAAAAATCCTGACAAGGCCAATGGCGAGGTGGTTGCCCTTAAAATACATGAAATATAAAAGGCAAACAACAGGACACAAAATAAAAAATGTTTCCTCTCTCTCTCTCTCTCATAGGGGATAATTGTTTATAATTGTTTTTTAAATTGTTACCTGAACATCTGAAAAATAACATTTAAATAAAATACAAAAATTATCATAAAAAAATTGCCATAAACAAATAACCAAATCCTTTTAAATTTTAACAATAAAATAACAAAATAAAATAAAAACTCCCTAGTTACTACATAAATTTTACTATATAAAATTAACAACTATGTGATAATTAATGTGATTAATGAATTTTAACTATCTAATAAATGAATATTTGAGTTGTTTTTTTGTTTTTTTAACTAATGACATTAGTTTGTAAATAGTATTACGTACTAAAATTTAGCATCACATTTTCAAAATTGATGTAAAAGCTTAGTAAGCTGCAAGAGGGTATCTCCTATAACATATGTATGCAGTGAGACTCTCACGGGACTCTCACACCTAGTTAGCACCACACCACACCACCACCCAATAACTAATTCAAAGCTTCCATAATCGACTACTAGCAAACCCACAACAACAAACCCAATGGTAAGAACAACCACCACACAGTCCAACATAAACAAACCAAATCAAAGCTAGCACTGCCCATTTGCAATATGATCCATCCTAACTGCAAACTTAGCCACTGAACAATCGATGACAGTCGCCCATGAACGGTTAACTCCAACCATCACATGCCCAACGAGAGAGAGAGAGAGAGAGAGAGAGAGAGAGAGATGTTAAAATAACAGTTGTAATCATCTCCTATAAAAGTCAGCCTATTTCCATCCAAAAAGTAAGTGATCACACAATTAACATACACAAAATTCTAATTTGAAAATAGGAAGTACTAGCTTAATTATTACTATAGGGGTTTTGGCTAGCACAACACCATTGTCCCTTTATTTGAGTGTTCTATTTTGGTTCTTGTGCAAGCTAGGTGACTAACTGAGATTTCAAACATCGTTAGTATTTTTACTAAGCTAGCATGTTATCTATTCTTGGATAAACGTACTTTAGCTAAAATGCATTTTGGTTGATGGAATATTGCTAGTTCAATGATGATTGATTTACGGACTTATTAGGCATATTTTTGTTCGAGTAGCCAATGCTACTCTAGTTGATGCTATTATATCGAAAGCAAATTTTTTGTCTCGTTTTTTTTTCTCGTTTTTTTTTCTCCACCAGTCATGGTAAGCAATGTATTTTTTTTTTTCTATTTTATACTTTGTTTATTTTATAAAAAAAAGTCAAATGATAAATAGTTTGCGCAAATTGTAATTAATAGAGTATAAAATGCAGACAAACAATTGTTATTCATTATATCTCTCTACTACAACTCCAAACTTTTTGCTCCTCTAATATCTTTCAAAACATCTCTTACCTAATGGTTAAATTTTGCGAAGTCTGTATATATTATTTCAAGTTAGAAATCTTTATCTTCAACTTACATTTTCAGTTCAAAAATACCCATGTGTGAAATAGGTTTTACTCTATTATTATTATTATTATTAGCATTAAGGATGAAGGGTCTGCATCGACCGTGTGGTTAAAGTAGGGAAACGAGGTCTTTTGGGTTTACCAGTTACCACACGCCACCGTCCCGTCTACCCATGTAGTGTTCATTTACATTTACATAACGTAAAGATACGAAAACGAAAACAGATTAAAAATTAAATTGTTTTCGAAAAGTTCACCATTATAATACGCTGGACCCTACAGCAAATCTTTGTCACGTACCATTTCTTGGTGTTCTTTTTCTGACGAGAAAGAAACTAATAGTTGTTTATATAAACAATAAAGAAACCAGGTGACAGGACTTCATAAAGTAATCAATGCATCATCATTTGAACTAAGAATTGAAACCCCCCAAAAAAAGAAAAAAGAGTTGAATTAAGAAGTAAAAAGAAGAGGAGCTTCCAGTTTGAGCCCAGTAAAATCTTGGAAAAGATTTTACAGGATTCCATTTTCACGTAACAGGAAATGATGAGATGAAAGAGAAAAAGAGAATTGTTATTGTTAGAAAACTGTGGAGGGACCAGAGAGTTGATGGGATATTTCATGGGCGATATTCTCTAATCTGCTCCATCTTTTCCTAGTTATTACTACAAACTCCTATCTTCTACTATATCTTTCTTGTAGACATGACTTAACAGTTCCTATTAAGTGCAAGTACGAATTTTGCACTTGAATTTAATCATAACATATAATTAGTGCAAGCACCACTCTATCTGAATCTGAATGATAACACAACACAAAGTAGAAGTCAGGGGGTGACAAAGGAGTTGGGATTTGCAAAAAAAGAGTTAACCAACGTATAAGGCTTCTTGCTGTTGGGAATTACATGGTGTTTTACACTACAATTTGCTGTAACATTAAGGATAATTAAAAATTACTAATTGAGCTAATATTCCGACTTCTAACATTGGCGAGAACTGAGAAGTAAAATTAGAAGTTACACACCTGGTAGACACAAACACTAACACAACTTTTCAAAAAAAAAAAAAAAAAAAACTAACACAACATTTTACTAAGAAAATGCAAATTAATAGTTGCCCTCTACTTGTGACCATAAACTATTTTACAATTTTTTTACAACTGTAAATAAGGTGAGAGATTATTTTTATTGGTAAATAAAAAGTGATGTTAATGGTGGATTTAGATGTGAACTAATAAGAATTGCCGCATCAACAATTTGCAAATATATTATAAAGTAGTTCATAGTTGTAGCATTTTCCATAGAAGATAATTACTAGCGGTGAATTAAAGATATTTTGTCCATACTCATTGCATCACATTGGCACTAATAGTTTTGGAGGATTTATTGTGAATTACTAACGGTATGCTTTAATTTTCTGTAACATTTGCGAGAAGAAAAATTCTTTGTTTACATTATACCATCAATGAATGATTTTTTTTTTTTTTTTTTGAGTCATCAATGAATGATTTACATTGTAAACTAAATAAATGCGTACAATGTTATACACGTTTATCTAATTTATAATGTAAATCTTACATTGATAGTACAATTAATGTAAACCAATAATTGGCTCGGGATAATTAGGAAATAACATTCTGGATATCAAATAAGGCCAAATAATTCTCACTGTTGTTGAGAGAAGTTACTTTGACAGAAAGGTGCAACATCTTTCTTCTTCCAAAACAACAAATAGCTAATAATGCTTTTACCAACAAAGAGCTAATAATAGTTTAACCAAAAAAAAAAAAAAAACAAAAAAAAAAAATAAAAAGCTAATAATATTAGGGTCTGGTTAATGTATACCATTTATTTTGCGAAAATTTTTATGAAAATTTGAAAAAACTGTCAAAACAATTAATTACTTTTTTTCATAAAAAAATTCCTAAAATAATTTGCTAATATATATATGTCATAAGGGCACACGTTAATAAAACCTTTTATATATACATGATAGAGAATTTTATAATGAAAATGTTAACTAAATAGTTGCCCTCTACTTGTCAGTAATTATCTTTTGGGCCCTAATGTGAGAGAGTCCATCAGGAACATTCAACAGTAATTTCAAATAGCAATAGCTATGGTCTAGGCTTTGCCCATAAATTACAGTAGATACAAGCATACAGCTCAAACATGTTTCTTTTCGATATAGACAACAATGGTGGAAGTGGAACCCCACCACATGAAGTCCTTAACCTGTTTAACATTCTTCTTTGGGTTCGGTTAAACAAATCCGTTTTTGAAAAAATTTTATCCGGAATTGAAAAACTTGTCAAAACTTTTTCAATTCCTAATTAAACTTTTTTTAAAAATGGTATACTATTATGTGTCCTTAGGACATACATTAGTAAAAAATCCTTCTTCTTTTCATGATCATTAAATCAAACATATAACGTGACATAGTACGTACAGAAGAAAGGTAAGTTGAAAGTTTTGCCACCATGGTTTAAGGAACCTGCAATTATGAAACATGCATATTTGTCAGTTGTGGCATGCCCTTATATGTGCCAAAGTTTATCAGAACGTTATTTTTATTTGCTTCAGAAAAATTGCACCATAACAATTAAAAAAAGCTGGCGAGTGGCGACTCTACCTTCATATCCAGCGGTTCGACTCATAAGCCATCTGAATTCTTGAATGTCACTTTACATTTCTAGGACAGCCTCATAATTATGGATAAAAATTTCTCCTATATGTGAGTAGAGCCAGAGAAGGACAACTTCACGAATGCCTAACCAACCTGATAATTTAAACATTAGGTAGTCTTCTGGCTGCAAATTCAGCATTTTAATTTTCAATAAGTTTAATGATAGAACATTTCTTCCAACTATTGACATGATTTATTGTGATATAAAAATAATATTAGCAATGAACCCGAGTTAAAGTAATGCTTCTCTGTACATATCAGTAGTTGTGAAAATTTGAAAAAAAAAATGTTATGCCTCTAGTATTACTCTTTAATTTTTGCCCGACACATTCAAATTTAGTTTATCTATATATGTTTCAACTTTCAAGTACTAAAACACTAAAATACAGATACTCCTTAGTCCTTAACGAGCAAAGCCATGTATTAGCCATGGGCACGCTCGCCACAATGTTTTTAAAAGCCATCAACAAACTAACATGCAAATGAATAACATATCATACACATCAAGACACCCCCTTTATCATTGGTTGGTTTTAATTTCAGATAACATCCCTAATGAAACTCGCGCGGAGCCTGTTTTGAGATTTAATAATCCTTAATTACTACACCAGGTACGGTCACGGGTGGTAATATGAACAGAAACACGCACTGCATGTGTTTGAGACTAATTTATAAGGTTTTTTTTTTTTTTTTTTTTTTTTTTTTTTTTATGTGCAACTTTTTAAAGCTGCACTTTTTTCACTCTTATAAAGTACAAGTATACTTTGGTACGCTTAAAAAAAAAAAAAAAGTATACCTTAGTACACTTTTTAACAAAATTTTTTTAACAAAAAACTATGTTGGATTAAGATAGCTTGACCCCGATTAATTAATTTAATTACCCAAGTTGATTAATTATGTCAAATTACATGTAAATTGTGGAGGCACCAACAAATCACCAAATAAACTAATGCAGCAGAAAATAAATTGAACACGGTGATTTATTGACAAATGGGGAAAATCTCGTAAGACAAAAACTCTACCGGGTGATTTTAAGGTCACTACTCTCAAGAATCCACTAATTAACAATCAAGCGGTTACAAGTATAATGAATCTTATCAATTATCCTTGGCCTATCCCAAAATAATAACTAACAGTTGAACATTTGCTCTAATACACAATTGGACTTGATCTTGTAGTAGCTTTCTTTCTCTTGATGCACAAACCTCAAATTTGTGACTAACCCTTTGCACGAATCCCAAGTACGTAACTAACTCTAGCAACTTGAATAGATATTGTTGACTACAAAGTTCTTCACTTCATCAATAATAAAGATCTAGAAGCACTTGGTTACAAAACCTTATGGCATACAAACGCAATAGTTTCACATAGAAAAAATAAGTCTTTTGGTTTCTGTATTCGTGTGTGACGGCCTTTAAAATAAGCCTTATATATGTCTAAAGTTGTGAGAAAAGAAACCCCAAACAAATATGCAAGGCTAGGCTGAATTTTAGATTTGAAAATTCTGAAATCATAATTCCTGATAGATCAAGTTGTTGTCGAGCTATCTACTGAGCTTCACATTAAGTCTCAATAGCAAGCTTCTATCGAGCTATCTGTCGAAACTTAATGAACAGCTTTTTTCACTTGTTTCTTAGATCAATTTTTATGTTTTTAATACTTGACTTGAACAACATATTTTTTGAAGTACTAAACTCATTTTAGATTTATCTAATTACAAGTAAAATACATTTTGTTAAAAGATTAGCCGATTACAATAAAATATGACCCTAACAAACTAAATAAATTGTTTTCAAATGGACAAGGATCCATGACTTGAACTCCAAAATTAAAGAGAATGTTAATACAAAGGTTGAGAGAGACAGCTGAAAAGCTTGGGGGCAGAGTGAAAGAAATAGATTCAGATTCCCTCTTTCTCAAGTATTTTTGAGCTGTATATCAGCTAAAGCCAAAGCACAGCATTCAATTTGGCCCATCCCTTGGCCATGGAAAAAAGTAGTATGCCATATCCAACAAACAGCAACAAGTCATTCCCTGCGATTCCCATTCCCCATCTGACGTAGATGGGGCATGAGGAATCATATTGCTGTGCAATCAGGTCGCCGTATAACAGCCTCCGTCAGGGCATTTTCGTGGGTCCTCTGCCCTTTGCTTACACAGATTATCCGTAAAAACTAAGCATGATGGGCAACAACACCAAAGGTCTTGGGACTGTGCGCCACTCCGCCAGTAGTTTTCTCTTAACTGTATGTACAGTTACCCATACTGCAGTTAGAATTAATGCCATGTATGCCGCTAGAAAGAAATTATTTCTTTGTGGCTTTCCAGTTTACACTGAGCACGAAGCCAAGTCAACTGCCGCGAAATCTACACAAATTTTGGATTTTTATGGATTGTACGTAAATGAGTGTTGTCTATTTCATACAACCATAGTACACACGCGCCACTTTTGCACAAGTCTCAATTTTTGTACAAAAGGGGCATGTGTATATATGGTTGTGTATAAGTGTGTGCGTGTAAGAGAATTAGCCTTTATAAATGGGTTTACCTATCCTTCCGCATCAAATCATGAGCCTTCTTCTAATACATTGGGTAGGTCAAAAAAGAAAAGGCGAAAAATATATTTTCAGGCGATTCCCATTTTAGTTCCTACATTTTATTTTTACTGCTTTTAGTCTTTATCCTGAAAAACGCTTCCCGTTTTGGTCCCTGCCATTACTCGTTTAACAGAAATATCATATGTGACAAACGGTCCAACAGTAAATGCTGACGTGTCTATTAAAATAATATTAAAAAAAGCCACATAAGATAAAAATAATATTTAAAAATGCCACGTCAGCAATTTAATTTTTGAAAAAAACCACATCAGATAAAAATAATATAAAAATTTCTAACCTAATTATTTTTTTTTAAAAGAAAAGAAATTAGTTAAATTAATTTTTTTTTCCTTTTTTTTGGAAGAAGATGAAGAATGTGTTGTTCATTTTTCTTCCCCAACTAAGCTTGCCTAGAAAATTAAAAATTAACTTTTCTTTTCTTGCATTTTCTTAGCAACCAAAACCATAAAATCACTCAGACTTACAAAATAAAAAGCATGTTTGCCATTCCTCTTTCTCTATTCATAGTTCTCCATCTCTCCCTCTATATCTCTCTTCTACGTTTCCCATTCCTCTTTCTCTATTCACAACATGTTTTGCTCATCTATCTCTTCTCATCTAACTAAGTTTTGGTTGGATCGAATCGGTGGTTGCTGGGTTTTAGTGGTGGCGTTTCGGTGGTGGAGTTGAATCGGTGGCCGGCTTTGGTGGTGGGTTTTTTTCGGTGTTTGCTGGATCCATTTGGTGGTGGGTTTCGGTGCTTGCTAGATCAATTTGGCTGGCATTTCGGTAGTTGGGTTTCGTTGGTAGCCGGGTTTTGGTGGTGGCTGGGTTCTATTCGGGGTGGTGGTGGTCATGCCTTTGGGTTTTGTTTGGGTGTTTGGTAATTTTTTGTTTAGGTATTTGGTGAGTTAGGTATTGGGTTTGGGTATGAATTGCTCGACAGTGGGTGGTTTGATTTCTGGGTTTGTGGGTTCTCGGCAGTGGGTGTTTGGTGATTTTGTTTCTGGGTTTGTGGGTTTGTGGTGTCTGGGCTTGTGGTTTGATTTCTGGGTTTCTAGGTTTGTGGTGTATGATTTTTTGGGTTTGTGGGGAAGAAAAATGAAGAACACGTTCTTCATGTTCTTCGGTGTATGATTTTCTGGGTTTGTGGATTCTTCATGTTCTTCGGTGCATGATTTTCTGGGTTTGTGGGGAAGAAAAATGAAGAACACGTTCTTCATGTTCTTTGTTGTATGATTTTCTGGGTTTGTGGGTTCTTCATGTTCTTTGGTGCATGATTTTCTGGGTTTGTGGGGAAGAAAAATGAAGAACACGTTCTTCATGTTCTTCGGTGTATGATTTTCTGGGTTTATGGATTCTTCATGTTCTTCGGTGTATGATTTTCTGGGTTTGTGGGGAAGAAAAATAAAAACACGTTCTTCATGTTCTTCCAAAAAAAAGGAAAAAAAATTAATTTAACTAATTTTTTTTCTTTTAAAAAAAAATAATTAGGTTAGAAATTTTTATATTATTTTTATATGATGTGGCTTTTTTCAAAAACTAAATTGCTGACGTGGCATTTTAAATATTATTTTTATCTGACGTGACTTTTTTTAATATTATTTTAATAGACACGTCAGCATTTACTGTTAGACCGTTTGCCACGTAGGATATTTCTGTTAAATGAGTAACGGCAGGGACCAAAATGAGAAGCGTTTTTCAGGATAGGGACTAAAAGCGGTAAAAATAAAATGTAGGGACTAAAATGGGAATCGCCTGAAAATGTAGGGACTAAAATGTGCTTTTCGTAAAAAAAAAAAAGAAAAAAAAAAAAAAACAAGTATCAAATGTTCAAAATTATTCATTTAATTTTATTTCAAATATGAATCGAGTTTGGGTTCATTATAAAACTAAATATCATGTTCAAGTTTTGTTAATTTCCCTTTCTAAAAAAAAAAAAGTTTTGTTAATTTCCTTATTGACCGGGCTAGAACTTTTTCACGAATACTTAATTAACTTATTTTGGTTAGAAAAATTTTTGTTTGCAAGTGTTTGAGTGGTTGTTTTTGAACCAAAATTAAAGTGAGATTCACATTTTCTTTTAGTTAGGTCCAAGTTAGAATGTGTTTTTCCTCCGTGACGTTTTATCCAGGTGAGCTTCTACCATTCACACTACCCACCTAGGCTGAGTTGGCCCTAGTCTATTTGGTTACACATACCTTGTGTTTTAAAAAATTTACCATTTTAAAATTCTCTATAGTTGAAATTTGAGTTAATTAGATCAAACAATTTTCTCTTATGAACTTATAAAAATTAGGTTTACTAACTTGTATGGTTAAAAATTATATGTAATTTTTACCAAGAAATTATTTATATTCTCATTAAATTACAAATAATAATCTAATTTCTTATGAACTTATTTGTAGATTAATACAATACAATTTTTTTTTTTTTGAAACTATACAATTTAAGTTCTAGTCTATATAAGTATATATATTTTGATAATTTGATAGTCATTAGGGGGGGGGGGGGGAGAAGAGATTTGAACCATAAAAACGTCTTCATTGAAAATATCAAGAGGTGTATAACACACACACACACACACACACACACACACACACACACACACACACACACACACACACACACACACACACACACACACACACACACACACTTAAATTGAGTTTCATGCTTACGAACACATTATTATGTATAAATTTAATTTGTTAAATAGTAAAGTTTATTGTGGGGGGTCCGAGGACCGAAGAGGAATAGATCAAGGAATGGTTTGCATAAATCAGTTTGAAGAGCTGAATAAGCTTTGAGGATTCCGTTGACCCGAGGATGGAAGTAGAAGCATGGACATTTAGTATCTTATGAAGGACCATGGAGGGAGGAGAGAACCATAATGGGGGTAAAGGATGTGAGAGGAAGTTTCTTGAAAGAGATACTTCCCACCTCCGCATTGAATGCCCTACACCAACCATATCAACTGCATTAATGTGGAAATGACATCTAAACAGTAACTTCACAGCTAGCAGCCCTTTCTACCACCTTCAGCAAAGTTTTGATGGGACAAGTATCCTAAGAAATGCCTTGAGGCATACAGGTGGAGGGTTAGGATGCAAGGAAAAAGGATATAAAAGGAAGAGAACATCCTAGAAAAAGGGAGGGATATTATTTTCTCTAAGAAACAGACAAAGAAGGAAGTGAACAATGTATAATTTGGTTTAGTAACACTCATAAATAAGAAACTATTCTTCGAACTAACCCGAGGAGAGCATTACTTCCAATCACTACTTAAATTTCTCCTCTTTATCACTCTAATCTCTTCGGCTATATACCAGGACTTAGTTTAGAATTGCACTTGAAGTATTTTTCTCACGCTCTTAGAAATTTTATTGTTTGGGCTTAGTAAAAAGGGTAAGGTACCACTGTTCTTAGTGGGATTGGGCCTTTATTTTCTGAGTACTTACATTTATACTTGGGCTTGAACTTTATTCATTTGATAAAAAAAAATGAATATTGTTAGGTTCTAAGACTTTAGGAAATTATGTATTAGAACTCTAATGTGTATTGTTGGCAAACCATGATCAAAACATGTTGTTTAGTCTTGTTTAGACTTGCTCAAAGTTGTGTCTTTTATGTAAAGTTGGAATCAAGCTAATGCAGAAGTAATAGTGCATTTCGGCCTGGCTCGATCGATCGAAGCTTGGGCTTGATCAATCGAACCTCGAGCAGAATGTTTTTTCTGCAGATTTTTCCAACTCAGCCCTAACCTATTA
Organism: Quercus gilva; assembly: GCA_023621385.1. Lineage (NCBI taxonomy): Eukaryota > Viridiplantae > Streptophyta > Magnoliopsida > Fagales > Fagaceae > Quercus > Quercus gilva. The sequence goes on from CM042478.1 coordinate 15,929,297, forward strand.
AAACGTTTAGGATTTTATGTTTTTGCCCTGGGTATATAAAGCAAACCCTAGCCACGTTTTTTATGTTGCTCATATTGCTGTTTTTGTGAATCTCTTGTGAGATCTAAGAGGATTTTTCCTTCATATAAGTTTAGGATTATCAAGGAGGAGATTTCTTCAAGAACTTGATGATCATTCAGTTGCTTCCATAAGAGCTTAAAGATACACAAGCGGGTGTACTTGTACTTGCTGGAGAATCCAAAAAAGAAGGAGTCCGTAGATTCGGAGCTTGCACGTGGTCATGTCAGTAAGTTTTATTAGTGGGTAGCAATAGAATGTTAATGGTCCAAGTTCTGTTGTACAAACTTCGATTCTTTTATATAGTGGATTCAGGTTTACCTTGAGGATAGCTAGGTTAAATCCTCCCCAGGTTTTTTTACCGATTTAGTTTTCCTGGGTCATCATATCATTGTGTTATTTATCTTTCCGCTGCTATGCATGATATGATTGTTTGATTGTGATAACCTAGATCTGGAATTTGAACTAAATAATAACTTGGGTAATTAACTAGGTTAATCCAATTGTTGTTTAAGGGTTTTAAAAAACAAACAAATATATATAAACTCTATCCTAAACTAGTTCCAGTTGTTCATATATAAATAACTTGATTTAATTAAAATCCTAATATTGGACTATTATATTATCAATAAATTACAAATAATACTTTGATATTTTATGAACTTATAACAAACTTACACAATCCAATTTCAAGTTTATATTAATATATTTCTATACGTGTATACACATAAGTATGTAATATTATATATGCTTAAACCGAATTTCATGCTCACAAGTTTGTTCAAGAACACATTATATTATTTGAGTTCAGTTTGTTTAATAGTTGAACCTAATCTAGGGTGTGACTCATTAACTAAATAAACAAAAATGTAAACAAGTTTTTCCTAAGCCAAGTTTGAATTGTTCATAAACAACTTGATTCGATTACAGTCCTAAGTGGGATAGCCGAAAAAAATAGGATCATCTATTCCAAGAAAAAAAAAACCTTAAATAATTAAGGTATTCCTTAAATCCATAAAAAGAACTCTAAAATCCAGAGAGAGAGAGAGAGAGAGAGAGAGAGAGAGAGAGAGAGAGAGAGAGAGAGAGAGAGAGAGAGAGAGAGAGAGAGAGAGAGAGATTCTCTAAAATTTTAGTAATCAGCCTAGGGTGCTAACACTAATCTATAATAAAGAAGACCTTAGAAAACTCTAATGTGTGTTAAGCACAAAATGTCTTGAAAAACAGTTAAGAAGGATAAAACATAAAATTATATAAATTGATTTTATAAATTCTAAGAAATGTCTTGAAAACTGAGGAGACCAGCTTAGTATGACATTTAGATTGAAAATTATAACAAAAGGAAAGATTCTAAATTTGCTAAAACGGATACATAAAGGATAGAATTTGTCCCAAAGGCGATGTAGAGTCAATTGTGGACAATGAGTTTTGAGTCCTGCCGCAATTCCCTTCAATTCACCAAATTTTATGCAATTTCGTTACTGGTCTGGATGATTTTTAATTGTGTTTTTCACTTTTCAAATTTCCTACTGTTTGATCTATGATGATCTCTCCAGTCAATAAAAGCCAATAGTTCTACATCACATATATAAGAGATCTGCTGATTAGCTCTTGATTTATAGCATTTTTGGATTAAATTAGTTCTGTACTTATGTCAAGTTGATCTAGAACCGACAGACTTTCCGCGTAGACAAAGAAAAATCCTTTAGAAAGTCCATAGAAGCCAACAAATTTCAAGAGGAACGCCTCTTGTAATTTGGACAAACTTTCCTTGTGGCTTTGTGGACGGCAGAGGTGAAGGGGATTAAAGGTTGAGCCGTATTCAAGCCAAACCGTGAGAGAGAGAAATTTTGTTAAGAATGGCAGGAAAGAAAAGAGACAAAGAAAGAGAGAGAGAGCGTTTCTTGATAATGGAAGCAAACTTCTTGAGAAGCTGATTGCCTCTTGTAATGGCAAGCCAATTCCTATCCATAGCTACTCTTGTGAAGAACTCGAGCGGGCAACAAATAACTACGATCCTAGCCATATTTTTCATAGAGATGGGAAATATGAATGGTACAATGGTTCTTTTGAAGGCCGAATGATTTCCATCAAGAAGTGCGTACGACATATAGACGTTTTATTTGAGAAGATTTTCACTGATATAGCAGTTTCTGCAAAGATGAGCACTCACAATAATGTTCTAAAGCTCATAGGGTGCTGTCTCAAGACTCAAATTCCCATTTCAGTGTATGAATCTGCTGCAAATGGATCACTTTCGGGTTGATTTAATGTTACTAGTGATCATGATGGTGCACAACATCAACGTGAGCCCTTGTCATGGCAAAGCAGGTTAAAGATTGCAAGGGAAATTGCTCATGCAATTTCATATCTCCACACTGTGTTCTCAAGACCTATTGTCCACAGGGACATAAAACCAGGAAATGTCTTCCTAGACCAACATGATGTTGCTAAACTAACTGAATTTTCATTGTCCATATCGATCCCCAAGGTGAAACTCACGTAGAGGATGATGTTTGTGGAGCTGCTTTGTTCTTATGCCCCAACTATGCGACTACAAGTTACATAACAGAGAAAGTTGATGTTTACAGCTTCGGATCGTTTCTATTAGAGCTTTTAACTGGACAGAAGTTGCATTACCTATTACGCACAGACTATTTTGATGTTGAGGATTTTGAAGATGACATAAAAAAATTTAACATAAATGAGCTTGTGGATCCTGCAATCCTTGTAGGGGGAGGAGGATCTGTGTTGCAACAATTACAATGTGTATTACAGCTTGCCCTCATTTGCAGAGAAAAGGATCCGGAGATGAGGCCAACCATGGTTGATGTTAGAAAAGAACTTGGAAAAATTGAGAGGTTCATTTATTCTGCCACTTTCCTCCATCCAAGTTCCTTTGCAAAGAATCTATCCTTGAATAAACCTTCAAATTTGCATAATTAAGGAAACAATCAAGTATCTCTATTGTTTTACATTTATGGGAATTAAGCCTGCTAAAGTTCCCAAATAAATAAGAGAGCTGAATAAAATACTTAGCTTGCCCCATCTAATTGATAGTTTTTCCTTCTTCTTCTTCTTCTTCTTTCTTTCTTTCTTTTTTTTTTTTTTTTTTTTTTTTTTTTGGGTGGGGGAATGGATTTGATAGTTACAATGGGAGAGAGAAAATTTAAACTTTAGATGTTTCCGTTAGAAATACTAACAGATGTGAGTTGAGCTATAAGACTCTTAACCTCTGTTAATAACATTTTAATCTAGAGATTTGTATACTATATACTCTTTTTTCCGAATGGATTGGTTCTCTGATGCCCAATTTTCTACTACCTTCCCTCAACTTGGAAAGAAAATGATTGTAATATGTTTCAAGAAGCAAAGGATTCCTTGATGTTTTATTTAGTTATTTCTTTTGATTGTTTGATAGTTGGCCATGTGAGTTTTGATTGTTGGGAAATTGTGAGAAAGGAAATAAAAGGGAATCGATATATTTTGAGATTTTAATTATTATTTTTAAATATTTTGGTCCATATTATATTGAGTGACTTTTTTATATTTATTTAGTGCTTCATATCAAACTAAGCAATGACACCTAGGGTCTTTCTCGACAAAAAAAAAAAGTAATGGCACCTAGATCCTAGGCATTATGTTAGACATGTAGGATAAGTAGATGGAAGGACATAAAATGTAACATTTTTAATAGTTTAGGGACCAAAGTCATGTAAAAATGATGAAAACAATATTTTTATCTTCTACTAGTGCTTTTTACTTACCCAATTTGTTATTATGCTGATTTTTGTTCTACCTCACTCATGTTCTAATATGTAGAGGCATATTTTCATTAAAAAAAAAAAATGTAGAGGCATATGAACAGAGTTTAGTGCACCATGAGATCTGCAAACCAGTTCTCTATATATGTAGCATTTTCAACATAATTCTAGAAGCGACAGACCTTCTGTGTTGAAGATTGTTGAGGGCATTTTTGGTATAACAATGGGCTAACACCAATTTAGCATAGAATTTCGGCCCCCAAATTATTTTTTTCTTCCTATTTGTTGTTTGAACCAAGCTCTCATGTGAAAGGAAGAACCCAACAAAAGGGATAATTAGAAGATGTGGATAAGTAGATTGAAAGGCAAATGAGTCATTTTGCATTAATCTTGGGCTCATCCTAGTTCTCTCTGATGGGCTTGGAGCATAAGGGAAACCATTGAGCCCATGTTAACTTACCTGGTAATATAATTCATAGACATCGCACCCTCAATTTCAGGTTCATTACACAGAGCATGCAATGCTAAATATCTAGCAGATACAGCAAACTCCTCGCTCATTTAGTCGATTTTTTTAGTAACACCAAAAACTCCATAAAAGGGAGGAGGACCTAAACATAAGGAGGGGACGGATTGGAGATTGATGGGGAGAGAGAGAAAAAAATGAGTTTTTGGGTGCACTAAAAGGAGATCACCCTTTTCTCCTTCATCATATACTCTCACTTTCCCTTTTCCTTTGAAATTAACACCCAAGTTTAGAGAGTTGGCTGCAAGTTTTTCCTCTATTTTTCAGGTTTGTTGTGTCTAGCACATTGTTAAGACACACCTCTAGGCCCTAGCCTTCCTAATCATTCATGTGGAAGTGAGTTATGGATTCTGCTCCCTGAACTAAATTCGGGTCAACGAGAAAAGCCAAATTAAGTTCAAATAAGTGGTGAATCGGAAAAGACCCCAAACAAATATCAACATGCCATTTAGGGGTGGAGCCACCTTATACTGTGGGGAGGCCATGGCCCCCCCAAAAATGTTAAAAAAAAATTTATAGTTGGTAAAAAATAGGCCCAAAAGAATTTTTGTCAGATTTGGCCCCTTCAAATGAAACTGATTAGCCCCCCCAAGTCCTTTTTATTCATTCAAATTTATTCAACTATGTTGACCTTTTGTTAGTCTTTCTCCATCTGTCCTCCCCCAATACGTCATCATACAAGCCCAACTTGTATAATTTTTACTATTGGGCTGTAGCTTCCTTTATAGAAGGCTATTACTTCACCTTTTCAATTTGTATTTTCCATCTACCTCAACACTCACAGTGAAACTGTTCCTTAATCTCTCTAGTCCTTCATTTCTTCTTCTCCTATTTCATTTCTATTTTGCATCAAATTCTATTCATTTTTATCTAAGTTCAATTTCTTTTTCTATTTATTTATAATATGGTTGATAATTTTTTTTCTTCCTCTTATTTATTAATCCAATTGATAGTCTAATTCATTATTTATATTTAGTATTTCATATAACATACTAAGACAACCATATTTAAGTAAGATTTGGTATGACAAACACATCTAATACTAGATTAGATGCATAAATCTTCATAGTCCAATATATGGTACCACTAATTTTATTTGAAAAATCTCATACACATGCCAAAACTAACAAATCTGTCTGTGTTTGACAAATTTGTCCAGTAATGAGTGGGTCACACACATACACACACACATATATTCTTATTAATCAATATGATCATTTAGTCTTAGCTAGCTCCCCTCCAAAGGAAAATTTCTAGCTCCGCCCGGATGCCATTGTCGCCCAACAATTGGCTATTGATCCTCAAAAGTCAAAAGCAATCCTCTAGAAAGTCAAGTCTAGCAAATTGCAGCAGAAAAGTCAACTAGACGAAATTTCATTGTAGCTTCGTGGAAACTTAGGTGGGAATTAAATTTGGAGCTACATTCAAGGAGAGAGATTTTTGTTTTGTTAAAAATCAACTCTGCCAAAGACACCGAAAATTTCAACAAAAAAGAGAGAGAATGAGTTTCACACTCATGGCCAGAAAAAAAAGAAACATAGAAAGAGAGAGAGCGTTTCTTGAAAATGGAAGCATGGTACTGGAGAAGCTAATTGTCTCTTGTAATGGCAGACCTACTCCTATCCGTAGTTTCTCTTGTGAAGAAATTGAGAGGGCAACAAATAACTATGATCCTTGCCGAATCTTTCATAGAGATTCGTTGTATGAATGGTACAATGGTTCTTTTGAAGGCCGAATGGTTTCCATTAAGAAGTACAGAAAAAATTTCGAGGAAGCTGTCTTCACCGATATAGCTATTTCTGCAAAGATGAGCCCTCACAATAATGTTCTAAGGCTCATAGGGTGCTGTCTCGAGACTCAAATTCCCGCTTTAGTGTATGAATCTGCAGCAAATGGATCGCTTGCTTATCGATGTGGGGTATCCAATTTTAGTCTTAATGGAGAACAAGAACAGCGTGAGCCCATGGCATGGCAGAGCAAGTTAAAGATTGCTAGAGAAATTGCTCATGCAATTGCTTATCTCCACACCGCGTTCTCAAGACCCATCATTCACAGGGACATTAAACAGGGAAATATCTTTTTAGACGAACATGATGTTGCCAAACTAACTGATTTTTCAGAGTCGATATCAATCCCTGAAGGTGAAACTCACATAGTAGATAGGCATGTGATTGGGTCTCGTGGGTTTGTATGCCCCCATTATGCTACCACGCTCCTTATAACGGAGAAAATTGATGTCTTCAGCTTCGGATCATTTCTATTAGAGCTTACAACTGGACAGAGGATATATCATCTAGCAAAAACAGCCGATGGTGAAGGTGCGGAATTAGAAGATTACATAGAAAACGTAACTATAAATGAGATTGTGAATTTAGCAATCCAGGTAGGGGAAAGAGGAGCTGTTGTGGAGCAACAAGCACAAGCTGCTGTGAAGCTTGCCCTCCTATGCAGAGAAATGGATCCGGAGATAAGGCCAAATATGGTCGACGTTACAAAAGAACTTAGAAAGATTGAGAGGTTGGTTCTATGATCATTCTTTCACTTGTTCCATCCAAGTTCCTTTATAAACATCAATTATCAATTATGTGTCTATTCTCACCGTCTTTCTGTATTTCCATATTTCGCTAGATGAAATGTGTGTAGAAAAGATGTAAAATTGAATAATGAATCGTTTCTATTAGAGCTTTTAACTGGACAGAAGTTGCATTATCAATTATGCACAGACTATTTTGATGTTGAGGATTTTGAAGATGACTCAAATTTTTTTTTACCATAAATGAGGATCTGTTGTGTGGCAACAACTATAAGCTGTATTACAGCTTGCCCACATATGCAGAGAAAAGTATCTGGAGATCAGGCCAAATATGGTTGATATTACAAAAGAACTCAGAAAAATTGAGAAGTTCATCCTACTTCCTCCATCCAAGTTCCTTTGTAAAGAATCTATCCTTGAATAAACCTTAAAATTCTATTGTTGAAATTATATTATTTGAGTTTATTAGAATGAATCTTTTTATTTCTAAACTTATAAAAATTGGATTTACCAACTTTTTATTACTGCACCACGCCATAGACTATTTATATTTGATTAATAAATTACAAATAATAACTTGATATCTTATGAGCTTATTTATAAACTTGCACAATTTAATCTCAAGTCTATATAAGTATATTTTTGTACGTATAGAAATATAATATTATATACACTAAAATTGAGTGCTCTCGAACTTGTTCACAAACGCATTATAATATTTGAGTTCAGTTTATCAAGCCTAAATTTAGAATTGTACTTGGCTCAGTTACTAAATAAACATATGTAAACAAGTTTTGTTGTGAAGCAAGTCCAAACTATTCATAAACAATTTAATTCATTTACAACTCTAAGTGAGATAATCACAAAAAGTAGGTATGTCTACTATGAAAATTAAAGAAAAAAAATCTCTAAAATACTTGAGGGTTCCTTGAATCCCTAAGAATAACTCTAAAAAGGTTCCTCACAAGCTCTCACTATAACACCATCTCTGCCAGTAAAATGCTAACAGATGTAGGGAAAGACGCTTTGTGGTTCAAATTATCTGCAATTGTTAAAGCCCAAAATCATTATCTCTGCTACCAAAGCATCACAATTCTTATGAAAACGGCAGAAGTACTAAACAATTGATAGATATTTCTGTGTTGCATTTCTGTAGTTGGATGCGATGTACCATTGGTGTTTTCTCATTTTGTTGGCGATATTTTACCATAATTTGTCTACGTTATATGACTTTTAGTCCTTTTCTGTTGGATTTAGCCTCTTTCTCTGGAATTTGTTTTTCTCCTCCCTTTGTCCTAGGTGAAGTTTTACATCAAGGGCCAATTTGTTGGATTGCTATAGAAATCAAAAGAGCCAAGACCCTGAGCCAAGACTAGGAGTGTCAAATGGGTGGATTTAAGTGGGCATAATTGAATTGAGTATATAAAACTCATTTATCCATTAAAACTCATTTAACTAATTATTTTTAACTCAAATCCAATCCAACTCAATTATCATGGATAAATTCTAACTTACCCAATTATTAAAATTACCAAAAGGCCATTAAAGTGAAAAATCCATTTTTCACTCTCTCTAGTCTCTATTTTTGGGATTAAAAAAATTCTACATAACCACATCCACATCAACAATTATATTAAAAATTCAAATAAAAAAATATTTATTTTCTTTTCTATTTTCTCTCACTGTCTTGACAACCAAATAGAGCAACAAATACAAAAAAATGTCATTTCAAGCGGTGCATGGTGAATCCTCTCTCCCTCAAAACCATGAACGCGGTCTTCCCTTTAGCATGGATCCTTTGCGCGCGACCCCGCACCAACACGTACTGGTCCTTCAACGGCTCAGCCAGCTTGCCGATCTCGGTCCAGACCCTGGTACCGAGAGCGACCTTCGACTGGAGGTCCAAAATTGGAACGTCGTCGTAATTGTCGGCGAGCGGATCCTCCATCGAAAGCGACTAAATGCCGGAGGCCACGGCGGCTTCCTGGCGGCGCTTTAGCTTCTCAAGCTTCGCGGCTTCTTTCTTGGCAGCTTTCTTGCTCTGAGGTTTGGAGGATTCATCATCTTCTTTTTCTTCTTCTTCTTCTTCTGGTTGTGGTTTTGGTAGCCGGGGTTCAGAGGACAACATAGATGTAGGAGCAGAGAGAGAAAGAGAGGGTTTTGGTTTGAATGGGTTTTGCGATTTGCCAAGAGTAAATGTGCACCGCGCTGCGGTTTTGTTAAGAGCCGAATCTATGGGTAAGTGTCAGCATTATGTAAGTGTCATTGCCATTAGGAGGATCCGCCATCATCAACGCCTTAAACTCAATAGAATACTTGAGCATGAGTACTCCAATGGATTCCATGAGTTCTAGATGAGAGCTAGAGAGAGAAAGAGAGAGAGAACAAGCGAGAGAGAGAGAGAGAGAGAGAGAGAGAGAGAGAGAGAGAGAAGTGTTTGGAGGCCGAGAAAATAAAGGAAAATGAAAACCCAAACACTGAAATGTCTTAAGGCTTTTTTTTTTTTTTTTTTTTTTTTTGGATGGGGAAAGGTTGGTTTGAATTTGGGTATATTGTTTTTAGGTTAAATGGGGATCAATGAGTTTTTAGTTAAAATCTAATAATTATTAGGTCTGATTGGGTTGATGCATATTTAACTTAACTAATAATTGGGTGGGTTTAGGTTCAATTAGAGTGAGTGGACAAATGGATTTGGGCTTACTTTGTCACCCCTAGCCAAGACCCTTTTGTTTTGAAGCTTGCTAGACAAGGGATAAATCCGGCTACTATGTGGTGGATGAATCTTGGGAGGAACAAGGGGTCTGGGGTCTGAATGTTTTAAATAGGTCAAGAAAATTCAGAATACAAGAGCAGAGCTTCGAAAGTGGAACAAGAGTCATTTTGGAAGATGCAAGAGTAGGACTACGGAAATTGAGAAGCAAATTGAGGAAGTCCAAAGGCAGAGACACAAAGAACAAAGAAAGTAGAATCTAGAATTAGAAGCTGGTCTCTTCCTAGAGCTGGAAGAGTGGTTGTCTAGAGAGGAAGCAGTATTGAAGAAGAAGTCAAGGGACATATGGCTACAAGGAGGAGACATAAATACTAGGTTTTTCCACTCCACCTTAATAATAAAAAGAAGAAAATATTTCTTGGAAATCAATCTAGAGAACGGAAGTTGGATAAGGAAAAGAAAAGAAATGTACTCTAAGAAGAGTTTTAAAGGGTTGTATCAATTGGTCAATCTAGTTATTTATGAAGACTTGAACAGCCTAGCTAATTTCACCTTGCATCACTGAGGAAGAAAATGAAGAGCAAAGCAAGCTGCCAACTCCAGAAGAGATTATAATAGCTCTTTTTGAGATGCAATCCCTAAAAGCCCCTGAAGTCGATGGAATGTACACCCCCCACCCCCCTTCTCCCCACACACACCTTTTATAAGTAATACTAGGAGATTCTGGGAGATCAAATAGTGAAGCAATGCAGGGTTTCTTTGAGGGGGTAGAATTCCAAAAAATTAAATTACAATTTTATAGTGCTAAAACCAAACAGGAGGAGCTCACAATTTTGGCCAGTTTTGCCCAATCAACTTGTGTAATGTGAGCTACAAGATAATCTCAAAAATCTTGGCTACTAGACTCAGACCTCTGCTTAGCAAAATGATAAACCCCTGCTCAATCAAATTTTGTGCCAGAAAAGTGGATAGCATAAAATATAGAAATTGCTTAGGAAGTTGTCCATTGTTTCAATTCCACTAGAAGAAAGAAAGGTATGATTGGATTAAAGCTAGATATTTAGAAAGCATATGATAAAATGGACTGAGATCTTAATATGGCAATTTTGAAGCATTTGACATCAATGAAATATTCATAGACTGGATTCACTGGTGCATTTCAACTGTCAACTGTCAAGTACACATTATTGCTCAATGGTAGTTGTTTCTAAAATTTGACCCCAAGAAGACCCCATCTTGCTGCACACGTTCATCTTATGTAAAGAGGTCCTCTCTAGGTTGATTAATAGGGCTTTACAAGAAGGAAGTGTCAAGGAGGTTAGCATTGCCCGGGCATGTTTTGCAATTACTCACATACTATATAGTTTATGCTAATGATGAATTACTCTTTTGGGGAGCAAAAAAAGCAGAGTTTGACCCAACTGATCTCTTGTATAAACACTTATAGTGTTGTTCTGGAAAAAACGTGAGCCTAGAGAAGTCAGGGTGCTTCTTCTCTAATGGCGTGCACAATTAGTTCAAGAAGAGCTTAAAATGCAGGTATGACCTGAGACAACTCTCAACTCAAAATACTTACTAGGGCTGCCAGTGCCACTATTCATTACTAAAAACAAAAAAATGAAGAGTATTTCAGCTAACTAAAAGAAAACTAAAATGTTAAGGATATCAAGATATCACTATTAGCGACATTGTTAGGGGCCAAAATTGTAATTGTACCTTATGTGCTGTACTTTAGATTCCCTTTCTAAAATTAAGCTATGTGGCTATTTTGACAGAGACAATAAATAGAGTTAAAAACACATTCTATTTTTCATGGTGTGAGAAATCCTAGTCTCTTCTCTTCCTCTTCCATTGAACTCAAGGAGCAATTCTCATAAAATCTATGGTTTCTAATCGCCTGGGTTTCTATCAATACAAGTAAAATTTGTTCTTTTTATTTTGTTTTTGGTTTTTGTTTCAATTTTGTTTGACAGATGAATGTGAGAAAAGATTTATAAAAAGTGCTAAATTGCATTGAAGGCCAGTGATATAACTCAGCCATTTGTGCCTATCAAATCTCTATTTTGCATTCTGTTTCACAAAATTTCTTTTCCTAATAATAAAAAATACAAAGGAAAAAAGAAGCAACTTTGCGTCTATGTCAAATCCTCCCCTCTTTTCACAAAATTAAATATACCAATTCTTAGAAAAAAAAAAAAAAAAAAAAAACATTTGAAACCCCACAAGCCTAGATCAAAATCCCAAACCACTAGCAAAATAGGTTCAAAGTTGTCTAAAGCTCTTTCTCTCCAAACTGGTTTAAGGCTCTCTCTCTCTCTCTCTCTCTCTCTCTCTCTCTCTCTCTCTCTCATATTACCCCTTCAGATAAGATTGTGAAGAAAGAGCAAGTGGACTTTCTTTTTCTCTCTTACTGGCCCTTTAAATTAGATAGAAAAGAGAGAGAGAGTGGGCCAAGGAGAGAGAATTAGAGAGGAAGGTGTGGGTTTGAGAGCTACTATATAGGGGAGCAGCGTTGGTGAATGGTAATGGGCAAAGGCGAAGAAGATAAGGATGGCAGCTTGGGGTGATTTAGGAGCGACAACTTAGGGTTTTGGTGGACGAGGTTGGATCTTGCGTGACTAGGTTGGGTGGTGGTTGGGCGGAGTGGCCTTTGAGGGTTTTCACGTGGGAGGATTGCTAGTGGAGGTGGCGACACACAACTGCAGTCCTCCTTATTCCCGATCAACCATGGAGGAGCCAGCCCAAGCCTTATCTCCTCCATGTACGCTTTACTTGTGGTCTGATTTTCCTTTCATTTTTTATATTGCAAGAGACTCACGGATTCGCCTCCGATGATCCTCCCTTTGCTCTTGTTATGGGTTTGTTTGTTTGTTTTTTTTTTTTTTTTTTTTTTTTTTTTTTGGAGAGAATTAGAAGTTTCTTTTTTTTTTCTTGGGGTTTTTTTGTGTGTTTGTTTCCCAAGAAAATTTCTGCGTTTATGGGTTTGTTGGAGATTGGGTCGGTTATTATGTTTATGGGTTTATTTCTTGAGTTTATTTATGGTTTGGTTTCTTGGATTTATTTCTTATTTTTCTAGATTTGATGGAGATAAGATTTGGATTTAGGGTTTGCTGGAGATTGGATTTGGTTGCTAGGCTTGTTTCATGTAATTGGGAAGAACAAGTTCTTGTGTTACAAAAAAATAATGAAAAATAATAAAAAATTTTAATTAATTAGATTTAAGGTTTGTTTGTTAACTTAATTTATTTTTTTGTTTAAAATTTTTGACAAGACTTAAATAAAATTAAAATGCCGAAGTGGTATTTAAAAAATGACAAATTTTTATTATTATTATTTTATTAACTACATCAACATCTAACATGTCAACAGTACACTGTCTACCACACAAGCAATTTTCATTAGTGAGATGACAGTAGTGACTAAATTAGAAACGATTTTCGATTTTCAAGGACTAAAGTAGGTGCTCCAAAAAAGAAGGGACCAAAACAAAAATTGGCCCAAAATGTAAGATTCAAAAATATTTTTTCGCCTAAAAACAAATGATAATATTGGCATCCTACAATGAATTCATAGTTGTTAATTTGATAGTAAATTTGAATTCAGTGTTAGGTCCCGAATAATATTACCTCCAATATTATCAATCCTAAATAGCAATCACACACAAAAATACAAAATTTATGTGAAAAACTCTTTCTCTTTAAATGGAAAAACCATGGGACAAACTTTGAATAATTTCATTATTATCAAATCAATTACAATAATTATTGTGTATGTCTCATGGCTGAAGAAAAATCTCTGTTGTTTTTCTTTGTTCTCACACACCCAAATTATCTCTCTCAAAGGCAGCAACACTTTGCACTCTCCTTTCTATTTTCTTCTCCACGCACAACTCTGTCTCTCTTAGCTATCTTCTTTTTCTCTAAGCGGCTCCCTCTTGGCTGCTCTCTCTTTTCTATTTGTGCGGCTTCCTCTTTCTTTTCTTTCTCTTCAATATGTGGCACACCCACCAGCTTTTTATACACAAAAAAGCTTCAACCGTCTTAGACTTCTTTTCCTAGCATAATATGAATTCCCAACATGGCTTGAGTTAGGATTCTTACAAGCATTAATTATTAAACACAACTCCTACTTACATTTGAAGTAGGATTCTAGGACTTGTCAACCACATTCACCTATTTCTAATTGAAACAGAATTCCATCAATGCTTGCATGGCAAGCTCATTATCTTGGGCACAAATTCTACATGGGCTAGACTTCTATTAGGTGTCGTACACCTCCCAACATTCAGGACATCTCTATTAGAAATACTAAGAAGTACTAATTGAGTTGCAAATCTCTTTGCAATTTTTAGCAATTAACACTTATATAATGTCATTTGCAAATCTAACCCATATTCCTATGTTAGTGGTCTCTAATTCCCAATCCAACAGGGAACTGAGAGTGATTACCTGATTAAAGAATAACTTGTCACCAAATGCTAGCCTATGGCTTTCAAAGTTTCACGGCTTCACGGTCCTCATCCCTCCTTTCTTTTCTTTTGACATAAAGAAATCCTAATTCTCTTGGTCTTTAACATTTTTAATATGATTTTCTTTTCCTCGACGTATGGCATCCACTACAAGGTGGACTCTATACCTTTTTCTGGTGGCGGGCCTTAATAGCCTATGTAACTTATTTCATTAGGCCTTTTAAAGACCCTAACATCTCCAAGCATGTCAACATACAAAATAACTACAAATAATAATAATTTCTCATAAGCTAGTCAAACAATTCATAGATTCAATTTTAATGTGTTTGAGCTTAGTGAGAGAGTATAATTAAGTGTGTGTGTGTGTGTGTGTGTGTGTGTGTGTGTGTGTGTGTGTTTAGCAGTTAGTTAATTTATTTCTAAAAAAAATAAAAATAAATTAAAGTTCCAAGATTCCAGTAAAAAAGATACAATAATGTAACCCTAGCTTGACAATCAACATCTAAGCAGAGTAGAATTGACATTTGAGCACTTTGACAAAGTGATTTTTAAATGAAAATTTTTTAGTTTTTCTTTTCTTTTTTTTCTTTTTTTTTTTTATGGGAACAAAAATTTTCAATTTGTTTTTTTATTTGGAGTTTCTAATTACAACAAAATGATATTTCTCAGCCCATTCACATAGTCCTTGATGGGAATTGCAACACACTAGGTTCATATGCAATCAAAGAAGTAAAATTTACTAAAATAAAATGAAAAATAAAAAGTAGATAATAAACTTAATAAAATGTTACAATTGCAACCAATTATAAACTTCTAAGGTATTAGAAAATTTTTGAATTAATTATTTAATAAAATTACTATGATATGAACTACCTCACATCTATGCAAGAAAATTCAAGGCCCAAATAATATATATATATATATATATGAACTTATTCCCACCTAGCATACATACAAGACAAAATAAAATAAAATCATACCTCCTATCGGGGATCCATATCAGTAATGGACAAGTCGTTCACCGTATAAACTTCAGGTTCTTCGTTAGGAATATTTGCCACAATTGACTTCCTTCCAATAGAAAAAAATTGGTTTCTTAGGTAAAGGTAATTGTGTACTTTCATTTGTTAATATAGACAACATATTTGACATGGTAGGGCAATCAATTGCACCATCTTCCACACATAAGAGACTAATGTGAATGCATCTCAGTACTTGATATACGATGCATGACTCTTTTATTGTTGGATCAACTAACTCTAGCCTTTTACCTTCTTGCCATAAATCCCATGCCTAAAAAATGGAATAATTATTTAAAATTTTGGAAACACAAAACTATAAAAATATATATGATCCAAAGTTATATATACATTATGTACATATCCTACTAGATTGAGTGCATGCTTAGCAACATAGAAGCTTTTGTTTTTTCTAAGGCTCACGATTTCAAGCATTAAATCTCCAAAGCTATAAACATCAGACTTTATAGAGAACACACCTTCCATAGCATATTCAGGGGACATGTAACCGCTACAAAAAAACACAATATGAACATTTTTATTTGAAAAAATAATTGATGAGCTTAAAAGAGTGGTAGTCTTTAGCATTATTTACTTTTTCTGGATGAATGGTGTATGGTTAACTTACTATGTCCCGACAATTCTATTAGTGTTTGCTTCCATTTCATTTTGTTTGAAAATTTTTGCCATGCCAAAATCAGAAATCTTTGGATTCATACTTTGATCAAGGAGTATGTTACTAGCTTTTAGATCTCTATGAATTACTTTCAACCTTGAATATTTGTGGAGATAGATCAATTCTTGAGCAATTCCTTCAATTATGTTTAAAACATTTCTTCCAATCTAGTAGCTTGCTTTTATTTGAATCTAGCCAATATAAAAGTTAAATCTGATCAATAATATATTTGATATAAAGTAATACAAATAAATGTATAAATTTTATGAAGACAACAAATGAAGCCTTAAGATGAATAAAATTTAATGTTTTCCAAACCAAATAGGAAGTAGTTTAAGCTTTTATAATTATATTAATTCTATGAAGAAAACAAATGAAGCCTTAAGATGAAAAAAAAAATTAATGTTTTCGAAACCAAATAGGAAGTAGTCCAAGCTTTTGTTGGGCATGTATTCATAGACTAGCATCCTTTCTTCTCCAAAAATGCAACAACCCAAAAGCTTAACAAGATTCATGTGTTGGAGTTTAGATATGAGTATCAACTCATTCTTGAACTCAATTATGCCTTGCCCTGAATTTCTTGATAGTCACTTTATGGCTATTTGTTGACTTGTTAGCAATGTTCCCTATTGTGATGATCAAACAAGGTTTAGTCACTGTTGGACATAAGTTAATTTATACATCTTTACTCAGAAAGTTTTTGGGGCTTACCATGTAGACAGGTCCAAAACCTTCCTCTCCAAGCTTGTTTTCTAATGAGAATTTGTTAGTGGCAATCTTGATACATTCGTAACTAAATATAGTTATATCCTATCCATTCTTTCCATCATTTGGAAGCTCATTCACATCATCAAATCTATTTGAAATCACTGAATTACACAATTCTTTTTCTTTCATGGTTTCATTATGTCCTGTATAAATTTACTTAAAATCAAAACTTCCATTTAAAGATAGCAAATAATAATGAAAAAAGTGAAATGAATTATCTAACAAATTCAATTTATATGTGAATAATTTACCTTGAAGCACAACTTTTCTCTTTCTTAGTAGATAGCAGTAGCACATTATATAGGAAAAAATTACAAAAGCAATGGCAATTACAATACCAATCCATATCCACTTGCTTTTTCCTACAAGTCATAAACAGCTGTGGTTAGTAATCATTTCAAAAATTCTCTCTCTAAAAAAAATTGTATATTATTGCATATCAACAGTGTTCAAATAGAATAGTTAAGTTTGAGTAGGAGTCGCTTACAATTAACTTGTTTGATACAATTTGGAGAATTTGTATTGTTCATGTAGGACAAAAAACTAGTAAACATACCACTCTAAGAAGCCTTCGGCGTTATATTATTAGGATTCGTTGAATTTGAAGGCTCTGGCATTATATTATTGGGATTTGCTGAATTTGAAGTCTCTGACGTTATGATATAGAGACGTTTTGATTATGACGAATCGTCAGGAATGAAGCTCGTCATATTTGTCCAAAATTTGCACCGTGTTGCATTGTCATATAGAAAATAAAAAGCCACACAGCTACAGTTGTTCCAGCATCTAACTTTACAGTCACTGATGGCAAGATTTGTGTCTGGAGTACTATAATAGCGGGGATGAAAAAAATAGTCTGTATTAGTGAAACGACCACTTTTAAAATCAACTTTGTCACCATTATGCCTACAGTATGACTGACTCCACTTTTGACATCCTCCTTCAGTGTTATATTCGTAACAATTATCTGTTTCGGCTATCAATAAGTCTCCGTTTATGGATTTTTCCATTAATTTCCCCGTAGAACTAAGCAGCCACGACGTCTGTGGCAGACTTTGATTTTTATACTTGAGAGAGAAGGATTCTTCATCCCCATTTGAGACAACATTGAAATCATACATAGATGTTAGATGTGGTGCAATATTCTCAAATTGGTTGTCTCTCAAGACTCCACTTTTCCAGTGAACCACTCCTCGATGCTTAATCACCAATTCAAGTCCCTTGGGGTCCCATTCAAGAGTGAAAGCCCTTGGAATTAGGATGTCCGAAGTTAACAATGATGTGAGTGACCAATTTTGACCAGTTTGTGGTTGACGCCTAATTTCATTCTGGAAATAAGCACGTTCTCCAAATGATCAAAACTTTGCCATAACACTCGCTTTGTAGATCCATTGGAGTACACTTCATTGAAGACTAAATTGCCGGAATCCAATAAAGTAGCGATAGTGCTATTGGTAGCAAAATAGCATAGCGTAATAGGAATCCCACCTTTGCGCCGAATTCTCAATGCTCCATCCTTGTTTTCCAAAATAAACTCGTCGGAGCCGTAAGCACTTGGAATGCCTTGACTTGAATACCATAGACATTGACTCGTACCATTGGATAAAGCTAGAAATACACCTAAATATTTGTAGTTGGCCAACGACATGAAATCCAAACTGAACCTCTCATTTGGAGAACATAGCTGAGGCCCAGTAAAGGAGCTAATCATACCGCCTGGTTTGATGTATTGGGCATGAGAAGTCCAAAAGGATGAGAAGAAGAGCAAGAACAGAAATTTGAGAAGGATTAAGTGGGTAGCCACGATTGACCACTGAATTCCTCCAGTTGCAGAAATGGAAATGAAAATAGAAAAGTAATGCTAGTTTAAAATTTAATTTGCGAGATTCTACAAGAGAAGAGTTGCTACATCATTGAGGTGTACTCCTATAAATAAACATCAATAGGATGAAAAAGATACATGCGTGTGTATCTTCGCCTTCAATAATAATAGACTAAAGGATGTAAAAAAATCACTTCTCATTAATTGGTGTAACGAAAGTGAACATAGAAAATGCGTATAGAGATATGCCACATTTTTTCCTAAAATGTACACTTCATAATGTACTATTCATGTAAACTAGTAAGTAGTTATTGTCCAAAATAAAAATAGTAATGTTAACAAATTATAAACATTTTTGAAATACTTGCCTGCAATGTACATACACTTTATATAATTTTATTTATCTAAACTAATAAGTTTCCTTTTACTTGAGTGTCCACTTTGACTATTTTGTAGTCATATAATTACAATGAATAATCCTTGGGTGCACCCAAAGATGTTGGTTAGGACTTTTAAACGTAAATCTTATAAAATTTTTTTTTTCTCGAGAGAGAGCGAGAAAGTTATTCTTATAAGTTTTAAAGTTCGTCATATGAAGACTGTACCAATTGCTCCAAATTAGTTCAAAGAAATTTTCTCTAAAATTTTACTACTCATTTAAAAAGTCATTTAAATAAAAATATACAAATCATTTCCTTTTAATTATATATAATGAGTTGGAGGAAGTTCCCTCAAAATTGGTTTGAAGGCAAACTTTTTTCCAATATTCTGAGCCTTATAAAAACTACAGAGGCCATGAATCTTGCTTCAAGAAAGCCTTATTTGGGGCATCACACATGACTCAGTATTCGTTTTCACATACCTTATAAAAATTTGAAACAGTAAAAAAGAGATTGGTGATAGCATAAAAGTCAGACTTTTCGTGGGAAAAAATCCCCCCCCCCCCCTCCCATAATTTCTTTTGACCAAGCTATTGGATACAATTAAGAACATCCATAGCAGTAGATCTAAATTTTTAGCTACACAAAAAGTCACTTTATTTATTTTATCTTCTCATACCCTACAATAGTTGAGCTATTTTACTTTTTAACACAATAAATTAATATAAATACTATTATAAAATAATATTTCATTCCACCACCAACACACCACTACAACCACCATCAAACCCATAAAAATCACTGCACAACCACAACCCCACCGTGCCCATCAAAACCAGTGAAAAAAAACAAAACAAAAACCCAGAAAAATCAACACAGCCAAACCGAAACCCATGCCTGATACTCTGTCCAATTCAGTACCAGCAGAAGAGACCTGTGCCGATCATTGATCAATGATCATAAACAGTGATGATGAGTGCAAAGTGAAACAGAATGCTCTGATTTGAGGTGAGTTGGGTAATGTGGGACCCGATCGGAGCTAAAAACGGAGAGGGAGAGAGAGAGAGAGAGAAAAAAAAAAAAAAAAACGAAAGAGAAGTGGGTCTGAGGCGATTGGTGGCGTAGGTCTAAGGCGGATGGCGGCGTCTAAAGCTGATCAGCTACTTGGGACAACTTGTGGGTCGGTGACGTAGAGCTTCAGTGGCGGCAACGTTGAGGATGAGTCAGGTCGGCGGCGGTGAATGAGAGAGCTTGAGAGAGTGACGTTAAGAGAGTTTGCTTGAGAGACTTTTGAGAGATGATAAGAGCTTTAGCACTGTGAGAGAGAGAGAGAAAGAGAGAGAACCATTTCTATTATTTTTATCGGGTTGGGAGTAAAAAATTGTTTTTTTTTTTTGTTTAGCTCTTAGTTTCAGTGCACATCTATCTATAGATGTGTACTGTAGCAATGGAGCTAAAAAAAATAAGTATAGTTCCACTGCTGTGTGCTTCTTTTTGGTGTTTTGGTGGAGTTAAAATAGCTATATAGCTATTTAGCTTCACTGCTGCAAGTGCTCTAACAATTTCATAATTGACCCAAAAAGACAGTCAATTCTGTATCTTTTTTCACGTGAAATTATGAACAAGATAACGTAAGGACTGAACTTGTTCGCAAAAAAGTATTAGAAAATCCCAAGATAAGAACTAGGGCCCAATCTTCTATAAGTATACCAGTTTTTCTAGCATGGATCCCTGCAATGAAATTCCCAGGGGGTGACTTGATGCATTTGGGGCCTAAGACGAAAATTAATTATATTGTTTTAGATGCAAAATTACTACTAATTAACATGAACAACATGAACAACGTAGAATTTTTTTTCTTTTTTTAGAAATTTTATAGACACAAAAAATTTGATAAAACTTTTCACACTTGTTGATATAGCAGATTGATAGTGGTAAGTAAAAAAGTGGGGTTAATGATAGACCTAGATGAAAACTAGTAAAAGTTTGCTAATTCAACTCTTATTATTATTTTATTTTTTAGAAGTGTAACATTCACAATATTTTTCACAACAAATCCTAGGTTTTAAGTTGTTTCTTGTTTTCTATTTGAAAACAACACTATAATTTTTTTTTTTTTGCCATCAATAACAAGTTGTAACAACTTATTATTTAGCATTTGTTGTAAAAGTGTGATGAAAAATATTGTAAAAAAATATTATGAACGTGCATTTTTCTCTTTTTTGTTTTTTTTGTTTTTTTTGTTTTTCATTTGATAAAAAAATATTATTTTATTTATTGAATTTAAATAACATTATTGATTAAAATTTGAAAACTTTTTTTTTACTTGAAGCGTTAGGCGACTGTAACTATTGCTTTTACTATTTTGCCTGCCCTGTAAATTCCTTTCGTAATTTCTTAAAAACTTTTTCAAACCGCACTGCTTTTCGCTTGGGAGGACATCATAAAGATAATAGGGAAAAAAGGCCCTTACACCTTTTTAAAACTTGAAACACGTGAAGAGAAAATTCGTCAGATGAAAACTGCACCAAATATTCGTCAGTACCGGTTAGGCACATTCTTTATTAGGAGCAGTATTAATTCCTTTTCATACAACCTTTTTAAAGCTTGAAACACCTTTTTAAAACTTGAAACACGTGAAGAGAAAATTCGTCAGATGAAAACTGCACCAAATATTCGTCAGTACTGTTTAGCCACATTCTTTAGTAGGAGCAGTATTGATTCCTTTTCATACAACCTTTTCAAAGCTTGAAACACGTGGAGGAGGTCGGTGATACCATAGTTTGAATTTTCAGGGAAAATTTTCTATTATTATTATTATTATTATTATTATTATTATTTTAAAAAGACTATTGGATGACAATTTCATTATTGACCGTAAAGATAGAGTCAATATTTCGTCTTTGTATCGTGGCATTATTATGACCCAGATAAGATAATGTGAAGATTATCAAATAAGATAACATAATTTAAACTCCTTCCTCGAAAATGTATAGGAATGTCCCAAAATAAACGATGGAAATCTTTTATCTAAGAAAATAACCGAGGGTCCGAAACAACGTAAATTACAAATAATTGTAGGCGTTTAAAGTTACTCTGTGGAATCTTTAGATATCTCATACTTCCTCTTTCCAAACGGATTTTGAAAGCTACCATTACTACAACTCACCGAATTCATTTACTCATTAGTCTCATCTACTTGACAGCCTACAATGTTCAAACTCAGAGCAAGAAAAAAAATTTTGAGGTCAGTTTTAGTGAAGCAAAGCTCAAATTTAATGTCAAGCTCTTAAACTCGAGATCCAACAAACATATATTACCAACCTCATATATAATTCATTTAGCTTGGATGAGTGGTCCCAACTCCCAATTCATTCATTATAAGATATGAGTTTATTTGTCACACACATATCATGCTTAATTATTACTATGCCCATAATATGGGTGGGACTTCTGAGTTCATATGCCCCAACTATTTTACCACATTCCATGTAATGGAGAAAGTTGACGTCTACAGCTTCAGATCATTTCTATTAGAGCTTTTAACTAGAAGGAGGTTAGGTCATCTAGCACAAACAGCCAATGATGAAGGTGCGGATTTAAAAGAGAACATAAAAAACCTTGTAATAATGATATTGAGAAACCAGCAATCCTGGCAGGGAGAGGAGGAGCCGGTGTGGAGCAACAAGTACAAGCCGTGTTACAGCTTGCCCTCATATGCAGAGAACAAGATCCAGAGATAAGGCCAAAAATGGTTGACTTTACAAAAGAACTCAGAAAAATTGAGAGATTCATCCTATGATTATTCTCCCCTAAATAGGCCAAATGAATCATTCGAGTCGGTGAAATTTATGGGAACGCAGAAAATCCAATCTTAATTCTTTAAAATGATGACACGATTTAATAAAGTTTATGATGGCAATAAAAGTTTTGTATTTATTTTGATTAGTCTGATTTGCACACAGTCTTTGCATATTTCACACACCTCTCATTTGTATGGTTAACTATTAATTCAAATTCAATGATCTAGATGAAAGGCCTGTACAAAAAATGTATTGAATAATGTATAAGTGACTTTGATTTCTTTTTCCTCTCTTCACCCCCTCCCCCCCCCCCAAAACAAAAAAGAAAAAGGAACTGATCATCCATCATTAATCAATTTGAAGAGATTCTACCAGAATTTACATATAGGAATCAAGTTCTGGACTGCTTTCTGCCCACTCATATATAAATTTAAAAGCTGACCCACCGAAGTAGAAATCTACAAAGAATATTAGACAATAGGCATATAGAACGCTCACTTCTATTCAAGATAATATATTCTTCATGGGTGAGTTTCAGTCCTGCCAACACGAAGACTAGAAAAGACTTCATATGCGCAATCAACTTGTATGATACTTTAAAAAAAAAAAAAAAAACCTTGTATGATACTTTACCAAAGAAATATACCATAACTGAGATTTAACATGAAGTTCTACAAGCAAATTTCCTAGAATGTTCTTTCCACCCTAAGTTGAACCTTTTTCTCATAAAGTGGGGTTTGCAGCGTCTGCTGGAGTATAATTAGCAATGAATCATGGAGCAGTACTATAGAGCTTACACAGGGACTGACTATATGGATCGTTAGGCCCGAGGTTCACTCTGTTCGAATGGTCCATGATAACAAATGTAAGGATGAATAAACTGTTGAAACAGGAAGAATCTGTGCCACGACCATGAGATCCTTTTCATTTACCCTTAACTATACGTGCATAAGAAGACAATTTGATGGAATGTACACACGAGGAAGCTTAAGAATATAGTATAGTACCCCTCATAGGAAGCACAATAGAGTGAATATTTCATTATACTAAGTGGTTCTATAAATACCATGTTAGCTAATCCAGATCGATAACTAATACTAAAACTAAAACCAAGTGGTTCTATAAATACTAATGCTAAGTGGTTCTATGAATACCATGCAACCATATATATATATATATATATAATAGAAAAGCTTGCATGCCCACAAGATTTCACACTACTCTTAGCTCTTCTGTAATAAAATATGTTACTAAAAAAAAAAAAAAAAAAAAAAAAAGAAGATTTGACACAACTCTAATTAGGTCAGACCTCCAAAGTCATGCAAAGCCCAAATATTTTGAAATCGAGAAATAAAATGGAAAGCAAAGGGGATGAGGGTGTTACAAAAGTAGAGCAGGTATGATAGTGCACGGATTGCAGTTATTACTGATGGTGCAAGAATAATGGGGTGGTACTTAAGCATGATCATGGAAGTAATTCTAAAAGGTTGCATAAATAAAGGTGTCAGTGTTACAGTTTGCATTAGCATCTTCAGCCGATAATGGCGAAGATAGGGATGACAGCAATCTCATATATGTAAACAAATTGAGAAATTAAAAGGTCATAATTGGAATTTTGTGATATTTAAGTCAAAACGAGCACTTAAAGCTTTTATTTTTTAAGAAATAAAAGCTTTAAGTGCTCGTCAGGAATTTGGTACCACAACCTAAGGTTATTAAGCCTTTGTTCGTTTGTTTTAGAAGCAACGCCAACTGCACAACTATAAACAGTCTCCACCTCGTCCAAAGGACTAGACGAAGGGATGCTCAACGAGGTGCGAGCCTGGGGCCCAAAATCTTTCCTAAGTTGTTCTTGAAGAACTTCTAAGAGGACATCAGGGACGCCGGAAATATATCCCTTGTTCGTAGTACTCCCCCCACTACCACTATGACTAGTGCTACTGCTAGAGCTATTATAGCTGGTGGTATCATGATACTCGTCTATATTTTTTTCTACACTATTGCTAGACGAGGAGATAACAGTTTCGGACATTGTTTTGAAAACTTAAAGGAAAACCTAACAGGGGCGGCTCCAGAATTTTTGTCCAAGGGGGTCAATAAGAAACTTGAGTAGAAGATAAATCTTGAATAAGAGATGAATCTTGCGGCCTACGGAGTTTACTTATTACAAATTTGTCTATAGTTCTAGCAAAAGAATAAAAAATAAACTATAAGATCATTTCACATATTTTTTTCTAATGTAATAAACATATTAATTATTGTTGTTAATTGATTTTTTTACAATTTTTTTAATTTATAAGTTTACAATTCTTTAAATATTTTATATATTTGTTGTCCTTTAGTGTTAATGTATTAACCCACCCACATTGCCAACAACTACTAACAAGTTAGTCAAATAGTCAAAGTGCAAAAGACAAACTCAATAACGACTACACAATCAGACACGTATATGGCTCGAAACTCAATTAAAAAAATACAAAACACTATAACCTATATACACCATATGGCAAGACATCAAACATGTGAGTAAGAGGTGGAGCTTTGAAGAAGACACATGAACAAAGATAAAGACAAAGCAAAAACACACTCATAGTGAGAGAGAGAGAGATATAGAGGCGTCGATTAAGAACATAGATTGTCAAAACCAGATCTAGGCAGCATATCAAGTGGCAATTAAATGACAGTGGCGGCAGATCGTGGGGCTAAGCAGTGGCAGGTTTTGTGTGTGAAGCATAGGCAACCTTTTTCCTTTAGGTTTGGAGAGTGAAAAAGGATAGTGGGAGTTTTTAAGGCTACGTAGTGGCAACTACTAGGTTTTATTTGGCCTTATTTTTATGATTTTTCAAAATTTTATTTATGGGCTTTGTATTTCTGAAATTAAAGACCAATTTTTTTTTTTTCAAAGTTTAAGTTGGGCTTTAAATAAAAAGGGTCAGGTTTGAAGGTGAGGGTGTGCAAATTTGTATTTTCAGGGGTTCAAAACAATTTTTAATAAAAATATTACATATAAAAAAAAAAAAAAAAAAGTCGAGTCAAGGGGTTCATTTGAACCCCCTAACTACAACGTAGAGCCACCCTTGAAACCTAAAGACGGGAAAGGAGAAAATACTTGGCTCTAGACAGAAGAGGACTATGGACGTAGAGAGACTTCTAGACAACAAAGGTCCAGGAGGAAATTTTCAAAATGAGAAGGGTAAGAGAGGAATTCTACTATTTATAGGCAATGGAGTTCAATATCCGAAATGATGAGACCAACCAAAATAAGCCATGTGGCATATGTATTGAAAGATGAAAAGTCGTGATTGAAATACACTTGATTAAGCCATGAGTCCAAAAAAAAAATTTCATTCTTAGGACAGACTACACAAGGACTAAGGGGCAACTAATGGGTAAGATTTCTAAGTGCAGCTCGTCCTTGAACAATCATCCACAAAATGTGAACTCGTCTTGGAATAGTGGTTCATGAGATGAGGAATACCATGGTAATTATGTCGCTTCACCCTCAGACATGGATCCTTAAGAGAACCTCGTCCAGACCTTGTGAGGTCGTCTAGACCTTATGAGGCCGTCTAGACATGGACGACCCTCAATGTGGGTTTCGCCTGCGTGAACAGATGAATCGAACCACGTGGTAAGATCTTGATGTATCATTGTAACTTCTTATTGAGTATTTAACTTCCAATGGCAGTTATCCTCTGATTTCCACAAATGTAAGGGAAGTTACCAGGCAAGTAATTGCCCCCACAGCACTATATATACACTCATATCCGATAAAATAAAGGCAAGTTTTTCCCTTTACACAATTCCCAAAAGTTTGGAATTCTAGATTTTGAAGAGAGAAACTAACTTCATCATCGGAGGATTGTTGGCCGGACAACCCCGATCTCCTTTGATTCTTTGTTTTTATTTTTCAAGTCTCCAAAATCACCAAGATCCGAAACATCCAGTCTACTGATTTTTAGAGCATTATCAATTTATATTTCCAATTATTTTGGGACTTCAATGGCCGAAGGCATATACCCAAATTGCGTTGAATTGATACTTGGCACAAAGTTTATGTCTTGAGAAAACATTTTAAAATTTTTTATGTTATTACTAATTCACTGCAGCCATATTAATTTGCGATGTAAGGATCCTTCACCTAAGGCTATGTATGATTTGTAGGAATTGACTTACCTATGATGGGCGTCCACAAAAGAATAATATTTAAATGAAATAGAGAAATAATAGAGAGTTTGTTGAAATGTATATTTGAAAAAATAAGTAGGTAAAAGGTAAATGCAACTGTTCAATCTCCAAACAGTATAAAAATTTAGAGAAACTGTAGGAAATGCTCTCAACAATTAAAATAATACTTTTTTTTTTACAAATTTTGCTAAATTTTTCTACCCTTCTTCTCTCAGCCACTTGCGTCTAACTCAAAAAAATTTGGCCAAATTTTCTTTTCTTCTCTCAACAATAACTTCATCTCACCTATTATTCAACATAGAAAATAATTATATATAAGAAAAAAAAAATACTTGGTTGAAGTATCATTGGTGGAAAATGAAAATGCCTTTTCATAATTTTTTTAAGAGAGAGAGAGAGAGAGAGAGAGAGAGAGAGAAGAAAACGGAAATACTTAGGACTGCGGTGAGCACCTAAGATCATGTGTCTTTGTTTTTTTTTTTTTTTTTTTTTTTGGAAATGAATCTAAGATTAGTTGACATGCAAGTAAGAAATGTGAATGTGAAAGTAAAAGTATGAGAGGAAAGTCACAAAGAAAAAAAAAAGATAAGGGAGAGGAATCTGAGAGATGATTTCATGAGAGAGAAGGGTAAGAAATTATAGTGAAAATAATATGAGTGAGGTTGTGAGACCCACCAGCCTTTTATTTTATTTATAGTTTTATTGTATACTATTTTTTACTGAGCCCCAGCAAGTTTTTATTTTTATTTTTATTCTTCATTTTTGTTTTAATTAAGAGCCTGAGCAGTTGTAGAATGCAAAAAATTATGTTCCTAATGCAAATAAATGGTTAAATTTAAAAAAATGAGATTGAGATTTTAAGGTGTTTCTTATTTAAAATAAATTGTAATTTTCTTATTTAATGATTATAAAGAAGTGGATCTTGTTTGGTAACAAAGAAAAATAATATAAATTTATATATATAATGTGTTAATTTTTATATTATTTAATGAGTACAAATAAATTTTTTTTACATATTATGTAACAAGGGCATAAAAATCAATTTATATAAACTACAGTTTCTATTTTCTCACTTTTCTCTTCAACCAAGCAAAAGACTTTTCCACCCTTCCACTTTTCCGCTCCTCTAACCAAACACACACGAAGAAAAACTAAATCTTTTATATTCTTTTTACTTTTCTATCATTCTACTTTTTCACTCTTCCAACCAAATTGACTCTTAAAAATTGCTTTTTTAGAATGTACGGTCTTAAAACACACTTTTACATATAGCTTATTCAAATGAGTCCAAAATTGAAGAATTATGCAAGGTTTAGTAATTTTTTAGCATAAAACTTAACACTGTTAGACAATTCTACTATTTTTCTTAATTCTTTCTTTTAACTCCATTAACTATTTACTTATCATTGCTATTTAAACACACATTCGCGCATATAATTGTCCTAATATAATTAACATAAATTACTAGAAGAAAACAGAAAACTTGATGGATCCTAAAATTTCAAACAATGTTAAATATTGTTTGTGATTAGGAAATAAATTAGATATTTTTAAAATAAAATAAAAATTTTGAGAAAATAAAATGAAAAGTCTTGATATCTAATATTAGCCCAAACTTAAACGATTTTGTATTTTACCCTTTTTTAAAATGAAAAATTGAACGAGTTAAGTGACTAAAAATAAAAAATTAATAATAATGGTTTATAGACTCACTGTTTACTTTTATTTATTTTTAAAATTTTGAAAGATGCTTTTTTTTTTTTTAACAGAAAAAAGATGCTTCTTTTATACTACTATTTAAGGGGTTGCCCCTGTTTGGATTGGATTTTTTCTTAGTTTCAAAATACCCCTACAGCTTATGTTTAAATAAGGGCAAAACTTAATAAAAATGCTTCTTTAACTTTTACGTAAAACACTATCTACAAAATAGGACCACACTCCCAGTACACTCACGTTGGTTTTCAAACTCAAATTGCTTCTTCTTCAGTTCTCCAATTCTCTCAATTCTGTGTTTTCAAACTCCTTTCACCCACCTCTTTGCTTCAGATTTCACTAGAAACAACAACAATAACAACAGATAGATTTGAGGTAAGCTCTTTCTTAGATCAAATCTTAGTCTTCTCTCTCTCTGATCTCACTTTTTTATTTCTACATTTCTCACTTCAATTTCTCTCTCTATTTGGCCATGTTTTGCTTGTTGTTATTTGGAGACTTACTGGATATTTTCTGATCTATTGTTTTACAGGCCTTCAAAAGACACTATTAAAAGATGTTTCATTTTTTAGGACTCTTCACTGATGTGTAGGCTTTGAGGTCAGTACTATTCGGCTTCATTCTTCTCTACATTATTTGTCGTAATAACAATGTCAATAAGAAGACACTAAAGAAGAATTACCGTACTAATGTGTCGACAGAGGAGATCAACGTGAGAAGTAGAGAGAGTAAACTAATTTTGGGTGCAAAGTATTTTCTCAAAAAGACACGTTCCAGGTTAGTTTTTTTTAACTCTAAAGCTAGTGTTTATCACCTTGGCTTAAATTGTTATGGTTTGCAAGTCTGATTTTTTTTAGACACGTTCCTAAGAAATCATAGCTAAAAAAAAGTCTTGGATTATCAGATTATGTGTTAATTTTCTTCTCCATGTGTTGTTTTATCTCCAACAAACACTAATTATTTTATCATGATATAGATTGTAAAAGGACTACACTTTGTTATTATTATCCTTTCCATATCATTATCTTATCTAATCTTTTTTTTCTTTTTCTTTTTCTTTTTTTTGTCAGTTTGATGGGTGTTTAAGTATTTTCTCTAATTAATGACTATTTTTTAAAGAATAGGAGTGATATATATTGATTTGTCTTTCCTTTTCTTTCTTTTTCTTTTTTTGTGGTTATCGGGTTTGACTCATTATTTTAGTGTATGTGTTCTAAGTGGTGCCCTCTCTTCCTCTTATTATTTTTGTTTGTTGTTTTTCTTACATTTAAGCCTTACTCTCTATTTTTTTTGTATTTTTTTTTAGGGTGACATATCAACAATTTGGTTAGATTGCATAGCAGACACATTGGATGAATTCGGGTGAGCGAAGTGGTAGTCAATCTATCAAGTAGTTGTTAAAAAACGTTTTTTGTAATATGAATATCCTACCTTATGAAATTTAATATTGTCCTTTTTTGTGCCTTTCATTGCACATTTGATGACTTTGTAAGCAATTGTCATATACGCAAATTTGCTAAAGCAAGAATGATACTGAAGAACTTATCTTTAAAGATAAAATTTTAAAATTGTGGTGAAAATTGCTTCTAAATAATAGATTAACTGTTAGAGCATTCTTATCAGATGTTGCAAAAATTATGCCATTTTACCATATTAAAAGCCTACTTTATTATTTTACCACATCATTTTACAACATCTCATTTATCAGATGTTTTATCATTCAATTCTATACATTAAAATAATATTTACTAAACATTAAAATAATATCTTCTATACTACTATTTAAGGAGCTGCATCTGTTTAGACCGGATTTTTTTTTTCCAAAATACCCCTATTTCCCTAAGTTTAAGTAAAGACAAAACTAAAGGATAATTTAGTAAAACTACGTCTTTTAACTCCCACTAAAACATTGCCAACAAAATAGGACCACTTTTTTTTTTTTTTTTTGAGGAAACATAGGACCACTCTCTTGGTTAAACGTTTTCAATTTTTTTTAATAGAATTTGTTTTCCTTACTCCATGATCTCACGTTTAAATTTCTTATCTGAAGTGGTTGTTTCATTTTAAAATTTCTCTCTCCTATTTTCTAACATCAAAGGAATCGAAAATTGCTTCTTCACTTATCTTCTTCCCCTACAAAAATAGATTTTTTCAGTTGTTTTACACAAAGGCTAACATTACATTTTTGGTTACACAAACGGTTTCCAAATACACAAAGCCAATGGTGAATCCTTTTCTACTACGTCTCCCATTGTTTAGGTTTTTTCGTTTTTTATTTTTATTTTTTACTTATAACTTTGAAAACACATGCTTTCTAAAATAGGAATTGACGAAGTCGATCAAGATTTCTTACCAGTGTACCAAGCACTAGCTTCTTTGTTGGCTGCATTGACGACTTAGTAGCCGACAACTCTAGAGGAAAGAAGTCTAGGTGAGGCACTGCCATGGTCATGCAAATTCACAACACCTTTGTTTCCCCCTCCAAATAGTATGTTCAATTTGAAAATTTTTAAAATTCAAAAGCTTTATTATATTGTTGTTGAAGAATAAGAAAAAAGAAAATACAAAGCCCTTTCTTTCACATTTCACAGTATAAAGTAGAGAAGAATCCTTCCCATCAAAAATTGAAATTTCAAGCATAATTTGGTAAAACTACGTCTTTTAACTCCTATTAAAACATTGCCAACAAAATAGGACCACTTTTTTTTTTTTTTTTTGTGATAAATAGGACCACTCTCTTGGTTAAATGTTTTCAATTTTTTTTTTAATAGAATTTGTTTTCCTTACTCCACGATCTCACATTTGTTTGTTTTTTTTTTTATTTTTTTTTCAAATATCTTCTTATTTATTTTGAATTTGAAAAAAAAAATACTCCTATTAAAAAACTATTACTACTAGCCTTTGAGCATGCGCCAAACGCTTTTTTATTTTTTGGGTAAGGGTTTATTTAGAGCATTTATTACAATTTGAGATTACTACATTTTTCAATCACAAAAAAAACCTAGGGATGTAATGAGTATTATGTGCGATGAAATAATTTTTTATCACACCCCTATGTTTCTTTTTGTAATTGGAAAATGTAGTAATTTCAAATTATAATAAATGCTTTAAATGAACCCTTATCCAAAAAGTAGAAGAGCATCTGAGCATATGCGTGAGTGCGTGATCAAAGGTTAGTATATTTGATAGTTTAAAATGTTACTTCATTTGCTTTCAAAAAAAAATTTTACTTCATTTTAAATTTTAAAATTTTGGTAAAATTTAATCTGATCCAAAATAACTTACCAACAGACAAAAAGACTCCAAACAAACCATGCCTTTTGAATTTGCATCAAGTGTTACATGTACTCAATTAAGAAATTTGCATCAATTTTTTATTTTTTGGAAAGCGGTGAGTCCTTTAACGTTGGTTTCCTATTTTTTTGCAACTTCAAGCAAAAAAAAACTGCCTGCAATTTTCTTAGGTTCTATGTGCTGGTAAGGATCTGCAATTTTCTTCTTTATGATTTTCTAGGTTAGTTTGGTTCTTTTTCTTTTGTAGATAATGAGAATCAGGTAGAAGGGTGCAACTTGGTTGCCTGATGTTGCTACATTAAAATTATATGTATAGTGAATGTAGAGCAATTAATAAAAACATATACAAGATTACACATCAAGTACATTTTTGGGGAAAAAAAATGACTCACTATGTTACTTTACCTTTGAGTGCTGTATAGATAGTTGAATAAAGAATTATCCATTCACAATTAAATACAATATGGTAAGAAAGTTTTAGTATCTTAACTAAAACCAAGATCATCACTTCCTGCAAACCTTTAGTTATTTCCTCACATTTAAGGTTATAAAACTTGTAAGATGTTTTTATTTCTTTGTGTGTACTTCCTATCAGTGTAACTGATATTGAAATGTTGTATGTCTGATGTTAGAATTGTTTTATCTTTCAGTCTGAAGTTGTACAATCTGGTTGAGAATGATGTCAAAGAAGATGGCAACTGTCAGGTCAGTCCTTACCTTAAGTTCAAGATGGATTTTCATAAATTACTGCATAATAACCGTAACATAACTTAATCTTGACTGTTCCAAACATTTTGACTATATAATTTTTTTCCCGTTACCTTTAACATGTCAGCTCTACAACTTAATGCTAAAGTTTATTATATGCCAGCATAATATTTCAATTGATCATCAACATGGGCATAAATTCTTCTTTGCTTCCAATTTAGCCCCCTCCCCACTCCCTTTTCTTGTTAAATTTTGTCCTTGAAGTTTTGAGAACGGTTCAATGCTACCCTTGCCTCCATTTTCTGTTAAAGTTAATTGCCAAAATGATATAAATTGTACCTCTTTTAAACTTTTGGGCCTTGTATAAGTAAGGATTAAAGTTAACTATAGGTTATATCACTCCATATGTATTCTAATTTCAAGGAAATCACTTTATTTCTAATTGGAAAATGAGCACAAAGGTAATGTTAAACCATTTTCAGACCCTCTAGGATTAAGTTGATATTTCATGATTGAAACTGAACTGCTAATATAGTTAAGGTAGCGAAATAGAGTGCCCTAAATTTAATTCAAATTGAACTAGCTGCAATTTCATGTAAAGTTACTTGATATTTAGACTTAATAGTTACTAAAGTAGGCTAAAAAGGGTGCCAATTAGGTCCCATGTCCAAACTAGATCATATTTTAAAGGGGTAATTACACATATTCCACTTGTGGTTTGGGCAAAAATCACTTTGCCTACCTGTGATTTGAAAAGTATCACTTAACACACCTGTGGTATGTTTCCATCAATCTCCGTAATCCACCTTAAGCCCAGCCGTTACAAAAACAACTCTTAACCCCAAAACACAACATAACGCAAATCAAAACACCCAAAACTTAGAAACTTTTTGAGAAAGAGACCTGTGGTGAGATCAACATGTTCTTCGTGGTTTGGAGTGTTTGGAGGGGGAAAAAACACTAGTTTCGCAACATCGAAGCTAGGGAAGGTAGTTTCAATAAAGAAAATCAAGGTATTTGTGTCTGTTCTCGATTTAGGGTTTCAGATTTTGTTCAAGTGCTAACTTACTATGTGAAACTCTAAATTTGTACTTCAAGTGGAGTTGTTCGCTTGTAGAAGCCATTGCAAGACTTGCACTGTAGCCAAATCAACTCACTACCAGTATCAACAATGCTTAGGATTTGGACTGGTGGTGTACCAACAGAGTATTTCATGAGGTATTCACCTCCATTTGAGATTATATATGCTTGAGCTGCATTGGTAGAGAGTGAAGAAGTTGGCTTAAAATGATTGACACGGTTAATGGAACGACGCAAAGCCTTGGCTATGCGCTGTGAAGGAGTTTCTAAAGGGTTATAGAAGGGAGAGTTTGGAGAGTCACGGTGGATTAGATCTAGGTAGGTAGATCTGGGTAAATTTGGGTTATTTGGAGACAGTATTAAAAAAAAATTTTAAACCCAAAAAAGGAATAACAAATGTTATATGGTGCCATAAATTGTAGATGTTGAAAGGCTGTGGGGGGTTTCCACTAGTCCTTGAAGTGATTGGTGGATCATTCCGTGGGCAGAGTGTAGAGGTTCAGCTCAGTAGATTGAGGAAATGGTCCATTGATGACATTATTTCCAATATTGATGTGCATAAATGTCTCAAAAGAAGCCTAGAATTTTCAGGTCCTGAGGTCAAATTCAAAAAGTTTTTCATGGATTTAGGTTCATTTCTTGAAGACCGAAGGACCTACGCTGCTGCCCTCATTGATATGTGGGCAGAATTATATAATCTAGGTGAAGATGGCGTTGATGCTATAGCCACTTTCCAGGAACTCAACATTTGGCATCTGGCTAATCTTATGATGACAAAGTATGGTGACTTTTTATTTCATTAATCTGATTTTTCATACCATTGATGTGGTTGGTAATTATTACAAAGAGCTTGAAAGAAGGAAAGTTGTACAAAGCTAGACACAATGAGGGATTTCAACTACTCTACCAAGGGAAAGAAGAGGTTTCCAACTTCTATTTGTCCGGGAAAAAAAAATGTTGCTTGTCTTGTAGATGTGGGTAGGTAGGTTTGGGTTTTATTTTTTTTGGGTATGTTCTTCATGTTTAAGATTTATGTGAATTGAGAGAGAGACCAATACCACTTTTTAATCTTGTTTCTCTTGCATTTTTGTACTATTTTTTGTTTTGGGAGGAGAGAGACATAAAATTTGAGCAAAACTACATATTTACCCCTGATTTTAACAGAGGTGGGTTACAGAAAACAAACGGAACATACCTCAAGTAAGTGACACTTTTTAAACCACGGGTAGGCAAAGTGATTTCGGGCCAAACCACATGTGGGTTTAGTG
This sequence comes from Quercus gilva, assembly GCA_023621385.1. Classification (NCBI taxonomy): domain Eukaryota; kingdom Viridiplantae; phylum Streptophyta; class Magnoliopsida; order Fagales; family Fagaceae; genus Quercus; species Quercus gilva. The sequence goes on from CM042478.1 coordinate 15,964,074, forward strand.
TAATTACCCCTATTTTAAAATCACTTCAATCTTTGAACTGGTTTTTCTGAGAGTTTTTGCCAGCTGCACCTGATATTTATACTCTTTATAGAAGGAAATAAAAGATATACATAGATTAAAACTTCCAAGTGTTGTGGGTTCCAGTTAACTCAACTAGTAGAGTCTCTGATTAGTGTCTTAGTCTGATGATAAAAAGCTATCATCAAGAGCAGATGCCATAGGTTGAAACTCTAAAAAAAAAAAAATTCCAAGTGTTAATCTAGTTAAGCGTGGTCAGACCTGGGTTAACAGGTGTTGTTTGTGTTGTTGTGATGGGGAAACTATGGATCATTTTCTTCTCCACTGTAAGTTTTCTCATGCTTTAGGGGTTGTATAAATAGTACCTATGAATAGTATCACAAGAAAGAGAAGAGGAAAAACTACATATAACTAGATCTTTGAAACTACACTTCCAATTGTGTATATTTATAGGATTAAACTTAGCCATGGTTCCCTGAACTTTTTTTTTTTTTTGGGGTGCTCAGCCATTAGCTTGCACAGTCACTTGTTTCGTTTATGTAATTATTTGGGCAATGAACTTTTTGTTTGCTGGCAATTGGTTGGGAACTATTGAGTGTTGGCAATTTGTTTTGTTGGCTCCAATTGGTTGCATCTGTTGAGTGTTGGCAATTGTTTTAGGCAGGAATTACATATTTAGGAAAAAAAAAAAAAAAAAAAAAAAAAAAAAAACCTATAGCCGCATTTTTAATTAAAAACGCGGCTATAGAAAAACCCAATGTATGGGGCATTAGCCGTGTTTCTAAACATAGCCCAAACATGGTTTATAGCCGCGTTTTTAAAAACACAGCTATAGGTCTTAGCCTATACCTATTAAACGCAGTCCAAACCGGGTCTATAGCTGCATTTTTTACAAAACGCAGCTATAGGTCTCATCTTATAGGAGGGTGGGAAAACACAGCTGTAGGGGGGCCTTTAGCTGCGTTTATAAAAATGCGGCTATAGGTCCCCGCAGGGGGCTATTATCGCGCAGGATAGGCCATGTTTGGAAACGTGACTATGGAAAACGCGGCTATAGCCCTCGTTTTTTGTAGTGGTTTCCTATTTTTTTCAACTTCAAGCAAAAAAAAAAAAAAAATCCTAATGTTTTAGGTATTTTAATAATATGCCAGCACTGTTTTACATTTAAATTTTTTTTAATGTTTTATGTATTTTTATTCCTAAAATTTTGCCTATTATTTAGATACTAAAGCAAGAATGATACTGGAGAACTTATCTTTACAGATAAATTTTTAAATTTGTGGTGAAAATTGCTTCTAAATAATAGACTAACTTTTAGGGGTAAAAACCTACACCCTTAAATATATCTTATATTTGATAGTTTAAAATGTTACATCATTTTAAATTTTAAAATTTTTAAAATTGGTAAAATTTAATCTGTTCCAAAATAACTTACCAAAAGACAAAAAAGACTCCAAACATACTATGCCTTTTGAATTTGGATCAAGTGTTACATGTCCTCAGTTAATAAATTTGCATCACCATTTTTTTTTTTAGGGTGGTGAGTCCTTCAACGTTGGTTTCCTATTTTTTTACAACTTCAAGCCAAAAAAAAAAAAAAAAATCCCAATGTTTTAGGTATTTTAATAATATGCCAACATTATTTTACATTTAAATTTAAAAAAAAAAATGTTTTAAATATTTTTATTCCTAAAATTTTGCCTATTATTTAGATATTATTTAGAAGTAATCTTTTCCATGATTTTTTACTTTTATATTTAAAGAAAAGAGGAAAAAAAAAAAGCCATGTTGTATAGATTTTCAACCAATTAATAACATGAAGCCTTTTATATACAAAAAAAAAAAAAAATTAATATCCTTCAATAGTTGGGGGAGGGAAATTTCAACCAATTGAGCTATTATTTAATATATAAAAATAATAAAAAAAAACATTATATTATGGCTAAAATATTCTGTTTACATATTTTGTGTCAGACCATGGCAACTCAAAAATAAGGGTGCAATATTATTTTGCAAAATTTTTATATAAGAAATTTGACTACAAAATTTTAACATAGCACATGCTTCCACTTTTACTAAAAAAAATTTAGAATTGCACATATTAGTGCAATTCTTACATGTCATTGGTCAAGTGCCTTGCATTTATAATTTACTCCAATGTTTACAGGTTTAAATACACCCTTTTTGGACTAAGGAATAATTATTGCTAAATATGTATATATGTGCAACTAACACGATTATTATTATTATTATTATTATTATTATTATTATTATTATTATTATTATTGTCTATTTTAATGCAGAATTGGGTTCAAAAAATACGCCTATGATTCATACCAATGACGTAGAATGTCATCGAGAACTACGGAGATATTATGATCAACGTAGTAGACAAATAGAAGACAATGAAAGTAGACAAATTCAATTGGCAAGACATTGTGCCAATTATGCAAGATGAAGACAACAAACTTTGGTGGTGATATTACTTTAGTGGGAAGTCCAACAAATTTAAATGAAGATGTTGTGCATTCTAATGTAACATCATCATGTGTATCACTAATACCTCCTAATCGTGAGGCTACACCAAGTTGTCATCTTACGCATATCCGTAACTTGGCTCGAAATATGTTAGTTGAGCAAAATACTATGCAAGAAACTAATGGTGAGATCATAATTTTGTACCTTTTAAAAAATATTCATTGGTTGGACTATGATTATTTTGGGAAAAAATATAAATTTTGGCATGCAGAGAAAAAAAAAAAGAAACGAACAAAAAAAACCAAGGATGATGCAATTTTTAACATCCAAAACAGTAAAGACAAACAGAAAATGAGAGTGAAGGACGATGCAATAATAAAGCAGGTACAAATCATTACCACATCTACTTTTTTAAATAAATAAAAAAAATACTTAATTACATAGTTTGAATATAAATTTTTTTTTAAAAACATTTTGGTAATTAAATGATAGTTCTTCAAGTCCCAAGCTGAAAAGACCATTTCACATACATGGAGCTATGCAATATCATCACAAGGTCAGTTCCAATATTTCATTTCACAAGTTTATGCTTCATGTTTATTGTATTTATCATTATTGTGTACGTTTTAAAGTCTCTATTAATAACACAAACACACACATTTTGTATCATAGGTTCATGGAGAATGTTGCTAGAAAGCAATTAGAATGTGGAACAAATAACATTGCTCCACCAACTTCTCCACCATAGTCGGCATAATATTAATAAGTTCACATATTCCATGTTTCAGATTAGTGAATTATTTTACAATTTTACCTGATGTAAATATTTCACTTTTCTACATTGATCCATCAACTTTTCATAATAGCTTTTGTAAAGGTCACCACATGTATTTTGTAAGTAATTTTATTGTTACGATTTCATTATGCATTTTCATTATATACACTATTTATAAGATTTATTCAATGGATTTTTTTTTCCTCCCCCTATTGGTTAATACTAAATTATAGCATTATATTCCAATTAATAACACGTTGATTACTACGTAAACAAAATTGGCAAAAATGGATAATAATTACGAAATACTAGCCTCTCAGCATGTGCTCACGCGCGTGCTTAAAAGCTCTTTTATTTTTTGGATAAGGGTTAATTTAGAGCATTTATTATAATTTTGAATTACTATAATAAATGCTCTAAATTAACTTTTACTCAAAAAATAGAAGAGCCTTTGAGCACACGCTATGAGAGGCTAGTTTAAACCTAAAGACGTTGTTTTATAACCTTTTTAAATTGTTTAATCACTTTAATTCTATAGATTAAAAAAAAAAATCACTTTAGAAGCAAACAACGGCTTTCAAATTCCCGTTTGGACTTGAATTGTTCTTTGACGACTTGCTTATATATATAGCTTGATAGAGCCTCCACTCCAAGCCACGAAAGTTTCTGTTTGAGCGTCTCTCAGTAAATTGTCGCTGACATTTTTTCTTCCCAAGTTTTCAGATCCAAATTCTGTGTGTGAAAAGCATTAAAGAGAGAAACACCCAAGAATCAACATTGTTCTTTTATGTTAATGTCCCTAACAAAACAGACTTCGGTGAAGTACTTATCCTTGTACAATTGCTAATTATAGCAATTTCTGAGATATAGTTATTTTTGGTAAAGTACTCTTCTTCAACTTTTACAAAGAGACCAACTTTCTTTTATTCGTTACAGAATCTGCGGAGTTCTACTTCTCTCTCTCTGGTATGTCTCTTTCCAATTCCAAGCCCTTGACATTTTCTTTTGGCCATTTGTGAAAATTTTTGGATTTTGTATGAGATATTCTGTGGGATCGGATCTTTGGTGCTCTGCTTTTTAAGACCCATGTTCAGATCTGTATGGATTTTTCATTGTAATTGTATATTCTCAGCTTCTGCATTTCATTTTCCTACTTTTGCTTTTCTGTAGTTTCTTTTATTGTGGATTTTCATTGGAGTTTGATAATGTTGCTCGAACCGACATTTTTTTTTTTTTAATTTTTGGTGGTACTTTTGATTTCCATATAACGTTTCAAGAAAATGTTTTTTTTTTTTTTTTTCTCTGACTTGTCTTTTAAACAGGCATATGGTTTGATATATAGAGTTTGATTGAAATCATAATATGATTGGAGTTGTTCAATTTCCTTCTGTTGATCATGTGAAAGATCGGCTTCTATGAAAGCGTACTTTATCATATTTGATCATCAAGTATTTTTCCACATTCTCATTATTAAGATTTCAATGAGATTATGGAGTTTTCGATTCGTTTGTCATATAAAATAAGAATTTGAGTTGCGCTTGGTTTGATGGAGTTTTCTATCTTTGAATAAATGTTAGTATTGATGGAAGATGAACTTTTGGGCAGGTATAGGTTGAGATCAAAAGAAATACATCATGTTGGGCAGGTTATCGCCTCGTAGGAACCAGAGATCCAAAGGATTTAAGGTGAAGCATGCTCTCCAGATATGCCTTTTGCTTGGAGTTAGCATCTGGCTGCTTTACCAAGTCAGGCATTCTCGTGATAAGAAAGCAGCATCATTTGTTGAGAGTGCAAAAACTGGGAATGAAATCTTGAAGTTGGGGAGAAAAGATCTTCATCCTCAAGTGGAAGAGACTACCATTAGAGATGCAAGGCACAAGGAAGACAAAGATGTGGAAGAAACCAAGAATGAAGAACAAAACAGGCCTGAAGAAATTGATAACGTAGGAAAAGTTGATGCAAATGATGAGACAGATGTACGTGACAAGGACAAAGTTGAAGAGGAAGCAGAGCATAAAATGGATTCGGAAGATGGAGTGAAAGAGAAGGAAGAGAGCCGAGATAAGGAGACTGAAGAGAGCAATGAGAAGGAAAGAGAAGATAAGGAGTTTGAAGAGCGCAAGGAGCTGAATGAAGAGAAGGAGAACGAGGAGATCTATAAGAAGAAACAAGAAAACATGGAATTTGAAGAGAGCAAAGAGAAGGAAAGTGAAAACAAGGAGTTTGAAGAGAGCAGAGAGAAGGGAGATGAAGAAATTAGAGAAAAGGAAAGTGAAAAGAAGGATAGTGAAGAGAGCAGTGAGAAGGAAAGTGCAGAGAGCAAAGATAAGCAAAATGAAGATAAGGAGAGTGAAGATAACAAGGAAAAAATATCTGAGGATAATGGAAGTGTGGAGGAGAGTCAAGGGGGAAATAATAAAGAGGAGAGGGAAGAGAGGAATGAGCCTGGTAGTACAGAGAAAGAAGGTAAGATAGAGGAGTTGGGTTCATCTGAAGGTCAGGTTCAAGATGGAAGTGATAGGCAGAATGAGGCAAGAGAAGAACAGTACAAGGGGGATGATGCTTCTAGTGCTGTTGTAAATGAAAATCAAAATATAACAAATGAGCAAAGCAGTTGGGAAAATTCAAAGGATGCAGAACAAGTCGAAAACAGAGAAAAGAAAGATTTTGAGCTGGAGAATAAAACAAATAGCAGTGAAGTAGTTGATCTTAATCACAATGAGTCAGACAAGAATGTGAGAGAAACTGAAAATTTTGAGAAGAATGACTCAACAAATGCAACTAGCAGTGAAGATGGTGGTAACAAGAGTAATCAGCCAGAGTCAGAGAATGGTTCCAATGCTAGTTCAAATAGTACAGTCCCTATTGGAGATGATTCTACCCTGCAAAATGTTGTACTACAACAAACTGATAATTCTGAATCGGGCTCAGCAGCCAATAGCAAGCAACAAGATTCAAGTGGAACACCTTCCACAACAATGGAGAATGGTGATGCAGGTAATGGAGAATCCAGAGATACTTCTACTAATGCTGATTCTGCTGTGCCAGATACGCAGACCGATGGGTCCAATGTATCTGTTGAGACAGAAAACAAATCTGAACATACTGTCATGCATGGAAACAATGATATCATTCAGACTGTAAAGCCCAACAGTGATTCTGGACTAGAGGGTACACAAAATGTTGTTTTGTCATCAAGCACAAATGACAATGTGGACAATGGTCACAAGGAACAAGTTGATTCTTCAGCTTCTTCATTCCAACAAGAGAATCACTATGCTGATCAAAGCAACACAAATGGCCAAAAAGAACCAGATAATTCTTCCGATTCATCAATTCCTCAAGAGAAAGACTCATCCTCAAATACAGATACAAATGCTGATGCAGGAAAGAATGAAAATGAGAATGTTCAAAGCAACAAAAATGACAGTGAAGGTGCAAGCCAAAAAGAATCAGTTGATTCCCAGGAAGAGAGAGAGGCGTCATCAAACACAAATAGTGACAGCAATGGTAGCCAGAATGATCAAGTTGTTTCTTCTATCCTTCAAGAAGAGAAAGATGCTCTTACAGATTTGGAAACTTTGCCAGAGACCAGAACTGAAGGGAATCACAACAGTGAGACAGCTGCAGAGTGACATTTTTCTTGGAATTGGCTGTAGCAATCTTTACACGTTCGTTTATGTCAGTTTTTGTTTTCTTCTTTCTACCTGAGGTCCTCAAGCGGGTACCGTTCTTTGCTTCTTGTGCTCAATGTCTAAGAAATGCTATCTAAGTTTTGTGGGACAAGTTCAGAAGAGAAGAATTTAGGTTCCCAATGGCAATATGTATAATTTGTTTGATATTCAATTGCATATATTTCAGTGTGTTTTGTAGGATGAATTTAGTGCCCATTATTGTTACCATTTTATTTAGTGCAAATTGATTCTATGAATGTTGCATGGTACATGAGAAAAATTGGACACATAATTTCCTGTCGAAAGCACCATCAGACTCCAACTTTGATACACGAGCTAATTTTCCTTACAGCAAAGGTTGGTAATGGTGTAGTGTAGGAGGAAGTCAGTTGCAACATGCAAAGACCAATGAAGCATGCAGTGTAGTGCAATTGGCACAAGCAATGAACACTGACAACCCCTCCAAACCTAAAATTGACTTTGAAAAGTCCCACCTAACCCCCATCTTAGACTGAACATGACATGCGAACTTTTATGATTATGAGTTAGATTTAGGATGACCAGGTACTGGATAGAGCACGCAATACAGATTTTGTCTGGGATCTGTTTTTCATTCTCTATTTAGTTTTCTGTTTGTTGGTGGGGAAATTACTTTCCTTTTTCCACTCACTGTCATGAACCTGAAAATTGACTATGGAGCGGCTTCAAATATTATAGCCTACCAGAATCTTACCTCTGTTAGAATGTCATGTTATTAAGAGCGAAGAACTTTTATTACTATTATTATTATTAATATACATCTTAAGTGGAGTAGGGGGATTCAAACTTGGACTTGTAATCTCCAGAAAGTACTAATTAACCAGAAGGTCATTAACATAGCAAAGCACTATTTGCATCAAATAAATTAAGTTTTTGCACATTTTTTTTTCTTAGGTTCAGACTTTTATTACTACTATTATTATTAATATACATCTTAAGTGGAGTAGGGGGATTCAAACTTGGACTTGTAATCTCCAGAAAGTACTAATTAACCAAAAGGTCATTAACATAGCAAAGCACTATTTGCATCAAATAAATTAAGTTTTTGCACGGTTTTTCTCTTAGGTTCATGTTAACGGATGCTTTTAAAGCAATTATTAACAAACAATTTTAGCAAAATTTTGACATCACTTTCATGGGATATATAAAAAGCTGTCAAAACATTAATAGTTTTTCTTTTCTTTTCCCATTAAAACATTTCTAAAATGATTTTTACTAACAAATGTCTTTAAGGCATTCATTAACATTTACCTTTTTTATAGGTAGATTTTCAACTTTTCGCTCTTCCAAGGTCCAAGATAGTACTGTGAGCCTAAAGAGTCCGAGAATAAATTCTCTATATCAATTCTCTTTAGAGAATAAATTCATATACTTTGTGGATGTTGGCAATCCTAAACATTAAGCCTAGCTAATAGAGGCACCTTAAAAATTCTCCCCCATTTTTTTTTCTTCCTTTTCCACGTCATTTTTGTTTTGAAAAATAAAATTTAATTGTCATTTCTCCTGAATAAGAATCCTGAACTCTTATCTCTTTTCATAAATCAATAGGAAAAAGAAAGCATCTACTGCTTAATAAAGGTCCAGAAAGCGTTCATGTACGCGTTCCAAGCTAAAGCAGCTAGTTGTTTGGCCTCAGTCAAACTTCTATTATTAACTGTAAAAATACAAGCCTGTATGTCTTTTTTAAATGAATTCTTGATTTCTTGTTTCTGAGCGTCCAATTGACGAGCCACTTGATTTTCCTTCATGCACAATTCTTCCAAATCCTTATTTCCTACCATTCCACTCTCTGCTTCATGCCTAGTTGTCTTGCTTTCATAATGGCCTCTCTCACTGCATAAAGCTTTATATATATATATATATATATATTTTTTTTTTTTAATCTAGACTGCAATAAGGCTCAGTACTTTCTTGCTCTTGATGTTTGTACTAACTGTGAGTCAGCCTACAAAAAGTGCACTGCCTTGGATCACTTTTGCCACAAATGCAATCCTACCCCCCCTTATCTGTGGCCAAAAACACCTTTATAATCAAATGAGTTTCCCAATCTAGTATGATTTCAAGAGTCTCAGTTGTGTTAAATTTTGCTCCTACTTCTACTATCACAGTGCTTTAGCATGCATTTGTAAAGATATCTAACACAGATCAAACAGATTCATCTCAAGCAAATGCAGTTGTGAAATCAACTCAGACCAAAACAACATGTAGTCAGGAACTGAAACCCAAAACTGTGTAGCTTAATGTAATTAGTTAGTGACAAGATTAGATAGAGTGGAAGGCCACGTGTTATTAATCTATTGGTGCCTTAGAAAGTTTGTTAGATCAGAGTAATGCTAAGTTTGTTAGAGTTCGTCAGTCTATTCACATTGTATAAATAGCTTGAATTTAATCACAGTTAGTGATAAAATTCCCTAAATTTCTCTCTAGAATTGCTTTTTCGCTTCAGCATTAACACATCATAGGTTGTTGCTGTTACTTGGAGTACCCTAAAAAATTGTTTTGCTCTTGTTGAACCAAATAGATCACAATGTAACTGCCATCATGGTCATCAGGTTATCCCTGTCTTTTCCAGCTTGTTAGCCAGTAAACGTCTATTGGTAATTTGATTAGCATCATACCTAAAATTAGTAAAAGATTAAAGAGACTCAACTGGTCTTTTGACCAAATGGACAACTTGGATCCACATTAATGTTTCTCTTGATCAAATTCCATTTGAACAGGCAAGGCATTTCTGACGCACTGTCCAAATGAAAACAACTAGCTTAACAAGGAAAGTCTCCAAAAGTTGAACCACATCTCGTTTTGGTCATGAACAACCACCATTATAGGTTTTGCTTCCTGTGAGACTTCAAGATCATTGTTTCTCAATAGCCAATAACCCAGATTGACTTGGTACTTGGTAGAGACCATTTCATGCCACAGACCAAACAAGCTTATCAGGAATATTAGACTTTGGGATGGGCAGGGTAATAATTTCCTCTGCTTTGTCTTGCTCACAGAATTGTCTTACCAAGCCTTGGTTTCAACATCCAGAGTCTATTTAAAAGATTAGCCACCCTTTCCTCTTGTTGGATAAGTGGATGTGAGCAATCTACTTTCAAAGAATAGGTGGGAGAAATTTCAAACAAGAGAAGAAAACTTAACAAGGACTTCAACGAGGACCAAACAGTATTGAATCCTTGCAACCTAACCGACACCTTGGTAAGAAAGAGAAACTTCAGTTTGGCCCCAACCAACCCAAGGGTGGGCGAAGGAGGCTCTTATGGGTAAGTTAACAAATAGGTGGAGAAGTGAAAAATGACCAAATAACAGTGTGTCGAGATAACAATTCCCAGTATGCAAGTGAATAAAAGATTGCTCAATTACATTAAATGTGATGGTTTGTTGTGAGGCACGATAAATGTTGATGTGAAGGGAGCAAGCAGACACTAGTTGTAAGGGTGACTACAATGGACAACCAATTGGAAGAAAAGATTTGCAAATCAACAGCTAGGTCAACCAAGATGCCTGAATAGCTCAAGGGCTGTTTGGATTTTGTGTTTCCATCACCTATAACTCTATTTCCATCACCCATAACTCAAAATATGTGGGTCCCATGAATGGTTTGTTTGGAAATGTTTTCAGTTTTTGTTTCCGTCACTCAATTCTCTGATTTTTGAGTAATAAGTTATGGAAACTGAAAACACATTTTAAGAGTTTTCAAGTTATGAAAAACTGAGTTATGTGGCATTTTTGTAGTTAAACACTCATTAATGGGACTCACTTGCCTTGTCAAGTCAGATTTCCCACCAGTCACTCTCTCTTTTCTTTCTTTCTTTCTTTTTCTTTTTTTTTTTTTTTTCTTTCTTCTCCACTTTTCTTTCTTTTTGTCTCTCTTCTTTCTTTGTTCTTCAGTTCGTTCTTTTTTTTTTTTTCTTTTTTTTTTCTTCTTCCTTTTCGCCTTTCTCATTTCAGTTCATTCTTCATGTTCTTCTCCAAATCAAGACAAACCCAATTGATTAATCCAATCAAAATCAATCTCAACACAAAAAATTCTAACACAATCAACATTGAAACCTCTAGGAAATTAAACCCATAAAAAAAATATAAAAAAAAAAACTCAGAACAGTTTGAGAAAAATCTCAGAACACATACAAACCCTAAACATCAAGGGCACACACCAAAAAAAAAAAACACACACACACACACATAAACAAACCCAGAATTCACCATCAACAAAAACACCAAATCTGCCATCAACAACACCAAATCCGCTATCAACAAACCCAAATCCACCATCAACTCGCCATCAACAGCACCAAATCCACCATCAACAAACCCAAATCTGCCATCAACAACACAAAAGCACCAATGTTCTCTACTTTCCTTCTCCAATGGAAAACTCCTCATGCAAAGCGACCTTGACCACTCCAATCTAGGGCTCCAACGCCATCATTCTCTCTCAACCAGGTCGAGTTCAATTTTCTAGCGAAATCCATTGTTCCCATAAGTTTCTTTGCATCAAGAGAGAAGCTTGATCTGCTTGCATTGATCTTCTCGCTGTTGGTATGCTTGTGAGTTTGTGAGCTCCGACGCCTGGTGGAGAAGAAGGCTAAGCTTGTGAGCTTAGTGGTAGAGAGTGTAGGGTGAAAAGAGAAAGTAACAAAGGTGAAGGGAAAATGAGAAAAGAGAAAATGGTGGGGAATGGGTTCCGTTGGTAGGCTTAACATAAGGGATTGGCCAATTTACAGGTATGGGTCCCACAAAAAAGTAGAAAAATTTGAATGATGAGAAGTTGAGTGAAGTGTGCCAAACAGATAGATATAGGAAATTTGGGTATTTTAGTGATGAGTGACGAAGATTGAGTAAGGAGTAATTAGTGATAAGTGATGAAAAAAAAAAAAAAAAAAACCAAATAGCCCCTCAATCTTTAGTCTTAGGCCTGATTATCTCTTCACCGACCCCTCACAAGTACTAGGCATAATGATTCAAAGTATCTTTTGTTCCAAATTTCCAACCCTCCGTTTTACATTTAAACAAATAATTTTCCCGCAAAAAAAAATGGATTTCCAAATCCAATAATCATGTTGAACTTTACAACCAAGTAAATCTATATTAGGAAAATATATTTTTCTTTACACACTTTGGGGGCTGATAGATGAGAAGAATTCAAGATTCTACAGTATTTTTTTTTGGCTTACACGGCTTGATTCAATATGGAGACTTTCCTTAAACCTAATCCTCCTTGCCACAAGCGATGGCTTAGAGTGTTCAAGCTAAGTAAATGGATTTTTTCCTTTTTCCTACTATCTAGTTGATCACCCCACCAAAAGCTACAGATAATAAAATCCATCCTTCTTACAGATGATCTTATGATATTTTAACACAAGAAGGAATATAGGTAGTGCTTGTTCTTGAAACAGAGGTTTAATAAAGGTTAACCTATCAACTTGTGTTAGAAATTTGCTTTTCCACCCTTGACGCTTGTTAGAGATTCTATCCAGAATGAATTGGAAAGACTGTTTCCTTCATGGACAAATGACAAATCTAGTTTCATTCCTAGATATATTCCATGGACAGGAAGCTAGATTAACCCATAAAATTGAAGCCAGATTCCTTTGTTCGTTATCATGCATATTGGAGCTAAAAAATACATTAGATTTACAGAAATTAACAACTTGCCCATATATCCTACAAAGCCAAGCAAGAGTGTTTTTTATCCCATCCAAACTCAAGATATCGCCCTTCAGGTTTGAAGAGAAACAAAGAGTCATCAGCAAATAAGGAGTTTATAGGAGTGCATTAGGAGCAATTTTGATTCATTCACAAAGACCTTCCCCCACGCTTATAATAAATATGCTAGGTAAGGAAATGGGGGATCCCCTGCCTCGGTCCTCTTTGAAGAGAAAATGCCTTTGCAAGGCCACCATTGAGTAAGATTCAAAAGAAACAATCATAACACATTCCATTAGTAATCCCATCTAATTTTCACTAAAACCCATTTTAACAAGGACAGCATGAAGGAAACTCCAACTAATTCTATCATAAGTTTTGGAGACCAGCAAGAGGGGTTTTTCTCTTTTGTTTTCCTCTCAGTGTATTTTAGCACCTTGCTGCTAGTGTGAACCCAAGCTTTCTCAGGTGTCACTCCATGGCTGGCTTGTTTCTGCCTGCTTCTGCCAACTATCATATGCCTTTACTACTATTAATACCAAAACCTCTTGTCAATTCACTCACATTCCACACTAAATGATAATATTTGCAATCATTAAAATCAATCAGCTGGAAAGTGAATCATCCAGACTATCATCAATTTTATTTCGCTTAAAGTATGGGAAAAAGAAAACACAAAACAAGCAGTACTAAACAACTTGCCACTTGCAAGCATTAGTCGAGAATCCATAATGCAAAAAGGAAAGTCTGATCATCAACATCCAAAGGTAGTACGATAGAATCTGACAGGATGGAAAGAATGTGCAACACTTGGTAGCTATGGACTCAATGCCTTAATGGTGCTCATGCTTCACCTCAAAAAGCCCATCAGGACCTGGATCCCAAAAGAGAGACATCAAAATAAATTTGTTTGACATGTGACAAACAGTTGAAATAATAAAACACAAAGATATTTGAAAGTATAATCAAAAGAATATGTTTACAGGATTGATAAGAAGGAAAAAATAAATCAATTGTCATGCTTCATTTAATCAGCTTAACCCACCTCATCCCCTTATTTTACTCCAAGAAAGAAAAGTTGTGGAAGACCATTTGCATAAGTTATGAAATGGTTTCAACAAACAATGTTGCAACAGTTGTAATCCATGCTACTTCAACACCTCACATTAGAAACACAGCCAAACAAGTACTTACACAATGAATCTCAAAACAGCAAAGCCCTAAAGTCAACCAAATGGAGGCAGCTGACAGATCTAATAAAAGTAAATCAAATGCAACAACATACAAGGTTGCTTAGAGGATCAAAATCAGAAATAATTCAAAGAAACTGATGAGTAACTAGACCACAATATCATAATTTATAGCTGTCGAACAACAAATAGGGGTGTCAATGTTTGACCCAACCAGCGAACACGACACGAACCCGACACGGATTTTTTCGGGTTAGGGTTAGACCTTAATGGGTTTGGGTCATAAACGGGTCGACTCGAAAGCGACACGATAAGAAACGGGTCATAAACGGGTCAACCCGCATAATCCGTAATAGACACGTTTGACACGCCAATTTATTTGTGTCAACCCGAAATGACCCACTTAACACAACCCGTTTAACTCATATAACAAATAAATATTTATTTTATTTTAGATTTGTTAAATACCTTTTATATCCAACATATATTTTAAATTTAAAAAGAAAAGTGAGTAATTACAAAAATTTACAAAGGATATAATTGAAAATTGAAACTTTACAGACCTTGAAACTACTAATACTTTTTTTTTTTGGCATAGAACTTACACAAATGAAATTGGATGAGCTTGTGGAAGATGTTATGAATTTGGATATCAACAAAGAATCTATGGATAATAATCGTGGTCATAATCAGGATTAGTCTACTGTTTGCTCAAATTCTTTCAATATTAATACTTAGCATTTGGCGAGTTCCAAGAATATTATATTTTTGTTGAACTATGTTATTTTCTTTTTGTGAAACTTTGTTATTTTGAATTTGGGTTGAAGTGTATGCACTTCTTTTGGAGTGTAAAGATCTTATTTTTAGATGAATGTTATATTTTTGTTGAACTATATTATTTTGAATGTGGGTTGAAGATTTGAAGTGTATGCATTGTTTTTTGGGATGTAAAAATAATTATTTATAGATGAATGTTATATTTAATATTATGCAGGTTGAATTAGGTTGTGTTACATTCGTGTCAACCCAACACGACTCGTTTATTAAACGTGTCAAATGAGTTGGGTCAGGTCAACCCGTCTTATTAACAGGTCGGGTTAGGGTTGAAGGATTATGACACGATTATTAAATGGGTCGGGTTAGGGTTGAGTCATTTAGTCGAATACCCCTACCTCAACACGACACGAACCCGACACGCTAACCCGAATTAACACCCCTAACAACAAATGGAGATATTACCACGCCATGAGAACAAGCAAACAAACTGATTACAAGTTGGCTACACTTCCTAACTGGGAGGAAACAAATAATTAGTTTTAGCCAGATTGAAATGAGGAGTACAATGACCAATGAAAACTCAAGGACACAAGTCCTAAATTGAGTTAATAACATACACAACCAACATGAATATATATTAAAACACTAGAAACTTCACTACAGCATGCCAGCAAATCAAAGTTGAACTTCAATAACCAATGTTATGAACACCCAGTGTCAAAAGACAAGCTGACCAAACCCCAACAAAACTATTGCATATTAAATCAAAGTATAAATGGGATTAATGGGTTATGGTATGAGCAATATGTTTAACCCTATTACACTCAAACCCAACAGAAACTTTCCCAAGATAAAGCCCTAACCTTATTCCTAAATTTCTTTAGAAAATTTTCCTAGGCAACCCCATTTAGGTGAAACTATTCATGAAAATAAGCTATATTTGGAATTTATGCATGACACTAGTTGCTTATTGCATCCAGGGCTTGCAACTCTTTGGCTCCTCCTCGTTTGTGTTTCAGTTGCAAAGAAAAAAAATAACATGGATGCTCCTAGTCCCAAATATCACAATCAACTTGCACTGCATCAATCAGAAGGCACTACATATGATAACTTTGACTTCCATTTTGATCACCATGAATCTTTTCATGTTGTTTTTATTGGTAAGTTAGACGCATCAAAAGGGTCCTAATCCCATGACCTCACTCTCCACTTAGCATATAAGGGGAGGAGGTGACAGTTGAGCTAGAGCTCCTAATCTACTTATTTTTAAAGGTAAGAAAATCTTTAATTAAAAAAGAAAGAAAAGAAGAGATAGACTTGCTCCCCGTGTAAAAAAGCAGTGCACTATGGGGGAACAAGAATCAATTGATGACACGCTCAGGACTAAAGAACAGTTATATATGTTAAGTTATTTCTGTAATTGTATTCCAATTTAATGGTATACTTATGTTATCTTAATGGGATTTTATAAGATATTATAATAAAATCAACTTACTAAAAATTTAATATGATTAGGTGTACATTTATATATATATATATATATATTGTGTTTTCAGGCAAAAAAATGAAACATGCCCCATGGAAGTTTTTGTTTTATAAAACGAAAGTTTACCACCAAAAAAAAAAAAAAAAACACACACACACACACACAATACATGCATATGTGTAATATATGTATAAAATGCGTATTTTACTAACTATAGTTCCAATAAAAAATGACATCAACCAGAGGGGAAAATTAATTAAGTCCAATCAAAATTAACAATTGGTATAAAATAATGGACTCTTTCTTTACTTTTGTTTGCTAGGGAAAATAATAGAGAGATTTTATCAATGTTACAAAACATACCCCATGGAAACTCCTTGTTGCGAATGTGTAAATACGGGTATGGCTGCATAGATAAACACAACAATAAGAAACAAGATACCATCACATGAAACAGAAAATGATTAATTGAAATTGTAACACACGCAATAAAAAGCATTGAAGATAGTAACTAGAAGAAGCTCAATGTTACAGCTAACCCCGGTTGTCATAGACGTAAAAATTCCTCACGCCACGTGTAAAGTAAAAGAAAGAAAAAACAGATGGCTAAAACAGAAAGCTTACAGGAGGCTCGTCAAAGTGGGGATGGCCCCTTGATAGGTTATAAATTGCTAAAATGGTGCAGGTAGCAATGCCTGCAAATGTTATCTTTTCCCATTTTGCCGTCTCATCTATAAAATATAAATAAAAAATAATGTAATATCAATTGCATAATAACAAGAAATAGAAATGAATATTTATACATTTACAGTTACAAATCTAATCAACAATCAAAGAAAGCACATATACAAATCCAATAAAATAGCAAACAATATAGGCAAAACTAAACCTTAACATCCTACACACTGTCCCTAATTAAAAGCCCCCAAATATTTTGAATTGATATCGAGATTTCGAATACGAAGAAATTAACCAAGCAAAGGCATTAAACTATAAAAAAATTTCCCCCAAAATCTCAATTCATTTCCTTCTCGTTCATTTCCTAAGCAATTAAACGGATCATTTTCCAAACAAATCAGACAAGAAAACCAAAACCTAAAAACCATGAAATAAGATTACTTAAATCGAGATGATAGTTTAGCGAATCAAAACCCTAGTATTGAATAAATAATATAAAAAAAACACCGAAACAAATCAAAGATGACAAATCATATTTACAGGCATCGTCGTGGTGAGCAGAGGAGGCGAAGTTGCGCTTGGGAGGAGCAGAAGGTCGAGAGCCACCACGCAGAGCGGTTCGGAGAAGACCAGATCGGACCATCGCCATAGCCATTTCGGAGCTAAGTACTCTCTTTCTCTAGTAGTACTAGTACTATTGTTGGACTATCGATTAGTTTGGTGTAATTTTTAGGAAATGAAAGTATGAAACCCTTTGTTTTATACTCTTTTCTTCGTTTCTCGGGAGCAGTCAGCAGTAGACATGGCAAAACGGGCAGGTCGGGTCGGGTTCGGGTCGGGTCAATCGGGTTACGGGTCAAACGGGTCACGGGTCAAAAACGGGTCATTTTAAGCGGGTCAAAATCGGGTTCGGGTCAATCGGGTTGCGGGTCGGGTCGGGTTGACTCGTATTTTTCACATGAAATTTTTTATTTTTTATTTTTATAAAGAAAACAACATGTATCTATCATTTGGAAAGTTATGCAACAAATTACTTGATGTAAAATGCATTATTTTGAATTCACTACTTATATCAAGCATGAACTCAATTAAACTTATTAATACTTATTCAATAATTTTAAAATTATACAAATTATAACATTACTATTTAAAACAAAATAACACAAAGATATGTAAAACAAATACACAAGTTTTATTTCTACACATTATCAACATTTCAAAATATAAAACAAAATTACAAATGACTTATTGGATAACTCATTTGATAAAAAATAAAAACATATAAGAAATTTACAATCTTAAAAATTATTTTTATAATCTATTATCAGTTGTAGTTGACACTTTATTTCAATTTGAGATATACTTTAAAATTTGATTGCTTACTTATTTATACATGGTCTCTTTTATGAATATCATATTATTGTTAAGCAACACACATTCTAGGAAATATCATAATTTATTTTGAAAAGCCGTTTATTTTGGACATAAATTATTATAAAATAGGTCTAAGTATTCATAATTTATGCTAATTTGATACTTTAGATTCACTATTTTCACACTTGTGAATGTTTCTCACATGTCTACAATTTTAAATTTATGTTTTTAACTCTACTGTAACTAGATTATCTTGATATGTACTTTGCTATTTGATATTTAAAAATATTTACTCATTACAGAATGTTCAACCATTTATCTTTCAATTAAT
Source organism: Quercus gilva (assembly GCA_023621385.1). Lineage (NCBI taxonomy): Eukaryota > Viridiplantae > Streptophyta > Magnoliopsida > Fagales > Fagaceae > Quercus > Quercus gilva. The sequence continues at coordinate 15,982,546 of CM042478.1, forward strand.
TTGCATGTAGTTATGTAAATGTATCAATTGTTTCCTTAAAGTTCACAATAAACAATTAAACCAATATTGTCTTAGTTTTACTATTTTTTTTACTAAAAAAAAAAAGTTTTAAAAAAATGGTTCGGGTTCGGGTCGGGTCACGGGTCGGGTCGGGTTGACCCGCAAAAAACACGGGTCGGGTCACGGGTCAACCCGTTTTTTCTTCGGGTCAAAAAAATCGGGTTCGGGTCGGGTATTTTTCGGGTCGGGTCGGGTCGGGTCGGGTCAGAAAATTCTGACCCGTTTTGCCATGTCTAGTCAGCAGAGGGTGTCGCACGTGCCAACCGTATTAAACGCTTCAGGCTTTTTTTTTTTTTTTTTTCTTTGGGATTATACTTTCCTTCCCAAATAATTTTTAGGGAGCAAATTACTTTTTTTTTTTTTTTTTACCTTAATTTTTCACTTCTATTTCACTTGTATCTGAACTATCAAAATGCACTATTGATCTCTGAAAATTACAACATTTTAATTGTATACATGCCGTTTATGTTAGTGTTAAATTTGATTAGAAATGCTTGCATATACACCACATATGACTTCTGCACTTGTTGAGTAAAACTCATCACCAATTAAACTCTTCTTAATTACCCCACCCAATCACACACTAGAATCATTTTATTCATTTCAATTTTGTATTTCTACGAAGAACTAAACTAATAACGAAAAAGAGAATAGAACATAAAAATAAAAAATAAAAAAAAAGGGGTAAAACAAGATCTCATAGATTTAGAGAGCACCATGAAGAGGAGTCCACAACATAGGTCATAGTAAATCTAGGTCTATGTTTCCTTCATTTCTAGGAAGCATAGGGTGTCGCACGTGACAAGAGTTATAATCGTTTTAGGCTTCCAATTTTTTTCTTTTCTTTATTTATTATTATTTTTTTTTAGAGAGAGTTTTAACCTATGACTTCCGCTTTTAATAATAACTCTTTATCATTAGATTAAGACACCAATCAGTTTTTAATGTAGGCGGAGATTGAACCCTAAATTTCTTATTCAACTATCAGAGATTTTACTAGTTGAGCTAACTAGAACCTAAATCTTTGGGAATATACATTTCTTCCCAAAATATTTTTAAGGCAAATTACACTTTTCTATTCTAATCTTTCATCCTAATTACATTTATCCCCGACTATTGAAATGCATTAAATGGAAGATTAAGTGGGTGCATGTATGATGTGATAAGCTAATTTGGGAATGTTGTGAATTTTAATTATGTCTCTAGCTTTATTATTTTTAATATATAAGAGCAATTCATAAGGTTGTTTTATAAAATTGGTCATAATGGTCTAAGGTAATGCCAAGTGGTGTTTTCCTTAGAGAAAAAAAAAGAAAAAGAAAATTCTTTTCATTTAGCCTTCCACCTCATCAAAACTTTGCATTTATGTAAATGTAGTAATTAATTGTTATTTGTTAATGGGGGTAAATGCATTTATTTTCATGTAGTATTAATTACCTATAGATGGTGCACTAATTATTTATATAACAAAAATTTATATGATTATTTTTTATATATAAAAGGAATTTATATGCAGGAACCTTAGTCATAGTAATCAACTGGTAAAAGTATTGTTTTTTTAATAAGATATTTGATGTTCCAACCTTGCCTACATCAATAATCAATTGATGTCTTGGCATGATAATAAAAAACAATTATCATAAAACGAACACCATAAATTGAAATACTATTGTATCTAAAAAAAAAAAAAAAAGAGAGGTGATCAAAGGTTATGCGATCTATGTCAGGACTCTAGTAGCTCAACACGTGTTTTCAACAAAGTCTCCCCCTAACCATGGATGGATCATCTAATGGATCATATTTATCACACAAAATTCGAAAAATGATTTGGTTGTGTTTTTGGAATATATAATTGTGGGGCCCAAATATTTAGCAACCTCGGCCCACTCCACATCTGGCCCTAAGTTCATGCCGAGGAGGGTACAAAGTTCGAGGATGAGTGGGAGAAACTCAAGTCATCTGGGACCTCGCCGAGGATGCTCACGTCCTCGGCAAACTGACATTGAAGGGAAAGAGCTGTCACTCACTCATTAAATACACGCCACCAACACTCTAGTTACATCAATGGTGAATTGATCAGCCAGTAGTGATGCCTTGGTTGCTTCAACTAACAAAAAACCTGCAAAGGTGGCTGATGGGACAAGCCCTCAGACACAAGTCCAGATGGCCGACAAGTGGATGGCAGAGATCGACTGAACAATACTATATAATAGATGGAATCCCCAAAGTAAAGGGGCTTTTTTGGCTGGCCCCGAAGGGGAGAGAAAGGGGAGGAGGGTCTTTCTTTCTTTTAGGGTGTTCAAAGGACAACCCTCGTATTCATTAATTCTAAGGAAAAGGGCTCCTCGGATTGGACCGAAGACGAACTTTCCTCAAGAACACTTAGTCAAATTTTAGTTATCCTTCTTGTAAACCCACGTCGACTGTTGTCTTTCTTGCTAGTGCCTGGCCCTTCTATCCACTCTTTACAAATTTATTATATGGGGGTCGCCCGAAACGAGTCCTTACAATAATTATATATAGTTCAAAAGATTTCATTAAAATTTAAGAATAGATACAACCAGAGTCTCTGTTTACCCTTTGCCTATGGAACAACTTGGCTCAGGACAAAATCAGATGACACCAAACACAATAACCAACTTCTTCGTCAGATACAACTTGGAACATATAATTGAGATTGCGCTGAGACTTTAGAGTTTAGAATGCAGCATGAATCGAACAGAGCTTCTTGTTGTATTTTGGACGCCCAAAGATTGGGGGTTTGACACCTAATTGAATCAAACAAAGATGGGTGATTGTGATTTAGGGCATTGTAATACTTTTTTTTTTTTTCAGTTTAATGAAGGCTCCTTTAAAAAAATAAATCAATACAAAGACTAGTTAAAAATGCAATTATAGCATAATGTCATTGCCAAATGCTTCCATAACAAGGATCCTTTTTTTTTAATGAGATATTCTTCAGCCATCACCAAGGTTAAAAGAGAGTAACGATACTGTATCTGACAGTTACAGCAAAGCATCTAAAAAAAATTACTTCATCATGAGTATTAGTATTGGAAAAGGAACATCACATAAAACAGATGAAGAGAGAGAGTGACTTGACAATATTAATAAATCTGAAAAGCCTATAACATAAAACAGCCAAGCCAAACTCTCTTCCATCATACAATTCATAACAGCCTACAATGCTGCCATGAGGATCAAAAGAACTATCCCCAAGTGAGCACCTGGGGGATTAGTATCTCCAACAGAGTTGATGGCTGCAGATGAAGCATAAGTCTCGGCCAACCTCTCCTCTTTTTCCTTGGTTAGTCTCCCCATAAGATCCTCCTTTGCCACCTGCTGAGTAATGAGCAGCTCCTTATAGTTGAGTTCATTAGATGGACTTCTATCTGAACTAGTTGCAGCACCCCTGGATTTCCTTCATAATCTGCTTAAGTTTCTCCCCTTCCTTCTTTTCAGCATCCAATTGAGCAACCAAATCAGAATACTTCTTGTTCAAGTCACAAAGAACTCTATCCTGGAGAGCCTTAGTTTCCTGAATTGTAGAAGCATCTAAGTGGCCAAGCCTTTTCATTACTAAATCAACAGGGGGGTGACCAAAGAAGAAGGCCTTGCCATCAGGGAAGAAGATAACAAGGGCAGTCTCAACAGCACACAAGGTACAAAATTAGTTGGCCTTCTTAAAGAGGCCAGATCGTCATTTTGAGAACAAAAATGGCAGAGCATCATCTCCTTGAATCATCTTTTCTTGAGTCATTTTGGGCCCATTGCTCTCTTCTTGCACTCGACAAAACTATTTGAAGAGCAGCGAGAGGACAAAAAATGTTTTTTATTATGTTGTACTTGTACCCTTACAATCATCATCATGGTGGATTTGGACACATTGCTGGGGGACAGAAGAACTCGCCTATTTAAGACAATGCCAAGAGTTTCAAGTTTAATGGAGAATCTTGCACTCAAAGATTACAAGTATCCCCCTATCAATCTGATAGCACCACAGAAAACAAAGAGAAATAAAATTAAAATGTTACTCATATAACTGCCTTTCTTAATAGTTTATTCGCATTATTGCTTCAGAAATGTTAAAAGCCAACAGAAATATTAACAAGAGGGTTATGCATGAAATTACCAATTCCAAGGCAAACCTTTTGTCATCAGTTCAATCATATATGCAACATCGAAATGAATTCCTAATTTCTGCGTTGAGGACACCTCTCTAACTAAAACCAATACCCCATATTATGAGTTGGAGTACCTTGTGGGTTTTATTGATAAAGTAGAAACATGAAGTGAATTGTTTCAATATTGTGAGACTAATCAAACAATACCATATCATTCCATGTCGTTTCATGATTATATTTATATACTTAGTTTTTAACTAAATGCAATTTAAAAATGAGAAGAAAAATTAAAATCTATGTTATAAATATATAACATAACACTCTTGATCACACAGATTAAGATGTACATATTTGGCTACCAATTTAAGTTTTACCCAAATTGCAACCTCCTTTAATACTTATTTTCAATTAGTTTTGCACCCAAGGGAGGGGGAACTGATGTAATAACTATTTTACATTCTGGAATTAACTCCCTTTTCAACTCTTTAGATATCTTTGGTAGTCTTGCTTTGGAATTAACTCCCTTTTCTGTCCCAATTACTAATAGTCAAATGTAGTTTTAGTATCCCAATTAAGAACTTATGATATTTGAAATTTTATTCCACAAGAAATAGAAGATTATCTCATAATTTTCTAATCACAGAGGTAGTAATAGAAAGAAATCCGAAAATTGAATAGATTTGAGAGTTGGTTAAGGCATCATACCCTATAAAACCCGGTGTCTCCTGAGAATTTCTCGAGCTTCTCACTACTCTTCAAATAGTTATGCAAACTACAAGAAGATAGCATGCGGCGCAAAAAGACTCAGCAAAGATAATTCAAGGAAAAGATGCTCGGCAAGTATCAATCTAAAAACGACAATCTGGTCTCTTCAAGAAGGCCAGCGAACTTTGTCCCATGTGTGTTGTTGAGACAGCCCTTGTTATCCTCTCCCCTGGTTTCGGTAACCCCTCTGCTGATGTAGTAATGAACAGTCTAGGCCACCCTGATGCTGCTTCTACAATTTGGAAAGGGGAGGCACACCATGAGAGAGTTCTTTGTGAGCTGCACAAGAAGTATTCTGATCTGGTTTCTCAACTGGATGCTGAAAAGAAGCGAGGGGAGAAACTCCAGCAGATTGCGAAAGAAACCCCAGGTGCTGCAACTGGTTGAGTACTCCATCTAATGAACTCAGCTATAATGAGCTGCTAATTCAGCCGGCGGCAATGGAGGATCTTAAGGGGAAGCTAACTAAGATAATAAAGGAGAGGTTGACCCAAACTTCTGCTTGATCTTCAACCACCAACTCTGACGGAGCTACTTATCCCCCGGCACTGACCTGGCCAGGGTAATTCTTCCCTTGATCCTCACGGCAGTATTGTAGCCCTAATCATAAGATAATGGAAGAATGTTGGGCTCGCTGATTTATGTTATAGGCTTTTTCAGACTTATATGAATCTTGTTGAGTAACTCTCTTTCTCTGCATCTGTTTTTATGTGATGTTCCTTTATCAGTAATAAAACTCATGAAGTCATCTTTCAGATTCAGATGCCTTTTGGTTTGACCGTCCGATACTCAGTAAGCAAACTCTGTTTAACCTTGAGATTGCTGAAGAATATTTGGTGACAAAAACATTAGATTAAATTCCAAATCTTTTCATTATCAATAGATAAATAAAATAAATCCATACCCTATCTTACTTTGAAATAGTTCTAATTGACTTAAAAACAGTTTGGACTATATACTGTAAATTTTTAATATGTATCATAAATAAAAATGAAATATATATATATATATATGTACGTTGTGAGCAGAGTACGTAAAGCTTACATGAAATCGGAGAAAAGAGAAAGCGAAACCATTGGTACGTGAGGCAAATGGTTCCTGCTACGTCGGTTCCTGTCCCATTCAAAACAAACAAAGTTTTGTATCGTCGTCGTTGTAAAGCAAACGAGGGAGACACAAAACTTCTCGCGTTATAGTTTTGAACTATTTGTTTTCTCCCTCTTGAGCTCTTGATCTCTGTCTGAGCTTCAAAAGCAAGCAATACCTATATATAGCGGTATGACTAATGCGCGTATTAATTGAAAATCTAATATATTTTAATTGAGTTTTAATTATATTCTATATGTAAATTTATATATAGTATCATATTGAAACACAATTATAAGAAAATAAATTTTTAAAACTATAAATATGGTTTCTTATTAAAAAAACTATAATTTTATAGTTTCATATATAAAAATAATCATAATAAATGACTCTTAATAACTACCAAAATTTTTAATTTTTATATTTTGGCAAAAAATAAAAAAGGAAAAAAACTATATTATGTTAAACTTTCATATACATTGTACGGTTGCTGAATAGTAATATATATAAAACCGAAATTGCATGGCTTTTGATAAACCTCATAATATTTTGATGTGTAAGTTTTGAGGCCTCGTAATTTTAGATGTTATTATTCAAATATATATTTTTTAATTGCTTTTAAATTCTATTATATATTTAGGCCCTCCATTAGAATATTGTCAGGTGATGTTTTATTTAAATAGTAGAATAGATAATTTAATATACAAAGAAAATTCTAATAAATACCTATTAATAGTTATCATTATTATCAAATTTCATATTTAGTCTAATAAATGCCTATTAATAATTACAATAATGATCAAATTTCATATTTAGACAAAAAAAAAAAAAATCCATATTTGTTAACCATTCTATGCATTACACGAACTTTCTGACTAGTAATAATATATATAAAATCGAAGACATTTGATTTATATGATGAGATAGAATGCAATAGAAACAAATACACAAAGAACGGGTTACCTTCACGTAATGGTCAAAGTGAACCCATTCATTCCGAATTCTTTTCCTCATAATATTTTGCCACACAAATTTTGTTTTACATGTTATTTTTCTAATATAAAATTTTTAATTGTGTTTAAAATTTATTCCATAATTAAACTCTCCATTAAAATATTTCCACAACTAAAATAAAATACTATTAATAACTATCATAATTACATTATTAACTACAATAATGAATAAATTTTATATTTAGACAATAAATGAAATACTATTAATAGCTACCAAGTTTATCAAATCTTACATTTAGACAAAAATAAAAATAAAAATAAAAGAGAGAAAAAAAAAATCATATTTTGTTAAACTTCTCATACATTGCATGAGTTATTGACTAGTTTACAATTATTATTGAAACTATCATAATAATAAATATTAAATTTTATTTTAAATTTCTTGAAATTTTGGGCAATAGAATTTTAGTTGGAGTATAATTTTAAAATGTCTTGAAACTTTAAATAATATAGAGTTTTACCTAAATTAACCTATAAAGGAAAAGAGTTTTACCTAAATTAAACTATTCTAAAGATTAATAAGATAAATATAATTTTAGCTGAAGTAGACTATTAATTTCTTTAAAACTAGGTAATAGAGTTTTAGCTAAATTATGATTTGATAATACAATGAGGGAGGAGAAATTTGAACTGTGGTTCTTCTAAAAAAAGATAGCAGACTCCATTAAAGTATAAGGCTATTGGTTTATATATAATAAAAAGTTGGGTCTTAGAAACCAATAGCCTTATATAGTAGTTTCTCAACAAAAAAAAAACTTTTATTATATAGTAAATAATAGTAAAATGAATGCTAAGATTACCACATAAGTTTTTGAAAATTCACATTTTACACCTTATTCTAATATACAAGAATTCTACTATACATTTTTTTTATATCATACCTACCTAATCTTAGGGTCCGTTTGGGAGTTTATAAAGGAATGGAATAAAATGAAATGGAATGATCATTAAAGGAATGGAATGGATTTAGTAGGGAAAGGAATGGAATGGAATGGTATTTAAAAATATTGTTTGGATATTATAAAATAAAGGAATGGAAAGTAAGTAACACCGTTTGGAAGTGACATTGGAATGAATGGAATGGAATCATTTTATAATAACATTACTATTATACTCCTCTTTTTAAAGAACATAAAAAATAATCAACGAGAACTTATAATTGCTTTGAAATGTTTAGTAATTTAGTGGATGATGTGAAACTAGTTAGCCATAATAGGGTCTGTGTTAGATTATTGAATTACAATATAGTTTTGTCAAGGTGAATAGATTGCATCACGCTAATCAATAATTTAACAGATGAAGATAATGGCATGAAAAATTGACAATAGCACAATTTTTTTATTTCAATTTGCAAATTTTTTTTAAGGGCTGCTAGTTTTAGATTGGATCTTTTTTGGCTGGTGTGCTTTACAATGGATTTGATAATTTAATACATCTCCATCTCCCAATTTCTTTAAGGAACAAAGATAATTTTATTGTAGCTAAAAAACAAGTTATGTATATTTATATGTTGTAAAGCAATTCACACATCACATATTTATTCTCAACAGAATAAATATTGTCTAAAAATGCAAACAAATATCTTTTTTTTTTTTAAACTCTGGTAATGAGTTTTGCCAAAACAAAACAAAATAACATAATCCATTCCAAAACTAAGATTAGCCAAAAAATCCCACACTTTTTTAATTTTTAGGCTTAGACATCAGTGTCAATAAGACACATTTGCGCTCATGATCTGGGCAACCAAAGAACATCCTATATGTTGGATTTTCCATAAAAAATATGTAGGCCTTAGTCTTTGATATTGGATCTAAGTCTAAAACGCCCAAAGCTGCGTGAACTTCTGCTCCATATGACTTTGAAAAGCACTTTGCCATAACTTCAGTCACTCTATCAATTGCCTTTGATACATTATCAAATGACTAGGAAATTACATTCCCGAGTTCATCATCTTTTGCCATACGTCTTTTCTTGCTTTTAAAAAACATTGCATCTTGTGATGACAATCGAGAATGTGCAACATTAATTTTTGGTGACCTCTAATCATCTTCCACTTCAAAGTTCTCCAAAGAAACTTCATTTTGAGATATCAAATTATCAATCTCATCAATAGTGGTCAATGCAACATACCTAGCACATTTCTCCTTTGCAGTTTCAGCATGATCACCTTTTGCTCTATTTTTAGCCCAAAGTTATGCCATCTTAGAGTAGTTGGTATAGGTGTTGTCATCCACTTCTTGCTGCAGATTTAGACTGTTACAAACCAAGACAAAAGGTTAAACAACAAATATAATTATGTAATACAAAATTAAACTCACAAAAAATGGTAATTTACCGCTATGAGTGGCTCCCAAACTTCTGGTTCAGCTGTCCACATATTTAAAAAATCATTCCATCCAAAACCACTCAATCCATCTTTAAATATGTCATAGCATTCATGAAAATTCTTTTTCAGTGTCTTTTGTCGATTTTTCACCTTATCCGTGTTAATCTCCATGTCAAATTTTTCAACCAACTCTTTCATTATGTCATCATATGCCTTAGAGGTAAAAGTTCCATTAACTTTACCACCTATGATCACCTGATGTAAAAAAGCACCCACTAAAACATCATCCATAAGACTACTTCAGTGTACTTCTTTGCTTGGATCTCCACCATTTTTCTTTGATATCTTACCCATGCTATAATTAATAGGACAAAAAACACATATAAAATATTGTGTAAATATTAATATTAATTATTAAAAGATGGAGAGCAATATCAAAATGAAAAGAGAAATTTGCATAACATTTAGGTCTAAGTAATTAAAATATAGCATAGTCTTAAACGACATGACAACAATAAACCCAAAAGCTATCACATTTGGACATAATTTTGCCACATGGTTGATGCTATAGAATTTCTTATAATATCTATTTGCCAAGCATCCTCATCATCTTCTCTTAGAGTAGGGGCCACATGTTCACGATGAGAATACAAAATCTCTTCATCAACTTCAACAATAAGACTATAATTAGGATCGACACCCATTAAATAATTATAAAGTATGCAACATGCTAAAATGATTTCATTTTGTGTGTTAACACAATAATTAGGCTCTGTAGTACTTGCTATGATAGGAAATCTCTTTTTAAGTACACCAAATGTTCTTTCAATAGCAATGCGTAATGACGCATGTTACAAATTAAACAATTCTTTAGCATTTTCAGGGAGACAAATAGAGTACTCTTTTAAATGATAATGCACTCTCCTATAAGGTGCAATCAGACGACTTCTATTCATGTATCCCACATCAACAAGATAATATTTACCTAATAAACAATAACAACCATTAATTATGTACTACAAATTTTTTAAATACACCCTAATACGTATTTGAATTAAATTTACCTTGTGGGATTTTCAATGTATCGTTTCTAGTTAAAGCACTCTTTATTATTCTTGAAAATGAAGCAGTTCCTTCCCAACCTGGTAATACGTATGTGAATTTTAAATCAAATGAGCATGCCGCCAACACATTTTGTATTGTGTAACCCTTCCTACCCCGATATCTTGGTGCATCCTCATTAAACACTTTGACACGAACTTGTGTTCCATCAAGTGCCCCAACACAATCTTGAGATTAACATTATCTCTCAAAAACATTTACCTTAAAATATATTTGTACTAAACTACTATCAAATATAAATTATATGCATGATATATTTACCTTAAAATATGAGTTGAACCTACTACTTTGTAGTATTTCAAGTGGCACTTGGGTTCCATCAAGTTGTCGAAAGAATTGATCCTCTAACATAATTATTGATCTTAACACATTATGAAAATGACGACTAATGGTCTCACCAGGACGACAAAAAAAGGACATTGTGCGAGTCGTCTGATTATGTGCTAGCAGGTGAAGAAACTTGCCAACTTGCTTTTTAACCGTGGCGCGCTATGTGTCTTGAAGATCACCATCTCTTCGCAAAATGTCACACAAACCTTGAAAAGCTTGTGGACCCATGCGCATTACATCATAACATTTTTCACTATTCCTAAGTCGAGACATTAGTTCATCACGAACTTTTTGTCTTTCTATGGTTGATTGTATAGGAATGTGGGGAACACGTCTTCTTTTTAGTTGTTGCCTTTGATGGATAATGTAACACAAATAACGGCATGCAGCATGAATCAAGGCTAGTCTCCGCATAAAGTCTAAAAAAATTATGGTCTTAAATACCTCATCATTCAAATCCATCTAAGTAAAAAAATAGTTATGTTATTAGTCCAACTTAGAAAATTATGGGCACATGTTCTAAAAAAATAGTTATGTTATTAGTCTAACTAATTATGAATGTGTTACAACTAATGTAAAACTAAAACTGTTAAACTATAAACATTAATTTTGTTTGGGATTCAAAGAGTTAAATTATAACATTATCTCTCAAAGTACACGTACATTAATGTCTTTGAGAGATAAACTATAACACTATCCCACAATAATTTCATGTTATGCATTACTATGATAAATTGTAACACTATCCCACAATAACTATACAAGCCAAGGAATACCTGCCAACATTTGTTACTATTTTTTTTAGTTTTTATTCTCTTCCACTATCTTTAGTATCTTTTATTATTTTATATATATATATATATATATTCCTATATCTAATTGCCCCTTCCCTTGTTTTTATCACCTTGAGTTAATTTTCTTCCACACCTTTTTTTTAATGCTTCACAGGCAAACCTAATTGATAGCTCTTCCCATTTTGTTTTCTTTTTTTCTCCTCCACATCACAAGCCCATCCTAGTCACTTGACACCAACCTCCAATTTCCAAGAATGCTTTATCTTCACACGTTTAAACTTAACTCTTCAGTTTTCAAAGTTCATTCATTTATTTATTTTTACTTCTGATCTATCTCCATTAGTTTCACCTCACCTCTCTCTCTAGTTTCATCTCCTCTCTCAAGGTGGTACGGCCAGCCAGCTACTCACTTTCAAATTTCTAAATACAATTTTTTTTTGGCTATACAGGTAACTTTCTTCATTTCTTCGTTTCTTTTCTTTTCATTTTTAGGTGTACAGAATGCTAGTTTGTTTTGGTTTTTAGGTGTACAAAAACACTATATATCACTCTCATGAATGACTAACAAACAGTTCATAAATTTTTTTTTTTTTTTTTTTTAAATGACTAGCAAACAACCGAAAAGAAAAAGAAAAAGATAGACATACTTGGTTTGAGCAATAACCGAAAATTGCAACAAACAAAAGAAAAAGAAAGATCAGCGATAGCTACTTCACTTTGTAGTGGACGGGCAATATTGTGCAAGAATGATAACTATATTTTTTTAAGGCTAAATGAGAAAAAAATAGCTTATATTAAAGAGGTATTTTAAGGATTTTAACAAAAATTTCATTAAACCTAAATCCATTCTCTCCCATTCCTTCCAATTTTGAGGGGAACAAAAATTTGAGGTTTTGAGGAAAAATGGAGGAATGAGCATTCCTTCCTAACAATTCCATTTCCTCCCACTTAAACTCCCAAACAAGGGAATAGACATTTCATTCCCTCCGTTAAAACTCCCAAACAAGAGGAGAGAAGAATATTCTAAAAATATTCTTTTTATTCCATTCCCTCCCCTCCTCCCAAAAGAAGCCTTAGTGGATAAGAAAAGAATGTGTTGAGTCAAATTGAAGGAATGAGAAAATATAGAGGAAGACAATAACATGTCAATTAAGTAAGTAATAAAACATATAGTTTCAGATAAAATAAAACAACTAAAGAATACATATAGTCAACCTTAACCATTGTATTAAGAATCTATTGCTAGCTCTAAAGTACTGGTATTAGGCTTAGTTGTTACAGGATAGAGTGTCTTTTTTTTAAAATAATTTTTAGTTAGATCATTCTTTTTTCACTCGCTAAATAGTTGAATAATAATAATAATTTAATTCACAATAGAAGATGCATAACAATGGGGAAAGTAGGGTCCTTTGTTGGAGAAGGCACATGTTGCACCCGCTGTATGCAGCATATTCTTTTACTCTTTGTTGATGAGTACATTACTAACGAGGCAGCTCAACCTTTCCATGACATGACAACTTGGTTTTGTAGGACGTCACACTTGAAGAAAGAACCCAAGTGAAAACTCCAAACTTCTCAAGAGCATTTTAATCTCAATTAGGGCCCATGAATCTCGGGACCAATTTCAATTTCTAGTGAGAAATAGAGAGAGGATTACTCCCATTGCGAGCATAAAAAGGGGCCAAAGGAAAAAGAGGAGGTACAAACAACATAACAACAAAAAAAAGTGCTCTAGAATCTCAAGTGGATATGATCCTCCAATCCTTGCCACACTCATTCAGTCAATTCAAAGTAGAATGTCACGATCGAAGAATATATACATTGTCTGAATCGATGAACGAGTTGCAATCAATGGAAGACCGAAGACATCAATATCAACATCAAACTACAGCAACTTTTGTAAGAGCTCATAGTCTAGAGATCTGAATGCAGCTCAGAATGTCACAAACTGAATCAGAAAGGAAAAGGTACACACTGACACAATGTAATGAAACCAACAGCAATCATCATATGCAAAACAACTCAATTCAACATATCAGTTTGGATATCAAACATCTAAACTTTTATCTTTATGACAAAAACTCAGTAGTATTCATAGAAAAATCGTGTAATAGAAACACAATTTCAATTTGACATATCAATTTGGATATCAAACATTCAAACCTTTAAGTTTTGGATAGGATATCTCTAAGGCAAAAAATTCAAAAGTATTATTAGTTTGAATATCTATAAGACAAAAAATTCAATACTATTCATTTCATACAAAAATTGTGATGCCTGATATCCAAACATCAAATATGTAGATGTCTGATATTCAAATAGATATGTAGAATTGAAATCTTGTTTCTAAGACATGATTTATATATAACATGAATACTTTTGAATTTTTTTTTTTTTTTTTTTTTTTACTTGAGAATATCCAAACCTTAATGGTTATTTTGGATTGAGGGGAAGGGAAGGGAAGGGGAGTAGAGTAGAGTAGAGTAGAATTAGCTCAAAATTAGTCATTTTCAGCCAACTCTATTCTACTCTCCTCCACTCTCCCTCATTTCCCCCTTAATCCAAATAGGAATTTAAGTGCCTATTTGGTTCAATGTTTTTAGGCAAAAAATCACAATTGCGGTTTCAAAATGGAATAAGTGACCGAATAAAATAGTGTATTCCTTGGCTTCCTGAATTAAAATGTTTTACTATGGAACAACACACTTGTACAGTTCAGAGTCGGAAAAATATATGGAGATTCACCTTTCACTACTGCCTCCTGCATGCCACAAATCCAAGAACTATGTGCTCTGCTATGACCATTGCTTTCTCACAAATAATTTCTAATATAAAACCTTTGAAATAAATGATTCTGGATGCCATACCCAATTATAGAAGAGCCCTACATTTCTAACAAAATATTGTTTAATATATTTTTGTTTGAGGATGCTGCCTTTTGGTTTATCTTGCGTTTGCCATCTCGTTAATAACCATATTCAATTCAACATATCAATTTGGATATCAAACATTCAAATCTTATCTCCAAGACAAAAATTCAATACTATTTACATTATACAAAAATTGTGTTTTAGAAACACAATTTCAATTTTACATATCAGTTTGAAACTTTGGATATTATACATAATATCTCTAAAGCAACAAATATTCAAAAGTATTATCAAATTGGATATCCTTAAGGCAAAAAAATCAATAGTATTCATGTTATACATAAATCATGTCTTAGAAACACGATTTCAATTCTACATATCAATTTAAATGTTAGAGTTTCAATTTTTTGCTACTTTCTAAGATTTTCATTTAACTCCTACCAATTCCAACAAAACTACCCCTCTCGGAGAAAACAAAGACATTCTACTCACTCATTTCACATGAATGGTAAATCCCACCATAAATTTAATTAGTAGAACCAACTATGTGAGAGGAAAGACTCCCAAAGTATTGAATAATTATTCATTTGGCAAACCCAATAAAATCTAGCTATTTTAGTTTCTACTTTTTAAGCTATTTTGGTGGGGTCCTACACGTGAAATTTTTTTTATTAAAAAAAATCCCCATCTTTTTGTACAGTATTTTCAGCAAATAAACAATCAGTCAAACACATCTCAATAAGTAAACAATCAGTAAAACGCATCCAATTGCATATATCCTAAAAAGCACAAGATAACATAGACTTTCCAAGAAATACAAATGGTTCATAATTTTTGCATCTCAACTGCCTCATTATATATTGAATTGCCTTCACACAACCTAGAAACTATATTACTAACCTTCATTCAGCAATTTTACTTGATCCCTGAACATAATAATTTCATCACAGTACCTGATAGGGTCTTACACCCATCTTTCCTTTCAATAGGAATGAGAACCATATCAAACCTCAAATAGAGTACTTAGGTGCCTTGATAAGGGAATAATATCTTATGGGACAGTCACATAAGATATGACCTCCCTGACAAGAGTAGTCCAATCTCAAGAGATCTTACTAACCACTTGAGAAGCACAAAAAGAACAAACAACAAGGAAAGAAAAAGCAAAGTCCAGTTAAAAATGCAAACATAGCATGATGTCATTGCCTAATGCCTCCATAACCAGCATCAATTTTTGTCACAACATATTCTTCAACAAAAACAAGGTTAAAACTTAAAACAGAGTTTGAATACTGAGTATCCAGCTGTCAAAGCAAAAAGCATGTGAGACAGAAAGAGAGTAACTTGACGATATTAAATAAATATGAAAAAGCCTAAAACAAAAAAACAGTCCAGTCAAACTCTCTTCCATCACTCTATTCAGAATCACCAAGATTAATGGCCTACAATACGGCCGTGAGGATCAAGAGAAGAATTACCCCCAGATGCATCAGTACCCAGGTGATCAGTAGCTCGAGCAGTGTTGATGGCTGCAGATGAAGCAGAAGTCTGGGCAAGCCTCTCCTCTATTCCCTTGGTTATCTTCCCCTTAAGATCCTCCATTGCTGCCTGCCGAATCAGCAGCTCCTCATAGCTGAGTTCACTAGATGGAGTACTGAACCAGCTGGAGCACCCTGAGGTTTCATTCATAATCTGCTTCAGTTTCTCCCCCCGCTTCTTTTCAGCATCCAGTTGAGAAGCCAGATCAGAATAATTCTTGCGCAGCTCGCATAGAACACTCTCATGGTGAGCCTCTGCTTCCCAAATTGTATAAGCATCAGGCTGGCCAAGCCTGTTCACTGCAACATCAGCAGAGGGGATACCGTAGGAGAAGGCCTTGCCATCAGGGGAAAAGATGACAAAGGCTGTCTCAATGGCACACAGGGTGCAAAGTTCACTGGCCTTCTTGAAGAGGCCAGATCGTTGTTTTGACAATGAAACTCGCCTTTCATCTTCTCCTTGAATCATCTTTGTTTGAGTCTTTTTGTGCCCCATGCTCTCTTCTTGCACTTGATAGAACTATGAGAAGCTTGCAAAATACTTATTTTTTTTTTTTTTTTTTTGATAAGTATAGAAGCTTGAGAAATACTTTGGAGAGACACCACGTTTTATAGGGCTTTAATGCCGTAACCAACTCTCAAATCTATTCAATTTTCTGACAGGTGGTCCCCATTTCTTTCCATATATAACCTTTGTGATTCTCAAGAAAATCTTGTCATTTTTGTGGACAAATAATGTAAATTTCAAATATCGTAACGTAAGTTCTTAATCGGAGTACTAAAAGTACATATGACTAAGAGTAATTTGAACAGAAAAGGGAGTTAATTCCAGGATAAGACTACCAAAGATATCTAAAGAATTGAGTAATTCCAATTTAATGTCACTCTTCATTTGAATTGTCTGAATGTTTTTAGAAAGACAAATGGTGCATAAATTATAATTTAAATTAGTTATTATTGTAGGAAGACAGTAGCAATGTAGCCCAACTCACATTAGGACCCAAAACACAACCGTGACAACAGTTCATACACACTAATTTAATGCTCCTGAGCAAGCCCAACTTGGGAAATTCTTTAATGCATCAGGTTTTTGGAAAGACAAAAAGTTCATAAATTAGAACATAAAATAGTTATTACTATAGAAAGACTCAACTGATGTGGCCGACATCATTTTAGACCCAAAACACAGACATTACTACAGTCCATACACAGTACCTAATGCTCCATACTCCAAAGCAACCAAACTTGAGAAATCTCTTAAAGAAAATAGTTATCTTATTATGAGCCTAGGCACTGAGAATTACATTGGTTTATTTTGATGTTATTATATATAGATTTGTTTTGACGTTAATATTTTCAGGTACTTGACAGGAAAGCCCAGGCACTGAGAAAATTTTTTGCCATGAGATTGTGATATAGAAGCACCAAGTCAGGTTTCTTGTCAATCATGCAGCATTCACACCCAATTCTGAAGGTCTGCAACACATGAAACTGATTTTTTGAGGATTACAAATAACTTTCCTTACTTGGAAATACCTTCCTTATTTAAATGAAGAGAGAAAGGAGGACCACTGGGGTTGGAAAAAGTATCTTATGAGATGGTCTCCAAACACATGAAACTAATTTTTTGAATATTACAAACAACTTTCCTTAATTGGAAAACCTTCCTTATTTAAATGAAGAGGGAGTGGGGTCCAATGTGGGGTTGGCAAAGTATCTTATGAGATGGTCTACAAACACATGTATGAGTGTTATTAAACCTAGCCTAACCCGGCCGATCGGACTGGTGACCCAACGCATAGACCGGGACGAGTGATCAATTGGATCAGAACAGTACATGACCCGATCAAAACCAGTGTAACAACTGGGTTTTAAGCAACCCGTGTGACCCAATAGGGTTTTATTAACCCGGCCAAGTTTGTAAATTGTGTAAAATTACATTAATAGGTCTACTTTATTAACTCTTTTATTGTTTAAATGTGTAATAATATGGTAATTTAAACAAGAGAAAACCTAAAAAATCCAACCCAAAAATGAAAAAAAAACATTGTTCTCTTCGGATTCGCACTTTGTAGTTTGTACGTGTACCATTGCTTTTCAATTTTCACAATTCTCCAAACCTACAGCTACGGGCTCTTACCATGCATCAATTTTGTGAGCTTTGAAGTCTAAATAAATGTACTTAGCCACCAATTAGCAAGTAAATATGACCATATGACTCTATGCCACCAATTATCTTTCTTTGTTTAGGCTTTTTTTTTTATACTTTATTTGTTGATTTCTTTTAAGTTTAAGCATCTTTTGTTTGATTTTTTTTGTCGTGTACAATGTGAGTGTGTGACACTATGACAATTGTTTCTTCTTTGAGTTTTGACTATTTTGTTGCTTTGAATTTTGTTTATTGCTTTAGGCTTTAGCTGACCTTAAGTTTACTGACAAATATAAATTAAAACTATAAGTCTATAAGAATTTCTTTATTATATTAACCTTTCTATGTATAAAATTAATGATTGTAAATCACTAAATTGTAATTGTTAATTCTTACTTACTGCTTTCTATGTGTGTTTGTTGCTTATTACTATAATTTATGAAATGGAATATTTGTAGTGTCTACAACAGTTTAAATGTCAGACCCTACGACACAATCAACAATTGATCTTACGCCAAATTTTTTTTGATAGTATGAAATGGCATATGCCTATTTTTTATTTATTTATTTTTTTTATTTACATACTCAGGTTATGATTTCTCAAACTTAATTTTATATATATTTAATTTTAAAATTTTTTTATTTGACCCTGCGATTTGATGATGACCCATTAGTTGAACCAGTGACCCAACTCATAGACCAGGTCAACATCCAGTCCGGATTTAATATTGTATCTAATTTTCAAATATTACAAACAACTTTCCTTACTTGGAAAAACCTTCCTTATTTAAATGAAGAGGGAGTGGGGTCCATTGTCGGGTTGGAAAAGTACCTTATGAGATGGTCTACAAACACATGAATCTAATTTTCAAATATTTCAAACAACTTTCCTTACTTGGAAAAACCTTCCTTATTTCCTTATTTAAATATAGAGGGAGTGGGGTCCACTATGGGGTTGGATAAGTATCTTATGAGACGGTCTACAAACAAATGAATCTAATTTTCAAATATTACAAACAACTTTCCTTATTGGGGAAAACCTTCCTTATTTAAATAAAGCAAGGGACCACACTAGGTTGGAAAGAGTATCTTATTCAGATGGTCTGCAAACCCATGAAACTAATTTTTGAAGATTACAAATAACTTCCCTTGGAAAAAGTATCTTATGAGATAGGTCTTATTAAACTTCTCTCTCACAATATGCGTGGGTCCCACATGCTACGATGATAGGGTGGGGTCATAAGATACCTTCTGTAGGGTTGTGGGGGGGGGGGGGAGGGGGTTTTGAAGGAGAAGGGATAGACCCCAAAGCTAGAAAATGATTCAATATAGAATTTTGTCCATAAACCAGAAATCCAAAAGGTGTCGTGAAATTCTGAATATTCTACATTGCCCATAGTTCACTCCCCCACCCCAAAAGAAAAAAGAAAAAAGAAATTAAAAACAGGAATTTGTTGATAATCTTTTTAAACACTTTCAATAAGGATGCTCCTAGGAATGTATAATCTAAATGATGGCCTAAGTTGGATATGACAGATTCAACAACTACTTGCTCAATCTTAACCTGAAATATACGACATTAGGCTTTTATCAAAGCTAAGCTGAGTGGACCAAATGTGACTTGGCCACATATAGACAACTTCTAGTAAGCAAACATTATTGGCTGTACAGATCTATTTTATCTTTATAATCATTAATCAATGCAAAGAAACATACCTTCTACAAATTTGAGAAGCCAATGGTGGCCTAAGTTGGAGATGACAGATTCAACGACTACTTGCTCAATCTTAACCTGAAATACATGACATTAGGATTTTATCGAAGCTAAGCTGAGTGGACCAAATGTGACTTGGCCACATATAGACAACTTCTACTAAGCAAACATTATTGGTTGTACAGATCTATTTTATCTTTATAAACATTAACCAATGCAAAGAAACATATCTTCTACAAATTTGAGAAGCCATGTATTACTGCTAGACTCAGCACATACACAATCTTTATAAACTTACAAGACCATGGGGCACTCATACCCTAACATAAAAAGGGAACCCTTATTCTTAGATTAGTTATTCATGACTTATGAAACTACATTATACTGTAACATTCATGACAGAATTGATTTAAAAAAGAAAAGAAAAAAAAGGGACAGCTAATGGTGCAAGATCATAAAAATACTGAGTAAGCACACGCACGAACGCTCATGCACACATTCACACAAGATTGTGAAGATAAAGTATGCTATACCCTTACAATCATCATCATGACGGAAAGGATACAATTGATGAGGGCAAAAGAACTCACCTATTTAAGACAATGTCACAATGCCTAAGACTTTCAAATTTTTCTGACAATCTTGTCCTGAATTTTTTTTTTTTTTTTTTTTTTTTTTTTTAATTTTATGTAAACTTGCTCTGAATCTTGTGCTCAAAGATAACAATCATCCCTCAATCAATCTGATAGTAGCACAGAAAACAAAAGGCAATACAATTTAAAAGTAACTCAGGTTAAAAGCCAACAGAAACAATATGTTGATATAAGGTGATGCATCCATGGAAGAGTGCTTTGCTATCACATTGCAAATTCACCTATTCAGGAATTATTTTATGGGGTCCACGTGTGAAGTCCAATTGAAGTAAAATTTGTGTGGTTTTCATGGTCTAAGAATGAGTCTTTTAGGTTCAAAACAGTTTTTTATTTGTTATGGGCAATTTTATATTCAGGAGCAAATATGTCATTTCTGAAATTCTTGCAAGTTTGGTAATTTATTTGAGTCTAGAATCTTTTAACTTGAAGAGATCCTAAAGTATCTAAGGTTTTATTTTCTTTGGGTCCAAGTTAGTATTTTATTAGGTTTTAGTTTAGTAGTCCTAATACTAGTAGGAGTCCATACTAGTACAAGAAAGAGTCTTTATAGATATATAATCGTGCTCAATGTATTCAAAGG
The DNA here is from genome assembly GCA_023621385.1 of Quercus gilva. Lineage (NCBI taxonomy): Eukaryota > Viridiplantae > Streptophyta > Magnoliopsida > Fagales > Fagaceae > Quercus > Quercus gilva. The sequence goes on from CM042478.1 coordinate 16,003,670, forward strand.
ATATGGAGAGTTCATTAATAAATTGAATGTTTTGAGTAGTGAGGCACATTGGCCTTAGGGTTCTTTTCTCCTTTCTTTTCTTTCTCTCAGTTACTGTTTACAGGTTACAGTTCATTGATATAGTTCAAAAAACTGTTCACATGTTAAAAAAAATAAAAGAAATCTACTTCTTTTTTTTTCTTCTTCTCTTTTAAACCATAAATCCAATAAAAAGATTCTACACCCCAAAATCCACAAATCCACCTAAACCTTAACCTACCACAAGCACTACTAGACATATTTCTCTAATTTTTCCTACGTCATAAGGCTGCAAAAGAACAATGATTTCACTGAGAAGTGCATTGCTAGGAAAAATTAATAATATCTGGCAAGGACTTACCATGAAATACCCAACCATGAGCAATTATGTTAAGCCCACCTAAAAAGGAGAAAAAAAAAAAAGGCTTCAATTGGGGTTTGAAATCTCTACTACAATTACATGTAAATATGGTTATGATGACAAATTCACATGATAATTAGCAGTAATATTTATTCTAATACACTTTGGGGTTTGAAAACCTTTATGAAAATTTCTAGTGATGTAAAATCAATAAGAAAAAGCAGTAATTGGCATCTCATAATTCTCTATGACAATGAACAATTTTGCAGGCCAAACACTTTTGGATTCAATATGAACGTCTAGTTCTAAAAGTGTTCTTTTTTTTTTATTAGTAATAAGTTATATTGATATAAAAAAGGAACACCCTAGTACACAGGGAGTGAACAAGGATAAGAAATCAAATACTTTTTTTTTTTATAGGTAATAAGACTTTTATTGAAAAAATTGAACATCATGTTCACGATGGTGAACACTTTGAACAATGAAACAAATACAAGAATATCAAGAGCTAAAACAAATAGAAACTAAAAAATCAGCTACAGCAGTACAATTCGTACACCCCCAGATACGAGCCCAAAGAAACAAAGTACGAAAAAGTAAACATTTTAGATGTTCCAAAGTTCTTGCCTTGTCTTCAAAAATGCGGGCATTACGTTCCTGCCAGACTAACCACATTAAACATGCCGGAACCATGTTCCAAATGATTGAAAGATGCTTTCCAAACCAATTTCTCCAAATAAAGAAAAAAGATTTCACTGACCTTGGCATTACCCATTAAATCCCAAACACTACAAAAACTTCACACCATAAGGCATGAGAGAACTTACAATAAAGAAGAAGGTGGTCCACTGATTCCCCATCACAACAACACAAGCAACACCTATTAACCAAAAACTGACCTTTCTTAATAAGGTTGTCAATGGTGAGTATCCCATCATTAGCTGCTGTCTATAAAAAGAAAGACACCCATTTAGGCACCTTAGTACGCTATATACACTCCCAAGGAAAGGCATCAGTGGTAGGACTAGATAATAGCTTATAAAAAGAGCGCACATCAAAAACACCAAATGTAGTCAATCTCCAGACCAACTGATCATCCCCCTCACCCCTTGGCATAGAGGAATAAATAAACTCAAAGAATGAGTAGACAGTGGTTGCCTGCCAATCCTGAGGACCATGACAGAACAATAAATTCCAACTCCTACCTCCTTTTGAATTTGATACAACCAAGGCAGAGACCCATGCTTCTTTAGAAACAAAGCAATCATACATGGAAGGGAAGAGTTCCTTCAAAGGAGTAGGCCCACACCATGGATCTTGCCAAAAACTAACACGGCTACCCTCCCCTACACTAAACAAAATCTGGCTAAAGAACTTCTCTATTCCTTCTTTAATACTCCTCCACATCCCACATTCGTGAGCATCTCTTACCCCTCTAGTGCACCAGCCTCCTCTTGCCTCTCCATATTTGTCTGCTATAACCTAACGCAATAATCTATGATTTTCTTTCCCAAACCGCCACAACCACTTCCCAAGCAAAGCCTTGTTAAACAACCCAATAAAAGAAGAGAATGATTGTTTTTGCAAAGCAAACAACTAATCCCTTAAAGTTCTAAAAAAGAGTAGCTCGAGGTTCGGAATAGATCTCTCAATATCTTCAAAACATCTACTATTTCTCTCCCTCCAAAGACACCACATTAAGCAATGAGGAATGATGGACCAAATATAACCATTTCGATGACGACCAAAGCTGCCTTGCCAACACCCTAACAGCCCCAAAACAATGTGCGGCATAACCCAAGTTACTCCAAATAGACCCAAAACCATAGACCATAGATCCATAGCAAAAGGACAATGAAGGAATAGATGGTCAACCGATTCACCATTTCTCTTACACATGTAGCACCAATCCAAAATCCACACCTTCCTTTTTTGTAAATTATTAATCGTCAAGCATTTTCCTAAGGCAGCAATCCAAACAAAGAAAGCTACTCTAGAAGGAATCTTCTACTTCCAAATACTTTTCCAAGGAAAACCAAAGAATGTGTTGCCAACTAAAATTCTATAATAATCACTAACCATGAAACCCTTATCTTTGCTAGGTATCCAAGACATTTTATCCTCACCTAGCCCCCTTAAAGGAGAACCATATATGGTTTCCATGAAGTTTGACATAGCCTCTAGATCCCAATCATGCACCCCCCTAAAGAATCTCACATCCCAAAAGAGGACACCATTGGCGGACTTCATAAGCTCAGCCACACTAGCATCCTTATTCCTGCAAAATCTGAACAAGTTAGGATATCTAACAGCAAGAGAAGTCTCTCCACACCACCGGTCAAAACTTCACTCTAGACCCATCACCAATAACATACAGAATATGGCGTGAGAAAGAAGGCCATCCCTGACTGATATTTTTCCATAAACCAACACCATAAGGGCCAATCACAAATCTGGTACACCAGCCCCCCCACACACATCCATATTTCATCCCTATCACTTGTCTCCAAAGGGCATCTTTCTCAATCCCAAATCTCCAAATCCACTTCCCAAGTAAAGCTTCATTGAAAAGTCTAATTTTCCTTATCCCTAAGCCACCCAAAGAAATAGGAGCACAAACAGTAACCCATTTAACCAAATGAATTTTAGGATCATCTCCAAAACTGTCTCATAAGAAATTCCGCTAGAGCCTCTCAATTCGGCTAGCCATACTAGCAGGTATACGAAATAAAGATAGAAAATAAGTGGGTAAATTAGATAGGGTGCTTTTCATTAGGGTGACCCTATCTCCCTTGGATAAATATAAGCATTTCCAACCCGCCAATCTCCTCTCCATTTTCTCTAGAATTAGATTCCATATAGTCTTATCCTTAAATTTAGCACCCAAAGGAAGACCCAAATATTTCATTGGGAGAGAACCCTGCTTGCAGCCAAGAACGACCAGGAAAAAGTCAATATTATGGACTACCCCAACTGGAACCAATTCTGACTTGCCCAGGTTAATCTTAAGACCCGACACCACCTCAAACCAGATAAGAATCATACGAAGAATCAAAATATGTTCTAAATCAGCCTCACAAAAAGTGTTCTTTCCTTCGCCTTCCTCAAGATGTCATTTTTTTAGAACTAGATGATCCACAAGGTGTCATAAACTTCTAACACCTAGATCCAATTAGTACTCAAGATACTGCACACATCAAGAACTCGAGAATTGCCAATTCTTCATATACGCAGCTTTACAAACTGGTTTTAGTTAAGCAAGGCTTGCCCACATGTTTATGTCTGGTATACATATAATTCATTCTTTTAGTAATTTGCACAGGGCATTGTGATCAAAGAAAAATAGTGTTATGACCACCCCGCCTCCCCGGTTTATTATTTTAAGTTTAATCTATACTCTGTATGTATATCATATTGCTTCTTAAACTTTCAGGTCAAGATGTGCATGAGAGAGAGAGAGAGAGAGATCAAGGAATGCCCAAAGGAATTACACTTGTCATCCATATTTTAATATGACCGCTATGGGAAAACTTGAGACACAACATTACTATTAGCTGCAATAACACATATTTTAAGATACTAAGAAGTTAAATGGTTTATATATTTATCTCATACAGATTTTTTTAATTTTCCAAAATTTTAATCATCGTCATATTTACATGTAAGTGAAGATATAAGGACTGATAATTAGAGAATTGGAAGGCATTTCGGAAAGTTAATGAATAATACAGCAGACAAATTATGCTCTGCTTTATTAATGACTCATTGATTCTAAGTAACTACAAAGTGTGTAATCTATTATATAAGAATATAAAACTTAGAAAGTATTTGGCTTGCAAGCAAAATGCCACTTCATGGTTATAGTAATGACTGAAACTAATATCAACTGAAAGAACCAACTTCATAGCAGCAAACAACATGCAAACACAGAGACATGTTGAATGCATGTGTGTGTGCACATGCTAGAATATGCACACAATCAAAGGGACTCAACTGTACAGTATGTACTATATCCAGCATCAGCAACTTTACAAGACAAATAAAAGTATCACCATCACTAATTGACAAACCATGTTCCCTCTAGGAAATATCATGTCCTCCTCTAAACTGGAACTTCCTACAAGCACATATGCACAGGCAATTAATTTTTGTAATCTGAAATCTAATTTTTACCATTTATGGAGATTTAACAAGTCTCAAAGGATGTCGGAGGATATAGATTATTTTTACCTGGACTTTAGGGAATTTATGCTTTCATACTTTTACTTAAATGTTCAAATCGTTAAAGGCTTCTGATATAAAAGAACTTAAGACAACTGTCATATCTATCTCTCTTAACCTCAGATGCATTATAGGGATTGTATGTATTAATTTTGGTGTGGTATACCAAGCAGAAGTTCTAATGTTGATTGAATCACAAATAGCACAGTGACACAAATATTTAACATTAAAATCACAATATAAACTATGAAAAATTTTATATGTTTCATATTTGTGATTATTAAAATAATTTCAAAAAGAAAAGGCATACTTTTTGTCATCCTAGCAATCAGGCAACAATGAAATGTATTCCTAATGTATGCATTGAGGACACCTCTCTTACTAAAAACCAGTACCCCATATGATAAATTGGCTTAGCATGCGGTTTTGTTGATAAAGTAGAAACATGAAGCAATTTGTTCCAAATTAAAACAATAAATCAGATACCACTGCTATATAAATGGCACCGATACTGCTCTTATTTATTTATGGAAAATTTTAGAACAGAACACTAATGTATCACACATAAATTCACATATTTGGTGCCTGATCAATTTTTTCTTTACCCAAAAATGCATCTTCCTTTGATACTTATTTTCAATGAGTTTTGGCCCCAAGGGGAGGGGGAAGGGAAAGGGAAGATTCAAAGTAGTAACTCCACTTCATGAGGCTGACTCCAGCCGGCCGTGCTAGCCATTGGAATTCTAATACTTAGTTCAAAAGAAACTCCAAGAGCTTTATAAGGAGAACTACGGTTTCAAAATTCAAATACCCTCTCCTCCACTTGTTGTAGCAATTTATCAAAAATAATAATTCAAAAGAAACAAATGGTAGATTTTTTAACCATTAGCATCGTTCTATAGGCTAATTTTTTTTTTTTTTTCCCGAAGTACACTCTCACGACTCACCTACTATTCCCAATGCCATTTCACATTAGGAAAAGCAACACAACAGCAAAATTAATTGTTAGGCAGTAGTTAAGATTAAATTAAACATTGTCTCAACGATAACTGCGTTTAGTTCTTCTTTCCATTATTGCTTAGAATTAGATTAAACCCCATATCTTTTCTAACCTTGAAATGGTTCTAATTGACTTAAATGTCATATAGGAAAAAACATCAATAATATAATATGTATAACAAAGAAAAAAAGAAATCAAGAATAGTAACGAAATAGCCGTATACGACGTACGTTGTGGGCAGTGTGAAGCTTACATGAGATTGGAGAAAAGCGAAAGCGGAACCATTGTTGTTGTTGTTGTTGTTGTTGTTGTTGTTGTTGTCATTACCCATCATTATTAAGGAGAAAGCAAACGAAGGAGACGCACAACGCATCCAAACGAAAGACTACAATGAAAGCTAAGGTTATCAAATAGGTTTTTGAAATTTCTTATTTTTACAGAAAAGAAATAGAGAGAGATGGAGAGAGAGTACCTAACTGTGTGAGTCATGGCAGGGGAGGGACAGTGAGAGAGAGTCTGAGTTTTTTTTTTTTGAGAGAAAGAGTCTGAGTTAGATACAGAGTGAGAGGATTTCAGGGACCTGGGCTTAAAATATATATATATTAAAAACTAACTATATATGTCTACTATTTGATCTTTTCGGTACATTTGGGCTATTCCAATTTATTATGAAATCCGTGACTGGGCGAAACCCAGATTTTTTAAAATTTAGAATCGAAGACTATTTATTTATTTTATTTTTTGGTCTTTGACTTAGTGTTGCTTAGTGTATCCCCAAAATTTGGGACCAAAGACTTTAAAGCATTTTTTTTTTTTTTAATCTTTGACCTAATGTATTTTCAATGCTTTCAATCAAGAGACTAATCACTGGTTTTTCAAAAAAAAAAAAACTTATCACTGTTGTGATGGGCAGGCAAAAGTAAATTCCTAGTTGAGGGAGTCTTTTCAAAGTGTAGCCACTTTAAAACTAAATGCCCAACCACTCGGCCAAATTTAATAAAAAATACAATTAGTAATACCATAAAACAGAAAAAAAAAAAAAAAAAAAACAAAACAAGAAACAAAAATAAGCTAAGGAAAAACAGATACAAACAAAAATAGAAAATCGTACTACGTGTATCTTTCAAACATTGTCATGTTATAAGGTTGATAAATAGCCAAATACTGTTTCTGTGGTTCAGTTTGATTTATTGAACCCTTACCCTACATATCAACCGACCAAACAAGACAGACCGACAAGATGGTGCAATGAACCGCACTTCTTGACCACTAGTACTTTCTCCTCTTCGGATGTTAGAAGAGTCCAAACTCCAAATCTCTTATGTACGTCGACAAGGGAATAAGCCAGTCCTTTTGTTAGCTTGCAACTTGCATATTTATTGATGAGTGATAACATATCTTGCAACTTGTATTAAAGCGTAAAAGATATGCAATGACAAAGTTTATAGATCACAGTTTTTTCATTAAAAAAATTTAAATTGAATTAAATTGAATACCGCGCCTCTTTGACCTCAGGACTTTCGCCTCTGTTGCGTTTGTCTTAGTCGAAGACCAAGCACAACAGAAGAGACCATGTATCAACTAGAAGCCAGAGACCATCTGATGAACTCAGCTATTATTGTCTAGGAAAAATCAATATCCTCGTTTTTATTAGTTATATTTGAGTAAAAATTAAGGACAATTGTCTTGACTCTTTTTTTTTTTTTTTTTTTTTTTTTGTTGAGAATGAATTGTCTTGACTCTTGAGAACTTAAACATTTTTCTTTAAAAAAATATTAAATTATTTAATTATTTTTTTCTAGACCAACAAAGAAGATTAAGACTTTGAGTATTATGAATTAAAGTAAGAATTAACATTCTACATTAATTTCTACTAGTGGGTGATATCGAATTTTTTTCCCGCAATTCACTTGACAGGCATGTGTAAGGGAAGTATTAGAAATAAGCTCTATACTATTAATATGAAAATTAATATTTTGTAATATGTTATAGGTTACCACAGCTTTTTCAAAACCACACATGTATCATGGTTCTAAGGTAACATCAATAGCGGAGTCAAGATTTGACCTTAGAAGGAGCAAAGTTTATGACTACCCTACATACATTTCATACACTCAGTAATCACAAACATACAGAAATAGACATTTGTAAACACACACACACGTATAAAATATAATATTATTTCTTAAGACCAATCTAAACAATAAAATGCCACTCATTTTAATAGTAACAGTATCATAATGTTAAAAAAATAGCATATCCATTATATAGTGTTTATTTGTGAATAAATCGTATTTCACTTATAATTTTAATGTAATAATTTTCGCATTAGATAAGCCTCAAATACAATTTAAGTCAACTTTTGTTTAACTGATAAAATGATTAAATTATAACAATTTAAAAAATATAGTAATTGTAAAGGCAAATTTTGGATCCTAGGCCCAAAAGGTAAAAGGATCCAGGCTTAAAGAGCCCAATACAATGAATTTGTAGAGAGTGAGCTGAAAACTAGGCTGAAAATGATTGAGACAACACTGTAGTACTAAGAATTGTAATTGTAATCAAGTCTAAGAGAAATATATTCAAGAATTGCTCTCCTCGGACTTTGCCAAGGAGGAATTTCTTTACATAAAAGTTGCTAGTCTTTGTTTTCTTATCATCTTTAATCCATCGTGAGTGTTGTCTTAGTCATTGAAGCCTAGTTTTTAGCCCATTCACTACAAATTCATTGTATTAGGCTCTTTGGGCCTGTATCATTTTACACTTTGGGCTTAGGATTCAAAATCTGCCTTTACAATTATCAATTGTGCAACAAAACTTTAAAGTATAACTTGAAAACTATGGAATTTATTATAAAAATTTGAGCTCTTCACATTTTTTTTAAAAGAAGAATTTATATATATTGTTTTCTCTCCAATTAAAAATTTTGCTTTTTCTTTTCTTTTTTCTTTCTTTTAAAATTTTTAAACCTTAAATAAAATTTTAAAAATTATATATTTTCTTTTTTTATACTTATCTTTTGAAATTTGGCATATAAAAGAGTATATTAACCAAAAGACATAAAATTGTAGAAAATAAATTGGGTTTTGGGGGGGGGGGGGGGTGGTAGTCCTCCTTAAAACCCTTGGCTCTGCCCCTAGGTACTATGGTTTTAGGAATTTCTAACATAATATTAGAACCAACCCCATGTCTAGCTCCTCAAAAGATGCCAACTCGCATCACAATATTGTCCTTGGTTGTCATCTTTAAGCTCCAATTACACCTAATGTAACTCTAAACAATATTACACCACCCAATAATTTATTCTTGATTTCCTATTTTGAAAATCCAACTGTTAATTTACATATTCTATATGTTCTTAACATGCATACCAATTTTCATACCAATCGGATGTAATTTACCATTTGATCTATAATTCATATTTTATGCATTATTTTAAACTACAAAAACTTGAATTTAAAAAATTAATTGATGACATGGTTATTGATCTTTAATCATCTTTAAATTTTGTAAGCATGAAGAATATACGAAGGTCACGTAATCCAACGGTGAATTTATCAAAATGTACATCTAATTAAAAATATTAGATGGTGTAAACATTGCGTAGAGTTTCATTAAGTGTAACTTGAACCCAACCCCATATATATACACACATTAACCATCTTACATTCCAAAATCAATGGATCTTTCAAGCTTTTACTTTAAGTTTGAGGGGAAAGACATAAAATACAGTGCATTAGGATCCTCTTTATTTTTCTTGAAATAGGCCTTGCTTATTTCGTGGTTCAAACTTTTAGAGGACAAAAGTAATTTGTACAAAGTGTACAATTTACTTTTGGCTTGAACAACTAATCAGACTGCTAATGGTGTGCTATGGAAACATATAAGCAAGTCAATGTATTTTCGTCTCCCGCAATTTTAAGCAAGAGAATCATGTTATCCACTTTTTTCATCCAAAAAAAATTACATAATGCAATTTCTAGAGTATTCACACATCTGGTTTTATAAAGGTTGGCCAAATTTTGAAATGAAAAAGTCACATTTTCTATTTTAATGATACACTTTTGCAATACACCTACATTCTACTCTTCATTTTATACTACATTTAATAAAATAAAATATTCTAAATAATTCATTTTTTTCCTTTCTACTAACACCTAGCGGTAAATCATTTTATGATAACTTTGATATGAGCTACTTAATTGAGAAACTTGTGAAGAATTGGGATAGGAAGCGGGATCGACCATCAATGGTATCACTCCTAAGGTACCCCACGGCCAAATCAAGGCCAAAATGGGCATTTGTCCCTTTCACCAAAACTTTCCAACAAAATGCCTCATATTTGAAACTATTTAGGGAAATGCCACTGTTTTGAAACTCAGTTTTCTAAAAATTGAGTTTCAATTAAAAACTCAACTTTTGGACAATTGAGTTATATAGAACTGAAAATTAAAAATAAAAAAAAAATTCTAGAACTTGAGTTCCATTCAAGAAACTTGAGTTCCATATAAAGAACTCGAGTTCATGGAACTCGAGTACCTTGAAAATTTTTTTGTCGAACTCGAGTTCTTTGTATGGGACTCGAGTTAAAGAAGAAGAAAAAAAAAAAAAAAAAAAAAAGACAAACAAACAAAAAACAAAAATAAAAACAAAAATAAAAAAAACAAAAACAAAAACAAAACAACAACAAAAAAAAAACAACAACAAAAATCTAATCTAAGTCCACGTTCGCTATAACTCAATTGTCCAAAAATCGAGTTTTACATTTGGAACTCAATTTTTAGAAAATTGAGCTTCAAAATAGGAGTAGTTCCCTAAATAGTTTCAAAAAGAGGACATTTTGTTGGAAAGTTTGTGAGAAATGGGTAAAAGCCCATTTTGACTGCCAAATCGATCATTAAGACGCCTTTAAGGACCACAGATAAGTGGATAACACCAATCAGCCACCTATTGCCAAATTGACCACTGTGGCACCCAAGGCAACAACTGAAACACCTATTGACGGTCCATACCTAGGCCCTGCAAAGCAAGCAACAACCCATGCAATCAAAACCCCATGACCACCAACTTCCCCTTGGTTTAGAGAAAGAGTGTGAACAAAGAGCTAAATTTTTGTGGATGTGTTGAATTTTGTAATAAGTTGGCAGAACTGAGAAAGAATAAAAAACAATTAAAAAAGAGATTAAAGATCCATAGATTAAAAATCGAGTTTTACATTTGGAATTTAATTTTTAGAAAATTGAGTTTCAAAACAGAGTTATTTCCCTAAATAGTTTCAGAAAGAGGACATTTTGTTAGAAAGTTTGTGAGAAATGAGTAAAGCCTATTTTGACTGCCAAATCGATCATTAAGATGCCTTTAAGGACCACAGATAAGTAGATAACACCAATCAGCCACCTACTGCCAAATCGACCATTGTGGCACCCAAGGCAACAACCAAAACACCTACTGACGGTCCATACCTAGGCCCTGCAAAGCAAGCAACAACCCATGCAATCAAAACCCCATTACCACCAACTTCCCCTTGGTTTAGAGAGAGAGTGTGAACAAAGAGCTAAATTTTTGTGGATGTGTTGAATTTTGTAATAAGTTGGCAAAACTGAGAAAGAATAAAAAAACAATTAAAAAAGAGATTAAAGATCCATAGACTAATAACTCTTTTCTTCTAAAGTGTTATTGTAGCATTTTTGCGGTGGCGACCAGCATTGATACGGAGCTTTGGGCTCATAGGGTTGGTTTAAGTTTTTAACTATTGTAAAAATCTAAACCTTTTGGTTGTTGAAATTGAAGTAGATGCTCATGCGGTACTTGGATGGATTTCGGATAATTCTAATGGTAATTTACATTATGCTTCTCTTATTTTGGATTGCAGAATCCTAATCGGCCAAATTTCTCAAGTAAAGATGAAGCACAGTTTTTGTGAAGTAAACAAATGCACCGACACGTTTGTTCGGAAAGGATCAAAGATTGAGCAGGGTTTTGTTGTTTTTGATAGTCTGCATGTGGACCTTTTATTTGCTGCTTTTTTATGACAACTCGTTGTTGCTGCTAATTAGTTAATGAATCTTGTTTTTCTACCCCCCAAAAAAAATGTAGCATTTAAAAAAAAATAAAAACTTGTAGCTAGCCACATGTAGAACAATTTTTGTATATAATTGTTTATGATTTGGCTGAAAAGATGGTACGAAGAACAGAATGTGAATACACTTTATTGATTGTCTTTTCATACTCCTATGCTCCAATTCCACATGTGAATACATATTCTAATCGTTCTTCTTAAGAATATAAATTACTTCTTTCCTAAGAAAGAGAGGCGCTAACAGAAATATTTGTCCTTAGTTGGATTTCGCTCATTTCGTGACTTACTAAGAAACCCTTTTGCGTTTTGAATTCCAGATAAGGCCAGTTGGATATGATTGAGATTTGAGAACGCACCCAATCAATTTTACCTCTTATTCATATATTTTCTTTGTTACGTTTTGTGATTGTAAATGCTTTTCTTTTCCCGGAATAGGATTGGATAATGTCTTACTCAATCCTCATTTTCATTAATTCATTCATTACAACTTACAAGTTCCACATTGTCCAGCTATCCAAAATGATGTAACTAGTTGTAAGTAATGAGTAGAAGTTTTTCTATAATGGTGGAACATACCACATTCTGCCACGTAAATTGTGGAAAACAGCTTCATCTTTTTCCTTTTTTTGGTTTTCTTTTGTTGTTGTATAAGAGCATATTTACAGCTGGGCAGCCAAATGCCTAATGTAAGCATATTTTAGCATTTAGGCCCAATTTGTCTCAGCATCAGGAAGTGAAAAAATGGAAACTTTTAAATTTTTTTAGCATAATGCTACAGTACCATCATAAATGTATGATGATACTGTAGCAATATGCCAAAAGTAATATTAATATTTTATTCTTGCTTTTCTCTCTCATCTCTCATCTCTCTCAACTGTGACGGTGAGTATAGCATTTGTGTGGAAATCTCCGATGTCGAGTCTCCGATGCAAGGTCCAAAAACCAAACGTCATGGATTTCAGTCCATCGCTACCGTTGAGTCCATGTAGATCGCCGATGCTCGGAGCAACACAAGCCGATCTCTCCGTGATGATGCCGTTGGATAGCATGACGATGAACAACGCAGTGAATAGGAGGAAAGCGATGAATGCGAGTTTGCAAGCGTTGAAGAATGCCGGAGTGGAGAGGATCATGATGGACGTGTGGTGGGGATTGGTGGAGAGAGAGGCAGCTACATACAATTGGGGTGGGTATGCTGAGTTGCTTAAGATGGCTAAGAAGCACAGGCTCAAAGTCCACGCCATCAAACGCCATGGGTGGCTGAATTTGTGGTGGCTGGGTTTTTTTTATCTTTGAATTTTTATGGTTGCTGGTTTTTTTTGTTTGGGGTTTATTGCTGAGATTTTATTACTAATTTTTTGTTTAGGTTTTATTGATGAGACTTTATTGCGATGGTTGGAAAATTTTTCTAGTGTGATTCGTGGGTCTAGCATGTATTGTTGGGTGGTTGTTCTAGGTTTAGGTTGGTGGTGGGTAGACATGGCAAAACGGGCGGGTCGGGTCGGGTTCGGGTCGGGTCAATCGGGTTACGGGTCAAACGGGTCACGGGTCATTTTAAACGGGTCAAAATCGGGTTCGGGTCAATCGGGTTGCGGGTCGGGTCGGGTTGACCCGTATTTTTCACATGAAATTTTTTATTTTTTATTTTTATAAAGAAAACAACATGTATCTATCATTTGGAAAGTTATGCAACAAATTACTTAATGTAAAATACATTATTTTGAATTCACCACTTATATCAAGCATGAACTCAATTAAACATATTAATACTTATTCAATAATTTAAAAATTATACAAATTATAACATTACTATTTAAAACAAAATAACACAAAGATATGTAAAACAAATACACAAGTTTTATTTCTACACATTATCAACATTTCAAAATATAAAACAAAATTACAAATGACTTATTGGATAACTCATTTGATAAAAAATAAAAACATATAAGAAATTTACAATCTTAAAAATTATTTTTATAATCTATTATCAGTTGTAGTTGACACTTTATTTCAATTTGAGATATATTTTAAAATTTGATTGCTTACTTATTTATACATGGTTTCTTTTATGAATATCATATTATTGTTAAGCAACATACACTCTAGGAAATATCATAATTTATTTTGAAAAGTCGTTTATTTTGGACATAAATTATTAAAAAATAGGTCTAAGTATTCATAATTTATGCTAATTTGATACTTTAGCTTCACTATTTTCACACTTGTGAATGTTTCTCACATGTCTACAATTTTAAATTTATGTTTTTAACTCTACTGTAACTAGATTATCTTGGCATGTACTTTGCTATTTGATATTTAAAAATATTTACTCATTACAGAATGTTCAACCATTTATCTTTCAATTAATTTGCATGTAGTTATGTAAATGTATCAATTGTTTCCTTAAAGTTCACAATAAACAATTAAACCAATATTGTCTTAGTTTTACTATTTTTTTTACTAAAAAAAAAAAAGTTTTAAAAAAATGGTTCGGGTTCGGGTCGGGTCGCGGGTCGGGTCGGGTTGACCCGCAAAAAACACGGGTCGGGTCACGGGTCAACCCGTTTTTGCTTCGGGTCAAAAAAATCGGGTTCGGGTCGGGTATTTTTCGGGTCGGGTCGGGTCGGGTCAGAAAATTCTGACCCGTTTTGCCATGTCTAGTGGTGGGTGGATGAGAAAGAAAGAAAAACAGAGAGACGGAGAACAGAGATGAAGAGAGAAGAGAGAAGAGAGAAAGATTTTATTATTATTTTATTTTGTAATTTATATTATTTTAATATATTGTAGGTAAAAATAAAAGTTAAGATGGTGAGTGTATTATAAAATGGTATTGTATAATTGATAAAGAAACTTTTTGAAATAGTAAAATAGGATAGAATGACATTTCTGGACGTGAATGCTCTAAGTGGGAAACAGTTGTTGTTGTTGCTTAAGTGAAAAATAAGACGCAATGGCAACATCTATTTTATTGATAAGTTTGTTAGAATGGAACTTTCTTCTAAGTGGCAAAAGAAGGGAAAATGGTAAATTAAAAACCAAACTAACAAATTTTTTTAGAACGATGAAACACGCTACTTATTTCCAGTAGACAGTTACCTCTCATTCTATAATCATAGCCGTCCATCAATTCAGGGTCAACCCAATAATTAATGGCCTAAACATGATACCTCATGTGATCACTCTTATAATTTTCATCAAAGATTGAAAACTGAAAACAATTCCTTGCATCAATTGCGTCCAAAGTTCCAAACAATCATCTACGCAACTTTTACACCCCACCCCCACAAAAAAAAAAAAAAAAAAAAAAAAAAAAAAAAAAAAAAAAAAAAAAAACATTAGACCTAACCCAGTTTCAATCTTCTTTCTCCAAATAAATTATATACAATAAATTAATTGTTAATAAATGAAATGTAAATGATGTATAACTAGAATCAACTTAAAAGAAAAAATATTCACCATCAATGTCTAACCAAAATTGTCGCAATCACAGCCTCAAGACTCAAGAGAATGCAACTGCTTTATACTAAGACTTTGACGATCATCATTCACTTCAGAACAACTTTTTGGTTTTTGTTGAACTCGAAAGTCCAAAAAAGAATGCTCCTCTAGAAGCCCACTTTCATCTACAAGATCAAGCGAGTACACCACATCTTCCCTACTCCATCCCGCACGCAACAACTTCATAGACAGGTCTTGCACGTGCCACTTCACACTCTCTTTACATCTCACGAAACCGGGCCCACCTTTTCTCTCCTCATCATCACCGTCACCACCGTTCATCATCATCATCATCTCCCTAACCTCCTCTTCTTTCCACCCTCCATTTCTCAACCTCCAAAACGCTTCCTCCAAACACGTCCCTAAGTCCCCACTCCACCACCGCGTGTCCGCACGCGCCGCCGCGTCGGTCCAGAACTCAATCCTCCGTGCGGTGGTTGCTGTCCACGCGGGTGCTCTAATCCTTGAAGTCCTCGGAACGTTTAAGAATTCAGCTTCTTGGAAGAACCCAGAAACATCAAAACTAGACACATGAATATCTCTACCATTTACACAAAACACAGGATTTCCAGCCATGTTGGGCCTCGAAGGAATGTAAAAATTGCGGTATATAGGTACAAGAACTGGGGCTTTGTTTAAACTCTGCTTGGCTAAAGCTAAGGCTTCGTCAGTGTCATCAGGCCGAGGCCCCCAAGAGTGTGACCAAAACTTTCTTTGAGAGACTTGTTTGAGGAGACCCAAGGTAGGCAAGTTGAGAAGGATATGAAGCTGTTGGGGAGAATAGGATCGCCAATTTGGAAAACCAGGTCCAACTGGGACACCTTCACAGAGTATTGAACGGAGGTCCGGAGGGAAAGAGAAGCCGAAAGTGGTTTCGATGGAGGTGAATTCTGAGTTGGAGAGGCCATTAACGATGGGGATGTTCGAAGACTTGAGATGGTAGATGAGGGTCTTGGCATAAGCTGCAAATGAAAAGCAGACTAGCTTTGGCTTTGGGGGCTTGTTCATGGAGTTTGTGGGGTTTGGTTTTTGTGTTTGTGTTGTGGCTTTGGCCATGGGAGATTAATAAGAAGTTAAAAAGTTTGAAACTTTGAAGTGATGAGAGAATATTGGGAATGTGGGATTTATAATTTTGTTGGTTAGGATTACGTGCGAGTTTAAAGGAAGAGGAGATGGAGCGAGGAAAAAGAGTTAGAGAAACAGAAGAAGAGGTATATTGTTGCTAGGAGCGAAGAAGTCTTTGGAGTGAGATTTCAATGGCTTTGATTCTTGTTTTAGTTTATGTTTGTTTTATTTTGGTTTTTGGTATAAATATAGACACGTGTGATTTTGATTTCTTGTGGAGAAGAAAAAAAATGGTTTCCAAAAACTTGACTTATTTGGCACATACGGTGCGTTCAAAACGTCTTATGAATTGTAGAATGGGTTGGTTTGCTTAATGAGGACACCAGTAGGCGTGTGAGATGGAACATGCCAAGTCACGTGGCTTGACAATATCACATGTTACGTAAGCTGAAAAAAAATACAGAAAGAGAAATCCACGTTCATAGATTTGGATCCCGCCAATTACTACTCGACGAATATGAAAAAAACAACATCATTTTATTATACTCTTAACTATCAAATAATTAAATTACACGAAAAAAAATATATTGATTTAAAAAATTAATTTGGTATTATTTGATTTTTTTTTTTATTCATTGTCTTTTTTTCTCCCTTGTTTTCCTCAACATTTCTTAATGGTCAGATTTTAGGCGCCTGAGACTTGTGAATTGTGATGCATGGCATTCTAGTGTCATTAAGCGATTAAAAAAAAATTATATATATATAAACAATAAAATATGTCTCTCAAAAAAATAAAATAAAATAAAATATGAACCATTTTATTAATAACCATATGTATAAGAATTTACTTTTAATTCATGCATACAGTTGTCATTGTGTCACAACAAATCTAAATAAAGGAAAAAATATAGAAAACGTCTATTTATTTCTAAATATGACTAATACTCTTAAATTATTTTTACAAAACTAATAATTCACAATTTTTCATTTTTCCTTCTAACCATGTACACTATGCAGTCTATGCTATTGCAAATTGCCCTCAATTGGAAAAAATTCCTCTTTTAAAATATTATAACTTCTATATATTTTTCAAAAATTATTATAGTTTCAATATTAATTAACTTTGCTATCTTAGTGGTTAGTGGGGAATAAGTAGAAATATAAGGAAATATATTATATGATAAGCATATTTATGTATATGTATATGTGTGTGTTTATATATATATATATATATATATAGGAACCTAATGTGTGAGGTTTCTGCATGTTGCATATTTTTTAAAGAATTCTTTCATTTAGCTTTCCACCTTATCTTTTGGATAAACTTTAGATACAATACCTTATATGCTATTCATTTATAAAAATGTTATATCTATAACATTTTCACAATATTTTTACAACAAATCATAAGTAACAAGTTATTACGGGTTGTTATTACTTATTAGTGGGCCAAAAAATGAATTTCAATGATAGGTTTAAGTTAGAACAAATAACAACTAATCGTCTATAATTTATTATGAAAATGTTGTAAACGTCACACTTCTCATTCTTTTAACCTTTTACTTAAGCAATTATTTTAATCAACTAATTCATTTAATTGTCTACATAAGCATATGTTCTAATGATTTTTTTTTTTTTTTTTTTTTGGTTCGAGATAGAAATCATATTCTAGCATAATCTAAGTGTATATAAGGTTCTACTATGTAATGTATTCTTTGATAATTCTTTCATTTAACCTTCCACCTTATCTTTTAATTAGTGTCACGTGTCAATCTTATTTAAAAGGAAATAGACATTACTTTTTTTGAGAGAGTTTTAACTTATGGCGTCCACTCCTGATGAAAACTCTTTATCATCAGACTAAAACACCAATCAGTTTTTGATGTAGACATTATTCATTTAACCTTCTACATATGCAAATGTTTTAATAATTTGATTCATTTAACCTTACACTTAATCACAAGTTTTAATGAGTTATCTAATTTTTATTATTTATTTGTATTCAACAATAAATTATTTTATTTCCTTAGTATTTAAATTTTAATCAAATTTTTGGGAACCCAAGATTTATATATATATATATATATTATTCATTAAAAAGAATTCTAACATAAATAATGGGATTATGCACCATTGATGACTTGCTAACATGTAAATGAAAAGTATATAAACAACTTATATAATAATTCTTCTTTTTAGTGTAGGGAGTACATCTTTTGTATGTACTTTCTAGACATTGCCCCTTCACGGGCTTGATATGTATGTATTATTACCTCATAGTGGAGTCGCCAATTTGTCGATGTCTCGCAGTGATGCTCGCATGCCTTATATATACATATATAGGCTCGAAGCTCGGGTGCTATGAAATGAGGGTGAAAAGGACCTTTGGTGTGTAAGTATTCCAACTTCCAAGTATGTTATCACTTATCCCCACTAACCTATTTAATATTTACACGTTAACAAACCATTTATGGTGCACAATACCATTACACATATTCCAAATATGTCAATTATCACATTTGCATTGGGGTATGGCATTTAGTGGGGGAAGAGATTATTTAAATTTGAGTTCTTCCGGGCAATGTAATTGAGACACAAGGATCTTGGAATATGGCATTCTTGTTCAAGCTTAGTTTCTTTACCAACAATTGAAATAAAAATCAGTAAACAATAATCAAATCAATAATACATATATTAAAAATTATAGAAAATAATAATTTGGTTAAGTAAATATTTGTGAGTTAATTCAAACATTGTTTTCTTATACTTAATAGTTAATACTAATAATTCATATTTTATCTCTTTCTAATGACATGTAATGTAACTGATTCTCAAATATGATACTATCTAATAAATATTATACATAAACAATAAAGATAATAGTTTTACAAAATATTTTTAATATGAACTTCTAATGTATTCGCACATCATGCGAAACATTAGCTAATTTTGTTTAAAGATAGGAATGACATTGATGAAAAAATCAGGAAGAATTGCTTGATATGGTTTGCTCATGTGTACAAAAAAAAAACATTTAATGCACTAGTGAAAATAGTTATATGATTCAAGTTAAGAACAGTAAAATTATATAAGGTTGGTTGAAAAGAACTAATCCTAAACTTGGTCTTAGTTAAAATAAGATGGGATGGCAGCATCTATTTTAGTGATAAGTTTGTTAGAATGGAACTTTCTTCACTATGAGTGGCAAAAGAAGGAAATTTGTGAATTAAAAAACAAACAAACAAAATTTTCTATAACAATGAAACACACTACTTACTTCCAGTTATAAGTCTAGAACAATAGTAAGAAGTGGTTTCATCGTGCTAGAAAATTTTGTTAGGAATGACATTTTGTTAGGGACACCTCATAATTTTGAAATTTTGTTTATAACATATATGTTTTAAATTTGTTAAGGTTAAGGTCTTGAAAATGCTGAGATGTTCCCTTCAAAAAATGAAACTAACCCAAT
The DNA here is from genome assembly GCA_023621385.1 of Quercus gilva. Taxonomy (NCBI): domain Eukaryota; kingdom Viridiplantae; phylum Streptophyta; class Magnoliopsida; order Fagales; family Fagaceae; genus Quercus; species Quercus gilva. The sequence continues at coordinate 16,023,384 of CM042478.1, forward strand.
GACCTTGGGAAAAAAAAAATCAACTCCCTACTAGGTGTTTTGTTAACACTTAAAATTCTTTCCAAAGTCTCATAGTGTGACTCATAAGTTTAATTTCAAGATAATTTGTACAATTTTGAATATCCCACTTGTTCTTGTAAATAGGTAAAACCGTAAAAGTACTTCTCATCTAGTCACTAGGCATTTTCTTAATATCTTATTATAAAGGTTGCCAACTAACATACACTCACATTACCCAAACTTCCAAAATTCAATGGAGATTTCATACGGTCCCATGACTTTTCCTATTTTCATCATCTTTAAAACATCTTCCCTACAAGAAAAAATGTTTATTGTAACGAAAAAAGTCATTGAAATAGTTGATGCAAGATGTTGCAATAAAATTTGAGGTAATAGATTTGTGCAACAAAAAATTTTGTTGCAATAAACTCCAAATATTTTAATGACAACTTTAATGCAATGATATATATATATATATATATAAACTCCAAATATTTTAATGACAACTTTAATGCAATGATATATACATATATATATATATATATATTATTGCAATAAATAATTTACTATTTCAAATATCTTGCAAGTATAGGCTATTACTGCACAAAACTTATTGCAATAGATGCAAATAATTGACCAAAAATTAAGTCAGATTAAATTATTGTAATGATATCTTTATTATAGTAGATAATTACTTCATTTTGTCATTACAATAGATTATGAAATAATTGATACCAAGTTATTATAACAATATATTCGTCGCAATTTTGTGTTTGTCACGCTAGGACTGTCTAGCTAGTTAGGTCACCTGACCAAACCGACTGAACCTACCCAACTCAAAGCCTAGTAGGCGGGTCCAAAGTGGATGGCGGGTTGAGTGTGGGTCTTGGCATATTAAACTCGACTATTCGGTTCGAGTTGCGGGTTGAAGAATTTGGAACCCAAATAGCCTAACCCGACCGAACTTTACAGATTTTTTTCAAAAAAAATATTTTTTTATTCAGCCCTTACCGGTTTTAAGGAAAAGTGATAAGGCTTCCCACACATGTCTTCCTCTTATTGGTACAAAATCTATTCTTATCTTCGTAAATTAATTTTTTTTAGAGGAATGATATGTCTACAACATTTTTACAACAAATCCTAAGTGGCAGGTTATTACTGGTTGTTATTACTGGGGTAAAAAAGTAATCTTAGTGTTAGTTTCAAATTTGAACCAATAACAACTAACCACTTGTGATTTGTTGTAAAAATGTTGTAAAATTGTTGTAGACATAGCATCTCTTTTTTTTTTAATCTCTCATTAGTTTCTAGGCAAATAGTTGTAGCCTACTTACTTACTGTCATTGACTTATTGAGAGTCTGAGACTTACATAGTTACAAACATAATTACACGTTACTTACACCTTACACGTTGTAGACACTCAATTTTGCACCCATAATTTAATCTTGGAAGATGGTTAAAATGACCATTTCATATACCCAAAAATCATAGTTGTATTACATGCATTAATTCATTCATTGCATGTCATAAAAATGACCTTGAGATTCTAATGGTTGTGACAGTATGCCCGATTCCTAAATCGGACCGTGGGATTGAAAGTTATCACATGATCAAGTTTTCACGGTCTGCATGCATTGTGTGCAAGTAGAGCTGATTACATGTGATTAATTTAAATTAATTCTGATTAGTTAAACAATTAAAATTAATTAAATAATTTGTGATTGGTTGTTGGTTTTTGTAAAAAATAAGCCTACTTGCATGAGAATAAAATGGATAATCAAATAACAAGGGAATTGTTGATAATTAAGTCTTTTTAGAATATTTATCTATTAGATAATTATTATTTTAAAGACCTGATTATCAAAATAAAGGGATTAATTTTAGAATACAAGTTAAAAATATGTCCAGGTGCAATTCTCAGCTTAGAAAATCCTTAAAAAAGAGTTCAAATTGAACCAAAATTGGAAGAGGGGTTCAGCATGCATGCAAGAGGGCCAATTGGCACTTTAGAGTGCCGATCGGCACTTCCCAAGTGCCGATTGGCATAGACTTAAGCTCGGCCCGGAAACCCTTTGATTAAGATAAAACACATCTATTTCAAATTTTTTGGGATAATGACGGAGTCTAATTCATATCTAATCTTATTCAGCTTATTTTTCAAAGCATCCAACCTCTATAAATAGTGAAAAAACATCAAAAATCAAGGCCCTTATTTTTTTTTGACTTCTTTGCTCCGCTTATGTTAAAGACGTTCTGGAAGCCTTGACTTTAAGAATTTCTTTTTTGTAAGTAAACATATTTTAGATCTCACAGAAGTTAAACTTCTTTGATTTCTAAAGTATTCTTTCATTGAAGGGTATATTCATGCAAGTAGGTATTTAATCTCATTCTTGTGTTTATTTTTCTCTTTCTTAATTGATATATCTCTGTTGTTCATTGCATGGTTTTCATGAACATTTGTTTGATTTCATTGTCAATACAATCTTGTTCATACTTTATATATGTCATGTTCACATGTTTAGTTTGATTTTTCTTTAAGTTGATTAACATGTTTATGATTTAGTTCTTCTTTAAATTTCAAGATCTGCAATTAATCACTAAAACTTTTATTTTTTTTAAGAAACAGGTCTGTATTTTCATTAAATACTGATTTGAATTTTTTTTTTGAATAAAAACTAGATCTTTATTTTCATTAAATACAGATCATAAAAATTTTTTCTAATAAAAAAAGATCTGTATTTTCATTAAATACATATTTGAATTTTTTTTTGAATAAAAACTGATCTATATTTTCATTAAATACAAATCTGAAATTTTTTCTGAACAAAAACAAATCTGTATTTTCATTAAATACAGATCTGAAATTTTTTTTGAATAAAAACTGGCCTGTATTTTCGTTAAATACATATCTGAAATTTTTTTTGAATAAAAACTAATATTTATTTTCATTAAATATAGATCTGGATTTTTTTGAATATAAAAACTTATTTGTATTTTCATTAAATACAAATCTAAACTTTTTATGCTAAAAAAAATGGTTTTCTTCTTAAATTAAAATTGCAGATTTTGAATTTTTAAAGAGTGAATTGATATTGAATTTAGGGATTTTAATATGTCATTGTAATGTCATGCATCTTCTAAATGGGTATATAAATAGTCATTTAAAGTTTAGAAGACCAGACTCCGCCTGGGCAGAATGAGTACCTAACACCTTCCCATTCGTAACCTAGCATCCGAATCTAGATTTTGGTTTGTAGATAGTGCTTTATCTTTTCTTTTAGATTGTAATATAGGAAACAAAGTGATGCGAACCTTAATCGACATGCTTTGAGACCCAACAAAAATATTGGAATACTTGCCCAAGAAAACTAAAATTCATATTTTTGATAGAAACCCTGAACCAACGTTTCTAATCGAAACGCGAACCAAAGGTATAAGTGTAACACCCTGACCCAATGATTATAATTAAATCACGAACCAAAGGTATAAAGTTTGAACGCCACAAAGAAGAATCCCTAATAAGTTTACAGTTCTTGAAGAACCAAAAGAAGAGCAAAGCCTCACCTTTTTCTGATTTTTATTCAATAATTCTCCCTATTACAATAAGTGCATGCTACTTATAAGACATTGCTGAAAGTAGAAAATATTAAAATAAAATAAAAATAAAAATAAAAACGTACTGAATAAGAAAACCCTAAATAAAAGTTGATTTGGTTTGAAATTAGTAGATCCAAAATAGGAAAATAGCTAAAAACATTCTAAATAATAAAAGCCCTAAATTAAGGTAGATCTGGTTTGAAATTATAAGCTCCAGAATAGGAAAAATGTCTATTAACTGATATGGAGCTGAAAGTCAATCAACCATTAATCCACGCCATAAATCACACCCAATCAAGCCAGATTAGCCCTCAATAACTTGGATTAAATTTATTACACCTTCATCTTCTTTTGAGCCAAACTTGGAATGTCCTGAGTTAGAATTAGCCCAAATCTCTTGAATCAACCCATTAAGTGCTTCTTTGATCTTCTTGGATCTTACTTTAGTAATAAGCCCAACTGGAACATGCAATGAATCCTTGAATGCATGTTGATTCTCATCACAAAGCCTTGTAATTTTCCTTCTTTAGATTGTAATCTAGGAAACAAAACTTTGTAATTTAGGAGACAAACCCTTGTATATTTCATTTATTAGATTGTAATTCATTTAAATAAATGAGAAGTTGTGTTATTCAAATATGTATCATATGTATTTTTTTTGTCTTATTTTTTGTAACAAAAAATAAGTGATGACTCCACACATAATCCTGAAAAGGGAAGATGCCGCTGCCTCATCCCTTTTTTGAGAGCTAGTTTTTCTGGTCTCTCACACACGCGAAAGAAACCATAATTCAAAAAGAATCCAATGACCTCTCTTTTCTCAAACAGCCAAACCAATCTCTCATCTCACTCTCTCTCCATCTCTCTAGTCTCTACTTTTCAAGCTCTCTCTTCACGCCTCAGTCCTGACTTCCCCAAACATATATGGTTGTCTCTCATCTCACTCTCTCTCTATCTCTCTACTTTTCAAGCTCTCTCCTCACTCCTCACTTCCCCAAACCCTAGCTACTGCCGCCTCTTCCTCATCTGTCATCAGTCATCACCACGCTGCCTCCCTTTCTTTGGGACAACATGGGTTGAGTCTCAACCTCAGCCTCTCAATCTCAGCTTTTAGGTATAGGTTATTCCTCTTTAATCTCTCTTTTTCTCTATTTTGATTTTGAGATATGGTCCTTTGTTCAAAATTTCAAATCATTTAAAACTCAAATATTTATATTTATTGTCTTATTGATTTGATTTAATTGGTCATAGATTTGAGTTATCACTTATAAAACTTGAAAATTCACAAAATTGGCCCAATTTGTGGTTTAGACCCGCCAAATCAACAAATCTGACCCACCAAACCATTGACACGAACCATCAGGTTCAACCTGTATGTTGGGTTAAGTACGGGTTCAATTCTTAGTCACCTAATCTAATCGGGTCAAGTGCGGGTCAAGCCCAAACTCGACCCAACCCAACCCGTGGACAGCCCTAGTCATCGCAATAGATTGTAAAAGAATTAATATCAAATTATTGCAATGATAACTTCGTTGCAATAAGCTATTAGTTCGAAATTTCTGTTGCAATAAATTGCAAAAATAATTGGTATCGATTTATTGTGACGATTCCTTTATTTTAAGTCATTGCAACAATTTTTCCTAATTTATTAAAGCTTCTATTGCAACTAAAAATTATAAGTTATTACAACTTATTATTGTTGATGCAATTATTTAACACTTTTTAGTTACTATTGCAACAATTTTAATTTGTAGATGCAATATTTTGTCTAATACTACTATACATATTTTGTTGTATTAAGACTTGATGTAATAAACTTTTTTTGGTGTAGTGCTTTTACATTAGTCATCCTAATTCTTTGAACAAATCTATGGTTTCTGTCCTCCATTAGTTTACCCAAATTGCTTAATTCCTTCACATCATTTCCATTAAAAAGTTTATCAAAATAACCTTTTTATCTCTCTCTAATATGCCACATTTTTTTTTTATCTTCGTCTTTGATGCACTGGACAAAATTCAAGTCTCTTGTTTACATTACCCTTGTCTTAACAAGTTTGTATATATATATATATATATATGAATCTCCCCCTTCTTTGTCCCTGACTTGTTGTGTAATTTAGTATAAGCCTTACATTTAGTCTCTTGGACAACATACTAATAAATAGAGGTGGCAAAATTTGATATGACCCGCAAACCACTAACCTGTTTATAAACAAGTCATGGGTTGGGGCTAAACGGATTTAGGTCATATTCAGGTTGACGGAACTAACCCGTTTAATAAACGGGTTATGTTTGTATTCAACATGCGAACCCGTCTAACTCGTTTGACCCATTTAGCTTATAAAGTTATTAGTTATTTTGATATTATTGTTTAATTAATGGTTGTTTTTATATGTTTATTACTATATTTATAGTTGTAATTGTATTTCAATTTTAGATATATGAGAATTGATAAAAATTATATAGGTTTGGTATGATCTATTAATTAATCAAGTATATTATTAAATGGGTCATTTGTATTGATCTTTACATGATTTGTTAATTAAACGATTTAAACATATCAACTCGGGTCAGGTCTACCTGTTTAATAAACAAGTCGTGTTTGGGTTGAGAATTCCTGACATGTTTACTAAATAGGTCGGGTTAGGTCAACTCATATAGCCGAATACTCGTGGCTTGACATGACACGAACCCGACCCACGAATACAAATTGCCACTTCTACTATTAAATGATTTTGTGTGTGTGTGTGTGTGTGTGTGGAGACCAATAAATAAATATTTGAAGAGCTTTTGTGTAACTTCAAGGGGTTAGCCTAATGTTCGCTGATCTGATGAGATCCATAAAATCTTAAGATATACCTCAAATTCTCCCAAAAAATAAATGTAGATATAAACGATTTTTTTTTTTTTTTTTTTTGGTGAGAAAAAGATATAAACGAATTGGTTATTAATTGCGCACACATAAAAAAAAGGGCCAAATAATATTATCAGTCTTGGTCCTCTTGGACAGTTGGACATGATTTGGGACTAATAATATTAGGCTTGGACGCTGCATATCCATAATTCGTAAATGCTTTCCAATTGATGTTTCTGCTATTTGGTGGGTGGATTTTTTTTTCTTTTTTGAGAAATATTATGTTCACAAATCACAATATTTTTACAATACTTTTATAACAAAAAAGTAATTTAAGTTATAAATTCATATTAAAACTAATAATAATTTACCACTTACGATTTGTAGTGAAAATATTATTAATGTAGCACACTTCTTTTATTTTGGACTTGGGACCGGCGTAGAGTTAATCACAAATAATTTATTGATTTATCTATTTTTTAAATGAAGTGACGCAAGATGGAGGTGCCGACTTTAAGAGGCTCACAATATTTATTTATTCTATAATCTATAGACAAGCAGACCAAAGAGAAACGATCGATATTTATTTTATTTTATTTTTATTGAGGAAAACGATCGATATTTATGAGTATGATATCTTCCAAAAAGATTTCATGCAGGACTGAATGAATACTAAGTTTGATATACTAATATTGTTAACTAATCAATCTATTGTCATTTTTTAAAGTGGTGATAGTTACATGAATCATAAAAAATAATAATAATAAAATTGCATGCACAATTATAATTAAAACACAGGTTGTGTATGGGTTGTGTGTAACTAGATGTGGAAAACAATAATTAACGTTTTTTAATTTATAAATTATTTATATTTTGCCTGTGCAAATCAAGAATTATATATAAATTGATAAAAAATAGTTCAGTATTATAATTAAATTGATTAATATATATATATATGGGCAAAAATTGCATCTTTTTTATAAAAAAAAAAAGTTTGTAATTTTATTATGAAGAAGATAAATTCAATACATTATAAGTAATAGCTGAATCAATCAATAATGAATTTTCTTCTATTTAGATTACATAACTGCTATTGTGATCTATTTCTTTGGCATGTTCTGCCAAGAGATTTGCTGGTCTATTGCCTTGTTGCTACACATGAGACACTTGTGCTAATCTAAAATTCTAGAGCTTATGGACTATTCTGACTAGAATATTGGAAACAATCACAGGTGGAGTGCACAACCCTAATAAAGTATCAGACACTATCTTGGAGTCACATTCAAAAACCACATCTGTTATACCAACATCCCAAGGAAAAGAAACTCCTACCTCCATGGCTTTTGCCTCTATCTTCAGAGACCCCATTGGTTAATGAATTTCTTTGCTCAATGCTGTTGTAACTTGTAACCTTGCCTTCATAGTCTCGAATTACCACACCTACCCCAAACTGCCGAGACTGAGCAAAAATCACTCCATCCACATTTAATTTGTAGTGAATAGTAGAAGATCAAAGATTTTGTTTTATCAAAAGTCAAAATTACAATAAACTATAAAATAATTTAAAAAATATACTAAAACACCTTATAAATCTCTTGAAGCCTTTGATCATTAAATTTTATTCGGAATAATATTTTAATCTTATTAAATCTTTGTTAATCAAGTTTAGTTTAAAGTAAAACGTGTTAACAATTTTAATGAATTAACACTGAGCCACATATTTTATTAAAAAAAAAAAAACCAGTCACATGACAAAACTATATTGTAGAATTTTTAATACTTACATTGAGTAATTTAAGTTATATTGTGTATGTACGGCGTATACGATCCTCTTTTTTTACTAAAACAAAAAATTGTGGTAAATTATTAAAATAATATAAAATAAATAATAAAATTTCTTAAAAATTGACAATTTAGTTTCACTTTAATTTTAATGTATGATAACTAAAGGAAAGGGTGTTTATTTAATGCAACCACAACATGTAAGATGCAAGTTTTATTATGAAATAGATGATATGATATGATTTGAGTATGAGATGAGCTTGTATAATATTATTTTTGTTGTAAATAATTACTAACAATAAGTCAATAACTAAATGACTGATAATGATAATTTTTATTCACGATTTTTATGAATTATAGTTCTATTACTTGTAGTTGCTACTCACTCATTGAAAGGGTGAATTGAAAATTTTAAAAAAGTCCATGCTCTTAATTAAAAGCTTTAAAATTTTTAGGGTTTAATTAGAAACCATTGCAAACTATTGGAGAATTATTTAATTGAACAAAATTTAGATACAGTTCATAAAGTGTAGTACCTTATGTTCCTAGTTGAATTAAACCACATGATAGTATTAACTAATGTAACAAACTAACAATGTCATATTTTTCAAAAACAATTAAATTTAAAGATGTAATTCAAAAGTCAATGCAAGCAGGTGATTAAGCCCTAAAATTGAATACTTAAAGAACTATACCAAACTTTTGCCCTATAAATTAAATTGACCAGTCTCCCAAAATATTTAATGAAGGTTAACCACTTTGACACAAAAAGAGTGTAACCATTTAGCACAACTTAAAGCATCAATAATGCAACCATATGGTAAATGATTTGCCAATAAAATATAGAGATGTTTATCCCACACTGTAAGATAATCCAATATATGAAATCTTTGTCTTTCTTCATTTGCACAACCACTGGTTCCTTGTATTAAAAAATTCAACAATTTTCATTATCATTCAACCACCACAGTCGGATCACAAATGGTTTCACAAAGAACGTCACACTCTGTCCGTCATGAAAATGACATAAATGAGCTGCAAAATCTTAACGTCCATTTTTTCTTCACTGGCAGGGACTTATAGGACCCATTAATTACTGTACTTGCCGGCTCCCATATATCTGATTCAACGTCCTAATTAAGTTTAGCTTCTAGAATTATAAGAAAAAAGCGATATAGTGTATGCCATATGGCATGAGAGAAATGAGTGTTGGACCATTCAAAAAAGTAATGAAAGGAGACCAAACCTACGCTACAGGGGTAGGTAATTACACATTTCACATTTGGTAGGAACCTTAAATTATTGATCGTTTTAATCAGTCTTCTGCCTCTGGTCCTATTGTAATTAATAATTATATGCTATGATTCTATCCGTTCACTTGGGTGCAGAGAATAGGGCAATAATAATGTTACATACTTTAGTTACTTGTCGTTCCAAGTTTACACCACACCTAGCATTAATTATGAGGAGATATGTAATGAGACGGTTTCACCAAATATCTTTCTCACAACATATAGGACTCACACATGTTATGAGAGAGATGTCTTATAAGACTATCTCATAAGATAATTTTTCAATTATTAAATTTTTTTTTTTTTCACTTAAACCTTTTTTCTTCAAATTACATTGGCACCATTTATAATTTTCAATTCTATTAGAAAACATTACTTTAATGCAGGCTTAGATCTTTAGGAGTTATCATTCAATTATCCCCGTCCTCAATTTACCTAGAATTTATTAATATTAAAAAAAAAAAACTATTACAATGTTTAGCTTGCTAATAACGAAGGTACCACTGCACTCTTGCCATGATTGTTATTTCATAAATACAAATTCTTATGAGATGGAAGGGCAATTTGCAAGGTTTAAGTCTTCAAAAGTGAGTTTAATACATTTAGATTAGCCTAAATAAAATTTTATCCACTACAAAAAAACGAGAGCTATAGCTGCATTTATAAAACGTAGCTATAGACCCTAAAAACGCAGCTATAGTCTATAGCTTTGTTTTCTATAGCTACATTTACACGCGCGGCCTATTTTATGCGACTATAGTTCCAACAAGTCTATAGCCACCTTTTTTTAACCAAAAAAACAAACATCGATGACGATGACAACAACAAAGGTGAAATAGGAAACAACAAAGATTGAGAATATTTCAAGGTAAACAATAGTAGTTGAGACTTTTTTTTTTTTGGGAGAAACATAGTAGTTGAGACTTGAGAGCGAGATAATATACCAAACGCTTACTCAATTTTCCAGCTAATAATTAATAATATGCTTCCATATGGAGAAAAGTAAAAACAAAAAACATCTCACAGACTCGGTGTTCTATAATCCAACACTCCTTAGGTGAAGCAATGCGTTTTAGACTTTTAATTTCCATTTTTTACTTCCTACGGCACGCTTGGTAGATTGTAATAGACACTGTAATGTAATAGATATTCCTATAGTATAACTATTCAATTGTTTGGTTATGTTTTTATTATAATGAATTTTTTTTTTTTTTGAGAAATTAACAAACACACACACACACAAGAGAGAGAGAAGTGAGTTTTAACACAAAGGCATAACACAACTATATTGCAACGAATAGTTATTTCTTATGAACAGTTATTTTTTAAAATGATGAATAACTATTCCTTATAAAAAAAAAACACTGAATGTCTATTCTTTAACCTTATGTAATAACTTTTTTTTAGAATTTCCAAAAAAACCATTAATTACCGCATCATTAAAAAAAATAAAAATAAGCTAGATCCTTATATAACTTTTATTTTCTCTTATATAACTTTCACGGAGTTATTAATTTTTAAACAAAGCACATATATATTAATTATTAAATTTATACATAATTCTCGCACTTTTTTTTTTTTTTTTAAATGTTAAGCTTTATTTTTTTGAAAAAAAAGTTAAGCTAGATCCTCAAAAAGTGTAAATATAATTTTATAAAATAAGAGTATTTTAGAAATTTTGACTTAAAAATGATTTCATTCCATCTTCTTTTCATACTCTACCAAATTATGGGTTCATATTCAGGATTTTATTCCTAAATAGTCATCAAACTAATAAATAAAAAATATAGAGATGTTTATCCCACATCGGTTGTGTGTGTGTTAAAATTTTAGTCTTTATAACCCTAAACTACTATTACAAAGGATATAGTTTTTTGTAATAGTACTCTGATTACGTAATGAATTATAAAATTGTATAAAAAATTCTATATATTACTTTCGTATTTGTGTATTCTAATAAGTATTACTATTTCCTAAAAAAAAAAAAAAAAAACTAATGAATAGTAATACTTATTGAGTAATGCTAAAAATACAAACTTTTTTACAAAAAATTTTACAAACTGTTAATGTGGTGAACAATTATTGATAAATAAAAATGTGATATTAATAATAGGCCTAAACGAAAATCAATAAAAAGCTGGACACATCAACCGTTTGTAAAAATGTTGTAAAATAGTTTATAGCTGTAGCGTTACTCATTCTTTTACATTCCAACTTAATGTATTCTTTGTAATACTTATTCCTATTCTCATGTAATAATCATTACAATGTATCAAGAGTAACTCAAGCGTTTCACTTAAATTCTTGTTAATTGTGATATGTAAGATTTGCAAAATAAAGAGAATGAAAGACCAAAGGGTATTAGAGCAACAAAACTGTATTTAGTACACATCAGCAGCATTGATTAACTACGCATTATCATACCAGTTTGATATATAATTGTACTAAGTTTGGCATGGCTAAATCATCCTGCTCCCCTACAAATTAAACTTTTGGGCAAATCTTTTCTGTAAAAAGAAAGCGCGCAGTTGGCGTGGCCCAATGATCGTGAGATTTAAAAACCAAAAAGTATTGTCAATCTAGAAAAGAACGCAAACCAGTGGAAACTATAACCAGTTTTTATGTGAAGGGAGGCCTTTATGGCTAATTCCTAGGGCACAATCCATTTAGCACGCACTCTCATCTTGTTTTTGACTATTTTCTTTGGCTCCTTTGCTGGCATCATCTCCCATTTCTTCCTTAGCTGGTCCTTCCACAGCATCTTCAAGCTCTTTAAAAGCACCCTCTCTTCAGTTGCAAAAACCGACCCAGAAATGATACTTTCTTCTTGACTATTGTGGAAACCCTGGGAGCCTATATTTAAAGGGCGTCTTAAACAGTCTCCAGAGCTGTTATTAGAAGCACCCTTGTTGGCTATCCCCTTAGCTTGCTGAGACACAGTCAAATTGCCAGTTTTCAAGTCCTGGACTTAGTTTCTCATCGATCTGTTCCATCGTATCCTTCCTAGATAAATGAATTTTATTATTTTATTTGATCTGTTTTTTGCAGTAATTGAAAAGGTTTATTCTCGCTTATCCTGAGTGGACCTCCAGTGCAGTTCTTATGGAAGACCTTCAGAATAGTGGGCTTGATCTAAAAAGGTTGCTCAGGATTTTGATAGTCTGGATCAACCATAGCTTTCTACATACATTATTCTTAAGGTTATAAAAAAAATATAAAAAAAGAAAAAAAATACAAACATTATTCTTAAGTTTACCTATTATACTGTGAGTTCACCATTTCACAGTACAATTTTTATATTACTTGTTTCACTGTTTGTTCAAAATATCTGGCTATTCTTGATTTAATTCATTGGTTGATGTTACTTTTTTATATCTGGTTATAAACCCCCTTCTTCCTTTGTTTTATCACAGGTCTCTCTACGTTAAGAATATGAATGTATTCAAATAATTCATAATTATTTTGATTATTCGTGTAATGGACATTCTTGTCTGGTTAATTGACTTGAGGTATTCCTTTATGGCCAAAGTGTAGCTCCAAATACTAATGGGAATATGATATCTGTTCGTGTTATGTATAATGCACATAACTCACTTAAAACCTAATCGAGTAAATGACTCACGTACATTACACATGATGACACATCATCTTTCTATTGATTGTTGGAGCCTTGTTTGGAGCCAAACATTTTCCTCCTTAATTCTCCTTGTGAACAAGAAGTCTTTTTTTTTTTCAATCAACTTATTATTATATATATATATATATATATAAAATAAAATAAAATAAAATAAAAAATTTCCTTGAATACATTTGGTTGATACTAAATAATTTGAAGTTGACCACATTGTCATCTGTTTGTTGGTCACTATCGTTCTGTTGAATTTTGATTTGATTAGTTATCATTTTTGCCCCTTAGTGTCAGTGAGGGATTGGTATATAAAAGAAGACAAACTAACCTTGTCTTTGAATCAAGCGAAACTGTATTCGAATGGCTTGGATTGTTTTGATCCCTTTTGTGTTTATTGGTGAAACAAAAAGCCATTGAAAGGACTTTTGTATTTCAATACTATTTTTCTTGATGATTTTCACAATTTTGAAGTGGAACTCTCCCTAGCTATTTTGTTTCTTCCTGAAATAAATGGATAGAAATGTCTGCTCATATTGTTCTGGTGTTTCATCTCATGGACCATCTTTGTTCTAAGGCCTAACTCTATCAAATTTCAAATTTATATTCTTTTAGGTTGTCAACATTTATTTGAGTTGTAATTTCTTGTCATGGAGGGTAAGAGAAATAAGCGTGTGTGATGTGAATTTGCTTGCACAAGTCTTTTTAGGATTCTACGTACTTTCATAATATGATAAAATTTAACTCTTTTTTTTGGGTTTTTCTCTCCCGGATGGAAATTATGAATTTCGTTGGATTGAAAAAATCACTGGTATGACATTTAAGATTTGTGATTTTCTTCACTTTTTAAGTGCCATTATCTTAACTTCAACTTATACTCATGCAGGGGCGGCTCCAAGACCAACCCAGGGGGTTCAAATGAACCCCCTGACCTGGCCCCAAAAAAAAAAAAAAAATTATATATAATTTTTTTTTTACCCCTATAATAAAAATATGAACACCCTAACTTTGAAAATTTTGTTAAACCCAATTGAAATAAGTTTGAACATGATCCTTAGTTTTTCTCCTTGTTTGATTTGTATTTATGTTTTCTTAGTTTTTCTCTACGTCTGATCAAGTATTTTGATAAGTGCTCTATACATTTTCAAGTCCATGAAATCTTTTACTGTTTACTCCAATTTTAAGAGAGTGACAACGTGCGTATTTAAAAAACCATACATTTCATAAGAAAAATTTTATTACTAGAGTATTATTTTTCTTAGTTTCACACTTACTCCCAAGCCCCAACCGTACTCATAAGTATGTTACTATTCTTATTTATTTAATATTTTTTATTCAATTGATATAACTTATAAATATAAATTATATAATAAGTTATTATTAATTTGGTAAAACTGTATAATTAGTTATTTAATTCTATTTATTTATGCATCCAATGATTGTTGTCTTAATGATCTTTCGAATGTTAATATTTTTTAAGATTATTGTACAAAAAAAAAAAAAAAAACAAAACAAAAAAGAAATAATCATTAAAAAATAATAATAATCATTTTAGTTTTTACTCACGCCTCCCCCGCCAATAAATTCATGGCTTTGCCACTATTGACCCCCCCTAAATAAAAATCCTGGAGCTGCCACTATACTCATGATATTTGAATGAGGGGTTTAGAGGGTGTTTAGTTATGTGTGGGGTTGGTTGCCCCCCTAAAAATGATAATATCATTGACCCTAGATGACCCTCGATTACAACCACCCTTTGTATCTTTTCTTACTCAAAATAAGTACTATATGATACCTAACTCTTACACTTGTGTATCTGTTTTCTCCTTTGTGTCTTAGGGAGCATTTATTAATCTCACAATAATGGTTATATCTTTCTCTTGAGATTTTGATTATTTCTATTATAATTGAGATTATACTTGACATTGATGTGTGTTGGATTAATTGTAGATGCGATGAGAGCTAACCCTAGGATGAATCAACTTTGGAAGCAAAACAGCTCAAAGAGACAAGTTCAATATCAGATAACTGTATATGATCCAAATGTTGGTGAGCACGTGTATGATCTAATTTTAGACGTTGAACAATGCTACTGGCATACAGTTTTTAAGAGTTTTTTATGATAGTGATGAAGATGCTGTTGAAGATGTCAATGAAGTTGCTGTTGATGATGAAATGGACTATGAAGACAAATATGGAGATGAAGTCGAAGATGAAGATATAAATCATCCTAACATTTTTTTTAGCGTTTTAGACGGTGTTGAAGGCGACTATGGCAGAGTTTGCTAGAGTCAAAGGTGTTAATGAAAATTATGATGATAAATGAATTATGAATATGAAAGATGAAGTGGACATTGGTGAGTTCGATCTAGATAGGAACTAGAAGTCGCTTAAAATCTACAACGGGCTTATTACGCATCTAGTTGTGTTGAAGCCAATTATGCCTAAAGAAATTATGCCTATGTCATAAAATATGGTGAAGCCAATTATGCCCATGTTAGAAATTTAACTCAAACTCTTCAACAGCATGGGTTTGAATTTTGATACATTGTAATTGAATTGCTACTCCCAAAGAATGCCTAATATTACAGGAATGATTATTTATGAATAGTAATTTTTTGAAATGAGAAATAACTGTTTTTTTTAGCAAAAGCCTCTTAACGTTTATTCCATATACCACCCCCTAATTAATTATTGCTCCCCAAATACCTAAATCTTCCTCCAATTTACTATGTAATAATTTATAAAACTATTCATGCATATTATTTAAGGCAATCACATGATACAAGTAAATAGTTTTTTCAATTGTAATGTAATGGATTGGAGAAAGATGTCAATTGTTTATAAAACTTTTTCTCTCCATTTTTGCTCACTTTCATCATTCTCCTCACTTTTAAGAGCATCCACATCTGTGGAGTTAAAAATTTAAGCATTTAACACCTCAAAAAGATATTTTATCTATTTTTAACACACAATTTCACAACACAACTGCTAGTCTTGGCAATTCATTGTAGCAAGAAGGCAAAAAAATTTGCCTTTGACTCCACAATGTTGGGCACTAAATTGGAGTTTGAGGTGGTAAAATAGCTAAAACACCAACAATGGTGATGCTTTAATTCGGCAATCCAACTGCCATTTTACCAATTTTCAGGCAGTCACACAGGCATGGAAGGGAAAAATTGGCAGCAAATTCGGCCATTCAAAGTTTTAGTAATCAAGTTTTCGATGAAAATAGAAAAGCGATGTTCATCACAAAGTATTAGTAAAACTACTATATTTTAAACTCTACAGTTTTGCCGGAAAAATAATTCAGTAAATGAAGACTTGATTTTTTTTTTTCTTTAACTACAAGGGCAAATTTGTTAATCACCTCTAAATAATAGGGTTCAAAATAATTTTGCCTAAAATATTTTCTAGTACACAAAGCTCAGCCCAAGGAACCAGCAACTTCTGCTAGTCCAAACTCGGCCCAAAACTCATCCAACATCATAAATTAATTTTGAGCACGTATCAGCCTAATCCTAGTAGCTTAAAGCCTTAAACAAGAGAAAAGCAAAGCCTTGCTTTTAGTTTTAGAGGGGCTTAATATTTGTCCAAATCCAGTTCAGCATAATTAATGCCCAAATAACTCCACCCCATAAAAAATAAATAATTAAATAAATAAAAAAAGCCTAATGACTCATGGATTCAGATCCTCTAAATTTTCTAGAGTACTCTACCAGTAGATTTCTTTAAATCCTAATCACTTTTTAATGATTTAATAGTCAAAATTCTACCATGTCAGCATTTCCCTAACAATATTCTTAAAATATAATAAAATAATGTTACAAACAAAACAATTAAGATTATTGTTAGTGGAATGCTGACATGGCAAAATCTTGACCATTAAATCATTAAAGAATAGTTCAGATTTAAGAAAATCTATTTGGTAGAATACCCTAGGAATCTAGAGGATCTGAATCTAATGACTCGTAGCCCATTCCAGATATGGCAAGTCAAGTATGCAAGGCGAAGTGTTAACGAATTCATTTGGTGAATTTGTCAAATTCAATGCTTGACTATTTTTAAACTATCCAAACAAAGTATTTTGATTTTAATCACTCAAATTCAAATCTATGTGTCCAAATACTGCTATTCAAAGATTCCAAACACGCAATTAGTTAATTTGACGATTAAAGTGACTCTAGTCTACTAAAGAAAAATATAAATTGTTATTTTTTTTTTTAAATTAGGGTCTGTTTGGATACCGTTTATTGCTGAAAATTGAAAACTGAAAACACTGTAGCAAAATAATTTTTAAATATGTAAATAGTACCGTAGAACCTAGTTTTAAAGGAAAATTTGCTGAAATCTGTACTTGTCAGCACAAACGCAAATGCGTTTGTATCCCAACTAACACTTAATTTGACAATTGAAGTGAGTTTTAATGGTCTGCGTTAGGTTGAACTAGATTTATGAGTTAGGACTGAAAGCCTATAATTTTTTGTAATTCAGAAGTTTGATGAGGTAGTTACGTCTAATATTTCACTTGATTTTTTTTTTCTTGGACTATGAATATGAAGCCTCTTTGTCTAAGAAGACTAAGATTTAACTGTACTGTACCGCTGTACGTCTAATTATTTCTAAATAAAAATAAAAACTGTACGTCTAATTAAATTCTTTCAATGGATTTTCCTTCTCCCGCTCTATGTGAGAAGAAGTGATAAGTGGAATAGCCCGATGGAATTGTAATCAGAGTCCATTGGGCTTTGAAATAGGCTTCTTGGTTTTCTGATTGGGGGATGTAAGGCCCATTTTATAATCTCGAATGAAAGGGAACGAACCCAAGAGGATACCTCATACTAGGAAGAGAGTCATAATTAAGAAGCTCGCTTCACAAAAAAGAAGCACAATGCCTTGGGAACGACGTTCTGACCTGTTAACAAATTTGTGCAATGTTCCATACTCTATGTTCGTGTACAACTACTTCTCAAGCCCAATACCCATAAACGTCTACGCAGGACTTTTAACTTTTAATTTGTTTAGCCCAAACGAATGATTTTGCCAAAATATTTTTTATGTTTAAATATAAACTTTTGACAAAGTTTGGGTCCAAATCCATTTGAAACCATTTTTGGGACAATAGGATCATAAGACAAAATGTTGTGAACCGGGATAATTTACTAAATATAAAATATAGTTAGTCAATTCGAGATAACCAATCTCTTAAACTTGAGTGAGGAAATAGACATTTTTTGTTAATTTTCTTATTAATTCTTATTAATGCATTTAATTATACATAAATAGCTAAGAATGAAATAACCTCATTAACAAATCCTAAAATATTGGAACTAATTTTATAAGGACTCCAAAAAGAAAGGTCCAAGCCCACTAAGAATAGTGGTGCCTTGTCCTTCAAATCTTGCCCCAAACAATAAATTTTTAAGATAGTGGGTCTTCAACTCAAGTGCAATATAAAGATAGGCCCAAGTCTAAGACTATTGTATCCAGAATAACAGATAACTAAACTCAAAACAACAATTGACAATAATATCCTCCTCAAGCAAGTTCGAGGATAAATCTCTTATTTATAACTTAAACTCAAGTTCTCTTACAAGGTTCTCCTTAGTTTTATACCATGTATTTCCTTTCTTGGAAAATTCCCATTTTTTCTGGGGGGTTCCCTTCCTTGGCATCGTAGCCCTCCACCTGTACGTTTCAGGTGATCCTTCAGGATACTTGTCCCATCAAGATCCTTTTGGAGGTGGTAGAGAGAGAGTTGCTAGGTGTGATGTTGCTGTTTAGGGATCATTTCCTCATTAATGCAGCTGATTAGGTTGGCACAAAGCATTGAATGTAGAGGTGGAGGTGTCTTCTTCAGGAGACTTCCTCCCACTGTCCTTGCAGGTCTCGTCCTCTCTTGTTGCTATCCTTTCCCTTATCCTTGGGCTTCAATAAGGTGTCAGTCATCTTTTTGCTCTTTTACTCTCCTAGGGTGGGTGCAGTCCCTTTTGCCTATTTTTCTCTATTTAAATTGGACGTCTTCACCCTTGGATTGGGCTCCTCGGTCCTCAACTCCCTCACAAATTCTATCCTAAAACATAGGATTTTTTTTTTAATAGCAATAAACACAAACACACACACACACAAAGGAGAGAGAAAGAAATTCTAACACAAAAATATACTACAAACTCTACTAAAAAACCTTGGTAACTTTTAAGAGAGGGTGGGGCTAGTTATATTATACACAACAAACTTTTTTAAGCCTTATTCTATTACTAAACTAAATTCAAATAATTTATTAAACACTGAGGTCATAACAGAGACTAAGGGTGTTCACCAAACCGCATAATCCGCACAAACCGCAAAAATCGCACCAAAACTGCCCGTAAAATGGCATAACCGCACTGTACCGCACCACACCGCATGGTGCAATGCAATTTGCGGTTTTATAATGAGAAAACCATGCCGCACCACACCCTCTCTATATATTAATATATTTATTTATTTTTAATATTAAATATATTATTAATAGTTTAATAACCCTAGTTTTCAAAAAAAAAAAAGTTTAATAACCCTAATAAGTGTTGACTAAAAAAGCCAACCCAAAATAAAGAAAAACTAGCTCAATAATTTAAAACTTGGTCCAAAAAAAGAGAAAAATTATTTTTGGGTTGAGTAGGAAAAACCCAAAATTTGAAAAAAAAAAAAAAAAAAAAACGACTTCAAACCGCATCTTATACATAGTATCGCACATGTGATCGCAAAAATGAGGTACAGTGCGGTTATGGTTTTGACTAAACTCTAAACCGCACCGCACCACACATGCGACAGCAAAAATAAGATGCGGTGCAGTTATAGTTTTAGCTAAACCGCACCGCAAAGTGAGATGTTAAAAATGGTACAAAACCGCACCACGAACACCCCTAACAGAGACGGTCTTATAAAATAATTTTTAAATATTACAGTCGTTTTTTTTTTTTTTTTCCACTTTCTTTACTTAAATCAATTTTTTTTTCCAAATTACATTGGCACCATTTATTGTCCATTCTATTAAAAAAAACATTTCTTTAATCAAGCAAACATTTCTTTAATCAAGCTTAGATCTTTTGGAGTTATCATTCAATTATCCCATCCTCAATTTACCTAGAATTTAAATTAACCAAAAAAAAAAAAAACCAATATTATAATGTTTAGCTTCCTAACAACGGAGTTGAAATCAGAAACAACGAAGACAGAGAATATTTCCAAGTAATTAGCATGGTTTTAAAAACTGAACCAGGCATCAAACCATTTTTTTTTTTTTTAATTTCCAGTTCAACCCCAGTTTTTGACCGGTTGTTGACCGGTTTTGGGGGTTTTAACCGGACCGGACTAGCTCCTGATTCTTGGTTGAATCGATCGGACCAGCCGGTCCGATCCGTTTTTAAAACAGTGGTAATTAGTAGTAGTTGAGGGTGAGGTAATATTACTAATGCTTACTCAATTTCTGCAATGAATTAGCTATTAATAATATGCTTCCAGATAAAGAAAATTAAAAACAGGTCACATATCTCATAGATTCGAACACTGCCAAGAACTTTATAGTTTAGTGGCATTATATGATCTCCTTCCTAAAGAGAACCATGATTCAAATCCTCTTTACCCCACTTATTACAACATTTGTATTATAATTAATTGTTGTCAATTTCGATTCATTCTAATAAAAAACGGCCGAATAACTCCGTTTTGATTAGTTAAACGGTACAATTCACCCAATCTACTATGCCTAAGGCTACTGCTTAAGGCCTCGAAGAAGAGGGGGTATCTTGTGTAAAAGTTGCATACAACGCCCCTCTCATACGAACAAAGTTTCTCTTCAAATTAATTTGGAAAGATACCTTATTTAGCTAAAATTGAAAACTTTTTACTAAAAGAACTTTAAAAAAAAAAAAAAAAAAAAAGTTAGCTGAATAGTATAATGAGACCAATGAATAGTACTAAAAAGTACAATGAGACTCATGAATAGTACCAAAAAAATGGTAAAAACTCTAATAAGTTTCAGCTTTCATCACTTTCCAAACGCACTCTTAAGTATGAATTTTGAACATCTAATCGTTGGATTGCACGTTCTTATTATATTCTTCATACTTGTAAAATTTCAAAAAGATCAAAGGTCAATTGCTATATCATCATGAAATGTTATAATTTCAAGATTTTGTGATCAAAATTATGTATAAAAAATAAGTTTTTTGATCGAATGATAAATAATATCCGATTTGAATGAAATTTAATATACATGTTAAGAATATAAAGAACATAAAATTCAACGGTCAGATTTTCGAAATTCACAAAATATATATATATATATATATGACAAGTTTGAAGAATTTCACTCCAAGCTAATTTAGAGAGAAACTTTGTTCCTTTCATAGGGGTGGACTAGATCACACGCTTATGAGGTCTACACTTATACAAGAGGGGCGTTGTGTGCAACTACTACACAATAAAATAAATCGTCTAAAGGGAAGTAAATATCTCATGAGCCTACTCTGTACCATTTCCCAGGGGAATAGGATTAGGTGCCACTTGTTGACTGATGTGATGGAATTAAGTGAACTTCAAATGATTATGTGCTTCATCTACCCGTATGCACTCTTTAGAGCATCTACAATTGGAATTCTCTTCTCATCTCATCTTATTTTACCATCTCAAAAAACCACTTTATCAATTATACAATACAATTTTACAATATTTCTAGCAACCCAACTTTTATTTCCCTATTCTACTTGTGGGGTCAGTAACCCGAAAAATTGATGGAATCTATCAAAGGTGGGCTCGCGGCCCAACGGCCCAGACCGAGGACACTTACTAGTCCGAGAACACTCATTCGTCCGAGAACACTCATTCGTCCGAGGATGCTCCCTTGTCCGAGGATAAAATTCATTCTTCAAATCAGCCTATGATGTTAACGTAACTATTTTAGTTGTCGACGATCTTTATAGGGTTACGTGCAAACCAAACTAATGAATATTAGTCAAAGGATGAACCGGAAAAATATCCCCTAAAAGCTGCTGCCCCCGCATTAAATGCTTCCCACCTAACTCTCTGGCCGCATTAATGTGGAGGTGATACCTGAACAGTAATAAAACAGCTTTGTATCCACTATGCGGAGGATCCGGGGAGGTCGGATGGGACAAGAAGAAAATCTTCGGAAAGTAGCGTACACGTGTACGATAAAAACAAGATGGAGAAGCTAGTATATAAGGCAAAAAAATCAGAATATGGGGGAGGAGATTGTTTGGAGAACAGAAAAGGAAGGAGAAGTATTCCATCGAACGCGCCAGAACTATGTCTTTTTCTACTGACTAGAGCTAGGTCTTATACCCACGTCTCTACAAATTTTTATTGTGAAGGGTTCATTACAAAACTAGCCCTTACACTACTCATTAAAATAATATTTCTACGCAATAAAATAATATATCCCACGATCACCATCATACAATTCAACACATTATTTATTCTCTCTCTCTTTCTTTTTGTTCAAGAACCACAATCACCACCACCACTGCACTACACACATTGACACCACTATCACCACCGGCAACCCATAATCTACTGTCAGCACCAAAAAAAAAAAAAGCGAATTCGCCGCTGGGAAGCTTGAAGGAAGTTGATTTTGTTGACCCACGTGGAGAAAGAAAAATGAAAAAGAGAGAGAGAGAGAGAGAGTCACCGGAGAAGGAAAAACGCGGAGATCCACCACCGCCGATCTCGCCAATCTAGAAACCCACCACGCGGATCTCTAACTCAACCGTGCCACCATGCAGATCAGAGAGACAAAGAGGATGATGACTGCTTGCGTTGCGTTTCCATTAGGTTGATGAGAATTTAGCGTAGAGTGAAGGTAATGAGAAGAATCAGAGAGCAAGAAGAAGAGAGAGTAGAAAGAAAGAGATAAAAGGAAAAGAGAGAAGATAATACTATAGAAAGAGAGGCAGAGATAATATAATAATATTTTTTAATTATACAATGTTGCTACAGTACCATCTTAGAAATAAGATGGTACTGTAGCAGTATTGTAAAATTTTTTACAATTGGCACATTTTGCAAGTCCTGGAGCAACATTTGAAAGCTGATGCTCTTATAGGTGAAGCAATGCGTTTTAATTTTCATCTTTTACTTCTTTAAGTGTGAGTTTGGCACCCGATTAAAAAGTCAGCTTATTTTACTATTCAGTTTATTTTTGTTATTATTTATGAGCTCCACTACACTTTTTAGTACTATTCATAAATTCCACTGTACTATTTTAGCTAACTTTTACCTTTATCTATAGTATTTTCACTAAAAAATTTTCAGTTTCAGCAAAATAAACGGACCTCAAGCAGACCTTAGTGTTTCACCTAAATTCTTGTGTTATTTTAACATTTTTATAAAAAAGAGAATGAAAGACAAAAAGGAATTCAAGCAAAATAAGCAAAATAAATATGTATTACCATATCCAGTTTGATATCTAATTCTATTAAGTTCGGCATGGCTAAATCATCATGCTTCCTTACAAAATTTTGGGCAAAGCTTTCTGTAAAAAGAAAGCAGTTGACCCAATGGACCAGAGATTTATAAACCAAAATATATTGTCAATCAAGAAAACAATGCAAAAGGGTGGAAACTATCACAAGTTTTCATGAGGAGGGAGGCCTTTGGAGCTATTTTCTACTGCACAATCCCTTTAGCATGTACCCTCATCTGGTTTTTGAGCAATTTCTTCGGCTGAGCTGGTATCATCTTCCATTTCTTCCTCATTTTCGTCCTTAGTTGATCCTACCACAGCATCTTCAAGCTCTTCAAAAGCATCCTCTTCATTTGCAAAACTCCACCCAGAAATGATCTTTCCTTCTTGTCTATCATGGAAGTCTATAGCTAACGAGTGTCTTCCACAGGCTTCAGAGCTTATTTTAGAAGCACCCTTGTTGGCCCTCTCCTTAGCTTGCTGAGACAGATTCAAATTGCCAGTTTTCAAGTTCTGGACTTTCCCATCAATAATTTTCATTTCTGAAGAGGAATTAAGGCCATATCCACCTATTTGGACTCCAGCAAATTCCTGATGAACTTGATTGTGGAACGCAGGCATCATTAGATTGTTTATTTTGATATCCATGTCGTCAATTGTGTGAGTTGTCACAACATTTGAGATATTTTCATTGTTTTCTTGCTCCATGGCAGCCGAGTGAGATGTTTTATCTTTGTCTTCCACCTTATAAAGGATAACTTTCTCAAAAATATGTGATTTACTCTCAGGTTGAGTTGTACATGGTGGAGAAATTCTAGCTCTAGTTCTGGGATGAGACTCGCCGAGAGAAGGTAATGCATTGGCTGATCGTTTCTTTGGTTTCCCTCTCTTTGATGGTTTCCCAGCTGAACAAGTACCAATAACTTGGGCAATGGGCTCTCCCACATTTGGTTTCAAAGACGAGACTTCTATTTCAAGTCTTATTAACCGGTTCTTGTAGTCAGCTATTTCTGCTTGCAAGCAATTAATTACATTCCATAGCTGAACATTCTCTGCTGACTGCAACCTCACAACAGAAAATCCAGCTTATTTGTGCATAATGAGAAAATTTATGAGACAATACTATTATATGAATTGAAGAAAAGAGCTCATACTTGAGCATCCCAAAGTTTCTGATGCTTTTGAGGAAGTTTTGCCTCAGACCTGATGATTCCTCTTTGAAAAGATTGTGGTAAAGAATTGTAGCCATATGCTCCTGGGACATTGTAAGTGCAAGGAGATTGTG
Source organism: Quercus gilva (assembly GCA_023621385.1). Lineage (NCBI taxonomy): Eukaryota > Viridiplantae > Streptophyta > Magnoliopsida > Fagales > Fagaceae > Quercus > Quercus gilva. Next base: position 16,048,288 of record CM042478.1, read on the forward strand.
ATTGTTGTGCCTGACCCCAAAAATATGAGGGATCCCAAGTACCTGTAAACGGAAAAATCTGTACTGTCACATGACTCAAATTACATTTATATAGCAGTGAAAGCATTCTATTGCCATATTCATTTTTTAAAGTCCTTGACAATTATTTACTAATATTGAAATTCCAAAAGTTTTAAAGCTGGAGAAATTCAACAAGAAGAACATGTATTCTGTATATTGCAAATGATTCCTGAATTGTTCACCATCTTCATAAGATCAATGAATCAAGGTCCATTTATACTTGCAATTTACAAAATATAATTATAGTGTACACAAATCAGGTATCGGATTCAAGATGTTAATATACCCAACAAAACGCATTACAACATATAGCACAGAAAAATTACTAAAATTGCACACTTACCTGGAAAAGCGGGATACATGTACCCTACAGGGTAACAGAAATTAGAAATTTGTGGTTGGTTACTTGATGAAGTTCCTCCTCCTATAGCACCAGGTGCTTGCCAGCCAAAATCAGTTGTACCAAGGGGAGTGAACAGCTGAAAAGTAGTGGGCGCATTCGCTGCGGATAATGGGTAAACGGGTCGCTGGAGCATGCAAAATGGTGCTGTTGGTTGAACAAACTGTGGTGGCTGTCCATACTGGGCCAGTTTGCTAGCAGGATTTTGTTGAGGATGTGGTAATTGCTGCCCTTGGCTCTGCATGATAGGTGAGGGTGATTGAGTTGGATCCACAGCATGTTGATCTGGGCATGGCCAATGTAGAACAGCTGGTAGATGCTGCTGGTTTAGGGAAGGTGCATTGTCATGCGAGGGGCTACCACTTATGCTAATCTTTGTTGAGAGTGCAACATTGGGTTGACTTTGGTCTTCCTTGGTCTGTTCATGATCAGAATCATTTTAATAGACTATAAGAATTTATTTTAACTCATAATTCCTGTTTAATGAGTATCTCCACAAATGTATCCAAAAGCATTAATATCTTTCTTACATTTTCATAGTACAAAATGTAAGAAAGATATTAATGCACTTCTTAAGAATGGAATTACCGTATAAAAACACACAAAAGAAGAAGAAGAATGTAATTACCATACACACACACACAAAGAACAGGAACAAGAAAAGTAAAAAAAGCTCCTCCACATAGATGATTTATTTGTCTATAAAATAATCGTTCTTACATATGTGATAACAAATAAATACCATGCCGTGTACCATTATCAATTAATAAGGATGAAATAACCCTTGAGAGGCAACATTCCTATGGATTTTGGTAAGCAAATAATATTGCTGAATACCAAAATGCACCATGTGAAATAAAACAAAAGGACATTGAAACCCACTAAGGTGAATGAAACATTCAGTTTTAAAATGGAAAACATTTGATAGATAATACCAGAGAAGAAAGGGTTTAGCATAATCTGGGGTTAAATAACAAAATAAAAATAAAGACAAACCCTTTCAGGAAAGGAAAAAAGAAAAGTGTTTCTTACCAAGGGCTCATCTGTCTCAGGCTCTTGACCCCTTAAGGAAGCAAGTGTTTGATCCTTCTTCATAACACAAAGATAGTTTACAAATGCTCAAAAACTTTTCCTCTTTTTTGTGGAGTGAAAGAGTAAAGTCAGTGCTTTAGAATTTAGACACTCCTCATTTAGATGAAAGAGATGAAAAAAGAGGTTTATGTCTTCTCTCAAACCCAGAGAATGTGACGCAATTATTTTGCAGCTTTTCCAGTTACTTGTTACTATTGCTTAGTTGCAGACCTGTCCTCCTGTTTGTTTCAACCAATTACAAATATTTAAAGCGCACACAGTGAAAGAGACTGATAGAGAATAGACTGAAAGGCTGCAAAGAAGTGCGCCGTCGATTGCTATTGTGCAGAGTGGCGCTGTAATTTCGCATTGGTATAAAAAATCAATTTTTTTTATTATTTAATTTATTTTGTGTAATATTAATGAACCTTATTGTATTTTTAATATTATTTATTAGTATCATTGTATTATTTTAAATACCTTTTAATTTTATATATGTTTCTTTTTTTTTTTGTAAAATTTTTTTAATTTTAATTAAATAAGTTATTTTTAAATAAACATGCATATAAGCCCCCCATTTAATAAAGTTTTTTTTTCATTAAAAAAAACCCTTTTTTTAATCTCCACCATTTTAAACTTCTATAATCTATAATATTCCCACCTCCACGAAGAAATATCAGTTTAGAGGGAATAATGAAATAAAACTTACCCTCTTTGGAAAGTGACAGATTGCTTGCTTGTGGTATTTGGAAATGTAGCAGTTGTAGTTGCAGCACCATGAAATTCGTGTTATATTACTTAAATATTTGAGGAACATCTTCCCGAACCTAGTAAGTACTAAGAGCATCTGCATTTGGATGGCTATATACCAAATGTACTTTGCATTTAGAAGGCCATATGTGAAATGTTAAAAAATTTTTGGCATATAGCTACAGTACCATCTTAAATATAAGATGGTACTGTAGCTCAATGTTATAAAAAAAAATAATTTTTTAATCCTCTCTCCTCATTTTTAACTTGCAAATTTCTCTCTCATCTCTCATTATTTCTGTTCTTTTCTCTCTCTTCCTTCTCTCTTTCTCATTTGCTCTCTGATCTCATCAGACTCAAGATCTCGTGGCTTCCTCAACGGTGGAATCGGATGGGTCAGTGTGAGGGCTCCGATAGGTTTGAATCGGCGTGAGGGCATCGGTGAGCCTGAATGGGTTTGGATCGGCGTGAGGCTCTGGTGGTGGGGTTTTTTTTTTTGGGTTTGGATCGGCATGAGGCTCTGGTGGATAGGTGGATCGATGTGTGTGGTGATCAGTGTGGCCTAAATGGGTTTGGATCGGCGTGAGGGCTCCGATGGTGGGTTTTTTTTTTTTGTTTTTTTTTTTTGGGTTTGAAACTCTTGGATTGTGTTTTGTTTTTGTTTTGGGTTTCTGTTTTTGTTTGTGTGGCTCTGTGTGTGTGTGGTGATGGGTTTGGCTGTGTGTGATGAAACCGGTGCTAGAGGTTGGCTCTGTGTGTGTGTGTGTGTGTGTGGTGATGGGTTTGGCTGTGTGTGTGTGTGTGTGTGTGTGTGTGTGTGTGTGTGGTGATGGGTTTGGCTGTGTGTGATGAAACCGGTGCTAGAGGTTGGCTCTGTGTGTGTGTGGTGATGGGTTTGGCTCTGTGTGTGTGTGTGTGTGTGTGTGTGTGTGTGGCTGGGTTGAAACCGGTAATGAGGGAGAAAGAGAGGAAGAGGAATAGAAAAAGAGAAACAGTAAAAAAAAAAGAATAAAAAAGAATATTTAAATAAAATGAGATAAGAAATAGAATTTTTGGATGCTGGGCGTATTGTAAATGGTATGGTATAATTGAAAAAGTAGATTTTTGAGATGGTAAAATAGGATGAGATATAGGATTGGGATGTGGATGCTCTAACCCATATCATATAGAGAGAAACAAGCAACCATTGAAGGAATCGTGCAAAAAACTTAGAGACTAGCGAGCGTAATAAAATGTTTAATTATAATATACAATCAGTGGCATCTTTGCATTCTTTAATTTTAATGTTAAATCTTACTGATCACAAAATTGGATTTTTTGTAAAAGGGTTTTTTTAACATATGTCTTATGATATATATAGTGGGTAAAAATATGGTAGTATTGGCTTTCTTACAATAAATTTCGTTATTTGAAAAAAGCACTGCTGAAATTAAGTACATCACGAGACATCAGGAGGGTGTGCTTGGTAGAATGTATCTGAATGGGTTAGAGTGTGTTCCTAATAAAATAAAATCAAAGAATGTGTACCTGGGAATGTCAAAGAGAGTCCTTGATCTAATGCACATCGGCCAAGTCAGAGGAGTACTTAGAAAGGTCTGAAAGAGTGCTCCAGAAAGTCTCTTCGGTCAAAAGGAGTTCTCGGCCTAATGCACATTAGTCAAGTCAAAGGGAGTACCTAGGAAGGTCTGAGAGAATGCTCCAGAAAGTTTCCTCGGCTTAATGCACCTTGGTAAAGTCAGAGGGGTACTTAGAAGGGTCTAAGATAGTGCTCTGAAAAGTCTCATTGGCCAAAGGGAGTCCTCAGCCTAATGCACCTCGATCAAGTCAGATGAGGTACCTAGGAGGGTCTGAGAGAGTGCTCTAGAAAGTCTCCTCGGCATAATGCATCTCAACCAAGTTAGAGGGACTACCTATGAAGGTCTGGGAGAATGCTTCGGAAAGTCTCCTTGGCCAAAGGAAGATAATCCCTTAAAGGGTCAAAGCTCTAAGAAAATGAGAGAGAGAGAGAGAGAGAGAGTCTTTTTCCAAATGGTCTCTCCCCCTTTTATAATGAATATCTTTGTATGGCTGGTCATGTGGCTAATTTAGGCTCAATGTACAGAACATGTCTCACCATATATGACTCTTTGGTATTACGTGTGCCTAATTTTAATAAGTTGCATATGCTTAAAGAAAATTGTAGTTGCATTCACTTTGTTTAAAAATGGGACTCTCCACAGTATATATTAATAAAACATTTTATAGAAAAATGAAAAACTTACCAACTTTTTTTTTTAACAGTTTTTTCAATTTCAACTTTTTTTTTTTTTACAGTTTTTTCAATTTTTCATAAAAAGTTTTCTAGAGATATACATTAACCGGACCATTTGTAAAAATCATTATACCATTAGAAGATTTTTAGAAATCAAATAACATTCCAAAAAAATAAAAAAGACTTAAAAGAGATGCTTCCCGGGGAAAATAAAATGGCAACACTAGGCATTAAGGAGTATGTAAAAGATTAATTTAATAATGATTTCAAAAATATGTAGGAGATCAACAAGAGGATGATAGACTCATAAAAAAATAAAAAAAAAAAAAAAAAAAAAAAAAAAAAAAAAAAAACAAGATGATAGAGGCTGAGGGAGCAAGACTATGGAAAGGAACGTTGAGCGTGGAAGACCACCCTCTCTATTTTCCTTCTCTGGTCAAAATCCATTTTGATTGCAGAACAGGATGCCCAAACAAAACAAATGATCCCTTTCTTCAATACCTCTAATAATGTACCTGCACGTGGACTTTGCGAAAAGATTAAGGTAACCGTGAACAAATAGATAGATTAAACGAGTCTGGATAAAATCAGGTTGCTTGAGGCTTGAGGACAAATCACAATTCAAGGTTGTATTTCAAATCCATAATTCAATCTTAAGTCTAAAATGGGCCATTAAGTAAAATGTCATATCAATCAAACTGGGCTCATGACAGTTCACTTAAACCACCCTTGACCCACCCATGTTGCAGTATGGTAGCCTACAGTCACAGAGACAGAGAGTTGTTGTTAGTTGTTACTTGTTATCACTTATCGCTCCCATGCTCATGATGAGTGGTTATCGACGTGCCCATAAAGCCACAACCTCGCAATATTTCTAAGATGTACATTGAGGAGCAATCACTCAGGAAAATAAATGCTTCTCTTTAATATTTTCCAATTTGGAATAAACCCAAGAAATGTTAGGGACATTAATTTTGGTATAATTTTGTACCACAACTCATCACATGACGATTTATAATTGGGAAAGGTGTGTCCCTATATGGTTCACTAACACATTCTTACCAATCACAACTCATCATGTAGCTAATTGTGTAGTGTCCCTAGCATTTCTCTTAAACCCCTGGCCGGGCTCTTTGAAAATCAATGTTGAATCTCTTCCCAAATTGGAGTCTAAAATTTTCAATCCTTAATGCTATGTTTGGAAGTTTTGAGAGAGAGAAGAGTAGATGGGGTAGAGGAAAGGAGAGTAGTGGAGAGGAGAGAAAAAGGGAATGGTTATCCTCCACTTTGGTTGGATGTTTTTAAAATTAAAGGGGAGAAGAATAATTAGTAAGGTTGTCAATTCGGGTTTGTGTGTTGGGTTCGTGTCGTGTCGTGTTGTGTTGAAGTAGTAGTATTCGACTAAATGGTTCAACCATAACCCGACCCATTTAATAATCGTGTCATTATCCTTCAACCCTAACCCGACTGTTAATAAGGCGGGTTGACTTGACCCAACCCATTAAAGCGGGTTGACTTGACCCAACCCATTAGACACACTTAATAAATGAGTCGTGTTGAGTTGACACGAATGTAATACAACTCATTTCAACCTGCATAATATTTAATATAACATTCATCTAGAAATATATATATATATATATATATTTTTTTTTTTTTACATTCCAAAAGCAATTCATACACTTCAAGAATTTGAGCAAAAATAATATAACATTCATCTAGAAATAAGTTTTTTACACTCCAAAATAAGTGCATATACTTCAACCCAAATTCAAAATAACATAGTTTAACAAAAATAACATAGTTCAACAAAAATATAATATCATTAGAACTTGCCAAATGCTAAGTATCAATATTGAAAGAATTTGAGCAAACAGTAGACTAATCTTGACTATAACTATGACTATGACTATGATTATCATTCAGAGAGAGAGAGAGAGAGAGCAGTAACCAGTTTGAGACTTGGAGTTTGAGAATTGGGTATGAGACTATAAGATAGTAGTGTGTAGTATAACTGAAATAAAAAAATAAAATCAGATATTTATAAGAAGGTTTAGAGATTTAGGGTTTGTAAGGTTTAAGATATAAGGTTTAAGATATAAGGTTTGTAAAGTTTCAATTTTGATTTTCAATTATATTCCTTGTAAATTTTTGTAATTACTCACTTTTCTTTTTACATTTAAAATATATGTTAGATATAAAATGTATTTGACAAATTTAAAATAAAATTTATATTTATTTGTTATACGAGTTAAACAAGTTGTGTTAAGTGGGTCATTTCAACTTAACACAATTAAATTAGCGTGTTAAATGTATCTATTGCGGGTTACATGAGTTGACCTGCTTATAATACTTTTCTTATTGTGTCACTTTTAAGTCGACCCGTTTATGACTCAAATCCATTAAAGCACAATCCTAACTCGCAAAAACCCGTATCGGGTTCATGTCGTGTTCGTGGGTTGAGTCGAACATTGACACCCCTAATAATTACTCTTTTCATTTGTAATTTTGTTAATATAGTAAAGGTAAATTTGATAATTCATTTAGTCAAGCATTTTTATGCTCTACTCTCCCTCTAAATCTCTCTAATTTAGGAGAATTATAAAATAAGGGATTATAAATAGTTCAAACCCCTTAAAATCCTTCTCCCTCCTTCCTTAAAAAACATCCAAATAAGGTAATTAAATTAGTCTCACTCCCTCTACTCTACTCTCCCTCCTTCCCCCAACATCCAAACATGGCATAAATTTTCAATGAAATCATAGCAAAACTCGGCTACAGGATCCTGTGTTGCTTTAGGAGCCTAAAATTTGCTGGGCTCTATTAATAGAAACTAATAACAGATTTAAAAGCATTTATTGTTAGCTGCTGGTTCAAATTTTCAAATATTTACTTCTCCCAATTGATGGAATAGAGGAATTAACACTGGTGCAATTGAAGCTGCCAATATACCGGCTCTGTGATGCACATTATTTAGCATTTAGCATAGTTGGCAGTGAAGACTGAACAAATGCCAGACAATTCGGTGGGGGGAACAAGAGAGCATAGACGAAATATGGTCTCGGTATGAACAGTTTTGCTTAAGGGCATTGCAAATTTTCAAAAATTGTCGCGGCTTTACATATGCTAAATAATTGAGTATCCTAAAGAACTACCTGGTAGATGATATATCAAGGTAAACATCTCTTACAAAGACACAACTTTCTAACAAAAGTAATATACTCAGCAAATAATCAAACGAACAGAGCATGGGATATTGAACGAGGCATAGTTCCCCACTTCCCTGGGCTCTAAACCTAGAAATTCCACCAAGTAACAATAACCTATCTAAGGAAAATAGCACTGAGAACTCATAGCTCAACACAAAAATCCATATTCATAAACATTGAAGAAGTTTATTGCAGGAACTAACCAAACCAAACAGGCAACACAGTAGCCTTACACAACTGCCAATAGAATCCAAAGCATCAACTAGAGGAACCCAACGGTTTCAATATAAAAACACAAGTCATTACAACAAAACCGAAGCAACAGAATGAAAGCAACCTTAGTGACTTACAAGCATTTCCTCTCAGTACTCATCTCCCTCATCACCTTCATCACCCTCAGCAGACTCAGCACCAACCTCCTCATAATCTTTCTCAAGGGCAGCAAGGTCCTCACGGGCCTCAGAAAATTCACCTTCCTCCATGCCCTCACCAACATACCAGTGCACAAATGCCCTCTTTGCATACATAAGGTCAAACTTGTGATCAATTCGAGAGAACACTTCAGCAACACTGGTGGAGTTTGAGATCATGCACACTGCCCTCTGAACCTTGGCAAGATCACCACCAGGAACAACAGTTGGGGGCTGATAGTTGATACCACACTTGAATCCAGTAGGGCACCAGTCAACAAATTGGATGGTGCGCTTGGTCTTGATGGTAGCCACAGCAGCATTCACATCCTTAGGCACCACATCTCCTCTATACATCAAACAACACGCCATATACTTGCCATGGCGAGGATCACACTTGGCCATCATGGATGAAGGCTCAAATGCACTGTTGGTGATCTCTGCAACTGATAGCTGCTCATGGTAGGCCTTCTCAGCTGAGATCACAGGAGCATAAGATGAAAGCATAAAGTGAATCCTGGGGTATGGGACCAGGTTAGTCTGGAACTCAGTCACATCTACATTCAAGGCACCATCGAACCTAAGAGAGGCGGTAAGGGATGATATCACCTGGAACAAACAAAAAATGCACATCAGAATAGACATTCCAATGATAAGATAAAACAAGTGTTGGATTAAAGAGACGAAAGCAATACCTGAGAGACCAATCGATTAAGATTGGTGTAGGTGGGGCGCTCAATGTCCAGGGAGCGCCTGCAGATGTCATAGATTGCCTCATTATCAAGCAGCACAGCAACATCGGTGTGTTCCAGAAGGGAGTGAGTAGAGAGGACACTATTGTAGGGCTCAACTACGGAGGTGGACACCTGTGGCGATGGATACACAGTGAACCCAAGCTTAGACTTTTTGCCATAGTCCACTGACAGTCGTTCCAGGAGAAGGGAGCCAAGACCAGAACCAGTGCCCCCACCTACAGCATTGAAAACCAGAAACCCTTGCAGACCAGTGCAGTTGTCAGCAAGCTTTCGGATACGATCCAAGCACAGATCTACTATCTCTTTCCCAACTGAAACAAATGATAAATGTAAGCCATTGATAATAAACAGAGTTATAGTAAAGGGGAAAATGAAATGAAAAATAATTACTGGTATAGTGGCCACGGGCAAAGTTGTTTGCGGCGTCTTCCTTGCCGCTGATGAGCTGTTCAGGGTGAAAGAGTTGCCTGTATGTCCCAGTCCTAACTTCATCAATGACGGTGGGCTCGAGATCTACAAAAATTGCACGGGGTACATGCTTCCCGGCTCCTGTTTCACTGAAGAAGGTGTTGAAAGCATCATCACCACCCCCAACAGTCTTATCACCAGGCATCTGGCCATCAGGCTGTAAAACAAATAAAATAAAATTATTAACAAAAACTCATTCACACACTAATTATTTAGGGAAAAAAACTGAAGGCAAATCAGATTCATTTTACAATTACAGATGAGATCTAACGAAATCCTTTGATCATTGGAATCAAATACAGTGTTCTCAGAATATTGACACACAAAATCATGTCGTCTACAAAAGAGAAAAAATTGATGCAAAACAAAGGCAAAACCACCAAGACTGTGTGCTTGCCAATTACAAATAACATCTCAATTGTATAATGATATTATCATCATCAAAATCAACATACAAATTAAGTTTACATCTATTATACATTGAGTTTCGGGAGATCTAATCATCATACAAATTAAGTTTCGGGAGATCTACTTAACCGGAAGTTAAAAAAAAAAAAAAAAAAAAAAAAAAAGAAGCGCAAAAGTTATTTGTATAGAATTCATCAATACATTTTTGTGATATTGCAATGCAAATTATACTCAGTATTTCAACTTACAATTAGCAAGCCTAAGTCATTAATTACTCGAAGGTTTACATCAAATAATGTAGTGAAACCTTATACCTAGTGAAATCAACGATGAATCTGCAACAATTTTGAAAATCCTATAACGCTAATCAGGAAAATATAGCATAAATCTACACATCACATTATGGATCAAAACTCAAAGCTAAGTCAAAATCTCAACACAGACACTTAAAAATTATCAGCGAAAACGCAACATATACAGAATTTACATCTAGTATACAATAAAGCAACAGATCTAACAAAAGAACTTGAATCGGAAGGAGATCGATGAGGACGAAAAGAAGTGGTACCTGAATGCCGTGCTCGAGGCAATAAAGTTCCCAGCACGCATTGCCGACCTGGATACCGGCCTGGCCGATGTGGATCGAGATGCACTCTCTCATTTTAGCAGAGAAAAGCTAAAAAGGAATCGACGAGACGAAGAAGACGAGTGTGAAAGAGTAGCTAGAGAGAGAAGAGCGTTTATTAAGACGCCTCTCTTTTGCGATTTGCAAAGAAAATGGAAGTGTGGTCTCTGTGGTTTCTGGAGTGGGGTTTTTTTATAGGAGGGGAGGAGTGAATGAGTGATGGATTTAACCGCGGTTAGTTCAACCGTGGTTACATACGGGTCCCAGAGGTGGATTCTTATTGGCCAGCCTTAACCGCTCTTAGCTTTTAAAATTTTAAACCGCGCTTCGTCCCCTTTTCACGGGATCAATCAAAATGACAGTTTAACCACACACAAAAAAAAAAAAATAAATAAATCAAAAAAATAAAATAAAAATCAAAAATAAAAAATAAAAAAAATAAAAATGACAGTATGACACCGTTGGATAAAAGTGGACAAAAAAATACAAATGGGAAAATTTCGTTATCCTACCCTTGGGTTCTCTTTTATTACACTTATCTTCTGTTAAATTTGAAACTAGTCTCTAAGTATGCGTTTACGCACGTACTCAAGGACACTTTTATTTTTTGGATAAAAATTAATTATTTTTATCTATTATAATTTGAAATTATTATATTTTTTAATCACAAAAAATTAAAAGGGTGTGATGAAAAATTATTTTACCCACAAACGCGTAATACTCATCACACCCTAAGTTTTTTTGTAATTAAAAAATATCGTAATTCTGAATTGTAATTGATGCAAATTAGTAATCTTTATCTAAAAAAATAGAAGAGACTCTAACGCGCTTGCTCAAATGCTAGTATTTCTTAATAGCTTGCATTTGATTTTGTAATTTCCCTCTATGAGAAGGTTTGTCTGTAGCTTAGTTATCTTAAGGAGTAATGCGATTTCTAGAGATACTAATATTTAAAATAAAAGCAATAAATATTAAGGGTCTGTTTGGATACAGCTTATTATTGCTGAAAGTTACTGAAAACTGATTGTTACTGAAAACACTGTAGCAAAATAATTTTTAAATGTATAAATAGTACCGTGGGACCTATTTTTTTATTTTTTTAATGCATGAACAGTGCTACTACAATGCGCTACCGTGTGTAAACAGTAATAATTGTCTCCTGCATAGTGATTTTACTGTTCATGCATTGAAAAAAAAAAAAAAAAAAAGTTCCGAAACGTGAACTTGGAAACACATCGCAACTTGTTGTGTTATCCAAACACATACTAACTTGGGCATAGAGACATTCTTACTTAATAGTTGTTTAGGCAGTGTTTGGATCCAGCGTTTCCTTCAGCGTTTGCGTTGTGCGTTTTCCTCTTCTTCTTTTTTTTTTTTTTTTTTGGCTACACGCGTTTTAGACTTTCTCCAGACATAGTGCACTATTGAGCATTGTTTATGCACTGTTGAGCATTGTTCATGCACTGTTGAGCACTATTCACACCCAGGAAAAAAAATATTAAAAATTGGTCCTACAGTACTACTATTCACACATTTAAAAATTATTTTGTTACAGTATTTTCAATTTTCAATAAAATAAGTTGTATCCAAACGGATGTTTAGTCACAATAATTAAAAATCAATTATTATTCACTAGTAGATTCGGAAGTTCAAGTGAAAACTTGAATTCCGTGATCATGAAGCAAAAACTAAAAAAAGCTTTGCAGGTTAAGCTTTTGATTACATGTTCTTTAAACATTGACGCCAAGGTTGTAAACAGTGGGTTAAATTTTGTTTTTGGAGCCTATTAGTAAAAATATGCATAAATTTCTTGCAAAGTAATTTTGTTTGGATGGTGACCTGACCGTGTTTAGATTTTGTAATTTTTTATGAAGTTTTTTTTTCTTAATCCTAGAAGGTAGCCACTTAGTCTTATAATGTAACCACTAAGTACACATCTATAACAAAAATTTCAAAATGGATAAAAAAGCAAAAAAAGAAAGGCTCTCACAATTATTTTGTTTTGTTATCAATTTTTTTTTTTTTTTTTTTTTTAATGAGAGTTACCTTTTAAAAAAAATCTCCCAAATGGTAGCCATTTAGTCCTATAATGTAGCCACTAAGTACACACCCATAACAAAAATTTCAATGCCTAAAAAAAATAAAAATAAAATAAAAGGAAAAGGTCTCACGTATGTTGTTTTGTTATCAAATTTTTTTAAAAAAAATATATTTAAATGAGAGTTATCAAGTCTTTTTTTCACAACATTTTTACAATAAATCCTAAATAGCAAGTTGTTACTGGTTTTTTTGTTAAAACAAAAAAGTAATCTTATTGTAATTTGAACCAATAACGATTAATCACCTATGATTTACTGTGAAAATGTTAAGAAAATATTGTGGATGTAGCACCTCTCATAAAAACTAAGTACACACCACACCCAAAATTCAAATGCCTAAAAACCCAAAAATAGGAAAAGCTCTCACAATCTCATGTTGTTTTGTTTTTTTGTTTTTTTTTTTTTTTTTAAAATGGGAATTATGAAATTATATTTAATTCTTAAAAGAAAACAAATTATAAGAAAGGCTGTCAACATTAGCAGGTACTATTAATCACCAATAATATCATTTAATATTTTTTAAAATGTATTTTCTTGAAGAAAAAAGAAAAGAAAAGAAGTTGTAGTAAAAACTAAAAGCATTCTCATAAAAGGAATCTCATATACTCACTATACAGAAAAAGTTGAATCCATATTTCAAATTATCAACAATCTAGAAAGATAAAACTTCTAAACCATGTTGAATTCAAAAAATATATATATATATATATGATTAAGTCATTCCAAATTCCAATAGGATGAAGCAATAATATATAAACTGCAACAAATCATACATGTTCATTGGGTGTCATTAACTATTACATATTTGCATTCAAAGCCATATAAATTGCTTATTTTACTTCAAGAGCCTAACTTATCATTTATCTCTCTCATATTAAAAAAAATGTTTACTGTCATGGTAACCTTGCCAATTTCCAAGTGAAAATTAAGTTGATTTTATATGCCATATCTTATAAACACATTGTGGTGCTGGAATTTCACATTATGGGCTTATATTTGGTGAAAGGGAAAATTAAAGTCAAAGTTTAAGGAAAGTAATGTTCTTGAATTTAATTTTCAGGTTCCTTCCTTCATAACATTACAAAGTATAAAAATGGCCAAAAATAATAAACAAACTTAATTTTTTTTTAAAATTAAATATAATCTCCTAAATAACCATCTACTAAAATTGATATCACCAAGTACGAAGAATGTATATTCATCTATATATTTGTAAGATAATACTACGGAATTGGAGGTGGCAACATACATTCCACTGCTGTCCACATCTTTATCTAACAAAGAAAAAAAAGTCATCCCAATGGGACATTTTATCGAACAACTTGTGGGTTTCATCAATCACAATAGCAAGCAGTAATCTAAAAAGCCAATAATAATATGGAAGTGAAAAGAAATAATAGAAATTCACAAAATGTACCTATCGAAATCTGTCCCTATAACAAATTGGAAAAAAAAACTACCATACTAAGAGCAACCACATCAGTGGTTGCAAAAATGTGCAAATACAAAAAGTGCTCAATTTTGCATATTTTAACCCAAAAATCACCCACATCAGTCTTTATAAAAATGTCTAAATATACACAATGGCCTTGCAAATGAATAGTAATTGTGCACATATATACGGTTACTGTAGCATGTGCATATAATATCTTAATAATTTTTTCTCTCTCCTCTCTGTACCTGACTCTCACCTCTCTCTCTTTTTCTCATTTCATCAGAGACTCTATCAGGCGCACAACTCTCTCTTTCTCTTATCTCATCAATCTTTCTTCCTCTAGCTTCCGCTGATCGCCACCGCTGCCGATGAGAACAAGGTCGAGCAAGCCGAGTTGCTGGACGAGTCCGTCGCCTACAACACAAACGGAGTTCTTTGAAGAAGAAACCTGAGGCTTTGTTCTGAGCATCGAGGAGCAGAAATTAGACCACCATGTAGACGAAGACGAAGACGACATTGTATTATAAGGAGCAGTAGTAGTAGAAGAAGAAGAAGAATAAGAAAAAATCCTAGAATCTTATGGGTTTTGATCCATTTTTGGTCAAGCTTAAGGCTACCGTGATAGTGATTGTGGGTGTGGGTCGGTGGTATCAGTGATTGTGGAGCTGGTTTTTTGGTTGTTCTTTAGGGTTTTTTGGTTTTTTTTACTGGGTTTTTTTCTCTTTTTTTTTACTAGTTTTCTTTGGGATTCCGGTGTCTGTGAGGGAGATGGTGGCTGATGATGGTGGCTGTGTGGGTTGTGTTTGGTCTATGAGGGAGCTAGATGACAGTGTTAAAGAAATAAATATTTTATTTGAATAAATGTATATAATAGACAAACTGATGTGAGTTTTTTGTAAAAATAGGAGTGTAAAATAGAAAAAAGTAGGTTTTAGATGTGCAAAATGGAAAATTTTTTGCACATACTGATGGGGATGCTCTAAGTGTCCATTTGGCATGATTAATTTTGTTAATTTATTTTACTATTTAGCTTATTTTTGCTACTATTCATAGATCCCACTGCACTTTTTGGTACTATTAATGGATCTCACTATACTATATCAGCTAATTTTTATCTTTATCTACAGTATTTTCAGCAAAAAGTTTTCAGTTTCAACAAAATAATCGAATTCTAAACAGACCTTTAAAAAGGAGAGACACTTCTTTGCAAACTGCTTTTACTCATATCCACAACTAGTTCTTTACTGGGATTCAGATCAGTGGCTGAGATTGAAAGTTGAAAAAACAACTTTCAATCTCAATCATTAAATAAAATATATTAAAAGAAAGTTAAAAAGTTAAAATTAAAAAGTAAAAAATGTAAAAAAGTTTATGAAAAAAAATGAGTGAGACCCACATGTCAGTGAGACAATGGGTGCATGTGTCCGTCCCACCCAAGATTTTTTCCAAGTGCAATACTATTGATCTTGATGAAGCGTAAGCTCATCAGTGATGTTCGTCAGATGGAGATGACTCTTCAGCCTGTAAAGATAGTCACCGGTGTGGTGTCTGCCACAACGCCTCCGATGCCAAAGTCAGTATATGAAAATCTCTTCAAAGTGAAATATTATAAAAAGAACAAAATGAAAGAAAGTCTCTTGTTGCTTATGTGTATCTGTGTCTATGTACCTTCTTCTTGGCAATGTATGGGGCTTATATATATTTTTATGGTTTCTAGCCGTTGAAGTAGTTATGGAGGTCTTAATGCTCCCTTTGGTAACGTCTGGGGCTGTGTAATGTGTAATCAATGTCCTCCAACTGATTGTACAGGTGTCCCTGTAACCGTTTCGGGTTTGATTGCCTGCATTGAATGGCCCGGATTGCTTCGTCAGTAAGGCATATAACTGGCTTACCTAGACTAAAGTTGGCTTCGTCTGTCTTGATGGGATCGTCCATGAGAGATGAGCTCGTCGTCCCATCAGTTGCCCCCCGATTCTGTGTTCGTCGTTTAAATGACGATCATAGAATGTGAAGAGTTTACAGTTTTCAAGTGCCGTTTGGGATTTCGCTCTGCATTAAATGCATAGTGGCGGCGTTTCGCAAATCGTGGCATACGTGGCACGTGCCAGTGGGTAAGTGAAGTTAATGCTCCATTTGGTGGGACTATTGGGCTTCCCGCTGGTTTTTCAGTTTTCCAAAACCTTTAGTTTAAAACCTTTTCTTGTTCACTTTTTTCGAAAATACTTCAATCATTGCTCTGATCACTCTCTCCGGCGAACTCTTTCTACAACTTTTCTTTGAGCGGCGCGGTGGTGCTCACCCTTTTCGTTGTTTTTTCAAAGGTACGCCCTTCTTCTTTTCTCCCTTTTTTTCTTTATATGCCATTGTTCTTGCTTCGCTACAACTTTGCCTCTGATTTCTTTTCTTCCTTTTCATCATTTTTTTTTTTTTTTGCTTGTTCTAATTTCCTGGGGGTTTAGTTTGCCATTGTACCTTTTTCTTGTTTTTCATGGTTCATAGCTTCGAGGTTAGGATAGCTTGCCCATCGATTTCATTCCTCTTTGCTCGCTTAGGAGGGTTTCTAGGTGTTTTTCCTCATATTGAGGACTTTGTTTTTTAGGGTAATTGTTTGAGCGTCGCATTGGTCGATTTGCTACCTTTGCTTCGTCAATCACTAGATTGGTTCGAAAATGAGGTTAGAGAGTGAGCAGAGATGTCGGAGGTGAGGTCGAGTGAGCTCGAGACTGGATTATTGTCCAACGGTGGTCCTGTGGAAGGGGATACAGCCGTCTCTAGTCCTCGGAAGGTTAGGGCTTTCTATGCTTTAGGGGAGGAGTGTGGATTGGACGCTGATACCCTTGGGAGGTTTAGGGATAGGTTTCAATTTCCAGATAGGGTTAGGGTTCGTCTGCCCAATGAAGAAGATAGGGCATGCCACTTCTTCCCAGGCGAAGTATGCTTTTATGAGTCTGCTTTCACCTGTGGGTTGAGGCTTCCAGTCCATCCTTTCCTGATGGAGCTGTTAGACCACTTTGGGATTGCCCCTGGGCAACTTATGCCCAATTCATGGAGGATTCTGATCAGTTGTATGGGGATTTGGCTGGCTGCCACTGACGGGGATATGCTCAGGGTTGATGAGCTTATCTATTTGTACCGTTTAAAAGCGTCCAAGGAGCATGGGTATTATGAACTGGTCCCTTGGGAGAGGAGAACTAGGATCGTCAAGAAGTTACCCTCGTCATTCAGGTACTGGAAGTCCAGATTCTTTTTTGTGTTTGGGGACGATTTTGAGACTCCCTTGGGCGAGGTTTGGGGTGATCTCCCGAGGTTGCATCGTCGGTGGGGAAACCCGACCTTAGGTGCGTCAATACACTTTTGTTTTTGTCTTTTTAACTTTACTGCGCTCGTCTTCGTTAGTGGATTTTCTTATTCCTCCTTTTCTTTAACTAAGAGACGACCGAAGTTGAAGAGCAGGTATAAAGAATGAGTGGAGAAGGCAATTAATTACGCGCAGACGATCGAGAGCTGGGACGATCTTGTGGATCCACGGACCCTTGCTTTCTATTGTCTCGGCCCAGAACCCTCCAACTTCGTCTTGCGAACTCTCGAAATTGAAGGAAAAAAAAGTAAGTATTGAATTCGTTCATGCACACTTTTTTTTTTTTTTTTTTTTTAAACGAGTGTTTTCTTCTTGCAGAGATGACGACTAAATTCAACAAGGGATGTATGCCAAGATGAGGTCCAAGAAGGACGAGCCCCTATCGAATTTAGGGAAAAAGTCTGTTTGTGTCACTAAGAAGGGTGGCCCCATCCCTGTAGCCTCCTCCGTCAGTCCAGTTACATCCGGGGCCTTAGTTACAAGGATTGCTTCCCCCACGACTTCGGTGGAGGAAATTGGGGGCACTCCAGTCTCCAAGAGGCCGAGGCTGACGAAGAAGGAGAAAGAGAAGAGTGATCCTCGTCCGTCCACGATCTGGAATGACGAAAGGCTTGCAGTGGACCGGGCCCATGAGGTTGTGACTGCTGCGGACTTAAAGACCCTTTCTGGTGTCCCATTCAATGACATGGCTGCTCGACACGTCCAAAAGCTTGTCCAGGTTTGCTTGCAAGATATATATATATATATATTTTACTCAGGATTAACTCTCCTTTTTTTTTTTTTTTATAGGTGATGGGAGAGAGTATCCACATCACTTCAGAATATCTTACGCAAAAGGCGAAGGTCGCGTCTATTACGTCCAGGATGGAGGCCTTGGAGGCAGAAAATTCTACCCTGAGGAAGAATTTGATAGACTCCATGGGTGAGGCAGCGTCCCTGAAGGAGAAGGTAAAGAAGCTAACGGAGGACCTTAGGGTGGAGCACCAACTGACGCTTGAGAAGGACGAGCAGATCCTTTCAGCCAAGGAGAGCCTAAAGACCATCGCTGCTAGATCCGTGGAGGCCTTCCAAACCACTGACGAGTACAATATTGTGCTCTTCAGCTGGTACTTTAAGGGTTTCGAGCTCTTGAGGAGGTACCTCGTTAAGCACCCCTCTGGAGTAAATATGGAAGAGTTGGATCTGGAGGAGGTGGACCAGGAGATGGCTGCGGATGAGGCTGCTCAATCGTCTGCTACTGAGCTTGATGCTTCTGCTGTCGCCCCTGCTGGTGCTACTCCTCAGGACGCTCCTGATGACAATGCTGCTGGACGAACCTGAAACTTCAAAAAATTTCTCTTCTTTTTTGTGATGCCCTTTACGTTTTGGGCAGTTATGTAAATCCTTTGTTTTCTATCTATTTTGGGAACAATGTTTTCAGCCCAGCGTTTATGGGCTTTTATTTGGAAACAATATTGTTGGCCCAGTATTTATGGGCTTTGATTTGTAAAGGCAGTGACAACCAAGCTTTAATTTTAATTTTACTTGCACTTACATTTCTTGATTTGATGTGTACCCGTCGTCTTCGGCGCCTCGGCTGCCCTTTTGTATTTGTTTAGAAATCCTTGTGTCGTCAGTAACTGGTACCTTCTGGAGTGACATTTTGTTACTTAGCCGTTTTCGGCTCTTTTACCCTTTTGAAGATATTAGTAACGTACATCCGTCGAGGCAGAATTTTGTTACTTAGCCATTTTTGGCTTTATTTGGATTTAGTCGTCAGTAACTTACATCCGTCGAAGCGGAATCTTGTTACTTAGCCATTTTTGGCTTTAGGTGGATTTAATAGTCAGTAACTTACATCCGTCGAAGCAGAATCTTGTTACTTAGCCATTTTTGCTTTATTTGGATTTAGTCGTCAGTAACTTACATCCGTCGAAGCGGAATCTTGTTACTTAGCCATTTTTGGCCTTTTCTTAGTCAACCTGTTTTCACACAAATATTAGCTGAATAATTCATTTATTGATCGTTACTGACGAATACATCTTTCTGTTACATTTACTGATGGTATTTTTTTAAATGCTTGATGTTCCGCGGTCTTGGAAGCTTCTTCCTGTCTAGAGACTCTAGATGATAGCTGCCTTGTCTGGAGTAGTGAATGACTCTGTATGGTCCTTCCCATGTGGGGCCGAGCTTTCCTTGAGCTGGGTCCTTGGTTGCCTGGGTTACTTTGCGCAGGACGAGGTCTTCTATGTTGAGTCGCCTGAGCTTCACCCTTCTGTTGTAGTAGTCTGTCATTTTCTTCTGGTATTTTGTCATTTTGTTGAAGGCTTTGTTTCTAACTTCGTCAAGGCAATCTAGATTTACTCGTAGTAGGTCGTCATTGTTTTCTTGATTGAAAGCTTCTCGTCTGGTGCTGGTTATTCCTACTTCGACAGGGATCACTGCTTCTGTACCGTAGGTAAGTCTGAAGGGGGTCTCTCCCGTTGGGGTTCTGGCTGTGGTTCTGTAAGCCCACAAGACGTTGGGTAGTTCTTCTGGCCAGGCACCCTTCGCATCGTCCAGTTTGGTTTTTATGATCTTGAGTAGCGTGCGGTTCATCACTTCCGTCTGTCCGTTCGCCTGTGGGTGGCTTGGTGATGATAACTGGTTCTTGATATCCAGGTTCGAGCAGAAGTCTTTGAAACCCTGGCTATCGAACTGTCGTTCGTTGTCCGATATGATCGTCCGTGGAATCCCGAACCTGCAAACTATATTTTTCCACACGAATCCCTGGATTCTGGCCTCGGTGATGGTCGCCACTGCCTTTGCTTCAACCCATTTAGTAAAATAATCAATAGCAACTAGTAAGAATTTTACCTGACCTTTGCCTTGAGGCAGCGGGCCAACAATGTCAGTTCCCCATTGTGCGAACGGCCATGGCGATGTTATCGTCGTCAGCTTTTCTGATGGGAGCCGTTGAATGTTCCTGAACCTCTGACATTTGTCACATTTCTTGACGAACCTAGTTGCATCATCTTGCATGGTTGGCCAGAAGTAACCTGCTCGCATAATTTTTCTCACCAAGGATCTTGGGCCTGCATGATCTCTACAAATTCCTTCATGGACTTCTCTCAGGATGTATTCAGCTTCTCTTTTGTCAACGCACCTCAAGTAGGGCATGGAGAAACCTCTTTTGCATAAGGTATCGTTGAGAATTGTGAACCTGATGGATCTCTTCTTGATCTTCCTAGTTTCATCTGCGTCCTGAGGTAAGTGGCCATCCTGGAGGAAGGACATGATGGGCGTCGTCCAGCTACTTGTACCCTGGATTGCGAATGTTGAAATTTCTTCTATGCTGGGCTTCTCTGTATCTCCATCATCAGGTCTGTCTTTGGTTCTGTTTCTTCTGACAAGGCTATTTTTGAGACTTCGTCTGCGGCCATATTCTGGCTCCTCGAAATTTGGATGAACTCCACCTTTTCAAACTCTTGAGTCAGGTGCTTCGTCAACCCTCAGTATTTCTGCATTCTCTCTTCTTTTGCTTCGTACTCTCCTTTGATCTGTCCGATTACTAACTTTGAGTCGTTCTGGACTAGCAGGTTCCTGGCCCCAAGCTCTTTTCTGAGCCTTAAACCTGTCAGAATTCCTTCGTACTCAGCCTCGTTGTTGGTGGCTGGGAATTTTAGTTGAACTTCGTATCTCAATATTTCTCCGTCAGGAGTGGTTATGACAACCCCTACTCCCCCTCTCTTTTTTGCTGATGAGCCATCGGTCTGCATTAACCATGTCTCGTCCTTGCTGGCAAAGCTTGGCTCGTCTGCATAGGTGAACTCGGCGATGAAGTCTGCCAAAGCTTGTGCTTTGATGGCTGTTCTGGGATGGTACTCTACGTCGAATTGGCTGAGTTCAATCGCCCACTGGACCATCTTGCCGGCTGCTTCGGGCCTGCTCATAGTGGGTTAATCCGTCATCACTATGATTGGGTTTGCCTGGAAGTATTGCCTGAGCTTGCACGAGGCTACTATCAGTGCAAACGTGATCTTCTCGATCTTTGGGTACCTGGACTCAGCTCCTTGGAAGGCTTGGCTGACGTAGTAAACTGGGAGCTGTTTCCCATCTTCTTCTCGGATTAAGGCTGCACTAACGGCTGTAGATGAAACTGCCAAGTATAAGTACAAGTTTTCACCTTCTTTGGACGGGCTTAGGAGTGGTGGATTGCTAAGGTAACGCTTGAGCTCTTGGAAGGCCGCTTCACATTCGTCGGTCCATTCAAAGGCTTGCTTCAGGGTCTTAAAGAATGGTAGGCATTTGTTTGTTGCTCTAGACACGAATCTGTTAAGAGCTGCAATCCTGCCTGTGAGCTTCTGGACTTCCTTGATGGTCTTGGGTGATGCCATATTGATTATGGCTTGCACCTTCTCAGGATTTGCTTCTATTCCTCTCTGGGACACCATGAATTCTAGGAATTTCCCTGAGGCAACACCAAAAACACACTTACTAGGATTCAGCTTCATTTGGTATTGCTTGAGGGTATCGAATGTCTCTTTAAGGTCGTCCAGATGTGCAAGCTCTTCTTTACTCTTGACGAGCATATCGTCGACGTACACTTCTATATTCCTACCTATCTGCTTGACAAACATTCTATTCACTAACCTCTGATAAGTTGCTCCTGCGTTCTTCAGTCCAAAGGGCATCACCTTATAATAGTAGAGCCCCTAACTGATGATGAAGGCGGTTTTCTCCTGATCCTCGTCAGCCATTTTTATCTGGTTGTACCCTGAGAATGCATCCATGAATGTCAACAGCTTGTGTCCGGCTGTAGAGTCTACGAGCTGGTCTATTCTTAGAAAGGGAAAGCTATCCTTCGGGCAGGCCTTGTTCAGATTCGTGAAATCCACGCACATTCTCCATTTCCCATTTGCTTTCTTTACTAGGATGACGTTTGCAAGCCAATCTGGATAGTAAACCTCCCTGATGAAGCCTACAGTCAAGACTTTGCTCACTTCATCAGCGATTGCTTGGTCTCTCTCGGGTGCAAAGGTTCTTCGTCTCTGCTTGATGGGCTTTCTCTCTGGGTCCACATTTAGCCTGTGCTGGATGACTTCTAGGGATATGCCTGGCATGTCGTCATGACTCCAGGCAAAGACGTCTAAGTTCTTCCTAAGAAACTGAATGAGCTTCGTTCTCATCTCAGGACTCAAGGTCGTCCCTATTCTGGTTGTTTTCGTTGTTTCCCCTTCGATCAGCTCTACTACTTCCAGAGCTTCCACCTTTTCTCCCTCTTTTTCTTCTATCACCTACGTCTGGTTCTCCTTTGCTGCTAAAACAGCTTGGTAGCATTCTCGAGCTAAAACTTGATCTCTTTTAACTTCACAAACACCATTTTCTGTTAGAAATTTTACCTTCAGGCAATAGGTGGATATGGACGCCTTCCACTTGTTGAGTGCTGGCCTTCCGATGATGACGTTATAGGATGAGGGACAGTCTACTACCAAAAAGTCTATCTGACGAGTCAGCTACTTCGGGTACATTCCCACCGTTACTGTCAGCGTCACTATGCCTTTAGGATATACCCTGTCGCCGCTGAAACTGACGAGGGGGGAATCGAACGGACGAAGTCTTCTGGGATCCAGCTTCAATTGTTGGAATGCAGGAAAGTAGATGATATCGGCAGAGCTGCCGTTGTCCACGAAGACCCTTTTGGTGTTGAACCCTTCTATGGTAAGCATTATGACCAAGGGGTCATTGTGTGGCTGTTTCACTCCTCTAGCGTCACTCTCGTTGAAGGTCATATCTTGATCAGTTCGTCTGTATTTTGGCAGGGGCGTCATGTGGACGCTGTTCACTTGTCGTTGGTGTGTTTTCTTGAGTGACCTGAATGAGCCCCCGGTGGCAGGCCCCCCTGCAATCGTCTGTATCTCCCCGATCACATTTTGAGGAGGTTAGGATTGACGGCCATTGTTCCTGGACGAGGACTCATGTTGGCCTTTGTTTTCATCTCGAAATTTATTATGCTCTCCCTTTTTCACGAATTTCTGCAGCTTCCCCCTCTATATCAATTCTTCTATTTGCTCTTTGAGATCCCTACAATCTTCCGTGTAGTGGCCATGATCTTTATGAAATCGGCAGTACTTACTTTTGTCGCGGACGTTAGGAGACGAATGCAATGGCCGTGGCCATTTAAGGTAGTGCTCGTCTTTAATCTGTGTTAAAATTTTGTCAACAGGCATAATGAGAGGAGTGAATTTTACCATTCGTGGATTTTTGTCGTCTTTCCTTCTGACTCCGACATTGGTTCGACGATCCGGTCGGTCTCTCTTTTGTCCTCTACAGTCGTCTTCTCTCCTTCCTCTGTCCCCTGGTCTATCTCCGTCCCTGATGGCAACTAGTGCGTCTTCAGCGTTCATGTACTTCTGCGCCTTAAGGCGCATTTCAGCTATCGTCTTTGGGGGATTCTTCGCGAGTGAAGTGACTAGCTCCCTGGACTTTAACCTTGCCTTGAAGGTCGTCAGTTGTACCTTATCGTCAGCTTCGTCTACCTCCAATGTTTCCCTTGTGAAACGTTTTTCATACGACCTCAAAGTTTCTTTTTCTCCTTGCCTGATGGTGAGCAAGTGGTCCGCGATCCTCTTTGGTCGTTGGCCTTCAATAAAATGACGCAGGAAGGCGCTGCTCAACTGCTCGAATGTATTGATGGACGATGTTGGCAACTTCATGAACCATTCTCGGGCAGCTCCCCTGAGTATAGTTGGGAAGGAACGACACAATATTTCATCTGGGGGCTGCTGAAGTCCTAGGGTTGTTTTGAAGGTATTTAGGTGATCTTGAGGATCCTTCAGTCCATCGAAGGGCTCAAGCTGAGGTAACCGGAATTTTGACGGTACTGGACAATCGAGGACTGCTGTTGTGAACGGCGAGTCCGTCGCTCGGACCATTTGATCCACACTTCGCTCGGTTTTCTCCTTGATGGCGTTTTTAAGCTCGTCCATTTCCCTCCTCATCTCCCTCAACATGTCTGAGTTCTGCTCGGTTGGGGTGGTGGGTCGTCGAGGGTCACCTCGTCTATGACTATCCCCTTCGTCTTCCTGATTTCCCTTGGACCGATTCTCCTTTTGCTGAAGCTGTAGCTTCATCTCCTGGTTCTGCCTGGTCAATTCTTCCATTGTGGCTGCAAGAGCCTGAATTTGCTGAGCTAAGGTCGCAGAATCTTGATTGGACTCCATCTGAGAAAAATTATTGATTGGAAACTTCTATTTCGAGTTTGAACACGAAAATGTCGTTCCCCACAGACGGCGCCAAACTGATGAAGCGTAAGCTCGTCATTGATGTTCGTCAGATGGAGATGACTCTTCAGCCTGTAAAGATGGTCACCGGTGTGATGCCTGCCACAACGCCTCCGATGCCAAAGTCAGTATATGAAAATCCCTTCAAAGTGAAATACTATAAAAAGAACAAAATGAAAGAAAGTCTCTTGTTGCTTATGTGTATCTGTGTCTATGTACCTTCTTCTTGGCAATGTATGGGGCTTATATATATTCTTATGGTTTCTAGTCGTTGGAGTAGTTATGAAGGTCTTAATGCTCCCTTTGGTAACGTCTGGGGCTGTGTAATGTGTAATCAATGTCCTCCAACTGATTGTACAGTTGTCCCTGTAACTGTTTCGGGTTTGATTGCCTGCATTGAATGGCCCGGATTGCTTCGTCAGTAAGGCATATAACTGGCTTACCTAGACTGAAGTTGGCTTCGTCTGTCTTGATGGGATCGTCCATGAGAGATGAGCTCGTCGTCCCATCAGATCTCAATATTGATTTGCTGCCCCAAAACAAAGACTCGTGAGAGACTTTAAAGGCTGCATTGAAAGAAAGGATTGAATTCTCTTGCAAGGTTTTCATTCTTGGGTTAGAGGATTGCAACGTCCATACTCCATAGTCCATACCACTACCTCTGTCACCACGAATTCCAAGAATTCTAGCCACATGTCAGTTCATCACTATCATCAATAAAGCCTATAGTAAAACAAAAACCAAAACACAATAATCGAATTGTTAAAGGAAAAGAAATAAAGAAAAAGAAAGAATTTTAATTCAATTGCGTAAGAGAAGTAGAGGATAGAAATTTGGAACCGTACGGTTGTAGTTGGGAAATGAAGGAACTAATTGTTCTTGGAAATTTTGGGATCAGTTTTTTCAACCAATTTTGAGTTTGAAATGATGAGAGTGGTAGGTAATGTTGTAAGTGGGAGTTAGAGTTGTATTTTTACATATTTAGCCTTAAGTTTTGTTTCTACTAAAATCTAGAGTATAAAGGTATTATTGAATCACGAACTTGAGGACTCCAAAAGGGAGAAACCTCTTAAATGGTAATATAGATAAGATATTCACCTTACTTATTTAAATTATTTGCTTTGACTTCTCCGAAATGATTGAAAAAATGAAAATTCTTCCCCCCCCCCCCCCCCCACCACATCCCCCAAAAAAAAGGAGCTTTAAAAAATACCAAATTTCTTATTACAGGGAGTGCAAATGATAATTTAAGTGGATGCTAAAATATAAAATTCAAAATTCTTTATAACTTTCTTTTAGTTGTCTAGTGGAATTCAATTTAAATAGCTTGTATTTTAGGGGTGTGAGTATCTCTTTTTTATATGAAAGGAGTGTGGGTTTTCTTATTCTAAACTGAAAAGGAGATGAGTGTAATAAATTAAACCCTCAAAGAAAGTTAGTATAATTCACTCCAAAAATAATTGTAACAATGGCATACCACTATTTGTTTGAAAGTTTGAACTATATACATTTCATTGCCACCTCAAAATAACTTGACTTGTTGTTATTGCTATTGTTGCGGTTAGAGCATCTCCAACAACTTATCCAAATTTTCATACTATATTTATTTTTCAAATAAAATTTTCAATCAACTCTTTGTCCGCTTTCTATCACATTTAAATATTACTTTTTCATTATTTCTTTAATCTGCAAAAAAAAAAAAAAAAAAAAAAAAGTGGTTAAATATTTTAATTAGTGGAGAGCAAGGGCTGGATATTTTAGTCATAAAAATTCATTTGAAGAGCAACAGTAACTCTCTATGTGTGGAAAGTATTATAGCTAATTTATTTTATTTTTTACATTTTGGAGAGGTTGTTGAACTGATTTTTGTGGGTTTACTCTCCAAACATGACTTTAGAGAGTCTATTGGAGATGCTACTACCAAATCAAAGCAAACGCCCAAAGGCAACCTTACATTACATAGATCTAGTCTGCCAATGGCTCAATAAAAGATCATAATGCTTTTTTTCACTTTTATTTTTCATTAAATATTATAGATGAGTTTGTATTTGGTAAGGATGCGTGTAAAGCCCATATTTTACACAATTCTGAAAGAGATTGTCACATTAGTATTTTACTTAAAATACAATATATTTTACCACACCTAATAACATCTCATTAGCCTTTTACTTAAAACCTGAAATATAGTGTTTATTGAGATGTTATCTTGTGTGACTAGATGTATTTATATTTTAGTAATATGATAATTTAACATCTTTTTGGGAGGGTGTAAGAGCATTCATAGTAGTGGAGCTAAAACATTTAGTTTTTAGTAACTCAAAAGGCTATTTTAACAATTTTAACACCCCACTTTACAATAAACCCATCATCAAAGATTCTATAATTTTACCACTTCATTGAAATATATATATATATATATATTAATTTATTTATTCTTCCTCTATTTCTTTCTCTCTCTTCCTCTCCCTATGAACAACCTAAAACCCATCCCACCACCACCCACAACCCCCACAAATAGAAACCCCCAGCCAAAATCAAATCACAACCCACAACCGCCACAAATCATGGCAAACCAAACCCATTAAAACCCACTGCTGTGTTAAACCCAACCCAGCCGCTGCCACCACCACCGTGGCCACATGCCAAAACCAAACCAAACACCACCACGAAATCCCACCTTTCAAACCTAAACCCAAAGCCAAACCCAAATCTCCAATCCCTACCAAAATCACATATAAATAGGAAATAAAGAGATTTTCAGCCATAGATAAAACAAAACAAATAAATAATAATAAAGAGATAGAGAAGGAAAACATAAGCATCGGCCCTCTCATGGGTCTTGGTGTTGGTGGTGGTGGTGCAGCCGCCACGTGTCTCCAAGTGGCCCTTTCATGAGCTTCGACCATGGGTCTTGTTTAAGTTTGGTTGAGAGAGAGAGAGAGAGAGAGAGAGAATAAAAAATAATTTTTAATTTTACTTTGCAGCTGCAGTGAACTGGTATTGATATCATTTTACTGTAGCTTAGTAGCTAAAAATTTTAGCTTTACCATCATCATTTTAGTATGTTTTTAGGTGTGTTGGTTGCTAAAATAGCTTTTTACCAATTTTAGCACCACCATTATGAGTGGTATAAACCAAAGGGTTTATACCAAGTCCTTATAGAATTTAATTTCATTATAGATATATATTATTAGCATACTAAAACTTACAAGACACACCATAGAAATACAAATATAAACATTCTTAGGTTAGGCAAGTTATATTTTTATTCCAATAAGAACAACACATCGGATGAGGACTGAGAAAAGTACCATAAAAATCACTCCTCTCCGTTTATTTGCTCCGATATTAGCTACTACATCTGCACAATGGCCAGCTTCCCAATAGAAATACATAACAATTACTTCCCATTGCCTGCTTAGAAATGTTCCTCCAATCATACACAAGATTCGATGTCAATGACGGGGTAATAGTGGGTTTAACTAGAGAGCAATCAGCATGGAGTCAGTCTCTAGTTGGACAACCTTTGTTCCAGGTTAGTAAGAGGACATGAATGGCCTATAATCCTACTAATTAAAATACTAATAATCCAGCCAACATGAAGGGAGAATCCAACTATCCATTTCCCAAAACAATCCCTAAGAAGGCCTCCACGACTAAGAATCCAACTATCAGCTGAGAACATTAGATTTTTCTAGGATTTCCTTTGGAGCATCCATCAATGTTCAATTTTGTTAAATAAGGGGGAGGACAAGTCCCACGAAAATTTTTATGCAGAGCGAAGACTGGGCACAATCTTAGTGATAAGATGATAGAGCTCAATAGCATGGCTTTAGGTAAGTCTTTATTTTTTATTATTTTATAATTCACTAGTTAGAGTTGGGGGATTTGAACTTAATATGGGTCTCATTTCTTACATACTCTTAGTCACTTCTGGAACTAGCATTGTGGATTGTAAGATTAAGGTTCTTGGGATTAAATCAAGCAACTATATCTATAATCTAACACCTCTTGGTGTTTCAAACGGAAATGTCCAGGTTTAAATCCTCTCACCCCAACTATTGAACCATTCCAAGAAAAAAATAATTGTTCAGAGCCATGGGTGTTTGAACCCTAGATCAATTTTATTTTCCACAACACCAGTTCCAAAAGTGACTCTGAGTAGTTTGAAATTAAACCTAGATTTGAGATGGTTATATGCCGCTTTTATTTATTGGTAACCCAAAATTGATGTCCCTCAATCAATTTTTCTATTATTAAAATATTATCGATGACATAAATTGAAATGTTTAAGATTTTGTTAACATGAACAGTTTCTCAATCTTTCCCATTTATTAGAAAATAATTTTTCAAATTCAAAATGTGAGGAAGCAAATATTAAAAAAAAAATAAAGTTAATATTTGTGTACGCAATTTCCTCACAATGTTTTTGAAATTGTTCGACAAAAGATTGAAGATTAATCATTAAAGACTAGGCAGATTCAAATTCGAAGTCGCCTAATCTCAAAATTTTGTTTGAAGATTAAGAGTATCAAACATCTAATGTTCTCAGCTGATACAATTTGCAAGTGTCACTATCAATTTGATTCACTCTTATCTTTTAAGCTAAGCAATCATAATGTCAAGAAAAAACATCATTTTCTTACAATATAAGCATCGTAGTCAATGAGACCTGCAATGATTCTTTTCTGCTACAATAAAAAAACCCCTACAAATATTATAACTTGAAAGAAGAAAAGTTGGTTATGTGGTCCTACTTCAATTCTTTGCTTAACCAAGTTTTCCTCTAAATGAGAAAAGTTTCTTTAAACTGTTGGTAACTTAAAAAAGTATATATCTACATATATTTTTAGTTACATGACATTAATTTTTTTTGAATAATTTAATAAATTATTCAATTTAATAAACACATAATTTTATAAATAACTATGTAGTGAATTGGAAGAAATTTCTCTAAACCGATTAACTGATTCGAATGATTAATTATGGACTATGCTTTAACCCTTGTTTTTGTTCAAAAGATTTGTAGCGTGGCGTATGGAAAAGATTACCTTTCCTCTCTCTGTATTGCAATTCTTTGCATAAAGTTGAAATTTGATTTCCTTTTCCAAAAACAAACAAAGCTCTTCTAGCAAATAGCAATGTACAATCATTAATTTAATTGTGATATACTAAACCACCACGCAAATGAGTACCACTCTGGCAAAATCCACAGAAAAAAGTGGAGCAATATAGAAATTATTTTGCTACATTATCCATCAAAATTATTTTGCATCATTTTGCACGGACGACAAAGTTTCTTATCCTGCAGCAATTCAACCACTTTTCGCATAGAGGGTCTCTTATTGGGTAATGCGGCGGTACAAAGAAGAGCTACAATCAAAACCTTCTCAATCTCTCCACAATCGCATGAAAATGGATCCAACTTCGGGTCTATAAGCTGGACCAAATCAATGTTTCTGATACCATCACTACTTCCTTCTTTAGAAGATGATATAACAATCCCTGAAACCCACTTCACCAAATCGTTGTTATCACCAAAGGAGGGGTCATTTGGTCTTTTACCGGTTATCAATTCCAATAGCACCACACCAAAACTATAAACATCGCCCTTCTCTGTCACTCTTAGAGTATAACCGTACTCTGCATTGATTCAACAAAACATAAATAAAAATACTAATTAGTTGTTTATAAATGACAATTAGTTATTTTATTTATTTATCTCGTTAATTATCATCTTTATGTGAGAGGTAAAAACTAATAAGGTAAAAAAATAAAGGTTAATTCTTTTTTTTCTGTATCAACTTTTACATTTCGCATGAAACAGTAACTACATTGTGCATTGACCCTAACTATCGTATTTGTACTGGTTGTCAATCCAAAAGTTGAGTAAATGTAGAATAAACAATTAGTTTGACTAACTGCAAAAAACTTTCCCTATTGCCAAAATGTATAATTCACGAACGTGGTTATACATTTTAGATTATACTTCTCATTCTCAAAAAAAAAAAAATGATTATACTTCTCCAATGCATTAAAAGCTTTTTTTTTCTTCAAGAAACATGAATAAAATTGAAGTACATGTGATAGGAGATTTTCAAAGGAAAAAAACGTGACAGGAACGTTACTAAGCAAAAAACCAGCTGAAATGTGCTAGTTCATATTGAGTTGGTGACAGGTTAACTTATATATATTAGCATCAAATGGGGCCCTATAGTTGGTGTCTAAATTCAAAACTCCAAAGCGCCAAAACCAATAAGACATAAGAAACAATACAAATATGTAAACAGAAGTTGCAGCTAACTAAGGCAATATCACCCAGAAAAGAATTAGACATTCAAGACAAACAGTAGCAAGAGAGAAATGAACATTCCTAAAGATACGTCCAATTTATAATATGTTAACGGGTGTGATTATGAATGATGAACATTTTCTACTCAATTTTATTACATAACCCGTAATTTTTAACCAATTATTTACGGTATATAAACAATAAAATTATGAAAATAGATGTGCCTGTAATATTGTTGAGGAAGATGAAAAAGAAGAATAATTGACTAACCTGGTGCAATGTAGCCATAGGAGCCAGCAACTCTGGACATAGCACCAGGACCCTCGCTCACCTCATGGTGCAATGACTTAGCCAGGCCAAAATCCGCCACACGTGGCCTCAAATCCTGGTCCAACAAAATATTGTTACTCTTCACATCCCGGTGCACGATAGGTGGAACACAGTCATGGTGAAGATACGCCAATCCCTGAGCCGTACCTAATGCTATCATGAACCTCTTGGGCCAATCCAACAAACCTACACTATCATGATCTCCATGCAACAAGTCACCCAAACTCCCATTTTCCATGTACTCGTACACCAAAAGTCTGCACTCCTCATTGCTACAACAAAACAACAACTTCAAAACATTGGTGTGTCGGATCAGACCCAGTGTCTCCACTTCGGATCGGAACACCGTTTCTAAATCCAAATCCGGGTTTTGGTTCTTTCCCCAGAGCTTCTTAACCGCTACTGTTTGACCCGTTTTGAGCTTCACCTTATATACCCGACCCGACCCACCTGATCCAATCTGATTTCCTGCTTTTAGATATGGGAAAATGTCTTGCTCAGTGAACCCAATTCGTTGGAATGCGATTACCTTCATTTGGCTGTGGAGTTTGGGTTTTGGATCACCAAGTGGTGGAAATTTGGTTTTGTAAAGCCATAGCAGAGACAGTACTAGGATTATAACACAGAAACCTAAAAGAACTAATATGGAATAGGAAGAGGCGGTTCTGGGTCTCCAACATAGTGTCAAGGGTTTCAAAGTGTTGCTACAGAGATTTGGGTTATCCAATAGGCTTGGTAGATAAAACTTGGTGTCGAACTCCAAAGGTACTCTACCATCAAGATTGTTGTTGGAGAGGTTAAACTCTGTCAGCTTCAGCTTCGTCAAAGACTCAGGAATCTCTCCTGTGAGCAAGTTTTCGGAGAGATCAAGATACGTTAGCACCGGTAAAGTCCCCAAGTCAGGCGGTATAGTGCCGGAAAATCTGTTTCCCGATAGGTTAAAATCGGACAAGGCCTTCCAGTTCAGCGAGCTCACATTTCTTGGAATTTCGCCGGATAACATGTTCTCTTGGACAAGAACTTTCTGCAACTTCTTCAATCCTGTTATACAAGTCGGCAACACGCCGGAAAACT
The DNA here is from genome assembly GCA_023621385.1 of Quercus gilva. Classification (NCBI taxonomy): domain Eukaryota; kingdom Viridiplantae; phylum Streptophyta; class Magnoliopsida; order Fagales; family Fagaceae; genus Quercus; species Quercus gilva. The sequence goes on from CM042478.1 coordinate 16,080,524, forward strand.
GGTTTTGGCTCAGCGAGAACACGACTAGTTGTTGCAGCCGGCAAATTTCCACGGGAATCTCTCCGGTGAAATTATTTCCGGCAATCGAGATGGCAACGAGCCCATAGGCAAGAAATATGTTATGCGAAATGGAACCCTGTAATCTATTGTTATACATTTGGAGGCGAGTAAGCCCAGGATGACTCCAAAAACCCTCAGGTACTTCACCGGATAGTTCATTTTGCTCAATCCTGACATAGTTAAGAGAATCGCATTCACCGTATGACATTGGTATTGTTCCAGAGAAGCTGTTCTTGAATGTGACTAACCTCTCAAGCTTCTTCCTGTAGCAGAGGTACATGGGCAACTCACCAGCGAATTTGTTCGTAGAAACATCAATATTCACCAAGTCAGAATTTTTCCCAAGATTTTTGGGTAGTTGTCCAGAAAAGCTGTTGTTGAAGATTTTCAGCTCATGCAGAACTGGGTTCGAAGCTAAAACTTCAGGAACTTGACCTTCGAAAAAATTGTCGTTGAGGTTAAGAGAGTTCAGAGGCATTGCGGCAATCTTTTCAGATAGTGTACCGCTGAGGTTGTTTTCAGAGACATCTAGTCTAAGCAAAGTCCTCAAATTTGCTATGGTCTCTGGCAATCCACCGCTCAAATTGTTTTGATAAAGCTCGATTTGTTCAATGCTTTTTAATCCGCCAATACTTTCTGGAATTTCACCGGAAAGTGAATTGTTGGATAAGTCTAGGTTCTTGAGTGAGACAAGTTTCCCAATTGAGTCCGGTATTGTCCCAATGAGATTCAAACTTGAAAAATACATAATTTCGAGCTTGGTCAAGTTTCCAATCTCTGGAGGTAAAGGACCAGGCGTCAATGGATTGGAAATTAGCTCTAACAGAGTTAACTCACGGAGATTGCCTAAAAATGAAGGGATTGAGTCTGTGATATCATTTGATCTCAGGTGTAGGAATCTCAGTGCCGGGAACCGCCGGCCAAAGCTAGCCGGAATTTTCCCAGTGAAAAAGTTGTCAGAAAGATCGAGATTTTCCAAATTTGTAAACTCCGGCGAGAAGTCTGGCAACTTTCCGCTGAAGTAGTTATTTGCGAGGCTTAGAAAATGAAGATGTGAGCACCTAGAAAAGGCTCGGGAAGTGATTATACCGTTGAGGGTATTGTTGGCGAGAGACAGGTTTTGGAGGGTCCGAATCTGACAGAATCCAAACGGGAACCGGCCAGAGAGATTGAAACCGGCCAGGTAAATTGAAATGACTTTGTGTTTGTGAGAGTCACAAGAAATGCCACTCCAATTACATGGATTATGTTCACGGTTCGAAACCCAATCGTTGAGGCTGCCATTCGGGTCATCCAGTTGGCTCTTCTTGACCCGAATCAAAATCTCAGAATCAGATGCCAGTGAAAGCACCAGTGAAAAGTAGTGCAGGAACAAGAAAAACAGGACCGCAAGGGCTTTGGGTGTTAGGTGTGTCATCATCTTAGAACCTATTACAAAATGTGTAACCCTTTTGCAAATGGTAATGGAAAATGGGAAATGATTTACAAGGGTTTTTGAAGTTTAAATCTTCTGTCTCATCAATTGTGCTCCACTTCATGCTCTACCAATAAAATTTGGACAACTAACCTCTCTCATTAAATGAGATATCTCATTAAATGAGACATATAGCCTCTCATTAAAGTCAGAGTTATCTCATTTAATGAGAGGGGCTAGTTGTCCAAGTTTTATTGGTGGAGCACGAAGTGAAGCATAATTGATGAGATAGAAGATTTGGACTCGGGTTTTTGGTTTGTGAGAGAGTAACGGTTGGGAAATAAGGACGGTGACAAGAACGAGGTCAAATGCTGAATGAGATTTTAAATTGGGATTAGAAATTCAAGGGGTTCACATGGGAATAGCTGCTGTGTGGTTCCAAAAGGGACTGGTTTAATTTTTTTTTGCTGAATAAGAAATGGGTTTAATTAGGCTCATCTTCTGGGATATTGTGAGAGAGAGAGTGATTTGTTAGTGAGGTTGGTGGGTAAGTAAGGACAAAGATATAATTGCAGGTTGAGCAAGTTCAGCTTGACTCATTTTTGGCTTTTTTAGGAGAAAGTGACATAAGTATCAAAAATTGTGGCCGTTTAGTATGATAGTGGTGTCAAAGAGCATTTTTCCAGAAGAAAAGCATGCGTGAAGATTACTACTATGATTCCAGTGAGAACTTGTTTTAGGGAGTTTTTGAGTACATTGTGAAATGTTCCATTTTTAGGGAAAAAGGGGAATCAGAGAGGAGAATTTTAGGTTGAGGAACAGATGTGACGTTTGGGGGGATCGGTGCTTGAAATTAATATCATTGTTTGATTCTTAGGTTTGATGGAGAATGAAGGGGCACTTGTGATGGTATAGAACTTGCTAATATAATTTCCAGATTGGTAGGTTTGGTTCAATTTCAGAACCTTCAATTTTTTTTTCCTTTATTTTTGATGCACAACAAACAGCATAGGTCTTCCAAGAGCAATGAGAGCATTGAAAATCATGGAATAAGATCAAGAAGGTATTAGTAGAACTCATTGGGGCTATGATGTTGGAATTGCGTGAAATTTGGAGGGTTGAAAGGAAATGATTTTTTTATCAAGACTCGAGAGTTCAAGGGTCGCCTAATTTTTGGTGAATTCTTTCGTTAAGGCCCCAGAAACGGTGATTTTGCTATTTTTAGGAATATTTGTTTTCCTTAATAATTTTTAATTTAAAAGTTAGAATAAGGCCTCATATGTTTTGGGAAGTCTCTTAGGGAAAGTAGTTTCAATTTCTACAACTATCTCAATTTTGCTATTTTTGGTAAAAAAATACTATTTCGCCACTTAATTATGTGATTAGTGTGAATTTGTTTTTCTTGGGCGTTTTCCTAGATTTCTTATGTTTTGTTTTATTATTTAAACTCAATTTAGCCTCCAAGGAAATTTAGTTTTCAAATTAATTACAAATCTAAACTTTGTCTATTGTTTCTCTCAAGTGGATTTCAAAACTTTATCACATTGTGGATTGAAGGAACCCTTCGTAGACTTGAGGTTTTCTTCAGAAACTAACGTGTTTAGTTTCTTTTTAATTTAGAAAACAACATGTTTGTTTTCTTGAACTTTCACGACATCAATTTTTTGCCTAGGTCCATTCCTAAGTGAGACTATTTGTTTTGCTAACTCATTGAGTAAAATCATTTATTAATTTTAGGTTAATTAGGGTATATATTAATTTTTTTTTTAAAAGGTATGTATTAAAGAGTAAAACTAATATTACATTATAGGGTTTTATTAAATGTAAGTTATTGTTTTAAACTCCCGAATGTACATTATTTTACATAATGTCCACACTTTTCATACTAGATGTCTATATTTATCAAATAATATCCACACTTTATACATGATGTGAAAGAATGTGCATCCTCTTAGATGTGAAACAATCAGAACTCCTATAGATACCACCACAAGCCAAAAAACACAAAATAGTTAACTAGAACCCTAAAATTCCTCAAAGACCTTAAGATATCCCCTCACTATTTGTAGTCACCCTCAACCTCAAGCTTATGCATGAAGGCTCCGTCTCTAATTGAGCATGACAGTTGCATAGATTTATTATGTTATTAATGCGGAGTGGTCACCCCTAAAGCAAAATTGGTTTTTGTGACACTGTTAAGGATATTTCTAATATTTAAAAATTTATTAAAAACTTGAGGCACATTATTGAAATTTTACACGTGTATGTAGCAATCAAAGTTGTCAACATTTTCTTCTTAAAAAAAAAAGTTGTCAACACTTGGGGCCCGTTTTGGTCATAGAGTTCAAAAATTGTTATTTAAAAAGATGTGAAAACTGTGATTTAAAAAGTATTGTTGAAAAACGTGTTTTTAGTGCTTATAAAACAAAAAAATGTGTTTGGTATCTTGGTTTAAATAACATATTTCAGTGTTCAAAAAAAATTAATATGTGTTTGGTATGTATGTGTTGGATTTAAAAAAAAACTAACCAAAGTATGAAATAAACATTTTTTAAATCAGGAGAGAGAATACATCATATTCCCGTTGCTCCTCTCTTTCCTTCTTTATCCCTTCTCTTCCCTAAGAGCAAAAAACCAAACCCACGCACAGTCCTCATCTCCATTAACGTCTCAGAAGATCCACAGCTAGGCTTCACGTTCCTCGGATCTCATTTCTACTGTCAGCACTCGAAGACCCAGCAACTTATCGAGCTTTTGTCGCCGCTGACCCATCACTCCAAGATCCAGGTTTGAATCTCACTTTTACCTTGCTTGTCAATGAGTTTTTGTCTAAAGACTGAACAATTCCTTCTTCACTCACAGATTTCTCACTTTTTTTTTTTTTTCCTCACCAATCGGGAAAACCCATTTTTTATGTGCTTTGTTTGTTGTTGAAACAATATTTGATTTACAACACAAACATAAACGCCCTACATTCTTGAAATCTTTTTGGTACATTCTCGAAATCTTTTGCTGTTGAAACAATATTTGATTTACAACCCATTTCATTTTTCATTTTTCTTAATACTCTGTTTGGTTGTTGAGAAAGCGTCGGAAGATTAAAATAAAAAAAAATTAAAAAAAAAGGCTAACAAATCTTCTGAACTCTAAATTAATAATTTCTTGTGGTTTTTCCTAGGGTTTCTCAGCTACCAAACTCCAATGTTGCTTGCTTGCTTGCTGTTTAAAATTTGAGGGTCTTTTGAGTGTGATTTTTAAGCTAATATGAAATTCTCCGTAGCTGATTATTAGTTTCATTAGTGAATTTTTACTGTTAGTTTTAGTTGATTGGGTTTAGTTTAATCATTCATGAATTTAAGCTTGGTGAATTTGATGATTTTGTGGTAGGTTTGACTAAATTTTGTTGAATTCAATTTGGATATGATGGATATAATGTGGTGTTGTTGGGGCCAATTCCTCAATTATAGTGATCAAAAGAAAGGTTTTGTGAGGTTTAGGAGTACTTTTGGTTTTCTTTGTTCTGGTTCTGTGAATGATGGTTTTCTAATTCAATATTTTGAAAGTTTGTATTAATCTTGCACCAAAAATTGAAAACAGTTATAGGAAATTACATAGCCATAGGGTCTGCTTGGATATGTTGCTATAGTTTTTGTTGCACGAATTGATAGCATGTTCAAATAGTTGTTTAATAGTGTTTATTACGATTTGTAATGTGTAAGTGAGTAGGTTTGTGGCTTCTTCTTGCAGATGTCGGACGCAATGCATGAGGATATTGACGATGGCCTTTGGTTCTAAAATTCCAACTGTTTCTGTGGCTTGAGAACAAGCGTGAGGATTTCAGATAAGTGAAATGAGAACTGGTACAGGCTTTTCCAATGTTGCCCAGAGGATGCATGTGGGTTTTTTCAATGGTGTATTCCCTTGAAGATGCCATTGTCATATGTGGAGGATTTCCAGCAACTACAAGAAGAGCTGTGTGTATTGTGAGAGGAATTGAGGGTCATGCATGACAAGGTCCACCCCTTAGATCAAACAAAAAAAATGGTCAAGATTATGTTCATTGGATGGTGTTTGTTATGCATTGCGCTTGCACTACTACTAACTATGGCAATGGTGTAAATCAAACTGTTATGATGATGTGTTCGTTCTTGCTGTGTAACCATATTATCTTATTATGTACTACTGACTCCTCATGAACTTGATGCGCTGTGTACTATTTTTGGACAATCTTGAGTCATCCATTTTGCTCGTGCTAGGTATATATATGAGGCTAACTCTTGACTCTAACAATAGTATGTTATTGGCTTAATAGTACTTTTACAATAGTATGTTATTGGATTAATAGTCAATAAGTTACTCCATGAATGCTCCAATTTTCATTGACCCTTTTCTTGAAGTTGAAAATGTTTTATATTTCCTTGAAGTTGATGTTATTCAAAGTTTGGCTACATCTTACATTATTTCGTGAGAAAATTATCAACTTTACACAAAATTGGGCAGACCTATAAATCAAGTCATATTCACTGATTTGGTCGGAATTGCACTCTGAAGAAATTTGAGTACAATAGATTGCACAGTAACTCTTATGAATTATTATGGGTTTCTTCCATGCCTTGCATTCCTCTGCCACTACACCATTTTCCATGAAAAATAATACATTTACTATCTTTTACTAACAATTTTAGTCTAAAAAACAGTTTCAAGTTAATTCCACAGTACCTATAAATAAAAGAAAACCAACATGATCAATTGCTACACTATAAAATGAAAATGGTGTTCCCACTCGAAGAGAACCGCGGGTGAACTTGACCTAGGCTATTGGAGTGCAAGAAACAACTTTATTTTTAAAGGCATAAAGCTTCATCCATCAGAAATGGCTAACAAATAAAATAATCTTTTGTTTCTATAAATTAACATAACACAAAATAAACATTTTCAATCTTTAAATTAGCCATCTAAGTAGAAAGCTAAGAAATCCTGAAGGGGTTATCATACCAAGACTAACATGGCCATTCTGAGACCAGCATTAGAAAGAATGGGTATTGAACTAGGTACTATGGCTGGCCTGGTCCCAAAGTTGAACTCATCCCAACACTCATCATAATCTACCAAACACAAGAATTAGTTTACCATCATATGAAACATGAGGAAATGACAAAAAACAAAAAGAAAAATGTTCCCAATGATGACAACTGTTTCAAAGACCAACCGAAAAACAAGGGATTATGTTTTGAATCTGAACTAAAAAGCAAGGAAAACAAGCCAACAATGTCAACAACAATAACAGTTCCATGTTATCCACATTTACAATCTATTCCCAAAAAGCTCAATCACGGTTGCTTGTGTAATCTGCCCACATAGTAGCAGTTATCGCATCACGATACTCCGACATTGCTCGTTGTGCCCAAGCATTAAAAGCTTCTTCAGTGCCCCCACTGCCTACGCATGCAGCTCCCGCTATGCTTGCGTCGCTGTTACGCACAAATGATCATTCCCACACATGGAACATTTTATCCGCTCGATTATCCATTTGGATAAAGTTATGCAGTGCATAACAAGCGATCACAATCAGCCGTTGTCCAGAGATGGAGAAGAAGTGCATTTCAATCAGGATTGGGAACCTCGCCTTCAACACATCAAAGCATCGTTCAATCACCATCCACAATGATGAATGCCTATAATTGAACAACTCTTGTCAGTGCGGACTTATGTGGGGGGAGGAATGCACTGCCTATTGCGTACCTCAAGTCAACGAGGCAGTACGATCTTGCAATAAGAGAGATAACCATTGGCAATTAATGTTACCTAACACAACTATTTTTAAGTGACAATAAAGTAAAAATTGCAAAAGGATCACCATACAGCCACTAAGACCCAAGTAGCAAAAGACAGCTTTTGATGGTTCCTTATTACCAATAACAAATTCAAAGAGTATAGGATGAAATGTTAGTAGCTTCCAACAGGTTAGTACAGTAAAATAATCTGCTAAACTCATCATTCGATAGTTCTTAATGATCCAACTTACTAATTCCATTGAGCTAGTTTAGAGTAAAATAACTTTAAATAGCTTTCAATGGATAAAGCAAAAGTGAAAGTATCATTACTTTAATCAAGTCATAAACCAACAAAACTTTAATCACAAAACTCCATTAACACAATGTAGATTCTGGAAAAATCAATAAAAATAAATAGAAACATAATTACCATTTGTAGAAGTGATGATGCAAATACAGAATCTAAATTCATAAACTACAAATAAAGATGAAGTTAATAAAGAGGTGAGAAACTTTAATTATTCAGCTCAAATAAGGGAACCATCTATGGTAATCCACATTTCAAATCCATCTGAATTACTTGAAATAAGTTCAAATTAAAAAAGTGGATGACAAGTGGCTAAAACCCACTAAACTTTTTGATCAGATTGCTTACCAAAAATACCCAATAGATCTCAATACCAAAGAAAAAATCCAAAACCAAATGCACTAATTTTTTTTTTTACCTCTAGGCGGCCAAGGGAACTCATACTTGACATGTCCAAGTGCGTCCTGCATGACTTGTGAATCATTTGCACTCCCTTCCCATCCATAATGTACATACGTAAACTGCATGTCAAAGTTGCATGCACACATTACGTATTAGGTGATGTCACTCCATCTATCTCTGAATGCGGTGGTCCTGTCAGATGGGGCAAAAGCACTCATGTGCATCCCATCGATGGCCCCCACACATTTCTATTAAAAAAATAGGTAGCTTTAATTAGGTAAATTAAACTTATGTGCAATCAGATCTCTTTCACACTTCATATTGTTTTCTTTCTATTCTCTATTATAGATCTTTCACATTTCAATGAATCAAAGTGATAATTTATCTAAGAACTAAAAAAAGAAAAATCAAAGCATACCTTAAACCATGGATAATATTTCTCATTCCCTTGAAGTGAATGGGGAAGCTTTGCTGCATCAGCATTGGGTCGGATGATGAGACATCCCAAAGCATAGATAGCACATAAGGCATGCCAGAACCGCCTTTGAATGGTCTCGAGAGAATGTTGGAAGTAGTTGGCAGTTAGCCGGTAGTCAGCGTTGTGTCTAACGATAAATAACACTGTCCCAACGGCCTCCTCAACTGAAACAATACCAGTGTCCTCCTCTAATAGGTGCAGCCACTTCATCTCATTACACAAGTGCCTAAAAATGGTCTCCTCCATGTGGAATATGTCATAACACACTTGGGGATTTCATTCTAATACTTCAATCACATATGACCTCCCACTCAGGATACCAGTGCACATAGGTCACTTCATGTAGTACTTTTGCATTTACTCTATACATAGCTGAACGTAGGTTATGGCAATCTCAAGCTTTACCTCACTATCGTACTTTTCTAAATTAGGGTCAGCCATGATTGAATCACGATCTGAATCGATGTCGGCCATAACTGAATCACACCTATAGGCAACCAATAAGTTCACATCAGCCACTATAAATAAGTACACACACACACACACATATATATATATATATATATTGCTATATGTATATATATCTATATTGCTGTATGTATATATATAAGTTACTATATATATAAATGATTATATATGGTTGTATGTATATATAAGTGAGTATATATATTTCTGCATAATAGTATTTACAATTCTGCATAAGTGAGTATATATATAAATGAGTTTATATATGAGTATATATTGATGTATGCATATATAAGTGAGTATATATATAATTCTGCATAAGTGAGTATATATAATTCTACATGTATATATAAGTGAGTCTATATGTTGCTGGAAGCACTATATATATATAGATGTTACTATGTGTACCACAGAAATTCTGTAAAGAACACATAATATTTTCTAAAATATATATATGTCACCAAACAAAACAATTCATAGAAGAGACAACAATCACAAAACATATTTCTTACATAAGTAGCATAGATGTCCAAAGCATTCAACATAATAAAGGAAGGCAGCATGCAAACATTGTCCAAAATATTAACATAATACAGACTTTGCCTATTCACATTAAAGCAAAATAAGAGTACTAATTAACTTCCTAGGCTATCTAAACGTCGCACACCATCAACCACCCCCACCACTACTGCAGTCCACCTCCAATAAACTTAATCCAAACCCTTCTTCTATTGACCATCATAGCAAAAAAAGCGGCTCTACTCTTGGGGTTATGAAGCTCTTGCACGACCTTGCAATAAGTGACATGATTCACATCGGTGTGCTGGTTGAGCAGTGTTACAGCTTGCGTAACTGATTCAATGTCACCCCCCACACCAGACTCTCCGGTGTCGGTGGACTTTTTCCCCCTCCGGTTTCTCATGTCAGTAAACCCCCAAATTGCCTTAGTCATGGTTTCAAGGGAGTGCCCTTTCTTCCTTTATCCGCTTGAATGAGACGGTTCAACTGGCCACATTTTAGCTCGCCTCCAGCTTCAAGCTTCACTCGGTGTGGGCAACTCCTCCACGTTGTCCACACTATCGACGTTGACATTGACATGTACCCCCGATGGTAGGAAGGCTGTATCCAGCTCTCTTTCTTCGTCATTGTTGGGAGCTGGTTGGGCAGATGATATTTGGAGGAAACCCGTGGCTGTGTTTGAATTGAAAAGCCTGCCCAACAGCTGGTAGTGTTGCAACCCCTTTTTTTTTTAAGTTCTTGAATTTATGATTGACCTATTAACAACAAAATATATTGGGTTAGATGACTTATTCATATAAAATCCAATACAAATTAGATGGGTAATTATAATAACCCTATAATAACCATTCATTCTTAGATACCAAAAACAGAAAGAGTAACGGCATTTCATCAAAATTTAACTTTATACCAAAATCACACATATATTCTACAGTAATAAACCCCTTAGATCAGATTTTATTTCATTTTTAAAAACATCATCATGAGAAAATGCTACAAAAAAAAACTATTTCAGCACATTATTTATTAATACACCATTTAATAAACCCCATATTCTTGATATGCAGGGAAAGGTAAACAAAGATCTAGCAAATTGCTTTTCTAATACGTATACACTTACAACATAGTGCTAGTCCATATAAACATTTTTGTTTTTGATTTTCTTCTCTTTTTTAGTTGTGAATACATTCAGTGTTTAAAAGATGGGCTATGCTATTATGAACACAAGGTAGATTTCAGTGTCATTTTAATTACAACCATAAACCATGCATGTAGCTAATTGTAATAAATTTTGTTTGGAGTATGTTAAAGGACTTACCACAATTGCAACAACCCATGCTTCCTCACTGCCCGTCACTGTATTTGCAATGGGGTTCCATTCCATTCTTGTACGTTTGATGAGCTGGGAGAATGTATGATGTCGACCTTTCATTCGTTGATATTTTTGTGTAAGTTGTGTCTTGTTGTAATTTTTATTTGTAAGTTTGTTAAACTCATTCATAATGGCTGTCCAAGTTGTAGTCTTGAACTGGCCTTGGGGCATATTCCCTTTGGCGTCCTCTTCTAACAATACATCAATGAAATGCTTCTCCACTGCAAAAGGCCACAACTTCCCATCCTCGGCATCAGTTGTTCTCTCTTCCATCTAAATAAATTTTGGTATACTTACATAGACTCATCATTTGAAATTGTATAATATGGATTAAAAAACATTAATTTCCTACTCACTAAAAGTACCAAGCAGCAGGCATATAAGAGAAACTAAGGTCTAAATCTGGAAATTTTAAGATAGATTTTATGAATTTTAATATAAGCAAGGCCAAGGACCATAAATGATTATATATGATATGAGAACCCAATAATTTAAGTGGCTGTAAGGTTGCTAACGAAGAGGATTAACAAGAATTTGCACATTTGAAGAACATATAAAAAGTCTAGTAATTATAATGGAGTAGTACAGACATAAATTACATATCAACAACAATCATTTCTCAGTAACTCATATCAACAACAATTGTTATTATAATTCCTTGGCAAGACTCATATTATTTAATCTTATAGTAAACAAAAGCTAAGATTATTTACTCCACAGTTTCAACTTACAAATAGTTAGTGTATTAGTAGTGTAATAAAAGGAGAAACTCTTCTGACTACATAAAAGGAAGTCTTTAGTTTTGAAAATAAACGGCCCAATGATGCAAATTAGAAGGAAAAAACTTGCTGGGAAAAAAAGAAACTGGTATTTAGAGATCTTTATCCATACATCTACTTACTCTTTGTTGGGATAATGGCCAACCTTACTGTTTATTTTTTCAAGAAAAAAGAAGGGGGAGGGGAGAGGTAACAAATGTAAAAATGATCTAATTAGATTATTATATAGCAGGAGAGCCAAAGAGCAGTAATCAGTTGCATGTGGACATTCCTATTTGGGCATGGAAAACAAGTAGTATTGAACACATTATGGAGCTTAATTGGGATTATTTCATTTTCTTTTGCTTATTTTGCTTAATAAATACATATGATATAAGTACAATTAATTTGTAAAATACTGTATTCCATTGTACCTTAAAAAAATTTTTAAATGAAAGGGATTATTAAGTAGATCATGTTTACTTATATAGTGCATCAATTACAAATTTAGAGGTACTATAAGAAAGATGGATTATTCCTTTGAAGCAGTGGGTAAGGGAGAATGGCTCGAGTACCTAACTTTATGCCCTTTATTCTTTTGAAAGCAAAAGATACATGTTTACAGTTTACAGTTACAGTTACACCTACTGATCTCAAGGATTTAAAGGCAACAACACAGAGGCCACAAAATGAAGACAAAATGCGTGACCTAAGTACAAAATTATAAGGGAACAAGCAAACAAATGATTCACTACCTACGAAATTATAACAGTTTACATTTAGGCAGACCTACCAGTAAGGGAACACGATGAGAGGAGGAAGCCGAGGAGGGCACTGATGCTCTGTATAGCACGAGAGAGGTAGAGAAGGATGAGGATGAGGCTTCCATCTGAATGAAAATGTGGGACTAAATAAGCCCTAAACTAGATTAATGTCAACTGATCTGAGTTAGATTGGGATGTGAAAGAAAGCTGCAACAAGAAATTAAGAAAATTACAAATATTTACCTGACCAAGCCCTTCGCACTGTGTGAGTTTGGCTTTTGGTTAGCACCAAAGCTTTGTCGGTGAGGGTGGGATCTCTACAAGGATTAGGGGCAGTTAGGCATAGAATTATGATTCTGAGCAAGGGGTTAATGTGGTTGACTGAGGTTGGTGATGCGGTGTAAGTTGAGTGTGTAGAAGACACTTTTGGATGGGTCGATGAGGATTTAATGGCGATGGGTCAGTGTGGGGAGTTATGGAGGTGGATGAGATTAATGCCGCTAGGTTGCTTTGACTGTGTGGGTGAGATGAGATCTTGGTACTAGGTGCAGATGGATTCGGCGTAAAGAGATGAGAGGAAGAGAGGAGACAATACTTAAGAGATGTCTGACCAGGTGGGCCCATATAGTGTTCAAAACAATTATCCAATTGCCACTGAACACTAGTGTTTGTTGTTTAAAAACAGGCCGGAGGTGATTTCAAAGCCATCATTTTGAAAATGGGTTTTTGAACAATGTTTTTCAAACAACCCTGAACAGGGATGAATAACCAAACGCGTGTTTTTGTTTTTGGACACTAGTGTTCAATGTTTAAACACTGAACACTAGTGTTTAAAATGAATGACCAAATGCCCTCTTAACACCAAACTAGTAGTATTTATACCAAGCGATGTGTACTGTATTGGCCATTAATTCTTAAAAATGTTTCAGACTTATCTTCTTTGTATGTTTCAGGTGATTTCTTTTAAATTGTCTTCTTATCCTTTATTCTTTCTATATATAGAGTAGTATTCTTTTGTAAGGAATAATAAATAATAGAAGCTATTTCATATTTTCATAATTTTCTCTTTGTGTCTATGACGAGTATCAAAGCCTTTTTCCTGAGTCTTTTAGCTAAATATTGCAAAAAATTGAGTTTATTGGTGATATAGGTACTGTTCAAAGTTATTTGGAAAAATGAGGAAAAATAGTGAATTTCGGCAACGATGTTGCCAAAATTGCAAGAAAAAGTATGAGAGAGAGAGAGAGAGAGAGAGAGAGAGAGAGAGAGTAAAGATAAGTGATGTGATGAAGGAGGGAGAAAAAATTGAATTTCGATAATGAGATTACCGAAATTCTTGCTGCCCAAAGCTGCTACCCAAGTGAGTGTGAAGTGCTCAAAGTGCTAGTGCTAGGTGGAGTGCCCAAAGGGAAACCAATTATGGCAACCAAGTTGCCAAAATTTTAGGGAAGGGAGGAGAGAGAAAATATGAATTGTGGCAACCAAGTTGCCGAAAATGAGAGGAAAAAAAAAAAAAGAGAAATTTTGGCAACCAAGTTGCCAAAATCTTGGGAAGGAATTTAAAAAAAAAAAATTGTGACAATTGATTTGTGACAATGGCATTGTCAAAATGGAGGGGGGGGGGGAAATTGTGGTTGATTTGTGGCATTTTATATAACTAAAATTGATTTCCTAATTATTATAACACATAATAAATAATTATTATAAAGCATTTCACATGGCATGGGACACGGCTAGTAGTAAATAAATATATATTCATGCATGCCATAGGCTAGTAATTATAATGGTCTAAGGCTTAGAAAGTAAGATAATATAGAAAAGTAATAATTAACAAAATACATTTTTGTGCAACAACTTTTGCACAAAGTTGCCAAAATTTTTTTTTAAAAAAAATTGTCCGAAATCAATTGCCACAATTTTTTTTTTAAAAAATTCCTCCCCAAGATTTTACAATTCTTTTTTTTTTCCTCCCATTTTCGGCAACTTGGTTGCCAGAATTCTTTTTTTTTTTTTCTCCCATTTTCGGCAACTTGGTTGCCACAATTCATATTTGCTCTCTCCTCCCTTCCCTACAATTTCGTCAACTTGGTTGCCACAACTGGTTTCCCTTTGGACACTCCACCTAACACTAGCACTTCGGGCACTTCATACTCACTTTGGCAGCAAGAATTTCGGTAATCTCATCAAAAAAATTCAATTTTTTCTCCCTCCTCCATCACATCACTTATTTTTACTCCCTCTTATACTTTTTCTTGCAATTTCGGCAACACCATTGCTGAATTTCACTCTCTTTCCTCATTTTCCCAAATAACTTTGAACAGTACCTATATAACAATAAACTCAGTTTTTTGCAATATTTAGCCAAAAGACTCCTTTTGCCTACTTGTGTATACAATAATACTACTTTTATGAGTTCTATAAATAAGTGTGAAGTATTTAAAATATTTATCTATTATCATAAAGAGTCTGTATTACATTCATCTATATAAATTTGTGTATATCTATATTACCAAATCTTTTATATTCTTAAATATCATTGTTGTGTTGTTACATTTATAGCTGTTCTAAAGCTAGTACACTTGAAGCCCATATCTCAATGTACATGCTTGGAGCAACCTAGCAAGTAGAACTTTTTATTTATTTATTATTTCTATAACTTTTTTATTAGCCCATTAACACATCTTTTATATCAAAAATTATACTTGGATGGACCAATACAATGTTAGAGATATATTAGCCTATTAACATAAGTGCAAGCAGTGGCAGAGCCACTTGATGACCAAAAATTTTTGAAAAAAATTTTTTTTTTTGAAAATATCCTAAATAATTTTTAAATTTTTAAATAACCTTATTATTTTGGCCCTCCATACCCGATAATATACACATATATTTAAGAAAGTCTAAAAATAAATTTAATTTTCATTTAAATAAAATACAATTCATAAATACATATGTCAACAAATTACAATAATTAAACATTCATCATCTTTAAAATGAACACATAGGTATTTTAACAATTATTTCAACAAATAAAAGGGAAAAAATTGAGTTATGAAGTATTGTATATTATTATTTTACATTTCATGCACACAAAAAAAAAAAAAAAAATTATATATGGCCCCTCCAAAAATAAATTCCTGACTCTGCCATTAGGCGCAAGCCCAATCTTATTTGTGTGCAAGTCAAGTCTTCTACTCGTACTAAAAGTCTATTAATTTAAGGTTTAGCCTATTATATATACCTATGTTATGGTTCATTGTAACATGTGATTTATACTACATTCTTATATATTAAAGATATAGCCCTTAAGAGTTTCTTCCTTGAACGCAAACACTTGACTTTGCTTCTGTTTCAATTCTAACATATTCAACATAATATATCAATACTAAAATTTAACATACAAAATCAAATTTGTAATTAAGAGGGAAAATTATTTAATTATAGTGAGTACATCAAAATTGTTCAATTATTACATCAGACAAAGTTGCTATTCGTGAAGTAGTAGCAGCCCTAGGCAAACATATAGGCACTGTGTTGCCGTGAAGAATCAGTTGTTTAGGCGAGAAGCTGTCTCTCTTTATGGTCTCCAAGGTCTCTGTGTTCAATTATGCTCGAAGTTATAAACGCGACTATCTGGCTCTCGAGAAAATGCATGGAGTCATTGAAAAGTTATAAACCATCTTCTGTGTAAGGTTGAGAGTCCTATTTGCCTATGGATAAATCCATCTATTTGACTTAAGGAAAAGAAAAAGAACAAAAAACATACAATTACGTGGATTATGGATCCCACTTACATGCCCCATTAACATTTAAAATGGTTTATTCATAAATCATAATCAATTTTCAGTCAAGAGATCAAAAGGAGAATATAAACTCATTAGTCAAACTTAGTCAAATTGCATGAGGTAGGTTGTACAGTGTCTTAAAATATTATTGTGTTCATTTTTTTTTTCTTTTTTCCTATTTGATATGGAAAAATGGTGGAAGAAAAGACAAGAAATAGAACTCACACGCTAATATGAGAAGATCACTACAAAGGGAAAAATTAACCGGATATTTAAAAAACACCACCCAAAAGTAATTGCCCAAGATTCAGGGCCGAACACACTCACCACTTAATGAACTCCCTAAAAAAAATACAATGTATAACACAAATAATTCTGAATAATAATCACACCATAATTTGATCTCTTATCTATCCAAATAGCTATATGTAATGCTTACAAGTTAGAACAGTCCTCTAAGCATAAGAGAATATTCAATGACTTTACAATTTCCAAGACATAAAATTTTAAAAATAAGAATGAAATAAATGTGTTGACACCCCATTTTGCAACCCGCATTTAACCTCACATGGAGGGTAAAAGGGTACTTTCACCTCAGAAATATGCATCTTGATTCTGGCCATTAGATCCTTAATCTCATTTCACCAAAATGATCTTGATGTTGTAACGATCAAATTGATTGGTCATGAGCCCTAATCGGACCACCAAATTGAAAGTTATCATCAAATCAATTTTTAATGGCTGAGATGCACTATCACAAATTGAGTCCAACTATACGTGATTATGAACAATTGATTCCAATTGGTTATAATTATAATCAATTTGAGATTAATGATGTGTCATAATTTGATTGGTTAGGACTACATTTTATGGTGAGATTCCATACACCTAATTAATTTGATAATTAAACATTAATTATTCAATGAGTAATTTGTGCAATTATCTTTTAATTAGTGTAAATTTGGAACCAATTAAGTCTGAAATTGGAGTGATTGGAGCCATTTAATGTTAATTGGGAGCTAATTTGGGACCTATTAATGTTAATTGTGCTGAAACCATTTTCTAACAAATGACCTCTGCTCACTATTTCATCGATATCTCTCAGAATATTTTGAATCTGTGAATGAGGTTAATTTTCCCAGAAACTAGACATTCGGGGCTTCAATTTGAGCACAAGAATGAGACAATTCCGATCAGAATTGAGTCAGATATGATTTTTTGAAGTTGGCTCAACATGCTGTTATAGCAGTTACGGGAAAACAGAATTTTGGCTTGCTCCCCACTCCCACCAATCTCTCCATTTAATGCACCAGATTTTTCCCAAGGCTAAAATGAGGTCTAGGTTCATAATCTTTGTCAACCCTCATTAATGGCCTTCCATTCATATTCTCTCCACTACTACTATATAAACCCTCCCTCTCATTCATCCTTGGAGACCACAAAAACCCCCTCTCTTCTCCTCTCTTAAGTTCTAGTGAAGTAGAGTAGTCTTGTCATATCTTGGTCTTCCTGAGACTCAAGGTATTGAGTGAGACTCGCTCTCCCTCTCCTAGTTCTTCTTCTTTCCTCCACCCTTAGGATCTCCACCAAGAATCTCTTCTTCCACCGTATGGATCTTGCATAAAGGTATAATCCATTTCCCTAACTTGTTTTTTGTGTTGCCATGATGAGAGTTTAAGATTAAAGCATGATTAACTATTTAAATTCCCTCGAATATGTTTGAATGTTCTTAATTGTTCTTATATGCTCTTTACATGTTCTTGGTTGTTCATCACATGTTCATGCATATCACTAGTTTTAATCTTAAATCCACATCAAAAATATGAAAAACATGTTTGTTTAATAATTCTTTCAAATCCTTGAATCTAGGTTATCACCATCCACACACATTCACTAAAATTTTATTTTTCAATCCAAATGCAATGTTTAATAAATTGAATTAGGGTTTATCACATGCACACACATTAAATTCAACATGTAAATGGATTGACATATTGGATGATATGATATGATTGTTGGCCACCATAGTCTAGAAGACCAGTTTCAACGGGCAAGGTGGGTGCCTAACACCTTCCCACCTTGTAACATAGCCTCCGAACTTAGATCAAGGGTTGATAGACCAATGCTTATCCTTGTAATTTTCAATTTCTAGATTGTAACTAGGAAACAAAGCCATGTACTTTATCTTAGATTGTATCTAGGACCAAAGCCATGTAATTTTCCTATGATCAATGTAAATTCAATTGCAAATTAATAAAATGAGGAATTTTTCAATTATGGTTTTCTTATTTTTCCAATAATTAAATAAGTGGCGACTCCATTGTAAAACCCTTAATCTAAAAGGGAAAATATAACTAGTTGAACCTCCATTTTGAGAGGCAATAACACGACTTCACCCATTCACGTGGGTTTGGCCCAACACTCCTATATAAAAAAGGGGGCCGGGGGCGCGGTCTCTCACAAAATGATATGGTATTTCCCATGAAAGCATATTTCATGAGAGTGAGAGTTGGACTACCTATTTCGAAACCACTGAGAAGAGGGGCATATCTAGCTGGGTCGGAAGGTGAAAGAGTCTGGGTTACTTTTAAATACGAATGGCTCCCATTGTTCTGTCATTATTGTGGCTTTCTCGGTCATGATATTTGACACTGTGTAGGTTACTTTACAACTGAGAAAAAAAAGGGTCCGATGCAATTCCAATATGGGGAGTGGCTTAGAGCAATTAGGGGTCGTCTACGGTCTCCACAAAGGAAAACTAAGCCAAGTGGGTCGAAGGATGTTGGAGATAGGCATGAGCATGTTGAGAAGACTGGTGGAGCTCCGCCATACATGGAAAAGGAGACGGTGGTGAAAGATGAACAAAAACGGAACCCTAGCAGCATTATGGTACATGAAAAAGGAAACGACGTGAATCATGGGAGTTTTTCGGATTTTTAGCAAGATATTCCTGTAACGGCTGGCACAATCGAGATTAATGTGGAAAGGGGAGTTATGGGTAAGGTGGCAGAGGTAAATCACGATTTAATGTTGAAAGGTAGTTATGTCTCAGTAAATTTGAAAGGGGATGAAAAAAATGCCAACAGGGCTGATGGGACTAGTATTAGGCCCAAACCAAAATGGACCCGTATTGTGCACATGGAAAGTGGGCCTGTATCAAGTGAAGGAAATAATCTTAAGGAGCAATTGGGTAAAAGGAAGGCCATGCAATACACTGATGAGGGCAATTACGAAAACTTGGATGCAGTGGTTTGAAGCAGTAAAAGGTGGATGGGCAACAAATAATTATTATTGACAGATCGGCGGAGACACATCTTTGCCGAGAGCAATGAGGCTCCTAAGCTGGAACTGTCAAGGGCTTGGGAACCTTTGGACAGTTCGAAGCCTCCGTAAAATTGTGCGGGATCAAGCTCTCAATGTGTGTTTTCTAATGGAAACAAGATTAGACAAGGATGGATTTGAAGAATGGTGTGGGGATTTGAGGTAGATGGATTTGCATGGTTCTTGATGTGTTTTTATGGATGGCTGGAAGTAGATCAACGATTTAAGTCATAGGTCTTGCTAAATCATCTCAGATCTTTTGTGAACGGACTGTGGATGTGTATAGGAGATTTTAACGCTATCCTAAGCTCGTCGGAAAAATTGAGCAAATGTCCACCACAAGCTCGACTTATAGATGATTCAGAGAAACATTGGAGATGAATGAGCTAAAAGATTTGGGGTACAAAGGTTATCAGTACACTTGGAACAATAAAAGACCCGAAGAAGCTAATACAAGGGACCGATTAGATCGGACTGTGGCGAATGGAGAATGGAGAGAAAAATTCCCATTGACCATGATAACCCACCTATCTTCGCACACCTCTGATCATGCGCCAATAATTCTCCAAACAAAGTCCCACATGGCTCGAATTAAGACTAGTGGTGGGCATGGCTTCAAGTTTGAAGAATCATGGCTTCTTTGGGAAGATTGTGAGGGGGTAATAAAGGAAGCTTAGGTGAAGAACATTAAGGATAGCTCGAGTTTGGAAGCAGTAAGGCAGAAAATAAAAACCTGTGGTGATGAGTTGCAAGCGTGGTGGTCATCTAGAACACACCCGGACGCTAAAGAGATTAAAAAACTCCAAAAATGGGTTGAAGTGCTTCAAGTAGAAAAGTGTACAGTGGAAAATAGAGCTGAATTGCTAGAAGTAAGCAAGAAGCTTGATAGTTTACTAAGGTAGCAAGAGATTTATTGGGCTCAACGATCCCGGGTACCTTGGCTGAAACACGGTGACAAAAATACAAATTTCTTCCATTTAAAGGCTTCACAAAGGAGATGGAGGAATTTTATACAAGGGATTAGAGATGAAGGAGACAATTAGGCTGAAGCACAAGAGGTCACTGCACGGGTAGCAATTAGTTACTTTAGGAATATGTTTAATGCCGGTGTGTATAATCGAATTGAAGAATGCTTACAGGCAGTCCCATGTAAGGTGACAGAGGAGATGAGATAGTTTTTATCTAGGGAGGTTAGTGCAGATGAAATCAGGGAGGCACTGTTTCAAATAGGACCAACAAAGGCACCTGGACCCGATGGTATGAATGCTTTATTTTACCAAAAATTTTGGCGTATTGTTGGTGATAATGTGGTTTATGCTGTACTTGACTTTTTACAATCTGGTAATATGGTGCCTGAAATAAATCAGACAAATATTGTGCTTATTCCCAAAGTAAAATCACCTGAAAAAATGTTAGACTTTAGACCAATCAATTTATGCAATGTCATATATAAAAGTATCTCTAAGGTGTTAGCCAACAGATTGAAGCAAGTTCTCCCTCAAATTATATCTCCTACACGGAGTGCATTTGTACCGAGCCGACTTATTATAGATAATGTTGGAGGCATATGAAACCTTGCATACAGTGCATGGGAGGAAAAAAGGAAAGAAGGGTTCTCTTGCTCTTAAGCTTGATATAAGTAAAGCTTATGACCGAGTGGAGTAGGACTTTTTACGAGGTATTATGTCAAAATTGGGGTTTCCTGGAATCTGGATAAACTGGGTGATGACATGCATTACAACTCCTTCATTCTTTGTTCTCATAAATGGTAAACCTTTTGGAAGTATATCACCCTCTAAAGGACTCCGTCAAGGAGATCCTCTTTCACCTTATTTGTTTCTCTTGAGTGCAGAGGGTTTTACTACCTTGTTAACAAAGGCAGAAATGGAGGAGTGTATACATGGTGTTTCAATTTGTAGGAGAGCACCAAGGATTTCCCACTTGTTGTTTGCAGATGATTCTCTACTCTTTTGCCAAGCCACACAAAGGGAGGTCATTGCAGTCACTAATATCCTACAGATATATGCACAAGCTTCCGGCCAATGCATAAATATGGAAAAATCATCAGTTCTCTTTAGTAGCAAAACACCAGTTACACAAAAGGAGTGGATCAAGATCACTTTTGGAGTAAAGGAAGTGGAGCGTTTTAAGACTTATTTGGGGCTACCTACGATGGTGGGTCATGCAAAGTACCAATCTTTTGCTTATCTGAAGGATAAAGTTTGGAGGATATTGCAAGGTTGGAAGGGTAAGTTGCTCTCAAGAGCTGGGAAGGAAATTTTAATAAAGGCGGTGGCCTAATCGATCCCGACATACACAATGGGTGTTTTCCTGCTACCAGTAAAATTATGTGATGAGTTAAACCAAATGTGTGCAAGGTTTTTGTGGGGACAAGCTGAAAATGAAAGAAAGATACATTGGAAGAGTTGGGGGCTGCTATCTCAATAAAAAAGGAAGGGTGGTATGGGCTTTCATGATCTAAGGGCCTTCAATTTGGCAATGCTAGCAAAGCAAGGTTGGCATATGATGCAAAATCAGGAGTCTCTCATTTACCAATGCTTCAAACACCATTACTTTCCTCGGTGCACTTTTTTGGAGGCATGTGATTCCACAAATAGTTCATATGTTTGGAAGAGTCTAATGGTTGCTATGCCCATTTTGAAATAAGGAAGCTGTTGGAGGGTAGGGAATGAGGCATCAATTAGTATCATGCATGACAAATGGATTACAAACCATCCTACATGTAAGGTCCTTCATCCCCCAGAAGTGCAAGACTGGGAATGGAGGGTCTTTGATTTAATAAATCCGAACAGGAGGTGCTAGGATAGAGAGCTGATCTGGAGTAAATTTCATGAAGAAGATGCGGAAGCAATTTGTCGAATGCCCTTGAGTAATCAATGTGTAAAAGACCAGGTAATGTGGCTATACGATAGAAATGGCAAGTACTCAGTAAAATTCGATTACCATGTGTCGAAACAGGTCCTTAGAATGGATGAATGGGTTGAGTGCTCATTAGGTTCAGGTGGGTTGGAGGTGTGGATGAATCTGTGGAAATTGAATGTCCCAAACAAGATTAAAGTTTTTGCATGGAGGGCCTGTCAAAATATATTGCCAACACGTGTGAACTTAGCTCGAAGGAAGATTATTGAGGATGATTTATGTGAACTATGTAAATGTGCTTTGGAGAATGGAATTCATGTGCTATGGGAATGTGGGGTTGCGCAAGGTATATGGGCCGAAAGCTTGGTGAAATTACAACAGTTCACTTAAGGCTAAGGTGATGTTTTACAACTCTTCGCTGAATTGTTGCAGAGGCTGTTGAGTGAGGAGTTTGAAGTATTCTTGGTTGTGTCTTGGCTTATTTGGAATCAACGAAATTCGGTGATTCATGGAGGGAAAATGAAGGATCCAAGGCAGGTTCTTAAAAGGGCTGAAGATTTCTTGACAGAGTATCATCAAGCGCAAGACCAGTTGGTGCCTCTGCAGAACGTTCAATAGCATTCGGGTGATTGGCAGCCTCCTCATTTTGACCATTACAAGTTGAATTTTGATGCGGGAATATATACAAATTTGGGGTGTTCAGGGGTGGGAGCTATTATTCGAAATGAGAGGGGAGAGGTTATAGCAGCTCTGTCTGCTAAGGGACCTTTTGTTCAAGACAGTGAGGAAGCTGAGACTTTAGCTTGTCGAAAAGCACTTGAATTTGCTATGGATGTGGGAATTTCGGACTTGGTAATTGAGGGTGACAATGTATCGGTAATGAGAGCTATTGCATCAAATTGTATGGATGGGTCCAGACTAGGCAATGTACTTGAAGATATTCATTGCCTTGTTAGTGGTCTGCAATGGAGTTCTGTTAGCTGTGTGAAGCGAAGTGCCAATATCGTCACCCATTCTTTAGCCCGTTTCGATAGAAATGTATCTAATGAGCTGGTTTGGATTGAGGATAGTCCACAACCTGCTAGGGAAGCTTTGTATAATGATTCATTGATTTTCAATTAAATGAATGAAAGCCCACAATTAAAAAAAAAAAAAAAAAGAGATTGACTTTTTTTTTTTTTTTTGAGAGGAAACTGATATTTCATTCACTTAGAAAAGGAGTACAACAGAGGCCAACAACTAACAGATTTATCCAAGGCCTGACTAAAACAAATCAACTAAAAAGGGAGGGATAACACCCTTCCAAAGATTAGAAACTTGATTACATTTGGCAACTTGGGCTAGCTCATGAGCAGCCCTGTTGTAAGATCGGCAAGACTGACTAAATAAATGCTGTAGGATTGGCCTTAATGGGCTTCAGCTAATAGCACAAACTATGGATAATAGGCTGGTATGGGCAGCCATATTTAGACCATAAGATTCTTCTATTTGGGCTTGTAAGACAACACTGGTGGTTAGGTTTTTGTTGGCTCTTTTTTGAAAACTCCCGTCACTTTTTCTTTTTAACGAATGTGATGAAAATTAAAACTGATTGTTGAGGCATTCCAAAACAGCAAAGAGGAGTCAAGACAAGAATTTGAGCTGGAATTCAAGAAATGACATTTTACTTGAACCAAAGAGGGCAATACACTATGCATAATTGATAAGTGATAATTCACTACACAATAAGGGTTTTTTTTTTTTTAAATGAAAAAAATCCACAAAGAACCCCATAATATGCTCAAAGGGAATTTCTCCAAACATGTCTCATTATAATCTTGGTTCTTTATCTGTGTCAGAACTTACCATTAGCAAAAACTTTCATATGATTAAGCTTTATTTTCTTCTCTCTGCCTAAACCTCTAAAAGATTACAAAAGGAGATAAGAAAGCCAAGTTAGCCGATCTAGCATGCCCCATTACATTATTTTCAGTCAGGTCAATAACAATCCATAAGGAAGTGACCAAAAGATTAACCATTCAATAATCATTCACTTCTTGTGTATAGCTCATTCGAAGTTAGAACCAATCATATTCTTTGTTCTCAATGGGTTTCAGTATGTGGACTCTTTAGTCTTTAGTCAAGAAGTCCAATTATGGTTTCCAGTGGAGCATTTTTATTTTTTTAACTTCTGGCATCAAAGATCAAACTGCTTTCGGCAGGTCATGTTCTAAACCGAAACCTTTATTGACTTATGAACTTGGCTGACAAGAGGTCTTTGTCCGCAATTACTACAGCAATTTTAACAATATTGTAATTTTCTTTTTCTTTTTCTTTTTCTTTTTTGAGAAATGTTAAAGAATGTTCTTAGAGGACTGGTTAATAATCAATTTTAAAAAAGTTTTAATACTACTTTTATAGAAAATGAAAAAAAATTGTTAAAATATTAATTTTTTTTTTCTATTTTTCATAAAAACTTTTTTGAATGAATTATTAACCAGTACTCTAAGAGCACTAGTTAGCATTCCATTTTTTTTTTCAGTAAAAAATAATTGTGCCGCCAGTCAAGTCTATATGTATCCCAATATCATGACCACATGTGCCAAAATATAGGAGGGTTGTGCTGTCTCCCTGACACTCAAGAAGGTCACCAAAACTTTGGGTCAATAAAAATACAATCTAATTGGAACTTTAAACTGTTTCTCTAAGAAAATAAATTGTCAATGGATCAAATCTATGTGTATTTATTTTAAATTCTAGTATTGATACAATTGTTGTACGCGTCATTGGCTCTTATTTAAGGTTTGATGACATGTATTAAGGTTTTTGTCTTGTAATTTGCCTTCGTTTTGAGAAGGATATATATGGAGTATAAAGAGGACTTTTACTCTATCGATGTCGATGATGATTATATCAAAGGAAATGCTAAGTGATAACTAAATCAACGGAAAATACTCAATTAGAAAGAACCTAAGAAAATAACCAATCAGTGATTCTATGAAAATTCTTAACAATTATGCAAATAAAAGTGTACTACAATGATTTTTCTATCCAAAAAAAGAAAAAAAGAAAAAAAGAAAAAAAACAATGATTTGAACTTCATATTTGCATTAACACCTTACATTGAATCCTAAATGAGAGATTGACAAGTACACTAACAACCTCTCTCTTTTTTTTTTTTCTTTTTTTTTTTTTTTTTTGAGAAAAAGACTATAAGTTCATAAGAGCATCCGCAGCTGGCTTTTTATATCCCATATCTTAATAAATTTTACTATTCGGAGCCAAAAATCACCCAGCATTTGGACTTGTAAACCTTCGAAATTGTAAAAAATTTTACAATTGTGCTACAGTAGCATCTTATTAATAAGATGCTACTGTAACACAATTGTATTTCTAAAAATTATTTTTTAACTGTCTCTCTCATCCTTTTTCTCTGACCAACTTTCTCTCTCCTCTCTCTCTCATTATTTCCCACTCAGTATTTTACCCTAGTCATTGATTGGCAAGCCACCACCCACTCATTATTTCACCCACTCATTAACTTTTCGCTCCATCTCATGCTCAGCCTCTCTCATGCTCAGCCTCTTTCATGCAGTAACAAGGATGCCACAAGGTTGAGATCAGTGTGTAGTTTTGGTGTTTGGGCTTGATTTGTGATTTGATCAGCGTGGGTTTCGGTGGCGTGGGTTTGATTTGTGATTTGTGATTGTGGGTTTGTTTTGTAGTGTTCTGTGGGTTTGTTTTATGGTGATTGTAGGTTTGTTGGTGGTGGCTATGCTATGTTGGTGGTGCTGTGTTGGCGTTGGATTGTGTTTTTTTTTTTTTTTTGGTTCAGCTATTGGGGTTTGTGATTGTGGCTGGTGGGCCAACTGTGGAGGTGGTGGAAGTAGTTGTGTCTAGTGGGCCGACAGTGGGGTGGGTGTTTATGGCTCTATCGGAGTGGGTTTTGGGTCAGTGGGTGGCGGTAGGGGTTTGCTGCCTGGGTTTTTTTTTTTTTTTTTTTTTTGGTGTTAATGGTAGATTATGGGTTGCTGGTGGTAGTGGTGGTGTTAGGTTTGTGTAGTGCGACGGCGGTGGTGATTGTGGTTGTTAAACAGAAATAAAGAGAGAGAAAGAATAAATAATGTGTTGTATGGTAAATGATAGTAATTGTGGGATATATTATTTTATTGTGTAAAAATATTATTTTAATGAGTAGAATAGAAAAATAAAAATTGGGATGCTGGGTGTATTGTAAAATGGTACGGTATAATTGATAAAGTAGCTTTTTAGGATGGTAAAATAAGATGAGATATGAAATCCGAATGTGGATGCTCTAAGTTTGTAACGATCTAAATGCTTCTCGTTCCCGCCAAAGTCAATCCCCATTCAAACAAAGTGTATGAGATTAAAGCATATATGTGAAAAAAAAAGAGTTAGGGAAGGGGAAGAGAAAGAAAAGAAGAAAATAACTCTTCATATATGTGTTTGGATGTAAAAGAAAAATGACAAAATAATCATTAAAAAAAAAAAAAAAATTTACTCTTTTATCTTTGTAAATTATAAATTAACAATTCATTAGGTTTAGGAGGATATGAAAGTAATTTTATAACAAGTTCAAAACTTTCATTTACTTTAACAAGTGTTAATTAAGAATAATTTTGTACAAAAGTTAAACCCTTTGCTCCGTTGTTAATTTGTTGTTTTGTTTTTTATTTTTTATTTTTCCAAATTGGATGAGAAATAAAAATTATAAAATTAGTGGGACGCACATAATGTCCTTCCCTCAACCTTCCCATTCTCTCCTCTCTCTCTCTCTAACCAAAAAAAGGAAACTAGAATTACTATCATTTCTTTCCACTCATTTCCTAATTTCATTCTGCTATCCTCCCAGCCAAGCAAAGCGTATACATTTGCATTTTTAATCAATTTTGAAATGATTTAGGCAAATACACCTTATATGCAACTTATTTGGCAAGCTTTTTCAAAAAATTGTTCTCAATTTCACTGTGCAAAATAGTTTTAAGAAAATATAATTTCCTTTTCTCATTTTTGTTTCGCAAAATCATTGTTCACTATAATATGTGTAAATAAATTTTCATTTTTGTGGACTTGAACTTGCTCCTAACAGGAAATAAACATGTACAAAACCTAAACCATCAAACCACATGCATTTTGGTATTATATATATATAAAACACCAAATTCATTAAAAAATTAAATGACATATCATAGTTTCACTTAGGTTAAATTCCGTTTTGATCTCAAAAACTTTGAACCTCTCATTTTTTTTTTTTTTTAATTCTTTGAACTGTTCGGGTTTCAAAACCACACTTGATACTTGATTTGGTTGATTTGGGGAATTTGGTGTTGCAAACGTGTGTGATGGGTGGGGATAAATTGTATTGTAAGCATGCCAGTTAGATTGGGAATGGGGTGGAAATCAAAAACCCAAAAATATTGTCCACCAAATTTTGAAGGTTGAAATACACTTCAAAACCAATTTTGAGAACACCAAACACAATATAGTTTTTTGTTGGGTTTAAAAAAAGAAAAAAAAAAAAAAAGAAAAGCAGAGAAGAAGACAAACAGCCCATGAGGTGTTAATCGTATTTAAGGCGTTTTAGAAGGAAACCATTTTAAACTATATTTCAAAGCCCTTGTACGCCCAAATTGTACACCGCCCCATTTGACGTAGCTAGTTAATCAATATGGAGATTATATGAGATGATGCATGAAAAATTAGCAAGCCACTCGTCCATTTAGAAGTGCTGAAAGACATGTAAGAAGGAAAAATGATACCGGATAGCACCGGTGGGGGTGCCGGCTTAAGCTTCTCTGGGGCTTAAGTTAGAATCTCATAAAAAATCTTCAAGAACTCTGAAAGTATAAGAGTTGGATTTTTTCTCACGTATCTTGATTTTAGCGAGATTTGGCTTTTATATAGGAGATCTTAAATGGGTCTCTTTGTTTTGTGCCACTCTCCTAACGGGAAACATGTTGGCTAAATGG
Organism: Quercus gilva; assembly: GCA_023621385.1. Taxonomy (NCBI): domain Eukaryota; kingdom Viridiplantae; phylum Streptophyta; class Magnoliopsida; order Fagales; family Fagaceae; genus Quercus; species Quercus gilva. The sequence continues at coordinate 16,108,792 of CM042478.1, forward strand.
AGTTAGTGGGAACAAATTTCGGGGAGATTGCTTCCACGTTCTGAAGTAGTGGACTTATGGAGTAAATTCCATTGGTAGCATACTTTTACCTTAGACGATCATGATATGAACGATTGTTTATAATCCTCTTGTGTAATTAGGTGGTCATTTGTATGGACGGTTGTAAATGTGTTGGACAACACCTAAGACGAGACTGTTACTTTATTCCTTAGAATGGCCATCTATGTGGACAACTATAATACTATGGACTGTTGATTACGGTCTTATGGTGGAAATAGGAAACCAACATGAGATGGATGACCCTCTAGACGGGCTTGTCATTTTATTTCGTCTTACTGTCCATGTGGTTTGGTTTGCGTAGTTGTAGAGAAGTTGTTCCTGACGTGTGGTTTGATCTCCTTAGACAAATAATATACCTAAACAAGTTAGGCATTTATCGCCAGTGTCAAGTCTCTGCTCCTCGGACAAATCAATCTAATCATCGATGGGTTGTTCCCTATATGGATGAGCAAATAAATAGTCTTCATTGGAAGAGTCCCATTTGGAAGTCTCATTATGAAGAGTCCCCGCTGCAAAAGTTTTTCTTTAGAAGAGTCCCCTCTGGAAGAGTCTTCCTTTAGAAGATCCTTATTTGAAAGAGACATATCTAAAAGAGACTCATTTGGAAGAGCTAACATTTGTTAGACAGAGTCATTTGGGAGAGTTTCCCTTTTCAAATGGAATGTAAGAGTTTTTCTTTAGAGGAGTCCCCTCTGGAAGAGTTTTCTTTTAGAAGAGCCTCATTTGGAAGAGACATATCTAAAAGAGACTTATCTAAAAGAACTAACATTTGTTAGACAGTTATTTGGGAGAGTTTTCCTGTTCAAATGGAATGTACCATGGTCGTCCAGGGGTTTAGACGACTTACTTCTGGTGGTGATGATGGAAGGCTGGCTTTGTAGAAATATTGGATGAGTCTATTGTAGAGTGACAAACAGTTCATTTAAGTAGTGAAAATAATATCCTTATCAATATGCAAAATAACAAACATAAAATTAATGGGGAACTCCCGTGGAAGCACACAAATAATAGCAGACACATGAATAATGTAAGGAAGATAATTGCTATTTCTGATAACATTTTGTCTTCATTAACTACGTTTGCACAATGAACGAGCTAAAATTAATTAATAAAATACCAAATTATTCGTAGAAACCGGCAATGTTTTCACAATAGCAGAAATGTTTGAACAAGTACTTCGAAACCGCGAGGAAACAACGTAATCCCAGTTTCCAAGGCCATTTGTATCGCATTTGATTAAACTGGAATCATGACTGATACATATTAACAATGAAAATAATGCAATCATACTGTATTTTATAGTTCTTGAATCATGATATTTTATACAAGACATAAAAGACAAATAAAGAAGTCATACTTTATAGTATATTGAGCAGAAAATATAGACTGGTCTCAACCACAAATAAAACTTGTCAGCTTCATTTAGAAAGCTGTGATTAACAACGGCGTGGTTTCATTTTTTTTATTTTTTGATGAATACCAATGGAGATGTTTCTATTTCAAGTGGTTTTTAAAGGCACCTGTGTGATCAATAACTCATAAGTAAATACACTGCAGATACTAAGCTTTCTTTATTAGAAGTTGCCTCATTGAAAGTGTTGCAATCATCTAATGGGATCATGGCATGCATGGGCATACAATGGTGTGCTCTTTAATTGATTTCAATGTAGGACTACATGGTACAACTACAAGGCTCCTGTATAAAATAGAAAAAGCAATTATCTCTAAATGGAACCTTTAAATATCAGATGGTAATTCTAGTTGTACTATGTAATGTACTAGTGCTACTTGGAGAAAATGTAGCAAGGAATCCCACAAAAGTTACACAACCCAGCAATTCCAGTGTTCTCAAAATATAGGAGTATCATGGTTGGTTTAAATATCAAACTTGTGAGAGGTAGGCTGAACTGATCTCAAAGGCTTTTGAAGCCATAGCTGGTAGAGAGAATACAGCTTGCTGAACAAATCTACAATTACATGTTCTCTCCCAAAACTAATATTATTCTCCTAATTAAACAAGTCAAAAATCACATATTTTTCTCTATCATAAAACTAGAGTATGCTTTGCTGGGACCAAAACGTATATACAGTTTTATAGATCGGGATGAGAGTTCTCATGGAAAAACTGGAGGACGAGGGGTGTGGAATTTATGATTGCACTCAACATAACTTGTTTGAAAGAGTCTGTCCTCTAATTTATAGTTAAGAGGGATAACCAAACATGCAAAATCATACGGATAAACCAAATTATCAAACTCAATATGCATTAGAAACTGAAAAGAATTTAAGATACAATCCAATCTCATGAATGCAACGCACCGACAAAATAACTGTAATTAGATAATATACTTTGTCAGAAAGCCATAGCATCTACAGTTTGACAATTGACAACCCATATATAAAACATAAACGAAGCTGTTCTGCCTCGTCTAGATTATTGAACTACCAAGGTAGAAAAGAAAACGCATTTCCAGTTGTTATGAATTATAATCAACAAGAAACACAGTAAAAAGAAATATTCAGATTCTTCATGTCTACAAATACGCACTCTTCAAGTAACATTTCAGCCATGAAGACGATAACCTATTTCAAATTTTCATCATGGTAGGTGATGATGCTTGTTATTGCTCTTCCTTTTCCAGAATCTCAACAAAAAACAAGAAAAGGAAGGAGTACTAGTAGTATATGAAAAATCTAAGTACAGAAGTCTGTAACATTTACCTAATAGAAGAAATAGAACTACAAGTAGTCTAAAGCTAAAATTGCCTGGCTCCATCCTGTCTGCCTCTTTCACTATTAAGGAATGGTGTGTGTTCTACACAGAGAGTCACATTGAACTCCTTCACCTCGGAAATTGCACGACAATGACCTTTGATTTACAAAGGAATGTCGAAAAAGTACCTAATTCTTAGCAGGGGCAATTTGGTTATTGCATGTAAGTAGGAAACAAGTGGTTGGGAAAGATGAGAAGTGCTTGTCTACCTAGAGCCATTTGTGACTTTGTGTTAACCACAGTACCCCACTAGAAAATTCCCTTCTCTCTCTCTCTCTCTCTCTCTCTCCCTGACGGTAGGAGAGAGAGAGAGAGAAAGAAAAAGAGGACAGAAAGAAAGGTGAGAGAATGATGGGTTTATAAAGAGCGGGCCCAGGTGGGACTTGGGAAACGAAGAGGCATTGTTTTTTGCCCATGCGGCTTGATTTGGCAAAGCATTGTGTTTTCGGCTTTTGAGTGGCCGGTGAAAATTTGCCCTTTTTTCCACTTACTCATTGGCCTGTTTTTCTGGTAAGACATAAACCTCTCTCTTTCTCTCCTGGTCCGGGTCCCATTTAAACCTAATTATTATTCGAGGGTTCACTCTATATTAACCCAACATTTCATGGACTTCCCATGCAGTTTCACGACAAGTTAATGAGTGGATGAATTCGTGTTAAACATATCACTTCTCTCCTTTCTTATGTTCATTTCTGTTGGGTAATTTAGATCCTGATTGTGATTGTGTATTATGAAGCAGATTTCAGAGATTAAGTCCAATTATGTCAATCTAACCAATCAAGTTATAATTAATTTAAAACTACGTAGGCATATGGAGTCACCAATTGCAATTCAATCAACCATAATAAATATAAGACAACGATATGGTGATAAAGTAGAAATCTCGAGGAAAATTATTTAGAAAAAATCCACTACAAAGGAAACTTTATCCAAAAATCAATCCACTATAATCAACATACTAAGCTCCAATGTTGTTTATGATATCTCTCAATATGAACTCGTATAGTTTGTAAAATTTGGCTTGGATGATTTTTCTCTCTAGGGTACAACAAGAACCCTATCCAGTCTCTTGCAAGTCTTGCATAATAATATCTTTTATACTTGATGTAAAAGTAAGGTACAAAATTTTGAGCACAATGTACCATCTGAAACTAAAACACATTAGCCACAATTTTTGGTCAATCAAGCCTCAATCGAGTGGCAGTTGAACTTTGATCAATCGAGCCTCCATCAAAGGGTAGCTGAACATTGTCTTTTTGCTTTTCTTGAGATGTATCATGTGCAAACTATCTTGAACTTTAATGACCTCTAATGAGTTGATTACTACCTTTCAAAGTTAACATTAGAATTTGCTCACACTAAACCTAACAATTTTCATCTCTAATGAATTGATTACTACCTTTGATGGTTTACATTGTAATTTGCGGACACTAAATCTAACAATTTCCATCATATTACTTTTTGTTTTTATTTTATTTTATTTTATAAAATTGTTCCTTCTCTTCTGATGGATCAGTTCCCACGGATGGCTTATTGACCTCATTGGTCTTAAACTATAACTTATTGTGTTGTGCGGCTTGTTCCTTTGGTGATGGCGAAATTACGTGAAAGGTATTTTGAAAATTCTTATATATGTAATATATATATACATATATATATATATATATATAGAAAAGTAAAACTTAGGGATACTTCTTTAAATGTTATACTTTATGTTTTCCAATTGAATTCAACCATGTTATTGCATTGATTAATAACACATAAGATTGAATTTATTAATCATTAGAAAATAAAATATTATTTTTGTTGAATTGATCAATACAACTCCTTGAATGATTTTATTTGCAAAATGTGTGACACAACACCTAAATAATTGTAACTAAATTTTGTTCCCGTTTTTATATGATCTCAAAAATTGTAAACTCCCCCTCCCCAAAAAAAGGGAGAGGTGGGGGGAGGGGGAGATCTCAAAATTTAATTCTAAGAAAGTGGAAGCCATAAGAAAGTAAAGACTATCTAGGATTTTTTTTAAAAATAAATTACTCCTAATTTTTTTTTTTTTTTTTTAAGTTAAACTATCTCATGAACAGAGTTGCACTATGTTACGTCAAAGACAATATAAATGTTCAATTCATATTAATTGATTTGTAAATTAGTCTACATCATATGACAAGTTTTCATTAACCTACTTACAACAAATGGATATGAACTAATTAAAACTTAATAATGTAGAAAGGTCTTAAAAATTAAAAAATGATATGTTCACAATATCTTCACAATATTTTAACAATAAATTCTAAGTGTCAAGTTATTACTGATTGTTATTGTTGAGGTAAAAAAATAATTTTAGTGTTAGGTTCAAATTTAAACCAATAACAACTAACCATCTATGATTTTTTTAATAAATTATTACTAATTTTTTTTTTAAGTTAAACTATCTCATGAACAAAGTTGCAATATGTTACGTCAAAGACAATATAAATGTTCAATTCATATTAATTGATTTGTAAATTAGTCTACATCATAAGACAAGTTTTCATTAACCTATTTACAACAAATGGATATGAACTAATTAAAACTTAATAATGTAGAAAGGTCTTAAAATTTGGAAAAATGATATGTCCACAACATTTTCACAATATTTTTACAACAAATCTTAAGTAGCAAGTTATTACTAGGTGATATTGTTAGGGCAAAAAAGTAACCTTAGTGTTATGTTCAAATTTAAACTAATAACAACTAACCACCTATGATTTGTCGTGAGAATATTGTGAAAATGTTATGGACGTAGCACATCTCTAAAAATTAAACTGAATCAAAAGCCTTTTCCATGGTTTGAGTTAATCATTTCTCACAATATATATATATATATATATGTATATATATATGAAAATTTTAAACACTATAAGAGTAAACATACGCACACATAACATATAGTTTCTTTTAATTGTGTTTTGGTTTTATAATTTGGCTCTTCCAAGGAAATTTTTAATTATATGCCCCTGATTATTGACTTGATTTTAGAGTGGTTTAGGAATTAGGATGGATTGAGGCAATAATCTTGTCAAATAAAAAAGGAAATAATAATTTGGTGTAACATTAATCAACTTTTAGACTAAAAGAGGAAATACTTTAATTTAATTATAAATCACAAAACTCATCTGGGCCTCCTTATGAAAAATGAGACAGCCACGGAGCCACCCGTATTCATCCTAGGTTGTGTCAATCATGTCAAATAATAAAGGAAATAATAATTTTGTATGTCATTAATCAACCTTTAGACTAAAAGAGAAAATGAAATAATTTAATTATCCTTCTCAAAAAAAAAATTATAAATCATTAAAATCTGGGCCACCTTAAAAAAAATGAGACAGCCACCAATAATCTTCATAGGTTATGTCATCATCCTGTCCAAAATGATTTTAAATCATGGAGAAGCATTACTTAATTGGGCAAATACCCATATGTACTTAACTATTAATAATTTAATAACACAAGTAGATAATTTGTTGTTTGGCCGGAGGGAATCCCGGGTACACTTTTTTTTTTTTTTTTGAGAAAGGGTACACTTAATTTCTCATGTTTTATTGGATACGACTATAAAATATTAACTATGAGTTGCTTTTCCTCAAAAAAAAAAAAAAAACTATGAGTTGCTAATATAATAATTAATTAATTAAAGTATTAAACTAAGATACCAGGGCCTCATTAGTCATTAGCACGTGTGAACGGCAGAGGCATATAATAAGAAATACAAAATAATACGAAAAATGCTGTGTCCATAATATTTTCACAACAAATTCTAAGTAGTAGGTTATTATTGAACGTTACTGGTGCGTAAAAAAATAATTTCAGCAGTAGATTTAAATTATAACTAGTAATAATTTACCACGTAAGATTTATTGTAAAAAAGTTGTGAGCGTAGAACTTCAAATATTATGATCCTTTTAAAAAAGTTTTAATATCACTTTTATTAGAGAGTTAAACCAGCATCCAATGCATTTAATTGAAATGGACACATTCAATTTTGAACACGTGTCCAAATTCCAATGTATCTCGTGCATCACTATATAGTTTGCACTGAACACAAATAGTGTCCATTTATAATATATATATATATATATATATCAATGAAATTGTGGTCTGGTATAGGGGGTATGTGTAAATACAGCCTCAAAATGAGACAGCCCCCCCATTTTGACAACGAAGGAAGGGTGTTGTGCCTTGCACGTCAATGATTCCCTACTACATTCAAAAAAACCCATCAAAGCCTCTGCATATTTCTTTTTTATCCCAATAGCGACTTCTCCTCTTCTAGAATCCAAAATACTCGATTGCTCATATAAGTGTAAAATGAGAGGGCCGACAAAATAATATACATACTAAACATCCGCTTCTTGTTACCCACCCAGCAACTTTAAGATTTCTATGAATTGAAATGACATAAAGAAACTTTGTTATTTTTTATATACATATTATTCTAACGTGTGTAAGTTAAATTACTTTATTTAGATATTTTTTTTTCAGAAAAGAGATGGAGGGATTTGAAGGAGTTTTAACTATTTCTAACCTCTCATTTTTAATTCTCCCAAATTGGAAAGATTTGGAGAGAGAATAGAGCATAAAAATATTTGACCAAATGAATTACCAAATTTACCCTTATCATATTAACAAAATTATAAACTATAAAAAGATTAATTATCCATTTCTTACTTAATTTTAAAAATATCTAAACAAGGTGAAGGATAACCATTCTCCTCTACTCTCCTCTCCCTCAAAACTTCCAAACATAGCATAAAGTATATATATATATATATATAAAAGAAATTCTCTATCTTGTCATTGATTGCACCCAAAAACTAACATGTACATTCCCTCCACAACAAGGTGAACCACACAGGGATGGAACCACATAAAAGTTTAGGGCCTGTTTGGTAGCAACGTATATATATATATATATATATTATACAGTATAGAAATTCTACTCTTGCTTTGCTAATCTAAGGCTCCGCTTGGTAGTTCATAAGGGAATGAAATGGAATGAAATGAGATGATCATAAGGGAATGAAAATGAATGGAATAGAATAGAATGTATTTAAGTAAGAGAAAATAATGGAATGGAATTAAGTAACCTTGATTGAATGTTTTAAAATAAAAGAATAAAAAAGAATAAAAATGAATGGAATGTAAGTAATCCTGTTTGGGAGCAACATGAAGGGAATGGAATGGAATCATTTTATGACAATATTACTATTAAACCCCTATTTTAAAATAAAGGATTTAATATATAGGAGTATTTTGGGAGTTTTAGTAAAAAAATCATTAAATCTAATTTCATTCCCTCCCATTCCTCCCAATTTCGGGAGGAATGAAAATTTAAGGATTTAAGTGAATAGAGAGGAATGAGTGTTCCCTTCTACCCATTCCATTCACTCCCACTTAAACTCCCAAACAAGGGAATGGACTTTCCATTCCCTCAATTAAAACTCCCAAATAAGAAAAGGGAAGAATATTATAAAATTATTCTTTTTATTCCATTCCATTCCCTCTTCCCAAGCGGAGCCTAAGTGTATATGTGTGCGAATCTTCCTCCTGTATACTTGAACCCCAGCCCTTGCCCCATATGCCCCACAAGAACTTATGGAGTGACTATCGCGCCTAGGGTGCGTGATGGTTGATAGCAACATTTAAATCACAGCTTTCACTGTTAAAGTGTTGAAAATGGTGGGGGGGGGGGGGGGGGGGGGGAAACCATGTTTGGTATCAGCATGGTTTCCAAAGTTACTTGAAATTTTCAAAAGATATATGGTTGCCCACTTGCCCCCTTCAAACTTCTCAAGTATTAAAACTTTACTCTTAAATTTACTTAAAATTTTTAAAAGATGTAAGGTTGGCTCTCCAAACTCTTCTCGTTTCTTGCATGATACTTCTAAATTGGTTCAATTTTTATATTTATTATTATTTTGGCCCCCATTCGCAAAAATTCCCCCCCCCCCCCCCCACCCAGAACAGTAGAACCCCCACTAACACAATAAGGCCAAGCTCTTGTTCAATCTAATCGAATTTGTGTGCGAAGACATAGTTGATTCAAATATTGATGATCTTTTTCCAGAGAAAGGAGGTAGACTCTCTAACTGTTTTGAATTAGTTGATTATGGTGGCTGCTTTAATGGAATTGATGGAGAAATCCAATACAGACGACGTTGATGATCATGTTCAAGCAATGGTTTATATTTGGCTAAAGTATTTTTTTTCATCCCTAAACTTTATACAAAGTTTGGTTTTTTTCCTAAAACATTAAAAAAAATTGTTTTTATATGTCAAAAATTTTCCCACAAAATCAATATTATGAATGCCAAAATACAACCCAATTCCTGCCTGAATTTGCTGCCTTGCTGCTGGGACGCTCACTTTTCCTGCCCGATTTTCTTATCAAACTGCAAACAAATAAGTTCAAGAATATTTTTTTTTTTTTTCCATATTCATCAAACTTGGACATGAGTTTTCATGTATTGCCAATTTACCAAAGTGGAGATCTTTTTAGAGAAAGGGAATTGATAGTAGATTTGTAAGCTAGCTTCACTTTAGTCTTTGGCATGTTCTTTAAGATGCTAGACCCAAAAAATAAAAACTGACAACCATTCTCTTAAAAACTCGCACCTGTTGTATGAAAAAATGACTAAATTCTGGTTCTCTTTTACCGAAATGGTTCTACATCCTCATTCCTCATTCCCTTAAGGTTTAAATAACATCACACATGTCATATAATTAGGGGTGTACAAAATATCCACTTAACCCGCCCAACTCGCCTGCCCTGTGTGGGTCATTAAGTTAGGCAGTTTGGGTTGGGAGGGTTAGACCCCCAAAATTGCGGATTGGATTGGGTTATAGATTAAAAAATTGCCAACCCACTACAACTCAACCCGCCTGCTTAATTATACATACATAAAACAAATATTAGTTCAGATTGTTTAGTATTTAAAGTTAATCAATTTAGCTAATAAATTTTTACAACTAATCAATAATCAATTCCCTAAACAGAACTAGCCTTCAAAAAATTCCTTAAACAAAATCTAAAAAGTCAACATTGAAACCCTAAACACCTCTACCTACCACCCATCCCATTTACTTCAGTCGTATGTACAGTATACACTTTGTGGCTCTAGGTCTCACCTTTTCTTCTCACCTTTCACTTTTGGCTTTCACCTTTAGCCATTGTCTTTCCCTACCTCTTTCTTCTTTAACCTTTTTGTAGCCTATTTCTTATCATTTCAATTCTTCATCAACAATCACAAAGGTATGTAATTGCGTTATTATCTTCTATTGTTTAAATATCTTTTGTCTTTTTTATTTCGATTTATGTCATTTATATTATAAAATGTGATATAATATTACAAGTAAAGCCATTCTGGCAAGCAGGTTCATTTTATATTCAAGTTAAATATGTTATATATTACGTAAGAATACAGTTCATCTAATTCTTTGTCTTTATCTAATTTTTTTTTTTTAATCCTTGATGTGACTTTGGAAATGTTAAAATTTTGAGTTTGTTGATTTAATTTTCCTAAGTTGTAAGGCAGAGCCTACTGTTTTTAATTTCCTAAGTTGTAAGGCAAAGCCTACTTTTGCTAGAGATGATATATCTCTTTTTCATTGACTCTAGGTTTATGTTAGAATTGAGATTATTCAATGAAATCTACCTTTAGTTTTTTTTGTGCATTAGTTATATTTTGAGATTATTCAATAAAAAATTGTAGTTTGTGATAATTTTTTTTTTAAATGTTGTTAATGCCAACCCACCCAACCCGCCGAGTTGAAACCACCAATATTTGTAACTAATCCGCCAGATTTAAACTTTGGTGGGTTGGTAACATATTGGAATTTTCCCAACCCGTTAGTAGCGGATTGAATAGAAATATTGGCATTTATCTGCCCAACCCAACCCTTACACACCCCTACATATAATGATAACAAACTCTTGAGTAGTTGGCTTGAACAGTGAAAATGAGAGTCTTTTGGCAAAGTAAAGAGTGAAGACCTGTTGAGTGCGCGTATAACTCACCAACAAATCCAAAACACTTAAAAAAAAAAAAACACTTAATTGTTCACTCATATTTCTTTTTAAATTTATTTTGGATAAGGGATTGGTTGTTAGAGCATCCACAACAATAATGCTATTTTTTTTAGCTATTTGGCACAACAAAAATCCACTTTATTTATTTTATTTACTCACTTTACAAAATATCCAGCATCAATGGATCTATTTGAGCTTTCAACACAATAAAATAATATAAATATCACAATAAAATAATACATCTACTACATTATTTTATTAATTTCTTTATTTCTCTCTATCTTTGCACCATGCCTCTCTCCACTCTCACTTCTCACTTCTCACTTCTCTCTTCTCTCTCACTTCTCTCCCTTCTTTTCTCGGCAAGTCTCGTCGCCACTTTCTCCCTCCCACCCATCACCATCTCGAAACCTTCCTTGCTAGTGTCGGAGACTAACACGTCGAAGCTCTCGAGGATCCTGTCGTGGATGAGGGCCTCTTAGGCCGCTGAGAACACCGACATTCTCCAATCAGGGTCACTGGTTTGTGGGTTGTGTCATAGGTTTGTGATCTTTCTCTCTACTCTAACCGATATGCCGTGGGTCTGTAATTTGTGATGTGGGTGTGTGTTTTGTGGTGGTTGCGGATTGTTGTTGTTTATAGTGGAGGTGATGTGGTGTGGATTACTCACCGAATCATTGGGTTAATTCAGTGGCATAATGTAGGGGAGTTGGGCCGGTGAGGAATGGAGGAGTGGAGTGAGTTAATGTGATGAGCGAGGTCAATGACGGAGCGTGGGTAGGTGGTGTGCAGATTGGCGTGGAGGAAGAGAGAAGCAGATGGAGAGAGAGAGTGAGGAGAGAGACACGGAGAAAAAATAGTAAAATAATCCAAAGCAATGTGAACGCACATTTTTTTTTTTTTTTTTATAGCTTTCAGCTACAGTACACAGCTAAAAATAGTTGTGCATGTAGCTATGGAGCCAAAAAAATATAAATTTGGCTCCACTATTGTAGGGCATATTCTGGTGTTTGGTAGTGCTAAAAATAACAATATAACTATTTAAAACCATTGCTGTGGATGCTCTTAGGCTAGTTTTTTAGTCTAGTATCTTAGAATAACTTGCCAATATGAAGCTAGCTTATAATATTTCCTCTTTTATTTTATTTTTTTGAGGAAATAATATTATTTCCTCTTAAAATATAATTTTGAAATCAATTCAGATGTCCACTTTGGTAAGTTAGGAATATGTGAGAATCTTGTCCAGAGGGTTTGATCAATATGGAAAAAAAATTTCTTGGAACTTATGTGTCTGCAGCTTGATAAGACAACTAGGTAGCAAAAGTGAATCTCCGGGCAGCAAAGAAACCAACCAGTAGGGCAACAAATTCGAACACGAATTAGGCATTATTTTTGCATATATAGGAATGCTATTGCACCAAAAAAAAATCATAGCTTCTTTCACAACAGTTAAAATTGATAAATTTTTACAAGTTCTTATATGAATTCACCATTAAAATTATTTTTTAACCTATTGTTAACAATTTACTACATTAATATGTGTGATTGTGTGATTTTTTTTTTTTTTTAATACAAGATAAAAATTTTACTTTAATCTAATCTATGTGTATATGTGTGTGAATCTCCCTCCTGGAGACTTAAACCCCGGCCCTTTCCCCTCACACCCCACAAATACTTATACTTGTGGAGTGACCATCGCACCAAGAGTGTGCGGTGATTGATTGTGTGAATTTTGATATAGACATAGACTCTCATTTTCGCATTCATAATACCAAAATTTGTGGGCCTATTTTGGAATTCTTAATGAGTACTAAATTTGTGGGGCTTGGTATTTAGAGTGCCAAATTTGTAGGGCCCATTTTGTTGCAAAAGTCCCCAATTTACTAAACAAATGCCAAAAAGTCCAACTATGAACTATGGCAACTTGTGGTTACCGACAATATTCTTTCTCCCCAAATATCTAAATAACTTCGCACCATAAAAAAATAAAATAAAATAAAAAGAAAAAGAAAAGCAAAGATAGATCCCATCAATGAAATCCTCTAATTTCCTTTTATTTTTATTTAAACAGAAGATATGTGTTATTTAAATTCAAATAAATGTCATGTATCGCACCTTTTGAAAAAATTAGAGGTGCTTCTCCTTAAAAAATTTATAGAAAAATTTTGACTCCAAATATATTTGCTTTTGTTTTTCTTGAATCCACTATATGGCAATTTATTTATTTATTTATTTATTTTTGTTTAGAAGAGAATATGGCAATTAAAGACACTATTTATATGTAATTTTTAATCACATGACTTTTTTTAACAAGTCATGTGACTTGTTTCAATAAACAAGTGAATATTCTTACAAATCATTACGTAATGAATTAGAAAATATAGCTCAAAACCAATTTTGAGCTAAACTTTGTTCAAAATTTATATTTAAACAATATTTAATCAGAGGACAAAATCTATCGTTTGGGCCAAAATTCTTAAAGTCCTGCACAGGCGCTCAATGGTATTGGGTTTGAAAAGTAGTGTGGAACATTTGCACAAATTTGTTAAAAGGTGAGAGACTCTTTCCCCTTGCATTGGGTTTCTTATTTATGAATCTCCTCCTAGTATTCTCCCGGGTTAGGCCCCATTTCATTCAAATTTACAAAAATGGGCCCTTACATCCGCAGGATACCAAGAAGCCCATTAAAATGACCAATGGGATTATTAAGACTCCATCGGGCCTTTCCACTTGGATCACTTCTTCTAACTTACCATCTCATCCAGTGTAATTATCTTTTCTTTTCTTTTCTTTTCTTTTTTTTTTTTTTTTTTAGATAGAATTATTAATTTTATCTTTAAGACACACGCACCCCAAAAAAAAAAAAAAAAAAAAAAAAAAAAAAAAAAAAAAAAAAAAAACCTCCTAGCATTTAGACGTAGCAAAACAGGTGGGTCGGGTCGGGTTCGGGTCAGGTCAATCGAGTCACGAGTCAAAACAGGTCATTTTTAAACAAGTCAAATGAATTGCGGGTCAAATGGATCGCGTGTCAAGTCGGGTCGTGGGACGGGTCGAGTTGACCCGTATTTTTCAAACAAGTTTTTTTTTTTCTTTTTTTGAAATAGATGCAATTTGTTAATTATTTCTGAGTTCCTTAACTGTTATTAGATTCTCATTAGTGATACTGTTATCACTTACCAATTACCACTAAACACTTGATACTTAAATTTGGTGCAACTCTTGTTTCAGCTTTCTAGAAGCTAATTTTAGTGTAATCTTTGATCTGTTTAAAGTAAGAAGAGAAAATGAATGTGGCAAGTAAAGAATGACAAACTATAATGGAATACATAACATATTAAGTGAAGAAGTATAAGTAAATATTTTATAAGAATTACACCTCAATCTCAATCTACTCAATGTTGGTAGACATGGCAAAACATGTGAGTCGGGTCGAGTTCGGGTCGGGTCAAAACGGGTCACGAGTCAAAACGGGTTACAAGTCAAACAAGTCGGGTCAAAAAATTCTAACCCGTTTTGGCATATCTACTAGCATTGAGTGAACAGTCCTTTTCACAGTATGGAAAGTTAGTTACATCGCATGAGTTCCGTCAAGTTGAATTCTCTAATGTTCGTAGATAAGGTAATAAACCTGCTCATATGTTTGTAAAGTTTGCTTTAAACATTTACTCTATCCGTCCTAATTTGTTTATCATATTTGAAAAGTCAAATTTTTTAAGGGAATCTTATTATCTTGTTGCTTTATAAAAATGTATAACTTTCCAAAACTACCTTTAAATAAATTTATCAAATTTTTTTAAAAGAGTTATTCTTAACGAGGCAACTAAAAAGGTGCCCTAATTAGATTGATTTTTTAAATATTTGTTAGTTTTCTTTTCAAATAGTTATTGAAAATAAAATAGGGGTATAATAGGAATATTAGTAAATTAATTATTTTATTTTTAAAAATAGGATATTATTTTGAGACATTTCAAAATGAAATAAAGGACAAACAAACTAGGATGGAGTGAGAATTATTTTTCTGCTTAGATTAAAGAGAGCCATTATTTCTTAGAATAACCTATTATTCGTAGCTTTTACTTCTAAATTAAGTTCTTGGTCTTTCCAAAAAAAGACCTTCTAGCACGGCCTGGACGGTCCAAAAATAGAATTGACCCCCTATTTTTAGTATATATAATTTAATATTTTTTTTATGGGAATTTAATTTTTTTTAAAAGAGTAAAAACTTGATAATTGACCCTTCTAGCACGACGCTTTTATTTATTTTTTGGTTTACAAATATTTGGATCTCCCGGGGGCATGATCACAGAAGGAAATTGGAATTGTTACTTACAGTTACAGGATAAGATTAGATTCCACACTTCTCAATTTCTCAGAAAAATCTTTACGTCATCTCCATTCTTATTATTATTATTTTAAAAAATATTTATTTCAATAGTACATTTATACATTAAAGGTCTCCGACACTCATTGACACCTTATTTCATCAGAAAACACAAGTTTGTTCGTCTATATTTTGCTTCAATTAACTCAGAAAGATGGAGTCCATTTCTTCAGATGTGAAACAACGCCTTGCAAGAATCTCAGCTCATCTCAACCCTTCTCCTAATCTCCAGGTTTCCCTTTGAATCTCTTCCTAACTAACTATTGTTCAACTTTGCAAATTCTCTATGCTATAGATATATTAATATAATTGATTGAATATATTATCATAATATTAGGTGGAGGAGAATTGGGTTTTGAGAGGCGAGAATTGCCGGGCGAAAGGCGGGTCACCCGGATTCAAAGTGGCAATTCTTGGTGCTTCAGGTGGCATTGGGCAACCACTAGCCATGTTGATGAAGATGAATCCACTGGTTTCAGTTCTTCATCTCTATGATGTTGCCAATACTCCTGGTGTTACTGCTGATATCAGTCACATGGACACCTCTGCCGTTGTAAGTAGTTACTTCTTCCCTTCTTCTTTTCTCTCTTTTATTTTTTTTTTATTGTATTTTAACTTATGGGTGATTTTGAATTTGGACCATCTTCAACTGTTTTGTCCTATATTTTGGTACCCATTTGGTTTGTAATGTAATTGTTGTCGGGGTTACATCAAACTTTTTATTTGATAATTCCATAGTTGGGGAGGGGGATTTGAATCCTAAACGTCTTTGTTGGAAACAACAAGATGCGCTGGTTGAGCTACAAGGCTTTTGGCAGAAGAAAATACCAAAGGGGGAAATAATTTACAATGAACAGCCATGTATGCAAATTTGTCATTTGGAGCACGAAAGGTTTTTAGGTGATTATCCAAAAAGAAAGGTCTTACCAATGCACAAAACTCCCACTTATTTTTTTGGAGAGGTTGATTCCCGAACACGAATCCATGACCTTTTGTGTTTAGGTGATTATCCAAATAGAGGCCGGCAATTTTGAATGGGATAGTCAGTTTGCTTTTTATTTGAATCTTTGAACTTTGTTGGGTAATATTTTCAATGTGGTGAGGCGGGATTGACAAGTATCTTTAAATGTATAGGTGCGTGGGTTTTTGGGGCCGCAGCAGCTGGAGAATGCCCTTGTGGGGATGGACCTCGTAATCATTCCTGCTGGTGTTCCCCGTAAACCGGGAATGACAAGGGATGATCTGTTCAACATCAATGCCGGAATTGTTAAGACACTTTGTGAAGGAATTACCAAGTTCTGTCCAAATGCCATTGTCAACTTGATCAGTAATCCTGTTAACTCCACAGTTCCAATTGCAGCAGAAGTTTTCAAGAGAGCAGGCACCTTTGATCCAAAGCGACTTTTGGGCGTAACAATGCTTGATGTTGTTAGAGCTAATACTTTTGTGGTATGCACAGTCAATCTCAGTTTTTTTCTTGTGTTTCTTTATTTTTGGAAACTTGGAGTGTTATTGGTTATAATCCAATTTGACATTAGCAAGGATATATATACTAGTTTATGGCTGATCACTCTGATTATTATCCCAACCATCCTTTTATTTTTCTTTTTCATTGACAATTCATATATTATTTCTAAAGCACCTGTTAGTATAGGATTTAAGGCTTTTGTGAGTACCCCAAGGGGTGGAAGTCACTTAATTTTTTACCAGTGCTAAGAGAAAAAAGTGTGTGTGTGTGTGTGTGAGAGAGAGAGAGAGAGAGAGAGAGATGTTATTATGCCATTACATGGAAATGTTTTCCATGATAACAAATGTAATCTGATGGGATTATAACTGAAAAGAAGACTTCCAGTGATATTTGTGACTTGGAGGCAGAGCTTTTTTGGTCTGTTGTCTTTCATATTGTAATTTTTTTTGCCCGTTTTCTTTTGTTCTTTTTTTGTTTGGGGGGGGGGGGGGGGTTTGTTTGTGGGGGCAAAGGTGAGGACTGTTGCAGGGAGGTTAATGCAATAATCTACTTTTGTTTCTGAACCTAACTTAAAATTTTCCTTTATTACTGCAGGCAGAAGTTTTAGGTTGTGATCCCAGAGAAGTTGACGTTCCAGTGGTTGGCGGTCACGCAGGGGTTACAATTTTACCTCTTCTATCCCAGGTTGAAAAAAATTTGTAGTCAAATGCTTGTGTTTAGATACCTGAAATAGTATGCTCTAGTGCAGCATGCAGATATTTCTTTCTTTCTTGACAATTGATTGTATACAGGTTAAACCTGCCTGCTCTTTCACTCCAAAAGAAATTGATCAACTGACAGATCGCATTCAAAATGGTGGAACAGAAGTTGTTGAGGTACAGAAATATATGTTTGGTTTGCTCTTAGGAATATATATTTTGTGCTGTATTTTTCTTTATTATGTGGACAATGGACTTCCATTAAATTATTTCACTTTTGTGAAATGATACTACGGCATGCCTTAGGGATGATTTTTTCTTATTGGTAAGTTATACACACACATGGTGGGTCTTTAACCCATGAGCTTACTCTTCATCCAATTATTGTAGGATTGCCATTGGAGCCAGAGTTCATTGGCATGATTTTTTTAGTCTTTAGGAGATTAAATGACAAGGACCATATGATTCTCAGAACTGACATGGATCTACTTGTGTGCTTGTTCTGCCAATTACATGGTTGACTATTACATGTAAGCCTTCTTGGTCTTATGAACATCAATTGAATTGGATCTCAGTCTCACAGACCTAGTTTTTTACTTGGATCAATTGATTTACACAGACCTTATAGGTGTTCTACAACACATCGTAAGTTTGGAGAGAGGTAGACTGTTTTACATTCATGTGTAAATAACTGCCTAAATAGGAAGTAGAAGGAAAAGAAAAGGCTTAACAATTATAAGATTAGGGGAAGAAGAAATAAATGAAGAAAAACTTACCTACAACTACAACAGATACTTTCCTGTACCAGAAAGGCTTCCTGAATTTCTTGAGGCATACTAGCTTACTTCTACTTAAATTATGAGCGGAATGGGCTGACAAAGAAATCTTTGCTCTAGAACGTTTATGAAGCAATTGACTAGAATGCAAATTACGCCCTCAAAGTTTCGATTCGTTTTTTTTTTTTTTTTTATAGCTCTTAACGTTGTTTTAGCTTATTAAAACTATGCCGTTGGCCATAGGCAATCCGCTTATGGGCGAAAAGTTTAGTGTTTTGACTTTTCCCCCCATTTTTACAGTTTCCTATACACACACCACCCTGGCTAGTTGCCTCTTGACCTATCACCCACCCAAAAACCTCCTCTATTGAGCTCTGCCCCCACCACTCACCCACCATAGATACTGCAATTGTTCATACTGATCAACCAAATTAAAACGGTGATCTAGACCCACAAAATGCTTCCTTCCATTCCCTCAACCTGAAATCCAAAATGTCAAGCCACTTCCGTTCACAGCCATGGCCAAAACCCAACATCTTAAGTCACTTACAGATTCACGGTCCAAAAACCAATTGGATTGCCTCCTTCAATCAGTGGACTAAACCACACCTAGATAAATCCTCAATCAAAGACCAATTACAACATATTAATTCACCTATGTCCTCAAAAAAGCAGTATGCAGATTATCTGTCATTAAAAGAAAACCTTAACCCTAATTAAGTCTTTCTAATTTCAATTTTTATACCCACTGCAGCTATAAGAAAACCAACCCTAACTCCCTCAGTCCCAACTTAAACTCATCTTTTCCCCAACACCTGAAACAAAAACAAAAATGAAAGAGAGCCCAAATAGAGCCGAAGTTGAGTGAAAAAGTGGAGGGTGTCTTCTCTTGCTTTTGATAGCCGTGTATAATAGCAGGACAAGTAGCAAATTGGGTTCTAGAAGAGCCCTTTACTAAATAAAAAGTGGGACATAGATACGGAGACATTATGGACTAGCTCTTGTTTGGTGTATTGTATCACTATCACAGCTAGCTCTTGTTTGGAGTGTATATAGAATTTTAAATTTAGCTGATTATGAAGCCTGCAGAACTCACCTGCACAAGACTGCAAAACCTTAGACAACATGCTTGAAGAACCATACAATCATACATTAAAAAAAATAAATAAATAAATAAAAAAAGCCTGGAGCCATTATAATTTTCAATATTGGAAAACTGGTTTAAGCCAAGGAGAAAGTTCTGTGTGGATATATGGCTTTATGAAGGTAGATTCAGTGATCTATTATTGAGAATAAAGTTAGCAGCACTATCTAATCCAGAAGGGTATTATATTAGAGTCATATAGAATCATAGATAGAAGAATATGGCCTCATAGTATGTTTCTGTTGGCACAGCTTTCTACGAGTGCATCATCTGATCCAGTGCACTAGGGTTTTTTTTGGTAGGCACGGCTTTTTTCATTAGTGCATCACCTGATTCAGTGCGAGGATAAAGTAGCTTTAGGAGTCTATATTGCTAGATATGTAGCAAACTAATTTCCTGAAAATAGAGACAGTAGTTGGGACATGTCTATATATTTCTTAGCTGCTACCTTGAAATTCACTGACCAGTTAGCAGATTTTTTTTTTTATTATTCTTTTTTTTCTTTATTGAATGGGTGGGGGGATTTGAACCTTGAATGTTTCTATTGGAAATACCAGGAGGTGCCAATTGAGCTACAAGGCTCTTGGCAACTAGCTAGCTAATTCGATATAGTGTCCTCTAATAGATGAGGCTGGTATTCACTGTATTATGACCCAAATGCTATGTTCTGGTTTAAAAATACTTGGGAATAATGGAGACAGTTTTGTTTCCTATTATAAAGTATTTTGCATTTAGAACTTACTAAAGTAGCTTATTTGCTCTTCTTGCTCGAGTTTTGATTGATTATCTTTCCAGAACTCTTATCTAGTTTTGTTCTGTTGTCATTATGTTTTTCACAGTGAATTCTTATTTGACTCAGCACTGCTGACATTATTTGCAGGCAAAAGCTGGAGCTGGTTCTGCAACACTATCAATGGTTTAGTTGTTTTCTACCTTTTCTTCATAGTTGCTTTATCTATATCTATCATTTCCACATAATTTCCATTCCTTTAATGGTTGTACTCACTTGAATATAACAAAATGTTATAAAAAAAAATAAAAAAATGCAGGCATATGCTGCTGTTAAATTTGCAGATGCATGTCTAAGGGGCTTGAGAGGAGATTCCGGCATTGTTGAATGTGCATTTGTGGCTTCTCAGGTATGTTCTTTGAGTCCCTTTTACTTTAGCATCTTTGAGTATCTTCTTCTTACTTTTAATTTTTACAGTTTCAAATTGTGTTTGTTTAAGAAATAATGCATTTCCTGTTCTAGGTGACTGAACTTCCTTTCTTTGCATCCAAGGTACGGCTTGGCCGTACAGGAGCCGAGGAAATATTTTCTCTGGGCCCTCTAAATGAGTATGAGAGGTCTGTACAAACAGAGCATAATTTAATTCCCTGTTCTATTTATGTGATGAGTTCTAAACTAGGCAATATTATAAACAGGGCTGGCTTGGAGAAGGCAAAGAAAGAATTGGCGGCAAGCATTGAGAAGGGAGTCTCATTTGTCAGAAAATGAGAACAGCTGCAAATAACCTGGTTGTCCTGGATAATATTCCAACCCTTGTGGATCATCATTTGTTTATTCAAGATCACAGTTCCTGAAAATAAGCGGTTGGATCTTTCTTATAAGTTATAGCTGTACCGGATAGAAGTGCCCTGGAGCTGCCACAAAGAGGTTTCAATCATGCGGGATTGCTTGTTTGGGCTTAATTGAAATTCACGTAATAAATTAATAAATGGGTGTGTTTTTTAATATGTGAACTGATTTTTATTTTCAATTTAATTATACAGTAATTTATCTCTATCCAAGATCGAGTACAACCTGCTTTTCTGGACATAAGAACATTGTAATTTGGAATCTACAAAGAGAAGAAACGAATATTGGAGCCTATTCCAAGATGAGGGTATTTTCTTATCTTGGGAATTGGATTTTCAGCATTTCTTTAGATTAGTTTGATTGGTTGAGTAGATAAGTGGGAGGATAAAAAATATATTAATTTTTTTTATTTTTGTCTGATTGGGAGTGAAAAAGTAGAATGATGAAAAAATTGAATTTGTATAAATTTACTCATACACCTTTGTTAAAAAATGATGATCAATTAAAACAAAAAAGCGACAAACAACCAAAAGAAAAAAAAGGTAATTACTCAATTTATTAAAAAATAAAAATCATGTTTAGTTAAAAAAAAAAAAAAAAAAAAAAAAAAAAAAACTACCACACCCACAGCCCAGGAAATCAAAAAAAAAAAAAAAAAATGAAGAAAAGATAAGAAGAAGGCAATGTCCAAGAAAGGGAAAAAAAAAAAAAAAAGGCAACATCCAGGAAAAAAAAAAAAAAGAAAGAGGAATAGGCAACGTGCCACTGCCCACGAAAGCAAAAAAATAATAAAAATAAAAATAAAACTAGAAGAATTGAACCCAATTTTCTCCCTTCAGTTTTATCTCTATTTTGGGGAGAAAACTTTGAAGAGAAAACACTTAGGCTCCACTATTTATTTTCTTTCCTCTCCATCCAACCAACTACACTTCAAAAAAGTTTTCATTCCCATTTTCTCTACAAAGTTTTTTATCTACCTTATTTCACCTCCAAACAAACACACCTTAGTATACTACTATTTTCTTAAGAAACCGCCAATGCCTAGTTTTCTATTCCACTCTAATGTTCAATTTGGGGTGGGCATTTTTACTCTTTAGAAAACCAAACTTTGGTGCTTACTGTTAATGTGTCTATTTAAAATTTTTAATAGGGAAAAGTTAATTGATGCATCAGAGCGGACACTCTCCATTATAATTTGATATATTTATATTTTTGAGATTTAATAAAAGTTTGTTAATACGATTTATTTAAGTATTTTGAGAGTTAGTTTGGGTACAATTTGAATATTAGGCTTAATTATGTATAATCATTTTATTGAATATTGAATTTAAATAATATCATTTTTTTACTTATCAATAAACACTCAACACATTAGTAATTTGTAAAACATTTTGTAACTCTAGCATTTTTCTCATTTTGAAGGCCATAAAAAAATTTTAAAAATCTAAAACAAAATATACAAGTTCAAAAATATTAGCCCAACAACATAGTTTACCAATAACAAAGTTAAAAAATTTAAGTTCAATCAATCAATTTTACCTGAAATAAATAACCTGGCATTTTAAAAAAATTTAAACAAAATAATTTTGTATTTACTAGCAATAGATGCACGCTACCCAAAAAAAATCATCGGCTATACAGCAACAAAGCTGGAAGTTGAAAACACCACATGCAGCCAGCAGCATAGCTATCCTTCTATCTCCAAACCCTGGCTCCCTCACTTAGGTTGAGTTGAAAAACTCAATTCTAACCCATACACTCTCTAATTACTTCTTTTTATCAGTTGACATCCTAAGTCCTAGCTCCATCACTTAGGTTGGGTTCAAAAATTTATCAATTCCAACCCACTTCTTTTTATCAGTTCACATCCCAATATTTATTTTTGACATTGGGGGGAATTAAGAACTTCAACATTGGGGATTAAGAACTTGAGTTTATTAATAAATACACTTACAGTTGAGCTTGTGTCTTGACAACTTTCTACTCTGATGAGGCTGGGTTTGGTGACCCATAATAACAGATCAGAAGTGTGGATTTCTACATTAGGCCCAATAACCTTTTCAAGTCCTCAAAAGGCAAAGCTATTTGTTATTATTATTATTTTTTGAAAACAGTCTTTGCTATTTCTAGTCACCTTTCAATTATAATACGTTTTCACCCACTTAATAATATGCCGACATGCTTTTATATATATATATATATATATATGTTGAATTCAAGTTACACTTAGTGTAACTTTAAGTAATGTTATACCATCTAATAACTTATTATAAAATTCATATTTTGAAATCTCACCAGTCACCACTGAATTACATGTTCTATATGTTCTTAACATTCATGTCAATTTTCATGTCAATTAGATGTTATTTACTATTTGATCTATAAACTCATCTTTTATGCATTATTTTAAACTACAAAAATTTAAATTTAAACAATTAATTGATGATATAGTTATTAATCTTTGATCACTTTAAAATTTTACAAATATAAAGAATACATGAAGATAATGTAATCTAACAGCAAATTTGCTAAATTTGTATTCAATTAAAAAAATATTAAGTAGTATAACATTGCTTAAAATTACACAAAATAAAACTTGAACCCAATCCTTTCTATATATGCGTGTGCACGATTACACGCGTACCTTAAAAGTCTTATAACTTAATTGATACTTTTGGGTATTTTGAACAAACACATAGATTTAAATTTCTCTTTCTTTTATTGTGATTAAATTTAAATCTCTTTCTTTGATTGTGATTGAATGATATCCACATACACGTGATTATGCACATACAAGAAGTGTGAGTGGAAGAAGGTGCGGTAGCATCGTTAGTGTTGGTTGGTGAATAAATAAAGAAGAAATGATGGATAAAAATGTACTTTTTTTTTTTTTTTTTTGGGAACATATGGATAAAAATGTACTTGAAATATAAACTTTATTGACTCGTTATTGATACGGCAACTTATATCGGCATGAAATGAATACGTGCAGAAGCTGAACAATGATTATGAAGAATTGGCCGTGAAACATTACATAATTAAAGCAAGAGTTCCCCTTCTCATTTCCTACTTCTTGGCCCCCACCCTTTCTACTCATCAATCAATACACCCCACAAACTTCTGCATATGTCTGCATTTATGACAAACCACTCATCCTTTCCTGTTCATCAAGCTGTCATCTCGCTCTCTCACTCTCAATTGACGTGTTTCACTTGAATGGTGAACAGTGTAAGATGTTTACTTTTCAGTTTTATAATCAAGATAATAAGATGTGGTAACTCAAGGGTAATGTAGTTGTTTTGAGGTTTCATGGGATCTATAAAGTTGATAGATTTAAATCTTATATTAACTATTGTTTAATAATCCCTATGGGATTTTTTTCGTGTGGAACAGGACTATTTACTTGAAAGATTAATTAAGTAATTTAAGTATCTGTTTGGAATGTACTTATAAATTAGTTTATTTGTTTATTTTTTTTATTATTTGTGAGTCTCATGTGAGTCATTTACTTATTTTAGTTTATTTTTGCTTAATTTTTTTTTTATTATTTATAGATTTTATGTGAGTTAGTTAGTTATTTTATTTAACTTATATCTTTATTTATGGTATTTTTAGTAAAAATATTTTAGGAGAAAATACTAGGACTATAATTTTTTCTACAACTTGCTCACGTGGTAAGTCATGAGTGATGAGTCCACAACTCCACTACTCACAATTGAAAATGTAAGTAGGTTGTGACAAAAATTGTGATTTTAATATTATTCTATTTAAAAAAAAAGTTAGATAAATTATTCTAAACCAACCTTAATGCACACGTTCAAAAATATAATAATAATTAAATTTGGACAAAGATTAATTTTTGTAGTAATGCTCTAAAATTTTAAGAGGGTAGGATTGAATATAAAATTAAGTAGTGGAAGAAAAAAATACCTTGCTCATTTTGTGCTAAAATTACTGTACAAACTTAGACCTAGCGCCTAAAGTTTAACATGGGCAAAAGTTTTTGATTTGCTTTACAGCTTTCATTTGCTCCAGTGTCTTAACTTTTTTATTATGGTATTTAATATTCAAAAGTTACGAACATGTATGAAAGTTGAAAGTTAGAGTCACCTCCAACCTTTTTGCTTTTCCAACATCACCTCAAATGTCTCCCTCCCTTTGCATATTTTGCATTAAATGTGTTTTAATAAAACAAAAGTGGGGGTGATTTAATGAAGTCTTCATTTCCATTTTTGTTTTTTTCTTGGGTGCATTTATATTCCGTGCAATAAAATTCAGGTTTGACATGTGGAACAGTATAAGTCTATATGCAGTGCTGGTGACTGGTGACTGGTATATGTCTGTTCTTTCCAAGGAAGATCATATTCATTGCTAGCTAGACAGCATAAATGATATATATATATATATATATTTTTTAATTTGTAATTAAAATGAATCTTTATATTCATAATAAAGAAATAAAAGCATGTGAATACAACTTTTTTTTTGTCGTAATTATAACGTGAACTATTATAAAAATTGTAGCTAAAATTGTGAGAGTAGAACTCATAACTTTATCTACACCATTATATAAAAGTGACTCGTGAATGTTTATTGGTATAAATCACATCATCCATTAATTTGACATAGACATTTTAATATTCCACTTATTGGGTATCCATAGTTCACTTGATGTAACCATGTAGAAGCAGATTTGAAACTCATTGTTGTCTTTACATTTAAGTTTGATGCCTTATCTTCCACAGTGTAGAGTGGAAACTTTGGATTATTCTGTCTCATCTTTTTTTATCCTTAACACTTTATCTTTGGTAAGCCTTTCAGAATATAATATCAGGACACTGTCAGGAAAGAAAGGCATTGCACTACTCGTGGTCTCTACGTTGCCGTTGGTCCTTGGTTGTAGTTGTTAAAAAAAAAAAAGCAATAAAATGACAAAACGAGATTATATTCCTGCATCCACCTTCCACCTATTGGGGAAAAAAAACAATATTGGGAGTTGTTGGACCATCATCCAATTGCACTTTGACCAATTAGTGTCGGAAGATGTTTGAAAACTTTTTTATGGTTGTAAATGTTAAGGCCTGTTTGGCAGTCCTACTCAAATGCAAAACTACACATTTTAAACAATATTATATATATTTTTATATACTTTTTCACTCATACGTATATCAAAAACACTCAAACAAATTACTCAAACTAACCCACCAAACAGGCCCTAAGGGTGAGTTTGGTTCAATTTTCTAAAATTGTATTATTTGAAAAAACAACTTTTTGTTATTGCTAATCACTTGATTTAATGTGGAAATGCAAAAAATCACGTTATACAGCCAAAAAGGCATGATTTGTAATTAAATTTTACCAAAGCATTTGCAAACGTAAACTCTTTTTGCCAAAATGTGATAACCAAACATGCACTTACAATTGAATAACGATGTGAAAAATTAAATAAAAAATAAAAAACAAAAATGAGAAAATGAAAAAATCCTCACCTAAATGCTCAATTTAGGTTCCGATATCATGTTAGTTACCAATAACCTCAAAGATAGAATTATGAAAAAAATGGACTAACAATATATGGCAAACACAACCTTAACATGCTGAAGCAGTTGGCAATTCATAAAGGATTGAACCAACTTAAACGAAATTCAGTGAATATAGTTTTCAGTGGGGATATGGCCTTTTGGATGTGGTTAATTATAGCAAAAAGAGGGAAGAATTGTTTGGTAAGTGCTTTTTGCTCTCCACCATGTGTAGATAGTTTTTGATCGATGAGGTGGGTTAGGCTTTAGATTGTTCACTAAATTCCTATATCAAAATTGTATTTTAATTAAATTTGGTTTATATTAAATCGAGTCAAGAAGATGACTCATGGTTCAGAAGACTGGACCAAGAGAAAATATTCTCACTTGAGCCAATGTCTGACAAAAAGTTCATGAAATTCTCGCTCGACCTACACTAGATCAAATTTTAAATGAAAGTTCATGAGACCTTTGCTCAACACTTATTTAACCGAGCTTGCATGAATAATTTAACCAACTATAAGGTGTCTAAAATATTCAAAATTCCTCTTTCTAGAGTGCTTTTATAATTTTTGAGACTTTTTCAAACTTTTTCTTTTGAGAGTTCCTTACTTTGAGCCTTAACCGTGGGATTTAAATGCGAGTGTAATAGTGTTGTTAATCGAAAGTGCATAAACTTAAACCTTTGTCACTGAAATTACTTATTTCAAAATCGATTGGTGCATCTTAAAGATGGATGTATCTTAGAAAGCCCATAGAGATGTTACTCCAAATATTCTAAAGGATTTTAATCTGAATTACATCGTACATAATTGGTTAATGGATTGGCTCCTAATTATTGACATTTCAGTGTTCTCAATATGGGCATACAGAGTTTAAATTCCCACTACCGTATTCTAACCGACAATAAAAAGTCTCAAAGTTAATATCTCACGTCCTGTGTACAACTGTAACATTGAACAAAATACTTATTCGTGACATGGACATAACATGCTCTATCTTAAAGCTTCATAAACAAAAAAAATAAAGAGCTAAAACATCTATTTTACTGTTAAGTAGCTATCAACGGCCCCTTGATCTAATTGCGTCACAGCTCAAGCTCAACTTAAAAAAGGGGGTGAACTTTCGACTCATTAACTCCCTTTAGAGGTAAACTTGACTTTATTTTATAAAGGGAAAAAAATAAAAGCCAACCGATATGATATTCAAGATGGTAACATTACATTACCTCTCTTTCTTTCTTTCTTTCTTTTCCGTTTTCTTTCTTTCTTTCTCTCTCTTTTTTGGCTTAAAAGATAGTAATATATCTTTAATACTACTTTTTACTTTTTCTTCTCTTTTTTCTTTTCTGTGAGACAAGATATTATATATAAGTATTATGCAATATCATTATACAAGGTACTTTATTGAATCTAGAAATTTAGATGGCTTTTTTTGTCGAAAGCATTGAATTAAGTCAAAGAAAGCAAGAGATCGCAACATTAAATTAGGGCTGCCATGTGGGGTGCGACATCGAGAATTAGCCTACCTACATTGTGGACTTAACCCTTTCCCCTATAATTTTTGCATTTATTGCTCAGACCAAATTCTCCGTCTAAATCTGTTCTTGAATTCTCTCCATATGATTTTCGTGACATATGCTATTAACATACCAAAAAAGTTAACATATGCTATTTTTTTTTTTTAATTTTTATATTTCTCATAAAAATAGTATCAAAATTTTTCTAAAATAATTAATTAACAAATGTCTTAAAGGTATCCTTTAATTGGACCCTAACATATAGCAACTATTGGTTAACATATAGCAACTATTGGTTTAAAACAACACAATTGGATCAATTTTGAACAACCATTGGTTAAGTGAACAATGCTAATATTATGCAATCAAAAGTCGATGCAGTAGAAAGATAACAACACAACATGGTGAACGCAAGAAAACCAATAGACAATCGTTCCAAAGTAAAAACCATGGGTAGGGTTTGACCTTATCAACCCCAAGGTAAATAAATCCACTAACTAAATCAAAGTTTTTACAAGATAGAATTATCTAACTCTAAATGCTACTACCATGGTTTTAAAACCAGACTGAATCAGCCTATTTGATCGGAAACTGAGTATTAGTCCGATTCGGTCAAAAACGCCCAAAATTGGTCAAAAAATCAGATTAAATAGTTTTGCCTCTAGTCTGATTTTTAAAACCATCGCTATTACCTAGTAAATACTTACTAATGTTATCCAACGTAACTTCTAATCCACAGACTCATTAGTTATGGAGTATGTTGCAGGCAAACCTCTATCTATGACTTCAAGTACCCACTTGAAGATTCTGGTCCAGCATTTAACTTCTAGAATGTGCAGCAACTTCAATACAACGGTTATTGATGTAGCTTTAGTTTTGAACACCGATAGTGGCTTTTGAGAGCAAGGAGCAGAAATCCTTGAGATCTACAATAAGAAAACTCTCCAAAAGCTTTTTTCACATGCTCTAGGGGTTTCTTATATACCTTAAGGCTGTATATGGGCCCAATTTATGTTTCAGGTGTGCTGCATTTCGATCAATCCAAATAAGCTCAAAAGACAAAAATCTTAGTTGTTCGATCGATCGATAGCAATTAAAAAGTTGTCAAAATTATGGAACCTTGAATCTGAAATACAGAATTAGGTAGCTATCTTGACTTCAGAACTATACTTCTAAAAACTAATACAATACATATGTTGTTCACAGTTTGCAAACCTAATGTAGGTTTTATTCATAAAATTTTTTTTCCTTGTCTTGACGATGGAAGCATTTTAAAAATCAAAACTAGTAGTATCTCCGTATATTAAAGGAAATTATTAGTTATTATTGTATTTGTCCACTATCATAACAAGGAAAGGAAAGGAGGTGCAGGACTATATAGTACTAGCTAGTGTGCTAGAGAATTTTTCTAAATCCTTGGTTTTTCTGTGCTTTCATTTTATCTCTCTTTGTCTCTTGTGTGTATTTGGATTGGGATGAAAAATTAAAATTATTTTACTATTCAGCTTATTTTTGCTACTATTTATGAGCCCCATTGCACTTTTTTGTACTATTCATGAGCTCCGTTGTACTATTTCAACTAACTTTTACTTTTATCTACAATACTTTCAACAATATGTTTTCAGTTTCAGCAAAATAAGCGGTATCTAAACACACCATTTGTCGCTGAAAAAGATAACATAAGACAACTAAGTACAGTGAAAGGAGTTGACTCGAATATGAAAAAACTATTTGATAGATATATTCATATATGATCGAAATGAGACAATTTGATAGATATGATATAGTTCTAGCAAAAGGAGAGGCCGAGGTTGCTAGACAAAAAGCTAATCCCCCATTGGAATCCCATGTTTGGTAGATATTTTAAAAAGTTGTTTGTCATATTGGGATCATTTTGCTTCTTTTCAAAGCAGAGTAGGATTCTATTAAAACTAAAAGTTAGAGTTCGATCTTACACATTTTAACAATGTGGATAAATTAAAATCTAACAAAATTTGTAATCAAAATCCTGCAAACATTCACATTTTACATTTGTCCATTCTAAAATATTTTGTCCTCTTAAGTTTGGTGTAATAGAGATTCCTGATTGAAATTTGTCCCAGTTCATCAATCATGAAGCAATGATACGCGGAGCTACTGTACCAGTTTTTCTTTAGAACTACTAGTTTGATAGTCCACTTGGAACGATTACTATTGCAGTATGCATTATCTTATCTATTGTATGCTTTTGCATATTGTCAATCCATTTTCCTTTCAATTGAATAATATTCAAATTCCTAGTTTGGACTTATTATTCCTAGTGAGTGAGAGTAGGTTGGATTAGGTTTAATCATTTATATTCAATATCACACTGCTTACCCCACTAGTTCTTAGGGGCTACAGCTAATGGGCAAATCCTAATTTAGAGCCATTTTGTCCTCTTGCACAGTATTACCTTTAGCCTTTCATCTATTGAGTTCTATCTCTAGCTAAGCCTGTT
This sequence comes from Quercus gilva, assembly GCA_023621385.1. Classification (NCBI taxonomy): domain Eukaryota; kingdom Viridiplantae; phylum Streptophyta; class Magnoliopsida; order Fagales; family Fagaceae; genus Quercus; species Quercus gilva. Next base: position 16,139,262 of record CM042478.1, read on the forward strand.
GTAGCAATGATACTATTTGATCAACGGTCTAACCCGATCCATAACCTACAAAGAGGAAAATGTACTGAGGTGATACGTCAAAGTCAGGTTGAATGAGAGACTCTTTGATACTTAAGTCAGCATACAAACTATTAGAAGAAATGTTAAACGCTGCCTTCTTTTCTTGTACTTGTACCGATGATCGTCCCCCATTAATATTTATGTTGCTCAAGGATGTAATCCCTTCAAGACATCAAAGAGATTATCATGTTTAATATACCCTCCTTAATTCAAGGGTTCTCTCATGTATATTGAGATACATACTGATGAGTCGGAAATTTACGATTGTCATTAAACTAAGATCATCATTAACCAAGAGAAGATGTCACACATTCATTAGGCTCATTGATGACAAAGAGTAATGGACGGAGCAATGGTCATAGAATGAAATATGAACTTTAGACAGAGATTTTGTAACGCAATAGCTGTTGAATATAAATACAATAATTCATTGTCCATTAATTAGACACACAACTATAAAAGAAAAGACAATATAAGTTTTTTTTTTTTTTTTGGTTAAACCACCCGGTATCCGGAACCACAGGGACTCTGACTAAATCTGGATTCGAGCCGGGTAGGAGTACAAGGGCGGCAAAGCTCTCCCAACCGAGTTTTAATGTAGCTGCATACCCAAGGCTCGAACACGAGACCTTGGTTAAGCTAGGACAACCCCTTACCAGTTGACCAACGCGCCCGGTGGTAAGACAACATAAGTTAAAGGTACACACATATACTTTACGAAAATCTCCAATCAATTCTCTCTAAAATTTTTCTCTCTTATTGACTTAAACATCGAAGGCAGTTTGGCTAACGCCACACCGGCGTGTTACTCTTCCACTCAATTCATTTTTGCAGGTTTTCCTTCAATAGAAACGACCCCAATCACAGATTAGTCCATCCACTACAACGAGGAGCTCAACTGTTGATTTTTTGCATTATCACATACTATAGATTTCAGTGTTGTTATGCAAGCATGAATGCATTTTAAGATGTAAAAGAGAATGGAATATTAGAGAAGTTCTCTAGTAATGCTCCCATCAAAAGAAAAATGATTTTGTTTTCGCTGTATGTAATGGAACACTCATTGAGTCACGACATATAAGCCCCATAACCCCCCCCCCCCCTTCCCCTAACCTATGATTGTTAAGTAAAAACACAAAATACCTCCCCATTTGAAAAAAAAAAAGGTACTTAAGAGGCAAAATGGTAGAATTATGAGCAGATAGAGTTTATAAATAAAACTTTTGTATTATAATTTTTGCTATAACTCTAATGTATGCAACTATGAATGATAAGAAAAAGAAGATGATAGATTCATGTGTAAAAACGAATTACAAATTTACAATTACTTATGTCATGAAGTTTTGGTATAGTCGTGGTATGGTATGTAATAATAATAGAACAAGAACTGATAAATAGAATTTTTTATTTTTTTTATTTTAAAAACTCATCCTAGCTAGATCATTTAAACCGATGAATACAACATTGAAGATTCTCCCACACAAAGACGTCATTTAATGTTGAAAGAAGAATCAAACTTCGTAACCCATCAGTCAGAGAGACTAAGCCAAAAAATGCTAACTCCCACGACCCAAAGCCCCAATCTAGAAGTGCTTTACAAAGATGGGACATGCCACGTTGGTGAAAGGATGTCCCAACTCCCATGCAAACAGATCTTTCACTCTTCTTGCCTTTGTCATTTCAGTATCTCTCATGCAAACAGATCTTTCACTCTTCTTGCATTTGTCATTTCAGTATCAAACACTGACGTACGTTTCCGCCTAGATACCTTTCGCGCCCAATTTTATATTCGAGTGAGTGGACTAGTGACTCTGTAAATTGGACAAAAATTGGTGGATAGTTGTTTAGCAAGAGTTCACCACTTTTTTTTTTTTTTTTTTAAATGGTTAAATATATTATATATTAGCATGTGCTCTTGTTTGCTAGGAGCCTAGGACTGTTTTTTTTTTTTTTTTCAGCTATATTTCAAATAATTTATACATTTTTTGAAGAAAAATTAGTTTTTAGCTTTGTCTTGCGTTACACAAATAAATTAATAAAATATATTGTTCCCAAACTCACAAAATCCTAAGAATGTATCACTTGGACTAAAAAATTTGGAATGAAATTGGGTGTAAACTTGAATGTGTCATTATTATTTTTTAAAATTTTAATTTAAAATTTTTCATTTTTGAGAAAAATGCTTTAACTTTATTAAAAAATGTTAGTCATATCAACTAAAATTACAGCATTAAAGTGTGGAAAAACATCCTCCATCTACACCAAGAACCCGCTAACATGTCTAACAATGTTACCTTTTAATACGAAAGAAATGAACAACGTTAGAGTTTTCAACTAAACATTTTGCATCATCAATCAAATGACTATAAAACGCCAATGAGACATCCTCACTCTTCAAGGCATTGAAGATCATCTCTGAGTCTCCCTATAAAAGAAGAGATGACAGTCCAATATCTTGAGCAAAGGTTAAGGCCTTGACAGCTGCCATAGCTTCCACAATTGCAACTGAACTTTGCGAGGAGGATCTTCTCGGCCATGGATGCCATTACTTGACCCTTTTCATCCCGGATTACAACGCCTATTCCAGCTGCGTTTTTCTCTTTAAACACGGCCTCATCAAAATTATTTTTGAAGTAAGATCTCGAAGGAGGCTAATTGATTTTGAGAAAGCTAATTAGTGGTATTTCTTAAAGCTAGTTGGTAGTACCGTATTAGTAGCTCAACAGTAAACGCATAGTATTTAACAAACACTACCAACCAGGCAACCAGGACGTGGGCATTGTCTAAGTCCTCTCAAAAATATGCATAGAGAGCAAGTTGGCTCCAAATTATAATTTCTTCTTATATGTCCTTTTCTACAAGTTAATATTCACAAACCCAGTATCATATTTGCACCAGAAATATTTTTTACATGACACAAACACCCTTTGTAAATGTACAGTCACATAATATAATATATATTCTGTAGAGAGGTATTTTTGGAAATTTCAGAAGACTGGAAGAATCTTCATTCTAATAAGATTCAAAAGTTGAACAAACCAAAAAGGACACTCACCAGCTCTGTAACAAACAACGTGCTGCGTTACATGTCAATCACGTGCGAGACATATGACAAGTCACTTTTGTGGGGGGTAAAAAGGGCTACAATGCCTCCAAAAATCTGCAAGAAAATTTGAGTTTGCAGCAGAGATAATCAGATAATTGTCGGATTGGCGGGTAGAAGGTAAAATTCGAAAGTTATTTTCATGTCCCCTAAAACCTAAGAATTATCAAAAACTTCAACACTATTCAAAATTTTACAAAATTCTAGAGTGCTCTAACTAGTTTGAATAATACCACAAAAAGCTCGATTTTGTGCTCCACCTGATATGATTGTGTCGAGTCCAATGCACCCAAGCGGAAGAACATTAATTATATTATAGAAATTTGTAAAACACTTGAAGAGCAAGATGCAAAAGTATAAATATATAGCTAAAATAGTTATAAGTAGAATTTGAGTGAAGTTTGCAAAAACTGAAATTGGATGATGCAGAGGTTTACATTTGGAAATTCAAATGAAGATGGACTGCATTTTACTCTTCATATGAAGAAAAATACAAGTCCATTAGCTCATGCTACGATCAATTTTTAATTCAGAAAAGGGGCTATACATAACCAGAAAGCCTAAGAGTTCTCACTTTTCACTTTCAGTTTCACTCTCTACCAGGGAAAACCCACAGTCTCGGTAATTGAAAGGCACTGTTTTCGCAAATGCCTATCCAAGGTTGGGGTCCATCATCATTATCATTCACAGACCACAAACACATTTTTCCATATACCCCGTTCATGTCTCTTTCAATTTCCCTCCTCACGCGTCAAATACAAATACACTGACTAGCCTTGCATTTTTCCAAATGCAAAACTCTGGCTCTTGACGTTAACAGCGCAACGCTAATGCAGGACCAAGACAATACGTAACAGCTGCGCCATAAACAGACATCAGAGGAAGCACAGTAACAAAAGTAACTACTAGTACTAGCGCATGAAAATGACAAAACGCAGCAAATATCCGATTATCACCCCCCCAATCTTACTGTACACAAAAACTTTGAAACATGTACTAGTACCTCCTTAAAGTTAGAGCAAACCTTAGCCAACCCTCCCCCAAAATAAACAAAATTAAAAATAAACGCTGAAAATAAAAAAAAGAGCTAACACAATCCGTGGAATTTTTTAGAACAAACACTTCCACTCCCAACAAAACTAAAAACACTTTCTTCAAATGCTTAGAAGATCAGGTGGCGGTGATTGAGGTTGTGCGTCTTTCGAGTCTTTGGTTGTTGTTGTTGTTGGAGAGTCTACAATGGCTGAAGTTGGGGATGACTCTGATGTGACTGTTGAGTCTCCTTGTTTTGAGTTTGGTGGTTTTGGAACCTCTGTTAGAATTTGAACCACTTCTCGCATTGTTGGGCGCTCCACGGCCTGTTCTTCGACACACAACATTGCAACGTAGAATACGTGCATCACTTCATGGAGGGGAACTGAGGGGAGTCTTGGATCAAGGATTTTGAGAACTCCTTCCTTTTTCGAGTCTGTGATTTTTCGGACCCATTGAACTATGTCCACACCATCCCCAAATTCCCCAACTGGTTTTCTACCAGTAATTAGTTCTAACAGAACTACACCAAAGCTGTACACATCGCTCTTTTCATCGACCTTAAGAGTGTAGGCATACTCTGCAAAAACAAACGCTTTTAATTACAACCAATATAAGGTACTATAACATTTAAATTGCACAATTTTTTTCAATTTGAGGTCAACATTTTACTGACGGACCATCTGACAAATAAACATAATTGTGATTGTGTTCATAAATAAAAGTCTTATACAAGAGAGTTATGGTTTACAGGGTTATAGTCAAAACTCACACATGAAAGAGACAAAACCACAATCTCAATAATGCAAGAATTCATTTAAACCACAGTATCAGACAAAAAATCAATGTTGGGTTTCAAGATCTTTGACATAATTAAGACTTTGAAGACAAAAGTTAGTACTTGCAGGTCTATAGGAACACAATCCACAACAAAAAAAAATTCACAATTAATATATCGAGATTTGAATCATATCATACCTGGTGCTATGTATCCGTAGGAGCCAGCAATCGCAGACATACACTCTGAAGTTCCTGAATCTTGCAAAAACTTGGCAAGGCCAAAATCAGCAACATGAGCTTCAAAATTGGAATCAAGCAGAATGTTGTTTGATTTCACATCGCGATGGACGATCAATGGGGAACAATCGTGATGCAAATAGCAAAGGCCCTTAGCAGACTCTATTGCAATCTTGTACCTAGTATCCCAGTGCAAATGACCTCCCTTCTTGCCATGAAGTACCTCACCTAAGCTCCCATTAGGCATGTACTCATAAACCAAAAGATTAGTCTCATGGTTTGAACAGAACCCCAATAATCTCACAATGTGTCGGTGCCTAATCCTCCCCAAAGTCTGTATCTCCGCGTTGAATCCATGGTCATGGGAAGATCCCCTGCTCATTGCCGGAAGCCTTTTCACGGCAACCTGTTCAGCATTTGGCATGGAACCCTTGTACACAATACCAGCACCACCTTTGCCTATAATGTTATCCTCCTTCAACGAATCCAATACATCATCAACCGTGAAATCCAACCGTTGGAACGCGGTTAATTTCCAGGCACGAGACTCACTGGCCTTCTTCAAAGATCTGGCTTTGATGATTGCTGCCACTGCAAACGCAATGGAGCAAATAAGCAATCCAATGACAAGCAAAAGCTTCAGAGAAGCAGAGAGTGGGCCTTTCTCATGAGCTTGGTGAGTTCCATTGGCAACCCCATCTTTGCAAGCCCCTAAATAAGGACCGCACAGATCTGGGTTCCCCAAAAACGACGTGTAGTTAAAATAGCTGAATTGGCCAGTGCCAGGAACCAAACCAGAGAGATTGTTATATGAGAAATCAACAGAGGTCAAGCTTTGCATAGTTGCTATTGAAGCAGGAATGCTACCAATTAGATGATTTTTCGAAAGGTTGAGGTAATTCAGAATCCTCATACCAGTAATCTCGTTGGGAATCTGACCCGAAAGATCATTTCGGCTGAGATCAACAAAAGTTAGAAGCTTGCATTGGCTGATTTCAGGTGCAATGGGACCTGAGAACTTGTTGTGGCTGAAGTCTATCTTGGAAAGTTGCTGTAACCTTCCAATCTGAGGTGGGATTGGACCCGAAAACCTGTTTCCATCAAGGAGTAGCTTCTGTACACTGGAGAAGTTACCAACACTCGAAGGCAACGACCCCGAAAGCATATTGTTGGAGAGACTAATCTGTCCGAGATTAACAGACATCGAATTGGTCTCAGGAAACTCACCCACTAGATAGTTATCTTGCAGTTCTACTTGTGTCAGCGCTGGCAAGTCAAGAAGGCCTTTTGGTATTGAGCCATTGAAAAAGTTCTCACCCATACGGATCCGACTCAGTGACTGGCATTTTCCTAGTGATTCTGGAATCGGACCAAACAAGAAGTTTCCCAGAGCAATCAGCGTCTCAAGCTTATTTCCTGAACACAAATCAGGAGGTAGAGACCCAGTAAGCTTGTTGGAAGAAAGATCTAGAGTTTTAAGCCTTCCATTCTTTCCCAAACCCTGAGGAATGCTACCGGTAAAGTTGTTCTCCCACAACTGTAAAACCTCGAGCGCCGGCAAGTCTCCGATAAAGTCCGGAATAGCACCGTGAAGCTTGTTGCGAAACAAGTTCAACAGCGTCATGTTCTTCAGCTGAGCAAACGAGGTTGGAATTTCACCGGTGAGCATGTTGTTCGACAAGTCCATGGATTTCAAGCTCGCCAAATTCCCAAGCTCCACCGTCAAAGACCCCGAAAGCGCATTCACTTGCAAAAACAGAGTGTCGAGCTTCTGTAGCTTCCCAATCTCCGGTGGTATCTCTCCGGTTAACCCACAGTTTGCGGCGTCGATACGAACAAGCTCCGACAAGTTTCCGATCTCGGCGGGAATGCCTCCCTCGTAGGCATTGAAGTATCCAAGGTAAAGCTCGCGCAGGGTCGTCAAGTTTCCGATCTCGGCAGGTATAGTGCCGTTTAGTTCGTTGCCGGAAACTGCCAAATACTCAATAAACTGCCATTGTCCGTACTGGGTCGGGATCTGACCGGTGAAATAGTTACCGCCGAGATGCAAATGGCGGAGGTTAGGCATTTCAACGACAGTCAGAGGCAACTCACCGGTCATGTTGTTGTTGTAGAGATCGAGGACCTGGAGGTTCTTGAGAGAAGCGAGTTCGGTAGGGAAAGTGCCGTTGAAAATGTTGTTGGAGAGGTTGAGGTAGCGGAGAGTCGAGAGAGAAGAGAGCTGCGGAGGAATGGGGCCGGAGAGTTGGTTAGCGGCGACGGTGAGGTTAGCAAGGAAGCGGAGGTGGGCGAGGTCAGGGGAGAGAGTGCCGGAGAGGTTGAGACTGGAGAGGTCAAGAGATGTCACGTGACGGTGAGTGGTGTCGCTGCACGTGACGCCCCTCCACGTGCAGTGGTTCGTGGTGGCGTTCCATGATGAAAGGGCCGATTGTGGGTCGTCTATGAGGGACTTTGCCGAGAGAAGTGCTTTGTATTCTGGGATGTGGGCTGAGTAAGTTGTGTGGAGGTGGAGGAGGAGGAGGAGGAGGAGCAAGAGGAGGAGCTGCATTTTTTTTTTTTTTTTTGGATTGGGATTGGGATGGGGGGTAGATGGAGAGTGGCTGTGGTGGGAGTGAAGAGAGGATCAGTGAGACTGATGAGAAGGGTTGAAACTTTGTACTTTGAAGTTTGAAGTAGTGTGATTTTATTCTTCAATCTTTATTTAAAATACTAAAAAAGTAACTTATATTATTAGTATTATTGATTATATATTATTCTTTATTTATTATGTGGCAGTAGCAAGTAGGAATAGATAGGTCATATTGAGCCAAAAAACAAAAAGTAGATATGTCATAGGGCAGGTTTTTCGATTTTTTTTTTTTGGGGTGGGGGGGATACTTAACAATATGATTTTTATTTTATTTTATTAAAGTAGATAGGTCCTAGCTTTAAATTTTAACCATGAAGAGATGTATTGGGGGTGGGGAGGTACTTACAAATTACGACTTACGAGTAGAGAGAGAGAGAGAGAGAGAGAGAGTTTATACTTGAAATCTTGAAGGTTATTCATTTATTATTTTTATTTTGGATGTATGTTTATTGTTCTTTAACCAGGGCAGGAAGGTTCCAATAAACAAAATTTAAAAATTCGTATAAAAAAAAAGTTTTAAAATAAAAAAATAAAGGGCATGCATGCAGATGCAGAAAGGGAATAAATAAAAAGGTAAGAAAGGAAAAAGGAAATTTCCGAATATGCATCTCTCGTTAGCCAAGGTCCCAACCCTGCCTTTTTCACTCCCCAAAGATACACATTCTAAGCACAAAAAGTATGGCTTCTTTTGTTTTTGCTACAAAGAAAGTTTGGCTTTCTTTGTTTGAATTTGATAGCTATTATCCCGTACACCGAAAGATAAAAGATAGCTCTAAAAAGTGTGTTGAAATGGGACAATCAAATATTCAGCTACAAAAAAAAGGTGGGACAATCAAATTTTAGTTAACCAAAATCAGGACAAAACAATGATTGTATTTTTCACTGTATTTTTCAATAAATACATGCTTTTGGACCAAAAGTTTTGGCCCAATGTACCTGGTTAACAATTTAAATTATTAGGGTAAAATTTTTCCCTTCCTCAACAACTTGTCATGCTCTAGGCCACTTGCAAGATCAGGACTAGGAGGGCCTTATTGGGATCGAGAAGTCGGCTCATCAGGCTACTCTCCAATGTAATCAAGGTTCTGATTTTGCTGATTGACTTTGTTCTCCAATTAGATAAATATATATATATATATATATATTACTATTATTGGTGTTCAAATTTGATTCGGTTTTTTTTGGCTATTTATTAAAAATTTTAACCAGTAATAAGAATATACGAATTTCTCTTCTTCTTTTTTTTTTCTTTTTTTTTTTTTAACTGTGAGGATTTGATCTGTGTGTGGAGATGTACATGTGTATGTGTGATTTTTAACTTAATTTTAACTATTACTAATTTTAATTATTATTATTCATGTTTGTTTGATTTATAGCTTTTGTTATAATTGAAGTTTTGAAATATGATTTTGCTATATATGACATTTCTAGGCTAGAAAGGTTAAATATGTATTTGTAAGCTTTTTTATTTTTGTTTTTGATATATAGGTGTTATTTGATAGTACATAAATTAGAGAAGGTTTGTGTATACAATTTTTGTGCCACAACCCTAACATGTGCAATGGTGAGGGATGGAGAAAAGTAGTGAGTTTATGTGATTATGATTGATTATGAAAATGACCGTTTATCAATCATAGTTGCATATGTTATCAAGTTATGGCAAATTCAGTGGTCCTAGGCGAATTACTATGAAATAATAGTAATTGATTTTATTATTAATATTATTTTGATTGGTTTGGTGGTGGTTGGTAACATGAAAAATGCATGGACAGTGTGAGGGGTATAGTACTGGAAGAGAAGAGAGATGGAGGAATTTGAAGATTAAATATGTCAAAAAAAATTCAAAATATGCTAATTTAGATAATAACCTAACAATTTTAGTTTAGTATAAAATGTAGGAAGCCAAATATAGTACTTGGAAGTTTGTGAACTAAATTGTGACTTGTGATAGCCATTATTAATTTTAGTAGTTGAATTTTTTTTCCAAATTTTTATTAAATTAGCAATTGTTGAGTAAGTTGGAATGACAAAGAGATTTTAGTTAGCTTATTTACTAAAATATCTTATCTTCCTATAAGGATGAAAATTTTTAAAACCTGTCTATATCAAAATGAAAATTAATTTGTTTGGTGTCTTGACTCTTTTTTTTTTTTTTTTTTGAGTAGTGTCTTGACTTGATTGTAAAGGACAATTATTTTGAAACAGATATTATAGACTCAAACCACGTATCTATTTAAAAATACAATAAGAATAACAAGTTATTGCTAATTAAAAAAATACTCATTATTGCCATTTTGTCGTAATCAATCTACTAATATTAGAGATTCTCATTTTTAATATTATTTTTCTAAAAGAAGTCTATGTAGTTTTCAAAAGTTGGCTGAGAATATGGTTTGCCACATTATTTAGTGCGATTATTGTTCTAGGACTTTGAGGCTTAAAATTAAAAAGAAATTGAAAAATAATATTGCTATCATAGTATCATCTTCTCCTACGGGTTCTTTCATATTATGATAAATAGAGCCAAAAAAAAAAATTTCAACAAGATTTTCATCTTGAGGGAAATGAACTTTAAGTTTTTTTTTGCTCGCAGAATTAAAGTTAAATAAATTTATCATGTAGAATTAGAGTTAAAGTATAAAAGCCTCGGGTTTATGTGTTTGACTCTCATTATTACGTTGGATTGTTCGAATATAGAAATATAGAATTCACATGATCACAAGATTGGGATACGTGCAACTGAGATAACTAAAATACACTGCAAAATTAGGATATTTGAGTTTGATACGCAAAAATTGGAGGGGATTACCATAGGAATTATCACCATAATTGGCCTAATTTTCAAAAGTTTACAAAGAAATGTTCACCACCTTGGTGGGTCATGGCCCCTAGAAGAACAATATCGCTTTCATTGTATATATAGAGAAGAATTTTATTTATGAAATTGTTTTAGAATCAGGCGTATAATGCATTTTGAATTTTGATTCATCGAACATTTTCTTGAAAAGACATCAAGAAAATTAACAAATATTAATCGTCTCAGATTAGTTGAGAGCTTTATGAAATTGTTAAATACAAACAAATTTTATGGCAAATCCTTGGACCCCCTTTAGTCTATTCTTAATTTCCTTCGAAAATTAACTTACTTTCACACCTTCTGTTGTTTCTTCTGTGTTTTGCTTTTGGTCAAACAAAGTTGTCATAGGGATCAATTGCATGGTCAAACGGGCAAACAGACTTTCTTGTCTATTTTACCGTTTGCGGGTCACGATAGAGATATGTGCGGCTGCTTTGAGAATTTAGAAGCATTTCTGTACGTGCTGTGTGTTCATGATTTTGAAACTGTTCTTTTCATTACTAATATTAATTACTTATTCATAAAGAAATATAAAAGATAGAGATATATGCTAAACAAATATGGACAAACCTTTAAAAAATGATTATTACTCCTCCGTCGTTCTCTAGAAATTTCCATGGAGATTAATAAGTAACAAACAAACCTTTAACATTTGAAGTTTCTAATGTCATATTTTGTTTTTTACATCAAAAAGTGAAAAATAATCATACCATGAACTCAAAATTGAAATAAACTTTAAAAAGGTAAGATTTAAAAGGGTTAAATTCAACAACTCCTTCAGATATGTCTGATCCATACCGACATTTTTTTTCCAAAGTGGTGTCTATTATCAATTGGTAAGATTTAAATCGAATAAATTTTTTAAATGTCAAAAAAGCATCTTGTTAAATGGTTAAAAGATAAATTGAAATAAACTGAAAAAAGAGAGTGAGATTTAAATGTGTTAAACTAAAAAAATTCTTTAAATATATGGCAAAGCTTGGATTCAATGTTTCAATGCATTGAACTTAATATGATGCAAACTTGTATTAAATTTTGGAAACATGTCTATATCATGACGGGTATAGTGTATAGAACACTGGACCCAAGCCAAGTACTTTAATATATTTAACTCCATAACAACATTTCATTCATAGTTGTAACTATTGTTATAAAATTATAGTTATTGAAATTTTCAAAACTAGTCCAAGTCTCGACAATTATTAATTTTGAAGGGAAAGAATATCATATAAATGGATAATTTTTTTAGTGCATTGGACCCAAGTTGAGTCCTTAATTATATTTGATTCCATACCAATATTTTTATCAATAGTTGTAACTATTAATAATTTTAATCTTAATTTTATAAAACTATAAGAAATTTTCAAAACTAATCGAAGTCTCAACAATTATTAATTTTGAAGAAAAGTAATATTATATAAATGAATGTTTTTTTTACTGAACTAGACCCAAGTCGAGTCCTTAAATATATTTAACTCCATACCAATGTTTGATCCACAGTTGTAACTAATTTTTTTTTTAATTATATAAAACTATAACTACTAAAATTTTCAAAACTACTCCAAGTCCCAATGATTATTAATTTTAAAGAGAAAATAATATTATATAAATGAATTTTTGGAGCATTGGATCCAAACCGAGTCCTTAAGTATATCTAAATCTATACCAATATTCTATCCATGGTTGTAACTATTTACATTTTAATTTAATTTTTATTTTTTGTAATTGAAAATTTCAAAACTACTTCAAGTCTTGACAATTATTAATTTTGAAGAAAAGAAATATTATATAAATGGTTTTTTTTTTTCATGCATTGGACCCAAACCAAAATCCTTAAACATCTTTAATTCCATAATAATATTTTATCGATTTTCGTAACTATTAGAAATTTCTTTTATTTATTTTTAATAAAACTATAACTATTGAAAATTTCAAAATTAGTCCAAGTCTTGTCATTATTAGTTTTGAAGAAAAATAATATTATATAAATTGAACCATTTTTAGTGTATTGGACCCAAGCTGAGTCCTTATATATATTTAACTTCATACTAATATTTTGTCAATAATCATAACTATTAACATTTTTATTATTATATAAAATTATAAATACTAAAATTTTCAAAACTGGTGCAAGCCCTGCCAATTATTAATTTTGAAGAGAAAGAATATTATATAAATGCATTTCTTTTTAACACACTAGACCTAAGCCAAGTTCTTAATTATATTTAACAGCATGCTAATATTTTAGCCATAGTTGTAACTGATAATCCCAGAAAATCAGTGGGTTGAAAATCTCCAGGCTTCGATGATCTTAAAGGCTAAGTCCTGAAAAACCGAATTCAATCAGAGAAAGACCGATGGAGGCCGGTCTAGGTCCCTCCGATGGTAAAGTCAGTGAGTTGAAGTTCAAAAGAGAAAATACTTCTGAGAACTTTTTTTTTAGGAAAAATGTGCGAATGTCTTACCTCTTTATAGAGAAATGTTTTTATAGCGAACAATGAACGGTTATTCGCTCTATCAAACGTTCCGTCTATTGAGAAATTCGTTAAAGTCAGAGATAACTAAAATAACTTCCATGATAGTTATTTTAGTTGGAACGATGCCTCATCTTGGCTTGTGAAGGTATTGGTTCACAGGTAAAGACTACCTCTACCAAAGACTTCTCATCCTCGTTTGTCATTAGGGACGGACGAGGCCCCGTCCGTCCTTCATTAAGGACGGACGAGGTTTATTAGGACGGCTCGTCCGTCCTTTATTGGGGACGAACGAGGTTTGCTGGGACGATTTTTGTCGTGTCCTATCCTTCTTTGGGCGACGTGTGTGGACGAGACTGGAAGAGGGCTCTGTTCCGCACTTCCTCCATTCTTTATCCAAGGACGAACCATATGGACGATTTTGGAGGTTACATTTTATAACATCATCAGTAACTACTAACAATTTATTTATTTTTGTAAGATTCTTACAATTGAAAATTTTAAAACTAGTCCAATATATATATATATATATATACAGAGAGAGAGAGAGATTCTTTTTAAAAAAAAGAGCCTCTAAGCAGTACACTTGGTTAATAATAAATATATTTGATGTTATTAAAATAAATTTTAGAAAAGAATTGCAAATTTTTCATGAGAATTAATAAATTGTAAGAGGGGACTAATATATATATATATATATATTATAGGCAAACTAATAATAAATTTTTCTTCTTCTTATTATTTAATAATTTTAGAAATGAAGATTTAAATCATGGATGTTTCCGTTATAAATACCCAAAAGTAAACTACAATGTGCTTGATATCCCAATAGAAATACCCTATAATTAGATAATTTTGAGAATGAAGATTTAAACCATAAATATTTCTATTATAAACATTTAGAGAAAACTACAAAGCTCTTGGCGGCGAAAAATTCTTAGATATTTTCGGAGCACATAAAAATTATGCTCTTTCCTCTCACATTCATGATGAATTTTACAATAAATTTAATGAGTGGACCATACTATAAATGTGAGAGGAGAGAAAGAAAATTCATTTTCTGTACTCTAAGAATACTTAATAATTTTTCATTGACGGCAATGCCTACCGCCTTTAATTACTGTTTAAACTTTATTGTCTAATCTAATCCCTTAATTACTGTTAAAACTTTATTGATTGATGAAATGATGCTGAATCGGTGACATGTATCTCTCCGTAAAAAAAGGGGACCCGCTGTCAACTGTGATAGTGAGATGCACGAAATGGATGATACAAAAAAGAGAGGTCCCATTGCACCACACCAATATATTCAGTCAGTGTGACCAAAAAGAAAAAAGAAGAACACAAAACAACAAAACAAGCATCATCACCCAAAATTCTTTACCTACTCTGCATTTTTTGCTTTGACACTTCGGGCAACTCAGTTTTTTCACCCCTTTTATTCGGTGCAATATAGAATCTTAGATCAACTAAGAAAAAGACTAAATAGAAAAAAAAAAATGATAATGCCTAATTATTAAACAGTAATAATTTTGTTGGGATGGATAAAGTTGGTCAAACAATTTTGACTGACATAGATAGACACAAGGCATTGTGTTTTTTTTTTTTTCTTTTTCGGTAGAACCCCATCTATCTGTCTCTCTTCTTGTTTTTTTACAACACACATTATTATTACAGAGAGGCCCATTTTAAAAAATTACGTTTTTACCCTCCTCGTATGTCTGTATTACATTGTACTGGGACCTCACAGACTCACCAGTGACCCGCTCATGATAAAATGGTCCCAAAAATAGACAGTAACATCTGCTTTTCCGGTAGAGGAAATTACGAATCTGTCCTTCCACGCCTAAGGAAAAAAAAAAACGACACGACTTCGTAGGGGGTATTGTCTTTGAAATCCGGCAAAGGACTAGAATGGCCCTCTTGCCTCATGGGCTTGTCTTGGCTTTTAATGCAAGTGTCTTTATCGAGGTTTCGAAAAACATCTCATGTTGTTCCAATTCCAAAGGATGTTATAGTAATTTTGAAGCAAGAATCCAGCTAGCAAGTCTTTATCTATCTTATTAGTTCACTCACTTTTTTAATTTGGCCCTATTTCATTCCATGTTGATAGGGTACTCAAAGCCAATGATTTAGCCATCCCTATTTCTTATCAACCCTCAAACCTGATCTTATAATCAAAGATACTGAAGACTTATGATTTACGAAGCTTATTAATTGCTTCATTTATCTGTAATAAATTACAAAAATAGTGGTTACATCTCTTCTTCTTTTAAATTTTTTTTAATTTTTTTTTTGTGTGTGTGGTGCTGATTCAAGAGTCAAAATACTGGGCTCATGATGGTAAATATGGTCAAATTCAACATATGGGATGGTTTTGGTCATTATTCATTAAGATGAGGATCTATATAAGGCTGTGATTTGGACATGTAAACAAATTTATGGTACAACTGACAAAGATTTATAATGTGAGGCTGAATTTGACCATCGGTTTGCATTCTGCAATCCTATCATTTGAGTATCCTACCAAGCAGATCAAATCGATAATTTTTGGGTCAAGGGTCACCCTAACAGGTTGCAAAACAGGTTGGATTGGTCGAGTCAATGGGATTCAGATTAACAAAAATAAAAGTTATATAATTCATAAATTATTAAGTTTGCACAATCCAAAGTTCTCACATTTTATCATCACCACATAATAACCAAGAAAAATACTAAATGTTGGTAAAAACTTTACCTTTTGTTTATAAGCTTAAAAGATCGTATGCCATTAATGAAAGTTTTTTTTTTTTTTTTTAGAGTTTAAACTTATGGCGTTCGCTTATGATGATAGTTTTTTTATTATCAGACCAAGATACGAATTAGTTTTTGGTGTAGGCGGAAAAATCAAACCTTTTCGTATTACCTTCAAATAAAAAAATGAGCAAGATAGATAAATCAAACCTTTTCGTATTACCTTCAAATAAAAAAAATGAGCAAAAAGATTTTATTTTTATTATTTTTTAAAGCTCCGTTCTTTAGAAAAATGAGTTGGATCATGTTACAGGGTGACCTGACCGAACATTTCAATGGGTTGAATACAAGTTGATCTATTATTCCTATGGATTAAAAAAAAAAAAAAACCGTGGAATCGGGTCCAATTTTACCGGGCTTACCTATCTTTGCCATAATAAGCGTGAATGGATTGCATAATCAAAATGGTGGATACATCAAGATTATGCAATATATCAGCTAGGATTGCCAAATGTAAATCGAAGGATAAATTTGACTTTTCATTATTTTTATTTTGCTAGAAATGATAGACATGATAAAACGGGTCAGAGTTTCCTTACTAGACTCTAAAAATACCTAACCCAAACCTGAATTTTTTGACCCCAAGTTAAAACGGGTTGACCTTTGACCAAACCCAATTTTTTTTATGGGTCAACCCAACTCGACTTGCGACCCGAACTATTAAAAAAAAAAATTTGGGGTAAAAAAAAAGGGTTAAGATAAAATTGGTTTAATTGTTTTTTGTAAGTTTTAAGGAAACAATTGAGACTTTTACATAACTACATGCAAATGAATTGAAAAATGAATAGTTGAGACATTTTGTAATAAGTAAAGATTTTTAGATATCAAATAATAAAGTACATGTCAAAATAATCTGATTACACTATAGTTAAAAATATATATTTAAAATAATAGATATGTATGAGAAACATTCATACTGTGAAAAAATTGAAGCTAAAGTATCAATAAAATTATCATAAATTATGAATGCTTAGGCCTATTTTTTAACAATTCATGTCTAAAATAAACGACTTTTAAAAATAAATTATGATATTTCCTAGAGTGTATGTTGCTTAACAATGACATGATATTCACAAAAGAAACCATTTATAAATAAGTAAACAATAAAACTTTAATGTATATTCTCAAATTGAAAGAGAGTGCAAACCACAATTGATTAAAGATTATAAAATTAGTTTTCAAAATTATAAATTTCCTATATGCTTTTATTCTTTGTCAAATTAGTTATCTAATAAGGCATTTGTAATTTTTTTTTTTTTTAATCTTTTGAGATGTTGATATTGTGTAGAAATGAAACTTGTGTATTTGTTTAACTTATTCTTTGTGCTATTCTATTTTGGTTAGTAATTGTGGGATTTGTATAATTTTAAAATTATTGAACAAGTATTAATTTGTTTAGCTAAGCTCATTATTGATATGAGTGGGGAATTCAAAGTAATGTATTTTACATCAAGTAATTTGTTACGTGACTTTCCAAATAACAAATACATATTGTTTTCTTAAAAAAAAAAAAAATTCATGTGAAAAATATGGATCAATTTGATTCAACTTGCAACCCAATTGACTCGATCCAACCTGACCTACCTGTTTGCTATGCCTAAGAAATGAGAAAGTTCATAACCACAATATTTATACTACTTTTGTCACAACTTTGATACGTACAATTTTGAATGGTGGAGAAAAATTTGTAGATAGATACGAAAATAATGGTTCATCAATTACAATCACATATATTATTAAGTTGTGACAAAGTCACATAAGAATTGGCTCAAAATTTCTCTATGTCCAACTCACTAACTTACATAGATCCTCGTCTAACGACCGAGACCATCCCATAAGTTTAATTTGACCATATTTTACCATAACGGGCCCCCATTTTTTTTTCTTTGTGGTAGTTAGTTGCTTGTTAGGCCAATATCATTACCAATTGTTTTGTATTGAAAGTATACAATAGATCATGAAATGAAAAAAAAAACTTAGAACGTTTGCTTTGGGGAGGGTTGAGGGTTACTTTCTTTTGTTGTGTTTTTATTGGGAGTGCGGTTGGGAGGAAGTGAAGGAGTGGGTAGAGGGTGGAGACAGATTCGCTGGTTGTATCTACTTTAGTTTTTCAAACCATTTTCACTTAGAACTAGAAAAAAAACTTTGGGCTAAGTCATGAAATTCCAGAGCCCAAAGCTCCTACACCCCAGAAAACACGTCGTATGAATTACTAGTTTAAGTCTTGGGTGTTGTTCCCTTTTGTCTCCTCACCCTTGGACTCTCTTTTAAAATTCAGTGTTTCTAGTTTCTACTCTATACTCTATAGTTCACTGCAAAGCCTTCTTTCTTATGATTTTTAAGTGATCCGGAGTGAGAGAGAAAACTCTCAATAAGACCATGGGCAGGGGCGGCGTTAGCTTTGGTCCAAGGGGTTCATTCTAATAACTATACGAGAAATATTAACGAGTGCTCTTAGAGCATTGTTTAATAATTTATTTAAAGAAAGTTTTTATGGGAAAAGAAAGAAAATCAATTAATGTTTTGAAAGTTTTTTTTTTTTATTTCCCATAAAAGTGATGTCAAAACTTTCCTAAAATGGATTATTAACTAATGCCCTAAGGGCACTCGTTAGTGTTACCCTAACTATATATATATATATATATATCAAATTTAAAATTTTAATAACTATATGGGAAATACTAATGAGTGCCCTTAGGGCATTATTTAATAATCCATTTAAAGAAAGTTTTTATGGAAAAAGAAAGAAAATCAATTAATGTTTTGAAAGTTTTTTTTTTCATTTCCCATAAAAGTGATGTCAAAATTTTCCTAAAATTGATTGTTAACTAATGTCCTAAGGGCACTCGTTAGCATGACCTTAACTATATATATATATATATAATTTTAAATTAAATTTTTTTTTTTTGGTTTTTGACCCCTAAAATAAAAAAATTGAATACTCTGACATTAATTATTATTATTATTTTTTTAAGTCTAATTGAAATAAGCCCGAATATGATTATCTTAATAATCTATTATTGCAAATAAAATTACAATTAATTTATACATTTGATTGAATCTATGAGTATATTGGTTGAATTTAAATGTGTTTTTAATTTGTTATTTGTTAAGTGGGGACTGGGGGCATGGGTCTATTAGAAGTTAACAGATGTTAACACTAAAGCTTTGTTTGGATCGCACTGAAAACAGGGGATGTCTGCGTCTGGCGTTTTTTCCCTGGGTCTCGTGCACTGTTCACATGACTTGCAAGTACGAAATTTAGCAAATTTTACTTTAAAATTGGGTCTCACGACACTATTTATACATTTAAAAATTGTTTTGTTATAGTGTTTTCAGCAATAAGTTTTCAGTTTTCAGTAATAAGCGGTATCCAAATAGACCCTAAATGACAATTAAACAAGGGGGTGATTTAAAAAAAAAAAAAATAGACAAGGAACGTGGGAGAGGGCAGTGATTGAGTGAAGACTAAAACAAATGTTAAAACAACAAAAAATGTCTCAATACAATTACAAAAACCAATAGTTATCACAGTTGAGTTGAATTATTAAATAAAAAAATTGTACATGGTAAAGACATAAACTAATTGATAAAAATAATCTAAGCAATAATAATTAAAGTTCACTAAAAAAAAAAATTAATATCTTTATTATATTTTTATTTTTTTAATTTGAGATTGAAATCTTATTTTAGCTTAATCTAAGTGTATGTGTATAAAGCTTCATTTTAGAGATTTGAGCCCTGGCCCTTACCTCTTCACCCTGCAAGAACTTGTATTTGTAAAGTGACTATCATGTCAAAGGTGCATGGTGGTATTGTATTTAGGAATAATAAATTATTTTTAAAATTTAATCTTAACAACTATAATTAGTATGTTCATTATATTAAGACACAATATACCAAATGAATTTATAGTTTATCTTTTATTTTCTCCCTGGTACTATGAACAAATTTGTAATAAGAAATCATGGAGACTACAAGATTTATCTACTACTCAAGATTCATCTTTTTATTCTCTCTTCTAAAAAAAATTTCTGAAGCCGCCACTAACCATGGCAATAATCTCAACGACAGTAAAACTCAATATTGCATTATAACTTTTTTTACTCAATTATTTGTCGACTACTAAAGGTTAAATTTAAATGAAAAGATTACATAATTTAATTCATCTAAAGGAATCTAATATGAGAAGTACCCATTACACCATGTAGCCCCTCTATACTAATAACCAACCAAGGGCTAAATTCCATCCTTTATATAATACTTGCGCGTCGAATGAGAGAATCTGGTAATTGGGATAGAAAATATGATGATTTTATTTCACTTCAAACCATAAGGAGGTTTAGCCACAATTTTACAAAACATAGAGACAATTTGTAGTTCTCATAACCAAATTGGGAGTCATTTTCAATTTACCTAAAAAGAATTATAATTGAAAAGAGGCAAAATTAAAATATGGTATATAACAAGTTGCACAAATGCACATTTGCTGTTGGCCTATGTCTCTTGTATCATTCATAAATTGTAAGGGGATATGCAATAACTCAGAAGAAAACTTATGATCTGTTTGAATTGAGGGAGATGGAGGGGGAGTAGAGTAGAGTAGAGTAGAGTAGATTTAACACAAAATTGGCTTATTTTTAGCTAACTCTACTCAACTTCCCTCCACTCCCCCTCCTTCCTCCCTCCATCCAAACATGCCATTAGTCACGTTTCAGTCATCTTCTTCTAGATGTGATATGGATTGGAGGGGGTTACTGGGACCTGCATAAGGGTCTAGAATAATAATGTGGCTGTAGTGAAAGGATAATTACATGAAAGGATGATTACAAGCACTAAGGCATCACAGCCTGCAAAAGCCCATTTCCTTTGTCTGATCTTTACATTGTCTCATAGAACCAAAAATTGAACATTATTCCAATTCTATATGAGCACAAAGCGTTCCTAAATTAAAGAAATGTCTATACCCATCCCCACAGCCACATATCCATCAATGGCCACTTATTCATTGTCATGGAATGGAAAGAAAGGAACAGTTATCATTTCAATAACGTGCAAGAGTAAGCATTTTTTTTTCTAACATGATAATGTTTTTTTTTTTTTTTGAGAATTCTAACATGATAATGTGATTGAAAATGATGGGAACTAACAATAATTCTTTTATGTTTTCCTTTCTTGGTACAGTTTATTTGGTAATTTTTTACTAGAGTTTTGTTTGAACTGGGCTCTTCAAGAATTGATGTGTGATGGGCCAGGAGTTGGGTATGGCCATCGAATTGCGTCTAACGTCTAATACGTTTTTTTTGCAAAATTTTTAATGGAGTTCTATTTTGGGATTTATAATAAAATCCAAAATTTAATTAATCAAAAAACATTTTCATTCCATAATCCAAAATATGCTAAGAGTCAAAACTAAAGTAGCTAAAATAATTTATATACTTTCTTTCCTTTTTTTATGATTGTTCTAAAGTCAATTTTTTATAGACAAAAAATAAAATTTTTTTGGTGTTAAAATTTTGATAATTATACCATGGGATAGGTGGTATCTTCTGATATTTTCATTGGAGAGTTCAATATTCAAATCCCTCTTTCTCCCCTTGAAATTAAAAAAAAAAAAAAAAAAATAATAGTACAAAAAGAAAAGAAAAGAGTGTAATCCATTAGAGCGTGTCACTGGTTAATCAGCAAAACATGTTCACAATATATGTAACATGTTTGAAATCAAGTTGTCATTTCTTCATCCAGAAAAGTTGAATAGGACAAGTGCCAACAACAATATATTCTGGTTCAGCAGTGTGGACAATGAATTGGAGTTTTGCTTCTTGCTTATCTATGCCACAAGATTGGTGCCTAAATAAAAGCATTTTCATGAGGTGCTTTTTCTTTCATCAGATTCCTAAAACCTAAAGATTTTTGTTGCCTACAATTCTAAGATCACATAGAGAATTGTTTTGTAAGACATCAAAACATTCATTTCATGAGTACAATTATATGTAACTTTATCCATGACAAACTAAGGTCAACGATCACACAAGAAATAAATTCAAATAAAGTGATTCATTGTTATTAATACCGTTTCGGACCCCGTTTCGGTTTGTCCAGTGGAATGGAATATTTCGGTTCCGGCCGATTTCGGCGTACCGTTTCAGGGTGTTTCGGGGTTCTTAAAAAATAATTTATATATATCTTTGTTAAACATAAAATTGTCAATTCTAATAAATAAATAACTAAATATCAAATAATACAAATCATTTAGTCTTAACTCTTAAGTCTTAAACATTAATATAACATCACACAATAAGAAGATTTACAAGACAATAACTAAATATAAAAAAATACAAGATTTACTCCTCCTCCTCATCATCATCCATGAGAGAATGATCAAATTCATCATTAAAAGAACTCCCAAGAACTACCAACACCCATTGGACCTTTACTCTCTTTTTTTTTTTTTTTTTTTTTTTTTTTTTTTTTTTAATAATAGGCCAAATCCGGTACCGGCCAGAATTTGCATCTCGGCCGGAATTGACCGGAATTGCCGGAATGACCCGGAATTTGACCCGAGGTGGAATGTGAGTATTCCGGTACCGGTTTGTATACCGGTACGAAAAATTCCGGCCATTCCGGCCAGAACGGAACGGAATCAATAACAATAAAGTGAACCTGTGACTGTGATACAAATTGAAAAACATTGTTTAGACCCCTAGGCAGGCTTACTACCAATTTTATGCTATTAAAATTTACGTGGTAGTTAATTAACCAATTTTAAATGTAATGTGGATAAAGCAAATACATAACAATCACGTAACAACTCACACACACTAAAACAAGGAATTGTTTAGGAAGTGAAAATTTGATTTAGAGAAACACTTTGGGGCTAAACCCAACTCATCAAATCCACAGCGAAGAATGTTGCGATACACACAACATTTCCTGTACATGTAAAGAGACACTATATACCCAAGCTTATCGCTCTTGCTTACTGCTAAAATTTAACCTGTTGTCTTCACAGTTCTTTGATGCTGTAATCGACATATATGCTAACTACCAAACCAATCTCTTGGTTATTTTAAGGCTTCTTTAAGATTTGGCTTGTTTCTATGGTTTCAAATTAGTACTCCAACACACAGTAGATGATCTTTGTGTTTGGGTGGTAAAATTCCTCTTAAGTACATGTAAATTGGAGAGGTTGAAAGACTTTGTGGCTTTGGTAAGGTTTTTTCAAGAAATTTTTTGGCCATCTTTCCCCTCTCAATATTAGGATTAATTTGCTCTGATTGAACATAAAGAGACTAAATCGACACTCATAAATTAATCCTAAAGGTGAGATTTGTGAAAACAAACCTAAACCAATGACCTAGAAGTCTGGAACTAATTCCCAGGCACATGAAAACTACCATATTTTTCGTGCAAGCAAACGTAGGCGCAATAAGAAAAATGAAGGTGGTCCATGACCATGAGCACATAGGAAGGCTTGGGAGGAACGGTAGGTAATGTTCTTTTTGGGACCATTGCCTTATCCTTCAAATGGATGCAAATGGATTTGTCTTATCTTTTAGCGAAGGATAGCAGACAAGGAATTGAAACTGTAATGAGTTGGACTCATTTCAAGGATCAAAGGAACTATTATTAATATTAGTGTCTAGCTATGTCGCAGTCATCATTTCAGGTTTATTGAGAGGCATTGTCTTTATGCTTGTCTTCGTATATGGGAGCTTCCATGACCAAGCTAACTGGACCCTTTCTGCTATTTCTATGCGTTTGGCCAGTGATTAATTGTTGTCCATCATTTTTGTTGTTACCTAATAGCTTAAGTCCTTTTCAACTTTGTCTGGCCTTAATGTTTTTATGAAGTGGGCACTGAGTCCTATTATTGTTGTACGTTCCCAACTTGTGAGACTGTATATTACGATTTGCTGCGTAGTGATATGCATCTAATCACTTCTAAATTTCAGTCACTTTGGCTCATTGGCTATTTGTCGGTGCCTTGGTGGTAGCAATCACTAGACTTGGCAAAACTGGATCCCAATCCATTAACCCGACCCAATTTGTAGAAATAAAAAGACGATTAAGAAAAACAAGTCAACCTGTACCCAACTTTTTTTTTTTTTTTTTTTTTTTATTTTTATAAACTGCAATTTCATTAAACTAAAGAAGAACAACCAGGGAAATCTCCCTTACGGACAGCCTCAAGGCAAGTC
The DNA here is from genome assembly GCA_023621385.1 of Quercus gilva. Taxonomy (NCBI): domain Eukaryota; kingdom Viridiplantae; phylum Streptophyta; class Magnoliopsida; order Fagales; family Fagaceae; genus Quercus; species Quercus gilva. Next base: position 16,163,428 of record CM042478.1, read on the forward strand.
TAGCAGTCACATGGGCTGCAGAATTACAAGTCCTCCGGACCCAACTAAACTTAAAAAAGGGAAATTAGCAGCTAAACTACGGATATTACTAATTGTAGTGTTCATCCCGTACCAACCTGTTTTATAAAAAGGAGATTGTTTTTCTTTTTTTTTTTTTTTCTCTGTAAAAAAATTGCTTGTTCTTTTATTTGAAAGTAATATACAAAGTTGGACATTCTCTCTTAACAAAAAGAGAATTAAAAATCGGTTTTTTGAACCCTCTTTAATGGCTATCTTTTTAGCATTCTTATAATTACAATTGCTTTTGAATCAACTTTTAGCAATGGAAGTAAAATTCTTATTTAGTATTAATCTTGTTTTTTACCTGAGAATGTGGAAACTTTGTTGTGCACTCAAAAGTTGGTTATATGGATTTAAAGGTAATTTAATTCACTAACATAATAGTCATAATTATAAAATTTTAATTTTTTATTGACTATATATATTTTATTGAAGATGAAAATGCTGATGAAATTGGCAAACTTGAGGTGCAATTCCTCAAATATGAATATTTTCAGGACAAAATGGGCTTTTGCCCTTTTCAACCAAATTAATTAGCCTTATGCCCTCCTTCCCAAACTAAATAGGGAAATGCCCCTCTTTTGAAAATCGAGTTTCTCAAAATCGATTTAGGCTCTATAGCGGCGTTTTTAAGGAGCCTATAGTGACGTTTTAAGGACCTATAGTGACGTTTTGTAACTCGATTTCCATAAAGTCGAGTTACATGCAAATTTTTTTCTTTTTTTTACCTATAACTCGATTTCTTTAAAGTCGAGTTAAAAAACGTCACTATAGGTCCTTAAAACGTCACTATAGGCTCCTTAAAAACGCCGCTATAGAGCTTTAGAAATTTTTTTTTTCCTAAATCGATTTTGAGAAACTCGATTTTCAAAAGAGGGGTATTTTCCTATTTAGTTTGGGAAGGAGGGCATAAGGCTAATTAATTTGGTTGAAAAGGGCAAAAGCCCATTTTGTCCATATTTTCATTGCAAAATTTATTACTAACATTGAGTAGATCGGGATATAATTTATATTAAATATTTACTTATTTTTCTTTACCTAATATGTTAAGTTTAATTCTTAAAATTTTTATTTTTATTTTTAGTTATCTTTCTAGGTGTACATAACACTACTAAGGCATGGGAGAATGCGTAAGTGGTTGAATCCAAAATCCACATGTGGAGCAGTTATGAGGCAAGGAAGAGTAGGTGATGGCTAAGAGATTTTGTCTTGGTCAGTGCTGAAGGCGTGACTGCCTTAGAAAAGAAGTAAGATTTACATTTGACATGGTACTCAAGCACTCACAAAAAGGGAGATAGTGACCTTCTAAGGTCAGAGACTATGAGGACATCTCTTATTGGCTGTGTACACCATGAGTCACCATGGGAACACGTGTACCAATCACAGTACTCCTAATGTCCCTCTTAATGTCCAAGACTTGTCTCCCAAGCAGTAGCAAAGCTACCTACTCACGGGTCCCAGTGCCACGTTGGTGCAATTCTTATCCCTTAGTCAGCAGATAGCATTACAACTGTAAAAAGACCTCAAGAGAGAGAATATGATGAGTTGACACCTGTCCTTGTATCCAGCTGTGTTCCTTAGAGTATAAAAGGAACATATAGCTGAACTTTTAGGGTAAGAATCCAAGATACCAACTAGATATTTTGAGATGAAAGTAGAGAGTTGATAGGAGAAAAAGACAATCTCATTGTAAACTAATCTCTTTTCCCATACATAATACAAGCTAAGCCGAGCAAGAATGTTTTGTTCTTGCTCAAATTGTGGTTTTTTATCCCTTCTCTAGGGTTTTCCACATACATTATGTGTTGTTTTCTTGATCAGCTTCTTCTTTGTGTTTAAATGTGTCTTTTTCGTGTCCTTCCATAGCTTTCTTTATTTCTTGTTTGCGTGTCATGTCAAAGCTTGCATTTTTTTGAGCTTTCTCATGTAAATGTACTGTTAGATAACTTATTTCACTCACATAAATAAGATCAAATCTAATTTGAACGTACATTTTTGGCAACTCCATTGGGGATCTCTGGTTATTTTCCTCTTTAAGGGTGTTTTGTTGAGTTGTATACCTTTGTTTATAGTCACTTCCTCCATGCCTCCAAGGAAGAAGATGGTTACTGGGATGTTGACTGGTGTGGGTGAGAACCATTGGTCAGAACCAAGTGCAGACCATATATCCATGCATCCCGAAGGCGTAGAATCCTCTGGAGAGACTGGTCATCATGAGACCAGGGGGATCATGGCTGTCATCGAAGATCTTCAACATTCTCAGGCTGCCATGTGGATAGAGTTTCAATCCTTACGTTAAGAGACAGCTGTACCTCAAGGGTCTCCTTACCTAACTACGAAAGATATACATGTTATCCTGTCTGAAGCTAAGAAGATGGAAAGTGTTGTTTATGTTGATACTAGACCTCCTTATCCTGAGGAGATAGCTAGGAAACATTTTCCTACTAACTACACACCTCATATATTCCCTAAGTATGATGGTATAACAGGGAACACTATAAAACATATTAGGTGATATGTAGATGCGTTGACATCTCACTTTCATGACCATGAGCTGAGGCTCAAATTAAGAGTTCTCCAAGTCTTTAGAAGGGCGAGCTTTTACTTGGGACACCAGTCTTGCACTAGGGCCAGTTCTTAGTTGGAACGATTTGGCAATGTAGTTCATGAAAAAGTTTTTTGCTCTAGAGGAAAAGCTCATGTTGTCAAATCTGCAACACGAGTAGCAAAGGGTGTCTGAGGGACTGCTGGAGTACATTTGCAGGTTTAGAGATCTCTATTTACTGTGTTATGATCCTGTAGAGAAAGAAAGGTAGGTAGATGTTTGTATCACGGGTATGTTGTATGAATATCAACCTTACTTAGAGAATCTTTAGATCTCTAGCTTTACAAAACTTGTAGAAGCTGCAAGAAGAACAAGTATGTCCATAAGGAAGCCTTCAAAAGGTTCAACTTCACAAGTTGTGAGTGCTCCTAGACAACCGTGGAGGAGAGAAAACAAGAAGGTGGAGGTTGCTGTGACAAAAGAGCCTAAGAAGGTTGCCAAAGGGAAGAAAAGGGACAGAGGTGGTATTCCCCCTCCTTTTACCGTGTCCACTGAGGAGTTGTATAGCATCCTAGAAGCTTGGGTGAAAGGTGGAGTAGTGACGTTGCCTAAATGTAAGCATGAACCTACAAAAGAAGAGAAGCGAAATCCACTTTATTGTAGGTATTACAGGAGATGTGACCACCATTCTATGGATTTCTATGCTTCGAGAAACATCTTCCATGATAGGGTAGAAAAGGGAGATTCGGTTATCAAAGTTGGGAAGAGAGTTGATCCAAGGATGCGTAGACCAGAGGTGGTAATGACTTTCTTCATAGGTTGTGAGGACACTATGGAAGAAGAAGCAGAGAACATGGCTAGTAGTAGCTCAGAATCGCCATCATTAGTAGATGAAGAGATGATATCGAGATTCAGCAGGAAGATAAAATACATTCCTTTCTTGAAGGAATAGGTCTTAGACCAATGGTTAGGAGAGAAGCAACCCAAGCCTTGACCAGGGTGATGGAAAGGAATTATGAAATGGTCGCTATTGAAGGAAGCTTAATGTAAGTGGCATACTAGGAAGCAAATGATTCAGTCACCTTTTCTAATAAAGATCTAGTCAATCAAGTTGTTGACAACGATAGACCTTTATATGTCAATGCCAAAGGGCATTTAAGAAGATTCAGATGATATTAGCAGATCCTCACACCATGGTAGTCCCTACACTCGGGAAACCTTTACTGTTGTACATAGCCAATACGAAACAATCCTTGGGAGCATTGTTAGCTCAGGGCAGGAAGGGGTAAAGAAACCAGTGTATTATATTAGTAGGCTTATGAAGGGACCAGAGTTAAGATACTCAACTGCAGAGAAATCATGTTTGTCTTTAGCTTTTATTGTAATGAAGTTCAATCACTACTTTCTAAGGCATTGTGTGTAGTTGGTGACTAAAAGTAATCACGTGAAATATCTCCTGACATGCCCTCAACTATCAGAAAGAATGGTGCAATGGGCCATCCTGATATCATGCCTTGATATCAAATGCATACGGCCAACTGCCATCAAGGGCTAGATAGTTGTTGATCTGCTGGCTAACTTTCTTGGGACAAGTGATTTTTCACCTCCCTTATAGGAAGTTATGGTGACAAAGGAGCAGGAATGGTCAATGTATTTCAATGGGTCATCTACGTTTCATTGGGGAAGGATAGGAGTAGTCTTAAAGTCACCAGGGGAAGAGCACACATTTGCTTATAAATTGCATTTTCCTTACTTTAAAAAGGAAGCAGAATATGAAGCCTTGCTGGTAGGGTTGAAGGCTGTTAGAAGGTTAGGCATAAAAAGGTTAAAGGTGTTTGGTGACACTGAGTTGGTAATAAAGCAGGTTGGAGGAACTTATGGAGTAAAGAATCCTAGTTTGGCTACTTATAGAGTTGCAGTGTAGAAGGTTATGGAACACTTTACTTTCATAGAGTACAAGGGGATCAACAGAGGTGAGAACAAGCTTGCTGATTCGCTAGCTACTTTGGCCACCAAGTTTATACTAAGGAAAGAAAAGATGACACTTTGAATTGAGAAACAGCCTAGCTTAGTTCAGGATGAACTAAACTCAAGATTGGCACGAACCCCTGTTAAAAGCAATGGCTCAAGGGAAGTGTATTGGGTTAGAGTTATCGGCAAACATGAAAGACTTTTTTGGATCAATGGAGATTTGTTTCTCAGGGAAGTAGAAGGTTTACTAATGAAGTATGTCTCAAGGCAAGAGGGACTGATCATGTTATATAGATTGCACTATAATGTTTGTGGTGTAAATCTCGATGTCGGTCTCTATAGAAGATTGCAAAGACTGGGGATCTTCTGGCCAGAAATGGCCAATGATGTTAAGGAAGAACAACGGAATTGCAAGACTTGTTTTGTTATACCTCCAGATCAAGCAGAGGTGCTTAATGGCGGGTTGTAGGAAGAAGATTGGCAGGAACCATATTTGAGATACTTCTTGCAAGGTATATTGCCTGCTAATCGCATACAAAGAGAAAAGTTAAGAAGATAGGTGACCAGATTTAAAGTGATGGATAGGAAATTATTCAAGAGAAGTTTCCAAGGGAGATGGATGGTGTGCATTCGGGCTAAGGAAGTTAATGGCGTTCTTTTAGACTTACATAAAGGGGAGCCAGTAGGACACCCTGGTGGGAGGAAGTTATGGCAAATGGCTTTGCACCAGGGATGTTATTGGCCCATAATGCAAAAGAATGCTTAAGACTTTGCGAAGAAGTGTTAAGAATGCCGAAGGTAGGGAGATGAAATACACCAGCCATCAAAGTCTTCATCCAACTGTGGCTCCATATCCATTCCACAGCTAGCGGCTGGATTTGTAGGACCTATAAACCCCCCCTCTGAAGGATGTACATGAATACTGATAGCCACTGAGCTATTTACCAAGGGGGTAGAAGCTACGGGTATGAAGGAGGCAACAGGTAGCTCAATAGCTAATTTCTTGAGGGAGAATATAATATGTCGTTTTGGGGTACCCAACAAAATTATTTCTGACCATAGCACATCATTCCTGAATAAGGATATGCCCTGTGTAACAGAATTGTACTCCATTTCTCACACGACATCGACACCTTATTATCTCAAGGGAAACGACCAGATTGAGGCCTCTAACAAAAGATTACTGAAGATATTGGGAAAAATGACTAAGAAGAATGGAAAGGGGTGGAAGGAGGAGCTCTCTACAGCTTTGTGGGCTCATAGAACAACCAAATCACAAGCTACAGGAGCTTCACCCTTTTCTTTAGTCTATGGCATAGAGGCTGTTATCCTAATAGATTTAGTAAGGCCAACGGTGAAGATGGCATAGATTGCAGGAATACTCAAGAAAGACACTTTGGAAATTATGGAGAAAATGCGTGATAATGCTTCCTTTCATAACTGCCTTTATCAAGCTAACATGAAGGCTAGGCATGAAGGCCAAGTCAAAGAAAGAAAGTTTCAAGTAGGAGAACTTGTTTGGAAAGCTGCCCTGTATGTACAAGGAGTTGCTGAAGCTGCTGGACCTGCTAAGCATAAGTTTTCTCCAAAGTGGGAAGAACCATACATAGTAGAGAAAGTACATGCAATATGACATTATTGGCTAAAGGATCAAGCAGGTATAACGGCGTATAGCCTCATTAGCGGAGCTCACCTTAAGAAATATCATGCTTGACCTTGTAATTTTTTTTTTTTTTTTTTGTGGTCATCATGTCAAAAATGCTTTTATATTTTGCAAAATACATACTATTATAAACCAAGACTTATATGCAACTATTTCATATGATGTTGTTCATAATACGCATGCAAAGTCTAAATAGTCTGACGAAGTAAGGCATGGTAAAGTTATAAGTACAACACCATGGCCTTTCAAGACCATAAAAAATATTACAACTTGAAAATTAGAGAATGTTTATGAGAAAACTAAAATTTTCAAGAGAGAAGTCTGGATCGCTTAAAGCTCCTAGCTTGCTTTCCAACTTCTTAATCTCTTTCCTCAAAGAGTTACATTCTGCGGTGACACCTTCTAGTTGAGTTTGAAGGGCAAAACTTGCTTCTTGCTGGAATGTTAATTCCACCTGAAGTCTGTTGATTAATTCCTAGAGCTGAATGATTGAAGCGACATGCACTTGTAAGGCTGATTCTGCTTCTTTTGCTTCATTGACGCACGAGTTCTCCTTAGCTCTTAATTCACGAAGTGAGAACAAGGAAGTATGAACAGAGGGTCTTGCCTTCTTTAAGTCCCTCAATGTGATGACATGACTATTTAGCTAGCCGGCATTGACACTTAGGCTCTCAGCCTCACTCAGTGTGGAAAGGAAATTGTTAAGGGGGAGAGCTAGATAGGCCTATTTATCCTTTGACTGCAGTTAGGATATGATAGACCAAATTTGCTGTAAGAGAAAGCCCTTAAGTGATAAGGTTCACTTGTTGGTATCTCTCATGGTTTCGGGATATTTTAAGAGCAATAGAGAACAAATTGCCCTAAAATTAGGAGAAACCAATGAGGGTAATGGATTGGGCTCTGTCAAGGTGCTTTCACCCTTTGTTCCTTGGAAGTAGCTTCTGTTAAATCTTCTTTCTCCTAGGAAATTTTGGAATACACCCAATTTGAGTCCCCCCTTTCAGTGTTGGACTCTGTTTCTTCATTAGAAATCATTTCTTGTATGGAAACCTCTGGGGTTGAAAAAGTGACTCTTGCTTTGGGTTGAGCTTGAGGAACAGAGCTTGTAACCTGTCAAAGGTTAGAAATAGAGTAAAGAATAAAAGTTACTTGAATCTAGGGATAAAAGAAGAGGTTACAAGAAACAATCACTATAGAGAAAAGAATGTACCTAAGACTTCTTGATAGAAGAGGTTTTTGCGTTCTTCTTTCTCTTAGTGCTTGAAGATTTGGCTTTTGAAAGGGGCTTCAAAGTCAAATCTCCCTGAAAGATAGGGAGGACATCCACTCATTGGGCACCACTTTCCCCAGAATTCCTAACACGCTCTTTGATTTCGGACCATTATAACTTAAACCTAGGTGAGGGTAGTCCATTTCTGGTGGGGGAAGTAAAGGGGATCTTAGGGCTTGACACCAAAATCTTGATGAGATTTTCCTTCTTAAAGGCTAGAAAGGCCACTACAATAGGCAAAGCTAGAGTAGAAAAGTGTCTCAGTATGCCTTGGTCAAACCAGAATTGGCGGGCAAACCTATGGGGATTGTAGGTTTAAGTTTCATACTTATCTTGAAAGCGTGCTTGAAGGTGAGAAGGAAAAGCGCAAGCAATAAAAGAAAGTTCTTCCTTAGGCCAGGGAGTGGCTCTATACCGAGAAACAGAGATGCTTTCTAGGGAAGTGAATAATGGAGGAAGTCCAGCTTCCAACACAGAGTAAGGTCTAGCTATCCAATCAGTAGGGTCATCTAACACTTTGCAGAGGAAACTGTTTGAAGATACTACTATTTTGTTCCAACGCCAAGAGCATGGTAGACCTTGGGATGATGGCAGATTGGTTTTATGGGAGCTTAACACTCTAGGGACAGGAGCATAATTCCTAAAATGTTCCCACAACCATATTTGTAAAAAAATGAGTACAAAGGTTTCAACCTGAAATCTACCACAGGAACATTACAGGTCAAGACTAAAATGATCTAGGTGGGAATATAAAGTTCATAGAAAATATGGAGTAAGGGGGAAAGATTTTTCTCTAGCTAGTTTATCAGCTTAGAATCTTTTCATGAGGATATCCTTCAAATAGATGGCAAGAAAGTAAAAAGGCAATAAATGCTTCAAGTTTATAGGAGCTAGAGTTACCTTCCCCAACAACAAAGTTGCTGCCTTCCTTTAAGGAGTCTCCATTGGCTTCCTCATTCACGCCATCAGCATATTCTCTCCAAAAATATCTGATCCACCCTTAGAAGTTGGCCCTAGAACCTTTGTCTCTGCCAACAGTGGTATCTTCTGGTGCTTCATCACTGGGGGCTTTCCCTCTCCTTGCTGCTTTCAGAATTAGCTTCTTCAAAGTTTTCTTCACTGCATCCTTAAGGAACTTCACAGCTTTAGACTCATCAAGGGACAAAGAGATGTTGACTACCTCACGATCTCCGAACAGGGGAAGTCTCAATATCTTGTAGACATCTTCTAGAGATAAAGAGATTTCTTTACACCCTATGAAAAATGTGTGAGTAATAGAGTTCCAATAGTACAGAAGGGAAAGTAAACTCTCAGTGTTTTTGCTAATCTCTAAATTGGAGAATATAAGAATGGTCTCCACAAGCTTTACTCTTTGTAGAATTTCCATGAAGGGAGGATGAGTCAACACTCTTCGGCACCAGCTTCTCCAACCTTTGGAAACCAAAGTGTGGGTTTTGAAAACTACATTTATGGTAAAGGCAAAATCTCCCATGCAAGTGTAGAGCCTTGGAATGTGCCTCAATTCCAGATCCATAGTTAAGAGATCATTAGGTTCCCTATATACTGTGTATAGAGAGTCTTCAAAGCAAATAGTTGAGTCCCAATCGAGACTTTTATCAAATAAGTAATTTTCGAAGAAGGGAGGGATGATCCACTATTATTCTATGGAAGGATTTTCCTCTCCCCCTAGAAGAGTTCGGTTACCTTTTGAGGCAGAAGGTTCTGTAAATTTAGCAGAGTTGGATCGTAGACCGCATTTTACACCCATGGTTTAATTTATGAGAAGAGTTCTGGGTTTCGGGTTGAAGAAGGAGAAGAAGAAGATAAGGGAAAAATAAGAAAAATAAGGAATGAAATATTTGTTTTTCCTTTTATACTTTGAAGGTTTAATGTTTTTCCCTTCGAAAGAGATTGATTCAAAAAGGGAGACATCTTTTCAAAATTGACACGTGTCAGCATAGGGAAGAAACTGAATTTCTGACAAGGAATGACATTTAATGGTGTTAAAATCAAGAAAACGGTCTTTATAATCTAAAGGCAAAGACACAACCCTTCACCAATAGGGGTTTGATATATAATAAAATAAAGATATAATACAACATTAAAGAAAGAAAAAATAAACATGTAATGAATAATTTTCTTTCTTTTATATATTTTTGTGTCTAAAAGTTTTTTTACAAAACAGAAAAGAGGGATTTACATGATTTGACCCTTATGGCCTGTCACCTTTTTTCTAATTAACAAAAGAACACAAAAATTTATATCCAAAATAAGAAAGATAAAATTTTCTTCACAACCTAAGCCAAAATATGGCTAAACAAAACAAATATAAACATAAAAAAAAAGGAGGAAACAACAGCAGGTTCAACAACGAGCAACTCAAGGAGACCTTGGCGCATAAGCATCCATGTCATCCCCAGAGTCTTCTTGGGGATAATCCGGAGCCAAGTACTCCATCTCCTCCTCCTCATCATCATCATCACCCTCTTCTTTCTCCTCATCGCCTTCATCATCCCTTAAGTCGGAGCCATCAGAATAGCCCTTAGAAGTGCTGTCAGAAGAGTCTGCCTCTTTGGAGTTAGAGAGCCCTGAAGCACTAGACTTTGAGCTTGAGCTGCCAAGCCTTTGCCTTCTCTTACGACGAATGGGTGCTCTTAGGAATGCAACAGTTGCTGCATCTTCAGCTTCCTCTTTGGCTGCCAACCGAAGTTCCTCGAAGTCCTCTCCCTCTTCGTCGCTCCAATTAAAAGAAACAACCTCCTCCGGAATGAAGATTTGAGGAGGTAATGGGTGAATGGGAAAAGGGGGATGAGGGTGCACAGGGCTTGGTGGTGGGGAAGGAGTGCAATCAATAGAAGCACCCTCAGAAGAGATTGAGGAATGCTGTGGGGGGTTAGAACCACCAGAAGAAGAAGAGTTGGATTTTTTTTTTTTTTTTTTGGTGGAGTTTAAGGTTTTGAAGAGAAAGCAGGAAAATACAAAATGAATGAAGTGAAGAGACATGACATTTATGAGGAGTAATGTTTGTTTGCCAAAACATAAAAAACGAAAAGGCGCCAAAATGGCTAAGAGCATCCCTTTGAGCCATGTGTCCATTTTGAATGTCATAAGGGTATGATTACTAAAGTATTAATACCTAAACTAATGTGATTGTCAAAGGCCTTTGCCATTAAATGCCATTGATTGTCAGGGGGCTAATGTACATAACACCACAAAGGCATGGGAGAATGCGTAACTGGTTGACTCCAGATTCTACACATGGAGTAGCTGTGAAGCAAGGGAGAGTAGGTGATGGCTAAGAGATTTTGTCTTGGTCAGTGCTGAAGGCGTGATTGCCTGGGGAAGGAAGTAAGATTTATACTTGACATGGTACTCAAGCACTCACAAAAAGGGAGATAGTGACATTCTAAGGTCAGAGACTATGAGGACACCTCTTATTGGCTGAGTACACCATGAGTCACCATGGGAACACGTATACCAATCATTGTACTCCTAATGTCCCTTTCAATGTCCAAGACTTGTCTCCCAAGCAATGGCAAAGCTACCTACTCACGGGTCTTAGTGCCACGTTGGTGCAATTCTTATCCCTTAGTCAGCAGATAGCATTACAACTGTAAAAAGACCTCAAGAGAGAGAATATGATGACTTGACACCTGTCCTTATATCTAGCCATGTTCCTTAGAGTATAAAAGGAACATACAGCTGAACTTCTAAGGCAAGAACCCAAGATACCAACCAGATATTTTGAGATGAAAGTTGTTAGGTTTTAAGGTCTTAGGATTTTATGTATTTAGAACCTAATTTGTAATGTTGGCAAACTATGATCAAAACAATGTATTTAGTCTTGTTTAGGCTTGCTCAAAGTTGGTTTAATTTTGTAAAGTTGGAATCGAGAGACTGCAGAAGCATTGGAGCTTCTCGGCCTGGCTCGATCGATCGAATGTAATTCTCGATCGATCGAAAATCGGCCCAGATGCGTTTTTCTGCAGAATTCCAACTCAGCCCTAACTCTTTAAACGTCTAGGTTTTTATGTTTTTGCCCTAGGTATATAAGGCAAACCCTAGCTACGTTTTTCAGAGTTGCACAAGTTGTGTTGTTGCTCATACATTGCGGTTTTGTGTAAATCTCTTGTGAGATCTAGAGGAGCTTTCCTTTACACATAACTTAGAGTTTTTCAAGATTAAGATTCTTCTACATCTTGATGATCAACTTGGTTGCTGCCCTTGGAACTTAAAGATTAACAAGTGAGGAGCTTGTACCTGATTGAAGGAAGACAAAAGAAAGAAGTAGTCCGTGGATTCGGAGCCTGCGCGTGGTCGTGTCAGGAAGTTACTACTGGTGGGTAGCATTAGGAAGTCAAGCGGGGTTGCTTGTAAGTCCTTTTGTAACAACTTCAATTCTTTCTTAGTGGATTCCGTTTTGCCTTGAGGATCGGTGGGTAAAATCCTCCCCAGGTTTTTTACCGGTTTGGTTTTCCTGGGTGATCATATCTTGTGTTCTTTATTATTTCCGCTGCTTTATATGTTTACATGCATGATATGATTTTGTAATTGTTTTAACCTAGAATTGCTTAATTTGACTAAGTAAAAACTTGGCTAATTAATCTAGGCTACGCAATTTGTTTGTGGTTTAAGGGGTCTAAACCCTATCAAGTGGTATCAGAGCGGGTTGCTCTTTTGTTTGAGATTTTCATCTCTGAGCTGATCCTTGACCCCTGCTGTCATGGAGCATGGACACTCTTTGTTTGGTCCTCCACATTTTGATGGGAACAATTATGCCTACTGGAAAGTAAGGATGAAAGCTTTCCTGAAATCCATTGATGAGAGAGTTTGGAACTCTGTGGAATATGGTTGGGAGAAGCCCACTACTCCTGTGAGTGAGTGGCAAACTTCTCAAAAAGAAGCAGCTGCATTTAATAGCAAAGCTATGAATGCCATTTTTAATGCTGTTTCAATGGAGGAATTTAAGAGGATCTCTAATGTTGAGGTTGCTCATACTGCTTGGAAAATCCTCCAAACTGTGCATGAGGGCACAAAGGCTGTTGAAATAAATAAATTGCAGTAATTAACTTCTAGGTTTGAGAGCATTAGAATGTCTGATGATGAAACCTTTGATGAGTTTTATGCTAAACTCAATGACATTGTTAATTCTGCTTATAATTTGGGTGAAGTCTATGATCAACCTAAAGTTGTTAGGAAGATACTTAGATCCTTAACTGAAGACTTTAGACCCAAAGTGACAGCCATTACTGAAAGTAAGGATGTTGACTCCATCCCTGTGGATGAGCTTGTAGGATCTCTTCAGTCCTATGAGTCTGACCTTCCCAAGACTGCCAAATCCAAATCAATGGCTCTTAAGTCTGTTGATGATGTTGAATCTGGTGGATTTGATGATGAGCTCTCTCCCACGGAGATAGCTTACCTTGCCAAGAACTTTAGAAATTTTCTTAGAAATACAAATAGGAAGGCAAGGAATACCAACACTGCTGAACCTAGAAACTTTAGGAAGAATGATCCCATTAAGGTTAATAACTTTGAAAAACCTAGAGAACAAGTAGGTCAATCTTCTAATAACTCTTTGGGTCCTCAGTGTTATGGTTGTCAAGGGTATGGTCATGTCAAATCTGAATGTCCTACTTTCTTGAGGAATAAGGGTAAAGCTATGGCTGTAACCCTTAGTGATAATGAGGTTTCTGATGATGAGTCCGGTTGTGACGAGGATGGAAACTTCATTGCTTTCACTGCTACTGCTGAAGTTGATGAAAGCTTATCTGCTGAGGAGAACCCTGCTGATGGGGAACTCTTTGAAGATGCAGATATTCAAGAGGCCTATAACAAACTTTGCAAAATTGCTGCAAAGGATGCTATGAAAGTTGATCTTGGCCTGAAGAAAATTGATGCTCTTGAGCTTGAAAAGAAGAACTTGCTTGTAAAACTTTTTGATGCTAATGATCTTTTGAATAATGTTAAATCTGAAAATATGCTTTTACTTGATAAAGTTAGAACTTTGGAACATGATTTATCTGTTGCTAGATCTGCTAGTTCTAAACTTGATCACATGCTGAATGTTCAAAAGTATCCTTCTGATAAAGCTGGGTTAGGATATGTTGAAAGCATCTTTAATTCTGGACCTCATTCTACTGTCTTTGTTCCTTCTTCTTCTTCTTCTGAACCTCTTGTGAGTGAGGTTGTGAGTGAAACCATTAAACCCCCTGTGTGTGAGGTTGCTAAACCTGTAGGAGTTTCACCACCAAAGAAGATTAGGGTAGACTTAAAAGAATCCAAACCTAAGGAGCCTACCAAACCTAAGGACAAGATGCATGGTAAACCTGCTTGGGTTTGTCATTATTGTGGTAAGTCTGGACATATTCGTCTTAACTGTTACAAGCTTCAAGCTGATAAGAGAGCAAAAAGACCAAAAGTGCCTGTGCCTCAAGCACAAGATCCTATGGCACTAATTGGTGAATTGGTAAAGGCGTTAAACCTTTATTCCAATTCTGGAGTTAGGAATCACTCTAACGTGAATAAGAACTCCAATGCTCGGGGTGCATCTAAAAAGTTTTGGATGCAAAAGACTCGAACTAACTGAGTCTTTCTGACATGGTCCTTGTGCTTCATTGCTCTATTCTGTTGTGACCATTGTTATTTGGTTTTTGTGTTATTCTTTTGTTCTAGGACTTGCATTGCATTACATACATGCATTTCATTCTAGGATTTATTTGTTTTCTCTTTTAATAAAAAAAAAAAAAAAAAAAAAAAAAAAAAGGAAAGCAAAATCTTTGTTGAACACTATTTTTCTTGATTTCTTGAAAACAAGGTTGGTCATTCTTTTTACACATGTCATGTCTAGTGTACCTTGTTTAACTTGGATAAGCTTATTTACTGCACTTAACTAGTTGAAACTTTGTAGTGCATGTTGTGTTCTAGGACTTGCATTGCATTACATACATGCATTTCATTCTAGGATTTATTTGTTTTCTCTTTTAATAAAAAAAAAAAAAAAAAAAAAAAATCTTTGTTGAACACTATTTTTCTTGATTTCTTGAAAACAAGGTTGGTCATTCTTTTTACACATGTCATATCTAGTGTACCTTGTTTAACTTGGATAAGCTTATTTACTGCACTTAACTAGTTGAAACTTTGTAGTGCATGTTGTGTGGGAAAGATGTGTGTGGTTTTTAATCACTTTGTCTTGATCTTGAAGTCATATGTTATTTGACTGTCGGACTTGATCCTTTTGAGAAAGGCATAAATAACCATCTCACCACTGTTCACTAGCCAATCATGAACACCTTAGTGCATATCATAAGATTTGGTGCTCGAGAAAGTGTAGCACATGCACAAAAAGAATATAAGGTGTAGCCTCAATTAAATTAAAACTGGTGTGTACTATTAGGCTTGATGCCAATTCACTTAATTCAAACCGGTGTGTACTATTAGGCTGAATGCCAATTCATATATAAATAAGAGGCAAAAATGCAAGAAACTTACATGATTGCAAGCTTTTGTTCTAGGAGATGTGGGAGTTATAGGATGTAACTCTTTAGGTGATAGTCTCTTTTAATTCTATGTGATGAATTGTGTAGACTTTGTGCTTGATTGCCATTCACATATCACCTCACATGTATCTCAAGTCTTTGCTAGTTTCACACACTTCACAAGTTACTCTTTGTTAAACACTGTACATGTTAGTGTGTGTGTCCTTGGTCTGACCAACCAAGTTTAAAAATATCTTGAGATTTGTGCACAACATTCTTGCTGCTTGAGAAAATTAATTTGGAAGAAAATTAAAACTTGTGTTTGAGAGATTTGGGTTTAAAATTTTGGGTTTTTGAAGATGCATTCCATTTCATACTCATGCATTTTGTTCTTATTGTTCAAGTGCTTTGAGGAGTTGTTTTCAAAATTGGGTTTGCAATTTTTCAAAAGTATGTTTTTCCCCAAAATTTAGTGTGCCTCTGCCTATTTCGATCGATCGAATGTATTCTTCGATCAATCGAAAAAGTGCTTCAGAATGTGCAAAATTGACTGTCACATTCGATCGATCGAATGTAATTTTCGATCGATCGAACATCGTGAATATGCTTTTTAAAAAGAGGATTTCTGACTTTTTCAAAAGAACTATTCAAATCTTTTTCAAAGCTTTTTTCTCTCTCCGACAAGGCAGCCCAAAATCCTTCAATTTTTGTCGTTTTCCTTCGAACTTTTTGCATAATCTCTCTCTTCTCAAGCAGGAATGTCATTTTTACCCTTCATTTTCAAATTATTTTCAAGTTTTCATGCATTTTTCATGCATTTTATAGGGAGATTTTCGGAACTTTTCTTTTTGGGATTGTTGTTGATTCGGACCATTTTGTTTGCAATTGATCATTGGGTTTTGTTGGGGACACCCTCTAGACATGTTCTTGAGTGATTAATTTGATCAATTTTGTGTTTTGTGAAAAACTCAAATTTCTAGGGTTTATAATTGATCCGAATTGGGGCTTTTTGTGCAATTGGGTTTAATTGATAAAATTGGCTTGTGTAATTGATGCAATTGGTTATTATAAATTGTTTGCAATAGTTTATAATGATTGGTTCATCAATTTGGTACAAAAATTTTCAATTTTTCTCAAATTTTTAGGGTTTTTGTTAAGAAACTCTATGTTCAAGCCAATTTTATGAATTTGAACTTCAATTGATCCTGATTACTGCATTAGTTCATGCATCATAACATTGTTAATGTTCATGCATCATATAGAATTTCAATTTTATATTTTTTGTGTGCTAACTTGCAGTCTGCCCTTGGTTTTTGTGTGTTTGTTCTTTTTGGTTTTCTCTTTGTGTCTCTGTCCTTTTCCTTAGCACCATGCCTAGGAAGACTAGAGCTCGTAGGACCCTTCCCACTCCTACTCTTCTCCTCCCTCCTTTGATAGTGAGCGGTTCCCTAGTGAGAAAAACCAAGAGCTTTATGACATTTTAAACATTAAGAGGAAGATATGGGCTGAGCGGTCTGTCTCTTTAGATGAGCTTGATCCTGCCATTAGGGCAAATTTTGAGCGTAGGGGTTGGCTTCCCTTGTTTGCTGTGTCTGACCCTCCTCCTCCTGCTACCTTGATTCGAGAGTTCTACTCAAACATCTCGATCCGCGTCTATGATTCCAGCACCCTTGTTCGGAGTTGGATACGAGGCGTAGAGTACTCCATTACTCCTCAGGTAGTGGTTGATGCTCTTGAGGTACCTTTAGTTAGGGATCCTGTCTATCCCTATGCTGAGTCACCCGAGTTGAGTGATGTCATATCTTACATCACTGGGTCATCTATCCAGTGGGGTTCTGATCCTCGGATCACTTCTGCTGAGCTTCTTGAGACTACCTATCTTTTCTCTAGGATAGCTTGTCACTCACTCTGGCCCATTTCTCATCTGCACACCATTCCTCTTGAGAGGTGTGTTTTTCTGTACGCTCTTGTTACAGATGCTCCTATGAGTTTTCCTCATCTTTTTCTTCGTTCTTTGAACGAAGTTTATAGGAGTTCATCTACTGCTCATGCTCTCGTCCATCCTATTTTCATTCATAGGATTTTATTATATCTAGGTTTAGAGGACTTCCCTGCTTCTGAGCCTGTTCATGTCATCGGTCCTATTGGTGCGTCTTTCCTTAGACAGAGGGCTGCTCATCTTCGAACTGGTTCTAAACACCCTAGGTCTGATCTCTCTTCTAGCGCTCCTGCTCCTCCCTTATCTTCTACAGGTCTTGCTGGTGAGGATACTCTTGATCCAGTTGGTGATGATGCTGCTGCTGCTGCTGTTCCTCCACCTCCTGCGGCCGACTTTGATGTTCGTCGTACTTTGGAGACTGTCATGACCGTTCAGGCGGCTCATGGTCAGATTTTGGTGGACTTGCTGGACGAGATGCGTGCTCTACGAGCTGATCTTGCACGTCTTCATTCACCTTCAACACCACCTTTTGATGGCGACTTTTGACTGCCCTTTGGCATTCCGTCACAAAAAGGGGGAGTGATTTTGACTTGTAGAGGAGTTTTGTACTTTTTGAGGAGATTTTGTAGTTAGGGGGAGACATATAGTTAGGGGGAGACATATGTTTAGCATGGGATATTTTTTGTGGAGTTTAGTAGATTGTATCTAGGTGCTTCACTTTGTATATCATTTTTGAGGATATTCATGTTAGGGGGAGTAACATTGATATAGTAACATTGATTGATATATTGATATACATGTTTTCTTTTGATTCTTGTTGACTTATGATTCATTGCTTATTGATTTATATTTATGAGTTGATTCATTGATATATATCTTTATTTTGAGTTGTGTGAATCTTACAAGAATATTATACCTGTTTATATACTATTTTCTGCCACACATGCGTTTATGTGTTTGTTGAGTATTTCAGGAATATACAGGTTGATTCAACAAAGCTGCTGTCTACAATTGCAACCGATGGATAGTAGTTAGGTTGAACTGAGCATTATTTTGTAAAGGGCTTTTATACTTGTAAACTTTGAGCTTTTGATTTGTGTTTTGTCACGGATTGCCAAAGGGGGAGTTTGTTAGGTTTTAAGGTCTTAGGATTTTATGTATTTAGAACCTAATTTGTAATGTTGGCAAACCATGATCAAAACAATGTATTTAGTCTTGTTTAGGCTTGCTCAAAGTTGGTTTAATTTTGTAAAGTTGGAATCGAGAGACTGCAGAAGTATTGGAGCTTCTCGGCCTGGCTCGATCGATCGAATGTAATTCTCGATCGATCGAAAATCGGCCCAGATGCGTTTTTCTGCAGAATTCCAACTCAGCCCTAACTCTTTAAACGTCTAGGTTTTTATGTTTTTGCCCTAGGTATATAAGGCAAACCCTAGCTACGTTTTTCAGAGTTGCACAAGTTGTGTTGTTGCTCATACATTGCGGTTTTGTGTAAATCTCTTGTGAGATCTAGAGGAGCTTACCTTTACACATAACTTAGGGTTTTTCAAGATTAAGATTCTTCTACATCTTGATGATCAACTTGGTTGCTGCCCTTGGAACTTAAAGATTAACAAGTGAGGAGCTTGTACCTGATTGAAGGAAGACAAAAGAAAGAAGTAGTCCGTGGATTCGGAGCCTGCGCGTGGTCGTGTCAGGAAGTTACTACTGGTGGGTAGCATTAGGAAGTCAAGCGGGGTTGCTTGTAAGTCCTTTTGTAACAACTTCAATTCTTTCTTAGTGGATTCCGTTTTGCCTTGAGAATCGGTGGGTAAAATCCTCCCCAGGTTTTTTATCGGTTTGGTTTTCCTGGGTGATCATATCTTGTGTTCTTTATTATTTCCGCTGCTTTATATGTTTACATGCATGATATGATTTTGTAATTGTTTTAACCTAGAATTGCTTAATTTGACTAAGTAAAAACTTGGCTAATTAATCTAGGCTACGCAATTTGTTTGTGGTTTAAGGGGTCTAAACCCTGTCAAAAGTAGAGAGTTGGTAGGAGAAAAATGCAATCTCATTGTAAACTGATCTCTTTCCCCATACATAATACAAGCTAAGCCGGGCAAGAATGTTTTGTTCTTGCTCAAATCGTGGTTTTTCATTCATTCTCTAGGGTTTTCCACGTACATCCTATGTTGTTTTCTTGATTAGCTTCTTCTTCTTGTTTAAATGTGTATTTTTCATGTCCTACCATGACTTTCTTTATTTTTTGTTTGCGTGTCATGTCAAAGCTTGCATATTTTTGAGCTTTCTTATGTAAATGTACTGTTAGATAACTTATTTCACTCACATAAATAAGATCAAATCTAACTTGCACGTACACTAAGTGATCTAACTTTGTATTAATTTATGTAAAACATAAATAGGTGTACCTAAGAAGGTTAATAACTTAATAAGGTCCACGACATTTAGTATTTTTATTTTATTTTATGGTAATTATATCATTAGTGAACTTTGAATTGTGTAAATATAAGAATTTTCAAATTATTTAACTTTTACTTATGTATTATTTTGTTATTTATTCTCTTATTTGTATTAAAAGAAGATAAAGATGATATGATCATTTTTTTTTTCTACATGTGTAAAATATATTGGTCAATGTGTAACCCATGGCTCGACCCGACTCAAAACCTGTTTAGGTCGACCCATTTCTGGCTTGAACTCAATTTTACCTAAACCCAAATGGCATCCAACCTGAACTTCGTGCTCGCGACTTGATTGTGTTGATGTATTGTGGCTTAAGCTTGACCACCAATTAAGTATGATGGTGAGTTGAGAGAGATAAGGTATAATAACCCCAGATGCATGATGGAGCTTCTCTCTTATTGTTTTCAATCATCTTTTAAGATCCCTTATAAACTTTTGCAAGTAGAGCTTGAAATTCAAGATATGAACCAACTTAATAGGCATGATTTAAATTCAGGACTCATGAAACTCAATTGATCAAGACTCTATTGATCTGTTGTGGGAAAACTCGATCGATTGAGGGTGTATCAAGCTATTTGTCGAGAAAACAATATCTTCCCTTTTCTTGAGCTAATTTTGGAACTTAGTCTTGAACTTGAAAGTACAACTATTTGACACAAAAGACTTACAATTTATTTATGGTTTGCCAATAGTAAATACTATAGCCTAACAAATGGAAAACCTCAACCTACAAAAAAAGTCAAAAGCCAATAGTTAGACTTACCATTCCTACTCGAACTATTCAATAATTTAGGAGCTACTCTCTCAACTCACCTGAATTAGGGGTCTTAACATGAATTTAATTAGCATGACCCATTATTAGCTTAAAGGAAAGAAGAAACGAATAATTAATTACACATTAAATTTGAAGGTACCAAGAAATCAAACGAACTCAGGAAGCAACTCTTTAATTTTTCTCCTTAATTGAAATTTGTAACAAAAACTGTAATCTTTTTACTGATAATTTATATGACAAATGTTAGTTCTATATGTTACAGAAATGTAGGAGTAAAACAGTTTGAAGAAAAGTGTGACAAAATTGTGACTGCATATTCATGCTCAAAAACTCTGTATCTAAAAAGTTTAACAATCAGGAATGAATTTGGGAAGATGCAATAAATAGAGCACCAGTTCTAGATCCACCATGAGAATGTTCAATATTCACATTGTTTGATAGATCATTTCCAAGCATTTCCCAAACACTGCTATTAAGATAGTTTCTAAAGACTCGATAGTGCTCATAAAGCCCACCTTCTACAGTTACTATTGTTCCTAAGAATAAAAATTGATAAATAAATTAAATTTCATTACATCCAACATATCATATAAATTATTAAAATTCACATAAATTAAATTTACCATAAAATTAGAGAATAGAGGAGAGATGCTACATTGATAATACTTTAAAGTGATCTCATAATAAAAAGTAATTTACCATCAATTCATATACATTTTTAGATGGCGGGGTTGAGGCATGGATCATATCACTGTCTTGAGATGCTACACGCATTTACAAGATTTTCGGTGTAATAGACTAAATATTGTGCATGCTACCCTTGGTATACAATAATTCAGCCACCTTCGTTGATTATCCTTCAAACCTATACCGCTTGTAGGATAGAAAGCTCTCAATAGTACTTTTCTTTAACCCAGAAATATAGTATATATAAGGATATATTATTTTCATAAAGATGAGAAAACTAAAAAAGTAAATATATAGATAGTTTTCATTTACATGAATATATATATATATATAAATTTCTCTTCTATATCTCTATTTTTTATATTTTTTTTCATGGCCGGACATATAGGGCTGAATATAAAGAAAAGATATGTGCCAACTGGTCATTAAATCATGTTTAAATCAAATTAAACTTTTGGACGTTTTTGTATTTAAAACATTTGACAATTACTAAGAGCATCTCCAACAATCTCTCTAAATTTTTGTATTGTTTGGAGAATGAACAGTGATTTTTTTCTTTTACCTACTCACTTTTTCAAATACACTTTTCAATAGACTCCATCTTTTTCTCTATTCCATTAAAATATTATTTTTTTTCATTATTTCTTTATTCTTTTTTTAATATTTCTTCATTCATCTATATTTTTCAAATTCCAAACAACATTAACAATTATATATTTTTTTTAATGAGAAATGTTACGCTATAACATTTTTTCGTAATACTTTCATAACAAAATCTTATATGGTAAGTTGTTACTAGTTCTAATTTGAACCCACCATTTAAATTATTTTTTTACTCACCAATATCAACTAATAACAATCTGTCACTTAAAATTTATTGTGAAAATATCGTAGTAATGTTACTTAATTTTGATTCCTTATTCCTTATATTATTTTTCATTTCTTTCTTTAGTCTTTTTTTTTCATCCATACATTTTTCTTTCTTTTTTTTCTCTTCTTTTTTCTCCTCCACACATGTACACCTGCCTCTACATCTATCTTCACTCTTTGTTTGACTTTATGTTTTTCTAGTTATCTCCAGAACATATCTCCACTTCTCCCTCTCTCTTTCTTTCTCTTTCTCTTACACACACACACACACACACAAATTTCTCTCCCTCTATCTCACACAAACAAATTCTCTCTCATACACATATAGATCACTGGCAGAGAACAAAGATTAGAGAGAGTTGGCCTTTTAAATCTGCGTTCATGCACGTCGCTTGGTTCACTTCATCGCCGCTCATCCTCCTCCTAACTTCTAAGAACATGCAGCTTAATCACCTTAATTATTAGTCAAATTGGCATTCTACATGTTATGTTCTATTTATTTTTATTTTTTTTTGGTTCTGGTTTAATTAGTTTTATTTTATTGTTCAGATTTCATTAGGCTTATGAGAAAGATTGTTTTTGTGTTTCAAATCTTTCGATTGGGTTTTGTGTTGTTGTTTTGATTGTGGTATGTTTTAGTTTGTAACTGTTGAGATAAAGAAGCACGAGAGAGTGAAGAACGAAAGAGAAAAGGGATAAGAGAGAAAGAATTATTTTTTTATTTAACCGGGTATTATTTTAAGGGAGAATATTGTTTAGAGGTGCTATAGTAATTGCTACAATGCTCTCTTAATGTTCAAAATGTGTGTAAAACACCATTGAATGTTTAGACCCCCAATAACCAAATTATCAATTCAAGCTTAATGTCAAACAATATATGTGCAGAAAATGAACATAAGCTAATAACAGAATTGATAAACAATCTAAACCAATTAAAATCACATCCACAGCAGAAATTAAATGGTAAAGATTAAGGGAAGAGAGATGCAAACACAAGGACAACACAACGATGTGTTATCAAAGAGGAAACCAAAACCCTCGGCGTAAAACCTCTCCGCTGCCCTCCAAGCGGTTAATAATCCACTAGAAAATATAGTTGGGATACATGAACAGCAATAGACCCTCCAAGCCTAATATACCCAGTGTACCTAAGCCCTTCAAGTTTCTTGCTCCAATGAGGTTACGCTGAACCTTTGTTTTTTCTAACTTATCAGATTCTGCTATAGCCCATAGTATCAACCAATAACCATTGATCCCTTCCTAACTGCTTCCCAAAGCACCAAAAAGCCTTATCATAGATGTGGGTATGGTGAAAAAAGGATTTGGTTAAGAACCTCTCAAGGATGTAACAATGGAGAGGGTGAGAGTAGAGGAATTTGAAGAGTCTCTATGTAAAGATTGTGGGTGATTCAATCTTGTTTTTCTCTAGGGTTTCTCTCTCAAAATTCTTTCTCGAAACTCTCTACATTTCGTGGGTATAAGGGTCTATATATACTGGTGCGTGTTTGGAATGCGAAGAGTCATTTTTCCAAAACAGAGCTGGTTGGCGACTTGGTCTCGCGACTTGACTGAGTCGCGAGTTCAAGCTATGAGTTAACTGAATGGCCAGTTTAGACTTTTTGTCCTGTAGTGCTACAGCTGGCACGGCGGTTTAGCTTCTCTACATGCTTCACTCGTGTGCATCTTCTAGCGGCTTGCCAGTCGCGAGCCACCCGCGAGATCCAATCGTGAGTCCCTACTTCACTGCACAATTTTAAGCATTTCTTCACACTCTCTCACACACTATCCTTACATGATTCTCATCTAAATACAGGGTTTCTAAATGCTGAATTATAAGCAAATTTGGCACGAAATAAAGCCAATAAAATGGTTGATTAAATTCAACCTTACACTCTCTATGTCAAGAGAGCTACTATAGCAAATCCAAAAAAACATTTGGAGATGGAGAGGTTGTTGGAAGGGTTTTTTTTGTGTGTTTGCTCTCCATATTTGGCTTTAGAGAGCCTATTGGAGATGCTCTAAAGGATTGATAGCCATAAAAGTGATAAACCGTTTGAGCATTTTATTCTCATTAAATTGAGCAACTAATGGGACACAAAAGATAAAAGTTTGACAGATTTTGCTGATAAAAAGAATTTAAAAGGTATAAATTTTAAATCACTTAAGGCAGCAATTAATTAATATTTAAATTATTGTGTTTTCTATAAAAATATTCCAACAATCCCCCACTAATTTTTATAAAAATATAAGCACGTAATTTATGGGTTAAGATAGAATATTATGCATAATAAGGGTGCCAATGGCTTGAACCCTCATTTAGTGTTTCAGCAATGTTGTTTCAAAGTCAATAGTGAGCTAAGTCTTGAACTATGACTTTTTATATAGAATCAAGACATTACATCACGCACATAATATCCCAATACTCTATCATGAGCTTCTAAGCCAGCACATTTATGGCCTTGTGCTTGATCCTAGCTTTCATGAACAATTTAGAGAATTAGCCCTATTCTCAAAGGAAGTGGCCCCACTTCCATGCTCAATTAGGTGTATTTATTAAGGATGCACTTGTAACTCTAACATCCCACTTATAAGAGCTATAGATCACATTAAGAGTTTTTAAGGCCATAGTGGACCAAATAGAACCAATATTGACTTTGGTTTGGCTTGGCTTTTAAGGCCACTATAGTTTATGGAATCAGTGGGTTATCAGATGTAGGTCCTTGTTCATAATCAATCTAATTTAATCAGATTTGATTTCATATTAGGTTTGTTATTTTTTTAAACTAACATAATTCTATTCAACACTATTTGTAACTCTAAGAGTCAAATTAAAATGTTAACATGGAAGAATATGGGCTTTCAAAAGTTTATGTAGCAAAATTAGAAAAAGTCATAAAAAATCAAAGGCTTTGTATAATAATAATAATAATAATAATAATAATTGTGTGGGTAAGATCCCAAAATTGTATACTGGACCTTAAGCCCTGTTCGTGGATATGTCCGAAGAGCAATGAATAATTAGAAGAGGCCACGGAATGAAAGATTACGCAAGGAGAGGAGAGAGGAATACAGTCCGAGGAGGTTGTCCTTCTCGGATAGGACGAGTCTCGCTCAAGCAAGTGCTCGGATGACTTAGGCAACTGATCAGGAAGTTAGAATGATAAGGATGAACTTCAGGCACGTACAAAGGGAATGATAATATGGAAATATCTCAAAGAAAAACTGCTACTACCGCATTAAATGCACTGCACAAACTCTTTTGGCCGCATTTATGGGGTGGAGACCTCTGAACAGTACAACCTTTAACTACTGCTACCAACAGATAACAAAAGAAGATATTTGATGGGACATGTACTTAAGTGAAGATCTAGATGGGCAACAAGTGTAAGATCAGGATGGCCTGAAAGGACATATATAAGTGTAAAAGTACTACTTAATGGGGGGATGGAAAAAATAGGAAGAACAGGGGAAGAGAGAATTACTGTAGCACTAAGGGTGATATGAAAGTTCATAATTCTTGTATTGAATCCTATCCAGTCTCCTCGGATAGCCATTTTGTGAAGCTTTGTGTGCTATTCACTTTCGATTATCATCGAATTCTTACCTAGCTGTTAACATAAATCATTAAAACCTAGCTCTTAGGCCCATTCTCTACAAATTCATTGTCTTGGGCTCACTAAAGCATAGTCCAAACAAAATTTTGGGTCTGGACCGACAATTCGTGATCCTACAATAATAATGAAAAATTAATTTCTCATAATTAACCTCATTAAAGTTCTATTAATTATTTCTAGATTATCCATGCAAGATTTTAATTAGTTTTTTCAATGAACTAGTTATCATTTTTATTATTGGACTTATTTGTTATTAATAAAGTACGTAAAAAGTACTTCTATCATTGTATCATTCAATAATTTATAAATTTTAATTCACATTAAGTGCTACTTAAAAACAAAATAAATTAATTCATACCTATTCACATAGCTACGTACATATCACTTTTTTAATTCATATTGTCATTTAAGTTTTCTATAAATATTTATTAGAATGAAAATCAATTAAATTCAACCAAATTTTTGCCAACTTGAGAGAGAGAGAGAGAGAGTAATACCTAGGCATGGAATGAGTTATAAGCTAGTATAAAATAAAAGAAAATTATTGAAATTAAAAAAAAAAAAAAAACATAAGATATTTACAGGGAACAATTATATTAACTTATTCAACACATTGTAAATTATTTTATTGGACAATTGTTGATTTTTATTTTAATATATACAATATTCACTGTTCTATTAGACCAGGAACAAAAGGAATTCCCAAACTTGGTAGCCAAATGGTTCCATTGATAAAGTTTTCAACAGTATAGGGTTTCACTTCTTCAGAGTTTTTGGCAATATGATATCCAGGCCATTGAACCCTTCCTTTTGTATTAGCTCCTGGGCCACGGTTGGCGTACTCTACGTAATTTAGTGTGGACAATGTTTTCTTATCACCACTCTCATACCACCCTTCAGGGTCTATCAACTTATCAAGAAAACTTTCCATTACAATGGTTTGAGAATAGTTATACCATGGCCTCCCTAAGAATGCTTTGGTTTGGTTTAGGTGGGGTTCAAGATCTTTGTCAGCCTTAACAGTGCAATTGTGTAGCACTATTCCATTTGTTTCATTGGCCTTTCCACGACCTTGGGCTGTAATCACAAGTAAGTTGCTTGAGTTTGAGCGTTTTCTCAGGTAAATGTTACAGTTTTGGAAGACAACATGTGAAAATCCAAATATGAAGTCAACTGTGCCATAGATATCACATTCGCGGAAGAAGTGAATGCCATACTGAGTCAACAATGCATCTTGGTATCCTTGTACAGAACATTGATAAATTGCAATTCTTTCACCGGCTAATCTAAGTGCCACAGCTTGGCCACCATCTGGTCCGACATAATTCACAAATCTGATGCCTTTGACCAACACATCGTTGGCACTAATATCTGAACGAAGAAACATAAGTAAAAATAATCAATAATTGGGGAGGGTAAAAATCCCTTTTACTTAATAGAAAGAAAATTTCTAGGAATTAAATATTTGTACTATAACTTTTATGTAGCCGAGTGTGAATAGTGGGTTCATCAAGTGAAAGTAATTGTCCACTACTAACGATCAACCACTTCAACAAATTAGAGCAAAAATTGTGATCAATAGTATTGTCGTAGAAGAATTGTTGTCGAAATTAATAAGGTTATATAAGGTAAATAACTCTTGTGTTTTCACACATTTTTGAGCATATTTATATATAAATACGAAGATGCACGTTAAAAAAACAATAGCTGAAAATTATAAGTGAATAAGACATGCATTACCCACTGTAGCCGAATCTGAAGTTGAGCCTGCAGTTTTTGCGCTTTTGTTGAATTGAATAATTGTTTTGTCCATTCCTTCTCCAATGAGGACTAAATTTGACTTATTTTGTCCTATAGAAATGGCTTCATTGTATGCTCCTGCTTTTATTAAAACCACATATGGATCATTTCTATTAACTGGTATCTGTGAGATGGCTTCACTGATTGTACCAAAGTTACCACTGCCATCAATAGCAACTGTGACATTGGGAGTGCCATAAGTGGCAACCATGACATTAGGAGGGAAAGAGAGAAGGCTACCAAACAATGAAAATATTGTGAATGCAAATACTAACATATTAGTATTTAGTGCCATGGTTAAAACAAGTAGTCAGAGAGACTGAATTTGAACTTCTAAATTCTAATGTTGAGGGTGCAAAACTATGAACAGTATTACAGTCTATTTATAATGTCGAGGGTAATGAGAAAACACTATCTCCTTGTGCACCTGTAAATCCATAAACTCCTTTGTTGACGTTTTCATTAGTGTGAAAAATTATCTTTGTTTCTCATCATTATTACTTTCTAGTAATAGTTAATATTATGGGAGTGAGGGAGTCCCTTTTACTCGTTTAAGATAATGAACCTCCCTAACCATTACTGACGAAAGCATTTGATTGCATGGACATTTCCTGTCAATACAGTTTTTTTTGGGGGGGATGGATGGGATTGCTGCATGGAAATTGCCTATCAAGATATGTTATTTTTGATAGATATGATTGGTTGAATGGAAATTGGGCAATCATATCATAGCTTTTTTTTTTTAATTAGATAGGATTATTACTCATAACAAGTACGAATTTCTTTTGAAAACTGGGAAGTTTTCATAGTCATGAAATATTAATTTCTAGTAGTAATTAATATCGTGCATCCCTTTTATTCGTTGATGATAATGAACTTTCCTAATAATGACTATGAGATGCATAATACGTACTGATGAAAGCATTTGCTTGCATGGAAATTGCTTACCAAGGCATTTTTTTTTGTTATAGATAGGATTTGTTTGAATGGAGATTAAGCTAGCAAAGGGTTTTTATTTTTTTGCATAGATAGGATTGTTTCTTTTGCATGGAAATTAGGCTATAGATAGAATTGTTTTGTTTTGGATAGATAGGATTATTCATAACAAGTACAAAAAAATTGGAAGTTTTCATAGCATGAATTATTAATTTCTAGTATAGAATAAACATGTGCGATGGAGAATATCTAATAATCAAAGATTGCCTACATGTATAATAATTATTGAAGAAGAAATTAAGGCACAACTCTGCTTCAAACACCAGAAAATCCATTAATCCATGGTAAATTTGCAAAGGAAGGAAAGTATTTCATCCGACACTTCTTGAGCTTTCTCCTGTTGGATAAAATGGTGCCCATCTATAATAACAACTTCGAGGTTGGAGACAAATCTCTTGAAAACATCTCCCGTCACATATTCCCTTGTACAAATGGATTCAAAACCAATATCTTTGTCACCTACTATGAACTTTGTTGGGACAGTAATTTTTGATCCTTGCCATGGTGCCAGAAAGTTCCCAATTCCTGTCACATTTTGGAAGTAGCTGATTAAAAATAGTAATGGTATGGGCCTCCAATGTTCTTAAAAATTTAGGAGATTTAAGTTTTTGTGGGATTGACCAGTCCAAACTTCAGTCAGTATAAGATGATTCATTTCTAGGAGGCCTGTGAGTTTTGACTTTTGAGTATTTAGAATTCAGTTTTAGATGACTTGGTCAATAATATCTACTTAATTATACCCAAATGAACATTAGGAGTCAATGAGGACATATCTCCAGTCAAGTAATAAAATAAATAAAAACCTGTGCTGCGATTTTGCTGACACAATTTGTTTATTTATTTGTTAAAATAATAGGTTTAAGTTCCAGATCCACCTCAATCTAGAAAAATAATCATTAACTTGGCAGAGAAATGTACTTTGACTTTTTATTTATTTTTGCATTTTGCTAAATGTGCCTAGAATCTGTTATTTCATATTGCTACACCTTTTAGCTATGCTGCAATCCAATATTTTTATTAGATGCTAAATCCTAACTCAAGCTCATAGGGGTTTCGATAGCTTGACGGTGGTGGGAGGTTAGTATGATGAAAGTGGCGGTTCCTCAGATTCCTTTTTCTCTCTCTTACAAATGTTGTGTCAATCTCAGGTCTTTTATTTAATAATAGTGAAACAATGCATTTCATTTAACAATCCACAACATTTTCATGTCTCTCTATCTCCCTCCAGGGGCTTATCTTCTTTTTTTCTTTATTTTATTTTATTTTATTTTTTTGAAGTGGAAATGTGAATTTCATTCAAAGCGCGAAATTGAAATACGACAGAGGGAAAGTACAAGGGAGCCAGAAGACAAAATTAAGGAGGGTCTTGATAGCAAAGTTGCTGGAGCAAAAGAGGGATTATTCCCTTCTAGACTTGCGAGGTTCTAGTAGACCTTGCAGAGGCAACAAGGTCGTAAGCCACTCTGTTGTATTCCCTTTTCGGGTGCTGGAGCTTCCAGCTGCAAAAGGTGTCAAGGGAGATGAGGATTCCATGGAGGATGTGGCCAAATTCTCTACCAATCTCCTTAGAATTAATGGACTGGACGATTGATAGGGCATTAGATTTGATGATGATAATTGGGATTTGCAGTTCCTGGCAAGCAGAATGCCGTCGACAGCTTCGATGGGGTAACACGCCTGTAATGGTTTGCATATGACAGCAGCAACATGACCACTAGAATCATGAATTATAACTCCAATGCTGGAGGGTCTGCCATCATCAGAGGTAGCTCCATCTACATTTATCTTGTGATAGCCAAGTAGGGAGGGGTCCAAGAGGAGACTTGGGTCCTTTGAGGGACTGTTGCCGAGATTGCACCTTTGTATTCTTTGGTCATTCTAGTGACAGAGTCCCAGATTTAACAAGGGAGTGAGGATGTTGTTTCGTGGACCAATTGATTGCGGTTGTACTAGATGAGCCATGCAGTGACAAAGAAGGTTTCCAGATCCTATTCAAAGACTTTGGTCATAAGTTGGAGGGCCAGGACTGCGAAGTCCCAAGTATTATCCTCAAGATTGATTAGGCAGTTTTGCCAGTTGCCCTAGACAAATTTGGGAATGTCACAATGGAAGAGGGTGTGTGTAGTGCTTTCAAGGCATTGATCACAGGCTAGGCAGTAGCCATTTGTGTTTACTCCCCTGATTTGGAGATTTTGCATCGTTGGCAAGGCATTCATGTAGCCCCTCTAGGCAAAAATCTTGACTTTGGCTGTGATGTTGAGGTGCCACATCTTCCTCCAGAGGGGAGAGTGAGGGTCGCTAGTGGAGCTTTCTCCTCCATGGGATGGGTCTGTTATTATGAAGGCAATATAATAGAAGCTTTTGACAATGAATTCACCTCGCTTGTTGCCAATCCAGATAATTTTATTTTCAGGGAGGGAGTAGCTCATAGGTATGTTTAGAATAGTATTGACCTCAAAGGGGAGGAAGGTTCTTCTCACCATTCTAGTTTTCCATCTCTTTGTATCCTGATCAATGAGTGCAGAAACCATGGGAAAGTCATCAAAATGGTGAGGGGGAGGGGGGATGACTTTGTAGGTGGATGGAGTTGGTAGCAACTTGTCTTCCTATATATGAATCATTTTGCCATTTCCAACATGCCATTTGGTGCCTCTTTTAATCACCTCAATGCTACTGTAAATGCTCCGCCAAGGAGGGGAAATATTTGGTTCTATAAATTCTTGAAATGAGAGAATTCGAATTGATTAGGATTCTCTAGGCTTGTTTGGCTAGCATGGCAAGATTGAAAGCTTGGAGGTTCCTGAATCCCATTCCCCTTTCTAGTCTGGATTTGCACATCTTTCTCTAGGCAACCTAGGCGATTTTAGTCTCTTGTTGTCTTTGCCCTCACCAGAAGTTCCTCATCATGCCCCCAAGGTCCTCACAGAGCCCTTTTGGAAGAAGGAAGTAGCTCATGGAATAGGTAGAGATAGCTTGTGCTATGACTTTTATGAAAATTTTCTTACCTCCCATAGAGAGCATTTTTTCTTTCCAACCAGACAGCTTTTTTCCAACCTTTTCTTTTATCTCAGCAATGACCTCATGCTTGGACTTTCCAATGATGGATGGCAAAACGAGATATTTAGTGTGTTTAGAGCCTTGTATAGGTCCAAGGATTTCAAGCATCTCATCCATAGTTTCTTGAGGGGTGTTGTGGCTGAAAAAAACTAATGATTTATCTGTGTTGACCTTCTGTCTAGAGGCTGCTTCATACTTGCTGAGGATTTCAGTTAATTTGTGGCATTCTTAGCTGTTGGCTCTGTAAAAGAGCAGGCTGTCGTCAACAAAGTATAGGTGAGTGACATAAGGGCAGCCTCTACATATGGACATCCCATTTAGTTCCCTAGTCCTGGCCGCGTTGTGGATAAGGGAAGAGAAGGCTTTTGCATAAATAAGAAAAAGGTAAGATGAGAGGGGGTCTCCTTACCGAAGTCCCATTGAGGGAGTTATACAACCATGACCAAATCCATTGATAATGATGGAAATA
The DNA here is from genome assembly GCA_023621385.1 of Quercus gilva. Classification (NCBI taxonomy): domain Eukaryota; kingdom Viridiplantae; phylum Streptophyta; class Magnoliopsida; order Fagales; family Fagaceae; genus Quercus; species Quercus gilva. Next base: position 16,195,091 of record CM042478.1, read on the forward strand.
TGAAACAGTAGTGATGTAATGCATGATTAGAATTATCCATCTTTCATGGAAGCCAAGCTTTTCCATGACAGCCTCAATAAAGCACCATTCTACTCTATTAAAGGCTTTGCTCGTATCAAGTTTCACAGCCATTGAGCAATCCTTACCATCTCTCTTGTTGTTGAGGTAATGCATGATTTCAAAGGCAGTGAGAACATTGTCAATGATTAGGCGTTCGGAGAGGAGCTCACTTTGGCTCTATGTTATGATATGGGGGAGAATGGCCTTGAGCCGATTTGCTAGTACTTTGGCAATGATCTTGTACACCACATTACTCAGACTAGTGGGTCTAAACTCAATCATTTTAGTGGGGAGCTTTGTTTTGGGGACAAGGGTGATATTGGTTTTGTTAATCTCAACTATGGGCATATTAGTGTTGAGTACATTGAGAACCATTTTAGTTACATCATTGCCAACAACGAACCAATACTTTTGAAAGAAGATTGCTGACATACCGTCGGGGCCAGTGCCTTTGTCGGGTGCATTTGCTTGAGGGCAAAGAGAATTTCATCCCTAGAGAAATCCTTAGAAAGCTCCAGGGCCTTATATATTTACCTATTACTATTAGTCCTTAATTATTATTATTTTTTTGATTTTTTTAATACTAAAATGGGAAGTATGCTAAAAGACATGAAATGTGTCGTGTAAGCTAAGACAATTAATAAAAGATTAATGACATAATGGTAAAAATAAGTTAATGTGAAATTTTAGGTAATAGTAAAAATAAGTTAATAAAAAAAGGTAAAGAAAAAGCTAAATGCAAAATTAGAGTGCCACATGCAGGGATGGAGCCAGACCATCAAGGGAGGGGGGGCTAAAAAAAATCATAACTAAAATATATATATATATTATAATCAAAATACTAATTTGTTAGTAAGATTTTTGCTAAGATTTATTATTTACCTAATAATACTTTGTTATCTCTTTGATATAATTATAAAGATGTCAAACTATTTATAAAAAATAAAATAAAAAATGACAAACTAAAAGACAAAACAAAACAACCATGTCAATGACTCAATAAAAAACAACACTGCCACTGACTCACTCTACCACGGGTTGGGCTTGTGTCCAACGGAACTGGCCACTGGACACAAGCCTCTCCCCTCTACCACTACCAATAGTTGTCTATAAAAAACTACCAAAGAAAATTTTACATGGTTTTTTTCTTTCTTTCGCCGCAACCCCCCAAAAAAAGGCACAAACTTTAAACATTCAAACAAGACCATCAACATGCACACTAAGAGAGCTCAAAATCATAATCCGACCCAAGTCAAAATTTGAATAACCCCAAAACATAAAAAATATAAAAATAAAAACCAAACTTACTTTTAAAGAATTTTTCACCTCAGGTTTAAGTTCCACCTTGACTTCCTTTAGCAGATTTGGTGGCATGTGGCGACAATTTACTCAAACACTCTGTTATAATGGTGGTGGTGTGGCCTCTTATAGACTTTTTGTCACTATTCAACTGAAACCCTCTCACGGGTATTTGATTTTTTTTTTTTCCTTGAAATTTTGTTGGGAATTACTGTGAGAGTAGTGAGAGCATGAGACTGACATACAAATGTAGTTTGTTTTTTTATTTTTTTTATTTTTTTTTTATTTTTTAAATCAAGGCTTTGGGTTGATTTTATGGTGTTTGGACTTATTTGTGTGGTTCTTTGGACTCTTTCATAGTTTTAAAGGGCATTTTGGGGACCAAATTTAATTTTTCATGGGCCAGATTCAAATTTATGTATAATACAAGGGCTCTTTTTTCTTGTAGGGCCCAGGGGGGGCATTTCCCCTGGTCCAAACATAGCTCCATTCTTGGCCACATGACAGGACCTTATGCACTCCTGCATGAGATCTCTATTTATATATATATTGATTTTATTTAAACTTTTCTAGTATTTTTCTGTATTTTCACCAACAGATTAGCAAAAGTTTCTCGGCTTCTTAATTAGGAATCCTCAAAATCAAATGCAACCTTATTACGTCTGTGGCTAAGAGTTTCGAGCCTGATACATTGCCATTCTCATCATTGTCCCATATCTTTCGTGAATTTAGTTTGAATTTTTCCATGCTATTCTGTCATAGAACTTGTTAAAGTCCTGTTTTAGAACGCCTGAATCCACAAACCTCCTGAAATACATTCACATATTCAATTTTGCTCTACGGTTTGTCTCAACACAAATTAATATATTTGTTAAAATCATGAGGGATAAAAGCATGATTAAATTAATTAAAAGTTGAAATTGAGGTAGGAATTCTTGTAAACCTTAAAATATATGGAGTATTTAGTTTGGAAGGCACAGAATCTCCAAATAGTGCTGTTTCCTGGGCCATCTTCAGTAGGACTCTTCTCACAATCTCCCCCAAATATGTTTCTGCAATCAGCTTTTCGAAGATCTGAGAAAAAAGAAGATTCAGAAACTAGACCACAAGTGCAAAAAACTATTCAGGTCAACCAGAAACTAGGAAAAATAAGAGTTGCCAAACCTGGCTTCCAGGATTGGAGCTTTCATCATATAACCTAGAATCAAACTCAAGTTGAAGGAAAATGAATGGAATTGAAGTTTCCCCATTCTGTACTTATAACCTGCAAAACTAAGCACACAATTTTAACTTGTCGGTTCACTACTTTGAATGTAGTACTTTCGCCAATAGCCTTGTAGCTAAACTAGCATCTCTTGTTGTTTATAATGGAGACATCAATGGTTCAAACCTCCCCCCTCCCCCCCTCCCCCATTATTGTAACCATCGAATTATCAATAAGAATGTAGTACTTTCATGGCTGCTTACCATCTCCTCTGAATTAGGTGACAAGCCTTGCAATCTGGAAACTGCATGTGCTGGTTCTACATAAGCAGCATTTGTGGTCATACCTAGAGTAACCGAAGCCACAGTTTCTCTGTTATAGTATCTACCTCCAGCCAAGTTTCCAATTGTATCATCAACCTGATCAAGAAGACAGCCAAATAAGAAACTCACCATAAATTCTTTTCTATCATGAGGAATGATATTTTTGTGTGTTTTTAGGTCAGATCCTGTTCAATTATAAAGCAATCAGATAAACAGAAGATAAAAAATGGGAAGAGTTGCTTACAAATGCATAAGCACGGAAATTCACAACATGTTTCCCGAGAGATCGATTGATGTTATTCACCAACTCTTTTCCAACCTGATTCATTATTTCAAATTTCAGACAAAGAGTTATTTCTCTTTGAGCACGACATATAAAATTTAAATTTTATAAGACCACATATATGCAAGGAACAACTCTCAGTGACTAATGGTACATCCTTATTGGTCTCTTTAAGGAAATAATATGCAAACACAGAATGGCATAATATCTTTTTAGAAAGTGAATTTCTTCTTGTTAGGCTAACTAGAGGCATTGGCATTCAGCTCCTGGGCTAATCTGTATCTTTTTTTTTATTTTTTTATTTTTTTCCTTTTTCTTTTGAGAGAAGGCTAAACTGCATCTGTATGGCCATAAAATGTGATGATTATTCCTTAAAATTGTATAATGATGGTAAGAGTTTGGGCAATTATTTGATCTTTTTGGCACAGTCAAGGTTATAATGTGCAAGGCTTGACACTTGGAGGGCGTAATTTATTAAGCAAAACTTAGTTACAAACTTACCATTCCATAGATGTTATAACTTAAGTTTTCCATTTAAATCAACTGTATAATTGTATTGACCAATACAACACAAAAGATCTTATCTTCTCCTAATGACAATTAAACTCAACTATATGATTCATTGGGCTCACTTGATCACTTAAAGAGATTTTTAATCAAAATTTCCATAATCATTACTGTAAAGATTAAATGGCTAATACAACCAGGTGTTTAAATTTAATTAGAAAATATTAGGTGTTTAAGTTTTGTCTAATGTTATTAATCATCATCATATATACAGGGCAGAGGCGGCTTTTCTATTTCAAGTTCAACCCCAACAATACAAATTCGTACTGTAAGAATTATAACAAGAAATTGTGAAGGAAGCTAGAAAGAGTTTTGGTAATTTTCTCTATTCCGTATTGAATTGAATTGATCTGTACAAGTACCTCTGGTTTATATACCAAAAACAGAGAGAGAGAGAGAGAGAGAGAGAGAGAAACTTCCCAAACTATAGGCTAAGTTAGTTTAGCACGTGTGATAGGCCACGTGTGTTTTACATGTGTAGATAAATACACTGCCTAAACTACTTGCAGCTTAGCTAACAACTAATAGCTTTCTGTCGTTTATCTACAATTCTTGTCGTTTAGCTTGTTATTTTCAGAACCCTTTTCTTTCTTCTTCTGATCTCCTCTCCTTCTCTTCTGATCTTTAGAATCTTGACACATACAATTTCTCTCTGTCTCTCCAAAGATTTTCTAGGCTATGTGAAGCGTGTGTGCCTTACTTTGGTAGCAAGCACCATCCTCGTCTAATAGGGTATGTGTATGTTTTTAGACCCCTTAAAACACAAGTTGTTTAACCTAGTTATTTAGCCAAGTGATTACTTAGGTAAATTATTCAAATCTTAGTTATAACAAAACAATCATATCATGTAAATAGTGCGGAAAATAAAGAACACAATGATATGATAACCCAGGAAAACCAAACCAGTAAAAAACCTAGGGAGGATTTAACTTAGTTATCCTCAAGGTAAAACAGATCCACTATGAAAGAATTAAAGTGTTATAATAGCGACTTAGACCACTAACATCCAATTGCTACCTTGAGTAGAAAACTTACTACCACGACCACGTGACAGCTTCGAATCCACGGACTACTTCTTTCTTAATTTAGTAACCACAAGTACTCCTACTTGTGTTTTCTTTAAGCTCTTGAAACAGCAACCGAAGTAATCATCAAGTTCTTGACATCAATCTTAATTTTGATAACCCTAAGTATGTATGAAGGTAAATACCTCTAGATCTCTCAAGAGATTCACACATAGCATATCAACAACCTTTAAAACGTCGCTAGGGTTTTTCTTTTTATATTTGAAGCAAAACATAATACCCTACACATCATATGAGCTTGGGCTAAGTTGGAAATTCTGCAGAAAAAATAATCTGCACGAGCTTCGATCGATCGAGTCTAATTTTTGATCAATCAAACCCTGCAGATTTACACCAATAAATCTTACAGTACACTCGATTCCAACTTTACAAATAAATACACTTTGAGCAACCTAAATCTAGACTAAATGTTTTGATCATGGTTTGTCAACATTAACACATTGAAGTTCTAATACATTAAGATCCTAAAGTCTTAGAACCTAACGAACTTTCCATTTGGTAATCCGTGACAAAACACATAACAAAACATAAATGCTCAAAATTACAAAACAGCCCATTAAACATCAAACATGTCCAAACACAATTCAACCTAACTACTATCTATCAGTTGCCAGTGTAGACAGCAGCACAACTGAATAAATCTATATATTCTTGAAACACTCAACAAAAACATAAACGCATGTATGAAAAATACAAGTAAAAACAAAATAAATTCTTGATTTCACAAAACATAAAATAAAAGACATATATCATGAATAACCTTATAATATAAATCAATAATTAATGTAGCACATGTGAAACAAGAAACAATAATCGAAATAAAAACATAAAAGTATCTCCCCCTAACATATGCAACCCATAAAAATAAATACATCAAGATAAAATACATCATGAGCCAAAAGAAATAAATACATCATAAAGCACCTAGATACAATCTAAAGCTCCAAAGCTCCAAAAACTCAAATCTCCCCCTATCTCCATCAATATGTACTCTCCCTTTTTATGATGAATTGCCAAAGGGCAATCAAGACTTATCATCAAAAGGAGGTGGTGGAGAAGATCGCCAAATACTTGCTAAATCCGCATGCAAAGCCTGAAGCTCCGTGAGCACATCCACCAAAAGCTGTCCATGCGCCGCTTGAACGGTCATGACAGTATCCAACATACTCCAAATGCTAGAATCATCCGAAGCAGAAGGTGGAGGATCAACTGTGGTAGTGGGATTGACATAAGCCTTAGTCGTAGGGTCACCTAAAAAAGGAAGAGAAGGAGGAGGAGGTGCACCTGAGGAAGACTCTACATAAGGGCATTTAGAGCTAGCTTTCAACTGAGCTGCTCTCAACCTCAAGAAGGTGGCACCTATAGGAGCTATAATATGTACGAGCTCAGATGTGGGAAAACCCTCTAAACCTAGATGTAACAAAATCCTATGTATAAAAACAGGGAAGAAAAGACCACATGCAGTAGAACTACTCCTATGAACCTCAACCAAGGATCAAATAAAAAGAGAAGGAAAACTCATAGGAGCATAAGTCACAAGGGCATACAAAAATGCACATCTCTCAATAGGAATGGTGTGCAAGTGAGAGATGGGCTAGATAGAATGACAAGAAATCTAGAAAAACAAATAATGAATCTCTATAAGCTCATAGGAGGTAATATAAGGATCAATACCCCACTGAATGGAAGTACCGGTAAGATATGACATAATGTCATCAAGAGGAGGGGTTTCATCATAAGGGTAGACTAGCTGTCATACCAAAGGTACCCCAAGAGTAGAGGCTACTACTAAAGGAGTAATGATATACTCTTCATCTCTTATCCAACTCATCACATAGTGAATGTTGGAATCATCGGAATGGATAGATAGATTCGAGTAGAACTCTCTAATCAAGGTAGCCGGAGAAGGATGAGAAATATCTAACAAAGATAACCAACCTCTACGCTCAAAGTTCCTCCTAATTTCCGAATCTATCTCATCTAACACAACTTTTCTCTCAGCCCACACAGATCTAAATATGTTCAACTTCTCATAGGCTTCTTGGTTTTTCTCAAACCGAAACCTCTCACTATCAAAGGTAGGGGTAGAGGTGGATGTGGTTTTCTTATTAGCTCTGGTCTTCCTAACTATGATGCTAAGGATTGGAAAGGATAGACAGAAACAGAAACCAAAGAAAGAAAATAAAGAAAACCAAGGGTAGATTGCATCAAACAGGGTTAGAGAGTAAACACAATAGAAAATATCAATCTATATGATGCATGAACTGAATGAACAATTGATGCATGCTCTAATGCAGTGAAAATTGTTCAATTATAGTTTAGAAATGAACAATTCACTTGAACATAGAGGTTTAGAATAAAAACCCCAAATTTTGAAAAACCCTATTTAAGAAAGTAACCCAAATTGAGTAATTAACCATCATACTAGTTAGAAAATACCATATAATGAATTAATCAATTAATTACACAAGTCAATTTTACCAATTACAGCTTAGTTGAACAAAATCCCCAATTTCATGTAGTTTCAAGCCCTAGAATTTCAAATTTGTCCCAAAACACAATTTTAATCAAATTAAAGCATGAGAATCAAGTTAATAGCATCTAGAGAAAAAAACCCATGAATCAAATGTGAAAGAAAACAACCCAAAAATAAAAAATCTCAAAAATCCCATGTTTGAAATTTTAGAGAAAAATGCATGAAAAATATGATTTTAATGAAAAAGAAAGGGAAAAAGAGACTTACTCAAGCTAGAAGACAAAAACCCTTTGAAGATTTGAGGCAATAAGTGACAAAAAATACTAAGATTGGATCATCGAGCAAAGAGAGGGAAAGAGCTTTTGAAAAGATTTGAAAAGTGTGAAAAACACGTGAGAGAAAAATCTTTTTAAAAACTCACAGATCGATTTTCGATTGGTCGAAAATTAGGTTTGATTGATCGAAGAGCAGCTTTGATTGATCTAGCACCAATTGAGCACCAATCGAGCTAGGCAGATTGTAACCAAAGTTTTTATCGCATTTTCGATCGGTCGAGCAACAGGTTCGATTGATTGAAAATCTAGAAAAAACAGAGTTTTGAAAAACAGAGTATTTTAATGCAGAAACTCCTTAAAGCACATTATTTTATGAATAAAATGCATGAGTATGAGATGAAAAGTTTTTCAAAAACACTTATATTCAACTCAGATCTTCCAAAAACAAGATTTTCAATCAATTTGCCCTCAAAGCTCAAACATTAAAACACATTTTACATTAAAACACATTTGGCATCAAAATCAAGGAACATTAAATCTTGGATGGCCATTACAAGATCACACACAATTTTATATACTAAGTTTAGCAAAGAATAACTTGTGTACTGTGTGCAACTAGTAATAGTATGAGATACATGTGAGATGATAAATAAATAGTAATCAATCACAATTTCTACAAAATTCATCACATAAGTTTGAAAGTAACTATCACCTAAAGAGTTACATCTTATAACTCTCATATCTCCTAAAATACAAGCTTACAATCATGTAAGTTTCTTGATTTGCCTCATAATGTACACACCAATTTTATTTAATTTTGAATTTATTATAGTCCAATAATGTACATACCAATTTTATTATTTAAACCAAGGCTATACCTTATGTTCTTTTTGTGCATGTGCTACACTTTCTTGAACACAAAATCATATGATATGCACTAAAGTGTTCATGATTGGTTAGTAAACAGTGGTGAGATGATTATTTATGTCTTTCTCTTAAGATTTTTCAGTCCTTACGATCAAAAGCATATGACTTCAAGATCAAGATTATGTGATTAAAAACTATAAACAATTCCCACACAACATGCACTATAAAGCTAAAACTAGCAATGTGCAGTAAAATAAGCTTATTCAAGCTAAACAAGGTACATAAACATGTTATGTAAAGATAATATGGCCAACCTTGATTATAAATTTAAGAAAAATAATGCAAAACACATTTTTCCTTCCTTTCCTTTTTTATTTATTTATTTATTTTGAAAAGAAAAAAACAACCTATTATGAAATGCACGAATGTTATGCAATGCAAATCCTAAAAATAATAAGTAACAAAAAAAAAAAAAAGAATGGTCACAAAAAATAGAGAGATGAAGCACAAGGACTATGTTAGAAAGACTCAATTAAATTGAGCTTTTTGCATCCAAATATTTTTAGATGCAACTCTTGCATTGGAGTTATTATTTATATTAGAATGATGAGCAACTCCAGGATTGGAATAAAGGTTTAAAGCCTTTACTAACTCACCAATAAGTACAATAGGATCTTGTGCTTGAGGCACAAGAACTTGAAACAGTTTGGATGAGTGTGCCCAGACTTTCCACAAAAATGACAAACCCATACAGGTTTATCATGTAACTTATCCTTCGGAAGGGTAGAATTCTTAGGCTTAGACTCTTTAAGATCAATCCTAATCTTCCTAAGAGGTATACCTTCTACTAGTTTGACAATCTCACTCACGGGAGGCTCAAAAGAAGAAACAAAATTTGTGAAATGAGTTTTAGATACAGAGATGCTATCTTCAAAACTTAGACCAGTTTTGTCTAAGGAAATCTTCTAAATACTCAACATGTGTTTAAGTTTAGTACTAGCAGACCTATTAGTTTGTTCTTTAGTAACAGATAATTCAAGTTTCAAGTTCTTAACTTTATCAAGCAACAACATGTTCTCAGTCTTCACCTTATCAAGCAATTCATTAGCATCAAACAATTTCAACAGCAATTTTTTCTTATCAAGTTCAAGAGAAGTAATTTTCTTTAAACCTAAATCAACATTCATAGTATCCTTTGCAACAACCTTGCAAAACTGCTTATAGGCTTCTTGAAAATCAACATTCTTAGAGAGTTTTCTATCAGAAAAGTTCTCATCAACCACAATACTTTCATCAACTATAGCAGTTACTGTGAAAGTAATGAAGTTTTCATGCTCATCACTACCAAACTTATGATAAGAAATTTCATCATCACTAAGGGTTACAACCATAACTTTACCCTTTGATCTCAGGAATGTAGGACACTCTGATTTCACATGACCATACCCTTGACAACCAAAATATTGTTGACTCATAAAATTATTAGAGGTTTGACCTACTTTCTCTTTAGGTTTATCAGTATTGTTCATTTTAGTAGGTTCATTCCTCTTAAAATTTCTAGGTTTAGCATTGTTTTTACCTCTTGCCCTTCTGTTATTGTTCCTAAAAAAGTTTTTAAAGTTCTTGGCAAGATAAGCAATCTCTGTAGAAGAGAGATCATCATCAAATCCATTTCCATCAACATCATCAACTGACTTAAGAGCCATTTCATCATCAGACATCCTAATGCTTTCAAATCTAATTGTTAACTGCTACAACTTATTGATCATAACTACATTTATGCCTTAATGCACAGTTTGGAGAATATTCTATACAGTATGCACAACCTCAACATTAGAAATCCTTTTGAATTCCTCCATAGAAACAGTATTAAAAATAGCATTCATGACTTTGTTATTAAAAGCGGTTGCTTCTTTTTGAGAAGTTTGCCACTCACTTACAGGAGTAGTCGGCTTCTCCCATTCGTATTCAATAGAATTCCAAACTCTCTCATTAATAGATTTCAGGAATGTTTTCATTTTTACTTTCTAATAGACATAGTTGTTCCCATCAAAGTGAGGTAGGATCACAAAAAAGTGATCGTGTTCCATAACAACATGGGTTAATGATTAACTCTTAGATCAAAGGATCTAGATACTAGAGTTAACCTGCTTTGATACCACTTGTACATTTTTAGATCCCTTAAAACACAACTTGTTTAACCTAGTTATTTAGCCAAGTGATTACTTAGATAAATTATTCAAATCTAGGTTATAACAAAACAATCATATCATGTAAACAATACGGAAAATAAAGAACACAATGATATGATAACCTATGAAAACCAAACGAGTAAAAAACATGGGGAGGATTTAATCTAGCTATCCTTAAGGTAAAACATATTCACTATGAAAGAATTGAAGTTTTACAATAATGACTTAGACCACTAACATCCAATTGCTATTTCGAGTAGAAAACTTATTACCACGACCATGTGACAGCTCCGAGTCCACGGACTACTTCTTTCTTGATCCAGCAACCACAAGTGCTCCTACTTGTATTTTCTTTATGCTCTTAAAACAGCAACCGAAGTGATCATCAAGTTGTTGACATCAATTTTGATTTTGATAACCCTAAGTATGTATGAAGGTAAACACCTCTAGATCTCACAAGAGATTCACACACAGCATATCAACAACCTTTAAAACGTGGTTATGATTTTTCTTTTTATACTTAAAGCAAAATGTAAAACCCTATACGTCATATGAGCTTAGGCTGAGTTGAAAATTCAGCAGAAAAAACAATCTGCATGAGCTTCAATCGATCAAGTCTAATTTTCGATCGATTGAGCCCTGCAGATTTACACCAATAAATCCTACAGTACACTCAATTCAAACTTTACAAATAAACACACTTTGAGCAGCCTAAATCTAGACTAAATGTTTTGATTATAATTTGCCAACATTACACATTAAAGTTCTAATACATTAAGATTCTAAAGTCTTAAAACCTAACAGTATGATTTGTGTGTACTTTGTTGGTGAACAAACCTATTTTTATTTAAACTAATAACTTTCCTTTTATTTAATATAAAACTCATTTTCTTAAATTTGGAAGAATTAATGAAGTAAACTTATTTGTAGGCAAACAAAATCAATCTCTCACAACAATTTTTATAAAATATTTTACAATTGTTAAATTGACAAGTTGTTAATGATAGATAATAAATGATGTCAATAAAATAAAATAATAATTTAAAAAAAAAAAAAAAAAAAAAGAGAGAGAGAGCAAATAATACGGAGAATGGGGCCTATGTCTAAACTCTATACTTAAAGTAGTAAAGTAGAAGTCAAAATATCAACAGGGGAAAAAGAAAAATGCAATCGTAGGTAAAATATAGGGACTCAACCATGTCATCAGCTGAGAAACTCTTCCATTTCATAGCGGTGCCAGGGGAGGCTGCACCTCGGTCCACTGGATATGACAAAGTGAAACCCAATTTCTTCTGGTTAGTTGGAACATCATTATAATTCTCAGGCTGTGCTGAAACAAATTTTGCGAGCTCCAAAGCAAGGAAGTCAAACAATTCCTGATCAACAAGAAAATTCAGTCGTGTTTTTCCACCATAGTTTCTAAAACTCACTAATTAAATAAACAAGTAAATCCAACTTTTAGAGAGACTAGCTTCTAAAAGTAAGTGAAACTATAGACAAGAATGGTGGAATTGTGAGGTGGGAATGGGATCAATCATGAAATAAAGATACATCAGGAATCATGATAGAGAATGTGACACAATGATTCAACAGCAGCATGTCCTTTTTGCAACTAGTTAATAACCAATTAAAAGAAAAAGAGAAACATGTTGTTCAAATCATTGGCCACGCCTATACTAATACCTAATTCCCAACTTAATCCTAATAAGACCTTTATTTAGATTGATCACATTGATATAGAAACCAATCCAAATATACAATTGCAGTGCCAGTAAAGCCATCTGCCCTTCAAAACAAAACAAGCAGCATATGAAAGAACTAGATTTTAATTCTTTAAAACCAAACCTGAGTAGCACCAAGCATCACATTGGAGGGCAATGAAATCTCCTCTCTACGTAAATCAGATAAAGGTTTATTCTTCCCTCCAAGTCGTGCGCACAAAATCAAAAAATTTGTCCCTCGCAAATTCACCCCATGGTATAAACCTTCCTCATCTCTGCCACCACCATAAACATATCAAATAACATTTGATAAAATCATAAAATAGTGAAAGACAGAGAGTTTTGAGTACCCAATGGGAAGTGAAGCAATGTATATATGAAACGAGCATGTTAAGGTTGGTGGGGTGGTTTGAAGCAAGAGAGGCTTGCATATCGGAGACCAAGGCATCGGCAACCTGGCAGAGCTTGGGGACCGGAGTGGCACATTCCCTTGCAAATTTACGTAGAATGCGTTGTGTTTGCTTCCACTGTCTCTCGTTTCTCCTTCTCCACTGCCTCCATAGGGCTGCCGCGACTACAATGGTTGCAGCTGTGGCCACTGCTGCCACCACCACCTTCTTCCTCATCTCTCTCCCTCTCTGTTAGAAAATATATTAGCAAAATCTACTTTTTCTCTCAGTTTGTTTTAATTTTCTTAAAGATACAAAATAACCGAAAGTCTGTTCTACCTGCAAAGAGGAACGAGTATCATAGATAGGGAAAAGAGGGAAGCATGCATGACGTATGTTGGTCCTTTGTTTGGAAGCTGTTGGATAAAGTTGATTGAGGAATTCTATGTTTATAATATTAAGTTTTAAGTGATAAATTGTTACTAACAGCAGTGAAAGTTCACTTGGTGTGTAAAATACTAGTGAATGTTTAGACTCCCAATTTCAAAAATGCTAACACAAGCTTATATTCAAACAATGTATGTTCGGAATGATAAATATAAGCTATACCCAACCAATCAAACTACTCTAAGCCATAATTTAATCACAACACAGCAATAATTAAAAGCAAAGAGTAAGGATTAGAGAGATGCAAACACAAGATAACACTGGCACGTATTATCGAAGAGGAAACCGAAGAACTCGGAGAAAAACCTCTCCGCCGCCCTCTAAGCGATAAAATGGTCTACTAGAAAATCAGTTGGGATACATGAATAGTAATAGACCTTCCAAGCCTAATTTACCCAATGCACCTAAGCCCTCCAAACTTCTTGCTCCAACAGAGTTAAGCCTAACCTTGTCTTCTTTAACTTACCGAATCCCACAATAAGTCCATTGCATCAACCAAATGAATTGATCATTTCTAAACTGTTTCCCAAGAACCAAATAACTTTCTCACTAATATGAATGTGGTGAGGTAAGAATTTGGCTGAAGCTCCTCTTAAGGGTATGTCAATGGAGAGGCTGGGAGTAGAGGAATTGGAAGATTCAAATGTATAAGATTGTGGATGAATCAATCTTGTTGTTCTCTGGGGTTTCTCTCTCAAAATTCTCTCTAGAAGATCTCTACATTTCGTGGGTATATGGGTATTTATAGTAGGGTATGTGAGGAATGTGAAAAGTCATTTTTCTACAAAACAAAAGGTTCTGGCAACTTACTCGCAACTGGGACAAGTCGTGAGTTCCAGTCGCTAAGTAACCGATTGGCTAGACTGTCATTTTTGTCCTGTAATGCTTCAACTATCATGACCTTTCAACTTCTTACATGATTCACACACGTGGCACTTTGGCGAGTCATCAGTCGCAAGTTACTCGTGAGTTCCAGTTGCGAGAATACTCTTGAGTGCTCATACACTTGAATTCTTTACACTCTTTTACACACAACTCTTACATGATTTCCACCTAAATACAGGGTATCTAATTGCTGAATTACAAGAAAATTTGGCATAGAATAAAGCCAACACATGATTGAATAAATTCAACCTTACAAGCAGCTATGGATAGGTATCCGATTGTTTCAATGTAAAATATTTTCACATTTTACAGTGTTTGTTTTAAAGTAAAATATTTAGTCAAAAGTAAAACATTTTCAGTCAACTAAACCAACTAAGACAAATTTGTGTAAAATATTTTACACTTGAAATATTGGTAAAATATTTTACATTTATTGCACTCTCTTGGTCCCAATGCACTGCATCTCTCTTACTTTTACACTTTCTCAGATTTCTCTCCACAACCCAGCCCACCGTTAGCCCTTCTCTCTTACCCATCATCGGTTCCACCGTCTTCATCACCGGCTTCACCCTATTCAGCACCACCCATCACCGGCTCTCCCTTCACCGTTGCCACCCATAACCAACTCCATGTCATCGGAACCACCACCAGTTCTCAAGTTCTTTCAGCGCCACTATCAATCTTGTTCCTTCTTCAAGATTATTTAGCTAGATTTCTAGAGGTTGGGTTGTGATGGGGCTTTCTTTTAGTGGGTTGGAGGTGGATCTAGTGATCGAGATTGTACAGTTTTTGGTTGATGGATTTTGGGTCTCAATTGTTTTATCTGGTGGCTTGATGGACGGCGTGGGTGGGGTTGTTTTTCATGGGTCTTAATCTTTCTTTTAGTGGCAGATTTCAATTGTTTCTCATTTCTCATGGGTTACTGTTGTTTTTCAAGATGATTGTGGCAGATCTTGATTATTTTTTCCATGGGTTTATGGCTTTGTATGTACTAGTGATCCTCTAACAGCTCCAAATAGATTTCTCTGATTTGGTTGGTCGAATATATATGCATTGATCCAATGGGCTTTGAGTTAGAAAAATGTTCACATTTTATATTTAAAAAAATTTTGAAAATGATTTTCCTTGTACGCAATCAAATACGGTAAAATGAAAATATTTTTAGTAAAACATTTTATATTTGAAAATATTTTACTTCGAAACAAATGGAGCATTAAGTGGTAAATTCAAATTACAACTAGTAACAACTTATCATCTATAATTTATTGTGAAAATATTATAAAAATATTATGAATATAATACTTCTCTTTTGGATTGCAATGGGCTAAGAAACAGTCAAAAATGGAATATATTATTCCACCTTCATTGTTGACTCGTTGTACACTTACACAAAATATCTATAATTTCATGGATGTTGTCCACATTTAAAACTTAAAACGTGAAATGGGTATTGTGTACAAACTATGTGCACTAACTTTCATGAAACTAACTTTTTTTTCCTTCTCTTGATAGGATATAATGTATGTGTTTGGATAACACTTCAAGTTGCGGCTGCATTTCCTATTTCACGTTTCGAAACCTTTTTTTTTTTTTTCAACGCATGAACAGTAAAATCACTATGCAGGAGACAATTATCATTGTTCAGGCACTGTAGCGCACTGTTCACACACTGTAGCAATACTGTTCATGCATTAAAAAAAATAAAAAATGGGTCCCACGATACTATTTATACATTTAAAAATTATTTTGTTACAGTGTTTTCAGCAACAATCAGTTTTCAGCAACTTTTAGCAACAATAAGCTGTATCCAAACGGACCCAATATCA
Source organism: Quercus gilva (assembly GCA_023621385.1). Classification (NCBI taxonomy): domain Eukaryota; kingdom Viridiplantae; phylum Streptophyta; class Magnoliopsida; order Fagales; family Fagaceae; genus Quercus; species Quercus gilva. Next base: position 16,210,990 of record CM042478.1, read on the forward strand.
ACCTAGGGTATCTATTCCATAATTATTGCTTTTTATCGTTGGATCAAGACAACAATTGATTTTTACTATAGGCAGGGGTTCAAATCCTAGATTATTCGATGACAAGAAACGTTATAAGTTAAGCTAATTGAAACTCACAATGAAACTAACCTTGATGGCCAGGTGAAACCAAAAACAATATGATATCAATTTTTTTTTTTATGAGATTTGATCACAAATTCTTTATTTGACGATAAGAACTTCACCAATTGAGTTAATTGGGAGCCACGATTATTTGTGTTTGTTGATGATATATAGTATATATAAACTAAAGATGTTTAATTTTTTGTTGGCCCTTTAATATTTTGCCACTTCAAATTTTGAAACGTTACAATTTTACACTTTATTATTCTAATATATACTTTAAATTGAATTTAAACTTTACTCTATATATAAACTTCCATTAAAATTTTGTTACATTATATTTCCTTTAAATAGTAAAGTAAATAATTCCGGATACAAACACAATTAAAATAAGTGTGTATTAATTTACTATCATAATTATCAAATTTCATAAATAGATTAAAAAAAACATTTTTTGTTGTTGTTGTTGTTGTTGTTGTTGTTGTTGTTGAACTTTCCACGTGGGCTACCAACTAGTTAAAAGAAATAGATGAAGCATAAATGCATGGACTAAGCCCGTGTGTAAGCCGAAAGGGAAAAGTGTGGGAATCATGGGTTGGAGTTGGAAGGCAAAAGATGAATTTTACTTTCACCTATTTTGGGCTATGTAAGCAAATGGGTTTGGAGGTATGTATAGTCTTTAAGCCCAAGAAAGGTGTTTTGTGCATGCAGAGGCCGAATGCAAGCGGAACATATTTGTACGTGTTGAACATAAGTTTGCAACGTAGCCTCAAATCCTCATTAAATGCTAGCCTAATCACGTAAACCTAAAAATTTAACATCTCCAAAAGCCATAAATCCCCTTTTAAAACAAACCAAAAATCGAATTAAAAATCAACCAAATTTACCTTGTTTAGTACAAAATAGAACCTACTCACCCTCCTATGAACTTTTCTACCCAACACATGGATTTTGCTACTACAGTAATAGTACTGTTTCAAACAATTTTTTCCTTCACTTTGAAAGATATACCAAACTAAAATTTCATAAATGTCTGCCTCCGGTTGAAATTTGATCTTCTATTATCTATCAAACCAGAGTTCTTATATTTGTATGAAATAACCTGTTTGCCCCCTGAACTTGTGAAATGATAGTTTTACTTTTAGATGTTGGCTTTCTTGAAAAATTTAAATTTTCTTTCATCATAAAATGAGGTGTTTTACAGATGCATTTTGAGCTTAAGGGTACAATTTTATTTTGTGTTAAAAAGCTTTCTGAACATGCATTGTCTTTAGCTCATGTGTGCTCAGATGGTGTTAGAGCATCCACAACAGTGGATCTAAATTTTTAGCTTTTCAGCTACACAAAAAGTCACTTTATTTATTTTATCTTCTCACACCCTACAACAGTGGAGCTATTTTACATTTTAACATAATAAAATAATATAAACACTATAATAAAATAATATTTCATTCAACCACCAACACACCACCCCAACCACCACCAAACCCATAAAAATCACTGCACAACTACAACCCCACCATGCCCATCAAAACTAGTGAAGAACAAAACAAAAACCTAGAAAAATCAACATAGCCAAACCAATGAAGAAGAACAAAACAAAAACCCACAAACCCACACTATTCATCTTTATCTCTATCTTCTCCCTCTCTTCAACCCACAAACCCTCATGGCACCACCACCATCACCACCACTCACTGTTGTGTCAAGCCAACCTAGCCACCAACTCATAACCAATCCATGGCAAAACCCACCATCGATCTGCCACCAGCCACGATCCCACCACCATAAACCCACAAAACCCATGTTCTTCACCAATTAGCACACTGCCACTAGTTACCAATCCAAACTATCAAAAGCCAACACAAGCCAACTGCAAACTCATCCACACTCGAACCCACCACAAAATCTAGCAACCTACGACCATGATCCACCCAAAGAGGGGAGGCACGGCGGCGATCTACCCAGCGGCATGGCGGCAATCCATCCAGTGGCACAACGCGACCCATCGCGGCATGACGGTGACCCATCAACTGCAAGACGGCAATCCATCCAGTGGCACAATGGCGATCCTCGGTGTGTCGGCGATCCATCCAACGGCAGCACGATGGCGAGCCTCAGTGTGACAGCGACCCATCAGCAGCAAGACGACAACGATTTACTCAGAGAGGCACGAGAGAGAGAAGCTAGAGAAGCTCAATGAAGATTGACGATGAAGATCGGCGAAGCAGAGAGTAGATGAGGGAGAGAAAAAAAAATGAGAAGGAAAGAGGAAGAAAGAAGAGAAGCCGGAGAGAGAGAATGAGAAAAAGAAAGAAAGAGAAAATGTTTTTTTAATAGAAAATGAGAGAGAAATAATATATATATATATATATATATATATTTTTTTTTTAACTCTCATGAATAGTGCACATCTATCTATAGATGTACACTGTAGTAGTGGAGCTAAAATTTTATATATTTAGCTCCACTGCTGTAGCAAGATTTTTGTGTTTATACAGCTAAATTTTAACAATATAGTAATATGCCTCCACTGCTATGAGTGCTCTTATGGGAAAAATAGCTAGAAGAAAGTTAAAATATAAGAACATTCTCATCAGGTGTGCCAAATGCCAAATATTAGGCATTTGGCACACCAAACACCAAAAAATCCTTCTCATGGGCTGTTCTATATCCTATAAAATTTGGCACACGTGAATAGTACCGTTCCATTTTTGGAACCGTACGGATAGATGTGCTATAATAAAAAATACTTTTTTATTCCATTTCTCTCTCTTCATTTATGACTCTTTCTTCTCTCTCTTTCTTTTTCTTCTTTCTTTCTCCGCCTCACTTCATCTTCTTAGTTCTCACCTCACAAACCCAAATTGAAAGCCATTCCTAAAACACAAGAGAAAGGCTGAAACCCATGCCTGAAACACAAACCCAAACCCAAACCCATGCCTGAAACGTAAGCACAACCTGAAACTTAGCCCGAAATCCATGCTGAAACACAAGCACAAACGCTAAAAATAGAGAAGAGAGGCCGAGATGGGTCAGCGTGGGTCGACGGCGATGGGTCTGTGGTGGTTGGGCTCATGCAAATCGGTGTGGAGGAAGAAAGAAGCAGATGGAGAGGTAGTGAGGAGAGAGACACGGGCACAGAGGAAACTGAAATGCAGAAGAAAGAAGGAAAATAAGAAAAATAGTGTGAACGCAAAATTAAAAAAAAAAAAAAAAAATTTAACCTTTCAGCCATAGTGCACAGCTATAGCTATGGAGCAAAAAAATATAGCTTTAACTTCACTATTGCAAGGTACATTTTGATATTTAGTAGTGCTAAAAATAGCTATATAGCTATTTAGCACTATTATTGCTAGTGCTCTGATTAGTTGCACAATGATTGATAGGAAGAAGGACAAACTCTAGCGTCTAGATTTCACAATTATGGTACTCACTGGTTGTTGTTGTTTTTGTATTTGTTTTATAATTTGATAGTTGGTGGTGGGAAAATTGAATCCTGAATATCTTTATTGAAAGTATTAAAATGTGCCAATGAGTTAGGTTACTTACAACTATAGGGCTCTTGGCAGTACTTGTTTTTTGTTAAATTTAAATGCAAAACATGATTATATTCTAACTAGGAAATTGATTATTTTTAATAGATATGATAGAATTCGAGGGAACAACGTCAGTAGTTTATTAGTAATTTGATATGTTTCAAAGAAATCACATGACTTTGAGAGAACATAAATTAATTACAATATTATATGTTGCCTATTGTCTTTTTATTTTAGCTACATTACTTTTTACGCTAGAGGTAGTGAGGAAGGGCTTGAGTCCCTAATCTGGCGAGTCCATGGTTAAGCTTCTGTCTGTCATAGACATTGTCACCAAGGGTTTGTTTGGTTGGGGGATAGAAACATGAGATAATAAAAAATAGGAATGGAATAGAAAAGTAGGAGGATAGAAAAATAGTTTTCTCTTATGGTGAAAAACTCATTTATTTGGTTGTGAAGAAAAATAAGGGTATAGAAAATATTGTTTGTAAAAATTTACACACATGCCCCTATCACATAATATAAGAAATCTATTTTTTAATCAATAAATAAATAGAAAATTTTATTTGAGGTGAAAGCCACCATTTTGTTTAATTAATAAATAAATAAAAACTACCACTTGATTCAACCAAAAAAAAAAAAAAAAAAAAAAAAATTAAAAGAAGAGGAAAAACAACAGCAATGTTAAAATGCATAGTGAGTGGGAGGGGCAATTTTGGTATTTTCTCAAAACCCCTCCCCTCCTATTTTATGATTTTTATCTCCTTAAATCTTTCTAAATTAAAGAGATAAGATTTTGGTCGATTGTAAGAAAATACTTGAACTCCACCAAAATCTATCTCTTCTTTTCTCCTTACCAAATGTTTGCCTCTATTTCCTCTCCTATTTTCCTCTCTTCCGTTTCCGTCCTTCCTAAAATCACTACAATTAAACAACCCCCTAAATCTAAATTCTAAAAAGATCCGATTAATATATTCCTTTAAAATATACATTAATCATCTATTTTAGAAAAATTTATATAAAAAATTGAAAAAACTGCCAAGAAAGTTAATTATTTTTTTATTTTTCTATAAAAAGTTTCTTAAACTAATTTTACTTAGGGCATATAGCAGTAAAACCCGCCATCTCCACCTCAAGTGATTACTGATGATGCAAAATTGTCAACAATCCCCATACCCCACAATCACAGAAAGGCCAAATGGGCCCTTGATATGACCCCAAAGCCCATAAAGTCTAAGATGTGGCTCACAGAAGGTTTGACAGTTTTGTGGTTAAAGGTCCATTGTAAGTCAATTTTGTGGTGCTCTTAAAATTGATTATTGGATGTTTGTGAAGGGATAATTTGGGCAGCGTAGGTGTCAACTTACTTTATCCCAGATAGTCAACATTCCATGTAGAATGTGAGCAACAACCGACATGCTAAATCAACTGTACAAAGATAGCCGGGCTTATTATGTGAAGCTGAAGTCCCCCCCAGGCCCACCTTGATGAATGATCGATGAGCTCAATAATTATTAGTGATTGACAGCCACAAGTTAAACTCACCGGCCCAGACATGGCCAGTTGTGAATGATTACAGGAGTGGGAGGTGAACCCTTTAGTCCTCTCTAAGTCAAGCTTTTAGCAACGCAGAAATAATTTGGAAAATGATGACCAATGAAAGAAAGAGGTAGAAGCTTGGGACACATCTTTGCATTATTGGCCACCTAACTTTGATTGGGGATCATTCTCATTCTTAAAAAAATAAAAAATAAATAAAAAAGATTGGGGAATTATAAAAGGAAATAATCCATTCGTTTATTTGGTAATAAGATAAAACATTTGAGTAATACTTGTTGTACGCATGCTTTTTACATGCAATTTTATAAACACATTATTTTTAAACTAAAATTATTATTTAAAGTTTTTAAACTTGAAAATCGTGACATAAATTCACAATTTCAATATAAAAATAGGACGTTTGTTAATAGACTAATAGTTTGTGTGTAATATATATAACTCTTAAATTTTTAAGATAAGAATTTGTAATATCGAATGATGGGGGCAATAATGGACCCTAGTTTTGTGTTCATTAAGGCTCTGTTTGGTTAGAAGAGTAGAAAAGTGAAATGACAGAAAATGGTGGGAGAATGAAAAAGTGGAAGGATAGAAATTTAATTTCCCTTATTTTTGTTTAGTTGGGAGTGGAAAAGTGGAGGGATGGAAAAATGAGTTTGTGTAAATTTACTCATATACCCTTGTTAAAAAATAATACACAATTAAAAAAAAAAGTGATTAAAAAAAAAAAAGCAATCACCTAAATTTATTAAGAAATAAAAATCATGTTCAAAAAAAAAAAAAAAATCACATCTAAACAAAAAATTCAAAAAAAAAAAAAAAACACAAAAGAAAGCAAAAAAAAAAAAAAAAAAAAAAATCAAAATCACATCTAAAAAAAAAAAAAAAAAAACACACACACACACACACACAATTTAAAGAAAAAAGAAAAAAAAAAAATGGGCAACGTACACCTGTCTAGTAAATCAAAAGAAAAAAAAGGGGGCAACATCAGAGCAAGGAAAAAAAAAAAAACAAAAAAAAAAAGTGAAGGAGCAACGTAAGGATGAAGTCCATCTGTAGACGTAAGGATGAAGTCCATGTGCAGTTGTGTATGGGCATTTTTGTCCATTAAACTATTTCATTTTTTTTTTCTTCAGCTTTCTCTTTATTTTGAAAAAAAAAAAATTTTTGGTAGGCCTGAAGAGAAAACATTTGAACTTCACTATTTATTTTCTTTCATCTCCACCCAACTAAACACACTCCAAAAAGGTTTTTTTTCCCATTTTCTCTCCAAAATTTTTCATCCACCATATTTCACCTCCAAACAAACACATCCTAAGGCTCACTAATCTAGGCTTCCCAATTCGTTTCGTTTTCAAGCTGGGAAAAATAAAACAAAAATTCCTTTATATCTTTTCCTTCTTGTTCAAATGTCCACATCCATCAATTATCACACAAGAAATTCTACTCATCTTAGTCATCTAAGAATTGCCTGTCATTATTGTAATTAGTTGTGTCACGATTTGGCTTCTTTTTTTTTTTTTTTTTGGAGGAAGGTCACGATTTGGCTATTGGTTAATCGTGTATGTAGTATATACGTTATATATATATATATATATATATAAATCTTCTAGACGTCTTTTTGCCTAAATAGAATATGAAAATGCTTGGTATTTTTGTCAAAGGAACTTAAATTACGGTATTCCAAAATCACGTGGTGACTTTCATGAAAGTGAACCTTTTTTCATAGACTCAAAAGTCAAATCTAACTCTTATAATTTGGCACATCATCAACTTTAATCCGGCTTGAAACAACATGTCAACGTGTGTATGTACATATGTCATTCGTTTGAAGAAAGGGAACCTAAGGAGAACAGAGACTTTTTCTTTTTTCTTTCTACGTAATCGATTACTTTCTAAAAACTGAAGGATAGAAGAGTAGGTTTAGAGACTTTCTTCTATTGATGTAGACGTAGTTTGGCGTATAATGAGCTTGTTAAGGTGGGAAACAAAGAGAAACAATAATCGACCCCTTAAATTTAAGACCACCGACCATTAATTGGACCATTTGGGTCAGAACTCAGAAGTCCAACTAATTCCAAGAAACTGGTATGAATACATTGAATAGAGTACATCAGCAAAAAGAAAAACAATACAAAAAGCTTTGATTTTATTAGCAATTGATATCCAATTAACAAATGTTGCCCTGACTTTGACTATCCCATTTGATGGGTATAATTCTCGTCGGAAGGATGTGAAAAACCCATTCTCTTGTACTAATTCGTTACCTTCAAATGCTGCCAATTTTGGTCGGTTTCATTTCATCAACCACTATTAATTGAGGACCTTAAAGAGTTTCTAGAGTATGCAAAGTTTTGCCAAAAGATTGTTCGTTTTGATCGTTGCCAATTCCATCCAGCATATGCAGTATGCAATGATCAAGATCTTCACAGTTTGTTTGTGAGTGCTGTGAGGTTTGATTAAGAGTCATTGTAATTGATATCATTGATAGTGGATTTTGGCTGGTGTTACTTGTAGACGTAGGCATAGAGTTAGGCGAATCACATAAATATTGTTGTCTCTTGTTAATATTTTATTTTTCTTATTCATGTGAATGTGCTATTGTTAACCAATTTTCACAACAATTGATATTAGAGGTTCTACTATTGCACAACACAAGGTTTGGTGGTAATGACTATAGTTGGTTACTGTGTAGGGTTCTGATTTTTAATATAATAATATGTAGGGCAAAACTTAAGAGCGGTACATTAGGTTTCCCAAATAAATTTTATGATTGTATTGAATTTAATTGTTTTTGAAAAAGAAAATATTCTTTATATTTTATTGGTCAATACATCTATGTGTTTGAATTTAATTAAAAAACCTAATATACTCCACTTAAATATCTATACCTAAGATTTCTCTTAATAAGTATCATGGAAAGTTGAGAAAAACAAATTTAACTTTGGTATAAGTGGGATGAGGTAATAAGTATTGTGGAAAGTTGAGAAAAAAAAGATTTTGACTTGGGTAGAAGTGGGATGAGGGGACTACAAGTTTCAAGCTCAAAGAACTGTAACACCTCGTAAGCCAAAATAAATTTAAGAAAAAACTAACAAATGCCTTAATATTATTAGTTTAGAAAATATTTTTAAAACTTTTTAATAAGAAAAGAAAAAAAAAAACTGATTTTTTGACATATTTTTATATTTTCCGTGAAAGAGTTATCAAAAGTTTTCTAAAATAGCCTATTAACAAATGCTCTAAATGCACCCGTTAACTAAACTTTTTATTTTATTCTTTTATCTTCTCTAGTGGATGATAGTATGAATCAACTCGTCCTTTACAAGCTTTGGATTGCTGTTACATGGCTCCCACTGGTTTTTGTTATTGTTATTTTTTAATTTTGAGTATTTGTAAAGGTCATAAATTTCGAACCCGGCAAATGATGTGCACAATTTCTACGCTACCCTTCTTTTTTCCTCCCTGATAAGCTGTATATGAATTACAATTTGTATTGAGGAACGAGGGTTTATATAATTTAATAAACAGAAATATGCAAATAGAGAAAGAAAGAGTAAAAAAGTCTACTAATTGCGAAGATTACGAATCTCTTGTGGGACAAGGGTTGTCTCCACTCTCCAACCCTACCTAAAATTTCACTTAATAAAAATCTCACGTTGACACGTTGAACTTCATATAGCTGTATTAATCATCAACAGTGACCTCTTCGCGATGTCCACATGCTTAAATGGCCGTTTGCATCGATCACACCCATTTAGCTTTCTATATATATAAAATATACTACACCCATATTATAAAATACTGCCCTTTCATTGTTGCGTGAAGCTATCATAAAAAGAAGGAAAATTTCTAACTTAATTTGATGGAGTAAAACTAAGAACAAAGAGTAAGAAGACATGGATTAATTGACAATATCCAACAAAAACAACGATTATTACTCATCGAGTCATTGAAGCAAATACAGAGGAATTCATTTTTGTACTAAACAAAGGACAACATCATAGTATTTGAAGGTCCTTTTGAAAAAAACTAACACAAATCTCTGTGAAAGAAAGTGCCTGTCTATCTATCTGTCTCTCAATGTAATAACAAAGATCCTTTTACAAAGGGAAGGAGGGAAGAAAGAGGTCATATTTGAAAAGTCAAAACCTCTCCAAAACCCCTCCAAGAAGTTGCGAGTTTCATTTACAACACGTGGGTAATTGAACGTGGTCCAAGGATCAACCACGAAAAAAGGAACAAGGAAAATGTGAAACTCGCTACAAAAATTATTCTGAGAGATTGACAGGCCTTCGTTTCTCTGAAATGGTGCTAGAAAAACACTGTAAATAAAAAAGACAAGTCTAAAACTGGAGCTTATTCCTAGTCATCCCACGCTTCTGATGTGAAAAAAAGAAAGAAGAAGAAGAAGAGAAATTAAGAAACATAGACAATCCTTCAAGTTTTGTGATTTGCTAGCTATGTCAAATGAGTTTCAGCAATGCCTGTCGTAGGTTTCTCGCAAGATCTTTCACTGTCATGCAGAAATCAACGTCCATCTGCAAGAAATAATTGACAAGTTTTTGCGATGAGTCTAAATTCAAAAAATAAAGATGAGTATAATATTTAGTGCTGTGATGTGACACAATCTTGTCAAACAACTTATTTCATAATTTGTTAAAATGTTAAAAATGTGAGTGATACAATATCAATTTCACATAAAGCGACTGACATTATTTTTTGTAAAATGTCGATTATCAAGAAGACAAAAAAAAGACCAGTAAAGTTGGGGAAATGACCTTTTTCATGAAGGCTCACAAATTATCAAAGTACTAATTTTTTCCCTGATAATCAATGAGGTTATGAGTACTAGTGCAATACAATTTTCACTAGATCGCACCACTAATATTACTTTTGAAAATTTTTGTATGATTAGGCTCATTGAATAAAGATTGCTTAACACCCCCCTCCCTCTCCTAAAAGAAGAATAACTGTATTATCAGTCCGGTTGAGAGAAATTAAATGAATATATAACATAAGCTAACCAAACACACATTATAATTAAGAAGCATCAAAGTGTCATTGAATATGTCGTATAGAAATATGAAGGACTTCAAAGAAGGATAGACTGGATAGTGAAATTACCTGAGCAACAACAGTTATATCAAGTGTCGAATTTCCAAATGGCAAGACACTGCTATTTAAGATAGCTAGATCAAGTTTCTCTATTTCGTTTAGTATTTTTGCTGCATAGCCTTTGCGGTTCTCACAATGGATTCTAATAAGTACATCCTTCTCCAAAACTCTAGCTTCAATTTGGGGGAGCTGTTCACTGGATTCGCTATCCGAGTTATCCTCAGATGAAGATGTGTCATCAGCGGCTGAGAGTCGAGTCTTCTTCACAAAAACCACTGATTCCATCGTTTTCTTTGCAGCCTGCTCTTCGAGTGTCTTTACACGTTCTTGAAGCTGTTTCAAGTACTTAATAGCGTCTCCCAGGACAGAAGCCTTATCCATCTGCATACAAATATTAGGGTCTCACACAAAGATATGCTGATTAATAAATCTTGATTGTACTATTTCTAACTATAAATCTTCTTCTTATTTTTTTTAGTTAAATGTGCGGTGGCTACACGAAATTATAGTGTATAGTATATACTAAGGAAAATAAACTAGGTTCCATTATCTGCATGTAGGAACTCTTTTTAAGTGTCTATCTTCATACCATATCCTAGTGATATTTGCCCACTTATTTAGCAAAATATTTGAAGTTTGATCAACCATGCATATATATAGGTGTGGGATTTCTTGGGTTAGTGCTTCTTCTATCGAGTGTCAACAGAAAACAGAAGGTAGCCCATCGATCTCCACACTCAATGGATCACGTTTTACCAATTCACAAGAAGTAATGCTAAGGATTCAAATCCAACAAAGGTTCAATTAATTAATGTGCTAATGTTTATAAAAAGATATAGTTTTTGATAACTTTTATGTTAAATGTGGTATAAAATGTTAAAAGTTAGTTTATTTCAAAAAAAAAAAAAAACTAAAAGCTAGATTATTGGTAAAAAAAACCAAAAAAAAAAAAAGTTAAAAACAACAAAACTTTTTCCAGAAAATCTCAAACGCGCACAGTACTGTCATATTCTGTTTTTGTTTGTACTAATTCGGACTTTATTGTTAGGGCAACATTGATAGAAAGCAATTAATTAAGCAGCATAACCGTCTAGATCTCATCTAACTAAGAAGCAACAATAACTGATCTTTTTGAAAGATAAATCATGCGTAATATTTAAATAAAATTAGACCCTTTCAAGAACCAGTGAGAGAGATTAACCAGTGAGAGAGATTAACAAAATAGTACCTTCTTTAGGCCAGGAACAACTGCAGAAAGTGCTATAAACCGCTGGCTGAGCTTTTCTCGGCGCTTTCTCTCCGCTATTACATGATCTTGTGCATGTAAAGGAGTTCTAGTCATTGTAGCTACCTTCTTGGGGACCTGTCCATGTTTTGATGAACAATTTTGCATCCCAAAGGAACTCTCAGAAATCATAGCTGGGAAATTCGTATTTCTATCAGAAGCCGCCTCGTTCTTTGGTTTCATGGTGCAGTCTAGACCATAAAATTGCTGTGAAATGGCTGGGGGTGAGTTTGAGTTCTCGAATGAAATCAAATGTGAGGAAGATGAAGAAGCAGCCTTTGAAGGAATATGGTCAGTGGCGCAAGAATTCCACCTGTTTGTCCTGAGCTGTTTTGCCGGTCTCCCAAGGTCAGTCTGAGGATTTTCTATGACTGAAGCATGAAAGTTGTATGTGCTTTTGGGATTGAGATCTGGGTTGGATGGGTAGCTCTCACCAGAAAAAGAATGAAAATCAAGATCATCAAGTGAGTATCCGAAAGAGTTGATCTCGTATTGATGGATAAAGGCAGGATCTTCCATTTCCTGAAAAAAAAAAAGAAAAATATAAGTATTACCAAGAGAAGTGTGAAGATTTATCCATGCACAGAAATGAAAGAAAAAAAAAGAAAAAGAACAATTGGTATAAGTTGCATAAGAATATTACCAGTTCAGATATCCATTTGGCAGACGAGATTTCCATAAAATTAAGCACCCTTTTTGTTTCCCTAAAGATGAAATCTAGGACCCTGGGAAAATTGAAAAAGGCACCGAAATCTTAGATTTTTGAGCCACCAAGGTAGTAACTATAGCAGATTTTAAGATATATTGATAATAGAAAATGATTCCAAGTAGTATATTTGCTTTTTTTTAAAAGAAATAAAAAATTACACAGTAAATGAAAGGTTAATTAATTAAGTACAAATCACTTTGTGTACCAAAGTTCGGAGGTAAGGATAGGGAAAATAGGAACTAAGATTAAAGAGGAAGAAAAAACCCAAGGCCCTAAAGCAAAAAACTCAACAATTTGCATAAAATTCCTTAGTTTCAGAAATTCTAGTCCAAATAAAGTATAACATCCACAAAAACCCTAAGAAAAATTTTCATATTTCAAGGCCAAAAGTAGCATTGGTAATTGGACAATAATGGTGATAAAAGCTGAAAAATAAGACCTTGAGCTATAGGTTATACAAGATATTTGGTTCTTCAAACGTTTTCAAGAATTTTTGTTTTAGAAAAAGAGAGAGAGAGAGCGAGAGAGAAAATAACACCTCCAAGAGAACTGGAAACCAGTGTGTAAGAGTTGAAACTTGAAAGCTTAGCTTACCTTCAAAGTTCAAAGAAGACTGGAGCTAGCTTTTCTTTTTTCTGATTCGACAAAGCGTATAATTTTGTGTCTTTTATAAGTGTACCGTACGCGCTTGATAATTGATATAATTTAACTCGTATTCGCACATGTGAAAATATATGTTCTAGTCTACTTCACCACTGTTCATATGATGGCTCTCACTCACAAAAAGCAAAGAGGGAAGAAAGAAAAATGCTCTCTGTGTCTCTCAGCTATTGGTCAAATTCTGACTCCTCTGCATTTTTGGTCACTATAATATTCCCATGTCAACATTTTCCTTATAGACTTTCTCTATTAATTGTTCAACGTTCACCAGCTTTGGTTTTGGCCCCATTTAAGTGAAACTTCCTTTATTCTCTATTTCTTTCCCAATCCAATTGTCCACATTTTTCCATTGTGGCCACGTCATGATGATCCCACAGCTGAGATGTAATCCCCTCTTCCCTCTTCGTTAACAAAGATGGCACTGCAACGTTTCTTGCCGTCGAACAAATCGAACTTGGATTTGGAGCTTGAATATGCAATGCCACTCCATGGCCACCTCACATCCATTTCCGGTCGCTCCGATGTGATAGCTTTACTCAGCTTCAAGCTCAGGGACAGAGTTAAAACGTAGAGTTAGGGGGATGGCTTTATTGCTGATTGTGTGCAGTGACTTTGGCTTCTGACTCTGTTGCTTAGCTGCTAGTTGTTTAAAGGGTTAGATTGTTTGTTTTTAATAAAATTAGTTGACTAGGCTTAATTTTGTTTAGTTTTACTATTGGTAATTTTGTTATTGGACTAATTTTTTGGACTTGTATATTTTGTTTTAGATTTTGTCTTTAAAATGAGGAAAATGCTAGAGTTACAAATTTTTTTACAAATTGCTGATATGATGAGTGATTATTGGTAAGTAAAAAATAATGTAAGTGGTACCCCCAAGTCAAACCATGGCTTCGTCCATGTTCCATCTCCTCCTTCCTTTCTATGGTGTGAAAGAGACAGTCATAGAGCAATTAGTTGAGAGAGAGAATGAGAGAATAATTTTTTTTTTGAATCAATGAACAATGTCTTAATATGATATTATTCATTGTTACATTTTAGGAATAAAGTATTGAGCCTAAATGCCTAATGCATTGATGTTTTGGGTGAGTTTCGTTTTATTTTGTTTTTAAAACCGATATTTTTTACTAAATTCTATTTTAGCAACACTGATGAGAATGTTATCAAGTGATAATTGGATTATTTTTCACCCAGTAACAAAGGTGGTCTTATATGTAAGTGATGTAATCTAATCACAAATTGATAAATGTGCAAGTTGTGGCAAAGTATATATTAGTAAAATAACACACACATATATATATATATATATATATATTTGCAAGAAAGAGAAAAGTGATTTAGAGTATTCACATTGATCTCCCTAAAATAGAATAAGTCGTCAATTTAAGGAAAGAAGTTTAATAAAAAAAACCCCGCACAGTGGCTACCCTTCCCATTTCCTGAAATAAGTTACTGCTATAGTGTCTCCCTACATTTGGGGAACACTAGCTTACACAAAATCCAAAATTTTAAAACACTATTAACTATAATTTGCCAAATAGTCAAAATGCTACAAATCTTTTTAGTTAGGACTCAACTAGTTATACCCATTTGGGATTTCAATAAAAAGTATAGTTCTAGCTATAAAGGTTTCACAAAAAAAAAAAAGGGGAAAATAATATAATTTATATTTTTTTCGTGTTTCTTTCAATACAAATATAAGGAAAAAAGAAAACACTCAAAGATAAAAGTTGAATAATATATAAATCATTATTTTATAGTTCGCCAATCAATTGCATTAGTATATACTAATTTAATAATTCTACAAAAAGAAAATTCATATAAATGTTATATATAAAACATGAAATAATGTTAAATCACCTATAAAAATAAGTGTGCATTATATTAGTTCTTTTGACTAAAACCTTATTTGCTTATTGTGGGGTCAGAGAATCTAGCAACTTCGGCCCACTTTATGCTAGACCCAAGGCCTGTGCCAAGGAGGAAGAAATGTTCGATGACAAATCAAGGAAGCTTCAATTACCAAGAAGCATTGCCAAAGACAATCCTGTCCTCGGTCAGTCGAGATCATGGAAAGGAAGAGCAAAGCACCATTAGAGGTAGCCCTTCAGAGCGTCCCCAAAGAAAAGACAAGTACAACGGGTTAGTTATGGAAGCATGGTGGAAGAACGATTCCAAAAGGAATTGTCACCTCCACATTAAATGCCCACAACTAACGTTCTGGCCGCATTAATGGAGAAGTAACCCCTAAACAGTGCTGCCATAGTTGCTGCAACCTACAGAAAGAATGGGAAGGTGACTGATGGGACAAGCACTCAAGTGGTGACCTACATGACCAACAAATAGAGGGCCAAGATTTACCAAATGGGGATATATAATGTAAGAAGTCCTCCAGAGGGAATGAACACTGTAGCACTGGTAGGATCTTTGTAACCAAGCACCAACGAAATAATAAGAATTATACACTCCTAGGGGAGTGCCGAGAAGCCGAATTTCATTCCCTAGATTATGTTCTTGTCATTCCCTCAGCATATTACCATGTTTATTTGTTGCAATCCTTATTAGGGCCTAGTTCTTGAATCCATACTCTACAAATTCATTGTATCGGGCTAGCTGGGCTTGAGTCAAGTTCATCCAAGGAAAAGTGCTCAAACCCGATCCTTACACTTATATATTTAAAGTTGGCAAAAGTATATTTTCACGTAAAAAATTTAGGTTATAAAAAGCTATAAATAAGCAAATAAACTAGAAAAAAAAAAAAAAAAAAAAAAAAAACTCACGCAAGTATAGAAAAAAAAACTTATAATGAACTTTTAAAACACTACTTAGTGGATCCAATACTAAAAATATTTATATTTGGAAATTTCACATTAAGTTGACAACTAATATTATTGATGTTTTCATCCATAATATAGAAAATATAATATAACTTTAGTACACAAATATATATATATATATATATTAAAAATGAGCTAATAAAAATAGTTAGTTGTAAATGTTATAAAAAAAGAGTTGGTGAATGAGCCAAGTTAGGTCAAGTCCTAGATTGAATCAGCGAGATCATGTGAAAATCTATTATTTGTAAAAGGACGAGTTGGCTTAAAATGGTTTTGTATTTCTATTTAGTCACTTACGAATGCATTTAAACTCACACTTAATTTCACAACTTAATTAGATGTTAATTTGTGATTGAATTTTAGCACTTACAAACGAGACTACAACGGGTACTTGTTGAAAAAATATATAGGTATACCAATTACCAGGTGACACTTAGCTTTGGATATGTATTTGGGATTAGGATGGCAATTCATGTTTGTGTGTCGGGTTTGTGTCGTGTTAACTCATGAGTATTCGACTATATGGGTCGACACTAACCTAATACATTTATTAAACGGGTTAAGATTCATCAATTCTAACACAACCCATTTATTAAACGGGTTAGTTGGGTTAACCCATTTATTAGATTTTATCAAAACGAAAAAAATATTATTAACCAAATTGATTTGAACTATAAAAAACCAAACAAATAGATTTTTTTTTTTAAAATAAAATTCATAACTAACGAATAATTGCATAACAAATAATTATTCAAAACTAAACCATATCTCAATATCACAAATAATCGATCACAATATGTCAAAGAAAATAAACCATAAAAACTAATAATCTTATATACCTAGGGTTTTGGAGGATATATTGGTAAAATGATATTTAATTAAACGGGTTAGACAGATTAAATGGGTTATGTGGGTGGGACACGAATAAAACATGTTTATTAATCGAATCAGTTATGTCAACTCAAATATGACATGAACTCATTATACTTCAATTCATAACTTGCTAATTTCGTATCGAGTCATATTTATAAGTTGTGTCGAATTTTGAAACCCTTACTTGGGATGGCCGTTAGACTAACTCATTTCTATTACTTATTGCAACATTTTTTTTCCACGTTAGAGTTCAAATGGATTATTGGGTATGGGTCCAAATTTGTATTTAACCTTAACCATTTAATCGTCCTGCAGCCTTTTGAGTATTAAGTTTAGAAAGCCAGCGGCATTTTATTTTATTTATTATTATTATTATTATTATTATTATTTTTGCCCCCGAGGCTCCAATCAAGTGGGAAAGTCTGTTAAAAAAAAAAAAAAAAAAAGGTTTAAACGGAAGAAATGGTAGACAGTAGACAACATCGTAGGCAACGATCTGTAAACGTGTCTGGCACTAAAGCTGCAACTATTTATCCATGGAGTCAGTTGGGGCACAGCCGAAATTGGAAACTCAAGTGAAGGCGCAGCCATGTTGTCTTAAGAGTCAAAATATGGCTCCTGGGCCCTTGCCCAGGTACGCGTACGAGGATGGTCAAACATGGTTCGGCACATTTTTGTTGCAAGTCAAACATGATTCGACACGTTGGCACCTTCACTACTATTGTGTGTATATATATACTACTACTACTACTCCTTCCCTATTATCAATCAATCACATCACTCCTACGTCATGTTCTTTCAACACAGAGAAACTCAAATAAGGAGGAGATGGAAAAATAATTTTAATTTGAAAAACAAACAAAACGAAAAGATTAAGAAACCTACCTTATCCCAGAATAAAAAAGGAAATAAAAACAAATAAGGATATGGAACAAAAGATTTTTCGTGCCCTTAATTGAATCCAAATATCTGATTAAGATTGATACTGCGCACTTTTCTGTATAACAATTGCAAAGCATTTATGTATTCTCTCGTGGCGAATTAAGCAGAGGAATCTACCCTAACTATTTTTGAAGAGTTTAGTGTGAGTTTGGATCTAGATTCACGCCTCACGTCCGCATTTTGCTTTTTTTTTTTTTTTTTTTTTTTTTTGCACGCAATTCACAAGATTTACGGCTACTATTCATGCATTGTTCATGATCTTAGTCATAAAGGTTGACTTTTCAACTGTAAATAGCGCACTCATGTACTGTTTACAAACCTATAAACTTCACTTTTCAGCCACTTTCTCATTAAAAATAAGTCTCATGGTACTATTTACACATTTAAAAATTATTTTGCTACAGTGTTTTCAGTTTTCAATTTTCAGTTTCAGCAAAATAAGTTCTATCCAAACAGACCCTTAGAATATCTTGTAATCTAAAGTTCAAAGTCTGAAAAACTCATATCTATTAATAAGAATACTGTAATTCAACTAATTGATATTTAGTGTTTTTAATAAAAATTCAAATTTTCTTTCTTCCAAGTTCCAACTATCAAATTATTCAAAGAAAATTTGTGCCTTTTGGACACAATGACAGGCCAAAAAGTGATTTGCTGCATTTTTTCTTGTTTAGTGTTGCAGTTTCGATTTATTAAACGCTTGCTAAGCATTAATTCCTTAAAATCATAGGGATGCCAAGGCAAACTCATTGCATGGATGGATAGTAATAAATAATAAGTTCATTAGAGGCAACAAGAGTACTAATGATGCCGAAAATCTCACCAGTGAATTGCACAATTCCCACGCGCTCGAGTATAAACCTACAAAACAAAAAGAGGAGAAAACCTTACGAAGAGCACCGGTGTGGTGCCGGCCGAATACCCTCCGAAGGTCAAGTTAGAACTATTCTCACTACTCTAGAGTGCTAGAGAGGGTAAATTATGCGTACCTTGATTTGTGAGAGTGTTGGGGCTTTTATAGTAGCAAAGAGTTGACCTTTCTTCCTTGGGGTAGAAGTCTTTTCCATATAGGAAATCCATGTAGGCGCGGATTGAAGAATCCTTTCCTTATAGGACTCTTCTTTATAAAATCTTAGACTTGATGGACAAGATTTTTCCTTATAGGGAGAACTTTTTAATAATCACATCTAATAGAATCTTACTGGCCCTAGGGTTCCAGCCATGGGCCGCACGACTCAACTGGCCCACATAAATTCGGCCCACAATATGTGGCCCATCAAGGCTCTGGCCCGTCATGAATATAGCCCGTCATGCAGCAGATTTTCCCCTCTTCAAGTACAAAATTAACAGTACAATATTAGGAAATTGATTCAGGATTGGTTTGTAACACCATGCTGCCAAAGAATCTAATTTTCTTCAGCTATGGTACGACCCTTTAATTTTTATTTTTCTTCGATCTCTATTCTCTCATATTATTTATACATTTATATTTTTGTCACTTGTTGTCTTTTACGACAAGTTGTTGTTTTCAGAAGCAAATGATTAACAGGAGATCATGAAGATCTAAATGTCACAATCTTGATGCCTCAATGACGACGCTGCTGTGCCTAATTTAATTAACAATTCCAAGAATTAATAATCTTTAAGTATGTGATTGGCACTTGTCAGTATTATAATAATCTTTAGTCAAAGATGATATAGGTTTGAGCTTAGCGAGTTGTCGAAGTCCAAAAGAAGCTTTGAATTGAGACTATAGGTTTGAGCCTATTGCCGCGTTTAGGGCTGTCCACAGGTCAAGTCAACCCGGGTTTAGGCCTAACTTGCACTTGACCCGATTGGGTCAGGTCACTAAAAAACTGACCCACAATCAACCAAATACAGGTTGGACCCACTGGGTTGGATCATTGGTTGGAACTGGTCGAATTCAACGATTTGGCGGGTTGGACCACTTATTGGGCCTTTTTATAAATTTTATTGGATTTAATTTTTTTGGGCCTTTTTGGCCGAAATTGTTGGGCTTTTCAAGGAATTAATAGTTTTTAAATCTCATATTGGGCCTGTTTTTTACTTAATTTCTTTTAAAATGGGCCTTCAACTGTACTTGAATTTGTCCAAAACTCCAAATTCATACTTCCCAGATATTGAGTATGAATTCATACTCCCTACAACTCTATATGAAAACTCTATATGAATTTGGCTAGAACCCGCATATTGAGTACTGACATTTGGGAACAAAAAAATACAAAGTAAAGCCTGAGTACCTGCTAAAACATCAATAGCATGTAAAACCTAGACATTAATCAAACAAATAAAAACACAATGCCATTTTGTTACCACTTGTTAAACCTACCAACCATTCCACACATCAACTAAATTTCTAGAACCACAGTAGCAAGCATTACTAAAAATACTACATCTTCATAATTCCATATATATATATATATAGTAAGCCATAGAGGCAGCAGAGAAGGCAGTTATTGCACAAGGCTGTAAGGCAGTAAACTACCAAGGCAGTAGGCAATATTCCCAACAGTATATACAATTAGTTATAATTATGAAATACTATAAGTATTTCCAAAAAATAACTTTCCTAAAGCAGTAAAGAACTACTCTATTATCTATAGTTAACAAGTCCATAACTTATAGAAAGGAAAGCTTACACAGATGCTAGTTTTCCTTCCCATAAGTAAGACAAGAGTTCATGTATAATTAGAAAAGCTACACATCTGCCCAAAAAAGCTTCCAAATATATCCAAAAAAATGCCTCCTATACAAAATGCGACCTTCCTTCCTCCTTCAATACAAGGGGAAAAAATATATATCAATAATATATAAAGACAGAACAAAAGCTACAGAATAACCAAAAGGGAAGTAAACAATATGAAAAAAAATTATAAGGGCAGAAAGATACCCAATCAGTGATCATTCATCAATACTAACTGTGGTACGAGTACCACCTTTGCTTAAGTAGGAACTAGAACTTGCTGCTGTTGTTTCTTGATTTAAAACTAGAAAAGAAAAAATTGAGACAATAGATTAAATTTTGCTCAAGTATATGACACATTTAATAACACTTAATAGACAAGGAAGTTTGAAAGTTAAACATATTATCTAATTCATGAAATTCATCCTCCAAGGCCTCCATCTCATCCTTTGACTTGCAAAAAGAAATTGGGACATGGGCTTGCAGTCAGTTTTGAGCACAAACAGGATTTTGAACCATGAGAGGGGAGAGTGAACTTCGAAATTGATCAAGTATACGCCTTCCAGTACTAAATGCCGATTCAGAAGCAACCGTAGAAACATGTATAGCCAGCACATTCCTAGCCATTTTGGACAGCACTTGGTACCTATTTGAATTGGCTTTCCACCACCTCAAAATCTCAAATTTCACATCCCTTCTACTCTCACAATTTTTAGCCAAATATTTTTCAATCTCATTGCTACACCATGTAGACTTCTCAGCCTCTAAAAATGCTCATATCATGAATTAACCATTGCATATGGATCACTACAACCAATTGTATCACCTTCCATATGTGTCCTCTCATTCTCACTTGATACTACCACATTTGGTGAATCAACCCTAGAGTAATCATCATACAACCTATCCATGGTATTCCTCACCAACTCAACCATCTCATTAGCCACTTCATCCCCAAGAATTTCAGAAAAAGAAAACTTCAAAAACCTCATTTTCTTCCTTGGATCAAGAACCACAGCCACATACAAAAACTGATTAATTTTATCCATTTCCTTTCCCCCATTACTTCTCAAATTTAGCTTCCATTTTAGTTGCCATGTTTTTCAAGAGATGATTTTGAGATTTAATTAAATGAGCAATATTCTTTTGAATCACAAACATCTTATCAAAAAAGGTATTTGAAGTAACATACAAAGAACCGGAGAACTTTTTTGTGGCATTGTAAAAAAGTTTTAAGAAACCCACAAATGTCCTACAATTTTGAAAATCAACCCTACAAGGAGATCCCAAACCACCGTTATTTTCCTTGTTCAAAAAGTATGAAAAGTAGCTATTATCCTCAAAGTCCATTCTTAAGAACATTTTCTCAAATTTTTCAGCAATATCTAACATGAGATAGGTAGAGTTCCACCTAGTAGGTACATCTAGACTTAGTAAACTCTTAAATTCAAAATCTAATCTCTCCACAAAACTCCTAAAAGTTTGTTTTCTATTTGGTGAGGACTTCACATACCTCACCGCTTCACTCACCCTAGCAATGGACGCATCAATTTCTTTCAAACCATCTCCCACAATTAGATTTAGGATATGTGCACAACACCTCATGTGCAAGAACTCATGTTCTAAAACAGTGCCTTTCCAATCTTTAGTTACTGTTTGTAAAATTTAATGGTAGTACCATTAGAGGTAGCATTATCCACTGCCAAGGTGAATATGCCATCAACACCCCACTCGCGCAAACACATCTCAATCTTTCTACCTATAGTCTCCCCCCCTATGGTCTTCCACTTGAAAAAAATTCAGAATTCTCTTATGCAAATTCCAATCATCATCAATAAAATAACCTGTGAGAGAATATAATTCAGATTTTGAATACTAGTCCATGTGTCCATAGTAAGGCATACCCTACGACCTTTCAAGGCTTCCCTTGATTTCTTTCTCTTAACTTAGGTTAGAAGATTGTTGAATATCTTTGAAACTCATACCCTTCGACAAACCTAAAAGGCAACTCATCTATTATAATCATTTCAGCGAGTGCCTTCCTAAAAGTCTCAACAGTAAAAGCTGTTGGTACAAACTGAAACCCTTCCTCCCCATTCATTTTGGATTCAAATGCTAAGGTTTATTGCCCTTTAAGTAAAGTTCTATTAGGGTTCTTAACACAGTTTGGTGTATGATTCAATAAATTGGTAGTATTATGACCCTTACTATTAGCACGGTAAGTTTTTTTGGCAATAATGGCAAACAACCTTAAATTGACCTTCACTAATCCTTATTTTTTCAAAATAATCCCAAGCAGTAGACTTTTTCCTATTATTACCACAATCAGCAACTATCTCACTCACCTTGGTTTTATCATTAGGTTTAGGTGGAAGTGCCTCAGCATTAGTTGGAGTGGCAACAAGTTTGGCTTGGACAGCGGGTTCAGCTTGGGCAACAGGTGTTGTTTGGGAAGGGGGTGCTTCACTAAAGATTTACATAACCTAAAGACATCAAATTTAAGAATTAGCAAACAACCATAAAAAAAACTAATCCTAAGAAAGGTCATTGTAGTTGACCTCTTAAAGGGCAAAGTCACATACACTGGAGCTTTGTAGAATAAGAAATATCATTATACATAAGTATTGACTTCACAAATATTGATTTCATTTAACAGTCAAAGTTCTGTATCAAGGTAAATTACATGGCACTTCATGATTTCATTTAAATTACAAGTATGTATGTTTAAGAATCAAGAAAAAACTAAGAACTGATATAACTATAAGTGTGGGTGAGAAAGCCCAACGCCACGTATTGGGCTTGAGGCCCGATTTGAGTATCACCTTTTGTTCGAAGAGGTAAAAGGGATCAGCACAGCCCGTTTGGTGAAAATGCACTTGAGAAAGGAGGAATGTGCGTCCGAAGATAACCTGGTTGGTCCGAAGAGGTTCCACTCATCGGATCGCTGGAGAACTTGATCAAGTAAATATACTGAAAACCACAACAACCCTCCCAGCAGATTCCACGATAAAGAATGAGCTCTTGGCACGCCTGAGGGTAAGAAGAACATAAAATATCTTAAAGGAAAAGCTGCTACCACCGCATTTAATGCACTGCAGCAACTTTCCTAGCCGCATTTATGTGGAGAAGACACCTGAACAGTGAAACCTCAACTACCACCACTCATGACAGACTAAAGCAAACTTCTGATGTGACTAGTACTCAAGTGGACGCTTAGATGAAGAACAAGTGGACGATGAAGATGAGAAGGAAGGAGTATATATAAAGGGAATAGGCCTCATAGCAAGGGGGGAGAAAAATTGTATTCATTGAAGTCTGTAAACTTTTAACCTCTTCGGATTCAAGAGGATTCCTACTGAATGCTAGTCTGATCACCATTTTGTTCTTTGTTTGTCTGTTTGAATCGTTGCTAAATCCATTTCCAGCCCAGTTGTTCAACCCACTCTCTACAAATTTATTGTTAGGGGTTTCATTGGGCTGAGTCTACAAAGTCCATACTTGGCCCATCAAAAATTGACCCTACAATTGGCGCCGTCTGTGGGAACAACTTGAGCAAAGGTGGAAGCAACACCTCATAAATGGCTGAACCGAGGCAACGACCAGTGGAGTCCAAGGCATCTCAGTACACCGATCTTTTTCTTAACCTGGAACGGAGGCAGGATCGTGAAGGTAGCGTACACACCGCACATGACGATCAAAACCAATTGCATGGAGAGAGCCACATGTCCCATGCAGAGAAAAACCAAGGCATGCAGCTAGAAATTGAAAGGCTAAAGAGAGAGCTGCGCCATGCAAAGAGGAAGCGTATTTCCTCGTACTCTGATGAAGATTCTGAGAATGAACAGGATGTTGACTACAAGCAGAAATTTCGAACACCAGTCAGTGAGTCCTTTCCTTATGAGGAAATGCACCATCGTGAGAGGAACCCTCGGAGCCCCTTCCCTAGGGGCGTAGGGAACGATGCTATGAGCAAAGCTCTGGATCAGATTTTCAGATCTCTTTTTACAAGTAACATCTAGAATGCCAGACTTCCTCGATGTTTCCACCAGCCTACATTCACCTTCTACAACGGCCAGACAGACCTAGTGGAACATGTGAGTCATTTCAACCAGAGGATGGCCGTTCACTCTAGGGACGAGGCCCTAATGTGCAAGGTTTTCCCATCCAGCTTGGGGCCAATAACCATGAGATGGTTTGATAGTCTGAAAGCAAACGCTATTAGCTCTTTTCAAGAGCTAACTCAGGCATTTGGGTCACGTTTTGTCACGTGTCGAAGGATTCCGCAATCCATGGCCTCCTTATTGTCCGTCAGCATGAAGGAGGGCGAAACTTTGAAGTCATATTCAGATAGGTTTTAGGAAACGTATAATGAGATGGAGGAAGACTGCGACTTGGTGGCCATCAGCTCTTTTAAGCTAGGCCTCCCCACTAAACATCTCTTGAGGACATCGCTAACGGGCAAACCTGCTGCCAGTGTACGCCAGTTGATGGATAGAATTGACAAGTACAAAAGAGTTGAAAAAGACCAATAGCAGAGTAAGGGAAAGGATAAGGTTATCCCTTAGGAGAGGAGGGATCTCAGATCGGACCGACAGAACCATAACAGGCCGAGAAAGGATTGGGCCGGACAGGGTTCAGTGAACTTTCAGACAGTCAATGCTGTTTTTCGTGAGCCGGTACACTAAGTCCTGGAGAGAATCAAGAATGAACCCTTCTTCAAGAGGCCGAACAAGATGGTCGGAAACCCTGAAAGACGCAACCACAATCTCTACTGTCAATATCATCTTGACCATGGGCATACTACTGAGGACTGTAGGAGCCTGTGGGACCATTTGGATCAGCTTGTCAACGACGGCAAGTTGAAGCAACTTTTACACCACTCATATGGTCAGGGAGGCCAGGGGAACGCGGGGTCTTGGAGAGAGGATCCTGTGAAACCACCTTTGGGAACGATAAATGTTATCTTTGCCGCATCAGGAAGGACAGGGTCTTGCCCATCCAGGATATTGTCAGTTGCTTGGCTGCCCTCAGAGAATGTTAATAGAGAGCCGAAAAGGCCTAGGATGGAGATTCAACCAGTTTTGGGCTTTTCGGACGAGGACAAAATCGGGACTATACAGCCGCATGATGACGCTCTGGTGGTTACTCTCAGAATAAGGGGATACGACGTGAAGAGAGTAATGGTGGATCAAGGCAGCGCTGCAGAAATAATGTACCCAGACTTCTATAAGGGGCTGAACTTGACTCTCGAAGACTTGACGCCCTACAGTTCCCCTTTGGTGAGTTTTAATGGTAAAGTGGTCATCCCAAAAGGCCAGATCAGACTACCTGTGCAAACTGGATTTGAAACGGTGGAGGTAGACTTTATAGTGATGGATGCCTATTCACCCTACACCGTGATTGTGGCTAGACCCTGGCTTCATACCCTCGGGGCCGTATCCTCCACACTTCATCAGAAGGTTAAATATCCGTCCGAAGGGTGAATTGAGGAAATCCGAGGAGATCAATCCACGTCCAAACAATATCTAGTGGCAGCTATCCAGCACCAACCTCAGGCCGAGTCCTCGGATCGTAGCGATGTAGGTTTATAGCAGTTAAAACCTTCGGTGCTGAACACCGAAACCCCGGCCGAAGAGGCAGAATGTGAAAGCTTAGTGAGGGTAGTTGTTGATAACGACCCCGAAAAGTTCTTTCAAGTTTGATCCATGCTGCCTCCTCATGAGAAGGAAGAGTTGATAGAATTTCTCAGAGCCAACGCCAATATATTTGCATGGGACTCAGCAGAAGCCCCAGGAGTAAGCCTAGAGTTCATTTGCCACCATCTGAACATTAATCCCACCGTCGTCCCCAAGAGACAACCGCTCCGGCGTCCATCAAGGGAACACGCAGACGCGGTCAGGGAAGAAATGATGAAACTCAAGCAGGCAGGGGCTATTAAGGAAATTTTTTTATCCTGAATGGCTGGCTAACACAGTGGTGGTAAAGAAGAAAAACGGAAAGTGGCGGGTGTGCGTGGATTTCACCGACCTTAATAGGGCTTGTCCGAAGGATCCGTTTCCAATGCCGAAGATAGACCGACTAGTTGATGCTACCGTTGGGCACCCTCGGATGAGTTTCCTGGACGCATTTCAAGGTTACCATCAAATACCCCTAGCTCTCGGTGATCAGGAGAAAACAGCTTTTGTGACCCCTGTGGGGAATTACCACTACAAGGTAATGCCATTCGGCTTGAAAAATGCAGGGGCTACCTATCAGAGGATGATGACCAGAATGTTTGAGCCGCAGCTGGGTAAAACCATGGAGGTTTATATAGATGACAAGTTCTTGGGATATATGGTGACTCACAGGGGGATTGAAGTTAACCCCGATCAGATAAAAGCCATCAACAACTTACGAGCTCCTCGGAACCCCAAGGAAATCCAGAAGCTGACAGGAATGACTGCTGCCCTCAATAGGTTCATTTCCAGATCAGCTAACAGGTGTAAACCTTTTTTCTCACTGATCAATAAGTGGAAGGGTTTCGAATGGATAGAGGAGTGTGCTGTTGCTTTTTAGCAACTTAAAGACTACTTAGCTCGACCTCCAATCATGTCCAGTCCTGAGCCAGATGAGGTCTTATTTGCTTACATTGCTGTAGCTCCTAATGCCGTGATCTTGGTGTTGATCCGAACAGACTGCGATGTACAAAAACCAATCTACTACGTAAGTAAGTCATTGCATGAAGCCGAAATTCATTATTTGCCACTGGAAAAAGCCATCTTGGCTGTAGTGTTAGGTACGAAGAAGCTGCCTCACTAATTTCAAGCACACACCGTTATAGTCCTCACCCAGCTCCCACTCAGGGCCATACTCCGAAGCGTCGACTACACTAGAAGGATTGCCAAATGGGGCACGATCTTAGGGGCTTTCGATATCAAGTACATGCCTCGCACATCAGTGAAAGGCCAGATCCTTGCTGACTTGGTCGCTGAGTTCACGGAGCCCCATTTAGAAGAAGTAACACCAACACTGGGCCTGGATGGAAGGTCTGTCGGCATTATTTCTCTACGGAGCCCTTTGCCCTGGGAAGTGTACATAGATGGCGCATCGAACCAGAGAGGTTCAGGAGTGGGGCTAGTACTGATATCCTCAGAGAGAATTGTCATTGAAAAAGCATTGAAGCTGGGTTTCTCAGCGACGAACAATGAGGCAAAGTATGAGGCCCTTTTGATGGGGATGACTATGGTGCGAAGGATGGGAGGAAAGTCAGTCGAGATGTTCTCGGACTCAAGGTTAATCGTCGGTCAAGTACAAGGGGAATTTGAGGCGAAGGACGAAAGAATGCAGGGGTACTTGAGTCGAGCTAAATCACTGCAGTCAGAGTTTGAATCTTTTAACCTGCGGCACGTCCCTTAAAACAGTAACACACATGCTGATTCTTTAGCCACGCTCACCACCTCTTCGGCGCAAGAATTACCAAGGGTTATCCTCATTGAGGACATGCAAAGACCTACAGAATTAAGAAAAGAGGCAGTCTAGGTTCATCATATCAGGGCCGCCCTAAGCTGGATGGACCTTATCATCAAGTTCTTGAAGGATGATGTATTACCCGAAGAAAAAGGGGAAGCAGATAAAGTATGGAGGAAAGCTACTAGGTACTGGTTGTTCGAGGACCATAAACTATATAAGCGTTCCTATTCAGGGCCGTACTTATTGTGCATGCATCCTAAAGCGGCTGAATCACTACTAGAAGAATTGCATGAAGGGATCTGTGGAAGCCATACTGGAGGTAGATCCTTAGCTCATCGAGCCATTACTCAAGGTTATTGGTGGCCGAATATGCAGAAAGAGGCCTATGAGTATGTAAAAAAGTGCGACCAATGCCAGCGGTTTGCGCCAAACATACATCAGCCGGGCGGCACTCTTAATCCACTATCCAGCCCATGGCCATTTGCTCAATGGAGATTGGATATCATGGGCCCTTTCCCTAAGGCAGCAGGAAACAAGAAGTTCCTTCTGGTCGGCACGGATTATTTCACCAAATTGGTCGAAGCTGTACCTCTAGCAAATATCAGGGATGTAGATGTAAAGAAATTTATCTGGAAAAATATCGTCACTCGGTTTGGGGTCCCCCATACCCTTATCTCGGACAATGGGCTTCAGTTTGATAGCAAAGCCTTCCAGGGTTACTATAGCGAGTTGGGAATCACAAACAGATACTCCACCCCTGCCTATCCCCAAGGAAATGGGCAAGCAGAAACTGTTCACAAAGTCATAGTTAACGGATTGAAGAAAAGGCTAGACGATGCGAAGAGTAGATGGGTGGAAGAATTGCCTCACGTGTTGTGGGCATACAGAACTACACCTTGCAGGTCTACTGGGGAGACCCCCTTTTCAATGACGTACGGAGCTGAAGCTGTTATACCTCTAGAGACTGGGTTCCCAACATACAGGACTAGCTCTTTTAATCCGATCGGCAACGATGGGCAGCTGGAAAAGAGTTTGGACCTAATTGAAGAACGGAGGGAAAATGCAATGGTCCAACTGGCACATTACCAACAAAAGCTCAAGCAGGGTTACAATGCCAACGTAAAGCTTAGACCTTTAGAGCCTGGCGATCTGGTATTGAGGAAAGTGGTAGGTACTGCAAAGAATCCAGCTTGGAGAAAACTAGGGCCAAATTGGGAAGGACCATACCGCATCACTTCAAGGGCTGGCATCGGAGTATATTTCTTAGAAGATCTGGATAGTCATGTAGTGCTCAGGCCATGGAATGTAAATAACCTCAAAAGGTACTATTATTAGATGGATTCTTCCTTCGGTCATGATACCATTTTATTATGCTAATAACTCTCGTAAGTGTTTAAACTTAAATTCAGTCATGCATGTGATTCTCGGACCAGATGATTTGGGTTAGTTAACACTCATTCACGATTCTCATAAGTGTTTAAACTTAAATTCAGTCATGCCTGTAGTCCTCGGACCAGATGATTTGGGTTAGTTAACACTCATTCACGATTCTCATAAGTGTTTAAACTTAAATTCAGTCATGCCTGTAGTCCTCGGACCAGATGATTTGGGTTAGTTAACACTCATTCACAATTCTCATTGTTTAAACTTAAATTCAGTCATGCCTGTAGTCCTCGGACCAGATGATTTGGGTTAGTTAACACTCATTCACAATTCTCATAAGTGTTTAAACTTAAATTCAGTCATGCCTGTAGTTCTCGGACCAGATGATTTGGGTTAATTAACACTCATTCACAATTCTCATAAGTATTTAAACTTAAATTCAGTCATGCCTGTAGTCCTCGGACCAGATAATTTGGGTTAGTTAACACTCATTCATGATTCTCATAAGTGTTTAAACTCCTCGGACCAGATGATTTGGGTTAGTTAACACTTATTTACGATTCTCATAAGTGTTTAAACTTAAATTCAGTCATGCCTGTAGTCCTCGGACCAGATGATTTAGGTTAGTTAACACTCATTCACAATTCTCAGTGTTTAAACTTAAATCCAGTCATGCCTGTAGTCCTCGGACCAGATGATTTGGGTTAGTTAACACTCATTCACGATTCTCATAAGTGTTTAAACTTAAATTCAATCATGCCTGTAGTCCTCGGACCAGATGATTTGGGTTAGTTAACACTCATTCGCGATTCTCATAAGTGTGTAAACTTAAATTCAATCGTGCCTGTAGTCTTCGGACTAGATGATTTGGGTTAGTTGACACTTGTTTACAGTCCCTACAAATGCTTAAACTCAAGAGAGCCTCGTTTTATTAAGTAGCCCCCCCCCCCCTCCGAACAGTTTTTCCTAAGTATGATTATCTAGATCGTCAGCATAGTATGATGGTTAGGTCTACAATTTTCCCAAGTGTTTAAATTTGAGCTCAACTATCACATTTAAGACAAAATCGTGGTGTCAAGTGATTCCTTTTTATCAAACTGATGTTATTGGCTGTGATGATGCATCCTAACATGTAACATAATAGCAGTAAAAACAAAAAGTAAGCCATTTCATTGATTAAAGAGAATCAACTTTGTTACAAGGCAAAAGACAATGGGGCCTAACTATTACAAGTACAAAAAAAAAAAAAAAAAAAAAAAAAAAAAAAAAAGTATCCCCTAAACACCTAAGCCTTCTTTTAAGGCACTAGTTCAGTCTTTGACGGATCACCCGCATCACTAGTCTGAAGGGGTGCCTGGCTTGTCTCAGCTGGGTCTGGAAGGTTTTGGCCGGCCGATGAAGCTTCCAAGGTATCTGGCAGGTCGTAGATGTCAGGGTGGTAGTAAACACTCCTAGGCTGCCTCAAGGCAGACTCTGGGGGGACTCCAGCCGCATCAAGGCTTTTGCCCCACGTGATGTCGCAGTACTCCCTGCAGACCTTTGCAAACTCCTCAGTCAGCCTCGTTTGGGTCTCTTACACCCCCAGCATATAGGCAGCCTGCTTTTCAGCCTCAACTGCTTTCTTGGCCAATTGAGCGTCCTCTTTGGCCAATTTAGCAGAATCCCTAGCTTTGTCAAGCTCGGCCCGAAGTTCTTTCACCAACGCCTTCTCTGTCTCCAGATTGATCTCAGTAATGTACAGCTTCTGGCGTTGGTCTTTAACTTGCTTTGCAGCACTCTTTAGGCCTGCCTCTAGACTCCTTCTTGCCTTTGTCTCCTCCTTCAGTTGCTCGGAGACGCGGGCGCACTCGTCTTTTATGCTGCCCAATGCCTTCTCGGCCTCCTCCCGAGAATGGGCCTCTGCTTGCACTTCAATGTGTTTCTTTTTATTCCACTCTTCAGCCACGTAAATTTGTTGAGCAATCTGCATGGCAAACGAAGAATTTTATGTTAGTTGTGAACGCACACAAGAGCTATGAGGGAGTGTCACTTCTCTTACCATGGCTATATCCCTTTTGAGGGATAGAAACAGCTCATGTTGGTTAAAGCGTCGGTAGGACTCCATGTCCTTCGGAAGGAGCAGAGGCTGCTCCAGTGCCTCTGCAATGTGTCCGGCCTTCCTTGTAGCATAGTTTCTGAGGGAGGCATCATATGGAATGGCTGCACCATCCAATGTCAACTTCAGGGACCATACCCGAGTTCCTCGCCGCACATCTGCGGCCAAGGGTTCTTCCCTACTCTCAGTAGACGAAGCCCTTTTACCTCTCGTGTCATGGGTCGTTTTTTGCTACTTGGGCCCCTTCAGAGGTGCCACCTCCCTCTCTTTAGTCTCCGTTACGACCCTCTTCTTTTTCAGATTCGACAGGGGCTTTAGGCTGAGATCTGTAGGAGCTTGAGGAGGAGGGGGAGGAGGGAAAAGATTGACCGTGGGCTGGGATGTACCAGTACCCTTAGTCACAATCTTCGGCCTTCTATTCTTCATTAGGTCTGTTAAACTCTGCATGTCTTCTTCAGAGGAGTCATCAGGCACTTCTATCCTCTGTAGGGGGGCAGCTGATTGCCTATCAATCCTCTCGTCGGCGGCCAAGATTTGAACTTCTTCCGAAGCTTCCCCTTCGAACCTGAACTGGTCAATCTACTCGTCAAGCGAAGGGGTTGAAGAAGCTACTATTTCTCCCTCTTCTGCCGGCTAAAGGGGAACCTGCTGAACAAGCTGGACGAGCAACGGAATGCCCTATAGGTTTGGATGTGGCACAGGGCGAGATCAAATGGAGCTAGAAAATCCTTCCAAGCAACGTCGATACAGTTAAGGCGGTGGTCTCCAAGTGTTATCACGTTGCCGATTGGCTGGAAATCCTTTGTCTTCGGGGTATAGCCAAGGATAAGATGCACGACCCTAAGCTGCCCGTCTTCGCTTGCGAAGATCTCTGACCGAAGAAGGAAATTAAGTGCTGCGGTGTTTGTAAGGCTCAGCCGAGGAACAACGTGTCTCCTATCTGTAACATCAAAATGGAACTGTCAGAAAACTTACAACGTGATAAAGAAGGCCAGATTATTGAAAACAAAAACCCTAAGTCTATCATTGGGAAACCTATATAGGGGATATCCCACCTGGCTCTCCTGGTTGGGTGGGGCAATGAAGCCCGTCATACCACACGCTCGAGACGATCAGATAGTCGTCTTTCATCCCTTTGTTAGACTTGGGAAGGCAAGAGAGGAGTCTGACTTCATCGGATCGGGATCTAAGATAGTATCCCGACCCTTATTTGGTACGACATTCATACATGTGTACCACGTCAAGCCAGGTGAGCCCCAACCCCATGTGTTGGTTCAGATCGTCAACTGCTCCTAGAATCCTAAACATGTTAGCCGCACACTGCTCAGGGCAAAGTCTATGATTTAGGAGATAATCTCTAGTAACCCGACCCATGGGGATGGTCATCCCTCCTTCCAAGAAGGCGATAATGGGGATTGCAACTTCGCCCGCTTCTCGGTCTGTTAGTAACCCTTCCGTGGGGCAATATTTCAAGCCCACATCCTGGGGAATGCGATACGTGGCCCTAAACTTCTCTATCTGGGAGGGACTATCCACCATATACTTAAACCTACCCATTTTCAGTTAAGATGGGGGGAATGATACAGAACAGTGGTTAGGGAACAAATATCCAATGGCCGAAGAGGCAAACTGAAAAGAATATGAAAATCTTAAGTCACGAACTTACGCAGAATCAAATTGGAGAATGGCCTTAAGGTTCGTAGGAAGATTGTAACTGATTCTGGGACGAGTTGGAGTTGATGACAGGAGAGGCTTTGTAAGCGTGGATGCTTGAGTTCGCTGAAAAGTCTGAAATTTGCAAAGTGAGGGAAAATAACCCCCTCTGGGGCTTTATATAGAGGTAGGCAAAATGGTGGGATTTATCCCGCTCAAATTTTGAGAAAAATTGCGTCCGTTGGATTTGTAGCTCGCCGTTGGATTCCATAGGCAAGGCGTCGCCTGGAGCAATTAATGGCGCCTCGGAAACGGTGCAACAACAGCGGCAATAAAGGAGCGCCTAAATTTATGCACCTACGCACGTGTGGATTCAGAGATTCAATGCTTTTATTTAGCAAAAGATCAAAATCCCATTTTTTCTCTTCGGATACGAGGGAAAAATTAGAATTTTGAGGGGCTATTGTGGATGAAAAAGCCCAACACCACGTATTGGGCCTGAGGCCCGATTTGAATATCACCTTTTGTCCAAAGAGGTAAAAGGGATCAGCACAGCCCATTTGGTGAAAATGCATTTGAGAAAGGAGGAATGTGCGTCCAAAGACAACCTGGTTAGTCCGAAGAGGTTCCACTCATTGGATCGCTGGAGAACTTGATTAAGTAAATATACTAAAAACCACAACAACCCTCCCAGCAAATTCCATGGTAAAGAGTGAGCTCTGGGCACGCCTGAAGGTGAGAAGAACATAAAATATCTTAAAGGAAAAGCTGCTACCACCGCATTTAATGCACTGCAGCAACTTTCCTGGCCGCATTTATGTGGAGAAGACACCTGAACAGTGCAACCTCAACTACCACCACTCATGATAGATTAAAGCAAACTTCTGATGTGACTAGTACTCAAGTGGACGCTTAGATAAAGAACAAGTGGATGATGAAGATGAGGAGGAAGGAGTATATATAAAGGGAATAGGCCTCACAGAAAGGGGGGAGAAAAATTGTATTCATTGAAGTATGTAAACTTTTAACCTCTTCGGATTCAAGAGGATTCCTACTGAATGCTAGTTTGATCACCATTTTGTTCCTTGTTTGTCTGTTTGAATAATTGCTAAATCCATTTCCAACCCAGTTGTTCAACCCACTCTCTACAAATTTATTGTTAGGGGTTTCATTGGGCTGAGTCTACAAAGTCCATATTTGGCCCATCAAAAATTGACCCTACAATAAGCATTTGAAAGAAATTTTCCTTGACAAAAGTTCTTATAACCATAAACAATAAAGATAAGAGTGACATGATGTAACTAAAGATCGAAATACCTATGAGCTCCTTCAGCACAATAACCAAGCAACCGCACTAAATTCTTATGCCGAACAATTGCTTCAAGTTCAACCTTAAACCCATATCACAAACATAAAATACAGAAAAAGATGGACGAAAAGGGAAAAAAATTTACCTAATTTGAGACTAGGAAGCTAAGACTGAGAGGTTGAAAAGACTCATGGAGTCAAGAAACTAGAAAGATTTTGAATCTTTGATGTAAAGGAGTAAAGTACTTGGTTTGTTTCAAAATAAAAAAGAGAGATTTTCAAATCACTAGAGACTAGAGAGATTAGAGAGCAGAGAGAAAAGTGAGAACTCAGAGAAGACCAATTTATAAGAGAGAGAGATGAGGGTTGAAACTTGAGAGTTAGCCGAGTAGAGAAAGGAAATCTGATTTGGCTTTTAATTTGAAGTGTAGCCAAGACTTGGGCATGGGGAAGTGATTCATGACCATGGTAGAGTCTTGAAACCCTAAACCATGATTCATGACCATGGGCATGGGGAAGTGAAAATTTTCCATCTGATTTGAAGTGTAGCCATTCCATATCTTCAGACTTCAGCAGAAGATTTTCTTTGAGTGGAAACAGTGTGATATGAGCTTTTCTATGTGTGGAAACTGTGGGAACAAGTGGTTTTAGGGATGGATACTACTCAGTGGTTTAGCCTTTTAGTCCCATCACTCTTGCAGTCTTGCCGTGTAGCACTAAACAAACTCATCTTTTAGTCCAATCACTCCACTTCCCCATTCAGAGTTTCAGACTTCACTGGTTGTACAACATATATAATTTTTTTTTTTTTTTTTTTTTATCTTAAACCATCGGTTGGGTTGGACTCTGCGAGTTTTTAACCCATTAACCCACCACCCAAACTGATTCTTTGAGTTTTATTAGAAAGGGAATCGAAACCAACCCACCATGGACTTCAGGTCCACTCGCTGGGCCTTGGGTCGGTCGGACCCAGGCGGTTTGGTCGGGTCTTTTACCCGCTGGACAGCCCTAGCTACGTTGTAAAAAACATAATTATAGGACTGACCCTATAGCCACGTTTAAAAACACAGCTATAGGTCCAGGCCATAACTGTGTTTTAAACGAAACCCAAATCAAGTCTATAGCCGCGAGTGGAAAAACACAGCTATAGGCTCAGATCTGTAGCTGCGATTAAAAAAACGCGACTATAGATCTGCAGGGGCTATTGTCACGCAATATAAGTCGCGTTTGTAAACACGACTATAGAAAACACGGCTGTAGCCCATAGCTACATTTTTAGGGTCTATAGCTGCGTTTTAGAAACACGGCCATAGCCCGGGTTTTTTGTAGTGTATTAGTTTAACAATAAGAAACAAGGAGAAATATGGTGCAATCTCGTGATAAACGTGGTTGATATTTTCTTTCAATAGAGTACCAAAAAGAAACGCAGTTGATGATAGAACTAAAATAAGGCAGAGAATTTGTGTTTTTTTTACTTTGTTCATTGATTTTTGATAATTGTTAATGGCCTTAATACTGAAAAAGCAAGTGAGATAAAACATATCTTTTATAGTCAAATATTATTTAATATAAATGATAGGGTTAAAAATAAAGAAAATATTAAATTTGTTATTGGGGCCACAAACACGTATACTCTCATAGTTATCTATTTAACCAAAATTACAAATGCAAGCGGAAAAAAAGCTTCTCTTTCTCTTGTCACTTTAAACCCTAGTTCACCTAATATTTAGATGTTCACTTTTTCTGATCAAAAAGACTCAGAACTCCTAGTAGACCTCTCTCTCTCTCTCTCTCTCTCTCTCTCTCTCTCTCTCTCTCTATATATATATATATATATATATGTATATATATTTAAATTTTTTTTGGGAAAATTTACCTAATGCTCAACTTCTGCTTCTACAAGTTTGAAAGAAAAAAGAATATTTGTGTTAATTTATAGGACACTCACTTTGATGTCGTAAATCTCAAAACAAAAACAAGATTGCAACAACTATATCGAGCTTGAGAACTCTTAAATCTTCGCCTCAATGACCACTAGATTTTTGAAAGAGTGGACTCTCCTAGTTAAGATTCCAACCCTAGCTATGTAGTACCCTTGGAGAACTTGAAAAACTCTTTTTTATCCCCCTTATGCAACAATGTAGCTCAATGAGAGAGAGAGAGAGAGAGAACAATTCTCTTTCTCTTAAAGCTTAGGGTTTTATCAATTGACTAATCTCTTTTATATGTCTAACACATAATGGATCAGGTAATGAGTTACTAGCACAAGTAACTTAAAATGGAATCAATGGGAAAATAAAAACACTAGCTCCAATAAGTCTTGAGCTTCTTGTCAACTCATAATAGAACCAAAGTTACCATTAATCATAATTTATTAAAAAAGTATGGGTGCACTCTAGGCTTTTATTTAATTAAATAAGTATCCCAAGACTCTATTAAAATTGCATTTTGACCCCTCTATGAAATTATCCACAGTGAAACAAAGTTAAAGGTTATTTTCACTGTATAAGTTACTACATCTTAAGTCCTTGAGTCAATGATTTAATCTTTTGTTTATTCTTATATATATGAAAGCTAATTTCATAAAATGTAAATTCTAATAACTCTTTGCTAAAGTAGTTGGGCTCAACACTCTGAATAATCAATTCCCATTAAATATATGTCAAGGGGATGCATGGAATAAATACAGAGGAAAAAAAAAGATATTATTACTAGTGGGTTATTACTTAAACACCTGTCATATAAGAGTTCAAATTTGATATGGATATGGCGTAAAACGTGGGTGGTGTTTTTAAAACACTGACATAAGGAGCATCACACAGAATTAAAAGCCCTTTTCCCTTTAAAAAAAAATTTAAAAAAATTAAAAAGAAAAAAAAGTGAAGAAGAACCGGAGGTACAGAATGATACACCGCCACTTTGCTATTGGAGTGGCTATTGTCATTGATTCCTCATTGTGCTTTTTTTTTTCTTTTTTTTTTTTTTATCATCTCATATAATTTTCAACAATTTTTTTTTCTATTTCCTTCCATTTCATAGTGTTTGGTCACCAATATTTACTTAGATTCACAATATTTCTCTAATGTTGAATTTATAAATTTAGTTCCCACAATATTTACCTTCCAATACCTGCTTAATTTACCTAAGAGAGAGAGATGAATACAAGATATGGAAAGGCATAAACTTAGGAGCCACCACTAGTAGTTGTAGTGGCGGTGGTGAGTGATGGTAATAGAAGCTTATGGTATAATTTTGGCCATATGTTTTGATCTAGGGGGTAGAGACTTGAGTGAGATGGTAAAAGTTGGGAAGAGAAAGAGAGAATGCATCACCACCATAGAATGGCAGTGAGGATTGGTGAGTGATGCTAAAAAGGTCAAAGAGAGCTTTGACCATCAAGGTATAGTTTTAGAGAGAGAAAGAGAGAGAGGAGCAAATTTGTGATGAGTTAGTGGGTTGATGAGCATTGATTGTGTGTGGCATTACCTATTCATTAATTTGTAAAATGTTATTGTGATATATTGAAATTGGAGAGTGTAAAATCTCTATTTTACTCCACATTCGAATTAAATTTAAACTCTATATCTAATTATTAATGTAAAATAGTGATGGTGAAGTCATTATACGTGTAAACGAAGTAATCGTCACTTAAAAAACATCCCAAGATGTCACTTTCGTTTTTGATTTGTTCTCCTAGCACCTCCTGTCAAGTGTAATATAATCTATGAAGCACGATTGCGTTTCCGGATTCGGGTGCAGGTGCGAGTGCAGGTGCGGGTGCGGGACTTAGTAATTTTTGAAAAAGTATGGTGCAAGTGCAGGTGCAGCGGGGTGCGATAATTAAAAAATTATTAAAAATATTTTTATTTATATTTTTAATATATTGCTAAGCATACTTTTTCACATTATATAAACGTATACCAAATTTAAGAGCGGTAGTAGATAATAACTAAAATATGATGTTCATAAATTAAATACAACCCACAAGTTCATAAATTAATAATAACTATTAACTAAATAAAAAATCAAACCCCAGTGTCACAAGACTCACAACATTACAGACAGCTTATATAAAAAATTAAAATTTTTTTTTTAAGAAATCAGATCATAGTTCAATGTCCACAGATTCACAATCACAAATCACAAAGAGTAATAACTATTAACTAAATAAAAAATCAAACCAAAGTCACAACATTATTACATTACAGCTTATCTAAAAAATTAAAAAATAAAATAAAAAAATCAGATCACAAACACATTGAGTAATAGTCAGAGCATGTGAGAGCTATGAAAAACTAAGATTGAAAGCTTGAGATTGATACCTGAGGGGAGACGGAGAGCAGAGTGTGAGTGAGTTGAGAGTTGAGACTCTTGAGAGTGAGATTGTGTGAGTGTGAGAGTGAGTTGAGAGTGAGATTGTGTGAGAGAGGGGAGACGGAGAGCAGAGGTCAGAGAGCCATGGCGTGGAGCACAGAGACCAAAGAGGGAGAGAGAGCTAAAGATGAGAACTGAGATAGAGATAATTGCGGACTGAGATATAGGGTTTTTGTCCAAACGGTGCGTTTTGCACCTTTTTTTTTCGGCCAAACAGTGTGTTTTGCACCATTTGTTTTTTTTTTTTCAATTTCGGCCTAAATCGGCCAGTTCAGCACCGGTATTGGTGGTTGCGGCCGATACGGCCCGAGTCTGCGCCACGTTGGTGCATGTCGTGAAACCAAAAAAAAAAAAAAAAAAAAAAAAAAAGCTAGACACAGAATCGACACGCAAGCAACAGCATCCCTCGCACATCGCCGCGTCGAACATGGGTGCAGCGAGCATTTTGCCGCGTCCATGCATCCCAGAATATAATTCGCACCCATTAAAGTTTCTTTTTTTTTTTCCGTTTTGTGGAGAAATCCATTAAACTTATTTATCCTGGAAACCGATGCTTATTTTTCAAACTTCGTGGTTGTTTAATATTGTCTTGTTTCTTTGACATTTAGTATGCAAGTTGGCAGGTGTAAACGAAATTTGCATATAATTAAAAGCCCAAAACGCATCTAATAAAACATGATTTTTGTACTAGCATTCTAACTAATCCATTGCTGACCTTCATAGCCTGACAAATTTTCTTAAAGGTGTGGACCTCATTTTTCATTTTGTGGGAACAAAATCTAAAGTTGATATTAGTGAGAACACAAATAAAATCTGCAAAAGAAAATTTTGAAAACTATAAAAAGCTATCCAAAAAGATTTGTTGCATTATACTATCATCCTTGAAATATAATTTGATTCATTTAAAATAAAGAAAACTAGTCGCTAACCCGTGCGATGCACGGGATAGTTAAATAAAATGACAATTAACCAACATCATGTTAAGGTAAAAGAATTAGTGAGAGACTGATTTGCCCACCAAGAATTTAAAAGAAAAAAAGATTGATATAATAAAATCTAAGAAATTTAGAAATAGAAAATTGGGTTAATAATATGCATATTATAGAATCCCTAAATTCTACTTCAAAACCAAACAAAACCCTTCAAATTCAAAAAATTCATATATAATATATCAAATAAAAATTTACCACACCTTGGGTTGGAAGACATAGGTTACAGTTTTGATATTTCTCAAAAAAATAGAGATGCTTCATCTGCTGTATACAATATAAAATAATTATTAGAAATTTCAACCCAAAAACCAAACCCACAAAAACACTATCAAAATATAGAGATTAACCCAAATACTTAGAAGAAAAAAAATTCTAAACATAACAAAACAATAAGATAGAATGAAAATTTCAGGCACATATGAAAGCAAATAAAAGAGACAAAACCTACATTTTTTTTTTTTTTTTTAGTTGAGTCTCTCTCCTTCTTATTTTTTTAATTTTAAAGTGAAGTTAAGTTTAGGATTTTGAGATGGTAATTGCTAGGGTTTTAAGGAGAGAAGAGAGAGTCCTACCAGGAGTCTAAATAATATAAACAATTCAAAACATGGAACATTATCAAATTTATAACACCTAATTCCATTATCTTCTACGTTGAATCCAAACAAATAATTAATCAACAAAAATCAAAGTTTTAATAAAAAAACAAAAAATCACATGAACCTAAATAAAAATTCTCAATAAAGCAAGAACATATAAAAATTTACCACACCTTGGGCTGGAAGACATAGGTTGCAGTTTTGATTTTTCTCCAAAAAATAGAGATGCTTCATCTGCCATATACAATATAAAATAATTATTAGAATTTCAATCCAAAAACCAAACCCATAAAAACACTATCAAAATATAGAGATTAACCCAAATACTTATAAGAAAATTAATTCTAAACATAATAAAACAATAAGATAGAATAAAAATTTCAGGCACATATGAAAGCAAATAAAAAAAGACAAAACCTACGTTTTTTTTTTTTTTTTTTTTACGTGAGTCTCTCTCCTTATTTTTTTAATCTTAAAGTGAAGTTGAGTTTAGGGTTTTGAGATGGTAATTGCTAGGGTTTTAAGGAGAGAAGAGATTTTGGTATTTTTATGCAAAAAACGTTATTTTAGGTCTAGGTGATTTATTTCCTTATTTTTAGGCTCTTTTAATGTTTTTTTAGGTCAAATTTGGTTCCTATTATGGTTAGGTATTAATTAGGGCTTATTTTAGAATATATTTTCTTGTCCATCAAGTTTTATAGAGCCCTTAAATAGGTCTCCAAGTTTGTATACGTTTTTCAATATTATTGTTATAAGATATAAAATCTAAAATAAAAAGAATCAAAAATAAAAAGAAAAAGAAAATAGTGATGATGTGGAAAATTGTGAGAGCTTCAAAAGTTTCGGTTTTATATATATATATAGATAAATAGAAAACTATATTCAGAATAAATAAATACAAAACGCTAAAGGTAACTCAACTCTATTCAACTCATAAGCATTACTCATGGACTCCAAAAAATTCACTTCATATGCATCCTACTCCTACAGCAGCATTCGATCGTGTATCTTTTCAAAAATCAACTCGATCCATGCCAAGGGCAATCCTGATAAAAGCGTATTTCTCAAATATGTCATGCCATAAATCCCAAACTTGAAGCTCAATTTGTTTTTCTTGGTCTAGGTTTTAAATTCTCATCACCAACTATCAAACAATAAATAAAAAGAACTTGTTAGATGATCTGTGGGCTAGAGCACTTTCACCATTTCTCACCCTACATAATTTTTGATAGGAGTCCTACGGTAGGACTCCAACCCTAAGCGCGCAGTTGAGAAGGAATTATAAATTAAAATTATTTTAGTATTCAGCTTATTTTTACTATTATTTATAAGTTTTTGTGCTTTTTGGTACTATTTATGGACTCTACTGTGCTATTTCAACTAACTTTTACCTTTATCTACTGTACTTTCAACAATAATTTTTTAATTTTAACAAAATAAACAGAATCCAAACACACCATAAGTTCTAACTCTCTGTTAAGTCTCCCAAGATCTTTTGTTGTGTGAAGTTCAAGAAGAAGAAAAAAAAAATCAAATATTCTGTTGTCTGTTGGCTGGTTTGTATCTAATGGAGACTCTAAGAGCTACAAAACTAAATAAATATTTAACAGAGCATCGTCATAGATTTTCAATATCCATCCTCATCACGTGTATCATGAGCAACACGTCTGCTTCAGTTCAGAAAAAGAAGGCATCTTTGGTTCTTTGCTGTTTTATAGACAAACAATGTCATGGTCATGGATGAAAGAGAAAACAAAAACGAACTACAAGATTGGTGGTTTGGATTTATGACTTAAGTTGGGATTTGCACTTATCTTTTGCAAAGCAATGTATTACAAGCTGTTGCTATGCTGTTATTGTTTACCTTGCTTCAGCTGCCATGTCCTATTTCCAAATCCTTGGGTCTTGGGGTGGGGTGTGAGTGAATGTGATACTATTCAATAAAGAAAAGCCTCTACAACAGTATATTATTAAGTAAAATAAGGTGCACAGTGAGGACATTCTGGGAACTCGCACGGATTGGCAACACTAGTGACTGAAACTCCTGTTTCTAGCAGAAACGTTATATATATATATATATATATATTTCAAAAGAAATGAATAATAGTTTTAGCTCATGTTCCAACAAGCTCTACGTGTACCAAATAAAAGGGGTAGTTGTAGTGATGATGGGAGGTGGGTTGGGCTTGTTGATGGTTTAGGGTGGCTGGTAGTAGATTTTGCTCGATTTGATGAGTCTTGATAATGTGGCGTGGGCTTGATGGAGCTCGGCTAGGTTCCTACATTGTACATGTAGTTGAGGTTAGGTAATGATGTGGTCAAGTTTGTGCTCGCAGGTGGAGTTTATAGGTGTGGTGGTTGCGAAGGGTTGTATTTGTTCATTAGAATTTTTTTTTAAATAAATTAATTTATTTATCTTTTAAGCAAAAAATTTTTGATCTATATCAGTACATTTTTTGCTGGTTTATAGTATGTAGTACTAATATAATTTTTTTTTTTTAAAAATCCATGACTTCCTGAATTATTTTTTTCATTATTTTGATTTAGTTTAGACTTTTATAAGGATGTAGAAGAGTTGTTACTGAACCAATAGATTATATATATATATATATTATTTTATTATTTTCTACTAAAAATTTTGAATTTAACAGTATTTAGTACAATATGGACATTTCTTCTATTACCAATCAATCATAAGGCTTTGTGTTTGTTAGGTATTGTTCCTTTGCAAACAAGTGCCCTCAATGGTCTTCCATTGAGAAAATTAATTAAAAAGGTGTATACAATGGTCTTCCATAATGCTGAATCCTTTAACCGCTCTCTTCAAATGTTTTTCTTGATCTTAGCTGATCAACTTCAAATCTCCATCTCTTGAAGTATTTCTTATCCCAACGACGCAAGTCACAAGACCCATATCTGATATCTCATTTAAAACAAACATTGGCTTTTTTCATCTTAATTATATGGACAATTTCCAGCCAACATTAATATACTGGGCCAACCGGTTATATATAACGACACTAATTAATGTCAACCTATCATCGTATTTCCATGCATAAACAGAATAATCTAGAAGGTCAAGGCCCTTCACTATTTTTTTTTTTTTTTTTTCATTTTTGAGGTTGATAGGGGATGGAAAAAAGAGATGTGACATTCGTACTGAAAACATGAAACACCACAAACGATATTATTACTATTGAACAATCACTTATTGAATCCATCTTAAATTCTTTCTCCAATATTGATTGATGGGTTCAATCACTTATTGAACCCATCGATGGGCCCGTCTCAAAGGGTGAATGGTGGCAGTGAAATCTCTTTCTAGTTCATTTTCTGTATGGGTCACCACTTCCTTGCCAGGGTTCCATGCCATAAGCAGACCAGGAGATTTATCCTTACACAACTTGCATTTGTTGCCTTTCATTTAATCATTAAAGAATTATAACGAGGTTTTTCATAGCAATAGTAACGTTGTGTACAATATGTAGATTATACAAATATATTGTGAAAAAAAAAATGGAATGTGATATAAGTGTTTGTTATTTTGTTACTGGGAAATTCTAATTATATTTTTAGTTAAAAGAATATTAAAAAAAAAAAAAAGAGATAATAAATAAGATTTTTTTACTTAATTTGTAGATTATGAGAAAGCCAACTACAATTTTTTGTGTCTTTTTTCTTTTATATTTATATTTTGTTAGCATTATATCTAATCGGTAAAAAAATTCATGTATTGATTTAATTTTAAATTTATGATATTTCTAGTTATTGAGGAGTGAAAATCTTTTGATTCATGCTTTGGCCCCAAATATAAAATCTTGATTTTGAAAAGCAATGGAATACTGAATATGTTGGGTTTAGACCCTATCAAAACAGTTATCAACCAGTTTTGAGGTCAAGTCATTTATTAGATTTATAATGAACAACCTTAGATTAATGTGACAATAATCAATATGTCAAAATGGTTATCAACCAGTTTTGAGATCAAGTTATTAATTAGATTTATAATGAACAACCTTAGATTAATGTGACAATCATCAATAT
The DNA here is from genome assembly GCA_023621385.1 of Quercus gilva. NCBI lineage: Eukaryota > Viridiplantae > Streptophyta > Magnoliopsida > Fagales > Fagaceae > Quercus > Quercus gilva. The sequence continues at coordinate 16,255,231 of CM042478.1, forward strand.
CATGCACAACATTTCAATGAAATGAAACATTTCACAATAAAAAACTAAGGATTTGACTTTATTAATCCCTAGCTAGGTGAACAAATTTACTATCAAATATAAGTTTACATATTGAATAACCCTATTTTTGTAAACTTAACTAAAATTACCAAACTTAGCTCCAAGATCCACTGACATCTTTGATATGGCTTTGCTCCAATGTAGACTTCCAATCCACGACTCCAAGATACCATTTGAAGGTTTAGATCTAGCATTTTGATTAACTAGTATGTAGCAACTTTTAATCTGTAGGTTTAGATTGTATGTAGATAGATTTTTGGTAGCATCTTTCAATAAAGCAAAAGGCACATAACCTTTTAGATTACAAAAGAGCACCTTCAAAGTCTTAGTCAAATGTGCATTAGAGTTTGCTTATATACTATGACTTGTAGAACCAGAACCTTAATCAATTGATGGGCTGACTGGTTGTTGATCAGTCGAGCCTTAGTTCAATTATTTGAAATCTTTACGACTCAATCAATTGAAGAGGAATTGAGTAGGTGCCGAGCAGCACATTTTCAGCGCATTGAATTCTAGTTTATGAGCAGTAAATTTAGCAATATTAAGGGTCCGTTTGGATAAAACTTATTTTGTTGAAATTGAAAACTGAAAACACTATAACAAAATAATTTTTAAATGTGTGAATAGTACCGTTGAACCTATTTTTAATGAAAAAGTTGCTGAAAAGTGAAATTTGTGGGTCCCGTAAATAGTACACGGAACCCACTGATGTGCTAAAAAAGGTTGAAAAGTCAAAATTTCCGGCTACTGTTCATGCACAATGCATGAACAGTGGCCTTTGTCTCCTGAAATGGGCGTGCAAAAAATAAAAGGAAAATGCAAAAGAGGAAAATGCAGTTGCTAAAATAATTTGTATCCAAATGGATACTAAGACTTTCTAAAAGTACACTATAAAACAGTTTTGCTCCATGTTTGCCAACCCACGATCTCAAAACCTAACAGAATACAAGTACAACGGGAACAAAAGGTAGAATAGTGAGATTGAGGATCCGTTTGGATACAGCTGAAAAATGAAAAATACTGTAGCAAAATAATTTTTAAATGTGTGAATAGTATTGTGAGACCCATTTTTAATGAAAAAGTTGCTGAAAAGTTAAATTTGTGGGTCCGTAAACAGTAAAATTTGTACTAAAAAGTCAAACTTTGCGACTATTATTCAATGAACAGTAGCCGTTACAGTACTACTATAGTAAAATTTTGGCCAGGAACGCATATAAAAAAAAAAAAAAAAAAAAAAAAAAGAGGGTGAAAACGTAGACGCAAATCATGGACGCGCAAGCCAAACGAGGCCGAGTAAAACAATCTCAGTAATCACACAATTTAAGAATCTTCCTGTTCAATCTCTTACAGCTTTCCAAAACATTATACTTAGCAAAGCTAATAGTTTAAAAATAATGATGCCAGATGCACGGGTGCATAAAAATGAAGAATATTGTTGGTACATGAAAGAATCTGTGACTAGAACCAAAAATAAAGAAAACATGTAAGTTAATTAACATACCCACAATGGTCGGTGCATAATTGCATATATAATTCTCAATTGTATGATGAATGATTCAGATATGATCCTTTAAAAGAATAATTCAAGTAAAATTAAGACAATGAACTATATATGAGGGTTAGATATAAGAAAAATATGCATGAGTCGGACTCTCGGAGTTTGCATTAATTAAAACAATTTGACTAAAAAATATAGGTTTCAGAAAGTACAGTACTTTACATTTGGGACATTAAAGATACAAGCCAAGAGTCAATCCCAATATATATGGCCACCTAAAAAAAAAAAAAAAAAAACAGATCCTACTCAGAGAAACTGGACTGATTGTTTCTCCAGTACAAGAACATAGACCACAATCCACAAGTTTTTTACCTTCTCAAAAAGCACCACGTGAAAACAAAGAGATAAGAAAAAGATTTCATTATGACTATTATAACTTTATAAGCCACATGAAAGCTTAGACCTGTCAAAAAACCCTAGTTATAATAAATTATAGCTGAATAGCCATGAGGTTTAATTCTTTCAAGACGAGTGAGTTGGGTGATTCAACGTGGTCAACAAGTCAACCGCGCAAAAATCAAGAACAAGAAAAACCCCTCCAGCAGAACAGAAGTACAGAAAGCGCATGATGAGAAAACAAGCTTTTGTAATAGCAAATGGTCCCAAAAAACAAGTGGAGAAGAAAGTAGAGGTTGCAAGCAGTGGCTTCTCTTGAGATTTAGGTCTGAGAAACAAAAAATATGGATGATCTTCTAAATTAAGCTCTCTTGATGTGCAGATTGAAAGAATAAGGTCTTCATACACGAACTGAATGATCTTGGTGTAGCATGTTGGATTTACATTTCTTTCAATAAAGCCACCCGTAGAGTTTTCACTAGATCCTTTGTTGTCATATTGAATTCATTGCCCTTCTGTAAAACACATGTAGGATTAGATTAAAATGTTTCTGCATCAATTTTGAGAAAATTATTTCTTTGTTTTTAATAAAGAAAATGCAATTTTTCTTTGAACATAGCATAATAATATATACCTTTCTATTTCTATTTAATAAATAAATGAACAATAATTTTCTTAAATAAATTCCTTTCACCAAAAAAAAAAAAAAAAACTATGAAAAGCATCATATATAAAGGTTTTTATTTGTCTTATACATGATGAAATATTTAAAATGAAATTACCTGAGCAATAATGGTTATGTCAAAAGTGGAATTCCCAAAAGGCAAGACACTGCTATTGACAACAATTAGATGAAGCTTCTCTATTTCGCTTAGTATTTTCACAATTGCTCCTTTTTGTTTCTCGCAGTGGATTCTGATAAGTACATCCTTTTCTGAAATTCTTGCTTCGATCTCAAAGAGTGCTTCATCAGAGTAGTTATCAGAGTTCTCGTTACACGAAGAGGTGTCATCATCAGCTGAGAGCTGAGACTTCTTCACAAAAACCACAGATTCCACAGTTCTTTTCTTGGTCTGTTCCTCGAACAATTTTATGCGCTCTTGAAGCTCTTTCACGTAGTTGATAGCTTCTCCAAGGACAGAAGCTTTGTCCATCTGTAAACAGAAAGTTAGAGACATACTGCAGTGTAAGTTAAAGTGATTACACTATTTTAAAAAAACAGCAAAGATCATATGTTACTAGGAAAACACTAATCACATCTATGTTATACCCTAAAAGGACTAATCAAATTATAGTTTGGACTCTTTCCTCCAAAAAAATAAAAAACTTGGACTCCTCATAATGGCTTTTATAGTTCAAATCAACCAAATAAACACTCAATGTTGGACTCAACACTCATATACAATCTAATTCATTTACACATAATGTCACCATGAAGCTAGAAATTTAACCAAAAGGATAATGATATCTTTCGGTGAGTTAAAAAGAGTAACTAATTTGACAAGCAAAATTTATAGGTGTACCTTTTTTAGGCCAGGAACAATGGCTGAAAGAGCTATGAACCGTTCACAGAGCTTTTCTCTACGCCTCCTCTCCGCAATAATATGATCTTGAGCGTTTGAAGGATTTCTGGTCATTGATGAGTAGGTCCTCTTAATCCCTTGCAGGCTGGCTTTTGGTGCATAGTCTTGGTTCTCAAAGGAATCCTTGGAAATCAAAGGTGGGAAGTCTATATTTGCTTGGGGAACCATCTCGTTGTTTAGCTTCAAGGATGAGTCATGACTTCCATAGAACTCTTGAGGGTTCGTTAGCATTGAAATTGAATTCTCAAATGAAAGAATGTGGGAGGAGGAAGAAGGTTTTGGTGAAACATGGTCTGTGATGCAAGAGTCCCAACTGTTAGTCTTTGGCTGCTTGGCAGGCCTCTGAGATGTTTCAGCGGAAGTATTACTTAAGGTGGTGGTGGCCATTTTTGTGAAGGTGGGATAAGAAGAATAGCTTTCAGAAGAGAGAGATTGTTGAAAGTTTTCTACCATTGCAGTGGCCATGTCGTGTGTGGTAAAACCATCAAGAGTGTTCATGTGGGATTGGCGGATGTATTTGTATTCATCCATTCCCTATTCAATTCAAACACCCATATATAGGAAAATTGTATGTTAATTGAAATGTTCACAGGTGAGAAAAGCCATTGCAAATTAAATTTGGAACTTTTTTTTTTTAACAATATATGCTATACCATAATTAATCATAGGATAATAATCTTACCAACTCTGATAGCCATTTCGCCGATGAAATCTCCATTGATGCGACTCAAAAAGGGTTGATCTTCCAAGGATGAGGCAAGGCGCAATTTTCTTAGATCTGAACACAGCAAGTCCTTGAATGGAAAACAAAAAAGGGTTTTCAGATACTAGGATCTTAATAAATACAGGTGTAATAGGGAATACCTTGGAGAAATAAATTAAGGTTTCAAATTCAGAGAACTATATAGTGTATGAGGGGTTCCAGAGAAATGGAAGTCTCAACATATCTATAATTTGTTGCACCTTAATATTTATGACATACTTGAGTAAGATAGTGTGCCCCAAAAGCTATGGAGATGACAAGGAAACGAGATGTTGAAGCTTGATTACCTTTCTCCTATAAGAAAGCAAAAACTTATTTTTTTGTGTTTTCCAAATTCCAAGTGGCTCATAAAGGAGGTTTCCCCAGTTCCTTCATCTCTTTTAGTAGTTGAAGTTCTTGAACATGATCCAATGATATTTCTCCTACCCACGTGTGCAAATTTGTCCTCATTATTTAATCTTTTTTTTTTTTTTTTTTTTTTTTTTTTTTGCTAATACCTTAATTCTTATTGAGGATTCAAACGAAGGCCAATTCTAGGTGTATGTCTGCGTGTTGACGCGACGTGGAATCATGGACACTTAAACAAAATTGTAACTTGATCTGCGGAGAAACAGGGGATCTGTGGAAATTATTTTTAATCCAAAATTTATGTATTTTTTTGTTTCCTAAGTAACTATAAAGTCTACCAACCAGAAGCCTCATGTTGAAATTAGTTTTTTTGAGTCAATTATTTGGCCTCTTAATTTCTAAATAAATTGGCAACTTGATCTGTGAAGATATAGAGGATCTGCGAAAATTTAATAAGAAAAAAAAATGTTTTAAATAAACTATTTTGCCCTTTTTAATACGTGGTTACATTTTTTTCCTCGAAGTTCACAGCTCATCACTTCAGTAGCTTTCTTATGTTACTGTTTTCTTTTTGACATAGTTAATTATAAATTAGGGTTGATTTTTATGAAAATACTTGAGAGTGACTCATACTGGCCATGCTGGGAAAGCCTTTAGTAAAAGGCCTATTTGACCATTTAGTACTACTGCAGGACAAAACAAAAGCTAGTTTGTGAGAATGTTCATGAGATGAACAGGCGTAATCCTATACATCTTGGAATTTGTTCATTTTTCAGTTCATTTGGCTAGCTTGATCATACTCACATTAAAAATCATTTACGAAATAGCAAGTAGATCTTGTCTGAAAGAGTTTGGCTCTTTTTTCAGCCCTATCCTAGAAAAATTAACCTGAACATCCATGTAAGTTCTTGTATTGAATAATTTTCCAGGTTGTTCTGTTTGATCCAAGTTATTATGTATCAAAAATTCTTCGGGTTTTTGTTTTTGTTAATGCGGGTGTTCGGAACGCTTCATACATTTGACAATTTCTCTCAAATACAGAGCCGACTTAATATAATTTGAAACCTAAAGTAATTATTATAAATGACACATTTTTATGTTTAAAAATATATGAAAACATATTTATTTAAGTTTCTATATTATATATTTTTTTTTAATTAAAAACCATTCTCCTTGTATTCTAAAATGCAAAATTACTAATTAAGTACTTCTATTAAAATTTTTCTAACATCTCCTTTTTAATTAATAATAGCTAATCCATGTAATCTATTTGTGACATAATCAATTTAAGTAGGATTTTATCTTTTTTTTTTAATTGTACAACTTCTTTCTACATAAACAATTATAACAAGTATTAGGCAAAAAGCACATTTTAGTCCCTACATTTTCAGGTTATTCCCATTTTAGTCCCTACATTTTATTTTTACCGCTTTTAATCCCTATCTTGAAAAACAGTTTCTATTTTAGTCCTTGCCGTTATATCATTAACGGATATTGCTGACGTGGCAAACGGCATTGATAAAAAATAATAAAATAATGTCTATAGTAACCTGCCTTGGCACTATTAGTTACTCCCCGCCCTTAGTAGTCACGTGTCCCTCACGTGACCCTCCCTAACCCAAATAAAACCCCAAATGACGCCATTCACACCTGAACACACATGACGACAAGACCCATAGATTTGTGCAATCCCTAATCTCTTACCTTACCCGTTGCTCATCACAAGACCATAGATTTGCACAAAAAAACCACAAATCGGCAAGCACAAAAAATAACAAATCGGCAAGCATAATCACAGATAGCTTCAGAGTGTTTGTGCTGAGCTGCGAAGGTATTATTTCTCTCCAACTCTCTCTCTCTCTCTCTCTCTCTCTCTCTCTCTCTCTCTCTCTCTCTCTCTCGTTATGTCTCTTTCTCTCTCTCTATGTTATGAATGCCATCTGAATCTCAGCTGTTGGGTTTTGAGAATTTGGGAATTTTGAGATGTTGTGTTTTGTTATTGCTCTGGAATTTCAATCTATCTCTATTTATCTCTCGTTGTGTCTCACTCTCACACTCACTCTCTCTCTTCCTCTCTCCCTTTATAGCTTTTGTAGTGGACATAATACTGACTGTGATAGTGGAATATTTTTGGGATTTTCCTTGTTTGGCTGTTGTGTGTTGCTTTTGGTATTTGCAGCTCTATTTGTTTTACTTTTTGTTTTACTTTTGTTTATCAGGGACCACAATACTGACTGTATTTTTGTTGGCATTTGTGGTTGTTTGTTTGTATTGTGTGTCACTATTGTTTATCAGGGACCACTATATTGACCTTGATAAACCATGGAATCTTTGTGTTGGTATTTGCATTGATTGTCTATATTGTGTCTTGCTTTTCAAGAAGTGGCTGGGTCCATGTGAATGGGTTGTCAGTATTGTATGCTTTTTTATTTGTTTATTAGCCTAATGAAGTATTATTAATTTCAGAAAGTGGATATCTATTTTCATTCTATTTTCTTCCCGTGACTTGCAGGCAGGATGGACGAGCTTTTTACTCTGCATGTCCACCATGGTGGGCATTTCATGTGGGACCCTCAAGTGTATGTGGGAGGGACAATTGATATAGTGGATAATTGTGACCCAAATAAGTGGTCAAAAGTAGAGATTGAGAGTATCTGTAGGGAGTTTGGCTACACTGAAGTAGATAAATTATGGTTTAAAATGCCTGGTGTGAACCTAGAGCACTTAAATTTCCATCAGGTGGTTGATGATGATGCTGCTATGTTCATGACTAACTTGGTGAAGGGATATGGGGAGATTCATGTCTTTGTGGAGCATCCAGTGCATGAACCACTTGAGTTACCTGGTAGTGAACTAGAAGGTGTAGGTGTAGGTGTAGATGCTAAGGCCTTAGAGGTTTTTGTTAGTGACAGTGTGCTTCAAAATAATCACTATTATGAGTATGCTGAGTATGGTGATGAAGAGTACAAACTTGATTTTTCACAATTTGGAGGTCATGATAATGCTGAATTTACTAATGTTGACCATGGTGAGCCACATGAGGTAGATGCTGAGCAGGTTTGTGCTAGGAGGGCTGGCAAAGCACCAGTTGTTGATGACCAAGTTGAGGAGAGTAGTGAGGGTAGTGAGGATGAAAGGAGTGACTTAGAAGAAAAGCCAGAAATTCAACCAATGAATATTGGTGAAGATAGTACTGATAGTTGGGACAATCAAGCTGAAGATGATGAGGTTGAACCAGGACAAATGGGTGGTGGTGTCATGAATTCTGACTATGAGAGTGAGGAGCTGCTTAGCCTTGACGAATCATCATCAAGTAGTGAGGATGGTGATGATTCAAGTGATGATGACATCCCTATTGCTGAGGTTGACAATTCTATTAGGAGGAGCAAATACCCAATCTTCAGGCCAGTAGCCAAAGCTGAGCACCTTAAGTTTAAGAAGGATATGTTATTCATCTCAACTAAACAATTTAAAGATGCTATAACTGATTATGCAGTTAATGGTGGGTGGGGTATAAAATTTGTGAAAAATGACTTGGTGAGAGTGAGGCCGATGCCAGCCAGGGTGCAAGTTTGTTGCCTACCTTGCAAAGGTGCCAAGGGAGAAGAGTTTTAGATTGAAAACATTGAACATGGAACACACATGCAGCAGAAGTTATAGAAATCCAAGGTGCACAGCATCATACATTGGGAAAAAGTTAGTGAAGAGGGTTAGGAGACAACCTGATATAAAGCTTAAGGACATTCAGGATGCTATGCATGAGAAGTATGTGGTTAGCATAAGTGCAGGCAAGGCAAGTTGGGCTAGAGAAAAAGCTCAAGATGTTGTTGATAGGGCCCACACTGCACAGTTCAACAAACTATGGGAGTACTATGATGAGTTGAGAAGGTGTAGTCCTGGGAGCACAGTATTGATGAAGGTGCATATTTTAAATGATGGTGATTTGGCAGCCAAGCATGGATTGGCAACTGGGCTACCATATTTTGAAAGAATCTACATCTGCTTGGAAGGTTGCAAGAAAGGCTTCTTGGCAAGGTGCAAGCCAATCATTGGTCTAGATACATGCCATCTGAAGACCAAGATAGGTGGTCAGTTGATGTGTGCTGTTGGCAAAGATCCTAATGATGAATACTTTCCCTTAGCATATGCAGTAGTTGAGGCTAAAACAAAGGACACTTGGACCTGGTTTCTTAATTTATTGCTTGCTGACATAGGAGATGACAACAAATGGGTGTTCATATCTGACCAGCAGAAGGTATGATGGTAGATTTATTGCTTGTTAAATTAATTGTAGTTGATGGTAGTTTCATTGCTTGCTGAATTAAATGATTGTGCTTTGCAGGGGTTGGTGAACACCTTTGTTGACAATTGGCCATAGTACAAGCACAGGATTTGCTGCAGACATTTATACAATAATTTGAGGAAAAATCATCCTGGTGTCCTTATTAGAGACATTTTTTGGAAAGCAGCCAAGGCTACCTATCAGCAAGCATTTGAGAGGGCAATGAATGAGCTAAAGGAGGTGGATGGAGATGCATTCGAATGGCTGCAGTCTCACTCAACAACTATCTGGGCTAGGCACATGTTCAAAAGTGATGGTCAGAGTGACACAGTCCTGAACAACATGTGTGAAAGCTTCAACAGCATGTTAGTTAAGTTCAGGAGCAAACCTATAATTACCATGGTATGCATAATTTTCCCTTTCATGTGCATTATGATCCATAGACCTGTGTAATTCATGAATGATTAATTCTCCCTTTCTCTCTAAGTGTTTGCAGCTTGAGTGTATTAGGCTATATCTGATGACTAGATTTCAAGCAAACAGAAAAATGATTATGAAGGTGGAATCTGAGTTGTGTCCTAAGATAAGGAAGAGACTATACAAGGAGAAGTTGGCATGCCGCAAGTGGCTAGCATGTTGGGCTGGTCGTACGAAGTTTGAAGTGAAGAATGGGCTGGAGAGTTTCATTGTGGACTTGGAAGAGAAGAAGTGCAGCTGTAGGAAGTGGAACATAATTGGCATGCCATGTTACCATGCCATTTCTTGTATATTTTTCAACAGAGAAGATGCTGAAAAGTATGTCAATGCTTGCTACAAAAGGACTACCTACATTGATTGCTATGACTCTATTATAGAGCCCATCAATGGCCAGAATATGTGGAGACCTAGTGGACTACCACCTGTGCAATCCCCTATTAAGAGGAGACGTCCTGGCAGGCCTAAGAAGAAGAGGGCACTAGAGCCTGATGAACCTAGAAGTCACAGAAAAAATAGAGGTCTAGGCATCTCAAAACAATGCAAGTTATGTGGGAAATTAGGACACAACAAGAGGAGCTGCAAGGGAGAAGTAGGAGGGAACTCTTCCTTGCCTGGGAGTGTATCCCAAGCCAGTAGGACCACTAGGAGGGTAAATATACTATTTTGACTTAGATATCCCCATTGTTTTGTTTTTCAGTTGGCAAACTATTAATTGTTATTGTGCTTGTACTTACAGGCAGCCAAGGATGGTCATGCAAACAGCCCAGCTGTAGGCAGTGCATAACCAGCCAAGGATGTGACCACAAGTGCACCTCCACCCCCCACTGATAACCAATCCAATCCAAGACCAAAAAGATAGAGGAAGAGAAGTGCAGTCACTATTGAGACCTTGAATGCAACTGAGAATGCAGCAAGATATATGGCAACAATGAGATCTGCTAAAAGATAGCAAGCTGAAGCAAGACCTTTTTTTTTGTTGTGCTATATGTTGAAAGCATTCTTCATATGTTTATGTAACTACTAGAACAATTGGCATTTTGGTATACTTATATAATGGCTGACCAAGTCTTTTTTTTTGTATGAACGTGCTTGGTAGACTTTGTCCTATATTTTGTAATTATTGTGGTACACTCAAAACAATCATTGGTGTTAAATATTTTGTAATTATTTTGATTATTCAGGTAATATTGTGATGATTCAGCTTCCATTATTTAGATTTGCTGGTTTTTAGCTTTAATTTTTAAAAGGCTTAAACTCATGTCTTTTGGATGAAGCTTGAGTGTAATACATAGTCTATGCAGGTAATATTCAGTTTAATGTGCTGGGAAGTTTGGTGATTATGCAAGTTTGGTGAGCATTGGAGTTTAATATGCTGGGCAGTAGGCAGTTTAATATGTAATGATGTTAAATGATGTTAAATTTGTAAATGGCAGTTTAATGATGTATGGATTAATGTGTAATGATGTATGAATTAATGTGTAATGATGTATGATGCATGACTTATGCAGTTTAATATGTAATGAACGTAAATTATGCAAGTTTGGTAAATTATGCAGTTGAATATGTAATGAATGTAAATTATACAGTTTAATAAATGTAATTATGCAAGTTTGGTAATAAATGTAAATTATGCAGTTTAATAAATGTAATTATGCAGGTTTGGTAATAAATGTAAATTATGCAGTTTAATATGTAATTATGTAGGTTTTCTGTGATGAGTCAATTTAATATTGTTTGTTAATCATGTCCCTAAGTTCCAGTTTTGATGACCTCCTATGTACTTCAATCAAATGACAGGCTGCTGGTGTGCTAAATATATTACAGTCAGCTCCTTTATTTTGAGAGATGCTAAATATTTTGCAGCCAGCTCCTTTAATACATAAAGAGCTGCCTCTTTTATTTTGCAGTACAGTCAACTCCTTTTATTTGATTGATGCTAAATATATTAGAAAATTTACTTCATAAGTTTTAAAAATTGATGTTTCTGCAGTCAACTCCATTTTCTTGCTTGGCAGACTCAAATTGCTATGTCAAATTGCTGTCTAAAACAAGATGTTGTCTCAAATTGCACAGTTAATATCAAATTGCTGTCTCCATTCAAAATTTTGTTATAACCCTTTTAAGGCATTGTTCAAACTGCACAAACACTTCACAACAATGTAACATATTGGTACACAAATCATAGATTAATTAAAAATACCATATTCCATTGCTAAAGTCTTGGATTACAAAGAGAATTACACCAAAAATCAGGCCTTCTCCCACTAATACATACCAACACAAATTATGGCATTTTTCCACTAATACATTCCAACACATGCCAACACCAAAATTTAGGCCTTTTTCCACTAATACCTACCCACCTAATGACCCATTCCCCCCCCCCCCCCCACCTATTTAGCCAACCAAAAGAAGTATCAAACAAAGTAGCATCCCACTTATCACTAGAGACAGCCCCAAGCAAATAAGCAGCCTCTTCTCTCTCTTCCTGTAGCCTACAATGGCAACTTCAAGGGTCAAAATCCGTTGCCTCTGCTCTAAAATCAGCACCTTGCCACGCTCGCAGATTTCATCATCACGCCACTGAAAAAATTTACACTTATGTCCAACCTGACACCCAAGGGCCAGATAAAACCCATTATATCTTCAACCAAAATCATGAAAAACAAGAACAAATAGTATTAGCAAATACTACCTTACTAGGAAATACTACTTTATTAGCAAAACCCATTAACAAATAGTATTAGCACAATATTCCAACACTTGTATTCGCAAAATACAAGAAAACCAAATTTATATTGTCAGCAACAAGCTGAGGTTTTTTTTTTAAATTTTTTATTTATTTAAGAAAAGAAATTCTAGGTTCCCAAGACAGATTAGCAAAAAAATGAAGAAGGAAAAAAATTTGTTATCTACTTTTTTTCTACGAATTAGTAAAAGAATTTGGTTGTCAAATATTATGAAGTTGTGTTGGTTTAAGATCAAAATGACGGCCTTAGAACTAAGAGAATAACAGGGCTGTAAATGAAAGAGAGAGGGGTTAGACTTAGACTAAAGGGATTGCAAGATTGAAACAAAAATGAAGAAGGAAAAGCGAAAGGCTAAAGGGAAATGAAATTGGAACCTGAAGTGCTTCCAAAGTTAAAAATCCAGAAACTATATAGAAATTTAAAAACATTACACGAAACGACCTTACCCAGAACAAATTTTAAAACCCAGAAACTGTATAAAAATTTAAAAACGTTACACGAAACGACCTTACCCAGAACAAATTTTAAAACCCAAAAACTATATAGAAATTTAAAAACATTACACGAAACGACCTTACCCAGAACAAATTTTAAAACCCAGAAACTATATAGAAATTTAAAAACATTACACAAAACAACCTTACCCAGAAAAAATTACTACCTTACCCAGTAATTTGGACACCCGTAGAACCTTCTTCCAAGGTTGTCAGGTGTCCACGAAACGACCAAAACGGGTTTCTCCAAGCAAAAGCATCGGGTTGGGCCCCTTTTCCTCAAGCTTCCACTCGATGACATCAAGCTTGAATCCATGGAAAGCAATTGATTTGAAGATGGTTTTCAGCTGTGTGGTGAGCAAGGAGCAATTGATTTGAAGATGTATGGATTAATTCGTGATTGGTGAGGGACTTCAATCTGTGTTGTGACTGATGAGCGAGGAGCTGAGGAAATTTGGGGGTTAGGGATTTCTATTTGGTATTGGCGTGATTTGGGGTTTTATTTGGGTTAAGGAGGGTCACGTGAGGGACACGTGACTACTAAGGGCGGGGAGTAACTAACAGTGCCAAGGCAGGTTACTGTAGACATTATTTTATTATTTTTTATCAATGTCGTTTGCCACGTTAGTAATATCCGTTTATGATGTAACAGCAGGGATTAAAATAGAAACCGTTTTTCAGGATAAGGACTAAAAGAGGTAAAAATAAAATGTAGGGACTAAAATGTGCTTTTCGCCTAAGTATTAATATGGGTGTTTAGAACTCTTCAAACATCTAACAATTTCTCTCAAAAATGCAGAGCTGACTCAATATAGTTTGAGGCCTAAAGTAATAAATTAAGTAAGACATTTTTATGTTTAAAAATCTATTAAAAATATTTACTTAACTTTCTTTATTAATTTTTTTTTATTTAAAAACCATTATCCTTTTTTTTTTTTTTTTGGTAATGCAAAATTACTAATTAAGTTTTTGTGTTAAGATTTTGCTAATGTCTCTTTTTTAATTAATAATAGCCAATCCATATAATCGTTTTGTGGCATAATCAATTTAATTGGGATTTTATCCTCTTCTTCTTTTTTTTCTTTATAATTTTGCAAAACTTCTTTCTACATAAACAATTATAATAAGTATTATTAGTAAAATGGTCATGCTAACAAGTGCCCTAAGGGTCATGCTAACGAGTGCCCTTAGGGCACTCCTTAATAATCCATTTTAAGAAAGTTTGATTATCACTTTTATGAGAAATGAAAAAAGTTGTCAAAATATTAATTACTTTTTTTTCATTTCTCATAAAAACTTTCTTTAAATGGATTATTAACCAGTTCCCTAAGGGCACTCGTTAGCATTTTCCTTAGTAAAATTGTGTAAAGAATACATGCATTTGGAGGATTTTTTTATGTGGAATTATGTGGAAGATTAAGTGTTAATGTTGACAATCTAGCATATAAAAGGTTAGTTTACAAAAATTAAAATTTCAAACTATTAGTAGAAATTAATTGTCAATAATAATTTGGCACACTTACATTTTTTTTAAAAAAAAATTCAGAATTTCAATTAAATTGGGTTTCTTTTTATCTAACATTTTAGGACCTTTATAGAGATGAAGGAGAGAGTAAACTACTCATTTAGGGTTTTTTTTTTTTTTTTGAAACTAGTTATTATATTATGGGTCCCCTTTTTGTAATGGACTAATGGGGGGACTCAAGTGTAGGCGCGTGGGCCTAAAGCTGATCCTAACCTAATGTATAGTTTTTTCACCCCCCACGCACACACATCAAGTTCTTACACAGAAAACTTCCTTAAAGTGTCCCTATGATCAAATTATTTTATATTTTATACCATAAACACTACAAAAAACTAGGCCTATAGTGGCGTTTGTGAAATGCCACTATAGGTACTAAAAACACCACTATAGGCCCATTTTGGCTATAGTGGCGTTTGCCATAGTGGCGTTTGTAAACGCCACTATTGTACTGCTATTATAGGCCAATAGTGGCGTTTTATAAAAACGCCATTATAGAACCACCCTATAGTGGCGTTTGCAAACGCCACTATAGGACACCTGACAAACGTCACTATAGCCTTTTTCAAAAAAAAAAAAATGGTCTATAGTGGCGTTTGCAAACGCCACTATAGGTCTATAGTGACGGTACAATAGTGGCGTTTTCACAAACGCCACTATAGACTCTACAAATGCCACTATAGCCAAAAAACCATTAAAAAAATTTTTGATTACCAAAAATTAATTTTTGGTAATCAAAAGAATTTTTTTTTTGACATGAAAAAGTTTTTTTTTTTTTAATTCAATTAAGATTGTAATTAAATTAATATTACAATTTTAATTAAATTAAAAGATACAAAAAAAAAAATCCAAACACTATAGTTATCCCAACAAATTCAAAATCAAACACAAACCCACCTAAAAAAAAATTCAAAATCAAACACAACATACTCACATCCAAAAATTTAAAAAAAAAAAAAAAAAATAGCAACTCCAAATACAAACACTATGGCTATCCCAGGAAATTCAAAATAAAAACACAAACCCACCTAAAAAAATTCAAAATTAAACACAAAAAAAAAAAAAAAAAAAAAATAGCAACTCCACCCCAACACATTCAGCCGCCACAGACCAATAACCTGCAAAAAGAAATCATCAAATTGATTTTGAATTTTTCACTACTTGAGAAAGATATTATCACAACACTTGAGATCTTTAAACCTTAGAGACCCACGAAGCAAAGTTAACAGCAGACAAAGAATAGACCAAAACTATTATCAAAAAAGGAATAGAATTTACAAGCATTAAAATTAAAAAAAAAAAAAAATACTTACTTGCAACTATACAACCAATAGCATTCTTCCTTCAATCACAAATCCCATAATAGTAGCACCATTTACAAATTTGAACAAAATTAACTAGTTGCAACACCATCTTCAAATCCAAAACCCACTAACATTAACACCACCACAAATAAAATAGGGAAAATAAAATCAAATAGGAGAGAAAGAGAAAAGAAACAGAAATGAAGAGAAAGAAGTCTGAAGAAGTGGAGATAAGGGAGCTAGAAAAAGAAAAGAAAATAAAAGAAAGAAGAATGCTGAAGAAAGTTACGTGGAGACAAGGATATAAGGTGAGTGAGGGTAGGTGAGGTTGGTGGGTTTTGAATTTTGAATTTTAAATTTTTTTTGTTTAGTTCTTATATATATATATATATATATAAATGATATGTACATAATATTTTTACAATAAATTTTAAGTGGCAGATTGTTACTAGTTGTTATTATTGAAAAAAAAAAAGTAATCTTAGTGTTAAGTTCAAATTTGAACTAATAATAACTAACCACTTATGATTTGTTGTGAAAATATTGTAAAACTGTTGTAGACGTAGCACCTCATATATATATATATATATATATATTTAAATAGAGAAATGACATGTTCACAACATTTTTACAATATTTTTACAACAAATTTTAAGTGGCATATTGTTACTGATTGTTATTGTTGGGGTAAAAAAATAATCTTAGTGTTCAATTCAAATTTGAACCAATAAAAACTAACCACTTATAATTTGTTGTGAAAATGTTATAAAAATATTGTGAAGATAACACTTCTCATTTAAATATAAATATATAATAATATATACATTTATATATATATATATATATATTAGCTGAACAATCAATTCGGATTTGAGTTTTTTTTTTTTTTTTTTTTTAAGAATAGTTTAGAATATGCCATAGAATATTCTAGGAATATTCTATGGCATATTCCTAAAACATATCATCATTTTTGTTTTACAGATTGAGTTTTTTTTTTTTTGAATAGTTTGGAATATGTCATAGAATATTTTTACAACAAATTTTAAATAGTGGGTTATTACTGGTTCTTATTGTTGGGTTAAAAAAGTAATCTCAGTGCTAAATTCAAATTTGAACCAATAACAACTAACTACCCATGATTTGTTGTGAAAATGTTGTAAAAATGTAGTGAACGTGACACTTTTTTTTTTTTTTAATCTTTAAGAACCTATAGTGGCGTTTGTCAAACGCCACTACAAGAAGGCCTATAGTGGCATTTTTCAAACGCCACTAAAGGTCTTTTCCATCCTGCACAATTTAAAAAAAAAATCCCAGCAAAAAAAAAAAAGAAAGGTGCCTAGAGTGGCGTTTGACAAACTCCACTATTGGTGCTTCTCTTACTAGGGTCTATAGTGGCGTTTGGCAAACGCCACTATAGGTCCACCCAACTGAAAAAAAAAAAAAAAAAAAAAAAAAAAAAAAAAAAAAGTGCTTATAGTGGCGTTTGTCAAACGCCACTATAGGCCCTTGTATGACCAGGACCTATAGTGGCGTTTGAAAAACGCCACTATAGGCCGTTAAAAACGCTGCTATAGACCCATTTTTTAAAACGCCACTATAAGACACTCCAAACACCACTATACGTACCCTATAACAGCGTTTATAAAAAACGCCACTATATGACCAAAAGGGGGGTAAGTTACAACTGCTTGGAGTAGCAGGCTACTGGGGCTCTGGTACTACAAGTGAGGGTGCGGAAACGTAAATAGGTTACAGTTGACAAAGCCATGACTATGGCGTTACAAGTGTAAACTAGAAAAGAAACTGAGGCCATCTGATTACAAGATCTGGGTTGTAATGAGAGGATTTTTAGAAACTGAATTGGTTCTAAAAACTAACACCTGCTTCAGACTGGAGAGGGAGCTGCCTTTTATAGGAGAAGGGAGCTAGCAATCTGCTGAAGGAGAGCCTTGGATGCTGCTAGAAATCCGGAAGGTAAATTTGCTTTAACCTTGGGTGAAAATCATTTCAGCCGAAAGCAAATAGTAACTTCAGGATAATTTGTCGGGCACTGTTGATGAACAGTAATTGTCACTGTTCATGAATAGTGATTTGTCCCCTTGCTTTTCTGGCGTACTGTTCATCTAAAGTAACTCTGACTGTGGATGAATAGTAGGCTGTCTGGAATCTGCTGAGCGCGGGTACTGTGCATGTACAGTGATCTGGACTGCAGATGAATAGTAACCGGGTCAAAAGATGCTTTACAAGTGGTCTGGATAATGATTGAGACTTATCCGGAACACTTTTAGTCTTCGTCCAAGTTGTAGCCATCATAGGGATCATGTGAATCCTGGAATGGGTCCAATGGACTTTTGATGACTGAAGCTTCAGATGAGGCAGGAGATACTCTGTCTGCTGACTCTAACTTTTCTGCTTAGAATTGCAATTGCTTGGCAAGATCTGTTCTTTACTAGAATTTCCGGTGATCTGGACGGAGTCTAGGCTAGACTGAGACCTTGTATTATAAGGAATTGCTTTTCGGAACTGGAGGAATGGACATCCTTAATCTGCATTATTATGTCTTGGTGGAGCACCATTGCTGGGGTCCAAGCAAGGGTTAGTACATCCATGTTGATGATGTGTAATGTACAGATTGCAGTATTCACAATAGAGGATTGGCTCAGAAATTGGGGTTGTAGGAACAATAATCCTCCCCGGCTTGTTGTGATTAATCCTTTGCGACTGGATCATGGCATTGACATATGGTCTGGGAACAAAGACTGAAATCCTATCTGTGTATCCAAACAGATGGTAGCATTGCCATAGATCTTGGGTTATGTCCATTATTTGATTGGTGAAGTATTTCCTCCAGCAATCTGCAAGGTTGAGGGGACGTTGGTAAGAGAGGCGTGTTCTGCCTTCAAACCATGGTCCTTGGTGGGTGTAGCCACAAATGAGAACAAGATGATTTGCCGGTTGGACATTCATCCAGTTGTCCCAATCCCATTGTGGTAGAGTGCTCCAGCATCTGATTGAAATCAAAGGGCTACTGATTCTTGCAGCGGCTCTTTGGATGATCTGTGGTAACTGGCTAATTTGGGCATGGTTCGTGACTTTGATGAGTCTGATGAAGCCATATTCAAACATTTGGGATAACCAGTTGGGATCTTTGTCCACCTTCTCCGAATGATCATCTTGATGATCTTCATAGTCGACAATAAGGCCTGGGAAAGGATGCATGTTTTCATAGACCTTGAGACTGTTCCCAAAGTATTCTTCCCATTCCGCTTGCAACAAAGTGTCTCCTAGATCATCAGAATCTGTTGGGTCAGGGATGCTGATGGTGACCAATTTTTTGAAATGTAAGAACCATTGGTCGTATGATCCAGACATTGCCTTGCTATCTAAAATACTTTTTTGTATTTCAGGTGGCAAGTTGGCTATAGCACTTCTTAGCTGGTTTTGAGTCTTAAGACTTAACCTTGCATAATCCGTGCTGAGTATAGTCCTTATACCTTTTGAATAGGTATCCTCTTTGCCAAAGAGTTGACTAGTAAGGTTTTCAAGATTGGTGAGTGCCACATTTCCAGCCTCAAGATTGACTAGGTAGTTTTCTAGGGCTCTGAGGGTTCTTTGGAAAAGGGTGCACTGTTCTAGATTGGAGGTTGCTTCAAGGTTTTCTAGAAGGAACCTGATGGGTTTTGGTAGTTCACTGTGAACTCCATTATGGAAATGTAGGGTTCTTGACAAGAGTTCTTGCAAGGTAAACACCATATCATTATTGGACAAACTTTGGAAAGGTTGTACTGGTGCTTTCCCTTTGTTCTTTGAAGAAGCCATTTTCCACTTACTAATGGTATTATAATGATTTATATGCTCCTTATCCTGCCAAAATTGGTTTAAACAAGTATGTTGATTTCTTTTTTCAAAATTACTTTTGTTTAAAACATGGAATGGCATGAAACACATATAATTATAATGCATGAATGAAATGTCATGCTGAGATGAGTTTGGGAGCTGAATTGGGCTAACAAAGTCATCTTTTGTGAGTGGGATGGTGATTGCAAATGAATCAAGGTTCTTGGCTTGATCATAAGGAATCATGGATGGAGGAACTTTGGCATTGATAAGGTTAAGGGTCTTGGAGATAGCAATTTCCTGGAGAGTACTAATATCTCTAGGTTCAGGACTCCTAAGAAACTTAAACTTGACTGGCTGGCCAAAGGGATGGGTAGTGATTCCTTCACTATCTGTGGTGAAAGGATACAACAGACACATGAAAGGGTTTCCTAAGATAACCTTATCTGTCATATTCTTGACTAGGACAAATGTGGTTTTGAAGCACGTATTATCCTGGCACACATGAGCTTTGGGGATTTTGAATTCAATCTGCATTTTACCTCCACTTGCAGAAGTTAACCT
This sequence comes from Quercus gilva, assembly GCA_023621385.1. Lineage (NCBI taxonomy): Eukaryota > Viridiplantae > Streptophyta > Magnoliopsida > Fagales > Fagaceae > Quercus > Quercus gilva. Next base: position 16,275,109 of record CM042478.1, read on the forward strand.
TTCTTTGGTTTTTCTGAAGTACTTAGAGGGAATGATGCCTTCTTGAATGCAATTGAGATCAGCGCCTGAATCTATTAGGGCAATAACCTCAAATTCAAAATCTCTGCTGATGACAATCCTGACTTTGGAGTGCCATTTTTGAAAGTTAATCCTATTGATGGTTACTAAGAACTTGTCGTTAGACTGCTGTTCTTGATCTTGAACCATGTCTGCAGTAGGGTTAACTGTCTCTTCAACTTCTTCTACTTCTACATCAGAAGGGTTCTGTAATGAGGTTCCTTCCTCATTGCCTTGACGAGAAGTATTCTCCAAATTTCTGACTCTTTGATCAAGGAGATTCTGATCAACCTTAAGGATGGTTAATTCACTCTTAAGGGTTCTAACTTCAGACTTGGTTTCCTTGATTTCTTTCTGAAGGTCGCTAACTGTAACTTCCTTCTTGGATTTGGTAAACCTATTGTAGATTTTCTCCAAATCAACTTTGGGTTCCTGAAACTTAGGTTTGGAATCACTGGGTTCCTTAACTAAGGTTCTTCTAAATTCTGTAAGCTTCTGAGCTTTGACTATTGGGTCTTCGATCTGTTCTATGAGATCTAAGAGCAGCTCTTCTTGCTTAGAGAGAACATTGAGAGTCTTGGTTCTACAACAACTATCAATGCATAGAATGGGTTCATCTGGGCCACTAGAGGAACTAGAGGATGCTCTAGGGGATTCAGAGGATGACTGGTAGATCTGTTGGATCTCCGTGGAGTTGTCACTATCCGAGTGATCAAGTTCAAGGAGCTTAAAGATCTCTTGCTTACTGGCTTGGTCACTAATGAGGGTATTGATAAGGGATTTGGCCTTAGCTTTACACTCTTTACTGAAATGACCTTTCTTTCCACAGTTGAAGCATTTTCCTGATGCTTTGGAAATTGGTTTTCCTGTGGATTTGGATTTTCCTTTCTTATAGAAATTGTCCTTGCTGAACTTCTGTTTTCTATAATACTTGGATGCAGTTTTCTTCCTATGGTATTCCTTAGAGGTTTCCTTGCCCCTGTACTTGGACTTTCTTTAGGGAAGAACTGAAGGTAAGCCATACTGTGTACAGAAGTTTCCTACTTCGTACTTGGCTTTGCCTTTGCTGGCTTTGCTCTGGATTTTGAGATCTCTGCACATCTTCATTCCTTCACTCCGAATGGTGCTAGAGATGTCTCCATAGGTTAGGTTATCATAATCTATGACACCTAAGGGGTTACACAGGGTTTCTTTAACCTTTTCTCCAAAAAGGGTAGGTAAACCATTGATGAACTTCTCCTTCCAAAATGGAGAGTTACAATCACTTCTGTGCATGACTCTGGTGGTGAACACATCTTCATACCACCTAAAGTCTCCAAGGGTTTTACATCTAAGGTTACTCAATTGGTCGTAAATCCTAGATGTGATATTGCTAGGTTTGCCTACGAAGTGTTTCATGATCGTATAGATCAGGGTATTGACTCCGTCAGGGATACCTCTTCCTAAAATGGTGTCGAAGATGGGGAGTCCTTCCTCATCTTTCTGGACAGCATGTTTGATGTCTTCCTTAGACTCTTCTGTAAGGCAGTTATTCCACCATTGCAGAAGTTTACCTGTAAATCCTAAAGACATGAGCTCTATGACATCAGCATGGGATTGGCCTTCACTAATGTAGTTATTGGCTACCATGGTCATGTGCTGGATCTTGTTTAGGATTTCCTGTTCCGATAAGCCATCTATGTTCCACTCATAGAGTTTACCAGAAGAGACTGAGAACTGGTTGCTAACATTCCTTTCTTCATACTGAAGATCAGGAGGGGTAGGCCTGGGATACCAATTCTTGGTGAAACTTGTCGAGGTTACACTAGGGTGAAGCATCTTGTTCACTTGTAAACCCTTAAACTGGTTTTCTAGATGTTCTATCTCCTTTTCATTTTCTGAGGAGGTTCTGCTAGAACTACTAGATGCTGTATGGACGTCTAAGACACTAAGCTTGGGGGCTTTCTTAGGAGAAGGGGGAACTGGTTCCTGCTTCTTGCTAAGTTTCCTGGGTGAAGGGGAGACTGGTCTCTGCTTCATGCTAGGTTTCTTAGGTGAAGGGAGAACTGGTTCTTGCTTCGTTCTAAGTTCCTTAAGCTTCTGGTCAACAATTTCTAAGGCTGTCGGGTCCTTAGGTTTGTCTAAGACTTGTAGGCGGGGATCAACTGAGGTTGAAGTGGTGAATGGTGAAGGTTCCTTCTTCACGAGTTCTTCAAGCTTTTGGTTGACTATTTCTAAGGCTGTTTTGTCCTTAGGTCTAAGACTTGGCTGCCTATTCGTAGGGAGCTTGACTAATGGCTTTTCTAGGGTCTTGACAGGTTTGCTAGGGCTTCCTGGTTGGAGGATGACCTTGTTATCAATTCTGTCTTCAATCCTATCAAGCTGTTTTCCTATAACTCCTAAACACTGGTTGGTGTAGTTGTTCTGCTCTAGAACCTTCTTGACAACCTGTTCTTCAGGGCTTGTCTAAGTCTTGAAGGGTGAGGCAACTAAATCAGTACCACGGTGTTTAAAAACTATAGCTTCCTGGGGTGGATGGTGAGATCTAACAACCTCTGGGGGATTGGTAGAGCTACTGGATGGATCTTTGGGATCCTTGGTTGGGAGTTTGGTCCAATTTGTTTTGGTAATGACACAAGACTTTTTATGCCATTCAAAGTGGTTCTCAAAATATTCAAAGAAAGGGACATTACTTGATATCTCTTTCATGAAGATTTTCCAACTTTCCAAAACTTCTTTCTTTTGGTCCAAAGTATGGTTGGCTCTATAGGCATCTCTTTTGAGTTTGTTTTCTTCTGATTCAAACTCATTGCCTAGGGCAACTAGATCTGGGGTGAACTCTTTCCTAATGGTCATGAGCTAGGGGTCTATTTCAGGTTCTTGCTGAAAAGGATCCTGTGGGTCATGAGGATAAGGGTTCAACATGTCTATTCCTGTCGGGGAAGGGTTCTTCTGCTCATTGTTGTCATCTTGATCAACAACTGAGTCTTGCTTGGCTGTGTAGCAGGGTGTGCTAACCTGGGATCTGGTCTGGACACCTTGGAGTTCTAATCCTAAATCTCTTCTAGATCTGGGAAAAGGGACAAGGGGTCTGGACGAGCTACACTGGGATGCAGGTCTATCTCTAATAGGGATAGGTGGCTGCCTAAAGGGTCGGTGTAGATCTAACTGAGATCTAAACCTAGATTCATCAAAATCAAGTGGTGAATCTACTGGTAATCTAAACCTAGACTGGTCAAAACTCATCCTAACCGTACCATCGGCTAATTGCTGGACGAAGTCTAAGTCTAGATTCTGGGTTGGGTTTTGGTTGAGCAAATGATGATTCTCTTTTTCCAAAAGCCAATCATCTGGGAAAGTGACATCAGTCCATTTCAGGGTCTTTGGAACCTGGATCTTAGAACTGGGGTCAGTTGTCTGGATAAGAGTGGTTTCTCCTATCTGCTTGTGGTTAAGTGCTTGAACATTCAAGTTCGTCCTGATGCATTTATAATAAATCCTGTAGATCAAGGCTATCTGGTAAACTCCTTTCACTAAGAGGGTACCATGGGTCTTGATGTTGAGGGTGAGTGCTTTCATGATATGCGGGTCATGTAACCAAACTGTGAAATTGGGGAAACAGTCAAAATGAACTGGTCCACCACTTAGGCTAGATTGGATGGTGCCTAGAAGACTATCACTAAACCTGATGTGTCTAGTGTCTCTAAGGGCCATGAGAATGGAACAATTCAGTCCTTCTCTGATCAAAGGTTTGACTCCAATCTGGACTAAACCTATGTGCAGGTAGTTGTGTCCTGCTTTCTTGTGGGCTTTCAAGGTTTTGGAAGATAACAAGTAGCAAGTCTCATACTCTTTGTTAATTCCATAAACTTGTTCTATGGTTCTAACATGGTAATCTGTCCTAAACATCTTGGTTAGGGACCATGAAGACTTATAGATCTTGTTGGTGGGGAACTTAGGGATATTCCAATCTCCTAATTTTAGATCTAGGTCTGACAACTCTAATTCTTCTGAATTGAGAATTCCACTTTCTTGAGGAATCTCAGGGAGGGATGATCTTTGGCTGGTGGTAGAGTTACTCCTGAACAACCTATTCATCATCTTTGATTAAAAGCCTAGTTAAACAACTATGACCTCAATACTTTTAACTCCTGACTTCTGGATCTATCCTTCGGTCTACAACAGAGTGATACAAAGGGACAACTGCCTCTCCGAACTCAAGCTAACCTCTTAACGCCACAATCTCTCCACTGCGTACAAACCCTAAAACGCCTTCCCTCGGCTAACACAGGTAACCAACACAGAACAGGAGGTGAATCAGTGGTCTTACTGGGCTGCCTAACATTTCAGAAACGGTCTTACAAGTCTCAACAGTACACATCTGCAACAGATTTTCTGGATAAACACAAAAACAAGAAGAAGCAAGTATCTGGGTAATAACTGAACAACAGGGACAAATGAACAAAGAATGATAAACAGAGGGTTAGAAGGAGGCTCAGCCTACCATAAAAAGATAATCACAAGTGAGAAGAAAGAATGGATGAATGAGAGTGTTATCAGAAAATAGATGTAAAATATATTCAAAGGAGAATAAATATAACTATGCATGATCAAAGTAATTTGATTATACTCAAAGTAATTTGATGATAACTATGGCGGCAGTGCCGACCAACTTGATTGAAATTAAAAAGTAACTTACAAACACTAATATCGGCCAACTTGGCTCTGATACCAAAAGGGGGGTAAGTTACAACTGCTTGGAGTAGCAGGCTACTGGGGCTCTGGTACTACAAGTGAGGGTGCGGAAACGTAAATAGGTTACAGTTGACAAAGCCATGACTATGGCGTTACAAGTGTAAACTAGAAAAGAAACTGAGGCCATCTGATTACAAGATCTGGGTTGTAATGAGAGGATTTTTAGAAACTGAATTGGTTCTAAAAACTAACACCTGCTTCAGACTGGAGAGGGAGCTGCCTTTTATAGGAGAAGGGAGCTAGCAATCTGCTGAAGGAGGGCCTTGGATGCTGCTGGAATCACGGAAGGTAAAATGCTTTAACTCGGGTGAATAATCATTTCAGCCGAAAGCAAACAGTAACTTCGTGATTATCTGTCGGGCACTGTTGATGAACAGTAACTGGGTCAAAGATGCTTTATTAGTGGTCTGGATAATAATTGAGACTTATCCGGAACACTTTTAGTCTTCGTCCAAGTTGTAGCCATCATAGGGATCTTGAGAATCCTGGAATGGGTCCAACGGACTTTTGCTGACTGAAGCTTCAGATGAGGCAGGAGAGACTCTGTCTGCTGACTCTAACTTTTCTTCTTGAATCTGCAATTACTTGGCAAGATCTGTTCTTTACTAGAAATTCCGGCGATCTGTAACTTACCCCCCTTTTGGTATCAGAGCCAAGTTGGCCGATATTAGTGTTTGTAAGTTACTTTTTTAATTTCAATCAAGTTGGTCGGCACTGCCGCCATAGTTATCATCAAATTACTTTGAGTATAATCAAATTACTTTGATCATGCATAGTTATATTTATTCTCCTTTGAATATATTTTACATCTATTTTCTGATAACACTCTCATTCATCCATTCTTTCTTCTCACTTGTGATTATCTTTTTATGGTAGGCTGAGCCTCCTTCTAACCCTCTGTTTATCATTCTTTGTTCATTTGTCCCTGTTGTTCAATTATTACCCAGATACTTGCTTCTTCTTGTTTTTGTGTTTATCCAGAAAATCTGTTGCAGATGTGTACTGTTGAGACTTGTAAGACCCTATCTGAAATCTTAGGCAACCCAGTAAGACCATTGATTCACCTCCTGTTCTGTGTTGGTTACCCGTGTTAGCCGAGGGAAGGCGTTTTAGGGTTTGTACGCAGTGGAGAGATTGTGGCGTTAAGAGGTTAGCTTGAGTTCGGAGAGGCAGTTGTCCCTTTGTATCACTCTGTTGTAGACCGAAGGATAGATCCAGAAGTAAGGAGTTAAAAGTATTGAGGTCATAATTGTTTAACTAGGCTTTTAATCAAAGATGATGAATAGGTTGTTCAGGAGTAACTCTACCACCAGCCAAAGATCATCCCTCCCTGAGATTCCTCAAGAAAGTGGAATTCTCAATTCAGAAGAATTAGAGTTGTCAGACCTAGATCTAAAATTAGGAGATTGGAATATCCCTAAGTTCCCCACCAACAAGATCTATAAGTCTTCATGGTCCCTAACCAAGATGTTTAGGACAGATTACCATGTTAGAACCATAGAACAAGTTTATGGAATTAACAAAGAGTATGAGACTTGCTATTTGTTATCTTCCAAAACCTTGAAAGCCCACAAGAAAGCAGGACACAACTACCTGCACATAGGTTTAGTCCAGATTGGAGTCAAACCTTTGATCAGAGAAGGACTGAATTGTTCCATTCTCATGGCCCTTAGAGACACTAGACACATCAGGTTTAGTGATAGTCTTCTAGGCACCATCCAATCTAGCCTAAGTGGTGGACCAGTTCATTTTGACTGTTTCCCCAATTTCACAGTTTGCTTACATGACCCGCATATCATGAAAGCACTCACCCTCAACATCAAGACCCATGGTACCCTCTTAGTGAAAGGAGTTTACCAGATAGCCTTGATCTACAGGATTTACTATAAGTGCATCAGGACGAACTTGAATGTTCAAGCACTTAACCACAAGCAGATAGGAGAAACCACTCTTATCCAGACAACTGACCCCAGTTCTAAGATCCAGGTTCCAAAGACCCTGAAATGGACTGATGTCACTTTCCCAGATGATTGGCTTTTGGAAAATGAGAATCATCATTCGCTCAACCAAAACCCAACCCAGAATCCAGACTTAGACTTCGTCCAGCAATTAGCCGATGGTACGGTTAGGATGAGTTTTGACCAGTCTAGGTTTAGATTACCAGTAGATTCACCACTTGATTTTGATGAATCTAGGTTTAGATCTCAGTTAGATCTACACCGACCCTTTAGGCAGCCACCTATCCCTATTAGAGATAGACCTGCATCCCAGTGTAGCTCGTCCAGACCCCTTGTCCCTTTTCCCAGATCTAGAAGAGATTTAGGATTAGAACTCCAAGGTGTCCAGACCAGATCCCAGGTTAGCACACCCTGCTACACAGCCAAGCAAGACTCAGTTGTTGATCAAGATGACAACAATGAGCAGAAGAACCCTTCCCCGACAGGAACGGACATGTTGAACCCTTATCCTCATGACCCACAGGATCCTTTTCAGCAAGAACCTGAAATAGACCCCCAGCTCATGACCATTAGGAAAGAGTTCACCCCAGATCTAGTTGCCCTAGGCAATGAGTTTGAATCAGAAGAAAACAAACTCAAAAGAGATGCCTATAGAGCCAACCATACTTTGGACCAAAAGAAAGAAGTTTTGGAAAGTTGGAAAATCTTCATGAAAGAGATATCAAGTAATGTCCCTTTCTTTGAATATTTTGAGAACCACTTTGAATGGCATAAAAAGTCTTGTGTCATTACCAAAACAAATTGGACCAAACTCCCAACCAAGGATCCCAAAGATCCATCCAGTAGCTCTACCAATCCCCCAGAGGTTGTTAGATCTCACCATCCACCCCAGGAAGCTATAGTTTTTAAACACCGTGGTACTGATTTAGTTGCCTCACCCTTCAAGACTCAGACAAGCCCTGAAGAACAGGTTGTCAAGAAGGTTCTAGAGCAGAACAACTACACCAACCAGTGTTTAGGAGTTATAGGAAAACAGCTTGATAGGATTGAAGACAGAATTGATAACAAGGTCATCCTCCAACCAGGAAGCCCTAGCAAACCTGTCAAGACCCTAGAAAAGCCATTAGTCAAGCTCCCTACGAATAGGCAGCCAAGTCTTAGACCTAAGGACAAAACAGCCTTAGAAATAGTCAACCAAAAGCTTGAAGAACTCGTGAAGAAGGAACCTTCACCAGTCACCACTTCAACCTCAGTTGATCCCCGCCTACAAGTCTTAGACAAACCTAAGGACCCGACAGCCTTAGAAGTTGTTGACCAAAAGCTTAAGGAACTTAGAACGAAGCAAGAACCAGTTCTCCCTTCACCTAAGAAACCTAGCATGAAGCAGAGACCAGTCTCCCCTTCACCCAGGAAACTTAGCAAGAAGCAGGAACCAGTTCCCCCTTCTCCTAAGAAAGCCCCCAAGCTTAGTGTCTTAGACGTCCATACAGCATCTAGCAGTTCTAGCAGAACCTCCTCAGAAAATGAAAAGGAGATAGAACATCTAGAAAACCAGTTTAAGGGTTTACAAGTGAACAAGTTGCTTCACCCTAGTGTAACCCCGGCAAAAAGAAAGTCCAAGTACGGAGGCAAGGAAACCTCTAAGGATTACCATAGGAAGAAAACTGCATCCAAGTATTATAGAAAACAGAAGTTCAGCAAGGACAATTTCTATAAGAAAGGAAAATCCAAATCCACAGGAAAACCAATTTCCAAAGCATCAGGAAAATGCTTCAACTGTGGAAAGAAAGGTCATTTCAGTAAAGAGTGTAAAGCTAAGGCCAAATCCCTTATCAATACCCTCATTAGTGACCAAGCCAGTAAGCAAGAGATCTTTAAGCTCCTTGAACTTGATCACTCGGATAGTGACAACTCCACGGAGATCCAACAGATCTACCAGTCATCCTCTGAATCCTCTAGAGCATCCTCTAGTTCCTCTAGTGGCCCAGATGAACCCATTCTATGCATTGATAGTTGTTGTAGAACCAAGACTCTCAATGTTCTCTCTAAGCAAGAAGAGCTGCTCTTAGATCTCATAGAACAGATCGAAGACCCAATAGTCAAAGCTCAGAAGCTTACAGAATTCAGAAGAACCTTAGTTAAGGAACCCAGTGATCCTAAACCTAAGTTTCAGGAACCCAAAGTTGATTTGGAGAAAATCTACAATAGGTTTACCAAATCCAAGAAGGAAGTTACAGTTAGCGACCTTCAGAAAGAAATCAAGGAAACCAAGTCTGAAGTTAGAACCCTTAAGAGTGAATTAACCATCCTTAAGGTTGATCAGAATCTCCTTGATCAAAGAGTCAGAAATTTGGAGAATACTTCTCGTCAAGGCAATGAGGAAGGAACCTCATTACAGAACCCTTCTGATGTAGAAGTAGAAGAAGTTGAAGAGACAGTTAACCCTACTGCAGACATGGTTCAAGATCAAGAACAGCAGTCTAACGACAAGTTCTTAGTAACCATCAATAGGATTAACTTTCAAAAATGGCACTCCAAAGTCAGGATTGTCATCAGCAGAGATTTTGAATTTGAGGTTATTGCCCTAATAGATTCAGGCGCTGATCTCAATTGCATTCAAGAAGGCATCATTCCCTCTAAGTACTTCAGAAAAACCAAAGAAAGGTTAACTTCTGCAAGTGGAGGTAAAATGCAGATTGAATTCAAAATCCCCAAAGCCCATGTTTGCCAGGATAATACGTGTTTCAAAACCACATTTGTCCTAGTCAAGAATATGACAGATAAGGTTATCTTAGGAAACCCTTTCATGTGTCTGTTGTATCCTTTCACCACGGATAGTGAAGGAATCACTACCCATCCCTTTGGCCAGCCAGTCAAGTTTAAGTTTCTTAGGAGTCCTGAACCTAGAGATATTAGTACTCTCCAGGAAATTACTATCTCCAAGAACCTTAACCTACTTTCTGCCAAGTTTCAGCACCTTAAATACCTCAAAGAGGATCTTAAGTATAAACAAGTTGAGGAACAACTAGTTTGTAAAAAGATCCAAACAGAGATCAGCAAGTTTGAAGAAAAACTTAAGCAGGAAGTCTGCTCTGATCTACCCACAGCTTTTTGGCATAGGAAGAAGCATGAGGTAACTCTTCCCTATGTTAAAGACTTCAAAGAAAAGGACATCCCTACCAAAGCTCGACCTATCCAAATGAACCAGGAACTCATGGATACTTGTAGAGCAGAAATAGAGGATCTTCTTAAGAAAGGAATAATCAGAAAATCTAGATCACCATGGTCTTGTCCAGCCTTTTATGTCCAGAAAAACGCTGAGATAGAAAGAGGTGTCCCTAGATTAGTCATCAATTACAAGCCCCTTAACAAAGTCTTAGAATGGGTAAGATACCCAATTCCCAACAAAAGAGACTTAGTTAACAGGCTCAGTAAGGCAGTGGTTTTCAGTAAGTTTGATATGAAGAGTGGATTTTGGCAAATACAGATCACAGAGTCTGATAGGTATAAGACAGCCTTTACCACACCCTTTGGACATTATGAATGGAACGTAATGCCTTTTGGTCTCAAGAATGCACCTTCTGAGTTCCAAAACATCATGAATGAGATTTTTAATCCATTCTCCAGCCATGCCATTGTGTACATTGATGATGTCCTCATTTTCTCAGAATCCCTGAACCAACACTGGAAACACCTAAGAGCTTTCCTCCATACAATCAAGCTCAATGGTCTTGTTGTTTCAGCACCAAAGATTAAACTTTTCCAAACTCGTATAAGGTTCCTAGGCTTTGATATCCACCATGGTGTTATCAAACCCATAGATAGGTCCATCCAGTTTGCTGAAAAGTTTCCAGATGAAATCCTAGATAAAACCCAGTTGCAAAGGTTTTTAGGATCTCTCAATTATGTGTCTGATTTCTATCAAAATCTTAGGCCCCAGTGCAAACTCCTTTTTGATAGACTTCACACCAATCCATCCCCTTGGACACCTGCCCATACTTCAGTTGTCCAAAACATCAAGAAACATGTCAGGACACTCCCCTGTTTAGGAATTCCTTCAGACAATTCCTTCAAGATTGTCCAAACTGATGCCTCTAACATAGGTTATGGTGGCATTCTCCTCCAACGTGCTAGCCCAACTTCCTCTGAACAAATTGTTTGTTACCATTCAGGAATTTGGACTCCCACACAGATTAATTATAGTACTATAAAGAAAGAAATACTATCTATAGTACTATGCATTTCAAAATTTCAAAGTGATCTTTTGAATCAAAAGTTTTTATTAAGAATTGATTGCAAATCTGCAAAACATGTTTTAGAAAAAGATGTTCAAAACATTGCATCAAAACAGATTTTTGCTAGATGGCAAGCCATTCTTTCTATTTTTGACTTTGACATTGAATTCATCAAAGGAACTCAAAACAGTATCCCTGATTTCCTAACACGTGAATTTTTGCAGAGTCCAAACCAAGATGTCCGGGAAAAGACCCGTTCAACCCCAACCCCCAAAATTGCCTAAACAGCAAACTACCTCCAGTACCAGTCAGGCAAAGAACCCTCCTGGTCACCAGTTGGTTCCCATTTCCCCTGCAGCCCTAGCTAATAGGTATGTGGTTTCCTCAATCCCAAAACCAAACTACCAGAGACCGTCATATGGCCAACCCAGTTATAGTTCAGCCTTAGCAGCTCCCCCTCCTAGGGCAATCACCCCTTACACGGTTGATGAACCTTTTGGCCCAATTGTCCCTCAAAAGCTTTCCTTCAAGAGAGGAACCTCCTCCTACATCAGGAAACCTTTTGTCCAGCATATCTCTTATATTGAACCTCATTTAGTTCATATAACAGATCCTCTAGCCCTTGCCATGGAAGTTCTACCCACAGGTTGGCACTTCCTCCCTAAGCACCCAGAAAAGAACATCAAATTCTATAAGAGCATACTCATCCAAGAAGACTCTGCTCGAATAGAAAACATTGTGAACAAAACAAACCCTTCTGAAGTCCTTTATCACAAGTTCATCTTCACAGGTTTTGTCAGTTGCGAAGAATGGGGACAGCATCCCTCTTTGCTCAAAATTCACAAAGATGCAGGCTTCCATTATAGTTACTATGATTATATGGACGCTTTTGAAAAAGTTTTACTTTACCAGAACAAGAACTTTGATCATTCATGGTTCATCATGTTCGACAAAAAATGCTGCAGCTCAATACCCTCATGGTTCCTAAAGTGGTGGGAAATGTTTGGCTCAATTCCACAGATTTTCCCAGAACCCTTACAGGATGCCCTCAGGTTTTTCAGCTCCAGGTATCAACCTTCAAGACATAATTCCCAGTTTCCAGCCATCCTACATATGACCATCAAGTACAGGATTCACTGGATAAGCATGTGGAATTATCAGATAAACAACAACCTTTTGGATAGGGAATTCTCAGTTAAATGGTGGGACACTTTCAGATTTCAAACTGTCATCACCCAGTTACACAAGGACTTCCCTCCTCCTGTTCCAAGAGCAATTCCTTATAAGACAAGGTCTCAGTCTAGCCTAGACTCCGTCCAGATCGCCGGAAAATCTAGTAGAGAACTAAAAGATCTTGCTAAGCAATTGCAGATTCAAGCAGAAAAGTTAGAGTCAGCAGACAGAGTTTCTCCTGCCTCATCTGAAGCTTCAGTCAGCAAAAGTCCATTGGACCCATTCCAGGATTCACAAGATCCCTATGATGGCTACAACTTGGACGAAGACTAAAATGTTCCGGATAGCCTCAATTATTATCCAGACCAACCACTAGTAAAGCATCTTTTGACCCGGTTACTATTCATCTGCAGTCCAGATCACTGTACATGCACAGTACCCGCGCTCAGCAGATTCCAGACAGCCTACTATTCATCCACAGTCAGAGTTACTTTAGATGAACAGTACGCCAGAAAAGTAATTCTTTGATCAACAGTGCCCGACAGATAATCACGAAGTTACTGTTTGCTTTCGGCTGAAATGATTATTCACCCGAGTTAAAGCATTTTACCTTCCGTGATTCCAGCAGCATCCAAGGCTCTCCTTCAGCAGATTGCTAGCTCCCTTCTCCTATAAAAGGCAGCTCCCTCTCCAGTCTAAAGCAGGTGTTAGTTTTTAGAACCAATTCAGTTTCTAAAAATCCTCTCATTACAACCCAGATCTTGTAATCAGATGGCCTCAGTTTCTTTTCTAGTTTACACTTGTAACGCCATAGTCATGGCTTTGTCAACTGTAACCTATTTACGTTTCCGCACCCTCACTTGTAGTACCAGAGCCCCAGTAGCCTGCTACTCCAAGCAGTTGTAACTTACCCCCCCCCTTTTGATTAGTACCAGAGCCCCAGTAGCCTGCTACTCCAAGCAGTTGTAACTTACCCCCCCCTTTGGTTTTTCTGAAGTACTTAGAGGGAATGATGCCTTCTTGAATGCAATTGAGATCAGCGCCTGAATCTATTAGGGCAATAACCTCAAATTCAAAATCTCTGCTGATGACAATCCTGACTTTGGACTGCCATTTTTGAAAGTTAATCCTATTGATGGTTACTAAGAACTTGTCGTTAGACTGCTGTTCTTGATCTTGAACCATGTCTGCAGTAGGGTTAACTGTCTCTTCAACTTCTTCTACTTCTACATCAGAAGGGTTCTGTAATGAGGTCCCTTCCTCATTGCCTTGACGAGAAGTATTCTCCAAATTTCTGACTCTTTGATCAAGGAGATTCTGATCAACCTTAAGGATGGTTAATTCACTCTTAAGGGTTCTAACTTCAGACTTGGTTTCCTTGATTTCTTTCTGAAGGTCGCTAACTGTAACTTCCGGAAGAGGTATCCCTGACGGAGTCAATACCCTGATCTATACGATCATGAAACACTTCGTAGGCAAACCTAGCAACATCACATCTAGGATTTACGACCAATTGAGTAACCTTAGATGTAAAACCCTTGGAGACTTTAGGTGGTATGAGGATGTGTTCACCACCAGAGTCATGCACAGAAGTGATTGTAACTCTCCATTCTGGAAGGAGAAGTTCATCAATGGTTTACCTACCCTTTTTGGAGAAAAGGTTAAAGAAACCCTGTGTAACCCCTTAGGTGTCATAGATTATGATAACCTAACCTATGGAGACATCTCTAGCACCATTCGGAGTGAAGGAATGAAGATGTGCAGAGATCTCAAAATCCAGAGCAAAGCCAGCAAAGGCAAAGCCAAGTATGAAGCAGGAAACTTCTGTACACAGTATGGCTTACCTTCAGTTCTTCCCAAAAGAAAGTCCAAGTACAGGGGCAAGGAAACCTCTAAGGACTACCACAGGAAGAAAACTGCATCCAAGTATTATAGAAAACAGAAGTTCGGCAAGGACAATTTCTATAAGAAAGGAAAATCCAAATCCACAGGAAAACCAATTTCCAAAGCATCAGGAAAATGCTTCAACTGTGGAAAGAAAGGTCATTTCAGTAAAGAGTGTAAAGCTAAGGCCAAATCCCTTATCAATACCCTCATTAGTGACCAAGCCAGTAAGCAAGAGATCTTTAAGCTCCTTGAACTTGATCACTCGGATAGTGACAACTCCACGGAGATCCAACAGATCTACCAGTCATCCTCTGAATCCTCTAGAGCATCCTCTAGTTCCTCTAGTGGCCCAGATGAACCCATTCTATGCATTGATAGTTGTTGTAGAACCAAGACTCTCAATGTTCTCTCTAAGCAAGAAGAGCTACTCTTAGATCTCATAGAACAGATCGAAGACCCAATAGTCAAAGCTCAGAAGCTTACAGAATTTAGAAGAACCTTAGTTAAGGAACCCAGTGATTCCAAACCTAAGTTTCAGGAACCCAAAGTTGATTTGGAGAAAATCTACAATAGGTTTACCAAATCCAAGAAGGAAGTTACAGTTAGCGACCTTCAGAAAGAAATCAAGGAAACCAAGTCTGAAGTTAGAACCCTTAAGAGTGAATTAACCATCCTTAAGGTTGATCAGAATCTCCTTGATCAAAGAGTCAGAAATTTGGAGAATACTTCTCGTCAAGGCAATGAGGAAGGAACCTCATTACAGAACCCTTCTGATGTAGAAGTAGAAGAAGTTGAAGAGACAGTTAACCTTACTGCAGACATGGTTCAAGATCAAGAACAGCAGTCTAACGACAAGTTCTTAGTAACCATCAATAGGATTAACTTTCAAAAATGGCACTCCAAAGTCAGGATTGTCATCAGCAGAGATTTTGAATTTGAGGTTATTGCCCTAATAGATTCAGGCGCTGATCTCAATTGCATTCAAGAAGGCATCATTCCCTCTAAGTACTTCAGAAAAACCAAAGAAAGGTTAACTTCTGCAAGTGGAGGTAAAATGCAGATTGAATTCAAAATCCCCAAAGCTCATGTGTGCCAGGATAATACGTGCTTCAAAACCACATTTGTCCTAGTCAAGAATATGACAGATAAGGTTATCTTAGAAAACCCTTTCATGTGTCTGTTGTATCCTTTCACCACGGATAGTGAAGGAATCACTACCCATCCCTTTGGCCAGCCAGTCAAGTTTAAGTTTCTTAGGAGTCCTGAACCTAGAGATATTAGTACTCTCCAGGAAATTGCTATCTCCAAGACCCTTAACCTTATCAATGCCAAAGCTCCTCCATCCATGATTCCTTATGATCAAGCCAAGAACCTTGATTCATTTGCAATCACCATTCCATTCACAAAAGATGACTTTGTTAGCCCAATTCAGCTCCCAAACTCATCTCAGCATGTCATTCCATTCATGCATTATAATTATATGTGTTTCATGCCATTCCATGTTTTAAACAAAAGTATTTTTGAAAAAGGAAATCAACATACTTGTTTAAACCAATTCTGGCAGGAAAAGCAACAACTAACTATAAAAGCAAGCCCCATTGAAATGTGGAGGAAATTAACCCAAAAAGACAAAGGAAAAGCTCCTGCACAGGGCTATCCTCAGAGACTCCCGGCAGAGGGAAAGTCTTCAAAAAAGCATGAAGGTGCATCCTCTAAAAGAGGATCAACATCCCCTCAGGATTATGTCCTGGCAGAGGTGACATACTCCAGTTGTGATATGGCTGTTGTTTTGCAGGAAGTTTTATCAGAAGAATTGCAATGGAAAAAGGGTGCCTACAAAGACTTACCATTTTCCATTAAATTCATACTTGACAATTTCCAAGCAGCCTGGACCCTATACAAAAAAGGCCTTTTCCAAAGAACCACTGATTCACCTCCTGTTCTGTGTTGGTTACCCGTGTTAGCCGAGGGGGTAAGTTACAACTGCTTGGAGTAGCAGGCTACTGGGGCTCTGGTACTACAAGTGAGGGTGCGGAAACGTAAATAGGTTACAGTTGACAAAGCCATGACTATGGCGTTACAAGTGTAAACTAGAAAAGAAACTGAGGCCATCTGATTACAAGATCTGGGTTGTAATGAGAGGATTTTTAGAAACTGAATTGGTTCTAAAAACCCTCTCATTACAACCCAGATCTTGTAATCAGATGGCCTCAGTTTCTTTTCTAGTTTACACTTGTAACGCCATAGTCATGGCTTTGTCAACTGTAACCTATTTACGTTTCCGCACCCTCACTTGTAGTACCAGAGCCCCAGTAGCCTGCTACTCCAAGCAGTTGTAACTTACCCCCCCTTTTGGTATCAGAGCCAAGTTGGCCGATATTAGTGTTTGTAAGTTACTTTTTTAATTTCAATCAAGTTGGTCGGCACTGCCGCCATAGTTATCATCAAATTACTTTGAGTATAATCAAATTACTTTGATCATGCATAGTTATATTTATTCTCCTTTGAATATATTTTACATCTATTTTCTGATAACACTCTCATTCATCCATTCTTTCTTCTCACTTGTGATTATCTTTTTATGGTAGGCTGAGCCTCCTTCTAACCCTCTGTTTATCATTCTTTGTTCATTTGTCCCTGTTGTTCACTTATTACCCAGATACTTGCTTCTTCTTGTTTTTGTGTTTATCCAGAAAATCTGTTGCAGATGTGTACTGTTGAGACTTGTAAGACCGTTTCTGAAATGTTAGGCAGCCCAGTAAGACCACTGATTCACCTCCTGTTCTGTGTTGGTTACCCGTGTTAGCCGAGGGAAGGCGTTTTAGGGTTTGTACGCAGTGGAGAGATTGTGGCGTTAAGAGGTTAGCTTGAGTTCGGAGAGGCAGTTGTCCCTTTGTATCACTCTGTTGTAGACCGAAGGATAGATCCAGAAGTAAGGAGTTAAAAGTATTGAGGTCATAGTTGTTTAACTAGGCTTTTAATCAAAGATGATGAATAGGTTGTTCAGGAGTAACTCTACCACCAGCCAAAGATCATCCCTCCCTGAGATTCCTCAAGAAAGTGGAATTCTCAATTCAGAAGAATTAGAGTTGTCAGACCTAGATCTAAAATTAGGAGATTGGAATATCCCTAAGTTCCCCACCAACAAGATCTATAAGTCTTCATGGTCCCTAACCAAGATGTTTAGGACAGATTACCATGTTAGAACCATAGAACAAGTTTATGGAATTAACAAAGAGTATGAGACTTGCTATTTGTTATCTTCCAAAACCTTGAAAGCCCACAAGAAAGCAGGACACAACTACCTGCACATAGGTTTAGTCCAGATTGGAGTCAAACCTTTGATCAGAGAAGGACTGAATTGTTCCATTCTCATGGCCCTTAGAGACACTAGACACATCAGGTTTAGTGATAGTCTTCTAGGCACCATCCAATCTAGCCTAAGTGGTGGACCAGTTCATTTTGACTGTTTCCCCAATTTCACAGTTTGCTTACATGACCCGCATATCATGAAAGCACTCACCCTCAACATCAAGACCCATGGTACCCTCTTAGTGAAAGGAGTTTACCAGATAGCCTTGATCTACAGGATTTACTATAAGTGCATCAGGACGAACTTGAATGTTCAAGCACTTAACCACAAGCAGATAGGAGAAACCACTCTTATCCAGACAACTGACCCCAGTTCTAAGATCCAGGTTCCAAAGACCCTGAATTGGACTGATGTCACTTTCCCAGATGATTGGCTTTTGGAAAATGAGAATCATCATTTGCTCAACCAAAACCCAACCCAGAATCCAGACTTAGACTTCGTCCAGCAATTAGCCGATGGTACGGTTAGGATGAGTTTTGACCAGTCTAGGTTTAGATTACCAGTAGATTCACCACTTGATTTTGATGAATCTAGGTTTAGATCTCAGTTAGATCTACACCGACCCTTTAGGCAGCCACCTATCCCTATTAGAGATAGACCTGCATCCCAGTGTAGCTCGTCCAGACCCCTTGTCCCTTTTCCCAGATCTAGAAGAGATTTAGGATTAGAACTCCAAGGTGTCCAGACCAGATCCCAGGTTAGCACACCCTGCTACACAGCCAAGCAAGACTCAGTTGTTGATCAAGATGACAACAATGAGCAGAAGAACCCTTCCCCGACAGGAACGGACATGTTGAACCCTTATCCTCATGACCCACAGGATCCTTTTCAGCAAGAACCTGAAATAGACCCCCAGCTCATGACCATTAGGAAAGAGTTCACCCCAGATCTAGTTGCCCTAGGCAATGAGTTTGAATCAGAAGAAAACAAACTCAAAAGAGATGCCTATAGAGCCAACCATACTTTGGACCAAAAGAAAGAAGTTTTGGAAAGTTGGAAAATCTTCATGAAAGAGATATCAAGTAATGTCCCTTTCTTTGAATATTTTGAGAACCACTTTGAATGGCATAAAAAGTCTTGTGTCATTACCAAAACAAATTGGACCAAACTCCCAACCAAGGATCCCAAAGATCCATCCAGTAGCTCTACCAATCCCCCAGAGGTTGTTAGATCTCACCATCCACCCCAGGAAGCTATAGTTTTTAAACACCGTGGTACTGATTTAGTTGCCTCACCCTTCAAGACTCAGACAAGCCCTGAAGAACAGGTTGTCAAGAAGGTTCTAGAGCAGAACAACTACACCAACCAGTGTTTAGGAGTTATAGGAAAACAGCTTGATAGGATTGAAGACAGAATTGATAACAAGGTCATCCTCCAACCAGGAAGCCCTAGCAAACCTGTCAAGACCCTAGAAAAGCCATTAGTCAAGCTCCCTACGAATAGGCAGCCAAGTCTTAGACCTAAGGACAAAACAGCCTTAGAAATAGTCAACCAAAAGCTTGAAGAACTCGTGAAGAAGGAACCTTCACCAGTCACCACTTCAACCTCAGTTGATCCCCGCCTACAAGTCTTAGACAAACCTAAGGACCCGACAGCCTTAGAAATTGTTGACCAGAAGCTTAAGGAACTTAGAACGAAGCAAGAACCAGTTCTCCCTTCACCTAAGAAACCTAGCATGAAGCAGAGACCAGTCTCCCCTTCACCCAGGAAACTTAGCAAGAAGCAGGAACCAGTTCCCCCTTCTCCTAAGAAAGCCCCCAAGCTTAGTGTCTTAGACGTCCATACAGCATCTAGTAGTTCTAGCAGAACCTCCTCAGAAAATGAAAAGGAGATAGAACATCTAGAAAACCAGTTTAAGGGTTTACAAGTGAACAAGATGCTTCACCCTAGTGTAACCCCGACAAGTTTCACCAAGAATTGGTATCCCAGGCCTACCCCTCCTGATCTTCAGTATGAAGAAAGGAATGTTAGCAACCAGTTCTCAGTCTCTTCTGGTAAACTCTATGAGTGGAACATAGATGGCTTATCGGAACAGGAAATCCTAAACAAGATCCAGCACATGACCATGGTAGCCAATAACTACATTAGTGAAGGCCAATCCCATGCTGATGTCATAGAGCTCATGTCTTTAGGATTTACAGGTAAACTTCTGCAATGGTGGAATAAGTGCCTTACAGAAGAGTCTAAGGAAGACATCAAACATGCTGTCCAGAAAGATGAGGAAGGACTCCCCATCTTCGACACCATTTTAGGAAGAGGTATCCCTGACGGAGTCAATACCCTGATCTATACGATCATGAAACACTTCGTAGGCAAACCTAGCAACATCACATCTAGGATTTACGACCAATTGAGTAACCTTAGATGTAAAACCCTTGGAGACTTTAGGTGGTATGAAGATGTGTTCACCACCAGAGTCATGCACAGAAGTGATTGTAACTCTCCATTTTGGAAGGAGAAGTTCATCAATGGTTTACCTACCCTTTTTGGAGAAAAGGTTAAAGAAACCCTGTGTAACCCCTTAGGTGTCATAGATTATGATAACCTAACCTATGGAGACATCTCTAGCACCATTCGGAGTGAAGGAATGAAGATGTGCAGAGATCTCAAAATCCAGAGCAAAGCCAGCAAAGGCAAAGCCAAGTACGAAGTAGGAAACTTCTGTACACAGTATGGCTTACCTTCAGTTCTTCCCAAAAGAAAGTCCAAGTACAGGGGCAAGGAAACCTCTAAGGACTACCACAGGAAGAAAACTGCATCCAAGTATTATAGAAAACAGAAGTTCAGCAAGGACAATTTCTATAAGAAAGGAAAATCCAAATCCACAGGAAAACCAATTTCCAAAGCATCAGGAAAATGCTTCAACTGTGGAAAGAAAGGTCATTTCAGTAAAGAGTGTAAAGCTAAGGCCAAATCCCTTATCAATACCCTCATTAGTGACCAAGCCAGTAAGCAAGAGATCTTTAAGCTCCTTGAACTTGATCACTCGGATAGTGACAACTCCACGGAGATCCAACAGATCTACCAGTCATCCTCTGAATCCTCTAGAGCATCCTCTAGTTCCTCTAGTGGCCCAGATGAACCCATTCTATGCATTGATAGTTGTTGTAGAACCAAGACTCTCAATGTTCTCTCTAAGCAAGAAGAGCTGCTCTTAGATATCATAGAACAGATCGAAGACCCAATAGTCAAAGCTCAGAAGCTTACAGAATTCAGAAGAACCTTAGTTAAGGAACCCAGTGATCCTAAACCTAAGCTTCAGGAACCCAAAGTTGATTTGGAGAAAATCTACAATAGGTTTACCAAATCCAAGAAGGAAGTTACAGTTAGCGACCTTCAAAAAGAAATCAAGGAAACCAAGTCTGAGGTTAGAACCCTTAAGAGTGAATTAACCATCCTTAAGGTTGATCAGAATCTCCTTGATCAAAGAGTCAGAAATTTGGAGAATACTTCTCGTCAAGGCAATGAGGAAGGAACCTCATTACAGAACCCTTCTGATGTAGAAGTAGAAGAAGTTGAAGAGACAGTTAACCCTACTGCAGACATGGTTCAAGATCAAGAACAGCAGTCTAACGACAAGTTCTTAGTAACCATCAATAGGATTAACTTTCAAAAATGGCACTCCAAAGTCAGGATTGTCATCAGCAGAGATTTTGAATTTGAGGTTATTGCCCTAATAGATTCAGGCGCTGATCTCAATTGCATTCAAGAAGGCATCATTCCCTCTAAGTACTTCAGAAAAACCAAAGAAAGGTTAACTTCTGCAAGTGGAGGTAAAATGCAGATTGAATTCAAAATCCCCAAAGCCCATGTTTGCCAGGATAATACGTGTTTCAAAACCACATTTGTCCTAGTCAAGAATATGACAGATAAGGTTATCTTAGGAAACCCTTTCATGTGTCTGTTGTATCCTTTCACCACGGATAGTGAAGGAATCACTACCCATCCCTTTGGCCAGCCAGTCAAGTTTAAGTTTCTTAGGAGTCCTGAACCTAGAGATATTAGTACTCTCCAAGAAGTTGCTATCTCCAAGAACCTTAACCTTATCAATGCCAAAGTTCCTCCATCCATGATTCCTTATGATCAAGCCAAGAACCTTGATTCATTTGCAATCACCATCCCACTCACAAAAGATGACTTTGTTAGCCCAATTCAGCTCCCAAACTCATCTCAGCATGACATTTCATTCATGCATTATAATTATATGTGTTTCATGCCATTCCATGTTTTAAAC
Source organism: Quercus gilva (assembly GCA_023621385.1). Lineage (NCBI taxonomy): Eukaryota > Viridiplantae > Streptophyta > Magnoliopsida > Fagales > Fagaceae > Quercus > Quercus gilva. The sequence goes on from CM042478.1 coordinate 16,296,760, forward strand.
AAAAGTAATTTTGAAAAAAGAAATCAACATACTTGTTTAAACCAATTTTGGCAGGATAAGGAGCATATAAATCATTATAATACCATTAGTAAGTGGAAAATGGCTTCTTCAAAGAACAAAGGGAAAGCACCAGTACAACCTTTCCAAAGTTTGTCCAATAATGATATGGTGTTTACCTTGCAAGAACTCTTGTCAAGAACCCTACATTTCCATAATGGAGTTCACAGTGAACTACCAAAACCCATCAGGTTCCTTCTAGAAAACCTTGAAGCAACCTCCAATCTAGAATAGTGCACCCTTTTCCAAAGAACCCTCAGAGCCCTAGAAAACTACCTAGTCAATCTTGAGGCTGGAAATGTGGCACTCACCAATCTTGAAAACCTTACTAGTCAACTCTTTGGCAAAGAGGATACCTATTCAAAAGGTATAAGGACTATACTCAGCACGGATTATGCAAGGTTAAGTCTTAAGACTCAAAACCAGCTAAGAAGTGCTATAGCCAACTTGCCACCTGAAATACAAAAAAGTATTTTAGATAGCAAGGCAATGTCTGGATCATACGACCAATGGTTCTTACATTTCAAAAAATTGGTCACCATCAGCATCCCTGACCCAACAGATTCTGATGATCTAGGAGACACTTTGTTGCAAGCGGAATGGGAAGAATACTTTGGGAACAGTCTCAAGGTCTATGAAAACATGCATCCTTTCCCAGGCCTTATTGTCGACTATGAAGATCATCAAGATGATCATTCGGAGAAGGTGGACAAAGATCCCAACTGGTTATCCCAAATGTTTGAATATGGCTTCATCAGACTCATCAAAGTCACGAACCATGCCCAAATTAGCCAGTTACCACAGATCATCCAAAGAGCCGCTGCAAGAATCAGTAGCCCTTTGATTTCAATCAGATGCTGGAGCACTCTACCACAATGGGATTGGGACAACTGGATGAATGTCCAACCGGCAAATCATCTTGTTCTCATTTGTGGCTACACCCACCAAGGACCATGGTTTGAAGGCAGAACACGCCTCTCTTACCAACGTCCCCTCAACCTTGCAGATTGCTGGAGGAAATACTTCACCAATCAAATAATGGACATAACCCAAGATCTATGGCAATGCTACCATCTGTTTGGATACACAGATAGGATTTCAGTCTTTGTTCCCAGACCATATGTCAATGCCATGATCCAGTCGCAAAGGATTAATCACAACAAGCCGGGGAGGATTATTGTTCCTACAACCCCAATTTCTGAGCCAATCCTCTATTGTGAATACTGCAATCTGTACATTACACATCATCAACATGGATGTACTAACCCTTGCTTGGACCCCAGCAATGGTGCTCCACCAAGACATAATAATGCAGATTAAGGATGTCCATTCCTCCAGTTCCGAAAAGCAATTCCTTATAATACAAGGTCTCAGTCTAGCCTAGACTCCGTCCAGATCACCGGAAATTCTAGTAAAGAACAGATCTTGCCAAGCAATTGCAATTCTAAGCAGAAAAGTTAGAGTCAGCAGACAGAGTATCTCCTGCCTCATCTGAAGCTTCAGTCATCAAAAGTCCATTGGACCCATTCCAGGATTCACATGATCCCTATGATGGCTACAACTTGGACGAAGACTAAAAGTGTTCCGGATAAGTCTCAATTATTATCCAGACCACTTGTAAAGCATCTTTTGACCCGGTTACTATTCATCTGCAGTCCAGATCACTGTACATGCACAGTACCCGCGCTCAGCAGATTCCAGACAGCCTACTATTCATCCACAGTCAGAGTTACTTTAGATGAACAGTACGCCAGAAAAGCAAGGGGACAAATCACTATTCATGAACAGTGACAATTACTGTTCATCAACAGTGCCCGACAAATTATCCTGAAGTTACTATTTGCTTTCGGCTGAAATGATTTTCACCCAAGGTTAAAGCAAATTTACCTTCCGGATTTCTAGCAGCATCCAAGGCTCTCCTTCAGCAGATTGCTAGCTCCCTTCTCCTATAAAAGGCAGCTCCCTCTCCAGTCTGAAGCAGGTGTTAGTTTTTAGAACCAATTCAGTTTCTAAAAATCCTCTCATTACAACCCAGATCTTGTAATCAGATGGCCTCAGTTTCTTTTCTAGTTTACACTTGTAACGCCATAGTCATGGCTTTGTCAACTGTAACCTATTTACGTTTCCGCACCCTCACTTGTAGTACCAGAGCCCCAGTAGCCTGCTACTCCAAGCAGTTGTAACTTACCCCCCTTTTGGTATCAGAGCCAAGTTGGCCGATATTAGTGTTTGTAAGTTACTTTTTTAATTTCAATCAAGTTGGTCGGCACTGCCGCCATAGTTATCATCAAATTACTTTGAGTATAATCAAATTACTTTGATCATGCATAGTTATATTTATTCTCCTTTGAATATATTTTACATCTATTTTCTGATAACACTCTCATTCATCCATTCTTTCTTCTCACTTGTGATTATCTTTTTATGGTACGCTGAGCCTCCTTCTAACCCTCTGTTTATCATTCTTTGTTCATTTGTCCCTGTTGTTCAGTTATTACCCAGATACTTGCTTCTTCTTGTTTTTGTGTTTATCCAGAAAATTTGTTGCAGATGTGTACTGTTGAGACTTGTAAGACCGTTTCTGAAATGTTAGGCAGCCCAGTAAGACCACTGATTCACCTCCTGTTCTGTGTTGGTTACCCGTGTTAGCCGAGGGAAGGCGTTTTAGGGTTTGTACGCAGTGGAGAGATTGTGGCATGAAGAGGTTAGCTTGAGTTCAGAGAGGCAGTTGTCCCTTTGTATCACTCTGTTGTAGACCGAAGGATAGATCCAGAAGTAAGGAGTTAAAAGTATTGAGGTCATAGTTGTTTAACTAGGCTTTTAATCAAAGATGATGAATAGGTTGTTCAGGAGTAACTCTACCACCAGCCAAAGATCATCCCTCCCTGAGATTCCTCAAGAAAGTGGAATTCTCAATTCAGAAGAATTAGAGTTGTCAGACCTAGATCTAAAATTAGGAGATTGGAATATCCCTAAGTTCCCCACCAACAAGATCTATAAGTCTTCATGGTCCCTAACCAAGATGTTTAGGACAGATTACCATGTTAGAACCATAGAACAAGTTTATGGAATTAACAAAGAGTATGAGACTTGCTATTTGTTATCTTCCAAAACCTTAAAAGCCCACAAGAAAGCAGGACACAACTACCTGCACATAGGTTTAGTCCAGATTGGAGTCAAACCTTTGATCAGAGAAGGACTGAATTGTTCCATTCTCATGGCCCTTAGAGACACTAGACACATCAGGTTTAGTGATAGTCTTCTAGGCACCATCCAATCTAGCCTAAGTGGTGGACCAGTTCATTTTGACTGTTTCCCCAATTTCACAGTTTGCTTACATGACCCGCATATCATGAAAGCACTCACCCTCAACATCAAGACCCATGGTACCCTCTTAGTGAAAGGAGTTTACCAGATAGCCTTGATCTACAGGATTTACTATAAGTGCATCAGGACGAACTTGAATGTTCAAGCACTTAACCACAAGCAGATAGGAGAAACCACTCTTATCCAGACAACTGACCCCAGTTCTAAGATCCAGGTTCCAAAGACCCTGAAATGGACTGATGTCACTTTCCCAGATGATTGGCTTTTGGAAAATGAGAATCATCATTTGCTCAACCAAAACCCAACCCAGAATCCAGACTTAGACTTCGTCCAGCAATTAGCCGATGGTACGGTTAGGATGAGTTTTGACCAGTCTAGGTTTAGATTACCAGTAGATTCACCACTTAATTTTGATGAATCTAGGTTTAGATCTCAGTTAGATCTACACCGACCCTTTAGGCAGCCACCTATCCCTATTAGAGATAGACCTGCATCCCAGTGTAGCTCGTCCAGACCCCTTGTCCCTTTTCCCAGATCTAGAAGAGATTTAGGATTAGAACTCCAAGGTGTCCAGACCAGATCCCAGGTTAGCACACCCTGCTACACAGCCAAGCAAGACTCAGTTGTTGATCAAGATGACAACAATGAGCAGAAGAACCCTTCCTCGACAGGAACGGACATGTTGAACCCTTATCCTCATGACCCACAGGATCCTTTTCAGCAAGAACCTGAAATAGACCCCCAGCTCATGACCATTAGGAAAGAGTTCACCCCAGATCTAGTTGCCCTAGGCAATGAGTTTGAATCAGAAGAAAACAAACTCAAAAGAGATGCCTATAGAGCCAACCATACTTTGGACCAAAAGAAAGAAGTTTTGGAAAGTTGGAAAATCTTCATGAAAGAGATATCAAGTAATGTCCCTTTCTTTGAATATTTTGAGAACCACTTTGAATGGCATAAAAAGTCTTGTGTCATTACCAAAACAAATTGGACCAAACTCCCAACCAAGGATCCCAAAGATCCATCCAGTAGCTCTACCAATCCCCCAGAGGTTGTTAGATCTCACCATCCACCCCAGGAAGCTATAGTTTTTAAACACCGTGGTACTGATTTAGTTGCCTCACCCTTCAAGACTCAGACAAGCCCTGAAGAACAGGTTGTCAAGAAGGTTCTAGAGCAGAACAACTACACCAACCAGTGTTTAGGAGTTATAGGAAAACAGCTTGATAGGATTGAAGACAGAATTGATAACAAGGTCATCCTCCAACCAGGAAGCCCTAGCAAACCTGTCAAGACCCTAGAAAAGCCATTAGTCAAGCTCCCTACGAATAGGCAGCCAAGTCTTAGACCTAAGGATAAAACAGCCTTAGAGATAGTCAACCAAAAGCTTGAAGAACTCGTGAAGAAGGAACCTTCACCAGTTAATACTTCAACCTCAGTTGATCCCCGCCTACAAGTCTTAGACAAACCTAAGGACCCGACAGCCTTAGAAGTTGTTGACCAAAAGCTTAAGGAACTTAGAACGAAGCAAGAACCAGTTCTCCCTTCACCTAAGAAACCTAGCATGAAGCAGAGACCAGTCTCCCCTTCACCCAGGAAACTTAGCAAGAAGCAGGAACCAGTTCCCCCTTCTCCTAAGAAAGCCCCCAAGCTTAGTGTCTTAGACGTCCATACAGCATCTAGCAGTTCTAGCAGAACCTCCTCAGAAAATGAAAAGGAGATAGAACATCTAGAAAACCAGTTTAAGGGTTTACAAGTGAACAAGTTGCTTCACCCTAGTGTAACCCCGGCAAAAAGAAAGTCCAAGTACGGAGGCAAGGAAACCTCTAAGGATTACCATAGGAAGAAAACTGCATCCAAGTATTATAGAAAACAGAAGTTCAGCAAGGACAATTTCTATAAGAAAGGAAAATCCAAATCCACAGGAAAACCAATTTCCAAAGCATCAGGAAAATGCTTCAACTGTGGAAAGAAAGGTCATTTCAGTAAAGAGTGTAAAGCTAAGGCCAAATCCCTTATCAATACCCTCATTAGTGACCAAGCCAGTAAGCAAGAGATCTTTAAGCTCCTTGAACTTGATCACTCGGATAGTGACAACTCCACGGAGATCCAACAGATCTACCAGTCATCCTCTGAATCCTCTAGAGCATCCTCTAGTTCCTCTAGTGGCCCAGATGAACCCATTCTATGCATTGATAGTTGTTGTAGAACCAAGACTCTCAATGTTCTCTCTAAGCAAGAAGAGCTGCTCTTAGATCTCATAGAACAGATCGAAGACCCAATAGTCAAAGCTCAGAAGCTTACAGAATTCAGAAGAACCTTAGTTAAGGAACCCAGTGATCCTAAACCTAAGTTTCAGGAACCCAAAGTTGATTTGGAGAAAATCTACAATAGGTTTACCAAATCCAAGAAGGAAGTTACAGTTAGCGACCTTCAGAAAGAAATCAAGGAAACCAAGTCTGAAGTTAGAACCCTTAAGAGTGAATTAACCATCCTTAAGGTTGATCAGAATCTCCTTGATCAAAGAGTCAGAAATTTGGAGAATACTTCTCGTCAAGGCAATGAGGAAGGAACCTCATTACAGAACCCTTCTGATGTAGAAGTAGAAGAAGTTGAAGAGACAGTTAACCCTACTGCAGACATGGTTCAAGATCAAGAACAGCAGTCTAACGACAAGTTCTTAGTAACCATCAATAGGATTAACTTTCAAAAATGGCACTCCAAAGTCAGGATTGTCATCAGCAGAGATTTTGAATTTGAGGTTATTGCCCTAATAGATTCAGGCGCTGATCTCAATTGCATTCAAGAAGGCATCATTCCCTCTAAGTACTTCAGAAAAACCAAAGAAAGGTTAACTTCTGCAAGTGGAGGTAAAATGCAGATTGAATTCAAAATCCCCAAAGCCCATGTTTGCCAGGATAATACGTGTTTCAAAACCACATTTGTCCTAGTCAAGAATATGACAGATAAGGTTATCTTAGGAAACCCTTTCATGTGTCTGTTGTATCCTTTCACCACGGATAGTGAAGGAATCACTACCCATCCCTTTGGCCAGCCAGTCAAGTTTAAGTTTCTTAGGAGTCCTGAACCTAGAGATATTAGTACTCTCCAGGAAATTGCTATCTCCAAGAACCTTAACCTACTTTCTGCCAAGTTTCAGCACCTTAAATACCTCAAAGAGGATCTTAAGTATAAACAAGTTGAGGAACAACTAGTTTGTAAAAAGATCCAAACAGAGATCAGCAAGTTTGAAGAAAAACTTAAGCAGGAAGTCTGCTCTGATCTACCCACAGCTTTTTGGCATAGGAAGAAGCATGAGGTAACTCTTCCCTATGTTAAAGACTTCAAAGAAAAGGACATCCCTACCAAAGCTCGACCTATCCAAATGAACCAGGAACTCATGGATACTTGTAGAGCAGAAATAGAGGATCTTCTTAAGAAAGGAATAATCAGAAAATCTAGATCACCATGGTCTTGTCCAGCCTTTTATGTCCAGAAAAACGCTGAGATAGAAAGAGGTGTCCCTAGATTAGTCATCAATTACAAGCCCCTTAACAAAGTCTTAGAATGGGTAAGATACCCAATTCCCAACAAAAGAGACTTAGTTAACAGGCTCAGTAAGGCAGTGGTTTTCAGTAAGTTTGATATGAAGAGTGGATTTTGGCAAATACAGATCACAGAGTCTGATAGGTATAAGACAGCCTTTACCACACCCTTTGGACATTATGAATGGAACGTAATGCCTTTTGGTCTCAAGAATGCACCTTCTGAGTTCCAAAACATCATGAATGAGATTTTTAATCCATTCTCCAGCCATGCCATTGTGTACATTGATGATGTCCTCATTTTCTCAGAATCCCTGAACCAACACTGGAAACACCTAAGAGCTTTCCTCCATACAATCAAGCTCAATGGTCTTGTTGTTTCAGCACCAAAGATTAAACTTTTCCAAACTCGTATAAGGTTCCTAGGCTTTGATATCCACCATGGTGTTATCAAACCCATAGATAGGTCCATCCAGTTTGCTGAAAAGTTTCCAGATGAAATCCTAGATAAAACCCAGTTGCAAAGGTTTTTAGGATCTCTCAATTATGTGTCTGATTTCTATCAAAATCTTAGGCCCCAGTGCAAACTCCTTTTTGATAGACTTCACACCAATCCATCCCCTTGGACACCTGCCCATACTTCAGTTGTCCAAAACATCAAGAAACATGTCAGGACACTCCCCTGTTTAGGAATTCCTTCAGACAATTCCTTCAAGATTGTCCAAACTGATGCCTCTAACATAGGTTATGGTGGCATTCTCCTCCAACGTGCTAGCCCAACTTCCCCTGAACAAATTGTTTGTTACCATTCAGGAATTTGGACTCCCACACAAATTAATTATAGTACTATAAAGAAAGAAATACTATCTATAGTACTATGCATTTCAAAATTTCAAAGTGATCTTTTGAATCAAAAGTTTTTATTAAGAATTGATTGCAAATCTGCAAAACATGTTTTAGAAAAAGATGTTCAAAACATTGCATCAAAACAGATTTTTGCTAGATGGCAAGCCATTCTTTCTATTTTTGACTTTGACATTGAATTCATCAAAGGAACTCAAAACAGTATCCCTGATTTCCTAACACGTGAATTTTTGCAGAGTCCAAACCAAGATGTCCGGGAAAAGACCCGTTCAACCCCAACCCCCAAAACTGCCTAAACAACAAACTACCTCCAGTACCAGTCAGGCAAAGAACCCTCCTGGTCACCAGTTGGTTCCCATTTCCCCTGCAGCCCTAGCTAATAGGTATGTGGTTTCCTCAATCCCAAAACCAAACTACCAGAGACCGTCATATGGCCAACCCAGTTATAGTTCAGCCTTAGCAGCTCCCCCTCCTAGGGCAATCACCCCTTACACGGTTGATGAACCTTTTGGCCCAATTGTCCCTTAAAAGCTTTCCTTCAAGAGAGGAACCTCCTCCTACATTAGGAAACCTTTTGTCCAGCATATCTCTTATATTGAACCTCATTTAGTTCATATAACAGATCCTCTAGCCCTTGCCATGGAAGTTCTACCCACAGGTTGGCACTTCCTCCCTAAGCACCCAGAAAAGAACATCAAATTCTATAAGAGCATACTCATCCAAGAAGACTCTGCTCGAATAGAAAACATTGTGAACAAAACAAACCCTTCTGAAGTCCTTTATCACAAGTTCATCTTCACAGGTTTTGTCAGTTGCGAAGAATGGGGACAGCATCCCTCTTTGCTCAAAATTCACAAAGATGCAGGCTTCCATTATAGTTACTATGATTATATGGACGCTTTTGAAAACGTTTTACTTTACCAGAACAAGAACTTTGATCATTCATGGTTCATCATGTTCGACAAAAAATGCTGCAGCTCAATACCCTCATGGTTCCTAAAGTGGTGGGAAATGTTTGGCTCAATTCCACAGATTTTCCCAGAACCCTTACAGGATGCCCTCAGGTTTTTCAGCTCCAGGTATCAACCTTCAAGACATAATTCCCAGTTTCCAGCCATCCTACATATGACCATCAAGTACAGGATTCACTGGATAAGCATGTGGAATTATCAGATAAACAACAACCTTTTGGATAGGGAATTCTCAGTTAAATGGTGGGACACTTTCAGATTTCAAACTGTCATCACCCAGTTACACAAGGACTTCCCTCCTCCTGTTCCAAGAGCAATTCCTTATAAGACAAGGTCTCAGTCTAGCCTAGACTCCGTCCAGATCGCCGGAAAATCTAGTAGAGAACTAAAAGATCTTGCTAAGCAATTGCAGATTCAAGCAGAAAAGTTAGAGTCAGCAGACAGAGTTTCTCCTGCCTCATCTGAAGCTTCAGTCAGCAAAAGTCCATTGGACCCATTCCAGGATTCACAAGATCCCTATGATGGCTACAACTTGGACGAAGACTAAAATGTTCCGGATAGCCTCAATTATTATCCAGACCAACCACTAGTAAAGCATCTTTTGACCCGGTTACTATTCATCTGCAGTCCAGATCACTGTACATGCACAGTACCCGCGCTCAGCAGATTCCAGACAGCCTACTATTCATCCACAGTCAGAGTTACTTTAGATGAACAGTACGCATCTTTTGACCCGGTTACTATTCATCTGCAGTCCAGATCACTGTACATGCACAGTACCCGCGCTCAGCAGATTCCAGACAGCCTACTATTCATCCACAGTCAGAGTTACTTTAGATGAACAGTACGCCAGAAAAGTAATTCTTTGATCAACAGTGCCCGACAGATAATCACGAAGTTACTGTTTGCTTTCGGCTGAAATGATTATTCACCCGAGTTAAAGCATTTTACCTTCCGTGATTCCAGCAGCATCCAAGGCCCTCCTTCAGCAGATTGCTAGCTCCCTTCTCCTATAAAAGGCAGCTCCCTCTCCAGTCTGAAGCAGGTGTTAGTTTTTAGAACCAATTCAGTTTCTAAAAATCCTCTCATTACAACCCAGATCTTGTAATCAGATGGCCTCAGTTTCTTTTCTAGTTTACACTTGTAACGCCATAGTCATGGCTTTGTCAACTGTAACCTATTTACGTTTCCGCACTCTCACTTGTAGTACCAGAGCCCCAGTAGCCTGCTACTCCAAGCAGTTGTAACTTACCCCCCTTTTGGTATACCTATAGTGGCGTTTTTTGCAAACACCACTAAAAAAAACGCCACTATAGGTCCAGTTTTTTGTAGTGAAACTTTGGGTCATTTGGATAGAACTCGTGCACACCTATCGCCTGTAGCTAGCAAGTGGTAGAAGCAATATCATTTTTGATTTGTGGAGGTTGTCAAGAAAGAAATAAAAAATAGTGGTACTTGTAAATTGTAATAGGTTTTTTAGTTTCTTAGTAGTTGGTTCTTTAGTATCTTTCTACAATATGCTTTGTATGGGTTTATGCAATAATGGCGTAAAACTGTAAATTTGTGTAACATTGTATGTGTTAGTAAATCCAAGTAAAAAATTTTAATGTCTTTGAGTCTTAGGTTTTTAGTGTCCATAAGTTTTTGAAGAACTACATTTAAAGACACAAGAGACTGCTCAAGAACTGCAGGATCTACTGCATCAACTACAAGCTCGACTACATCTTGACCAATTGAGCTTTCATTAAAGCTCGACACCAACCAACTAATTGAGATTTGCAGATTTTGTTTTTGGCCGAAATGTTTTATTTTAAGTTGGTTGTATAAGTAGGGTTTTTAAAACCCTATATTAAGGCTCATTAAGCACAATTTTAAATAAGGTTGTAGAGGCAGAATCCCTAAAGGATTTAAAGAGTGTGAGGGATTTCACAATTCTTTCCAATACCAATGAGCTTGGTCTACAATCAAATGCTATAAAAGATTTGTGTCCTCTCATCCTTCACCAATTGGTCGTTGGATGGATCGGTAAGGCACACGGTCCGACAAAGAGAAACACCAGCCTCCATATGTTGAACCTATGAGTTCGAAAAGAAAAGAGAAAGACAGGCACAAAACTAAGAGAGACTAGATCTAAACATTCCTAGAGTCTTTCTATCTCTCCCATTGAATATCGCTGAGAGGTTTATTATTCCATACTCCAAGATCAAAAGAGTGTTGAACATTTGTTGAAACCACAAAGCTTTCATCCTAGTACTGTTGCTGTGGAGTTCAAATCTTCAAGAGATTCTTGGGGTCGTTTGAAGGTTTCAGTCATGATTGCAAGTGTGTCAATTGTTGAGCATTCATACAGTAAAAGAGTTTAGAAGTTTTAAAACTGTAGGAGGTTTTTATAGTAAATACATCTACTAATATTGTAGAGTCTAGGAAAATAAGTTTTGTACTAGATTTTAAACTTCTTTTTACTACAGTGGATTTCTTATTGGGAAAATTTCCTCCAAGGGTCTAAACGAGTTTTCAAATTGCATTATACCGTAAAAATGAAAGATGTGCAACTTATGCAAAAGGTATGCATGGAGGCTAGGCCTCACGCACCCTGTTCAACCTTTGAGATCTAGCATATGCCGACTTTCAACTTGGAGCATTCTAGTACTTAAATTCTCAGTTTTAGAATTCAAATAATAAGGCATGTATGAAACTGTGGAGTAAGAATGCTGCTTCCTGCATCACTTTCCTCTTTCAAAAGATTAGGCCATGGTGTACTTTAAGGAATATAATTTATTCAATACTTCGCAAGCTCCTTTTTATCTGGACTAGGCAGCCTATTTACCTTTGAGCTTATGCATACACTGACCTCCACTTGGACCATTAATTCCACTTAAATTCTCAGTGTTTAGAATTCAATTAATTAAGACATGTGGGATGAGAATACAGCTTCCTTTGCATTGCTTTCCTCTTCCAAAACTACCCTGTAAGCTTTAGATTTTGGTCAAGGTTAAGGTTAATTAAGATAGTCATTAGCATCCAATCATTTTTTTTTTTTCAAATTTTATAATGGCACTCTGTCAAATCTTACAGCTGCCAAACTCGGTGAACTAGTCTATTTTTGTTTCTGTTTTCAGGAGAATAAGTACATGTGGTAATAATTCATATATAAAAAAAGTACGTGTGATAATATAAACTTGCTTTCATTAGTAGCCTTTTATTATTATTATTATTATTATTAAGATTGTTTATGGGCTAACCTTCAGCTCCAATCCATCATGCCAAGAATCTTGTAGTTTAATTGGCACTTTCCTATACACAAAATGTTTAGAAGTTTAGAAAAAAAATAAATTGACCTACAAGATTAGCAACATATTGTAATTACCTTTAAAAAAAAAATTAAAACAATAACAACAACAGCTATTCCTATATTGCATAGATGTTATAATGCTCTCCATAATCCATATATAAGTAATGGCCATTAAATAATACTGCTTGCTTTATTTAGTTTGTTAAGAATAAGAAATTAGTGTAATAGCTGCACGGTCCTAATTGATTTTTACAAAGAGGCCCTTATTTGCATTTTTTTTTTAAGAGGATTGTGGAATCTCTTTTGCACTGCTTTCCCAGAAAAGGGATATGTTTTGTATTACTATGATCTGTTGCATGTAAGGACAAACAACATGTTCCTCAACCAACGATAAGTTGGGGCTCTCATTTTGTTGTGGCATCAAAATCAATTGGTATCTGTCATAGACTAAATCTCTAAGTGAGATTTTCTTTTTGGTTCAAGACTTAAATGTAAGAAAACTCCAGCCTAACAACTAGTAATAGTAACCAATCAAACCATTGGACAATTTTTCGTTGTCTGTCAGTGTCACCCAAGAGAATAAAATTAAGGGAAACCATAATTAAAATAAAAAAAACAAAAACTCTTATTTGCCTTGAAATTGTATACATATGGAATTCTAAAATCTGGTTTCTTTTATTCGGTCCTCAATTAAATCATTAAACTATTAAACTATTTTGCCCTTACATAATGTATTTTCTTCAGGAAGCAATTCTCATAGTGGTTATTAAAGCATTATACCAATGTTTAGCAAAAAATAAAGAGTACAGATCCTTTATCTCACTTTTTCTGCTCCACTCTATTCTCCACAAATAGAAATCTACAATGTGTAACTAGTTAATTCAATTTCTAATTTTATTCATTTAATAAATCAAATACCCAAAATAAATAAATAAAAACTCAGCAAACTTCATCACCCCACAAGCCCACCACCTACATTCACCACCACCATTCGACACTACAACTAGCCATAGGTGGCCGACACTTTTGACGTCGCCATTCACAGCCAACTGCCGCTGGCCTCTAACAAACCTATCTCTCTTCCACTTCATCCCTCTCAAACCCACCCACCACCACCACTCTACTACCCACAGTCACAAACAGCCACCATGCTACACTTTATGCTCCACAAATAAAAAAATGTCATGTGTAACCTATTTAATTCAATTCTAATTTTATTCATTTAATAAATCAAATACCCAAAATAGAAATAAATAAATAAAAACTTAGAAAACCCCATCACTCCAAGTCCACCGTCTACATTCACCACCATCGGTCCACCACTATAAAGCTGGTGACACTAGCAAGTGGTTGCCAACCTCTGTCATTCACGGCACACCTCTGCCTCTGACAAACCCATCTCTCTTCCACTTCATCCCTCTTAAAACCCACCCATCGCCACAATAAACCCAACAAACCCCATCTCCCCACTGGTCCACCATCTATCTTCAAGGGGGACAATAGCAAGAGGTGGTCGAAGCCTTCACCACTTCCATTCAAGGCCAACCATCACCTCTGACGAACCCATCTTTCTTCCATTTCATCCCTCTCAAACCCACCCACCCACCGCCATTGTCATCTTTACTTTGAAGGATTACTAAGGATTTGTTGTGACAACTCAGATCAACCTGCAATAATCTCATTTATTTTCAAAATGGTATTAATGGTTTTGCTTTTCTTTTTTTTTTTTTTTTACAAGATAGAATTTCTATTCTAGCCTAATCTAAGTGTATATATGTGTAAAGTTCCCTCCTGGAAACTTGAACCCCAGCCCTTGCTCCCCTCCCCCCCACACCCCACAAGCATTTATACTTGTGGAGTGACCACCGCACCAAAGGTGCGCGGTGGTATTAATGGTTTTGCTTTAAATTGATAGGAATGTTGTTTTTCGATTTGGGTATTTGTTTTTGGCTAAAATTGGTGGTGGGTAGAAGGGAGATGAGTTCGTTGAGGAGGGTGGCTAGCCGTGACTGTGTTGATGGCGTCAAGGAGATGAGTTCGTTGAGGTGATGAGTAGGCCATGACTGGTTAGGAGGGAGATGAGTTCATTGAGGATGGTGGCTTGTCGTGACTGTGGGTGGGAGAGTGGTGGTGGTGGGTGGTTTTGAGAGGGATGAAGTGGAAGAGAGATGGGTTTGTCAGAGGCCAATAGCAGTTGGACGTGAATGGCAGCGTCAAAGGCGTCGGCCACCTATTGCCAGTGTTGCCGACGATGTAGTGTGGACCGGTGGTGGTGAATGTAGGTGGTGGACTTATGGGTGATGGAGTTTGCTAAGTTTTTATTTATTTATTTATTTTGGGTATTTGATTTATTAAATTAATAAAATTAGAAATTGAATTAACTAATTACACATGGCATGCTTTTATTTATAAATTATAAAGTGGAACAAGAAAAGTAAGACACAAGAATTGAATTCAAAAATAAATTAGTCACTTCACAGTTCACAACCACCAAACTAATTGCAAGAGAAGATAGATAAGTTATTCATTGGAGGATAATCCTGCTTCCCGAGGTTCTTGAGCTGCTATCTCATATGCTACTTCCCATGAAAATACTTTTCCTGACAATACAACCAAAAGCCACCATTTTTTTATTAAAAATAAAAACCAACCATTGATCCTCCTAGATCATAGGATTACAATTTATATTCGGGGTAATCCAATGCATAATCTTCACGGTCAACCAATTCATAGGAAAGACAAGGAAAGGTCTGCAAACAGAAAAATTAAATGTAATCCGGTCGTACTTTTTATTTATTTAGTTTTTGGACAGCTTGTATTTTCGTACAAATAGAACATTTTATTTCTTTATTATTTTTTAAACTAAATGTGGAGAGGGGGGAGCTGGGGAGGGTGTGAGAGACAGAGACACAGACCCAAATCAAAATTCAGATAACAAAAGGCAATCCTCATAAATGATAAACCAATCTCCTAAAGTAACTTCATTGAAGATTAATTTACCTCTAAAGTATCACACATTATATTAGATTTATGACAATCAATCTAGTTATATAGGAGAATATTGTTAATAATTATAAAGATCAAATGCACGCATTGTGTGTATCGAGGCATGTATATCTTCTTTGCAGGCAATCCAAAAAAAAATATATATATATATATATATATATCTCTGCAATATATAAGTACTAATGTACACGCATAGTTATTGATGTTAAATTACAATAGTTGTTGAAATTAAACACGTGCAGTATATGTGTTTAAAGGTTCCGGGTTTCATTCACCAAGTCATGGAAATCGAAGACATGATCCAATTGACTTTACCTGAAGAAATGAAATATGATCTGGTTGGATTTTGAGATCTAATAGCTTTAGTTTTATATGAATAACAAATTGTTGATGGGTTTTTTAAGTTTTTAATCCCCACGAATGGGGCACTAATAAGGTATTAGGCGAATATTTCCAGGCAAAGCTGGCGAATCCAATAAAGAAAAGTTTAGGACATCGAAGCAGTACTGTTTGAACACAGTGCTAAGTACTGTTTTTCCTAATTGTTGCCTGAGACTTTGCACTATATTTGCGGCGACACTTTTGTCTTAACGGATGTCTCTGAGCACACAGCTCCCTTTTTTTCTTGCCGATTTGCAGTGTTGTTGGGTATCTACTGTCTGTTGCTAGCTCAAAAACTCATCTCACGCAACAGTTCATTCCACTGTGCTTGTATTTTCTAGAAAGTGACCAGCACATTAAATGCTAAATTCTATTTGACCTCACTCAAATTTGTAAGATGGCACCAATTTTTTTCAAAATTTGTTGGAGTGATTTTTTTTTCCTTTTAGAAGAAGAAAAGTTATAATTTCTATACAATAAATATCGTATTTAACTATTAGTAATAAGTTTATTTAAAGTAATATTATAAATAACAATTAATTACTGGAACAAATTGAACAAATAAAAATTGTTTCTAACCTTGTTCTTTATAAATGGTAAATAAGTTATTGATTTTTTTTTCAATTTGTTCGAGTGATTAATTGTGATTGATAATATTACTCTAGATAAACTTATAACTAATAGTCAAATACTATATTTATTGTATATAAAAAATAACTTTTCTTCTTCTAAAAGAAAAAAAAAATTATCACTCCACCAAATTTTGAAAAAAAATATTTGAGAATAGTTATAATGGAAACTTGAGGATTTAAATTCTAAATATGTCCATTAGAAACACCAAAAAATCACAAGGGAAGGATTCGGATGGTAGCTTAGGATATTGCTAACCAAAAAAAAGAAATTACATACTACAACAAGAGGTATAGCTATGTTACAAAGCTCTTAGCACTTATTACACACTCTTTTCTATAAATAAGGGACACTCATATCTTAATAAACCATAAGTCAGAACTTGGCATGCGGACTTTACAATGTAGCTGTTAGCACTTTGTTGAACTGTTTGATGTCAAAGTTTTACTTCCTATTCTCAAAATAGAAAACTACTGATCTTTCTAATTAACCAATGATATGTTGTTTTCTTTTTCGTTTTGAAGCTGAGACTGAGAGCTCAATTCATCATAGACAAGGATTAATACAAAGTGGGAAAGGGCCTGTGGGGTTACCCTTCCTTCTTCAATGTCCCATCACATGATACCATAATCCTACAAATTTTATACCTAGCTAGAACAGCTTGATGCCATAGCTCCATCCCTAAAAGTCCTAAAAAGAAAGGAAAGTTTCACTGCAAACATGCAATAATGCGGGTTATAACTTATAAGCAAATGTAATAACATAAACAAAGTAAACCATTTCAGGTCTGTAAGCTGTTTTTGTTTTACTAGTGGATGCTGACTGAAGTACAGTTAATCTGTATTCAATAGGGGTTTCATCCTTACCAAATCTATGACCGGAACAGAAAGTTTGAATATGAATTTTAGGATCGGTTTTCATGCTGATCAGTTTTTGTTTTACCACTGTGCTTGTATTTTCTAGAAAGTGACCAGAACATTAAATGCTAAATTCAATTTTAACTAACTCAAATTTGTAAGCTGGCACCAATTTTTTTCAAAATTTGTTGGAGTGATAAGTTTTTTTTTTTTTTTTTTTTCTCCTTTTAGAAGAAGAAAAGTTATAATTTATATACAATAAATATCGTATTTAACTATAAGTAACAAGTTTTTTTTAAAGTAATATTGTAAATAAAAATTAGGCAAAACTACATTGTTGGTCTCTAAAGTTTACTTAGGGAGCGCTTTTAGCCCCTGAAGTTTCAAGTGGGCACTATTAGTCCCTAAAGTTTCAATAATAAGCGCTAGCTGTCCTTCTATTAAATTCTGTTAGTTTTTTTTGTCTATGTGTCTAATGGAATAATAATGTGGCAATTTTTTAATAATGTGTCATTTTTTTATTATTAAAAATTACATATGAAAATACACATCAGCTTGGATCTCCCAAATCAAACTCAGTTCTATTTTGAACCATACATTGATTTTCTTAGGAACCAAACAGAACTACTACTAATTTTTTTTTGTATCTTACATGGATTTTCTTAGCAATTTTCATCTTATAATGACCGCCTAGCTTCTCCAAGCTGTAGTACTACCTCCACTCTCTCTAAAACCAAAGGATTTAAAATCAAAACCCCAATTGGAATTAAAAAGAAAAAAAAAAGTAACAAGAATAGGACTATTTGCGATAGAAGAAAAAGAATAGGGTAGGGAGATGCCTTCCAAATGTGGGTGTTAGACTAACCGATCTCAAAGATACCCATGTACTTTGGAGAAATATATGAGTTGTGGTTTTTCTTTCATTATCCTAATAATTACTATGGCTATTATGTTATATCTCCAAACCTTGAGAATGTTTTCAATTTGTATTTGATTTTCGGCATGTACTACAAATTTCCAAGCGGTGGTTAATCTAATAGCTAGAAAGAAGGCAGGCAATGGTAAGTTCGGCAAGCCAGGTTTCAGCGATTGGAAGGCTTCAGCGGTTGGAGAATATTAGTAGTAATTTTGTTTGGTTAGTAAGAAAATCAATGGAAGATCCAAATAGAATTGGGTTTGATTTGGGAGACTCAAGCTGATGTGTAATTTTTTAATAATAAAAAATCATCACATCATTAAAAACATGCCACATCATTATTCTGTTAGACACAGACAAAAAAAACTAACAAAATTTAATAAAAGGACCACTAGTGCTCATTATTGAAACTTCAGGGACCAATAGCGCTTACTTGGAACTTCAAAGACTAAAAGCGCTCTATAGGTAAATTTTAGGGACCAACAATATAGTTTCACCTAAAATTTAATTACTCGAACAAATTGAAAAAAGAAATGTTTTTAACTTTGTCCTTTATAAATGGTAAATAAGTAGTTATTTATTTTTTTCAAGTAGTTATTGTTTTTAACTCTGTGAAGTACCTGCCTTTAGAAAACAAGTCAGACGAAAAGAAGAAATAGTTTCGAGTCAAGCTCATAAGTTATATTCTTGTGAATTCAAAAAAAAAATTTGGGGGGGGGGGGGGGGGTGTCCATGGGCCCTTCAGCCATAACATAGCTCTGTCACTGACTGTAAGAGGTATAACCTATGTTGCATGGATACCAACATGAGTACAGACATGATACGGGTACAGGGGTACGACAATTCTTGAAAAACAAGGGTACAACACATCAGGGCTACGGCAATTAATTAAATAATTAATATATTTAGGTATATTTTTAAATATTTTTAGACAATATATGTTTATTTTAGGATTTAAATTAAGTAATAACAGCAAATAAGTATAATAACACCAGAAATATGTTGTACAAAATATAATTTTTGTTTCAATACTAAACCCGTAAGATAGATGAAATCAAAACCAAAAAAAAAAAAAAAAAACACTAAACCCACTAACCCAGTACTACGCGCATAAGAAGATAAACATAAAACCCAAAAAAAAGAAAACTAAACCTATCAAATAAGTAAATAACACGCGTAAATAAGTAAACCCAGTACATGCATAAGGAGATATAAACATTACACGCATATAAGTACCAAAGTTTATAATTGCCGCTGGGCCTTGTAGCCTAGCGGCACCCGGTTCCATTGTAAACCTTGAGCTTAGGGGTTCTATCCCCCTTAATTACCCAGCAAAAAAAAAAAAAAAAAGTTTATAGAAATTAAAAATAAAAATAAAAAGAAACGAAGAAAGAAAGAGTCAAAAGCCCAAAAAATAGACAATCCAAAACCTACAGAAAGAGAAACAATGAAGGGAGAGAGAAGGAGCTTTGGGGTCGTCGGAGGCCCTAGGGGGTTCAATTGTCACCAATCTACTCCGAGAAAGCATACCACACATATCAGATTAGAGAACTAAGGGAAAGAGAGAGGCGTTGGTCCAAATCTTGTTCTCTCTCTCTCTCTCTCTCTCTCTCTCTCTCTTAAGTTTTTGCTGTATTTGGGACATTCCAATGTGTCACGACTGTATCTGCGACATACCCAAATTTTTTTCCAAAAAAAAAAAGGACACTCGTCAAGTACGGATTTTAAGTGTGTCTTACCAATACTCCCGTCGGACAATGGTACTTGGCCAAAATTGTCATGTTCGTGCAACATAGGATATAACTGTGTTATAAAGCTCTTAGCACTTATATATTACACACTCTTTTCTATGAAAAAAGGACACTCATATCTTAATAACCTATGAGTCAGGACTTTGGCATGTGATGCTAACTTTTAATGTAGCTGCTAGCACTTTGTTGAACTGTTTGATGTCAAAATTTTACTTCATATTCTAAAAATAGAAAACTATTGATCTTTCAAATTAATAACCAAATGATACAGTATGTTTTTTGGTTTTGAAGCTGAGAGCTCAATTCATCGAGACAAGGATTAACACAAAGTGGGAAAGGGCCTGAGGGGTTACCCTTCCTTCTTCAATGTCACATGATACCATAATCCTTCAAATTTTATACCTAGAACAGCTTGATGCTATAGCTCCATCCCTAAAAGGCCCTAAAAAATAAAGGAAAGTTCCACTGCAAAAATGCGATAACGTGGGTTATAACTTATAAGCAAATGTAATAACATAAACAAAGTAAACCATTCTAGGTCTGTAAGCTGTTTTTGTTTTACTAGTGGGTGCTGACTGAAGTACAGTTAATCTATATTCAATTGGGTTTCATCCTTTCCAAATTTATGAGCAGAACAGAGAGTTTGAATATGAATTTTAGGATCGGTTATCATGCCGATCAGTAATCATAATATGTTAATAATTATGATCTGGAGGTGATACAGTAATAGTAGTATGTGGAAGCATGATAAACCTATAAGATTAGACAGTTATATTTAATTTGTGTTAAACATGATCCCATCATTGATTGCGTCATGGGTTGGGATTCTCAATATTACCACTAAAATAATAAAAATTTATCCATGTGACTTTGCTGAGGATAATCTGGACTTTTCACCCAAAACGAAATTTTAGTTAAAATGGGTATGCCTGTATTATCATATTAGTAGTCAGCACATATAAAAGCCTACTTATATTTTAGGCAACCACTTTTTAAAAGTTTCGCATCAGATTATATATTTATTCCACTTTCTATTTCATTAAAATATTAATTTTTCTTAATTTTTTTAATTATTGTTTTTTCTTCACAAACAACAATTATTATCTACTTTTTTCTTTCATTTTTCAAATACGTAAAAAGAAGAATAAAAAACTATATACAAAATGAATAATGTCATTATAAATTTACATTACTGTACCAATTTTTGTAAATTTACACATTTTTTGCTTGACTGATGTGGGTGATTTTGGGACTAAATATGTATAATTAAGCATTTTTTCTATTTTGTATTGATTGATGCAAACACTCTTGGTGTCTATTTGGAAATAGTTTATTTAGCTGAAACTAAAAACATTTTACTAAAAGTACTGTAGATAAAACTTAAAGGTAGCTAAAATAATACAGCTAGATCTATGAATAGTATCAAAAAGTGCAATGAGACCCATGAATAATAGCAAAAATAAGCTAAATAGTAAAAAAAAGCTGGTTTTTTACTAAAAATACTGTAAATAAAACTAAAAACTAGCTGAAATAGTACAGCTGAACCCATGAATAGTATCAAAAAGTGCAATGAAACTTATATAATAACAAAAATAAGCTAAATAGTAAAAAAAAAAAAACTGGTTTTTTAAGTCAATACCAGTCACTCACTTAGAGTGGAGAGTATTCTCTGCATGTTGATAGTATGAACTTGAATTTAAATTAATTTAAGAGGCAAAGCATGTTCTTCGTCCAATTCATGCAACGAGCTGCATGGATATCAGGGAGAAATGGCCTAGATCTCTTAAGTTCTTTTTTGTTGGGTTGTGGGGTTTGAGGCTACACATCTACCATACACAATTCTACAAGTGACCATGAGTGATTGGGCTTTAAGTTCAAGTCCACAATATCGCTGGGCCAATTCATTATTCACGTCATAATTGGAGGAAATAACCCGGTATTGGCCGAAGTGCTTGACTATAGTCGTGACTCAGGAGCACAAAAGTAGTTATAAACTTAAAATAAATCATATAAAAACTAAAGCTGATATTTGTTGCATACTGCTCATAATAATTGAAAGTGTGAAAATGCTCTTCCCACAATGCTAAATTTAAGGAAGAGGGGAGTGACCACTGATGGAATATGCCCCATTTGTGGGCAAGAAGCTGAGTCCATATGCCATGCATTGTTCAGATGTAATATTGCAAAGGAAGTTTGGAGTTGGTGGAAGGAGTGCCCAATCAAAATCTGTGCAGAGAACCAAGACTTCTCTGATATTGCTCTGAGACTATTATATGCAGGAACAACTAGAGACCTGGAGATAATGGTTGTGAAAGTGTGGGCAATCTGGTACAACAGAAACCAGTGTGTGCATGAGTCTGAAAAACAAGCTGCTGGTCAGATTTGGGACTTTGCCTCGAGCCTTCTTCTGAATTATAAAGAAGCATCCAAGTCGGAAAATTGTTCCAACTTGGTCCGGCCTTTTGTGAGGTAAGTTGGAAGAAGCCTCCAATGGGGCTCTATAAGATAAATGTGGATGGGGCGACATCAGAGAGAGGAAGGAAATCAAGTATTGGAGTAATCATAAGAGATTTCAAGGGTGAGGCTGCAGCTGGTTTGTGTAGGCTACTACCTGGAAATTTGTGTGTGCTGGAGACTGAAACTTTGGCAGTGGAAGCTGGTATTCTGTTAGCAAAAGATTTGGGCCTC
Organism: Quercus gilva; assembly: GCA_023621385.1. NCBI lineage: Eukaryota > Viridiplantae > Streptophyta > Magnoliopsida > Fagales > Fagaceae > Quercus > Quercus gilva. Next base: position 16,319,045 of record CM042478.1, read on the forward strand.
CAACAAATCATCATCGAATCAGACTCTCTCTCAGCTGTTCAGAGCATCTCAGCCAAGGAAGTCAGTGGAGAAACAAGCCATATTATTCAAGGAATTCTGAGTAATCTGGACTGTTTTAGCAGTTGGCAAATAAGGCATGTGAAGAGGGACTTCAATAGAGTAGCGCATGAACTAGCCCCCTATGCTAAGTGTAAGAAAATGAGCCAGGTCTGGGAGGGATGTTCCCCGTCCATAGTAAGACACCTGATTCATCAAGATTGTCTATGATGATATAACTATCCTGTTTCCCATTGTAATCCATCTGTTTGTTTAATGAAAGTCTTCTCATCAAAAAAAAAAAAAAAAAAGTGACTTTAAGCGTTTATTTGAACGCATCTTATCTAATTTTTTGCTAAAAATATCATCATCAATTAATCAATATATATATATATATAAAAATAAAAACAGAGACCTTATACGAAAGAATATGATGTTCTGCTATATGATGCACTCTATGGAAAGAATGGAAATACTCTTAAATCACATTAGAGATAAGAACAAATTTAAAAATAAAGGCTCTTTATTTCCTTTAGTTCAATATTTCAAGACAACTTTTTGTTACATTTTATGTTCAATGTTTTAAGACTACTATTTGTTTCATTTGATTCAATATTTCAAGATTTTTCCTCTCCCTCACACACAAAAAACTCTTTGAATTTTCATTCACTATTTTCACTTCTACTCTTATATATATATATATATATATATATTGTAGGGTTCAAATTTGATGGGTCAAGCACAAACTTTGCAAACTATGAGCCCAATGAACCCCGAACAATAAATTTGTAGAGAATGGGTTAAACAGCTGGGCTGGTTATGGATTTAGCAACGGTTCATACATGCAAGTAAGAATAAAACGATGTTCAGACTAGAATCCAGCGAAAACTCTCTTGAATCCGAAGAGGCTTAATATTTATAGACCAAATGGATACAATTTTCTCTGCCACCCATTTCAGAGACCTACTTCCTTTATATATCCTCCTCCTCCTTCCTCATCTTCACCGTACACTTATTCTTCATGAGTACATGTCACATCATGCCTTTGCTTTAGTCTGCTGTGAGTGGTAGTAGCTGAGGTTGAACTGTTCAGGTGTCTTCTCCACATAAATGCGGCCAGGAAAGTTGCTGCAGTGCATTAAATGCGGTGGTGGTAGCTTTTCCTTTAAGATATTTTATGTTCTTCTCATCCCTAGGCATGCCTAGAGTTCGCTCTTTACCGTGGAATCAGCTGGGAAGGTCGCTCAGGTCTTCAGTATATTGGCTTGATCAAGTTCTTTAATGATCCGATGAGGGGAACCTCTTCGGACCAATAGGATTGTCTTCGGACACACCCATCATTCCTTTTCAAGTGCATTTCCACCAAACGGACTCAGCCCTGATCCCTTTTACCTCTTCGAACCAACAGTGATATTCAAATTGGGCCCCAGGCCCAATACGTAGCGTTATGCTTTTACACCCACATTTATTTATTTATTTATGCCCACAGTCCTTCATGCTAACCCATCTCAAATACACTTAGACCAAAAACAATGTCATTTACCTTCAACCTTTCAACGACACTTACATAACTCCAACATTGCAATATCATTTGATTCTAAGCCGTATGAGTAGGCTATGAGCAAGGAAATGGTTTTGCGTTTTTTATTCAGTGATGGTAGCTTATGGTTTGATGTTGAAGTCAGACGTGGCGGATTTTGTGAAGGTTATGATTCGCTTTGAGTCTTTTGGTTTGGGAAAGTCATAAATGTGTTTTGTTTTAGATCTAAATAAATAAATAATGAAAATTCTAATTGGTTTTTTATGAAGTTAGTTTTTTTTTGTGTTAGAACTCATAATTTGGAGGCTTCTTTGTAAGTTTTTTTTATTGTTATTTTGCCCAGTATGAGCAATAGTGATAAAAATAAAATTAATGATGATTTCAAAATATTTTCTACTTTTATTTTTAAGGATACAAAAGTCCAACTAAAGACAATTAAATTTTGATAAATGGATGTTGTAAAGACTCAATTTGTAATGAACCCTGGACAATAAAATTTGTAGAGCGTGGGTAGAAAGGCTTGGCCCCAACAAAGCAAGCAGTCGGATGACATGAAATTCATAGGAATAAGAAAAAGAGAATTTGACTAAATCTTTCTATGGATAATCATCATCCTTTTGGTTAAGTGTTTGTGAGGATCTTTATAATGATTTTGACTGATTGTCTATGAGAAGCCCCCGCCATGATTTTTGTTGGGTTGTTTATGAAGAAAGTTTATCCTCAGACCAATCCGAGGATTTAGTCCAAGGACCTCTCTACTTAGAACTAACATATATTAGGGTTGCCTCTTTTCTTCCTCCTCTCCTTTTTTTGAGGCGGGGGTCTCTCTATTATATAGTCCCTCCTTAGTTAATCTCTACCGTCCACTTACTCATCATCCAGGCCTATACTTGAGTGCCTGTCCCATCAGCAGCCTTTGCAGGCTTTCTGTTAGTTGAAGCGACCAAGGCATCTCTGTTTGGCCGGTCAATTCATTATCGATGTGATCAAAATATCGGTGGCATGCATTTAATGGGGAAGTGACACTCCCTTTCCTTGGATGTCGATACGCCGAGAATATAGGCCTCCTCGGCGAGGTCCCTAAATAACCTGGGCTTCATCCGTTTATCCTCAGATTACGCTCTCTCTCTCTCTCTTTTGGCGTGGACTTTGGACTTGATGTTGGGTGAGCTGGAGTTACTAAATATCTGGGGCCCCACAATAGCCCCTCAAAATTCTACTGTCCGACCCCTTAGGAGGGGAGGAGGATTTTGACATACTCGGGCCTATTGTATTAGTCTGTCGGATTTTGCCTTTCTGTCGATGTTACCACTTTTGCAACTGCTTTTGCAACTTTCTTGGGCATAATGGGCCCGCCTGAGGAATTTTTCCTTGTTTCTATAAGTTTTCTTCTCTTTTTAATGTATACTTTTCAGCGTGAGTTCCTTGCTAGTCCTTCCAAGATGGGTAGGTTTAAGTTCATGCTTTTAGCGCTCGTCTTCGTCTGGTTTTCGTCCTTAGCAGGATTCATCGCTCAGTACCCAAGAGATCGACTTTGCCGTAGGTTTGGACCTACGGTTAGTATAGAGGCTTATTTCTGTCCGGTGCTTATATCGCCGTATAGTGATTAATTTCCCCATAGGCTTGAGACTGAAGACCATGTAAGACCTTGGTTTTTCCTAGCACTTAATGTTTCACGTGGAAATAGTTTTTCCGTTGGCCTGAGTGACTGGATTACGCAATGCCTATGTTTTGTCTAGTATTCAGTTTTCTCATCTGAAGTATCTGGTTTCCCCAGAGGCTTGGGTCCGAGGACCATACAATGCCTTGGTTCTGTCCAGTACCTAGTTTTTTGATTTTTTAAGTGGTTAGTTTCCCTAGAGGCTTTAGTCCGAGGACCATACAATGCCTTGATTTTGTCTAACTCTTCATTCATAGTCTGAAGTAGCTGGTTTTCCCAGAGGCTTGGGTCCAAGGACCATGCAATGCCTTGGTTCTGTCCAGTACCTAGTTCTTTGATTTTTTTTAAGTGGTTAGTTTCCCCAGAGGCTTGGGTCCGAGGACCATGCAATGCCTTGATTCTGTCTAACTCTTCATTCATAGTCTGAAGTAGCTGGTTTCTCCAGAGGTTTGGGTCCGAGGACCATGCAATGCCTTCGTTCTGTCCAGTACCTAGTTCTTTGATTGTTTAAGTGGTTAGTTTCCCTAGAGGCTTGGGTCCAAGGACCATGCAATGCCTTGGTTCTGTCTAACTCTTCATTCATAGTCTGAAGTTGCTGGTTTCCCCAGAGGCTTGGGTCCAAGGACCATGCAATGCCTTGGTTCTATCTAACTCTTCATTCATAGTCTGAAGTAGCTGGTTTCCCCAGAAGCTTGGGTCCGAGGACCATGCAATGCCTTGGTTCTGTCCAGTACCTAATTCTTTGATTTTTTAAGTGATTAGTTTCCCCAAAGGCTTGAGTCCGAGGACCATGCAATACCTTGGTTCTGTCTAACTCTTCATTCATAGTCTGAAGTAACTGGTTTCCCCAGAGGCTTGCAATGCCTTGGTTCTGTCCAGTACCTAGTTCTTTGATTTTTTAAGTGGTTAGTTTCCCTAGAGGCTTGGGTCCGAGGACCATGCAATGCCTTGGTTCTGTCTAACTCTTCATTCATAGTCTAAAGTAGCTGGTTTCCCCAGAGGCTTGGGTCCGAGGACCATACAATGCCTTGGTTCTGTCCAGTACCTAGTTCTTTGATTTTTTAAGTGGTTAGTTTCCCCAGAGGCTTGGGTCCGAGGACCATGCAATGCCTTGATTCTGTCTAACTCTTCATTCATAGTCTGAAGTAGCTGGTTTCCCCAGAGGCTTGGGTCCGAGGACCATGCAATGCATTGGTTCTGTCCAATACCTAGTTCTTTGATTGTTTAAGTAGTTAATTTTCCCAGAGGCTTGGATCCGAGGACCATGCAATGCCTTGGTTCTGTCTAACTCTTCATTCATAGTCTGAAGTAGCTGGTTTCCCCAGAGGCTTGGGTCCGAGGACCATGCAATGCCTTGGTTATGTCCAGTACCTAGTTCTTTGATTTTTTATTATCTTATCTATTTATCTATAGCCATTTAATTCTACATTGCTATAATTTACAATAAACATTAAATAAGTACACTTTTCAAGCAAAATAATAATAAACGCATGCTGAGGTTGGGGTAGGAAAGGACCCGCTTTGTTCTGCCTCTTCATTTGGCGTAACTCTTCTGATTACGAGGCGTCTCTTTAGTTATTCAAGTAACGCGTTTTGACGCTTCGGTGCTCCTTCGTTAATGAGACGCCTCCTCATTAATGTCAGTCGTGGATTTACGAGGATCTAACGGCGGGTAAGCCTCTTGGAATTTGGGCGGAATTATTGCCTCCGGAAATCTCTCCCTAGGTTTTAATGTGGATCGGCTCTCACCAATATTTTTCCCTCTATAAAAGGCGTTTTTGGGGCAACCTTCTCCTTCACACCTGACAAACATTCGTCTTAAACTTTTCCCAAAAATATTGCCGAGAGATCCTCTATGACATAGCAGTTTGAGCCCCTTCAAATGACTTGGCCCTTGGAAAGGGCGGTCTCGAGGATGCACAGCCCCTACCGGGAGCCGAGGATGGCACTCCGACCCTGGACGTCACATTGGGGTTGGGGTAGAAAAAGGCCGAAGATTCTCCTTCTTTTCAACCTAATCGGAAATGGACCCCTCCTCGCCGTCTGGAGGAGGATTCAAAAAGAACGTAACCTCCTTCCTTTGGATATGGGTCTATGACCCTCCAAGCTGGCAGTGATGGGGGTGGGAGGGAAACCAGGCAGAACTCAGAAGTGGAGCCGTCCTGTGCCGCGGCCTCTTCCGCCTTCCATGTTGCCTTCCTTTTTTCTTTTCCCTTTTATCTCTTCTTCTTTTCTATCTTTTGTTCCTCAACCAACCTTCTGTCCTCTATTTCCTCTCCTCTTGCTTCACAACCAGCCTTCTGTCCCCCATTTCCTCTCCTCTTGCTTCACAACCAGTCTTCTGTTCTATCTTTTGTTCCTCTGCCAACTTTGTTAGGCGTCTGTCTCTGTAGTTAGCTTTAGAACAAGCCCCATGGGCGTCACTTGTAGAAGATGTAACTCTTTCTTCATATATTAATGAAGAAGCAGACTTGTTTTGTCTCTTTTATTTTTCGTATATTCTTGTTTCTTGTGATTGTAGACTTTTGAATGAATGTTGTTGCTGTAAACTATATTGTTTTGGTGCGTTTTTTTTTTTTTTTTTCAAAGTGTTGCTCTTGATTTTTTTTTTTTTTACACTGACCGTTGCATTTGCTAGTGCACAAGTCCTTCTCACAGACGACGCCAATTGTAAGGACTCAATTTGTAATGAACCTTGGACAATAAAATTTGTAGAGCGTGGGTAGAAAGGCTTGGCCCCAACAAAGCAAGCAGTCGGATGACATGAAATTCATAGGAATAAGAAAAAGAGAATTTGACTAAATCTTTCTAAGGATAATCATCATCCTTTTGGTTAAGTGTTTGTGAGGATCTTTATAATGATTTTGACTGATTGTCTATGAGAAGCCCTCGCCATGATTTTTGTTGGGTTGTTTATGAAGGAAGTTTATCCTCGGATCAATCCGAGGATTTAGTCCAAGGACCTCTCTACTTAGAACTAACATATATTAGGGTTGCCTCTTTTCTTCCTCCTCTCCTTTTTTTGAGGCGGGGGTCTCTCTATTATATAGTCCCTCCTTAGTTAATCTCTACCGTCCACTTACTCATCATCCAGGCCTATACTTGAGTGCCTGTCCCATCAACAACCTTTGCAGGCTTTCTATTAGTTGAAGCAACCAAGGCATCTCTGTTTGGCCGGTCAATTCATTATCGATGTGATCAAAATATCGGTGGCATGCATTTAATGGGGAAGTGACACTCCCTTTCCTTGGACGTCGGTACGCTGAGGATATGGGCCTCCTCGGCGAGGTCCCTAAATAACCTAGGCTTCGTCCGTTTATCCTTGGATTACGCTCTCTCTCTCTCTTTTGGCGTGGACTTTGGGCCTGATGTGGGGTGGGCTAGAGTTACTAAATATCTGAGGCCCCACAGATGTGTTTTCAATCAATTTCTCTTTATTTATTCACGTTCTCTTTATATTGATACTTACAAATGATTTCCTTAATTTCATTAAGATAATGAATTGGGTATTTGCAATTGAGGTCTGCATATTTGATTGTGAAAATAGAGTGGTTGAGAGGTGTTTGAGCGGATGCTTAAATTTATGTAATTTTAGGATATATAAGTATTTTATGCTTTAAATTCTTATTCATATGTTTCAAAATCATTTTATCAGTTTAAAAAATAAAATATATTTTTAACAATAAATATTATAATATATTATAGTCTTATAGTGTTATACAATTTTTTAAAATAAAATATGAATTAAGAAAATCAAGTTTCAAAGTATTCAATAATATTGTGAGCAAACATAAATATGATACAAAAAAATAAGTATTATATATAGATTTTAATATACATAAAAATTATTTTAAATGAAATTATAAGGTAGTCGGCTCATTGTGCGGGACATCTAGTTGTAAATAAAAGCTAAAGGCTAACTAAAATAAGCTAGGTTTTTTTTTTTTTTTTTTTTGGGTTAAAAGTACAGTAGAAAAAAAAAACTAAAATAAAATAAATATCTATTAAATGTGAGACCTACAAATAGTAATATTATTAATGTTGTAAGGGAATAGTGTTATCGTTGGTTTGACTTAATGTTAATGTGACCCAAATCAAAAGGCCAAAAAATGCTAAACGTTGGCCCAAAAAAAAAAAAAAAAAAAGTGATGTGGGACTTATAAACAGTACACACACACACAAAAAAAAAAAAAAAAAAGTCTGGGAAAAAAATTAAATTTTTAAATTTAAAAAAAAAAAACAAAAAACAAAAAACAAACAAACAGTGATGTGAGACCTATAAACAGTATACAAACTAAGTTAAATGCTAGCTGAGAAAGTGGAACTCAAACACACACACACACACAGTCACGATTTCAATAATTTTGGGCAATGTGTATGTACACTATGTGCAATAAACATTACCCAAAATCTACTAATACAGTGTTATGAGTCTCACAAATAGTGATGTGGGACCTATCAACAGTATACAAAATAAGCTAAACGTTGGCTGAAGAAGTATAACCACACAAAGTCACGATTTCAGTTATTTTGAATAATATGTACGCATGCACATACGGTGTGCAATAAACATTGTCCAAAAACTGATTGTTAGTTTCACACACTAGAATACAATAACCTAACAAGTCCAATCTTAGGTCGGTTGTACCACGTTCAATTCAGTCATGCCACGTCATTGGACACTGAGAGTATTGAATAATTACAATAATCTAACAAGTTGAGTCTTATGTCGATCGTACCACGTCATTTTACGCGCAGAGTACTGAGTAATTTATCATCGCACAACAATAATCCTATTCATCTAATCAATAATTTTGAACTGTTTTTTGTGTACGGTTCCTTGGCATGTATGTGACAATTCCATGAGAATGTGAGATCATCAATCATATACAATCCATTCAAATTGGGTTTAGGAAAACATAGCCGCCTGAACATTGTTTCCCAGCACATTTGGGGCTTTCGTGCAAATCAAATCTTTGTATGCATGCTTGTAAGTGTGTGTCACGGTCTGTAATACGGTGGGAAAAGTTTTCTTCTAGGTGAGAAATGAAATCAAATACTCATCTTAAACCCAAACTAAGAGTTCACAAGTTCCTTTGTGGCGCTGCAAAGTTTATTTTCCATCTGCTAAACAAGAAGACCATTAATTACCAAGAAAAATTAGGAATGGCAGTGCTATAATGGTATATTCCTAGTTCAATTTCAAAATTCTAGGGATGAGAAGTATTCATAAACATCTTCCAGTCCGCACCTTGGGCTAATTACCTCACTTCTCTGTGGAATCCACTGCTTTGAATATCAGCAGTCGTGTCCTCTGGCTCTTCTATCTTGACTAATAAACACTACTCACCGAAAATTAATCCTGCATGGCCGTATCACAATTGGTCATCATCAATATCTTCAAACTGGTATACCTTTCAGGCATATACCCAGCCCATTTCATTTCCAAATTCAGCTTTTCCAATTCTACATAGATCTCCGGAAAATGAGGGTGGGTAAACTGAGAAAACATGCGTTTTGTTATCTACTTCAATCCAACTCCATCCAGTACTTCTTCCTGCTCACTTTTGTTACATCAAGTTCCTTACCTCAGCTACTTCAGCCCATACACCAACTTTTAGGACAAAATTGCCCTTTACCCTTTTCGGGCAAATTATACAGTCTTATGCCCCCTTCCCAAACTAATTAGGGAAATGTCCCTCTTTTAAAACTCAATTTACTTTTAAAACTCGATTTACTACAAATCGAGTTAAGCCCTATAGTGGCATTTTTTAAGAGCCTATAGTGACGTTTTAAGGACCTATAGTGGCATTTTGAAACTCGGCTTCCACGAAATCGATTTCATAGAGGTTGAGTTAAAAAAACGCCACTATATGTCCTTAAAACATCACTATAGGCTCCTTAAAACGCCACTATAGAGCTCTAGGATTTTTTTTTTTTTTTAACTCGATTTATAGTAAATCGAGCTTTAAAAGAGGGGCATTTCTTTAATTAGTTTGGGAAGAGGAACATAAGGCCATATAATTTGCCCGAAAAGGGTAAAGGGCAATTTTGTCCCCAACTTTTGCATAGATACATACATACATATATGTGTGCGTGTGTGCGTGTGTGTGTGTGTCTCACATACTCCATCTTGCAAAGCTGATTTGTAGCCACCCTCCCAAGCTCTAATTCTTCATGTACTTTGCAAAAACTTATTAGTGGGGCTTTTTTGGCTTTTACCATAATTTTATTAACAATTTCGTCATGTGACAAGTTTTGCAAACATATTAGTTAGGTAACATATCTAATCTTAGAGACTCAAGTTCCAAGTGATGGTAATTTGATGTGGATTAAAAAAATCCACGTGGAACTCGACTCTTAAAGACTCAAGTTCACTAAAGGACCTCTAGCTATTGATTTGTTGCTTCCACTTGGTGATGATGCTACCTAGTGAATTTGTTTTGGTGAGACATCAAATTTAATGGTGGTACATATGATGATGCTACCTGGTGAATTTGTTTTGGTGGGACATCAAATTTAATAGTGGGACACGTATTGGAAATCAAATTTATTAGTCTATACATCAAATTTAATGGTGAGACACGTATTGAGACATTGCCTCTCTTCTTTTCTCAACCTTCGAGAAATTGTTTTCCTTTGAGAAACTCGAGTCTTAGAGACTCAAGTTTTCTAAACGAACTCAAATCTTAGAGGCTTGAGATGCTACTTAACTAAGATGTTTGCAAAACTTGTCACATAACAATATTGTTAGTAAAATCATGCTAAAATTCCCCCCCCCCCCCCCCCCCCCCCCACAAAAACAAAACAAAAAACCCTTAAAAGTACATGACATAATTTGGATCATAAGGCATTTCCTCTATCAGCTCCTTTGCTTTTCTTAGATGTCCATTTCTTGCATACAGGTTGCATGCATATAGATCTTGCTCAGGAACAAGCTCGTAATCCCTTCTCATTTTTTTAAAATTTTTTATCCCTCCTTCAAGAAATCAAGCATGATTGCAAGCAGTCAAAGTTGGACTAAAGCAGACATTGTCGAGCACGGTTGTTTACGTGAAGATGAGTATGTGGAATTAGCAACAACCGCCTAAACGACTACAATCTAGGATAAATGGCGATGGTGATGTGGTGGTCAAGCCCACTCATAACCCACTGAAATTAAAGAAGATTCATTGGGTCTGTTCAAGTGGCCGAGCGGGCTGTGGGTAGATTAAGAAGGCCATTAATAAGAGCCAGAATCGGAAAATATATTAACGGAAAAAACGAGTGCATATGACCCAAGTTTTTTGGACTTCGCTTCAGTTATTTTCGTGCATATATATATATATATACACACACACACTTATATATTTACTTATTTGCTATAAAAATAAAATAAAATAAATAAAATAAAATAAAAAAGGATAAAAAGTTATTTTAAGCAAATAAACTAAATCCATATGCCTAGTACACAAACAAAATGAAAGCCATCAAATGTCGGCGAAATCACAAATGGTAGCTAAACTTTAATAGCCTTTTATAAGAAAAATTAGTGCTCAAGCAATTAGAAACTTTCTAAAGCGGGCTATTCTGTTTTTAAGCAAAACCACCACCACCACCACACCCCCCAAAGGTCTTAAATACATAGATAAATCTACAAGATAAAAATATAATGCAGGGCTGGCTCTGTAGAGAAGCAAGAGGTTTATCCACAATCATAAAGATCTCCAAAGATCTTTGCCAGAGCCATAGATGCAATCATGTTACAGACTCTGCCCAAGACCCAAAAATTAATCCTTCTCCTGAGTCCAAATCCTCACAGTTTTGTCATTGCCAAGCGCACCAGAAGCAATCATATTCTCAGTGGGGTGACATGATACTGATATAACCGTGTCGGAATGACCTTCCAATTTCTGGACTATTTTCCTGCTCTGCAGCTCCCACAAGTATAGACAATTATCTTCAGAACCACTAACAATATACTTTCCATTTGTTACAGAAAATGTGGATGAAAGGCAGTACTTCGAATTCACATGGCCAGTATAAGTCTTCAAAAATTTCCCAGTCGCATAATTCCAAAGCCTCTGCAAAACACAACACAGACAATATAGATGAGCCTACAAAATAAAAATGGTTAGCAACTACTACTCAAAGAAGAGTGAACGCTCAAAATATCATCCATGTAATAATTTGTTATAGTAAACAATTCAAAGTCTACAAATTTGCGGGAATCCTGCTTGTGTCAAGTACAAATGTGCAAGTTCATTAGAGAAGCTTATGTGGAGTATATTGCTTAACATACTTCAAAAGAAAATCCTTTCTTAATTCTTAATGCAGACACTATCTACAAATACATATAACCAAGTTAGGGGTAATGCAGCATTTAAGTGCAACATCATAGACATCCACGTCATAATCCTGAAAATTTCTAGAATTTTCCCAGTTTCACTAGTAGAAGCTTTCCGGACCTTTTTTTTTTTTTTTTATAAGTAAAAAAGGTGCATGAATTGGCAGAGTATAGATTAAAAGGAATGCCTTTTACAGACATTGTGCTACATGATATTATTTACAAGTATGTTTGAATCCTGAAAATCTATTTAGTTGGTACCAAATAGAACAACTTGACATAAAAAGTCAGCACATAAGTACACAACTGAATCTTTATAATAACATTCTTAACTAAAGGAAGAATCAAGGATTTTAGATTTTGTTCCAAGTCTCTTTCATACACTTGTAAGAGATTTCTAGATGAAGCTAGTGAAGTAATTGATCAAAATAAGTCATTCCACGGTTTCATTATAGCTGTCTTCAGTTTTCAGTTTTTCACCAACAGATGATTTAAAGTTACAAAAAATTTGAAGACTCCACTACTACAAAGATAGCTTCATTCCAATAGAGCAAATAATGCTTCCTGTAGCTTATCTAGAATCAATACACACGGTGTTGTTCGAGTAAAATTGACAAAACCAGTAGAAAGAGACAGAAACTATATTTCCAAACTCTGGAGGTCATACAAGTAGTTTAAAAGTCCCATATGAAAGCAGAGAAGAAAGAATTGAGGATTGCTAATAAAATTCGTGAGCTAAAATTTCAATCCATAACATAGGATAGATGAGAATCTAAGTAGTGTAATCATTACTGATTCTGAATATTAAAGAAAATAAGTTCAATTTTAATTTCTTCCAAGACAGCAACTTTGTGTTCCGAACATCTATTATATTTAGCAATTATCTATTCACTACGACATTTAAACAAACACATAGAGAACGAACAAAAAAACACAAAGACAGCAATGCCAAAGAACCAAGACAAAAACTTTAAACCCAAATTACAAGAAAGGAAGTAAATGAAGTTACCAAAGTATTATCAAGCGTTCCAACAAGAAGAAACTTGGCATTGGGCGAGAACTTAACATACGAAACGGGCGGGTTCTCATCGTCAATCAAAGTCTTCATACAATGCCCAGTAGCAGCGTCCCAAATTCGGCACAACCCGTCGTAACTACTGGAAACAATAAGCGACCCATCGCGGTTAAAATCAACGGCGGTGACAGGGTCAGAGTGAGCCGGCAAGACCTTGAGACACTTAGCAGACTTAACATCCCAGATTCGCACAGTTTCGTCGAAAGAGCCGGAGACAATCATGTTGGACTGAGGATTAAAATTGACACAGAAAGCATAGTTGGTGTGGCCCGACAGGGTTTTGATGAGGGACCCAGTTTCGATGTCCCAGAGGCGGAGGGTCTTGTCGTCGGAGGCCGAGACGAGGTATTTGGAGTCGGAGGAGAAGGCTAGGTCCGAAACGCCCTGTTCGTGGCCTTCGAGTTCTTGGAGAAGAGAGACGGTGGGAGCGGAGGAGTCCGACGAGGACTTGACGACGGAGATGCGGAGGGTTTTGTCGGCGGAGGAGGAGGCTAGGAGGCGGCCGTCGGATGAGAATTTGACGGCGGAGATTGCGCGCTTGTGGGGAGTTAGGGTTTTGGCGAGACTGTAGGGTTTGAAGGATTCGGTTGGCTCTGGCTCTGTCTCTGTCGCCATGCTTCTTTCTCTGGTGGTTGGTTTGATTGTGTGAGTGTGACTGTGAGAGAGAGAGTGAGAGTAAGGGGTTTTGGAGGGTTTTATTAATTATAATAGATGATAGTAGTTTTATACTTGGAGACGGAGAAGGACAGTAATGGGTAAAGAGAAAAGAGAAGTACTCAACGACTTTTCTTTTGTTTTGGGAGGAACGAAAAGATTGTTATCCCATTGGGCGGGTAACCATGATTACAAACTTTATTTTTTTGAAAGGGAATTTGTATTTCATAATTCTACCTATCAAAGTTATCCCCCCGACAAATAAATTATAATAGGAAATAGGTCGGTCCGGGTTGAGATTGTGCCCAACCTGAAATTGACCTAATTGCTTCTGGCCCACCATTTCTAGACCCACTGCCGATTGGTAAAAGGGGTTAGTTTGGGTGGTTGAACCTCCTCGGATACCGGTCAATCCTCAATTGGGGTTGAAATTTTCAAAATTATACTAGAATCTGCTAAAATCCATCGGATCTATACCAAATTGAGCTGGATATGTTGAGATCTGGCCGAATCTCAAAGAGATCAGGCCATTTCTCAACTAATTGAACTAAAATCACCGGCAAAACACTCCCATTTGTGGAAAACGACTACTTTTCCAATGTAATATGGTCGGGTTGGTTTTTCATGTTTAGACCCGCCAACTGACCCGTCAGTCTCAAGTTTTAGGGGTAGAGACCCGCTGCCGACCCGTCACCAATGTCAGGCCGGCCGATTCTTGGATCGAATCCGTCGGGTTGGCTGGGTGGCTCAGTTGACGGGTTGGTTTGGACACCCTTGCTATATATTTATCTCTATTACCGTGGTGGATCAGTATTTATTTTTTGCTTTGTTGATTTCTTACTTTTCTTTTTATTGATTTTTAAATGATTTGCGTTGTCTCAACCATAGGTCTCTTTCTTACTCTGGTGGTTCTCTCTTCCAGTGTTAGGTGCAGGTACTTGGGTTTATTTTTCTTGCTCTATTTCTCTTTTTCTAGCTTCTCTCTCTCCTCCCTCTCGCTCTATCCGCTTATATCTCTTGCCATGGAGGATCAATGTTTAACTTTTGTTTTGTTGATTTCTTAGTTTTCTTTTGGCTGCTTTTTAAATGTTTTTGCTTTGTCTCAGCTTATAGGTCTATTTCTTACTCTACAATATTTTCTCTTGCTGACTTACTGTGTCCCTCTCTCTATCTTGCTTTGTAGGTTTGTCTCTGTCTGGCCCTTTTCCTATTGTTTTTACTATTGTTGTTTAGTCATTAGTGTTATTTGCCTTTAAGAAATTACATTGATACTAATATTTGAGTTTTTTTAAAGATATTTATATTTATATTTTTTTCTGCTCAATTTAATAATAATAGTAGTAAAAAAAAAATTGTCCAACCCATGGTTCAACCTTACCCATGTGAGTTGGGTTAAATTTGGGTTAGACTTATGCAATGGGTTGGGTTGAGTTAAGTTAATTTTTTTTTAACCTACCATGGTGGGTTTGGTCAAAAAATCTCTTTAACCCAATCCAACCCATGCACACCCCTAAGTAGAATGGAAAGAGATTTGAACTAAATTTTATTTGGAAGAATTAGTCGAGTTACAACTTACAATACTCTTCATTTTAATTTTAATTTTGAAATAATTGAATTGATACTACTTTTACAAACTCACTATTAGTGACCATTCAAGAATTGTTCAAAAAACTCTTTCATCTTAATTATGCTAACTATAATTTCAATCAAACTTAGAAAGTACAAATTTCCTTTTAGCCTAAAAATAATAAGTGCACAACACACATCCCTTACTATAAAAAATCATTTTAAAAATAATGTGTAAAACACACGACCCTTTTATACCAACTAGGTTGGTGTAAAAACATTAAAGCTGCATGATTTTTTTCTCTTGTTTCTCTGTCCCTTAGAAAGTGAGTTTCTCTCTTATCTTAGGTAGTAGAAGTTTTAGTCCCTTCTTTTTGAAGGAGAGTTTTGTTCTCTAAAGGAGAGTTTTGTTCTCTAAAGATAGCAAGGTTACCTCTAGAGCTTGTGGGTTTTTTTCTTCGTGGGTTTTGGGAAACACATCTGTCTCTTGTACTTTTCCTCTTGACTAAAGTATGGAAGTTTTGGCTAAAACAGCAACAATTTAGTTTTAAACAAAGGGCAGATCCGTATACGTTAGTGGGGAAGTCATTCATTTATGTTCCAAGTTTTTATGAGGGCAGAAAATCCGGTACACACAAATCACAGGAAGCTCGAGAACAATCTGAACCGGTGGTGGCAGCACCGGTGAGTGGCCCATCGGAGGTGATTCAATCAGAAACGGAGATTGAAACTAGTGAGGAAGGAGGAGAAGGCATTAAAGTTGGTGACCTGCCAATTTCAGAAAACAATAAATTGGAGAATACGTTACTGAAGGATATTGATTCCTTTCCAAACAGGGACTCTATATCCAACAGATATCCACTCCTAATTTATCTCCAATTAATTCGGTAAATACTGGTGTGATGGTGAAACTGATATTAGCAATAAGTGAGAACATAAAGCCACCGTTTCAAAGGGAATCAATTCTGAAAGGAGGCAAGCTGGCAGTGGTTTCAAACTCTACAACTACTATGGAAAGTCCAAAATCCCAACCAATCACTAACAAGTCCAACCTGTTTATTGCACCTCTTATTTTGGTTGTGGAAGTAAAGAGTGATATAGGGGTAGCAAAAATAAGTGATATTGATGCAGCATTACCCATGCATGACAGCTCAACAATTTTTGCTCCTATTAACTCTAATTCCCAGCAATCCCAACGGCAAGTGTTTAATATGGTCAAAATTCCAGACAAGAAAAAAAGTGCAACAACAGAAATGAAGGGTAATGAGCCGAATCAGTTCACTCAGCCGCCACACTGTGCCATTTGGAAACTACTTCCATGGCCGATCTTGAAAGTGAACTCTGATGATGCTATTTTCCGAGAACAAAATTCTGTGGGTGTTGTTTTGGATATAGGAGGTGGATTAGTGTTGTTTTGGAGATCAACTATAGATGTGATTGCGGAGGGTTCAGGCACAAACTATATCGATACAATGATTCAAGAAGAAGATAGGGTAAGGATTGGAGTGATTATCCGAGATTGCTAAGGAAAAGACTTGGCACACATGGTCGGAATCATCTCTTTTCCCCAACTATCATAGAGCTTGAATCTTTGCCTATATCGACGGCTTTACAATTTGACACTGATTTGAGTTTGAAAGATGTCATCCCCTAGGGAGATTCAGAGATTGCTATGAACACTTTGAATGCAGATTCGCATTCCTTGGAACCCTTTGGTTTACTTAGTCGAGGTGTTAAATGTTTTGCAAGTTTATTTCATTGTATTAGTTTTTCATATGTTCGTAGAGAAAGATTGTTATATTCTCACATTAAGAGAAACGACAATGGAATTACTCATAGTCTGGCTAAGAATGCATTATGCATACCAGATTTTCAAGTATGAATAGAAGATGTCCCATCTCATATTGGTTCAATTTTACAATTAGATGTAGTTGAATTTTATTAATAAAATCCATCAGTTTCTTTCTAAAAAAAAAAAAATACAGGTTGGTGCAATTTTAGATAACTCAAATTTGACCGGAGCTTTAATCCACATGGCATTTACCAGAGTCAAATCTAACCACAAACACCCCAACTTTTAAACTGAACGAAACACAGAGAGATTAAATGGACCACTTTTCATTTAGTTGATGGTTAATGCAAGTATCTAAAAACATAAGATAATCATCCCAAAAAAGAAAAAAAAAAATACATTACGTAAGATTGCTTCAAAGTTTGTAACGGTTGAAGAAAATGACTTATTTGGTTAGCATTACACAAAAAGAATAGAAATATTGAGGAAAACTTGTCAACAAAATTGAACTTCAACAGAAAAAATAAACTTTGTTGAAAAAGAGAATGATGGGTAATAAGGCATTATCCCAACTGTTACCACTGGTTGACATCTCCTTTATGCTAACTGGACCTCACCAAAGAATTGGAAATATCTGCCCCGTAAAATGCCTGATATTCTTTTTCAATTCTTGAAGAATCCATCGGTGCACAATAATGTTTAGCTGCAATGACACATGTTCTTCACAGACTTCTTAAGAGTAGTAATTTTGCAAGAAGTCCAAGTAGGCTGGAAGCATTTCCAACAGTCTCCAACAAGTCTGCTTGGTCCTACAGGGAGCTATATGGTCTGTTGGTTTATCATAATCTGCCTAGAGGAGATTCAAGGGCGTGATCATCGACCAACCAAAGGCCAAAATCACGGAAGCGCTTTATTTTTTTCTCAAAACCTGTGATATAATTATTATGGATTATAACATGCATTCCCTTGGTCTCTTGCACCCATGTCTTGTTCTTGAAGAATAATCCTCCTGTCGGGAATGCAGCTTGGGGAAGCAAGTAGAGATCCACCTGCACAAAAAACTTCAACATCTAAATATCTCAAGATTCCAACCAATACAAATTGTGAAGACAATAGAGATTTCAGAAGCTCAAAAATCCACTAGTTCTCACTGTAGGCTGCATAGATTTGTTCTCATACTATTGAAGTATATCTTACAGGAGAGTTTTGAAGGAAGACCTTCATAAGGAATAGCTCTGAAACACATAAAAATCCACCTAGAACATATTCTGTACAACTCAGGCTGTGTTTAGCATCTCTAGTGAGGATACATTTCCCAGCTCTCTAAGCAACAAAAAAAAAAACTTTTTTTGGCATGCAATTTCAGGTTCCAAGGAATGCACTTTATTGAGAATGCATTTTCCATTTCTCATTTTTGAAGCAAAAGAAGAATCCTCAAATTCTCATTTGCATTTCATCCTCAAAGCATTCCCTCCCTGGGCTTTCCTAGTATCTACTCGACTCGTTGTCATTAAACTTCCTCAATATTAAAGGATTCATAACAATAACAACAACAAAGCCTTAGTCACAATTTTTTTGGGGTCGGCTTAAAGGATTCATAACAAGGCAAGAAAAAATTATTTGTGTGTTACAGGCCAATATCAATACAATAAGTGTGTCTCAGGAAGGATTGATTGTGACAGTGCCCTGTGATTGTCTTCTATGAAGAGTACCAGTAGAGAGAGAGGCTGATAAGTCGTCCTTGTTACAAGATTGAAGTATCTAGCGTGACAAATTTAAGGGAAAAAAGGAATTACTGACATTTTGACATGCGTCTTGGAATTAGGTTTTTTTGTTGTTTTTTGTTTTTATTCCATGACACAATTGTTGTTTTTGTCCTCCATTCTTTTCTCCTTAATTGGTTTCCAGCCTTCTTATTTTGGGCTAATTATCACATTCTTTTGTTATTTTGAAGATCTTGTTGACACACCATCCATTGATTATTTGACAGTGCTTGAGTTTGATCTAAATTCAAAAGGATTGTGATTCTTTGGGTTCTTGATTTGACAGGTACAGCATGTTAACACAACATTATTTGCTAATTCTTTCTGATATTGTTTTATCAATTTAAAGATACTCAGTATAGCATGATACGTTTTTAAAACAACTATCATGAATAATTCATAATTTATATGTGCGGGTCATGATACGTTTTTAAAACAACTACCAGTCATTTTGGGACATGTATAGCAACATTGGACACACACACACATGATGCAAGAACATCATATTCAGAAACCTGTAAGGGACAGCAAGGGTGGATTATATGTTGTTGTTGTTGTTGTTGTTGTTGTTGTGCCATTAGAATTTCACTGGCATTATGTTGTTATTATTATTTCTATTACTTATGGTGATTATATTTAAGTAGATATTTCCAATTTTATGCACTGAATTTTACATTTTTAATGTTGGGATTTTATGTAATGGATGTCAATATAAATGCATGTAATCTTTTATGTGTAAAATTTATGTTTAAAAGATATTACCATTGCCATCCTATTAAAAGTTGGTTTAAATGGGAAAAAAAATGCACTCTGCACTTCTTAAAACCAAACACAATTTCATTTAGTATAATTACCTTTTAGTAAGAGTTTCAGCATAATACCAAACACAATTTTTCAGGAAAAAAAGAAAAAGAAATTTTTTTTTGTCAGAATACTGCAGAGGAATCCATTCTGCTCCTAAAGTAGAGTTACCAGATGCAACCTAAATCAACCAGATTACACAGACAACTCCAATATATCAAGATTTCCAGATTATTTATGTCCTACACCAAATTGCAATACTTTCAGCAGAAGCATAAAATCCCCACAGGCCTTTTGAGACTTTGCTTTAAAGGGACTATTAAGATGACTAAAGCTTTCCTAAAAATAAAAATTTACCAGGGAATTCTGGGCTATGAAATAAACTAGGAAGGCAAATAGAAAAAAAACCTCTCCAGCAGTTTTATTCAATGCCCAGTTAAAACCAGGTTGGTCATTTGCTTTCTTTGCTTTGGACCATGGTTGTGATTGAAGTTCCTCAATCCACTTCTTCATAACCAGTTTTGCTCCACTAGTAGGGTGAAGGAAAATCATGCAGCTACATATGTAAGGGCGCCCTTTTTTCCCTGGAGGTGGCAAATCATGAGAGTGATTCAGTGGTTTAACCTGGTCAGTTAAAAAGAAGAAATTATTGATGATAGTTACAACGAAATAAAATTACATTTACATCTTGTTTAAGATAACGATGCAAGTTCAAGATAAATTTACATTCAAGAAGCCTCAAAGCCAGAACATTTAGATCTAGTTTACTTGTTAGATCCATGGCAATGCTAGAGGCATTGAATAACTGAATTCTGAGAACATCATCATATTGACTCAGCTTAAATCCATAAATAACTTTCACCAGCACTCCTCCACTCAACACCTCCTCCCCCCCCCCCCCCCCCCCCCCACCCCCCTCTTTCGGGTAGTGATCTAGATTGATTTTGAAATTCAAGGCTGACATGTCATTTGTTTTTCAGTTTTTCTTTCTTCTTTCTCATCTTTTTTGAGCCAAAATAGAAAATTTTGACAAAGACACACAAAAGCAGCAGTTCAGTTGGAATTGGAAGGCATCCAAAACATCTCAAGAAATCAACATTCTGAGGCAGGCTCCAGTAGAATGGAACTTGGGTGTGTTCACTGATGTGATGTTCTTATGTTGCAAGACTAAAGCAGAATAAATAAAATTGAAAAAACATTTCAACTAGTAACTGAGATGATCATGATTTGTCCCTCTATTTCCCAATTTACGGCCATCAAATGATAGACAAATATAATGGTTATGAGGAAACAAACGACCAGCATATTTAGATTTTGTTACAAATCGAGTTTGTATAGAATATAATGTGTTTGGTAGCTTATATGCAACACTTGGCACTATTTTCCATAAATGGCACACAGCAAAGGCAAGAAGCAAAGTAGGTATACTTACTGCTGCCATATCATCTGTGAAGTACACATCGTGACTCCCTTGCAAATAAGGAAATGGATCAGCCAACCAGACCATATCAACATCATTGTACATTACATTATATCCAAGTTCCAAAATATGGAGTAGGTGACGTGGCCTTCGGGATGTAAAATTGAAGAATCCCTGTACATATGAAACCAATTAGGATTGTTTCCAAATTGCAATGAAGTCAACAAAAAAATGGAGATAAACATTTCCAAGCATTGTATATTAACTGGCAGGAAAACAAGGAAATATTCAAGCGAAATGACACTGTAGTTTATACTACCAAGGAACATCAAAAGGACAACAAATTAGTAAAGCAAACATCTAAATTCCAAACTCCTTGTTGCACTTATGCAAACAAAAAATACAACACGATTGATGTGATAAAAAGGATTTATATGTGGTTTTTGTTTTTTTTTTCATGATTTAGGCAATGACATTGGCATAACAACTTGGTCGTAGCAAGAAAAGTAGTTTTCAATTCAACAAATCAATTCAATTTTCACAAGAAGCGGTTAGGATCAATACACCTTGCACAACTACAAATGCAGCACAAAAGCCTAAGTTCTAGAAGAACTAACAAAAAAGATACGTATAAACAGTTAAGCACAACAAATGCTGCTTACAATCACAAAGACTTCAGATTGACAAATTTGAACATAAAAATACCACCTTTAAACTCACACATAAAATAAGAAAATATAAAGCCCAAATACATTGTTAGTCCCTGAACTTTTAAATGATGAGCGATATAATCCCTGAAGTTCAAAGTGTGATCATTGTTAATCACAAACTTAAAGCGATTGCTTTTAGTCCCTAAAAAGCTTAAGGTGATCAATTTTAGTCTCTAACAAACTTAAATTAATTGGTTTTTGTCCAACATGTCTAACAGAGTGATGACATGGTAATTTTTAAGAAACTAATGGCCTGTTTGGATGTTTAAAAAAGGAGGGAGAGTAGAGTAGAGGGAGGGAGAGTAATCTAATTACCTTGTTTGGAAGTTTTTTAAAGAAGGAGGGAGAGGGGTTTGGAGGGGTTTCAACTCCCTCTAGCCCCCCATTTTTAATTCCTCCAAATTGAAGAGATTTGGAGGGAGAGTAGGGTACATAAACTATTGATCAAGTAAATTACCTAATTTACCCTTATTATATTAACAAAATTACACAAGGGGAAGGGCTAATTACTCCCTTTCCCCTTACTAATTTTAAAAACATCCAAACAAGATGGAGGGAAATCATTTTCCTCTACTCTCCTCTCCACTACTCCCCTCCCCTTTACTCCCCTCTACTCTCCTCCCTCTCTAAACTTCCAAACAAGCCATAAATAAAGCAATCACATTAAAAGAACTAAATAGCTCATGGGCTTAAGTTGCAAACTAAACTATAAAATAACTTAGGTTAGGATCAATACACATATTACATAACTACACATGCAGCACAACTTCCAACAATATATAAGCAGTTTAGCACAACTTGCAGTTCCAATTTACAATGACTTTAGATTGCCAACTTTTTAACTTAAAAACACAGCATTTGAACTCACATATAAAATAATAAATGCTTAAATACATTGTTGTTCCTGAAAATTTAGCTCATTAGCGATTTTAGTCTATGATGTTTAAATTGATCACTTTTAGACGTGGCCAAACTAAAATCAACCAATATAAGTTTGTAAGGAACTAAAATCGATCACTTTAAGTTGTTAAAGTTTACGAACGTACAATTTGGGCAAAAATAAAATAAAATAAAAATGAAACCCAGATGTTAAAAAAGACGTACATACCTGAGAGCCAAACTTATGGGCAGTTTGAGAATCAGGGGCAGGCGGGACGAGCACGGCGTGGCCAGGCCAACGCTGATTAACCTTAAAAAGCGTGGCATAGTCCTCGGCAATGACAAGCACTTTGTCCTGATGTTTTTGCCTGGCAATGCTAATCAACCAGTTATTAAGAAAAGGCAAGTAAGGGTGACTCACAGCGCAGACGATCACTGTACCGTTCTTGGCCACAAATGAAGCCGCTTGGGCCAGCGTGTAATCACGCCATTTGGAGTACTGGGAAGAAGTGTTAGAGTTACTGGAGAAGAGGAAGTCGGGCATGCCAGCCCAGGGCAAGAAGACACCGAGAATGATGAGAAGAGATAAGAGAAGAAGAAGAAGAGCAGTTGGGGTGAAGGGTTTTGAGGAGGAGGAGGAGGAGCGTCGGGATAATAATGGATTTGGACCTGAAAACGAAAACGGGTTGTGAATTGGTCTTTGGTGTAAAAAAAATGCTGACATTTTTTTTTTTTGAGATTTCTAGGAGAGGAATTTCTTGAGTTTGGAAAGGGATTTACTGAGAGATCTTTGAAGATCGGATCTGGGTGCTTCCCAGCCCAGGTGGCAGATCATGAGATGCCTATGTCTACGAGAGTATGTTTGGATTTTGATCATTTATGCAGTATTGCAATTTTCATCTTAAAAAATTTTGCCCAAACTCCTTTCATAATTCATACCCAACAAAAGCTAACGCGTATAAAAAAGACTGCGGCCTCGTTTGAGGGAAGAGAACGGAATGTAAGGGAAAAGAATGAAAATTTATAATTTTAAAATATTCTTTTCTCATTTTATTTGAGAGTTTAAGTATCTGTTTGGGAATTCATAAGAAAATGTAATGGAATGTTCATAAAGGAATAGAAAGAAATGGAATGAAATAGAATATAAAGTTTGTTCTCTAAACAAGTTTAAGTGGGAGGGAATGAAATTGGTAGCAGGAAACAATCATTCCTCTCTATTCTCTTAAAATTTCAAATTTTCATTTCTCCCGAAATTTGGAAGAATGGGAGGGAATGAAATTAAATTTAATGATTTTTTTACTAAAACTCTCAAAATACCCCTATATATTTAATCTTTTATTTTAAAATAGGGGTCTAATAGTAATATTGTCATAAAATGATTCTATTTCATTCCCTATATGTTGCTCCTAAATAAAATTACTTACATTCTATTCATTTTCATTCATTCATTTTAAAACATCCAATCAAGGTTACTTAATTTCATTTCATTCCATTCTTTTTCATTCTTTTCCCTTACTTAAATACATTCTATTCCATTTAATTCATTTCTATTCCCTTATGATCATTTCATTCTATTCCATTACATTCTCTTATGAACTCCCAAACGGAGCCTAAAAGGTGGAAAAATTGTATTACCTGTAGCCTTGGAGTAAGGTTGCTCTCTGAGAAGCTTGGCTCGCTCCAAAATGGTTTACAACCACCTATAAATCAAAAAATCTCAAATTAAACTGTCGAAATTTTTTGAGATTTTCTAGTTTAGGGTTTTGTTTTTTTCTCTCTAAATGTAAGATTTTCCGGTTAGTTGTTATTAGTTCAAATTTGAACCTAACACTAAGATTACTTTTTTACCCTAACAATAACAGCCAATAACAATCTGCTACTTAGAATTTATTGTAAACATGTTGTGGACATATAATTTCTCTTAAATAAAAAGAGGTTGCGTCAGGTTTGGGATTAGTGTCGTGGAGGATTTTGGGTTAGAAATTTTTTTTTTCTTTAACAATGCTAACGTGTAAACACGTGGGAGCTCTAAGGATTTTTTTTTCAAAATAATAATCATTTTTAAACAATTTTGTTAGTTAGCATCGTTTTCAAACTATTTATGAAACTAACATTTCAATTCTAAAATACTCGAGTTCACTATAGCAACTTGAGGCTGTAGGAATCAATTTCTAGTGAAAATCGAGTCTATAAGAAATGATTTCCAGTGGAACTCGAGTATTAGAGACTTGAGTTCCTACTCTACACAAATAAAAAAGAGAGAAACAGAGGGAAAAACGACCTTCGCCTAAGGATTACACACGTTCGTAGGTTCAATCCGAGCTTGGGTTTGTGGGTTTCGTCGCTTGGGTCATGGGTTCGCTGCCTAGGTTCATGTAGGAATGGCAACGGGCCAAGTTTTTTCATACTCGAACTCGGACCCACCCCACAGACCTAAAGCCATTACCCGGACCTGGCCCGTTTAATAAACAAGTTTTTTATGTGGGGCCCAGACCGGCCCTATTGGGTCCCACGGGCCCCGTTTAGCCTAACCAGATTTGGGCCCAATCCGCGACCTAAATCGTGGCCCAACCAAAAAATAAATAAATAAAATTGAATTAAAGCCCAAATTCATTTTGCCTAAATTCAAGCCCTATGACATGCAAATTTAAGCCCATATAATGTGGCCCAAATGCCAAATCAGTCCAAATCATAGGCTACTAATCATAAATCAATAAATCACCTATTAATTATAAATCTATAAATCAATAAATCACCTAGCTAAGATAACCATTTAATCATAAATCAATAACAATAAATCACCTGCTAAACATAAAAATAAAATAAATCCAACAAGTCCAAGAAATAAGTATCACAAGTCTAAGAAATTAAAAAGCTACAAAATAAATCCCACAAGTTTAGAATAATTACAAGCCAACAAATAAAGCTACTAAATTAATACAAAAAATCTAATTCTCCACAGCTGTGACACAACTTCCATCCTTTTCATTAGGCTCCCCACCATCAAGAATTGATTGAAGTGTGCAATCTCCAGAAATAGTTGAACCTACAACAACAATGAATTTAAAAATAGAATAAACTTCATCAAATTATAAATAGCAAATATAAAAATACAATTTTGATAACTAGCAAATAAACAAATTAGTCAATTGCTAACCGTTGACAAACCAAACCATACACCCAAAATTTAAATAATATGAATCAACCAAATAAAATATAGGGACTTTAATCTTTTTTTAAAATAATATGAATCATTGTATTTAATCTTTTTTTTTTTAAATAATATAAATCAATAATATGAGTCAACAAAACCCCTCTTTGATGAATACAGGGACTCGGTTTGTGCACAAAAATAATATGAATTAAAAAAATAGAAATTGATGATTTTGGAAAAAAAAAATTAGAAAACATACCTTTGCTCGGCAAATAGGACTCGGCAAATTCAAGAAATCAACAAAACCCCTACCAAATACAAAACCGGCCAGTTAACTTACAAAACTTCTCTTAGAGACTTTGGCAAATGCAAAGAGAAATCATTTGATTTATCAAGAACAGAACAGACCGAATACATCAATATCAAAAAAAAAAAAAAATGAAGAGAAGTAGAGAACAGAACAAATCGAGACCGACGGTGACACTAACAAAGCTTAGGCAGCGAGTGACAAACCTTAGATTGGCTGGCGGTGATAGCTTAGGACAGCAGCGAGAGCTTGGACTGGCAATGAGATTGAGAGTGAGTGAGAGTGAAAGCTTGGACCAGCGGAGAATGATTGGACCGACGGTGAGAGGTTAGGCAGTTGGGCCGGCAGTGAGATTCAGAGTGAGTGAGATTAAGAGTGAGTGAAAGTGGTGAGTTGAAATGAGTGTGTGGCTGTGAGTGTGAGGTGTGAGACTGAGCTGAAATGAGAGGAATTAGGAATAGATTTTAGGGTTTATAACTATATATATATATATATATATGAGGGTGTTTTAGTAATTAGGATATAACCAGTCAGGTCGGGTCTGGGTTCGAGCCGGGTTTTGGCAAAAACTTGAACCCGCTTCAGGTTTTTTTTTTTTTTTTTTAAAACCCAAACCCGACCATATTCTTTATCAGGTCGGGTTGGATAGAAATTGCCATCCCTAAGTTCGTGGGTTCGTTGCCTGAGTTCGTGGGTTTTGTTGCTTGGGTTCATCGCCTAGGTTCGCTGGTTCATGGATTCGCCGACTAGGTTTGCCGCTAGGTTCATAGTTGATCTCTTGCTTCATGTGGTTTCTACTTTAATCTCTTGTTTACGTTTGTGTTTTTGTTTTTGTTGTTTCTTTGGTTGTCGTGGATTTTTTTCAAAGGGAGAAGAGGAAGAAGAAGACTGAGGCGTTTTGGTTTTCTTTTGTGGAACTCGAGTGTGTAGAACTCAAATTCCAGGCGAATTTTCAATGAAATCGAGTATTTGATACTCGATTTGCTACAGTGATCTTAAGTCTCTTAGCCTCGAGATGTTAGTTTCCTAAATAGTTTTAAAACGATACTAACTAACAAATTTTTTTTTAAATTGGTGTTATTTAAAATAAAAATAAAAATAAAAATCCGAGCTCGAAATATGTGGGCTGAGTTTGTGTTTGCATTTGAGTAAGAGACAAAGACTGAGAAACAGTTTGAAACAGTTTAGGTCGTGTTTATGTATCTATTAAGTTTTACAAATATAAAATCATGAAATCAGATTTTGTGTGTGTGTGTGTGTGTGTGTGTTTTTTTTTTTTCTTTTTTATTATTGGGTTTTAGAAATATAAAATCGGAATTTTTTTTTTATTTAAATAATGTTGACATGGAAATTTGTGGAGCTTAGAAAAAAAGTAAAAGGTTTCGGTTTTATATATATACTAGTATTATGCCCATGCGATTCACGGTTTAATCAAAATTCATATGTAAATAATCTTTTTTATTAATTTACTTAAAAATAAATTGTAAGGACTCAAATTAGATTAGACCCAAAAGAGAGATGGGTTTTTAGCCCAACAAGCCCAAACAATAAAATTTCTAGAGAGCGGGTGTAAGAGCTAATTCTAGTTGGTAGAAAAAAACATGATTATTGTGCAGCAAAGGAAGCTTCAAACTAGTTAAACGATATCAACTCTCCTCGGCAAGGTTTTAGGGGATATCTTTCTGGATTCTCTCGTGTTTGTCTTTTTCCTTCCAAAAAAAAAGTCCCCCTCTAATGTCACCTACTTTCCTGTTTTATACTGCGTTCCTCACCCCATTTTCACCGTACACGTGTAGGTTCTACTCTGGGAACTTATTTCTGTCCCATCCAGCACTTCCTGGAACCTTTGCTCAGTGGCCATAAGGCTGCTTAGTTACTGTTCAAGTATCACCTCCACATTAATGCGGCCAGAGAGTTAGCTGGGAAACATTTAATGTAGAGGTAGCAGTTTTAGAAGATATTTGCTACCTTTCCCGGTTCCTCATTTGTTCTATATTCACTTTTCAGTTCATATGCAACTTTGTGGAGTACCCTGAATACTAAAATAGTTACATCCATCGCGGACCTTAGTATCAGAGGTGGATCTTATCCTTGGACGCGGTTTGAGCCACTATACACGACTTACATCTCTTTATCTTATATTACTCCCAAAATACCTTTCTTTAACCATCCTCGAACAAGTGAATGTCTTCGGACTGGGCCGTTGGGCCACAAGCCCACTTCCTATGATTTCTATGTCATCTTTTTGGACAACCGGCCCCACATAAATGAATATTTTACTTTTAAGTTATATAATGAATGCATATTGTGTGAGACTAAGATATCATAAAATACATGCATGCATACATACATACATACATACATACATACATATATACATATATATAAATTGAATGGAAGATGGTAGAAATACCTTAAAATATATATATATATATATATATATATATAAAAAATGATTTTCAATAATACATTGAACTTAATTCTCAATTAATCACATGTATTTAAATGAATAAACCTTGAATTTAATAATTAAAAAATATCAAAAACAACAATTGAAATCATATTTAAGTGGAAACTTCAATTCAATAATTAAGAACAATCTAAATTACTAAACGTTTAAATTTTTAAAGTAGAAAGACTCACATGAGAATTTAATTTTTGTCCTTGAAAGCATGAGAGAAGACACTGAAACTTGAAGTTTAAGTCTCGTGAGTAAAAACTCATAAAACGTTTAATTTTATTAAAAAATAATAGCTAAATCAATTACAATTATATAATCAAAAGTAAAATTTGAAATTAAAAATCACATTACATGTTTGTATATATGCATGAAAAAAGAACTGAATTCAACATTTATTATAGAAAAAGAGATGATGTAGTCTTACCCCTGTCTAGCTAATTCTTATTATAATCCATTTGTTTTGCGATGAGAGAGAGAAAAACGCTTCTTTTGACAAAAAGAAGAAGCGTTTTTACAATTTTTTTTTTTATACTTTATCCAAAAACAATTTTGGTAAATCAGTATGGACAAATAACTTGCTATCTTTTGTTTTTTATGGAATATAAATAAAGATTAGATGAATTAGATGAAGAACTTGAGAAGGATTAGATTACACTGTGTTGCTACTTTTTTTTAAAATTTTTATAATACACATTACTAATTTTTTTTTTATTAATTATCAGGATTAGATGGATTAGATGAAGAATTTGAGAAGGATTAAATTACACTACATTGCTGCTTTTTTTTTTTTTTTTTTTTTTAATAATACACGTGCTACCTTTTTTTATATATAAATGTTTTCGTTTACGTGTAGTATAGTAATTAAATAAGGATTAGATGGATTAGATGAAGAATTTGAATTGTAATTAAATTAAGATATTTATCAACTTAGAATATATAGGAGAAGAAAAATTAATTTTTTTAAAAAAATCTAAAAAAATTTCTGCAATATGGTACAGCCACTTGGCACAACAGCTTAGATTGATTAGATGAAGAATTTGAGAATGATTATTGTAAGGACTCAAATTGGATTGGACCCAAAAGAGGGATGGGTTTAAGCTCAAACAATAAAATTTCTAGAGAATAGGTGTAAGAGCTAATTCCAATTGGTAGAAGAAGACATGACCATTCTGCAACAAAGGAAACTTTAAACTAGTTTGAACAATATCCACCCTCCTCGGCTAGGTTTCAAAGGATATCTTAATAGTTGCTCTCGTGTTTCCTCCTCTCTTCAATGTCATCTTCTTTCCTGTTATATACTGCATTCTTTTTTCATTCTCGTCGTACACATGTAGGTTTTAATCTGGGAGCTTCTTTCTGTCACATCCAGCACTTCCTGGAACCTTTGCTTGGTGGCCATAAGGCTGCTTGGTTACTGTTCAGGTATCACCTCCACATTAATGCGGCCAGAGAGTTAGCTGGGAAGCATTTAATGTGAAGGTATCAGCTTTAGAAGATATTTGCCACCTTCTCCGGTTCCTAATTTGTTCTAAATTCACCTTTTAGTTCATATGCAACTTGATGAAGTACCTTGAATACTAAAATAGTTACATCCACCTCGGACCTTGGTATCAGAGGTGGATCTCGTCCTCGAACGCGATTTGGGCCGCTATATACGACTTACGTCTCTTTATCTTGTGTTATTCTCAAAATGCCCCTTATTAACCATCCTTGGATAAGTGGATGTCCTCGGACTGAGCCGCTGGGCCATAAGCTCATTTCCCCTGATTTCTATATCACCTTCTTGGACAATTGGCCCCACAATTATATTATACTACGTTGCTGTTTTTTTTTTTTTTTTTTTTTTTTTTTTTTTTTTTTTTTTTTTTTTTTTTTTTTTTTTTTTTTTTTATAATACATGTAAGGACCTGATTTGGTGCTCCTAGCCCAAAAAGTATATAGACTTAGGCCCAAAAAATCCAAAACAATAAATTTGTAGAGAATGAGTTGGAAAACTAGGCTTTAATGAATTAAGCAACAAATAAACAGATCTTGAAGACAAAGAAAGAAAAATAAAGAACTTTCACTAAGGAAAAACGTCCTCGGCAGAGTCCAAGGAGACTGATTCTTATGTATTGTTTTTGAAGTTTGATTACAAGTCTGGTTCTAGATTACTACAATGTTTCTTTCCCGATTTTCCGATCCCCATTCCTTTAAGGGTCTCTTACATTATATATCTCCCTCCTGGTGATCTTGGCCTTCCATTTGTTTATCATCTAGGCCACTATTTGAGTGCCCGTCCCATAAAACACCATTTTCTGGCTTTCTGTGAGTTGTGATAGCCAAGACAGCACTGTTCAGCAGTCTTCTCCACATAAATGTGGCCAAAAAGTTAGCTGCAAGGCGTTCAATGCGGTGGCAGCAACCTTTCCCTAGGCATCTCCTAGCTTTTACTCTCTGGTACACTTGAGATGTACGTCCATGCCACTGGAACTTCCTAGAAGGTTGCCTTGATCATTAGGATCTATGTCAGATCCGTGTTTAGCCTATCCGAGGAGGTATTCCTCCTCGGACCACCTCCTCATTAATATCATACTCATGAAGCTATGAACTTAAACCACTTACTACTTATTTAATTGTCCTCGAGTCACTCATGTTCTCGGCCAAGGCCCAAGGCCCAATACTAGATTTGGGGCCTTTATCCCCACAATACACATTGCTATTTTTTTTAATTTTATAATACAAGTTGCTACTTCATATACATATATATATATATATATATATAAATGTTTTCTTCTACGTGTAGTATAGTAATTAAATAAGAATTAGATGGATCAGATGAAGAATTTGAATTGCAATTAAATTAAGATATTTTTAAATTTAGAAATGTAAGGACTCAAAAACCAAGCAGCCCAAACCCACTTAGAATGGTGGAATCTGTGCAACCCAGCAAGGCCCAAACCAATAGATATTTATAAAGAGAGTGGGATAAAACAAAGGGAGGGGACTTAGCCCAAAGATCTAATCAAAGAGGAAATGACCAAAAGTTAAAGTTTATGTATATAAAAGGTTCTTTACAAGTTCATCCGAGGACAAAGCTCTCACGCTAGATAATACACTATTCACTCCCTTTCTCTTACTGTTCTTGCTCTAATTTTCTCTCTATTCTTCCTTGTGTGGGAAACTTGACTTTCAGATACAGAGTTGAGGACACCGCACCTATAGCATGAAGCCATGGCCTAGCTAAGATAGTTGTGTAAGGGGAATAGGCCTTAACTACAATGAAACTAACCTGTACCTCTTCATCCCCAGCCTGCACTAGCAACCTTATCATCCCACAGGGGACTACTAACCTCCCATCAAAGCCCACCAATAGCAAATCATACTTTTCCAGGTCCTCGGGCCTTAGATTTAACCCTTTATATAGATTAGGGTACATGATCTCCGCTCCACTTCCTTGGTCTACTAGGACCCTTTTTACATCATACTCATTAATCCTTATGGTCACTACCAAGGCATCATCGTGCGACTGGAATGTTCCCCCCTTATCTTCCTCTGAAAAACCCAAAGTGGGGGTGGACACCACCTTGGCCTTTTTGAGAGTCCGACTCCTATCTCCTGAATCGGAGCCCGCAACCATAAACATAACCCTTTAATAAGTCCTAGCAATACCCCTAGGCTTAGCGAAGATCACATTAATTGTGCCCAATGCTGGCCGAGGAGCTCCATCCCTCTGATACCTAGCTCCTGAATGCCCAAACTAACCTGTAGGTTGATGCAAGAACTAACTCATTTTCCTTGCCTTCACCAGTTGACCTAGGTGATATCACAAAGTCCTGCAATCCTCTATTATGTGCCCTTTTTCCTGATGATAATGGCAGTAAAGGCTCTGGTTTCTCCTGGACAGATCCTCACCCATCTTATTGGGCCATTTGAAGTATGGTTTATTTTTTATCTTCTCCATTATCTGATAGACTAGCTCTTTGAACAATGAACTAAGCACTTAAGCCCCTACAGATGATGTCTGATTGGGGAAGTCTCTTTTAGAATGGTTATTATGATATCCTCCTCCCCGAAGATCTCTTTTCTCTGGTAAAACCTCAGCTTTGCCCTTTCCCTAGTTCTGATCTTCCTCTACTCGCTTATACTTATCAATGCAATCCATGAGCTGGCACATACTGAGGGCAGGCTTTATTGTCAGTGACTTCCTCAATTCATGCTCCGTCGGGAGCCCTACCTTAAATGTTCTCACTGCCACGTCCTTAAAATCTCCATCTATCTCATTGTACGTTTTCCAGTATCTATCCAAATAGGTTTTAAAAGTTTCACCTTCCCTCATGGCCAGGGACAAAAGAGAGTTTAAGGGCTTGGGGACTCTACTACATGTTACAAATCTTGCACCAAATGCCCTTGTTAGCTCCTCAAAGGATCTTATTGACCCCTCTTCCAAAGCATCAAACCAAAGCATAGCCACAGGCCCGAGGCTGGAGGGGAATACCTTGCACATAAGGGCTTCATTGCTAGAATGAACTGCCATCTTCTGATTGAAATGACTTACACGCTTTACAAGGTCAGACTTTCCATTGTAGATGGTGAAAGTTGGTTATGAGAATCGGTAAGGAAGCCTGGCCTTGTTGATTCTCCTAATAAAAGGTGACTTCAAGATTTGCCGTAGTGCTTTACTCATAACGTCATTCCCCATGATATGATGAAATAACCCTTGCTCACGCTTGTACTTGCCCTTTTTCCAATTTATCCTAGCGTGAAGATGTTGAGAAGGACTCACTAGATGGGTTCTTGACCTATGGCGATACAAGCGATCCCTACTCTCCCCTGATCCATAACTTGATGGGGGTGATGGATTCCTTTTGTCACGCTCCCTTCGCCGCAACTTCCTACGCAAGCAATCTACCTTAAGCTACAATTTTCGTGTCTCCTGATCGTGTGAAACATGGCTCCTAGTCCTTGAGTGACTCCTCTCTGTACGTTCAGTATGGTATGACTCTACCATAACACTTGGTGTATGGTGCATGTCCCTCCTTCACTCCAAATTAACAAATTGGTTTTTCCTTTGTGAACCAACGGACACCTCCTTATCTGCTCCAAGTTGGTCATGACTACTCAAGATAAACCCATAATAACACCTTGTTTACCACAAACGATTCCAATTGTAAGGACCCAAAAACCAAATGGCCCAAACCCACTTAGAATGGTGGAATCTATGCAACCCAGTAAGGCCCAAGCCAATAGATATTTGAAAAGAGAGTGGGATAAAACAAGGGGAGAAGGCTTAGCCTGAGGATCTAATCAAAGAGGAAATGACCAAAAGTTAAAGTTTATGTATATAAGAGGTTCTTTTCAAGTTTGTCTAAGGACAAAGCTCTTACACTAGATAATACACTGTTCACTCTCTTTCTCTTATTGGTCTTGCTCTAATTTTCTATCCTTAGACTATTTTTCTCCCTCTCCTCACCTTAAAGTTCCCTTTCCTTATATACTCCTCAGCCCATTGCATCCTGGCCCTTCATCCCTACTTACCCAGACTCTCCCTATGACATTTATCCCTTTAAACTTCTGTTGAAGGTGGTAGAATGAGCTGCTTAGTTGTGAATTCCACTGTTCAGGTCACTTCTTCATCAATGCAGCTAATAAAGCTGTTGCCAGTCATTTAATGCGGAGGCCGTATGTGAACTTTCACCGAAAACTTCCTTCAGCTACCACGATTCTCTCTCTAAACCCCATCCTCCTCATTTGGACTTCCTAGAAGTCTTTTATCTCTTATCCTCCTACCCTCGAGAAGATTCCCTCTTCAAGCTTACAATGCCTTTGTAGTGACAACCATAGCTCGTTATACCTCGAGCCCCCACAAGAAATTTTAAGAGAAGAAAAATTATATTTTTTTTTTTATAATACACGTTGCTTTTTTTTTTTTTTTTTTTTTTTTTTTTTTTTTTTTCATAATACACGTTGCTACCTTTTTTTTTATATATATAAATGTTTTCTTTTACGTGTAGTATAATAATTAAATAAGGATTAAATGGATTAGATGAAAAATTTGAATTGTAATTAAATTAAGATATTTATCAACTTAGAAATTATAGGAGAAGAAAATTATATATTTTTAAAAAAATCTAAAATTTTTTAAAAAAATTTACAATATGGTGCAGCCAGTTGGCGCAACCATGGCTTCTAAGCTCAACTTTTATTATATAATATACTAGTCGCTAACCCGTGCGATGCACGGGATGGTTAAATAAAATGACAATTAACCAACATCACATTAAGGTAAAAGAATTAGTGAGAGACTGATTTGCTCACCAAGAATTAAAAAAAAAAAAAGATTGATATAATAAAATCTAAGAAATTTAGAAATAGAAAATTGGGTTAATAATATGCATATTATAGACATTTTGCTAGTTAGCGTTTAAAAAAAAAAAAATGGATCTGTCATAATTAAATAAAATACAATGGGAATAAATATTTAACTTCTATACTTTTCATTAGTTTAGAAGTGTTAACTAACGTAGAATGTTATTGGGTTGTAAGAAAATTTTTTATAAAATGTTAATACCATATATATATGCTTATATTGCCAATGTCTCAATGCAGGTGCATAGTTACTGAAACCTACAAAGTAATTTATAATTCTTAAATTAATAAAGCAAAATTCTCAAAAGTTATATATATACACACACTCAAAACTGATATAAACTACAAAGATAAAAACAAATCTTATTTAGTCGTATTAATAACAATATAAACAATTCAAAACATGGAACATTAATAAATTTATAACACATAATTCCATTATCTTTTATGTTGAATCCAAACAATTAATTGAAATTAATCCAAACAAATAATTAATCAACCAAAAATTAAAGCTTTAATTAAGAAAACAAAAAATCACATGAACCCAAAATAAAAATTCTCAATAAAGAAAAAACATATAAGGTAAAGAATTAAGATCAACCTACTAAGACGCAAATACCAAAAACCCCAAAACTTAAACCTTCCAAATTTTATAGAATTCCCAAATTCTACTTCAAAACCAAACAAAACCCTTCAAATTCAAAAAATTCATATATAATATACCAAATAAAAATTTACCACACCTTGGGTTGGAAGGCATAGGTTGCAACTTTGATTTTTCTCCAAAAAATAGAGATGCTTCATCTGCTGTATACAATATAAAATAATTATTAGAAATTTCAACCCAAAAACCAAACCCATAAAAATACTATCAAAATATAGAGATTAACCCAAATACTTAGAAGAAAATAAATTCTAAACATAATAAAACAATAAGATAGAATGAAAATTTCAGGCACATATGAAAGCAAATAAAAAAGACAAAACCTACGTTTTTTTTTTTTTTTTTAGTTGAGTCTCTCTCCTTCTTATTTTTTTAATTTTAAAGTGAAGTTAAGTTTAGGGTTTTGAGATGATAATTGCTAGGGTTTTAAGGAGAAAAGAGAGAGTCCTATCAGGAGTCTAAATAATATAAACAATTCAAAACATGAAACATTATCAAATTTATAACACTTAATTCCATTATCTTTTACGTTGAATCTAAACAAATAATTAATTGAAATTAATCCAAACAACTAATTAATCAACCAAAAATCAAAGCTTTAATAAAAAAACAAAAAATCACATAAACCCAAATAAAAATTCTCAATAAAGTAAGAACATATAAAAATTTACCACACCTTGGGCTGGAAGACATAGGTTGCAGCTTTGATTTTTCTCCAAAAAATAGAGATGTTTCATCTGCCATATACAATATAAAATAATTATTAGAATTTCAACCCAAAAACCAAACCCATAAAAACATTATCAAAATATAGAGATTAACCCAAATAGTTATAAGAAAATCAATTCTAAACATAATAAAACAATAAGATAGAATGAAAATTTCAGGCACATATGAAAGCAAATAAAAAAAGACAAAATCCATAAAAACACTATCAAAATATAGAGATTAACCCAAATAGTTATAAGAAAATCAATTCTAAACATAATAAAACAATAAGATAGAATGAAAATTTCAGGCACATATGAAAGCAAATAAAAAAAGACAAAACCTACGTTTTTTTGTTTTTTTTTGTTTTTGTTTTTACGTGAGGCTCTCCCCTTCTTATTTTTTTAATCTTAAAGTGAAGTTCAGTTTAGGGTTTTGAGATGGTAATTGCTAGGGTTTTAAGGAGAGAAGAGATTTTGGTATTTTTATGCAAAAAACGTTATTTTAGGTCTAGGTGATTTATTTCCTTGTTTTTAGGCTCTTTTGATGTTTTTTAGGTCAAATTTGGTTCCTATTATGGTTAGGTATTAATTAGGGCTTATTTTAGAATATATTTTCTTGTCCATCAAGTTTTATGGAGCTCTTAAATAGGCCTCCAAGTTTGTATACGTTTTTCAATATTATTGTTATAAGATATAAAACCTAAAATAAAAAGAATAAAAAATAAAAAGAAAAAGAAAATAGTGATGATGTGGAAAATTGTGAGAGCTTCAAAAGTTTCGGTTTTATATATATATATATAGATGATATGACATAATATGATATATATATATATATATATATTGATTATAATTAACGGAATGGATATTGAATTTAACAAGTCTTAAACCACAGGGTCAATCAAGAATCAGTTTGCACAGACCCACCCAGAGCCAGGGAGCTTTTTTTTTTTTTTTTTTTTTTTTTATCCAGCAATAGAGTTTTATAAATGTAAAAAGTAGTTTCAAATATAAGATTTTCTTTTTAAACTTTGACGAATGAATATGAGGGGGAAAAATGTAGGGAGAGCTTATGCGGGAAGTATGAAAATGGATGATGAATTTTAACGCTATGGAATTAACAAAATAGTCGCAATAATTAAAAGGCTTTAGATTGAAATTATTGTTTTCATTAGTATAACCCCAACCTCAAGCACATGTTATGCATTACTCTTTTTTTTTTTTTAAGGGAACATGTTATGTATTACTTTTAAACTGGAAAGATATTCATTTCCAGGCACAAAGTCACAAACGTATGCGTCTAGGGTTAAAGTTTAAAGCCCTTCACAAATACTGTATAATGAGAAATAAATTTCCCCAGCAACAAATGGAGTTAGCATCCGAATTTTCATTATGGAATTCAATTGAATCTATAATCCGATCCAGCTAAAATCTACCGGAGTAATCGCAAATATCACCACTTGTGATATTTTCTCATTGCTGTCTTAGGAGAGTACCTGATTAATAATTTCAATCCATCAAATTCACATTAACATCAAATTGCAGCTTTTTTATTAAACGAAGTAGCCTATAAATGTACACAAATATATACAGGCACAACATCAGAACTACATTTGGGAAGTAAGTGACTAGTCAGAAATCTACCCAAATAGTTCTGGACTATATTCCTTCAACCACCTCAAAAATCCTTTTTTTTTATCCTTCCATCAGATTCAGATAAACGTAAGCATGCTCCAACAATCTAGCCGGCATTAAGAATCGCCAATGGACTTTGAGAAAGCCTGTCAAAAGTGAGCATGCTCCAAGTCCAACACTACAAATCTACAGCTCATATATACATTAGCAGAAAAAACGAAAAAATGGCAGAAGCAGGAGAGTACTAGTATTCAGGAATACTATACAAAATTGGAAGTGACCTTTGGTATCAGGATTATGGGAACCAAAAGAAATCGCGCCCATTGAAGACAATTAAGGCATGTGGGACAGGTCCTAGCAGTTAGAGGATTTGGTATTCTGAAAAATTCGATTTGAGCCAACACAACCAGGGCCTTGTTCCAAAGGACTGCATCCAAATAAACCTCGATTTGTCCCACAATGGCCCATTATTTTTCCTTCGTGCAAATCTTGGCTGCTACTCATTCCAAAATGAGAACCCTCATACAAATGTTACCTCATAGTAGTATTCCATGCATCCTGTGTGAGAAAATTAACAACAGGTCAAAATAAAAGAATGGGAATGAAATCTTTGTTTGGGGGGGGTGGGGCGGGGGGATCAGCACTTATAAAAGCAAACAACAATAAGTAAAATCTTGTTCAAACAGAATATTAACCTCACAATAGGAGGAAAAAAATTATTCAAGTATATAGTCAGTCATCTGGGAGGTCAACAAAACTCTAAATGATGAGATGATCAGAGGTCATGCAATCTGAAGATGTTCTTGTAGATTATTTTGACAAAACCAGAAATTTTAAATCCAAATATGTGTAGGGTAAAGAAGATGCTTCTTGAGAATTAAATCTCCATAATCATCTCTTTTCAAGCAGCTTGTTAAAGCGAAACAATTCATTGGTTCTGCCTAGGAATTTCCTTTCTCCTCGTTTCTTCTTCCACATGAAGAGAGGCAATATCATTTCTGTCAAAACATCTTAGTTTTCTTTAATTAAAAAAGAAAGAAAGTGATACCAAGATAATTGTGACAAACAGATGTGCCAGAAGAAACAGAAGAAAGGACAGTCTAAGACCATAGCAGCAGAATCATAACACTTACCCAGAGCTAAGCATACATCCTTACAGTAAGCAAGACTACAAATTACAATCTTAGCATGAATACCTTATGCTGATTGCCAAAATCAGCACTGTGAGATATAGAGGACATGCAGCTTTCACCATAAGGAGAAGACTGACTTCTTATCTCTGGAAACGAATGGCGCAAATTTTGAGGATGTTTCATAAGAGTGCTGAACCATGAACTTGGCCTGCCACCAACCCAATGCTCACTGCTCTTCCTCAAAGTCAGACATGCTGATGGGGAATGCTCATGCGGCAGTAAGAAGTAGGAGTTATGGTGTTCCTCTCTGCAAAAAGTACAACCTGAATCCAAATGCCCCCTCGAGAATGATCTTGAACCGAATTCTTGAAAATTCCGGAACATGCAAGATGTTGTAGAGTACGAATGCCCCATGTATGGACAATATCCAAAGGGTTCAAATCTACCATAAGCTAGATTTGGTGACTCCTTCCTATCAGAGAGCCCAAGATAGGGTGTCACCGTCCAGTCTTCAATTGTGATTCCCTGTTTGGCTGCAATGTCCAATATCTGTCTCTCATCAAGTCCTAATCCCATGAGCAAGTTCCACAAGTTTCTTAGTGCTTCCCTTTGGTTATGGATGACTTGATCCCTCATTGCCATTTCAAACTGAAGCTCAGTATTAGCTATTCCCTACATTAGTGTAGTACAACTGTAAAGCTCTAAAGCAAGCTAATAGAACCACATGTACAGCCGTTGAAGAATAAAACTATCCAAGGTTTTAAAATCTTTGACTTAATGCCTCACGAAACAATTTATATCAAGGAAAATTTAACAAATGCCCCAAGAGCATTGGTTTAGGAACTATTTTAGAAACTTTTTACGAGAAAAGAAAAAAGCAACTACCTTTTTTGACAGCTTTTTATATTTCACATGAAAGTGGTATTAAAGCTTTCCTAAAATGACCCATTAGCAAATGCCCTAAAGGCTCCTGTTAACAAGACCCTTTATATTATAGCAGATGGTAGTCATCACTTCTAACAGAAGTTAACCAACATCAGCTTAAGATAAAGGATTATATCATGATGAGTAATCAACTTGTACAAAGAAGGTTTTTTTTTTATTTTTTCTAAGGTTCATGGTAGGTTCTTGGTTGACTTAATTAACTCACTAGGGGTATTTTTTAATTCACAATATCACTTCCCAAGTTTTGTTTGGTAAAACAATGAATTCCTCACTAATTTGTTTGTACCATGTATTCAAATGGATCCAGATACCAGATTAAACTTTCTACAATCATAATGGCTAACTCTACAATAAGTGGATTAATACTTCTATCTAATTACCAGGATCCTGTATTGACTGAGAATGCCCAAGTAAGTTTTATTGCCACTGTCACTAATGGCTTCCTCATTCATATTTTGGAGTTGGCATCGATGCTTCTCATTTGCTTCAATTTCCTGCAAAAGTAAAAATGGTTATATGATAGAAAGTTCCAAAATTGTAATTCTTATGAGCCCCAGTACATGGAGATATACTACCTTTTGGTAATTGACACCGGCTTCATCATTGTCACGGATGTTATCCAGAATGACTTGCCTTCTTGCTCTTAAAGCCTCCACAACCGCTCCATCTTTTTCAATAACCTGTGACATAGAAAAAGGTACTCCATCATTGTTTTAAACTTTGTATAGAAGTTCAATCCTTGTTTGGCATGCAAAGCGAGAAAAGATTGGGGGGGAGATAGAACAGCAAATCAGAGATTCAGATCTCCAGCTGGCCTGTGTTGGGGCACCATAATCATAAGATTTTGTTAACAGACAATTTAGAAAAGCAACACACAAATTCTAAATTCTAAGGAGTTGCGTAGACCATCAGATCCAAGGTATTAGTCAGGTGCTCTAAGAGCCCTGAACGCCCACGTCAACCAAAAAAAAAAAAAAAAAAAGACCAATTGCTTAGACCTTCAGACCCTTAGAAGAAATAAGCACTAAATTTTGTTCCACATAGACTTGAGAAAGATTTTTTTTTATATATAAGTAGACAGAATTTGAGAAAGATCAAGGGTGGAAGAGGAAAAAAAAATATTGACGTTCAAAATTATAAACTATGCAAAATACAGTTTACAAGATTAAACTGACATTATCTAACCTGCTGCTTTGCAATAGCATCATCAAGATGCTGGAGTTCAGTGCGGTTACGAAGGTTAGTTTCCTCAAGCTCAAATAATGCCTTCTGTAAATTTATCCGTTCCTGAACATTTTCACTGATTTCATGGCTCAATACATTCAACCAAGACATATCATCTGCAGCTTTTTCAGCAGGTTTGAGACTAAGCTCTGATTCCTTTGCAGCTAGTTCTTTTCTCAGTCGGAAAACCTCATTCTGTAAAATAGAGTATGTCATGTTCCAAGACATATACTATGCTACCTTAAATACAACACATACCTTTTAATAGCTTACCTGAAGACTGTCAATCATCCGCTGGTAGTCTGATACATGGGTATCTACTGTGCCTATGTTTTTCTGTAAAGAAACATGAGTTTTATGATAACTTGAACAACCAAGTGACAATAAATGCTTAAAATCATGAATCTAGGAGGTGATAAACAGACAATGAGCACACAAGAAAAACATAGAGCATCTGATAAGCCAAGCAGATACCATAAAGAAATATACAGGAAGGATACATTCAACTGTTTGTTCTTTTTCTTTTTTGATAATTCAATTGTTACAACAAGCAATGCCACTGAGCTACAAGGCTCTTGACAGGAAGGATACATTCAGCGGTGGCAGAATACAAACTAAAGTATTGACAATTCAATTAGCAAAGAACAAAATGACCTTACTCCAATCCCATGCAAGAGGGAAGCTGACCCAAATCATAATAGAAGAAAAGGTCAAGGATTATTAATAGCAATAATATAAAAAGAGGTGAATAGTAGCCTTAAAGCAGAATTATGTTCATCCAAAGAAAATATCAGTTAGAGCACCGCAAGCCACAAATAACTTCCTCAGTGCTCACACTTTCAAGAATTATAAAGTACATATATCCCAGACAAATTGGAGTTCACCTGAATGTGTGTCTTTATTTCCTTTGCCCTGTCAGCATACTTCAAGGTATTCACAGTGTGGTGATACTGACTGTCTGCAGGGGATACTGTGGCAACCATGACCGTTTGAGAATTGCCACTCAGACCATCTTTAAGTATTCGTGTCAATTTGCTGCAAGGAAATATATATTAGATTCGATAGGAGGGAGGAACTAAGGCTATAATAAGTACAATCAGATACCTATTCCGGTAAGGAACATAAGCAAGACCCTTCTTTTGTTGCTTCCCCAGAGCATTTATGCAGTTTGCTAAAGCAAGAAGTGATCGGTTGATATTAGCTCCATCTCTTAGCTTTTGGCCTCCATTATGTGTTTCAGAAGCTCGTTCACTGCCAGCAAGATCTACAAGTGCAAGTTTTCCTTGCATGACTTGATTTCGATACTTGTTTCTCTGTTTTCTTTTCACAGTGATCTCTAGAACTGCATGTGATCTGGTTAGATGGAGACAACTTCATATGAGATCATGCAAAAAGGTTGCACCGCATAGAGAGGGCTCCATGTGATAAATTTCTCAACATGGATGGTAAAGGGGGTGAAAAGTTTAGAGCAACTAAGAAATTCAACTCGTGCACACTCACCGTGAAGAAGTTGCATTAGCCCCCGTGCTTTCTGTTTTCCGCCGACTATTCCCCACATTCAAAAGTTCAAGGATTTTATCTGCTGAGTGAACCTGAATCAGAAGCAAAAGGAAACTGACTAATAGGTATGCTGATCATAGTACACACTTGATCCATCCAAGACCAGAATGCACAGTATAAAGGAAACTAAAATAGAGGAACTAGTGAATTATTTTACGGAAAAAGTTTTTTTTTTTTTTTTTTTTTTAACCGTTACACAATGTGAAATAGGTAGTCAAACCATAAATGGCCATAAGGCCAAGCTACGTGACCCTGCAATATACAAGCAACACATAACAAAAAGAAACATTATTTTACATTGCTAGAAACACTCATTCCCAATTAAAAAAATAAAATAAATAACACACTAATGTAGACATACACAAAAAGAGCTCCATGAATATCAAAAGATGATATCCCAAAATTTCATTAATCTTCACCAGGATTAAGAAACATTAATGACTTCTTACTAACAACCAAATTTTTTTTTTTTTTTAAGAGACTTAATTGCAACCAAATTTCACTGGATTCAAATACCATGTAGCAGATATGTTGATTCATTTTTCATGAATGTCAAAATTCTTAATTACCTTAATTACTGATTCACCATAAGTTTAGGACAGATTAGCCCCATTTTAGTGATGCATTCAAGGTCTGCATCATGCATCTCACCACTCCAACAATGTATCAAAAATGGCGATCTCAAACTCTCTCAAAAAAAAAAAAAATAGCGATCTCAATTAATAGCCCAACAAAGGGAAATACACACGCCAAGAGGGAAGGGGGGGGGGGGGGAGGTGTTAATATAAGGACAACAATGAACCTTGATACATCTCAGCCCAGCAACAACTATTCCTTGTTCAGGATCCTCTCTAAGTTCCAAATGACCTGATGATTTTTCGAGCAAATCGTAGATAACCTAAATTCATTAAAATAAAAGGTTAAACAAGTTTTAAAAGATAATGAGCTATATAAATAAACCAATATCTTAATCAAAACACAATCCTACTTCGTTGTACACTTCAAGGTAGGAGCA
This sequence comes from Quercus gilva, assembly GCA_023621385.1. NCBI lineage: Eukaryota > Viridiplantae > Streptophyta > Magnoliopsida > Fagales > Fagaceae > Quercus > Quercus gilva. Next base: position 16,362,420 of record CM042478.1, read on the forward strand.
AGTAACTTCAAATCCATCAGAGCTCTTGTCTGTTTTGATATGATCAAAAATCGTATGTAAACTGAGAACCATGAGTCCAGGATCATCTCGAGTCCCAACCATTGTATATGTTTTACCACTAGATATGTATAAAGAAAATATTAGATCCAATTATTAAGAGAATTCATAAATCAACAGCACAAATCTCAATACGGAAATATAAAATCTCAAAAGAATGCAAAATGATTTTGACATAAAAGTTTGCATCAATCACATTGCCCATAAAAAAATGATAGTAAATTTACAATCAATGTGCATTACTGAGTAGCATATGGACACAAGAAAAAATAAAAATAAAAATCTCTTTAGTACCTTCCAGTTGAGCCATATGCAAATACAGTTGCGTTCAGACCTTGAACAACCCCTGAGATTACAGAGGATATACATCTTTTGTACACATCCTGGATAGTTGACTATAGTAAGAAAAATTTATAATAATAACACAAAACAAATTAAAAATCAACTACACTTCTTACATAGAAACTAATTCGGCCTATAACTACATTGTCACTAGAAATTAACATATATGCATATGCATGTGTATATTGACTAGAGTCATTTAGCAAGAACCAACGGACTGTAAAATCATGTTAAAATTAAAATGGCATGGTGTTAGTTAATCCTAACAATCCTAACCCATAAAACATTCAGCACTTAGCATATCTAATATTTAAAAATTTTCCATTAAAATTGCCATATTATAATGAGTAATGCTACCGCCACAAACTGTTAATGTAGCAAATTCTTACTAATTCTCATCTAGGACTACCACAGTTTGTAAAATAGTCTATATCTTTAGCGTTTTCCTATTATAATGCAAAATGCAAGTGAGCCATGCTATTGGAAATTTATAACTATTTGACATTTGTAAGTGTAGACAAGTAACCATAACAAACTAAGGAATCCAATCTAGTCATCATGCTAAACTATTCATACCAAACAAAAAAAAAAGCATTAACATCATTAATCATAACTAATTAAAAAAAGGGTGCAGCATACCACATTTGTACAATCAGGACCAAAGGCATGATCAAAACAATACTTCTTTTCTTTCGTTCGATTCTGTATGCGATCAAGGTAGTCCTTTGACAAGTCAGGATCCAATACAAGAACCTCCTATAAAAATCCAATAACCAAACTAAAACACATTAATTTTTTATCCCAAAAAAAAAAAAAAAAAAATTTCAATCACACACTTAATTTCACATAAATTTCAAAGTTTTCAATCCACCACAATGTACAAAACCTTATTGTCAAAAACTCGAACAATGTCACGACTCTGTTCTCTCCCCGTGAACCGCCTACATTTCACGGCAACCTGTGGCAAACAGTTAGCAGAGACAATCAACCAAATGTAACGGTTTCTGATTAAAATAAATGGAAAATACTAACCGTAAGAGTCGTGGCTTTCTTCGCGGCTGGAGCTCTAATGCTCGGCATGTTTCACCGGCATTGATAATCTTAAGCCTAGATTATCTGAGCTACAAGGCTACAATTATGATCAAGTTTTGAAATCTTGAATTTGTTTAAGCTTTAAACAATCTCTGTTTTCACACAAATATAATCTTTCTTTACAGAGTAAGCCCTAATTCAATCTGAAAATTTACATTTGGAATTAAGAAAAGAAAAATTAACAAAAACGAGCTACATTTGTAAAACACAGATAGAAAAAATTTATTTGAAAGAAAAAAAAAAAAAAAAAAAAACGGAAATAGTAAATGTGCAAACACCTACAAATCTTTAAACGTAAAGAATATTCTGAGAATAAAAGTGGCAGGAAATCAAAAACCAGATCAAAGAAAAGTACAAAAAACAACAAAACACAGATTTTGAAAGCGTTTAGAAAAGCTCAGTGTGCTTTTGTGCAAAGCTCTAGATTTCAAGAAATTTGGAAAAACGTTATCATTCTCTATATTTGCGTGCAAAAATTTAGGGGTAAGAGAAAATCCAAAATCCTTAAGAGTAAATATGAAGCGAGATTTTAAAGGAAACGACGTGGAAGCATGTAATGAGGGACTATAAAAGAAAAGAAATGCGAGAAATGTTTTTGTTTTTTGTATTTTGCTGGAGGTGGAGCTGGAGCTGGAGGTGGAGGGAAAAGATTCTGTGCTTTACGGTGTATCGTATTACAATGTACTGTATTTTATTAAGACTCTGTGTATTGACTTACAATATTTTCACAACAAATTATAAATTATATTAGTAACAATTAACTTATAATTATTTAAATTCACAACTTAAATTATTTTTTTATTCACTTGTAACCAACAATAATAACTATTTTTTCGCCTATTTGAACGTAAAGTTATTGTGAAAATAACATTTTTTTATAAAAAATTTATATAAAAACATGCTCAAAAAATCAATTATTTTTCTCTTTCTATAAAAAAAAATTATTTCTTTTATTAATGCTATTAAAATAAAGCGTACGTTATGGAGGTTGAAGAAGAGACCAGCCAGGTGAGCTGGAGCGTTGTAGAACGATCGTGACCGTTGGATTGATTTAGAGAGGCAACACACAAATGTATTTTTGGAGTTTTGTGAGGAGAGAGGCTGTGTCGTGGAAAAACGGGAAAAAGACTAGTTTTTTTGGTAACGAAATTTGGTGGGGTGTTGTTGTTGGATAATGATTTTTACCGTTTTGGATAATGATTTTTTTGTGAGTAGGAAAGGGGAAGAGACTGGGGCTTTGATTTTCTTGGTAACGAGGTTCATTACTATTTTTTTGGCCCACACATGTATTGGAAAACTAGTGGAACAAAATTGACCTCCGTGCTGTTGGTCGGTTGTCACTTTGGAGACAAACCTTTCAAATATTTTCGCAGAGAATAGATTGTTATGTACGACTCACATATGCGCCTGAAATTAATGCGCAACGTAAAAAGGCAATAAAAAAAATCATGGGCCTCAGAATTAGAATCACATTAAATTTGACAGCTGAAGCGAAATGACCTTCTAAATAATAGTCATTACTTTGTCACAAAGTACTCTTAAAAATGACGAATTTTATCATTTAGGTCTCGAAAACTGTAATTTTATTGTTTGTAATAATTTTTGTTTTTTTATTAATTTTTTCTCAAAAATCAGAATAAAGTCCCACTTATTTTAGGACAATTCTTAAAGTCCATAGTTTATAATTCTGTATTTAACTCAATTTTACATTTTTAGTAAATTTCGATATTTTATCACCTAATCGCGTAATTAGTGTGAATTAAAGTTTCAGATAGTTTTTTCTCAGTATTTATATATTTTTTAGCCGTGAGAAGGCAAATTAAATTATTATCAATAAACACAAACTGTTGTTAAATTCTTTCTCAAGTGGATTCCAGTTTTTTTTTTTTTTCTCCTTATGGATTCAGGGAAACCTCTCGTGGATTCGAGATTTACTAACAGAAACTTATAATTTAGTTTCTATTCCATCAAGTGAGTATCGTGTATGCTTTCTTCTGGCTTCCGCGACATCATTTCTCATATATCTCTATATTAAGTGTAAATTTTGAAAATCTAATATCTGGATTGCATGTTCTTATTATATCTTTTATGCTTGTAAAATTTCAAAAATATCAAAAATCAAGTGCTATGTCATCAAATAAATATTAAAATTTCAAATTTTTGTGATTTAAAATTGTGTATAAAAAAATAATTTTTTTTGATCGAATAGTAAATAACATCCGATTTGAATAATATTTGATTTACATATTAAAAACATAAGGAACATGAAATCAGTGATTAGATTTTCAAAATTTACACTCAAAAAATAAATATATGAAAAGTTTGGAGAGAAACTTTGTTCGGTTATTTTGTAGGTTGTAAAGGAGGGATTTGAATCAAAGTATGCCAATTGAGTTTAAGTTTAATATCAAAATTGTATGTTCAATTTGGTTCATTTTAGTATCAAATAATTTGAGTTTGTTCATAAACTACTTAATTAACTTGTTTACTTTCTATATGTAATAAATATTATAAATAAAATTTTTTACCCCTTTACAAATACATGTTAATAATTAAATTATATATCAAATTATATTTTTTTTTAGTTTATTAGATATAATGATTTATTTATTTATTTATGAACTTATAAAAATTAAATTTACTAACCTTATATTGTTAAAAATAATATATAATATTACATACATTTAAACTATTTATATTATCAATAAATAACAATAATAATTTGATATCTTAAGAAGATATTTATAAACTTATAGTTAGGAGTAGGAATTTAAACTCATGATGTTTTCGTAAAACAATAACATATATATACACTTTAGAATTATCTTTGACAAGTCATAAAATTTTACATACATATTCCTTGGAGAGTGTGAGAATTATGATATAAAATATAAAACCAACATAAAATTAAGGAAATTTCTTGAATGTAAATGACACATAGATAATAATTACTTTATATATATATATATAGTATTATTCCCTGTGCGATGCAAAATTCCTATATAAAATAAAAATTTTAAAAATAATTAAAACTAAATTATGAAATAAATAGTAATAATAAATTATAAAATAAATAAATAAAATTTAATAAAAAAATTACTTTAAGTTCTAATTTTTTAGAGTTTAGAGTTTACAGTTTAGAGTTTAGACTTTATAAGTGTTTATCTATTTTTTTATTTTAAATTATTTGTGTGCTTTGTGTTAATTTCTTAATATGAGTTGTGATATGATTTTGATCATTCCTATTTGGGTTATGTTTAATCTATGCCCTAGTCAGCACAAACAATAATAAACAATATAGTTCCTTAATACTAATTTTTTCCTAGTAATAGTCTAATCAAAAAAATCAATACACCCATAAAATAAATACAAATCAAAGCATACACAAAAGAATTCAAAAATTGAGAATATTAAAAAAAAAATTAAAAACTTACATAAGAGAACCAAGAACTTAAATGGGTGTCCACTGTTGTACTTCTTTATAGTAAACTTCATTTGGCATAATATCCTGTATGCAAATTTAGAAGTAAAGAACAATAAGTAAGATGAATTTATTAGATTAAAACATAAGCATAAGTTGCCTATTGGAAAAAAAAAAAAAAAAAAAAAAAAAAAAGGTGCGTTATGTGAGATTTAAGTTTAGAAAATTTTGATGATAAACTTTTAGTTTTATTTAAATTAAACAATTGTTAAATGCTAACTCTTAATTTGAGGAAATATATCATAACAAAATAGACTCATTATACACGCTTTGCACATGCAAAATGCTCTTTTTTATTTGTTTGGTTTTTTGATTTAGTGTTGTAATTTTTAAAGTACCATGTGTATTTTTTTTTTTTTTTTTTTTTTTTAGAAAGAAGTAAGGTAATGTGAAATAATATTTAAAAGTGAGATGAAGATAATGCCCAAAATTTTAGGCTGAATGAAGAAGATAAAAGAAAAAGTCTAAAACTTAGGAATAGTAAATTACTCTTTTAACCAGTCTGTCTTTTTTAAATTTAAAATTATTTAACTAAAAGATAAGGGTATTTTAGAAAGTTTAAGATTTTGTATAAGGGTACTTTAGTACGCAAAATGTTGAAACCTAAGCAGAAAATCCTCTTATTAATAGTACAGATAGATAGATAATATAAAATTAATTTACTAATTAGTTGTTCTTAAATGTTAATAGTAGACTTTTAATTGGAGTAGAAATCAAAAGGTTTTTTTTTTTTTTTAAAGAAAGTAGACGTGAGTTTTTGTTTTGGATTTAAGTTTATAATTTTTTATAAAATACTTTTATTTTGAATAAAATTTTAAAATTTTAAAATATTTAAGTCTAGAAATTTTTTGACAATAGTTTTAGTTTGAGTAAAATTTAAATTTTTTGAACTTTAAATGTATAAAATTAATAATATAATTAGTTGTTCTTAAAATATTGATAATAGACTTTTAGTTGAAGTAGAAGTCAAAATGTAGGGTTTTTTTTTTTTTTTTTTGAAAAAGAAAACATAAGTTGTTGTTTGGGATTTAGAATTTTTTTTATAGCAGATTTTTAGTTTTAATAGAATTTAAATTTGTTGAAATTTAAAACATAAAGTTTTACCTAAATTAAACAGTTGTTAAATGTTATCCCTTAATATGAGAATTTATATTATAACAAATAATATAAAATTAATTTACTAATCAGTTGTTCTTAAAATGTTGATAATTGACTTTTAGTTGGAGTAGAAGTTAAATGGTTTTTTTTTTAGAAAGAAAACACAGGTTGTTGTTTGGGTTTTAAGTTTAGAATTTTTTATAATAAACTTTTAGTATGAATAGAATTTAAATTTATCGAAGTTTAAAGTTATAAAATTAATTTACTAATTAGTTGTTCTTAAAATATTGATAATAATCATTACTCACCCTTAGTGCGATAGTCACTTCCCAAGTATAAGTACTTATGAGAGGGGAAAGGGTCAGAGTTCAAGTCTTTAAAAGGGAGTTTTTCACACATATAAATTTAAATTAGGCTGGAGTATAATTTCTACCTTATATATATATATATATATATTGATAATAGACTTTTAATTGGAGTAAAAGCCAATACGTGAGTTTAAAAAAAAGAAAAACAATAAACATGGATTGTTGATTTTTTTGACTGTTTTTTTATATTTTTCATAAAAGTTGTTCAAAACTTTTTAAAAATGACTTATTAAAAATTGTCCTAAAAAGCACTAATTAACATGACTCTCGAAAAATTTAAAATATTGTTAAAAATATATTTTTTTATTTTTATTTTCTTAGAAAACTTTTTTTTTTTTTAAATGTTCTGTTAAAGATCCGTTTTTTTTTTTTCTTCTTTTATTAATACTATTAAAGCGTACGTTGTGGAGGTTGAAGAAGAGACCAGCCAGGTCAAGGTGAGCTGGAGCGATGTGAATGCTTGTGAACGTTGGATTGCTTTTTTTTTTTTTTTTTTGATGGGACCGTTGGATTGCTTTTGAGAGAACACACAAATGGATTTTTGGAGTTTTGTGAGGTGGAGAGGTGGTGTCGTGGGAAAACCGGAAAAGGGTTTTGTTTTGGGCAACGAAATTGGGTGGGTGTCGGTGTTGGTGTTGGTGTTGGTGTTGGTGTTGAACAATGATTTTTACCCTTTTGTATGATGATTTTTTTTGTGTGTGATCAGGAAAGGGAACGACACTGGGGCTTTTGGGTTTTCTTGGTAACAAGGTTTATTACTTTTTTTTTTTTTTTTTTTTGTAGCCCACAAGTGCATTGGAAAACTCGAGGAACAAGATTGACCTCAAATTTTTTTGGTCGGTGTGTATGCAGTTGTAAAGGACCTGGATTGAATCAAGAATAAAAAACTTAGGATTGTATACTTGTCAGCATTGCAAACAATCTAATCTGTTTGCCACGTATAAATTTTTTTTTTTGTTAGTGAGTCGCCTGTAACGACTATAAAGTATGCACTAAAACAAGAATCAACTCATAATGTCAGGACCAAAAATGTATTTTTATCTATTAAAAACTTATGATTATATACTAATCAAGGCTAAGTTTAATGTCAAACAATATTGTATATTCAAATTTGGTTCATTATTGATTCTCAAAAAAAAATAAAAAAATTGGTTCATTATCAAATAAGTTAAGTTTGTTTGTTTCTCAAAAAAAAGTTAAGTTTGTTCATAAATTACTTAATTAGTTTATTTATTTTCAATATGTAGTAAACATTACAAATAAAATTCGTTACCCCTTTACAAATGCATGTTAATAATTAATAATTAAATTATAATTAAAATCATATTATTTGAATTTATTAGATATAATGATTTTTTATGAAATTATAAAAATTAAATTCACCAACTAAAAATAATATATAATTTTACAAAGTTTGAACTATTTATATTATCAATGAATAACAATAATAATTTGATGATATATATTTCATATCATATACTATATAATAAAATTTTGACTTAAAAGTCATAGTTGCATCAAGTGGCTACTCTCACTTCTTATCAAAAGAAACAAAGTGGCTACTCTCACTAATTAAACTTTATCATTTAAATTATATTCAAACTAAAAATCTATTATAAAAAATTCTAAACTTAAATCACAAACAACAATCCACGTTTTATTTCTATATATATAAAAAATAAAATAAAAATCCATGTTATGACTTTTACTTCAATTAAAAGTCTATTAACAATATTCTAAGAACAATTAATTAGTATTAATATCGATGAAGGAATAATATCAAACAATTGTCTAATTTAAATAAAACTTTATCATTTAAATTTCAACAAGTCTAAATTATATTCAAACTAAAAGTCTGTTATCAAAAATTTCTAAACTTAAATATTTCAAGAAATTTAAATTATATTCAAAAAAAAAATCTATGATAAAAAATTATAAACTTAAGGGTGCGTTTGGTTTGGCTTCAAACCACTTCCGGAAAAGCATTTCCGGAAAATTAGTGTGTTTGGTTGGTTTGTAAAATTCGGTCAACTGTAATGCATTTCCCCTTTGACCGTAAAATAGAGGCATGAAGGTGGAAAATGAATTCAGTTCTCATTTTCGCTTCAAACAAATTCCGGAAAGAGCTCTCTCATCTCTCACACGCACTCTTCGACCAACTGCTCTCCAAGCTCCAAGCTCACACTGACGAGCTCCAAGCTCCAAGCTCACACCGACGATCCACACACCGACGAGCTCCAAGCTCCAAGCTCTGATCTACTCTCCGACGAGCTCCAAGTTCCAAGCTCCGATCCACACACCGACGAGCAAGCTCCGATCCACACACCGACGAGCTCCAAGCTCCGATCTCCAATTCACACACCGACCTCCAAGCTCCGATCCACACACCGAGCTCCACCATCTCCCTCACGTAGCCGATCCTCTCCACGCACAGTGAGTTTCCCTTTTCCATTTCTCAGTCCGATCCCCTAATTTCTCAGTCCGATCCCTAAAATTTCTCAGTCCGATCCACCCTCATTTCTCAGTCCAATCCACCCTCTCATCACTTCACTTCTCAACCCAATCCACACAGCTCCGATCCACACACCAAAAATACAAAAAACTCAAAGGGCCGACCCACCCTCAAACCCATAAACAATCCAACTGAAAATCATCAGTCCCTCATAAACAACCCAACCTTTATTATTATTATTATTATTATTATTATTATTATTATTATTATTATTATTATTATTATTATTATTATTATTATTATATTTTTTGGTTGATAATGAGTATTGGGTAGACTGAAATTGGCTATGACTGAAATTTTCTCAGTTTTATTTGGTTAATAATGAGTATTGGGTGTAGCTGATGTTGAGTGGGTTGCATAAATTTGATGTGGGTACTGTGGGTTTGGGTACAAATTTAATGTAAAAATAGTTGTTGTGGTGAGAGTTGGTTATTGGGCACAAATTTGATGTGGCTATTGTTCTTCTGTGAGTTGTGAAATTTGATGCAGCTATTGTTGTTCTGTGTTTTTTCTTTTTTTGGGAAACCCTTGTTCAGTGTTTTCTATAATAACAATGCAATGTGATTTGTTCATAGGTGTAAATATTGATTGTGATGGTATTATATTGTGTACGTTGTTGATGTTACAATTATACAAAAATATATGTGCATAAAAATTTTGGTACTCATTATCAATGTGGTTTGGATGTTTTCTGTTTGTGGCTGTTTTTATTTACTGTGTAATCAATAGCATGCTTGTTTACATACCTCTTAGACCACAGTGTTTGTGATTTTTTAGATGAAGAAAAAAACCAAAACCGCAATTCTTGCCTCAATTGCATTTGTCCTCCTTATGGGGGTTGCATTGTTAAGGAAATTGCGGCGTAGACGTGAATGACTGCCTAGGGCGCCTTTTGTTAATCATGCAGCTGAGAGAGAGGAATACATAAATAGTGTTCTGCATGGAAGTGAGAGATATTGTGTGAATCAAATTAGGATGAAGCCTATAGCTTTCCACCACTTATGTCACATCCTCACTGAGGGGGAGCATGTACGCCCGACTATTTACATGCCTGTTACGGAGCAAGTGTTCATTTTCTTACACATTATTGGTCATAATGTGAGGTTTCGTGTAATGGGTAGTCAGATTTATAGATCAACTGAGACTGTTCATAGATATTTTAAGGTCGTCCTTAGGGGGGTCCTGAAATTATATAGAGCTCTAATAAGACTGCGTAGCGAAGATACACCCCAAGAGATAAGGAATAGCAGAAGGTTCCACCCATATTTTAAGGTAAATATTGCGACTTGTGTATTTTTGTAAATTATGAAGATTTGTGTAATTTTAAACCATTATGTCTGTCAAAAATTAGGATTGTGTTGGAGCAATAGATGATACACATGTTCGTGCATCTGTGCCACTTGAAATACAAGAAAGATTTCGTGGTCGCAAAAATGGAACCACGCAAAATGTGTTAGCTGCCATTAGTTTTGACTTAAAGTTAAGGCAATGCACATGATTCACATGTGTTAAATGATGCATTTGCTAGGCCATGGGGATTTTCAATTCCCAACGGTATTATACGTTTACTTCACCTTTTTGGTTTATTAGTTTAATAAATATTGTGCGTTTTCTTAAGCATAGTAGTGATTTGGTTTTATTTTTGAATATATGTAGGTAAATATTATCTTGGTGATGCTAGGTATGGTAATAAAAATGGAATATTGTCACCTTATCGAAGTGTGCGATATCACTTAAAAGAGTTTAGTGATCATCCTCTTGAGAATGAGAAAGAATTGTTCAACCTGCGACACTCTTCATTGAGAACTACCATTAAGCGAGGGTTTGGAGTGTTGAAGAAACGTTTTCGAGTGTTGGATGCAGAACCATTTTGGTCTTTTGAAACCCAAGTGAAAGTAGTGTTAGCATGTTGTGTGGTTCATAATCACATTATGGGGGTTGAACCATATGACCATATTATGGAAGCTGCAATGAACGAAGTAGAGTCTAGTGACCCCCAACAAGAAACACAATCACGTCGAGAGTCCATTGAAGACAGTAGATTGTGGAATGCTAAGAGAGATGAGATATGTCAAGCTATGTGGTTTGATTATATCAGGAGTGGAGAGTAGTACTTTATTTAGATTTCTATGATTGTAATATGTGTTTTTTTTTTTTTTTTTTTATAAAGACAATGTGTTTACTATAGACTTCTGGTGGTGTAATGGAAAAGTATTTTCAGCATTACATTGTTATGTGATGGTATTACATTGTCATTTCGAGTGTTAGCATGTTTCATTCTGTTGTGCAAATTTATAAGCATGGTTGTATGTGTGTTTGATTTGTTGTTCATATTCCGAGCGTAATTACTAAATGCTACTCTCATTTTTAAATGCTACTCTGACTATACAATTTTCATATGTAGTAATGTCAAAGGGCAAAGAGAAGGTAACTAGCAACAAGCAATTCAGGTGGCTGCCCCCATGCATGAAATGATGCTGAGGATACTTGCACAAGAGGCTGCAAAGGGCAACAAGCCCTCTAGCACCTTTAGGGCAGGCTCCTTTGCTCTTGTAGCAAAGGAGATAACTGCCCAATTTGGGGTTAAGTGCCACCCAACCTATGTTGATACTCGGATGCGAACTCTAAGGACCATGTGGTCTACTATTGAGAAACTTCGAAAGAAAAGTGGATTTGGTTGAGATGACAACCTAAAAATGATAACGTGCGATGCAAAGACATACCAAGAAGAAGTTATGGTATGCCTTCCAACTATATTTTCTTAATATAAATGATAATATATGTTTTTGTCCAAATATTGAAATTTGTAATGTCATTCTTTGTTAGGATTCCATTGCTTTTGTCAATTATTTTGTATTTTAAAGAGTTGTAAATGAAAAAAAAAAAGAAAAAAAAAAAAGAGAAAGATAGTCATATCTTAGTTTGGAAATTGAAGGCAAAGAATTATTTGAAAAGATATTCAAAGTTTCAACCATATCCTGCCTAGTACGGTTTACTGTCCATAGTCCAAGAATAATGTCACACCACCATATCTAGATGTTTAAACTCAGCATCTACTCCATACCATGATTTTATGTTTAATTTGACAAGGATGGACACCCACTTTGTTTTTCAAATAATAACAGATTTGTTTGTTTATCATTGACCTAAAACATTTAATGGCATCTATATTGAATTGAATATTGAATTTATGAGTGAAGTGATTATTGCATTGTTATTATACGGTCTTTCCTCCCTTACAAGCGCATCAAAAGCATGCAGAGTACTTAAACAAAAAAATTGAGATGTATGATGAATTGGCTATTGTTGTAGGGAAGGACACAGCCATGGGTGGCTTTTCTAAGTCCTATGTGGATATTGAGAATGAGCCGGACAATGGAGACAGTGCTGAGTTTGTTGCAGACAATGTGGAGGAAGGTGTGGTCGAGAAAGAGAAGAATGCAGTCGAGTCATCCACCACTAAGTCGGGAATTTCCAAGTCCCGCAAAAGAGGGCGTGCACCTTCTAATGCTGATGATAGTGTGCTGACTGATATGTCTGATCAGCTGAAGGACATAGTTGTGGCTCTGAAAGAACTCAACCGGGGCTTGGTGGATTACACAACTCTTTACAATAAGGTTATGGCTATGATGGCGGACGGGTATAGTGAAGAAATGCTCACAATTGCGTTTGACCATCTTTGTGAAAATGAGAAGGTAGCACGGGGATTTCTAGCCAAGAATGCTAGGCTGCGAAAGCTGTGGTTGGATAGTTTTTTTTTTCTCACAACTTTGACTTGTCTGTTTCATGTAGACTGTGACGGTAACTTTAGAAATTAACTTTTGTTGTAGTACTAGTATTGATCTACCATTGTATATTTGTACTATTCAGATACAATTGCCTAAATTATATATTTGTACTATTCAGATACCACGAGTAGGTATCATTTTTGTACACCATGAAGGTGTAATGATAATGGTGAACGATTAATGTGGCTGTTTTTATATTAATATTATGGGTATATTTAAATGATTAATTTTTATGTTGAAGTGGATGGTTATTTTTGTACTATTACAGATATGTCTAGGCAATGCAGGTGCTTGAATTTGGATGATTAATGTTGATGTTGAAGTAGATGATTAGTTTTGTACTGTTACAAGTTTGTCTAGGTAATGTAGGTGCAGAAATTTGTAAGGCATTTCATATTTTCCGTAAAATGATCCACAACCAAACATGGGAATTGATTTTCCGTAAAAAATGAATTCCATTTTTCGTAAAATGTTTGACCGAACCAAACATGGAAATTGATTTTTCGTAAAACAGAAAGCATTTTTCGTAAAATGTTTGAACGAACCAAACACCAGAATTGATTTTCCGTAAAACGAATTCCGAAACAACCAAACGCCCTGAATACATTTTTCTTTTCCGGAAAATAGCATTTCCGAAAAATATGTATTTTCCGAAAAACGTTTTACGCGAAACAAACACAGCGTAAATCTCAGACAACTCACATTTTCTTTCTTTAAAAAAAACCACTTTTTGACTACTCCAACTAAAGTCTATTATCAACATTTTAAGAGCAACTAATCATATACTATCATATACTTTATAATAAAAGTTTAGCTTAGACGTTGTAGTTCCACCAAGTGGTTTTACCAAATTGTGGAAATTTTATTAGATTTAAAATATATATATATATATATGTATTTTGTCTTTATCTTCTTTTCTCATAATTTTTTAAGTTGATAAAATTCTTAATTTGATTATGTGGGTGTGAAAGCCCAACGCTTCGTATTGGGCCTGGGGCCCAACTTGAGTATCACTACACATCCGAAGAGGTAAGAAGGATTAGGAATGAGTCCGTGTGGGGGAAATGCACTTGAAAATGAGTGATAGGATACGTTCGAAGACAATCCTGTTGGTCCGAAGAGGTCCCTCTCATCGAATCACTAGGGAACTCAATCAAATATACTGAAGGCCTGAGCGACCTTCCCAACTGACTCCACGATAAGAGCAAACTCTGGGCATGCCTAGAGATGATGAGAACAGAAGAATATCTAAAACGAAAAGCTGATACCACCGCATTTAATGCACTGCAGCAACTTTCTTGGCCGCATTTATGTGGAGAAGACACCTAAACAGTGCAACTCCAGCTACTACCACTCACGGCAGACTAAAGCAGACATCTGATGTGACATGTACTCAAGTGAATGCTTGGATGAAGAACAAGTGTACGGTGAAGATAAGGAAGAAGAAGGATATATAAATGGAATAGGTCCCCAGATATGGGGGACGGAAAAAAGAGAGAGAGAAAAAAGGAGAAGGAGAGAAAGAAAGAATTGTATTCACTTCTTTATAAATATTAAGCTTTTTCGGATTTGAGTATGATCCATCCTACAATTGTCTTTACATCATTTTATCCTTACTGGCGTAATTGAATCGTTGCTAAATCCATAACCAGCCCAGCTTTTTCACCCATTCTCTACAAATTTATTGTTCTGGGTCCATTGGGCTCACAATCTACAAAGTTTGGGCTTGGCCTACCAAATTTGAACCCTACAATTGGCGCCGTCTATGGGAAATAGCTTGAGTAAGGGTAGAAGCAGCACCACATAAATGGCTGAATCAAGGCAACAACCAGCGAAGTCCAGGGCATCTCAACATGCTGACCCTTTCCTCAATCTGGAACGAAGGCAGGATTGTGAAGGGAGTGTACACACCGCACATGATGATCGAGGCCAGTCGCATGATGGAAGCCACATGTCCCATGCAAAGCAAAACTAAAACATGCAGTTAGAAATTGAAAGGCTGAAGAGGGAGCTGTGCCATGCAAAGCGGAGACGTACCTCTTCATACTCTGATGAAGACTCTGACGACGAACGGGATGTCATTTACAAGCGAAAATCTCGTACACCAGTCAGTGAGTCTTTTTCGTACGAGGAAACGCGCCGTCACGAAAAGCAGCCTCGAAGCCCATTAAATGGGGGCGTAGGGAACAATGCTACGAGCAAAGTTCTGGATCAGATCTCCAGGTCCCCTTTTACACGTAACATCGAGAATGCAAGACTCCCTCGACGTTTTCACCAGCCTACATTCACCATCTATAACGGGCGGACAGACCCTGTGGAACATGTAAGTTATTTCAACCAGAGAATAGCCGTTCACTCCAGAGATGAGGCCCTGATGTGCAAAGTCTTCCCGCCTAGTTTGGGACCGATCGCCATGAGATGGTTTGATAGTCTGAAAGCGAGCTCTATAAGCTCTTTTCAAGAGCTAACTCAGGCATTTGGGTCGCATTTTGTCATATGTCGAAAGGTTCCGCAGTCTATGGCCTCCCTATTGTCCGTCAGCATGAGGGAGGGCGAAACTTTGA
Organism: Quercus gilva; assembly: GCA_023621385.1. Taxonomy (NCBI): domain Eukaryota; kingdom Viridiplantae; phylum Streptophyta; class Magnoliopsida; order Fagales; family Fagaceae; genus Quercus; species Quercus gilva. The sequence goes on from CM042478.1 coordinate 16,377,722, forward strand.
AGTCGTATTCGGATAGATTCTGGGAAACGTATAACGAGATGGAGGAAGATTGTGACCTGGTGGCCATCAGCTCCTTTAAGCTAGGCCTTCCCACTGAACACGGCTTTAGGACGTCCCTAATGGGCAAGCCTGCTACCAGTGTACGCCAGTTGATGGATAGGATTGACAAGTATAAAAGAGTTGAAAAAGATCAGCAGCAGGGTAAAAGAAAGGATAAGGTTATCCCTCAGGAGAGAAGGGATTTCAGGTCGGACCAGCAGAACCACAACAGGTCGAGAAAGGATTGGGTCAGCTAGGGTTCGGCGAACCTTCAGACGGTTAATGCTGTATTTCGTGAGCCAGTGCACCAAGTCCTAGAAAGGATTAAGAATGAGCCTTTCTTCAAGAGGCCGAACAAGATGGTCGAAAACCCTGAAAGGCGCAACCACAATCTCTACTACCAATATCATCTTGATCATGGACATACTACGGAGGATTGTAGGAGCCTGTGGGACCATTTGGATCAACTTGTCGGCGAGGACAAGTTAAAACAACTTTTACATCACTCCTATGGTCAGGGAACTCGGGCAAACGCAGCTTCTCAAAGAGATGATTCTTTAAAACCACCATTGGGCACGATAAATGTTATCTTTGCCGCACCAGGAAGGACAGAATCTTACCCATCCAGAATACTGTCAGTTGCTCGGCTGCCTTCGGAAAGAGTTGACAGAGAGCCAAAGAAGCCTATGATGGAAGTTCAACCAGTTTTGGGCTTTTCGGATGAAGACAAAATCGAAACTATACAGCCACATGACAATGCTCTGGTGGTCACTCTCAAAATAGGTGGATATGACATGAAGAAGGTAATGGTAGATCAGGGCAGCGCCGCAGAAATAATGTACCCAGATCTCTATAAAGGGCTGAGCTTAACGCTTGAAGACTTAACGCCCTATAGTTCCCCCTTGGTAAGTTTTGATGGCAAAATGGTCATCCCTAAAGGCCAAATCAGACTACCTGTGTAGACCGACTCTGAAACAGTGGAGGTAGATTTTATTGTGGTAGATGCCTACTCACCCTACACAGCGATTGTGGTTAGACCTTGGCTTCATACCCTCGGGGCTGTTTCCTCCACTCTTCACTAGAAGGTCAAATATCCGTCCAAAGGGCAAGTCAAGGAGATCCGAGGAGATCAAACTACGACCAGACTATGTATGGTGGCGGCGATCCATCACAAACCTCAAGCCGAATCCTCAGCCCACAACGAGGATAACTTATAGCAGTTAAAACCTTCGGTGCTGGACACCGAAGCCTCAGCCGAAGGGGCTAAGTGTGAAAGCTTGGTAAAGATAATTATTGGTGATGACCCAGAGAGGTTCTTTCAAGTCAGATCCATGCTGCCTCCTCAAGAGAAGGAAGAGCTGATAGAGTTTCTTAAAACCAATGTCGATGTGTTCGCATGGGATTCCATAGAAGCCCCAGGAGTAAGCCCAGAGTTCATTTGCCACCATCTAAACGTTAATCCCACCATCATCCCCAAGAAACAACCACTTCGGCGTCCATCAAGGGAACACGCAAATGCGGTCAGGGAAGAAGTGATGAAACTCAAGCAAGCAGGGGCAATTAAGGAAATTTTTTATCCTGAATGGCTGGCTAACACTGTGGTGGTAAAGAGGAAAAGCGAAAAATGGTGAGTGTGCGTGGATTTCACTAACCTTAATAGAGCTTGTCCGAAGGATTCGTTTCCCATGCCGAAGATAAACCAACTAGTTGATGCTACTGTTGGACATCCTCAGATGAGTTTCTTGGACGCATTTCAAGGTTATCATCAGATACCACTAGCTCTCGGTGATCGGGAGAAAACAGCTTTTGTAACCCCTGTGGGGAATTACCACTATAAGGTAATGCCGTTCGACCTGAAAAACGCAGGGGCTATATTGATGACATGGTGGTGAAGAGCAAGGTTATAGCTGGGCATATTGGGGATCTCAGGGATGTTTTTGGAATCCTAAGAGGACAGATTGCGCTTAAACGCGTCCAAATGTTCGTTTGGTGTGGGGTAAAGCAAGTTCTTAGGATACATGGTGACTCACAGGGGAATTGAAGTTAACCCCGATCAGATAAAGGCCATCAACAACTTACGAGCTCCTCAGAACCCCAAGGAGATTCAGAAGCTGACTGGGATGACTGCTGCCCTTAACAAGTCCATTTCCAGATCAGCAGATAGATGTAGACCATTCTTTTCATTGATCAACAAATGGAAGGGTTTCGAATGGACTGAGGAATGTGCTGTTGCTTTTCAGCAACTTAAGGACTACTTAGCTCGGCCTCCAATCATGTCCAGTCCTGAGCCAGATGAGGTCTTGTTTGCTTACATCGCTGTAGCTCCAAATGCTGTAAGCTTGGTGTTGATACGAATAGACTGTGACGTGCAAAAACCAGTTTACTACGTAAGTAAGTCACTGCATGAAGCTGAAATTCGTTATTTGCCACTAGAGAAGGCTATCCTGGCTGTGGTGCTCGAAACGAAGAAGCTGCCTCATTATTTCCAAGCCCACACAGTTATTGTTCTCACCCAACTCCCATTCAAGGCCATACTCCGAAGCGCCGACTACACTGGAAGGATTGCCAAATAGGGCACGATCTTAGGGGCTTTTGATATCAAGTACATGCCCCACACATCGGTGAAGGGCCAGATCCTTGCGAACTTGGTGGCCGAATTCACGGAGCCCCAATTAGAAGAAGTAACACCAACACTGGACATGGATGGAAAATCGATTAGCATGATTTCTCAACGAGACCTTTTACCCTGAGAAGTGTACGTAGATGGTGCATCGAATCAAAGAGGTTCAGGAGTGGCACTATTGCTGATATCCCCAGAGAGAATAATCATTGAAAAGACGTTAAAACTGGATTTCCCGGCAACGAATAATGAGGCAGAGTATGAGACTCTATTGATGGGAATGACAATGGTACGAAGGATGGGAGGAAAGTCAGTTGAGATGTTCTCGGACTCAAAATTAGTCGTTGGTCAAGTGCAAGGTGAGTTTGAGGCGAAGGATGAAAGAATACAAGGATACTTGAGTCGATCTAAATCCCTACAGTCAGAGTTTGAGTTTTTTACCCTACTACACATCCCTAGAAGTGGTAATACGCACGCTGATTCTTTGGCTATGCTTGCCACCTCCTCGGCGTAAGATTTACCTAGGGTTATCCTCATTGAGGACATGCATAGACCTACGGAGTTAAGAAAAGAGGCAGTCCGAGTTCATCATATCGGGGCCGACCACAGCTGGATGGATCCTATAATTAAGTTCTTAAAAGACGATGTCTTGCCCGAAGAAAAAGGGGAAGCCGACAAAATTCGAAGGAAGACTACTAGGTTCTAGCTGTACGAAGACCATAAACTGTATAAGCGTTCCTATTCAGGTCTGTACTTATTGTGCATGCATTCTGAGGCAGCTGAGTCACTACTAGAAGAATTGCATGAAGGGATCTATGGGAGCCATATTGGAGGTAGATCCTTAGCTCATTGAGCCATTACCCAAGGTTATTGGTGGCCAAATATGCAAAAAGAGGCCCATGGATATGTTAGAAAATGCGACCAATGCCAACAGTTTGCGCCGAACATACATCAACCAGATGTCACACTTAATCCACTATCCAGCCCATGGCCTTTCGCTCAATGGGGGTTGGATATCGTGGGCCCATTCCCTAAGGCTACAGGAAACAAGAGATAACTTCTGGTCGGCACAAACCACTTCACCAAATGGGTCGAGGCTGAACCTCTAGCAAACATCAGGAATGTAGATGTAAAGAAATTTATCTGGAAGAATATTGTCACTCGGTTTGAGATCCCTCATACCCTCATCTCGAACAATGGCCTTCAGTTTGATAACAAAGCATTCAGGAGTTATTGTAGCAAACTGGGAATCACAAACAAATACTCCACCCCTGCTTATCCCCAGGGAAATGGGCAAGCGGAAGCTGTTAACAAGGTTATAGTTAATGGATTAAAGAAGAGGCTAGACGATGCGAAGGGTAGATGGGTGGAAGAGTTGCCCTATGTACTTTGGGCATACAAAACTACGCCTCGCAGGTCCACTGGAGAGACCCCCTTTTCAATGACCTATGGGGCTGAAGCTGTCATACCTTTGGAAACTGGGTTCCCAACATACAGGACTAGCTCGTTCAGTCCGATCGGCAACAATGGGCAGCTAGAAAAAAGTTTGGATCTAATTGAAGAAAGGAAGGAAAATGCAATGGTCTAACTGGCACATTACCAACAAAAGCTCAAGCGAGGCTACGACGCTAACGTAAGGCTGAGACCTTTAGAACTTGGTGATTTGGTGCTAAGGAAAGTTGTGGGTACTGCAAAGAATCCAGCTTAGGGAAAACTAGGACCAAATTGGGAAGGACCATATCATATCACTTCAAGAGTTGGTATTGGAGCGTATTTCTTAGAAGATCTAGAAAATTGCATAATACCCCGGCCCTGAAATGTAAATAACCTCAAAAGGTATTATTATTAAATGAATCATTCTTTCAGTCAATATGCCATTTTGTTACGCTAAGAATTTCACCTAAGTGTTTAAACTTAAATTCAATCATGCCTGAAGTCCTTGGACCAGATGATTTGGGTTAGTTAACACTTGTTTATAATTCTCCTAAGTGTTTAAACTTAATTCAATCATGCCTGTAGTCCTCAGACCAGATGATTTGGGTTAGTTAACACTCGTTTATAATTCTCCTAAGTGTTTAAACTTAAATCCAATCATGCCTGAAGTCCTTGGACCAGATGATTTGGGTTAGTTAACACTCGTTTATAATTCTCGTAAGTGTTTAAACTTAAATTCAATTATGCCTGTAGTCCTCGGACCAGATGATTTGGGTTAGTTAACACTCGTTTATAATTCTCCGAAGTGTTTAAATTTAAATTCAATCATGCCTGAAGTCCTCGGACCAAATGATTTGGATTAGTTAACACTCATTTATAATTCTTATAAGTGCTTAAACTTAAGTGAAACTGATTTTATTAAGTAGCTCTCATACGAACAGCTCACTTAAGTATTGACATAAATTGTTTGCATCATCTGCTCAATATGGTGGTTAGGTTTATAACTCTCCTAAGTGTTTGAACTTGAACTCAACTATGTCTATAGTCCTCGGGCCTAGTTATTTTCACTTATTAACACTCTAATGCAGTTGTTATTATCACGAGGCCTTCCTAGCCATGCTTAAGTCAAAATCATGTTATTAAGTGATTCTCATTCATCAAGTCATTCCAACTTATGCCATGGGTTGTTTTAAATTACCCTTGAGCCTTTGCCATGAAATTGAAGCAATGGTAAAAAAATTCTTTTTGGGGCAACGAGGTGACAAAAGAAAAATACATTAGATTAAATGGTTGGAGTTGATAAAACCAAAACTAGAAGGAGGATTGAGTTTTCGAGATCTTGCTCTTTTCAATGACTCTCTCCTTGCCAAGCAAGCATGGTGGCTCTTACATAATGAAGGTACTCTCTTTTACAGAATTTTTAAGGCAAGATTTTTTCCCCATTGTTTGTTCATGGAAGCAAAAGAATCGGCAACCGGTTCCTATGCTTGGAAAAGCATTTTGAAGGGGAGAGAGGTGATACAAATGGGAGCTAGATTCAGGGTGGGTAATGGAAAAAGCATCAAAATCTGGCAGCATCATTGACTGCCCATAAAGCATCCTTCATTGATTTCATCCCCAATCATTGAATCTAGGGAAGATGCCACTGTGGTCTGTGGACTACCTCATTGACAACAATACGGGTAAATGGGATGCTGAAATGCTTAAGGGTGTGCTCATACCAGCTGAAGCGGAACTTGCTCAACGGATTCCATTGCCTCAATGCCAAACAGAAGATGTTTTGTATTGGCCATTCACTGCCGATGGGCAGTACAATTGCAAGTCCGGATACAAGTTTCTAAAGGATTTGGAGGAAAACCCAGAGGTTGGCACTCACTCGGAGGTGGACAAGAAATTGTGGAAGAGCATTTGGTCCCTGGAAGTTCCAAACAAATATAAAAATATGCTGTGGCGTGCGTGTAGGAACTCACTTCCAACTAAGCAAAACCTGGTATGGAGAACAATCTTACAAAATTCCAGCTGTGACCGTTGCTTCTTACAAACAGAGGATACCTTGCTGCTTTGTGGAGTTGCACGGGTTTGAATGAGGTGTGGGAAGGTGACAGATGGAATTTCCGTTCAAGGATTCATTTTTCCGATTTCAAAGAGTTGTGCAGCTGGATTCTTGAAAACGGGAAGCCTATGGACCTGTTTGCTATTCAAGTGTGGAACATATGGAACCAACGCAACAAACTCAGGCTGAACCACTCTTGTTGCCTTACCAAAGAGCTGCAAAAGATGGCAGAGGAGAGCTGGAATGAGATCCGTAGAAGCAACCTCAGGCTTAACCGTTTCAGCTCAAGCTCAAGCTCAACGCATCAGACTTTGTGGACTGCACCTGCACCTAACAGCTACAAGATCAATTACGATGGAGCGCTTTCAATTGCAGACAACAAATCTGGGATTGGCATTGTTGTACGGGACTGTCATGGAGAGGTTATTGCCTCACTTATACAGCAGCTGGACCAGGCTTACCAGCCCGTGGAAGTTGAGGCAATGGCAGCTAGTAAGGCGGTGGAGTTTGGCAGTGAGCTGGGTCTTCATAGAGCCATAATTGAGGGTGACTGGAAGTGGTTGTTAAGGCCCTAACATGCAAGGAATTCGGGTTGGCTCCTTATGCCCATTTGACAAATGATGTGTCCTTATTTTCCAGCTTATATTCACAATTGTCATACTCTCATGTAAAGAGATATGGTAATAAAGTTGTTCATAGTTTAGCTAAGCTAACTTTAACATCACAAAGCTATACGGTGTGGATGGAGGATGTTCCATCTTGCACTTTACCTTTTGTTCAGGTTGATTTAGCCGCTTTTTAGTTAATTTCAATAAAAGTCTTCCTTCTAAAAAAGAAAACTCATGCAATCACGATAGGATGAAGAAGAGCACAAACTCCTAGGAGCTTAGCTAGCCCATCTTTGATAAGCAGCTTCCTAGGATGCAATCAAGCAACTTTACAAGATGTGAAATCATGCAATAAAACACGACAAGAGTTTATGTGTTTACGATGGTATTCTGTTTAACATGAGTTAAAATCTCCTTTATAAGTTCAAAATTTTTAATTTAATTTTTTTAAGATAAGTAATTTAATTATATTATTTAAATAAATTTTTTAATTTACATATACTCTTCTATTAATGCATCACATGGGCATAACACTAGTACTTACTATATAATAAAAGTTGGATTTAGAAACCATGATTGTGCCAAGTGACTACTCTCACTAATTAGTAAATTAATTTTATATTATTTGTTAGGATATATTTTTTCAAATTAAGGGATAATATTTAACAATTGTTTAATTTAGGTAAAATTTTATCATTTAAATTTCAACAAATTTAAATTATATTCAATCTAAAAGCTTATTATTACAATTCTAAACTTAAATCCCAAACAATAACCCACATTTTATTTATAATAAAAAATAAAAAATAAAAACCCACATTTTTAACTTCTACTCTGAATAAAAGTCTATTATCAATATTTTAAGAACAACCGATTAGTAAATTAATTTTATATTATTTGTTATGATAAATTTCTTCAAATTAAGAGGTAATATTTAACAATTATATAATTTAGATAAAACTTTATCATTTAAACTTCAAAAAAAATTAAATTATATTCGAACTAAAAGTCTATTATAAAAAATTTATAAACTTAAGTATTTCAATAAATTTAAATTCTATTTAAACTAAAAGTCTATTATAAAAAATTCTAAACTTAAATTCTAGACAACAACCCACATGTTATTTCTCAAAAAATTAAAAAAATAAAACAAAAAACCACATTTTGACTTCTACTTCAACTAAAAGTCTATTATCAACATTTTAAGAATAACTACCTATCATCGCATACCCTTAGTGCGATGGTGACTCTACAAGTATAAGTATTTGTGAGGTGTGGGGGGTAAGGGTCGGAGTTCAAGTCTTTAGGAGGAAATTTCACACACATACATTTAGATTAGGCTAGAGTAGAATTTTTATATTGTATATATGTATAAAAATAAAAAATAAAAATAAAAACTAACTAGTAAATTAATTTTATATTAGTTGTTGTGATATATTTCCTCAATAAAGAGGTAACATTTAACAACTGTTTAATTTAAATAAAACTAAAAGCCTATTATCAAAATTTTATAAACTTAAATCTCACAAAACTCAAGTTTTTATTTTATTTTTTCCTCAAGTTTCATCTTGTTAAATTAATATTTTATTAGGATATTAACCTACAAAACTCGACTAAGGGATAAGATTTAATAATAATTTAATTCAGATAAAATTTTATCATCTAAGCTTTAGAAATTTAAATTCTACTATAATTAATTGTCTATTATTTGTGTGTGTGTGTGTGTGTGTATAAAGTCATGACTTTTCGATATAATCTCTCTTAACCATTAAAGTCATTCTTATAATTAAATCACACACAATACACTTGTGTTGTATTTTTTTTCACTTTTTTTTCCCCAAGATGCAACTTACGCTTATGTTTTAATCTAAAAAATTCATCTTACTTATTGTTCTTTACTTCTAAATTTACGTGTAAGATATTATGTTAAAGGAAGTTTATTATAAAGAAGCAAAATAATGGACACCCATTAATTAAGTTATAGTCCAAACTCTAAAGCCTAAACAATCAGAATTTAAAGTAATTTTACCACACCCTTGATGCGATAATCACTCCACAAGTATAAGTGCTTGTAGGGTGTGGGGGGTCAGGGCTAGGGTTTAACTCTCCAGGAGAGAGCTTCACACACATATACACTTATATTATTCTAGAATAAAATTTCTATCTTTAAAAAAAAAAAATTAAAGCAATTTTTTTATTAAAACTATTTACTTATTTTATAATTTATTATTACTATTTATCTAATTATTTTGTTTTAATTATTTTTAAAAAAAATTAGCTTACATATAAATCTTCATCAAGTCCATGCATTGCACGAAAATAATACTAGTATACAAATTTTAGATGTCTTCACAAGAAATACCAAAAGGTATTAGTTGAACTACAAGATTCTTGACTATATAATTCAGTCTTAAATATATAATTATATATATATATATAATTTTAAACATTTATACTTATATAAATATAGAATGTTATATATAGTTTAGACTTAATCTTATCTTTGACAAGTCATGAAATTTTACTTACATAATCCCTGGAGAGTGCGAGAATTATGACATAAAATATAAAATCAACATAAAATTAAGGAAACTTCTTGAATGTAAATGACACATAGATAATGATTACTTTATATGTATAATTTAGATAATGAGTACTTTTTTGTATTTTTTTGGTAGATAGATATTTATCTAACGAGACAAAGTCAAGTACCATGTAGCCATGAGTAAGCTACACCCTGGCATCCTCATACACCTAATACAAAACTGAAGATACTTCAATCAAGACACAGTATGGCTGCCATTACAGTTGCCCCTCTCAAATTTTAACATTGCCGAATAAGGTGGAACCGTGGAAGTCAAATCAATTTCACCAGAATAAGCGTAAATTTGGATGTATTCATAGAATTCTTCATTAAAACTTCACCATAAAATAATCATGTCCATCCAGAGTAAATATTGAGATCCTTAATCCCCCTTTTCGCCCATTTAATTCATCACATTTATATCATTTACTTTTAACAACTTGATCATTGGTAACACAATATGACCAATACCATGTGCTTTGTTTGTTAAGGAATAATGTTAAGAGTAATTGATTCTAAATTTCTGTTCATTTTCAACGCAAAAACGTCAAAAACTCAATGTGATGCAATCAGACTCAGACCCATCTAAAGTTAAAACTATCTTTTTTTTTTTGGTAGAAAAAGTTAAAACTATCAATGAATATTCAAAATTGCTGACAAACACATTTGACCCTAGTCGGATCATAGGCCATAGACAGCGACATCTGAAACTATCGTATGGATACTTCATTAATAGCACACCTATATCTGACGGTGTGCATGGGATTGAATAAGTAAAGCCCCAAGTAACTCGAATTAAATAACATATATACATATCTGTTTGGTGGTTGACATCAATGAGCAATTTATGACTAGTGAAGATTGAAGACACTCTGTCGCCCCATTTATAACATCATTTGTCTTTCCACAACTTGTCAAATGGTCCAAACTCCAAACATTGTGTTTACCGTTGCTTGTGGCAAAGAAATTCCCGACCCACTGTTTCCTTTTGTCCGTCTGTCCATTTCTTTGATTGAGTGCCCTTCCTTGCCTCTCTGCTCTATAACAATGCACATTTTTTTCACAATTTTTGGTGTGATATGTTGTATAATAAAAATATTATTAGTAATGAACTTATATGATGTTGCATCATTAACTTATCACAAGCTATGTCCCTAAACATTGGTTTCTCAATTGAGTGGACTAACATGTGACCATCACTAACCAACTTTGATCAATAAATTTATGCAGATTTCAATTTTTTTTTTTTTTTTAAATTATCCAAGCGTTTTTTTTTTTTTTGGGACGCTAAAACTATTATAAATTTTATTATAAAAAGCTTACAAACTGAGTTAGTAATAAATGTGATAGGTGTCACTGCAATAACAGAATAATAGTAAATAAATTATAAAATAATCTTTTTGTGATTGATAATATATTACTTTGTAAAGTTTATACAGTAAAATTTGTAATATTCCTAAAACGAAGAGTGAAAGGAGGTGATATCTTGTAGTTTTGTACATCCATATCATACACAAATAAGATCCGTATCGTATACAAATAATGGGATCCACAGGTGATTCCTACCAACTAGACATTAGTTGCACCTTGCATGTTAGACACCAGTTGCATGATTAATATCATAATATTAATGGAGGGCTTAAAAGTTAAAACTATACAATTTTCCCAAACGCTAATGTAATTTTTGTTGTTGTTGTAGTTGTAGGTTAGTGATAGACTTTAATGATCAGGACTGTAGACTATGCTGAGCCACTTCTGCTTCTACTAATTTAGTTCTACTAAATTTAGGAAGAAAGGGGAAAGATGCTTCAAGCAAACACACACACAGCACGTCTATTTAAATGTTTCACATTTGCTTGATGCGTCTATATGAAGTGGAAAACACAATTTAGGAAGAGCATAATAAACCAGTATTTTAAATTCTGTTAACTTGTCAGCCAATAACATCAGTAAAAGACTAAAAAACCAAAAATAACATTATTAGTAGTAGTAGTAGTAAAAGAGGTCATGTCATGTAAAGTAACAGACTTCAAATAAAATCAATTAAGGAAAAATAAAACACATATGGCTGACCTTGATTAATTTATTGAGGATCCATTGCTGACCCCCAAAATTTAGCATTATGGCTTTGTTGTTGTAACTTGTCAACAAATAAATTTTATTTACATAATTGTTGAAGACTATACACCAGAAAAAATGTACTGTGAACAATTCAAAAAAATTCTTGTTACAAACTGTTGCTATCAACAATTTCTCTGACAAACAAATAGCAAAGCTCAACCTTAACATTTACCTGCTTGTTTTCTGACTGATTGAAGGTGGAAATACAGTTTTAGCTTTGCATGATCTCTCACAAATCTTCAACATACAAATTTTGACAGCAATCTTACCCAAGTGGCAACCTAACACTTCTCATCCGACAGCACTAGAATCTTATAGATGAACAGGAGTTTTTCAGATCCACTCTTAAATAAGTTGTCAAGTACCTTTTCATCAAGTTGCTCACTTTAAAGACCTGAACTAGAAAGCGACGTAGCTGCTTACTTCTGTCCAATTATCAAGTTACCGATTGGAGGAAAATCTTAAGAAACCTATAACAATGCTGTATATTTCCACCACAAATCACCAGTTAAGAAAGACCCAAATAAACTATCAAATGTTGCACTATAATCAGGATGAAGAAAGCAGAATGCACTGCATCAGGGAGAAAGCATAGTTCAACTACTTGTCAAAGCATAAGTTTCAACATAGCATCATGGAAACTTATGCTTCGCCAGGGTCATCTATCATCTCATTTCTGTTCCCTCCCAGCAATGGCTTCATGTTGGCCTTCTCAACCGTAGAGACTTCATTTTCATCACCTTCATTAAACTTATCCACACTTTTCAGGAAGATCCCTGTAAAAGTAATACAGTTTTCATTAAACTCCATATTATTTAGTTTTCATCAACAATCAGATAAGTTTTTATTGAATTTCTTATCCAGTCATCACATCCCTGGGCTTGAAAGATGTACGATGGAACATTATCAAAGATTAACTATGTTGCTCAAAATAGATAACTTGCTGATGAATGAATAAACAGTACAACCCTCTATTTTCTTTGTACAAAATAAATGAATTGTACAATTTACCGTGCCATGAATTTTTAATTTTTTTTACTGAATTAGTGACAGTATTTAGTCCGAAAGTGGTACATCTTTCCAAAGCTGTGTTAACAGCCAGTAAATAGATTTATGTTTCTTTTGACGGTCATCAGGAGCAAAGGAAACTGCTGTGGAGTACAAAATATTGAGCAAACGTGAGTAAGCAGTGAAATTTAGTTCAACTTTATTTGAGAAATTTGTAACCTGAACAAATTTTACAAATACTGGAAAGGTTGAAAAGAGATAAAACAGTGAAACATTATATAAGTTAAAAATGGTAGTAAGATAAAAAAAGAAATGCAAGCAGAATCTACAAATAAGGCTTGATGGCCTGGAGATTTAATAGAAGTAATGGCCCTAGATAGAGCAGAATGAGAGTTTAACAATAATTTTGCACCCTACAAAGTTAAGGTAAGGCTTCTTCTACTAGAATTATCCAGAAGTTGCTCAAAACACACTTGACACAATACACCTTTATCTTGCTTATTGGGGTCTTAACAGATTACACTTGAGAAGTCAAGTTAGAACAGGCATATCTGGTAAGCGTGGCTTGGATAAATACTGAAAAACAATTTTTGGTATCTTAAGAATGAATGCTCATGCTAATAGCTTCAAATTCTACCTTTTTTCTTTAATTAAATTCAAAATCAGTAGCTTCACATTACTGTGAAAGCTTCTTAAAGTATATGAAGCCAATCATGATTCTGGAAAATAAAGTGATTTACTATAAAAAGACAAGACAAAGTTTGGCTCCAAATATGTTTGGAGCCTTAGGCTTCAACCCCTAATGGGAAGATGACATGTGTCCCTGTCAACTCACTTAACCACACTTTACCCAACCAAGTGAGTCATGTGCATTACAACCAAGTGAGTCATGTGCAATGCACATGACAAGGACACATGTTATCTTCCTACTGGGGGCTGAAGCCTAAGGCTTTAAACATGTTTGGAGCCAAATCTTTCCAAAAAAATAAATCTTATCTGTGCTGAACAGATACAGCAGTCTTGAAAGTAGCCACTTCAGGCAGAAAACACTAATATTTAAGACTATCTATCCATCTCCATCTACCCCACCAGGACCCTACTTTGACCTGGATCAAAACAGGGTAACCACCTTTACGCGTATTTACAAATATATACAACTAATGCATGTTATATTGAATTTAAAATTTCTTTCTTTAAATTTTTTAAATTTAAGTTCACTATAAAAAAACAAAATATTGGAGGCTTCAATTGAAGCCAATGGTAGAAACACTTATATCATCACCTCTGCACAAGCTGTTTAACTGATTCTCTGTCACTCACCTATAAGCCATATTCCAGCAGCAATAAACAGAATGGATGTCAGAATAAGTGCTGTTTCCCTCCAATTGTTAACATAATCCTGTGTATGACATTTATTAGAGCCAAGATGATGCCATCAAAAAATATTTGAAGATGGGAAAGGCAAAGGATGCAAAGCAGGAAAGGAAATCAAACTAGAAGCCTTTACCACCCCAAGCTGAAGAAAGGAATTGCAAGGACATTATCAAACAGTGAAAATAATGATTTTACTAAAAAACAAAAGATTGTATACAGTGCACAAGGCTCAATGTTTTTGCAAGGTTTGAGAGGTGGTTGATAGGCTGCCTTACCTCCAGAGATGAACAAAATTATTTTAATTTAAAAAAAAAAAAAAAAAAAAATTATTAAAAAAAAAAAAAAAAAAACTTTCGGCGTATAAACAAAAAGCATCCAAATGTGGAGTTGTTATCATGTTATGAAGTAATGAGGTTTTCAATAATGTGGGAGTTCAACAAAGAAACCTCCACAACCTTGAAATAAAAAGGAGGTGCATTTAATTTTCCTGATCACATTTGATACAACCATAGGTTTGGTTAGAGTAAGTTTTTCATGATCAACATCCTACTTTAACCAGATATACAAGCCTAAGAATTTCTTAAATGTGTTTTTCTAGCCTCCTAATTTCTAAAACCTCCACTGGGCCATCTCTGCTTCACTCTTTTGCACACACATGCAAATGGCTTATGGGACATTAGAATATTTTTATTTTTTTAAAGTAAGCTTATCAATAAAGGATAACTCTAAAAGAAGAGATTCCTAAAAATTAGGGCATATTACAGTTTCTTAAGTATAAGGTAGTTGCAATGTCCGCACTTTAGTTTAAAACATTACAATGTCCCCGATCTCTCCACTCCACCAAAATTGGGACATTACAGAATGTCATAAGCAAATTTCTTAAGCACCCAGAGAGTAACTTTTATGTTTATGAAAAAGGTCCAGATTTCATACGAATTATCAACCTAATGCTCACTAATACCACATCTAAAAACTACTTTTGCCAAAAAAATAATTTAATTAGGACGCCACAAAGGACCAAAAAAGTAGTAAGATTATTTTTCCGAAGTGGAAGATGCTACACCTTTCAGCACAAAATAAATCATAAAACAATGAATATTATTTAATTATTTATTGGAACAATTTATGCATGTTGAGGAGACAACCTTATATCAATGACATTATTCTCCCCCTCCTCTAAGATGTGAATCAAGAGAGTTTTGAAGACGCACCTGAAGGACCCCAACAAGAGGTGAGGAAGGCACATCACCAAAGATGTGGATTGAAACAGTCGACATAGCCATAGCTAATGGCCTCATACTTGGTTTGACACAGTGGAGACACACATAATTAACAGGAGCCTGAAAAAGCAAAGAGTTGCAGTGAAGGAAATGTGAAAATCAAATTTCAAAATATTATTTCAGAATAAAAGCATTCTAAAAATTACTGTCAACTTGCACTATAAATATATATATATATATATATATAAATTGGCCATTAAGTAAAGAACAACTGCAAGCCCAGCTAATATGACAATCAAATTTATAACCAAATTCACAAAATTATAAATTTACCTGTGTGGCAAACACTAATAGCTCACCCACTGAGAAAAGAGGTATAAAACCATACAAGCTTCTAAAACAGAAGGCACCGAAGCAAAAAATTGCACCTAGAAATGTAGTTCCAGAAAGAAGCTGTTACGGGAATAGAGGAAGTTAGAATATAATAAATAGTACACAAGTTATTGTCAGAAAATTCAGATATTAAAAATGCAAAATGAAAATTTTACATTTATAACAAACAGCAGATGACAATCTCCATCAGTGCATGTACACAAATACAGAAGTCACAAAAATCATTTTCTGTATAAAACTTGGCCATTTTCAGGATTATATTATAAATAAGATATTAGATATCACAATAAAAATTTGCAGAAACAAGTTAATTTAAAATAAAGAAATAAAAAATAGTATGAGCTCTCAACAAATAACTATTGAAAATCAATTCAAAGTTTCAAACTAATTATGTTGTACATAACCAAAACCAGAAATAAAATAAAAAGATTAGGAAATGCTTAGTAAGAAACCTACAAAATTTACTTGCTCAATAATAAAGTGAATGTCTGTGTTTTCATGTGCGTACATGTGACCATAGGATATGAAAGAAAATTAAGATCCTAAATACCCGTCAAAATCAAAATATACAAACATGCCCAGGCAAATGGTATTTAAGAAAACAAAAATGAAAAACATAACCCCCCCACCCTTCACAAAAAAAATAAAAAATAAAACTTATGCAAGCTCAAAAGCAACTAACAGTGAGATTTGGGGTGGAAATTGAAAAGCTTTTTCAAACTTTTGCAATTATTGCAATGAACAACATGGCTCAAGTAAATTATCCGCAAATCCATTAAATGAAAAGTTCAAGCATTTATGCAACATCAACAAACATTATATTTGTCCAAGTGTACTTATGTAAAGGTTGAATAATGTCTTATTACTCACAATTGTAGTACAAACTTAAAATTACATTGTAATCAGCAGCTGGGATATCTAAGAACGCATGAATATGTATTTCAAGAGCCATTCACCTGCATATTCCTTAGATGCGACATAACTCACCTTAAAAGCGTTAGAGATTGTGGCACCCATATAATCCAGGATGAGGCCTCCAGATAACGTCCCAAAAATTCCACAAACAATAGTGATCCCTCCAAACAACAAATCTGCATCACTCTGCCAAGAGTCTCAATTAACCACAAGGTAGCTATTATCGCTAAAGGTCAAAATTAACCAGGAAAAAAAATTCCCAGATGAAAGGATAATAAATGGAAGTTAATAAAATAGTTATACCATATGATAAATGTTATAACCAGCCTTTGGTCCCCAGTATGAGTATGCTCCAATGACAAAGTTGTATGCTATGTAACCTGCCAACCAAAAGGAAAAGAAAATAATAACAACATAAACAAATATTTAATATATAAGATAAGTAACCTGATAGCCACCGCTCTATTAGAAACTCCAAATAAAACTAACAAAGATCATGATCACAAATATGAGCTCATTTTGAGTTGATACTTTTCTAAGTTTGTATCTAAATGAAGAAACTGCAATCTTATGCAGAAAATGAGAAAGTACCTAAAACATTCACAACATAAACTTTATCCAGCAAAAGCACTTTCATGTCTTCTGAAAATTTAGAAAACCGATTCATAATTCCAAATGCACCCTCTGACCTGAAATACAAAGATGAGGAAACAATTAGATAGAGGAGGATGGTAAGGAGATGAGATGTGTATACTCTTTCTATTTGCAACAAATTTTTATGAGGTGTCAAAAGACATCAAATGGGTTACCAGACATACAAATGGAACTTGAAAAAACTCTTATCCCTTGAGATGGATAACTAGGCATAGCAATGGACAAAACAAATAAGAAACTTGCATTGCTATGAACCACCTTAATGGTACAGGCCCAACTGAAACTTAAAACAATTAAGCTCAATCATAGTCATCAAAATGGGGATCCATCACCAGATTGGTACAATGAATATTAAAGAAGTGACTTCAGCATCCTTTTTTCTTTTTCTTTTTTCCTTTTTTTCCCTCTGTTAGGTACTCCAGCATTCTCACTCTGTAAATACAATACGTGATGTAAAAATAGAAAATGATAAATTACCAGTTATCCCAAAAGCTTAAACTATTAAAGAAGAATGATTTTAATCATTTAATCATTATTCAAACACTCCTCATGTGTAGTCCCAAACTCCCCCTTAATAAATGAGGCCCAAGAACAAAGCCTTAATACCAAAATTTTGGATCAGCTTTGAATCCTGAACAAACTAACCCAGGTCAGCATATAATCTTTTCCGCCATTCTATTCTATTTGAAGTCATACTTTTCTAATCACTCTCCTTTGCTCATCACCAATCAAGGGCCCAACAAATGGGATTTTTTTATATAAAAAATAAAAATAAAAAAAAATTGGGAGGTAGAGTGGAGATAGGGTTCAAACTCAGGAACATCTACTCTAATACCGTGATAAATTACCACTTTTTAAAAAGTTTAACTTGAGTAGAAAATGTGAATTTAATCATTTAATCATTATTCTCATAGAAGCATTATGTTATTTGTTTCTTTTCCTAGAGACACTAACAGGTCAATTATCTTTCTTATACTTATAGCTGAAGTTTTGTCTTTCAAAATGCATTGTTAACTATACTCACCCAAAAAAAATCTATGTTTGAGGTGCTTTGACGATGAGTCTTCAGTAAGGACAAAATGCATACTTGGTACTTAGTTTTTTGCAGCGGTGTCTTTCTTAAAAAAATTAAATAATAATAATAATAATAATTTTTTAAAAAACTTTTCTTGTTTTGGAACTCTCCCTCTGCTTTTTATAACATTAGTGGTATTTAGTTCCTTTCCCTTCACTATCTATATATTTCTAAAAGGAGCCATAATCCAGTTTTCCTCATGTTAGCAAATGCCAGTACGTATACAGCCATATGTAAGCATAAAAGAGGCATGGAGAAGCACAGATGCAAGAACCACTTACTCAGAACCTTTATCAGAGGCTTGAGCCAGGATACCTTCAACACGAACCGCATCACGACCATTTATATCTGAGACCTCTGAATCTACGGTTGGGAACTAATTAGCACTCAGTGAAGAAGCTTTATATCTAAGAAAACCATAATGAATGGTTCTATCATAAAAAAAAAAAAAAATTGAAACATGTGAAGAACCAAGAAGCACAGAACTATGTTGCAAAGATAAACACTTCCAATGTGATGCAACCAGCTAGATATGATTTTTCAAATTAATATTTCTTCAAGTCTGGTCAGTTTATTGTTTAGTCCTTTATGTTATAGTTTGTGTAGAATTTAAGTCAGTCAATAAGTCCTAATTTGAGTCAATAGTCTTTTATGACTTTTTGATTGCATGCTCATGGAACTAGGGGAGAGTAATTATTATGCAAGCTGTCATTAGAAAATGTAGTGCTATTTATATGTCAAGTATGGGCTAATGTAAGCCATCTTTTACCAATTAATATATATTTTAGAGAAACATTCTCTACAGCCCTATTTTGGGTGTGTTTCTTCATCTACTCTTTCTATTCTCCTGTTTTTCATTGATCTAAATTTGTTCTAGCAACCATTGGTTACTGTGGACTGCATCATTTGGAATCAGAACTATTGGGATTAAGTATGATTTTTGTGAATATGGCGGGTTGTGGACATGGCAGACAGCCTACAGGTCATCCAGTTGATCCCTGTTCAGGATGACACAAGATGGGAGATGAACATAAAGCTTGAAATACCAAAATTCAATGGCAGTTTTCAAGCTAAGGAAGTCTTTCTTGTGGATTTACTCTATTCGTCTACTGTTGTGAGGTTGATGGTGGGATCAGCTCAAGGAAAGTTGAGTTGACCTGTTTTAACAGCTTTCCACTTCTTTGGCATATTGTCTTCCAAACATATTTGAAGACATGAGAAAAATACTCTAAAGAATACATTATTGTGGATTTTTTGGAATTCTCCGCCAATCTATGACAAGTACCCTGATGAAGATTATGAATTTTGCAAACAAGCTGAGGATGATGATGATGAGACTTCTTTTGCTCAAATACAAAAAGTTGTTGATTTTACAAAAGAGAATTATTCAAAGGTAAGATTCATTGTTGTAGCCATAGAGCAATTGGGTGTCAAGACATTATCTCTTGAAGAGCAAAATCCACATGTTGATTTTCTTGGGGTTGACAAATATATATTTCCTGATGATAAATTAGATACTGATTTTGGTCCATCAATGGAGATTAAGGGTCCTTGTCCAAAAAAGATAAGTGAAGCTTGTGTGCCATGTGAATCAAAAGGGAAACGAAATCTAGGACCAATGGATGAATATGATAATTTCTTAGCATTGGTCAAATTACAAATAAGAATTTGTTCAACAAGGTTTATCATGAGTGCGAAAGATTGACAAGTAGCATGTCAGTTCCACTTTTATCGCTGAGAAAAAAAAAAAGATGGAAAGGAATGATTGGACATCCAATAGATCGAGGGAAGGATCTGAACTTGAACTCAAGATGGAGTTTTCTGAAACCAAGGGAGACTGATGCAGCCAGCTAGATATGATTTTTCAAAGCTGTCTTTAATATTTCTTGGATTCTAGTCAATAAGTCCTAATTTGGGTCAGTCAATAAGTCTTAATTTGAGTCAATAGTCTTTTATGACTTTTTGATTGCATGATCTTGGAACTAGGGAGATTCATTATTATGCAAGCTGTCACTAGAGAATGTAGTGCTTTTTATATGTCAAGTATGGGCTAATGTAAGGCATCTTTTAACATTTAAAATATCTATTTTAGAGAATCATTCTCTACGGACCTATTTTGGGTTTGTTTCTTCATCTACTCTTTCTATTCTCCTATTTTTCTTTGCTCTAAATCAGTTCTAGCAGCCACTAGTTATTGTGGACTGCATCACAATGATGTCCACAAAATCAAGATTTGTTAATATCAATAGAGAGGAAAGGAGCGTGAGTATGTGTATGTGCTTAAGAGAGAGAGAATATGACACTAGAACTTATAGGCCCTTTTTTTTATAAGTACTAGAACTTATATGCCCTTACACAGAGCAGACTAGCAAAAGAATTCAAGTGGATCCAACGAAATCTAGTTGGCATGACACTTTACTGAGTGTATTAGTTATATAATATCACCACCAGAAACTTGCCTGCGCTTACATCCTAGGCACACAAATACCGCATTACAATAAATTGGCATCAAAAACTGCTTTCAAATCCATTCTGTAGAACATATGCTTCCTAAACACACACAAAATTTACAACAGTTTACCCACTTCGCAATTTAATCCCTGAATTTTTGAATTTGTCACTAAGCTATGCTTAAGTTTGTACTAAAATGAAATAATTAGGGTTCCATCCAAATTAACTGAATTTTCACACGTTCATGCGTACAATTTTCTGAGTGTAGCTTGAGAAAAATACCCCATCTAAATCAACCCTTATTTGAAAAATTACAAAATACCTTTTGCGGTTAACCTATTTTGTAAGTTAGTCCTTCAAATTTCGAAGTTATCACTAAAATACCTTGTAGATTGGACTAAACTGAACTCGTTAATTTTCTCTTCATATCTTCCTTCTCTGTCCTGAAATCCCACCCCTCCTTATGTTCATCATGTTCTCTCCCACCTCACCAAAGAGCCATCAAGGAGTGGGTAATGGGTTTGGGTTTCAAGGTTTGGGTGACCGACCGTTGATTTATTAAAAAAGAGGCAGCAGCTTGAGGATTTTGCAATCTAAGGCAACTCTTGTGGAATTGGATTCACAGATCAAATGGATCATCAGTTTGGTGGCGGCAACAAAAGCTGAATGGATCAGTTTTAGACATTAATGGTTGAAGGGCAGGATTTATAGTAGTGGGTTAGGGTTGATTTTGGTGTTCCATGGTGTAGGATATGGGCGTCGGGTTCTAAAAGGACACCAGTGGGTATTGGGCAGCTATGGGTCTTGAAGAGTGGTGAGAATTCAGGAGACCATACGCCAGCAGTAGACAGCAATGGAAGATGGCAATGGGGTTGGTCATGAGGAATTAAATATTCGCTCAAGTGATAAATATGTCCACGTTGTAAATTTTATTAAGGTTAAATTGCATATTTAGTCCACAACCCTTAACCTTTGTTTCATAATCATCCCTATTCTTCAAAATGTTTTAAAAAGGTCCACATAGTCAACTAAAAACTGATGGATAGAAAATGCAGGCATACTAAATGGGATTCATGAAACCAGTCACTTCGACAATGTGGAGCCTATGGCATGGCATGAATTTCATTTGCCAAGTCAGAATTTTCCATCCATTAGATGATGATAAAGACCAGTTTGAAAGTATAAGGTCTAATTTCTAAACTGAAACATTTTAAAGTATAAGGACAATTTTGAAATGAAGTTCAAAGGTTGATGACCAGGTATGCAATAGCGTTTTCACTTTAGTGCAAACTAGAGGGTGGTTTAGTGTCAACTTCAAAAATTGATCTCCAGCTGCAGGCCTTATTTTCCTTAAAAAGCACGTTGCGGGTCAAGTGTCAGGTTTAAGGAAATTCTAACAGAAAAAACCAACCTCGCTACATCTTTAATTTATATTTATCTCTTCTTTTTCTTTTCTTTTTTTGGCTAAGGTAAGCTTGTTGTAAACTGAGAATCTAACCTTATCTCTTATTATTATTCCTATCTTTCTTTTTCTCATTTTTAATAGATTACCCCCTCTCTCAGACTCTCATCTCCCCTCAATCTTCATTCAAGTCGTGAGTCCATGACTTTTCTCTTAATCCATGGCATGAGTTTTGCAACTCAACTCTCACCCTCTTCACATACTGGTAAATCTGTGTCTCTTCTCTTCTTAAACTATGTTTTTCTCTCAGCTATTATCTGTAACTCTATAATTTGTGGTGGTTTTGGGTTCTTATGACCTTGGGTTTCCCAAGCATCACATGATGCAAGCTCTAACATGTGTCTTTTTTCTTCAACAAGAGCCTTGACTTTAGAGCTTCACAAGTCAGCATATCGTGGCTTTGGAGTTTCAGGAAAATAAGAAAATCAAATGGTTTTTTTTTTTTTTTTAATTTAAAAAAAAAAATTATGACTTGGTATTTGATTGTAATACTGAAATGTAATGGTTTTTTTTATTTTGCTTTTTGATGAGATTGAAATTAGATCTATGTAAATATAAAATTTATAATTTTAGATTTTTTTTTTTTCTCAAGAAATTAGATCTTTTTAGATGGTTATTTTACAACAACAATAACAACCAAGCCTTAGTCCCAAATTTTTGGGTCAACTATGGATTCTCAATAGATTAGTCAAAATAGGCCATTTTTTTTCTTCTTCTACCTTTTGTTCTCTCAACTTAAATCATCTCACTTTTTCTAACTAGTGCATTACTCACTCTCTTCTAAATATGACCAAATTATCTTAAGCGACTCCCCCTTATATTTTTGTTAGTGGGGACAACCTCATCTTTTGCTTTTTGCTTTTTGATGAGATCAAAATAAAATCTTGTAAATCTTAGATTTATAAATTAAATGTATTTTTTACTCACAAAATTAGATGTTTGTTTTTGGAATAAATTCCTATGGAAACATGTTGTAAACGATGACCTGCCTAGGGCTCAACCATCCACCAAGTGGTCAGCTACAGACAATTTTGCCTGATCCATCGATTGACAACAGGTGGGAGAATTCTATGAGCACCCCATAGGGAGAGGGGGTAAATAAGAATTATTCTGTCACCCCACTATTAAAGACCACTCTTCAATTAAGCATAATAAGAACTTATCCAAAAAAAAAAAAGCATGATAAGAACTAGATTATAGTTTCTTGCCAAAATGAAATTGTATGAGCAGTGCTGACAACAAGAAGAAGAAAAAAAGTGATAACAACAAAAATAATGACAAAATATGCAATACCTTCAATTACAGGCGAAGCAATTTCAACAGATGTTGATGATGTTTTTGATTCAATAGGAGAAAATCCTGTGGGTACAAGCTCAATACCATTACCAAGTTAATATTAAACACACTCACACACACACACATATATAGAGTGGTGCATCCCAAAAGAAGTACCTTTTAGTTGCAATGGTTTCATCACAAAACCAAAAACAGCAAATGGAAGCATAAAAATGGCCTCTACCCAAAATGCAAATCGCCAATTCAAATAGTCTCCAACCTAAAAATTAGCAAAATCAGAAGCCTTTAATAATCACACATATCCAGAGTCTAATAGAAAAAGATGCCACAAAGTGAACCAACATAAAAGATGTCATTAAAACAGATTAAAATTTAGGGGAGCCAAAGAGATAGGAACAGTGCAGATTCTTGGACCTTTTTAATCTTGATTACTGAAACCAAAATCACATAAATCAGTGAAGGTTCTCTGATCTAATAAATCTGATAATCCATTACTAACTGGCCAAATAGTAGAAAACTAACCCTATCATCTTAACAGGGATAGTCTGTCAAAAAACCAAAACAGGGTCCAAACACCAATTTGGAGTTTTGTGGGAACCTTCAACAGAAGGGAGTACTGACATGGTACTCCCATATACAGCTTGCAGGAAAGAACACAACAGTGCTTTCTCCTTTTGGTTCATTGGGAAAAAGGGGGACATAGGAAAGGTGAAGGCAGGAGGGCTAAGGCTCCAGATAAAGAGCAAACAGCAAGCCATTCAGTACTAATTAGAATAGGTCAGTGGTATTATGGCTCTTTCCCTGTGCTCCGATCTTGAGCCGGTGGTGCTGGGCCGGGGTTCTCCGCCTCCGACGGTGGCCGACGGCCCTTCTTTTGCCGGAAGTAGCTCTGATGAGCACATTTTGACACCGGGTAAGTCTGTGCTGGTGATTTCGCGGCCAGTGGTGGATTTTTTCTCTTCTTTGCTCTTCCTCTCTGGCTTCTTTTTGAGCTTTTCGAGGGCTGGGTTTGTGGACACACCCATGAAGACAGTGGGTGATGCCCCTGGGGAGGGAGTTTTGGTGGTGGAAGAATTGGATAACTCAGATATGGGTTTGGATGTGTTTCACACGAAGGCAGTGGGGGAGGCCATTGGGGAGGGAGTTTTGGTGGTGGAAGAGTTGAACAATTCAGTTTTGGGTTTGGATGTGATACCCACGAAGGCAGTGGGTGATGCCCCTGGGGAGAGTGCTTTGGTGGTGGAAGAGTTGAATAATTCAGATATGGGTTTGGGAGGAGAGGATAGCTTTTCAATCCCTCTGAGATCTATCACTCCCTTTGGGCTGCCTTTGTCAACTGAGTTGAACTGTGAATATGAGGCATTGGAGTGTGTGGATACGTTAGATATTTCTAGGTGGGTGAAGAATAGACTTCCTGGTTTTAGTAAGCTGGTTGGGCTTCCTCTGAGTCGACATGAGAAGTTATGTATTGCTTTGTTACAAAAGATTGAGAAGGAGATGGAGGATGTCAAAGTGTTGAACAGGAAAATTGCAATTCCTAGAAAAGTTCTCATTAAAAAGAATAGAGGGAAGAGAGAGCTGAGGAACTTGCAATCTTCGGTTAACTATGATGGCAAGTAGAGTGTAGGCTGCTGAACTAATTTATCAGTTGGGATTTTCATATCTTTATGAATTCAAAATTTCTTTCTTGGAATGTTAGGGGTTTGAATGATTGTCGGAAGCGGTCAGTTGTAAAAAATTTATTGCATGGGTGGAAGTGTGATGTTATTTGCCTCCAAGAGACTAAGCTTTCTGGCTTGGACAGACAAATGGTTGGCAGCTTGTGGAGCTGTCCTTTTGTGGATTGGGTGGCTTTAGATGCTGTCCAGACGACGGGTGGGGTTTTGCTGATGTGGGATAAGAGGGTCTTGGAGAGGTTGGACTTTCCACTGGGCTCCTTTTCTGTGTCTGTTCTGTGGAAAGGGGTGGGGGATGGCTTTACCTGGGCGTGTTCTGGGGTTTATGGCCCAATTGATAATAATGTGAGGGGGCTTATGTGGGACGAGTTGGTTGGTATTCAGCAATATTGGAACGTCCCTTGGTGTTGCATTGGGGATTTTAATATTGTTCGTTTCCCGAGTGAACAGTCGGGTAATTCTTGTCTTACTCCAGCTATGGAACTTTTTTCGGAGTTCATTAAGGATCTTAATTTGATTGATTTGCCTTTGGAGGGTGGGAGTTTTACCTGGTCTAGCGGCTCCGATCAGCCTTCAATGTCTAGGATAGACAGAGTGTTGGTGTCTCATGATTGGGAAGAGCAATACCCGGATGTGATTCAGCGGATTTTACCTCGTCCTGTTTCAGATCATTTTCCAATTTTGGTGGTGGTTGGGGGAATGGCGAGGGGGAAAAGTCCGTTTAGGTTTGAGAATATGCGGTTAAAGACGGATGGGTTCTTTGATAGAGTTCATTCTTGGTGGAATCGGCATTCTTTTTCTGGTACTCCCAGCTTTGTGTTTGCCAAAAAATTGAAGGCCTTGAAAGAAGATATCATTCAGTGGAACCGCTCGGAGTTTGGTCATGTCGGACGCAAAAAGTCTCAATTATTAGAGGCTTTGAAATTGCTTGATGCCAAGGAAGGGGAGTTTGGCCTCTCTGATGCAGAGACATGCGAGAGAATTATGATGAGATCCGAAGTAGAGAGTCTTCTTTCTTTGGAAGAAATCTCATGGAGACAGAAATCCAGAATGTTATGGATTAAGGAAGGAGATAATAATACTAAATTCTTCCATAAGATGGCTAATTCCCATAGAAGGTTTAACCATCTTAGCAGTTTGGAGGTGGATGGGGTGGTTTATGAGGAGGAGTCTGAGGTGGTTGCTCAAGTGGTCTAATTTTATAAAAATTTGTATCAAGAGACAGAGGAGTGGAGGCCTTTTGCGGAAGATTTGGAGTTTGATCAGATAGTTGGGTCGGAGAGGTGCTGGCTTGAAAGGAGGTTCGAGAAGGAGGAGATTCTTCTAGCTGTTAATGAGTTGGCTGGGGATAAAGCCCCAGGCCCTGATGGTTTTTCTATGGCCTTCTTTCACCATTGTTGGAGAGTGGTGGAAAGAGATGTTCTAGCAGTTTTTGAGGAGTTCTATCTTCACAGTAAGTTTGAGAAATCTCTGAACGCTACTTTCATAGCCTTAATTCCTAAGAAGAATGATGCTTCCAATATCCGAGATTTTAGGCCTATTAGCTTGGTGGGGAGCTTGTACAAGATCTTGTCTAAGGTTTTGGCAAATCGTTTGAAAATGGTTTTAGACCAACTGATCTCTGAGTCCCAGAACAGTTTTGTGGGAGGTAGACAAATTCTTGACTCAGTTCTTATTGCTAATGAGTGTGTTGATAGCCGAGTTAAGAGTAAGACTCCGGGGGTTATTTGTAAGCTTGATATCGAGAAAGCTTATGATCACGTGAATTGGGAGGCTTTGCTAGATCTCTTGAAGAGAATGGGCTTTGGGGAGAAGTGGTGTAGATGGATCCGGACTTGTATTTCAACTGTTCAATTCTCTATTTTGGTTAATGGGACTCTAGCTGACTTTTTTAGGAGCACGAGGGGTCTGAGACAAGGGGACTCGCTTTCTCCTATGTTGTTTCTGGTTATTATGGAGGTGTTAAGCAGAATGTTGAAAAGAGTTGAAGGTGCTGGTTTGATCAGGGGTTTTAAGGCAGATGGTAGACGAGGTGAAGGGGAATGTGTCTCTCATCTTCTGTTTACGGATGACACTATTCTTTTTTGTGATGCGGAAGTGGAGCAGATCCTTAACGTTCGGATGCTTCTCCTTTGTTTTCAGGCTGTGACAGGTTTGAAGGTTAATGTCCTGAAAAGCGAGATGGTTCCAATAGGAGAGGTTAATAATGTGCATGCCTTGGCAGAGATTCTGGGTTGTAGGATTGGGACTTTGCCTATGACCTATCTAGGTATGCCGTTAGGGGCTCCTCATAAATCTCCCTCTATTTGGAATCCTATTTTGGAGAAAATTAAGCGAAAGCTGGCTGGGTGGAAGAAGTCATATTTGTCGAAAGGTGGAAGACTGACGTTACTAAAGAGCACGCTAGCTAGTCTTCCTACTTATTATTTGTCTCTTTTTACCATCCCATCGCATGTGGCGAATAAGATTGAGAAGATGCAAAGGGACTTTTTGTGGGGGGATTCGAAGGCTCACCTGGTGGGGTGGGATAAGGTGTGTGCTCCTAAGGCGAACGGTGGTCTGGGTGTAAGGAAAATAACCACTTTCAATAAAGCCTTATTAGGAAAATGGTTATGGCGGTTTGGGGTTGAGGAAACTCGTCTTTGGAGGAGGGTTGTAGTTTCGAAGTTCGGGGAAGAGTGGGGGGGTTGGTCTTCTAAGCTGGGTAGGGGTGCCTATGGGTGTGGTTTATGGAGAAGTATTCGTAAAGGTTGGGAGGTGTTTAGTAAATGCATTCAGTTTGAGGTAGAGGTGGGGGATAGAGTGAAGTTTTGGACTGATAGGTGGTGTGGGGAATTACCACTCCATTGATCCTTCCCATTAGTGTATGGAATTGCTTCTAATAGGGAGGCATCGATGGCCTTGTCTCTCGAAAGGTTGGGGACGGAGGCTCGGAGAAGCTGGAATGTTCGCTTATTAAGGGGTCCTAATGATTGGGAGATGGGTGAGGTGGATGATTTCCTTCGTACCTTGGGTTCTAATTTACCTCGATCTGAGCTCGGAGACCGTATGAGGTGGAAGTTGACAAAGAATGGGGATTTTGACATCCGCTCTTTCTACAACAAGCTTCGCTGCCCTTTGCCTATTATTTTTCCTTGGAAAGGTATTTGGAAGGTTAAGGCTCCTCCGCGCGTCTCTTTCTTTGTTTGGACTGCAACTTGGGAGAAGATTCTTACAGAGGACATTCTGAGGCATAGAGGAGTTGTTTTTGTTGACCGGTGCATTATGCGTCGTAGTAACGGGGAGACGGTGAACCATTTGCTTCTCCATTGTGAAAAAGCTTTTCAGCTGTGGAGCTTGGTTTTTAGAACTTTTGGGATCTCTTGGGTTCTGCCAAAATCGGTTGCAGATACGCTTTTTGGTTGGTGGAATTGGTTTGGAAAGCACTCTTCTAGCATCTGGAATTTAGCTCCTTTGTGCCTTATGTGGTGTATCTGGAGGGAGCGGAACTGGCGAACCTTTGAGGATACGGACAAATCCGATAATCAGTTGCTCGCTTTCTTTAGTGGTTCTCTTTTTGATTGGTCTAGGGCTTGGGGAATCACCTCTAGTGACTCTCTCCCTTCGTTCCTTAATTCTTTGCTCTGTACTTAGTTCTTTTGTTGGCTTTTGTTTGTTTTGTTCTCTTTTCTTGTTGTTTGTTTCCTTCTCTGTACTCCTTGCTCTTCCTTTTGTTTTTCTTGAGGTAGCTCTTTGAATATTCATCTTTTTACTTATCAAAAAAAAAAAAATTATGGGCCAACCAAATTTGCAGGTAATGAAGGAAAGGGCTATTCACAAAACAATTTTTGTCTTGAACACCATTAGTAATCACCTCGTGCAAAACTTATCGGTTGACATGGTGTAGCATTTAAAGAATATTATAAAAAATTGCAAATATATTTAAAAAAAGTTTAATCAACATTGTGTAGCACACAAGGCAAATTTTTGTAAGCTAAATAAGGACAACCAAACCCACCTTCACAAACAAAGACAAAAGAAGCTGCAATTTTAACCAAAAAGAGAATCATAGATACAGAATCTGGAGGTTTAGCTACCCAAATATGAAACTTACCAATCCACCATAAACATAGCCTAGGGCAACTCCAGCTGGTATACACATGTAAAATGCTGCAAGCCATGCTGTTTTCTGGCGCCATGACAAAGAATTATATAAAATAAATGCAAAATCAGCAGATAAATAAATAGAAAATTCAGAAAAATTCTAAAAGTTCAATAATAACTTAAAAATAGAAACTAAAAGATGAAGCAAAATCAAACAAACCTGAGCAGCAGGAGCATGATCATCTATAAATGGAGCAGCAAGACTTATGAAAGAAGCCTCTCCGACACCAACCAGCCTAGACAGACAACTCGCACATTAAAATTCACAATCTAGTACATGAAGGTCATAAAAGGCACTAAAAAAAGTGCAGTTCTTGAAAGCAACAGTTTTGTTAAACTTACATGCGACATATTGCGATGGACCAAAAATCAAAGGAACAACCACACCCAATTACAGCCAATGTCCAAACAGATAACCCAACTCCAATAAGCCTAAAGGGATTGTGGCTGCAAGTGCAATGATGTGTTATGTATAAGAACTTGGATCCCAATAAGGTAAATGATAAGACACTGATATTATTTTAGTGAGCAACTTATATTCTACAGAAGGTGTTCACCTTTTTGACAAGGATGCAAATATTGGAGATGCCACAAGAAGTCCTACCATAAATGCAGAAGAAAGAACACCATCTTCAAAATTGCTCAAGTTGAAGTCTCCCCTGCAAGAATAATGATACGATAAGCCAAAGAAGACCAAGATTTTAAGGAAACAAATTCTATAGCATATCATAGCATATAAAAATTTAAATAAATTTTAAAAAATATATATCTATAGCATATCAGGCTTCAACTACTAGTCGTAATGTTGGAAGAGGATGATTGTAAAATTTCAGCCAATAGATTAAGAACGGTTACATCTTCTCCCGAAATTTAGAATGTCACGGAGGTGTGGGTGTAGGGGAGGAATGATTGCAGTGTGTGTTCATGCATGAAGGCTGCCAGCCTGTCCATGTACAAATCGGCCGTAAATCTTACTTTACTAGTCGTAAATAGACAAAGAATTGATATCTGGTATGTGTGCGTTATGCATGCATATATAGCAAGCACAAATCCAACAAGAAGCATAAACACTACACCCCAAACACTCCTTTTATTTTTATTTTTTTGATAAATAATAAATTTTATTAAAAAAGACTGCAATGAGCAAGGGCATGAAGTAGTCAAAGAATTAGAAAAATTATGCACAAAAAGATAAAGAATCTAGAAACACAGGAATGGAATCACAATGAATATAGCCCCACACACGAGACCAATCAAATAAAGTGCTAGAACAAGTTGCTAATAATTGGCTTCTGGTGCATTCCACATCTTCGGATGTACATCAAATTTTATTAAGAGCACCCTGAACACTCGAGCATTTCACAAATGTGAGAATCTTATCAAGAAAATGTAAGATTAATTAATATGATGGCTAACGCCATTCAGATCAAATCAAATGGCAGCCATTTTAATTTCATATAAGAATGTATATGCATAATACCAAACTTCTAGCTTAAATGGAAAATTAAAAATATGCATATTGGATGAAGTAGTTATTGCTATTTATTACAATAACAAATCATTGATTTAACCGAATAACTAAATAAAATAAATAGAACTTACTCGCATGCGCGCCCACACACACACACACACATAAAGTTCTATGAGAGACCTGAGAAAATTATCAATCTTGAAATGTGATAAAGATTGCATCATAGAATATGCCAATGCACGCGTACACACATGCACATAAAGTTCTATGAGAGACTTGTCAGATAAAATACGCCACTATGTGTGCATACAATTACTTCCTCCATTCCCTACTGCTAGTTTTGTTTAGAAAATGCAAAGGAACATCATTTAATGCATTGTATTTTAAATTAAAATATGTAAGTTTCCAAAACAACCAACTTTAATTTAAACTTAAATAAAGAGGAATATTAACCCTTCAAATAATGAAATGGGTAATTTGACAAAAAATTAACATTATCTCCATTGACTTTTCAAAGAGGAGAGGACCATATTTTGGGACATCCCAAAATGGAACAAAAGGCCAATGAAACGGGACAGTGGGATAAATATTTAAATGCAAATATGCAATCAAGCTTATATGGAAGAAGAAGAAGACAAAATGGCTTGAATTCCTTTGAAATGTAATATTTTCAAGTCAAGAGCTATTACAATGCTCTTCTCGAATGGTGTTTGGTTTTACCTTCTTTTTCTTGTATTTCCCTTTCTAGGTTGCTTGATCATTGTACTTTGTTTTCTTGATGTTCTTGCCTCTTTCGTACATTTCCTATGTACGGGGCTGTGTTTTTTCAATATATTTTTAAGTTACTTATCAAAAAAAAACAATGCTTTTCATATGGGAGTGGAAAAAACACTTTCAATGGCAAAGCATTCCAAAACATATGAGTACCATCAAGAGAGGCTTTTTTCTCTTGGTGTGTTGAATGGGGAAAATTTTGACAGCAGATGATCTCAAGGAAAGGGGATTAATTATCATGGATTAGTGTTATGTGTAAGAGCCATGAGGAGTCAATGTCACATCTTTTCATTCATTGTGATATTGCACAGGATTTGTGTACCTTAGTCTTTTCTTCCTTTGTATACTTCCCATGTATAAGGGTCACACAAGTTTTTGTGTTTTTTTAATGAAATTATTACAATATAATGAAAATTTAGAACATAAAAATATGGTTGGCATTGCATTTATTTTTAGTATCCTTGTACCTTGTTTGTGTCTTTGGAACATAAGCATGTATCTTCATGAGCATGGAAAGAGACAAACACATAGAGAGGGTGTGGTGGGGAGAGGTAGAGTACACATCATTCGTGAGCTACATCACTATTTGTTGTTTCTTTTTTATGTGAAAAGAACACATGCATACAGTGGATCTTGAACCCGCCTTTAACCAAAGTTCACTGGCTTCATGACATAAACACTATCCTAGTCTTGGATGAAGATGAGTTCCAGCATATCATTTCAAGTTTTCATTCCCAGAAATTCATTCATAGCCATCTAGGAATTCAAAACCCTATAGTATCTTAATAATATTTTATAACATAATAAATTGCAATAGTTACAAGAGTTATTAATGGTTCTAGTAGTTATCATATCTGAAAATAGTATGACATGGGTGCTGAATCTTTCTTCTTCTTCATTTTAACCCCTTTGCTGGACTGGGAATATGGGACTTTGAATTTATCTACATAGGATTTATGTAAGTCTAACTCCTAGCAAGCACGACATAATGTGTATCATATTGACTTCATAGTAGGTTAACTTTTTTTCCCTAATGAATTGTGTGTAAAATTTGTAGGTGGTAATTACACGATCATACAAAATAATTCCAGTAGATCTTACTGAATCCCGCTACCCGAAGTGCAAGTTCCACTATCCGTGCAAGTCCCAAGACTACCATTTACACCATTGCTTGCTATTGCTCCTCGATCCACATAATTTATCATGTTAATTACACAGAAGATCGAGAGTAACCTGCAAACAAAAAATAAATCCTTTATCAATATATGCAGGATCCAGTTTCCAAAA
Source organism: Quercus gilva (assembly GCA_023621385.1). NCBI lineage: Eukaryota > Viridiplantae > Streptophyta > Magnoliopsida > Fagales > Fagaceae > Quercus > Quercus gilva. The sequence goes on from CM042478.1 coordinate 16,410,380, forward strand.
ATCTTCATTTTATTTTTTCAAACAAAACTAAGCATAGAATCCCAATCAGCAAACATTGCAATCCAAGCTGAACTTTAATTCACACAAAATTCAGCTTTCCCTCGTTATGATTAAATGTTTGCATTACAGAAAAAAAAAAAAATATATATATATATATATATGTAGTATCATAAATTAATTCATTAATCAATCATTCACTCCATTTCCTAAAGAAATTAGCAATAAATACGTTAATGTTAACATGTTTTCTTGGCAACCAAACAGAGCTTATAGTTTTCAAAAAGCAACCAGAAATTAGAAAACACCGACACGCAAACCCTAGAAATTTGAAGTAGTTGAAAACGAGAATATTTTTTGCAATACAGAATTGAAAATACAAGAAGGTCTGAATTGTGTTGTACCTTTTGGGGGTGAACCATGAAGGAGAAGAAGTGGGAGCTGAGTCGTCGTCTTTTAAGGGTTTAGTGTCCATTTCTTCTTCGTCTTCGAGATTGGAACGGTTAGGATGGAGTGAATCCATTTCTTAAGGGGAAAGTTGTTTTTGTTGTGATGGAGGATTGATTTTTGTTATCTGATATCTGAGATGTGTATATATAGTTTTATACTACTTTCTTTGTTCTGTTGTTCCTTGGTCTAGTCTTCGTTAAGTAACGCAAGCGTCCTCCAGGGCCAGGCTGCAACTCCAAGTCCAAAGTCCACGTTGCTTCCTCATGACTCATCCCTCCAACCGATACACACTCTCTCTCTCCATAGACTGGTAGGCGCTACCAAGAATCTTCTCTCAGATGGTAAAATGGTACATTGTAAAGTCTAAAGAGATGAGGTTTTGGTAATTTCATTTTATGACTAAAAATGAAAATTATTATGGGTTCTGGCTCAAAAATCGGATTTTTTAAAAAAAATATCTATAAAACTCAAACTATATTATTAGTTAGGCAACATTTGAAACTAATTTGGTTTCTAACAATTCGAGTTCAAAAGACTCGATTTTGGAGTGCTGAGATGTCCACGTAAGCCTGTAAATTGAGTTCATTGGACTCGGTTTCTATACATGAAAATCGAGTCCAAAGTACTCGGTTTTCTTCGTTTAGCACGTAGAGATTAAAGACAACCAACGCTTCGATACGGACTTGCATCAAATCCATGGCAATATCAATAGAGACGAGAGTAGAGCTTTAGTTTAGCCTTAGATTATAGAATACAATACTACTAGTTTGGATAGCATGCATGAAATCACCAAGGAAGAGAGTCCACAACACTCACATGCTCTATTTTACTCTCCATAAAACAGAGCATACCGAATCACAAGCATGGCCCCCTCATCAAACCAAAACTCCACAACACCAACTATCACTCTCACCAATGGGGGACTCTCCTCACCAAACATGAATCCCACGCCCAGGCAACTCTCTCCCCCTCACGAACACTCACTCCCCTGGATCACCTCGAACAACTCTTTGGGTAGACTCAATCATTCACAGGCCAAAGGAGGAACGTCAAGTGCTGCAGTGTGATGAGACTAAATCGAGTCTAGTAGACTCGAGTTCCATAAACGACACCCGAGTACTTTAGGCTCGATTTCCATGAACGAAAACCGAGTCCATTAGACTTGATTTCCATGTATAGAAACCGAGTCCAATGAACTCGATTTCCAGGCCTACGTGGACATCTCAGCTCCCCAAAATCGAGTCCTCTAGACTCGAATTACTAGAAACCAAATTAGTTTCAAACGTTGCCTAACTAATAATATAGTTTGGATTTTATAGTTATTTAAAAAAAAAAAATCCTCAAAAACCAATTGGTATTCTTATAAATAAAATTTAAAAAAAAAAACATTTTTTTTTTGGTGGCACAAACCAATTGGTATCTAGGGGATCTAAAGAATTAAAAATAAAATAATAACTTATGGTTTCGTGTAATTTTAATTTTGGTCTTTTTTTTTCTTTTTCTTTTTTTTAGGGGGATTTTAATTTTGGTCTTGATATTTAAAATTTATTTATTTTTACCCATATCTTATTATTGTTGAATGTTTATATGCAATAGTGTGGGTTACAATTGATATTATTTTTAATATCATTATTCTAATTACTTCTTCTTCTTCTTCTTTTGATAATGGGATAATTAAGAGATTTGAACTATAAACGTCTTCGTTAAAAATACCAAAATTTGTCAATTAAACTATAAAATCATTGTACATAAACATAATATCATATCATAGTGTTGATGTTCATTTTGGAAAGGAAAGAAGAAGCTCAGCAACACGGGCAGAAAGGAGTTGGTAAATAGAAATAAAAAATAAATAAATAAATAAAACCATTAAGCCCAAGCGGCAGGAATAATGGATCACAGGCTCATGAGATAAACAAATGGGTCTTGAGGAAGCAAACGGGGTTAAAGAAGCCCGGAAAGAAAGAAGTAGCAAATCCATGGGCAGTATATGATGTAGAAAAGTGAGAATGGGTCACAGCAGGCCCGAAGTAATGCAAACAAATAAAGTAAGGGGTTGATGGCAAGCTCATGAGCCGCAAGGATGAAGATAAGGTAATTAGGCCAGGGAAACCTAATGAAGTTAGTAAAAGTCCATGGAAATGCAAAGTTAGGAAAAGGGCCAAGAATGCCCAAAAGAAAACAAATGGGACACAGGAGTCTGCAAGTAATGCAATAGAAAATCAATGGCCATAGTGAGCTACTAGGGGAAGAATAAACGGCAGGCCCAGCAGGACTGGGTCAAATAAGTGTCGCAGCAGGAATAACAAAATGATATGGCAGGAAATGATAGCAGTTAAGAAGTAGGCTGAAAGAAGGCAAGACCCAACATCAAATAAAGGCCAGCCTCTAACGGGAGTGGGAAATTAAAAAATAGCTAGCATAAGAAGTCAAGGATGGGCGGCAGACTATGCAGGCAAGCCTCCAGACTACGGCGAACGCATAAACAGCAAGCAGATTTTGGAAATATATGGAAGGAAGGCACGCTCAAAGCCCAGACATCACCAACCTATATCCAGCCAATACAAGACACGGTGAGGTCATGGGTCAGAGGTAATAAGACAAGGTTTGGTGGTGGGGAGAAGGGAAAAACCTATTCTGAGGTTCCTGCTCAAGCTTTTTTGGGGGGAACTGTCCTGATAGGATGACATACCACCCAAAAAAAGTAAGGCTAAGTTAGAACCACTAGGTGCATACCATGAGAGATAGGGAGAGAGAGCACCCACACCGTAGTAGAAAACAAGTCATCTTTGTTTGGTGATGGAGAGTGGCACACAGACGGTCCAGTGGTGGTTGGTAAGTATACCCAGACTAGACAAATGTAAGGTTAAGGACTAAAATAGTAAAACTCAGTCACAGCAGACACTATAAAAGAAGGCCCTTGCCGTGTACAGTCAAAAGGAGGGAGGAGGGACAACGACCATGGTCACAGGAACTTTTAAAGAAAACTAGGAAATAGAAAACAAGTAGGGAGGAAAGAAAGAAAAAATAAAGATAATAGGAAAATTAAAAGGAAGAAAAGAAAAACAGAGAGTTAGATCGGTAAACGTGCTCCAATAAGCTGATTCCCTCTCTCCCTCTCAAAGTCCTGCTCCTTGCCAAAAGCAAAAAGATCCTTTTGGGCACCAACCATTCAGGTCCGTTTCCCTCAAAGTGATTAATTTTCATGACAGGATTTTCCCGGGAGGTTTTCACATTGAGAAGAAGCGTTCTTCCTTCTCTGGTCTTGCTCTTATGGATCAGATTTGATTTGATTTCTTTCTTTTTTTATTAACCCATACGTCACCACTTATTCCCTTCACTTTTTTTTTATAAAAGTGATTGTTATTATTGTGATTATCTTTCTTAATTAGGGATTATTTGGTCATTTTTGATTAAGTAGCCGAAGTATTCTCTTTTGCTATTATTATTATGTCTGCCACGACTCATCTAAAATAGCTCTGCCTTCTGTAAGTATGCTATTGGAAAACGAGGCATAGTTTGCGCACAAGCCGGACCAAATTGAGTTGCAGTTAGACCGGTATCAACTCTCTTACTTATAATACTTGGGCCCAGTATCGCAAGAAGCAGCCCAATCCCAATATAACAAAAAAAGGCCCGCAACACATAGCTATAAAGGCCATTTTGCCCCTTCCACTGATTGCAAAGACATATCATATTTTAATACTTGAAATTTGGATTGTTTCTATTTTGGTATTTTCAGTTTGGGAATTTCATTTTTGTTTACCAAGTTTGGTTCATTTTCAAAATGATCATTGCAAGAGTCAACAAATCAATGTTATTTCATTTCTCTCTCTCTCTCTCTCTCTCTCTCTAACTTTATGTCCATATTAGTCATTGGCATGAATGAAATGACTATTTTGAAAACAAAATCAAACTTTGTAAACTAAAATGAAAAATCTAAAACTTAATAAACCAAAAAAATAAAAACCATCTCAAACTAATAAAGGTAAGTATAATTTAGTCAATATATATAAAATGAAACATTTCACCATTTGTTGATTTTTTTTCTAATGTTATCAGTCATTACATAAACTTTTGAAAACCCACTTTTTTTTATTTTTTTTTTTATGTTATTATTTTAACATATAATTTTTAATTGGGTTTTAAATTTATATGAACTAGTCGCAAACTCTTGCAATGTGTAGAAAAATTTGACAATTTTTTTTTTTGGGTTAAGTGATGGATGAAAATAGTAGACAAGACTTATAAGTATTAGTCTCAAATCCTTCTTAAAATGATATGATTATTTTTTAACAAAATATAATTGGTACAATATATTAGATTTTTTTAACTAAGCTATCTATATTTTTTATTTGAAAGTGTAGTAAATTTTATAATTTTTTTTTAAGGAAAATAATGTATTTTACAGTCAAATATTATAAGGCAAGATATTTTGTAAATAATGCAATGTGTGATTGGAATTTGTTTTTAGTGTTCCTTACAAATAGTTTATCATCTATAAGTCTTTAATGAACTAAAGAGGAAGCAGATATAAGTAAATCTATTATTTATATTATTTAAAAAGAAAAATACAAGACTTTCATAACATTTAAAAAAAATGTAATTTTATCAAGAACTTACTAACACCTTGTTAAAAAAATGACATAATTGTTAATGAAGCAGTTCCCAAAGCATCACCAAAGTAGATCGAATGAACAAAAGTGAACCGAAATGGACCAAATTGACTGGAATGCAATGAATGGACCGATGTGTACTAAACCGAACTAAATGAAGTAGACTGAGTGGACCAAATGGACTGAACGAACCAAAATGGACCCAAATGAATTTTAGTGGACCAAATGGACCAAAATAGCTTGAAATGGACTGAATGCACCAAAGAGAACTGAAATGCTACACTGATATGACTCAACAATAGTGTACGAATTAAATAAAGAATTTTGGTATTTTTATAAGGAATTTATTTATTCATTTATTCTGTACACAAGCAATTAAGAAATCCATTAAAAAAAAAAGTTAAGAAAAAAAAGGGATTATTGTGTTCAATTCCTTATTTGTAATATGCTCAAGTCATATACAAATTAAATATGTACATATATACATAAGGTCCTGCTTCACAATTTTTTGATGGCAGTGTAGGCAGAAACATGCACGTCACAGCACTCTGCATCCCAGGAGAAGTCCATTGCCATTGCGGCCAATATTTTTCGATTCCATCTGGATGGATCGTTCTCCTACAGACAACAAAGCTCAAATCTTTAGTACCCTTTAGCTACACAAAACATTCTCCTAAATAATTACTTTCCTCCAACTGCAGAATCAAAACCCCAGGAAAAAAGAAGGGAAGTCTATGACTATGATCACCCAAATAAATTCATACAATTTCATCCAGGGCTTGGCTTAAGGACATTTTTCCAAAGTTAGAGCTGATGAACTGGGAGAATTTAGTCCTCTCGTAGTCATAATCTACAAAGTTCCTGTAAAGTCATTGAGCAGAGAAGTATGAATTCTTCTCTTTTATTGAGTTAAGAGAAAAAAGATAGATATTTAATATACTTCTCTGTCCAAAAAAAAAAAAAATTCCAGTTACCTGGAAATATCATCAGTGGAGGTTACTGCAATTGGCGCGGCTCCATATTTTAAAGCCTTGAGCTATATTTTTCACAACAAAAAAATAAAACAACAGGAAATAACATTTTGCAGAACACTCCATTACATTTTATAGTAAATTTCATGTGCACACATCAATTGGTCATACAAAGAAAAAGAGGTTGTGGAAGCAGCACCAAATTTATAACAAATCATAGTATCTATCATAATTCAGCCAGGCATGAAGATGAACAAAGTGCACCAGAACACAGAGAATTGTTCAAATACAAGATAACAGCACTTGAGGACAAAAAACAGTCTAAAAAGAACACGGGGCAGAGAGAATAAAACAGAATCATGAGGACATAGCCCTAGATAGAGCTGCATGCCAGTACTGCAAGAGAATTCGTGTAGCCAACCATAATGAGGATGAAAAAAGTGTAGCTGGAATATGCACTTCAAGAAGAGATCCATGCAGCCAACTTCAAGTAACAGGAATATAGACATCTAGTGGTTTGTATTCATATGTACACACATATGCATGTATTTCTGTATTTATGCATGTGCTAGCGTGCATGGGATCTCTTTGAAAAATTGATAATAAAGCCCAGTGGTCCATGAAGGTGGTAGCTTGGAGTTTGAAAACCATTCACAAGAAACTTTACATATAAATAGTGAGAGTGACAGGACTTACTGGCACTTGGAGATCAGGTTCATGAAAAGATTGGCACAAGATAATGTCAGATCCTGCAAAGACTAAACGTGATATAGCTTCACCAAGTCTGTTTATAAATCTCACATTTTGATCCTGAGTACATACAAAGAAAATATACAAATGTTATTATCAGCGAGTAGCTCATCAAACAAACTATTCTGTCTCTTTTGAATTAATGTTCCATTTGTTTCGATGGACTGTTTGGATGGAAAAACTTATGTGAAGATAGTTTTCCAAACTATCTTTGGTCAATGGAAAACTTATTTTTTAGAGATTGTTTTCTGTTAAATTTTTATGAAAAACAACTCTATCTCACACCACATGAAACAAAGGAGTAAAGATTCATGTTTTCAAGCTCATTTTCAAGGAAATGAGATAATTTTCTAGAAAATGTTCTTTGGAAAATGACTCATTTTCCAGAAAACTTTAATTTCGAAACAAACAGTGTAAATAGCACGCAGTTAAGAACAGAATAGTCATTGTCAGCTTGAATATGATAGGATGATGGAATATGGCCTAAAACCAACAAAGTTTTGAATGCAATTGTTTCAATTTATTGTGTATGATAAGTTGTTGAAGGGTGTCAAAGAAGATGAAGAACAAAAGGAAGTGAGGCCTGTACCTTGAGGAGTTCTTGAAAAGATTCCAGTTTCTTATTTGTGATTGAATTTTTGCTAATTTCCACTAAAATAACCTGCAGGATTCAACTTAACAATCACATCAATGAGAAATCCAAAGGAAAAATAAGAAAATTAAAACCCAGATATATATCCAGTCTTAACAAATAATGTGGCACATTACATTTTCCCCTACCATCAACAAATTGTAACCTAGTTCTAACAAAAATATAAACTCACTACCACATCAGCTGGTAAGGGATTTCAGTTAAATTCGGCCACTAAGCTATGCATTTTCTTAGGAAAAAGTAACCACAAACTCTAATAGAAGCAAGAACCTGGACGCCTCTCCTGGTTGCATTCTGAACAACTGCCTTCAGCTTCTCCATATCAATTTCTGATAGTTCTGCGAAAAAACATCCGACCTGATAAAACAACAGATCCTAACTTCAGTGACCATTCCAATAAAGACAAGAAACAAATTAATAAAATTAAGGACAGAAAAATCATTAGAATGATAAGAAATGAAGTGGAACATCATCCCAGTTCATCAACCACCTAAGAGAATAAAAGATACACCTAAGCCACTCCATATAACTACCTTTTCAAAAGACAGAAGAAAGACGTGGAGAATAACATCCCTTAACTGAAATAATTACTTTTCTCAACCTCCATATATTTGGGAAATGGGCTAATCTGCCAGGCTCACTATTTTGTAAATAAAACCAAAGAAAATTTTTTCTGTCATTGAGTTTTAGATCCAGTTCAGGTTACGTCTAAGCACTATTCCATTGAAGTATTTGAGTCATACCATCAAATTTTGCAGAATAGAGACATTATCAGCTGCAATAAGTTTTGCTACCTGACATGGACCATTCATTACAGGGGACCCACATGATGTAAGGTCCACTTACATGGAAGATCCAGGTTCATGCAACCTCCACAGTAATTGTAGAAATATATGCACTCTGCAGAGCTAATGTTAAACTGAACTGTTGAACAAAATTTACCTATTTTTTACATCAAACATTCTGAGTACAGATTTAGTTCTGCCAATTTTAAAACAACTATACTTTTTATAGGCACAGTCACCCTTGCACATATATATATACATCTTTATGCAGGAATAATAGAAAGATATTCTGATACTCTTACATAATATAGTCAAACAAAACTAATATCAAACAACCCTTTATCCATAGTGCTTCTTACTTGCATACACAAAATCTTGTAAAAAGAGACATTCAATTTCTGAAATCAGTACACATCCCATATTCACCTTAAGGTATTAGATTCATTTAACAACAACAACAAAGCCTGAGTCCTCAAATTTTGCCGTCAGCTATGGATCCTCAACATATTAGTTAAGGTCAGACGCATGCACTTTTTATTTCATTAGTAGTTTTCCACACATCCATTTAGATAACCATGTTACTTAGAAATAATTAATTGGTCAAGACAAAAAAAGCAACAAAGTTTAAAAATGACCCCAACTGCAAAGCTTACAAGAATAGAAGAAGCACTGCCAGATAACGCCAGGTGTTGTTGTAATGCAACTTTGCAAACAGTTTTCCCTTTCATATCCTCTGCACTATAATTTTTTGGAAGAAAGTTGTCCTTAGAAGGATCCCAGGTGGACTTGTCAAATCCATAGGGAGCAATAACCAACTTGTTCCTGCAATACAGGAAAATAGAAGAGATTATCAGCACGAGAAAGAAGCAGATTTCAAGGATACTAAGCAAGGAGGTAAAGAAAAAAAAATTGGCAAAGAAGATAGGTAAGCACCATATTACTGGGCCATTAAACTTGTTATATCAAGAACTTTCTGCTCCTTTTCAGATTGCATACAATGATAGGGGGGATTAAAAAAAACGACGACTCATAGAAGAAAAAAAAATTTTATTATTCAAATTTTAAAATGGTAAACAAGCATTACTTACTGGTGGATGCTTAAGGTAGGTTTTAATTCATGACTGAAACTACTAATGATTCTGCCTTTCGAGTTCATGGATGACACTATCACAACCTTATTAGAGTAAACAATTCCGCCCTGCAAACATGTATAAACTCAAAATTTTAAGTGATGCCAAACAGTCAAAAGACGCAAGAAGCTTCAGAGATTTTGCAATATAAGAATAATATAAATGATCAAGGTAAATAATTTGAGAGACCATTTCAACAGATGTAGAAGCTGAAATTTAGGTAAAGATGTGAAGAAAAAGACATAAAAATAAAAGCTTGTTGTTGGTGTGCTATTATTTTTTCTTTCTGGGTAAGGAAAGGGGTATGACATGGAAACTCTTGCAAGCTGGCCTTCCCTCGTTAACCATACCATTTGTATTAAATCATAAACCAGACAATTTCAACCTAGTTGTCATGTGAGATGTAATAAACTACAGATTGTCCCAAAAATTTTAATCTGTTAGGAAATAGTAAACTTAATCATTTAACCATAATTGCAACATTCCCCCCCTCAAATGTGAGCATACTCCCCCCTTAATTAATGGGCCAAACACTAGAATTTTTAACTTTGGGATGTAGAGTGAAGACAAAGTTTGAACTTTGAACTTATGACCACCTGCTCTTATACCATGATAAATTGACAATTGTCCCAAAAATTTAAACTTATAAGAAATGGTGAACTTAATCATTTAACCATATTTCTAACAAGACTAATGTCTCTTTTTGAATCTTAAGATTTATGTATCTCTATTCGTCTAACAACAATTTTCTTTTAATAAATAATTAAAGAGGGGGGGGGGGGGGGGAGGGGGGGTAAAGACCCAAAAAAAAAGAAAAAAAAATTCTAAAATTCAAAAGTTCAATAAACTCCAAGAAATTTGTGAAAGAGAGTCAATAAGTATCCTTCCTCCTTCTTTTTTTTGGATAATTCAGTATCCTCATCTGATATTGATGAAACAGCATTGAATTTAACTTCACCCTATCCTAGGGTGCATATATACCTTTGTCCTTCAAGATCATACATGGGCAAAAGAAAACCCAAAATCTGGCCCTGCTTTTTTTCCTATTAAAATGACAAATGACACAACAAGAGTGCTACACTTAATAAGATATGAAAATTTAAAGGCATTTCTTCAAAAAAAAAAAAAAAAAAACTGCAAGTCATTTTTCCACCAGAGGTACAGTGGTGCCTATAAAGTTACAATATCAATCAAATCCTTTATTGCACATCCAATGCTTCAAATCAACTCCAGTTAGGTACATGAATTAATAAGTAAAGAGTTTCCTTACCGATTGACATGTAAGATGTAACAATAGAATTGACCAATGACATGAGATTCTGGCTTTCTTGATTTCAAAGCAGTATCCGATCCTTGCAAACTAAACATATGATTCACATAAATACAAACATACAATCTTGCTTTGGTTGGAATTTAGAAATTTTCTTAAGTCAAGTTGGACTTAATTTCTACGATATTTTTAGACATGTTGAAAAGAGGGTGGAGCAAAAACATGTCACCAAATGCTAGAAATACTTTGACAATACATCCTAAATGATATTTTTAGCTAAATAATGGATTATGCAGTATTTGAGGGAATGAAAGAAGAACGAGTAAGCTTTAATAGGCAATAGGGCATACCTTCAAAATATTGACAAGATGTGTCTTAGTGTTATCTTGCAAACGATCTGGACGGTGAAGTCTAGGAGGATCAAGTCCACATAGTGAAAGCTTATCAGGTTGCTCAAGACACTAAAGCATTAAATATGGGGGATATCAAATAATGTCAAATAATGTCAAGTTAAGCCAGAAAGATTTACAAGAAAGAAACTTGCCTGTGAATCAAAGTCGTGGCATGTCAATAATATTCTAGTACCTCCAAGTCCCTATATAAACAAGTGAGAGCATTTCTATTTGTGAGAATGAAAACCACACAATTATATGGAATAAACAAAAACTGGCATTAGCTGAAAGAAATCAACTGTCCCATATTATTTAAAGCCAAAAAACAGCGCTTAGAGAGTTTTCACCTCAGCATAAAAGGAACTAGTGAATGAGTATAAATCCTGCTCTAAAGAATTTTGAGTTAAAAGACTGAACTTCACAGTTATGAATATGAGTTCCAAAGGCGCACATACTACTTATTGCCCTTTTATGTGACCACTAGGACTTGATGAGGAATTCCATGAAGAAATCAATAGTTAGAAGCCAGGAGCTGATATGATAATTTTAACTTTCACAATCTGGTAGTGTAGTTCCATCTATCTAGCTACCCATTACTGTCAATATTCTTCCACACAGAGAGCTTTCCCGCTCATCCACAAGAGAAAGGAGGCTTTAAAAATGTCTCCATTTTTTCCAAGCAAAGTGTCTGTAAGAGCGTACACTCGTTGCTAATCTATATTCCAATTAGCATGATGGTTCACTTGAGTAACTTTACCAAATTATTATACTGAACCTACATCAACTATTTATTTAAAGATAAATATTGGTCGAAATATTGGTGGGGGAAAAATAAGATAAATTTCCTTCATAAAGAAAAGCAAAGCTGACTTCAAGGTGCCAACACAACTTTATATTGATCCAATGAGAAAAATAATATCGAAAATGAGTAATAGCATATATGTGCTGCAGCAGCATGCCAAATCAAAAAATTTAATATGAGTAAAAGAAAAGCAATTTCAAATTGCACCTGGTTAACATATATATCCCAGAAAAGTGGCCCAACAATGGCAGTCTCCCAGTTGTGTATGTGTAGCACATCAGGCTGCTTTCCAGATTTTACAATATAGTCCAATGAAGCACGAGAGAAATACGTAAATCTGAAAGCATCAAATGGATAGGCTGCAATATTTAAATTGCACTGGAAGATACATTATTATAGTAAAACTAAAGGACTTAATCTCCTCGCATTGGCATCACAAGATTTGGTGTCTCATTCAAAGAGAGCAAATAAGTAAAGTGCCTTGAACAACTGACCCTTCACAGTGACCTTTCTTGTGTTTTCCCTTGTTGAAGACCAGAATAAGGTATTCACTTTATAAGAGTATGATTCCAAATTGAAATAAAGAAAAAGGAGTTCAGAGTCTTATTTTTTGAGTTAGATGGAATCTACAAAAACTGTTAGATAGCTTTCCACACTGTTTATGGGGCAGCATGTATTGAGGGTGGAGTAATGGTGTTGAGAGATTTCCAGCATGTGCAGTAGTTAATCAGAGTAATGGAAAAGCTGGAGAAAGGGCAGGCCCATGGTTGGGATTATGGAACCATTGGTGACGATGGTTACCAGGACAAAGAGTGTGCTGGATTCTAAACTAAATTTTTTTTTAAATGGTCATAAACTACTTTCTTTGCACTGTTTTCTTATTGGTACAATAATGCTTATACCAGAGTAGTGCTTGTGTTCTATCCTATAGGAACTACCAAAATCATGCAACTAAAATTTAGCTTGTGCACTTAACCAATTTAGTGTGTCATGTTTAATATGACATAAAATTTGTCTTTACTCTCTAATGCGCACAAATCTTCACAAGAGGTACTTTGTTCTTTATAATGCATCCATTTATATTTATAATGTATCCATTTATAAATGTGCAAAAAGGGGCACAGCCAAATACATGGGAAGTATACAAGAGAATGCCAACAATCAAATTATACACTAGATACAAAATAAAAAAGTTTTAGAAATTAGCTACTAACCGTTCAAAGTCATCTGAGTAGCCATATACCTTCTCACGGCTGAAAAATGATGAGTAGTACAAAGGTTCAATAAAAGAGACTCCAATGCCACTGACAACACTGCAAAATGAGTATAAAGTGTAAGAACATTATGAAGAGTCTACTATTATTGATTTTCTTTTGTCTCTTAGAATAGGATTTTGATTCCTTTATTTCTTTTTGTTGCTAAGTTGTTCTTTGTTCACTACCGTGAACTCTGTGTATCTTTTATTCTTTTCTATTAATAATATTACTTTCTTACCTATCAAAAAAAAGAAAAGTCTAAATATTCATTAAGCACAATTTAGAATGCAGTTTCTGACTGATTTTGCTGATTTTCCTTCTGAACAACTACTCCTAAGTATAATTGAAGTTGATCAACAGCTCAACCTAAATATGCAGTTTATAGAACAAGAAATCTCACCCAGTCCAAATTCTGTTTCCATGCTGTTGACCATTAAAATATGAATAAAACCCCGCCTTAATTTCTTGCAGCCCTTGAACTTCATCTAGGTCCATAATTGCATACCTATTTACAAGGTAGATTCCTTTAAGGAAACATATCAGAAACGTCCAACTTGCAATTTCACTTAGAATCAAAAGTGTAGAGGAAGCATGTGTTTAATAAGATCCTTTCAATTTGATGCACAATATCACAATAAATTAAACATAGGTCAAACTATCTTCCTTTTACAGTAAATATTAAATTCTTCATTCTTTTGATCAACTAGTAAACATAAGCTATTAATTTGATAAGTAATAATTTCTTTGAAAAGAGCAAAAAGAGGCACCACCCAAGTACACAGGATGTCTACAAAGAAATAGCCAGGGGAAGAAAAAAAAGGTATAAAATATTTACTATCTAGAAGCAAAAGTCCACTTATAGATGGTCTTCAAGAAAAAGACTAAAGTCCATAATTCCCAAACAATATACAATGAAGACACGTGACACTGACTTCCCGGGGCTCTTGCACATAACATCAATCCATAATGATAATTCCCCTCTTTTAGAGATCATCTATGGTCAAAATTTCCCCCCATACAACGCACTGAAAGAAAAAAAGCCACTCTCAGCAATACAATAACTTTCAGTATGCTTTGCTATGGAAAGTATTTTTCCCTCCCATATAGTGCCTGTAGTAGCTATTTGCTTGAAAGCCATGACTTATCAATGGAATTCAAACCATTTTGTCTACCTTCTCCCATCTTTGCTTGATAGCTTATACATCATCCAAACACTGCTCTATATATTATTCAATTCCCAAGCATGTCTCACTCTACAAAATATTGGTGCCCAAAAAACACAACCATTTTGAATTCTATGTAATCTGCTACTCTGCATCTCTGTTTCTAACTATTAGGAAAATTTCAGGGTACTTCTCAAGTGGAATATCAGCATTTATATCATGCCAAAATGAATTCTATACCCATTTTGCACATCAAATCTAAAAAATTTAAAGAACTTATTCCCAACCTTGTCTAATATTTTTCCATAGGATCACTCCATGTGGTCCTTTAGCCATATATGACCACCAACCTCCCTAAGAGATGCCCTACTGTTTATCAGTCACTTTCCTCCATAATTCATCTTCCTTCCCCACATAACACCACAACCATTTGCCAAGGGGTGCTTGACTAAATCCATTAACTTCTTAATCCCCAAACGTCCATAAGGAATGCGAATGCATGTAGCAATCCAATTGACCGGATGAAACTTAAATTCCTAGGCCATCCCACCCCGAAGAAAATTTCTTTGGAGTTTCTCCATCCTTTTTTCCATTCTTGCAGGTAAAGAAACAAGGATGAAAAAAAAAAACGTTAAAAGGCTAGATAATGTACTTTTGATTAGAGTGAGTTGTCCCATTCTTCAAACCTGCCAAAATCTTTTGTATTCTTTATAAAAGGTTGTCCCAAATACGTCTTGCCCTGAATTGAGCTCACAATGATAATCCAAGATACATCATCAGTAGGTAAGATATGCAACATCCTAAGTTGCCCACTAGCTCCATCACATCTGGTATCTCTCACACAGGAACTATATTCCCTAAAAACAGCATTGTTGTAACCTGTATCTAGCAGAAATAGCCAATTCACATGATCACATGCTTTCTCCACATCTAACTTGGACAAAACCCATGATCTCCCAAGTTTCAACCAACTATCTAGGCCTTCAGTGGCAATGAGGACAGAATTAAATTTGTCTCCCTTGTAAAAGTGCATTTTGAGAACTAGAATAATCTCTCCCAAAATCCCCTTCAATCTATTAGCCAATACTTTTGTCAGAATTTTGTAGATGCTTCCTACAAGACTGATAGGCATAGAAAATAACTTAAGTTCATACAACCCAAAATATAAGAACATCAAACAATAATGGAAGAGATACATTAAATCATCTGATCTTTAGATCAAGAACCAAACATATATGGTTTTCTTTTTTTTCTTTTTTCTTTTTGGAGGGTGGGGGGGGGGGGGGGGGGGGGGGGGACGGGGGAGTAAGGATAACATACAAAACAACTCAAGTTCTTACAGCCTAAGAAATAAGAACATCAGAACCATCAAAAGATAACAAAAAAGAAACATCATTTGTTCACTGGAAACATTTATGATTCTCAAAAAAAAATTGGTCATACTAGGTAAGTAGGGAAAGGTTTGCAAGTTTTACGTATAAATGATTTCATAATATTATACCATGTTGCCTAGTTGAAAACAGCAGGAAGGGGGTGATTATTCCATTATGGCCTGCATAAGTGCCTAAAAACCATATTGTGCTATAAGTTCAGCTAGAGAACTTATATCCCATGTGACCTGACAACTTTCATATCATTATGCAGGTGCTAAATACTCTTTTGCCTTAGTTCCCAAAATCTCATCTAGCTTCCACTTCCTATGGATGACAAAGGCAAACGGTGGTCCTCCTAGGGAAGAGACAACAAGGAGGTTGCCT
Source organism: Quercus gilva (assembly GCA_023621385.1). Lineage (NCBI taxonomy): Eukaryota > Viridiplantae > Streptophyta > Magnoliopsida > Fagales > Fagaceae > Quercus > Quercus gilva. The sequence continues at coordinate 16,426,371 of CM042478.1, forward strand.
TGGCTACCCCAAAGTTTTGGTACGCCTGCCAGAAATACTTTTAACAGGTTTCAAATCTTTTGATGTACCTTTCTCTTGTCTTCTTCAACTTATAACCATCTGCTCAAGTTCATAATGGTCCACTTGGATTAAAGCCACCCCCCCCCCCCCCCCCCCCCACAGAAAAAAAGGGCAATTGTAGATGCATCAACTTGACATGTGAGACAACAATGGGAAGATATGCATTACACGATAGACAGAGAGTTGGTAAACCATAATGTTAGCATTTTCTTTCTCTTTCCTTCATTCTTTCTCAAACCCAAAGAGAGAAGTGTTATAGCATTCACATGGTTTCTAAAAGAATATGCAAAAAGAGATCTAGACCTTTCATTGCTAAATTCCAATGACAAGCAATCTGAGAGAGAATGAATATCAAAGAAAATGTCCTATATTACTTTGGCAGTATAACCTCCACCAAGTGGCCCTTTCTTTGTAGTGCACAAGATAAGCCTGTCACATAAGATGCCAAAGATCCAACAGAGACCAGCGGTGACATTTCAGTACAAATATGGATAACGTGAAAGCCACTCCTGATTGAAAATTATACAAAACCCAATTGTCAGAACAGAGAAAATCTTGTGGAAGAATGGTAAAGATACATAAATAAATAAGCACATAAAAGAAAAGAAGAAAAAATAATAATAAATTACATTTAGACCAAAGTTTATGATTTTGAAAGGGAAATGTAGTTAAGCATCTCCAATTGAATGGACAACACCCCATTTATGAAATGATTAACACGTGAACCACATTTTTACAGGACTATGTCATAAATGAAGTATGCCAAAGTTTGTTGCAAGACCTCCCCGCAGTTTCTTCTTCTTTTTTTATTTTTTAAGAAATCCCAACCATTTATCTTTTCTATACTCCAGTCAACATACATGTTTTAGCATAGTAAATATTCACTAATGTTCAATCAGCATAGACATTACTAGAGATAGGTTAACACAAAGGCTATTGCATGCAAAGAGAGAAAGGCAAAATACTTACATACAAATCTACATGAATAGAATAATTTAACAAAAGTAAATATTCAAGCCACAACTATGATGTGGTAGACTATGAGTGGTAAAGAAAAAATTGTGGGTTTATGTAAAAGTGATAGGAAATCATTCACAGTTTGCTACATCAGAGTTGTGGCAAAGTTGTGGCAAAAAAGGTTGTGGTCCTAAAATAACTCTTAAGTCATCTAAACAATTCACATGACTTTTAAATAGGTCGTGTGACTAAAAGTACATGTAAATGCTCATTTGAGTTGCCACATGGTGGGTTGGAGGGAAATTCAGTTCAAATTTCAGAATATACCGTTCTGTAAGTCTATAATTCAAATTATATATTAATTTTGTAAGTTATCATTAAATGTACAAAAGGGCAAATGACTTAATTGCAAGTCAATATACCATTCATAATTATATAAAAAGTACAGACATATGTCCGTTCATTCATACATACATATCACTCTGATTGTGTCCCTATGCATGTCCATTTTGTGTGTGTGTGTGTGTGTGCACGCATGACATAGGAAATACTCAATGCCATAGTTCAGTTCATTATCCTCAACTGTTCAAGAAAAAAATGTTGCAATATCTAGTAGGCAATTATACTTTTTGCTTCTATCTGAGAAGTGGAGGAGTTCTGCTAGAAGCTCAGCATCTTTCTTCTGCAGGGTTTCATTAAAAGCATCAGCAACTATAACCTTGTGATCCATGACCAGCCTTCTGAAATCAGATGCTTCACCAGCGCTTATCATGCCACTGAGGACCATTGAGTCAATCCGAAGCAGCAACTCCCAACAAAGTGATAGTTTATCTGGTTTAGGTGGAACACCAATGGAAACACAATTTTTAACTTGAACACATTGCTATTGATGATATTTTTTCCTTTCAAATAGAATGCATAAATACTGAAGTATTTAGGGGAAAAAAACAGAGAACATGCACTAACTAAGATGTTTTAATTGTTAAATATGCAGGCTATTATAAATGGTATACAGTCACAATCACTAACTAAGATGTTTTAAACAAAACATAAATTTTGGTACTAGTATTAAACATACAAGAAAGTCCTTCAAGATCACATCAATCATTATGATGAATGCAATGCCCGACTTTTCAAGTGAAACAGCAGACAAACACTAAAATACAACAAAGAAATAAAACCAAAATTAAATCAAGAATCTACATTGGACTACAATTAGTCATGACTCATTGCTTCAACCATGTTAAGCCATGGTACTATTACCTTTTCCCACACCAGCTTGCTTTTCTGCTTCTAATCGCTCTATCCTATCAAGCAATAGTTGCTTCTCTCTATTTGCTTTGTCCAGCTCCTCCACTGCCATGAGACATTATTTGTTCAAGTACAATATGTCTGAATATCATCAAAAATACATTGGACTACAACTAGTCATGACTCATTGCTTCAACCATGTTAAGCCATGGTTCTATTACCTTCTCCTACACCAGCCTGCTTTTCTGCTTCTAATCGCTCTATCCTATCAAGCAACAGTTGCTTCTCTCTATTTGCTTTGTTCAGCTCCTCCACTGCCACGAGACGTTGTTTGTTCAAGTAAAATATGTCTGAATATCATCAAAAATGCATTAGAATACATATGACTAACATTTAAGAGAACAACACCCCCCCCCCCCCCCACACACACAAAAAAAAAGGACATCAATTGTGGACTTACTCTGCTGAGCTTCTCTAAAAAGCTGCCCAATGTTATTCCGTTTCACTTCCAGTTCCCCATTTGATGACTGAAATAGTTCCAATTAGCAATGAGCAAATAACAAAATTCTCAGCATAATTAAACCATGCCACAAAAAAACAAAAACCATCAAGTCACATTTGGAGAAACCACTACATACCTGACGAATCTCCATATTATCAAGACCTTCTGACCTAAAATGCATACATATCAAACTTGTACACGGATATTTTCATTTAAAAAAGGAAAAAAAAAAAAAAAATTCATTGAAAGAAAAGAAAAAGGAAGCACTCACTCCACATGTGGTGACCCTTTATTATATAAGCCATTGCCCCCCCTATTTTTCCTGAAAAATTGTATCAATTACTTCAAATTCTTCCAATTCAAAGTAATGGTGGTATCCAACAAAATTTCAAAGAGGAAGATATACAGTATTTATAATTTATTTAACTAATTAAAAGCACTTTGAATAATTAGCTTCCAAACAGGCCGCAATGGATAGAATTTCAAAAAGAGTAGAGAAGTGTAGTAGCAAATCGTTTAAACACTTAGCAAAACAACCAAAATTCTGAAAAAAAAAGTAACGTTGGGATTCATAGCTTAGGCCTTAACGTGTGTGTCCAAAGAATATGTTACTATAACAACTAGCTTTTAGTTAGGCATTAAAACTGAGATAAAAAGTGGTTTAAAGTAGTTTTGAGGTCTGAACTTTAAAGTTTGATTCGGTACGGAGTTTTTTTTTTTTTTTTTTTTTTTTACCTCAAACAACAAACGGGTCGAGGTCTAAGAGGTTTGCGGAGCGCTGCGGTTGGGTTTGGAGGCGAAGGGATCGTCACTGCATTCAGTGAAGTCATCGTCAACATTTCTCACAACCTCTTCGCGTACAAAAGCGAAGAGAGAGGGATCGATGAGTTTCAGTTTCGCGGGTTCGTATGTTTAGAGTCTGGGAACTGAGATTGAGATTTTTTTACCCATTTCGGTTCAGTTCACGCCCGAATATTGCATTGCCAAAGTCGGGAAAAAGGAACTTTTTGCAGTTGTTGTTGATAAGTGTGTGCTGTGTAGGACTGTAAAGTAAATGACGTTTAGGAACAGTTGAGGCTCGAGACTCGAGAAAACACTTGTTATTAACGTACTCGTGAACAAATATGAAGCTCTATTTTTTTTTTTTTTTTTTTATATAATAAATATGAAGCTCTATTAAATAGATTATTACTGTATGTTTATATGTTTAAAGGTAAAAAAAAAAAAAAAAAAAAATTTAAATTATATATATTTATAGGAAATTTTAGAAAGTTTTAATGATAAATTAAAACAGTATACATAAGGAAATTCTTCTAACCAAACTGAGACATTACCTTGGATATGCTAAATTATTAGCCGCAATGTTAGTACTTTTACATCAAAAAAAAAAAAAAAACATAAACAGACCCAAATTGGCCACGCAACTTCTGAACATCTTCAAGTAGGCGATTCTTGAAGCGAGCATGTGTGTTTTTTTTGCAAAAAAAAATTTGCATTTTGTAATAAAATTATATATATTTTAAGATAGGTGGATAGTGGAGGGAGATAGAAGTCGGGTTTAAACCACAAATATAGAGTACTATTGATGTCCATTTTCTTACAAAAAAAGCCCAACAATAAGGGAGATGAGAAGAAACGAGGGGCAAAAAGGGGGAAAAAAAAAAAGAGGTAACAAGTCTAGTGGGTTGATGTGGTAGGATTGATAGCCAGCAGACACATGTAAGTAACAAGAGGTAAAGATGAAATAAGTGGGCCGAGGAAGCCCAAGGAATGAAATGGTAAGCCCATGGGAATAATGAGAGATAAAGAATAAGTAAATGGGCCGAGGAAGCCCGAAGAATAAAGTGGCAAACTTAGTTGGGTTGACATGGCAAGAATAAGGGCCAATAAACCCATAAAAGTAATAAGAGGTAAAAATGTAGTAAATGGACAAAGGAAGCCTAGTGAATCAAGTAATAAACCCATGGGAGTAAAAAGATGTATAAAAAAAAAAAAAAAAAAAGTAAATGGGCCGAGGAAGTCTAAAGGGAAATTAGTGGGTCAATGGGCAAATACGACAAGAACACCAGCTAGCAAGCCCACAGGGATAATGAGAAGTAAAGATAAGACAAGGCCATGGCAAACACAATGAAGCAATATGGCAAGATTAATGGCTAAAAGGCCCACAACCATAAAGAAGAGAGACAAGAACAGAGGCCCAGTAGGCTATGGGGACAAAAACCTTCGCTTGGACAATACCCAGCCTAGGAAGGGATAAAAGGAATAAGACATGAGCCCAAAATCCCACATATCCCCCACGCCATAAAGGACAAATACAAACTAGTACACACAGCAGAACCAGACAATGCAAAAACAGCAGAAATGGCGTGAAGGCTAGAAAGAAACAAACACAAGCGGAGTGAAGCGTGCACAAAGTACCAAGGCACCACCTACTTGTACCCAACCAATACATGGAAAGTGGGCCACGGGTCAAGGTATTCAAAGAGTGTGGTTTGGTGGTGGGGAGAAATAGGGGGTCTAATCTGGGGTTCCCGCCCCAGCTTCTTTAGGGGAATGTCCTGTTAGGATGGCATTTCACCCAAAAGGGATAAGTGTGGGCTAGGACCATTTGATGCATATCATAGAGGTAGATGGTGAAGTAGCTTAATCCTTATCTATTGAAGTGGAACAAGAATAGAGGGAGGTGAGGAACAAGACAAGTAATTTTGTTTGGAAATGGAGAGTGGTGCAACCAACACTCTCTGGGAAGATGTAATAGCTAAATGGCTGGTAGATTATAGGGAAGTCTTGGAGAGATGCTCACAAGAAGCCAAAAATAGTTGAGGGACAAAAGGGGTAAATTTCATAATAGCAGACGATATAAAAGGGGGTAACCATGAACAGTGAAGGGGGGAGGAAAGTAAGAGGTAGAAAGGAAAAAAGAAAAGAAAACACAGAGAGCCAGTCAATGGCGGCTCTAGAAATTTTTTCCAGGGTGTTCCTATTCCATTTTGAAAAAATTTCAGGTCATTTTGGTCTATTTTGGGTGTTTCGGGACATTTCGGTAAATACTGGCTGAAATTCAAGATTTGGCCGGCAAGAAGTTTATGCTTAAAAAAATAAAAAAATAATTGTTCTTAAAACCAAAACAAATTTGCATTCTGTACACCGAAAACCTCAAAAGGAAAAAAAAAAGTGAAAAGAATTAAAATGAACAAAGATACTTGTACAATAAACTATAAGTTCATTTGAAATATTAATAAAATTATTAATTATTGTTGTTTAGTTGTTTCATTAATTTATTTGTCTTTTATAAACTATAATTTGTTATATTATTGTTTCATTAATTTTAAAATTATTAATTGTTGTTTAGCCTAACATAATTTAATTTGTTTGTCTTTTATAATGTATTGGTTAATTAAATTATTGATTATTGTTTATTAGTTACTTTCCCCAATTAATTATTAGTTAATTAAATAGCAACACCAACAACAACACCAACGGATAAGATAAAGCCAAATTCAAAAGTCAAAAAACAGCCAAATATTAATAAAATTAAAGCTTCAGTAGTTCAGCCAATCACAGAATCAGATAAAGTATTAAAGTTAGTCTTAAAGAATAAAGAGAGAGAGACAGTGATTTCAAATAATTTAGATAAAGAGAGAGAGTGAGAGACTGAGAGAGAGTCAAAGAGAAACAAAGATAGAAGTTAGTAAAATGAAATACCTTAAAGGAGCACTGTCGGAGCAAGGAGGCCTAAAGGCTGAGGCTGAGGCAGTGACGACTGGCAAGCGATCTCCAATAAGGGGCGAGCAAGCAACGACAATGAGTGAGCGATGACGTCATGACTGATCTCTGACGACATGACTAATCTCTATCTGTTGCTTTGGATTGGACCAATCTGCTCTGGAGGGGCGTTGCTCTGTTGCTCTAAGGCGTTGCTCTGTCTTTAGGTTTGCTTTAGCCTTTAGTGATTTTTGAATTCTAATTTATGATTTAGTGATTTGCTTTGTATTGGGTTTTTTTTTTTTTTTTTTTTTTTTTTTTTTTTTTTTTTTTTTTTTTTTTTTTTTTTTTTTCAGAATCTGTGGGTTTGCTACCTCTGTAATCTGTTGGGCTTGCCGTTCGTTGTTTTTTTTTTTTTTTTTAAGAGCTCTGTTACAATTTTTTTTTTTTTTTTTTTGCTTGAAAGTAGAAGGAATAATTTTTATTTTTTATTTTTTATTTGAGAGTGTTCCTAATTTTGATTGAGAGTGTTCCTAATTTTTTTTCAAGTCAGGATGTTCCTGGGAACACCCTGAGCATAACGTGGCGCTGCCACTGGATACAAACAAAAAAGATAGAAAGATTGAGTAGAAAGAAAACTGGAGAGAAAGTAAGGCAGTAAGAAAATAGGCATGTATCAATAGACCATATTTTCTCTCCCTCTTGACAGATCCACTCTCTAAAGATTGTAAATCGAAACTTAAACCACTTAGGCCCTTTCTCCAGAGCAAGTAACTTCTGTGGCAAGAGCCTTTTGCTGAGGTTACCCGTCTTGGAGACTGGTTCCCTTCTTGGGTTCGCTTCTGTTGAAAAGTTTAGCCCATAGCCAAGCAAACAAGCTGTTTTGTTGGTTATGTTTATTGGATGATTTACTCACTGTTTGGCTAGAAATTACTAAGTTATTTACCTTTTTCTACTGTAGTGTTATTCCTACTTCTTGTATTATTCTGTTATAACTGTTAATTTTCTTCATGGTGTTATATCTATTTAATACATTTTATTATCATAGTTATCCTGCAATAATATATTCCTATTGTAACACTTGTAACAGTTGCTCTTGCTGTGATCACACCGTACGTTCAGCCTATAGCACTCACGTCCAGACGCATCTACGTTGGGTAAGCCTAACTTTTGCATAAGTTGGCCTAAAGCACAGTCCTAGCAAGGCCAGCCCCAACTCTCTTACCTCAAACTAATGGGCTATAGCACAGTAGAAGGGGTTGAGGCCCAATAGTACAAAAAGGCACCCCACAAGTACTACAAAGGATTATATTATTATCTGAATATTGCTTGAATTAAACCCCAATTATCTACAATTTTTAATGATACAAAATTGGTGAATCTAATTTTTATAGCTTAAAAAACAAAAATTATTTTTATCTAATTAATTCAAATAATATAATTATAATTATAATTATTATTCAATTATTGATTATTAGCATATATTTATGAAAGACTAAAAATTTTAGTCTTAATATTTACTGTAAGGACTGGAATTAGACCTTCAGCCCAACGAAAATGGATGATGGCCCAATAAGCCTAAAGCAATATATTTGTTAGAGAGTGAATTTTGCAGGTAAAAGACTCAGTAATTCAAGTATGGGCCACAGTAGATTGGATTCATGCCAGATAAATATAATAATACAATTTGAAAGGAATAATCACTCCTTGGTCAAGTTTGGGGATGAAGTGTTCTTATATTCACTCAAGTTTATCTACGTACAAGGTATTCTTATTTTGCTTCTCTTCATTCTCCGATTCCATGCCCTTTTTTTTATGGGAGCCTTTCCCTAATATAGTCCTTCCATCCTTCATCCCAACCTTCCACTTGTTGACCTTATAGACGATTGTGGTGGGCCTTTTTGTAATGTTGGGCTAGGCTACCTCCTGCGGTATTGGGCCCTAAGTATTCTGAGTAAGGGAGTTAAAACCGGTCCAACTGCAACTTACTTTGGTTCGGCTTGTGCACAAACTATGCCCCTTTTTGCCAGGTTTTGATTACATGCCCATGGCAGGCTGCTGCGGGGAATTTATGGCAGACAGATATAATAAAGATAATACAAGAAAATGCTAGACAAAATAAATAAAAAAGGAGCGGCAAGAAGCACCTTCGTACACAAAAGTAACTGAACAAATAGGGAAATAATGATAATGGGCTACCCGAATCAAGGAAGAAAATATTGCTTTGCCACGCCAAGTAAGGCTACGGAACTTGAAACCGAGAAGGGAAATCACTTCCTCAATGCGAATAATCTCCCCAGGAAGAGAAATTAATTGCTTTGAAGGAATGGGCCTAAATAGTTTATGTTCAATGAGGACCCTATTTCCTTTGATAGAGAGCAGGGCTTTTAAGGGAGAGAGGAGATCAACATATTGGTGCATGCCTGCCATTTTAAGTTCTCTCTTTTTCCTTCCTTTTTTCTTAGTGTTTACTCATGTCTTATAATTTTCTCCTAGAAGTTACTATTATCGTGATTTTGATCCCTGTGCATGGCAAAGGCCCCCTATTTTATAGTGCCTGCCATGACCAGATTTTACTATTTTAGCCTTTAACCACCTTTATCTGGTTTGGGTGTACTTGCCGACCACCACTGGTCCGTCTGTGTTGACTGTGCCACTCCTCATCACCATACAAAGAAGACTATTTTATTTGTTTGTCTGCCGTGGCACCCTTCCCTGCTACGGTGTGGGTGTTCTCTCTCTCTATCCCTCATGACATGCACCTAGTGGTTCCAACTCATCCTTACTTCTTTTGGAAAGTACGTCATCCTAGCAGGACATTTTCCCTAAAAAAGCCTGAAGAGGAACCTTAAAATAGGTTTTTCCCTCTCCCCACCGCCAGACCATACCTTCTTACCTCTGACCCATGTCCTCACCGAGTCCTGTATTGGCTGGGTACAGGTTAGTGATGTTTGGGCCTTGTGCGTGTTTCATCCTTATGTATGTTCAAAATTTGCCTGCTGCCTATACATTTGCCATGGTCTTGAGGCTCGTCTGCATAGTCTGCCACCCATCCTTAACATCTTATGGTGTGAGTTGTTTGCTTGCTCCCGTTAGGGACTGGGCTTTATTTGAAGGTGGGCTTTCCCTCTTTTCGGCCTTCCTTTTAATTCTTTTTGTTGCCTGTTCTTGCTGTTCCGTTCTGCCATTCTTGCTGTGATGTTATTTGACTTTAGCCTGCTGGGCCTCTTTAGGCCTGCTGCTTATTCTTCTCTCAATGACTCAATATGGATATTTGGACTTGGCATTACATTGCTCGTGGGCTCTTTTGTTCCATTCATTTCTTCTTGGGCATCCTCGACTCATTTGCTTTTCTCGGGCTTCCTTGGCCCTTTTTCTTAGCTCTGCATTCCCATGAGTTTTTACTAACTCTTTTGAGCTTCCCTAACCCAATTACCTCATCCTTCATCATTGGGGCTCATAGGTTGGCCATCAACCTCTTACTTTTTTTGCTTGCATTACTTCGAGCTTGCTATGGCCCATTCTCACTTTTTTACATCACGTACTGCCCATGGGTTTGCTACTTCTCTCTTTCCGGGCTCTTTTAGGCCCATTTGCTTCCTCAAGGCCCATTTGTTTATCTCCTGGGCCAGTGATCCATTATTTTTTCCGCTTGGGCTAAATGGTTTTTTTTTCCCTTTACTAACTCTTTTCTGCTCATGTTGTTGGGCTTCTTCTTTCTATTGGGCTATTCAAAATGAGCCTTAACAATGATCTCTTGGATGCTTGTCCCATCCCAAGCCTCTTGGAGGTTTTATGAGTAGCTGTAAATTGAGATGTCACTATTCAGATGTCATTTCCACATAAACGTGGCCATTTGGTTAGGTGCAGAGCATTTAATGTGGTGGTTGCAGTCTTCTTTTCAGATATTTCTGCCTTTCTTGTTGGCTACCTTTCCTGAAACTTTTTCTCAAAAGACTGATTACCTTTTGTACAGCATTCTCGAGGTAGCTGGGCCTTTTTGTTATATTGAGGCTGGGCTGCCTCCTGCAGTATTGGACCCAAGTATTCTGAGTAAGGGAGTTGAGACCAGTCCAATTGCAACTCAATTTGGTCCGGCTTATACGCAAACTGTGCCTTGTTTGCCAAGAGCACCCTTACGGCAGGCAGAGCTTTTAGATGAGTCGTGGCAGACATAATAATAATAATAACAGCAAAAGAGAGTACTTCGGCTACTTAATCAAAAATAACAAAATAATCCTTATTCAAGAAAGATAATCACAATAATAACAATCACTTTTACAAATAAAGCAAAGGGAATAAGTGATAATATATGGGTTAATAAAAAAAGAAAGAAATCAAATTAAATCTGATCCGTAGGAGCAACACCAAAGAGGGAAGAACGCTTCTTCTCAACGTAAATAACCTCCTAGAATGGTTGATGCCCAAAAGAATCATTTTGCTTGTGGCAAAGAGTAGGACTTTGAGAGGAAAAGAGGGAATCAACCTATTGGTGCATGCTTGCCGATCTAACTCTATGTTTTTCTTTTTTTTCCCTTTTAATTTTTCTCTTATCTTTCTTTCCTCCCTACTTGTTTTCCATTTCCCGGTTTTTCTTAGAGGTTCCTGTTACAGTGATCGTTGTTCCTCCCCCTACTATACACGGTAAGGGCCTCCTTTTATAGTGCCTGCCGTGACCGGGTTTTACTATTTTAGTCCTTAACCACATTTGTCTGGTCTGGGTGTACTTGCCGACCACCACTAGGCCATCTGTGTGCCACTCTTCATTACCAGACAAAGAGGACTTTTTTGTTTGTTTATTTGTCTGCTGTGGTACCTTTTCCTGCTACGGTGTGGGTGCTTTTTCTCCCTATCCCTTATGGCATGCACCTAGTGGTTCCAACTTAGTCTTACTTCTTTTGGGTGGTATGTCATCCCAGCAGGCCACTTCCCCCAAAAGAACCTGAGCAGGAACCTCAGAATAGGTTTTTCTCCTCTCGCCACCGCCAAACCATGCCCTCTTACCTTTGACCCATAACCTTACTGTGTCCTATATTGGCTAAGTAAAGGCTGGTGATGTTTGGGTTTTACGCGTGCCTCCCTTCCATGTATGTCCAAAATCTGCCTGCTGCTCATGTGTTCGCTGTGATCTGAAGACTTGCCTGCTCAGTCTGCCGCTCGTCCTTGATTCCTTATGTGAGCTATTTTCTGATTTGCCGCTCCTCTTAGGGGCTGGACTTTATTTGATGTTGGGCCTTGCCTTCTTTCAGCCTATCTCTTGACTGCTATCATTTCTTGTCATATTACTTTGTCATTCCTGCTGTGATGTTATTTGACCCAAGTCTGTTGGGCTTCTTTGAGCCTGTTGTTTATTCTTTCCCCAGTGGCTCAGTATGACCATTGGTTTTTTATTACATTACTTGCAAGCTTCTGTGTCCCATTTGTTTTCTTTTGGACATCCTTGGCCCATTTGTTTTCCTTGAGCTTCCTTGGCCCTTTTCCTAACTTTATATTCCCATGGACTCTTACTAACTTCTTTGGGCTTCCCTGGCCCAATTACCTTATTCCTCATCATTGGGGCTCATGGGCTTGCCATCAACCCCTTACTCTCTTTGCTTTCATTACTTCGGGCTTGCCGTGGCCCATTCTCACTTTTCCACATCATATACTGCTCATGAATTTGCTATTTCTCTCTTTCCGGGCTCCTTTAAGCCCATCTGCCTCCTTAAGGCCTATTTGTGTATTTCACGGGCCCGTGATCTAATATTCCTGCCACTTGGGCCTAATGGTTTTATTATTTATTTACCAACCATTTTCTGCTCGTGTTGCTGGGCTTCTTCTTTCTAGGCTTCTTCTTTCTACTTGGATTCCCAAAATGACCATCAACAACCTTGAGACCATCCTTGAGCTTCTATGTGTCCTCAGGCACGGCCCATGGCCCAACTCACTTACTTGGCATGCTTACTCTCACATTTAATATATAATCAATATTTTTATTATTTTTAGCAAAAAAATAAAATAAAGTTTGTATTTTTATTATAATCTTTAACTTTTTTTTGTTTATTAATATTTTTGTATAATGTAATTTTAATAATTAGATCTTATTGTTATGTATAACCTATATGTATGTATACTAGATTTTAATATATATATATATATATTATTTTAAACTATAATAATATGAGACAATAAATACTTTGTGTAAATATTTTGGACTAAATAAGTAAATGAAATAATATATTAAATCTCATTTACTAACTTGTCATATGTTTTTTCTCAAAAAGTAAAAATTGAAAAAGAAAATACTAAGTAGATTAAGTGCTTAATTGGTAGATTTTTTAATAACATCTTATAAACCTATATTAGATAGTTTAAGTATGCTGCTAAATTGGAATATGATAAAAGAAATAACTTAACTCATAGCCATTATTTAGTCCGAACTTTTTAATTTTAATTTGTAATATACTCATACGCATGTTCGTTTTTTTTTGTTTTTCATTTTCATTTTTATAACATTTTTTTAACACTTTAAAATTCTAAACATAAATGAAATGCATACATATTACATACCGTAATTTTTTTTGTCCTGCGTATTACTTAAAAAGAAATGCTATGTCTACAACATTTCTATAACATTTTTACAACATTTCCTAAGTGGCAGGTTGTTATTGGTTGTTATTGTTGGGGCAAAAAAGTAATCTTAGTGTTAGTTTCAAATTTGAACCAATAACAACTAACCACCTGTGATTTGTTGTAAAAATATTGTAAAATTGTTGTAGACGTAGCATCTCTCTTACTTAATACTTACTATGCTCCCCAACATGCACGTCCCCCGATTGTGATATCTCATTTTAGCTTAAATTTGGCATCTCATATACTGTAATAAAAAGTTTAAAAGTTAAAATTATAATTTAATCAATTTAATAGATTTTAAAGATTTATTTTTATTTTTATAAAGTCTTTTTAAAATTAGTTAATGACGTGTGGGGGCTCGAAGACCAAGAAATGATATAATGAGCTGTAGTTATTACTATTGAGGCATCATGAGCCCAAAGAGGAGATCTACTCGAGAATAGGATGAGAAGAGACAAAAGACTTTTGAGAAGTCTGGATGAGGTGTAGAGAGAGAATCATGGAAAGTAGGGGAAGTCTCCAGTGAGAGTTATTCTACTGCCTCCGCAATAAATGACTGGTAACAGTTTTATCAACTGCATTGATGAGGAAGTGACCTGAACAGTGGAATTCACAACTAAACAACTCCTTCTACCACCTTCAACAGAAGTTTAAGGAGACAAGTGTCATAGTGAGAGCCTAGGTAGGTGGAGATGGAGGGCCAAGATGAAAAGGGCTGAGAAGTGTATAAGGAAAAGGAACTTTCAGGTGAGGGGAGAGAGAAACAAGGGTGAGAGAGAAACTAGTGCAGGAGAGAAACTAGAACAGGAGTATTGAAAGAAAAAAGTAAACAGTGTATCATTCTGTGTCAAAATTGCCTCCTTAGACAAGTTTGTGATAAGCCTTATATATACATAAACTTTGATTTGTAGTTATGCTCTCCCTATTTTTGTCCTTAGGCTAAGCCCCCTCCTTTTTTGATTAACTCATCCTCTTACAAATATCTATTGATTTGGACCTAATTGAGCTGCACAATCCTCACTATTCTAAGTGGGCTTGGGTTATTTGAATTTTGTGTCCTTACAACATGAAATACTTAATAACAACTGTAATGATTTAATTAGTTTAGTTAGCATATGTAGTAAGCCAATATGGCACTTAATGGAGACATCATCTAAAAAATTGACTGGGGCTAACGGTTAAAACAGGTTAAAACAGTATAGAACTTCAAGGTGTAAAATAGATGGCTTTTGAACATAATCTAAAACATTCTCAGCCAAAAAAACATAATCTAAAACATATTTACAACATTTCACAACATTTAAGATGACAAATTGCGATTAGTATAATATCACTTTCACATTAAATCAACATTGACATCATTTTTATTGTTCACTAATCATAATCCATCACCTCAAAAGTAGGAAAAAAAAATTTATGAAATTTGTTAAGCATAGCCCATGTAGGTGTTCCATGCCTCCTAGCCAAAAACATGAAAAATCGGCGATATATTAATCTTACAACTGAATGAACAAGAAAAATATAATTCAGCAGATTTTGTGCCGAAAAAAAAAAAAATCCAGCTACAACAAAATGGTGATATGATAGAATGAGGAGGGACTTCATAAAGCAGAGAAATGTCCTAACAGATTAAATTCCCTATGGGTCACTACTAGCCCAGCTTACGCTTCTTTAACTTTCTCATCCGTGCCTGCCGCTCCCTTTCCTCTTCTTCCTCTATCAAGCGAAGTTGTTCTTCATCTTCCTCCCTTGCAATTTTTGCACTGTTGAGGAACATATTAAAAAATTAAAATGTAACCAAGGCGGAGGAGGAGGAGGAGGAGGAGGAGGAAAAGCTCAGATAAAAAACAGAAAATAATTTTATATGAGAGGGAAAGGGATGGAAGGAATCACAGTGAGTATGATTTAATTAAAATGGAGTAAAGATATAAACAAGTAAAACATTGCAAACCTTCTTTTCTCCTCTCTCATGATATCCTCAAAATTTGCTTCCATATCGCTATCATCACCTTCATCATGATACCTGCCGGGATTGTACCTGCAAAATACACAAGTTCTCGATTCAGACGTAAGACAGATTTTATGTATATATATACACTATAATATTAATTCAACATCCAAAAGCACCAAACTAGTTGCTGCAATTGGCAGTTCTGATTAACCCTAGGACAAAGTCAAACCCACGTCAATTGGCAGTTATGTTCAACTCTAGGTCAATGTCAAACCCAGGTTTACCCCAATGTCCCAGTCCTTTGACCAAACAACAATACAAATCAATTTCCCCAAACTGTTGTACAACTCTGACAAGAGATTTAATCATTACCTTTGACCAAGTTCAAAAAGCAGTTTTAACTTTTAACCAAGTAATTTTCTTTTTCATATAAACAACAATACACACTCCAGAAGAACAATAAAAAAATCTAGCATAAAAATGAATTGACCACTGCAAATGAATTTTTGAAATAAATTTCAGACTTCTTCACACCATTATATTATACCCAGTAAAAGAGAGTATTGAATAAGTAGAAGGGGGAAGAAAACTCTACCTGAACATTTGTCTGATTAAACTAATAGCATTTTCATCCTCATCCCCATCATCAGGATACCGTTTCACAGGCTTTTTCTTTGGGTGATGCTCTTGTGAAGTAGGATGTGATGGAATTTTCTTTTGTGGCTTGTTCATCTGTAAAAAATTCATCAAAGGGAGCAGACATTATGAATCTACAAATAATTGCACCATAATTTCCTAAAAACACTGTCAAGGCAAGTTAGTGGTGTGCGAGTGTGCGTGTGAAAAGGAATAGGCAAAAACCTGTGGTTTAGACGATGTCATTGGCTGTTTTGGCAACATTTTAGACCTATTAGGTTCTTGTAATCCCTTTCTCGGTTCCAAACGCTGCTTTGAAATAGATGGGTGCACTTTTGAAGGGAGTGGTTTCTGCACACCAGCCATGGAATGTCTTGCAACTGGTGCAGAAGCCTTCTTCTCCATGGTAGCAACAGGCTTCTTCAAAGGCAAGCCTTTTGGCGCCAAGGGCCGGCCAGGCCCATTCCCATTATTGCTACCAAGCTGTTTCTTAGAATCTACCGAGGCTGAATTAGGTTTACTAACAGAAGTCGACTTGTTGGGCCCTGCTTTAGGATACAAGTGGCCGTTCATAGAAACCGTTTTCCTTTCTTCACGACTGCCATGAACATGTCTGCCACTATTGCTCAAAGATTGCTTACTCTTCAATGGCACTTGAGATGACGCCGCCTCTTCAACATCAGCAAAAAACCTGTATAAGTTTCCTCAATGAAAATAGTATGATTTAAGCATGATAGACCAAAGTGCTAGATAGATCTAGTAAAGCAGCAACACACCAGAATGTGGAACGGAGACTTTTCTAGGTGGAGGTTCTTTAGTAGGAATTGGGAGCTCTGTGTCCTCAGATAATAGGAAGGAGTAATCTCTTGTATGCTTAAGTTTTTGGACTTTAGTTTTTAGCTGCATATAAAAAATTTATTTCATTGGTGAAAACAGTTCAAAAGCAATTGTCAATGTTCAAGACCAACACGAAACAGATTGCTCTATAAATACCTCACTTCTGACTTTGGGTAGCTGGTCATGTGATCCAGGTTTTGACCCTGTAGCAGCTGAAGAATTCTTCTTGTCCTGCAAGGGCAGGTAAGATCATCAAGATAAAAATTACATCTAATATAAAGTTAAAAGCAAAAACAGAAAACTTCAGAGCATTTGCATTCTGCAAATATTCCCTATGTCACAATCCGTAACTCGTGGCAAAGGAATCGGAAAAGTGTCAAGGAGCAAGAAAGCCACCAAAAAACATCTAGGTAACATCCTCACCATGCAAGTCAACCTCTAGAATATGAGAGTATACAGAATCGTTAAATCCCTGATCATTATTGATTTTAGTGTAACAATCATTTTGAAAAACAAGATAAAAGTCTAAAATGTTCTTGTCCTTACAAGCTGAGTTGAGAGCACCATGAAGTAATTGCATAAAAAAGACTATTTGCTAATGCAAGTTATAAATAAACTGTTAGAAGAAAGGCGTATTATGCAGCCAAGTAGGATACAAATTACTAGAAAGATAAAAATGGACATACAATTACACTTTGGATATTTCAGTTTATAATAGGTATCAATTATGTAAAAGCATGTTCATTCATGCTCTTAAAGAAACCAAATATTTTATTAATTATCCCAAATAAGTCAATATAACATAACTGGTTAAATGAACACAACAAATCACTTGGATGAGTGCCCCAGAGGTGGTCCCATCAAATGTGAGACAAACCCCGCAGTAAACATGCATAACAAAGATCAGATTTGAAGCATACAGGCTATAAAATATCAGAAAAGAGAGGCTTACAGTAGATACACCATGGTGGGATTTTGAAAATCTGGATGCCAAATGCGGGTTTTCTAACAACGACTTGCTTTCTTGTATTACTCTTTGAGCAATAACCGGTTGAGATGGGCCAAAGAAGGATCCATAACTGCAGAAACAAGCAAAAACACAAAAATAAAAACAAAAAAATTAGGAATCTATTTCACTTGTAAAATTCATTTACTGATATCCAAAAGAAACATAAAAAAAATATTATTGTTATTATAAAAAATAAAAATAAAATAAAACCTAAACATCAAATAACATAAAACATAACCATATTATTTGAATGCAAACTCATACTATTGCCATACCAAATATTATCCTAATCAGTGGGACAGGGCAGACGTGAGGACATATCTCTCTTCAATTTTGCCCAATAGTGAAGAGTATAAATTTACCATTGTAATGTTACCAAACACAGCATTGTGTTAACACACAAACATGTATGTCAACGTGTGACGGATTATGGCCAAGGAAGAGGAGTGGAAGAGTTCTGACATACTCAACCATCATCCTGTTCCCACTAGGCACCAGTCTTGGTCCTAATTTCCAGAAAATTTCCAACTCAACAGTGGCTTGTCCAATCCAAACAGTCTTGTACTACACTCTCAACCTGTGCATTACACATTGAAATAGTTGAACACCTTTCACTCTGAAAATCACGGAATTTTGATCAAAATTCGCCGATTTTTGGCGTATTTTCAGGTAGTTTCTGCTTTTTTCATTAAAAGGACGAATGAACTAAAAGAGTCCAACGTCAAAAATTGCTGATCTCCTAATTAATAAAGCAACCAAAATGTAGCCAAACTATGGGGGGAAACTTTCTGCCAGGAATGAAATCCATCGTTGTGATCAAAGTACATAGTGACAAATTGAGTTAGTAGGCTGTTTCCATTGAAGAGTCTAAAGTTGATCACATAAAAAAAAAAAGGGGGCAAAAAAACCAAAGAAAAAGAAGAAGAAGAGGGCTGTGACAAGCTAAAATAATTAAAAATGATTAGTTGTGTAATGTTGGAAGAAATAGGCACATCACTCACTTATCATATGGAAGTTTCTTCTTTTTGTCATTGGAACTGTTGTGAGAAGAACTGGTATCTTTCTTCATTTGCTTTCTGATTTGTTCTTTCAATCGTTGCCTCAATTCAAGGTATTCTATCTCCTCCTTAGTAGGCTTAGGATCTTCCTCTTCTTCTCCTTCATATTCTTCCTCCTCTCCTGCCTCTCCAACATCTTCCTCTAGCTCTTCACCTTCCTCCTCATACTCATCATAATCTTCCAGACCTCCATGTAATTCCTACATCAACCAAAACAGTTATCAAATGCCTCTGAAAAAAAAGTAAGAAAACAAAAATAAATAATTCAACAAAGACCCAAGTCTGCTTACTTCTCTATCATATCCCCGCATCTCGATTTTGAATCGCCAATTAGATTGTTTAGACAATAAGCCAATCACCACTTAAATGTATTGAGCACCTGAAACCCCAGAAAAAAATAATAATAAATCAGGGAAATTTCTGAAAATTCAACGAGGACTAAAGTCAATTCAAGTTCCTTGGTTATAAAAATAAAGTTAATTCGAATTTTTAAAAATTATTATTTCATAAACGGAATGCAAAGAAGAAAGTTGAATCAGATTGCTTCCGTTTTAAAGAGAAAATCAAATTCATCAATCAGAGGGCTAATATCCATAAACAAATATCTAATAAAGTTCAACAATTTATTAATCCCAGATGGTCAGTTTAACAAAAAAAAAAAAAAAAACAGCTCACAGAGATTTACAAACGATGCGAACTTTACGATAAAATCTCTGTTTTTCCCAAAAGAAAATAAATCTTTTTATTCGAGAAGTAAATATTTTAATCGATAGCTAATTAATCGAATCGAACCTTAGGTTTGATAATGAAAAAAAAAATCAACTTTATGCAATTTCGATCGAAAATCTCAAAAAATAAGAAATAGAAGAAAAAGAACCCTAATTTTCTGAAACGAAGTTGTAATTCAACCATCTGATGCAATCTGTATATTTTTTAATGAAAAAAAGCAGAAACCGAATTCAAATCAATCGAAAATTTCAGATCCGATGCGAAATCATATAAATTACCTGAAATTAGGCCAAAAATCGGCGGATTTGGATCGAAATTTCGCGATTTTCACAGTGAAAAAACCCTAATCCGATGAAGGACAAATAGGCACGCGAAGAGAGAGAACAAAGCGAGCTGAAATAAAGCAAAACTGAGCGAATGAGCGAATGGGGAAGGCTTGTGAGGGTGAGGTTTGAGGAATAAAGAGAGAGAGAGAGAGAGAGAGAGAGAGAGAGAGAGGAAACGGAAGGACCCAGAGACAAAGCGGCGGGTTGCTAACGTGCACTGAGGAGCGTAGTACGCACACCCTGAGTCCCACTCCGAGTCTGAGTTGGAGTACCGAGTTTGTGCAGGGCACATTTCTATTAATTTTTAATTTTTTAATTTTTATAATTATTAAGGTTCAGCTTCGTTGGCAATTGGCTTGGCATACGTGGAACCGTACGTGGAAGAAAGAAAGGCAAGCAAAGCAAATCAGCCATTTTTAAAAACCCAATCATGTAATTATCTAACAAATGGTCCTCTTATGGAATTGACTTTTTTTTTTTTTTAAGGAAATTATGGAATAGATTTTATTGCTCAATTAAGGTATGGCCCTATGTTCCTAATTTGATTTTCTTTATTTATTTTCTGAATTGATTAATTTAGGCGAAAATCACATTTTAGTCTCTACATTTTCAGGCAATTCCCATTTTAGTCCCTACATTTTATTTTTACCACTTTTAGGCTCTATTGAGGGTCATTTTGTAAAAAATGTCCAACTCAGTAAAGCAAACAATAAGAGTGGCAGGTATAGAATAAGACTATTAAGTCTAGGCGGCAGGAGTAATAGAGCACAGGCCCATAACATAAATAAATGGGTCTTGAGGAAGCAAATGGGCCCAAAGGGCTCGGAAAGAGAGAAATGGCACCCATGGGTAGTATATGGTATGGAAAAGTAAGAATGGGCCGCAATAGGCCCAAAACAATATAAATAAAGAAAGTATGGGTTAATGGCAAGCCCATGAACCCCAAGGATGAGAATGAGGAGATTAGGCCGGGGAAGCCTAATCAAGTTAGTAAAAGCCCATGGGAATGCAAAGTTAGTAAATGGGCCGAAGAAGCCCAAAGGAAGTAAATGGGCCGCAGGCCCAAGGAAAAAAGAAAGGGACAATGGAGTCCATAAGTAAAAACACCAATGGCTCTGTTAAGTCACTGAGGGAAGGAATGAAACGATAGGCTTGAAAAGAGGCCTAGCAGGAACATATCGTCATGGCAGGAAATGTCAAGTAATAAAACAGAACATGAGTGTAACCAAGAAATGGGCCAAAAGAAATGTAAAACCCAGTATTAAGAAAAGCCCAATCCCAAAGGGAAGCAGTGAAATGTACAGAACGGCCCATATGAAAGAACAAAGAAGCATGGCAGACGATGCAAACAAAGCTCCAGATCACAGCAAACACATGAACCACAGGCAGATTTTGAACGTATATAACAGGAAAGCACGCGCAAGACCCAGGCGCCACCAGCCTATACCCAGCCAATATGGGACATGGTGGGGCAATGGGTCAGTGGTAAGAGGTAAATGGGGGTGTGGTTTGGTGGTGGGAAGAGGGAAAAAGATCTATTTTATGTTCCCTGTCTAAGCCCTTTTGGGAGGTACGTCCTGCTGGGATGACAGACCGCCCAAAAGATGCAAGGTTGGGGGGAACGTTGGGTGCATGCTATACGGAGAGAGAGAGAGCATTTACGGCACGGTAGGAGAAAGTGCCACGGCGGACTAAGGAACAACACAAACCTGTCTTTGTCTAGCGATGGTAAGTAGTACATAGACGGTGGTCGACAAGTACGCCCAGACCAGACAAACGCCATTGGAGGGTAAAGTGGTAAAAACCAATCACGGCAGGCCCTATAAAAGGATCCTTGCCATGCCCTGTAGAGGGGACTGAAAAACAGAGGAAGGAAAAAATATAAGGAAAACAAAAAGAAAAAGAAAGGAAAGAAGAAAATATAAGAAAATAAAGAGCAAGGGTAATGAGCATGCACCAATAGATCAATTATCTTCTCTCCCCCTCAAAATCCCACTCTCCAAGAAACAATTAAGTAATAGGAATTCCTTCAGGCATTTATCACTTAGGTCCGATTCTCTCAAAGTCATTAATCCCCGCGGCAGGATATTCTCCTGGGAGATTAGTTTCATTGGGAGGAAACGTTCTTCCTTTTTGATTCCTTGCCACTGCAGACTCAAACTTGACTTAACGTTTATTTTCTGATTAACTTCCATCATCGTTCAATCAGTTATTCTTTTCTATAAAAAGCCGTTATTATTATTACCATTATTATTACTGTGATTGCCATAGAAATATTCGGTCTTTGTTATTAAGAAAAAGCCACTGTACTCTGTTTTTCTTTATTGTTATTATATCTGCCTGCCGTAACCTTTTTGTAATAGCTCTGCTTGCCGTGAGAACGTTCCTGGTAGACAAGGCTCAGTTTGTGTACAGGCCGGCCCAAAGTGAGTTATAGTTGGGCCGGTCTCAACTCTCCTACTCAGAAAAATACTAGGGCCCATCACCGCAGGAGGCAGCCCAGCCTAACCCAAAACACAAAAAAGGCCCTTACAGTCTCTATCCTGAAAAACACTTCCCGTTTTGGTCTCTGCCATTACTCATTTAACAGAAGTATTCTACGTGGCAAACGGTCCAACAGTAAATGTTGACATGTCTATTAAAATAATATTAAAAAAAATATTTGCATTTTTAAAAATGCCACATCAACAATTTAATTTTTGAAAAAAGCCACATCAGATAAAAATAATATAAAAATTTATAACCTAATTATTTTTTAAAAAAAGAAAAGAAATTAGTTAAATTAATTTTTTTTCCTTTTTTTTGGAAGAACATGAAGAACGTGTTCTTCATTTTTCTTCCCCAACTAAGCTTGCCCAGAAAATTAAAAATTAAAAATTTACTTTTCTTTTCTTGCATTTTCTTAGCAACCAAAACCATAAAATCACTCAGATTTACAAAATAAAAAGATATGCCCATAAAAATTTACAAAACACAAACATTCAACAAGATTTTCTTATGCTTTGAAACCAAACACAAAAAACACAAAACTCAAACCCAGATTTTCGGCCTCCATGCACAACCAAACCCAGCGAAGCCTGAATAAGATCTTAGAGAGTTTACACCTGATTCCACTCTGGATTCGAAATCTTCTCCAAATGAGTAGTCGATTTGGATTCAGACACATATACCACAAACCCACAAACCCATAAATCAACATACACCACAAACCCAGAAATCAAACCACCCACTGCCGAGCAATTCAAACCCAAACCCAATACCTAACTCACCAAACACCTAAACAAAAAATCACCAAACACCCAAACAAAACCCAAAGGCACGACCACCACCACCTCGAACAGAACCCAGCCACCACCAAAACCCAGCTACCAACAAAACCCAACTACCAAAAAGACCATCACGAAACCCAGCCACCAAACAGACCCAGCAAGCACTAAATCTCACCACCAAACAGATTCAGCAAGCACCGAAACCCACCACCAAATGGATCCAGCAAACACCGAAAAAAACCCACCACCAAAATCGGCCACTGATTCAACTCCACAACCGAAATGCCACCACTAAAACCTAGCAGCCACCGATTCGATCCAACCAAAACTTAGTCAGATGAGAAGAGATAGATGAGCGAAACATGCTGTGAATAGAGAAAGAGGAATGGGAAACGTAGAAGAGAGATATAGAGGGAGAGATGGAGAACTGTGAATAGAGAAAGAGGAATGGGAAACATGCTCCTGGCAATCTGGCACGTTCTTCATGTTCTTCCAAAAAAAAGGAAAAAAAAAATAATTTAACTAATTTCTTTTCTTTTTTAAAAAAATAATTAGGTTAGAAATTTTTATATTATTTTTATCTGATGTGGGTTTTTTCAAAAATTAAATTGCTGATATGGCATTTTTGAAAATGCAAATATTTTTTTTAATATTATTTTAATAGACACGTCAGCATTTACTGTTGGACCGTTTGCCACGTAGGATACTTCTGTTAAATGAGTAACGGTAGGGACCAAAACGGGAAGCGTTTTTCAGGATAGGGACTAAAAGCGGTAAAAATAAAATATAGGGACTAAAATGGGAATCGCCTAAAAATGTAGGGACTAAAATGTGCTTTTCGCCTTAATTATATTTATGTTAAATGTTTTTTTTTTTTTTTTAATATTAGAGTTTCAACTTATAGCATTCGCTTATGATTATTGTGCTATTATCATTAAACCAAGATATTAATCGGTTTTTTGTGTAAGCGGGGATTGAACTCCAGATCTCTTATTTAGCCATTAAAGACTTTATCAGTTTAGTTTTCATAAATTTGGAGCTATACATGATATTGTCTCGTATGAATATTTGACAAACCAACTATATATTTGAATTTCAATTAAATTATATTTATTTCACTTTTTATATAATACTTTTTTTTAAAATCTATTATTCTTTCCTTTTTAAGACACAAAATTGCTAGTTACAATTTTGCATTTAGGTTTTGCTAACATCTTGATGATATGACTAATGAATAATATGACTAATGAAACAATATAGCATTTCAATAAAATTTCATTTCTATTGGTTCACAATTTGGGCAACCTTTTCAGGATGGGGAAGAGAGTGTAGTACCTAAGTGTGGGTTATTATTATTATGTTGAAACCAATTACTTATCAACATTTTTGGGATTTTTTTTGTCTGAAATAGAGAGCTTTAGGCAATGGCCTAAACCTAAAGCTTGCCTAAAGCAAGGTAGTCAATACTGTATCGGTACCAACCGTATTGGCCGGTACGTACTATACCGGTTGCATACTGGTATCGAAACATCAACGTTTCGTACCGGTTTAAATACCGGCCAATTTCGGGCAATACCGGCTGGTACAGAAAAAAGTTTTTTTATTTATTTTATTTTAAGTTTTGTAATTTTTGAATTTTTATTAGGGCAAAATGGTAACTTATTTGCATTAACTTATTAGTATTATTTGTTTTCTTAATATGTAATGGTAACTTTTAAGCTTTCTATTTTTTATATTGTGTTTTTTTTTTTTTTTTTCTTTTAATTGATACTAAAGTCTAAAATCATGAATAATTAGTTCTGAATTGAGGAAATATTTTATGGTAAACTTTTATATCTATACTACTATTTAAGAGGCTGCCCCTGTTTGGGCCAAATTATTTTTGTTCCAAAATACCCTCACATTTAACGTTTTAGAAGTGAAAACTGTTGAGGACAAAGCAGTAAAAATAAATCCATTAACTGCCCCTACAAAAATGCCTCATTAAACTATCTAAAATGAGAAATGTTACGTCTACAACAATTTTACAACAAATCACAGGTGGTTAGTTATTATTGGTTCAAATTTGAAACTAACACTAAGATTACTTTTTTGCCCCAACAGTAACAACCTGCCACTTAGAATTTGTTGTAAAAATGTTGTAGACATATCATTTCTCATCTAAAATACCCTCACATCCAATGTTTAATAAGTGAAAACAATTGAGGATATAGTAGTAAAAATACGTCCATTAATTCCCCCTAAAAAAATGCCTCATAAATCTGTTGCAGTCTCCCATCAGTTTACAAATTGAAATTTAAACGTTCAATCTTCTACTCATTCACAATTCCAAATTTCCTGTTAACTAGACTTTCATACATTGGCGGTGAGGGATGGATGGAGGCCAGAACTATTCCTCACAGTGGTGATGAATTGGCTATGGGGATTGGTTTATAATTTTGTTGCTGAGTCTCAGAGATGGGTGTGGATCTAGTTCAATGGTAAATCCATATTTTCATTCATTCACTCGATGTATTCTTTTACACTCTCTTTTCTATGCTTTCGTTACTTTTCAAAGATCCAATTTTTTAGCATTTCACTGGCCATTTTTTTAGTACTTCAATATATTCATTTAGATAAAGTTTTAGTTTAATTGTTTTCAGAATTCTTAATTCAATGATTGTGTAATTGCTAACCTTTGAACATTCTTAAAAGTAAGGGAATCAATTTTGTGATAGGAAAATGTAGCAGCCCAAATTGAGATAAATGGAAAATTATAACACTAAATCCAAATAAAAAAAAGAGCCTCAAGTTTCCATAAAAAATATTATGTACAGTTTCTTGGTTATAAAAGTAGTTGCTAAATCTTGAATTTAAACTCTTTTTTACTTTTGTTATGGATGTGTAGTATGTGACTAAATTTTTGGGTTAAAAATAAGTTGATAACCCCCATAAATAAATCAGAATTTTCTTTTAAAAAAATATATGAAGCAATTGAGGAAAGAGGTGTAAATAAAAACTTGGATAAATGAATCATTTCAAATGAAGTATCTTTTTCTATACTTCGCTGGGAAAGAAAAAGAAAAAAAGAAAAGAGAGAGAGATAGTTTAGATGTGCCCACAAATATCAGACTAAATTTAGTACTAATAATAAAAAGGAATGAATATTAACTTTAACAATTTTAACTTAGTAATACTATTAATTAAGCATATTTTATATTTTAGGTGTTCATGTCACAAGTTAACAGGGTTCAAGTTATAGTGGACTAGGCTCTAAGTCAGAGGCTTTTCTATTATTTTGAGTAAAAATTAATAATTTGTATTCATCTAAATTTGGGATTACTACATTTTTCAATCACAAAAAGATCTAGAAGTATGATGAAAAAATTATTTCACCCACAAATGCATAATACTCATCACACCCCTAGGGTTTTTTTTTTTTTTTTTTTTTGTGTGATTGGAAAATATAGTAATTCCAAATTAAAATAAATGCTCTAAATTAACTTCTACCTAAAAAATAGAAGAGTCTCTGAGCACACGCTCACTATAAACACACACACACACACACACACACACACACACACACACACACATATATATATTTATTTATTTACTTATAAATATAAAAAATAGCGGTAAACCCGAAACGGTACACTGGTATTAACCGGTATCTGAAATATATTGTACTGCTAAGCAAACCGGTACAGCCTCCGATACGGTATTGACTTCCTTGACCTAAAGTAGGCTTTGTATTCTAACTTTTCAATTAAGTTACAAGATTATTAGCTAAATTTGATTTATGTTTACGAATCTCATTAGATACTCGTTTCACTCATAAATATGATATACAAAAATTCAAATTGTATTAAGAACTAAAACCATTGGAATTGAATTAAATATGACGAAAGAGAAGTAAAATAAAAAAAATTAACATAAGCAAAAATTAAATTTATAAATTGACTATAAAAATGCCTCTATAATCGTATAAATATTGATATTGTAGTTATTTACAACTAAAACCATCTTAAACAAATTTCACAGTCTTTTGTGACAAGCTCAATTCATGTTTCTTCTTTATCTTTCTTTCTCCTTTTTTTAAATACAATAATTTGCAAATCAACTTGTACATATAATGCATGTCAAAAGTCAAATTATTTGCATGACAAGTTAAAAGGCAACTACCACGATTAAATAATGAGCTCAATTAACCATAACAATCATGTTGAAGCCAATAATTTTATATATCCCTTTCAAAAAAAAAAAAAAAAAAAATTTATATATCATTTTTTTCTACTATCCATCATAACTCACGGCCTAATATCAGAGACAATCTGGGCAGCAATAGGTTTTTGATGAGTAACAGACTTGGTAGCCATCTCCTTAGTCAATGTGTCATTTTGGAATACACGAATCAAAAGGTTGACTCAAGGATGTCGCATACACAATCTTTCCCTTTTATTTCCTCTCAGTTTTTCCATTAATATAAATTGTTATCCAATATATTAATTACAGACAACTACTATTAATTTGATTTACTAATAAAACATCTCTCCCTTTTGTAGCTAAAACCATTTGTTACTTTCACCTTAATAATTTATCAACTGAGTAACAAATCCAATCTACTGCAATCCTCTACCCAACGTAAAAAGCATTCTAAACCGATTAAGAATTTATGATATAAATACATTTTTTTTACAACATACCAAGTAACCAAGGGCATCTCTATTTTCCAAAGACCAAACCATACCCATTATATAGGTGGACCAAATTGTCTCAAAAAAAAAAAAAAAAGGTGGACCAAAAGCAATTGCATAATAGGTAGGAGAGGCAAGCAAAGAACATCAATTTATTCTGCCTCATTCTCATTTTTCCATTCTCAATCTCATACACTGAGCCTCTAAAAAAACCATAAAATATACATCCATCAAACCTCACTCTCTTCCTTCAAAAACACATTCTTCTCATATTATTATGTATAATATTTTACTTTTTTGGAGTTTTATCAAAAGTCCTCTTTGACAAAGATTATGGCTCCACTTACTCGAATGTTTTTATTTTTTTAAAGAATTTCAACTTATGGTGTTCTTATGAAAGACTTTAACAACTTATGCACTAATATTCTCAATAAGTGCTCAATAACATGTACACAGCAAAATATTCCACAGAACACTGTTAAATGACTCGTACAATGTCGCTGACATCTTCATTATGTCTACCACTAGTTACATCCCGCAAAACTTCGTTAATTTTGTATTGTGAAAGCAACTCCCAACAAACTACTGTATAAGTTGTAAGCACTCTCTTATAAAAAAAAAGTTGTAAGCATCCAATTCACTATGTAACATGCCAAATGAGTATCAACGTGCATTTTTATCATATGATCAATTTAATAGTTATGTGGCTTTTTAGATTATTTTGATGAATCATATGATATAATACACGTGTGATTTTATGAACCACCATGTATTGGGTTGAAGATTCCTCCAACCTGGTTTGGCTAAAAGTTCTGTCCTAAATCATAATTATGGGCGGTTGGTCCATACCCAAGGGCCACGATACTCATGACTTTAGGGTAATGAAGATAAAAGGTTAAGCCCGAGCAAAGGAACTATGTTGCAGGCTAGATAAGCTTTTAATAAAAGGGAAAGCCCAAAAACTCAGCCAGTGGCTCCAAACTTCATTACAATTATTATCGAGTCATAGAAGTCAACCTAGATCAAATCACTGCCATACAACGCCTCCACCCGCTGAGGAATCCCAAGGAAGTACAATGACTCATTGGCATGGTCGCTGCCTTCAACCAATTGATTTTTAAATCGGCAGATAGGTGTAGATCTTTCTTTCAATTATTGAAAAAATTGAAGGATTTCTAGTGGACCAATGAATGTGGCTGAGCATTCTCAAAGTTGAAAGCTTATATGGCCAATGCTTATGTCCTATCATCGACCAGAGAAAGGTGAGACCATGTATATGTACTTAGTCGTGACCAAGCATGTTGTTAGCACAATCCTCATTAGGGTAAAATGTGTAAAACTGGCCACTTTTTCTATTTTGCAATGACTAGTGTAAGGGCTATTCAACGAGTTAAAATAAATTTTGGTTTTTTTTTTTTTTTTTTGGTCAATGTGAAATGGTAGAAAAATGCTAAAAATGCTGAAATTGATATGAGAAATTCTACGAACATTGAGATGTTAGTAATTTACCTATTGTTTTATCTGTATATGATAGAAATTGAGATATTAGTAATTTACAATATAGAAAAAAGGTAGCATTACTGTGCATCAACGATTTCAAAACTTCAAAGAAACTTTAAAGAATAAATTAGGAGTGTGCAGAAAAACAGCCAACCCACCAAATCCGACCCGACCCGATAGGTTAGGTCTGGTCAGGTCGGGTTGAGTTGGTTTTTAGGGCTTGATGGGTTGGGTTAGGTTACAAAATTTTTATTTTTTTATTTTTTTATAGTGGGTTGGGTTAGGTTTGGGTCATAAAATTACAAACCCGCCAAACCTGACCCGACCCACCCATATTTTAATATATGTTTAAAATATATTATATATTTAATAATTTAAAAAAAAAAACTAGCTAGAGAGCACTTTTTCGGTTCCTACTATCATATATAATATAAAATCCTATTAGTTCTTTTAATATATATTTAAATATATTATATAATTAATAAAATTTTTTAAAAATTTTTAGATATATTTTGTTTATAACTAAGTTAAGAACTCATGTGTATTTTGTTTATAAGTGAATTAGGATACTAATTCATTTATATTTTGTTTATCAACTCAGTTGAATACTTAAACATATTTTGTTTACAACTAAGTTGAAATATTAGTTTATATATTAATGTATATTTTGTTTATCAACTCAAGTGGCAAGTGTGATATATATTTTTTACTTAATTTAATAATAATAGTAATAAAAAAATTTGTCCAACCAACCCAACCCAACCCACACTATGTGGGTTGGGTTGGACTTATGTGATGGGTTGGGTTGGGTTGAATTTTTTTTGACCCACCATGGTGGGTAGGGTTAAAAAATCCCCTCAACCCGACCCAACCTGACCCATGCACACCCCTAGAATAAATGTTGGTCTTCCAAATGCAAAGATATGCAAAGCCCATAAATTGTTTATATCAACTTACTTTTTAAAATAAATGCATAACTAATCTAATACACAATAGTTTATAAAATTCATGAAATAATCTAATACACAATATTTTTTTTTAACACACACACATGGAAAGAGGAGAGAAGGTCTTAATTCATGTGTTCTTTTGTACTACACTTCAAGTGGGATAGTAACTTATCTTAAAAAGATAAGAAAAGAAAATTTTCCCACAACTATAGTTATTACAGGGGGGTTTGGTAGTGTATTTTGAATAACAATTTTCAGTTTCTAAACAACATTACACGTATTTTCACACATTTTTTTTCACTCACACGTATTTCCAAAAAATACAAACAACATTACTAAGGCAAAGTTGGCCTTTTTTAGGAGTTCATAGGAGAATAAAATGGAATTATCATAAGGAATGGAAGGCTAACTCATATCACTTCTTTCACTTTTTTTTTTTCCCTTTCTCTTTTTGTGTGTGTTAAATAACAAATCTTATATGACTACTGTTGGAGTATTAACTTAAGTCATGTTAACTTTTAGGACAATACTTAAATCCAGTATTTAAATATTGTTCTTTAGGTTCTCTTTTTAAGATTTTGCCATGTGGATTTTTGTTCATGGAATGGAAGTGTATTTTTTAGTTAAGTACCTATATGACTAAATTTTAAAAAAAGAACCTAAGAAATAGCATCTAAGGTACTGTACCTAAATTTTGTCCTAACTTTTAAGGGAAGGTAGGACCAAGGCCGATCCAAGATTGTTTGAGGCCGAAGGCGAGAATTTTATAGGGGTCTTTTTACATCTAAATATCACTTAAATAATAGTTATTTATTTTTATTTAATTTCAAATCTACTATTAATTCTTACTTATTAATATGACTAATTCACTTAAAGTGAGTTAATGATAATTGCCATATAGATTTTACAAATTGGCATATCACTAATAAAAGAAAAGTTATTCAAACATTCATTTTATTATATTATTTAAGTAACACCGATCATATTATTGCCACATCAGTTTGTAAATTTTTTTCCCTAAGATTTGAATTAACTTTAGCATTTTTCATACACTTAATGGTGACTGTGTTGTATTTTTATTATTATTACTATTATTTTTTTTGTGTGGAGAAAATGCTAAACTTATTACAAATTTTACTACAAAAAGCTTACAAATTGATGTGTCAATGAGGTGGGGCTTCAACAAAAGAATAAATGAGTATTGAATTACTTCATTATTGACATATCAATTTGTAAGACCTATATAATAAAACTTGTAATATACTAACATAACTCTAATATTTTAAGTCTTCTTAAGATTGGGATAAAATATACACTTAACTTTTTCCTTCTACTTTTTATCAATTATTTGAATAAATATCATATTTTTCAATTGGGTTTCTCTGGCGCTAGGGAAGGGAGACTTTGAACTCTCATCTCTTTGTCAATAGAAGTAGTTGTTCCTTTTTGGTAGACGGTTTGTTCCCTAAGGTAACAGAGTTACCTGTAGGGCTAGTGGGGTTTGTTTTGTTTGGGGTTTGGGAAACACTGATAGCTAGGATGGAAAATCTTATGAACAATTAGTGAAACTTATCGCTAAACGAAAGGGAAGGAGGTAAACTAGCAGTGAAGAAGGATAGAGCCTCCCATGAGCATACGACTGTGGCAAAATTCCTAACAAAGAGAGCTTTAAACACTAATGTGGTGATCAGAACTTTTAGTCCTCTTTGGCGCTCAAGGAACGGGTTTAAGGTCCGTAACGCAGAGGATCACATTCTGTTGTTTGTGTTTGATAATCCGGAGGAAGTCGAAAAAATCTTGGCAAGCAAACCCTGGAGTTTTGATAGGCATTTTGTTGTTCTTCAGAAACTGAATAATGCAGTTCTAGTACATGATATGTCCTTAAACACAATGTCGCTTTGGGTGCAAGTCCACAACATTCCAGTTGGTTTCTTGAACAGGGGTGTGGCTGAAGATTTATGCGATACAATGGGGATAGTAGACCACAATTCGAGTGATGTGGAGGTTGATAGGGGCAGTTTTATCCGAGTCCGAGTGTGAGTGGATATCTCTCAACCTCTGTGCAGGGGACGAGTCTTATCCATTGAGGATGGTAAAGAGCACTGGGTGACGTTCAAATATGAACGTCTCCCAAATATATGCTACTGGTGTGGGTGTTTGGATCACTCGGACAAAGATTGCGACAGATGGTTAGAAAGTGAAGGAATGCTAAAAGAAAAGGATTTAGCGTATGGAGCGTGGATTAGAGCATCTTTTATTCCGGCGAGTCACAAGGCAGTGGTGGTTGTGCCAGGGTTCTATGAGGATAAAAAAGGGAAGATGCCAAAGCCTTCTAAACTGGTGACTGGAAAACATTCATCGCTAGTGAAAGAAAAACGTGTAGACATTACAAAGTCAGGACAGGTTGAGGAAACGGTTACAGGAGAAACAGAGGAGTAAATTACAGACTCATTGATTGCACTGGAATCATTATGTACTGAAACGGCTAAGGGAGGCAATCACGGAATTAAAGGAGATTTATTGGATAAGCAGATATTGGAGATAGACAGGGAATTAAATGGGATCGAAATTTCAGGAAATAAAATAAGGGGAGTTAATGATAATAACACAGAGACAGATTCGGATTGCCCAAATAATAAGGAGGTAATTAATGAAAGCGGCGCTGGGGTTGTAGCTGAGAAAGGTGTTGACCACGTGCAAAATTTAAGTGAAAACCCTAATTTTATTAGGGAAACTCTCCAACCCGAGGTGTGTAAAAAAAATTATGGCAGTGTACAAAGTGGGCAGACTTATATTAGAACATGGACTAGAATAATGAGGAAGGCACAAGACTTGAATGATGGAAGAAAATGAGGGATTGATCATTGTATCAAGCGGTCTTTCATGGATGTGGATGGATGTGAGGTTCAAAAGAAATGAAGATTGGCTTATTCCAATAGCAAAATGAACTTACTAGTGGCGGAGGTTGAGTGTTAGCCCCGCCAAGAGTAATGAATCTCCTTTGTTGGAACTGTCGGGGGCTTGGGAACCTCCAGACAGAGTAGGAGCTTGGGGATTTGATCCGGGCACAAGATCCCTCAGTCGTGTTTTTAGCCGAAACATGGCTTGATAAAGCAAGGTTAGAAGAGATATGTGTTAAGTTGAAACTTGGTGGTATGATCGAAGTATGTTGTGATACAAGAGGAGGAGGTATTGTAATATTTTGGAAAAAGGATGTCGACTTTTCATTAGGCACCTTTTCTCCAAACCATATTGATGGCATTTTGAACAAAGGGAAGGAGGATGAATGGAGGTTTACGGGGTTTTATGGGGAGCCAGAAACACAAAATCATCATTTATCATAGACCTGCCTTCGGAGACTTAAGAATAGGAATTCGATCCCTTGGTTGTGTGCAGGTGATTTCAATGAGATTACTCGCACTCATGAAAAAAAAGGAGAAAGATTGAGGCTTGAAAGACAAATGGTTGAATTTAGAGATGTCCTTGATGAGTGTGGATTCAGAGATCTTGGTTTTGTGGGAGGAAAATTCACATGGTGTAATGGCCATTTGGATGGCTTCACTATTTGGGAAAGGCTAGATAGAGCGGTAGCAACCATGGAATGGATAGAAAAATTTCCTGCTACTAAAGTATTGCACTTAGAGTGTGGTTCATCTGATCATAAACCAATCCTTATCTATCTGAATGGGATACCAAAAATTCGACAAAAACCATGGCGTTTTGAACACATGTGGTTGGATGAAGATGGATGTAAGGAAACAATTGAAGAAGCATGGGCATTTGAAGCCAATGGGCATGCCATGGCTCGGGTTAAAGGCAAGATAGGGCATTGCCAATCAAAACTGAAATGGTGGAGTAGGATGGCTATTGAAAATGTTACCCAGCAATTAAAGGAAAAAAAAAAGAACAGCTACACAAGGCAGAAGATGCAGCTGTTGGTGGGAAATCCATGAGTAGGGTATTTCGGCTTAAGAGGGAGATAAATGACCTTCCTTCTTTCCAAGGAGGAAAAAATGTGGAGGCAAAGATCACGTACTTTATGGCTACATGAAGGGGATGGAAACACTAGATTTTTCCATAGTCAAGCTACGCATAGGTATCGGAGAAACAGAATTGAGGTGCTAGAAAATTTGGTGGGGGAAAGGTGTGAGGAGGAGGGGGAGATAGCAAATAATTTGATAGAATTCTATACCAATTTATTTTCCTTATCCTCTCCAGATCAAATAGAGGAAGCTTTAGAAGCCACTCCATTGGTAATTACAGAAGAGATGAATGATGAACTTGTTGCCCCTTTTCAAAGAATTGAAGTGGAATTAGCTATGAGGCAGATAGATCCTCTAAAAGCACCCGGTCCGGATGGGATGCCTCCATTATTCTTCCAACAATTTTGGCAAACCATAGGGGAGGATGTGACTGAGGCGGTCCTAAGTTGTCTCAATTTTGGTACAATCCCTCCTTCCATCAATCAAACCTTCATTACACTCATTCTGAAGGTAAAAAGCCCGGTAAAAGTTTCTGAATTCCGCCCTATAGCACTTTGTAATACTCTTTACAAGATTATTTCTAAAGTCCTTGCAAATAAACTTAAGAAAATATTACCTTGTGTTATTTCGAAAACTCAAACTGCATTTCAGTCTAGTAAAACTATTTCTGATAATATTTTGGTGGCATTTGAAACTCTACATCATATGAAATCACAAAAATCTAAGAAGACTGGTTTTATGGCTATGAAGTTAGATATGAGCAAGGTGAATGATAGAGTTGAATGAAAGTTTTTGATGAAGATTATGGAAAGATTGGGCTTTTGTGAAAAATGGAATTCTCTTATTTTTGAATGTATTAGCACTGTGTCGATTTTGTTGAATGGTGAGCCTAAGGGAGACATTAGACCTTCAAGAGGGATTAGACAAGGAGACCCTTTGTCACCCTATCTTTCTTTGCTATGCTCAAAGGGGTTAAATAGGTTGATACAAAGAGCAGCTTATAATGACAAAATAAGGGGTTTTTCTTTATGTAAAAATGGCCCAAAAATCTCACATTTATTTTTTGCAAATGATAGCTTGGTGTTTTGTCGAGCTATTATGTCTGACTTACATGAAATCCAAACTATTCTCTCCTTGTATGAACGTGCTTCAGGTCAAAAGCTCAATCAGGAGAAAACTTCCATATTTTTTAGCAAGGCAATAAGTGAAGAAAGAAGGCAAGAGATTTCAAACTTCTTAGGGGTTCCGGAGGTAAAAGAATATGAAAAATATCTTGGCTTGCCGGCGATGGTTGGAAGGAATAAAAAAGAGAGTTTAAGATACATAAAGGAAAGGGTATGGAATAAAATTCAAGGGTGGAGAGAAAAACTCTTATCTCAAGTAGGTAGAGAAGTGCTATTAAAGGCGGTGGTGCAAGCAATTCCGTCCTTCGCCATGAGTTGCTTCAAACTACCGGTGAGCCTTTGCAATGAGATTAAGGCTATGATTCGAAAATTCTATTAGGGGTAGAAGGGGGAGCAAAGAAAGGTCCATTGGAAAAAATGGGAAACTCTTTGCAAACCAAAATTGGAGGGAGGCATGGGTTTCAAGGATTTGGAAAAATTCAATGATGCTATGTTAGCCAAACAGGTGTGGAGGTTGTTAAGGGATCAGAATTCTCTCTTTTTTCGTGTCTTCAAGGCCAAATATTTTCCAAGGGGTTCGGTCTTGGAAGCTACAACTTCAACTGGGTCCTATGCATGGCAAAGTATAATGAAAGCTAGGAAGGTAATTTCAAATCGAATGAGATGGAGAATTGGAGATGGCAAGAGCATTGATCTTTATGGTGATAATTGGCTCCCAGGTGGGGGGTCCTCAAAAATAATTTCACCACGGGTACTAGAGTTAGAAGGGGCAAAAGTTTCAACTCTTATATCAACATTTTTTCTCTTTTGAAGCCCAACATATTATGGCTATTCCTTTGTGCTTAACAAATCAGAGGGATGTTTTAATATGGCCTGGTTGTTCCAATGAGGAGTATTCGGTCAAATCAGGTTATAAACAACTGTGTGAGGAGAAAAACAATTCAGATGCATCGGCCTCGGATGGCTCACTCCAAAAAGCTTTCTGGAAACGCATTTGGAAGATCCAGGTGCCAAACAAAATTAAAACATTCCTTTGGCAAGTTTGCTTTGATGCACTACCTACAAAAGTGAACTTGAAGAAGAGGAAAATCCTTGAAGACACATGATGTGGTGCCTGCCTCTCAGCTCAAGAAACCACCCTCCACGTTATCTGGAGTTGTGAAGAATTGCAAGAAATATGGCTACCCTGTTTTAGCGGGGTTAGAGCAGAGTACCCGAACATCAGTGAGGTTCAGGAACTGATTAACCTGGTTGGGGTACAGAAACAGAGGCTGGAATTGTTTGTGGTAGTGGCATGGTTCGTTTGGAATCGTAGGAACAAACTACGACTCAAAGAACGCAACTTGGATAAGAGTAAATTATTCAGTGCAGCAGCGCAATACCTCTCGGAATTCCAATTGAAATTTCCAATGAAAGTGGCTAAATCCTCAGCGATTATGACGAAATAGAGTCCACCATTGGGCGAGTTGTACAAAACCAATTATGATGGGGCAGTGTTTGAAGATTCAGGTGAGGCAGGGATCGGTGTGGTTGTGCACAATGCTACTGGAGATGTGTTAGCTGCACTTTCAGAAAAAATTCCCTACCTCGGCTCGGTGGAATTGGTGGAGGTCCTAGCTGCTAGAAGGGCTGTTCGGTTCATTGTGGAATTAGGCATGTCACAATCAGTGTTTGAAGGAGATTCAGAGGTTGTTTACAAGGATTTGAAATCAGTTGATGTGGGTCATCCCTCAATTGGTCAATATGTGAAAGACATCATGTCTATTTCCGGTTCGCTCCGAACTTTCTCTTTCTCTCATGTTAGAAGGCAGGGTAACTCTGTGGTTCATACCTTAACTAAGAGAGTAAGGTTTTCTTATCCGTTATTAGTATGGATGGAGCACGTTCCTCCTTACGTGATTCATGTTGTAGCTTCAAATTTATAGTTTTCTAATAATATTTCGTTGTATTGAACCTTAAAAAAAAAAAAATTTCATACTTTTTATTTTATTTAAAAAAAAAATTACACCCCATTGTCAGGGAGCCGTAGGCCATGGCCTAAATGGCCTAGGCCTAGGGCTTGCCCAGGTAGGACAAGTTACACGAGTCTTGCTACAATTTTCCATATCAAACATATTAAAAAAAGAAAAAGAAAAATAGAAAAATAGAAAACACGCTCAAAAAAAAAAAAAAAAAAAAAAAATTATTCGACCGTCTCAAGTCTCTCTTATTGGAAACTTTCTTTTAAACATAGCTACCCGACCTTTCTCCATCGTTTCCCCCAACGCACTCCACCGTCACTACCTTCTCTCCCATAGCTTCCTCCATTGCCAGTCTTCTTTGTTTTCCAGCGTGGTGGTTTTGGTAGTGTTTTCAAGGTACACTTGCTTTTCCTCTTTCTCTTTTCTCTGAATTTAAGTTTTGAGAGTCGCAGCGGCTGTTGGGCTGTTGCTTTTCTCTAATTCCAATGAATTGCGGTTGTTTTTCTTTACCTCTCTCCAACCCCAACCCAAACCCAATCGGAGCATGATTCGGTTGCTTAACTCTATTACTCAGCTTTTGTATTCTTATTATTAAAACTGTTTCTTCTTCAGTTTAATTGAATTGGGAAATTTAGCTATTGAATGTCCCACTTTGATCCAAGTTTAAGCCGCCTCTCGACTCATGGGTATTAATGGGTTGTTAATTGTGCAGTGAGCCACATCAATCATCTCCGACATTGATGATTTGTGAAGCTTTTTATGTGATTTTCAAGCCTTCTATTTTAATTTATTTGGAGACCATTAGATAATTTAGCAATCAGTTAAGTGGCATTCCGCTTATATGGTTGCTTTTTTTTTTATATTTTGTGTGTCTTTGCAGAATGGAAACTGATGAAGGCAAATTGAATTCTGAACTAGACGAGAAAATTTACCAAATATACAAGGATTTTTTGACAAGGTAATCCATTTTTAAGTTTTTATCTGATTTTGTTTTTATATAATTTGATGATTTTGAATGGTAATACTGTTACTGTTTTAGGGTTACGAAGTTTGAGGAATTGGTGGCTGTAGGAGGCAGGTTACTTGCAGGCTTTCAGGAAGGGCTGGGTTAGTGTTCTCTAGAGTTTATGGTTATATTTGTTTTACTAATGATGTTTCTTTTTACTATTCTCAATATTATTATTTTCTTAAATTTTCATGTAGAGTATCTTCGGCGACCCCCAATAGATAGGACATCTAAGTTGGTTGAGAATATTATCAAAGCTAATGAAACAAAGAGAGTTAAATCATATTTTGAAGCTGGCTGTATCAATACTCATGATGGTGTTCATAGTATAAGCAAGTGTAAGTGCAGTTGTTTTCTATTGCTATTATTATTTTCTTGTATCTTTGGAATTAGTTGAATAAATGGCGCTGTATTTTCTATGTATTGTGAGTTTTTTTTTGGGTAACAAATTGCCTAGTTCATAGATATATTTATATATTTGGGTATCTTTGGAGAGTGATTAATGCACTGGTAAGAAAAAGTGAGTTGATCCAAGATGAGGAAATGAAAAAAAGTAGAGGAAGACCCAAAATAACTTTAGTAGAAGTAACAAAAAAGGATTTGTCAATTAAGGAAGTAATAGAAAATATAACTTCATATTGAATAGAATGGAGGAAAATAATATATATGGCTGACCCTAACTAATTTGTTGAGGATCCATAGCCGACCCCAAAAATTTGGGATTAAGGCTTGTTGTTGTAGTAAGACTATCTCTCTGTTCTTTGGAATGTAAAGGCTTTAAACTCTTCTCCGTCAATCTTTTCCTCATTTTGTCACCCTAACACTTTTTTCTAGAAGTCGACCCAGCAAATTAATTCTGCTCTTGGTGTATTATTGGTTCATTTATGTGTCTCTGCCCCCCTCCTCTGTGTGTGTTGGTGTAGATTTGCTATGATGTTTCAAGTTAACTTTGCATTTTGAAAATTTTACCTGCAAATTACTGGTCTAACTGCAATTATTGTTTGTATGCGGGATAAATGTGCATACAGAAGTGCATACGTGCCAACTTGGACTTCGTGACCACTTAAGTAAAGGTAACTACACCTTCTGAAATTTACCATTTCCTGTTCTTTTATATTCTCAATCACAAAGTAAACTTTTCAAATACGTTTTTGAACCATTGATGCCTTAAAAGTGATATATGATCTTATATATTCATAGAATTGGATTTGCTTCTGCTCAGTGTCTGATGTTTATTAATGTTTGCACTGTATACTTGGTCAATGCCACTGCCACATTTTAATCATCTCTGGAATGGTGGAACTTTTAGTGGAATATCCACATATGCTAACCCATTCTAGAGAAATGGCTCAATAGCTC
Source organism: Quercus gilva (assembly GCA_023621385.1). Taxonomy (NCBI): domain Eukaryota; kingdom Viridiplantae; phylum Streptophyta; class Magnoliopsida; order Fagales; family Fagaceae; genus Quercus; species Quercus gilva. The sequence continues at coordinate 16,465,829 of CM042478.1, forward strand.
AATGCCTAGTAAACTTGGCTGCATAATTTAACTTATATGTGCAATGAAAGTCGACATTTCCCACTATTATATGAACTTCATTGAAAATCTGCCTACACATCAGGTTATGAGATTAGTATTCTTTCTATTTTACATATTTCTAGAAAGTTTCATTTCACCCGAAAATTGAATAGAAAAATTTTGGTTTTTTTGTTCTTGTTTTTCTTTGGGTTAATGTTGAAAAGAAATTTCCTCATTTGTTCAAGCAAACATTTCTTAAGAAGTTAACGTTATTCCATTTTAATTGGGGGTGAGTGCTATTTATATGGAGATTTATGTTTTTCAAGGGCTGGAAACATTGCAGGTTGTCACTCCCCTTGTGTGTGGTCATGTGAGATAGATTAATATCTTTTAATAGTTTGAGGAGTGCCAATTGTCAATAGTCTTTGAACTTTTCAAAAAAAAATTGCCAATAGTCTTTGAGACAAATGGGACCTCTGTCCCTATAAGAATTGGGTGGTGCCATGATGGGTGAGGTCATAGATTCAAAACTCTTTTAAGATGGGTGAGTTAGTCACAAATTAGGGGGAAAAAAGGAAAATACATTAACTTTTATGAATAATGGAATTGCATATGTTATCTAGAAATACAGGCAGTGACAAGTTTCTTATTGTTTGTTCTGTTAACTTCCATTCCCCCCTCTTTTTTAGTGGCATGCTTTTCATGGATTTATAAATTTATTATGTAGGCTTATGTGAAGGCATGAATAAGAGTGTAAATTTCCCCTTGTCATTGTCTTTTGGAGGTTATTGTTTTTTGAATTTGTAATGGGAATTGCAGCAAAAAGCATACTTAGTGGACTTGAATGCCTTCTGGAAGATGTAACTAGTGCAATGCAAAATGTGAATGGAACCTTATCACCAATTTGCATTGAAGATTTTGGTGATGGGTTGAATGAACAAGCAACTACTGATGGCAAGGTAGGCACCCCCGCCCCCCTTTCTTTTTCTCTTCCTTCATCTTCTTGTTTCATTTAATAATGTGATGTTTTATATATACTCTATATTTTCTCATGTTTCAATTTGTGTAACTAATTTGTTTTGTCTTGCTGTGGCCCTTAATAATGTTCTTTGTTCAATTGCTATAAACTAGTGCCTTTTTTTTTTGTTGTTAAATTTTATTTTTATTTTTTGGCAAAATTATCCTATCTTCCACCGTTTCAAACCTGATGAGTTAAGATAACAATACCTTCTTATTCAATTAGTTTGAACTTTCGAGGCACAAATGATCTCCATCTGTTTCTGATGTAGCAATCAAATATGTTTTAATTATTGAAGCAGATGATTGTGGCCTGGCAATTTCTCTTGCTATTCTGATGTTTTAATTATCAGTGAAGCATTTAAAGCTGTACTTGAGAAAATGAGAAATATGACAATATATGATATATCTCTTAGAATGGAATTTTTTGTTGGCACCCTAGATTCCATTTCCATGCCTGCAATCTGTACACACTGCATGGAAACCTGGCTGTTAGGAACATTCCATGTCTTTTCTTGTCAATAACTAGGTTTAATTCATGCTTCTCAATTTTCAACGTGTTAGCCAATTTTTGGTTTTGCCATGTGTGATGTAGTAAAAAAATCCCTAGAACTAAGAAATTCTTGGCTAAGATTCTATGTATTGCAAATTTATATTATTAACTTTTGGATCACAAAACGCTTGTCTGGATCTGTATTTAAACATTATCATGAAAAAACTTTTACAGAACTTTGCAGAACTATTTCATTTTCTCTCTCTCTCTTTCTCTCACTGAATATTTAGTTATTTTACAGCATTTAAATCCTAATGCAGATTTGTACACAACATGTAGAAGAATCATTGCATGGTATTTTGATTTGATGGATATGTTTGCTATGATTTTAATGCCTGTATGCTGACTTTTTCTTTAAAAGGAAGTAGCATCATCTCGAATTCAAAGACCTGAAGTAACTGATTTTGCTGCCCTGATGGGATTCTTTTACAGCATGCTTAAACAAGACTACGTAATGCAGGTAGTGAGCTCCATATCTCCCTTCTTGTCATTTCTCCAATCTGGATAAACATTACAAACATCTGATATGGTTTGGGGTCTACACATATGAATATAATATTGTACCTTGTTGCAGGAAAAAATTGTTTCTGCTCTGAATTTCAAGTTATCTTCAGGAGAGTTAGAGAGCTACTGCCTAATGTGGTCTTTGCGTCCCTTTGTAAATGATGAAATTATGCATCAAGCATGGAAACTTATTCTTTAACTATCACAGGCTTTTGAGTGCCAATTTCATAATTTAATTGACCATTGCAGGCTTTTTTAGTACCAAGACAGACAAAACAACCTTTTCCAAATATATGATTTTCAATTGACTTTTGGTTATTGTTACATTTTCTTTCAGAAGAAAATGTAGAAAATTGAGCCAGCTTCCACAAATTTGTTGTTCTATTGTTCCCATGATCAGAAGATTGGACCAGCTGCAAGGGATTCAACTGTCAGCTCGTTATCCACACCAATCTTGTAGTTTGTGAATTTCTCAAAGTTATCCTTGAATGACCAGCCAGCTTTAACAGTTTTTCATTGTAAGCATCCTTGTCTGACCACTGCATCACGTAAATAAAAATCATTATATCAACCTTTATAAATCACATGAACTAGGCAGTGTCCAAGCAATAGAAAAAAAGGTGGGAATGAGGGGAGTAAGGATAGCCATCTTACAGTATTTACTGGTTCCAGGATTTCTGAAGGCACCCCTCCACCTATGTGGGAATCCCAAGCCTAAAACCTCAGTTTTCTTGTAATTTGCATATGAGAGGCTGCCGGTGTATGGCATCAATGATTTTCCTTGTGTACAGTAACTTAATTTGATCTCCAGAGCCATATAGCTGCGTGGAAAAAGAAAATAAAAAATTTTGATTCAAGTATTCTTATGGACGTTGATGAATGCTGTCGTTTGATAGGCAATATATCAAAATATGCAATTATAAGATTCAAGACACACCTTCCACTTGACCACCTGGTGTTAACGCCGTGCTGCTGCACCATGCTTCTGAATCTTTTCAGCTAGCATGGCTGCATGCTTGGTTGGGTGCAACATTGTGAACGCTGCACCGAAGCAAGCTGAGAATGTTGCCTGTGGCTCCTTCACACCCTCTACTGTGGCCAGCTACCTATGTTTATAATCACTATATTTAGTTACCAGTCACCACAACACTATTCTAGTTTTTTAATAGTATGTGTATATACTATGTAGTCACCATAAAGATTCTACTAATTTTGCAATGAGCAAGTACATTGATAAAAAGATATGTACCAGAGCAGTATAGCCACTAATGAAATGGTGCATGCTCTGTGCCAGGCTTAGCTTGCTCACCGGAGAAGGAATGTACTCAATTGGGTAGGCTGCAAGGGTGTTCTCTGCAACAAGAAGAAACCTCAGCTAGGAGTGACTATCACATGTAGGTTGAAATGAGGTTTTTACACCATTCTTCTGGTTCGTCTACACACTAATTCATAAACATCCAGAAAAAAAGGCCATCTTGATTTTTTTGGGGGCCAAAGAGTTACCCGGAACAACTCTTAGATTATTATTATTATTATTTTAGTTAAAGAATTACTTGGAATTGTCACTAGTAGATTAATCATGTTATTGATTACAGAGTGAGCATGACTAAGGTCCCAGAGATTATTCTGGTTTCTTCTCAACATTTATTAGTTAAAAAAAAGCCCTGAGATCATAACCAAACGAGTATAATTTACCTGTGACCGAAATGTCATCGTAATTATGTAATATAAATCTTTTTATTATAATTATGTACTATATATATATATATATATATCACTATGTAATTTTTTTTTTTTGGGGCTATGTATTGTTGTTGAATGCAAAATAAATTATATGTTCTATTGTATAAAACTTATAAAAAAAGAAAACACTTTTGAATAAAATATGCACAATTTAACCTATAAATTTTATATTATATTCTTATAAAATATAAAAATAATTATATTAGTGGGTTTGTGACTAATTTGTTTTAAAAGAGAAAGTGTATGAACACAACAAATTTTCACAATATTTTTATAATAAGCTTGTTCGAATCTTTTGACTTTTGAGTTATAATGGGTTTATTTTTATTTTATTTTGACTTATGGTGATTTTTTTTAGAATCACGATGAATTAATACCTAAACTTATTGCAAAAATAGTGTACTATTTCGTTGTGTTTTTGGAAGATTTTTGCATTGTCACCAACACGCAAGAGTTAATCACTACTCAGACTTATTTAAAAAAAAAAATTGTTAGCAAGTTACCAGCAGAACATACACCAACACCACGTTTGGAATAATATTATCTTAATTTGTATTTTAGAAAGCTAAAATCTATCAAACACAGACTGTTATGAGGTTTCTTTTCCCTAAAAACAACTATCTAAATTCTAAAATATTACGAGTTCTATAAGATTTTCATTACTTTTTCTTTCAGAAACGAAAACAGCTTTTTGAATTTAATTAACAAAACAATCGGCTCCTCAAAATCTTGCACGTAATTGGTTGTCACCGCTAATATTTAGTAGTGCATGGGGTTGCGATCAGATTAAGTTTTTGGAAAATTATAATATGATCAATTCAAAGAGAACATTGCAAAAACTGTGGTGGTTTTAGATTGCTTATTTTTGTTGTGCAAAGGGACCTCCAAATAACACCCCCACAAACAAGATTGCTTGTGAAAGCTATTATGAGTTTGAGAAAGATTTCATAAATAAATTAATAATAGGAACAAAGAAAACTTGAAAAAGAGAAATAGACATAACCACATATAAAATAGAACATCAAGGATTTTCTGATTTGGTCTTAGGCTTATGTCTACCAACAGCGACAAGGAGACAATTTCACTAAATTAAAAAAAAATTTACTGTGGATGTAAAAGTCTAACGTCATGTATTGGGCCTAGGGCCCAATTCGAATATTGCTATGTGTCTGAAGAGAGGAAAGGGATTAGGAAAGAGTCCAGGTGGAAGAAATGCATCTGGAAATGAACGAGAGGAGCAGTTCGAAGAGAACCCTATTAGTCCGAAGAGGTCATTCCCCTTGGATCCCAAGGGAACTTGATCAGGCAAATATACTGAAGGCCTGAATGATCTTCTCAACTACTTCCACGATAAGGACAAGCTTTGGGCGTGCCTAGAGATGGCAAGAACAGAGAAATATCTAAAAGGAAAAGCTACTCCCACCGCATTTAATGCATTGCAGCAACTTTCCTGGCCGCATTTATGTAGAGAAGACCCCTGAACAGTGCAACCTCAGCTACCGCCACTCATAGCAAACTAAAACAGACGTCTGATGTGACATGTACTCAAGTGAATGGTTAGATGAAGAACAGGTGTATGGTGAAGATGAGGAAGAAGAAGAATATATAAATGGAATGGGTCTCTCAATAAGAGGGGGGAGAAGGAGAGAGAGAATTGTATTCACCTTTCCATGAATAACAAGCCTCTTCAGATTTGAGTATTATTTATTTTTCAAGTGTTTTTACTTTAATTCATCCTAATTTGCTAAAGTGAATCGTTACTAAGTTCATAACCAGCCTAGCTTTTTCACCCACTCTCTACAAATTCATTATTCTGGGTTCGTTGGGCTCACAATCCAAATCTTTTGGACTTGGCCTACAAAATTTGGATCCTACAATTACAATTACAAAGTTAATATAGAGACTCTCATAAAACCAAAATCTCAAATACACCCATAAATTAATAATAGGAACAAAGAAAACTTGAAAAAGAGAAATAGATATAACTACATATAAAATAGAACATCAAGGATTTTTTGGTTTGGTCTTAGGCTTATGTCCACCAACAGCGACAAGGAGACAATTTCACTAAATTAAAAAAAAAAAATTATAATTACAAAGTTAATATAGAGACTCTCATAAAACCAAAATCTCAAATACACCCAATGAACTCTCTCTCACAAATAAAAATTATTAAAAAAATTTCTTTGCTGGCAAAGTAGGTTGGCATAAAAGTGTTATACAAAGGCTAGAACTCCAGGCTTATGTCCACCAACAGCGACAAGGAGACAATTTCACTAAATTAAAAAAAAAAAAAAAAATTACAATTACAAAGTTAATATAGAGACTCTCATAAAACCAAAATCTCAAATACACTCAATGAACTCTCTCTCACAAATAGAAATTATTAAAAAAATTTCTTTGCTGGCAAAGTAGGTTGGCAGAAAAGTGTTATATAAAGGCTAGAACTCCATGTTAGGTGAACTTCCATCCAATTCAAACCACATTAACAAATCTCCATCTTGGCTTGAATTGGATCTAGCCTCACATAAACTTCTCCATTGCCTCTACCAGAGTCCCTAAACGCTATCTCAAACTCAAACACCAATCAAGTCCAAGCAATGCCAAACTTGTGCAAAAGAATTGATTTAGTCATAATGTTAGTAGGATTACGAAGTTTCAATCTTTTGAAAAAGAATATATCTCTCCAATTTTAATAGACAAAGTGGAAGCGAACATCAACGTGCTTAGTTAGAGAATTATGGACTTCGTTCTTCAATAAATGAATAACACTTTGGACCATCACAAATACACAAATATGCTCTTGATGAATCCTCAAATCTCCAATCAAACCATGCGAACAAATAGCCTCTTTGATGGCTTTTTTTCACAACCATCCTACCTGAGAAAGGGTTCCAGTATCTTCACCCAACATAAGCTTTGGAGCTCTAGTGCATAGGAAACTCACCCACATCCAAACCCATGAATTCCCATTATTTTTCTGCACTTTTCACCATCCACACACAACACACGTCACTTTAGAATCTATAGAATTCAATCACTTACACGAAATCCAAGCCTTTTTTTTTAGGTTTCATATTTAGTCATCATTGTCAAAGGAAAAAAAATATTCAATTAAGTATCTCTAACTCGATCTTTTAGCCCCTAACTCAATTTTTAGTCATGCAATTTTCTCTTATCAAATTGAGGGATAAATATGAGCTAAAGATAAAAAGAGGAATCTAATTGATTTTTCCAAGTCTATGAAGTCCTAACTCTATAAATAGTATAGAAAAAGCACCTTTGAGCATTCAGCACTTAGAATATTCAATTTTATATAGAGACATTCGGTTGTTTACACACATCACTCTATGCATAAACGAAAATATTTTTAGGTTTAGAAACCCCCTCGCTCACTCTGAATAATCCCAAATAGTCTAAAATCCACACATACAAAACCATAGAACACAAATAATAATAATAATAATAATAATAAACGCCAATCTTTCAACGAGCCACAAACGCACGATTTGGACGAAGTCATAAGCTACTCTTTCTTAGCGGTTTTCATGTTATCGTAGAAGAGCTGCTATGTGTACTTTATTCTTTGCCAACGCAGAGCTGACATGAATCCCACTTTCTTAAACTATAGGCCCCCAAATAAATGCAAAAAAAAAAATCTGTGGCGTACAAACGTACAAGCAGTCTATAGTCTATACGTTTGATCAAAGCTTAGAAAATACTTATTCTTTGCTTTTGTTGGAAGAAAACTAATTAATCATCTTTCCAAGGAATAACTTCAACAATTTGACAAAGTCTAGCGAATTGCTTGAAAGGCTCGTAATTGAAATAATGAAACTGTCTCATTCTTAAAGTCGGCAATTTGGACGAAGCTGATCTGCTCAAAATTAAGTCACATTTCTGGTTGGAAAATTTGATAATCATGGATGTTTTTTCCTATCAATAGTTGGACCAACATAGGAATACTTGGGACTTATGCAAAAAGGATTAATCTTCATCTAAGTAACATAAAATTCAAAATGAACTAAGGCAAACCATTTTACATGTAAATTACTGGAACCACATGATTGCATCTAAGCCTAACCAATCCTTATTTCTATCAACCACAAACTCCCAGGATCGGTTTTGTTTGTTCGTCCTGCTCATGATTAGAAGATTGGACCAGCAGCAAGGATCTCCTCAGTCAGCTTGCCGTCCTTGCCAATCTTATAGTTAGTGAAGGTCTCAAAGTTCTTCTTGAACAGGCCAGCCAGCTTCAGCAGTGTAGCATTGTAAGCATTCTTGTCTGCCCACTGCAAGTCAAAATCAAATATCTCAGGAAATTGAAAAATGGAAGCACATGAACACAGAAGGTTACCAAACAATAGTGAAAAGGGTGTGAAGGGGTATTAAGTAGAAAGCAAACTAACAGTGTTCATTGGTTCCAGAATTTCGGAAGGCACTCCCTCAACTTCAGTGGGGATCTCAAGTCCGAACACTTCGGTTTTCTTGTAGTTTGCCTCCAGGAGGCTGCCAGAGTGTATGGCATCAATGATTTTCCTTGTGTAAGGAAGCTTAATTCGATTCCCCGAGCCATAGCTGCAGCAAGAGCAAAAAAAAAAGAAGGAAGAAATCAGCTTCATTGTGAAACCGGATTAATGGTGTAACTTAACTTCGATTAGCTCAGTATACAGTAATATACCTTCCACCAGACCAGCCAGTGTTGACAAGCCATCCTGTGGCACCATGCTTCATCATCTTCTCAGCCAGCATGGCTGCATATTTGGTAGGATGCAACATAATGAATGCTGCACCAAAGCAAGCTGAGAATGTCGCCTGTGGCTCCTTCACACCCTCTTCTGTGCCTGCTACCTAAAATTTTCATTAAGATGTTCAGTCAGCAATAAAGAAGTAGCCCAATAAGATTGTTTTAGATGCAGCTATCACATTTTCATTTTCTTAAATTAAGCAGAAAGTGTTCATATGCTCAAAATATTAATGAAGGGCCTAAGTCATGGACCCCCATTTATTACCAAATAAATTCATTTAAAGTAGAGAAGTACTTCAATAATGAGACATTTACCAGAGCAGTATAGCCACTGATGAAATGGTACATAGTCTGTGCCAAGCTCAGCTTGCTCACTGGTGGGAGGACACCAAATGCATCACATGCCAAGAGTATGACATTCTTTGGATGTGGACCAACACATGGTATCTTTGCATTGGGGATATACTCAATTGGGTATGCGGCACGAGTGTTTTCTGATTCAACAAGAAGAGCAACCTCATGAAAAGTCGTCAACTTTAGTTAGATTCATATTTAAGCATATTACTTTGTGGTAAATAACTACATCCCATTCCATGTCAGCTTTCAGAAATGATAATTAATATTTAAATCAGATGTTACACTGATTTTACCAAGTCATTACCTTTTCCAATTCTTTGTCAACTTTGAGCACTGATATTTAAAATTCATCATATTCACCTAAATTCAACCAATTAGAAGTATACCTGTGACTGATTTGTCAGAATAATCAACCTCTCGGGTATGCTCATCAAACACTACATTCTCCAGAACTGCCATTGACAATCAATTCAATTATTTTCATGATGACAAATCCATCCCAAAAATAAAAAAACAAGGATAAATTAATAACCATGATTCTTACAGTCATCTTCAACTTTTTCTATTACCTGTCCCGAATTTAATGGCATTCCAAATATCAGGCTCCTTCTCCCTTGAGAGATCAATGCACTTGGCATAGCAACCGCCTTCAATGTTTGACACACCATTCTCACTCCAACAGTGTTCATCATCACCAATCAATAACCTATTGTGATCCGTAGATAGAGTTGTCTTTCCAGTACCTAATAATAAAAGAAATTTGAAAATAAAAACTCATGAGTGACAAACGTGAAGGAGAATTAAGTTCTCGAGGGCATATGCCAAATCTTATTTTGTAACAGTTTTTAATAAGTTCTCAAGGACGGCGAGAAAGAGTTATAAGGCACATATCATATGGCAGCGGTTGGAGCCACACCATGACCTGATCCAACGATACTATACCTGACAATCCAAAGAAGAGGCCAACATCTCCATCTTTTCCCATATTGCAGCCAGAATGTAAGGAGAGGATTTGACGCTTAGGCATGAGATAATGCATAACACTGAACAGACCCTTCTTCATTTCCCCGGCGTACTGGGTGCCGAGGATGACCATTTCCCTTCTAGCAAGATTAAGATCTATGCTAGTAGAGGATGTCATGTAGTGAGTGTAACGATTACATGGGAACTGGCCAGCATTGTATATAGTGAAGTCCGGAGTACCGAAATTCTCCAGCTCTTCAGGAGTGGGTCGGATACACCTGCACCCACCCAGTTATCCAATTGTACACTAAGCTAATAGACCATTACATTTTTTTTTTCTCATCGATTTCCCTCCATGGAATTCGGGCTAGGGATGATAGTTATTCAATATAGGATAAATTAGCATTATGTCAACGTTAAAGGAGACTTATCTGGCAGGCATAGACCTCTGTGGAAGGGACAACAGAGAAACAAAGAATGCTGTAATTGTTAATTATTCATATTTACTTACATGTTGTGCATGAACAAGGAATGGTATGCTCTGGCAGAGACAATCCGGACTTTAATTCTGTTCTCTGGGTCCCAATTCAAGAATTGATCATTCACAAAGACCTGAAAATCATGAAATTCATCCCGTCATCAATTACAATTATTCCACCATATCGAAAAGGATGACCAAATAATATATAAATCATTGTCTTCGTAACCATATCTAAGACTTTTAGGAAGACATTTTGATTTATAGTTAGCAAGACATTAATTGAAATACATACTGCCTACCCAGTGTATGTATATGGAATCAAACACCCTCAATTTACTCTTCTTTTTTTTAGAGGATCAATGGATAGAATAATGCTAGAAATATTACAAATTTTACTAAATAAACTTTATTCCACCTACTGGTGCCAATTAAGCTACAAGTAATGTGTCACAAATCATAAAAAAGTAATTTTAACATTTATTTATTATATTGTTGAAGTGCCATCAATCACATTTATTATTATATCAGTTTATTAGTTTGTAATAGAAAGTCTATTAAATAAATTTGGTACTAGTTTTAGCATTTTATATTTATGCTAAACTTGTAAATGAATTGGTGAGGTTGAATAAGACACATGTATTCTTAGCCCCCCCCCCACCCCCACCAAAACAAAAAAAAAAGAAAAAAAGAATACGACACAAGTAAAAGAAATAAAGAGCAAGGAAGGACCAATAAATTAATTCTTTTTAGGACAAAGTTGATTCTATCAAGGGATAATGGATCTGAGGCCATTTGGCCAACTGCATAAAAAAAAGACAAAATAGATACCATCACGGCACCACCAACATCACCCCATCTAAAAGGAAAAACAAAAATACAAGATAAACCACTTTCCTTTACCATTTTTTTATTTGATAAAAACGCGTAAAATTCATTGTAATATTTTTAAATTCAATAAATAAATAATAGACTGTTATTCATGTAATTTTATAAGGAAAAGTGAGTTTTCAATAATGAAGACCAAAAAGCTAAGTATTAGAAAAGTAAATAAAGGTTGAAAGCTAAAAGAAAGTAGAAGTTAACCTTGTCCAAAGAATTTAAGTAATCGACAGCTCTTTCCCTGTTCACCATGAATGTGTGCTCGTCCATTTCAATGTTTGGTGAACCCCTATCATAGACAATAGTAAGATATTAATTGTAGTTGTTAAAATGGAAAGGAAAAAAAGGCCCATGCAGATAAAATGATAGACAAGGAATGGGTGATGAGCAAGGACCACATACTTTCCCCACCAAAGATCATCCTCAGTTGTCTCATCCCTTACAACACGCTTATCTCTAGGAGATCGACCTGTCTTAGCTCCAGAAAGTGTTGCTAAGGCACCAGTCTCTGTGATGAATGACCCTTTCTCATACTTTATGGCCTGCTCATATAGCTCTGCACCACATGTCACAAAAGTTAGTGCGTTAGTCGAGAGCTTTGCAGTTTAATTGGCATCTCTTAAAACGTATCGGCTTGCCCCCATCTAAAGTTAGTGTATTTAGGATCTCATACAGAAAAATTGATTTTCCTGGTCCAGGATTTATTCTTCCATGTATGTTAATTGAAAAAAATTACACACTAATGAATGATAATTACTATAAGATGATATAAAATCAGATGATAAATCACAATATACATTTTTTTTTTTTAAATTTGTGAATTTAAATCTTTAGCCTAATGGAGTCTCGAAAATATGAAGAGGATTATAAACTTTTAGTAAAAAAAAATTAGATACCAATTTGACTTAAAGCTCAAAATTGCTTTTTGGATGAAGTGACGAGCTATCACACCCATATCCCGCTTCTCAATTAGTGGATTTTTATTTATTTATTTTTAGTGTGGATTCAAAATAGTTCATTTCATTTTCAAACATGCTCACACAGTTCATAGCCGAACTGTCCAGTCACTCTTGACTCTCTTTCTTTCCTTTGTGGGTTCTCAGAATGACTATTTTATTCTTGTTTTTTTTTTTTTTTTTGATAAGTAATGACTATTTTATTCATGATAAATATATGTTGGTAACGAAATAAACTGTTGCAGATATTCGCAAATCTTGAACTAGTCCCACAAAAGAAATTCAACTTAAGAACTAATCCCACAAAAGAAGAAAAACACCATTGACTCATATGGTCATTGATAAAATAATACGTGCGTGAGTGCGCTACGTTTGTACATATGATAAGACTTGACCGAGTAATTCAAGGACCTCACTTTATTAATCAGTTTTCTGTCAATTTAACATAAACTTTCTATTTTTTCTGTCACCATAAAGTTGTAGCAAAATTACGCTACAAAAGATATAATCTTAGATTTTTTTTGATGAGATATTTTATAACAACAATTTTTACCACAATTTTTTTCACATGTTACTATATTAGTGACTCACATAAATCCAATACTTTTGTTTTCTCGACAAAACCATTACAATTATTTATTTATTTATTTATTTATTTTATTATAAAAACAAATTCATAAAATAATAATTTTTGGTACAATTTTGTGCATAACGCGTCACATAATGAATTGTGACGAATAAAATTACATCAGTAAGCCATATGGCGAGCTGTGACCAAAAATAGTGTTCCTAGCGTAATTCTAAAATAACTAATAAAAAAAGGAAAAACGTTAAAGACATGTATCATGTATGTATATGTACCTGCAGGAGAGAGGTTGTAGAGGAAATGAGTGAACTTCAAGGAACTGTCACTGACACTGATAGTCGGTGTGAAATGGTGTTCATGAGCGTGTGCTACGTGCTTTGGGGTCTCTGACTTCCTAGCTGGGTCACCTTTCACCACCTTGGGTCCAGTTTCTCTCGTAAGTGACGCCAAAGATGCACTGTTTCAAACAGCCCATACACTTAAATAAATGAGAAACCAAACACATTTCCAACGTTTTCTTTCTTCCTGGAAATTTCCCACAATATCTTTTTATAACCATGATTATTTCTAAACCATGTTTGGAATATAAAAATACCACACCCATATTATTAGGGCCCCACACAAAGTGATATTTTAGTAATTTCATCGGATTCTTGGGGGATCAAGGTTCGTTCAGACACGGGATCTGGTAACCTGTCGTTTCTATGGCTGTGCCACATCACCGAACATTACTTGGGTCACACTTGTCAACAATCAAAATTAGTCCAGTGTAGACTCTACACCACCGGATCATACAACCTTTTTTTTTTAAGTCAAACGAAAATCAGAGGCACGGGACTACTTCCCACTGGGTTCCACTCCTAGTAAAAGTGCCCCTTCCCCTTCTCTTTTTAATTTTTTAATTATTAATTAACAACAACAAAAAAAATAATTATTGAAAGTAACACGCGTGGTGGTCGATAATTTTACCGAGCTTCCACTTAATTAGCCCAACTTTATGTCATAATTCGCAATATAATAAATTGTAACTGTAATTGGCAAATGTATATGGTATGTGGGGACACGTACAAAGTTATGCCAATTATGTCGTACTAGCCTGGTTCAATTTTACTGGAACTGATATACCTGATCGACTGGAGCTGCTGTATCTGGCGCTCTTCGTCGGAGATGGTGCTAGCAAAGGCACCCTGGGTCCCCTTAATGGGGGTAGTGGGTGCGGACCTCTTCTTCTGCAGTGAGTGGAGCTCATCAATGGTCTGAGCCTTCACGGGAGGCGCACTGTCATCGTGGCAGATCCCGTTTTGCTTCTTATGCGTCTGGATCTTAGCCAGACCGTTCCGTGCCGTTCCATTCCCGAAACTGAACTCTCCGTTGGCGTGTCCGCTTCCGTTTCCTGCCATCTCTCTCTACTTCTACTCTCTGTACCCACAAAATAAAATAACAACAACAATAATAAGATACTGATCAAGCACAATCACAATATTTATGTTATTGTTTCTTAGATCAGCAACTTTAATTTTAGTCCCACTTTATATTGTCAGCAACTCAAGCTGAGGTTTTTATTATTATTATTATTATTTTTTTTTTAATAAAAGAAATTCTGGGTTCCCCAAGACAAGAAAACCAACATGGGTTTTCTCTAGGAATTAGCAAAAAAATTTGGTCTTCAAATATTATGAAGCTGTGTTGTGTTGGTTTAAGATCAAAATGACGGTCTAGCACATCATTTAAGTTAGGCATGCAACATAAAGAAGAGAGATTATCATCATGGTGAGACAATAATGAAAACCAAGAGAAATAAAAGGGCTGTAAATGAAAGAGAGAGGGGTTAGACTTAGACCAGAGATTGCGAGCTTGAAACGAAAATGAAGAAGGAAAAGCGAAAGGCTAAAGGGAAATGAAATAGAAATAAAGGGTGCCGTTCATCAAAGGTGCGGTAGTTTGAGTCTGAGAAAAGGAAAACGAGAAGGTGATGGGAAAAATGGAGTAGCAAGGGGTGCCTTTTAAAGGATTCACTGGGCTGGCCTGGTCCGTGCTTAACCAAGATTAAACCCTAGTGCTCCTAACCATGGTTAAATCCTATCTCTCCCCGAGTCAAGCTCCCAAAAGAGAAAAATTCCAAAACCCAATAAACGAGAAGTTGAGCTCGGATATAGACTAGGAATCCGATGCTTCTCATACCACCATAGCTTCGTAGTCTTCATCAGTCAACTTGCTACATTTTTTTTTTTTTTTTTTGAGTCCCTCTACTAATATTAAATTAATGTTTTCCCCCTTCTCAAAAAAAAAAAAAAAAAAAAAAACTAGAATTCACCCTAGCCCTTAAATTATGGTGGTTTTCATTTTAACTTTTTTGTTGTTCATTTTTGTAAATAATCTAATTGTCCATAATATGTTTTTATGTCTATAATTATAAAATTCTTATTATTACATAATATTTTAGAGTTAAAGTCTATTTAAATATTGCTTATTTTGCTAAAAATTAAAAATTTATTGCTAAAAATACTGTAGTAAAATAATTTTTAAAAAGTAAAATACTGTTCACGCGTTTTTCACAAATAGACTGGTCCATAAAGAGTGTCGTGGAACCAACAAAAAAAAACGCAAAACACGCAAAACTCCTCAAGCGAATGCACGCTTAGTATTTCATTAAATAACTATCCATAGAATGTTAAGTATTCAAACAATAGTGACAAAAATGAATGGTAGGATTAACACGATAGGGTAGGATGGAATCAATGGTGAAAAGTTAAAAGAGAATAATCACAAATTTTTAACTATAAAAAATGTATGTTGAGATTAAGGTTTTGGTGACTTTGTTTATCAATCATGTTTTTGACTTTTGAGCCCAAAGACGAGCGGTTTTTTTAATACGAGAAACTGATGGGATCAGATTATCTATGTTTCGCGGTCTCACGCTCAGCTGATTTTAAATCTCCACATGCAAGTAGAGGTAGAAGCAAACGTAGCCCCCACAAGTGTACAAAAAGTTTGAACTGTATGCGTTACATTGAACCAAAAATTCTTTTTTTTTTGGTAAATAAACCAAATTTGAATTCATGTTCAGTTCCGGAACTACTGTCAAAAAGTAACTCAAGTCCCTTCAAAAACTCGGACTTTTATAGATCCCTCTTTTTTTTTCCAGTGTGCACTGTGACTCTGTGAGTCTGTGAACAATAATGCCTTGATATTTACCGTGTGATTTACACGTACCAGATCTTAAAATATGTGCATGGGAAAACTTATGTGCGTGACTGCGTCTGGTCGCCGCAAACTTATATGCATTACTATTGGATGAAATTTGGGACCCACTAATTCATTATCGTGATTGATTATTAGCTAGCCGTCCATTTATTTTGAGCTTCTCACCTAAGTTAAAGTTCAGCTTAGGCTCTGTTACTAGCAATAGCTCCAGAAAAATGATAAAGGATTGTATCACAATATTTTACACCATTTTTATTACAACTTGTCACATGCTATGTTATAGTAGTGAAAAAATTATGAGTCTATCATATTTATATTTTTGCTACTTAAAATTTGTCACATGATAAATTATAATAAAAATAATATAAAATATTGTGGTACTAGCATCGTAAATAGTTCTGGACAATCCTATAGCGTAAATGTTTGTTGTTGGAGAGTTTGTGTGTCCATTGATTTAAAGGGTTTTTAGTGCCACCACCACCTGTGACGATGAATCAGACGGTGGAGATGAAGTGAATCCTTATCAAATGTAGGTAGGACATGATCGCATGGAAAATTGTGAAGATAATGTGGAAAAGCAAGTGATCTGTGTTTGACGGTAATTCCTTTCCTTCACCGTCCTAGGCTCCTAAAATCCACTAACACGGGTCCCTTTACTCAATTTTCTAAATTACTCCGTCCACTTAATTTTATATTCCCTGCTCCTTTTTTGTTTGTTTTGAATCTAATTTTTGAAAAGAATATTATTTAATATTTGTTTCTTAAAAAATATTTATAAGCTTTCAAGATAATTTTTATAAACTTTGAAAAAATTAGACCTGAACAAAATATAACTTATGCATATATTAAAAAGGTTAAAAAACCTGTGGTGATCCGAGCCAATATTCCCGAATTTGACAATGTTTAGAATCAATAAGCCTTTTTCTTATTCCTATCCCAAAAAAAAAATAAAAAAAAAGGCCTTTTCTATTAAAGGGAAAAAAAGTTTTAAATCGAGCACTAAGCTATATTTTGCTTACATGTAATAATTAAAAATGTTGCCGAGGAGTCCAACTAATGCATGTGGTACATGATAGTCTTATCAAAACTCTGATAGTATACATATAGTGTCGTTAAGTTCACATAAAAAAATACTCAATTTTTTTTTTTTTTTCTTTCTTAAACCAATGAATAACTTTTTTTATTATTATATAATATCATGTTCTTTTATTGAAAACAAAGAAAAATAATGAGAAGGAATTACAATCTCAATTATCAGTTTGTTTTGGCCTATTGCTATGCAAGAATCATAGGTCCATCATAACCATTGAAAACGAATCGTCATGGGCAAACTTGTTGGCTGTTGCCCCCATCAATAACAGTGTACATTTTTATGGGACGCTTGTGATTAACAATTGTATCATGGCTGGGAATCATGATGAGGTGTAAAACAAAAATATACGTGACTTGACTATTTTGTAAATTTTCTCTTATTGAATTGTACCAAAAGTTAATGGATTCTGGATGACTTTTTTTTACCTCGCCCCTTTTTACTTTTAGTTTGTTCGATGGTTCGCAGAAATTGCTGTGATGTTTATGATTTTTTTTTTTTTTTTTTGTGTGTGGATAATTGCAAAATTAGATCATTGCATATGATTTGATTAGTCCAAAAGATGACTATAAAATTAAGTTTTCCACTCCTAAATTCACGTATTTTAAGACTTATGGTTCACCTTATTTTGAGGGAAGTTTTCTGTATACAGTTTAAAGGGTATTTTGATTTTTAGATGTTTTCAATTTTCAAGATTTTAGAATAATTATTTCATTTCGAGAGAACCCCGGTAAGTGTTATTTGTCCGAAAATTCAGTTTTTGAAACATTTGACATATTCAAAATTTGTCCTGACACCATATATTAAAAAATAATAATAATGATTTGATTTGATAATAAAGTATAATAAATGTTAAATTTTATCTAAATTATTAAATAAGTAATATTTGTTTTTTTTTAAACCTAAATAAATAGAGAAACTCTACAGATTAAAAAAATATAAGAAATTTTATAAATGTGACAAATCGTTAATCATAGGTAAAAAAAATAAAAAGTGACCTTAGTTATAGGTTCATAAAAAAGAGTAAAAAACTTACCCAACTCAACTGTTATTAAAAAATTGTAAATTTATTATATCTTTTAGCATTGCTTAAATAAATAAAAACTTATTCTCCAATTTTGATAGTTTTTAAAAAAATAAAATAAAAATCTTTTTTGGACAATGATCTTTTCATTGGGAACACGTTATCCTTGGATCTGCACCGTCAATTCACATCTTGCAAAAGAATCAGATTCTGAGAGGTGGAGGTACTCCTTAAGGAGTAAAAGAAGAAGCCGAGCCGCTTCAAAAAATAATAATAATAATTGTTTTATTGTTAAGTGAAAAAAGCAAGAAACGATGCGTCAATATTGATTGCCGTCACATCATTACGTCCACGTCAGCCGCTTATCGTTCGGTCATCCAGATTATGTTCAGCCCAAAACGAAGTGCCACGTCATTTGTCCTTGTCTTGAAACTATCCGAGGTTTAAGCATCCTAACTGTCCCTCCCGAGAAATCCCGGCTACGACATCATCCAGGAATAACTTTGTTTGTTTGGTTTTTTTAAATAGGGAAATGATAACGAGTGTCGTTGGGGTATTGGTTAAGAATCCATTTTAAGAAAGTTTTGATATCATTTTTATGGGAAATGAAAAAAGCTGTCAAAACATTAATTGTTTTTTTTTTTCTTTTTTCATAAAAACTTTCTTTAATTGGATTGTTAACCAATGCCCTACGACACTCGTTAACATGACCCTTTTAAATAATCCCTTTCTTTAAATGGACGCAGATGTAAATTTATTAGTCAAAAACTTGGACCCTCGCTCCACTTCCACAACCAGCATTAAAATAATAATAATGATAAAAAATTTTATGTTTTAATAATTAAATTTTTTTTGAACAAGTGCTTACTTTTTCTAGTGTTTTGGAAATTAATGACTCTAGTGGTTGTCGGTTTTAAATTTGAAAGAAAAAGAAAAAGGAAAAACTATTAAATGTTGTGAAATGCAATTCATTTAATTTATGGTAAAAAAGTTGCGAAAAAATTTGATCAATGTCCTTAAAAAAACTATTTTTATTTTATAAAAAAATGATAAAACAATTAATATTGTTGACAATTTTTTATATTTTTCATAAAAATGATGTCAAAACTTTTTAATATAATTTATTAACAATTTTCTTAAAAGTATCGGTTAACACGATTCTTAAATTTAATATACGAACTTGTTACTTTTCAAAATTATTTTTCGTTTTTAGTGGTGAAAAAACAGTCTTGTGTCCCTGAATGAGGTGAGAATCAAGCATATGTTGATGTGAGAAATTATTTACCATGAATTTTCATTTATTTATCAATTTGCTTGGATGGTTGAAGACGGATTCATGTAATAGATTCATAAACTACTTAATTTTTATTTTGAAAAAAACCCATTTGAAAAAGTAAGTAAATCATATCCCCTTCCAATTAAAAAAAGATAAATTCTCTCAAAATGTTTAATTGAGCTGTAGATAAGCATGTTAATTCCATGCTTAAGTTTGACACATAAGGTAAAGTCCTCACCAACCCAACTCTTCTGTCAAGAAAGCCTAGGCACATGGCTCCATGTCACCATCCATTTATTTTAAATGGTAAATTGGTAAGATGGCAAGCTGACACAATTTCTCTTTTTTCCAACTCAACCACGCAAATGTTGTCCAGAAGACCCTAGAGTGCCAAGCACACGAGCGGTCCATGCTTAGTCAAAGCTTAGACCCAATAATTTCTTAATATATTCGACGAAAATCATATGTATAATCATGCTATTAGTGTATTTGGGGTGGTAGTTTATGGAAATTTTGGCAAATGTGCTTGGAAAATTGAAGCCTTATCTTTAAAGTCTGAAATTTAAAGGAAGTTGGGATTTGGACTCGATTCATTAAAAAAGTATTCAAAGGGGAAACAAAATTGTCAAAAGTGGCAAATCTCGTCCATTTGGCAGATAAACTTACATTGTTAAGTATGTATTACCAGTTTGATAATTCAATTGTGGAGATTTAAACTAGGGGTGTTTTTATTGAAAAAAAAAAGTTTTGAGATGTGAGTTGAGTTACAAGACTCTTAACCAATATGGTATTATTATGTTAAATTGCTAATTGTCCTAAAAGTTTAAACTATTGGAATATGGTTTACCTTTTAATATGTGAGGACCAACACGTTGGAATTTAAATAGAAGGTAAAGTGGAGGAGACAAGAATCGAACTCAGAACTTTCTGCTTTGATACTATGCTAAATTACCGATTATTTAAAAAACTTAAACTATTGAGATATGGTAAATTTAATTATTTAACCACGTACTTCTAACATACTAATATTGAAATTCTTTAGTTTTTTTTTTTTTTTTCAAATAATTGTTACAACCATTGTTGTAGATTTTGTTTTGGCCTGAATAGTTGGTAAATATCATATTAGTAAGAAAAGCATAATGAAAAACTCTTTCGTTCCACCTTGAGTTAAATTCTGGTCCATTTCAAGTTATTTCAACCAATTTCAATTGGTTATTTCAGTTCATTTTGATCAAATTTTAGTTTGCTCCTCTCTTTTGTTAAATAAATACTACTGATAATAATGATACGTTGTTTTGATGGGATTATTATTATTTCATTGATGATGAGTAAAATATAATTGTCAAATATTTATATATTAGCAAAAATCTCAAAACGATATATTGGATTTGACCAATACTGAAAAATTATGTTCCAACAGACAAATTGGAATGAACACCAAAACATAATTAACAGCATTGATTACAACAAGTGGGAAAGAAGGGCTTGATTTTGAATATTGTTGCTTCTAATAACGGATATTAAGGGTTCTGTTTGAAAATAACTTATCTAATTTTTTAATAAAAATACTATTGATAAAGGCTAAATAAAATAAGTTGATTGATTTTTTTACTAGAAGTACTTTAGCCAAAAAAAGAAAAAAGAAAAAAATAGAATTCTTAAATATATATATATATATATATATAAACTTAAAACATAAAAAAAAAAGGGTTTTTTATACCTTTTTTTTTTTGTGCAGTTAAAATCCTTTAGTAAACTTTTTTTTTTCTTTCCTTAATCAGCATAAAACTAAGGTTTATCGTGAAATAAGAGTCTAGGGTATTTCAAGCAAAATTACTATATATATATATATATATTACTTTTATTTTATAGTTTCTTGCTCATATATGTATGTATGTATGCATGAACAAGTTTTTTTTTCCTTCAAAAGTTTGATGGGATGTGTGGGGCCAAGGGATTAGGCAATCCCAGCCTACTTCATACCAAGCCCAAGGCCCATGCCGAGAAGGAAGAAAACTTCTGAGGACAACGTGAGAAAGTCCGAATCACCCAGGATGACCGCCGAGGACAACCATGTCCTCGGCCAACCCCAACCAGAGGAGGGAGAGTCAACGCCCCATCACAGACAGCCTCCCAGAGCACCCCATGAGAAAGAACGAGTATAATGTGCCGATCATGGGAGGACGGTGGAAGAGTAAATCCAAGACAAACTATCATCTCCACATTAAATGCCCGCTGCTGGCGTTCTAACCGCATTAATGAGGAAATGACCCCTGAACACTGCAGTCTTGGTAGCTGCAACTCACAGAAGGAAGGAAAAATGGCTGATGAGACAAGCACTCAAGTAGTGACCTGCCTGGTCGACAAATGTAGAGTTAGGATCAACTGAAAAGAGGTATATAATGTAAGAAGTCCTCCAGAAGGAGGGAGGAGGGATGAAAAGCAGAAAATACTGCAGCACTCGCATGACCCCTGTAACCAAGCATTGAAGAAGCAATAAGAACTTCAAGCCCCTAAGAGGAAGGTTGGGGAGCAATATTTCATGCTCCAGCTTATATTCTTGTTGCCCAACCCATCCACTATCGTGTTTAGTTGTTACAATCTTTACCAGGGTCTAGTTCTTGAACCTATACTCTACAAATTCATTGTATTGGGCTAGGTGAGCTTGGGTCCACTTCCTCTAAGGAAAGGTGCTCAAACTCGGTTCCTACAATTGGCGCCGTCTGTGGGAAGAGCTTGTGTGTTGGTAAGTGCAACGGTTAAACGCGGCAGGATCAAGCTCCCATCAGCGGTGAAGGCCATTTTGGCGTCCATAACTACTACCACACATGCAAAGTAGAGCAAGTCCCAAAAACTGCTACCTCATGCTGTGGTATCGCACTCGGGGCTGAGCCTTTTAAGGCACCTGGGCTATGTGTTTAAATGCGAACCTTAGTCATGCCTGAAGTCCTCGGACCAGGTGCCAAGGGGAAATTAACACTCCATAACTACTACCACACATGCGAAGTAGAGCAAGTCTCAAAAACTGCTACCTCATGTTGTGGTAGTGCACTCGGGGTTGAGCATTTTAAGGCACCTGGGCTATGTGTTTAAATGCAAACCTTAGTTATACCTGAAGTCCTCGGACCAGGTGCTAAGGGGAAGTTAACACTCTATAACTACTACCACAGATGCGAAGTAGAGCAAGTCCCAAAAACTGCTACCTTATGCTGTGGTAGTGCATTCAGGGCTGAGCCTTTTAAGGAACCTGGGCTATGTGTTTAAATGCGAACCTTAGTCATGCTTGAAGTCCTCGGACCAGGTGCTAAGGGGAAGTTAACACTCCATAACTACTACCACACATGGGAAGTAGACCAAGTCCCAAAGCTATTACCTCATGCTGTGGTAGTGCACTCAGGGTTGAACCTTTTAAGGCACTTGGGAAAAGTCCTAGACAAAACCAAGGTATTGCATAGTCCTCGGACTCAAACCTATAGGGAAACTAGGCACCACAGAAAAAACTAAGTCCTAGATAGAACCAAGATATTGCATGATCCTTGGACTCAAACCTATGGGGAAACTAGGCACCACAGAAAAAACTAAGTCCTAAACAGAACCAAGGTATTGCATGGTCCTCAGACTCAAACCTACGGAGAAACTAGGCACCACAGAAAAAACTAAGTTTTAGACAGAACCAAGGTATTGCATGGTCCTCGGACTCAAACCTATGGGGAAATTAGGCACCACAGAAAAAACTAAGTCCTAGACAGAACCAAGGTATTGCGCGGTCCTCAGACTCAAACCTATGGGGAAACTAGGCACCACAGAAAAAACTAAGTCCTAGACAGAACCAAGATATTGCACGGTCCTCGGACTCAAACCTATGGGGAAACTAGGCACCTCAGAAAAAACTAAGTTCTAGACAGAACTAAGGTATTGCATGGTTCTCGGACTCAAACCTATGGGAAAACTAGGCACTTTAGAAAAAACTAAGTCCTAGACAGAGCCAAGGTATTGCATGGTCCTCGGACTCAAAACTATGGGGAAACTAGGTACCTCAGAAAAAACTAAGTCCTAGACAGAATCAAGGTATTGCATGGTCCTCGGACTCAAACCTGTGGGGAAACTAGGCACTTCAGAAAAGACTAAGTCTTAGATAGAACTAAGGTATTGCATGGTCCTCGGACTCAAACCTATAGGGAAACTAGGCACCTCAGAAAAGACTAAGTCCTAGATAGAACCAAGATATTGCATGGTCCTCGGACTCAAACCTGTGGGGAAACTAGACACATCAGAAAAAACTAAGTCCTAGACAGAACTAAGGTATTGTATGGTTCTCGGACTTAAACCTATGGAGAAACTAGGTACCTCAGAAAAAACTAAGTCCTAGACAGAGCTAAAGCATTGCATGGTCCTTGGACTCAAACCTATGGGGAAACTAGACACCTCAGAAAAAACTAAGTCCTAGACAGAACCAAGGTATTGCATAGTTCTCGGACTCAAACCTATGGGAAAACTAGGCACCACAGAGAAAACTAAGTCCTAGATAGAACCAAGGTATTGCATGGTCCTCGGACTCAAACCTATGAAAAGCGATCCTCAGATCAGACATTTAGTTAAGCCCAGCGCGCTTGGCTATTCGCACAGTCCACGGGGCAGAGCACCCAATCACTTCCCTGGTAATTCTTATATTGTTAACTTAATTAGAGATAACGACCAAGGGCTATCGTCGGCTTTATCGAAATTAGGGTGACAATGCTCCATTACTACTAATGGCATCAGCCATAAAGTCCTATTGGAGGCGAAAGATAACGCGCACAATAAGTAATTATTGCAGAGAAAATAAAAAGATTCGTAAAGTAAGAAAAACAGCCTTCTTTATTATTTATTATTGAATAAAAAAAAAGATACATCATACATCATACATCAGATGGCTTGTCTCTTAAAGCTGACTACAATAGAGGAGGCCAAGGATGACTTGTCTCTTAAAGCCAACTACAATAGAGGAGGTCGAGGATGGCTTGTCTCTTAAAGCTAACTACGGAGGAAGAGGCTGAAGCAGGCTTGTTTTAAGGCTAACTCTAAAAAAAGAGAAAGCTCAGGGGAATGGTAGATTTGCCGCCTCATCCCAGCAGCACTTAAGCCCATGGGGATGGCACCAGCAATGAAAAAGAAGAAGAAGCGGAGGTGCCTGGCTGCCCTATCTTAGGATGTTCCCTTGATTCTCTCCCAGTTTCATGATAACTGGGCATTAGGAAAGGGCAACACTCGAGTGTCGATCATTCAGCAATCTCGCAAACCTCCATCAGGGTCCCACCATCAACGATAGACCCAAACTTCGACAGGCCGGAAATCTGATGTGACCTACGCTTGCTTCGATCCTTGGCTAAAGAAGGAAAGTTTGCTTTCTTACTCGGTTGGAAGGAAGGAACATCTCTGTCCTTTGCTTCCTTCGCCTCAACTGCCTCGTCCAGGGCCTGGGCAGCATCCTTGGCTCTTGAAAGGGGCTTGAGTTCCTTGTCCTTGCCCTTATCCAAGGCCATCTCATTCTCTATGCCTTGATCACGACCTTGGCAAAGTTCTTGGAAATGTCTAGGGTGTTGAAAGTTTAAAATTTCTGCTGAGCGTGAGGATTTGTAAATGGGAAAGAGCAATTCCCACCCCCCCCCCTAGAAGGCCTAATATAGAAGGCGAATTCTAGTAAAAGTTAATTCGCACGAGATTCAAGGAGAGAGAGATACGGCAAAGCAAATCCCACCCAATTTCCAAAGAAATTCCCAATCGTCGGATCTGCGCCACTTCACGAGGACATTAATGAAGGCGCGCCTCATACACCGAAATGTCAGGAGCATACATTGGGCAGGTGAAAAGACTCTGGCACTGATGGAGAACAAGACTTGATAAGCCACGGCAAAGGCCCGAGGACATCAAAATCCTCCTTTCCACCCGAGGAGCCTAACAGTAGGATTTTGAGGGGCTATTGCGGGGCCAAGGGATTAGGTAACCCCAGCCCACTTAATACCAAGCCCAAGGCCCATGCCGAGGAAGAAGAAAACTTCCAAGGACGACGTGAGAAAGTCCAAATCACCCAGGATGACCGCCGAGGACAACCATGTTCTCAACCAACCCAAACTAGAGGAGGGAGAGTCAACGCCCCATCACAGGCAGCCTCCTAGAGCATCCCATGAGAAAGAACGAGTATAATGTGCCGATCATGGGAGGACGATGGAAGAGCAAATCCAAGACAAACTGTCATCTCCACATTAAATGCCCGCCATTGGCGTTCTGGCCGCATTAATGAGGAAATAACCCCTGAACACTGCAGTCTTGGTAGCTGCAACTCACAGAAGGAAGGAAAAATGGCTGATGAGACAAGCACTCAAGTAGTGACCTGCCTGGTCGACAAATATAGAGTTAGGATTAACTGAAAAGAGGTATATAATGTAAGAAGTCCTCCAGAAGGAGGGAGGGGGGATGAAAAGCAGAAAATACTGCAGCACTCGCATGACCCCTGTAACCAAGTATTGAAGAAGTAATAAGAACTTCAAGCCCCTAAGAGGAAGGTTAAGGAGCAATATTTCATGCTCCAGCTTATATTCTTGTCACCCAACCCATCCACTATCGTGTTTAGTTGTTACAATCTTTACTAGGGCCTAGTTCTTAAATCCATACTCTACAAATTCATTGTATTGAGCTAGTTGGGCTTGAGTCCACTTCCTTCATGGAAAGGTGCTTAAACTCGGTCCCTACAGGATGGTAGTTGATCCAATGAATACATATTTTTATTTATATATCATAATTTCTTTTTGATTTGTGTCAAGAGTACTAGTGACGAAGGAAGGTATTACTTGCACAAATTTTTCCATTTTCCAATTCGATCTGGGATGTCCCTAATAACTAACGAATGCCAAGTTCTTTTCCTTGTTGAGATAGTCATTAAAAAATTAACAACCTATCAACTTGTTGTGATTGTATTTGTGTTTACTCTTTTGTTTATGCTAGAATTGGACAAGACAAACGTACATTTTCAATCATAAATATTATTAAAAGTAGGTTTCATAACAATAAATAATATGATTTTCTAAAAGATTATTTGATTTATTAATTGAATGAATAGTCAACAGGAAAATACTATGAGTCTAGCCAGTACATAATCAATGATAGATTATATTTTCAAAATTTAAAAGAATTCTAAAAATTATTTTTTTGATAAATGATTGATTTGAAATATGTTAAAATACAACATTTTGTCTTTTTGGTTATATTTTATTAACAGGGAATGAATATTAATTTTTTTTTTTATTGTATATTTAGTCTAAGATCTAAGCAGTGGCGACTTCAGAAATTATGTTCAGGTAGTCATTAAGAAATTTAAATTAAACAAAATTTCATAAAAATAAAATTTGAATATATTGACATAAAAAAACAATCGCAAATACATTAAGTTTTAAAATTTCATTTTACAAGTTTTTCATATTTTGAAATTGTTGTATGATAGCTTCATTATTAATGCTATCAACTACATTTTTTTTTTCAACATACACAGTCAATTAATCATAAATTACTAATCTCCCTTTCAATTACCAATATCTTACCTAAATAAGTAACAATATAAACAAAATGCATAATCCTTTTTTATGATATGTTCCAACCTATATTTCGTATTCTTTAAACTAATCAGGATTAAATTAAAGCAGTGCTCTACTAATTTCTTTTTTAGGGAAATCATGACAAAGAGTTTGACAAGAACATCTTTGTAAATATACTCTTTTTATTTTCTCTCGATTATTAGGATGAAAGGATGAGAAATTTTCTCATAGCCTAGGATCTAAAAGAAGATTATTCAAGTGAATATGAATTTGCTTAGAAGATAAATTTTGTAATAAAAGTGATTTCCTTATATGAATTTTGTCCATAGTGATAACAAAAAAATAAAAGGTAAGTTATAAGTTCATTCAACGTATTCAACTTAGGCATTAAACCGTTACATTAATCGTGTTCAATAAAATATTAAGGTATTATTTTAGTGCATACGTGTATGTACAAGATGTATCACATAAATTTAATAAATTCATCAAAAGACTAAAGCAAGTACTAACTGACTAGCTATTGGAAAATATGCATTTATTTATATAAAAAAATAGCAATTTTAAAATGTCTTTTGTAAACATAATTTAAAATATCACAATTAAACATTTGATTTGGGCCTTTAGGCTAATTTGTTTGTTTGGACAATTTTTGAGAAATGCGTTCACAATATTTTCACAACAAATTTTAGTTAGCAATTGTTACTAGTTTTAATTTACATATCATTAAATTTTTTTTTCTACCGATAATAATCTGCCACTTAAAATTTGTTATGAAAGTGTTGAAAAAATGTTGTGAACATAATATTTCTTGCATTTTTTTGTTCAATCTTCATTGGACCAAAACTTCGGAGAAGTCAAATTTTATTTTTAATGGACAAATTTTTATTTAGGATGTTCAAGTCTTTTTAGGGTGGTCAAGTTTTTTTTTTTGGGTGGTCAACAATCCATATTAATTTAGAATTTCTTTTTTTTAGGTATAAAATTTATTTATTTTTCAAGTTTGAGACCACCCTCAAATTATATACGGCGCCGCCCCTGGATCTAAGGGTGTTTTTTTGGGTCAAAAAGATGCATGCTTTGGTCCCAAAGTTTAAATTTTGATTGCATCCCTGAGCTAAATGAGTTTTGACTCTAACCAGAAGGAGCTTAATTAGAACTATGGTTAAAAAAAGAATCTTTTTCTCGTTCTTCATTTCTTCGTGATCATCTAGGTGATGGTGATGTAAACAACTGGGAAATTCAATTCAAGGCCAAAACTTCAAAGCCGCACATGACACGTTCACATGAGGGGCACCGTGAAAACTCAAACAAATTAAAGCAAAAGTGCTGCTGTGAAATGAAACTTTCCATGAACGTGAGCGATAAATTAAAAAGAGATTAGGTTTGGTCATGATTTCAACAAGTTGATGGATGATAGTAGGGGAGGGGATATGTGGTAGAGGCTAAATGCCTTTTTCCTTTATTACTTACCTTAAGTGAGTCTTTGTGACATTGATGGGTCAATCAGCGTAGGGTTTACTTGATTCCAATGGTGGAGTGGCATGGCTATGATTTGTCTAATTCAGGGGGAGGTGGGTACTGCTTGTATAAAGTAATTAAAGAAAATTGTACTGGGTGTGGGGGAGTTCCAAGCTTGGTGGAGATTGACAATGTCTCTATTGGAATTACATCTTTGGAGGACCCAATAATATAAACTAAATAAAAAGTTATATTGCTCTTGACCCAGAACCAGAAGACATAAAAGACTTATTGGGAGAGTTTGGTGGGGTTGGTGCTAGTGCTAAGGTTGGCTTCTTGTAGATATATTCTATGTATAGCATCTTAATTTTAAAGGAGTGTCACTTTTTTCTTGCTTATGCTGTGATTTGTAATTAAACTATAATATTCTATTTTTTAAAACAATATGATAGAATTCCAGAGTCTAAATTCCATAATGGTTGTTAAATTACCTGTAAGAAAAGAGACGTAAGATGTACTAGCACCATGCAATTCACGAGTTTGACAGAAACTGATTGTCGAACAGGGACGGAACAACCGGTTGAGGGGGGCCGGCCCCCCTCAACCTTTGAAAAAAAATTCACTAATATATATATTAGCGAAAAAAACTTACTTTTGGTTCTAAACTTAATATACTTGGCCCCTTTCTCCCAAACAATTTACAAGCTGACTCATGAAACCAAAAATGAAAAAAATTATCAAATCATCTCCTGGCTGGTTGTCCCAAGAATATCAAGAAAAACATTTAGCTAAGCATTTAGACAATTTACAAATCCGGAAAACAATAAAAATCTACAAAACAATTCACATATTCATATAATGATAAAAAAATCTTTGGACACCGTCTAAGTAAAAAAAAAAAAATATATATATATATATATAACAGATTAATTATAAAACCTAGCAAAACAAATCACAAAAATCCAATAATTTTTACCCAGTTAAATAATTTGAAACAAAACTCACCACCGTTCATTATCATGTGATTGTTTATTAGATCTCTTTTTCTTTTCTCTTTTTATACTACTTTTTCAAAATGAAAATTTTTTAAAGGAAAAGATCTCACATCTTTATGCTACCTCAACCTTAACCAAGTAATTATAAATAAAAAATTCCTTAACCAAGATACCAATAATTGTCTCACCCTTTTTTTCGCTGAATATTAGTGTATGATATTTGTAAGAACCAGATTTGAGTTCCTAGCCCACTACGTAGATAGATTTAGGCCTAAAAAACCAAAAACAATGAAGTTGTAGAGAATGGGTTAGAAAAATTGGGTTTTAGATGATCAAACCAACATTGAAATAGGTTCGATGACCGAATAATACAAAGGAATAGAGTTAAGCTAAAGAAGAATCCTTCTCTGCATAATCCAAGGTGATCTGTTCATATATATATATATATTTATATCTCAAATTAGGTTACAAGTTTGATTCCTCTCTGTCACCGTGTTTCTTTTTTCTCTTTTCATGAAATCTCCCTTTTCTTCATGAAGGGTCTCAGCTCTTATATATCTCTTTCCAAAATATTTTGATCTTACACTTGTTGATCATCTGCATTACTACTTGAGTGTCTGTCCCATCAGACACCCTCTCTGGTCTTATAGGTTTTGAGCAGCCAACTTTGCACTATTCATGTATCACCTCCACACTAATGCGGCCAGGGAGTTAGATGCAGAGCATTTAATGCAGGGGTAGTAACTTTTATAGATATTTGTAACCTTCCTTTATTCCTTTCCTATCCAGCATCTGATTTCTAGCCGTGATGCTACTAGTAAGATACTTAGGAAGGTAGGATATCTCTATTGATTTCGAATTCACAATTCTTAGATGGTTTTTATCCTCGGACTAGTTAATATCCTCGAACTGGGCCATAGGCCCAATACATACTATTTTAATAGTGCCTTTTGGCTGCCTGGCCCCCACAATGTTGATTAACCATTATATTAGTTGTTTTATTAATGTAATACTAGACATGGATTTGAACTTTTAACTATAGGTTTTGCTATCTTCTTAGCTCAAAAAAAAAAAAAAAAAACTATAGGTTTTGTATTTTTTTTTTTTTTTAATCTTTTATATATAGCATTATGAAATTATTAGGTACAAAAGTATGTGAAAAGAATAAATAGATTTAAAATATATATATATATATATATAATATGGATAGAATAAGGAATTGGTCTAACCTTAGTCAGACCTTGAAAATATCTAAACGTGTCAATTGACTTATAGAATTTTTTATTATAAATATCTATTATTGATTTTTTAAAAAAGAAAAAATTAAAAAATTAATGCTAATAATGCATCGTTGTCAATTTCTAGTATTAATATTTCAACTTTCTAAAATTCTTGAACAAAGAACTTTGGCCCCCCCAAAGTTTGAATCCTGGTTCCTTCCTTGGACGAACTAGTTCAATTTACCATTGATGAAAAAGAGTTTGTAAAAAGGATTAAAAATTAAAAGAGGTCAATTAAATATATATTTTGCTATTTCTTTGATATCATTGTCAAGTAGGTTGTGTTGTGCAATAACCCCTGGTTCGAATCTGAAAATAGAAAAGAGAAATAAAACAACAAACACACATGCACATAACAATAATTTATGTGATTTGACAAGATATATAGCTTTGCAAAGTGGTATAAAAAAAATAATAAAAGAAAATTTTGCAAAAGAGAGGGAGATGATCAATATATTATATCTATTAATCATAGGCCTGATGATGGCCATGGGCTGAGTATAGTTGAGATTTAACCCAATTAGGTTCTATCATAATTGAGTTCAGGTAAAATGGCTTCTTCTTCTTTTCTTTTTTTTTTTAATAAAAAAATATATAAAAATATCGTTGTCAAAGCATGAATTGGTATTTTGAATTAATTTTTCCATTTTGTGTATCATATGAATCATGCTAAATGAACACTATTTTGTGTGTGTTATACGTACTGGATATATTTTTTATTAACTTGGCATAATCATCAGTAGTTATTTTCCACCTCAAACTCTAATTTAGTACCCAACATCAATAATGCCAAAGAAAAATTTGTATGCCCTTTGTTGGGTTTTGTGGCAGAGAGGAAATGGGAAAGAAATTAATTTAAAAAAATGAATAGTGTTTGGCTAATGAAAAAAAATAAGAGAATTGATGTAAGGCGTGTTGTGAAATTGTATTAAAACAAATAAAGTAACTTTTTTAGATATACGCTAAAATTTTTAACTCTACTAATGTGAATGTTCTTAGTCTAGCATAGTAACCTATCATCAAGAGAAGTAATTAAGGTGGTCTAGACCAAATCAAGGATGCTTAAAGCTAGTTGAACTGTGAGGCAGCAATAGGGAACTAAACATCATGTATGATGTATCGTGCAGGTGGTGAGAAATTGGAAACGGAATTTGGTGACTCTAAAAAGTTATATTTGATTTGTGTTGTTGTCATTTCGTGACTTTCATGGACAAAAACTGTGAAAGCTAAAAAAGATAAGAGAATAGACAATCAAGCAAAAGGAACGAAGAGAAAGAAGATAACATATACAAATATTGAAAATGTGCACGTGTATTAAACCTATAATAATAATAATAAAAAAAAAGACATTTTTTCACTTGGTAGGCTCAATAAGATCTAATCAAACTTCATAAATTTTTAGTATAAATTATTAAATTTAGGGTAAAATTATATTCTGATCTATTTGGTCAATTGGACAAACTCGTACCCTATCCATTTTTCGCATGTTGGGTTTCGTATTGACCCATTTACCATAGGCCACAAAGGCACAAATACCTCTACCTAGGCCACGTTTTGCCTTTTGAATTTGGGCGATTTGACGAAATTTGGATCCATGTTTACTAGGTCAAAATAAATATTACAAACTATCAACGTTTTAACTTTTAACTTCTTTTTTTATTTGAGAAGATTTTCACTTTAACTTCTTATTACAAAGAACTCTCTACTTCTTGTTAAATATCTTTAGGGTTTTGTATATATATAATAGCACTTATTCTTATGTTATAAATGCATACAAGCCAGTTAAAAGTTTTAACTAGATGGATAATGGCAAAAATATTCTACAAAAATCTCGCCATCAGAAAAATGACAGTCTCGCTTGCACAATGACGGTCAAATTGTGTAGACTTTAATAATCCGTGATATTGAATTTGAATAGTTGAATTAAAATCAAAGTTAGAGACCATGGATGTTAATTAATAAGCCATTCAAAGTCATTGACAGGTGCATGAGAGGAATCAATTCCCATATGGACCAGAACGTTGACGAAGCTTCTTGTTTTAATGGCCCATTCCAACTTTCACATTTAACCATTGAAGTTCAGCCCACATTTTCTGTGAAAGACAGAAAAAGTGGGGGCTATTTAAGCGTTTACGAAACTTCTTGATACAATGGGTCCATTCAGCTCAAGTATTTTCAGTTGTCGTTTTGAGTTCACAGTCTTGTTTGGACGTTGTAGGAATATTTATTAAGGTTATGGTTTTTTAGTTATATGTGGCATTTTTATTATTAATTCAATGATAATTACACAATAATCAAATCCAAGTCAACAAATGCGTGTTTCATTCGTGTAATGTTACATTACACTCTATTGATTCTTGTGATTCTAGATTCATGGAATCTCATTACGAGAATATAACATTGCCGTGTTTAGTTGATTAGTTTCAATGTTACACTACCATCACATTCCAAGGATGTGACATTGCTTTATTTGCTTAGGTCAAAACATTCCTAACAAACGTTACAATTTTTTCAATGAATTTCCAAAAATATCAATTTGAAATAAATGCACAAAATTTTATTTCATTTTTCTTTACTTTCTCACCAACCAAACAATTCTAATCCACCAAAAATAAAATAAATTTCATTCACTTTCTTGCAGGTTCTTAGTTCTCACCAACCAAACAATTCATATTCAAGAGCAAATAACCACAAAACAATATTTCACTTTCTCAGCAACCAAACAACTTAGATCCATAAGAAATAAACATAAAAGATTAAGGACCAAATCTACTTAATTTGAATTAAGTTTGATTGGCCCAAGTGTGCATTGAGATTAAGTGTTCGTTTGGCAAATATTATTTTTACCAACTTGTTTTATTATTCAGCTTATTTTTGCTACTATTCATGGGTCCCACTGTACTTTTTGGTATTATTCATAAGTCCAGTTATACTATTTTAGCCAACTTTTACCTTTATCTACAGTATTTTCAACAAAAAGTTTTTAGTTTCAGCAAAATAAGTAGATCCCAAACGGACTTGGGATTTTGTTTCTCTCTCTTTCTCTCAAATTAGGTTCTAGGGTTTCAAAATGGGGATTTGATTTGGGTAGACCCATTTCATTACAGGTCAAGAGGTGTGGTCATGGTTTGATCCATATCAAATTTGATTTATTTAATATTAAAATGGATGCCACGTCATTAAAAAGTAAGTAGTGTTATGGGTACTGTAACTTTTACTATATTAAGCTTACAAAACTAATGTGTCAACAATTCGAATATTCAGTTATTGAAATCCAACAAGTATAGTCACTATCATGCCAGTTTATAATCTTTATGTAGTAAGACTTATAGTGCTATTAACATTTTTCCTAAAAAATTACCACATCATTATCCTATTAGTAACGTACATAATTAAGACTAATGGTTGTTAATAGAATGATCAATTGCCCTCATTTTAAAATTTGAGAGACCAATAGTCCTTAATAGGCAAACTTCAAAGAGCTACCGTTGTATTTTGGCCATTATTAAATTTAATCAAAAGAAAACCAGGTCATGGATAAGAAAATAGAACAAGAATACTGTCTCCCTTTTATTTTTTATTTTTTTTCTATTTTCTTTACTTAAAAGAATAAGAGGTCACACGTTGAAGAGAAACTCTTCAAACTTTTCATATATTTCTTTTTTGGGTGTGAATTTTGAAAATTTAACCATTGAATTTCATGTTCCTTATGTTCTTAATATGCATATCAAATTTTATTCAAATCGGATATTATTTACTATTTAATCAATTAAATTATTTTTTATATACAACTTTAGATTACAAAAATTTAAAATTATAACATTTATTTGATGACATAGCAATTTATTTTTTATTTTCTTGAAATTTTGTAAGTATTAAAAATGTAATAAGAACATGCAATATAACGATTAAATTTTTAATATTCACACTCAATGTAAATATATATAATTAATTTATAGGATTTCTCCTCTAAACTAATTTAGAAAAAAATTTTATTGTTCTAAGTTGAAATATCATTTTCCATCTTTTATGGCTGACATTATTTGTCCCCAAAAAAAAAAAAAAGACAAAATAAAGAAAGGTGCATGTCGCTCGAGCCCTGACATACTATACAATTAGGAGATGCAGACTTGCAGAGTGATCCAATCCAATCGAATCCTTCCTCTCAAGAGATGGCCCCTGCCCAACAGCGGTGGTAAACTTTGTACTATATCTATATCACATTATCTTTATTATTATTTTAAGGCAACCCATACACACCCTAACACATGCACACTATTTAGATAGATAGACGTACAGGATGTTCAAGACGGGACCTCTATGGTCCATACCAAAGAAAAGTTATACCAACTCCTTCAGAAAATATTATTGTATCGAGAAGCGACATAATACCTATCTTTCACGTCAGGGAACGGAGGCATTAATTGACCAGGGGGAACAATTGGCCCCCCCTAATTTTTTTTAAAATATATTAGTGTATATATATATACACACACATGAACCGTTAAATTTAGTAGTTTTATTCTATAAAATTACGTTTTATTTATTTAATAATATTTTTGATTCTTTTTAGAGTAACGTTACAGTTACAAATTTATTTACAATATTTTTATATACTGTTGAGATACAAATTCTTATTAGTTCGTATTTGAACCTTTTACTTACATTACTTTTTTACTTACTAATAATCACTCACTATATCAACAATAAACCTCTAACACTTTCCTCATTTTAAAGGCCATTAAAATAATTTATAGATCTAAAATTTAAAACAACATATACTAGCCCAAAAACATTTGTGCAACAACAAAAATCACTAATAACAAAGCTAAAAAAGATTAAGTCTAATTAAACAATTTTACTCAAACAAACAAATAGCTCTTTAAAAAATTTTAAATAGAATAATTTTACTTTTACCCGGTAAGTGCAAACATCAACAAAAATAAAAAACCTTAGCGGTTAAGAAGCTGCCGAAATAGAGATTAGAGTCGCCTCCCTTAACCCAAAGTCCTAGCTTCGTCCCTGTTTCACAGGGAAATGGTTAGGCAAAGTCAGAATTGCAAGGCTAATTAGATGCAATTAACACAAGCCTCTCTAATTCTTCTTTTAAATTCCCTGTAGAAAACGAAATCACTACTAGACTTTGGGCACATCTGCACAAGTTCAGGTCGACATAAATTTATGCGATGCTAAAAGTTGGAGTTTAGTGATTATATAATACTGAACTACGTTTGGTTACTACAAGTCAATTATCCCTGTAATAACTTATTTTTTACAAAAAGTAACATAGAATGATCAGATGATAATTTTTTTTTTGTTAACTGGAATAAAGATCAAATAATATTTATTCACATATATGCTTGTTTCAATTTCCTTCTGTGGTTAAAAAACAAATAGGGTAACATTATCCTGACTATGACATCATTCTCAAACATCCAATTTCTTTAATAATTGGGTATATATCGAAAGTGACTATCCAATACATTGTTAAATTGGTGGTAAGGAACATTACACAATGGTGAAGCTGGCCGATAGTATTATATTGCATAGTTGTGAAAGCTGTTATGCACTCTTCTTTTTCTTGTTTTCATCTAATCTCTTTTGTTATGCAAATACAGAAGCATTATTGGGGTCTGTTTAGGATTCGTTTATTTTGTTAAAACTGAAAACTTTTTGCTGAAAGTACTGTAGATAAAGATAAATGTTAGTTGAAATAATATAGTGAAACCCATAAATAGTACCAAAAAATGCAATGAGACCCATAAATAGTAAAAAAAATAAACTGAATAGTAAAATAAATTGACAAAAAATAAGTTAGCTAAATAGACACTTAATCCTCTATTTATTTTGGTGGGAAATGGTTCTTGGAAAGTGTGTAAGGTTTGATGGTTCCTGGAAAATCAGTAAGTCGAATGATCCGGATTCTGAAATAGGGCCTAAAAAGAAAAGAAAGATAATCAAAG
This sequence comes from Quercus gilva, assembly GCA_023621385.1. NCBI lineage: Eukaryota > Viridiplantae > Streptophyta > Magnoliopsida > Fagales > Fagaceae > Quercus > Quercus gilva. The sequence goes on from CM042478.1 coordinate 16,502,473, forward strand.
GTGACCGGTGGAGACCAGGCCTAAGATCATCCGATGACAAAGTTAGTATTGTTTGTGGTAATAATTGTAAAATGGAAGGAAAATGTTTTTCATGCCTTACCCATCCGCCAATGAGTCCTTTATATAGTGCTTGCTTAAGGTAGTTACTTTGTAACTTCCCCTGTCATCGCGGATCCATGAGATAACTTCCATAACAACTGATATGGAAGTTACAACATTTGGAGTTTCATCCTTAACCGTTTGTTGTAGAATGGTTGATGATGATAAAACATTGCATTTGTTGAGAGTAGATGCGATCTTGTTCGTTTCGTTCGTCCATCTTTAAGGACGAACGAGACACTTACGATGCCTTGTCCGTCCGTCCTCAAGGCTGGACGAGACATTGTTACAATGTCTCGTCTGTTTGTCCTTCAGGACGGATGAGACTTCTTTGGACGAGTTCGTTGAATGAGTTTTTTTTATTGGTCTTTCTTTCCTTGGACGAGGTATGTGGACGAGCTGGAGGATAGCTTTTTCTCCAACACCATCAGTTGCCCCGTGTCCACATAGGTCGTTCAACGAATTGGGTGACCTGTTGACACGTCTTTAGACGTACATAACTGGTGTCAAATGAATAATATGCCACGTGTTAATATTTTATTGGCAACTAGTCTCGTCGATTCAGTTTTTCAAGGTAGGTGCGGCGTGTCATTTTTGTTTTGGTTGTGTTGTTTTAAATGCCCAGCCCAACGTCCTATAAATAGTGGAATACCTCCCTTAACCTTCCTCATTCCAGAAATTTCCTTCCTTGACATCCAGCGTCTATAGCCTTGTCTAAGAATCCCTCTTCGTCTAGAGTTCTCGTCCGTCTAGAGCAAGGTATTCTTCTTCTCTTCGTCTTTAGGTTTTAAGTTTCTTTTATCAAAAATGTCAGTAGCTTCTTCGTCCGCTGATAGTATTGATAAAGATATAGACGAGTATTATGACGACAGTAGTGATAAGTCTAGTTCTAGTAGTACTAGTGATGTTAGTGGAGGAAACACAGACGAGGACTATTCTTTTGGGCCCCTGGGTTCCCTCTTGAAGTCTTCTAGGAACAAGTTAGGAGAGTTTCTGGCTCTCAAGTTGGGTCTCCGTCCAATATCCCTCCGTCTAATCCGACGGACGAAGAGGAGACCGTCTTTAGTTGTGCAGTAGGTGTTCATTCTAAGACAGATGAACAAAGACTTAACAATCTCAAATCTTGGTATCAAATTTCGGACTAGTTTAACCCTAGGCTGTCTGTCTACGGAGAGTGGTGTTGTAATCCTCATTTTGGAATTGGTGTCTATGAAGCTTACTTCTTGGGTGGCCTTAGGTTCCCATTAAACACATTTGCTAGAGAGTTGTTAGTTAGGTTAGGCTTAGGTGTTTGTCAATTTAATCCCAATGCGTGGAGACTAATTATCTCCATGCAAATTTTGTGGAGAGAAGTTTTTAGTAGGGATCGTCCTCTCACTGTGGACGAATTCCTTTATTGTTATAAACCTTCTGAAATAAGCCAATCCGAGGGTTTTTACCAGTTCACTGCCAAGGCGAATGATTGTAGGTTAATCAAGTCCCTAGCTTCGTCTGATAGGAAATGGAAGACGGAGTACATCTTTATCTCTGGCTTTTAGGCAGGGAACCCTGTGGACGTTGGCAGGGATCCCTTCCCTCCATATACTAGGGACTTAAGGAACCTTCGTCCTGAAGGTACGTCCCCCCCCCCCTTATTTACCTTTCTCTTCTTTATTTTCTGTTGTCTGTAATTTCTAACTTTTGCTTATTTACTGTATTGCAGCCGTCAAACGTCCGTCTTTGAGCAAATTTCATCGTGACCGCGTCCATAGGGCTCGTCTCCACACAGACAGGAGTTTTCGTTCTCTAGTCACTTTGAGACGTTTTGCCAAGTGGGGCTTTGGTGCTGAACCGTCAAACGAGGCTATTGTCCACGAGGTTACTGTGCGCAAAAGTAAGTTTTTTAAGTTTAAAGGTTTTGTTAGGTGTTGTTTTTTTTTTTTTTTGAAAACTCTATGTTATACATTCTTAATCCGTTTATCATCTTATCTTAGGAATGTCAACAATGAAAGGAAACAAAGGGAAAGACATTGTGGGTGAGGGGAAATGTCCTGAGGTTCAGCCTTAGGACCGTCCTACGACTAGGGATAAAAGGAAATTCTTACCAAAAAATCTTGATTTAGAAGGGTTCCCTAGTCGTCGAGACAAAAGAATGAAGCACAGCTCATCCAAGGGGGTTAAGCCTAAACCTCTCCAGTCCCAGCTTCCTATTCAGATAGTTGAAGTGGATTCGTCCACTCCAATTGAGTCCTCCCTGTCCAAAGCTCCTTCGTCCAAAGTTCCTTCGTCTAAGTTCACTGCGCCTGGCTCATCCCAGCCTTCTGAAAAGTCTTCTACAAACATCATTGAGAATGAAGATCTAGCTTGGGAGCAATTTCAGATAGCTGTATTGGACGAAGACATAAACGCTTATTATGACATGGGCTTAAAGGAGTTTGAACACTCTGGCGTCCATGACCTCTTTAAGGTATGTTCATATTCCTTTCTCGTCCTTTTCCTTCTTTCTTTCTTTTTTTTAACAATTTTTCTTCATTTAACCTCCCTTTGTTTTTACATTTCTATAGGCCATGTCCAAGTTTATGGCGGCGTCTAGACAGGCAACAGATCTGGACAAGACGAGTGTCCAGTTGGAAACAAGGATTCAAGAAGTGAGCAATGACTGCAAAAAATGGGCTAGGGTAGCTGCCCAAGCTAAGGAAGAAGTTGCTTAGCATAAAAAACTGATTGAGGAGCTAAGGACTGATGCATTAGAGAAAGATACTTGTATTGACCATTTATAGAAGACAAACGAAGAGTTGAGTACTCGTCTCTCCAAGGCAAAAGAGGACGCTATAGCTGAATTCAAATCGTCCAAAGAGTACACGGACGTCCTCGATCGTAATTATGCAGCTGGTTTTGAGGACTTCAGAATGGATGCTATTGAGAACTTTCCTGAAGTTGACTTTAGCTCAATCAAACTTAACCTTGCTACCAACACTAGTTCTCTTATTCAGATAGGCTCTGAGGACATCAACATTGTGGACGAAGCTTCAACTCTACCTCCTCAGGACGCCTCTAATGCAAATGCTCCCCAGACTTAGAAACTTTTTTAATATTTCTTTTCTTTCTTTTGTTTGGTCCACTGTTTAGGACCTTTTCATGTATTTTAAGTACATTTATCTCATCCACAGTTTTTAGGACGAGTTTTTTAAACAAGCTTAAGGGTGTTTGAACGTTGGTCGTTCACCCTCAAAACGATTGAATGAATGTTGTTATGTTTCTTTTACATATGCTAGGACGAGATTTTGTCTTTATATACTGTGCTTGACTCGTCCATATTTCACAAATTTTTTACCATTTTTATTGGAATTTCACCATGTAAAATGGTAATCATTAGCATTACCCATCCTTAGACTTGGCTGATTTTCACTTTTAATGAGGATAAGACCTTGCATTTCTCTCGTCCATAAACTGGATTGTTTTAGGTCTCCAACACAATTGACTAGGCATTTCCTCGTCTACAGCCTGGATGTGTATTATATTTTACTTCGTCCATCATGTGGACGAGTATGCCTTGAGCTTACTTTGGTTTGCTCAAGCATAGGCTTTGTTTCGTCCGTTTCTTTGGACGAACAAGCCTTGGGAAAGTTTAGATGTCACATCTCTGCGTCCAGAGAATTTCTCGTCTTGGGCTTTTCAGCTTTTAGTTACATGGAGATTAGTAATTCACACAACATTATGTACATAACATAAAATATTGTTCACAGACGAGGCATACACTTAGAAGTTCATGCCTTTTAGGAAAATAAATACAAACCAAACCATAACTTCGTCCATAACTTTAATACAATAACAAAACAATGCTAGAAAACGTAAGTAAACAAACTTATGTATATAGACAAGTAGATAAATGGTTTCCAGGCTTGTCAGGGCTAACATTTTATTGGTAGTATCTCCTCAGGTGCTCAACATTTCAAGGATGCTCTAATTTCCTCCTGTCCAGGGTCTCCAAGTAGTAGGATCCTTGTCTTTTACAATTGAAAACTCTATAGGGACCTTCCCAATTAGGACCCAGTTTCCCATGAGTCGGGTTCTTGGTTGCTAAGGAAACCCTTCTTAGGACGAGATCGCCTATGTTGAAGCGCCTCGGTTTTACCATTGCATCATGTTGCCTAGCCATGAGGTTCTTGTATTTTGCTGTCCTTTGCTCTGCATTTGTCCTTACCTCATCTATTAGATCAAGGCTTAGACGGAGTTGCTCCTCATTATCCTTATCCTGATACGTCATTACTCTGTGGTTGGCCATATGCACCTCTGCAGGTATGACTGCTTTAGTTCCGTATGCCAGCTTGAAAAGAGTTTCCCCCGTAGGGGTTCCCACCATCGTCCGGTATGCCTATAGAACACCTGGTAGCTCGTCAGACCATACTCCTTTTGCCCTCTCAAGCCGAGTCTTGATGATTTTCAACAATGATAAGTTTGCAACTTCAGTCTGGCCGTTTGCTTGTGGGTGGGCAGAGGAGGTGTCACGACCCAAACCTGTACTTCAGGATTTAGAGCATGACCGGCATGTTAATATCAAGTTTAACTCAATATTAACACGAACCAACTTAAACTGAAAGGGCTTATTCAGAATTTGTTTCCTGAATACCTGCTTATTTTCTTCCATAAAACCATAATATACAAAATTATGAAAACCCTGAAATTTCATTCCCTTTAAACTTGGAAGATTACCACCTGGCTGAAACTTAGGGTATTCATGTAAATATTACATAGCTAAAAGTTTAGCAAAACTCTTATTACAAACCTAACCCCAAAGACATATAACTGGGGTTCAAAACGAACTAAGATACTGAATTACATCTATGCTCAAGAATCAAGTACATCTTGATTCTTCCTATACAACAAAAGAGCTAAATTACTATACAACAAAAACTCTACATTCTAACCAACGAGGAAACACGGAATCCTTGCCACCTCTAATACTCTCGCTGCTTCCAGGAAAAACCTGTGCACTGAAATATAATAGAGTGAGCTGCGAAACCCAATAAGGTTATTAAGCTCCATGGGCCTTTAATAAGAATGCATGTAAAACAAATATTTTATGGATATGCTAACTTTGATAAAATAGCCTTCCTACTGTTCATATTGGTCTTAAAATAATATATAAACATTTCAGATGAAAATACTTCCTTTTCCTTTTATATAATAATAATAAAAGGACTTAATAAGGAACGTAAACATAATCTAGTAATCTTATCTTTGAATAGGCTGTAAATACTTTATCATAACTTCTCATCAGACTTATCATCATAATTTTCTCATAATTTCCAAATAAGCTTAATAGTTCATATATAGTACATATGAGTTAATCCAATTGTAAGTCTGTCACAACTTTGGGAGGCTTCCAGCACAAAGTGCCAGGCATCCAGCATTCCCCACAATGCTAGGTAATTCCGGAATCATATCATAATACATATTTTCAACCATGGGGGTAGGTTGACATCCTCCACAAGTTGGCTGTTACCAACAAGGGCGGGTATAGCAGAGCCAGTCCCACTTATAATGGCCAATCAGAATTTCCATGGAAATGCCTGTACTATAACCCCTACTGGCTGAGTTTAGAGCATAACAATGGAATAACGGAAAATTATATTTTTCTGATAACTTTGCTTTTACATAAACGTTTTACAACAGTAGATATCCATTTCATTCTTACATATTGTGTTCGTGATCTAAATAATAGCATCAATATACTAAAATTATTATGTATATAAGATTGAACAACTCACGAACACATATTTTACTTAACTCATGCTTATATGTAATATCTCCAAATAAAACTTTAATGCATAATACTTTTCTAAAAATATTTATACTTATCAAAAGCACATGTCACAAATCCCTTACCTGAAAACCGAAGACGCGAGAGATTGTATAAAAGGAGCTCAAGTGTCCGTGTTCTCGTCCTCGTCACCTAAATGAAAAACCAAAACTTATTACTGACCAACTCTTCCTAATATATAAACTTAGACCTCAAACACAACCTAACTCTCCAACTCAAGAAGACCTTAATTTCCATCACATAAAGTTCCCCCAAACACATAAAACAATCATTAAACACATTATGCATCCAAACCATATCTAAACCAGGGCATAAAATTTATATGTAATCAAAACATACCAAAGGATGAGCCTATTAAATTATAGCTCAAAAAATTCACCCTAGCTTGAGAATTAAATCTACAAAGTCAGAGTTATCCTACCCTGTTTACTGCTCAATTACAGCAGCAAAAGCCCCATTTGTAAAATACGAATGGGCCGTCCAAACACATCCAAATGGCATGAAAATTTACAGAACTACTCTCCTGTATGTCTATTATATACCATAAAATTTTCGTAGTCAAAGCATAAAACCATGATTTATTATAAATCATACAAGCCAACGTGTTCAAATCTGTCCTGGCAGAAACTCATGCAAGTTAGAAATTAAATCATTATTTTTATATTCATCCAAATGCTGTGAAACCACTTCCACAACAACCATACGTGTCTTAGGGTTCATAAAAACTATTCCTAGCATCCTAATTCACAAAACATGATTTAATACAGAATTTTATTCTTGTAAACATCAAATCTGTCACAGTGACAGCTTCAGTGCATGTTCTTACAAAAATCATCAACAAATAGCAATTAGCCTTCATTTCATTTGGGTATTTTTATACTTATACAATACATGTTAAAATACCCTAATAAGCATCCAATAGACCATAACACCATCAACTTTCAAATTACTAAAATAGAATCACAAGTTCAGCTTCTAAGATCAGAACAGAGGATACAGAACTGAAAATACACAAACAATTATACTATTCAATACACACGAAATCATATGAGGTTTAATTCACTTACCCACACACTTTGAAGATGACACCTTAGTGCTTAGGCTTTTAATTTGTTCTTAGAGAGATGTTTATGATTTTTGGTGTGAGAGTGAGGGAGAGGAGTTGCCATGTAGAGCAAAAAAGAAATGAACAAAAAGAACAAATGAAAGATGAACCTAGAAGCTGTTCTGGAGCAGCAAAAGAGGGATAAGAACATTGACTTTAGGTGGGTGGGACACGTGTGATACTAGGGAAGAAAATCAAAGCCCACTTTTTTTTTTCCAACTTTTCTTGCATTCACACTTTTACTTTTCTGATTTGTGTGTGTGTACCCGTGGAAACTAGAGGGGTAATTGCTTCTTGGTTGTTCTAGTATCTTGAGAAAAGTCAAGGAAGAATTGAAGTGGCTCTTGGTAATTTGCATGGCCGGCCAAGTCTTGGCCTTTTGATTTGTCAACATGAATGGTGCTTTAGTATTACATGTGTTGACTTCTCATTGGTTGCATGTGGGTGGCATTTCCACTATCATATTTCATACATCATATGCCTAATTTGAAACACCAACTATGCATCATACTAAGTATATACTTATAATACAACTAGCCATTTCAATTATTTATAATACGTACAAAATCAAAGCTTTATGCACTAAAAAGTAATTAAGATAATAACATGCATATAAACACATAAAATTAAATATGCAATTTAAGTTGGGGTGTTACAGGAGGAGTAGTGATTTTGAATTTCAAAGTGTTCATAGAAGTCTCTAAAAAGTGCATTATCAAATTGTCGTCCATTATCTGGTATCAATACTCTTGGCACCCCAAACCTACACACAATGTTCTTCCATACAAAATTCTTGACGTTCTGTTATGTGATATTAGCTAAGGGCTCTGTTTCCACCCATTTGGTGAAATAATCGATGCCAACCACTAGAAACTTCATTTGCCTCGTGCCCAATGGAAAACAACCCAAAACGTCTAGCCCCCACTGTGCAAAAGGCCATGGAGTCATCATCGGGGTAAGGTACTCTGATGGTTGTCTGGGGACATTACTAAATCGCTGGCATTGATCGCAGGCTTTGACATATGCCTTAGCATCAGCTTGCACGTTTGGCCAGTAGTATCCTACACGGACGACCTTATGAACTAGTGACTGAGCTCCTGAATGGTTGCTACATGCTCCTTCATGAACTTCTCTCAACACATAGTTCACCTTGTCGGGACCTAGACATCTAAGATAAGGTTGAGAAAAACCTCTTTTGTATAGCACTTTGTTCATAAGAACATATCTGGCCGATCTTACCCTCAGCTTTCTAGCTTCATCTTTTCCTTCTGGGAGCCGTCCTTCCTTCAAATATGATACAATTGGGGTTATCTAGTTTCCTATGCTTTCTACTTGTTGTACTTCTGGGATATCTATACTTGGTATGTACTAAATTTCGTCAAACTCGTCCACGGCTTCATTCGCTGAAGCTTCTTTCGCTAAGGTATCAGCCTCCATGTTCTCCTCCCTTGGGATTTGGACAAAGTCAGCTTCTTCGAACTTTTTCATTAGATGTATTACCCTATGAAGGTACTTTTTCATTCGGTCTTCCTTAGCCTCATACATCCCATTTACCTGGCCCATGATCAACTGAGAATCTCCCAAGACGAGTATTGGCCTTGCCTTTATAGACTTAGCCAACTTCAGCCCTTTGAGGAGGCTCAACTTCATTATTTGTCGTCTGGTACTGCAGCTGAACCTTACATTTCAACTTATCTCCTTCTGGGGATTGTAGGATTACACCTATTCCTCCTGCATACTATGTAGATGAACCATCCACATGGATAATCCATTTCTTCTCATTCTTCACTTCACCCAATTCATTATAATTTGGGGTAAACTCTGTAATGAAATCTGCCAAAGCTTGAACTTTTATGGCGAGTCTTGGTTGATGTAAAGTTGTAATTTACAACTGTGTTTTTTTGTTGGCTTTTATTCCGTGCCAAATTTGATTATAATTATGTTCAATCGTTTAAACCCCGTATTTGTTGTGGGACTTGTTGTAAGGGTTGTGTGATAGAGAGAGTGTATGAAGACTCAAGCATTTGAAGAATGAAGAATTCTCGCGGGTGTCTCGCGACCTAGCATCCCGCGAAGTGAATCATGTGCCAGGCACATGCTGGAATTCGAAAGGTCAGGCCAGGTGGAGACAGCTATGTCTCGCGAGTATCTCGCGGGTAAGGCCTTCCCGCGAGACACCCGCGAGGCAATCTGTTCTGCCAGCCTGTACTTTTTGAGTCACACCTTTTGCACCTATCCTATATATACCATCATTACCCACAATTGTTGAGGAATGCTTCAGAGAGAAAACCCTAGCCAAACACATTGGTTATTAGAGATTGTCTTCCCCATCTTTCTCTATACAATTGCTTGTGGTATTTCCTCAACCCTTCGCTCTCCATTATCCATATCTGTGAGAGGTTGATAGCCCAAACACTTTCCACACCTTGAGAGTGCTGTGTGACGTTTTGGTGCTGTTGGGAAGCATTGGAAGAAGCCTTGAATGGCAGATGCAACATGGAGCTTGTTGCGGGATCCGGATAACTAGGACAAGACACGGTTCCGAGAAGCCTTGTTGGAGTAGGAGCTTGGAGGGCTTAGGTACAAAGGGTAGACTAGGCTTGGAGGGTCTTTTGCTAACCCATGTATCCCAACTGATTGCCTAGTGGATCGATTTCCGCTTGGAGGGCGGCGGAGAGGTTTTACGCCGAGATCTTCGGTTTCCTCTTCGATAACACGTCTCGGTGTTATCTGTGTTTGCATCCTTCTTCCCTACTCTTGTTAATTTCATTTTTACTGCTGTGTTGTTTTAAATATGGATTAGAGTAGTTGTCTTGCTTATACGCTTGTGTTTACACTATTTCGCACTTATCATTTAGTTAGTGTAAAATCAACCAAACCGTAATTTTAATTTGGGGGTCTAAACCGCTCGTGTGTTTTCAACACGTTTTCGAGCTTTCAGTTGATATCTGATATCAAGCTCACTCAGTTCGACAACCTATTGGATCAGTCGTCCTATAGCCTCCAGCTTGTTCATTGCTTTCTTGAGGGGATAATCCATCATGACATTGATGACATGAGCTTGGAAGTAATGCCTTAGTTTCTTAGAAGCTGTTATCAGCGCAAAGGCCAATTTTTCCATTAGCGGATATCGTCCTTCGGCTCCCCTCAACGCTTTACTTGTATAATACACAGGCCTCTGCACCTTGTCTTCTTCTTTCACCAGCGTTGAACTTACTGCATGTGGGGTGACTGCCAAATACAAGTATAATTCTTTTCCCAGGATGGACGGGGCTTAGCAAGGTAGCTTTAGTGAGATACGCCTTTAAGTCTTTGAAAGCTTTCTGACACTCGTTAGTCCATTCAAAGGCTTTTTTAAGAAATTTAAAAAATGACAAACATTTGTCAGTAGCTTTAGAGACAAACTTGTTAAGGGCAGCAACTCGTCCGGTGAGGGACTGAACTTCTTTAATATTTCGCGGGGGCTTCATATCTAGTATTGCTTGGATTTTGTCAAGATTTGCTTCAATTCCTCTATGGGAAACCATGAATCCAAGAAACTTCCCAGATGATACTCCGAAAGCGCATTTGCTGGGGTTCAACTTCATGTGGTACTGCCTCAATGTGTCAAATGTCTCCTGTAGGTCGTCTAGGTGTTTTTCTCCGTCCTGACTCTTCACTAGCACGTCATCTACATAGACTTCCACATTCCGCCTGATTTGTGGACGAAACATGTGGTTAACCAATCTCTGATACGTTGCCCTCGCGTTCTTTAAACTGAAAGGCATCACCTTATAACAGAATAGGCCTTGACTGGTGATAAAGGATGTCTTCTCTTGGTCTGCCTCGTCCATCTTTATCTGATTATATCTTGAGAAAGCATCCATGAAGCTAAGCAATTTGTGGCCTGCGGTAGAATCCACCAATTGATCAATGCGCGGCAACGAATAGTTGTCCTTGGGGCAAGCCTTATTTAGATCAGTAGAATTTACACATATCTTCCACTTGCCATTCGCCTTTTTGACCATTACTACATTGGCCAGCCAATCTGGATAGTACACTTCTCGTATGAACTTCGTCGCCATCAATTTCTGAACTTCATCTTTAATAGCACTATCTCTTTCAGGAGCAAACACCATTTTCTTTTGTCGCACTGGCTTGGAGGAAGGACATATGTTTAAACAGTGGGTGATGACATTAGGATCTATACCCGACATATCTTCATGACTCCAAGCAAATACATCAATGTTTTTCTTCAAAATTTGGACGAGGTCCCTTTTAATTTTTTCTTCTAGGTCTGCTCCAATCCTAGTACACCTCTCAGGGTTGTTCTCATCTAAGGAAACATCTTTTAACACTTCAGTGGGTTCTGCCATAACTCTCTTTTCTTCAATATTCATGGTCTGAACTTGCTCGTCCATGGCCAACATGGCCAGGTAACATTCTCTTGCTGCTAGTTGGTCTCCTTGTACTTGTCCTACCCCATGCTCTGTTGGAAACTTGACCGACAAGTGGTAAGTAGATGTGATTGCTCTCCACTTATTTAAAGTCGGTCTTCCAATTATAGCATTATAAGAGGACGGGCAATCTACCACTAGAAAATTCACATCTGTGGTTAACTGTTGTGGATATGCCCCCACCACTACAGGTAACATAATGGTGCCTACAGGCTGTACTTTCATTCCTCTGAAACCTATTAGAGGCGACTGCATTGGACGAAGTTGGTCTCATCCAACCCTCATCTGCTGGAAAGCTGGATAATATAGAATGTCTGCCGAGCTTCCATTATCTATCAACACCCTCCTAGTTGTGTAGTCAGCAATGAGCAAGGTAATAACAATAGCATCATTGTGTGGATGGTGAATTTTGTCAGCATCCTCGTTCGTGAAAGTAATCTCCTGCTCGTCCGTGGACCTTTCCTTTGGTGATCGTCCAGAGAGTTGGACGCTCTGCACTACCTTCAGGTACGCCTTCCTTGACTTGGACGATTGGCCTGTTGAACTTCCTCCAATGATAACTTTTATTTCTCCGAGCGGTGGTCGTGACGATTCCTCTACCTTCCCTTTCAATCTCTCGTCCTTATGGTCTCGTCCAAGAAAATTTCTCAATTTCTCTTGCCTTATGAGATTCTCAATCTGCTGCTTTAAATCAAAACATTCGTCCGTGTCATGTCCATGATCTTTATAGAAGTGACAATACTTATTCCTATTGCGCTTGTTGAGATCTCCCTTCATCTTCTCTGGCCACTTCAAAGAAGGCTCGTCCTTGATTTGCATAAGGACTTGCTTTAGTGGCACGTTTAACGGAGTATATTGTTGGTTGCGAGCTGACGAACCTGTCTTCTTGTCCCGGTCTTTTCTGTCATCCGTCCGTCCCTTCTTTGGACGAGGGCTTTGTTCCGAGTGGCGATTTGTCTCCATTTTCTCTGTCCTCTTTCTTTTCTTGGCTATAATCGCATCTTTCGCAATCATGAAGTTTTGAGCTGAATGGACGAGTTCAGCCATGGTTTGTGGCTTTTGCTTATAAAGTTTGTGGATGAACAAATCCAAATGAACTCCGTTGTGGAAAGCTGCTAACAGCAATTTGTCATCCATCTCGTCCACTGTTAAGGCTTCCCTATTTAAACGAGTGATAAACGACCGCAAACTCTTATTTTCCCCTTGTTCAATAGTTAACAGACTGGAAGTAGAACGTTTACGTCTTTGGCCCTCTATGAAGTTATTGACAAATAACTTGCTTAATTATTCAAAAGAACTTACTGAGTTAGGGGGTAATTTGCTGAACCACACTCTGGCTGGACCCTTGAGGGTGGTAGGAAAGGCTCTACATATTATTTCATCCGGAATTGCTTAGAGATGCATAGTGGTCTTGAAGGTGGCAATGTGGTCAAAAGGATCTTGATTCCCATCATATGAATCTAAATAAGGCATCTTAAATTTTGGTAGCAGGGGATGGCCATTGATGGAAGCCGTAAAGGGAGAATTAGTTCTATGAACCAAGTCTTCTACTGGGTTTGTCCTCCTCATATTCTCCTTCATTTCGTCCCTGGCCTTCTTCATCTGATCCATCTCCTTTTCCAAATGAGGTACCCTTCGCGAGGTGGTACCCCTTGATTAACTTCCATATTGAACATTCTCTCTGTCCTTTTAACTCCGAGTTTGTCCTTTTTCTTCATGCTCTCCATGTGTCTGCCTTCTCAGATTAATCTCCCTCCGTAGTTCTTGGTTTTGGCGAGTTAACTCTGCCATCGCAGCCACCATAGAGTGCATATGTTGGACAGAGGATGTCTGTATAACCGGTGTAGATTGGCGATCACGATGAGGGTTACTTGATGCATCCCTGCTTTCTTCATGAGCAGGGCTGATAGCCCTTGATCTGGTCCGAACCATCAACTTTTTGTCTTGGAAAAATGAATTGTAAAATAATTATAATTGTCTTCCCCACAGACGGCGCCAACTGATAATTCCTGGAAAATCAGTAAGTCAAATGATTCGGATTCTGATATAGGGCCTGAAGAGAAAAGAAAGATAATCAAAGGTGACCAGTGGAGACCCGGTCTAAGATTCTCCGATGACAAAGTTAGTATTGTTTGTGGTAATAATTGTAAAATGGAAGGAAAATGTTTTTCATGCCTTACCCATCCGCCAATAAGTCCTTTATATAGTGCTTGCTTAAGGTAGTTACTTTGTAACTTCCCCTGTCATCGCGGATCCATGAGATAACTTCCATAACAATTGATATGGAAGTTACAACATTTGGAGTTTCATCCTCAATCGTTTGTTGTAGAATGGTTGATGATGATAAAACATTGCATCTGTTGAGAGTAGATGCGATCTTGTTCGTTTCGTTCGTCCATCTTTAAGGACGAACGAGACACTTACGATGCCTTGTTCGTCCGTCCTCAAGGCTGGACGAGACATTGTTAGTCTCGTCCGTCTGTCCTTCAGGACGGACGAGACTTTTTTGGACGAGTTCGTTGAATGAGTTTTTTTTATTGGTCTTTCTTTCCTTGGACGAGGTATGTGGACGAGCTGGAGGATAGCTTTTTCTCCAACACCATCAAGGTCTTTTTGGAAAACAGTTGTGAATTATTGATTCGTGTTTTTGTTTGATTGTGACTTTTTTTTTTTTAATAATAAAAAAGAGCCTCACATGTGTGATCATTGACCTGGCTTACTTGAACCTGCAGAACTCATGATGTGGGGTACCTCTGGATGCATTAAGGCTATCCACGTTGTGGTACAACATTTTTGCAAAATGCACGACTTGAATTAGACAACTTCTAAACTCGCAAGTGTGACCCGTTCGGAACTCTTACGAACACACCATGCCTCAAGGGGCTTATTTGATTGTGACCTTAAAAATGAATAAAAATGACATGTTATGATGTTCCTACTAGTACAAATAATTAAATAATCATTAATAGTACTTCTAATAATTTTAAATAATTGTGGGTTTCAGTTAGTTCAACTGGTAAAATCTCTGATGATTGTATAAGAGATCCAGGAATCAATCCCCGCCTACACCAAAAACTGATTGGTGTTTTGGTCTGATAATAAAGAGCTATTATTAGAAGTGGACGCTATAGGTTGAAACTCTCTCAAATTTTTTTTTTTTTTAAATAATTATGTAAACCAAAACTTTCATTCACATGACAGTTATTTAGAACAACTACAAAATCAACTCAGTATATAGATATTTTTCAAATAAATTTATAGTAGTTCACAAAATTTTAAATAAAATCATAAAAATTCAATCATTCAAATAGTTTTTTTTTTTTTAGATATAATTTTTAACCTACGAGGTTATGACGTTAGTTCCGGATAATTGTTCTTTATTAAAAAACCAAAACACCAACAAAGTTTTAGAAGAGAAACTCTTATCATCACTTACAAACTATTGCGTAAGTAAAAGATTTTATCAATTGAGTTAATGGGAACCCACAATCATTCAAAGAGTTAAACATAATAAACCAAGTTGACACACACTAAAAATGGCTCAAACACCTTAATAGATAACATATCTTACGGACAAAATCACTAAACGCGTAGTGCATGATTTGGGCTCTTTTGTCAGAAATGGGCCCATCCCTTTGATTAGGAAGTCACAAATTGGATGAACTGGGCCGGAAGTATTTATTTCATGCTCGATACAATAACCCAAAGCAAGTCCAGCCCATGGTTTCCCTTAAAAATCTTTGATATATGAATTTGCAAATTTATTTCACGCTTTTAACTCGTTGAGGAACGTTGAAAGTTGAAGGCGGTCAAGGTCAAGCCCGGTTCTCCGATCTGAGCCGGCGGCGGCCGAGCCGAGCCCGACGAAGATGGACTACGACAACAAACTCGTCCTCGCTCCAATGGTTCGCGTTGTAAGTTCTCCAACTCTTTAAACTCTTTTTCTTTGTTTGGTTACCGAGAAAACTCAAAGTGAGAGAGAGAAAGCTCTTTTTGTGTTCAATATTTTTTTTTTTGAAATTTATTTGATTAGGAGGAGGTTTTTTCGTTAGGGAACGCTACCGTTAAGGTTACTAGCTGCTGATTATGGTGCAGATATCACATACGGGGAAGAGATTATTGACCATAAGTTTGTCAAATGCGAGCGAAGAGTCAATGGTAACGCTATTCTTCTTACAATTCATAGAATTCATGGTTTTGATTTCAAATTTAGCTATTCATTGATCAAATTTGTAATTGCTTTTGTTTTAGGAAATTCTTGTGGTAATTAAAATCATTTTTTTTTTTTTTTGAGAAGTAAAAGTTAAGTTACAAGGCTCTTAATTTTTTATATTAAAATCAAAATTTTAATTATAATGGAATCATAATTTGCTTGTTTCTAATGGCTTAAATTAATCTTATGTGGAAACTGGAAAGATCAGAAGTAAAACTTGCTCGAGTGCTTACTAATAGAAAGGAAAATATAAAATTTTTTTAGTAAGTATTAAGTAATAGGGAATTTTATTAATCAAAGGAAGTTCTGATTAAAGAGCTTTGTAATGGGTCATAAAATCAACTAAATAGTTATAAAAACCTCTATAATCATGGTGCACTATTCAAATAAAGAACATTAAAATGATAGATTTGAGTTCAGTTACAGAAATCTCTATTACATCAGAATTTGTGACTATTATGCTCCCTCCAAATTACCCACATAACACTATTTCTATGCCTTCTATTCGATACATCCCTTTCCTACATGAGAGCACTTGCTAACACCTTATATGACATAACCCAATGCACCCCAAACACTGAGAAAAGTAAGGAGGACAAATCATGAGTTACTGAGCAATGAAAGTAGAAGACAATCCACAGGTTTCTCTGCTATCCTTACACATGAACACTAATTAACCAATAACTTAATCTTTTTACTAAGACTGTTTATATTCATTTTACCCAACACTAGTCCACTAAAAAAATACTACTCTATTCGGTACTTTGCTATTCCAAATACACTTTGATGCTGGACAAATTGAAATTTTTTTCTATGTGTGCTTGTGGTTGGTAGAGTTTTAGGAGGATTTGTGGATCTGGGTTTTAGAACGTTTTTTTTTTTTGCGGGGGGGGGTTGGGGGGAGGGGGGGGATAGGTAAGATAATAATTTATTAGAATGAAGCTAGATTTCAGAACTTTTAAAAAGAAGGCTTAGAGTTCAAGAATGAAAAGAGTTTTGTAGGGAAGAGGAAGATTTGGTTTAGGATTGAAAAGAGGTAAGAAGAAACGGAAATAAAGATTCTCCACAATCTTACACATTGCATGTGCACAGCACCCGTGAACAATTAATGCATGTGAACAGTATCCATGAACATAGACTCTATTCATATGTAGATATTTTCCCATCTGTAATTCTTTAGGTTGCTTCATGTCTTTTTTCATGAAGTAGTCTCTTTTCAATAAAATATTTTTTACTTTTCAAAAAAATTAATGCATGTGAACAGTGGCAGAATATCAAAGAGAGAGAGAGAGAAGAAACATGATTTGGGGTATGATGTCATTATTGATGGGCATTTAAGTCTATGTTTTTGATGGAAGTTGTGGAAGGAAATTATTGAGTAATTCCTTGTTTAGTTTTTTCTTTTTGGAAAATTCAAGAAACTCATATATCTTTTTTCAATATTGCACAGAACACATTGGGTCCACCGATTTTATTGAGAAGGGGACAGAGAATGTTGTTTTCAGAACCTGTAACGAAGAAAGAAACCGGGTGGTATTTCAGATTGGCACTTCTGATGCAGTGAGAGCTCTCACTGCTGCGCAAATGGTGTAAGTTAATTGCAGCTTTCATTTTCTTCTGTATTATGAGATTAGGATGATTTTAAAAAGAGTAATAACTCTAAATTTAAGATTTGTTTCTATAATTTTGGATATAAAGTATAAGTTTTTTAGTTTGATTTACATGTCTGCTATGTAACATTTTGTTGCATTAGGTGCTATATGTTTTACAATGCAGCTCTGTCTACTTTTAGTTGGTTATCTACTTTTATGGGCTTGGAAAATATAGTTTGTCTAAAACTTAAGTATGGATTGCCTTGGAAATAAAATGGTTTCTCCCTCATTTGATGCAATGATTAAATTACTGACACAGTATTCATTCTTTTAGGTGTAAAGATGTAGCAGCTATAGACATCAATATGGGTTGCCCTAAGTCATTTTCCATTAGTGGGGGTATGGGTGCTGCACTATTGACTAAACCAGAGCTAATTCATGATGTATGCAATGCTTATCCTTGCAAATGCTTTTTTTTTTTTCCTTTTTCCCAACTCTCAATGAAGAACTTTTACCTTTTGTACTTGACTCCTCACCTTGCTCCTTTCAAAACCAGATTTTGACAACATTAAAGAGGAACTTGGACACCCCAGTAACATGTAAGATTCGGCTTTTAAAATCATCTCAGGATACGGTAGAACTAGCAAGGCGAATTGAGAAAACTGGTGTTTCTGCTCTTGCCGTCCATGGGAGGTAATTTTTTATTTAACCTGTTTCTTTTTCCCAGCCTCTATAGCTTTCATTATAACATTTGTTTGTTTCCCACCCCCCTCCCTCCCCCAAGGTCCTTCATGAAGGTTTTTGTTCTTCGTAATATCAGCTTCTGAAATGCATTGTTATACTTCCTGTACTTTTTCATTCTTTATTCCTTCAAGCATGTTTGGTTAAAATTGTGAGGGAAAAAAGGTGGAAGAGTTCCTTTTTAGTTGAAGGGGAGTGGAGGGGAGGGGAGGAAAGTTGATCATTGCACTTTATCTTGGCTTCGCCACTTTTGCTTCCTTTCTGGAAAATGGAAAGAAATGAAATTTAGAGAGATTTTTTTGTGATTCATTTTATTTTTTGGTTTTTGATTTTTCCAGTGGGGTCAACTAGTTAGTTTTCTTTCTTTCTTCTTATCCCTTACAGCCAAACACATGGATGGAAGGGTAGTCCCCTTCCGTTTCTTCCCTTCTTTCTCCTTTATGGAAATAAACACATTGTCCAAGAATTTTGTTTTTTTTTTTTTTAATAGGTGGTTTGGTTAAGCTTTCTGTTAGCTCTTTGGTATTATGAGATTTGAGATTAGCTGGATTTACTGTTAGAGTTGTAGTCTATTTCCAATTCAAATAAATAAATTTTGCATCTCTCCAATCCCATAGGATATAAAATAGTACTACATCCTTAATAGCAAAAGTTAGAAGAAAAATAAAATTTCTATAGTCTAAATAAGAAGGAAACAGTGATAAAATTATTATCACTTATAAAAGAAGAGGAGGAAAAGAACAGAACTGTCTATGCATTCTTTTATAGGTGCTGAAATTGAAGTACAGTACAGGGAATATGTTCCAGTCATGAATGAGGTCCGTCTAGATTGGAAATGGGTTTTAAATGAGGGCTTAAAAGTGCAAGAATTAGAGAATCACGAAATTGAGGTGAACCAAGAGCAGTTGTGGAAACTAATAATGCTATGAGAAAATTCTTGTAAAGTAAGACATTGGTGTTAATGGCAGTAATAGTAAGTGTTGTGACAGGTGTTAGTTGGATGCAATTGTAGGTGAGGAAGCAGAACTTTCAACCATGGACTTGTTTGGCAGAAGACTTCCTGAGTGTTCTAAAGTGCTTTTGATAGTTAAAGACTTCAATCATGAGTGGTTGAGGAAAAGTGGTGTTAGCAATTGTAAAAGTAGAGTCTTTATGAAACATGAGGGTGTTAATGAATGATGCTAAAGAGAGGGACATAGACATGATGAGAAACAAAAAGAACAAAATTACACTGTAAGATTGTAACTGCAGTGTTAAAAGGGATAATATTCCAAAAGGAGAAGAAGAAGTGTTGATAGGGATAACAAACTAGCATTTTAGTGTTTAGAGTATAAGTAACTTGAGTACTCAAATTGCATTGCAACTTTGCAAGTTTACAAGCTAAAGAACTAATAGAAATCAATTCGAATGTGTTGAAGGCATCACTATGTTTATATTCATATGCTACCAGTATTCTTTCATGAGTTTGGGACCTATAACAAAGTTAAACATCAATGTTTTTCTTTTATTTAATTAATGGATTCATGTGTTCCTGTTCAATATATTTGCAGAAGAGTAGCAGATAGGCCCAGGGATCCAGCTAAGTGGAGTGAGATTGCTGATGTTGTAGCAGCCTTATCCATTCCGGTTATAGCAAATGGTGACATCTTCGAGTATGATGATTTTCAATGCATCAAAGATGCTACAGGTCATTAAGAGTTTCTTAATTGATTGTAAATGATGTTCCTCAAAAATTATTTACTGCACAGTGAGCCCTTTAATTTGATCCATTATGCATGGAGTAGAGATGCTGCTGTTATCCTTGTTTGATGTTTTTGTCTTACTTGCGCAGCCCTTTCTATCTTTCTTTTCTCCTATCATATATGCCTCACATTTCCAAGGGCCTAATTGGTTAGAGTTTTTAAAAACTTGTGTAGTTATCCATATTGGATCAGGATTTGTCAGCCAAATCTAAGATTATTAAAAGGTTTTGGTTTCTTCTATTGTTAGAACCATTATTGCTTTAGTCAACAATCCTAGAATTTTTTCTTAGCTGTGCAAATTCATTTTGGGGGTGATTCTTCTGCTATTGATTCTGAGAGAGAGAGAGGATCTGTCCATGCATTTATTGGATGAACTTATTTAGCTATTTTTATACCAAAAGGTAATTTGTAGCTTTTTAAAACATCACATTCTTCAAGGTACAACTGTACTTTTACACAATAAACAAATAGTGACAATTAGGTAGTTCCAGTTGTTTGCCTATTGTCTCATTCATAAACTGATGAAACAAGCCTATCCAAATGCATACCATATAAGAAGTTCAATACCTTAAAGCAATAGGAAAGGGGTGTTATAAGCATAGGTAATTTCATGTGACAATAATGGTTACTCCATAACCCCACCAAATAAACCAAATAAGCATTGGCGGGGGTAAATTATGGTTTATTTGGTGTGTAGGCTTTTGTGAAGTTTGCTTATTCTATGATCATGAGATATTTGTGACTGTATCAATAAAGAGTACAAAGTCACAGTCACAAGGAAGATACTTGCATAATGGAAAAGTTCTAGCAAGAGTAGGCCTGTAAACAGAGTACTGCGAGAAAGTACTTTAGAGAAATGCGTCTGGTATGTGTTAAATACATTTTTAAGTTTCATGATATGGTACTTGTATCTTGGTTGGAGGTATTGGTTGGGCACTCTCTCTTCTTTTGTTTGGAATCTAGGTCCTTTATGCTTGTTGTGGACACTGCGGAGAGAGGAATCACTGTACATTTGAGGATGTGGCAGCCTTGGTGATTTGATTGAAGATCATTGTTTGAATGGACTCATGTTTTGAGTCTTAGTGATACTTTGTTGTAGAGTTCATTGAACTCTATTTTAGATTGTAATTCACATTTTTTTGTAATTCTTTAGGCTGTCTTATTTATACATCTTATCATCAATAAAAATATATTACTTTTAAAAAAAAGGCGACCATTTCTTGCAATGTGATAGAATCGTGCTCATTCAAAGGGATCTCACTTTGAAGGAAAATCAGGGATAAAGAGAGCATTTGGTGTCATCCAAATCCTTCAGGCTAACTGTTGTTACATGTATATATGGAGTATGTATGTGTATCTGAGGGATGTTTCTGACTTTTTCTTTTTAAAACTTGTATTCATGATATCTAGGATCCAATGCTAATGAATATTATATTTAATGATAGTATAAACGTACAATTTCTAAGTTATGCTAGTTTTCTTCAGGTGCCTCATCGGTGATGGTTGCAAGAGGAGCTCTTTGGAATGCTTCAATATTCTCTCCCAAAGGCAAAGTATCTCAGGAAGACGTCAAAAGAGAATATATTAGGAAGGTAATTTTGTCAAAAACATTGTATTTCCAGTTATTCTTAAATGAGTTTAAGCCAAGAGCCTTGTTGCTTAGTGGCATTGCTTGGTCTTCTTTATAAGGAGATCCGGGGTCCAAATCACCCCTTCTCCACTAGTTATAACAATTGAATCATAAAAAAATCTTAAATGAGTTTTAAAAACTTATGATGAATTTTTAATGTCTATGATGTTTTCCTTTTTGAAATGAATAGAGTTGTCTGATATATATATATATATATAGATTTAAGTCGAAATGCTATCCTCAAGGAAGTTTACTTTGGCCTTTACTTATTGAGGTAAAGCCATTTTGTATCAGATAGCTTTCCGTGTAATCAGGGGTGTTCTAGGACTGGCAAAGGAAGTTGCCCAAAGCTACCTCCATGTTATATGGCCCTACTAGCCTCCACTTCATCTTTTTGCCGAATTTAAAAAAAAAAAAAAAGAAACTCTTAGAAGCTCATAGAAAATTCTAGACCCAACTACCGACATACCCTTAATTCGTAGGATTGCAGAAATTGCAGTTTTGCCCCTAAATTCAAAATTAACCATACTTATAAACACCCATATTAAAAACTGTTTTACCCTAAGACGCATATAACTAGACCCTTAAAATCATGAATTTTACTTCAATTGGACTTCACCCATTGGCCCCATAAAGTAAAATCATGAATAGGAGAATTTGTATAGTAGCAAATTATTCTTCCATTGCTGCATCACAATCATGTATCATGTATGCCATAATGCTTTCGGTTTACTACGAGTTTTTGTATGGGACCCCCTTTTCCTAATTTCCTCGTGTCACACACTGGAAGAGCTTATGTCTAACAAAATCCATTGACACATTTATTTTCTTTTTAAAAATAAATTTTTGCAAGATTAGTCAGATATGCCTTCTGTTTGATTTCTTCTTTCCCTTGGATTTTATACTTCTTTTGTTGTTTTCTTTTTCAAAATGGGAGGCTCTGTTTTTCTCTTTTTGGAATCTAAAACTTTTGAGTTTGCTGTTGAGGAAGGTGGTATGTTTTACCAGCTCCTTATTTATGAGAGAGGCAGAGACTCTTTAAGATCCATTTTTATGGGAAAAGGTGGTGCAAAGAGATTGCTGTTTAATGTGGATGAACTGATCTTTGGGCAGTCTCGTGGTCAGTTTGCGAAATCTTTCCGTGAGGGTGACAAATGCTTTATTCTTCAGTTGGGTTCCAACACTTACAGTGCTTTCTTATTAATTTCTGAACTTATCAATGGTTGTCGTAAGGGGTCTATAGTGGTGCTAGAAGGGAAGTCGGGGAGCGGCTGGAGAGGTTTTGGTTTACACCTGAGAAAGGCAATAGACCCGGAGTCTCTAGCTCCCAAGCAAGCAATCATAGGTATTCCCAAAAGAGATGTCTCAAAATCCTTTGCGTCGGTGGTGGTGGGGAATTGGAAAACCAACGGTGGAGGAGTAGATGAAGGAAAGAATAAAAATGCCTTTGTTCAAAATTCAGATACCTGCAACGAAAGGTTTCTTGGACAGAGGGAGCATGAAGTTACCCATCTCTTTTAGGGAAATGGTTGTGGAGATATGGTATGAAGTTACCCATCTCTGGCGGAGAGTTATCTCCACAAAATATGGTGAGGGTCAAAGGGGGTGGAGTACTAAAGTTTGTAGGAGGACTCATGGGTGTGGCTTATGGAGAAGCATTTATGAAGGGTGGGAGAGATTTTCCAAGCATCTGTCTTTTGTAGTGGGTGATGGCACTCGTATCCATTTTTGGCATGATAGGTGGATTGGTGATAATACGCTAAAAGATCTCTATCGTGAGCTCTATGTGTGTTCAGCGGTCAAGGATGCTTGCATCTCTGAGGTTTTGTAGATTCCAGAAGGGGATACTGTTAGTGTGTGGAATCTAAGGTTTTATAGAGCTTTTGAAGATTGGGAGTTGGCTACATCTTATTCTTTGTTTCAGCTTATCCAAACTCGTATTCCTCGGGGTGAGAAGAGAGATACTCTTTGCTGGCGGCTAAAAGGTGATGGTAAGTTTGACACCTGGTCTTACTATCATGAGATTGGTGCTTCGAATTCTTTGTTTCCTTGGAAGGGGATTTGGAAACCTAAGATTCCTAAGCGCGTGTGGTCTTTTTGTGGACAACTGCTCATGGTCGGATTTTCACTTTGGATAATCTAATGCTTAAGGGTCGCCCCTTGGCTAATTGGTGTTGTATGTGTTGCCGTGATGGGGAGTTGGTAGACCCCCTTCTTCTTCATTGTCCTGGTACTCATTCCCTATAGTCTTTTATGCTTCAGGCTTTTGGTATTCATTGGGTTATGCCAGCTTCGGTGGCTGGTTTGTTATCTTGTTGGCATTAGTGGCTTGGGAAGCATAAGTCGGACATTTGAAATTTGGTTCCAGGGTGCTTATGTGGATTGTGTGGTTGGAACGTAATCGTTGATCTTTCCAGGACAAGGAGAAGACGTTGGATGAGTTAAAGGTTTTAAGCCAACGCAGTCTTTTGGAGTGGTCTCGTTGTTGGGGTTTTACTGATTGTTCTTCTCTCTTTGAGTTTGTGTCTTCCCTCAGCTTAGTTTCTTGATTACCCTCGTTTTTATTGTGCTGTGTGTTTCCTTCTTTTTTTTTTTTTTTTGTCTTGTTGTTTGTCATCATGAACATCTTGTACTGTTCTCTTATTTTTTTCATTAATATTAATTTACTGATTACCTATCAAAAAAAATAATGCTTTCTCTGGGGCCTTTAAATAGGCTACCAAATTGCATCAAATAAGGAAGGAGAATCAACTAATGAATAAATAACAATCAAATCCTGTAAAATTCTTAAAATAAAGTAGAATGAAATGAAATAAAAATTGCAGATAGCACAACATTAAATTGGCAACAATTATCATACCGATGGATTCAGTCAGTCAAACTGGTGCATGCATCACTCGTTATTAATTTAATTCTATATTTATGGATGTAGCATTAACCAGCAGGCTAGATTTGTACTCTAGTAGGTTAGGTTGAAGTTTGGCTGAGCTAACTTGTTTGCACTTGTGACTTCAGAGCATCTTGTGGGACAATGACATTAAAAGCACAAAGCACACATTGAAGGAGATGATTATGCATTATTCATCCCTTGAACTCCCAGAAGGGAAGGCCGTGATCAAATCAGAATCCTTGTCAGATTTAGCGTAAGTTCAAATTAGTTAGGCACCCAACCAAAAGTGCTTCTATTTATACTTGCTTATTCCATGATCTATATTTTTTTACTTTGGAATTATCCTAAGGTTTATGCTAATCACTGGAATTCAGGAAATCCATTGAGCACCCTTACTTTATGTTGGGTATGGCCGTTTTATTCACTATTTTGATTTCAGCTTAATTTTTAGTTCCTGACTTTGATGGTCTTTTAGATACCAACCTTTTAGCTGTAAGACACATGCATTTTACAGGGGCAACGCAACACAAAAGACCATTAACAATGAAGATCAAATAAAGTATGAATAATGGGAGTGAATAACTATTTAATGTTATCAATATTCTATGTTGGGAGCAAGGGTTTTCCCCCCCATTTAATGCTTTTAAATATCTATGATTCTGGAGATAAATAACATGTTCTTGATATAATGAAAACAACAAATTGAGATCTTTTAAAAAGCCCAAGCCATATGGGGAAAAAGAAAAAAGATCCTAAGAAATCTAATTCTTTCATTTTATCATCTAAAAATTATTTTTAGATTTTGAAGCTTCCAGAAACTAAAAACTTCATTAATCTTGCTCATTGTGGTCATTTAGTTATTCCTTTTGAGAGCTGATGTATTTTTCTCTTACCTTTCAGGCAACTTTATGGGGAGGAAAAGTACTATAAGTTTGTCCATGAAAAAAGGTTGTTGGCCAATGGGAGTAGATGAATCTTTATAGTTTTGTTCAAGTGTTTCAAGAGTTTGTTTTTCAACCAAACAGAGACTAGTTTGTGAGTTTTTCCTGCCTTTTTATTTTTATTTGCCACACAGTTATTTCCATATATCCTTATCTACATTAGTAATATCATAGCCACTGAAGTTGCATAGGCATTTTTGTACTAGTTTATTTTATCAAAAAGGTAAACACTTATCTGGTCACAATCTCATTAACGTAAATTTGGTTCTCTTCTTGGAAGGAAATATTTTCTAGAGTAAATTAATGGGCTTAACCCCATAAAAAAAAAACCTCATAAAATAGTTGCATAGGATCAGGTTGGATAATTTTTTTTCCTCTTTAGTTTGAAATCTGTTGTCATGAATAAGTCTGTTACCTGCATACATTTGAAATTGTATTGTTTACTTATTCCTGCTACTTTGATTTTTTGGGATTTTCGTATAGTACCTCTTATGTCATTTATGTCATGTGTATGCTAGAAGTCCATAATATCTTTGCTATAATTCCTTCCTTGGGTACCTGTTTTTATTTTGAAGATGCACAAAATGTGTCTTGTGCAGATAATTGTGCAGTATTCTTTGTTTTTGGGACTTAGGAAGCAGAGAAGCCCTGTAGGTTGGGTTAGCCAAATCTATTGTGTTCTTGTCCCAAGTCCAGGGGCCTATAAAGCTGAACCAACATGGGGTTGTTGACGAGTTGTAGAACTAATTTTGTGCTCTTCAAAATTACTGTGTTTATAAAATTCTGCTTAAATTTTAATTCCCTATATTGAGGGTTTTCAGCATTTGGAGGGGTTGTATGATTAAGTTGGAAGTAATGTAGGTGTAGCATCAATTTTCCATGTTGACCTATGATGTAGGAGATTGAGATATACTTTTATGTTCAAGGAAAAGAAAATCATAATTTTTTAATAACTACCGGAGCATCCATCAGAAATGAACGATAACAATAGCAAGTTAAAGCATTGAATCATGAAATTGCCATCTCCTTGAGGCAATTCAGAAGCCGTGTGCAGTTATTTCTGGAATGAGGCTGCTCATGACATTGGTAAAATGGTCCTTGTTTTGTAACTGTTTTTGGTTCTGTTTCTACTTGGTGTTTTCCTTCAAGGTTGTGTCAAACCTTGAGGAGTTTGGGTTGCTTTTAAATGGAACTTCTCTGTTAGCCAAAAAGAGAAGTAATTTATATATCCAGAGTAAATGACTTGTCTTTTCCAAGGCATCAGGGGCGTAGCCAGGATTTTTAACTTGGGGGGCTGAATTATGTATTTGCATATTAGTCATTACTCGTGTGTATTAAAGAATTAGCAAAATAATGATAGTAATCAGTTTAAGCAATTCAATAGACTTTATCAAATTTATTAAAAAAAGAAAAAGAAAAAGAGGCTACCCTGTAGACTTTCACATTTGAACACACATGAACACTGCACTCTTGTTTTCTTAGAAAAAATAAAAGGAAACGACACCTTGACAGCTTGGTAAGTTTTTAAGTAGTAACAAATAAGCTGTATTCACACATTTAATAAGTTGTATCCAAATGTGAGTTTTGTTGGGTGAGTCCACTTGAGAAACTAAAATATTGTAATTGTAAAACTAGTCATATTACAAAGGGAATGAGTTACAAAAGGGAATGAGTTACAAAGAAACATGGTATGATGCATATGAGTGACTCACAATAAAAGAAAACATATGAGAATTGCCTTGGTCCTTTGATTGATCATACAACAACAATCATATTTCAAAGTAAAAACCATTAAAGCTAACATTGGGCTGGGTATGTAAATATTTTTTGGAGGGGCCAATTTGTACTTTTGCAAAGCCAGTTTGTTTTTATATGGCCCCCACCCCCACCCCCCCCCCAAAGATTATGTGTGCCTCCGCCTCTGCAAGGCATCCAATTCCTTTTATCGAGGATTCAAAGGGCTTGTCATTTTCCCAAAGATTTTTACTTCCTCCAATATGTGCTTAAAAGGCTTATTACAGGTCTTGCTACTACAGGTAGTTTACGGTGTTCCCTGATTGAATCTTTGCAGCTCACTGTTGGCGAATCTTTTTGTTTTTTGGATAAACACACTGTTGAGGAATCCAAACTGTGGTATTATTTATGTACCTTCGGCTGGCCGGTCAGCCTAACTACTGCAGCTGAAAGTGACGCACTCATTTAACATAATGATGTTCCAAAATTAAAAACCTCTACAAAACCAGGAGTTTTTTCTTTTAATAATCTTTTAGCTCGGTTGTTTATTGACCATTTTTTAACATATCTCTCTCTCTCCCTCTCTCTTTGTTTTTGTTTTTTGTTTCCTAGGTGTAATTATACTTTAACAAACCTTTTGGTAATAAGGAATAAACTTTCTGTTTTTAGAGCTATAAAGCAAATAAATAGTAAAAAGTTGCATTGAAATGTACTTTAGGTCATCTCCCTTTTCTCATGTTACACCTTTTCACTAACATGGTCTTCTACAGTGGAGTGAGACCCATGTGAATGTTCTTCCTTATAATAATCCAGTCAATTCACAAGCATTTAAGAATTTCGGATTATCACTAGGACACAGTTTATGGAAGGCGAGTAAAATGGAAAAGAAAGAGAAGCAAGAGACAGTGTGTGGGAGACAGGAACGAATAGTGGGGAGAGAAAATAGGGGGCAAGAAACTGTGGGTTGTAGTAGTTACTCAATACTCACGTTAAAATAACCAAAACTTGTGTTTATTTGTAAAAATAAGAACACTAATGAGAAAATTTTAATTGGGTCTCTATTCTCTAATGAGGTTATTGGAATTTGGATCACATCAAGGCAGTTTCGCTTTCCAATAATGCACCTATATATATGGTATAAAGAATAATAATAAAGGAAAAGAAATACTAGATTGAGAAACAGATTATGACATATATCTAATCTAAAAAAGCTGCTTGTTCAACAACAAATTTTCCTTATCGAGTTTTCATAAACAGTCCCTCACACCCTGTTCTCTTCTCTACAGTCTACACATTTAGACCAATGAAGGAGCTAAAAAGACAAGATACAATGATACATTCTATGCAATTGGCATATAAAGTATAATATAATCTAGCCAGATAAAACTATAAAAGTAGCAGCTAAACAGAGTGGACTTGTTCATGTGGCAAAATCTCTGAGCCATGCATGGCGTCTACACACTCACTCTACAGGAGCATTTGCTTGACTTCATTTTCATTCTCAATCAATTATCAGATGATTCAGATCAACAGTTGATGGGCCCAGCCCATCTACAGTTACAACTGTCCAAATTCATCACTGACCAATGAATCTAGAGCTAGAGCAAGCTATACCCCTTTGCCCTCTGTGTGTATAGGGTATACCGTAGACTACTAAAATACGTTTTGGTATTTAAAATTGGGTTATGCTAATGAGTGTGGACAATGGTTAACAATCTATTTTAAGAAAATTTTGACACAACTTTTATGAAAAATGAAAAAGCTATTAAAACATTAAATTTTTTTTTCTCTATAAAAACTTTCTTTAAATGGATTATTAACCATTGTCATAAGGACATCCATTAGCATTTCCTTATAAAATTTGAAACTATTTTATATTTGATTTTGTTTTCATGTCATTCATTTTTTATTTAGTAAATTGACCGTTTTAACTTTTAACTATTTTGAGAAATTTAACTTTAAAATGATCTGGAATGCAAGGACTTTCAATATTATGTACCAAAAAAAACATATTATGGATGAGTAGATTACAAAAATGAATTGCATGACTAACATGAAAACAATATTAATCATGAAAAAATTTAAACGTAAATAGTCAAAATAAAAATTATTAGTCTCTAAGGAAGAAACAAGACAACAGCAATATGAAAGAGTAGATTTAGGGCCATTTGTTCCTCAAAAAAAAAAAAGAAAAAAAAAAAAAAAGATTTAGGGCCATTTAGTAAATACAAAAATCTATCTCTCTCTCTCTCTCTCTCTCTCTGTGTTTATGTGTCTGTCACGACTCACGACTCACAAGACATAAGTATTGTTTTGATATTGAGAGAGGCGTGCGTTTACTTCCCACCGAGGTTTCTTTTCTTTTCTCTCCTTCTCTCATTCCGCTGTTACACGCTTCAATTAACTTGTGCTTATAGCCTATTCATTTTTCTCTACCGCGCTTCTTCGATTCTCTCTCTATTTCTGGTAACTCTCTCTCTCTCTCTTTCTGTCTGAATCTTGTATTGGATTTGTTGCATATTACAAACACAGTTTAATCAAATTTGGAAATTTCACTTTGCATTCTCCTCAAATCTCACATTTCTATGCTTCTTCGCTTTCTTTCAATTTCTTCCTTTTCTTTATTTCGCTTTTGGTTTTTGTTTTAGATCTTTGAACCTTTAATGCTAGTATTACTGATCTGTTATCCCAATCAGTTTT
Organism: Quercus gilva; assembly: GCA_023621385.1. Taxonomy (NCBI): domain Eukaryota; kingdom Viridiplantae; phylum Streptophyta; class Magnoliopsida; order Fagales; family Fagaceae; genus Quercus; species Quercus gilva. The sequence continues at coordinate 16,532,099 of CM042478.1, forward strand.
TTTTTAATAGCTAACAGTAAATATTTGATGCATATTTGGTTAACTCCTTCTGTTATTATTTCGGTGTCATAAAAATGTAATTTTATAAGACACGATTCAGTGCAAAGCAATTCTCACAACTATTTTTTGTCAGCTTAGGAAATTTTCTTTTTTTTAATATTCCAAATCCAAAATTTGAGTGAGTCTTTGAATTTTTTTTTTTTTTGCTAATTTTATCTGTGTATTTTGACCATGAATCTGTTAGCTGTTGAATGCTTAAAAAAAAAAAAATGATTCTGCACTAATTAGACACCAAAATTTAAGATTTTTAATTGATGCAACCTGTGAGAGTAGTTAAAGTGGTTGATATGTCCATGGTTTAGTTGAAGGAAAGTAGCTATTAATAGTAATTTTCATTGATATAGTTGATATTAGGATGATTTTTTTAACGTTTGGGTAATTTTCAGTATCTTTGAATTCCCAATATAAATTTAGTGGTTTTTTTTTCCCTTTTTTCTTTCTTTTTTAGTTGTTAGTTAATGTCTAATTGATGAGAATTAGTTTTTTATTTGAACTCCTGTTCTGCTCTTACAATTCTATTATGTATTGTGTGTATTTGCTTGTGGGAGCTTTCCCAGATTCTGTCTTTTTGTATGTGACTATGTGGAAAGCAAACAAAAGGGAAATTAAAAAGAATTTTAAAAATAAAATAAAAATTATTTGAAGTTGGGTGTTTTTAGTGATGATGGTTTAGATGCTTTAGGTTTCTGTGGTTTCCAATTAATTTTTATGTAAAGTTCTGTATTTGTGCCCAGAATCTTTATGATGGGTCATTCTTGTCAGATTAATATTACTAAACAAGAGAAGTGCTACATGCACAACAATTTTACAATTTTTTCACAACAAATTATAGGTGGTAAGCTGTTATTGATTCTAATTTGAATTCACAACTTAAATTACTTTTTTGCTCACCTATAACTACCAATAACAACCTACCACCTATATTTTGTTGTGAAAATGTTGTGGACTAGCATTTCTTTACTGAGCAAAATGATTTGCTACTCCAAGATGTGGTTATTCTAGTACTAGGCAGTTGCATCAGCATTTATTTTTCTTTAGCATTGAGTGTGGAATCATTTTAGTTCTAAATTATAGTCACTGAAGTCAGTAATTCTTTGCAGCTGAGTCATGGATGAATATATTGAGGTACCCTGCAGCTTGTGTGCCCTTTGGTCTGGGCAAGGGCATAAGGTTGTAATCAGGAACTGAATAAGTGTTTTGGAAGAGGAATGAAAAGTCTTAGGGGACATCAAAGTATTCATACTTTGATTGTCATTGGGCATTGCAATTAATATGTATTTTACAAGAACAAGTCTTGAATTACTGGCCCATTTTGTATGAGGCTTCAGTTAATTTAAATAGTAGTTTGATTGGATGAAGTCATACGATGTATTTGTGATGTATTTTTTTAATTATATATGGCAGTAGAACTTGGTAGAACAGTACTGAGAGGAGATCCTTGCAAATGAAAAGGAACCATTTAATCATATTTTATGTTATCATCGTCATCATCATTATTATTATTTTAAAAATAAGCTATCAGGTAATATACCTTTGTCTTGACCTAAAGTATACAATCAGTACGGAAGGGTGCCATACTGCCTGCTAATTATTAATGTCTAAGGGTAAGTATTAGAAGCCCCATTGTCATAAATAGCGTTTGGAATGATTATGTTTGCTTACTGTGGCATCCATATTGAATCTTGTTGTTGCATGTCGGCTTGTTTTAATTTTTCATGAAATGATTGCTGTTTCAAATTTTTCGTCATTCATGACCACTTTGGTAGTGGGTTTTGTTCTGGGGGATGGATCTTTTCCTCAACAATATGATTTACATGATATATTTTATTGGAGGGGGGTTATAATGGTCACTATCTCCAATTAATTTTCGCTAGGACATTAATTGGAGATGGTGACTATCATTTGAGAGGGGAAATGATAGTCAATGTCTCCAATTAAATTGAGAATATCATTATTCATCTCCATTGTGGTGGTAATGTCCTTGCATCTCTAGCAGTTACCTCCATCTTCTGAAATTTGCTTGAGCCATGCTTTAATGGTAATTAATTCTCACATATTGATGCTGAGCTTATAAATAGTCAATTGGTTGGGGTTTAATAAATTATGGGCCCTCAAAACAGGTAAAATTTTGCTGGAATTACTTTTATGAGGTTGCTAGTTGTCCTCATTTAGGCACTATGTGAAGTAGATCCTGATCTGTACATTCAATTTTTTCCCCCATCAACATTCTAGATTCATTAAACGCCTTAAATTTACTGGGAATCCATCTTGTTTTTAGGATCTCCAAAGTAACCACCAAAGATGCTATTTGTGGGCATTTTGATATATGTGGCGGGGCCTCTCTATTAGTGTTGATTCCTTTGAATATCATAATAAAAAAAATAAAAAAAATAAAATTATAGAAGTAATACATTTGCTGTTATAGTACCGTATGAACCCTTTTCCCTAACTAGATAGCTATTATTCCTATGTTTCTTCTATATGAATGTAACATGAGAAGTAACATTTTCTGATGTGACATGATTTTTGCAATCAAATTATAAAAATATGAGACCTTGTCACTCTTTTCCAGGTGTTTAGTGGCACAAATTTGTCATACAGTGATTGACAATGGAGCTCAATACCATTAAAGATGCTTTTGATCGTGTGGCGAAGAAACAAAAGCTGTCCTGTTCAAAAACTCAAGAAGTAATTGACCAGATTATCCAAGAAATTGAAAAGGCATTAGAGAAAATACTGTCAGCCCATGATCCTGAGTCTGAACTTGATTATAAAACTGTCCTTTCTGATATTCGAACCACACTAAAAGATATTGCTCCACTCAGTCAGCTGGAAGGCACACAAAAGGAGCTGAACATAGCACTGAGCAAGTACTCAAAGCTTCTTGAGAAATCCTTCAATTCAGATATATCTAAGGCTTACCGAAATGTTGACTTTGATGTGCACACAGTGAACCAGATAATTGCCGGCCATTTCTACCGGCAGGGCCTGTTTGACCTGGGTGACTGTTTCATAAGCGAGGCCGAGGAACCGGAATCTGCTGCTGCAATGAAATCCCCATTTTTGGAAATGAATCAGATACTTGAAGCTATAAAGAGTCGGGACTTAGGGCCAGCATTGAATTGGGCAGCCAATAACTCTGAAAAACTTAAACAAAATGGATCTGACCTTGTTCTGCGACTTCACAGCATGCAGTTTTTAGAAATACTCCAGAAGGGAAGCACAGATGAAGCTCTCAAGTATGCCAGAAGTCACCTAACTCCTTTTTCTTCCAACCATATGGCTGAACTCCAGAAGCTCATGGGCTGTCTTCTCTGGGCTGGAAAACTTGATCGTGCGCCATATTCTGCATTACTATCACCCACTAATTGGGATAAACTAGCTGAGGAGCTAACCAGGCAGTTCTGCAATCTTTTGGGGCACTCCTATGAGAGCCCATTGAGTGTGACTGTAGCAGCAGGGGTCCAGGGGTTGCCATCGCTTTTGAAGTTTATGAATGTGATGGCAGGGAAGAAGCTTGAATGGCTGTCTATGAAGCAGTTGCCTGTGCCAGTGGAGTTGGACAAGGAATTTCAGTTCCATTCCATCTTTGTGTGTCCGGTGTCCAAGGAGCAATCAACAGAAGATAACCCACCCATGTTGATGTCCTGTGGCCACGTGCTGTGCAAGCAGTCTATAATGAAGATGTCCAAGAACAACACAAAATCTTTCAAGTGCCCTTACTGTCCTAGTGATATTGATGCAACACAATGTAAACAACTCCATATCTGATATATGTTCATGGGGTTGTATTTTACTCCTCCTTCTTCCACTGTGACGAACTGAATCAAGTCGTGTAGAAACTAGCTGTGTTGTGTAGTAGGGGGGTGTGTGGGGATGGTGGCCAAAGCTGACAAATCTGTTGTGATGTACTGTCCTTTGATGCATTTGTTGTAAATAGACATTCTTTCTCTGTTGCTAATGAAAAGTTACGTCAGTTCCTGAAAATTGTAGTAGAAGACAAGCTAAGGATACACCATGAAGGGGACATGTTTCTATATAAAGCCCAGTAACCCCTAGCTTCCTGAGAGATGTCATCTCTGCCGCTCATGGGGATGGCAACCTATGTTGTCGTGGTCCTTATTTCAATCAAATGGGTTGAGTCTTGAATTTTTATGGTTCAATTTACCCAATTTAAGAAAAAGTCGAGGTCCACTTGGTGGATATAAAGCCCTAGTGCCTCAAGTTTGCTTGGGGGATAAGGAAAAAGTCCAGGTAGTGGTCCACTACATAGCCTTATTCTTTTTCTTTTCTTTTTTTTATTTTTTATTTTTATTTTTTTAGTATGAACTGCAAATCTTTATTAAGAGAAACAGAGAGACATCGAACATGCCTCCATCCTTAGAACATCACTGAGACAAGAGAGGCAGTTGCTAACATCAAAAGAACCAATTGTCCTGTCATATAGACCATTTAGCAAGAACATGGGCAGCCCCATTGGCTACTCCCGGAATCCAACAAAAAATGTCTATTTACATGGTCTGCAAGACAGATTATTTCTGAAATTATATTTTTGATCCTCCATGGGTATCTTCTCTCATTTTTTTTTTTTTTAGGTAAATTACAAAATTAGTCCTTATCTTTTACACAATATCTCAATTTGGTTCTTAACATTTTAATTGTGCTAATTTAGTCCCTAGCCTTTTTAGTGTTGTGCCAATTTAATCTATGTTGTAATATCTTAGATGGAAAAAATTGATGTGTCAAATGAAACAATAAAAAAGTATTTTTCATGTCACGTCATCTACTAAATGTATTGCCACATCAGTTAAAAAAACCCAAATTAAAACTAAGACAAATGAACACCAAGATCCCTAAAATCCCTCTCTCTCTCTCTCTCTCTCTCTCTCTCTCTCTCTCTCTCTCTAATCACCATTGTTGCAGCAAAAGTGGGAAAGTGGTTGATATTGGTTGAGCATCCTTTACTACAGTTCTTAATTAATGTCATATCAAACTCAAATTTTTCCATTGACTCAGCACCTATAGTTTAGATTTATCGGCTCAAGGTTTCCACGAGCTTGTATGTGTTATCATGGAATTAGTTGGAAAGCCTAATATTGCAAACTATTTTTCAATACTTCGTTTAATTGACCCACAAGGTGCACGGCGAAGGATGACGATTTATTATGGAAAATGGATCAAGATTTTTGAAGGTATCATTAATGAACAAGTACTAAGAACTTCATTAGAGGTTTCTAAGGCAAGAAATGATTTACTTGATTCCTTCCTAAATCTCGTTGAAGAAGATAATTTGGAATTAAGCTGCCATGATTTCAAACGTATGCTTTTGGTAATTGAGAATTGACTACTTTTTTTTTTTAATAATTGAGGTGGCAATATAGTGGGCAAATGATATGGCATAAAAAATAAGTTTTTATTATTTTGTTTGACACATCAACTTTTTCCATTCAAAGAGTAACGGCAAAGACTAAATTGACAAAGCAGTAAAAATGTTATGGACCAAATTGATAAAATTGAAAAGTTAGGAACCAAATTGAAATATGGTGTAAAGGATAGAGTCCACCTTTGTAATTTACCCTTTTTTTTTTCTTTTTTGAGAAAAAATCATAGCCTTCTATTTGTTTGTAGTTTTCACTAAAGTTTATTTTTCCTTCCAGATTTCAGGGGGGATTTTGTCTTTTTATTTTGTTTTATACTTGTTACTTTATTTTTAGGTGAACTCCCCAAACTAAGTCTAGCTTGAATCCATCAATCATAATAGTAATCTCTTGGATGAGTTGCCAGTTGCCATTTCTAATTCAGTTTTTTCCCCTCCACCAATAAACTGGAAAACAAACTTCTAGTATTCTTGAGTGACGCACCCAAATAGACAAAGAACAAGGAGTAGAAGTTCTCAAATTCATGTACTATTATTCTATGTAGTTGTTTTCAGTATTTTGGCACTGGTAAGTATAGCTTTTGCCAGGGATATGGGAGATTAAAGTCAGAGGGCTGAGAACCTTTACTGGGCCCAAAATAAGAAAAAAGAAGACAACCTTTACTGATATATATATGTATAGGAACTTGAGAGTAATAATTGAGGAAAATAAGGTTATTTCTTCTTTTCTTGGGATCATAATTATAAGACTTTTACTCTCATGTATGTCATACTTTGGAGTTTCTAGTGCATTCTTAACAACTTTCAGGCACTCCAACAAATCCTCGACAACAACAATCATCTTCCTCAATTTTTTGGGATAATCATCATCTTCTTCAATTTACTTACTGAAAAAAACACTTGTCTAATATTGCAAGGAGAGAAGAGTTATTAAGAACCTAGCTGCCTTAAGAGTTAAAGTCTTATAATAATGATTATTGATTTCTTCTTCAATTTTTGTTTTTTTGTGTTCCTTCTTGTATATTAAATAGTACCACTTATCACAGTAACAATTAATGTATTTTTAAAAGATTTCTTCTTCAATTTACTTACCAAAGAAAACTTGTCTCGTATTGTAAGGAGAGAATAAGAGCTAAGGATGGAGGTTTATTTAGAACCTTACTTCCTTGTGAATTAAAAATCTTAAAATTATGATTATTGATTAATGGATACCATTGACGCCTCTCCTTTTCCAATTTATGTAAAAGAAAAAAGAATTGAGAAAAAGTGAAAACCCCTAATTTGTCGCATCTTTTTAGAGGTGTGATAATCACATAACAATGCCTAATTAGAATTTAGGAATCTGGAGTACTCCAATAACCCACGCTATGCACAGCCATTTGTTTTCCCAACTTTCTTTTATTAACATAATTTTGCTTAAGTTTGGTTTTCTTTTTTTTCTTTTTTCTTTTTGTTGGTGAATCAAGATTTTATTAAACAAAAATTGCATAATACAACAAGCTTCCTTCGTAATAACATCCTCAAAACAGGAAGAACACCTACCCAATAAAAAAGAACAAATGACTTTGCAATTAAGAGACCATTTGGCTAAGGTGCCTCCCTAGGAATCCAATAAATTGAGAAACTAAAATGAGAAGCCAACAAATTCTGATTATCAGAACAAAAATATCTAATTCTTTTTTTTTTTTGGGGGTGGGGGGGTGGGGGGAGGCGCTTGGATCAATCAAAGCATCATGACAAACCATAAAATCGGTCTCAATAGAAACAGCAACAACCGCCAAATGTTTTGCTAATAGCAGAGCCCATTAAATAGATTTAGCCTTAGCTTGGAGAGGGAGGGTGGTATTCACTCTTTAAGAGCAAGCAAACACTAACTCCTCTCTCCAGCCTCTCGCCACCACAACTATTGCATCAAAATTAGGGCCAACTGCAACATCCACATTGATTTTATTTGAACATCGAGCTAGAGGAGACCAAGATTGCCTAGAAATAAGAGGGCTACCAGCAGAGACTTTTGATCTTTTGTGATTAGCCAACAATCTTAAGATATTGGCTTCTAAAACATCAAACTCAAGCAACATGCCTTCAAAACGAATTTTGTTTCTCAACTTCCAAACTACATCACAGAGAATAGCACCAAAGAGCAAAAAATCTTATATTTTTTTGTTCTAAGGACAGATCATCCCCAAAAGGGGGGAAAAATAAAAGTTAAATGAAATCAAGTTCAATGGAAAGACCCAATACTTCCATTCTCAACCCCCATTGACTCTTAAACCAAATTGCTTTAGTGCCTAGACACAGGACGAAAAGGTGAACAAAAGATTCATGCCCTAGATTACAAAGTGGGCACCTTGTGTCACCACCATCTAGTCACTATTCTCCAGACAAGCATCTTAAGCCTATCATGCAAATTAGATTTCCAAATACTACACACAATGGCAAGAGGTGAGAGAAGGATAGGTCCTCTACAAATCCAATATGCAGATTTAACATTAAACTCACCAGCTTTGAATAGGAGTCCAAATCCAATGTCTTCAAAACAATCAGGAGAGATAGGGATCTTAAGAATAGACTCAATGGTTGCATTCTCAAACCACTACCTTAATTTATTAATGTCCCAGCTCAATGATTAGAATTAAGAAGTTGAGAAACAGGAGAGGCATTGGTGGGAGCTTGATGCCTTAGTTAAGTTTGATTGATTCCAGTGATAAAATTTACATATAGTTTTATTGGGTTGTGGATTTCCTTTTAATAATAATATAAATTGTCATTAACTATTGAGTTTTAGAGGAAATATAGATCTAAAATTCATTTTTAATTAACTTATCAAAGTAACAATTAACTTTTACCATGAATCGCTCGCTGTAGTCAATTATCTAATACTAAATATATATCTAATGAATATTTTCTCTATACCTCTAGATATTTCTTGTGAAAACACCAGCCCTTTTGGTTCATAATGAAATTATTTAAATCTTTGTTGATACCATATATTATTCTCATTACGCAAATAAAAAAATTGTGTATAAAAGAGCCATGCTAAATATAATACACCTTAAGAAAGTCTCATTTTTTTATATAGATATAACAAAATTTGATATTTCTATGTATAATAAAGCATATCTTATCTATTAATAGTGTATTACATGTAATATATCTTAAGAAAGTCTCTAAATAAATTTTTTTTATATACAGATATAACAGAATTTGATATTTTTATGTCTAAAACATGAAGAAGCTAACAAAAAGTCAAACACTTCCATTTCTATTATTATTATTATTATTTTATATATATAAAAGAGAAGATATAGGCATATTACATTTCATCTGCTACTCTTTTTCTCGGACTTTCACTTTGAAAAAATCAAATGGAAGAAAGATATGATGTCGTTTATAGGATGCACAAATTTAAATAATAGTACATAAAGTTGGGCACTCATGAACGCCACTAAAAAGGCACTAAAAGTGTTGCGCAATTTAAGGAAAACATCGGCATCTGCAAAAGTTAGAGTGATTCAGCAAAAAAAAAAAAAGTTAGAGTGAAGAAGAGAGGTACCTTCCCACACCCAAAAGATAAAAACAATCGAAGTGTCTCAGCCAGACTCTCTAACCTTTTTTGAGCTTAAGTTACTGTCACCCTTTTATCTCTTTCACGCAGATTTATAAGCTTCAAAAGTTTCCAACGCCTAAAAGTTTTTCAGTTTTCTTCATTCTTCACAAACGTTTTACTAAAGTCATAACCTGAAAAAGGAGCAAGAAAAAAGTGATAGCCTTTTTTATGAATAATCCATTCCAAGTGATATCAAACATATTATCATGGGGTTGAACATTGTTCAAAGTGGTGCAATTTATGATATTGACTATTTGATCAGTTTTTTTTATTTTTTTTGCTTAGGATAGAGATGTGAAGCTACCTAGCTATTATTTGTTAAGTTTGGCTTACTGAATTGTGGTTTTAAAAACAACTTGGCAAAAAAAATGATTCGGATTTCAGACTTTATAGATTAAGCAGGAAAGTTGACAAAAGGGTTTGAACATTAAAAGCATCTCAAGTGGTCCAAATCTGAATTCGACAATGGACCTTATTTAGTTGGATTGAACTGTAGTGCAATGATTCAGCCAATGAAATGAGGATTTTGATGAAGGTTTAGATACATTAGGATATAAGGATAATGATCATTAATTTGAAAGGAAATTTCCAAACAATTTCAATGACTTACTAATAAAAGTTGAAGAAATTAGTATGACAAATCGAAAAGGACGTATCAAATTCAGGGTTGCAATAATCGCACATCAAATCACAAAACTTAAATACGGTGTTGAAAATTATGGCAACACTGTAGTAATTTGAGTGACAAGCTAAATAATATATAATGTAAACAATTCTAAATCAGTGGATGGATAGGCAAGTAGGTTGCAAATTGCAATGCATTCTTTTCTTTTCTTTTCTTTTTTTTTCTTTTTTGTACTTACTCTGACAATGGAGCCGCAATACCACCGTAATACAAGCAAATTCTTAGAAGCTTACAAAAATTCTCTCAAAAGAAAATGTCTGACTGAGCCTAGTATAGTAGATTTTATGGTTAGTGACCTAGTGGGATGCATGATGATACATATTTTTTTTCAATTTCAGATCATATACATTTGTTAAGGTACATATCTTGGAACCAACATGGGCAGGTCTTTCTGACTAGTACACAAAGACAAAAAAAAATGATCAAACAATCAACATCTCAGCTATGTTCAGTGAATCAGTACCAATACTTAACAGCCTTTAGGTTTTGTGTCGTGGCATGAAACTTTAAAGAATGTGATTTCGGTAGCAAGCAACAAAATCATTTACTACTTTTTAAAAGCATTTACTATAAATAATTATAGCCAAGTCCACCAGCCGAAATTTTTTTAAAATGAATCCTAACAAACCCTTAGATAAATCATCCTTAAAAAAATCCAGAAGCATTTGGCATCATCTTGTGTCCTCAACCACTTTGGCGTTAAACCCACCAAAACCACTTACAGCTAATATAAACATACAAAATTTGGACCCATTCATCATTTGCACCTATTTCCAATTTACACATTCTATCAAATTGGGCCCAGAAACCAAGCAAAGAAGATGCAATAATTCAAAGATAGTGAATTATAAATATAGCTATATACGTCCCTACTATTTCTTCCACATTTAATAAAGATTTTAAACTAAAATATTGCTCTTTATCGGTTTTTGCATAAAAAAAAAAGGAAAAAGATTATAGCTCTAAACCAATCCAGCTTATTATATGACTCATTAAAAAAAGCTATTTAACCAAATTACATATAAATAATCTTTTCAATTATCACGTAATCTGACAGATTAAAAAAAAAAAAATCTAAATTGCATCGTAGCTAAACTTTAAGAAAAAAGATAATGAAAAAAAAGAAAGAAAGAGATAATGAAAAAAAGCAATAGCGTAGAGACAAATTAGAGAGCTTCAGAATTCACAGGCCAATCAAATTGAATATGGGGTTCCCTTTCCCTATCCTATCACTTTCCACGGCTGAAAAGGGCCAAGCCGTCGGGTACTTCTTGTCGCTATCATGGACCTGGGCCCTATTCAATCATACCCAACCTCTCTCTCTCTTTTTTTTTTTTTTTGGTTTTTTCAACATTATTTAATTTTATACTATTTATATATAAATTGACTAATTTCTCCGTATTGCTACAAAATTAATAAAAATTAAAATTAAAATTAAAATTAAGGGAACCCAAAAAAAAAAACTAAAAAAAAAAAAAAAAAAACTAAAATCTTGCATTTTCAAAGCCGTGCAAATCGCTGACTCTATTCATTGACTTCCTCATGATAGCCACTTTAGCCAATCTCTCAGCGGCTCTCCAAGCCGACGTCGGCGTAAGCGGCTCCGGCTTCTCTTCCACACGTTCGTTTCCTCTTTGCCTTTGGCTTTGCAGCTGACTCAGCCTTCGCTTGTGCAGCTCGGCTAGCTCCGCTTCCAAGCCGCGAATATACTCATCAGCCGACTCGGAGTTCGACTGCATCAACAAGGCTCGAGCCGAGGTCAACAGGTGGTGAGCTCCTGACAAATTGTTGTGCTCGGCTAAGCGCCGAGACTCAGCCACGGCGCGAGTGGTGACGTGGAGATTCCTCAGCCGTTGGATGCTCGGAGATGAAGATCGAACGGGCTGTGGACGAGGTACGAGGAGTGCCTGTTCTTTGCAAAACACGAGTTCCTGCGAGGTTGGGTCTTTGTAAGAAGGCCGTACGGTTAAAACATAGTGGGGCCCAATCGAAGAAGCTGGTAATTTCACTTTCAGTTTCAACTCCACCAGTAATTCTCTTTCTTCCTCGGCGTATAGATCACCAAGTTTAACCGAACCCGACCCGAGAGCAGCCGGTCGACCCATTAGCGAATATACCGCAGCAATCTCGGCCGGGGCGGACCCGGAAGCGAACCCGAGTTGAATTCTAAGATCCTGGACCACAACACTTAACAAACCACCAACACATTTAGCAAACGCGTCCTCGTGGTCCCACGCGCCGAAACACACGGTGTGGACAGGGATTTGAGAGAGGCGCGTGGATGACACGACGGGAGAGCTGCGCTTGTGATTGACCGAATGATCAGACCCACTCTCGTTCGATAGAAGCATTATGCTCGCAACTGGGTTTCTCTCTCGGCGATCTTCAAGAACCTTAGCAGCCTTTTTGAGCGCGTCGTTAGCACACGCGCCCTGCCCAACGCAGCACAGCGCGTCGACCATCTTTCTCGCGGATCTACGACCGTTGGTTGTCATCCTCGTTAACGGCAACAACCGCTTCGAAGTGGCTGAGAACGCAACGATGGAGAGACGGTCAGTGGCACAGAGCGACGACACAACCAAACGCAAAGCGCGTTTCATCATCACCAGCTTGGGCCCACTCATGTTTGTACTGACATCAACCACGGTCACTAAATCAATCGGAGCCCGACGCGCCGAGCGAGACGACGTCGTTCCACACGGAGCTTTCAGCTTCAAAACGACAGCGTACGTCTCGTAATTCTTTCCAACAGCAACCACAGCGGCCTCTGGCAACAAACTCACATCCACGTGTCTGAAAGCATCAGTAGGAGTGGAATTGACGAAAAAGCCCTGGAATTCGACGGTGTCGTTTTGGTCTTCTTCGTTTTCGTCAGCTGATTCCGGTATGGGATTGAAGCGAGCACCGGAAGTGGGAGACATCAATGGCTCATCGTCGTTGTATACTCTCAAAGTCTTGGTTTTGACGTCTCTGACTTTGTTGTTGTCATTATGCTCTGCTTGGCTAACTACTGGGTTCTGGTGGAAAGCAAGCATAGGTAGTTCCTTCCAATTAGTGTTGCAAACAGGGCAGACCAAAAGTCGGTGCTTTTTGATGTGGGAAGAAATGCAATTGAAGTGGAAAGTGTGAGAGCATTCGGCGGTGAAAATGGCTGTTCCTTGACCTGACTTCACGCTCTGTAAACAGATTCCACATCTACTCTGCAAAAATATAATGGAGTAACAAACAAAAGAAAATTAGAAAGATAAAAAAGCAAAAACGTCGCGGAAAAAAGTGATAAGAATAGAGAAAGTTGAAGGGACTGAGAGAAACAGAAAAAGATGCTTACTTTGGAGAGTCTTAACGTAGCTTTGAGGAGTGAGAAGCTGGAGGGTGATCTGGGGGAAGGAGGATTGGAGAGCTGGAACAATCCTGGGCTGTTGTTTTTCTTTGGAGTAGTTGCGGTTTTGCATTGGAGTTTTGGGCTATTGGGTACCGATGAAGTGGGTGTTGCGGTGTTGGTGAGGGAGGTTCGGCACCGGAGACTTGGGCTTGAGACTGGTTGAGATTGCAAGCGAGGTGTTGATGGGTTGGAGAAAAATCCAAACTTGGAGCTGATTCTGGGGCTCCGATTGCTATTCTCGCAATGTAGGTTTTGATGCTTCTCTGTTGATATTACTTTGTTGGTTTCTCTATCTTTGGGGATGGATGTGCAAAACGCTCTTCTCCAACCAGTCACCATTTTGGTTTGGTTTTTTTTTTTTTTTCTTTCTCTTTTGGTTTCACAATCTCAAAGCTTCTCTCTGAGTTTCTGATCCACAAAGGGGGGTTTTAGAAAAGGGAAATTGATATAGGTTGTTTTATGAAGAGGACAAAAGGGGAGGTTGAGGTTGGGCATGGAATTGATTAAAAGGACAAAAGAAATGGATGAGATAGAGACACCCTTTTCATCCTTCTCTTTTCCATGTATCTATTTTCTCTGCTTCTTTACAAATAAGCTGGTGTATTATTTCTGTTTTCCTCTTTCGAAAGCCCCGAAAAGAGTTCTGCTATGAAAAGGCCTCACTGTTCCTGCTAAGTTGAAAGCTCTCTCTCTCTCTCTCTCTCTCAGAAGATAAAGATATGATATGATATGATATGTGCAAAATGCAATAGAAGAATACAGACACCCTTTACCGTATGGGAATTTTATATGTATTTTAATTGAAAGTGGTATTGGGATTAGCAAATTGGTAACCGGCATGTGTAGGTTGCTACCTACTGTAACAAGTCAACGGGACTGACTCTTGGAATTGGGTTTCACTGTCCCGTTCCCACGTTATGGTCACCGACCCATCTCTCTCTGTGTGCAATGAGATTTGAAAAATCTTGTTGGTGACCTTGTGGGAGGGCACATTAGACTCACACTTTCGCCTTACTCTTCGCCACCTTTCCCTTTTCTCACAAAGCGAATTTCCTTTTTCTGATATATATATATATATATATATATTTATTTTTTAATTTTTTAAATATCTGCATGAAGTTACTGACACATGAGCGATGAGAATTCAATGCGCACTGCAAATTTTAGCTGACTCAGCTGAGCGAACTCTGAAGTCTGATCCTTCTGATCTTGTCCGTTCATGGTGGGGTCCATTCCGTTGCAAAGTGAAATTCATGGCGTAGGACTGAGAGGCATCATCAATGTATGCTCTTCTTTTTTGATAGGGTAGTTTAGTCATTTTGCTTTTGATGGTGATGGTGATGGATAATTACTCCATTAATAGGGTAGTTTAATTAATACATATAGGAAACGGCCATTATTATTAGTATTTAGTATTTTTTTTTTTTTTGGGATCTTTGTGTACAATCCCTAGAGAGTAACAGTACAGCGACATCTACCCAGAATCCATGCCAACCCATAGTTGTGGGGTATGGCATAACAATATAAGAGCATTCACAGCACATGTGGTATAAAAAATGCCATTTGACATATTAAAAGTTTATTTTATTATTTTATTATATCATTTTATAATATCATATTTATCAGATATTTTATCATTCAATTTATACATTAAAATAATATTTATTACACATTAAAATAATATATAATCTCCTTCCTATCATCACCATCAACAACAACGGCACATCCACCATTGTCGCAACAACGGCCAGCAACAGCAACAACATTGATCAGCCACTACGAGTACAAACCCACATCCACCAATGCCACCTTAAATTAAAAATATAAAAAATAAAAACCACAACCAGAGAGATTGGCACAACCACAAATCCCAAAATCAACAAACCACCACTCAAATTAGCCAACCACGACTCAAATTAACCAAACACAACCCACTACAACCATCCAAAAACACAAAACCACCAAACACAACCCACAACAACCACCCTAAAAAACACCGCCACAACCACCGCAAGAGATAGAAGAGAGATTCAGCGGTGTGTGAGATGGTGGAGGGCGAGATCGGAGGGACCTAGATGACCTGGACAGCGAGATGGTGGCAAGTGAGATCAGAGAGACCTGGACGGCGAGACAATGGTCGGCGAGATCGAGCAAGTTTGACAAAGGCGAGATCGAGATCAAGATCGGCAGGCGACACAACCAACTCTATTTTTGGGTTTGATTTGAGGTGCAAAGAGAGAGAAAGACGTTTGACGTTGAGGGAGGAGTTGGGAATCTGATCTGAAAAGGAAAGAACACTGGTTGGGAGAGAGAGACAAATTGTGAGGAGAGAGAAAAAATCAATTAAAGAAGTGAGAGGAGAGAGAAAGATGAATAAAAATAAAAATAAACCATATGCCATTCGATGTCCGTACCGTGCCAAAATTGTAAAGGTACTGTTCAATATTTAGAAGTTTGACACATTTAACACATCTGATAAAGCTCCATTTTTAGCGCTTGGTGTGCCATATTATAGCATTTAGCACAAATACCACATCTGCTATGGATGCTTTAACATTCAATGTAATATAAATTAATACATATTCATTTTTGAGTTTTAATAAAAATTAATTAAAAATAAGTTGCTAACAAAAAAATAAAAAATAAGTTCACATATTTATACATATTGTTCAATGTAATAAAAATTAATAAATATTATCACTAACAAAATATTCATTTACGAGTTTTAATACATTTTCTCCCCCCCCCCCCCCCAAAAATACATTTTCTTTAAAAAAATACATTTCAATAAATGCACATATTGAAAAATTATAAATATACCTATATAAAAAAAAAAATTAGTCTACATGCATACAATAAATTATTGTGATTGTGTGTATTCTTTCTTGATGATATTAATATAGTTAAGTATGACATCATTATAGCATGGAGAGAACTTGGTGCTAGTTTGCCTCTGTTAAAATTTTGTTTTCTTACAAAAAGTTTCTCAAAAAGGTGAGCTCCATTTCAATTTTATTCTATTAATGTTCTAACAAATCTCTTGAATTTGGTTGTGTATGGTTTCTATTAAATATTAAGTAATAATTCTAAATTCATTTTGATTCTATTCAATCATCAAGGGGTCAGTCAAAAGCTCTAAATCAACTAATTAAAAAGAAAAGTGAGTGTCATTCTTGTGATCCTTTTATTAATTCCTTGCTCAATATAGGATTAATTGTTTAAGATGATTTTAATTTTCATATTATCGATCGATGTGACTATAGGCATATCGATACTACTACCGATGTTTTGATTACTTTGTCACATTTTGACTTTTCTGAAGGTCCTATTTTTTTATTTGACTTCATGTTCAATAGGATATGGTTCAGTAATGTCTCAATCAAAGGGACTTCAAATCTATCGATAGAAATGCTACTATGTTGAATTTTTAGGAAAATGCGAAGTACCAACTATTGATGGAAAGTAAAAACGTTGCAAGTTAAGAGAGCTATGAAACTACAAGTTTGCAAGCAAGCAAGTTAAAGGAACTGAAGTTTTATTAAATTACGTGATACTAGGTTTTATCAAGTTAGGTTTTTTAGATATATACTGTGGGGGAAGATCCACCCGTAGTCTGTTTGTCCGCTTTGAGGCTGAAGGACCCGCACAACTTTATTCTTTCAAGTGACATAAGCAGTTCTCATGCCTTCTACAACACTTGAGTGGGGCGCATCTTTCTTCAATGTATGAGCAAGTCTCAAAAATTGCTCATCTCGCTTGAGAGAACAAAGCCGTGCGGTTCCTTCGGCTCCAAAGCGGACAAACAGATTGCGGGTAGATCTTCCCCCACATATACCATTATCAGTTTTTTTTTAAGACTTCTCCCATCTTTCCGAATGTATGTGTTAAAAATACTTACTATTTTAAAAAAATAAAGTTATATAAACAAGAAATATAAATGGTAATTGAAGTAAGGATTTGTAAGATATATTGAGTTAATAATTATAAACTTACTAGGAATCTAGTAAAGCTTCATAAACATGAAAGAGTAATGATTGCAAATATATATATATATATATATTACTTGCATTTAATAACTTATAATAATCCTAAAATTAAACTAGAAAGTAAATACAATAACAAGAGAGAAGTCGTTGTTGATTAGTTTATGATTTGAGTTGGGTGTCCTTGAAAATCAAGTCCTCTATTTATAATTGAGATCTCTAACGGTTGTCGAACGTTGTTAGGAATTATCGACAGTTCTTTACCTCCACCTGGCACCTTCTCCTAAAACTTTGACAACATTCTCTTCCATTCCAAATACGTTACTGAAACATGGTAATCGCCATCATTCCTTTATTAACATGTTCAAATTGTGTTTTTAGTATTGCCAATTTCTACGAGTCGCATACCTATGTTGCCATTTGTGTTCCATTGGTGAATTAATAAATAAAAAATAAAATAAAATAAAACTTATCTAACATATTTCGCTGTTCCTTTTCCTTTTTAATGTTGTTTTATTCCATTTGTTTAAGCGATTAGTTTGACAAATCATGGTTTTCCTTATGTGTGTTGTTCTAAAAGTAGGACACAACAATCTCATATTATTCTCAAATTAGCATAAAAGAGTTTAATTAAATATTGTAGTGAGCCAATATGTAAATTGCTATATTTAGAAATATTGTAAAATTTTCGTGATATTTTGTTGTGTACGAGATTATCACATAATTAGAGAATGGACCCGAGATGCCAAGCCCATCATCTAACTCTTTTAACAAAGATTATAGAGGGAATCGAAGAGATGGGATGGTAGGCCTCTGAACAAAATAAACTACAACTATAAAGAAACCTTTTTTTTTTTTTGTTGGAGAGAGAGAGAGAGGGCACTATCAAGAAACTGCTACCAGTACATTTTTGCTCTACCTATCCATTATCGTAAGCAATAATTATATTCTAACGGCAGGCCTTGACCAGGAAAAAATTGGTCGATATAACGGCTTGCTGATTTCTTGCTCAAAGAGAGTGCTTATCCTAAAAATTATTTTCTTGAATTATCATTGTCCTTTGTGGCGGGCCATTTATTATTGCATGCAAGGGTGGTTTCTTTTTTTCATTTTTTTGGCTACATACATGCAAGGGCGATTTCTGTCATTTAATGCGTTGAATTCAAACTCCGTCTAGAAAATAAGGGTGAATTTTTATCCCCAAAAAAAAATAATAATAAATAATGAAGATAAGGGTGAAAAAAAAAAGGAATAACCCTACGGCTATCATTATTTTTAGGATTTTGTTAATGAATTAATGTCTTAAAAGTATTTGTTTATGAAATATTTTTTAAAAATTTGTATGAGAAAAAAAAAATTTATAGTTTTTTTTTTTTAACAAATAATAGTCTTACATATTGACGTGTCAATGTTGGTTTATGTTTAAATTTTAAGCGTCATTTTGATGGTGGGATGCCTTGATGGCCTTTATTTTAAGCTTCCAATTTTATGATTTGGATTATTTTTTGTTTGTTTTTTTAAGGATATAGCCCTATAGGCTCCATTCTACCTCAACAAAGAAAACTTTTACAACATTGATGATGATTCTTTGTACAGATGGTAATTAAGTTAACTATTGTATGTCAATTATATATTATAAGATGAAAGCCAAGTAACAACTACATCGATAAAGGGAATATCCTAACTATGCTATGAGGTGACTAATGAAATAGAGGTATCTATTACGAAATAATGAAATTCAGAATAACATGGTCATTATCAAGAAAGAAAAGAAAGGATAAAACTAGAAATTTAATTAAGAAAACTGCAATTTATAAAGTTACTTTAATAAAACTACAAATAATAATAATAATAATAATAATCACACACTCTTAGTGTGATGGTCACTCCATAAGTATAAGTGCTTATGGGATGTGAGGGTAAGGTCGGAGTTCAAGTCTCCAAAAGGAAACTTTACAGATATAAACAAGATTAGACTATAGTAGAATTTCTATATTGTATTTAAAAAAAATTACAAAAAAGATCTTAGACTTGTGAGTTATTTTGGTTGTGTTGCTACTGATATGAGTATTTATTTATACTTGAGGCCTCAATGGTTATCTAATAATACGTAAATTGTCAAAAACACTTTTCACTGAATTATCATTAGTCATTAACTGTTAATTTAAATTATAGTAATTATAGCAATCACATGCTCCACTTTTTATATTTTAAATATTGCTGTCACATTATTATCACGTTTAAATGCTAAGCTACATTGCGTTGATATTCATTTACACGTGTAATCTCTCTTTAATGCCACCTGCTCTTTAATTATAATACTAATAGCCAACTTTTAAGCAAAAGACAAGAAAGTTTCAAAATGCTAAAGCTAAAGTAGTGATGAATTTGTAACGTTTCAAAAGCAAAATATTCTAGTCGGTGCACAAGAAAGTTTGACAAAAAAATATTTATATATATGATACTGATACATGTTTAATTAATAAAAAGAAAATGCTAACGAGTGAAAAAATTTGTAAAAAGTCAAATTAAAAAATTTGTAGAAAATAACTTACCCAATTTAATTAGTTGTTTAGATTTTAAAGAATATCTAACCTACCTTAATGATTTTTTTTTAAGAATTAGATTGCTTTATACAAAAAAGCGGTGAATTATTTTAGAACTATATGGAGTTCTAAAATCAAATTTTAAAAAAATAAATTAAAATGATGATGTGGAATAATATAAGCTTTCAAATGTTAACATGGAAATATTAGCATAAGAGTGTTGTAAGTCTTGTCTACCACATCATCACAATAAATGCTAGTCTTGTATTCTAATTTCAAAAATATTGGTAGTATTGTAAGTTTTATCTTTTCACTTTTTCTTTTTCCATTATATATGTCCATTATTTATGTCTTCTGTCTGTATCATCATAAAAATAAAATAAAATAAAAAAGGTTGTCACAGGTGGGACTATCTTGTACTGGAGAAATTATAGACTACTTTGGTAGACCATGTCACTTGTCCACTATTCTACTAAAAAATTTTCACTTGTTTAAAATTGCTGAGTCAGTAATTAATTTCTGCTTAAAATTTTTTTCTAACTAACAATTTTAAACAAATGGTAATCTTTTAGTGAAATGGTGAAGCACATCACTTGTCCACCATATAGACCTTATAATTTATTCTTATATTGGCTGATTTCGCTCCGGGGGCAGCCACCACAGTAAATGCAGTGCCTCCTCTCAAAAAGAAATCCTGTCTTTAGAGGCAACAAAACATGAAATAATTTAGTTTCTCAAAAAAAAAAAAAAAAAATTAGGAGGCATAGCAGTTGCCATTACTGCTTTTGAAATAGGAGTCAATAATTTAGGACGAAGATTGTTGTATGTCAATAATATATTATTATCTCCTAAGCAAGCACTAGCACACATCTAGCCGCTAAAAAGATTAATGTGAATCGGTTGACAGTTGAGACTTTACACTTATTTATTTTTCTGCTGTACTTTACTGTATTTTTTTAATTTTCCTTCACGCATCTAACTATAGGCCTTTAAGGAAGGCATGTTGTGTGTCCATGCGGCACTTTAAATGTGATAATGGACTATGCTGCAGAGAGAGCCCTCTTCCATATTCCAAATTCCACCAACTCAATTAATGGCCCATTTACAATTTTACAGCTCTACACTTTTTTTAGCTCAAAAAAAAAGGAAAAAGGAAAATATTATGGTTACTATTAATTTTATTATAAAAGATTTATAAATTTATTTTATTATAAACTATTTATAAATTAATGTTGTTGTAAGGACCAGATTTAAGTCATTAGCCCAAAAGGTAGATGAACTTAGGCCCAAAAAGCCAAAAACAATGAATTTATAGAGAATGGGTTGGAAAACTGGCTCAAATGAATTAGACAAACACAAAAATAGATTCAAATGACAAGAGAATGGAAAAAAGACTAGTTTATATTGAAGGAAATCGTATTCGGCAAGGTCTAAGGAGATCTGTTCTTATATATTTCTTAGAGGTTTGATTACACTGTTAATTCTTGATGCTACAGTGTTTTCTATGTCTTTTTTTTTTTTTTAGCCTTATTGCATTCTTCTTCTTTTATACTATCTTCCCTTTTCACCTCCACCTTCCATGTACATGCCAGATGATTAGTGTTGATACTTGTCCCATTAGCACCTCCTATAAGTTTTCATGTAGTAGCTGTAAAGCTGAAAATCATTATTCAGGTATTACCTTCACATTAATGCAGCCAGAGAGTTAGCTGCAGAACATTTAATATGATGGCAGCAGCTTTCTCCTAAGATATTTTAGGACTTCTCCTTGTTTGACGTCTCTACAATGCTTATTTGCACCAACGAGACATCTTGGAATGTTATCCTGGACGACAGACAACCTTTTCGGACCTCGGCATTGGTCAGCTGAGGATGCATTTATCCTCGGTCCACCCTTTTGAGCCATTGTGACCAAAACTAACCTCTATTTACAAACATAGTCTCTTCTGATAAAGATTTTTCTTTCTCGGACAACCCCTCGCCCTCGGATTGGGCCACAGGCCCGATATACAAACATATAATGAACTTCTGGGCCCAATATCCCTACAGTTGTAATGAATGTGATTGATATTACATCAATAATAAAATAAATAAATTTATGAATTACTTTTTTATGACTTTTTTACCTAAAAATTACTTTTTATAATTGGTGACAAGTTTTTTTTTTTTTAGAATAGGTGACACATTAGTTTGTCAAGCTTATATATAAATTTTTAATATCCATTGCGTCGCTAAAAATAGTATTACTTTACTACATTAAATTTAAGGACACTAAATTTATAATTTTCATTCATTTAGATGAGTAATTATTTAGTATTTTTGGAGTAAAGTAATATAGTACTTCCTCCACTACATTAAATTTAAGGACACTAAATTTATAATTTTCATTCATTTAGATGAGTAATTATTTAGTATTTTTGGAGTAAAGTAATATAGTACTTCCTCCACTCATATGATAATGGGTTCTACTAATAAAATTTACGGTGAGTAAGGGCAACTCCACATTGTGTCTAGGGTGGTCACCCTGACTTGGAAAAAAAATTATTATATATAAATTTTGAAAATTTTATAATTTTTTAATCCTTAAAAAAAAATTTATGACCAACCTAAATTTTTTTAGACCTAACATAATTAAACTTTTGATAAAGTTTGGCAACAAATTTTATTGTAGTCTTGTTTACTAAGATTACAACTCCACTTAATATTTTTTTTATTGGATGTGAATTTTGACAAATCTATATTGGATTACTTTTTTTTTTCTTATATCCTCCATACTTCCAAAATTTCAAGAAAATAAAAAATCAATAGTTATGTTATCAATAAAATGTTTAAATTTCGAGTTTTTGAAGTCTAAAATTATACATAAAAAATAAGTTTATGAATCGAATAATAAACAACACCTGATTGGCATGAAATTTTATATACGTTTTAAAAATATAAAGAACTTGCAATTTAATGGTAAGATTTTCAAAATATGTAACCATGTTAATTTGTTTAGTAAGAGTTGTAGCCTTGGACTATAATTAAGTTTGTAGCCAAACTTTGGTCCCTTTAACCATATATTAGGTCTTTACAAACAAAAATAAATGACAAAAATAAAATTTTTATTAAACTAAAATTTTAAAAGAAATGTTGCTTGCAGTATTGATAATGAGATTATCATGTAATAATTTGAAAATAATAACACTCATAGAAGGAATTTGTAAGACTTTTATGTATTTGCGTGTTTTTTTTTTTTTTTTTGTCAATATATGAAGTTATATTTTTATTAGATTTTATATAATTTAAGATTCGCAATAAACAACTTGAAAACAAAATTCTTGAAGCCATAACTGATGGTGGGATATTATGGGAGTAAATAATATTTTTTTTTTTCCATGTTGATGAATACCATTCCAAATGGTTTATCTCAAGAGAAACAAAACAAACACAAAAAGAGATACCAATGATTAGCGAATTCTCCCAAAATGGAGTTTCTTCAAATGCAAATTTATAGTTTCCCAAGTTGTAAGTACCTAGACATAATGAAAGTTTATTAGCATCCCCATGGGTATACTACCCTTCAAATTTGGGCCCATTTAGCTCTGCATATTGGGGCTTAAAGATATTTAGCAACATTTGTTATTTGTCTAACAAACAATTTTGCTATGTAGTTTTTTCTAATGATTTTAAAAACCAAATCAAACAAGTTAATTCAATCGATTCAACAGTGAGTCAAGATTTAAACTTGTCAAGCCCACATTACCCCAAAAAAAAAAAAACCCAAATGGGTTAAAACTAGTCAAACCAACAATTTAACCATCAAAACTGGCTTCTGATTCTTGATTTTGACCCATTTTTATACTTGTAAAAAAAATTTTATATCTTAGGGCAACACAAAAGCTAACTGAAATTAAAATAAAAAATGTTGAGCCACACAAAAGTAAGCCAATAATTGAACTAGCTTAGCATTAATGTTTGAAATTTTGAAGTTTGGTAATTATGGAAGAGGATATATAGTATTTTATTTTTAAACTAGTTTGTAATCTCATGCATATGCATGGATATACTTAAAATATATACATTAAAATGCATAGTATAATTCTTACATATATAATTTAAATATCATTGATAGTTATTTTAACTCTTTAAAAGGTCAAAATATTATTATGTAGAAAATGTAAATAGTCAATTTTTATTATTATTTTTTTATGTTCATTAATTATAGACTCTTTGGTTTTGGTATGCAATAACTCATTTGGATGAAAATTTATAATGTGATCCCACATTTGACTCCAAAATAAAAATAAATAAATAATTTATGACACATGGTGCAAAATTGGACTTCAATTGTAGAATCTAATTGAATTTTCTCTAAGTTTTATCTATATATATATATACTAGTATGTAACCCCGTGCTACCGCACGTGACTGGTTAATTGTAACAATGCTGTTGGTCAATTTTTTTGTTTTTGTTTTGTTTTTGTTTTTGTGGGTTTATCACACAGATGATAGAATTAAATCAAATAATGAAAAATATATATTGCATTTTATTATTTAAGTAATGTTATTGGTCTTTTTTTTTGGTTTATCATACATAGGATAGCATTACATAAAACAATGAATAAAAAAAAAGAGAATATTGCATTTTATTATTTAAGTGATGCTACAGTGAAGAAAAAAGAGAATATTGCATTTTATTATTTAAAATATATAAAGGGACATTAAAAAATAAAAACTGATCATTGAGCTTGGAATCTTCTTGGAGGCGCCAATGAAACGCTAATGTATGAAAGTGTGAAGCAAGGAAGAGTGGGATTGAACATTGTGTTTAAACCCAGCCTTACTCTGAGAAATCCGTAAGGAGGAGGAGAGGGTAGTGTATGGATCTAGTTGGTATAGGTTGAGAGAGGAGGAGACATGGGATGACGATATTGAATTAGGAGGAGATAATGTTTTATTTTTTATAGTCTTTCTCGTTGGACTCTTTGGTTCTGGTTGTGGGATTAGAAGAGCTCCAAACTCTATTGAGATCACCCATAAAAGTGTGCAGGTGAGATGTTCTTGCTTAGACCAATGAGTATTATCATTGTGGTTTTCTTGGCTTCTGTGTTAAATATTAATGCATCATTTATTTAGGCACAAAAATTAGAAAATTTAGATAGGATACATGACACAAAATTGGAGTCCAATTTATAATCTACATAAAAGTGTGCAGGTAAGATGTTCTTGCTTAGGCTAATGAGCATTATTATTGTGGTTTTCTTGGCTTTCGTGTTAAATGTTAATGCATCATTTATTTGGACACAAAAATTAGAAAATTTAGATAAGATATATGACACAAAATTGGAGTCAAATTTATAATCTAATTAGATTTTTTTTTTTGAGTTTTGGTTAGGACAAGTAGTGCAAAATTGAGAATCCAATTAAAATCTAATTGGATTTTCTCTCTGCTTCACATATTATTATATATATATATAGATATGTGTGTGTGTGTGTGGAACTTAATGTCTTTCTTACTAAACAGGTTATACATTGAAAAAAATAAAATGATATAAAGAATGTTTTTACTAATAAATAAGTCTTTTTTTTTTTTTCTCTTCATTTTTCATTCTTAGAAGCAAATGTCCCGCAATGAAAATTTACAAGATTAACAAAAGATTAAATTTGTACAAAAATTTTGGATGACTATCAGATTTTCTCAAAAAAGATAACAGTCAATAATTTCTCTCTCTTACAAAAAGTCAATAATTAAAGTCGAGCATGAGATCTCCTTCTCCCTCAACTGGACCACGTTAGTAATTATTGTTATATTAGAATGAAATTTATATTTGTTTTCAACCTTAACATGACTTATTTATTAAACGGATTAATCGTGTCGACTTGTTTATCAGATTTTATTAAATAAAAAAAAAATATAAAAAAACAAACAATTAAATATTTTTAATGTAAAATTCATAATTAACGAGTAATTGCATCATAGATAATCGTTCAAAACTAACATTATAACAAAAAACGTTTATTACAACGAAAAAAATCGTTGAAATAACATTAAAATCATTGCAATAGTTTATACGAAGTGTTGCAATAAAATTTGAGGTAATAGGTTTGTACTAAAAAAATTTTTATTGTTGCAATAAACAGTTTACTATATTTATACTTTAAATATTTTAATGATAATTTTGATGTAATAATATATTTGTTGTTGCAATAAACAATTTACTTCTTCAAATATCTTATAGCAATAGGCTATTATTTGCTTTTCATCATCAATTCACGTGCATGTGTGCGCACATTTTAGTTTCAATTCTAAAACTATAAATTAAAATTGCCCCCTTTCTCTTTAACTCTCACACACACAGATACAACATTCTCTTCCTTTTCTTTTTCTTTGAAAAGCCCATTTGCATAACATTCTCCATACTCCACAACCTAAACCTTCTTTCACTTCCTCTGTTACTTCCAACCAAAAAACAATGTGCATTAGGTAGTAATCTGAGGTGACGATACCATGAAGGCTTTGGATTTTTTTTTATTCGGTTCTCTGATGTGCATTTGATAGTAAAGTGATTTAATAAAAAAAAAAAAAAAAAGTAGCTCGTTTTTGTTGGCTGTTAATGAAAATGTTTCTTAGTCGCGGACCTTTTACTGCTCTTTTAGTTCTCTCTCTCTGGTTGTTGCTTAGTTGTGGTTCATGCTATGGTGTCCAAAGTGATATAGATTGCTTGAAAGGTAATAAGGATGCACTTGACGTTCCTTACAATCACTTTACCACTTCATGGAATTTTAACAACAATACTGAAAATTTCATCTGTCAATTTATTGGGATCAAGTGTTGGCTCCATGATGAGAACAAGGTTATAAATATCCGGCTTTCGAGTATGGGGGCCAATTTCCTGGTGCCATTAAGACACTACAACAAAAATTGTTTATTACAACGAAAAAAAATCGTTGCAATAACATCAAAGTCATTGTAATAGTTTATGCGAAATGTTGCAATAAAATTTGAGGTATAGGTCTATGCTACAACAAAAATTTTGTTGCAATGAACCTTAAATATTTTAATAACAATTTTGATCTAATAATATATTTGTTATTGTAATAAACAATTTACTACTTCGAATATCTTGTAGCAATAGGCTATTATTTCATGAATTTTATTACAATAAATTGCAAAGAATTGAAAAATATAACTTAGGTCAAATTATTGCAACGGTATCTTTATTGTAATAGATAATTGTTTAATATTTTTTATTACAATAGATTGTAAAATAATTGAAATTAAATCATTGTAATAATATATTCATTGCAGCTCTATGTTTGTCATTACAATAGATTGTAATATAATTGATATTTTAGTTATTGCAATGTTATATTTGTTACAATAAGCTGTCTCTTTGAAATTTCTATTGTAATATATTGGTATCAAGTTATTACAACGGTTTCTTCCATTTAAGTCATTGAAAAAAAATTTGATTTTTTCAATTTAAATTATTGCAAAAAATTTTCTAAATTCAATCTAGCATTAAAGCCTTTATTGCAACTGAAAATTATAAATTATTGCAACTAATTATTATTAATATAATAATTTACTACTTTTAAGTTATTATTGTAACGACTTTTAAATTTTAGATGTGATATTATGTCTAATACCACTATACTAATATTGTTATATTAACACTTGATGTATTAGACTTATTTTGGTGCAGTGTAAAACATATCTTAATATCACAAATAATCAATCGCATTATGTCAAATAAAGTAAAATACAACAACTAATAAGTTTATCTACCTAGAGTTTAAAGGGTATATTAGTAAAATATTATTTAATTAAACGGGTCAAACGGGTTCCATAAAATTGAACGCTAACCCAACTCGTTTATTAAATGGTTTAATCATATTAACCCGAATATGACATGAATTCATTAAGTCTCAACTCATAATCAGATAATTTTATGTCATATTGAGTTGAGTTCATAAGTCATGTGTAATTTGTCTATCACTACTTATATTAGAAAACTATTTTTTTAAAAAAATTTATAAAAAAATAAAAAAGTGACTAATATTTTTTTACCATTTTTTAATTTTTCATAAAAATAAATTATTAGGCAGAACCTATGGGCATATAAAACGCTGTTAGCTTTGCCGACGCTTGACAACATCGGGAAATGCACCAAGCCGGACGGCGTTAGTCAATTCTAACCTTTTCAGTTTTCAGCTCGAAACTTGTTGTTATTACTACTTACTACGGTCATCATCAACGTCACGGTAAAATTTTCCCTCAATGTAATTAGTATCAAATAATTTTGGTTTAACCTCGTTAAGTGGGTCCCAAAACCCATATTTTACTGCTTTGTTTTTCTTCTCCGGGTTGACTATGATCTTTTTGAATCTTTTCCCTTCTGATTGTCAGTTTAACGGGTTACCGGTCGAGAATGTCCCTTTTTTATTTTTCCTTATTTACTTTTTTTTTTCTTTTTCTTTTTTTTTGGGTTAAACATTTTCTCACTTCTATGTTTTGGGTCAATTCTGTCCCATGTGGCACGTGACTTTTTTTCCTACTTTGAAGCCTAGGGCTATGGTTGCTGATCAGGGTACTAAATGCACGTCAGTGCCTTTTTTTTTAATTACCGAGGAACCCTGTTTATGCTGTCATTTTATTTTTACTAATTTAATTTTCCAAATCATATGGAGGTTAAAATATTGGAAACATCACCTACTTTTTGATGAATAGAAACATCATCTACTGTGTACTATCCCATGTGTTTTTTTTTTATCAACACTATCCCGTTTGTTTTGTTCTATACAATATGCCTTTCGCAAACTTGCTCTATACAATATGCCTCTCACAAAGATGAGGGACTCGTGCTTAGAGAGCCCACATGTCAATGAGAGGCCTACCGCCTACTCCATGTAACGGACACAAAAAATAATTTTCCCTACTCTACAGTCTATTGAGAATGTTTTATTTGAAAAATGCTATGACCATAATAATTTGACAGTACTTTCTTAACAAATTTAATTCTCAAGTTGTTACAAATTTTTAATTTAAATTCGTTATTGAAATTACTTTTTTGTCTACTAGTAAAGACAAATAATAACCTGACATATAAAATTTGTTGTGAAAATATTATATTTTTTAATCAAGAAAAGTATATATAATTGATTGAATAAATTTCATTACAATCATTTCATTAGATAAGGAAAAAAAAAAGATTCATTTTCAAATTATAATCTAAGTAAATGAAATTACATGACTTTGATCACCTAGTTAGAAAAAAAAAAAAATAAAATAAAATACAATGTATAAGTACTAATATAAAAGTTCAAATGGTAAGTGATGCGATGGAAAAGTGTGACACTCACCTCACTCAATTTGAAATAAGTTTCTTAGAAATTAATGACCAATTGTAATCTCATGCATTACAATTAATAAATGAGGACAAGAAAATAACATATGGTATTGAAATAGAATAAAACCTGAAATCTACAATAAGAATGTTAGTCCACATGGAATAAGTCTAAAATAGGAGCAGCAATTATTGTCACCCAAAACTATAATAACAGATGATCATGACTAGGATATTCATGGGATTAATTGATTCATAAACATTACGCCAGATTTGTATAGCACCTTTCGAGATGCCCTAGGATTTCCCTAAATTTGTTCATAATGTGAAATCCATGGGATTATCTACGGAAATAGGACAATCATGCACGATATCACAAATGTGAGTGTGAATAAATCTTAATCATATTATGATTAAATCTTAATCATATATTGAGCAAAAAATAATAATAAATCTTAATCATATGATCATGTTTCTCATGATTTATGATGTTTCAATCCTAAGAATCATTAATCAACCCATAAAATCATTTCTATGACACAATAATGTAACTAATATGTTAAAATAACAAACCAAGAAAATTAATTTCAAAGATTACATGCATGCATCTCTTCAAATAAAGAGCTTGAGGATGGATCACTTCAATGATTGATAAGCGTGGGTGTGAAATCAAAGATGTTAAGATGAGTCACTGTGTTGGTAGGGGGGATTACCCTCACTAGGCTCATTTTAATAGGGTTTCAAAAAGTGTGTTGTGTGTATTATAATGTGTTCAACTCTCTCTTATAAGTTACAATATTTTTTAAGTGGAGTTTGTGATGTGTTTTTATCTCAAAACTTAAAATTTCATGCCCTCCCCCCCCCCCCCCCCCCCACCCCCCTTCCCTTTGTGTGTGTCTATTTGTTTGTTTCTAAAAATGGGGGTTTGGGGTTGGGGGGGGGGGGATATTATCTCAAATTGCTTAAAAGAGTATATTGTGTGTAAAATAACTTGTCATACACTCCCTTAAAATGTATCATGACTTTTAAGTAAAGTTTATAATATGCCTTTGTATTAGAATCACATCACATCTCTCCTTTATGTGTATGTTTGTTTCTATAAATAAAATAAAGAAAGGGAAAACAAGATATACTTCTGGGTTTTAATGTTCTTATTTTTTCTTTGGCCCCCAAGCGTAAATTACTGTTTTCACCATTGACTATTCCTATCATGTCCCTTCTTCGGGGTCAGGATAATTTGTGCGAGGCATGCAGGAGCAACCATCTCAAATGAGGTGACTTCAATATTATTGAGATAGAGATGAATAAGAAAGGGATGTGTAATCATGAGTGCTAAATAGAGAGAAAGTAAAGTGTTTTGAAGAATATAATAAAATATGTACTAAATAAATAAATAAAAATTAAAATAGAAATAAAAAATATTAAATTATGTTACAAATAATATAAGTATATATTAAATAAACCCCTACAAAATATATACACATTAGGGGTTGGGTAAACAAATCTCGTTTTTGTCTCATGACCTCTTTGAAATGGAAAAAACTTGTATGAGATGAGACAGAACAAATAAAGCAAAACAAATACTCCCTCCGTCCCATTTTTTTTGTCCTGTTTGAAAAGTCAAACTTTTTAAGGGAACATCATTTATTGTCTTGTCTACCTTTTAAAAATGTATAAATTTCCAAAACAACCCTTAAAAAAAATTATCAAAAAATTGAATAAGTAAATTAATAAGGGTATAATAGGAACATTAGTAAATTAATGACTTTTATTTTTAGAAACAGGACAATATTTTGGGACATCTCAAAATGGAATAGAGGACAAAAAAAATGGGACGGAGGGAGTAATTTTTACTATCCCTAATAGTGTGAGATATGATGGCTAAAGAACCTTTCCCCAAATTTTTTTTTTGATGAACCCTTTCCCCACAATTCATAATCATGCGTTGGAAGGGACAAATAATTTCTCTCATTGATGATGAAGTTTGACCAAAGTATCACTCACTGACTTTACATTTGAAAAATGATTGTATAAAAATACATTGCTATGATTAAAAAAACGCATATAATAAAGATTTCAACCGTACCATCAAAACCAACCCTAATTTCCTTAGTTTTGACTGTATAATAAATATTTGAAAAATATCCAATTCATGCTAGTTGTGGAATCAAGCAAAAGATTTTTATAATCTTTCAATGGATACGGGATATCCATTCAGTACTCCTTGTTTGGACTGATGACAATTTGACAACAAAAAAATTTTACCCTTCAATTTCATTTCCTGAAAGACTACAAAATAGTTTTTTATTTTTATGGGCTGAGACAAATGTGCCTTTAAAACAAATAGGATCCAATAGATCGTGCACAGTGGCTATGCATATGATATAAGAAGTGTCATTAAATGAATAAAGTTGAAAAAGTACCACCTTCCCACATGGAATTCGTACGATCCATATGATAGATGATAGATCCACAATGAGATGTAATTTTTCAAACACCTAGTTGAGCTGAGCTTGAGGTAAGCCTACACAGTATCATAGAAAGAAAAGTCTTTGCTGCAATCACAATGAGTTGCATTTCGAAGGGTATCTTTCTTGTTGTCACCCCCGAGGAATCCCAATTCCCCAGTACTTGCTTTCAATGCAATGCCAATGCGTGAAATGAAAAATTCAAATTAACTTCGGATCCAAAGGTCGACCCAGTGTACTGGTCTATGAGTACTAGTCTATTGGTCTATCTATCTAGCTAGCGATTGGTCAGAATGGGATTTGGGTTTAACCCAACCAGATTCGTATTACAATTAGGTTCATGTCTAAAAGTAGATTAATCGATTAAAATAAAAAAATAATATGAAACATGATAAAATATTATCAAATCTACCAATTAGTAGATGGTCTTCCACAAGATTAATACAATTTAGAATTATTCAAGCAAAATAACTTGACAAAAAAAAGAAAAAAAAAAAAAGAAGTCAAATAACTTGACCAAAGAACTAGAACTAGACCAGCTGGGACCTTGTAAATTTTTTTTAATTATATATAAAATTAAAATATAAAATATAAACTTTTGGGTTAAAAAATTGTACCATACCTAGTCTCTACAATTAAAAATTAGCCTCCACAAATTGAAAGTAGGTCCAAAGAACTCCAAAAAAAAAAAAAAAAAAAGGCCACCTAACCCAAATTCGTGGTCAATGGCCTAGCCTTCTCCCAAACTTAGTTTACCATCCAAACTTTAATCATAAATAATTTTAGGGATTTTAAAGAACTTGAAACTCCATTTTGATAGAGTATAAATGTATCAAGAAATAGTTACTTTGTATCTTTTCTTTTATTTACAATTTGTTAATATTATATGTAGACTAGTTTTATTTTTCTTATATTTATTTACTTTTGCATTTTAATATACCTTTTATCCTTGAATGATAAAAAAAAATTTATGTTTTGGCCCCCAAAACATAGAATCCAAGTTCATCGTATGGTGAATCAAAAAATATTTTTTTGTAGAATGTCATAATTGTATGATATATGAATACTCTATAAAATTTATTTAAAAAATTACAATTAGAAGGTATATATCTTACAAATTTGCGATATATTTAATTAATAATATGCAATAAAATCTAACCATTTGAATTGAATATATCAATTGGAAATGCTTTTTATTATATATATATATATATATTATCAAAAATAGTTCATACTAAAAGCTATTGTTTTGGTTATGGTTTTGTGATTCTCATGGATAAAAAGCATGAAAAAATATTAAGGGTAAATTTCAAAAACCTACCCTCAGGTTTGGGGTATTACCAAACACATCCAAAGGTTTTAAAAAATGACCAATTCGGTCCTTAGTCACTAACACTGTTTGCGAACCGTCTATTATTATTATTATTATTTTCATTTTCTTATACGCTCCCTTCACGCCAGAATTTTTTTATTTTTTATTTTTTGTCTCTAACCTCTAGCTCTCTCTCTCTAATCTCTAAAACTCTCATGGCCAACACAGACCCACACGCTACTAGACCTTTGTTCTCAGTGGATCCTTCATCTTCTCATCCTCCATACTGCCGATCTAGGTTTCACACGTCGTCTAGGACCCTTTAGCTTATAGATCGAAGAGTGGGTTTGGGGTTTTGAGGGAATGAGAATCGGATGAGGAGTAGATGTTTGTTGGTCTCAGGTTTTAGAGAGAAAAGTGACATGAGCGATGAGAGACCTCTTTGTGGTGGTGTTGGTTGAGGTTCACCATGGAGGAGCATAGAGGCTCTACTTCGTTTAGATCGGTGAGATCGAAGAGAGAAAATAGTGATTTTCAGTGAGGAGAGTTGATGGTTGAGGAGGCTTAGACTTAGGCTAATCGGAGATAGAGTCATGGAGGCTCGGCCATAGTTGATGTTTGGTTTCTAGAGAGAGCTCTTGATCAGAAAGACAGAAAGAAGGGAGAGCTCTGATCAGAGGGATAAAGAGAGAAGAGCACAGTGATAGTAGGGCGACGAGCAAAACCACTACCTGTGGTGGCAATGATGTTCGAAGATGGAGTTACTCAAGTGGTCAGCCATAAGAGTTGCAGAGATTAGAGAGAGAGAGCTAGAGGCTAGAGACAAAGAAAAAAAAATTTCTGGCATGAAGGGAGAGAAGAAGAAAATGAAAAAAAAAATAATAATAATTGACGGTTCCCAAACGGTATTAGTGACTAAGGACCAAATTGGTCATTTTTTAAAATCTTTGGATGTGTTTGGTAATAACCCAAACCTCAGGGAAGGTTTTTGAAATTTACTCAAAAATTAAAGAGAGGAGAGAGAAGAGACAATCAAACAAAAGAGATGATAAGAAAAAAGACAATATAACCATTTTTTTATTAAAAAAAATGTGAACACGTGTTGTAAGCCTATTCCAAAAAAAAAAAACCCAATAAAAGAAGCTACATTTTTTTTTTTGGCTTGATAGGCTTAACAAGACCCAGCACAATCTTATAATAATTTACATTGACCCAAAATAAATTCACATGCTTATAAATCAAACAATGCACATCGATATAGCACGTACATACATATATTATATAATACACGGTCAGCCTTAATACACCTATATAATACACATCCTTTTTGCTCAGTTCTGTATTTATATAGTTATAAATCATGTATTCTACCATACTAAGAGCATCCACATCAGATGTGTCAAAAATTATGCCATTTTGCCACACTAAAACCCTACTTTATTATTTTACCACATCATTTTACAACATTTCATTTATCAGATGTTTTATACTTCAATTTTATACATTAAAATAATATTTCCTACCCATTAAAATAATATATTAAATTCCTCCCCATCATCATCGTCGTCATCAACCACCACTGCAGCAGCAGCAACAACAACAACTACTACAACCACAACCAGAAAAATTGTTGCGGCCACAATCACCAGGAAAAAAAAAAAAAAAAAAAAACCACCACCGAGATCAGAACAGAGATCAGTACCACTACTGATTCGACATCACCAATTCGCCCACCACCAGCCGATT
This sequence comes from Quercus gilva, assembly GCA_023621385.1. NCBI lineage: Eukaryota > Viridiplantae > Streptophyta > Magnoliopsida > Fagales > Fagaceae > Quercus > Quercus gilva. The sequence goes on from CM042478.1 coordinate 16,566,597, forward strand.
CACCCATCACCACTGATCCGCCCATCACCATCTCAACCCACCCACCGCCATAACCCACAACTCGAACCCACTCACCACCGACCTGCCCATCCGAACCCACCCATCAAACCACAGCCAAAAAAAGTGAACGGAAAAAAGAAAAAAGAAAAAAGAAAAGAAAAAAGAAACTAAAGCGGAATAGGGAAGACAGATGGTCGGCGGCGTCGAGTGGTGGTCTATGGTGTGATCGGCGGTGTTGAGTGGTGGCCAGTGGTGATCGGCGTGCTGTGGAAGACGAAGAGAGAAGACAGAGATGAGAGAGAAGACAGAGTAATATCTGTGATGAGGAGAGAGAAAATAGAATAAAATAATAATATATATTATGCCACATTTGTCCGTACGGTGCTAAAATTGTGATAGCACTGTAGCATGTTGCAAAAATTTGGAACATTTAACAAATCTGATAAAGGGGTATTTTTAGTGTTTGGTGTGCCAAATGTGCCAAATATTTGGCATTTGGCAAATTTGGCACATCTGATACGGATGCTCTAATAATCATGCACAAAATAATATTTCAATCAGTAGGTGGTCTATCACACTATCAATACAACTCATAATTGTTCACAATTTTTTTTTTCTTCGAGAAATAAGCTGGTCTTAAACCTTCTAAACGACTCCAAAGACCACATTGAAGGTTTAGGCTCTACAACAACTTACTGAGATTGGTTTTGTAGCTTCAACTTATTGATCACCAAATAATAACACCATTGTATATTAGATATTCTGTATTTCTCTCTTTGTAGAACATGACAAAACCTCTCTAAATCTCTACTGAGTCATGCTATAATTAATAGGGGTGTCAATTCGTGTTCTTATGTCGGGTTCGTGTCTTGTCAACTAATGAGTATTTGACTATATGGATCAGCATTAACCTAACTCAAGCCAATCTAATCCTAACAAGAATTCTGAGTTTGTTTTCAATTAAATTTCTTTCATGCAAAAACTCAATAATTAATGCTCTGTAGTTAAACTCATTTTCTATAAAAATAGCTAGCACAACTCCACAACTAAAAGTTTTACAACTACCAATTTCACTCTTTTCTCATCCACTCCAAATTGTGAAATGTTCAACTCCTGTAGAATGGTGAAATGTTGTAACATATGGCTTGAAAGAAGATATTCCATATACCACAACTCTGGTGCAAGTGCTAGCCAAGACCTAAGAGTCAGACCAGCCCCCCTAAAGGCTAAAGACAGATGCTAATGATGGGCTAACCATATTGCTTGCCTTCACATGACCAACTGCAAAGAATGCATGAACAGACATAATTATAACTAAAAGAGTTATTAATGAATTTTGTTCTATATTTATTTGAAGTGTATGATTAATTAGCTTCATTGAGATTCGTTTGAACAGCCATTGAAACAAGATAGAGTCACATGGATCAGCAATATAGGGAGGAAGGGGATAATTAGTCCCACAAATTGTTAATGAAGAGGACTAATTATAATAAATTAATAATCATACAATGTGATAGAAATTGAGAGACTTCCCCTCTTGGTTGGTGGTTGTGTTGTTGACATTATTGGAGCACATGCATGCGAACTCATAACTGCTAGGATCCCCTTCAGCCTACCATAATTAGTCTCACTTCTATTTCACTTTCACTTCCATTATGGTTTAAAAGTTTATAAAGGAATGGGATGTACATTTGAGTTATCATATATATACACACACACAAAGTTATACATGTTATTTATTTCTACAATTTGAAAATACACATAAGGGTGTGTCATTTGAAGCATGTAGAAATCTAGAACTATCTAGGATTTCCAAGGAAAGAATGGTTCAAAGGATCTAACATTGTTTTTGTCATCCTAAACCCTTTTTTTTAATCACTGTGCTTGACTGATATGACTTTCTTTTTTACTCTTTCTCAATATTAGACAAACTCAATATCTTTTTTATATTTCCCTTTATCATAAAATAAATTTATCGGAGTTTTTTTGTTTAACTATTATCTTATTTTGTTAAAGTGCAACTTATTAAAACCTCACTTTTTAAGTGTATATATATATATATATATATATTTTAATCCACTTTCAACAAAAAAAAAATATATATATATATATATATATATAATGATGTTCAATAGACACATGATATTAAGCAATACCAGAGTCAAGTTTGGGGGTGGGGACACTGGGGAATGCCTCCTAATCTTACCGACGATTACATTTATAGTACGTTAAATCCTAGACCGACTAGGGGTTACAATATGTATGAAAGTAAGATTAAAATCACCTTGTTTATAGTAAGATAATATGTAATAAACTTGGATTAGACTTATATAATAAAATTAAAAGAGTAATGTTAAGACACAACAAATGCTACAACAATTTCACAACACTTCAATAATAACCTACCACCTCATATATGGGTCCATCACAATATGAACTTTAAAAATTTTTAATACTAATTTGAGAATGTTATGAAATTGTCACGAACTTTTTTCTTGTCCTAGACGTTATTCTAATTAAAAACTTGACTACAATTGTGCCTTAATATCTCCAACTTCATTTACCCCCAATTGGGCAAGAAGAATTAATTATTTTGCTGAAGTCTAGCACATTTTTTTCTTAATTTATCCAACTCTTCTTAAATGTATACTCTCCCTCTCACATAATTGTGAATCTCATTAATTAAATTTATGGTGGGACTCATGATTTATATGAGAGAGGGGAGTACACATTTATTGTACTCACGAAATATTCAATAATTTTCCCTTAAAGAAAACCCTCAACATTTTTCTCATTTTGTATGATTTATGGAAAATTATTAGATGTTCCTGAAGTACCATAAATGCGTACTTTCTCATCTCACATTAATGATGGGTTCTACTATTAATTTAATTAGTGGGACCCACCATTCATGTGAGAGAAGGGAGTATGCATTTAGGGCCCGTTTGGATGGAGGAGTGGAAAATTGGGAGGATGGAAAAGTGGGAGGATAGAAAATATTTAGTTTTCCCTCGTGTGTGTTTTGTTGGAGGGATTGAAAAGTGGGAGAGTGAAAAACTCTTTTGTTTGGTTGAAAAGAAAAGTAAGAGGATAGAAAATGTAGTTTATATAAATTGATTATTATACTCTTGTTACATAATAGGTAAGAAATAAATTTATTTGTACTCATTAAATAATATAAAATTTACCAACAATTATATTTTTCAATGAGAAGTGTTACGTCCATAACATTTTTCGCAATACTTTCATAACAAAATTTATGTGGAAATTTGTTACTAGGTGTGGGTTTGGATAGAAGGTTTAGTTGCGGTGTGTTTTCCTCCTGAGCGTTTTCTCTTTTTTTTTTTTTTGCCAGCTTTTGTTGTCTTTGTGAGACAAAAATTACTGTGCATGAACAGTGTGTGCACTGTTCACGCACTGTTCATACAATGTTTATACATTAAAAAATATTAAAAATGGGTTTCACGGTACTATTCACACATTTAAAAATTATTTAAAATGGGTCCCACGGTACTATTCACACATTTAAAAATTATTTTGCTACAGTGTTTTCAGTAACAATCAGTTTTTAGCAACTTTCAGCAACAATAAGTTGTATCCAAACGGACCCTAGTTCTAATTTAAACTCACCATTGAAATTATTTTTTTACTCACTAATATTAACTAATAACAATCTGTTATTTAAAATTTATTATGAAAATATTGTGGTAAAATTTCTCAAAATTTTTTATTCTTTATATTATTTGTCATTTCTCAGCCTTTATTTCTCATCCATACGTTTTCCTTTTTTTTTTTTTTTTTCCTCCTTCACACGTTTTCCTTATCTCTATCCCTCTTCTTTTATTTGTTTTGTCTCCCTAATTCAAGAACTTTCTAGGCTTCTAGCACTAGCAAGCGTAGCTCTCATTCTTCGGTGCTTTTTTTATTTTTTTATTTTTTTAAAACTTGATTCCAGAGGGCATTTGTGTAAAAATGCCATAAGTCCACTTTTCTCTCCACAATTTTCCTCCCGATTCGGGAAGATGAGATTTGTGGGCTTGAGAGAGAAAATTTTTTCTTGGATTTTCCATTCTCAGTGTTTTTCTTCTTTTGCCAAATAGTGAAAAACACTGTTTTCTACCCACTTTTCATCCTTATGTTTTCCACCCTTCCTAAAATTACCCCAACCAAACACACTATTATGATATTTTAGAGTACACAATAATTTTCCATGATTTATGCACTGTACCTGTCCATCAATCACCGGCTAGAAGTTTCATACGCACTGCTATAAAATTTATAGTAGTGTGATGTGAACAATGAACAGGACGACAATTTGTTGGCTTCCAAATTTCCGCTGCTACATATCAATTACTAGCTGAGCTAGCGATTTCATACACATGTACTGCCAGAATTTATTCTAGACGGATGAACTGAACGGTCGGCAATCATTTAAGAAACAGTATATGTCAATTCATTGGCTTCTATGTATCCAACGTAAGAGTATTTACATCACTTGTTATAAAAATTTATGTTTATTTTAATATCAGAATTTACTTTTTTTTTTATTTTAAATAATTATTTTTAAAAAAATATTCACCTCAGATTATTTGTTTTAACCACTATTTTATTAAAATATTAATTTTTTTAATTATTGCTTTTTCTTTACCCAATAATCATTCACTTTTTTTTTCATTTTCGAAATACATAAAAGAAGAATAAAAAATTAAATACAAAATAAATAATATCAATATAAATTTACGTAATTATTATAACAAAATATTTTTTCTATTTTGCATTAAATGATACAAATGCTCTGTCACGATTCGGTATAATGAAACTGAAGGAGCAGAGAAATGTTTGTATCAGGTAGTTACAATCATCAAATGCTAGGGACTGCCAAAGCTTTTCTGACAAGACTGCGATGTAATGTGAATAAATTGATATTGACCTTCTAGATACCAAAATGTTCAAATGGGGTGGTGGGACAAACACGTGTAATCGCTGCTAAAGAACACGAAATACAGTTAAATATACGCAGCCAAGCAATGGTTTGTGTTCTGTGAGTTAAGAATGGGGCAATGTGGCAGCATATGGCACATAAGTGAAGCAATAATGGAGTTAATGAGAGTGAGACTACGCTGTCTCTGTCGACTAATTAACTACAAGGTATTCAAGGAGGACTGTTTTAAACAATGTTGTTCATCAAGAGTCATCGGTCATAAAGACAGTTTACCTGTTCTCGACTGTATGTTTTGTTCTAGGAATACCATACAAGCTGAGTAAACTTGGGGAATTATTGCAAATTCACAGCTGCCTCTGCCTGTTGTGGCTGTGTGGATTTAAGGCAATGTTCTTTGAAATTTTATTGCTTATCTGTACTGTTATACTAAGTTGCTTTATGAAAATTTATTAACAAAGAAATTATTAAAAATTGGAATGAACGGAGGGAGACAAGAAGAAAGTAAATAAAGGGGATGGTAGCTGAAATATGATACTAAAATTGAGTACATTATGATTTTTTTATCCTCTTCTTTTCCTAGTCTTTCTCCATTCAAACATAGGGTAAATAAGTTTGAGAAGACATTTTCCCTCTTCCACCTTCTTTACAACAAGTGAGAGAAGAGAATTCAAACCCAAGTTATCTTTTAAGGAAAAACTGAACAACATCGTTAAGTTATAAGGCTCTCGATCAAAAAAAAAATATATATATATATATATTATATTTTCTTTTGAAATTGGTAAATACCATTTTATGATGAAATTTTAATTTTCATATATAAAATATGTATTAGAGTCCTATCATTTCAAATAAGTTATTATTCACTATTCGATGGAATAAGATTTTAAATATTTAGAACCAAATAGATTTGTCAAAATTACATCTTATCTACGAGATGATATTCATTCATTTTAAAACAAATGGACGGTCTCTTCATCTCTCTAAATTTCACATTCATAGAAGACAATAAATAAACCCAAAAATATGGTGATCTTGTCGCGCCAAAAACATGTCACCAAACGCCATTATTTTATTCTTACCCATAATCCTCCTTTTTGATTTGTATTCCAATTTCTTTTATCGAAATCTAAAACTTTCCCACCACCCATCCTAGGATCAGACAAAGCATATGGAGGTTCTGGCGAGATAAGTACAAAGTTTATAGATGGGAGAACACAAAACCCAATGATGAAATGTCATATTCAAGGCATTGGCAATTCCATTCTTGCTTATTGCGTCACAGGTATTTGGAAAAATGACACCTATGCCAGCTAGAGAACGATTTCAAATGGTCCATTTTAGGTGTTTATACTTTATATTGCCCTAAAAAGGATCAAGGTAAAGAGTTAAAAAGAAAGTGCTTAGGCATCGCCCCTTTTTCAAGGCACTAATAATGTTATATCAAGAATTTGGATTCTCTACTCAACTCAACTCTGTCATACCTGCAATTGGAAGCATTAGCAAGTCTCTTATTTGTCACCTTGTTAATTTTAAAAACACCAACACATCATACACAAGTATATGATGAAATCTCATTTTCATGAGGGCAGCACATTCTACATGACAAATGAATGAAGGTAGATTCAATGCAAAACGAAAATTGTCATATAAGCGTGACGTGTGTTTGGACGAAACTTAATATTTTGGATTTGGCTTGCATTTTATGCGAGAATCCTATGTTTTTAGTTTTAGTACATTGAACTTGACACAAACATGACATTGTTTAACAATCTCATATTCCTTCTGTGCATTGGATTGTACAAGCATGAAACCTCTTTATTATACTCACAGCAATAATCAGTTAATTACTAAGTATGGCACGCAATATGGCGATTTAAAGATTGAAAGCTGAAGAATTTGAAATTTGGGGATTCGATTAGTTATTAAAGAGCCAATTTTGATACATGAAATTTTAATCCCACCGTCAGTCTATATAATCGGCCTATGAAGAGCATTACACTCTGCATCATCACATAAATTATATCACAGCAAGTCTGAAGCAGATTACCGGCAGAAAATGATGCGCATATGATATGATGAAACGAGAGTTAGTACTCATAGCACGAAATCTAATGGAAGAATTGCTTCAAATCCTAAATTGATATTCCTAACCACACTACTTCATATGAATCAAAAATTACAACAATCACACCCTTACACAGTTACACCTTCGATCTCTTCACCAAATTATTTAATGATTAGTTTATTACAACTAACCCCACCAACACCAATTCTCTGTTTTCTCTTTTCCACTATATCTATTATTACTCTTTGACACCAATCCAATTTCCCTCAAAACTGTGTATTTTCAAAGCTTACATTCACATTATAGAAACATAATCCAATATATTAAGGTTGGTACAAACTTCACAAACCCAATTGCCTCATCAGAGTTCAGAGTTGAAAATATGCAAGGTCAGGAATCGGATATGGCTTCTCTTTAACATATATAATCTTGATTGTTAACACAACATTGCAATCATTTATGGGTATAGTTAACAACTGCCCTAAGTGAACAAATTAAAGATTAATAAATGCTCAATTATGAGCTGTAATGCATATTTTAAAAAAAATAAAATACACGTGTTAATGGTTCATTAATTTACACGCACAAATTCATTGAGGTTATGTGCAATTTTTTGGATATATGTATACAATTTGATTTGATTTTTTGAATACATCTTAACCACAGCCCTAAGGCTTAGGGCATTCGATAACAAAATCCTTTATTAACATAAAAATTCAACACATTAAGATTTTAAACCTATGGTATCCATTTTATAGTGATTATTCTTTATTATTAAGTTAAAACACCCTTTATAGCGATTTTAAACCTCTTCTTTGCCGACGACAGCCTACTATTCTGCTGTTCCACTATGATTGAATGCCAAAGGATTCAAGAAACTCTTAGTAGCTATGAGAAAGCCTCTGGGCAGCAGCTAAACCGAGAAAAGACCTCTCTCTTTTTTAGTAAATCAACCTCATCTGCAGCCATTGAGCAGATTACAAGCTTCATGGGGGCCCAGGAGGTTAAACAATACGAGAAATACCTTAGTCTCCCTACCCTTGTTGGCAGGAATAAGAAAGCAAGCCTCATGTTCATTAAAGAAAGGGTGGGGGCCAAGCTACAAGGTTGGAAAGAACAACTCCTCTCCCAAGCCGGTCGAGAAGTATTGCTAAAAGCGGTAGTGTAGGCTATACCTAATTTTGCCATGAGCTGCTTCAAACTCCCCATCACTTTGTGCAATGATATTGAACAGATGGTCCAAAAATTCTGGTGGGGCCACCAAGGAAACCAAAGGAAAATTCATTGGACAAAGTGGAGCTCATTATGCTGTCCAAAAGACCTTGGTGGTATGGGTTTCAAGGATTTGCAGAAATTCAATGATGCATTGTTAGCAAAACAAGTGTGGCGATTTCTTGAGGATAAGTCTTCTCTTTTCCACAAGTTCTTTAAAGCAAAATTCTTTCCCAATGGTGATATTTTCGATGCGAAGGAAGAAAAAGGTTCTTTTGCCTGGAGAAGTATTCTGAAAGGCAGAGAGGTCATTAAAAAAAGGACCCAATGGAGAGTGGGTAACGGCGAGAATATTCTCATTTATAAAGATAGATGGCTTCCTGACCCTCAAAACTCTAGAATCTCATCACCTCTTTCCTTCTTTGGCAGTGATGCACAGATCTTAAATCTGATTGACAAGGTGAATAAGTGCTGGATATCAGATGCAGTGGATAATAATTTTACAATTCACGAAGCCAATTTGATTAAATCAATCCCAATTAGCATTACTGAAACTGATGACAAATTGTGTTGGCCAAGCAACGTGGACGGGAAATACTCAGTTAAGGCCGGGTACAGACTCTTGGTGAACGAGGAGTTGACCCCTCCTGTTGGTTCCCCCTTTTCGTCTCAGCCACAGAATTTTTGGAGGTGCCTTTGGAAACTAGAGATTCCAAACAGAATCAAAAATCTGCTGTGGCATGCTTCTAAGGATGCTCTGCCAACTCGGGCAAACCTTGTACGAAGGAAAATCCTTACGAATCCTACCTGCCAAGCTTGTGAAACTGAACCGGAGTCCACACTGCACGCCTTTTGGTCTTGCCCAAAATTAAAAGAGGTATGGGCTGTTCACTTTGATTCATTGATCGATGAAGCTCTTGTTTGCCCGTCTTTCTTGGATGTCTTTAGAACTTGTATGGAGAAGGCCCACCACAAGGAACTGTTTACAATGCTAACTTACCAGATTTGGTTCAGAAGAAATAAATTGAGTTTGGGCGAGAAAATTGCGGACTTGAGGCTGATCAACTTAATGGCCAGAGATGCACTCCACAAATTTCAACAAGCCAACTTCTCTCCTCCAAAACCCCCTCCGGTCCAAAACCACATCAAATGAAAGCCACCCCCCACGGATTGGGTTAAAACCAATTTCGACGGGGCTATTTTTAAGGAGTGTGCAGAAGCAGGTTTTGGCTCCATCATTCGCAACGACCACGGTCTAGTTATGGCTGCTCTAACACAAACTATTCCTCTACCCACTTCTGTGGAGATGGTGGAAGTGTTAGCAGCACAGAGGGCTTTCCTCTTTGCCAAAGAACTTGGTTTTGAGAAAGTCATCCTTGAAGGAGATTCTGAAATTGCAATCAGAGCTATGAACAGTGTTGCCTTTTTTGCAGCTCTGTTTGGACACATAATCTCTGACATTAAGGCCCTAGCGCCTCACTTTAGGGGCTTGATTTTCCAGCACACTCGCAGACAAGGAAACTTAGTAGCACATAGCTTAGCTCGTGCAGCTTGTAATTTTCCCCCTTTCTGTACCTGGATGGAGGAAGTATCTGTTTCTTCCCATGCTTTGTATCTTGCTGAAGCTATCAATATCATGTGAGCCCCCACCTTTTGGGGCGGTTTCTCAAAAAAAAAAAAAAAAAAGTTAAAACACCCATTAATTTTTTGTTTTTTTTTCTTGTTTTTTGTGTGTAAATGAGATTTGAACTCAACTCCCCCCAATTTTAGTAAAGAACCCCAAATGGCCTAAAAAGCAAAAAGAATATGTATGAAATCGTCTATGTTGTAGGACAATGAAATGCAGTTGGCGTTGCTCAATTATTTTTTCTTTTTTCTTTTTTCTTCTTCTTTATTTATTTATTTAATATAACCAATTTATTGCTTAGCTCAAATTGAATTATTTGATCGATCCCCTCGTCTCTCAAGCAGTAACCACTTTTTTGTTTTTGTTTTTTTTTTTTTTTTTTTCCTTCTATTTTTTTGTTAAAGCTAATGCATTGCCACTCGCAAGTGTCATCTAGTTCCTCTCGCTCCGAATAAGACATCTCCGCCGTCATAGTGGGTTCTATTTTCCTTAGGATGCTACTATTGTTTTTAGAGAAAAGTAATATACTACAATAGAGAAGAGAACAGTGTTTTCAAAGTACTCCTGGGTTAAGATTTTTTGATTCCTATGGCAGGAACACCATCATGTGCCATCCAACTTTACATGATTGAAATAAAAACAAATATGATCATCCATAGAATCCAGAATAAGCGACGAAAGCCATGTCAAAGTACTCTAATTTTTATGGATCATTTATAGCGGTTTGTCATGATTAAAGCTTGCACTAACTAATGAAAAACTAAAGCCAACACCACACATCACAGGGCCAATAGCAATAGTATAAATTTGCCAAAGGAAAATGTCAAAATAGGAGATTAGAAAAGTCAAGAAGTATAATAATCAGGTTTATGTAATTGTCACATCTTACATAATGATACACGAAGAACAGTTGTGAGAAACTGAGAGGTTAGGTGGAGAAGTGTACCAACACATTGGAATCACACATAATTCAACGTAAAGATACTTGTACCAAGAGCAAAATCATCAGGTTGACAAGCCAATAACTCTAGAATTATTGCTTCCACTAACAAAGATCCTCTTTAGAAAGAAAATCCACCAAATACTTGCAAGTGGGTTATCCATGCACTCGAAGTCAACATATGCATCATATGTGTTTTAAATGTGCTTCACAGATACAGTAGGGTCTGATCTCATCTCATCACATCACCAGCAAACAAAACTGAATCTTGCATATCAAGCACAGTTTATGTACGATCTTAATACCATTATAGCTGTAAAATAAGGTATTTTTTTTTTTAAATCACAGATTGGCGAACTTCGTATCAAGCTCAGTAAGGTTGTAAAGGGAGGGTATTGTCATATGTTACTTATAGTATAGATTGGTGAACATCATATTGCGTACCATTTGTGAAGTTTCTACTTTCAGATCTTTGGAGATTTTATCCAAAAAGTCATTGATCTGTTATTTGATTCGAGGGATTGGATTAGCAAACGTTCCTTGGATATGTAAAACATGGTCTTGTTATGTTTGAAACATGGTCTCATTATGTTTGATGTGGACGTTATAGAAGGAAGGAATTCATCACACGTCGGTGACTCAATTGATAACATTGTTTATTAGATCTTTCTTTGATTGGCCTAGTGCGTGGGGCTTAAACTTTAAACTTTAAAAGTAGTAATTATATCGTTGAATTTATGCCCTTCTCTATACTAAATTTTTCTTTGGAATCTTTTTGTGTTCATTATACATGTACTGATGTAAACGAAGTTGAGGTGGTAAGGAATACTGGAATAACATATTCTATTATATAAATAAATAAAGCAAGTAATTTTTTTTTTACAATCAATAATAATAAAGACAACAAATTTCATAATTGTTGAGGTAGCAAGTTGTTATTGGTATACAAAAAATTTAATGTTAACAGTAGTCTCTTGTGTAAGTGATATTTCACTAATCATAATATACCATCTACCATCTCAACAAGTAGTAGAAAAAGTTTGTTAGAGCATCCACATTGGTGGTGTTAAATAGCTATATTGCTATTTTTAGTACTATCAATACTTAAAAAGCATACTGCAGTAGTGGTGACATAACTAAAATAATAAATAAATGAATTGTTTATTGTAGTAGATACATTATTTTATTGTGTTGAAAGTTCAAATAAAACTACTGATGTTAGATGTTTTATAAAGTAAAAAAGTAAAATAGATAAAATAGTTTTTGGTAAAGCCAAATAGCTAAAATTATAGCTCCAGTAATCGTGGATGCTCTAAAATTTGTTGTTTTAACTATTGTTTTACAAAATCTGTGTTGTGTGAACTGTGAATGTGCATAACCATGTTCTGAGCCAATTCAGTCTTAAATGTGTTTTCATGTCATTCAGTTGGACTGGAAGAATGATATTCTGCAACTATGACCTTCACATGTTATTCATTAAAAAAAAAAAAAAAAAAAACAACAACAACAACAACAAAGCAAAACAGCTCATAATTTCCTCAGCTTAGCCCGGACCTTGGTGGAGAAGTTGAGTAAGAAGGATCTCGAGACGTGGGCAATGGTGGCATGGTCAATTTGGAACGCACGAAACCGGGTCCAGTTAGAAGCGACTCAAACTCCGCCGCATGCTATTCTTAAGGGAGCAGTCTCGTTATTGGACGAGTACCAACGCTTGGCTAGAAGCATGGCACGTAGCTGAGCTCATGCGTGGGCTGTCTGCTCATTTGGAGGCCCATTGTACACTTTTCTTTATTTTTCTCTCTTTAGGTTTAGTCCCCTGTTGGATGTTAAGATTGTTGGGCCGGGCCCATTGTACACTTTATTTTGAAGAGTAATATACTTTCTATCTTTTCCGTCAAAAAAGAACTGATGGCTACAATGCTTCTTTTAAGACAGTTAATAAATAAATAGTGGTAAGGACTACAACCTCTTTTACCTAAGGGGAACAATCTGAACATAAGTGGCATAGAAAAAGCTAAATATTATTGCAAGTTTTACTATAAAAGGCTTTTAAATGGGCATGACAATAAATGTGATTGGTGTTACTTTAACGAATAATAAATAAATATTTGAATTACTTTGTGATTGATGACATATCAATTTGTAAATCTTATATAGTAAAATTCTAGCCGCTCATGTAGCATACCTTTGTTGGGTGGAATTGTGAAGGAAAGTGGCTTTTATCAAAGAATCTGTTGGGCAGCCACAAAGCTATTCAGTAACATCTTTCGTCTGCAATGGAATTATATTCAAACATTTAATTGCACCTCATTTTTTCCTCAATAGAATAACAAAGATATTACTATGATCAGTTTTTGTAATTAACATAAATATACTCCCTCCATTCTAATTGGTTTATCCTATATATCTTTTTGGGACATCCCACAATAGATGTCTACCTTCCATTATTAGTAGAAACAAGAACCAAAAAAGGAAAGGCAGTTCAGGAAAGTGAAAATCCATATTGTCATGTAGAAGCAATAAATGATGTAGTGTTAAAAAGTTGGAATTACAGAAGGGAAGAACAAAGTAGGACAAAGGAGCATATGATAGAACAAATTATGAATGCTTATCAACAAAAAATAGGAATCAAAGGAGGAAATCCATAAGCAGGATTGGAAAATGTAACATCTGGAGCATGGCACTGCCATTTAGTTCTATAGAAAATTTAGGTAAAAAATTTATACTCCATGACTCAAAAAATCGCAAAAAGATCTTTAACAAACTTCATAGCACCTAAATGTCATTCGATTCCAAATATCAACTGTACACCTGAGAAATAGTATCATGCTATGTACTTAGCAAGTGCTATCTACTAGACTACCAAAATTTTGGCAGATTAATAGAGTCCAGTGGCTGAATGGAATAGACAATTATCTTCTACTGGTAGTGTACTCGTATGATTGTTTCCAGCCCCTTGTATATTCACTAACAGTTTCTCTGAATCACCATCATCAGAAGCTGGTTTGTCACCAACAGAAATTTTAACAATCAAGGACTTCATCACAAACTCAGCATCACTAGAAGCCCTTGTTAACAATCAGACATAAAACATAAATTTGTCGGTACTCCAGAGGAAAATACTGCAATTGATACAAATTAGTGCCTACTCTCCATTTTACCGGAAAGAAACTGTAAGCAATATTTTAAAAAGAGAGTAGTCCAGCAACTAAAAATTTTCTTTCATTCAAGTAAAATTTGAGAATTTTTAGGCAAAGTGACTCCCTCTCCCTCTCTCTCCAAAAACATGTTTAATAAAGCATTATCAATGCATCTTTTTTAAGTAACTGTAAAGACTATTTTATACTAACAAGGGGGAAAATCTGAACATATGTGACATACCTGTGTTGGTGGAGCTGTCAACAAGACAGGCTTTTGTGAAAGATTCTGTTGGGCTGCCAGGAAGCCATCCAGAAATCTTTCTCCCCTACATTAATATTATGTTCAAACATAAGTTCTCAACATCGTTTTCTTTATCCAATTGAATAACAAAGATATACAATCATCGGTATCCTTTAATAAACATAAACATTACTCCCTCCATCCTATTTTGTTTATCCTTTATGCATTTTTTGGTACGTCCCACAATACAAGTCCGCATTCCAGTATTAGTAAAAACGCGTACCAAAAGAGGAGAGGTAGTTTCTGGAAAGTAAAAGTGTCTATATGTTCATGTAGAAGCAATAAATGGTATAATATTAAAAAGAGGGAGCTAACTACCAAAGGGAAGAAAAAATAGGATAGAGGATAGAACAAATTATGAAAGTCTAAAACATATTAAGAGATCATGCTTATCAACATAAAATATGAATCACATCAGGGGAAAGAAGGGGGCAAGGGAAGGAGAAACTCCATAACCAAGGTATTTAAAGGTATTAACTTATGAGCATGGCATAAATTAGAAGGCATCTGAAAAGCAAGGTATTTATACCATATATATGCCATCATCCTAACAACTAAAAATAGAGAATTAAATGCCACTCTCGGTTGCATAAATCCTAATTTTGTACTGTTATTACCTTCCAAGCCTAATATTTTTAAAATATATCAGTTTATACTCTATTCTACACTACCATAAAACCCCATACTACTAAGAGAGAGCCAGCAAAAGTGTGTGCACTGCAGTAAAGAAAAAAAAAAAAAAAAAAAGGAGACACAAAGCACATCAATCATACCTTTTTGGCAGCTGTACCATGCAAGATGTCAAGCATAGACTCTACACTCACAGTCACAGATGCATGCTGGAACTGCAATTGGGCCGGGGGAGTCCATTAGTATGAAAATAATATCAACGAAGAAATCAAAGTGTGACTTCATACATAATTACATATAAAAGGAAAAATGTGACTTCATACATAATTACATATCGAGTAACATGTATGAACAATTTAAAGTTTGAGGTTTAATTTATGGGTATATTGGAATGTAATTCTGTGGAGATATACACAACTAAAATCAGGACATTTTTAAAACTTAAAAGGATCTATAAGACTTTTCAGTAGGAGAGTAATAACCTCATAACATGTGCTAAGCATGTGCTCAAAAGCTTTTTAAAAAAAAAAAATTTTAATGGCTAAAATTAATCATTTTAAACCTTTTAAGGATAATAAAAGCTCAATATATAACTTCAAATACTAACAACGTATTTTGGTCATAATAAAACTAAATTTGTTGTCTTTGAAAAATCAAATAATAATAAATAAATAACCAAAAAAAAAAAGAGAGAAGGTTTTTGGGGTATTCCATTCGAAAACCTTTTAACTTCAATCTTTCACATTTTAAATTTGATATAATTTTCACAAGGCTGGACGTGTTATGCTTTTCAGTCACAAATAGAGCAATGTGTGCGTACGCTTTGGTTGATATGTATACAAGAAAAGAAATATTTAAGAAAAAATGAAATATAATTTTGGTTGTTTTGAGGGAAACAAGGCCTCCAAAGTCTAACATCCAAAACACATTTGTGTGTTCCAAACTTTTGGAGTAAAAATGTTGATCTTTTTATTCAATAAAACTTGGGTGTAGATAATAAGTTTAGGGCCCGCCCAAGATAATTTGAGGTCTAAGGCAAAAATTTAAAAGGGGTCTTTTACATCTAAATATCACTTAAATAATATTTAATTTTTTTATTATATATATATATATATATTTATTTCAAATCTATTATTAATTCATGCTTATTAATATTTAATACGACTAATTCACCCAAAGTGAGCTAATGATATTTACTATATAGGTTTTATAAACTAGCATATCACTAATTAAAAAAAAAGTTATTCATACATTCATTTATTATACTGTTTAAGTAACACTGATCATATTATTGTCACATCAATTTATAAGTTTTTTATCATAAAATTTGTATTAGCTTTAGCATTTTTTATTCACTTAATGGAGATTAGGTTGCATTTCTATTAATTCATATTTTTTTTTTATTGGAGAAAAACTAAACTTACTATAAATTTCATTATAAAAAGCTTACAAACTGATGTGGCAATGAGGTAACACTTCAACAAAAAAAATAAATGAGTATTGAATTACTTCTTATGATTAGTGACATATCAATTTATAGGACTTATGTAATAAAACTTGTAATATACTACCATAATTCTAATATTTTAGACATTGGGAAAAAAATGTACACCTAACTCACATTTTTTCTTTAATTAACCAAAAAAAAAAAAAAAAACCTTACTGCCCAATACTTGGGGGCCTTTCCATGTTAGGGGGCCTTAGGCCACGGCCTAAATGGCCTAGGCCTAGGGCCGGCCCTGATTAAGTTATCAATTGATTACATTGATTGATAAAATACAACAATGTTTTTCAATTGATTATGCAAACGTGGACAAATCAATACATCTTGGATGCGGATGATTTCAATTTTTTTTTAAGCCACTTTTGAGCACACACGTTTATTTATTTATTTATTTTGGTCTAAAGGAAGATATATTAAAACTAATAAGAAGAAAAAGGCCCAGGACAAAGCCTGATACAAAAAGAACCCAGCGAGTCAGCCTCTAACAGAGGAATCAACTGAACAGGAGGAAAAGAGTGAACACAAAAATCCACAGATTGAAGCAATCCTAAATTTGCAAGACGATCCGCACATTTATTCGCTTCCCGGTAAGTGTGCTTAACACGAACCTGAGGGATTTGGTCAATTAAAAGTTTGCAATCATCCAGAAGAGGAGAAATCACTGAATTGCAGTTTGAAGAACTATTGAGAACATCCACCAGAGACTTCGCATCAAGTTCTATCAAGACAGCACAAGCATTCATTTGATGGCAAAGCTGAAGACCATCCCACAGAGCCCAAATCTCAGCCACAAAGCTATCAGTTCTTCCAATCTTTCTAGAAAATCCTATCACCCAATTACCAAACTCATCCCTTATCAAGCCACCACCTGCTGCGGTGCCTGTCGGACCACTTAAAGACCCGTCGGTATTGAGTTTAAACCAGCCCGGATCTGGTTTTTCCCATCTAACTTGCTTGATGACCATATGATTATTACAAGTTGGCTGTGAAACACAAAGCAGAAATTCAATAGCTTGTGTGGTTATCACCTTGGCTAGGTTCGAATTGGCCCTTTTGTTGGAAAAATAGACATGATTCCTCTGTTTCCAAATCATCCATATCGTATAAGGGAAAAGAATGTTCCAAGGAATACCTGCTGCATTCTGGGAGGATTTGAGGTTGGAATTGGAAATCAACCAGTCACTGATACCTTGGGAAAAGAAGGAAGGGTTCAGACAGTGGGTTCCAAGTTGAAGCCATACCGGTTTAATCATGTCACAATCCCGGAGCGCATGAGTTAAGGATTTAGATTCAGACTGGCACATCGAGCAGGAGGTATCAAGAAGGATTCCTCTTTTTGCTACAACCTCCTTGACAGCAATACTATTATGCATGCACCTCCAAATGAACATTTGAATTCTAGGCAGAGTTTGAAGCTTCCATATCCAGGAACCAGCAAAAGATTCAGCTTCCATTAGGTTTGTGGCAATAAGATAAGCACTTCCCATATCAAAGCTCCCTTTTGGAGAATACTTCCATGCCAACTTATCATTGATTCTAGATATAAGGGGGATTGGTGTTGCTTGAATTTCATCTTTGATCCCCAAAGGGAGGTTAAAGGGAATCTTCAACCAATCCCATCTTCCCAAGGATATTACATCTTTGATCTTAAGGTTGATCGAGTCTAGCGGAAGGGGACCCTGGATGTGAGCTCTAATGGAACCAAGATTGGACCAGCAGTCAAGCCAAAAATTAAGATTACTCTCATGACTAGGAATCCACTTTAGCCCTTTGTTGAAAGTGGCCTCACCTATCTTCATACCTTTCCAAGTAGGGGAGCTTGGGAGTTTAGCTTCATTCCTTGAATTGATTCTCTACCTAGTACAATATTTATATTTAAGAACATTAGCCCAAGAAGCATCATTCTCAGTGTGAAATCTCCAGTTTAGCTTGGCTAAGAGAGCTGTATTCCTACCTTTAGCCAATTGCAGTCCAAGACCTCCCAAAACCTTAGGCTTAGTTACAACATCCCACTTGACCCAATGCATTTTCCTAGCATGTTCAGAAGATCCCCACAAAAAGTTCCTGTTGACTTTATCAATGCCCTTAAGGATTTTGTTCGGGAGTGAAGCTTGTTGCATGACATAATTCGGAATGGTGGAGGAAGATGCATGAATGAGAACCAATCGGCCAGCCATGGATAGTAAGTCAGCTTTCCACCCCGCTAACTTTTTCTTGACTCTATCTAACACAAAATCAAAGTCATGCTTACGAACTCCAGCATGCTTCAAAGGAAAACCCAGATACTTGCCAAGGTTGTTAGTAGAGCTGAATCCAAAAGTGTTAGACAAAAGATCTCTTTGGTCTGGGTCCACATTTGGCGAAAAGAATACATGAGATTTTGCTTCGCTCACCTTCTGACTAGAACTAGAACAAAACTCCTGAAGAGCTTCATTAATAGCAAGACAGTTGTCAGTGTCCGCCTCAGCAAATAAAACCAGGTCATCTGCAAAGAACAAGTGCGAGAAAGAAGGCCCGTTCCTTGAAGATTTCACTGGCTTCCAACCCTTGGCTGCACACTTTTCTTCAATTAAATGCCCCAAATACTCCATGCAAAGAATGAAAAGGTAGGGCGATAAGGGGTCCCCTTGTCTGATGCCTCTAGACGGGTAAAAGGAGTCTAAGCAGCCCCCATTGAAGAGAAGAGAGGTTGAGACCGAAGAAACATAACTCATGATAAGGTCAGTAAGATTTTTTGGAAAGTTGAATTTGAAGAGCATTTCCCTAATAAAACTCCACTCAATTCTGTCATAGGCCTTCTCCAAATTAATCTTAATAGCCATATACCCCTTCCTTCCCTTCGCTCGACCAATGGTGTGAATTAATTCCTAGACAATGATAACATTATCCGTTCCTCTCCTACCTGGAATGAATGCAGTTTGGAAGGGAGAGACAATATTCTCAAAGAGAGGTCTAATTAAATTAACAATGACTTTGGAAATGATCTTATAAACAGAGTTACAAAGATTAATAGGCCTATAGTTCCCAATAGATTCCGGCCCTTGGACTTTGGGAATGAGAACAATGAGGGTTTTGTTGAGATAATCAGGCACCTTTCTATCAAGAAAAACTTTCATTACTTCCTTCTTCACTGAATCCCCCACTGTGAGCCAAAACCGCTGGTAAAAACCAGCATGCAATCCATCTGGACCTAGAGATTTATAGGGTTTCATAGACCAAAGAGCATCCTTGATTTCCTTCAAGGTAACCATGGCATCTAAAGAGCACCTTACTTTGTCAGACAGCTGCACTTGCCATTGAACAACATGGCTTGGAACCCTCTCTGCCTCCAAAAAGAATGTGGTATATAAAGAGACAAAACCCTTCCTAAAGTGCTCCCTCACTTCACCCCCATCAGTGATCCATTGACCACTCTCATCCTTAACCGAGGCTATAAGATTTCTTTTCCTTCTAGCAAGAGCAAACACATGGTAAAAGGAGGTATTGCGGTCCCCAAGAATCTTCCAATTAATCCTAGACTTCAACAACCACAGGTCTCTCTCTTGATCAAGGATAGACTCAAGCTCAAGCTGCAACTGATTCTCAAGATTAGCACACACGTTTATGGTTAATAGTTTTGAGTGCCATGTTTTTACTCTATAACTAAAAGTCATGTAATTCAATTAACTTTTTTAATTGTTTACAACGCAAATATATATCAAATCACCCTTACTTAACTACCGAATTATCAACAAAAAATTACATCACTCTATATGTAATTAACAATCATATATGAGGTATCATGTCTTTACTCTAGCTCCATTTGTAGTTCTCCTAAAAAGACACCCTTGACGTGAACAAATTTAAGACCTTTCTACCTCCCAACTCTCTAGAAAAAATGTCTCTAAACATTTTTCTAGCCTTTCTTCTAGCCTCATCTATTGTTCAATCTCAAGAACTCAACCCCAAAAACATATTTCTTTTGGCTGGGCAAGGCAACATAGGTGGGCTTGGTGGGATTAACAACAACACGTGGGACATGAAATTCCCCCCAAAAAGCAATCCTAGCCCTTTTATTCTACGACTTAATTCCAACAAGACGTAGGTTGTAACTCATGAGTCATGAACCTCTTCACAAAGACATTGACACAACAAGGATCTGTGGAGTTGACTGGGCATGCCTCTTGCTCATGAGGTTTTGGCAAAGGATCCCAACTTTGGGGTGATTGGTCTTCTGCCCTGTGCCATTGGAGGGACTGTGATCACTAAATGGGCCAAGGAAACTATTCATTACAAAGGTTTGGTGGAAAGAGCTAATGCTTCCTTGAGGAGTGGTGGCAATATCAAAGTATTTCTATGGTATAAGGGGAATCTAATATTCAGAATCAAACAGATGTCAAATTATATTTGGAAAGACTATAAGTTCTTCACTGACATTAGGATTGATCTAAACTCTCCTAATCTCCCTATAATGCGTGCACTATACTAAAATAAGTCTATAACATCATGAGTTAATACAACAAAATATATATAATGATATTAGACAAAATATCGCATCTACAAGTTAAAATTGTTGCAATAGCAATTTAAAAGTGTTAAATTATTGCATTAACAATAATAAATTGCAATAACTTATAATTTTTTATTGCAATAGAAGCTTTAATACATTAAGAAAAATTGTTGCAATAACTTAAAATGAAGAAATTGTTGCAATAAATTAATACAAATTATTTTGCAATCTATTGCAACGAAAATTTCAAACTATTAGCTTTTTGCAACGAAGTTATCATGTTAATAACTTGATATTAATTCTTTTATAATCTCTTACAATGATAAACACGAAATTGCCACAAAGATATTATTGCAACAACCTAATATCAATTATTTTATAATCTATTACAATGACAAAATGAAGTAATTATCCATTACAACGAAGGTATCATTACAATAATTTGATCCAACTTATTTCGGTCAATTATTTGCAATCTATTGTAATAAGATTCATGAAGTAATAGCCTATTGCTACAAGAAATTTAAAGTAGTATATATATATATATATAACATATGAATATATTTAAAATTAAATACAATTTTTATTATAAAAATATAAATAATTAGTGAAATTAAAAAAAAAAAAAAAAAAAAAGCATGTACCACATGTATATGCATGGATACAATTAAAATTAAACACAATTTTTATCATAAAAATATAAATAATTAGATAAATTATTTTAAAAAAATTTAATCGTAATTAGTCACATATTAAAATTCCTACCTAATTTTATACTACTTATAATAAATTTTTTTAAAATTTTTAATAAGATAGAATGTGTGGTTGATCTTTGTTGTGTGGTGATTTTTATTGAGTGCATATAATTTATTTATTTATTTTTAATTTTATAGTTCATTAATATTAGATTCTTAGTATTTTGCACTCATGAACTCACTTGGCACAAAGATTAAATAATTTAAGTGGACATATGGCACAAACTTATGTGGAAAATTATGGTGTGGTCTCCACATAAATTTAGACACATGGCTCAAAATTATATTCTAATTTCAAATTCTAATTGAATTTTCTTTGAACTTTACCTATTAATATATACTAACTTGTATATCCATGCATATGTATGGATATATTTAAAAGATACACATTAAGATGCATAAAATAATTCTTATATATATAATTTAAATATTATTGATAGTCATTCTTATATTTTTTTTAACTCTTTAAAAAGTCTTGTAAGAATGTTATTAGGCAGAAAATATAAATTGTCCATTTTAAAAATATTTTTATGTTCATTAATTCTAGATTCCTTGGTTTTTGTACACAATAACTCACTTGAATGGATATTTATGATATGATCCCACATTTGATTCCAAAATTAACAAATAAAACTCTCTCTAAAAATAAATTATTTGGAACACATGGCGCAAAATTGGACTTCAATTGTAGAAGCTAATTGGATTATATATATATATATATATATATATGTGGGGCTAGAGAATTTAGCAGCCCCGGCCCACTCTGTACTAAGCCCAAGGCCCATGCCAAGGACAAGGATGTGTTCGAGAACGAATCCATTCGCCAGTATTACCACCGAGGACAATCATGTCCTCGGCCCGCACTAATCATCATAACGAGGAACAAAGTGTCTTTAGAGGTAAACTTCCACAGCTATCCAAGATAGAGGCAGGTACAGCGAGTTGGTCATAGGAGCATGGTGGAGGAACAATCCCAGGAGGAACAGTCACCTCCACATTAAATGCCCACAACTAATGTTTTGGCCGCATTAAATAGAGAAGTGACCCCTGAACGGTGCCGCCTCAGCTACTACCACCCACAGAAAAGATGGAAGGTGGCTGATGGGACAAACACTGGCATGATCACCTGCATAAGCAACAGATGGAGGGCCGAGCTTAACCCGAAGGGGGTACAAAATCTAACAAGTCCTTTAGAAAGGGGGCCAGCAGTTGGAAGAAAGGAGAGGTGTCACAGTATTTGTATAATCTTTGTAACCCAATACCAAGAGAGATAGAAGAAAGAGACTATAAAAGAAAGTGGCCGAGGAGCCTAATTTCATACTTTTAGTTTGTATTCTTATCAATCGATCCATGTATTACCATGCTTAATTGTACAACCCTCACTAAGGCCTAGTTCTTTGACCCGTTCTCTACAAATTCATTGTATTGGGCTAGCTGGACTTGAGTCCATTCATTCGCAAGGAATAATGCTTGAACCAGGTCCCTATAATATATATATAGATGACTTATAAATTTGAATTGTTTTTAGTTATACAAAAAAAAAGGCTCATAAATATAAAATCATTCAAACTCTCTCTTCCTCTAATTTTATATATAGTGTTAGATATATGATTATGTTTTTTTTTTTTTTTTAATTTATTTATATTAGATTCCTCATTTTCTACACTAAATTAACTCATTTGGCACAAAAATTAAAAAAATTTCAATTAGATGGAATATATATATATATATATATAGATATATATAGATGACTGATAAACTTGAATTGTTTTTAGTTCTATAAAAAAAATAAATAAATAAAAAAGCTCATAAATATAAAATCATTCAAAAAATATATTTTTTTATGGTTTATTTATATTCGACTCATCATTTTTTTTACACTAAATTAACTTATTTGGCACAAAAATTAAAAAAAAAAAAAAAAACTCAAATTAAATGGGATACATGTCGCAAAATTAAACTCTAATTGAAATATAATTTTTACATTGAATTAACTCACTTTGCACAAAAATTTAAAAACTTATATTAGATGGGACATGTAGCACATAATTAGACTCTAACTGAATTCCAATTTGAAATCTAATTGGATTTTCTCTCGGATTTACCTATTATTATTATTATTATTATTATATATTTTTGCAATATGTCACATCAACTATCGCAATGATTTTAATATTATTGCAATGATTTTTTGAGGTATAAACAGTTTTTCATTTTATTTATTTTTATTTGTTTTTAATATGCAGCAAATCTTGTTTGAAAGCGGGTTTATTTAGAGTTGGTAACATAATATATAGTCATGTGGTGGAATTATATGTTTTATTATTTGGATTCAAACTTTTAAATTGTTTTTCGGATTCCACTTTTTCCCTCTCTCTAAAGCAAATTTGCATATTCAACATCCTAATTCTTATTTGTTAAATTTTTTCATTCAAAGATATCCAAATGTTGACCATTTGTTTTTTATTCCACTTTTGCAAATTAAATGTTAATGAGATCCAAATGTTGAACATCCAGATTTGCATTGGGAAAACATAAAAAAGTGGAATTCAGACATTCAAACTCCAAAAATGTTTTGAGTAAAATAAAAAATAAGAAAAAGATTGTGGATGTATAATTTGTTCCCTACAAACCCCAAAAATTTAAATTATTATGCAATTAACAATTTTACCAATCTGTTCCATACTTCCCTTGATACATTTAAATTTGCCTACAAGCAATGGATCCAAAATTTTTAGTAAGTGCTTATCCAAGTTATAAATACAAATACAAATATTATTGTAGGGATAAAGGCCCAAACTCATATACTGGGCCTTGGGCTTGGCCGAGGACCGTGTCTGTCTGAGGAGGATAAACAACAGTGAGGTGTCAAGTTCATAACCCCATAATTAAAGTACAAATGGGGGGGGGGGGGGGGTTGAGAAAGTTGGTCTGAGGAGGATCAGCTCCTCCAATAAGTAAGGCATGGATCAACGTATACCTCAGCATTCAAGTTAAACCTTCTAGGACAATCTACTAATAGAGATAGGCAATGTGATCGTGTAAAAGAGATGGGAGCTCAGAGGAATCTAAGGAAAAGCTGTTGCCACTACATTAAATGCACTACAGTTACTTTTCTGACTGCATTTATGTGGAAAAAACCCCTGAACAATGCTTCCTTGGCCACTGCGACTCACAGAGAGCCAGAAAGGGTGTTTGATGGGACAGGCACTCAAGTGAGAGCTTAAATGAACAACAAGTGGAGGATCAGGATGGACCAAAGGGAACTATATAATGCGAGAGATCTTTGAAGGAATGGGGATCGAAAAAATAGAGAAAGAACACTGTACCCACCAGAGTTGCACTTGTAATCAGTTCCATTGATCTATACTAAGATTTGTCTCCTTGGACAACACATTCACCCAAATTTACGGGCATTGTTCTTGAATAATTGTCTTCCAACCCCATCCTAGCCGTTGTTAGATTCACTAGGGCCTAGTTCTTTAACCTATTCTCTACAAATTTATTGTATTGGGCTCATTAACCCACAATCCTATACATATTGGGCTTGGGTTGTAAACTGCGACCCTACAATTATATTAAACATATACCATATTATGAGCTATATTATCCCAGCTTATATTCAATTTTTAGGCAATTTTAAGTTAGATAATATTATTTAGCAATTAATTTTTTTAAAAATGTTGTATAATTATCTTCTTCGAGGATAATTTTAAGAATTATCTAAAATATATTAAAAAATTGTCAGTGTTATCAACAATATGACTTAATCCAATGTGTGCTTCCTCGTGATTATTGAAGTTTAGTATAATAAAATTATGTATTATGACATGTCTTTAATTAAAATTAGACGAATATTAACAAGCACCACAATGTGTTCATCCTCATACTTATTTAAGTTTAGTCTAATACAATTATGACATGTCTTTAATTAAATCACGAATAGGGCTGATGCTCTAACGGCAAGAGGTGGGCCTCAGGTAGTGAGTAATGACGATGATACAGACAACGCAATTGATGAACCCAGAGTTTTCATCAGTTTCCAAACCAATTTCAACATGGACATGTAGACTTAGAACTTTGGACAATGTTTGGGCCTAACCTAGGCCCACTTTTCCTCTACAAGCACTGAAACTTTCACAGAAGATTTCACACACTCTCATAGTGTTGCCATTCACTTAAAAGGACATGCATGAGTCTAAAACTTTAGTGCTCTAAATCCAATATGATACACTCTAGTGCATTGAATTTGATACGATACGGATTCATGTTATCAAGTGTTTGCTTATGTTATCATGTGTTTGCATTGTGTCAAGTCTAGTGTGTAAGAGTATTGAATCTAAGTTTTTACCCTTTCAAACAAAAATAAAACAAAGAAGTAAAAATGCTTAGTTGGTAAAGAGTAAACAACCAAAGTTGGAATTTTATTATTATTATTATTATTATTATTATTATTATTATTATTAGGGATAATTACAGATTACCCACTTGTGGTTCAGCCCGAATTTAACTTACTCATCTGTGGTTTCATTTTTGACACTTTACCCACCCATGGTTCATTCCGTTTATGCTCCGTAACCTACCTCTAATTTTTCTGTTATTATAACAAGTTTCATCAAAGAATCAAACAAGAAATCAGATCAAACACTCCTCTCCCACACACTCTCTAACGCTTGCTCGCCCACCTGAGTTACTCAAAGGTGCTTTTGAAAGGTTTTGATCCCCTTTTTATAAAGAATTGTTGGGGTTTGGCGGACATCGAAGTTCATTCCCACTCAGGGAGTGTTTTTCTATAGTGTCCATCAACCTCTCCTTTGTGTTTAAAACTGAACTTTTCACGATTGATGCAAGAACAAGGTACATTGTATCTATAACGAAGTACACTATTTACTATTACATAGGCAAAAATATTAGGAATAAAGATAAAAAAATATTCTAGGTTTTATAAAAAATATTCTCTCTTCTTTTTTTTAACTGTTCATGTTTGGGTTTTCATCGTGCAAGGAAATCGAGGAAGAATGAGACCTACAGATTCTGGGTTTTGAGCGTTACCAACTTGTTCATGTTTGGGAACACTTTCGGTCTTCTTCTTTGTTTATTTGATTTAGGGATTGGATTTCTTTTGGTTGTTGGGGTTTGAAAAATGGGATTTTAGGCATGGTTACTGATAGATCCATGGGTTTGGATGTATGTGGGTGTGTTGATGTTTGTATTTTGACTTGGGTTTTGGGGTTGTATTTTGATAGATTTGTGGTTTGTACTTTGATGGCATTGCTTGATTTGATTTGTATTAGTTTTTTGGGTGTATGTTCTTCATGTTTGTGCATGTTCTTCATGTTTGTGAATTGTGAGAAACTAATACCATATTTTAATCTTGTTTTTGTTTTTGTTTTTCTTGTTTTGGGAGGAGAGAGACATAAAATTGGTGTAAAAAGACTTATTTACCCCTCTTTTTTAACAGGGGTGGGTAATAGAGACTAAACGGAAGTAATCTCAAATGGGTAAAGTATCAAAAATAAAACCACAGGTGGGTAAGTTAAATTCGGACTAAACCACATGTGAGTAATCTGTAATTATCCCTTATTATTATGTCAAATTAGGAGGTTTGGTATGATGGATATTGAGACAAATAAGAAAGTACTAATGTTTCAACCAACCCATATATCCATTGTATTTGATAAATGGGATCCATATATTTTGGGTGCAGGATATAATAAAGGACCCACATGTGGCAGTAGATGGATTTTTACATGAGCTAGAAGTCATAAGTGAATGGCTATCAATAGATTCAAGTGAATGGCTATCAACAGATTCAATGTGGCAGCAGATTCAATGTGGAAACAAGTGGAAAACAAAACTTAAAAAAGGTACAAAAATAGCTCTTAGAAAGAATATTTTACTATTGATAAAACTAGCTAAATTACTGCACAAAAGGTACAAAAATAGCTCCTAGAAAGAATATTTTACTATTGATAAAACTAGCTAAATTACCACACAAAAGGTACAAAAATTTCTCTTAGAAAGAATATTTTACAATTGATATAACTAGCTAAATCATGCAGTGTAATTTATTATTAGTTTTCTCTAATATTTTAATTAGTTTATTAAGAATGTTGTAGCTTAATTGGTTGGCACCTCAATTTCCAAAACAGACATTCATGATTCATATCCCCCAACTATCGATGTATAAATTTTTTTTTGAATAAATTTCCTTGTAAAAAATTGTAATCTTTAGTTATTTTATAGAAAAAAAAAATCACACTATATATGTGTTTGTGTGTGTGTGTGTATGTTTTCACAAATTGAAAATTGCATGATATAGTGGTTAATAATAGATAAGCATGTTTCATGCCTACTAAAAAAATGCACATATCCTTCAATTATTATTTTTCATATAAATCGTAGAAAAATTATATTAAAATTTCATTATGCTATAACGAAATAAATATATTTATTCTATTACACACACATATATATTACATGTGACTGAAAGAAGTTAGGAAATTTAGCTTTCGTGTCAATTGCTGTCAAAGCGCAACTAAGCTTAAGTAAGAATATCATATTCTAAATTTATTATTATTATTCCAACTAAAAATTATCTATATAAATTCATTTGATATAAATAATTAATGCACAACTATAGATAATTAATGTAAGCATTTACTCTATTGGTTAATTTAATGAACTAATATTTTGATATAAATGCAAACTTTGTTGATTTAGAATCCTAAATAAAGAGAACTTCAAGGAATGTACCACATAGCACAACCTTGTACTCTTTAACATAAGGTTGTAAACACAAAATTTCTCAATTGTAGAAAATCAAACAAATTGAAGAAAAAAAAAAGCGTTCCACAAATATAATTTTGTATTAATCAAGTAGTGAGTACAATCTCTATTTTTGATTATTTTACAAAAAGTGCTCCTCTAATTCTATCTTCTTTATGGTCTTGATTCGAACACAAATTTTCTTCAATTTGGTTGGAAGATGGATCAAATGGTCTTTGGCTTTGAGACATTTGTTGTCCTTCAAGTTCTTCGAATGTTTTTCAAATTCTTCAAAGATTCTTGAGACAAAATTTTTCCTAAGCTTGAGCTTCTTGAAAACTTGGTGGTAAAAATGAGAGAGGATGTCCTCTATTTATAGTAGTTTCAGTGGATAAGCTCCACTTTGAATTGATATGATTGAAAATATATAATAGACTCTTGATTGTCCCAAATTTTGTTTAGAGATAATTATCTCCATTTATCTATTTTGATAAAGATAATGTGGGTGAGAAAGCCCAACACTACGTACTGGGCCTGGGGCCCAATCTGAGTATCACCGTTTGTTCGAAGAGGAAAAAGGGATCAGTTCTGAGTCCGTTTGGTGAAAATACATTCGAGCAGGGATGAAGAGTATGTCCGAAGACAAACCGTTTGGTTCGAAGAGTTTCCACTCATCGGATTGCTAGAGAACTTGATCAAGCAAATATATTGAAGACCCTAGCAACCCTCCCAGCAGTTTCCACAGTAAAGAGTGAGCTCTGGGCACGCCTAGGGGAGGGAAGAACATAAAATATCTTAAAAGGAAAAGCTGCTACCATCGCATTTAATGCACTGCAGCAACTTTCCTAGCCGCATTTATGTGGAGAAGACACTTGAACAGTGCAACCTCAACTACTACCACTCACAGCAGACTAAAGCAAACATCTGATGTGACTAGTACTCAAGTGGATGCTTAGATGAAGAACAAGTGTACGGTGAAGATGAGAAGGAAGGAGTATATATAAAGGGAATAGGTCTCACAAAAAAGGGGAGAGTATTCACTAAGTCTGTAAAAATTAAAACTCTTCGAAATCAAGAAGATTACTACTGAATGCTAGTCTGAACTTCATTTTTTCATTATTTAGATATTTGAATCGTTGCTAAATCCATTTCCAGCCCAGCTGTTTAACCCATTCTCTACAAATTCATTGTTCGGGGTTCATTGGACTGAGTCTGCAAAGTTTGTGCTTGGCCCATCAAACTTGGACCCTACAGATAATAATCAATAAATATAAATAATTATCTCTATTTTATTTATTTATTTATATTAATAAAGATAATTATCCATAAACTTTGAATAGAGAATTTATCTTTATCTTGTGAGCCAAATGACACGTGGAAAATTTCAATATGCCAATATAATATCAATTTGGATGACACGTCATTATTTGATTTAATTAATTTAATGACATATTAATTTTTAATTTGTCATTAAATTTCGATGTGGCATTTCGTAATTGGCTTGACAAATTTTTGCCTCCTACAAAGGTCACTACTTTTATATATATATATATATATGATGATACTCAGAAAATTAGTAGGCTTGATGTTTCAAACTAGAATGATCTGGAGGGCCTGAAAAAGGAAAACAAAGAATCAAAGGAAACCGGGGTTAACTGGCCAAAAATCCTCCGATGATGAAGTTAGTTTCTCTCTTCAAAATCTGAGATTCCAAATTTCTGGAAATTGTATATATGGAAAAAAAAAAAAAAAAAAAAAAAAAAAAAAAAAACTTACCTTCATTTGTTGGGAATGAGCGTTTATATAGTGCTATGGAAGCGGTTACTTGTCTCGTAACTTCCCCCACATTTGTGGAGGTCAGAAGCTTTACACTCACTTCTTATAACCGCTATAGAAGTTAAGATATTCACTCTCATCTTCTGTAATTGCTATTGGAAGTTAAGTGCTTAACAGGAAGTTACAATGATGTATTAAGATCTCTCCATGTGGTTTGGTTCACAAGCTTATGTAGACAAACCTTGCGTTGAGGGTCGTCCATGTCCGGATGAGCTTGCAAGGTTTGGACAAGCTCCTCTTAAGAAACCATGAATGACAGTAGGTTTAGTTATCATGAAACTTTACATCCTATGGACAGCTACTCAAGGACAAGCTTACATTCTATGGACGACTACGCAAGGACGAGCTACACTTAGTCTTTCCCATCAGTTGCCCCTTTGTCCTTGTGTTGTCTATCCTAAGAATGCCCTCCATTTCTTTTCTTTTTTTTTTTTTTTTTTGACACGTGGTTCAGTCTGGCATGTTTCAATCACGGCTTTTCGTTTTCCAAGACAAATGCCACGTGGCTTATCCTGGTTGGTCACGTCGCTTGGGATACTGAGCCTCATTGCCTATAAATAGTAGAATTCCTCTCCTACCCTCCTCATTCCAAAAAATTTCCTTCTTGACATTTGGTCTAGAGTCTCGTCTAGAAGTTTCTCTGCGTCCATAGTCCTCTTCCGTCTAGAGTCAGGTATTCTCTTTTGTTCTCGTCTTTAGGTTTTCCTTCAAAGTTTTCTTCAAAATGTCTGAAACTGTCCTCTTCTCGTCTAGTAACAGTATAGATAAGGCTATAGATGAGTATCACGACACAACTAGTTACAGTGGTTCTAGTAATAGTACTGGTGATAGTAGTAGTGAGGGGGAATACCACGGACGAGGGATACACGTTAGGTGTTCCTGGAGTCCCTTTAGAAGTTTTATAAGAGCAACTTAGGAAGAGGACAGCTCTTGGGTCTCAAGTTGATACCTCGACGAGTGTCCCTCCATCTAGTCCTTTGGACGAGGTGGAAACAGTTTACAGCTGTGCAGTAGGTGTCCACTTCAAAACAAATGAACAAAAACTCAACAATCTTAGGACGTGGTACCAAATTCCAAACGAGCTTAACCCTAGGTTAGCCGTCCGTGGAGAATGGTTCTGTAACCCCTATTTTGGGATAGGCGTCTATGAGGCTTACTTTTTAGGGGGGTTTAAGTTACCTTTAAACGCTTTTGCTAGGGAATTACTCATTAAGTTAGGTTTAGCAGTGTGCCAGTTTAACCCTAATGCATGGAGATTGATTATCTCTGTACAAATTTTATGGAGGGAAGTGTTCAGAGGGGACCGTCCTCTTACTGTGGACGAGTTCCTCTTCTGGTATAAACCAATAGAAATCAACCAGTCCCTTGGCTTTTACCAATTTATAGCTAGGGGCACAAATTGTAGACTAATAAAGTCCCTAGCCTCATCTAACAGAAACTAGAAGACAGAGTTTTTCTTCATCTCCGATTTCTAGGCTGGGAACCTTGTGGAGGTAGGTAGGGATACATTTGCCCCTTACACTGAGGAGTTAGGAAACCTTTGTCCTGAAGGTTTGCCCTTTTTCCTTTTTCTCTCTCTCTCTCTCTCTTTTTTTAATTTTTTATTTACAAACGTCTAACCTGCTTCTTTTTGTTTTATAGCTTCTGGACAACCTACCTTGAGCAAGTTTCATTGTGACCGCATCCATAGGGCTCGTATTCACGTTGATAGGAGTTTCCATTCATTGGTTACTCTCCAACGTCTTGCCAAGTGGGGACTTGGCCCTGAATTGTTTGCTGAAGCTCTTGCTCACGAGATCACAGTTCGTAGGTGAAAGTTTTCACTTCAGATTTATATGAACATTTTATATTTATACTTTCTGGTTTAATTTTAATTTTCATCTGTCATTATTTTTTTATTTATATTTATTATTATTTTTTAGGGATGGCAACTATGAAAGAGAATTAGGGGAAAGGAAGTTGTGGACGAAGGGAACAGGCCTGAGGCTCAGTCCTAAGCTTGTCCTTCTACTGGGGATAAGAGGAAGGCTTTGTCCAAGAATCTGGACTTAGGGAACCTCCCCAGCCGTCAAGGAAAGAAGGCCAAGCATGGGTCATCCAAGGTAGGAGTTGTCCAGGCTAATCCTCTTATGCCTCCACTGTCCGTCCAAATATTTGATGTGGACTCGTCTACTCCAGTGGACGTCACTCCGTCCAAAATTGTGCCTTCCTCGTCCCAGCCTCCTCCAAGGATTCCCATGAATCTCATTGAAAATGAAGACTTAACCTGGGACCGTTTTGAGAAGGCTGTGTCTGACGAGAACATAGCTGCATGTTATGACATGTCTTTAAAGGACTTTGAACACTCTGGCGTTCATGATCTTTTTAAGGTATGCAATTTTTATTTTTGCCTCGTCTTCATTACTATATATATATATATATATATGGCGTAAATGTATTTTTAGTTTCTACATTTTGGCTTTTTTCCATTTTAGTCCCTATATTTTAATTTTACCATTTTTAGTCCCTAAACCAATTAACTCGTTCCATTTTGGTCATTTACGTCAGTCAACCGACGGAAATTGCTGAGGTGGCTGTCGGAAGAATTAAAATATTATAAAAATGCTACATCACTCTTGACACATCAGCATATAAATTTAAAAAATTAATTTATTAATTTTAACTAAATAATAAAATTAAAAACTAAACTTCACATGAACCCAAAAGCTCATTAAGATACTTTTCTTATGTTTGAATATTCAACCGATTTCCAAAAGAAATTGAATATTAATTGGCTGTTGACTTTAAGTTTTTAGAAAATATTTAATATTTTATGAGTTGAAAGACTTTCCTTGATTATCTCTAAATTTTTTAGTTATCTTATTGGATTTGAACACCACACGGCCAGACCTTCCCTAGCTCTGATTGCAGTGGTGAACCCAGACTGAAACTTCCACCAATTGCACCTGTGAAACCAGATAGACCAAACCCAATCCCCACAAACCCATCAGCTCTTGTGAACTCAGGCGACGACAGTGGCTCCAAGCAGCCACGATGACGACTTTAGGTGGCCTCGATGGCTACATTTAGACTCTCCTAGCTCTTCTCGTGTGTCTCTTCTTGGATTTGGCCTTTGTAAGTCTTAGATTTAGAGAGAGAAAGAGAGAGGGAGAGAATGAGATGAGGTCGGCGGTTTGGAGCAAATTTAGAGGAAGGGGGCCGGCGGTGGTTTAGAGAGAATGGAACTCAATCTCGGCCTCCATCTCGGCCACCATCTCAGCCACAATAGAGCTTGCCGGTCTTAGCCTTTGTCCCGGTCTTGGCCACAATGGAGCTCGCCGATCTCGACCACCGTCTAGGTGTGGGTTTGTTGACTAATCGATGGGCTTGGTGACTTTTTCGATGGCAGTGGTGGTCATGTTCTGGAATTTTTGTGGGCTTTTAAGCTAAAGTTCATGTTATGAAGAAATGTTTTTGATCGGCGGGGTGGTGGTGGCTTGATTGTGTCGATCATTGGTGGTGGGATCTAGGTTTGATTGTGTTGGTTTCTGTTGATCTAGGTTTGTTGTGATTGGTTTCTTGATCTGGGTTTAATCTGGGTTTGATTTGCTAAGAATTTGGTGTTGATTGTGTTAGAATTTGGGGAAGAACATGAAGAATTCGATGATCTTGATTTGTGGTAGATCTAATGGTGCTGGGTTTGATGATCTCTGAGGTGTTGAATTTGGGTTTTTTCTTCTTGTTTTCATTTATGTCCTAGTTATTTGGGTTTGAGTTCTTGGGTTGCTGGGTTTGTGTTCTTGTGATGGGTTTAAGTTCTTGGTTGTTGGGTTTGATTTGGGAATAATATGAACAAGTTGTAAAATGAAGAACAATATGACGAACATGAAGAACAATTCATATGAATTTTAGTTTTTAATTCTGTTTTTATTTTTATTATTTAGTTAAAAGTAATAAATTAATTTTTTAAATTTATATGCTAATGTGTCAGGAGTGATGTGGCATTTTTATAATATTTTAATTCATCCGGTAGCCACCTCAGCAATTTTCGTCGGTTGAATGACGAAAATGACCAAAATGGAACACGTTAATTGATTTAGAGACCAAAAGTGGTAAAAATAAAATGTAGGGACTAAAATGGAAAAAAGCCAAAATGTAGGGACTAAAAGTGCATTTACGCCTATATATATATATATATTAACCATAATTTTTTTCATTTACCTTTTTATAGGGAATGTCAAATTCGTTGCGGCATCTAGGCAGGCCACAAAATTGGACAAGACTAGGATCTTGCTGGAGACGAGGGTTCAGGAGGTGAAGGACGAGTGTAATAGGTGGGCTAAGGTGGCAGCTAAGGCCAAGGAAGAAGCTAAGGAGTTGCAAACCCATGTTGAGGAACTGAAGACTGATATTATAGAGAATGATACTCATCTTAATCACCTCCAAAAGAGGAATGACGAGTTGAGTGCCCTTCTTAAAAATGCAAAGGGAGACGCAGTTGCTGAGATTAAAGCGTCCAAGCAATACACTGACTTGCTAGATACCAACTATGCAGCCGAGTTCGAAGATTTCAGGATGGACGCTATGGAAAACTTCCCTGAGATTAACTTCAGTTCCATCAAACTCAACCTTGGTGGTGCTGCTACAAGCTCCCTCCTCTAGACGAGTTCAGAAGACATCAATGTAGAGGATGATGCCACTACCCAGCCACCTCAGGACGAGCCCAATCCTGACGCCCCTCCTTCTTAAAGACGAGATTTGGATTTTTTGTTTATTCTTGTATTTTCTCCTTTTTTTTCTTTTCTTTTTCTTCTTTTTTTTTTATTTTATTCAGTCCACTGTTTTGGACCATTCGATGTAACTTAAGTACATTTACCTCGTCCAAAGTTTTAGGATGAGCTTTTTAAACAATTATTTTGTTAAGCTTTACTTCATAAGGGTTTTTGGACGTAGGTCGTCCACCCTTTAATTGATGAATGAATGTTTATTTTCATTATTTTCATTTGCTATTAAACATGTAGTATGGACGAATGTTTTTCACATAACATTGGTTTCAACTTTGGCTCGTCCGTGACGAGAATTCCTTCATGTTTAACATTTTTACCATTCTTTGAATTTTGCAAGTATAACTTGTCTTTGTGAATGACAATGGTTTTTTCAGCTTCATTCGTCCAACTTCTTACTCGTCCAAAAATTGGATTGTTTTAGTTGGCGTTCTGTCCTATGGACTATATTTATGTACGCATTTCTTCGTCCATGGCTGGACTAACACGTTTAAGGTTTCACCTCATCCACCTCATCCATTGTTTGGACGAATTTGCCTTGTTTTTCTTTGGTTTATCCTTATTTTGAGGAAAGCTTATAGACGTTACATCCCTGCGTCCAGAGATTTTCATTCGTCTTTAGACCTTAGCCTTTTTACAGATGAAGTTATGGAGATAAGATCTTTATATCATATGTATTTGAAAATCCAAACCATATTCATAATGTAAACATCGTCCATAAGTATGGCACATGCTTTAAAAGCTAGTGCCTTTTTCATACAAACATCAAAGTTCATGACTTCGTCCATAGTTAATTTAAAACTAATACCCCCTTAAGGAGTTAAAACATAATATATAATATTAACAACACACATGCAACAGAAACATAAACTTTGGCTCGTCCTGAATGACAAGTCTTGTCCAATCTGATGCTCGTCTAGGCTGATATTTTACTATTAATACCTTCTTAGGTGTTCAACATTCCAAGGTTGTTCCAATTTACTTCCATCCAAGGCTTCCAAATAATACGATCCTTGCCTTTTGCAATTGATAATCCTGTAGGGTCCTTCTCAGTTAGGTTCCAATTTCCTATGAGCTGGGTTTTTGGTTGCCAAGGAAACCCTTTTTAAGACGATGTCCCCTATGTTGAAACGCCTAGGCTTTACCATTGCATCATATTGCCTAGCCATGAGGTTTTTATACCTTGCTGTCCTTTGTTCTGCATCCACCCTCACCTCGTCTATTAGATCAAGGTTTAGGCAGAGTTGCTTCTCGTTATCTTCATCTTGATACTTCATTACCTTGTGATTGGTCATATGCACTTCTGTAGGTATGACTGCTTCACTTCCATAGGCTAGCTTGAAAGGAGTTCCCCGATAGGGGTTCTCATCGTCGTCCAATAGGCCCATAGAACACCTAGTAGCTCATCTGGCCATACTCCATTTGCCCCTTCAAGTTGAGTCTTAATCTTCAATAAGGATCGGTTTGTCACTTCTGCTTGACCGTTTGCTTGAGGGTGGGCAAGTGAGGAATAATGATTCTGAATTCTGAAGTATTCGCAGAAGTCCCTAAAAAGTGTGTTACCAAATTGTCGTCCGTTGTCTGATATCAATACCTTAGGCACTCCAAATCTGCACACAGTGTTCTTCCAGATGAAATTCTTGACATTCTATTGCGTGATCTTTGCTAGGGGTTCCGCTTCCACCCACTTAATGAAATAGTCAATCCCAACCACCAAAAATTTCATCTGCCTGGTTCCAAGTAGGAAGAGGCCCAAGATATCTAATCCCCATTATGCAAACGGCCATGGTGCCATTATTAAGGTGATATACTCCGATGGTTGTCTGGGAATATTACTAAAGCGTTGACACTAGTCACACACCTTGACATAAGCCTTCGCGTTTGCTTGAATAGTTGGCCAGTAATAACCTACACGGACGACCTTATGAACCAATGCTTTTGCTCCTGAATGGTTACCGTATGCTCCTTCATGAATCTCCCTTAATACATAGTTCGACTCATCCGGAGCTAAGCACCTTAAGTATGGCTGAGAGAAACCCCATTTGTACAACACCTCGTCTATGAGAACATACTTGGCAACTCTAATCCTTAACTTCCTGGCCTCGTCCTTATCCTCTGGAAGACTTCCATCCTTGAGGTAGACAACTATTGGAGTCATCCAATTTTGTTCTCCTCCAACTTGCTGTACCTCTGGTAGATCTATGCTTGGCATATATTGAACGTTATCAAACTCGCCCATGACTTCCTCTGCTGAGGCTGCTTTCGTCAAGGCATCTGCTTCCATGTTTTCCTCCCTTGGGAGTTGAATAAAACTGTCTTCTTTGAATTTTTTGACAAACTACCTTACCTTGTTTAAATATTATTTCATCCGGCGTTCTTTGGCTTCACACACTCCATTTACTTGATTAATGATCAATTGAGAATCCCCTAGGACGATAACTGACTCTACCCTTAAGGACTTGGCCAATTCCAATCCTTTAAGAAAAGCTTCATATTCAGCTTCATTGTTGGTGGTTTGGTATTGTAAACGAGCTGCGTATTTCAACTTATCTCATTTTGGGGATTTGAGTATAACTCCAATTCCTCCTACGTATAATGTGAACGAACCATCCACATTGATGACCCACTTCCATACCTCATCCACCTCGTCTAGCTCATTTCAATTTGGACTAAATTTTGCAATGAAATCTTCCAATACTTGTGCATTAATTGCATTTCTTGGTTGGTAACTAACATCAAACTCGCTGAGTTCTATGGCCCATTGGATTAGTCGTCCTGCGACTCGCAACTTGTTCATTGCCTTCTTTAACGGATAATCTATCAAGACATTGATGATATGAGCTTGAAAATAATGCCTCAACTTCCTAGAAGTTGTAACCAAAGCGAAGGCTAGTTTTTCCATCATTGGATACCGTCCTTCCACCCTTCTTAGTGCTCGGCTTGTATAGTAGACCGATTTCTGCACCCTTTGTTCTTCTCCTCTAATCAAAGCTGAGCTTACTGCATGTGGGGACACTACTAGATACAAATACAACTCTTCATCAGGCACGAATGGGCTTAGCAAGGGAGCTGTAGTGAGGTAAGTCTTAAGGTCATGGAAAGCTTGCTAACACTTGTCCGTCCATTCAAACGCCTTTTTGAGAACCTTAAAAAGCGGCGAACACTTGTCAGTAGCTTTAGAAACAAACCTTTTTAGGGCAACAACACGTCCAGTGAGGGACTAGACTTCATTTATACTTTGTGGAGGCTTTATATCCAGTATTGCTTGTATTTTATCAGGATTTGCCTCAATTCCCCTATGCGAAAGCATGAATCCAAGAAATTTCCCTGATGAAACTCCAAAAGTGCACTTGCTAGGATTCAACTTCATGTTGTACTGCCTAAGCGTATCGAAGGTTTCTTGCAGGTCGTCCAAGTGCTTCCCCTCATCCAGACTCTTCACCAGCATATCATCTACATAGACTTCTACATTCCATCTAATTTGTGGACGAAACATATGATTAACTAACCTTTGGTATGTTGCCCCCGCGTTCTTCAGACCGAAGGGCATCACCTTGTAACAAAACAAGCATTGACTAGTGATAAAGGATGTCCTCTCTTGGTCTACCTCGTTCATCTTTATCTGATTGTATCTGAATAAGGCATCCATGAAGCTTAGCAATCTATGACCTGTAGTCGAATCCACCAACTAATCAATATGCGGCAAGGGATAGCTATCCTTAGGGCAAGCTTTGTTTAGATCGATGAAGTCCATACACATCCTCTATTTGCCATTAGCCTTCTTGACCATTACTACATTGGCCAACCAATCTGGGTAAGAGACCTCTTGAATAAACTTTGTTGCAGTCAACTTATGAACCTCTTCTTTAATGGAATTGTCTCTTTCAAAGGTAAACACTCTTTTCTTCTGTCGTACAAGCCTAGAGAAAAGATATACATTTAGACGGTGGGTAATGACACTAGGGTCTATACTCAGCAAATCCTCATGACCTCATGCAAACACATCAATGCTCTTCTTTAAGAACTGGACAAGATCTTGCTTCATCTTCTTTTCCATATCCGCTCCAACCCTTGTATACCTCTCAAGGTTATTCTCGTCCAAAGGAATGTCTTTCAACGCTTTAATGGGCTCTACCACAACTCTCCTCTCCTCAATGTTCATCGTCTTAGCCTGTTCGTCCATGGCCAATATGGCTAAATAGCATTCTCTCGCTGCTAGCTGATTTCCTTGTACCTGTCCTACCCCATACTCTGTAGGAAACTTGACTGATAGGTGGTAAATGGATGTGACTACCTTCCAACTATTTAGAGTTGGCCTTCCGATTATGGCATTATAAGAGAATGAACAATCTACTACAAGAAAATTCACGTCCTTGGTTATCTATTGTGGGTATGCCCCCACCACCACAGGTAATGTAATGGTGCCAACAAGCTACACTTTCATTCTTCCGAACCCTACCAAGGGTGAATTCACTGGATGAAGTTGATCTCGTCCAAGCCTCATTTGTTGAAAAGCAGGATAATACAAGATGTCTGTCAAACTTCCATTGTCCACAACACCCTTCTGGTTGTATAATCAGTAATAAGCAAAGTGATGACAAGGGCGTCATCATAAGGGTGATGAACCCTTTCAGCATCCTTATCTGTGAATGTGATGGCTTGTTCATCCGTTACCCTCGTTCTTGGTGATCATCTAGAGAGTTGGACATTCTGCACTATCTTCAGGTATGTCTTTCTGGACTTGGAAGATTGCCCTGTTGAGATTCCTCCTATGATAACTCTTATTTCTCCAAGCGGGAATCGTGACAATTCTTCTACTTTCCCTTTAAGTTCTCGTCCTTGTGGTCTCATCCAAGGAAATTTCTTAATTTTCCTTACCTGATGAGATTTTCAATTTACTGCTTTAAATCAAAACACTCGTCTATGTCATACCCATGGTTTCTGTGGAAGCGGCAATACTTGTTTCTATTACACTTGTAGAGATCTCCCTTCATTTTCTCCGGCCACTTCAAGGAAGGATCATCCTTGATTTGCATGAGAACTTGTTCAAGCGGCATATTCAAGGGCATGTATTGTTGACTTCGTGCTGAAGAGCTTACCTTCTTGTTATCTCGGTCTTTTTTCTCTCATATCCGCCCCTTCTTTGGGCGAGGACCTTGTTCGGAGTGGCGTGGGGGATCTGCTTTCATTCTCTCAGCTCTCTTCCTCTTCTTAGCTATAATTGCATCTTCTACATTCATAAAATTTTGGGCCGAATGGACGAGTTCAGCCATGGTTTGAGGCTTTTTCTCGTAAAGCTTGTGGATGAATAAGTCAGAGTTAACTCTATTATGGAAAGCCGCCAATAGCAACTTATCGTCCATCTCGTCCATTGTCAGAGCTTCTCTGTTGAAACGAGTAATGAAGGACTGCAAACTTTCATTCTCTCTTTATTTAATAGTTAATAGGCTGGACGAGGAGCGTTTGTGCCTTTGTCCTCCAATGAAATTATTGACAAACAACTTGTTCAACTCTTCGAAAGAACTTACTGTATTTGGAGGTATCTTGTTGAACTACACTCGCACTAGTCCTTTAAGGGTAGTAGAGAAAGCTCTGCACATAATCTTGTCTATAAACCCTTGGAGATGGATTGTAGTCTTAAAAGTAGTAATATGATCAAAATGGTCACACGTTCTATTATATGAATCCAAGGAAGGCATCTTGAACTTCAAAGGTAAGGGGTGACCATTGATGGAAGTCATGAAAAGGGAATCTGTTTGATGAACCAAATTCTCTACAGGATTTACCCTTCTCATGTACTCCCTTATCTCATCCATGACCTTCCTTATCTGATCCATCTCCTTCTCCAAGTGTGGCACCCTTCGCGAAGTGGTGCCTTTTGACTGACTCTCGAGCTCAGCATTTCCTCCTCTATCTTCTTGACTCTAGGCTTGTCCTTCAACATATCCTTCAAGACATTGCCTCTTTAGATTAATCTCCCTAGTCAACTCTTGGTTCTAACGAGTTAACTCCGCCATGGCAACTACCATAGACTATATGTGTTGAATGGAAGACGGTTGTGTGACAGGTGCTAATTGGCGATCTTGGTGGGGATTGCTAGAAGCATCCTTGCTCTCTTGGTGGCCCTTGATTTTGTCTGAACCATGCAGTCTTTTCGCTGAAGAAAGATCAATTGCAAAAACCTTCCCACAAACGGCGCCAACTGATAATGCTCGAAAAATCAGTAGGCTGGATGTTTCAGACTAGAATGATCTGGAGGGCCTAAAAAAGGAAAACAAAGAATCAAAGGAGACTGGGGTTGACCGGCCAAAAATCCTCCAATAATGAAGTTAGTTTCTCTCTTTAAAATCTGAGATTCCAAATTTCTGGAAATTGTATATATGGAAAAAACTTGCCTTTATTTGTTGGGAATGAGTGTTTATATAGTGTTATGGAAGTGATTACTTGTCTCGTAACTTCCCCCACATTTGTGGAGGTCAGAAGCTTTACACTCACTTCTTATAACCGCTATAGAAGTTAAGATATTTACTCTCATCTTCTGTAATTGCTATTGGAAGTTAAGTGCTTAACAGGAAGTTACAATGATACATTAAGATCTCTCCATGTGGTTTGGTTCACGAACTTATGTAGACAAACCTTGCATTGAGGGTTGTCCATGCTCGGACGAGCTTGCAAGGTTTGGACGAGCTCCTCTTAAGAAACCATGAATGACAGTAGATTTAGTTATCATGATACTTTACATCCTATGGATGGCTACTCAAGGACGAGCCTACATTGTATGGACGGCTACGCAAGGACGAGCTACACTTAGTCTTTCCCATCAATATATATATATATATAGATTAAGCAAATGTTAACAAGCACCGCAATGTGTACATCCTCATACTTATTTAAGTTTAGTCTAATACAATTATGACATGTCTTTAATTAAAAATTAGGCAAATGTTAACAAGCACCGTGCGGTGTTTATTAAGGTTGGACTAATATGGATTCCACTTAATTAAAAAATTGGAGAAATTACATTTTACCACCCTAAACTATACTCCAATTTACACTTTGCACTCTAAACAATTCAAATGTACGTTTTACACCCTAAACTATGACATTTGTTACACTTTGCACCCCGATGTTAAATTTACTGTTATGTTGGATGGAAATTTATAGCATGTGACTTGCACATGAGTTTTGCTAGGTGGCACAAAGTTAAAAGACAAAAACACCCTCTCCTCAATCAAACAAAAACAAAATCATCTTTCTTTATTTTTTTACCAATCTCTCTCTCTCTCTCTCTCTCTCTCTCTCTCGTGTAGCCGTAGCTCCTCTCCCCAAATCTTGCTAAATGTGTAACTTAAATCCTCAAAACAAAATCATCAATGGCACCACCACTGTTGGACTAAATCACAAAAAAAAAATCATAATGGACACCGATAAGTCATATGAGAATTCAGTTAGAACAAAAATGCAATAGGAAAAACCTAAACATAGATTATAGGAATGCTCTTTTTAGTCATCGTAAAGAAACAACGTGGGAAATGCAAATTCTAGTGATCATGAGTGAAGAAATCAATTGGTCAACTACGGATTGGATTAGCTAGGCATTATGAATATCCTCCTTTTTGGATTTGTCCTAAATTTAAATTTGAAGCACAAGGTATTTTTATTCAGTGAATTTAGAGCTTCTACTTTGATAGATTTTATACTCTCCTCTCACTCTTTAATTAATCACATAAAAATGGCATTATCAGCTTGTTAAAGTTTAATGTAATAGAGCTTTTCTACTTAGATAAATTTTAAGGACGGTTCTGTTTTTGGGATTTAGGGTTACAAGTTCAACAGGATTTAGGGAAAGCAAGAGAGAGTGCTGGGTAAAAAAAAAAAAAAAAAAAGGTCTTTTGTTTTTAATTGATTGGGAAGAGGGTGTTTTTGTCTTTTAACCTTGTGTCATCTAAGCAAAATTCACATGCAAATCACATACTATAAATTTCCATCCAACATCTCAGTGAATTTAACGTTAAGATGCAAAGTGTAACAAGAGTCATAGTTTAGGGTGCAAAACGTGCATTCGAATAATTTATGGTGCGAAGTGTAATCTGAAGTATAGTTTAGGAATAGTAAAATGTAATTTCCTCAAAAAAATTGGATAAATAGAAGAAAAAGACATAAAACTAACCCACAAATAATGTTAATATTTTTTTCTTCTCATGAAGCTGACCCCACAGCCTATAAAACTGCCGTTAACACAACCCTTAATATTAATTTCCCATGGAACCAATCAAAAATAATTGTTCATATTCAAATGTGACTAACCTTAATATGGGAAATACATCTTATCCGTTGAAACTTGATTTGGCTTCAACTTCAATGCAATGGCCTGATTGGAGCCCATGACATATCATTTTGTTCCCTAGGACTTTTAAATTTGTTTTATGTGAGAGTTTTAGAAATCCAATAGACAGGATTACAATTTTACCCTTGATTTGTGAAATGACAGTTTTGCCCCGAAATGATGTTAAACAAAATTTGCAACATCTTCAGATATATTTGGAAACAGCAACAAGAAATTAAAAACTTTTCTAATCCCTTATTTCAAAATCTATTAAAAACTAAAGATATTTATAAATGGTCTATTGGAGATGGAGAGTGCCTCCTACTGAAAGTTGCCAGCGATCAACTGTTGTGCATATTACAATTACAATAATCTTTGTGCAATCCAACAAAGTTGTGAAAATACAAATGTACAGAAACCTAAAACAGCATTAGAACTAAGCTTTTAAAGGTTAATTGGTAGAGGCTCTTGTGGTTCCAAAGGCTATTCCAAAGTATCCTCTTATAGGAAGGGTTACCTCATGATACCACTTTTCCAAAGCATGTGAGACCTGAACATATTGTAAGAGATATCTATCTGAAGATACTTTTTCCTATTTATAGGATAATTGGCAATACTCAATAGGTTAACAATTAAAAACAAATTTCCTTACGGGGGTATCACTTTTGGCCCCTCTGTGTTTTATGTTATCTAAGAGCATAGGCAGTGAGCAATTCTTCAACGAATATTCCTTTCGAAGAAGAATTTCGAAGACTGTCTAAAGCTGGAGCGGCCTGGGAAGAGCTTGAGATCTTTATTTTGTACGATTGCTATGTGATATACCAGCTACCATATTTGGCAATCAAAGAAAGCAATTATTCACCATAGAAGGATCAGCTCAGAAGAAAGCATTTTGAAAGTATTCAAATAGGAAGTTAATAGTCCAGTAGAAACTAATGAAATGTTCTGTAATTCTACCCAATATAGAGCAATATGTGTATGCTGGGCATTTCCCAGTCAGTACGTGTAACATTGGGTTTAAATTTCATAAGATTCAAATTCTAAAGGCTCTGTTATTTGTGAAATGAGAGTGTTGAGCTTTGGGCGTTGTATAAGTTGTTGTACTTTGTAGTTTGTAAAGCGGAGGTATGGATGTACTTTGGTTTTGGTATGAACTTCTCACTCTATGTTTCATCCACCTTCCTCGCCCACTTGAATTTCACACTTGAACTTGACAGCCACGAAGCAGTCAAGAGTTTCAGAGACTAGCTAGTTCCTATTCCTTGATTTCTCCATGGCCCTGGGAGCTAAAGGAATAAACAAGAAGTATATAGTTTAGTACCAAGACATAGCCATCATTCCCAATTTAAAATCTGTAATCACTAATGAAGAGATAAACTCATGGGATATATCATGTAGAATGCATG
This sequence comes from Quercus gilva, assembly GCA_023621385.1. Classification (NCBI taxonomy): domain Eukaryota; kingdom Viridiplantae; phylum Streptophyta; class Magnoliopsida; order Fagales; family Fagaceae; genus Quercus; species Quercus gilva. The sequence continues at coordinate 16,611,301 of CM042478.1, forward strand.
GTTGTGAACTTGAGACCACCAATAACATGAAATAAGACCAGCTAGTCGAAGCAGTCATTCCTAATTTGCATGCACGCATGTAGGAGTTATTCATCCCAAATAGACAAAACTAACAGAATATAATTCATCATTAAATAATGACTCTTGCAACTGCGCCTCAAACCCTAAAAGCTTCAGTTCTAACTTATTTAAATTTGCACACATGCCACACTATTCATATTGTAGAATCTACCACAGTGAGCCAAACAAAAGAGTAATAATGTAGAACCCATGGAATTATAAATGTTGAACCATCTGATTCTAAGATTCTTAGGTTTATGTTCAAAAATATTTCCACTGATATAATATAGCACTAATCCCAAGGCAAATTTTGAGAATTATTGTTGAATTTTCTCTCTTTAATTTTCAACATCCCGTCCTCCCCAAAAAAAGCCCTAGGGTTCCAAGTGACTGGCCAACATCCAGGCTAACAATTACACATCAAGATTTTGTGGATAATAATCGATATTTGATGCTCTCATACAAAAATATACTCTACACACCTAAGCCAATTATGGCATCAGAGCCCTTCATGATCTTCAGTCTCTTGCATGAGTCAACAAACATCCTGTAAGAAACCAAATTTCAGTCAGATTAGAAATGTAATCTACAGCATGATGGAATAATATTCAGGTCATCAACAATAAACAATGCAGTTTATTCAAGGCAGATTATTATGCAGTAATTTTCAATTAAAGTAAAATTATAATTGAGGCCCAGTAACTTGCGTGTACTGATTCAAATGTGGGAACTGGAAACACTAGCCCGGCCCATAAGTCTTACACAATGCAAAAATTACCAAGCACACTAAATTCTCCATTTCATGGTCTAGGTTTCGTCAAAGCACGATATTAGAACAATAATCTAATATTAACTTGGAGTAATCAACTCCATACACCCCATGTACTAAAAAATTTACAACATTATCAACCATAAATGTTCAAGCATTCTAATTGTTACAACACCCAACTCATTCAAGACTTTCAAGCTACTTCACAATAAAAATTCAAAGGCCATAAGGGTTTTAGCAAAGTTGAAAACTTGAGCACTAAATTTATTAAGTAACTACATGTTTAAATACATATGTACGTACCATCATGCCTAACAACTTGGGCACTTACTAAATAATGTCGAAACTCCTGTATACGGAGTTCTTCCAAATTTTCACCATGTAAAACTAAACATTTGAATAACAGTACTCATTTAGGTGTATGAATTCATCTAGATCTTATTCTCTTTTTACTGACAAAAGGAGGTGGTAGGCTAATATTGTGGCTGGGATATACTATCATCAAATGTCATGTCTTTATTTATAGCTTTCCAGTCTTGGAATGATTGTGCATGATCTTTAGTTCCGTGTGAACTGCAAACTGAAATAACATGTGACTAGTATCTGGGTTGAAACTTAAACACCAAGTATTGGCTTGTGACTTTTGTAAACAAAATCTATATCTTTCCTATTTTCTATTTCACATGTTTACAAGGGCCAATCAAATGCAGCATATAATATTTTACTGGTATTTGGACAACATGTCAGTTGATTGTTCTCTTACACTTCTTATATGTCCATAGTTTAAACTCTGAGAAAAGGATTATACAGTGCGCTCATAACAATGTTATATACATGTATGCATGTCGGGTTGTGCATATTTACCTTTATTTTGCATGGAAAAAGTTTAAGAACATCATATTTTGAGCATAGGTCTTTATTCCAAACATAAAGCATAAAATTGTCTGTACTCTAATGGAAAATACTGCGATTGATACAAATTAGTGCACACCCTCTCATTTTACTAGAAAGAAACTGTAAGACTTATTAGAACAAATTATGAAAGACTAAAACGAATGACATCCTTTTCCCTAAGTTATCATGCCTATCAACTAAAATTATGAATCACATTTGGGGAAATAAGTTCTTGACTTATCCAAATCCAAAAAAAATAAAAATAAATAAACAAACTACCCTTACAGAATCACCATACCTTCAGATCCTCATGAATCCTTCTAACATGATCTTGGCTTGAATTCTGCAAAAGATTTTTATGAAAGTAAACCATATTAGAGGAAATCATGCTCCAAGAAAGAAAAAAAAAGGGGTGCAAGTGGCTAGGGGATAGAAGACATTGGAAGCAAACAAGTGAAAGTGGGATGCCTGTACTGACATGAGATATTGATATATTAACTGCTACATCCTCTTCAACCGGCTCCTTTTCCTGTCAGAATATAAGCCAATTAATATAGTTAGAACCATATAACAGCACTGCATAGTAAAAACACAGAGAGAGAGAGAGAGAGAGAGAGAGAGGCAAAAGAACTTAGCAAAATGGCAACTACCATATGACCAACAATTTAAGCAAAGGGCCAACACAGTTTCACTTCTAGAAAAGAATAAGCTGTAAAATCATTTGATAACAATCTTGGGCTGCAAAGGGGCTGCCTGCTAAAGTTTGGGGTCTTTAGATGTTACGGTTTCAAATTTTGAATTTTACCATTGAAGTTATATTCTATTTAAGTGCCACATAGCTTGCAATGACGTCACGTGGCATAATTTTGTTGGGTGGAACTAAGCATGTACGACAAGCTTAAATCCAAAGACTCCAAAACTTTAGGTGTATAGTTTGCACTTTAACATATCAAAAATCATATCAACTTTAGTTCACATCCAAGTGTTATAATTCATACATAATTACTTACAGAAGAAAAATGTGATGCACGCACATTAATAATGATCTCAAGCAACACGTCTAAGGGTGAGTTTGGTTCAGCTTTTTGTAAAAGTGCATAACGAAAAAGTTGAGTTTTCAAAAAGTGCATAATGAAAAAATGCATTTTCAAAAAACTAAGTGTTTGGTAAAAGTTGTTAAAAAGTACTTTTTGAAAAAGCTGAGTGTTTGGCTAGCACTTATAAAAGTGGCAGTTTGAGGGATAAATTACCAAAAAGGACAATGTATATATAAGAGCATCTCCAGCAGGTTAGGCAAATTTTTGTACTATTTGGACAATCAACAGTGATATTTACCTTTTGCCTACCCACTTTTTTAATCTTTATTTTTTAATCAAATTTATTATTTTTTAATATTTATTTAATTTTTTTCTATTCATTCTCAACAATTATATTTTTCAACAAAAAGTGTTACATACAAAATATTTTTTGCAATACTTTCACAAGAATCATAACAAAATCTTATATGAAAAGTTGTTACTAATTCTAATTTGAATCCACCACTGAAATTATATTTTTACTCACTAATATTAGCTAATTACTTAAAATTTATTGTGAAAATATTATGGTAATGTTTTTAAATATTGATTTCTAATCCTTTGCCTTTCTTTCGTCTATACGTTTCCTCTTTCTTTTTTTTTTCTTTTTTTTCTCTTGCATTTTGTCCACCACACACGTATACCCATAGGATTCCATCATCTCTTTTTTTTCCTTTACATTCCACTTGATTCCAGAGCCTTCCTTTCTCCTTATTTCTCCAGCTCTCTCATTCTCTGCTCTCTCTTTTTTTTTTTTTTTTCTTTTTTTCTTTTTCTACTTGATTCCATAAATTCTCTAGCTCTCTCTGTGATACTTGATTCCATAATCTTGCTTGCTTTTTTCTTATTTTTCCTTATTTCTCTAGCCTTCCTTTCTCCTTATTTCTCCAGCTTTCTTTTCCTACACGTATACCCATAGGCTTCTTCTTTTTTTTTCTTGATCATTTATTGTTGTTCTAATTTTTTTTTTTCTGTTCTTGATCTGCTGTTGTTGTGTTTTGATTTTAGATTTGTTGTTTAAATTATATCAGTTTTATGAGAGCAAGAATTTTTTTGCTTTTATTATTGTGGTTTGATTAATTTTAAGATTATGTTTTTGAGTTTGTATTTTGATTGTGCTTCAGATGGGAGGTGTGAGAGTGAGCTTCAGGGCAAAGGGAGAGCAGAGAGATGAGATGAGAGGAATGAGCTCGAACAGGCATGAGAACTGAGGGATTTTTATCAAGGGTAATTTGGTAATTGAAGGAATTAGCAACGGATACTTCTGGAACGCGCATTAGACTTTTTGGTTTATGGACCTCTAGAGCTCCATAAGGTTTTGCGCGTTTTCAGCCTTGGCCCAAAATGGAAAAAGTTGCGTTTTGTGCTGAACCAAACGCACTTTCAGCTCCAGCTTTGAAGAAAACGTGCATTTCAGCTCCTAAAAGCTAAAACAAACAAGCACTAAAAGACACAAGCTACAGACTCTATTGGAGCCCTTAAGGATGCCATTTGTAAAAATAAATTACCAAAGCAAGTACGTACCTCCATGGATTTCATCTCATCCAGCTCTCTTTTAGAATCCAAGGTGACGTTCTCCTCCGAAGATTTCATTGCATCCCCCACCTCTTCAGCTTCCCTAGCCCGTCTTTTCTTCACTGCAAGCTGACAAAAAAGGAATAATTTGATTATTGAACAATGAAATCAGAATCCATGCAGATTAGATTAAGAGAATCTAAACATATTTTTACCTGACGTTCTTCTTCTTTTTCACTCATTCTGGTAGCACCAGACTCAACAACACGGTCAAGATTTACATGGTCTGCCTTAATGCTAAGGGGAGCAGAACATTTTGTGTTGGGCTTTGTAAAACCTAGTTGTGTTTGATCTGAATAACAATTCGATCTGAAATAGTAAAATTTCTACAACTCTGTAGACATAGGCAAATTGCCGAACCACTGTCTTGTATGTGTGATTTTTTTTTTTTTTTTTTTTGCGTGTGTTTTTCCTTATTTTATTTCTCACATGTTTAAGAATTTTGTGTTAATTCCCTACCTTTTGTACAATTAAAGCGGAAGCAGTAGATTGCAATTCCCATAAAATCCTGCAAAAGCAAAAGCAAAACTGAGTTTCACTAGACAATAAATATTGCATTTGCATATATATTAAATATTTTCACATGACGAGAGCAGACCTCGCCGATAACCTGCTCCTTGCGAGAAAGGATGGTTTTGCCGCGGCGGATGTAACAGGAGCAGCGCAGGTGTCGCAGGCAGCAAATGGAGATCGAGGGGGATCCTCATGGGCACGGGCATGCGGAACGGAAACTGCTTGTAAGGCGTCCCAAATAGTGCTGCACTCCTCGAACTCGAAAATATGGAGTCGTCTCGTCACGCGGTGGTATAAATCTCCGATGTATGTATATATCTCTCTCCCATTCTCAGACCACGGACACAACTGAATTGCGAAGGCAATCTTAATCTTGGGGAAGGAAAGGGAAAAAAACTAGGGTTTTAGTTTCAGTTTCAGTTTCAGTTTTAAAAGCGGCTTCATTGGCTATGAGAATGTCATGCAACCAAGTTTCGTAATTCATACAATTTTAGTTTTTGACATGGTTATCAGAACCGTTAATTGATCCGGCTGAAGAATTCTTTCAATCAGTGATTTATTGGTTCAATTATAGGTTTATTACTTAATTAAATAATATTATATTTTATAATTATAAAAAGCAACTAAAATAAAATAAAAATAAAAATATTCCATTTAGGTAAATTAATAAATCTCTCTAAAAGAAAAGATAAATTAATAAATAAATTATAATAATATTTCCTCAAAAACAATTATAACAATAAAAACAATTTTACATCATATAAAATAAAGTTTCAGAAAATAAAAGAATAAACATATCATTTATGTAAATCATTTAATAAATAATTTATATAATCCAAAAGTCTTAAAACATGTCATCGAAGTTCAAAATAAATCTTAAACTTGATTATTAAGGGAATGGCTTGTGTCTAGTGGCCAGTTGCCACTAGACATGTTAGGATACGGACACGTGTCCATAAGTGGACATGTGTCCGTATCGCAGCGTGTCTGATGGTACTGGCTACTAGACACAAGCTCCCCCGATCATTAAACCCTATAACATAACAAAATTATTTAAATCTCTAAATACAACTATTGATTAAAATCAGATGTTATCATTGTAATATTGGTGGCTTGTGTTCCATGCAAACCAATTAGTGCCAAAGTCCACCAAAATTATCTCTATCTTTAGAGTGTAGAAATTATTCCATTTTTGTCTTTTTATTTTTTTAAGTTCATTACTATATCTCTTCAATCTCAACTCTCAACTCTCAACTCTCATCTCATAGACCGCCAACTCTACTACAAAACAACTCTTACTTTATCTCTTTAGTCTTTAATTTTTACCACTTTATGTCTTTATCAGTTTATCTTTTCAATCTTTAGCAGTTTAGTAATTTAGTTCAAACTTCAAAGTTTAGTGACTTTATTTTAGTCTTCTTTCACAGTTTCACACAGTATTCTTCTTATTGTATGTGAGTCAAGAAAATTAATCAGTACAATCCGTTAGCTTACATGGTTTGATATTGAGACATTGCACATCTAGTATTTTATACCAAATCATTCTAGATAATCCTTTGGTTCATGGATTTATCGGTTTTAACCAATGGTTTGATACATGTTTAACAACACTACTTTTGACTTTTTGAGCAATGTTTATTTCACGCATCCCCAAAAGCAACTAAGATTATGACTTCAGCAGCTTTTGAATCCAGTTGTAAATAACGTTGGGCTATGTGGAGCTGACTTTGTGTTCAATTCCGTTTATCACCAAACCTGACTTGAAAGCTTGACGATTTTAAATGGGACATTTTGAGAGACTTCCATGAGGTCTCCTGGAAAATCTCTATCTTGTTTTTAGCCCAATTTGGGTATTTATTGTCGCTTCAAAATTAGGGTACCAAGTATCATTGTATTGTAGCTACCTCTATATTATTTTCTCCCTAACATAGTAAAAATTGCTGCAACTGATAGACTTGGGCATATTCTCAAACCATGTAAATCTTATGTCATTTGATTTTATTTTATTTTTGGCACAATTTTTTTTTTTTTTTAATCTATTTTCACATCTCGCAGGTTCTAGGAATTATTTTCGCATCTCAATGGTTCTAGGAATTAGGTTTAATTCCTAACAAATACTAGTACTTTTAACCCATTATCACGTGTCGATAAAAATGCATATGCAGATCCAAGTAGTCTTTTAACCATAGACAGATTCATCAAATACAGAGCCACCTCAAACAACCAGGTTTTTATAAGGATATTATGATAAGAACTCCACGATACTAATGTATAATAGCTTTACGAGGTTTTAATAATCAGACTTCGACACAGGCAAACTTTTTGAGGCAATCAAAACATAGATACTCTAAAAACAAGATGTGCATTTGACCATGACCTAAGATCAAGCCCAGGCCATCCTATCATTTTTCATTCCTTGATATAAAATTGTTTCGTCCACCTTCCTCACCCGCTTGAATTTCACACTTGAACTCGGCAGCCACAAAGCAGTCCAGAGTTTCAGAGACTAGCTAGTTCCTATTCCTTGATTTCTCCATGGCCCTGGGAGCTAAGGAACAAACAAGAAGTAAATAGTTTAGTAATAAGACATAGCCATCATTCCCAATTTTAAATCTGTAATCGCTAATGAAGAGATAAACTCATGGAATAATCATGAAGAATGCATAGTTGGGAACTTGAGACCACCAATAAAATGAAATAAGGCCACCTAGTGAAGCAGTCATTTCTAATTTGCATGCACACACGTAGGAGTTATTCATCCCAACCAGACAAAACTCAGAGGTTATGATTTATCATTAAATAATGACTCTTGCAACTGCACACCAAACCCTAAAAGCTTCAGTTCTAACTTATTTAACTTTGCACACATGCCACACTGTTCATGGTGTAGGAATCTACCAATCAGTAGACCAAACAAAAAAGTAATAATGTCAAACTCATGGACTTACAAATGTTGGACCATCTGATTCTAAAAATTCTAAAGTTCATGTTCAAACACATCTCCACTGATATAATAGCACTAATCCCAAGGCAAAATTTGAGAATTCTTGTCATCCTTAGGCTTCTAAGTAATTGGCCATCATCCAGGCTAACAATTACACATCAAGATTTTGTGGATAATAACCATATTTGATGCACTCATACAAAAAATATACATACCTAAGCCAATGGCATCAGAGCCCTTCATGATCTTCAGTCTCTTGCATGAGTCAATAAACATCCTGTAACAAACCAAGTTTTCAGTCAGATTAGAAATGTAATCTACAGCTTGATGGAATAATATTCACGTCATCAACAACAGACAATGCAGTTCATTCAAGACAGATTATTATGCAGTCATTTCCAATTAACGCAAATTATAATTCAGGCTAAGTAATTTGTGTGTACTAGTTCAAATGTGGGAACTGGAAACACTAGCCCGGCCCATAAGTCTTATACAATGCCAAAATTACCAAGCACACTAAGTTCTCCATTTCATGGTCTAGGTGTCACAAAGCAAGATATTAGAACAAGAAGCTAATATTAAATTTTTTTTTTTTTTTTTTGATAAATAGAAGCTAATATTATTTTGGAGCAATCAACTCCAAAAACCCCATGTATCTATAAAATTTACAATATTATCAACCATAAATGTTCAAGCATTCTAATTGTTACAACTTCCAACTCATTCAAGCTACTTCACAATAGAAATACAAAGGCCATAAGGTTTTAATAAGTCATATATTTTTTTAACAGCGTTGAAAACTTGAGCATTAAATTTAATAAGTAACTACATGTTTAAATATATATGTACAATCATTCCTAACAACTTGGGCACTTAGTAAATAATGTTGAAACTTCTGTATACAGAGTTCTTCCAAGTTTTCACCATGTAAGACTAAACATTTGAATAACAGTATTCGTTTAGGTGTATGAATTCATCTAGATCTTATACTCTTTTTACTAACAGAAGGAGGTGTTCGGCTAATATTATGACTGGGAATATACACTCATCAAATGACATGTCTTCGAATGATTGTGCGTGATCTTTAGTTCCATGTGAACTTCAAACTGAAATAACATAAGACTGCTATCTAGGATGAAACTTAAAACGCCAAAGTATTGGCTTGTGACATTTGTATGCAGAATCCATATCTTTTATGCATTATATTTCACATGTTTACGAGGGCCAATCAAATGCAGCATATAATATTTCGCTGATATTTGGACAACATATCAGTTGATTGTTCTCTTACACTTCTGATATGTCTATGGTTTAAACTCTGAGAAAAGGATGTAAAAGTGCCCTTAACAATATTATATGCATGTATGCACAGGTTGTGCATATTTACCTGGGGGGAAAAAGACTTTCTTACCCACATCATTTATGATTTTATTATTATTATTTATTTATTTGTGTAATTGGGAAGACAATAATACCACATGAGCTTAGATGACACAGATAAAAATGAATGGATCAATACTTACTCCCATGGAACATCCCCTACAAGCATCCAGTCACCGTCTTTATCCTCATATGTAAGAACATATTCTGATCCATGCAGAAGATCCCTCAACTTGCTCTCACTCAGCATTTCCCTCCCCGGAGCTCCTTGGGATCCACATTGACCTGATGTCAAAATAAAAAGTAGTAATTCAATCCAGGCAAAAATGAAGTGTGCTCCTAATTTTCTAAATAAGGGTGATACTCTCACATATTTAAAAATTGTTAAAAAACAAAAAAAAAATTCAACAGCATATTGCCAATAAAATGAGGCTAAAATTACATCTCACCTAAGGTGAAACAGCTGAACATCTTCTCCAGAGCAGTTGACAGTTCTTGATATGTAGCGTATGTTCTCAGATCTACCTTCCTCAGATAGGGAGCACCATCCATGCTGACCTTCACAAAAAGAGCACCAGGACCTGGTTTCCCATCAACTTCATCATTGTTCTTTGAAGTGGTAGCCAATGAATTCTTCCTAAATGATCTGATTGGAGGCCAACCAACAACCTGTGCCCTGTCATGGATGAAAGTTAGAAACCACTTAGAAAAAGAGAACGACGCCCATTATTCTCATATAATCTCTGTTATAACTAAGAAATTGAGGACCCTCTCTCTTTGTAGCATAGTTCACTTACTTAGGAGCTGGAGCACTGCTGTTGTTGTTGTTCGAAGCAGTCTTAGGGTTGTGACTAGTACCATTGGTGCCACGAGGCCATTCCTGCTGCAACACCTTTGTGGGCAGCTCTTTCATTATGGCTGGCTGAGCCCCAGAAGGCCTGGGCGATAGCGCAACATTCATCCCTGAATTACCAGAAAACTTCCCTTGCCCCACAGACTGTGGAGCTTCAGAATCAGATGCCGTCTGAAACATCCAATTTCCTTCAGTATACATGGAACTTTTCACCTCTGAAAACCCATCCATGGTATCAGAGAAACCTCTCTTGTTACCTGAAACAACATTCTTCTGTGATGATGAGCAAATTCCCTCCTTTGAAGGAAGTAAAGGAAACAGCGGTTTCTCATCAGGTTTCCCTGATTTCAGCAAGCAGAGCTCTGGCTCTCGTTCTGGTGATTGGGATCCAGGAAGGCCAAGCCTCAACTCTGTTGCCCTCAAGTTAAGATTGTTCTTTTTCTCTTCCAACAAGCTCGAGACTGCAGAGCTATCTACCGACGAACAATCCGAAAGTCCCAGGTAATTACGTTCTTTTAACCCAGAGCCACTTTGGGATATACAGTCCATACTGGGTGAAGAAGACACTAGAGAGACATTGCTCTGCCCCCCTTCCTCCTCAGCACTCAACAGGGGAGGAGACATCGGACTCCAACTTGTTCAACCGGTCAATCTGGAAGAGAAAAAACCCACCTTAAAACAACATATTTAAGCACCAAAAAAATACAATTTAAGACCAAAACATGAAAACCCAATTGTCATTTAAAAAAGACAACTCGTAATTCTCCATAACAAAAGACAACTCTGTCAAGTATATCTACTGACTCTTGCAAATGATACAGAACATATAATATTAATCAATGAATAAAGCAACAAAAACTAAAAAGCCCCAGATCACAAACCATCGTTGGTTTTTATGTCCAATATGAAATCAATCAAAACCACTATAGTACAATTTTATAGCTGGTTGACACCCAAACAATCAGTTGAATTTTCCTCTAATAAGAGACAAGAAAATTACTAGTATTTAAGATGATTAAACAATGGCCAACTGTAGGTGACACTGAAAATGATATAAACATTCAATAACTAAAAAGAAAAAAAAAATCATAAATTTTAAAAATATATTTCTATCTGCTCACGGTAATGGCCAAGTCCAAAAATGAAAAAACCCTTTACCGACTTTATTACAAACAAGAAGTAAAAATCATAATAAAAAAAAGAATATCCCAACAGAACTAATCAGATTCTCCCCCAAATACGAAAGTTTTGAACAAAAGACAACAAATAGGCTCCAAGGCTTAAACATCACACATATATGAAAATAAAATAAGCACAATAATTTTCGAAAAATAATAAATTTATCAAATTCAACTGCTTTCTTTTTCTGCATGAGCTGAGTTTTCCCGAAAAATATATAAAAAAAGCTCATACAGAATTAGTTAACCTCTTTTTTCTTTTCTTTTTTGCTTTTTTCATTTCCTCAATTTTCTCGTCAACCAAACAGGATAAAGGAAAAGAAAAGCAACTCACAACACACTCACCAAAAAAAAAAAAAAACACCTCAAGAAGATCTATAACAAGCAGGACAAAAAAGTGGAACAAAGACTCCTCAGAAGCTTAGTGTAAATTAGGAACACAAAAAGAATTATGAAGTAAAACCAGTAAGAAAAGGAAAAAGTTTATAAGCTCAGGATATTTATAATTAAAAAAAAAAAGTCTCAACCAAAGAGAAAGTGATAGATTCAGCTTAGACTCACACAAGATGAAGATCTCAAGAGGAACACAGACTCAGGTTTCAAAAAATAAAAATAAAAGAAGCTCAAGCATATAATCAACTAGCTAGCTACAAACCAAAAATTAGTAATTAAAAAAAATAAATAAATAAATAAAAGAAGCTAAAGCTGAATATTCAACACACGTACCTGAGCTTTTATGTGGTTCAGACAGTTGAAATTCTGTAAAGAAAAAAATGCACGAAACGTAGAGAGCGAAACGCAGAAGCAAGAGAGAGAGAGAAGAGAAAAGCTCAAGACCCTTCCATTAGGCAGAAAGCAACAAAAAGCCTTAGGCTGTGTTCACTGAGAAACCCGAAGCTCTGTACAAATTAAAAATACGGAAAGTGGCAAAACGGAAAATAGTGCAAAAGTTAGGCCTCTTTTTCTTTTCTTTTCTTTTTTTCCATTTTTAAAACGGATACCCTTGCCGTACTTTTATGAATCATTTAAAAAAAAGTATTGATGCTGTACTTTTATACTTTTAGGATAAATTAGTCTTATCACAGAGAATGGAATAAGATTTTCTTTAGTTTAGTATTATAATTTATATTTTTTTAATTTTTTTTTATAAATTTAAATAAGTTTGTTTTGAAAACATAAATTAATAAAAAAGTGTTTTACTTTATAGGAATTTTAAATAAAATTAGAGATATATTTTTATCAAATTATTTTTAAGTTTTTTCTTGTACTTAAGATTTATGAATATTTTTAAACCAAATCTAAAAAAAGAAATCTTCCTATAAATAGTATAAATAAAAAAATCAATAAAAAATTTCTAAAAACATTTATTAAATTTAATATCCTTTCAATATATGTGTTTAAAAATTAAAAATTATTATTTAAAAATATTTGTGAAAATATATATAGGTAAAAAAATATATAAAAATATGTAAAATATTATTTAAAAACTAAAAATAGTTATTTAAAAATACAAACTAAACACCCCCTTAATATCCGTTAACTTTTTTTTTTTATATTGTTGATGTACAATTTTTTTTGTTTTTGTTTTTTGGGGGTGGGTTGTTGATGTACAATATGTCTACAACATTTTTACAATATTTTTACAACAAATCCTAAGTGGCAGGTTGTTACTGGTTGTTATTGTTAGGGCAAAAAAGTAATCTTAGTGTTAGTTTTAAATTTAAACTAATAACAACTAGCTACTTATAATTTGTTGTAAAAATATTATAAAATTGTTGTAGACGTAGCCTCTCTCTTTCAGAAATGATGAACGGTTTGTTTGATAATATTAAGATAGGATAGCAACTTGATCGAACGGCTCTGATTGAAAGTTAGGAATGATCAGGGCCGTGACTTGGGGTGTACGGAAAAGTAAAATGTTTGTGGCTTTTGTAAGAGACTTTTTTTTTTAAATTATATTTTTTGAAGTTCGGGATTGAGGATGAGAAAAAAGATGTACGAAATATATATAGTTGCTGATTCCGGCATTGTCTAATTTCTAGTTCGGGCTAAAATCTGCTGGTCTGTTGGTGAAAAGTCGAATTTGCCCTGGTTTTCATTAAAATGACAAATCTGCCCTGTGCTCGTTATGATTTTTGGTTATTCCTCTTTGTTATACTAGTTGCTATTTCTGTAAAAGGGTAGGGGCATTGCGTAATTAGGGAAAGTAAAATCGCCTAACCTTGCCAAAGAAACCTTTTTTTTTTTTTTTTATGAGCCTTGCCAAAGTAACTGATTTCTATAACCATAAGCATTAGTGGACGCCTGTCACTGTTTTGGAGGTTTGAAATGAAACGAGCAAGATTTTCTTGTCGCTTAAAAATTAAAATCAGTTATTAATTTATCATTATTGATATGTCACAAAGTGGTTTATTGCCAGTCAACTTATGCATACCATTCAAAAAAAAAACCTTATGCATACCATTCACAATCCCCTTATTTTTATTTTTATTTTTATTTTTTAAGTATATTACTTTTGTGAAACTTAAATTTGGGTGGAATCTGAGGAAGCATATGATATATGTACAGTATGTCCTCTCCTGTTCAAGACATGACCCCTTATATGGGGCTGTGTATTCAACCCATCATCCTTACTCAACTCTGGGTTAGGTTTTCGTGGTTTGATGTGTTAGTTGAGTTAAGTTAGGTTATTATTCGTATTATTTTTTAAAGTCTGGGTTGGCTCGGGTTTAGGTTTGCATTTCAGCAAAAAAAAACTATATATGCATTAATTTTAAATTTGTTAGTTTCATTTATTTCGAATTTTTCATACTTTCTTTAAATTCATTTGTTTGATTTATTTGGTATTTTGAGACTTAGTTTGATAGAAAAGAGTATATATTCTACTTAATTGTATAAATTATAACAATTTATTGAATAATGAATTTTAATAGTTTAATGTAAACTCGATTTCTTTATTAGACTTGACAAAATGAACTCAACCCGGCAACTTAACCCAACTCAACCAAAATTGAAGATTCCTCAACCTGAAGAGGTTAAGCTGGATTGAAAAGTACCTAAACACAATGCAGTTTGACCAATACAATATACATACTCCCTCGCATATCATTTATTTTGTTGCTTAAACTCAAATTATTGAAGTAACAAATTATGATTAAAAGATCAAAAAGTGGAAGTGATAAGTCCACAAAAATGTGATGTTAGACCCATCATGATTTAATCCCCCAAAAAAAAAAAAAATACTCAATCTCGAAACTTTAGATTTTCCTGATGATTTTGTTAAAAACACTGAAAGGTGACACTTTTTTTTTTTTTTTTATAAGAAATGACACTTTTTTTTTTAAGAAACAGTAATATTTATTAGAATACACGAACACGAAAGTAGTAGGGAGGGTTTGGATAGAGCTTATAGTTGCGGTGTGTTTTATCTCAGTTGCGTTTTTGTTTGTTTTTTTTTTTTTTTTTTTTTTTTTCTTCTGCCGCATTGTTTGACTTTTGAGGGAAAAAATTACTGTGCATGAACAGTATGACACTATTCATGCACTATTTATACATTAAAAAAATATTAAAAATGGGTCTCACGATATTATTTATACATTTAAAAATTATTTTGCTACAGTGTTTTCAACAACAATAAGTTGTATCCAAACAAACTCATAAAGTTTTTTAAACAAATTTATAATATATTACATAATCAAAGTACCACTACAAAAAAGTCTAACCTTTGTAATATAGTATGAAATTATAATGACTGAAACTCTAACGTACACAATTAATGTAGAATAAACGTCTTTTTTTTTTGTTGAAAAAACAGTAATGCTTTGAGGAAATGACACTCTTAAGTTAACTAAGTTTAGCATTTTTAAAAGTATAGTATATATTTGGTTATAAGAAATTTAGCAAAGTACGGGATTCTTTTATTATTTTCATAATTATCCCGTATTTTTGGTCCAAAATATCCCAACGTCTCCTTGATATTTTTGGTTCTATAATGCCTGGAGATTACGAAAACACCTTATGGTGGCATATACTGTGGATTCATACAAGTAAAAAGGAAACGGTATGAGTGTAAACTTCATCTACCTTTCCTTAAAGGCGTGAGTTTCAACTATATAATAATGGCAAGTAAAGTATAATCAACATTTTTGAAGACTTAAAAACCTGCAGCAAATGGTGGTTGCAGAAATTATAGTTGGAAAGACGAAAAAAAAAGAAAAAAGAAAAAAAAGAAAAAGGTTTTTGTTTGGTCAAACATATCAAATTCAAGTATTCAACCAGGCCAGTGTCCCAGTCCTGACTCTTAAATTAAGTCCATTGCCTCAATTACCAAAATGTCCCTAACCATTGGCAATATTCAATGATCGATAAAAAGCAAATTATTTCTTTTGCAAACGAATTTTGTATTCAACGTGATGCTAAGTGCTAACTGCTAAATGCTATATATAAACATAATTATTATTTTTTAATTATATTTAAAATTTGACACATTAATTTTTTAAAAATATATATCATAAAATTGATTATACTAGTTTGACACTTTGATTCGTGCAAAATTATATTCACATATCAATTTGCACGTTTTTTTGGAATAAAATTGACAAATGGCAATAACTCTACCACTGCCACCTCTCTCTTATTGCGCTGTGTCCGGTACCAGTACTCCAGCATGGATTGTTTTGGCAATATTTGGCCTTTAAAAATGGTCAGATATCACAATTCAACGCTCTGTAACCACTATAAAAATAGCCATGTGGAGTGACATGTCAAATCTCATAAAAGATTTAGTTTTTAGGTAAAATAGCACAGTTTACGATCTGACAAATAGTATAAAAGTCGAAGTTATTGATTCAAGTCACGAGAATGTCATTGTGAGGGAAAATTTGTTAAAGGACTATAATTTATCTCTTTACAACCACTCTAAAAACAAGTCCTATTTGAGTGTTAGAGCATCCACACTAGCTCGTGAAAACTCTTCTAAAATACAAAAAATGCTCTAATTTACACATTTTATCCCAAAAACCTTCCACATCAATCTTTGTAAAAATGTCTAATTTTTCCATGATAGTCTTACAAATGAACAGTAACCGTGAAAATATACACAGTTACTGTTCATTGTGTAAACAATTTTTTAATTCTTTTTTCTCTCTCTTCTATCAAACTACAACAAACTAGCGTGGCAGAAGGAAGAAGAAATCTCATACCAAGACAAACTCAAAATCAACAATAGCAAACTATTTCAAAATCAACAGAAAATCAACCCAAAATCATACTCAACGAAAAATTCACCTAAAATGCCCAACGGAGCCAGATCTGCCGCCCGATCTGTTGCAGTCGGGTCTTCCATTGCTACCACCGGATCTTCCATTGCTGTCGTCGATTGGGGGTGGGAGGTGAAGGGTCAGTGATGGAGGAGAGAGGGAGGGGCGAAGGAGAGAGGGAGGGTGCAAGCGAAAGAGAGGCCAAATTGGCTGATGGCTGAGACAGCGGCGGCGGCGGCGACGGCGGCGAGCTGGATCGGTGAGCTGGGAGTGAGCTAGATCGGCGAGTTGGGTTGGCGAGCTTGGAGTGAGTGAGGGAAAAAGAGAAACAAGGTGAGTGAGCTAAAAAAGGAAAAGGAAGGGGAAAATAGATTATGAGGGAAGAGAGAAACGGTTATTAATAAATAATATAAAAAAAACAATAAATAATATTATTTAACTAGAATAGATTTGTAAAATAGATGAACTGATGTAGATGTTTTGGAAATATGGTAATGTAAAATAGAAAAAGTAAGTTTTTAGTGTAAAATAGACGAAAATTTTTAGGTGAGCTGATGTGGTTGCTCTTAAGGGAGTAATTGTTAAGGGATCAAAATCTGTGCAAAATTATATTCACATATCAATTTGTACGGTTTTTTGGGAATAAATTTGACAATTGACAATAGCTCTACCACCGCCACCTTTCTCTTTTTGCATAATGTCGGGTACCAGTACTCCAAGTTGGATTGTTTTGGCAATTTTTGGCCTTTAAAAATTGTCGGATACTACAATTCAACTTCCTATAACCACTCTAAAAATAGGCCCGTGGAGTGTGATGTCAAATGTCATAAATTTTTTTAGTATGTCTTCCTCACCACCAATTGATTTTGAGATAAAATAGCACAGTTTACAGTCTGACAAATAATATCAAAGTCAAGGTCATTGATTCAAGTTATGAGAGTGTCATTGTGAGGGAGGAATTGTTAAGGGACCAGAATTCGACTCTCTACAACCACTCTAAAAAAAACCTGATTTGAGTGTATCTTTCTCATCACAAATTGGTCTTGAGGTAAAATGACATAGCTCATAATTTGACAAAAATAAATAAAAAGAAGTACTAATTTTCAAAAGAAAAACATTATTCTTCTTATATATTTTTATTTGATGTAAATTTAAAATTTTAACTATTAGATTGTATGATTTTATTATATTCTCTATTTTAACAAAATTTAAAAACAAATCAAAAGTTAATAAATATGTCATTAATCAAATATTTTCTGTAATCTAAAATTATATATATAAAAAGTAAAATCAGTAATCGAATAATAAATAATATTCAATTTAAATGAAATTTGATATATATATTAATACCATACCAAATCCAACATTAAATTTTTAAAATTTTCAATATAAAGAAAAAAAATAATTTAAAAAAAAAATTTAGAGAGAATTTAGAGAGAAAGCAGAAGCAGAAGAATGAGAATCGAGAAGGAAAGAGAAATGGAGTGGTTGTAAAGTAACGTAAGGAGCATTTAATGAAAGATTAGAAAAAAGAGAGGAGAGGGGACAGAGGAAAACAGGGGGAAGAATTGTGATTAGGGGACAAGAAAGCGGCATATTAAGTCGGTTTGCCGGGTGGTGACTGGGACATCTAACCTCCTCACTCTCTCTCTCTTCTCACTTTTTTCCCTTTTCCATCATTACCCCCCCCTCTCTCTCTCTCTCTCTCTCTTTCTCTCTAATTCGTTTATTCAAAGTCAAAAATAGTATTTTTTTGGTATAAGTTTGGTCTGTTCTTCGCATCATTAAAACTGTCACTAGTCTTTGCACGCTTTGGTTACAATGTCTCTTCTCTCTTCATCTTACATTACATGCATGCCCCTGCCACTGCTACCTACTTGTCCATCCCATCATTCATCGCTCTCGCTCGCATCACCCCACGTCACTTTGTAACCAATAACATTAGAACAGAAATACGACTTTCAACTTTGAGACTTCATTTTCTACCAAAAACTTTAGGACTTCACGAGATTCTCTCTAAAAAACATAATGGACCCTTAGGTCGTACATGTATGTAATAAATTCTCTGCTTCAAATGTACTCATTTCTCTCCTCCTTTGACTAACCTAAACCCCCTCTCCCCCAACAAATACTAAACCTTTATGAGGGATACTTTCTAGAATTTCAAAGAAAAATTCAACAAATGACCTTCTTAATTAAAAGTTGACGTTGAAGTTATGAATTCCTATTAACATAACTGCTAGAATATTTTATAGTTGAATAATGAATATAAATCAAATCACATATGTTATAATTTTTTGTTTTTTTTGTTGAATAAGGAATATATAACAAATCACGTATATTAATGTATTTCTCTCCTTATTTGACTAACCTAAACCCTCCCCCAATAAATACTAAACCTTATGGGGAATCCGTTCTAAAATTTCAAAAAAAAATTCAACAAATGACCTTCATATCAAAAATTGATATTGAAGTTGTGACTTGTAAGTTCCTATTAACAAAACTACTAGAATCTTTTATTGTTCAAAAAGGACATAGATCAAATCACATTTGTTATAAGTTCATATTTTATCATATTTATTAAAAAAAAAATAATGTTAGTATTTTGTTATATACGAATAAGATACTAAGGAATTGTTTATTAGTAAAATCATAATTATTGACGTTGGTCTTTTCCCCCATAAAATGATATTTTGCTTCGATCAAAGAAGGAGTGATGTTGATTATTCAAGAATCAAAGTTAATTTACTTTATAAAAAAGAATATTTCAATGAATTTCTATTTTAATTTTTCATTTACTATTATAATATGCATTTATATCTGATCATTAGGGTTATATTAGCAACCAAAAAAAAAAAAATGGTAGTGTTTCATTTTTTTTCTATTTTAAATAGTGACTCTCCATGTATGCTGTATCAAATTCAAATAGAGAAAAAAAATTATTCCATTCAATAAATAGAAAGAATTCCCCTCTGGGTAAAATCCTGCTTACTAAACCAACCTTTTTTTTATTCTTTTAATTATTCTTCTTGCATTGTATAATGCAAACTGTAGCAACAATTGTGATTTTAGTAGTAGACAACACCTCTCTTAGTTTTGAGTAGGTGGAATCATTTTATTTGGTTTTTCTGCACATTCTTACAGAGTCATTCAAAAATTTGCCTATGATTTTTTTCAATTGATACTTCAATATAGAAAGGTCTTATCTATCCACCATAGATTTAGTTTAGATGCAATTTGAATGCCTTTATATAGGTTGTGTTAATTATACTTATCTTACATAAAACAAACTCTTTTTCCTTGATAATAGTTGGCAAGGTTTCTATTAAGAACCAAGAGTTTTTTTTTTTTTGAGAAACAAGAACAAGAGTTAATGTTTGTCATCATTGTACATGTAACAATACTCATATGAAGGTAGATCCTACACGTAGATGTGTAACAATGATATAAAATCATTTTTCCAAGACTACTATCCTTTGTCGACTCCTTTCTCATGTTGTTGACAAAGTCCTAACAAAGGGTAATAACATTCAATTTCACCATTCAACTTGACATTTCTCATGGTCGAGAAATTAAATAAAGGGTAAAATATCATTTTCGTCCTTAAACTATCACAAAAGTTCGTTTTTTGTTCTTAAACTATCACAAAAGTCCGTTTTTTTGTCCCTAAACTATCACAAAAGTTCTATTTTCGTCCCTAAACTTTCAAAAGTTCTATTTTCTTCTCTAAACTTTTTTAAATGTATTGATTTTTGTTCCTCCCACATCAGCACTCTGTCAAAGCCACGTCAGCACTCTGAAAATGTTTAGGGACGAAAAACATACTTTTGTGATAGTTTAGGGACGAAAAATGAACTTTTGAAAATTTAGGGATGAAAAATGAACTTTTGAGATAGTTTAGGGACGAAAATGATATTTTACCCTTAAATAAATCATTGAACGTTAATGAAGACAATCGAACTTAGAGAGTTCATGGTAAGAATCTCGCCTTCAAATTTGGACGAACCCATTGGGTTCTTCTTAAAGTACTTTTAATTAAATTAACTTTAAATTTGAATGAGTTTATTTTATTTTATTTTAAATATCCCTTACCCTACAAAAAGACAATGCATTTTAGTACCATATTAGGATTTGGTAAAGTCTAAGGATAAAATTATGTCTATAATGTTATTCTTCTTTTTTTTATGAATATATATATTTTTGATCAGTTTTTTATGAATATTTTTGATCAGTTTTTTATGAATATTTTTTTTTTATCAGTTTTTTTATGAATATTTTAAAATGTTATACATGTCTATGGATGATAATGGTATGTATGGTATAATGTAGGATGAAAGTGACGGTGGCCAAAAGAGTAGTCTTAAAAAAATGAAAACTGTGGGGAACTTTGCTTTAGAGCCACAGACAATGCGGTTTTGTGCTTGTGCCTCGACAATGGGACCCATCTCAATGCCGGGAGGCCTCCGCTTTTGCCGGTTAACTTTAATTTAATTAAGAGAACCCAAGTTTACTTAACCTAACAAGGGTCACAATTAATTAACCACAGTTTAGGAACTATTAATCAGCCAATTGATCAAGTAATGTGATGGTTCCAAAGCAGAGCCGTCGGATTAGAGTCCGAGTCAGATACCTTTCTTAGTTTGCTTAAACCAATGAAAAGTCGACACGTCCCTATTTTTGTCTGGAAAACTTTGACAGTGATAATGGCACGTGGACGCAGACTGATAGTGAAAGGGCCTTGGGCCTTGAAGGTCAATAAGCCTTACAAAGTAGGGGCCCCCTCTATCAGGCTCTCGTGTCTCGTCTGATACTTATTCACGTGTGAGAGATATGTATTTGTATATATGTATGTTAATTGTTATTACTATGTGCCATTGTCTTCTACCGCTTGACTTTACGATTCGGGGAAATTAGAATATACTTGAGCACTATATAATAATCTATTTTTGTTTTCACAAAAACAGAAAAAAGGAAAACGAATAAAAATCTCTTTTTACATTGATTTGGCATCTGGCTCTGCTAGCAGGAATTCACGTTAGAAATTCGTATATTCTACCCATAGTTTTCACTTTTCAAGAAAAATACTTTCTGTTTTTCTCTTTCTTTTTTGCAAAAAGTTATATATATATAAATAAAAAGAACTTGTAAGTGTAACTAATGTCTAATTACCATAATTTGGATGATACATTTGCCTAAAGAAGTTTATGATGATTTAAGAACATAGTCAAATTTGGAGAGAAGGAAATTTCATCTTAGCAAAACGAATTTGACTTAATGTTTATAAAATCTATAGTATAATATTGAAAAAAAACTAAACCACACACTAGTTTAGCTAGCTAGGCTCTAAAACCAAGAACTTTAACAACAGCATCAGGAAACTCACTCGGCAATAGAACCCCATTAAAGTTACATTTAAGTCTTTACTGACTGTTACATTTAGATTATTTGGGGGATGTATTATGAAAGGAACTACGTGTCTTGTACTTGGTCTCTCTAGTTTTAAGAGTTCATTTAATCGATTAGAAAAAAAAAAGGGTTCATATTTTTTTGAGAAACCCAAATAAAAAGGTTCATTTAGTGTGGGTTTGGATAGCCCATCTTCTTACTGAAACTTGAGTTGCGTTTTCTGTTTTTTTTTTTTTTTTTGCCCGGCTTTTTTGACTTTGGGGACAAAATTTACTGTGCATGAACAGTGTGGCACTGTTCATGCACTGTTCATGCACTATTCATACATTAAAAAATATTAAAAGTGGGACCTACAGTACTATTTACACATTTAAAAATTATTTTGCTACAGTGTTTTCAGCAACAATCAATTTTCAGCAACTTTCAGCAACAATAAGCTCTATCCAAACGGACTCTTAATCAAGCATCAACAATTAAATTATGATACCTACAAATCCAACACAAAAACAAAGTTAGAGACATTGCGGGTAGAATTTGACAAATTCAAAACTATTATTTACTCTCTATTGTATTTCATAACACCGACAACAATGACCTATACTAAACCTTGTTGCATTTCAATATCTATACTACTATTTAAGGGATTTCTCGATTTGAATTCCTCAAATTTTTTTTTTTTTCAAAAATGGCCCTACATTTCTATGTTTAAGTAGAGACAAAACTAAAAGACGATTCGATAAAAATACAACTCTAACTTTCACTAAAACGTTGCTTAAAAAATAGGACCACTCTCATGTTGATTTTTAAATTACCTTATCCACTTATCAATTAGATTAAAAAAAAAAAAAAACACTGTGCCTTTTCTTCGGTGAGAAAACCATCACTATATTTCTTTTCTGTTTTCCTTTTGTAGTTTGAAGATTGAAAATGAGTTTCCTGTTTGAGTGCTGTTGCTTAAAAGATGAAAAAATTTCAAGAACCTAGAAGAGATCCCATGGGTCAAGCAGGAGTCGACTTTGTGGTTGAGTCCACTATTGTTTTTAGCAAAAGGAAAAGGTTGCTGCCCATTCGAAGGTTTGCCTTTATTTTTTTATTCAGTTCTAAGAAATTGTGTGTTATACATCAAAAAATGTGTTTGTGTTTTAGTATCATATGGGGTTGTAAAATCTAGGCTTTTCTTAGTTTTTTAATAAAATTCAATTGGGTTTGTATTCGAAATTCTTTTTTTAATTTTATGATATTAATTGATAGCACAAGAACAATAGTACAACTTCCTTTTTCTTTTTCTTCTCTTTCCTTAAAAATTGAATTCTTCATAGTCATTCTAAGTCTCCAACAATGGAGATTTTGTTTTGAGGCACCGAGTCACCATCAGTGGAGATTAAGAAAGTGGTTTGCAATAAGTGTATCTCTCTCACTCTGAGTATGATTTTTTTTTTTTGTTATAGTAATGGGTTTTCATAGGTACATTTTGTGAACAGATATGTACATTTCTTATTCGTTTTTAATTTCATGTTATTATTGGCTCCTTAGATTACTACTTGCTATTTGTAATTGAAAGCTCGGATACATTATACCTCTTGGGTTCTCCTCTATAATTCACTTGGGTATGTATACTTTTTTTCTCTTTGGAGACATGGCTATTATATGTCCACAGTGTTACAACTTGAGTTTTGCTCCGCATCAAACAACTCATCACGTCAGTATTATGTATTCATCTTCCAAGCTAGATTAGAAATTGTTTTTACATTTACACTAGGGCTACCCATCATACGACGAGCAATCTGGCTGCATTTGTCTCATCCTTGCCATACCAAGGCAAAAGTGTCATCTTCGCTAGTGACAACACCCCACTCTCTATTTCAGACATTGGTACGATCTCTTTATCATCTCGTTCTGGCAATGTTCCTCATCTCAATGATGCTATGTTGCTTCCTAAAGTTAGTCTCTCAAAAGATTTGATCGGTTGGACAACTTTTTGATGATGGCCAAAGCTATGCCATCTTTACTCCAACTTCCTTTGTGTTGTCAAGGATCTGAAATGGAAGTTATTTGACAAAATATCCATTGGATGAGTACTTTTTCCCCCCTAATATGTTGTTTAGATTTTTATATCCATTATAATCACTGGATTTGGTATTTTACATTTTTTGTTTGAATGGGTGGGAATTCGTGGAACAAACTGTTTCGTTAACATGGGTTTTAGTAGGGTGATTTTTTTTTTTTGCTAGCACTGATTGAAGACATATTGTAGTTTGGTTAATATTTTGTTATTCATTTTCATTATTCCTATTCTTTTCATGACTTTTGTTTACTCTAACTATAATCTATCGAATAATAGATTTGGGTTTAAACATTTGGAAGTTTTGTTGCGAGTGAAATAATTTTTTGTATAAATATCATCACACCCCCTTGATATTTTATGATTTGAAAATTTCTTCGAATTATGATGAATGAACACTATTAATTTTTATACAAAAAATAGAAAAGCCTCTGAGCACGTGCATGCTCAGGGGCTAGTTAATTACTAAGGTTTTTATTCTTTATGAGCGATTAAGGGGGTGTTTGGATTTCTAGTTTCCATAACTCATAACTCTGTTTCTATAACTCATAACTCAAAAATGGTGGGATCCATGACTCAAAAGCTTGTTTGGATTTCAATAGCTCTGTTTCCAGTTTTTGTTTCCATCACTCAATTCTATAATTTTTGAATGATGAGTTATGGAAACTGAAAACACGTTTTAATTGTTTTCAGTTTCCATAACTCTGTTTTCAATAGCATTTTTGTAATTAAACACATATGGAGGGACCCACAAGTCAGATTAGCCACACCTTTTGACCCTTTTTTTTTCCTTCTCCACTTTTCTTTCTTCTCCTGGGTTTGGTCAGTTCGTTCTCTCTTCTTTTCTTTTTTTTCTTCCCTTTTGTCAGAATCTTGTCAGTTCGTTCTTCCTTTTTTTTTTTTTTTTGGGTTCTTCATCACAGAATATTTTCGGTCTTTAGTTCTTTCTTTCTTTCTTTTTTCTTCTTCTTTCACTAGGTTCGGGCTTTTGGATTTTTTTTTTTTTTACTGGGTTCGGTGAGTTTGGGTACAGGGGAAAAAAAAAAAAAAAGCTGCATCAAGTGATAGGTATGGGCCCACAAACAGTGTGAAAAATATTGAGTGATGACAAGTGAGTGATGGTGCCAAATGGATAGGATATTTTAAGTGAAGAGTGATGAATGATGAGTAATGAGTGATAAGTGATGAGTGACGAAAATTAAGTGATGAGTGATTAAAAAAAAAAAAAAAAAAAAAAAACTAAACAAGGCCTAAGTAATTTGTGCTTTGAGCATGCATGCTAAAGTGTGGTGTCCAGTCCTGTAATAACTCACTAACTTGCATATTTCTCTTGTAATCAATATATAAATTAGAAATCACCAACTTCGCTCCCCAAAAAAAGAAAAAGACCCATATAAATTACCATCCGATACCTTGGTTGCATTTTGGAGGTCCATGCAAGATAAGTCCAACTTGGCAGAACTTGTCCAGCATTTTGCTTTTTGCAGATGTTAGAACTTGTATTGTGCCCGTGACTCAAGCCCAATTTCACATCCAGCGAACCAAACAATCGGGCTTTATCAACTTCCCGTGGGCTTTATCATCATAAACTACATTTATTTTATTATAAAGTAAGGTTTTCAAAATCAAGTGGTTACATTCTCTCTTTGTGTCAACTGTCAAGTTTATTTATTTACTAGTTATAGGCCCTTGCGTTGCACGGTTTTATGAAAAAACTTATAAAACAAATGTATATATAATCTTGATAATATTATAAATTAAAATAAAAGTTGATAATAGAAGAATATGCGTGTAGAACATCTTGATAATTTGATGTAACATAAAAATCAAATAAGAAAATTGTTAAAATTAATCAATTAATTCTAACCATATTTAATCATTAATTCTAAGACCCTAACCCGAAGCATATAAATTAGATCAAAGCTAAGAAAATTAGTTTAAACAAAAGGCAACCAATGTACAAAACCTAATCAATTTAATAAAACAAAATACAAAAACAAAGAAAGAGCCTTTAGAAACTTGATAATGTTTTCGAATGTTTTGAATTCATTAATTAAAATCACATGAAGACAAAAAACCAATAACAATACTAAAGAAAATAAACAAAATGAAAATAATAATAATATAAGAAGAAAGAATGCATACCTGCAGTTCATCAAAAAAGAATGTATACCTGCATTGTCATGAGATTTTTAGGCATTTACATATTGAAATAATTCAATAAAATATAATTATTGAGAACAATTAGACACTACTAAGCTGAGTCAGCTTCGGTTTTTTTTTTTTTTTTTGGTAGTGTAAATTTTGTCAAGCCACCGAATGGTCATGTCATGTGGTAGTGGTGTTTTTAATTTTTTTTTCAATAAATTGAACAACTACCCCCATGTCCATGTGTATGCTCCAGGCTCTAGTGGATTCGCTTGACTCTCTTTCTGTTACAAACATCAAATACAACGAAACTGGATGGAAGGAGATTGAGAGAGATATAGATACTGCAGAGAAGAGGCTTGGATGGAAGTGATTGGGAGTAGGTTTTATTGTTCTAGGTTTAGGGTTTTGTGTGAATGGGAAGCTTGGATGCGTGTTCTTTTTTTATAATATATAAATGTTTTCTTTTTAGGTGCAGTATAGTACAATAATTAAATAAGGATTAGATGGATTAAGTGAAGAATTTGAATTATAATTAAATTAAGATTTTTATTAACTTAGAAATTATAGGAGAAGAAAAATTTTATCTGTATCTGTATCTATATCTATATTTATATCTATATCTATATCTATATATATATTTAAAATCTAAAAATCTAAATATATATATATATTAAAAAATTAAAAAAAAATTCTACAATTTTTTTGTGTAATAAAAAATTTATGGAAGTGTGAAACTGAATCTTGTTTTAAGTGTTCTACTTATCGATTTATATATTATAATAAGATAATAAGATAATTAACTAGTATTATACCCATGCGATGCACGACTTAATCAAGAATCATGTATAAACTAAATAAAATAGGAAAACACTTTCGAATTTAAGTAAAATTAAATAATAAAATAGATAGAACAATTTATCATCAAATTTATTAATAATTGATTCTCAAACCATAACTATATGAATGATATAAAACTTAATAAATTTAGGTTAAACAAAAGACAAAAAATACAATACCTATTCAATTTGATGAAAGAAATTAGAGTAAACAAATATATAAACAAATACATACCTGTAAGGTAGTAGGTAGAAGAAGAGAAGAATAGAAGAAAAAAAAAATCATATAGTAGGTATTTATTATGGATTATTTGATATATATATACACTCTATATTGAAGAAGTTGATATGAACAAAAAATCTAATGCCAGTCTAATTTGTGGAAGTATGAATTATAGGAAAAGAAGATAAAAACAAAATATTATATCCTTTTTTTTTTTTTTGAAAATCTAAAAAATATGAACTAATAATGCTAAAATTTTTAAGTTGATTTTAACGTATATATAATGTTAAGTTGATTTTAACGTATATATAATGTTAAGTTGATTTGAACATATATGTACGATATAATTTATGTTTTTTTTTTTCCTCAAAAAAAAATTATGTTTTTTTTTTAAAAAAAAATCTAAAAAATACTAATAACGTTGCTGTTTTTGGACGTGTAGTAATATAATTTATTTAAAAAAAAAAAAAGGATTAGATAAAGAATCATATGTAACTTAAACAAAAGATAACAACAACTAAGTTTTTGTATTTATCAAAAAAATTGATAGAGATATCTAGAAAAAATCAATAAGAATAATTATAATTTTGTGTCTATCCATGAGGTGTTATAAAAAAATAAAAAATAAATTTAAAGGTTGATATTAGTAGTTATATACGTGTACTATGATTGTTTTTTTTTTTTTTTTATAAAATTAATGTTGATATGAACAATTAGTGTGAAACCAAAATTCTAATCTCTTAGAATGCTAGAACTCATAAATCATAAATGAAGCAGATCTCCTATTGCTAATTAAATAAAGGACAAAGTTTAGCTACAAAATTGGTTGTAGCTTAAGGCTACAAACCCACTCAATAAAACAAATATTACAACATATTTTAAAAATCTAACCGTTGAATTGAATGTTTTTTACGTCCTTAATACACATATTAAATTTTGTGTCAATTGAATATCATTTACTATATGATCTATAAGTTTATATTTTGTGCATAATTTTAAATTACAAAAATTTGCAATTTGAAAAATTTATAGATGACATAGCTATTGATCTTTAATTTTCTTGAAATTTTGCAAACATGGAGAATATAAGAAGAAGATGTAATCCAATAGTAGATTTGTCAAAATTCACCTCCAATAAAAAGATATTAAGTACAACTAATTTTGTAGCTAAACTTTGTCCTTAAATAAATAACATATAAATTATAGATAAATTAATAATAAAAGGATTAGATGAAGAATTTGGATTGTATTCAAATTGAAATTTTTATCAACTTAGAAATTATAGGAGGAGAAGATAAGAATAAAAAAAATTATATATATATATATATATATTTTTAAAATTTTTAGATTTTAAGAATAGATATATATACATACTTTTTGGATAAATATGACAAATCAAGTAATGAAATAATTAAGGGTCGTCAATGGGCCGGGTCGGGCCGGCCCAGCCCATTTTACTTGGCCCATGGGCGCAATGGGCTGGGCATAATAGGCTATTAACTAGTTAATGGGTCGGGTCGAGCTGGGCCAAAAAAGGAAACCTTAGCCCATGACCCTGCCCATGGGTAATGCCCATTTTGTCTTTAGTGATCTGGGCTATCGGGTTGAGCCTAATGGGTTACCCATGGGCTTGTGTTAGCATATTATTTTGTTATTTTTATAAGGAAAGAATCAATTTTTTATGAGTGAATAATCAATCTATTTTTTTAAAGGAAAGAATTAAAGAATATAATACTTAATTACAAATTTTTTTACAGCCAAATCTATTTAATTTTTTGTTTTGTTGATGGAAACCTATTTAATTTTTTATTTATTAAGGGTTTAAATAGTTTTTTTTTTTTTTATCTTTAATAAAAAAAAAGTCAAATGGTTAATTCAAATTTGATAGACTACTAGAAAAATATATATTTAGTAAACTAAGTTTAGAACAATTACTTTGGATATCTTAGTGGTTGAGGAAGTTCTCTTAAGAAATTCCTCTATAATATCTCAAGATTAATCCTTCATACACTTCTTATATATTTTTGTTATGAATTATGAGTTATTAGGCTGGGCCAATGGGTTAGGCCAATGGGCTGGGTAACGGGTTGGGCTATTGGGCTAGCCCACTGGGTACCCATGGGCATAAAAACTAGCCCACTGCCTAACCCATTGAGCTAGTGGGCTACCCATGGGCCTCAATAACAACGGGCTGGGCCGCCTATTAGCCCGATGGGCTGTCGGGTTTCTGGGTCGGGCTCTGGGCCATGGGCTATTTGATAACCCTTAGAAATAATGTAGCATTTGATTTACAACTATAACAGTTGTGTCTATCTAAAATGTTATCAACAAACCCTAAAATCAAAAAATAGATATATACTTTTTTGTCCTTATCTTTTTCTCCTATAATTTCTAAGTTGATAAAAATTTTAATTTGATTACAATCCAAATTCTTCATATAATACTTTTATTATTAATTTATCTATAATTTCAAAAAAAAAAAAAAAAATTTAGAGTATATGTAGAGTAGTTAAACTAAAGTAGTTAAAGTGAAAGAATTGATGAAATTTTTTTTCCTATGTTTCTTTAAAAAACATAAAAGGAAAAAAAGAAGATAGAATTTGCTTCTTTTTTTTTTCCTACGTTTAAATTTTTTTTTTGGTGGATAAATTTACATTTTATGTCATCTTTTTCCTAATAATAAAGTAAAAAAAAAAAAAAAGTATTTGAGTTTCACCTATACTACTTTTTGTTCATATCTTCTTCACAACCTAAAATTCTCATTATATATATACAGTTTTTTTGGTGTTTCATTATTTCTACTACGTACTTTACAATTATTTGCTATATCCTTCCTTTTTCCTCTCTGCCCTACCTACAAGGCTACAACCTTGCAGGTAATTTTTTTTTTTTCATCAAATTGAATAGATTTTGTATATTTGTTGCATTTTTTTTTTATATATATAATATGATTTTTATCAACAAGTTTTATGATAGATTGAAATTCTATGTTTAATCACACATTTTAGTATTTTTTTTAGAAGTCAATATAGCAAGCAATATTTTTGTATTTTTTAATTTCTTATTACATGATTATTTGTTGTTGACATCAATATTTTATTATGGATTTAATTTGTTATGGCTTTTGTTTGGTGCTTTGTTTCATGTAATCTATATTCTTTAATTAAAAGCAAAATTTGCTGTCAAACATGAAATTAGATACGAAAGAATCCATCCATCCAAATTTCTAGGTAAGTCTATCTTTACTTAACTCCTCTTTTTTTTCTTTTTTTAGTTCAAAATTTTGGATATTTTTTCATTAATGAATTGAGGTTTTGGATTAATTTTTTTTTTCAACTGTTTCAATTATTGAATTCATTATTTTTTCATGTATAATTTTAATATCTGGGTTTTTTTTTTTAATGATAAAAAAAATAATATATGTGTTTTTAAAGGCTAAAACACAATACAATTACAAACATTACTTTAAGTTAGGGTGTTATATTTATTTATTAGTAAGTTAAAATGTTACATCAAGTTAGAGTATTATATTTTTATTTATTATTAATTCAGTTTAGGGTTGATATAATTTATAACCATTTGAATGAAATCAACACTAAAACAAATGATTTAAATATCAAAATAAGAAATAAAAATTAAATTTCATTTAAGTGTACAAATACAATTTATTTTTAAATTTTGAATTAATTCTTTTTTCATTTTATTTGTTATTAAATTTCATTATATTATCAAAATATTTTTTATTAAGCCGTGCATCGCACGAGCATAATACTGGTATATACCCTATTTCTAAAGAGAAATGAGATGTCACCCTTTCTTAATGAATATATTTTTAAACCACATAAATTCGGGTTGAAATAGGAAATTCTTTTTTATATATATAAACTACACTTCTCCTTTTCCATTACAAAATAAAAAATAAACTACACTTCTCCTCAAACTATTTGGCAACCGACTTTGGCACTTTTTTTTTTTTCCTTTTGATAAGATTGGCATATTATTTTAATATTTTATATTATTTTTCTCTTTTATATAGTAGAATTAGGATTTATTTACTTTTTCAATTTCAATTAAAATCAATTTTCTAGTTAAATTGGGATTTTAATAGTTTTTGTTTCATAGTTAAATTATTTTTCCTTTTTCAAGTAGAAGAAGGTTTATTATTTCTTTTCCTAAAAGGATTAGGATAAGTTTTATTCATATATAAATATAGATATAAAAGGAGGTGGATTATTGTTATGTGTTTTCTCTATTATTTTGCTTATTAATTACTAGCTTCTACACGCCTAGTGTCAGTTTTTCTCTCTATATCTATATATGTGAGAGTGGTATTTGGGTTTGGAATAGGGTTAGGATTAGGGTTATTAAAATTATTGTGAGAGTACATATGCTAACTACAACCACAACAACTCAGTATAAGTGGTGAAATTTGAATCGATATGTCTTCAAGTCCAAAGTCGGCAATGGGAACACTTAAGCCTCTTTGGAGGCTAGAGAAGGCATTTGCTAAATATTTTATCAAGAGGGTGCTTTTGGATCTCTTACTCTCTCTTATTTGCTGGACAGAGCTAAGCTACGCCTTTGGTTGGTTCGACCGTGTCCCTGATGATGTTAATGTTGGGGTTCTACTTTGTCGTGCTTCATTGTGGCCGCTTATGTTTTTCCTCATCAGGTGGTTGAGGCTGCGGATTTTTAAGCTTGGCGTTCCAAACAACAATATTGACGACAAGGATTATTTGCCCAGAATATATCAATTGGTTTAATAGAGATTGTTATCTTCCGCACGTATTTTTTCATAGATTTATGAACGACTGACTTTGTGTCTAGTATTTTTTTCATAGATTTATCCTAACAAATAAAAAATAATATTAATATAATTTTATTTAATGATAAGAATAAATTAGAGTCCTGATAATATATTATTCTTTTTTAGTTCTTTAAAAATCTAAAAATTTAATAAAATTTCTACAATTTGGTGAAGCCATGTGGCATAATCACGGCGTCTAAGCCCAACTTTTATTATATATAATATGACTTTTTTTTTTTAGAAAGAAAACTAGAAACTTTATTCAGAAATAGGCAAAACACAAAATATTTAATTAAAATTATGAAAACTTTAAATTGTCCCAATTCACATTCTCAAAGAGTCGCTTTTTGGGGTGGGGGGGGGGGGGGGTGTGTGTTGGAGCCTCAAGCTAAAATATAATCTCAAGTTTCAAACTCTCTCTGGTTCAAACCTCACTTCTTTCACATCTATTAACAAAAAAAATTATATTTAACAATAACTTAATATAAATACTCAAACCCTTATTATCATATATAAATATCAAATAAACAATACATATTATAAAATAAAACCCTTGTGATGAAGATTCAAAACTAAATATAAAACAATAGTGCAAGCTCCAAAAAAAAAAAAAAAAAAAACCCAATTACAAAACATATACACGACTTCAGTCTAGAAAATAGATAGCACTGTTTAATGTTTATTTAATTAATTATTCTGAATTAAAACAGTAGCACTAATATCGAAACTAGAAACAAAATAATGTAATATAATATTAGCAATGCAAGCTAGAAAAAACTAACTTTGTGCTTAAACCAATCTTGTTTTAGTGTTTATGCAGTTCAGATGAACATGTTAACTCAAACATTAAAAAAAGAAAAAAAGAAAAAAAAGAGATATGACAAACTGATGACTGATATGGAGGGAGTAGCCAACATTAGTCTTGATGGAACACGTCATCTGTCTACCATTTTACTAAAAAACTCTCACTTGTTTAAAATTGCTGAGTTAGTAATCAGTTTCTGTTTAAAAAAATTTTCAGCTCAGCAATTTTAAACAAGTGTGAGTCTTTTAGTGGAATGGTGGACTACGTTACTTGTCCACCATGTGGACCTTATAATTTCTTCTAGTGGAGGCTGGAGGCGCAAGGGATTTTTTTTTTTTTTTTTTTATTATCAAATCTGGGTTTCTCAGTAGACCGTAGATATTAAAGTTTTTTTTTTTTTAGTTGATAATGTTGTTGATATGGGATTTGTTAAAGTTATTTATCTCTATTTGAAGGGGTTATCGGCTATGAATGGGCTATTTTCTTGAGTTATTTGTTTCATTTTTAAAAAAACCAGCTCTAATATTTGAGGAAGCTGGAGGCCCAAATGAATTTTAAGAGAAGAGTTATTAGACGGCCAGGGGGGCCAAGAAGTGTATTTACAGGTAATTTGTGATAATATTTAGTTTTAGTAGAACTATTAGATGGAATTTTGAAAAGCCAGGGGGGCCATGGGCCATGGCCCCCCTCCCCCCGCCCCCCTTTAGCTCCACTCCTTTATATATATAAAATAAATTAATTTACATAAATTGTACCGAAACCCATCTAAACACACACAATATATATATATATATATATATTTATTGCATGTAAAATTATAAAGCCTTTTAGTTCATATCGTTATTGTCAGTTATATTTACAATAAAATTACATATTATATAAATTCATATCCAAATCATATAAGTTATTATATAATAAAAGTTGTCTTACTACATGCTGAGGTTGTGCTAAATGCTAACTGGATATATTCTCTCTCTCTCTCGTATTTTCTCCTTATGTTATGCTATGAACTATAAGTACATTAAAAAAATTAACAGAGTTGCTATAAATGAAACTTTATTACCAAAGTTTTAAAAAGTGTAAAAATTACAACCCTGATTAAAATTATAGCACTAATAATTTCAAGAAATTTCATTATTTAATTTGTATGCCTGGATAATATACTATAAGATTGATTTAGTAATAAAATTTAGGTTTACATGCTTGCACTATGTATAAAAGAGCATTTACATCAGCTCGTGCAAAAATTCATATTTATTTTAGCATGAATCTATTTTTTCTATTTTACATACTTACTTTTCAAAACACTCTACATTAGATTATTTACTTTACACTACATTTGATTAAATTATCAATTTTTCTTATTTTTTAATTGTTTATTTTTCTTCGCATATAACAATCACCATCCACTGTCTTCTTTCATCGTTGGTATATATGAAAAAAAAGAATAAAAAACTAAATGCAAAATAAATAGTATCAGTGTAAATTTACACAGTTATTTTGACAAATTTTTAAATTTACATAATTATGCACTTACTAATGTGGGTCATTTTTAGACAAAAATGAGTAAATTTTATGCATTTTTCTATCATACTCCCATTGATGTGAGTGCTCTAACTAAATGCAAGTATAATAAGTTGTGCGACATAATTTTTCCACGTGACTCATTATAACTACATTAACATAATTCACTTTAAATAAAGCTAATATTACCTAAGCTTTAAAAAATTTAAATAGGATTAAAATTTAGTTATTAAAAGCTTCAAGAAACTTATAAAGAATTAATTTTTTTAATTTTTTTTATATTCTATCCACTCCACGGTTTGAGAACATTCTCTTCACTCCACTTAAAGATTTTTGGGCCTAAATCTATCACACAAAAAAGGGCTAATAAACCCACCGTGTTGCACTAGACCGAAAGACCCCTAAATCCCTTAGCCGAGTCAGCCAGGCCCACAAGCCCATTATTTTCCTCACATGGGGTAGGTTATCCAACGCTCGCAGTCGCCCCAAAGCTACTTCAGCGGGGTAAAACTTGTCTCATTTGTGGCAGGTCAGGTAGGTTAACTCCGGTCTCTGCCCCATTTATTAAGTTGTTATGTAAGGGAGAGTAAAACTTGTCTCATTTGTGGCGGGTCGGGTTTAAATTGCCATCTTACAATAATAATAACTATTTTTTGTTTTAATGCATTAACATATTAGTTAAGTATGAAATTAGGTGTTTATCTAAAAATGAAAAAAGGGCACGGCGCAGAGGGGTTTGGTGGGGGACAATGGTAATTACCAAATAGGAGCATATGCTGATATGCATTGCACTAAAGTCTTATCAGGTAGGCGAAAAGTACAAGAGGTTGGATTTTCCAATCTTATAAGCCAAATCAAATCCATGGGCTGGAAAGGTTCCGTTACCAAAGGCATCTAGATTTTACTTTTATCTAAAATGAACAAAAAGAACCTTAAGAATCATATGCAGAAATGCCTTGGCCAATTAAAAATTCTTTCACATCTATTTTGTTTTACGAACCCCTAAGATTTGAAACCGTTAGGAATATAAAATATTTTGCTTCCAAGCTTACTCATCATTTTTGTTTTTCAAATTAAACTGGTATACACTATACATAGTTACTTGTGAGTTCTAGAATTAGTGAGTGAGGGTGACTACATTTTGGACATACAGAGTGTATATCACGAAAGTGTTGTAAGAAAAAAAAGAGTACAGTAACCATTTTTGCCTGTTTCTTTTTTAAAATGGAGGGTATATATTCTTCTTTTTTTGCTTTTGATATGTAATATGTTAAAGAGGATAAGAACAATAGGAAGCTACGATGAAGTTGCACATGCGCGCACAGGTGAGAGGTGGGGTATATTCAGCATTTAGAGCATAAGGAAGCACTATAGGTGCCCTTCTTGGGCAGCAAGCCAATCTCAGTGGGGGGCTGGTTGGTTGGACTAAGACATACGAAGGTGCCCAAGGTTTTGAAAATGACGTGCATTTTGTTTCATGCCTGTTTTTTTCTACAGCTAGCAGAACATGTTAACTAAGTAATGAGCTTAATCATGGTTATCCATATTTTCTTTTGGTTATCTAATTAGGTCAAAATAATCCTTTTGAGCTGAGTTTTTGCGTACAATTCACTAGTAGCATAATATCTTCATCAAATCCTCTCTCAAATTTTTTTGGAAATAAAAATAATTAAAGACTGTAACTTACCCAGTTACCTTTTAATTATTATTTGTCGATAAAGTTGATCGTAACCTTTTAATTGTTTTTTTTTTTTTTCACCTAAAATTTCTTCCATTATTTTTCAGTATTTTACCACAAGAAGTGTAAAGTGCAATCCAATTCTTGATTGACCATTACATAAAGATGCAATGCAAGTGGCTAAATTAAAAGGCCACCATATTATTAAAGTTAGCTTAAGAAAAAGTATTAGTTAATTCGCATGGCTAATCATAAAAATGAGGCTCCACATCGCAAAGAAATATCGACAAAATAAATTTGTATGATTTGATTCAAGAGGGGTGTTTATGTTAAAATACAGGAGAGCATTTCAATTTTCAATCTTTGAAATCCCCACGGCATATATTCTTGGTTAGCAAACCTTTATGTTGCTATCAATCACAATTGAGATTTGAGACTGGACCTACGTGAATATCTAGTTATTTAGACATTTGCATATTTTTTACACTAGTGAAGTGAAGTAGTAGAAATAGCATATTAGCTGTACTCCAGGTCCAGGCGTGCGTACTTTGCATAGAGGATAAAAGTAAAACTAAAGTATCTTCTTTTTTTTAGTCAGTTGCAATATATAGTGAGAGTCCCTCTCTACAAGGGCTTTTCCACAACTAAATTTCGGTGCTTTAACTCCCTGTTCCCACTTGACCAATTTCTGTTCTTACCAGAGATTTTAACTTGTACGACATTTCCTCTCCTTCACATGGCTATTGACTATTGAGTGCCATGTAACGTACGAGCATTTAATTCTCTAATTGGGGTGCCGAATGCAGCTTCATGTTGTCACTTCCAAGTTCAAATGACGAATTTTAAAATTGGGGGTTAAATTTGGTCGACTTGACACATGTTAGTCTCTTAAGGCGGTTTGGAAGGTTGGACTTCAAAATAGTTTAGAGCTTAACTTTGTCTAAAATATAAATTTTTTTGTTTTTTGAAAATTGGTGCATTATTATTATTATTTTGTTATTATTATTATTATTGTTATTATTGTTGAAGTGAAAATCGGCCAATTAATTTATTTGAGAAGAGACACCAAAATTTTACTTGGTATACATTCCTAAATTGTGTAAGGTTATGTTTTTGGTTGGTTTACTCCTTTCATAACATTTTTTTTTATGAGAAGAAAACTTATGAACTTTATTGAACAAAAATTAGTTGTAATTAGCCGAAAGAATAGAATGTAGGCATAGAGGGACATCCTCCAGCTATATCGCTAAACCTCTAACATGTTTAACATATTTAACTAGACTGTGAGCTATAGATTTACCTAATTTATGATATAAGAAAAATAGATACTATTAAAGGCATCAAAATCGGGAGGCTTAGAGATACTATGAAACCAAATTTTAAAACGTCACTTTTCTGGCCACTAAATCAAGAAGACTAGATTTAAAAAAAAAAAAAAAAAAAAAAAATCAAGAAGACTAAAAGAAGTCCAAGTCATAAAGGTATAAAGATAATAACGTGAGGGTGAGGCCCATGTCTCTCGGCAGGAGAGGGTTAAATCAGAAGACAAGTTTAATCTTTTCAGAATTTTAATTCCACACGGCGCATTTTCTAGGCTATCATCTATTTATATTGCAACGGGCCACCAACACCTCCGTGTTACACATGGCTAGATTGCTGCCTTTTAACCTCTTCACACCCTATTGTTGCATTAACTATACCATTTCCTTCATTTATTCTCATGTTGTTGAAATAGCACTGGTACGAGATTGCTTCTTTGAAAATTCAAAATTGATAAACTGCTTAATGATTACCCTTCTATGTATTCAATTTAGGAATGCCAATCTTACATACAAAATCACAAATAGGTTGTTTTAGAAAGAAGCAAAGCCCTCAAACTCTTATTACTTGGAGATATAGTATATGCACCAAAGATGCAAATACTTCTGTGGAGCTCTTTTAGTCACCACATCGTGATAAGCATGCGTTACAGTGTAGCAAACCAAATCCAACCGATCGACCCAAAAAAGAAGAAGAAAACGCAACCATTTTAATTAGTAACTTGCCAGCTAATGGAGCATTTTTTTCAATAACCATATCATGCATTCACATATGGAGTATAGCCACTGTTTTTTCTGCCTATTGTTCCCATAATAATTCATTAATTCCATTCCATCTCTCCTTTCTGCTTCTCTGCATATTCAAATCAAATCCGGTATACGAATATGATCAAATTCACACCTAATCTCACAAAATTTTCATCACTTACTTATGTTATAGTACTACTATATTCTAATTCATTTCTTTCATTATTCCCCGCAAAGAAAACAGCAGCAAAAAAAAGCAAAGTTGAAAAAGCAGAACTTGCCACGCACCTGGACCCCCACCCACATTCCGTACCATGGCCCCGTTCGTACCTTTACACGTACTCTATTCTCTTTCTCAATTTTATAAATTCCCACTTCCCTCTCGGTTCTCACACTGCCTCAAACTCAAACCCCACTCCCCATTTTCTCAGAAATAGTTTATAGTTTTAACCTCTTCCTCCTCTTAAGTCTTAACACATGAGAGAAGGAACAACAGTATCAATCACAAGATATGGAGAGTCAGGATCTTTCACCACCCCAGATGGACGCATCTCGTCCGTCCCTGGGGTTCCCTCTGGGCACAGCCCTCCTCTTGATCATCATCTTCAGCTTGAGTGGTATCTTCTCTTGCTGCTATCATTGGGACAAGTTCAAAGCACTCCGAGATTCTCTCTCTCAAGACCAACCCAATGATGCTGAGTCTGATATCGAATCTTCACCCTCAAAACCTAACCCCATAAGCACGGTATTAATTTCTCCTCCTTTTTAAGAGTTTTGTAGCTACTGGTTAATAAACGTTAAGTTAAAACCTCATCTCTCTGGCTATCAAATTATGAAAAAAAAAAGAAAAAGAGAACCCGCAAAACAATATATAACATGATAAGTAAGAACTTTTCAGTAATTACTTGTTTTTGTTTATACTAATTGTTTTTTTTTTTTTGGGAAACAGGGTTTGAAGCAAAATCAAAGCCAAAGCTTGCCTGTATTGATGCCAGGGGATCAGATTCCAAAGTTCATAGCAATGCCATGTCCATGTAACCCTCCACATCCAGAAAAGGTAGTGGTGAAGGTGCAAAAGCCACCAAAGCCACTCCCACGTCTACCAGTGCCTTTGTACTAGCAAAGTGACCATTTGTTGTATATGTTATTGTTATGTGTGACACTGATGGAAGCAAATTTTACTTTCGATTCTCCTGTAAAAGCACTAGGTTTACTGATATTGTTATTAGCCAACTAGAACAAGCCG
The DNA here is from genome assembly GCA_023621385.1 of Quercus gilva. NCBI lineage: Eukaryota > Viridiplantae > Streptophyta > Magnoliopsida > Fagales > Fagaceae > Quercus > Quercus gilva. Next base: position 16,650,605 of record CM042478.1, read on the forward strand.
ATTTGTAAATTTTTACTACAGTATTTCATTTAATCCAAGTGTTGTAGTAAATTTTGTAATTATTCAAAGAGGGAAGAGAATTGATCAGTCAGTGCTATGCAAATCCAATTTGGTTGCTGAAGTTGCAATGCTTGTTTTTGTTGGTTCGTTTATGGATCTTCAAATTTAACACACACCCCAGCACTTAATTAATTAATTGACATGATACTGATAGTCCTCTGTTTCTACTTTATTGGCGTATAAATTGCTCTCTTTGTATCCTTATGAGTTTGAATTCCACAACTTGGAAAACCAATCTCAAAAATTTTAATTTCATATAACCTTTGTTTTAATAAAGCTACCAATGTTTAGCGGAATTTTCCCAAATTGAACTGAGAACATGGCCAATAAAATAGGCAAAAATGCTCTATAGTCTATATGTTGATGACATGACAATAATGAATAAGCCACTCCAAGTTTGGGGCTTCAAAAATTCAGTGTAATGTTTACCTTTGTTATCATTTAGGCAATCCCACAAGATTTTACTTTTTCATTGCAAGGATAATCGTATTTGATGTGCTCACTGCTCATAATGATAGTTGATAAGTATATCATATCTTTCAAATGAGTTAGTTGGTGTGCCTCTTTCTGAATAAGAAGTGTGATCTAAATTTAGCCTTAAGCCTAAGGGAAAGAAACGCAAAAGGCAGTTACTCATTTTAGGTAAAAAGCCATTAGTCACTTATTAAATTATCTATGAGGTCTGCTATGTTTTAAGAAAAAGGCATTTTGGCAACAAATACATTCCTAGGCCTAATAGGGCATTCATTCTTCACAGAGGTTAGCGTTAGTTATGCTTTATCTTATTGTCAACAAGACATCAAATCAAAAGCAAAATAGCACCATTCAGCCAAAAAAAAAAAAAGAAGAGTAAAATTGCATCCTATTTTATCCTATATTTTAAAAATTGAAAATCTACCTCTTTTGCTTTTGATAATATGTTAATATCAAAAATTCTTATTTGACAAAGACCCCTAAGTTTGGTTAGAGAAATCGTCCCTATTTTCTCTTTTTAATTGTACGCCTCAGCAATCTTTAAATAAAACTTCAACAGTTTAGTATAAAGACAAAAATGAAAATATCTTGGAGCCCATTTGGCAGAGGAGTTCGAGTAATATTATTTGTAGTTTTTTGAAATATGTGTGGATGAAAATGTGTGTGAAAATGTGTATAAGGTTGTTTAAAAACTGAAAATGTGAGTTTGAATCACTCTACCAGGGGCGGAGCCACGTAGTGGCTTAGGGGGGCCTCGGCCCCTGCAAAAAAAAAAATTTCTATTAGAGTAGGTAGAAAAAAAATTTGGGGCCCCCTAATATTGGACAACCGCCCCCTAAAACAAGCTGATCCGCTCAACTCCAAACACTAAAAACAAAACTTCAATTTCTCTTTATTTCAAAAAATCCACCCACTGACCCATAGAATCCCTTTCTTTACTTCTTATTCTTTGTTTTGTTTTCCTTGATACACTTTCATTTACACTGGTAACGTTGCCTACCTACCAGCCCTCAAAACTCCAGTCCTCTATACTCACAATTCGAAGAAAAAAAAAAAATCCTGACCAATTTTTTCTTTCTTCATTAGCTTTAGTTTTGGAACTTGGTGACTACTTGGTGACTAGTGAGTTTTCTTTTCTTTCTTAAGCATTGGACTTTCATCTCTTTTTAGTGTCTTTTTTTTTATTTTCTCAACTATCTACACCTAAATATTCACATGCTCTTTATATTTTCATAAATTTTTAGAGAAATACATGATTGAAGGCATGGGGAGATTGTTTGTGATGAGTTTTGAAGGAAAGATCTAAAGTTGGAGGCAGTCAGGCAGATGCAGTAGGCATTGTCACATGGATGACCCATCTTTGTACTTTGTGAAAACAAAGTTTCTAAGGTAAAATTGTTTTGATTTATTACCTATTTTTGATTAGTTAGATATCATGTGGCTGCGGATGTGGATGTGGCTGTGGGTGTTGTTAAATTGTTTGGTTTATGTTGTGTACCAATGCTTGTGTGTTTAATTTTTGTTTTTGTTTGAGGGGTTATTATTAATTAAAGTCATATTAAAAATGGGTTGTATATTTAAATTATAGTGAAAATTTTGCTTTTTCTTGAGTATGAATAACATCCATATAACTAAGTAAAAATTTCTAATTAAAATTTTATTTTTTAAACTTCTTTTCAGGTTAATTTTTGAGTCATATTCTTAAAGCTAAAAGAATTATGAGTAAACGAAAAACAATTGATGCATTCTTTAAGAAAAAAGATGTTAGCAATTCAGAAATTAGAACACCTGTGGCTGTAGAAACAAATGTTGATACTTCAATGCCTGATGAACACCCTAACCCCTCCAAATGTTCAAGAATTCAATCTAAAGAGATAGATCGTGATCCAGGATCAAGTAAACAAATATGTGAATTCCTATCAACAAACTAGATGAAATCCGATGAGTTTATTTCAAAGAAGGCCCATATCAACCTAAAAATATAGACTATCCATACAAGGATGATACTCATCGTCGTCGATTTCAACCTTCATGATTCAAATCGGCCTCCCATGTAAAAATTTCTGGCTATGCCCTGCACTCTACCAAACAGGTCCAAGAATTCATAGAAAAATATTATAAATTTACCCATTAATAATTTTTAATACACCAAGCCTTAAAAAAAGAAAAAAATAAAAGAAAAGAAAGAGAGAGCATAAACAAGGGGGGACACTCGTGGTATACTGCTATTAAGTATTCACAAGATATTATGAAAAGTGGTGCCGCAACAGGATAAGCAACAGAGGATATTCTCCACCGCTTGGGTGTTGGTGCCAAAGCCAGGCCCTCATGTCCTAATTTGAGAAATTTCACTGTTGGTAGTCTAAGCGACTATAAGACCACTTTCTTCCCTAGTACTACAAGTTTGTACCCTTTCCGTGATTCTTGCTAGTACATTTAGCTTTTTTTCATTTCACTTTGCTTTATTGAGATTTTGACTATCCCTATTCAAAAGTCGACACTTCAAAATTTTAAGACAAAAACTGTCCCCACTGCCCACATTTATCCCTTGTTCATACGGCGCTCAAATTAATATCATTCCTCCCTCAACTTCTCAGCGTCAAAAGTAATCACATTTTATCTATGCATAAAAAAAAGAAAAAAAAGGCTCACGTTCTATCTACCTTTAATTTCAATTTAGATTGTGCTAGTATTGGCCGTCTTTAGCTTCTTTTCCTAGTTAATATGCACACAGTGTTAGAAGCTTTACTTGTTGCTGATAATGGCATGAGGAATGAGGGTGCTTGGGCAGCATTAAGCTAGTCATTTGGTTTTATGTTTTCTCAACACATTGATAGATTCTCATGCCAGATTAGTAATGCTCCCAAGGGCTCTTTGAGAAGGACATCCCTAGTCTCCCTACTCGAGTTGAATCGATGAGTAGTGTGAGAGGGCAACATGTGGAAGCACCTTACTCCACATGATACCCTAAGACCATGGCAGAGTAGTGCCATGGTGGGCAGAGTTGGTTTTCATGATGGACGGCAGCAAGTGGTGTCGACCCTATGTGGTGGTGCATGACATTGGTGGCTTATTGGTTGATTGCTTGTGTGTGGGCTTGGTGGCTTGTGTGCAGACTTGGTGGCTTGTGTGCAAGGTAGGGCTAGATTGCTATGATGATCAGATGCTGTGTGCAAGGCATTGGGCTAGTGGGTGCTGGCTAAATGCATGGATAGATGTTAGTGGGCTAATGACAGTTACTCGGTGTGTTGCATCATGTCGATCGTGTCAATCGTGTAGGGTGGTACTTGGGAGCCTATTTAAAGGTTTTGTAAAACTTAACAGACAATAAATTATAATTCTAAAGTAAGTCTTAATTAATACTTAACCATAATAAGAATCAAATTTAACCTAAAAAGCATTAAAAACAAGGAAATAACTACCATAAACCTAAAATTTCAAAAATTACAAATTTAATACCAAAATTAATAAATAACAAAGTCTAATTGTAGATTTTATCCTACATCAATACATATTTGGATTTATAAAGTTAATGAGTTTATGTACAATACATCAATGACTAATGACTTTTTTTACACACGCACACTCGTATGTGCTCATGCGCATGTGCATGTGCAAGCAAGTGCGCACACACATATATGTATGTGTATTTATATATGTGTTTTGCATTTTTTTAAACCCACGTCTCTTCAACAAAAAATTTATAAATTTGTCATTTATTTAAATTATAAGTATTTTAATTTTAAGTTTGTTTACGGACAGACCCCTTTCCACACTTTGCTTATGTATAAACTCATTATTGGATTCTTACACTTTTACGTCGGTCCAACACAAGTACTTGAGCATGTTGTATCAACTTATGTACTAATCTTGAGTTGACACATGAATATGTGTGAATTTGGATGTGAGAAGAGATGTCTTCCTAATATTATTATTCATTAATTCTCACGCATCAAACTATCAAGTATGTCTTTTCAAGGGCTTAGCGCAAGTTGATTTTTTTTTTGAGATGAATTACAATTTGCAAGTTGATTAGAATGCTTACTTAATGGGAATGGCAATCCAATGACACGATGGAAAAATATCTTGTATGATGGACACAAATAGTTTTAGGATGCATGAATGACGCCTTCTTCAATTATTTAGAAGTTCTGTTTGGTTAAAATATCTTGCAAGTTGCAATCTCAAATCCATATGACACAATCCGAAAAGACTAATCTATTGGACTAGCTGATGCAATTAATAATTAGAAGATGGTATACTAATTAAATTAATAATTACTACTAATTAAGCATATGTATCATCATCAACCTAATGACTCCAACCGTACAACTGAAATTTTCTTCATGGAGCTCATTTCATTTTTGTCCGGCAAATTAAAGCATAGATGGCCGCCATAGACGCATCCTGGCCCATTTTGGCTAATTGCATGCGTTGAATTCAAAGAATACCTCTGTAAACGTACGGATGACAAGCCGTTCATCTAATGGGTCCCTTCTGCACCAAATTCACATGGGACAGAAGCCTTTCAATGGACAATCCATAGTGGGTTCTGAGTGGTCTTATCCCAATAGTGGCTGATGATGTCTCTTTTAAAAAAATAAAAAATAAAAAAATAAATTAAGCCATCTTTTTTTTTGAGAAGGAATGTAAAGAGAACAACAGAGAGGAAATGAGAACAAAGACATAAATTAAGCCATCTTCTTTGTGTAATGCAAAAGATTGTCTTAATCAAATTTTAAACCACTATCTTAATGCCACTTAAATAATGTGGGATAAAGATAAAGACAAACATAACTTAGCAAAAAGAAAGTCGTGGATATAGTTTGATACTTTGATCATTATGTTTTGTATCAAAACAATTATGAATCTTAAGAAGCGATCAAAAGATTCAAAACAGCCACGTGCCTTTAGCTCTAGGTAGAGATTATTTGGCTGTTAAATTTTCATGCACTGACTGTTAAGTTGGAATAAAATTACCCTAAGATGAGATTATGAAATATGTTCATATATAATAACTATAGTTATCAACTGTGAGTCTGGTTTAGCTCAAATGATAATGTATAGTAATGTATTTAGTCGTTGAATGATAAGATACACGAGTTTAATTATATTTACACTAACCAATTAAGATCTGTCTTGACCAACCCCATAATAAAAAACAATTATCATAAAACATACATTACAAGTTTAAATCCTACTTATATATTAAAAAAATTAATGACAAAAGAATATGAAATAATGCAATTTAAAAAAGAAAAAGAAAAAGTGGGCTCGTGCATGCGGTTACAATTTTCCACTCACTTAAATCCTACCCATCTATGACCAGAGGTTGCTTGAGTAATAGTGAGAACTTGCCACTATTCAAACCCTTAACTCCTAAACTTACAGATGTAATGAGTTACAATAACTTCTTATCACTAAGTCATGCCCCAGATATCAAATAATGCAATTTATTGTACTAAAAATGGGATGCCAGGTTGGATAATGCTTCCTGATCTCAGATGCTACTCTCATCAGAATCTGCACAAAGCTTACTCCAAGCATATATAAACAAACATACAGGATTTGTAACCAATCAAAGCCAGGATGATACCTAATAATACTACATATGACATATCACTGCTATTCTTTTCTGTAAGGTTATAATTACATCGAACAAAAGTAAAATAAGCCCTAGTAGGACCCGACAATAGCGTAAAAAGGAAAGAAAATGTATAAGAGTTAGAAATTGTAGGCTTTTGCCTATGAACCCAACAGGTTGATGATGTTGATGGAGTGGGCTACTCCAAGCACAAGAAATCGATCAAGTAGATCTTCTAATAATGAGTAGTTATAATGGAATTCCTCGTAAAAGTTAGGTATAAATCAGAAAAAGCATGAATGATACATTTTCACCCGTTCATTAAAATAAAAATTAAACAAGGAAACTTTTTTGTTTTTGTTTTTTTCTTGTCCTTTCATCCTTGGTCCTTTCCATTTTTATGGTACACAGAGGATTAGTTAAAAACTATGAAGCACGGGTTCGTTTTGGGATTCGGATGTGGGTGCGGGACTCGGCAAAAAGTGGGTGCGGGTACGGCGGGACTTAGTGATTAAAAAATTATTAAAAATATTTTTATTTATTTTTAATATATTGCTAAGCATACTTTTTCACATTATATAAACATATACCAAATTTAAGAGCAATATTAGATAATAACTAAAACATGATGTTCATAAATTAAATATAACCCACAAGATTGAAACTAAAACATTCCATGATGTTTGGAAATTAGAATACAACTCATAAGTTTGAAATTAAAACAAAATAAAAGATAAATTAATAATAAATCAAACCCAAGTTCACAGATTCACAAATCACAATGAGTAATAACTATTAACTAAATAAAACTAAGATCACAGATTCAAAAATCACAAATCACAAATCACATATCAATACCTGAGTTGAGAATGCGTGAGAGAGAGCTAAAGTTTGAATGAAGTGACTGAGTGCAAGTGGCTGTGTCTCACAGGGCAGATGGGGAGCAGAGACAGAGAGTGATCACTGAAGCTGAGCACACTGGACCAAAGCTTTAAGTCTAACTATGACTAATCAATTTGGCTTCCTTTCAAGAGAGGATACACCGAGGGCAGTGGGTTTCACAAGGAGTGGCAAGATTGTGTTGGAAATGGGTGGAGGACACCTTGTGTCGCAGCGACGGATTTTCAGACTACAGAGAAGAGAGACGAGTGAAGGAGTGAGAGAGAGTTTTGGACAAAGTGAGAACGCCCAAGTCGGAGTGAATTAGGCCGAGTCTCAGCCGTGTCGGCGCGAGTCGGGAAAAAAAAGAAAAAAGAAACCACGTGGCGGACGTGGCTGGACGCGCGGTCAGCGGTGTCCCTTGCGCATCGCCACGTCGAACGCGGGCGTCGCGCCTCTGGAGCTGCGTTCGTGCATCCCAGGTTAAAAAAGGAGTTGTCCTCTTAAAAATAAAAAAATAAAAAATGAAAAAGAGAAGTTGATGCGTACATGTAATTTAATTAACCTTTGGAACCATCTAATGTGCTCCCCAAGCGTCAAAATGGATGTGCTTATTTATCGGAATCTAATGAATCATTAGGGTTAAGTGGTGGGGAAGCCAATCACAAAAGTTAGGTAGATAAGGGTCACCTTTTCATCAAATATTATAATGCGGTTTTTGGATGAGGAAAAACCGAAAAATACATTGGTCAAGTTACATGAGTGGGATTCTTGCTCGAACGTACACCCTTCTTCCTCTTTATTTATTCATTTTTGCTTTATTTTTCCCCCATACCACGTGATAAAATTAACTTTTGAAAGCGTAATAATATAATTTTTGGGTCACAAATATTGTCACAACTTTATGGTAGTCGATTATGAATATTAAAGAAAATATGGTGGGTTAATATGAAAGTGATTGCCTATTACTCACAGTTGATCACTTTATCAAGTTGTAGTAAATTGTGTGATTAATTTGTTTAAGAAAATCACATATGACCATATTCAAGTTGCACGTGATGTTTTTTATTCATATGAAATAGTAAATAAAAATTAATTGACATAAAATTTGGTGTACATATTAAGAACATAAAAACGTGTAATTTAATGACAGATTTGTCAAAATATTAATATAATAAAAATCTATTAATTTGTGTAACTTTTAGCAAGAGTTACACTACATAATTTGCATTGTCACTATGTACTTAAAACATGTTTGAAAATTAAAAAAAGAGAGTATTAGTAATTTAAATAAAGAGATTTTTGGTCTTTATAACAAGTATCTAAGTAAAGAGATACTTAGTTCAACTCTTATAATGGTCCGTTTGAATTAAGGAAGAGAAAGTGGAGTAGAGTAGAGTAAAGTAGATTTAGCATAAAATTAACTTATTTTTATTGCCACCAATTGTATTGACCCTAGCCTTATTTTCTATTTATAAAAATAAATAGGGTAAATTTCACTAACTACCCTTGAGGTTTGGGATAATACCAAACAGGTCCACAATTTCTCAAAACTAACTAATTTGGTCCCCAGTACAACTTAATCTCTAATTAGACTTAACAGAAGTTATTTTTAATTCTCCATTTTCTCTGTTCTCCTCTCTAGCCCAAACTTCTCTTCTCTCTTCTCACTCTATCTCAGACGTTTCTTCTCTCTTATCCTCTCTGACTTAAAGCTCTCTTCTCTCTCAAATCACCGCTATAACCACTGAGACATAATCGGTGAGACCTACAGCAGAAGGTTGCGGAATGGGCTTTTTCTTCTTGATTTTTTTTTTTCCGGTATGCCGCTCTGTGAACAAGGAGTGCCACACACGAGCTGCCTCTGACTCGCCGATCCGGTCGGTGATGTCACTTTTTGCCCGGGATGCGGGCACAAGCAGATGATCGAACTTTCTTAAGCAGCTTCAACGGAGTTCGAATCTCGGTGGTGAATCTTGGTTCAAATCTCGGCGTTGATCAGACTTTCTTTAGCAGGTGATCAGACTTTTTGATTTGGTATTTTCTGGTAGGTTGGATTTTTTTTTTTTAATTGGTGGTGGTGGTTTTTTGTTTATGGGTCTCATTGATTATGGGTTTGGGTTGGAGAAGAGGTGGGTTTTGTTGAATTTTTTGGTGTTTCTGGGGTGGGGTTTAGGAACCTTGAGTTTGGGTTTGTGGGTATTTTCTGTATATGTGAACCGGGGTGCGTGGGTTTAGTGGTTTGGGTGGCTGAAATTGGTTTAGTTTGGCCGTAGAGTTTTTTAATTGGTTTAATTTGGGTGGCTGTGACTGTAAATCTGTGGTGGTTGGGCTCCTATTTATGGTTTTGGTTTGTAGTGGTGGGCTCTGTGACGATGGTGGTGAGGTGGTGGTTTTGGTATCTTAACGAGTGGATTTGTGGGTTATGGTGGCTTTTTTTCTTTTGGGTGCGATTTGAGTTCGGACTTGTTGTGAATTGACGGTGTATGTGGGTTGTGGACCTATGGTGTTGTGGTTTGGTGGGTGGGTGTCTTGCCGTTTGAGTTTTGGTGGTGGTCACGATGGTGGTTTGAGATAAAGTGAGAAGAGAGAAAGGAAGTTTGGGCCAGAGAGGAGAAGAGAGAAAATGAAGAGTTAAAAGTAAAGTCTGTTAAGTCTAATTAGAGATTAAGTCGTAATTGGGACCAAATTGATTAGTTTTGAGAAGTTGTGGACCTGTTTGGTATTACCCCAAACCTCAGGGGTAGTTAGTGAAATTTACTCAAATAAATAAAAGGAAACCGAACAGTGGTCTTAAGGAATTCATAAAGAAGCCCAATACCGTTGGATCCGGCCCATCGAATCCCACTTCTTCTTTTTGATTCTTGGAAAATTTGAGAAAAGCCCATTTCTCTGTGGAGTTCGATCTTTGAATATCTTTTTTCCCTCCTAATGAAACAAGACCATGAAGTGTTTGTGAAAATGCCAGAGAGAACCCCGATTGTCAGCACCGAGCAACCCAGGAGTCTCCGCAGATCTCCGAGATTTCTCCGCCATAAGAACACTCCAGAACCACAGCAGCCCACGAGTCTCAGAAAATCTCCTAGACTTCACGGGAAAAGAATAACCTCAGAACCCGAAGATCTTAAAACTCCCAAGACCAAATCCAGAAGCAACAAGTTTCTCAGCTCTCCGCTAGAAAGCAAAAAATACCCAGAAAAATCTTCAAAGAAATTGAGTAAATCCGCTTGTGGGTCGAGAAATTTGAGGAGTTTTAGTTCTGGGTTGAGGAGATCTCCAAGGTTGAGTAGTTGCGCAGAAGTGTTTCGGAGTCTTAGACGGTCTCCGAGGTTTACTAATCAGCAAAATATGGTTGATGCACGCGTAGATTGTGAGGAGAAAGTTTCAATTAAAACAAGGAAATCTGATGTTGGGTTGAGTAGTCGTGGGAATATGAGTTCTGGGTCGATGGAGGCTTCAAAATTGAATGGTAGTGTTGAGGAAGTTGTAGGGCATAGACGATCTCAGAGGGTTTCTAGTCAACGAAATGTTGTTGATGAACACGTGGAAGAGAGTAGCAGTGGTAAGTCTTTGGATGAAGTGGATTTAACAGATGGTGAAAAGTCTTTGGATGAAGTGGATTTAACAGATGATGAAAAAGCTGACAAGGTTGTGAGTTCTTGTGAACAAATTGTGAGGAAACGTGAGAGGAGGACAAGGAGGAGTTCTATTAGTCCAGAAGTGGTTATTGTGGAAGGCGAAGAGAGGATGGCTAAGGACATTGGGAAAAACAGGAAGCGAAAGCGAGATGAGGAAGATCGTGGGATGGCTAAGGAGTGGACAAAGGAACAAGAATTGGCTTTGCAAAGAGCCTATTTTGTGGCAAAGCCAACACCCAATTTCTGGAAGAAGGTTTCCAAACTGGTATTTTTCTATTTCCTTGATTCTATGGCCTGTAATTTCCTTTTTTTTTTTTTTTGTTCTGTTTGTTTATATTTACATGAGGTAAGTGTGCTTTGGGGAAAGGGCATAGGTTTGTTGATTTCTTTTATAAGTATAGTCTTGGAATAGAATTTGCGAGAGCTAGGATCATATTCTTTTCAAGGAGTGGCAAAAGTTTCTTACTTATTGGGAACTAGGTGTCTTTCAATAACATGTTGGTAGAGTTTAAGTCCTACAGTTGAGATTGTGTAAATTTTGTTAGCTTCCATAAACTTTATGAACTACTGTTTTTTGGAGATATCATTGTTCAACTTGGAGTACAAGTCTAGGTACTTTCAACCAATTGCAGGACTTATAAGAGAGCTTCGAACCTCTATTGTCATTTCAAATAATGGATATGAAGATAAAAGCCCATAATAGAGTCAGTTGTAAAGTGTCTATACTTGTTATATTCCAAATTGTTTGGATTGGATTAGATTGTATAAAGAGTGTTGTTTTGTGGACGTCTGTTGAGTCCTGCATTGGGCATGAACTAGATCAATCTGGGTTATATTAGTATTTAAGATGAGCCCTAATAGTAATGTAACCAGCCCTTTTAGGGTGTAGCACAGATGCAGCCAATCTTCCCTCGGTTGGTGACAGTGATGTTTGAAAGATTTAATGGTTGTGTATCTAGTATGCCTTTTTGATCAATGCTATGCAGACGGGAGTCATGGGACAGGTGAAAGAAAGGAAAGAAAAAAATTGAAAAACTGAGAAGGAAACAGAGAATGAAATTTGTATTCAAGATTTAATGGTTGTCTGCATCTGTTATGCCATTGTTCAATGCAATGCCAGATGCACTGGTGAAAGAAAGGAAAAGAAGAAAATGAAAATTTGAGAAAGAAAGAGAGAATGAATTCTGTATTCAAGATTTGATGGTTGTGCATCTGATATGCCTTTGATCAATGTAATGCCAGATGGCACAGGTGAAAGAAAGGAAAAGAAGATACTGAAAAACTGAGATGGAAAGAGAGAATGAATCTGTATTCAATCATTTGTCAAGCACTGATACTAATTTAGGTAAGTCTGTTAAGTGTTAATAGCTGTTTAACTAATCTAGGTGCTGTTACTAACTGCAAGGAACTGCTTAACTAACTTCACTGCTGTTGATCACTTTTTGTTGAGACACAGCGCCTTGATGAGCTGCAGTATGATCACTAACACTATTCTGTCAAAAAAATGGGGGGAAAAGGGGGAAATTAACCTCTCTTTTTTTGTATGAAGTCATAAGAGAACTAGATAAGGACATATTGCATCAGTTTGTTGTGATTATCAACTACATATTCAATCAACAAATTTTTAACGAAGCATTGGCATATAAGTCTTGTTATTAGATTTATATGAAAAATATAATTGAGAATGTTATGCTAAAGCCTGCTGTCAGCATATACTTCCTCTTTAATATTTATTTAGTGCACCAATCTCTGCCATTTTTAATCATGGAGTTAGCTTCATCAACAATGTTTATTCAAATTTTATCAATGGTGAACTTATATCCATACAAAAATCTATTACAGGTGCCAGGAAAGTCTGCACAGGAGTGCTTTGATAAAGTTCACTCTGACAATTTAACCCCACTTCAACCTCAACCTCGATTGAGGACTAAAAAAGCACAGTCTTCACCCATTCACAATTTTTCTCTTTCAGAAAGTAAATTGCTTAAGCCAATGGTTAAAAGGTTGAGTTGCAATAAACAGAAGACTCGTCCTAGACGAAAAATTTTCAGACACTTAATACAAAAGCATTATTGTGTGGACCAGGATTATGAGGCAGATCTATTTTCAGTACTTGAGCCCAATATGGATCTGTCTACTCAAGCTATTCAGCCGGGTGTCATACTTTCCACTCCAATGCAGTCTTCAGGAAAACAAGGATTTCTTAAAAAGTGCCATGAGAGACCTTCAAGCCATAAAAAGCCCCTTTCTAGATTAAGTGGCTCATCGTTGACAACCCTTGCTAGTCCCCCAGTACTGAAGCAGGTCAAAAACAGGGTCTTACATGATAAGTATATTGACCAATTACATTGCAGGGAAGCTAAAAGAAATGCAGCATCAGCACGGGCACGCAAGTTCTTTATCGTTAAAGAGGATAGAAAAGATATCCCTGTTCAGAATATTGATGTTGTTAGGGCTGCAAAGAATGCCTTGGCATCTGATGCAAGAGATGTTATCAGTCAGTATCAACACTTACAAGCTAATGCCATGAGCAACTCTGATTCCAATGATGATGATAGTGTTGATAGCGATGATGATGAAAGTGAAGATGGAACTTAGTTCTTGTTTTAGTTGAAAGTTTTCAAGATCAATTAGTATGTAGTTTTCTTCATATTGCTAATGGAAGCTGCCATGTATAACTGGTGACTTTTTAATCTAACCCATTTTGGAAATCCTACATTTGGTAAATTTGGTTTTTGCTAACGTAAGGGTGAAATTTACCTTGATGGGTTCATTCCTTTGAAATTTAAGAGAAGCTTTTTTATTTATTTATTACTTAATTAAAAAAAAAAGAGTTAATTGATCAACCAATAAATAAATAAATTTGTTAGTAGGGATGGCAATGGAGTGGGGCGCGGCCGAAGGATGGGATCTTCGTCTCCGCCTCGCATGATTTGGTCTTGCCCCACCTTGCCCCGTTTTGTATGACGGGGAAAACTTTCTCATCCCATTCTCGCCCTTGGGGCCCCACCCCATCCCACCCTGTAAAACTCTACTTTTTGTTAATTTGTCCTATAACTAGTACAATTTTTTTAAAGAAATCTATTTCATTAATAAAAATATACTTGAAATTACAACTAAATTTATCCCATAAAATCAAATCTATTTTTAGAAAAAATTGAATAATTTATCCAAGCATTTAACAAAAAAAAAAAAAAAAACTCATAGTATAACACAACAAAATAAAGGCAGAAAACCACATTAGATAAAATAAAATAAGCTAATATTGATATTAGGGGTGTCCACAAGTCCTCATCACTTGACCAACCTGCCGGACCTGCCCGAAACTGACCGGCCACCACCCAAATCGACCAATCTGACGGTCAGTGGCAAGTCGCCACCCACAGAACCCGAACCCTTCGAGTCGGTTGGTGGGTTTCCTCCCCAAAAACCCGAGCCACCCGACTTGACCATCAAATCAACATCCAGTGACATGCAAAGGTTTTCTGACAAAAAATGACAAATACCGGCGATATTTTTGCTTTTTTGTCGAAGATCTACTTGAAATCCACTAGATCTAGCGAGATCCGGCGATATTTCGTTGAGATCTAGTCCAGATTTGACGGATCTGGCAAAATTTCGGCACCGGTGGCGAAACCCAAAACTGATCGGCACAAACCCGAAAACCGATGGACCCAAACCGGACAACCATACCATTAATACGGGTCGGTTTCGGTTTTGATTTTTGCCCACCCAAGAAATTCAGGTCGGGTCCGAGTCAGGCACAAACCCAACTCGACTCGACCCGTGAACACCTCTAATTGATATGTTTGTTTAAGTAGTAGGGTTTTAGGGTATGAAAATTTTACAATTATAACCTTTAGCAAAGCGGGGTGGGGCGGGGACGGGAAGGGGTGGGACTAAAAAGTCTAAACCCATCCCCGCCCCGCCCCATGGTACGGGACTAAAATCTTACCCCATTCCCGCCCCACCACTTTTGCGGGACAGGAAAAACTTGCGTGGGGCGGGTTAAGCGGGGCGAGGCAAAATTGCCATCTCTATTTGTTAGTATTTTTTTTTAAAAAAAAAAAAAATCTAAATTTATAATATTTTTAGATGCGACACATTGGGTTGGATTGTTTCTTATGGATCATTGTATATTTGGGTCTAACCTACCTAAATGGGGAATATGAAAGATTTTAGACGATTTTGATGGGTTGGATATGTCGGCTACTTGTTTGACAAACTAAATTCTATGAACCAAAATTTAAGCATGGAGCGTCAATTGTGGGCTTGAAGACAAGAAAAACTAACAATTGAAGTTTTGTTCAGCCGTTAAGTTTGCAATTTAAAAAATGATTTTGGATTGTTTAGCTGTGTTCCTGTTTTGCTTAAATAATTCTCATTCCAAAGTTCATGAATGGTGTCATTAAGCATTTGGTAAAGGACAAAAAGTCCTTATCTTATGCTAGAATTTTCGTAAAATAATGAAACTTCAATCCTTATCCGATTCAAGTTAGTCGTGGTAGCACTATTTTAGTTACTTGTGCAGGATTTTTTTTGATTAAGGAATAAAAAATAAACATGGCTTTCAACTTTTTAACAGCATATATTATTTCTAGCCCCTTCAAACTCTTAAAGAAGTTTACTTTGATCATTACCATCAAAATTATGAAGCATGCTGTTTTTTCTTTTTTCTTTTTTAGAGAAAAGATAAGAGTAGCAAGCTGTTGAACCTTAAGATGTAGTACTTTTAGGCAAATTTTGTGGATAGCAATCATTTGGTATTTCCCGCCAGCATTGTTCAGAAAATAAAATTTAGGATTTTGCCAAACCAGGTGGGGATCATACATAATCATACTATACAAATAGAGAGGAAAAATCATAGCCACAATGAAATTCTAAACCATCCCCCTCCTTTTTTTTCTTAGTAAAATAACTCATTCTGCAAGATAGAACGTGTGACCTCTTACCTATGAGATTGTATATCTTGTTTCTGGTGTATATATTATCTCTCTCACAACAAATAGGTCCCACAATTGGGACCCACCTTTTGTGAGATAGGCGGTATATGTACCCAAAACAGGATATAATTTTTCCTACCACCAAGTGTGAAATGCCATTTGGGCTAAAGCTTATTGATGAAAATTCTACTTGGGATTCCTTTGGGGGTCTACTTTGTGTGGAGACGCTTACTTAAGAACTCTTAATCTGCTACATGACTGAGTATCAATCCTGGATTGCTTCTAAAATCAACTTTACCGTACCAATAATAGAATATTAAAGTACTACCAAGGAAATTAAGTTTGCTAATAAGTCACTTCTGTCTTTTATTTATTTATTTATTTTATTTTTTCTGCTCTTTTTTAAAGTTTCCCATATGAGATTGAAGTAACTTACCCTACTAAAAGCCTAAAAAAAGAAAAAAGAAAAAGAAAGAAGAAGAAGAAGCATGGAGTAGATATACAGTACTAAAAGAATTGAATAGAACATTGGAACTTGCGGCTCGCCTGGTTCAGTCCTGGCTTTGCTGTCTCTGATTTGCTCCGTTTGTTTAGTTGCTTTCAGATATCTCAATGGCTGCCACTCCACCATCATTAAGTTTCATTGGAGTTTAGACACGAGTACCATGTTGAGAACCATAGTACTGGTTCTTGAACTGGACTCCACTTTTGCAATTGGTTCATGGTCCACCGTCTGTGGTATACTGGTATTACATGAAACATAAATCTACTATATAGACAACCCTTCTCTCTCTCTCTCTCTCTCTCTCTCTCTCGGACACATGCATAATAAACTAGATTCTGATGTCAAAAGTTAGATTCTTCTAAATTATATTCTATCAAATTACCAAAAAAAAAAAAAACTACTATAACTTGGATTTTTAAAAAAACCATTGAATTAGCAATAAATTCCTCCTGTCTTAGACCTAGCTATTAGACTGTGTATTGTTTCACCATAATAGGTTACTCCTTTACCACCTAAATGTTTTGAAATGCAATTAACAGGAAACTTAGTAAATGAAGTTAGTGATAACTAGAGCTACCATTGGAAGACTAATACCCCCATCAAACAAAAAAAGGATAGGAAATAATAGTTTGATGGCATTCCATTAATTAGCATGGTATGTCATGTTAACGACCATTTTGCCCATTCAAATTGAATTTGCTGTTTTGGCCATTATGATTTCCATGTTGCTTATCAGTAGTGTTCTTCATATTCTTATGTAGATTAAGGGACAAGAAGTCACTATGGTTTACATCCCAAATGTGCCAATTATGGTGGATGTTTATGTCCAATATTGCAATATGTATCAATAACCAGTTGTTTCAGCTCCTAGAAAAAACTTTAATCAATCAACAAATTCTGTACATATATTCCACATATGTATACATTCTAATTCCATTAAAAATATTTTCAACAAAACTATTTTGTTATTGATTTATTGATAGAATTCTGAGTTAGAGAGGGACCAAAATGATCCTTGGAAAAAAAAATTCTAGTAGACAATACATAATTGATTTGAGATGGACCAGATAAATGAGTGACACTTTATTTAGAAGACATTATTATGACAACTTCTCACTTGTAAAATTCCTTGAAGAAGAACAACTTTAAAAGCCCATCTCTTCAAGTCTTCTATCCAGAATCCTTTTTCATCTTTTTCTTCTACAGACATCTTCCTCCATAACCTGCGTTTCTAAACAATGCTTGCTTTATGTCTTCAGAACTCACAAATGTTTGCTGCTCAGCTCCCTAACACCATCATATATTGACAAATACGCATTAGAAAACACTAAGGGTAATAATAATGTGAGGCGCTTACTAAGACAATGTATATACATACCTCAGAACAAGAAGCATGCATTGAAAAATCATTGAAGCAGCTTATAACACATTGTTGAATCTCGAGGCCTAGTGCTTCAATGGTGTGCACTGTTGATAGCAACAATCCTGGCTTAGCTGCACAGCATATACCAATCCGGGTATCCATGTCTTTCCTCTCCACATCAAACTGTGAAGTCACGGAGGCATAAAATTCAATTCAGTAACTGAGTAACATATAGGACTTAATGGGTAGTAATAAAAGTGCAAGACAAAAAATATTACCTTTGGGGAATTTCTCACCAATACTTCATTTGGCTTTAGCTCCTTGGAGATGGCCATTAAGTTGAGCTGATTTTTAGACTCTTCCGTTTCTTCTTCCTGCAATTTATTGATTCTTTCCAGGAGCTCTTTCATGTAATCTATGGTGTCTCCGAGTATAGATGTTCTGTCCATCTGCTAACATTCACATTCTTCAATTTAATCTTAGTGATCATGAAAATCATTTTATATTTTAGTGGTATCTCTCCCTCCTTCTCTTTCTATATATATATATGCACACATAAATTGGCCAACTTCAGAAAGAAAATACTACTAGTAATAGATTTACTGTTTATGGAACAACAAGAACAGATGAAAATTTTAGATCACCTTGCTTATCTTAGGAACTATTGATCTGAGCATGGAAAGGCGGTCATTTAAGCGCTTCCTTCTTCTTCTTTCTGCCATTAGATTCTTTGAGGGCTGCCCTTCTAACTTCTTAGACTTACTCTTTTTCTCTCCACAGAAACCCATGTTGAAACCTGGAATATCAGCAGCTTGTTCCATGACTTCCATCTCAACTTTGCAGCCAGAACTATTTCTCTCTTGCAAACTGAGATTTTCACAGCCAAGAAAACCAAGCTCTTCATCCTCCACCATCGATGGATAATCTTCTTGGGATAGAAATGGGAGTGGTTTTTCATTCTTTGTGTATGATGTTTCAATCTCCGTGAATCCATCAAGAAAAGGGTAAGCTTGGTCACTAAAAGGACATTCAAAGCTGGGTCCTGTTGGTGTGGAGAATCCTACAAATGGAGGAGCTGTTGGAGTAGCCAAAACTGGGTTCTCTTCTAAGGCATCGAAGTTCCACCCATTAGGGAACAACTCGCTCACTCCATTAGAAAAAGCACTCCAAGTGTCTCTTCTTGGAGCCAGCAACTCCTCCAAGAAACCATGTTGTGTGAGCTCCATCTATCTCTCTCCCTCTCTCTCTCTCTCTCTCTCTCTCAAACACAGATCTTATTATAAAGTGGTGAAAGAAATAGTCCTCCAAAAGAGAGACTTAAGTGAGAAAGGAGAGACTTATTAATAACACGAAGCTGCACCAAGTTGAAGGGTATATATAAAAACATTTTATTATAAGCCTGGGTCCATTTTTCATAAAAAAAATGCATTGTGTTCATTACAGTGAGTTTTGTATGTAGTAGCACCTAGAGCTAGCCTCCGATGGAAATGGAATCTACTTTTGGTACCTTTCTCTCTCTCTCTCTCCCTCTAGGTTGATTAATATCTTTTTCACCGAAATTATCAATCGGACAAGTTTAATATTTTTAATTCCAATACCCTGAAACCTCTGACCCATGGAGTTCGTATTTGGAAAACTTCCTCAAACTCCTATCATATTTTTTTATTAGATAAAAATTTTAAAATTTTAGTAGTTAAATAGTATGTTTTTATTATATCTTTTATATTTATAAAATTTAAATAAAAAATAAAAAATTAATAGTTATGTCATTTATTAAATGTTAAAATTTTAAAATCTTGTAGTCTAAAAGTATGTATAAAAAAGAAGTTTATTGAGTGAATAGTAACTAACATCCGATTTGAATGAAATTTGACATGTATGTTAATACAAAGAACATACAATCTAATTGTTAGATTTTTAAAATTCACATCAAATAAAAAGATACAAAAGGAGTTTAAAGAATTTCTCTCCAAACTAATTTTGGAAAAAAAACCTTGTTCTAGTAACTTAGGCCCCTTTTGGTACGCGAATTCAAACACATGTTTTCCGTTTTTAAATAACATTACAAGTATTTTCATACATTTTTTCACTCACATATATTTTTAAAAAAACTAAAAATTATTATTTAAATACACGTATCAAACGGCCCTTAACATAATAGATATTTAAAAAAAAATTATTTATTTTTAACGTGAGATGACTACAGGTTCCTTTTGTATGTCTAAATAACATTTTAAAAATTACTTACTGATTTTTTTTTGGGTATATAATCAAAATTAGAAAAATGAAACTTGAAAGAGTTCAGTGTACTTGATGGAACTAATCACTACTTCAATTTACAACCTTAGACTCAAAAGGTGATAGGCCACGGCGGCTTCCTAGTTCCTATTATCAAGTTAATTTTCTTGTTAAATAATCGATTCTTCCAAAAATTTTAACTGCTATAAAATAATAAATTTAATCATTTAATCATATACTTTTAACAAATTTTTTTGGTAGTTTAAAAATTATTTATTGATTAACATAATTAATGCACCCCTTATCTTTTTTTTATTCTTTTTCTCCCTCTCATAGCAATAAATCCATGATGATCTCACATCTAATACTCTAATTAGGAAAACATTATCTTATAAAATGGTCTTTGGATCTTACATATTATGAGAGGATAATTTTATGAGACTGTGTCATTGTCTCATACTTTCCCACTATGGGGGTTGATTGTTCATCAATTTTTCTCATCATAAAAATGTTCAAATTGCCTCTAGATTGGTCCTGGGACCAATGTCTGGCTAGTCCTGTACTTCTTTGTAATGAATGGGTTTTCTTTGTTAACTCAGTTTGCTTAACAATAAAAAAATGGACGTTATATTAATTTTTTCAATAATCCTAGCAAGAGAAAAGAAAAACATTTAAGAAAAGGTTTTATAGACACTACTAACGATAAAATTCTCTATTCATTTACGGAATAAAAATTCTGACACTGCACTTGACAAACCATAAGAAAAGAGGAGCTGAAAAAAAAAAAAAAAAAAAAAATTCCCCAAACCCATCCCCCCTCCCCAAAAAATAAAAAATCAATTTAGTGGAATGAGTATATTTCTTGAATGCTACTACAAATTATTATATTCCGTACATGCATAAAGCAATGATCAATTATGTTTTTTTTTTCATACATTTGCTTGTTCACTAACTGCCCTTAAACAATAG
Organism: Quercus gilva; assembly: GCA_023621385.1. Lineage (NCBI taxonomy): Eukaryota > Viridiplantae > Streptophyta > Magnoliopsida > Fagales > Fagaceae > Quercus > Quercus gilva. The sequence goes on from CM042478.1 coordinate 16,671,258, forward strand.
AGTTCAATGAATAATTACTCGAACTTCATTTATTACTTCACTAACTTAAGATAGCTATAAATGCATTAATTAATTTCAACACTCCCACTAAAAGCATCTTCTGACTAACTTGAGCATTTCTCTTAAGTGAATAAAATTTTCATTGGAAAGCGCCTTTTTGAAATTGTCAACAATTTGATCATTTGCTTAAAATACGTTGGAAATGTTAACCAATATTCTTAGAGTATTAGTTTATGATTGTTGATAGCTTTTTATATTTCTTATGAAAGTGGTGTCAAAACTTTTCTATTATGGTTTATTAACAAGGGTGTGACTTCTGTCCAATGTCTTGTGACACTGGATTCATTGTGATCATGACACGTGTCTATTTTTGAACACGTGTCATGATCGCAGCGGGTCTAATGCACTGAAGGTATTGGACAGAAGTCATGCCCTATTAACAATTGTCCTAAAGGCATCCATTAATATGACCTATAATATATTAGTTCTATCTTGTCATTTTCAATTGCTTCTTGTATAAAGTGGTATTTGATGGATATGTGCTCTGTGCATTCATGGCTGACAACATTCTAAATAGTGAACTTGTTGTCGCAACGTATCTTTGTAACTCTTTCCTGTTTCATCTTAATGTCTCCCAAAAATTTTCTAGCCAAATTGCTTGAGATGAAGCTGTTTAGCTGCCACATAGTTTTTCTGAAGATTGTGCCGCACAATTTTGCTTTTTTGAAGCTCAAGAAAATACTCCTAATCCGAAAATGAATACATAGCTCGATGTGCTTTTTCAATCATCAACCGATCTTGCCTTGTCACTATCAGTTTACCCAATAAATTCTGGGTTTTTGATTGCCTTGTAAGAAAATCATAGTCTACTGTGCCCCGTTACGCACTTGAGTTGGATTTTGCATGAATCTGGATAAGAGACTGGCAGTGAAAATGATGTTTGGACTGGTTAAAGCAAGATATATAACACTTTCAATCAAACTTCGACAAGTGGAAGCATTTATCTTTGTGGCTCATCTTTTTTCACCAATTTTTCATATGTTTTTTAAAGGAGTTACTACAGATTTCCACCCAAACACATCACACTAACAGCTTGATTGTAGGAGGTTATCTTTGCATAAGCTTCACTTATTGGAAAAACCTCAAAAGTCTTCAATACATCTTCAATAATGTGCCATATGCTTGGTATAAAACCCTTGTCACATACAAGTCATGGCAATATCTTTTTCTTCTCTTCCTAAACTCACAGGTTTAATAGATGAAAACTAGGGTTTTCTTTTTGAATACCTTAGGGTTTTAGTTATATTAAATGGGGCTTAATGGGCTTTTATATAGGCTTTTCAATTAGGATTACAAAAACCTACTTATACAACAAATACAGAAACTGTGAAGCTCAATTGGTCGAGAGGTATCGAGCTTAAGTGAGGTTTGATCGGTCAAGATGTAGTCGAGGTAGTATATTCAACAATTTTTGTGTCGATTCTTAAGTGGTCTCTTGTGTCTTTAAATAAAATCTTCAAACAAACTTCTTGACAATAAGAACTTACAACTCAAAATATAATTGGACAAGGTTTTGGAAATGGTTGGCAACACATAATAATTTTAAACCAAACATGTTGTAAGATGGCTCTAATACTGAAATATACTAGGGTTTAGTGGAATAAGATGATGTCTTCATGATAATGGAGAAAATGAATTAGATATATATATATATATATATAGAAGTTCACGTTAATGGGTGTTCTTAGGGCAATTGTTAATTAATCTTTTAAAAATAATTTTAATACCACTTTTATAGGAAATATAAAATGTCATAAAAAAATATTTTGAAGATACTGCTACAAATCATTGTCTTCCATTCATAAAAGAATTGCCAACTAAGCCTTTTTATACTTGTTCACGTGCATTAACCCTCAAATAATAAAGTAGAGTTACTTGAATAGTTACTTAAGCTTCATTTATTACTTTACTAACTTAAGGCTGCTGAGAAAATGCATTGACTTTGATACTAAGCATAAATTAGGCTTTGAAAAAAAAAAAAAAAAAAAAACTAAGCATGCATTACAAGTATTGTCGAAATCATAGTTATTAAACTGTACTGGAGATTGACTCGACTAAAGAATTGGTTTATTGGTTCAACCAGTGGTTCATTGATCGAATTATAAATTTATTAATTAATTAATTAATATATTTTATAATTATAAAAAGCAACTAAAATAAAATATAAATACTTTATTTAGGGAAATTAATAAATTATAACAATAAAAAAATTACATCATATCACATAATGTTAGAGGGAAAAAAAAAAAAAAAGCACATCTCATCAAATAACCAAGCTATATAGTCCAAAAGTCTTGAAACAACATATCCCATAGAAATTTGAAAGAAATTTTTAGCTTAATCATTAAACCCTAGAGCATAACAAAATTATTTAAATCTCCAAATACAACTAATGACTTTAAAGTTCAATGACTTCAGTAGTTTAGTTAAGTTTTTTTGAGTTTTTTCACAGATACACATGGTATTTTTTTTTTTCTTTTATCTACGTGTTGGTTAAAAAGATTAACCTATGTTATCTATTGGTTTACACGGTTTGATAATAGGTAATTGCAAATCCGGTATTTTACACCAAACCATTCCCAATAATGTTTTGGTTCACAAGTTTCATGGTTTAATTAATGAGTAGTTTGGTACGGATTTAATAGCTATGGTTGAAATCACTGTTAATTAAAAGGACCTCCGGTGATTTCTGCATTATTAGAAACATGAAATGTCTAGCCTGTGGAGGAGCTAGCCATCACCTTCTAAAAATTATTATTAGTCATTCATGAAAACGAAGCCTGGGGTACCGGAGAATTACTACATCACTTGCACACAAAAAAAAAAAGTGTGAAAATGGCCTAGACGAAGCCTGTAAGAATGTGGAAACGAATAAAATGGCTACGTCACTTAGAGAATTGCTAGCATTGTTACCGGAGGATCCAGCTATTGCACCATGCAATAGTTAATTAATGAGTGAGATCTGGATCTCATGCAATAATTGCATGATGCAATTACCATGGTGTTATGAGATGAAAAAGTTTAAAACGTAAAAAATTAAAAACTTAAAAAAACTTCTGATCCTAATTAAGATTGAGATTAAAAGTGGGTTTTTTTATATAGATCTCGTAACTAAAAATTGCTAGCAACAATGCCTACAAATACCTAATTAATGTTGGCATTATATTATTCTACGAGACAAGTAGCTTTTTTGAAACATACTAGTTGTTGGAATATTCTAATGTGAGTAGTGTGGTTGGTTAAGTAATAAAGTCTCACATTGGATACTAATAAAAAAAATGTGTAGTTAATATAACATAGTTGAATTCATACTCATAATAAAGCTTAGACTTTTTAGGTTAAGTGGTGTTTTTATATATTATATTAACCACTCAAGAAATCTCCCTAACACGTTTCTCTCTCCAAAAAGTAGTATCAAAACCAAAAGGCAAGAATGGTACTAGGTGTTTTCATATGTTATATTAACTGTCTCTAAGGTGTTTCTTTTCCCAACACTATCTAATTGCTTCCTCATTATTTATATAATTAGCTTGTAATAAGGACTTCTTTTGGATCAAGTTCTATCTATTGGAAAAAAGCGTACTGCATGTAATGTGATTTTATTAGCAAAATTACCACTGATTTTTAATATTTTCAATTCAATATACAAAAATAGGTCTCTTCAAAGGGTACAATTGATAACAGCGAATAACTCCAATTGTGACTTATTAAACCGTGCAAAATGCGAAGGATGGCCCAATAGTTATTAGCAATAATCAGATGGAATTGAAAGGTAAGAAGGAAAAACACCATAAAATCACTTGGCTTGACAATGTAGTGCGGTTGGTGAGCTCGGCAGTCGGCACTTGGTTTGGGCAGCGGGCACACACACAAACTGTGCAACAGCATCTTAAATTTGTTATGCCATCATGAATTATCATTATTATTACTACTTGTTTATATCATTAATGAAAGACTTTTATTTTGTGAGAGGACAATAATGGTTAAAGAAGGGAGACGCTGCACTAGCTTTAAGAGAATAATCCTTCTAAAAAGAAAAGGCTTTAAGAGATCATAATTACATTAGTTAGCTCCCAGCTAATGAATGTTGCAAATGGAGCTCTAATTGATTAGCTGATACAGTCAAGTTCTTGAATTTCAGGGGACAGGAGGAGTTAATTACTTACTGTGCCTAGTAATGTGTTCTTTAATGAGCACATGTCCATATTGCAGTAATGTAATCGGACCTTTAATCATTCACATCGATCCCCTCTCCCACCTCTAACATGGAAAATTATTAGGTACTGTCGGAGTATCATAAATGCGTACTTCCCTCTCTCACATAAATGGTGGGTCTTACCATGAATTTAATTAGTGGGACTCACCATTCATGTGAGAGGAGGGAGTACGCATTTATGGTACTCCGGGAGTACACAATAATTTTCCTAAATTCCAGTATAAAAAATAAAATGAAATATTACTTCTGAAATACTGAATAATTATTCTCAAGAGTCAATCAAACCGGAATTAAAATAAAGAAACGTTTTACAATAATACACTCGACCATGGCTTAAATCGCTTAAAATAGATGGTTGGTTTGAATTGATTAAAAGGAGATAAATTTCATGATAGAATTAGAAGGATCGAGATCATTATTCCCTCTGATTTTTCCCTCTAAGTTATATATATATATATATATATAACAAGAAAATTGAGGTAGTTTGTTAACTTTTTTGTTTACTTATATTTTTTACTTGGTGCTATAATTTTTTTTCAACTGTTATACAATGAATTTATTAATGTTTATTGCAATTTTCAAATTAGTTATGAAAATTTAATAACTATAAAAATCTATTGAAATGGCACAACTTTTTTTTCATTGAAGTTTATACTTATGTTAACAATGCAATTGGTAAGACAATTTGGATTAATTTTTATTGATAAGAAATAGTTTTAAATGGGTGGCTTAATCTTGTGCTTTTATGAACTTGCTAATTTTCCTTATGGGTATGGCGGTGGCTATTCATGGTGGTTGGTGGCTTTTCTTCGTGAATGTTAGTTGTGAATTGTTTTGGGTGAAATGGAGGTTTGGTCAACATGGATTTTGTTTTAGCCATCGGCAAGGCAATTATTAGGTGTTGATTTTCCTCATGTGGTAACTAGAGTTTGAATTGCTCGCGGGATATTCACATGAATACTATTTGTAGTGTCAGTGTGTGAATTATGGGGTATTTTGATCAAATTCATAAATACTTTAATGTTATAATTCTTGCATTCAACATAAACTTTGACACAACTTGACGACATGTTATGTGATGATGTTAGGTTTTGATTTAGTTTCTATGTACTAACTTGGCAGAGTGTATGTACCGAAAAACTTAGGCTGTAATTACAAAATAATAGAGAAAATGTACTTACTATATGTATTAAAAAAAAAGGATTTTTATGTAAAATTTTGGTTAGAATTTTGTAAAAACTATCGTATATGTTCTAAGCTTATACAGTATCTTTTTTTATTAGCACAAAAATAATTTGTACAACTAACGCACAGTTCACACACTTATAAATGATGCCAAACACACGTATCAAGGAGACTATTCGACAAAGAGTTATCCCGACAGCATGAACATTATCGGCAGGAGACAAGGACAGATGACTCATATGCTCTACAGTATAAGCAACCAAGAAAAATTCCACTATGCGCCAAACTACTTTAAAAAAAATAGATGGTATATATAATTCCTTCTTATAAAATCTATATATATATATATATATAGTTCTTCATTATTCTGTCTGTTAACTTTAACACACTGTTCATGCATTGATGTGATCTTTATCATGCATTACTCAATTAAATATAATTTGATATCTTTTTATTTTCTTTTCCATTTTTTTTTGTCACTATATCTATTTTTGTTTAAACTTTAAAACTTACTATGAACAAAGAATACTTTTTTTTTTTTTTTTTTTTTGATAGGGAACAAAGAATACTTTAAACGTTCACATTATGCAATTGAGAGAGCAACAATAACTAGTAAAGTAGTAAGTCATATAAATTTTAGAAACTGATATAGTAATCATTAATAATTATAAAAGTTATTCTGACATTTGTTTATTATATATATTATTATTATATTATTAATGTGATACAAATCACAAATTAATAGTAATTTTAGCATTTTATTTTATTTTATTGTATAGGGTTGGGTTCAAGTTACACTTGGTGTAACTCTAAATAATATTACACCACTCAATATTTTTTTTAATTGGATGTAAATTTTGATAAATCCACTGTTAGATTACATTATTTTAGTATATTCTCCATGCTTGCAAAATTTCAAGGTGTTCAAAAATTTAATTTTCATATCATCAATCAATTGTTTAAATTCAAGTTTTTGTAGTTTAAAATAATACATAAAAAATGAGTTTACGGATTGAATGGTAAATAACATTCAATTGACATAAAAATTTGCATGAATGTTAAGTACATATAGAACATGTAATTCAACGGTGAGATTTTCAAAATATGAATTCTATAACAAGTTATTTGGTGATGTAATATTGCTTAGAGTTACACCATGTGTAACTTGAACCCAACGTATAATATCATCAATGGATCCAAGTGTGTATGTTTGAATATGTACAACGTGTCAACTTCTTCTAAGTGTCCAATTAATGCTTTATATTTTCTATTTGCTTTGTCCTCCCTAGCACTCAAACTTATATATATGGGTCATGTTAACGAGTGCCGTAAGGCATTGGTTAACAATTCAATTAAAGAAAGTTTTTATGGGAAAAGGAAAAAAAACAATTAATGTTTTGACAGCTTTTTTCATTTCCCATAAAAGTGATATCAAAACTTTCTTAAAATGGATTCTTAACCAATGCCCCCACGGCACTCGTTAACATTTCCCTATATATATATATATATATATTAACTTTGACGAATAGATTGCAAATGTTTGATACCTTTGTACAACTATTATATCTGTGCACTAGTTGATCCGTTCAAAAAAATTCTTATCAGAAAACCAATATAAATGTAATTAATTAAATATCATTGTCAGGTACTTGAGTACTTCATGTTTTGGCTAATGGTTTCAGCAAGGCATGCACAGAGAACATCTTCCCTCTTATCTTTGGATTTAATCCAGTAGTTGGTGCATAGGACTCATTATCAGTTGACGAAAATATACATAAAAAAAAAATTATCAAACTTTTTGATTGAAAGCAAAAAGAGAAATAATTGTAGTTGCACATGAATCATATAAATAAAAAGTTAATGTATCCTGTTTTGTTAAAACATTAAAGTATTTAAGTCGACATCATATTATACATAAGATCATGTTATAAGATGTTAGATGGACGTAATTGTAGCTTAGCTCCAACACCCCCCCCCCCCCCCCCAAAAAAAAGTTTTCTTTGTATAGACTATATATATACTATTTAGGCAAACTTCGATTTTCCTTACTTAAACGGCAAGTTATGATAGTCCATTTTCTCTATTTAATAGGATTAGACCAGATAGTTTTGGTTAGGATTATCTGAGAGTAATGCATCTCAAAATATAGTTTTTAAAGTGAAAAAAAAAAATTCTTAACAATGTTATTAATTTTCCAAAATAATCTACCACCTCACGTACGTATGGCTCATAAAAAAAATTAAAAAAAAAATTAAAAAAAAAGGAGTTAAATACAGGAATATGGTAAAATTATTGTATCCCAATTTTATTGCAAAATATAATAACCTGTATTTAATTTATGTTTTTTTTTTTAATCTATATAGAATTTATTCGATGATGAATACTAATTGCCGAAATTGTTAGTGAACAAATGACTACCCTAACCAAAAAGCCTTCGCTCTAGAAATTATATTCCAAAACAAACTAATATTATGCAAAAGTTGATGGCAAAAAACTACAAACTAGTTTATCCTTTCACTAATTAAACTATGTTTTGTAGTTTTAATTTTTTTTTTTTTTTAAATGAGTTTTTCTTCACATTAAGGTGATGAATAGTGAAGGAAATTTGAAATATAATTTTTAATAAAAAGAATTTAAAAAAAAAAAAGTATTTTTCCTTACCTGGATTAAGGTGATGCATAGTAAAGGAAAGTTGAAATCTAATACACAATTTTGATTTTGGTATTGAGAGAGAGATAGCGAGAAGAGGGATGGAGAGATTGTTTTGTGTATAACCGTATAGGAGATTGTGTGCTAATTTTGACAACAAACTATGTGGAAGATAGGCTAACAAAAATTAAAGCTTTAATCTATTAGAAAAAATTGATTGTAGATAATAATTTAAAGCACTCTTAACATTGTTCTTTTTTTTTTCTTATAAAAAAAAAAAGAAAAAAAGAAGAAAAAGAAAATAAAGGGTTTTCGATTAGATTTTATTTCTATTTGCCAACTTTTTTGGGGTATTCTTTGGAGTGGGGAAGACAGTACATAGTCCACCTATACTTTCTTTCCATTTTTTGGTTTAAACTAATTATTGACTCACAATTTTGAAGTCTTTTCCTTTTTTAATGGAGACTTTAGGCAATGGCCTAAGCAACCTAGGCCAAGATTTGGCCTTGAGTGTGATGTATTTTTATGGTGTCTGTAAGCATCACCCTGTAGGTTGCTTGGAATTTCACTAGACTTAATGATTATTAGAAAGAATCTTGTCTAGCCTTCTTTCAATCACAAAGTTTTCCATTGGGTTTGGCTTACTATTGTTATTTTTTAATTGAAATATCATTTTATTTTAATGAAAAACTACTACATCATCCGCTAACTAAATAAAATGTGAAAATTAAAACTCACTACCATTTGTCATTGTATATTTAAAATAAAAGGATATGTCCAGTTAAAAAAATACTAGAGGTAAGCCAAACCCTTTTTTCATTTTGGTGGACATAATTAAATTAAAAAGTTTTTCCCAAACTTTCCTAAACATTTCAAGTAAAATTATACAATGCTTAGAGAATCAAAAGTGTTAGGACATATGTGATTCAATGTTAGGAACATATGTCAAGATTTTATGTAATTGACTAATTCTTTGAAAAAACGCACTTTATTTTTAATTTGGTAGATTTAAGATGTGTTTAATACTTCAAGGAACAAGGTTTCAAGTTTAAGTGTTAAAACCATGCAAGTCTGTCCAAGAATCAAGTGAGTAAGTGCTGGATTTTAAAACTCAACAACTAGCATCTATTGAGGTTTAAAAGCTGTTTTAGCCTGTGACTTGACATCGATCTCGATAGATGGCTATCTATCGAGATTTATGAAACTCAGTTTTTCAGAGTTGTTTTTCATCCAATCTGCGAGTGTATGTTTGGGTTTTCTTTTCTCACAACCTGAAACATATATAAAGATTATTTTAAGGGCTGTAAAAGGTTGCATAGTTGCATAAGTATAGAGCAAAGTCTTGTTCATGCAAATTGTGACGGGAGACAGAATTTGTTCTAGTTCATCTTTCTCTTAAAGAAGCTGTTGTGTTTTGCACACCTTAGGATTTTGTGACCAAGGAGCTTCTTAATTTTCATCGTCTGGATGAACTGAAGAACTTTACAGCCAACATCTTTCTCAAGTTGGTGATTAAGTTACGTACTGGGATCTGCGCATCTATTGGTTAGTCACGTACTGGAAGCTGTGCATTGAAAATGAGAGATTGTCAATACAGAATAAGTCCAATTGGGTATTGAGATAAGGGTTCAACTGTAGGTTGGTATAAGATACTGTGATTCTTTTACTTGTAACTGGCTGTTTTGATATTAGTGAATTTTCGGGAGTGGTGACCTTAAAATCACCTGATGGAGTTTTTGTCGAGTAGATTTTCGCTATTCGTAAATAAATAACCATGTCAATTTAATTTCCACTGCATACTTAGTTATTTAGTAATTTGTTTGTGATGCCACATACATTGCATGTTAATTTGATTAATTAATAAACTTAACTAATTAATCAATTAATATATCACAAGGGGTCACTACATTCTTGGCCTATCAAAAAGTATAATAATATTGTATTCATTCTACTCATATAAATAGTGAATTTCACCCTAATTCTCATATGATTACGACATTGTTGTACCATCGGGATATTATATATATATATATATATATTATAATAATAATAAATCCTTTAGATATTTTGTTTATCCTTTATTATGCAGATATGCTCACATCATTCCACATCATCATTATAATATAAAACTTTTATGTTTATTTTCATTACATGTCAATTGCAACCTATTAGAAGTCAATAGATACAACAACCCAATACTAAACAAACAATGGAAGATTTTGACTTTTTGGTTGGTTTTTTATTTGTTTCACGTAAGCTTTGGAGAGTCCAACATCAACAATATAATTTAGTTTTTTTTTTAATATGTTAGTTAAAAAAAACTAGAACTCACTGAATAAAATAACCTAGCAATAAACATATTTTGAGTTCTGTTTGGTCTTTTCTAAAAAAATCTAATTTATAACGTCGCATCTCTACTATGAATTTTATGATCTTACCTTTTTATTTTGTGTGCATCATTCATAAAAATAAAATAAAAAATTGTTAAAATTTTCCATGATTGTTTATTTATTTATTGGATGCATCATATATGTTAGTGACCACTTCTTTGAATCATAAAGTAGAGGATGCGATTATATTGAAGAACACCATAAGAACGTTATTATTGCACGAAATTGGAAAGTAGGTGAGTTTTAATTACTCGTGTTTCTTTTATTAAGTAATTAACTTAGAGAAGGTGAAAAGTGGATAAGGTGAATTTTTATTATAAGGATTGATAAATGTTTGAAATAATAAAATGAGAACTTCTTTTTTTTTTTAGAGAGTTTTAACTTATGGCGTCCGCTCCTAATAATTACTCTTTATTATCAGACCAAGACACCAATCAGTTTTTGGTGTAGGCGGGAATTGAACCCCAGATCTCTTATACAACCATCAGAGACTTTACCAGTTGAGCTAACTGGAACCCACAATAAAATGAGAACTTCAGGTGAGCCTTTTCTTCTCTATTATATATATTTTCCCTACAAAATTAGGATGCATTTGGATTTGGGAAATTAAAATTAATACGCTCGAATGCTAGTATAACCTGCTTGAGATGGATTTAGCAGCATATAACAGATTTAACTTTCGAGTGTTTTGTTTATTTTCTATTTTTTGGTAGAAAAAGAAATTTCATTAACTAAGCTAAAGAGCAAATAGAGTCTTAAGAAAATGCCTATTAACATACAACCCAATCAAAACTAAATCCAGATTATTTAACAAATCCACAGGCGGACTATCATATAAAATAGAATATTTATATAGATGCATGTACATTCTAGCTAGGTCATCTACGCATTTGTTAGCTTCATAAAAGTAATGGTTAAATTGCACCAGGAGGGGGAGGGGGGCAGAGAAGCTAAGAAACCAATTGCACGCAGTCATTCACAATAGAAGAAACATTATTAGAGGAGTTAGGATTTTCAATCAGGCCAACTATAGCTTTAGCATCTAGTTTTATCCCAACAACAGATAAATGAAGGTTTTGACACCGATGGAGGCCATCATGCAAGGCCCAAATTTTGCTACAATGCTGATAGCAATACCATTTTTTTTTTCTTCGAGAAACCCCCAACTCGATTCTCTGTGTCATCACGGATGATGCCACCCCCCCGAATCAAGCTAGGCATTCTGAGCGAAGAACTTTCAATGTTTAATAGCATTTGTGATGTTGTGGATTTGAAATAGTTTTTACATTTACACACACGAGTATACACCACATAATTAATTTTTTTTTTTCTTTTAACATAGATATGCTATTTCAATGTAAACAACAACATGTGAAGAAGAAGAATTTTATAAAATATATAAATGTAAACGAACATAAGTGCTACAAATTTTTATTTCCTGCTATGTTTATGAGAAAAAACAAACAAAATGAGTAAGAATCCAAAAGTCTTTTTAAGAGTGTCATAGACATAGTTGCTTTGGCATTTGCGCAGAAAGGGCAAGGCCTTGTGACAAGATCACGAGAGTGAGTAATTAATCAATCATACGTGCGTACGTAGACATAGATAAGGACTAAAGAGAAAAAATGATGCATGAAAAACCGCGGCGATTTTAGAACTGAGCACAACTATCACATAAATAGAGAGAGTGGTTTTTGTTTTTTCGCTGCGAGGAAATGTGTGCGTGGTAGTCGTACAACACATTTCACACTACACAGTGGGTTGTAAATAGTAGCTGTTTTGTTTTTGTTTTTGTTGTTTTTGATTTACTTCTTGTCATTTTGCTTTTGCATGGGATTTTAAATTTGATTTTATGATCAATCCAACAGGCAGCGCCCACAATATGAACCTCAAAACCACTTTTTTCATTCGCTTTTGTTTGCTTTTTTCCTTTGACTAAGGTCCCACATCGATTCTCTCTGTTAAATATGTACTGTTCAGACCGGCCTTTTGCATGAGCCTCGTATGACTCGTGTCAGTTGTGCCCATCACACCTACTTACGTGCAGTCACATTCTTTACATAAAAAGTCATATATGTAGCATTGCAAATAAAGATGAGGTTTTAGAATTTTTTTTTAAAAAATTTGAGTTTGTTAAACTTGAATATAATGTATTATGAACCAAAAAATAAACAATGCTTCATAATTAAAAACGTTTTAAGATAACTGAAACTTGAACTTGTTCACTTGATACTTGATACTTGAGTTTAGCAAATTCTAATTTTAAAAACGTGCTAAATAAATAAATGAGTTTGGGTAGAGTTTTTTCAATAATTTTTTCTTGCAAAAACAGAATATTTGACAAAAAAAAAAAAAAAAGAGCCACAACACCACAACATCAATTAGTATAGAAAAAATAGGATGAATTATAAATTGCATCATCTAATTTTGTTTAAAATTTAATTTAGTTCTCTAATTTTATTTCTATTTAATTTCTTATAATTTTCAAGTTTATTTAATTAAGGCTTTTTGTCCACTTTTATTAGATAGGTTGCCATTAAGTGTCTTAAAATGACATCGTTTAGGAATCTTTAAAAAATTATTGAATTAAATAAAATTGAAAGTTAGAGAACTAAATTAAACAAAAGTAAAGTTAAAAAGCTAAATTTAATTTTAGATAAAATTAGAGGATATAATTTGTAATGTAGCCAAAAAAAAAAAAACCAATAGAAAATTAGAAACTAACTAATTTTTTGCTCATCAAAGCAATTTGTATAAAAATGATGTCGTGGAAGCCTAAAGAAAGCACACATGATGCTTTCTTTGATGAAACAGAAACTAAATTGTTAGTTTCTGGTAGTAAACCTATAATCCACGAGGAGTTTTTTTGAATTCACAAAGAGATAAAAACTAGAATCCGTTAGAAGAAAATTTGAAAAAACGTCTATATTTATTGATAATGGTCTGATTTACGTTTGATGGCTGCAAAACATATAAATACTAAGAAAAACGTCTAACACCATAATTCACATTAATTACACGATTAGGTAACAAAATACCAAAATTTACCAAAAATAGCAAAATTGGGTTAAATGCAAAATTATAAACGACTAATCTTAAGGGTCATCCAAAAACAAGCAGGACTAAAATATATAAATACTAAGAAAAATGTCTAACACCTAATTCACATTAATTAGTGATTAGGTAACAAAATACCAAAATTTACCAAAAAAATACAAAATTAAGTTAAATGTAGAATCATAAACTACTAACATTAAAAGTCGTCTCAAAACAAGTGGGATTTTATTATGACTTTTAAACAAAAAGTTATTAAAGAAACAAATATTACTATAAATGGTAAAATCATAGTTTTTGGGGCATAAATAAAAGAATTTGTCATTTTCAAGGGGTACCACATAGCGAAGCAATGACTTTTACTCAGAAGACCATTTCGCTTCAGCCTGTCAAATTTCATGCGACCCCAACTCTAATGCCTATGATTTCTATTTGTGCATTTTTGCCTTGTGCATTGATTTCAAGCACATATGAGAGTTCAGGAAAGCCATGACATTTTGTTCTACATAAAAATAAAAAATAAAAGAAAAAGAAAAAGAAAAAAGAAGGTTAATCATATATTCACATTTTACCATAGTTTTTATCTATGAACACATTTTACCATAGTTGGTATAGTATAAAGTGGTAATTAGATTATCTTTCGATTAGTAGTTCACGTCTTTGGTGGCGCGTGGTGATGACAAATTGTTCCTAAATCTGTAGAGAGGGGGGGTGGTGGTTAGGTCTACACTGGGTACGTTGTTGGGTCTGAAGGGAAAATGAAAAGAGGTTGTGACATCCCTCACGGGTCATTTCAGCACAAGAAAACGAGGGCTGACCCAAAAGAATGTGCACATCAAAAGACGTGTAATAAAACTAACAGTAACAAATACCAGTCTCACTTCTCATGCCATTTGAGAAAAAAGTTCATAACGTCTCCTAATTTTTTTGACAATATTGTTCTGGAATTTGATATTTTACAGAGAGAGTGTGCTCTCTCAATAGTCAAATCTGGAAGGGTCTTGTACATGAAAAGATGTCTGTCATATATATATCTGCAAATTAAGATGAGTACTTTTGAAGGGATATAAACGCTGTGTGTAAGAACAACTGCAAGAAGACGATTTTCTTCGAATTTAAATTTCATCATTTAAGCTAGAATACAAGAATTATTTCATGTTGTATTTGGGTTGAGATGGGAAAGATTTTTTATCATCGATCCTTCCATGTCCCCCCCCATCTTTTGCGTACAAAGAGAGAACTCATCAAAAAAGTGTAATAGCCATACTCGAAGATTTTGGGATTTAAGCAGTACTCTACTCTGGTTGTCTAGCTTGTTAATTACATGACTAAATTAAGTGAAAATTTGATATGGCAAACTTATTAACTAAGAATTAAGTGCAGCCTATTCTAGCCAATTGATTCAAGTTGATAACTAGTTGAATATTCATGCAATCAACGTTGCAGTTTAGTTCCCAATGGAGCAAAGTTATTTGGTCGGAATGCAATTCAGAATGGAAAATAATGCTTCTTCAGTAATAATGCCTAATGGATGAAAAAGGGACATTTTTGATCCCACATGTAGGGTTGGTTTTAAATTTTAATCGTCCGCAATGTCCATTATATATCATAAATAAACTAAGACTTCAACATTTAAAATACAATCATTGTGGTAGTTAGGTCTTCCCCACCCAGCACGGCAGGCTATATCAACTAATGCTGCATTTTTCTCCTAAAAAAAAGAAAAACTACCAAATTATCGTACAAAATAATAATACAGTGGTTAACAGTCTTAGATTTTGGGTAATTGCCATTCCCATAGGCCCATATAGCGATTAAAAATGAGTAAAATGAAGACTAGTAAGTGTTTTGGAATCAAGTCAAACTTGTAAATGAGTAAAATCTTGAGCTTCTTGTTATTATGGGACAAAATGGGCTTTTGTCCTTTTTGAGCAAATTAATTAGCTTTATACCTATAACTTGATTTCATTGAGGTCGAGTTAAAAAACGTCACTATAGGTCATAAAAAAAAGTTATTATAAGCTCCTTAAAACGCCACTATAAGGCTTAGCTCGATTTATCATAAATCGAGTTTTAAAAAAGAGGCATTTTCCTACTTAGTTTGGAAAAGAAGGTATAAAGCTAATTAATTTGTTTGAAAAGGGCAAAAGCCCATTTTGTCTTGTTATTATGTATAAGGTGTCCCCCGCCCAGTTCCCCTAAACCTCATTATATGCGTAGTACTATATCCTAGGTCCCCAAATGAATGTGTCTTTGGCTAAGTCCACGAGGCAGAAGAGCTACGTGGGCTACCTTGAAGTATAATTCTCATTGAGTGGCGGATAGAATCTTTTACAGACGACTTAAATATGGACGGGGTAATATAAGTAGCAGAGTGGCCTTACTACTACGATCTAGTGAGATCTCATTTATAATTGTAATGTTAGCTTGCCCCCTTGACAAATAGAAAATCATTTTTTCTTTTTTACCATAAAAATAATAGTCTTTTATTACAACTAAAATTCAATGTTCCATATTCCATATCACAACCCTTTTACTGTTCAAAACAAATTGACAAGTTTTATCACAATACTTGGAACTCAAACTAGCGGGCATTATACTTTAAACTCAAAATAAATTAAAAAAAAAAATTAATGCTTCTGTCTTATTTACGGCAATAAGTCCCTAATGTCTCCAACCTTTCACTAACATTTTTCAATTAATTTATTGACTTTCTCATCGTTTCAAACTCTAAGTTTTTGTTATAAATCCAAATTTTGAATAATCAAAAGAATAGAGAAAGAAAGATTGAATTCTACAATTTTTTTAAGCAATCAAGACATTGAGTATACATATTTCGAAGCATATTGTTAAAATTTTAAAACTTTTACATTGATTGATTTCCACAATTTATTTTAAGTAATCAAATTATCTATAAAAAAAAAAAATCATGAAGTGATTTAAAAAAAATGAAAAACTGTCGAGGGCAACTTTGTAAATTAAAGGTAGATATGAAAAATAAAATATAAATAAAATTTATATTATATTATATTATATTATGTATGAAAATTACATATTATATTATATATATTAAAATTTATTAAAACTTTTAGTATTAATTTTATCTTCAACTGTATCTTTTAAATTTACCCCCGAAGTAAAATCATGGTTCCCCCACTAGACATAGGTGTTGGTTCCTCGAGTGCAAATGGGTGCCTTGCAATACATGACCACACCTATCTGACAGATTTTGCCTTCAACAAGGTATGTCAGTTCATGCACAAACCCATGCCTTCTTTAGTGTCTCAATCAAACCACGGATCTTAGTTTGTTTATCTCAAAGAATTTTGTTGGGAATACACATATGAGTGAAGTTTCACATTAAATATTAATAACAATAGTGAATGGTTAATATAATATAATTGGATCCAAATTCAATAGGTTTAAATCTTTTGGATCAAGTAGTGTTTTTATATATTAAATTAATTATTCAATTGGAGGCTCTTCAAGATGTTATTTCCCCAAATAATGGTATCAGGGATCCCTTCCATATGGGAGTTGCATACACTCATTGTTGCAACTTTAATAATTTTTGGATGTGGATGGGGGCCGACTATGTGGATGATTGATGCTCTATTGACAATTATGCAAGCTTCCTAGGTCACAATCTCATTTCTTGATCCTCTAGAAAGTTACATGATCGATTTTGCTCGTTCCTCAACTAAGTCTAAATACAAATTAAGCATTAGTAGATAATGTAACTAAAATTTCATGGTTTTGATCCTTACTATTCGGCCTTAGTGTGGTGCTTACTGGTGCTTCAATCCTTTTGTGTGACAACATTGAGACCATTTATTTTTCTGCCAATTCTGTATTTCATGCTCATACGAAGCATGTTGAGATTGATTTCCACTTTATTCACGATGAAGTTGCCCACCATGCTCTGAAAGTTCGTTTCATCTCTACTAAAGATCAGTTAGTTGATCTCATGACCAATAGGAACTCTCTTCCCCGATGTTTATTCCTACATGACAAGTTGAAGTTCTACTCCGCAAACCCTTTAAACTTGAAGGGGGCGTTTTTTTTTTTTGGTACTTATCTTCCTAGCACTTTTGAAATGATACATTCTTTATATGTTTCAAGCCTTATTTTATACTCTACATTATATAAAAATAATACATACAATACATCCATGATTTTGTGAGTGACATTTCATTCAAACTTATTGTGTGTTTCCAATAACATAGCAAAATACATAAGTTGGCCTTGTTGAATGAAAATCCACATAAGTTACATAAATATTGATGTAGGGGGCAGAAGCAATAAGAAGCAGACACATTTACTTCTAAAATATAGAAAACAAAATATGTTTGCTTTTGAAAAGCAACCTTGAATCCACAAGGGTTCCTCAAATAACTGAGGGTCCTTGAATTTATAAGGAGAAAAAGTTCTAGAATCTATTAGAGAAAAATAATAGACAAAAGATAAATCTAGTTAATACTGGAAAAATACAATGCGTTTAAATAGTAAAAAAAAAACCCTGAGGTAATTAAAAAAAATACACAAAAAACTCTAATTCTCGCTAATCACGAAATTAGGTGAAAAAATAGTAATTTTTGCCAAAAATAACAAAATTGAGATAATTGCCAAAATGAAAAATATTGTTTCTAAAAGATGTCCAAAACAGATAAGATTTTATTGTGATTTCTAAACTAAAAGTTAAATAAAATAAATACTACTAAAAAAAAGACGTGTATGGGGCTAAATGAGAATTTGCCAGAAAAGCGGCCTTAGTCATGACCAATGGATGTCGACGAGTTGTGATCCTAACACTGTTTCCCTTCA
Organism: Quercus gilva; assembly: GCA_023621385.1. Lineage (NCBI taxonomy): Eukaryota > Viridiplantae > Streptophyta > Magnoliopsida > Fagales > Fagaceae > Quercus > Quercus gilva. The sequence continues at coordinate 16,689,636 of CM042478.1, forward strand.
CATTGCCAATTTTCTTGCAATTCCATCATTGTTGTTGATAATTTCTACAAGTACTTTTCTATTTCTTGAATTTCTTGTGCACTGACTTTTGACGATCTCTTTGCTCAAGAAAAGTCTGTTGCATGTTCTACATCAAATATGGTATGTTTTGTCCCCATGAGAAAATTCGTATCACAACTCTATTTTTTGGCTGAAAATCGCTACTCTAATTTGCTCCGTTGTTGGGGAGGAGGAAGAATGAGGCAGAGTTACTTAACTTATTTTGTCCAAAGCAGTAATGGCAAAGGCTAGATTGATATGGAAGATGTATTGGATTTAAAACCGTTGTATTTGTAGAAGGCTGCAAAGTGCAAACTGGTTATAGACATGTCCATCTTGTAAGGACTTCGCACTTTGAAAAACAACTTGATTATTTGAAGTAATTGCAGTTTGTTCAGGTCATGGATGTTTGATAAGGGGGGGTCTGAATTTTAATTAGGCAAGCAGTTATACTTTTATCTGCTAAATTTCATTTTATAACTAAAAATAAACACCACTTAGCTACTAAAGGTAGTTGTCCTTTAAAAGTAGCTTATACTTCTCAAGAACTTTGATCCACAGAAAGTTGTCTTTCCTAATTAGCCAGATAACCTCTGCATTGGCATTGAGAAATTCTTGGTAATCAACCCATTATGCACTATAAAAGGCTATCAATGCATCTGAAGTCAGTCAATATCTGGCTATTAGGGCATACTATATATAAATTGAGCCTGTAATATTAATGCTTGCAGCTGAGACAAGCTGTAGTTGTAGCTGCAGCTTTTGAAGAAAATTTTCCAGAAGCTCCAGAATCTAACGTGCATATTCTTAATTGGTAATGATGAAAAGAATATTTTCCTTTGTCAAACTTTATAGCATATCATCATTGTGGTGATTGATAAAAGTAAAAGCAGCCCCAGTACGTAGTAATTGCCTTTTAATGAAGTCAAAGTGGGCTATATATGTTAGGACGTCCAATATGATTGAATCTTTACAAGTCAAATGATGAAGCACTATTTATTTCTTTTCACCTTCACCTTCACCTTCATTTTTATTTTTATTATTATTTTTATATTAATCACATTTCACAAAACCCATGGGAGTCCATTAGTGATCATTCTACTTGCAAAAAGTACTCTTTGAAGATGGTCCCAAACCTTGGTAATGATCATGTCTAGCTGATGGATGAGTTGGTTTCTTTAGGAGATCAAAGCCCAGAGCTCTTTAAGTATAACAACTTTCAATTGGACACGTGTGACTCTCTGTCTTCCAAAACCTCAATTATATTTTTTGTATTTAGCCCTTACTTCACCTTTTTCATTTTGTTTTTCTCACGACAGTGTTATCAACCAAAGGAAGAATTTTATCAATGTCATTAACGCATGGCACACCACAACCACATTCTTGTGGTGGAGTGTTATCTAGCTAGGGTTCTAGCATAATTAAAAACCTAAACTCATCCCGGGCCATGAACTTTATCTTCTTTTAACCTTTTCTAATCTTGTTAAAACTTCAATGTCAGTTTACGCCAATATATATTCACGTGTTGAAGTTACTAAAAATGTACTTTAATTATCTTCAGTTTAAATTCAAAAGTCATTCCTCTAGGCTCTAATTCAGTTACTCTGATTACCTAATAATCTCATCATATATTTATATAAATTCATTGAACACATACATATATGATGTCAATCTATATAAACAATTAAATAATTATACTAAGGATAAGGCAAATAAAAACCTATCCAACCAGATGTTTGGCTTCATCATAATTTATTACTAGGATTAACTTCTTAGAATATATTCTGTTGCTTAAGTAGGGCTTCGGCTTGTTATAACTTTATTGAAGCCAAATATTTCCATTCAAATGAAATGACTTAGAAGGTTATTGGATAAGCTTTACGTTTGGTGCCGGCATCACAAACGACAGTTGGTGATGAAGATGTTACATACAAATGGGTTGGAGAAATTTGTACCTGTTCAGGTCCACATTTCCATTATTGTCTAATTTGTTGTTCTCAGCCTTGGAAGGCTTTGTTTGTTCTGTAGAAAGAATGTGACATGACGACGATGTTTGATCCCATGCTAGCCATTATGTCAGATTTGTGAGTCCTATGATCGGTTTTAATACATTGATTCAGCTGAGCACTATGGTGATCTAATCTAGACAGAGCACTGGACTTTAAAATGAGTTTGAAGGACCATGTGATGTAGTATAGGAGCATGAGAGGTTCGTAAATTCTACTGTCTGCTAGCGTCAAGAGTGATACTTCTGTATATATATTCCAAAACTGAAAGTCAAATCTGTCTTTCAGCTCTGCAATTGACAAGATACATCAAGGAATAGACCTCTCCCTCCCTTAGTGTCTTACTGTTTCAGCGTTTTTTAGCAAATTAAACAACTCAAAACTTCAATTTGGCGTGAGTGGAAAGGCAACAACCCACAACTTACATGTTACTAAGAGAACTTAAGAATAAAACTCTACGAGGTATCTAACGGTGGACTTATTGATGTGAGGCATGACATAATTTTAGAGATTTAAGTTCAATTCACTATATATTATCGGTCATGGGATTTTATGAGCAGAGATTGGTACAGAGGTTGAGAGAGAGAGAGAGCTTGTCAAGCTTGTCGATGTGTAGAGTCACTGAAATATTATTAGCGCGCACACAATTAAATCTTCAGCCCATCCAAGTCCATATATTAGACAATAAAGTTTGCTGGGTCTGTGTTGAGGCCCAAATCTGAGGCCGATTACAGACGTACATAATCAGTGTGAAGCCTAATACGAGCCCACAATTTGAGGAACGGTTATGCAGCCCAGGACGAGGTCATTATTTGTTTCAACAAATTAGACTCCCACAAGCCCACAACCCAAAATAAATCAGGCTGATTAATATGGAAATCGAAGACAAATGTTAAATGGCACAATAAAAACTTATGTAAAAGGTGGAGGTGACAAAATTTTCATGTGCAAGTAAATTATTGCGATTATTGCTCCGCTAGATCAAATTACAAGTTCCTTAATCGTTTGATCTTTAATCGTGTTGGGTAAAAACCTAACTTTAATGTGTAATATCATGTTGGGTATACTTTGAACCTGCAATTGCATTGATTTTTTTTTTTTTTTTTTTTTTTTGAGATAGAGAGAGAGAATTTCAATCTATGATGTTCTTGCCTTTTATTATCAGACTAAGACACTAATTGATTTTTGGTATAGGTGGAGTTTGAATTTCATTTCTTTTATTTAATAATAAGAAATTATACCAATTGAGCTCACTAAAACCAATTAACATTGTCATGTGTTAATAGAGTAAATGCATTTATTTTAATGTATTACTTATCTATATGTGGTTGATTAATTAAATATGAGAGTAATTTATATGATTATTTTTCTAAAAATGATATAAAGCTATTATAAACAATTTATTTGAAATGCATGTAGTAACCAAAAAAAAAACCAAAAAAGGAAACCTAGAGTGCAAAAGCTTAAATTTGTGTCATATGTCACTCCTTTTAAAAAATGAAGCGTCAAAAGTCTTGTGGCTCAATTGACACCTCCCATATTTCCAACGAAGGCATTTAAGATTTAAATATCTCTTTCCCGTTGTCAGTATTGAATTAAAAATGAAGTGTCAATAAGTCTTGTGACTCAATTTCAGCTTTTGTTGCTACAATGTAAAGGACACATTGTAGAAACAAGAGCTGAAATTGTATCCAAGTTAAAAAAAACTAAATTCAAGAATCATTCTCCTCGAACATTGCTGAGGAAGGATTTCCTTGTTTTAAACTTGTCTTTCTTTGCTGTCTTAATATCCCTGATCTATTGTGCGCGTCGCCTGATTCATTAAGACCTAGCTTTTAAGCCCACTCTCTACAAATTCATTGTGTGAGACTTTTTGGGCCTTAACCCATTCAGCATTTGGGCTTAGGAGCCAAAACGCGCCCTTACAATTGAAAAACTGCAAATTTTAGAATTGATTATCATTTTGGTCGCTAACTTTTTCCTTATGTGTCAAAATGATCTCTAACATTTGAAATGTGTCAGTTTAGTCTTTAATATTTTGGTATTGTGTTAAAATAGTCTTTGGCTAATGACTATATTAAAATATTATATTTTATACCACCTAAACATTTATGGATCATTTTAACTTCACAATAATAAAATTGTAAAATGTTAGGAACCATTTTAATACATAAAACATACATTATAAACCAAAATGGTAATTAAACCCAAATATATAGATAGGTCTCACCAAATGATGGGCCGCTTCCCATAAAATAAAAAAATAGAAAAAGTAAGAATGATGTGCCACTAATCAAAAAATAAAAATTCAAGTACTCATCTATTTTCTTATTGAAATGGTACCAATTACATTTATTGCCACATGACGAGTACTAAAACTATAGGCTCATCCAAGCAACGGACGAGAATTATATCTACAGGCTCGTCATATAGATGACGAGTATCGAATCCACGGGGTCGTCATAAGAAAGGACGACCATATAGCATTAATGGCGTTCTTATTAATGCTTTCGTAATCGACGAGCTCCAATGGTCAAAAAGGCCAATCATGAGTCAGTAAAACCTCCATTTAAGCTTAGGCATGTTACTCAAAACAACCAAGAGAGCCATTAAGAGGCCACCGGTAGTTACACTCATAATGAGGCTCCCAACAGCTGTTTTAAGGCTATAAATAAGCCACCTGGCACTAGAAGGAAGGTGCACAATTTCAAACAGATAGAATTACATTATGATTCTCCAAGAGATATTGAAAATTCTACTGACTTTATCATCAAAGAACCATTGGCTAACGCCACTCCGGTGTCTTTCTCTCTCATCTTTGTAGGGAACGTTATCTCGTCATAAGTTTTGACGAGGTCATCGACCGATGACCATTTTTGACTTCATCACCACATAATCTTTTTTTTTTTTTTAACAATATTGCCATATCATTTTGAAAGTTATTTGTAGAAAAATTTGAAGCCTTTTACCTGTCACATTAACACATTTTTATCAAAATATTTTTGATAAACATCAAATTTCATTAAAGAGAAGATCAAGCTTCCATGCATTCCTTATAGAAGTACGGATGGAAGAACACTTATCATAATTCATTGTCATATATATGTGTGTGTGTGTGTGTGTGAAAATACAATGTTGGTCTTTGAAGTTTGTCTATTGTGCATTTTTTGTCCTTTAAGTTTTGAGCGAGTGTTATTGGTCCTTGAAGTTTAAAAAATGAGCACTGTTGGTCACTCCATTAACTTTCATTAAATTCTTGCTTATGTGGCTAATGAGACAAGGACATGACACTTTCTTTTTTTTCCACGTGAGAACTAATTTTGTTTGAAGAAAAAATAAAATAAAAACAAAATTACACTCATAAATCCGACCCATTCCCATTTGCATCCTTATTATTCACCAGTCTCAAGAAGCTTGGTGACGTCTTGGCGCATTGTTTTATCTAAATCTCTCTTATGTTCCTTGGAAAATTTAGCCATGTCGTTAATTTCATAATGGTTTTACCATTGGTCTAATCTGGTAGCATACAATGTAAACTCTTAATTAATAACTATATTATGATTTATGCACAATACTTGTAAACATGAACATCAAAAAAAAAGTTTTGAAATCATTCTAAGAGAGAAAAACCATTTGGTAGTTTTATAGCCCTTGCTGAAAAATGAATACCAATTGAATACCAAATGAAATTTATGACTTGGAAGTGAAAAATAGTAAGGCAAATACCAAATAAATTCAAAGAAAACACATCCATTGAGACCTTTGTGGATGTGATGGCGCGTTGCTGCTCTAGTGTGCGTTCCATCTCAATGAGTATGATTTCATTTTGAGAAAGTAGTAAACTACCAAGGTCTTCCAGATTTGGGTTTAAATTGGGGAAAAGAAGCTAGTTTAGATTTTAATCATGTGTGATTTTTTTTTAATAAAAAATAAGTTTCCATAGGAAAAAAAAAAAAGGTGCATGTCAATGTTCCATTAGAGGCATAAGCAAGAATTTAACGAAAGATAATGGAAAAACCAACAATGCTCATTTTTAAATTTCAGAGACTAATATTGTATTTTCGCTTATATAGGATTTTACTCATATATTCTCCTGGGCATACATTAGTAAACTATTTTTAAAAAATAAATTATGAAAAAAATAAAAAAGTGACTAACATTGCTAAATGTATAATTTAATTATTTTTCTGTGTAAAAGTACACATTTTTAACTTTCTATCTCAACGTATTTATTTTTTCCCAAAAATAAAAGAACATTTATTTCCATTTAAAGAATAAAAGCTACTAGCCAAAAGATCTTTTTCCAAGTTCCAACATACAGTTGGGTGGAATAAAGTGACTTTGCTCAAGGACCTTGCAGATCTTGGTATTTTTCAGATGAAAGAGAGGAACCCTGTCATTCTTGCCAAACTGTGTTGGAGAATGGCGTTGGACTTTGAAGCTCCATGGTCCAAATCCTAATTAAAAAGTACCTTACTCAATCTAGAATCAGTAAAAAAGGAAGGAGGTATAGTTGCCTGCATATCTTGTATTTGGACAGCCTGCAAAGATTCTGCTTGCCTATGGGGTGCTTTCTGGTTGTCATTAGGCCCCCAAGGAACCAAATTGAACCTCTCAGTCAAGGATTTTATTGTCTCTGGAATTGGGGTGTCTTTCATCTTGCCTAAAAAGTTATACAGGAAAGGAAATAAAAGGTATCCCCCCCTTGCTTCAAGCCCGGGTCAGGATGATAAACTAATATGGGCTTTCTCCAAAGATGGGTCCTTCTCATTAAAATGAGCCTACTCTGCTTGCAAAAGTTTCGACTCTTTTGAATCTAGAGGCTTCTCCTAGCTTGTGGGTTTGGAAAAACAGTACTACACTAAGAAAATTTTTTTTTTTTGTCATTGCTCTCATCATGGCATTCCTACGAGAGAAGTTTTAGGTTCAAGGGGTATCTTTAACCCCACTTGCGATCTGTGTGGATTATAAACCAAGTCTATTACTCATGTTTTGAGAGATTGTTTAGTGGCCTTTAGGAAGCTCTAGGTATCCATGATACTAGGCATGATTTTTTTGGGCAGCCTCTTTTGAACTGGTTGAAAAGGAATTGTGAATTTGAAGATAATTTAAAGCATGCTCATAAGTCATATCCCTCAAAAGATTTTGTTTCCTCAAGCCATATGGCTTATTTGGCTTCATATAAATATAGTTTTGTTCCAAATTGGAAAGGCTAAGAACAACATCCACCCCCACTTTATAAAGAAAGGAGCAGAGTTTTATGCAATTGTAGCAAATAGCTTTAACAAACCACCTAGAACCCAGGTGCAAGTGAAATGGAATTATTCCATGTAAGGATGTAATGGGGAACTCCAAGATGGCTAGTGGAGGGGTTGTCCTTTGTAATAGTGATGGTGATTTGGATCTTGGGTTTTACAAGGGATTTAGGGACCATTTCTAGCATCATGCTGAACTCTAGGCCTTTAAAGATAGGATTTAACAACAATAATGTTGAAATGGATGTTGAAGTTCTCATCTATTAACCTTATGTTGGAACCCTCCAATCTAATGTGATTGCAAGAACTTGATGAGAAACTTCTTTAAATCCACAATGACTCATATTTTCAGAGAAGTTAATAAATTTACTAACAATTTAGTTAAAATTAGTGTTGTACAACTTTTAGACTCTCTTATTTTGAATGATCTACCGCTTGTGGTGGAATCTTTGCTAACTTTTGATAAAGTCAAGTTATTTTGTAATAGACTTGTTTGTGACTATTTAATAATTCATAATTTTCGAATTTTATCCTATTCCACCCAAAATGACTATAATTTTTCATTCCAATTAATTAGCGAGTACGAATCACTCTTCTATTCCATCTTGTTTTAAATTTTGGCCCATTCTACTTCATTCCACCCATTTCAATCAATTCCACTAAATTTCACCCAGGATGGTGATTTTGGCTAGTATGTAAACGAATCATTACTTTTTTCCTAAACTCATTTTTTTGATTACTTCACTTAAATATGACATTTTATTATTATTTTCCTTTAATAATGTGTTTTTCTTGTTTACTTTACTTATGTATAGCATTTTTTCTTCATTAATATATATATATATTTATTTATTTACTCATATATGACATGTTATGTAGTTATATTATGTAGCGATGACATTAAGAGGGTATACTATTTGATTTTGAATTAATAATTTTATAATATTATCATGTAATGCAGACTTTTTTTTTTAATTTTTTTAAAGAAAACATTTGATGCAAAATTAGGTATATAAGTTTTGTAATACATAACTTTAGCAGCATCCTCGAAACGATAAGTTTATATATGTCGGTACTAAAATCTTCCATTCTAATAGACAAACTGAATTTGGTCTGAAGCGGTATTCATAATATTAGTTAGTATAATGCTAATGTTTACTTTAGCTAAAATTGGTGTTGTTTAACTCTTAGACTCATTCTCCTTATTTTGAATGGTTCTCGCTCTCTTTGCTGGCTTTGGATAAGATTGATCTATTTTGTAACTACTTAATTAATAGTATATAGATCACGTTTAAAGTCTAAACCAAAAAAGTACCCAAAAGTGTCGATCTTAAAAAAAATAAGACAACAACCTGTGGTTAAGTCCAAGTACAACCTCACCTAGTCCTAGATGCGTTCCCAGCAGAGAATCGTATTCTTTGTTTTCCTACTATTCCTCCAATTCTGCAGCTCAATCTCCACATCAAATCCACACCCTGAGTTCCCATGCAAGCCACACCACCATAACTCCTATCCATTCTGCAACACTTCCCTTCCCATCACTACCAGAGCTCAGTCCCTCGTCTCCCTCCTCACACTCCCAGAAAAGATCCAACAGCTCACACACAATTTCACTGGCATCAAAAGGCTCGGCATACCCGCCTATGAATGGTGGTCTGAATCACTTCATGGTATTGCCACCAATGGCCCTGGAGTTTCCTTCTCTGGCACCATACCTTCTGCCACTAACTTCCCTCAAGTCCTTGGCACAGTCGCTTCTTTCAATAGAAGCCTTTGGTTCTCCATTGGATCGGCCATTGCCGTTGAGGCTAGAGCGATGTACAATGTTGGTCAAGCTGGGTTGACATTTTGGGCACCTACCATCAATATTTTCAGGGACCCCAGATGGGGGAGAGGCCAAGAGACACCAGGGGAAGACCCTATGGTCGCTTCAGCTTATGCTGTGGAGTTTGTGAGGGGCTTTCAAGGTGGGAAATGGAAAGGTCAACGTAGAGATGGGTCTGGATGGAAAAGAGTGTTGAAAGGGGATGATGGGAGTGAAAGACTAATGGTCTCTGCTTGTTGTAAGCATTTCAATGCTTATGACTTAGAAAAGTGGCACAATTTTAGTAGATATAGCTTCAATGCTGTTGTAAGACTTGTTATTCTTGTTTTTGTAATAGTATGTAAGTTAATTTCAACTGGGTTTAGGTTGTTTTAGCTTTAATTGATATCACTTTGGTTGGTAGGTTTCTAAGCAAGATTTGGAGGACACTTATCAGCCGCCATTTCGTAGTTGCATTCAACAAGGCAAAGCAAGCTGCTTAATGTGTTCTTACAATGCAATTAATGGAGTTCCTGCGTGTGCGCGAGGAGATCTCCTACAAAAAGCTCGATCTGAATGGGACTTCAACGGGTAAAGCTTTTTTAAAAGCTCTTTATTTGATATGAATGATAAAATTGCACATTCAAATATGATTGATTAGAAGACTCATAGGCATACCCATTGGTGGCATTACATACAGATATATCACCTCAGATTGTGATGCTGTGGCCACAGTTTTTGAATATCAGAATTACACAAAAACTGCAGAGGATGCAATTGCTGATGTCCTAAAAGCAGGTCTTTATAACTGTTGATTTTGATTATAGTTCACAATTTGTAGTGATAAATCCAATTACTGGATCTTTCCCTGCAAAAGTTACAATATATGGTCTAATTGTAGGAACGGATATAAATTGTGGAACATACATGCTCCGAAATACAAAATCTGCTATTGAAAAAGGGAAGGTGAAGGAAGCAGACATAGATAGAGCTCTTCTCAATCTTTTCTTGGTTCAACTCCGTCTTGGGCTGTTTGACGGAGACCCCAGGAAAGGGAAATTTGGAAAGTTGGGAGCTCAAGATGTCTGTAACTCCAAGCATAAGACACTGGCACTTGAAGCAGCAAGGCAGGGAATTGTTCTTCTGAAAAATGATAAAAAGTTCCTGCCTTTAGATAAAAATGTTGTCAATTCAATAGCTGTTATAGGTCCAATGGCAAACAATGCAAGCCTACTCGGCGGTGGCTACACCGGTATGGTTTCTATTATGATTTAATTGTGTAGTTAATGGGTTCATCAAAGTTTTCATTGATCATGCTAAGATTTTATTTATGGTTTTTTTGTACATTTCCAAAATCTGTTTTCTGATTTATTGCTCACAAGCAATTGTTTTCATGGAAGCAGATTAAGTACTAATTCACAAGTTAGTTATCTGATTTTGGGAACTGTATGAATGACTACGTATGGATTGTGGTTTATCACATACCCTTCTCTTTGACTACAACATGCCCTCATTCCCTCATTCCCCCATTCAATCTTGATATATAAAGAAATTTTTTTTTTTTCCCCTGAACTATGCTCAATGTTAATGCTTATATTTGTTGATACTTCTCAACTGTGCAGCTTTAAAATGTTTAGAAGTAAAAATAAATAAAATGAAAATAGAACTTCATATTGGAAACTGATCTAAAGGCTTTTTGGCGGTTTATTAATTGTGTAGGAATTCCTTGCAACCCAAAGAGCCTTTCTGAGGGATTTCAGGCATACATAAAGAAGACATCTTATGCAAAAGGTTGCTTTAATGTATCTTGTGATTTTGATAATGGATTTGATGAAGCAATTCTTACTGCCAAAGAAGCTGATTTTGTTATCATAGTTGCTGGGCTGGATTTGTCCCAAGAAACAGAAGATCATGACCGAGTTAGTCTGCTCTTGCCTGGTAAACAGAAAGCCCTTGTATCCTCTGTGGCCGCTGCAAGTAAAAAACCTGTGATTCTAGTTCTTACTGGTGGTGGACCCCTTGATGTATCATTTGCGGAAGAAGATCCACGCATTGCAAGCATTCTCTGGATTGGTTACCCTGGTGAAGCTGGAGGAAAAGCACTTGCAGAAGTCATCTTTGGAGATTATAATCCTGGTTGGTATCAGAAACTTTAAATTTGTTTTAAAGGAATATGTATGCACCTCAAGATCGTAAATTATCCTTAGCATAACATCTAAACTTATGAATCAATCCTCTTGAATAGTATCACTGCCAGCAGTACAGAAGCAATAACCAACACTATTATTAAACCTTAGTCCCAAAATATTGGGGTCGACTATGAATTCTCAACAAATTATTAGGGTCAGCCACATGTATTCTTTTCTGCCATTCTATTATGGCCAGAAGTAATAACCAAGTGGTAATGAAATGAGTCAGTCTCTGCAATTCTCGCATGATTCGGAGACAGACTCAACTGTAAATGCCATGACAGAGGTTTACTTTTTTATATTGCTGTGTAAAATGATTTAAGATTGTCTCTTGTTCTGTGGATGCTAAATACAAGTTTTTAATGCAGAAGTTTGTTGTAATATTTGGATGTGAATAACAGGTGGAAGACTACCAATGACTTGGTATCCTGAGGCATTCACCAGCATACCCATGAATGATATGAACTTGCGGGCTGACCCTTCTCGTGATTATCCTGGAAGAACCTACAGATTTTACACTGGACATAGAGTCTATGGATTTGGACAAGGCCTAAGCTACACCAATTATGCCTACAAGTTCTTATCAGCACCAAACAAAATAAGTTTATCGGGATCTCTCAAGTCTGATTCCAGAAAAAAAGTACTGCACGAGGTAGGAGATGAACTTGGTTTTATTCACATTGATGAGGTGGAATCTTGCAATTCACTAAGATTTTCTGTGCAAATTTCTGTTATGAATCTGGGTGATATGGATGGAAGCCATGTTGTGATGTTGTTCTCTAAAGTGCCAAAAAAATTTAAAGGCACTCCAGTTAAACAGCTAGTTGGATTTAATTGTGTGCATACGTTGTCATATGGATCTACTAAAACAAGCATCTTAGTAGATCCTTGTCAACATCTTAGCTTTGCAAATGATCAAGGAAAAATGATATTGCCCTTGGGTAAGCATAAACTAATGTTGGGAGATTTGGAACATTTTATTTCAATTGAAACTGATTGAGGCCTATTATAATTCAAAATTGCACCTGTTATTGGCAATAAGCATCAATCTTGTTATTGAAGCATGGACTTTATTTTTGGGGGTGAGAAGCATGACATTATTTGAAAGGAAATATGGTGTCATTTGATACACTTTCAGATAACGAAGTTAATATTTCATTGGCTTCCAGGTTCTGGAATGTTTGCTGTTGTAAATATATACCAAGTGTTATCGATTGAATATAACCATCTAAATGCATAACGTACATGATGCGAGCCCAGAACTTGAAACTAAGACCATGGAAATGATGCAAAAATCAATGGCCTTGGACATGGATATTGGATAGGGACCTGAAAACCGAATGAGTTGAAAAGGTAAATGAGATTGAATTTCACAAGAGAATCAAAGTTGTCTAAACTCGTGTCACCTGCAATGCTTGCTAGAGGGGAAAAGGTAATGTCCAAAATGTATTCAGTTATTAAAATTTTCCTCATTAAGGGATAAAATGATACATTCAACTGTCTTTATACTAATCTGGATGATCTTTTAGTAGTGTTAATGCCGTTCTGGTTTATCATGGCAATAGTTTCTTTAAGCCATGAGACATATTCTAGAAGATTAAGCAGATTAAATTCTTATGGAAGGGGGAAAGGAAAGAGAAGACAAGAATGAACTGTAATCCAGCTTAGTTTGCTTGTCATAAGCTGTTCTTGTTGAGTATAAGGACTTCTCACTTTGTTTAATCATTATGATAATCCATGGAAATTAATGCGAACTCAGGAACTTCTCACTTTGTATCACGGAATATTTGATAATTGGAAGTGAAATCTGCATTATGCAAATATTTGTAGTATGCAGTACTTCTATTCCCAGCAAATATGGCAGGTTTTGCTGAATATCAAGTTTTTAAATTACAAATTGATGAATTAACTTTAATGGAGAAGGGGAATTTGAATCTAGTTGTCTCATTTAGAAATATCAAGAACTACAAAGGCTCTTGCTTCTCAAAAAAAAAAAAAAAAAAGAACTTCAAGACTCTTGACATAAGATATTAATTCTTATATAATTTCTTTTATTTTATTTTTCTAAAATCTCATTTCATTTTGGGGATAGAAAAAATGGATGAGGACTGCTTGAATGATTTTTTTACTACAAAAAATTGACTTATGATTGGTTAACACCTCTTTTGTTTTGAATATGTTGTGAGATCTTGTTGTGCCCCCCCCCCCCCCCCCTTTTTCAAATCAGCTAAACAAATTTTATTTACATGCCCATATTTTAGAGTTTATAGTTGGCCTCTCTCAAATTTTTGGATTTGTCCAAATAGCCCAAAAAAAACTAATCACTTAACCCTTTCTTTGGACCCATGGCCCCTCTATAGTCCAAATACAACACAACAAAAAATTCACAAATTACCAATATCATAATTCAATAACTCATAACCAAAAAAATCTCATAGAAAAAAAAATTCCCTTACGAGAGTGACAATAATTTATATAACTTTTTAATTGATTTATAAATTATGGGAAAATCAATTACAATATTTAAATTTTTTTCAAAAGATAAAATGCAAAATTATTTTAGAAGCCAATATTGATGATATAGCATTGTCAACTCTTAATATTAATATCCCAATTTTTTAAAATCCTCAAACAAAATTTTGAAAACTTCATTAGTGTGATTTTTAGTTGCATCCAAAAGTATGAGTTTATAATATTGGTGAGTTGGTCAATGTGATAAAATCAACATATTAATTCCAATTATCTAAAATTTGGAGATTCGAAGTTCTCTTCTTTTTTATTCTTCTTCGAAAATGTTTGAATATCATATTGTAACTTTCAATTTTTTTGGTTCATATTATTTCCTTCTTGACTTAAATATTTATGGCAATAAAGTGCAGTTGTTTTGTCTACCATGATATTTTTCTTTAATAAACCATGCAATTTGAAATTTTTTTGGTTCATGCTTTCGTCCCCCTTAGGTTCAAATTCTGGTTCCGTCCCTGAATGTAATGCTAACCTATCATCAAATTTGGAGTCTCTTTTCTTGACCAATCCCGCTCTTAATATTTTCTTCGCCTCTTTTTTTTATTTCTTATTTACAAGTAGATAAAGATTATTCAAAAACTAACCTAATAAATTAACCCACCCACATTTGACTTAACAATTAGCCCACCCTTCCTTATTTATCCAACTCCTAAGTCCTAATAGTAAAAATACAATAAAGAGTTCACATGCATTTTTTTAATAGAAGAGTTCAAATAATATTCAAAAATAAGACTTCACATGCATTTTTTAATTGAAGAGTTCAAATAATAATTGATTTTGATACGATTTTTGCAAGAAAGGACACATAAAAAAAATAAAAAATAAAAAGTAGGTAAAAGGAAAACATGATTGACAGGGTGAAGAAAAAAAAAAGTAATTTAGCCAACCGTTCGAAAATGATTTTTATTTTTATTTTTATTTTTTTAGAGCAAGCGTTCGAAAATGATTGAAAACTTTATTCGTGTGAACAGAACGGAAGTCCAATTTAATAAATGAGGTCTCCTATTGCTGTCAAAGTATAAACACCAACAGTTTTGGATTTTTCTTCCATGGCCAAACCATATCTTATCTCTAAAACGCCTACAAAGTAGGTAGGGACTTTTTCCTGAAAATAAATAAAAAAAGTACAAGGGCACTTTTTGCTAAACTCATCCTAATAAACACACATTAGTATTGATTTAAGTGTTTGGTTAATCCTTCTAAAAAAAAAAAGTGTTTGGTTAATGTATGCTCTTAGAGTATACATTAATCATATATTTTTTAAAATATTTTATAAAGAATTGAAAATGTTGTAAAAAAAGTTGGTAACTTTTTCATTTTTTTATAAAAATTTTCCTAAAATGATCTTCTAATATAAATACTAAAGGCACAAGTTAGTAAAATCCTTGATTTAAAACTCTACTTGCGAATATTAATCCATTTATGAGCAATATCTTTACACAATTACTCATCATAAATTCTAGAAGTGGCTTTGGCTATTTTTTTTACTAATCAATAATTCAAGCAATAAACAAGAAAATCTAACACAATATGATTTTTATTTCTATTTTATTTATTTATTTATTTAAATGTGAAATTTAATAATTATGATTTTTATTAATAGACATTTATTATAATTATGTTTATGCATGGAACTATATATTCTAGTAATTATCATTTTTTATAATTGTCTTTGCATGTGAAATTATATATTCTACTATTTAAAAAAAAAAAATGATGTACTTAGATTCTTATCGGGTTTATAAAATGGAATAAAATTTAAAGTAAATTAAATCATGACAGTGTAAAATTGTAAAATCTTAAAAGTTTATATGACACAATATCATGAGTTCAATTACAAGTCAAACAACTTCAATTTTAAGTCAAACAACTTCAATTTTATATCTTCTAATTAAGAGAAGCGCTATGTCCATAATATTGTCACAACAAATCATAGGTGATAAGTTGTTATTGGTTCTAATTTGAACTTATCACTGAAATTACTTTTTTTTTTCTTTTAATAATAACTCAAAATAACCTGACACTTAAGATTTGTTATGAAAATATTGTAAAAATGGTATAGACATAGCATTTCTTTAGGCAAAGATTTGTTTCAATAAAAACTAATCTATCATTTCAATTAATCAAGGATGTGCTACATTCTTCTCAAAAAAATAAAAAAATAAATAAAGGATGTGCTACATCATTTTGGACTTCGCCTACACTGGCTTCTGAAGTTTTCTACTTTCCTCCGTTCAAATCACAAACTATTCTCGAAAAATGTTAAAATTACAAACTATTTTTAACTTCTAATGTAATAGATGATTATTGGTAAATAAAAATGTGATATTAGTTATAAGTCCCCATGAAAACTAGTAAAAATTTGTTATATCAACAGTATGTAGCATTGCTCACAATTTTGATATCCAATTTACATAAATCAAGGCGCATTAATATTAAGAAAAGGCTCATTAATAATTTTAGATATTATAATATGGGGTACACTTTTTTTTCCTTAACTAATAAATAATGAATTGGCTGAAAGTCTTATAGATCAATTGTTTGACAAATCTTTAATATTAGGATCTAAATCTTCACACCCTCAAGTTCAACTATGGATATATCAGAAATAAAAAAACAAAAAGGCAAATTGAACATACCATAACAAAATGAATAGCTAAAAAACGAGAAAATCTGACATCCAACAAACTTTGATAACTTTGCATGAAATTGGGTAAAAAAAGAATGCCAACAATTTATTAAAAAAAAAAAAATTTCATGCCATCATCTTAAATTGGATATTGTTTGGATCAAGATTAGGTGCAATTACTCTCTTCTCACTTACAAATCTTTTTTTACCATTTTTATATTTTTACTTTTTTCAACTATTTTATTTAATGGTTACGATTATTTTTTTTTTTCTTAATTCTCAATCTCAGCTATTAAGAATTATTACATCAAATGAAATACCCTAAAGTATTACACTAGATCTCACTCTGTGTCTTCTTACTCTCACTTTTGCAAATGCTTGTGTGGGGGCTGCGGAGTTTAAAGTAACCCAAAGACAGACTAATTATAAAGTGAACGGCCAGAGTAAAAGATTCTAAAGACTAAAGGGTCTTCATTTCCTTTTAGCCCCACGAGCACCTGCACCCCCCCCTTAAAAAATTGAACATTTTGTCATCTACTTTTTCTTTTCTATTTTCACATTCCTTTTGAATCAATTAATTATTTTATGCATTTCTATCTTTTATGTAAAAAAAATTATTTTATATGTTGAATATATACAATTTTTTTTGGACAAACATGAGTTTTTTATGTGGTCCCCACCTCCCCTCCTCTTTTTTAATGGCAGTTTGAGTTAATCTAAATATGTATCTAATGTCAATTTATTGAAAATTTAAATAACGAATGTCATGTGAATTGTAAATTGAAAAAAAAAAAATTAACTTTGAAATAAATTTTCTGTATTTTGCTTAAAATAGAAAAAGACTATTGCATGGGAAGATGAGCAATGTCATCTTTTAATTAAAATAGTAAACTAAATTTGGTCTCAAATCAAATGGCCCCCAAATAAGCTAAGTGTCTAGTAACTTAACTGACAGATTGTGTTTTTAACAAAAAATTTAAAATTCAAATCCCCTCACCTTTTTTTAGTGTAACTATCATTTACATATAAATTAAATAAATTAAAAAGAAAGAAAGAAAGAATTTTTTTTTTTTGGAATAAGAAAGAAAGAAAATTGCCTTCCAATGGGTTCACAAGTCAAATGATGACGTGTGGAGAAAAAAAAGAAAGAAACAAAGAAAAAGAGAGAGAGAGAGAGAGAGAGTTAGAATAATTAGAAGAAGTCTCTATCAAGTATCAATGTATATATGACCGAAAGTAATACACTCACCCAGATAACTGCTATCCTTTTTGACAATTAGGAACCACTAGAACCAATAAATGCAATTTTCTGGGGAATAGACCTTCCTGGGAATGGAGCATTCTCATCGAGTTGTTTCCATCTATTTGTTTTGAATAAATTAATTTGTGTATACAATCTACTTCATATGTTTTTCATAATTTATTGACGAAATAAACTATGTATAATTGGTGCATAAAAAAATTATGATGGTGGTAGATCTATATTCTCATTAATCCCAACTTATCATCATAGAAATTTATGAAAAAAAAAATTTGTAAAATACGTTGTGTATTTTGCATTTTTCTTTTTAGATAGAAGTATAGTTCCTTTCACCAAATCACTAGATATATTTGGCTATATCATACCATGAAAGATCATTTTGTTATGTCAAATCATAAATCTTATGATGCAATACGAACCACCTACTATTAGTTGGAGGAAGAATTAGAAGGGTCATTTTTCTTTTTGCCTTTTTTTATAAGTAGCTTTTATTCTTAAGGGAGAAGGAACTAACTACCAATCAATTGTGTTGTTCCTTGAATCATAAAAAAAGGGTTTCTGCATGCTTAAGGTTCATGAATTGTTCTTAAAGGGGCTCCCATTAATTAAGAATTTAAGATACTATTTATGACAAATTCTTGTGTTGTTCCTTGAATCATAAAGAAGGGCTTTTGCACGCTTAAGGCTCATGAATTGTTCTTAAAGCACCATTGTGTTGCCTTTAATTAAGATACTATTTACAACAAATTCTTGATAATATTATAAATTTTCTTTTCTCTTTTGTTGAGAATATCATAAATTTTCAATGTAAAGAGAATCTCTATTGCTTTTTGATAATTAATAGGTTTTCATTGAAAATATTAGGAAGTACTCACTGGTTGAATTACAAGAATTTTGACAAATCTCTCTCATTAATAAAATAAATTTTCAAAATTTCAATTTAGGGGCCAATAGTAAATTAATATGACCCAGCCATGGGCCCGAGGCCCACGACCCGGCTGCAAAGCTATATATCCGTTGGGGTATTTATGTTATGTCGGAAAAAAATGGGCTTTGGTGAGCTGTCAGGGCCCCACTAAAACTAATCATATATCTGGGTTTATTTGGGGCACTCTCTCTTCTGCAAGAAACTAAAAGTAACCAGCTGTCCTCAGCAAAAGGCCCCAGATGAGATCACCGTCCAATCTGCCACCTGTTGTAATAAAGAGGACAAGTCATTTACATTTGACACGTGTCCTGCTGTGATGTTTACTATTCTCACCAAATACCAACTCCACTGTATTCCCCCATACTGTAGCTCCTTTAAACAAACCAGGATAGCATATTTATGCATGTTTGGCCAAGGAGGAAAAGTGCTCGTTTTATATATATATTAAAAATGCTGGAGTGCCCAAATAATTTCTGAAAGAGTAGGAAAGTAAGAGAGAGAAAAAGAAAGAGGAACAAACTTTTTCCACAACACAAATAAATAACCAACGAAATAAGTGGGATACGTATGTATGTGGATTTGGTGTGTTTTTGACTGTGTCAAAAGTTTACAACAACTCCTTTTCATAATATTCTTTGAAAAAAAAGAGATATTTTGTTTAAACCAATCACTAACTTGCTAAATAGTTTCGTCTCAAAAAAAACAAAAAACAAAAATTTATTAAGGGTCTGTTTAACTATTGCTTATTTTATTAAAAATTGAAAACTAAAAATACTATAAGAAAATAATTGTGTGATTCCTACTGTAGGACCTAGTTTTAAAGTTTTTTTTCCTAAATAAAGTACTTGTAGGTTCGTGAACAATGCACAAGACCTACTTAATAATGCATAATCACGTGAAACACTTTTCTCAAAAAAAAAAAATCAAAACGCAGTATCCAAACGGGTACTAAATACTTAGTTGACATTGTGAATAGGGTAAGAGTTGGGTCTAAGTATTTGTGCACTAAACCCGTTAAAATTTAGACAAATTCAATATAATTGTGCACTAAAAACTCATTGAGATATAGACATGTGACATTTATTTGAATCTTATCTAAATTACAATAAATTTTTTATTTTTAATAAAAAAATCTCAAAAAATTCAATACACAGCACAAACCCAATTCGGTTTTAATTAACTCATCGTACATGTATATATATATATATATATATATTTTTTTTTTTTGATGACGTACACGTATATAATTTTATCAATTAATTGCCACGTAATATTAACTTGGAGGAGACTCGAGATTCAATATCACCGCATAATACCGCACTTGAGTAGTGACAAAATCCCACTCATATACTACAACAGTATATAAAAACCATAAACAATAGCCGACAGTATATAACTCCCAGTTTCGTTTTCTCATTGGTTCGGCCGGTTTTTCAGAGTAGAAAGCTTGGTCTTTGTATCTGTGTTATTGTTAACTAAGCAGAGATGAGCGATCCTAAGTATGCATATCCCTACCCTGCTCAAGGTATGCACTTTAGTCTTTTCCTTAACTCCTAGTTAATCTTTTCTCCTAATTTTTTTAACCAGTTTGTACCACCTTCTTTAATTTGTTTATTAGTATTTGCTTATTTTCTGTTTTCGTTCTTTTATTCTGGGATTACAGCCTGTGCTTTTTTTTTTTTTTTTTCTTGATTTATTTTGGCTTGAAACACATACTTTAATTTTTGGCTTGGAACTTGAAACACTGTCTGATTACTAAGAAAGAGAGAAAATATATTTAGTTGGTAAACTTTACCTTAATATAATCACCAGTTTTTTTTTTTTTTGTTGCTTGGTATTAGGTGGGAAAGCTCTGAAAGTTTAGTTTTTGGGATTTGCAATAGGGACTGTCTTTAATTTTCTTTGAAACTATATATATTTCTTTGGACACAATATGCTCATAATCTAAGATGGTCTTTTGTATAATAATTTGATTTTAGTTTTGAAAAATAAATTCTGCACTTTTGGGTTTTTAATCTTTGCTTCTTGGAATATAATAAAAGCAGTGCATGCCTTTACCTTTTCTCTTTTAGATTTTAATCAATTTATATATTTTATTTGCTCCATAATTGGTGGGGTTAATGAGTTAATAATCTTCCCAATCCATCCCAGGTTATTATCAAGGACCCCCAGTGATGGCACCGCCACAATATGCAGCTCCACCACCTAGGAGGGAACCTGGTTTCCTTGAGGGATGGTAAATATATATCTCTACTCTATCCATTAATTCATGTGTCTGAAATCTGAATTATGTATTTCTCTCACTCTCTCTTAGAAAGTATAATTTTACATAATCATTATTATGTGACAAAAATTCCATTCTTTTTATGTCTGATGGGGTTTTGGTTAAATGTTTTGTTACAGTCTAGCGGCTTTATGTTGCTGTTGCCTTATTGACGAGTGTTGCTGCGACCCTTCCATTCTCTTTATCTGCTAATCAACCAGGAATAATTTCACATCCTCAAATATAATTGTAGTGTAATGCTTGAGCGTGTTCTTATTGGATTACCATGCGTGCTTATGTTTTTACTTTTTAGTCCGGGCTAGTGCTTGTCTATCTTCATCATTGTGGTGTAGTACTTACTTCTCAAACTGTGTTCATCAATTTTAGCTTTTATCTGGATTGTTGGGTTGCTATTTTTTCGAACTTTTTATTTTTTATTTTTATTTTTTATTTTTTGGGGTTCTGGATAGGGGAACGACTTCAATTCTGTTTCGCACAGATCTCGTGAATTGCTAGTAGTAACAAACTTTCAGAATCAATAGGTTTGACTAACTGTGCCTTTGGTACATATAAAAAATTAATAAATAAAATCTTAAAAAATGGTACATACAAAGTTACAAACTAAAAAGGTAGAGGAAATAAACTTAAACGGATAATTAGGGTTCGTTTGAGAGTGGGTTATTTATTTGAAATTAAAAATTTTTTGCAAGCATCCACTATGATTTGTGGCGAGGAACACAACACAAGTATTTGACTCAATTTTTTTATTAGGTTTTTTTTTTTTTTTTTTTTTTTTTTTTTTTTTTTTTATACAAGATAGAAATTTTACTATAGCTTAATTTAAGTGTATGTGTGTGTAAACTTTCTTTCTGGAGATTTGAATTTCGGTTTTTTTTTTCTTTCGCATTTTATAAGCATTTAATACTTGCAGAGTAACCATTGTGCCAAGATTACACTATTTAGTTTTTAATGTAATTAGACTTGAGTAGTTTTTAATGTAATTGGATTCATGCTAAAATGGTTGGAAACATTAATTTGGGCATGACTAATAAGCTCATAATGTTAATTATCTGTAATCTCCAATTACTCAATTTATTTTTTTGTGTCAAGACAAGTTGATTTATTTTGATAGTATTAACTTATTTAATCTATACAAACAAATGTTTTTTTTTTTTTTTGTTCATTATAACTCTGAATTTTAAATATAAAATTAAAAAATTCAGTGAATTTGAATGGTGAATCAATAGTTGTTTATATGATGCCCTATTCCTTTTACTCAAAATGAAAATTAGTTAAACTTTTTTTTAGGTTCAAATAAGAACGTTTATATAATATATTATTAATATTTTAATTGATATTATGAAATATGATTCTTATAAGATCTATTTTTAAAAAAATTATTATAATTTATGTTCTAGTGTATGTTATTCATAATAATTAATTTTTATGTCATATTAATTTTTTTTTTTTTTGGAGAGAGTTTAAACCTATGGCGGCTGCTCCTGATGATAGTTCTTTATCATCAAACCAAGACACTAATCAATTTTTGGTGTAAACGAGAATTGAACCCAAAATCTTTTATACAACCATCAGAGACTTTGAGCTAACTGGAATCCACTTATGTCATATTAATTAAAAAAGTTGAGATTAGTCGAGAAATTATTAGATCCATCAAGAGGACTGTTGGTGTGGTCTTCCTTATCTTTTTAACTAATAAAAGGCTGTCATTTATGCAAATGTGACATCATCTAATAATTTTTTATTTTTAATTCTAGTACTGATTAGGAATCTGACTCACACATTTGTATAAGTGACATTATTTCATTGGTTAGGAGGATCACTTCCAGTACAACAATTCTCTAGGTGGATCTAAAATTTATTAAGATTAGTCATGAATTTGTCAATCTTACACGACATGTTTATTAAGTATGCTAAGTGTTATGCCGTATCAATTGGTACACAAATATTATGTAAAATATTATATAAATAGTGCTCATGTTGATTTGTGTAGTTAATAGATCCTACCCAAACATGATTCATCAACATAAATTATTTAATTTTTTCAATTTACCATTTTTTATTTGAATAAATGTAGAGTTTTAACTTTCAATAAAATATTTTTCAATAATAAATGTATGTGAAAAAAATTATTCATCAATCACAACTTATTAAAAAAGTTTTTGGAATAAGTTGTATTCATTACAAAAAATAAATAAAATTTCTTCCTTTTTTCAAAAAAAAATTTTTTTTTTGGGGGATGAAATGAGTAATTAACTATTTATACAAATATATATATATATATATATATTAAAATGTGTAATATCTTATTTTCTTCTTTTATACTAGTATAATGTTGAATTTTATTAATTAAATTTCGGGTGGATTTAGTATTCGTTTGGATACCATTGAAAACTGCGTTTCAGTTTTTGCATTTTGCCTTTTTTTTTTTTTTTCCTTGTGCGTAAACAGTAACATCACATGAGATCACTGGGACAAAAATTGTTGTTCATGCATTGTTTATACACTGTTCACGTATTAAAAAATATTAAAAATAGGTCTCACGGTACTATTCATACATTTAAAAATTATTTTACTATAGTATTTTTAGTTTTCAACATCTTTTAGTAATAATAAATTATATCCAATCGGATTTTTAATGAATCACGAGCCATGACATTGATGAGAAAGGTTACAATGGTCAATTTAGGCTGCAAACCCGAGAACTTCAAATTATTGCTGGAGACTGAACTGTAGGCTTTTTTCAAAACCATGGGGTCCACCTCATAGAAATGGTGGCAGATGGTACAGGGACTTGGGAACTTTAGCCAAAATAATTTGAAATTTGCCCAATAATTAGTTAGATCCCTTAAGTTATCCGTTGAAATTTGAAGGGATTTATGGTGACATGGAGCGTGTCATGCTAGTGACTAGGATACTGCGCCTATTGCAATTAGGGGTAATATAACCATTTTTTTTTTTTTTTTAAACTACTTCCACTTTTGAACTTCTATTATTATTATTTTTATTTTGTTTCACCTAGGTTGGAAATTTTCTTTTTTAACTTTTAATTTCAGCCATTAAAGGTTATTGTATTATTCGATCTCAATCATTTCTCATCATGTAAAAATGTACATTAGTGAGAATAGAAAACTGGAGAGAGAAAGTTTGAAACGCTCTGATGAGGAAGCTGATAACTTGGCCCCGTAGCACTAAGAAGTTTAAGGATAGCCATCAGTTGGAAGGAGAACAAGGAGATAAGACTCATGTTAGATTGGTAGCTACAAAGATAAATTGGTGGAATGCATTCCTAGGGCTTTTGAGAGAGCTTTTGGATTTAATAGTGAGATGCAAGAGGACATTGAATCTGATAATGAAGATGAAGATGCACAAGAAGGTAGCCTCAGAGTATGTTTTTCCAGAGAGGAGAAGATACGGATGCGTGCTCCTTGGTATCAAGGTCTAATCATTAAACCGTTTGGAAGAAAGCTGGGTTACACATACCTAGTCTCTAAGATTCGTAGTATGTGGAACCCGAAGGGAGGCATGGACTGCATAGATTTGGGATTTGATTTCTTTCTTATCACATTTGAGCTCAGTGAGGATGTGGACTACATTCTAAAAGGAGGGCCTTAGTTTATAGGACCGAATTTCCTTGTTATTAGGCAGTGGGAGCCGGAGTTCCAAGCATCCTCGGCAACGCTCTCTTCAGTTGCAGTTTGGATTAGGTTGCCTGAGCAACCTATTGAATTCTATGAACACAATGCTTTGTTAAAGATAGGCTCAGCTATTGGCCCTGTTCTAAGAATTGATGCTAATACGGCAAATGGAGTTAGAGGGCCGTTTGCCCGTTTGTGAGTACAAGTGAACTTGGATAAGCCTCTCGTTAAAACTATTTATCTTGGGAAGCTTAAGCAAGTAATTCAGTATGAGGGTATTGAAACCCTCTGCTTTGAATGTGGGAGAATCGGCCATAATAGGAAAGGCTACCCTTTCTTAGTGCGTGAGTTTGCTCAAAGCACGCAGGAAAGCCATGAGAATGGAGGTCAAGATGAGCAAAGAAATGGTGCTGTTAACTCTGATTTGGAGAAGAGTCCGATAAGCCAACATGCGGACTATAGGGAGCGGATGCTGGTGACTCGGCATAAGCCATTTAACAGGAGTTGAGAGAAGTCAAATGGCTCTAATGGGAGCCAGATGGGTGAGTCTTCCAACTCCGCCTATGATAAGAATAGGGCTAGTTCTGCTGATAGTGGTAGGGCGGCTGGGAAAAGAAAGGCACCAATTTCACAGCAGTCAAATCCGAATAAACCAGGTGATGGGAAGAGTATTTTCAGGAGGGAAAACTGTGCCAGTAATAGACAAAAGGAGACGGGGCTTATTGGCCTTCGAAAGAATGATATAGGCCCGGCTAATGAGAATGGAGTGTTTACTTTTGGGGCTACCTCAAGCCCAATTAAGAAAAATGGGCCGAACTTGTTACCTGAGGGTTTGTCTTAAGTCCCACGGTCTTTATCAAAGCCAGCTATACGAAGCAAAGGTAGGGAAGAAAAAAGTCAGAGTGTTCTCAAACATGGAGAGAGCAGAAAATTGGGCACTTTTCTACAAAGGCAAAATAGTCCCAATAGGGGAAGAAACAATCAAGTGGATCAAGCAGGACCCAACAGAAATTTGGGGGTGGTTCGACTTAGAGCTGATGCTGGCATGGAAGAACATTTTTCCGTTGATGGCGGAGAGCAGAGAGCTGGGGTTTCTGTCGTTGTTGAGCATGGCATGGGAGTTGACACCGAATCCGTGGTGGAGGTTTGCGACGTACAGACTAGCAATGCCGCCCCTTCCACCTCCAAGCTCAACCTTGTTAAAGACAAGTTTAGGGGAGCAGCTATCGGAAAAATTGCTAATCGAGTTAGAAAGGGAGATGATGATAATGGAGATATCAGAGAGGAAGATGCTCAAGGACAAAGTAGTGGAATGCGTTATGTTGGGGAATCTGAACATGGTGAAGATGATACAATTTGCAGAAACAAAGATTCAAGGTACTTTCCTCACCAAAATGTCAGTGGGGGAGAGGGGTATAGTTCACCACTTAGTCAATCTGTTCCGAGAGATGCTGGTGAGCAAAGCAGAGGTGATGGGGGCATGGAAGTTGAGAACTATTGAGGTTCCAGCTCCCACAGTGTTTACTGATTCGTCTCTTTCTCCTTTTAAGATGATGAATACTTTGATATGGAATTGTAGAGGTGCTATGAAACCTTAGTTTAGGAAAACAGTGTTGGATTTAGTGGAGTGGCATGCTCCAATGTTGATGGTTATCACAGAAACTAGACCGAGTGGTGCTAGGGCTGAAGAAATGATTGAGTCTCTGCCTTTTGATGGGTCGGTGGTAGCTGATACTATTGGCTTTGTCGGTGGCATTTGGCTCCTATGGAGGATTGATGTGGTGCATGTGGAAGTCCAAGCATCAACTAAACAGGAGATACATGCAATTATTCGAGTAAGGTTTCAATCCCTTAACTGGATTATTAGTGCCATTTATGCTAGTCCTAGGTTTGTTGAAAGATGCATGCTTTGGGAGAATCTTAAATTGATTGCTACCTTACATGACCTTCCTTGGGCTCTTATGGGGGACTTCAATGAGGTTATTGCTGAGGAGGAAAAGGTTGGGGGTAATCCAATTTGTCAAAGGAGGGTGCGGGCTATTATGGATTGCATGTCTGAGTGTCATATGTTGGATTTGGGTTTTTCGGGGCCCAAGTTTACTTGGACAAATAAAAGAGAAATGGGGGGTCTTATTCAATGTAGATTGGATAGGGTTTGGGCCAACCCTGAATGGAAAGCAGCATTCCCTGAAGCTACTGTAACCCATCTGGCCAGAGTTAACTCTGACCATTGTCCTCTGTTGCTTAGCTTGTCTCCTAATGTATCTAATGCTTTAAATCGGCCTTTTAGGTTCCAACCTATGTGGATGAATCACAATGATTTTCCTGCCATTGTTAGAGAATCCTGGAATGGTATGGAGAATGATCTTAAGGGTGCAGTTACTAGGTTTACTATCAAAGCTCAAAGTTGGAATAAAGAAATCTTTGGGAATATCTTTGCAAGAAAGAAACTTCTCATGGCCAGGTTACTCGGGGCTCAGAGAGCCATTGCTAATAGTCCTTGTAATTTCTTGATTAATCTCCAAGAGCAGCTATCTAGAGAGTACAATGAAATTCTCCAGCTTGAAGAAGAGTTTTGGGCTATAAAATCTAGGGTCAATTGGACCATTTATGGAGAGAGAAACACTGCTTACTTTCATCTAACTACTTTGGCTAGAAGGAGCAAGAATAGAATTAACAGCATTATGAATGAAGAAAGGGAGTGGGTGCACAATTTGGAACAAGTTCAAGAAATGTTTACTAACAGCTTTGTTAAGCTGTATCAAACAGATTAAATAGTCTATCATTGGGTTCAGAATTGGGATTCAAACTAGTGTATGAAGCTAGAAGAAGAGGAGGCAGGCTTTTTGGGTTGAATGCCAACTGATAAGGAAATTTGGGATGCTCTTAGTTCTATGAAGCCTTACAAAGCCCCGGGATGTGATGGGATACATGCTGGGTTCTACCAAAGGTTCTGGCTGGTTGTTGGAGATTTGGTGAAGAATGAGGTGAAGAAAATTTTTACTAATCAAATAGTGCCTGATGTCCTTAATCAAACTCTAATTGTGTTGATTCCCAAGCAATTGGGTCCTGAAATTGTCAACCATTACCGACCCATTAGCTTATGTAACACCGTCTACAAAATTGTTACTAAGATCCTTGTGCACAGACTTAGACCTCTTTTACCTAAGCTTATTTCTCCCATGCAAGCTGCGTTCCTTGAAGGCAGAAGGGGATCAGATAATGTTATTATTGCCCAGGAGCTGATTTATTCCTTGAGAAGTAGGAGAGGAAGAGATGGTTACATGGTGGTTAAGATTGATCTAGAGAAAACCTATGACTGCTTAGAATGGAGTTTCATAAGGATGGTGCTCACTCACTTTGGCTTTCCTGATAATATTATCAATCTTATTATGAGTTGTGTATCAACTACTTCTACGTCGCTGCTCTTTAATGGAAGTAAACTCCAACCCTTTTGTCCATCTAGAGGTATCAGACAAGGGGATCCTATTTCTCCTTATCTGTTCCTTCTTTGTATGGAGTTTTTAAGGGATCAAATTTCTAGGATGTGTGAGGAGAATAGGTGGGATATGATTAAAGCTTCAAGAAATGGTCCTGGATTTTCTCATGTGCTCTTTGCGGATGACATTTTATTGTTTGCTAAAGCTAATAATAAGAATTGCACGGCCATTATGGAGGTCCTTCATAATTTTTGTAACTTTGCTTGGCAAAAGGTGAATTTTGGTAAATCCCGAGTCTTCCTCCCTCCTAATGTTTCTGGTAGGAGAAAAATGACTATTTGTAGAAGGCTTGGTATATTAGCTACAAATAATATTGGTAGATATTTGGGCTTTCCTATCATTATTAAAGGTAGAGTGGGAAATACTTTCAATTTTATCCTTGATAAAGTACAGAGTAAGTTGGCTGGGTGGAAAACAGGGTTACTGTCGAGAGCAGGGAGACTTGTGCTTGCTAAGACAGCTGCTGCCCCGATTGCTGAATATTATATGCAGTGCCATAGCATCCCAGTTAAAGTTTATGATTCCATTGATAAAATGATGAGAGATTTCATTTGGGGGTCAACTGAGGAGAAAAGGAGAATGCATATGGTTAAATGGAGTACGATTACTCTTCCAAACGAATTGGGTGGATTGGGGATCTATTCAATGAAACATAGAAATGAAGCCATCTTAGCCAAGCTTTGTTGGAGGCTAGCTCATGAGGTGGGGAAGCCTTGGGCTAATATGCTAGCTACCAAATATCTTTGTTCCAGTAGAGTGTCGGTAGAAGGAAGTAAATTGCCTTGTTCGAGGATTTGGGCTGCTTGCAAAAAGGGAGGCCCTATATATGTGAAGGGATTGCGATGGATGGTGAGTAATGGCGAGTTAGTTAATATGTGGAAGGATTTTTGGCTTCCTTGTGGGCGGTTAAGGGAGCTGGTTGAAGGCCCTTTAAATAGGGGAGAAGATGAGTTAACAGTGCGACATTGTTTTGATGAGAATCGTGTATGGAAGGAGTCATGCATATATTTTGAGCTCCCAGGTAATGTCCTAAACATCATTCAAGCTACTCCTTTCTCTTGTGGTTCTCATACTAGAGATAGTCTTATGTGGGCCCATTCGAAGAATGGGTCATTTTCTATTCAAGCAGCCTATCTTATTGCAAGGGGCTTAAATCCCCTGAACCTGGTTTCTTTGTCTTACAAGTGGGTTTGGAGAATTGATACTCTCCCAAAGATTCAATTCTTCATGTGGCTATTTATCCATGACAATCTCCCCACGGCTTATGTGATGGGTTCAAGAGGTTTAAACCTCGATAAAATGTGTAGAATGTATAATAAAGGCAATGAAACCATAGACCACTTGCTTAGAGAGTGTGAGACTGCATAGTTATTTTGGCTGCAAGTTCAAGTTCCTCATTGTTATAGATACTCTTTTAAACTTCCTTTAAAAGAGTGCCTGGAATACAATTGTAAAGGTGAAAAGAATACAACTGTCAAAGGGATGCCTTGGAAAGTGTTATTTCCGATGGGGTTGTGGCATTTGTGGTTACAGAGGAATGATTTTTTGTTTAAAACTGGAACCACTAACCTGCAAGCTTGGAGAAGATGTTTTCAAAGTAGTGTCAAGTTCTTCTCAATTGGCTTTGTGAATAAGGCCAAGCAATTGAAATTTGTGATTCCTGTGGGGTGGGAGAAGCCACCAAGAGGTTGGGTTAAGAACAATATGGATGGATCAGTTATGAAGGATTCGAATAGAGCAGGGGGGAGGGGGTTTGCTGCGTGATCATGATGGAAATTGGCTGAAAGGTATTGCTAGGGGGATTGGCTACACTAACAGTGCATTGGTTGAACTTTGGGCTCTTAGGGATGGGTTGATCCTTGCTAAGGAGATGGGGATTTAGCAGCTAATTATTGAACTGGATGCTTTGAGTGTTGTGATTCTGTTGAATAATTGCATTGAAAATTTATTAATGGAACCACTCTTAACCGATTGTAGGAACCTGTTGCAGGAGTTTCCAAGCAAGTGTGTGACCCATGTGTTCCGGGAAGCAAATCAATGCGCTGATGCTTTAGCTAAAATGGGCGCACAATCTTTGTATAGTTTTCATGTTTTTTGTAATCCACCGCCTGTGGTGGAAGGGTTGTTGGCTGCTGATAAAGCCAACATGTTTTGTAATAGACTGATTAATACTTAGCTGTTATGTTATATCATGGTTGACTGAAAAGAAAAAAATGTACATTAGGCATCATGCATGTGAGAAAAATTAAAAAAGTAAATAGCAAAAAAAGTTTTAAAGAATTTCTGATCCAAGGTCTACAATTAAAAGAAAATTTTTTAACTTTCAATATCAATCTTTAAAAAGTAATTGTTCCATCTTTTCAAAAAAAAAAAAAAAAGTAATTGTTCCATGTAATAACACCATTAACTTGAGCTTTATTCAATTCAAGCTTTATATGGGCTCGAAATTTTTGTGAGAGGAATGTATAATTGAACTTGATAAAATTGGATTTGCATCCATTAAATTACAAAAAAAAAAAAAAAAAAAAAAAGAAGAAAAGAAAAAGAAAAAAAGACATGGGTAGGAATGACAACCTGTTTTAGTTTAACTCGTCTTTACCTATTATTGAAATTAACCTAACTCAACCAAGTTGAACCCAAACTCGACCTACTCACCAAGCATCCATTATAAATTATAAATTTATTTTTTTATTGGCTCATTATCAATGCATATATACTAAAATTATATTAGATTTTCTGCATTGTTGATGAAAAGTTGTGCATTTCTTGAATATAAATCTTTTACTTTTAAGTTTATTTGTTTATGCACAACTTTTTAAAATCTCAATTATTTAAAGTACAATTATACTTTAACTAGCTTTTAGCAAGAAAATAAGCTTTCAACCAAGAACTAATCCAAATTCATAATTATTTTTATTGGTGAGTTAACTTTATTTCATGTTTTATGTATAACAAGCATGTGCCTTTTCTTTTCTTCTTTTGTGAAATTGTTGGACAAGTATATTATTATTATTATTATTATTAATAACCAAACTGTGGGAGAGAAAGCCCAGCGCCACGTAGTGGGCCTGAGGCCCAATTTGAGTACCACCATTTTTTAGAAGAGGTGAAAGGGATCAGCACTGAATCCGTTTCGTGAAAATGCACTTGAGAAGGGATGAATGGTGCGTCCAAAGACAACCTGGTTGGTCCGAAGAGGTTCCACTCATCGGATCGCTGGAGAACTTGATCAAGTAAATATACTGAAGACCCTAGCAACCCTCCCAGCAGATTCCATGGTAAGGAGTGAGCTCTGGGCATGCCTAGGGGTGAAAAGATCATAAAATATCTTAAAGAAAAAGCTGATGCCACCGCATTTAATGCACTGCAGCAACTTTCCTGACCGCATTTATGTGGAAAAGACACCTGAACAGTGCAACCTCAACCACTACCACTCACGACAGACTAAAGTAAACATCTGATGGGACTAGTACTCAAGTGGATGCTTAGATGAAGAACAAGTGTACGGTGAAGATGAGGAGGAAGGTGTATATATGAGGGGAATAGGTCTTACAGGAGGTAGGGATTCGAAAAAAGTCTGTAAACTTTTAACTTTTTCAGATTTAAGAGGATTCCTACTGAATGCTAGTCTAAACATTATCTTTTTCCTTGTTTGTCTATTTGAACCGTTGCTAAATCCATTTTTAGCTCAGCTGTTTAACCCACTTTCTACAAATTTATTGTTCGGGGTTTCATTGGGCTGAGTCTACAAAGTCTGTGCTTGGCCCATCAAAAATCTACCCTACTATAAGCCTAAGAGTTTATGTATTATTCAAAAATTATTTTCAAATGTTTCATTTATTCTTTTATTTGTCCTAAAAGAAATATAAAAGAAAGAGGTTAGAAAGTATGTTAAATCCCTTTCTTTTTTTGTACATTAAAAAAATAGGGTCATACTAGTGTGAGTGTCACAAAACCAACGTGACATTTAAATACCACTAATGCTCGCCATGTGACTGGCTAAGAATGAGTGTTGTTTCCTATCAAAAAAAAAAAAAAAAAGGAATGAGCCTTTGTTTGGATAGTGCTAAAAAACAATGCGTCAGTGTTTCACTTTTTTTTGTTTTTTGTTTTGAGAAAAGCGTTTCATGTGCACTGTGGGTCCTGTGCAGAAAGAGAAAGCAAAATTATGCTTTTTTAGTAGATCCCATGCACTGTTCACGAGACCCGCAAGTGCTTTATTAAAAAAAATTTTAAAACTAGGTCCCCCAATACTATTCACATATTTAAAAATTATTTTACTACCATATTTTCAGTTTTTAGCAAAATAAATGATATTCAAACAGAGCGGTATCCAAACAGACCATGAGTGCTGTCTAGTATGGGCCCATCATAGACTTGGCCCGAGAATGCACTACTAACTCAAGGCTAGGTTGGAGAATGGAAATGACACCAAATTATAAGTTTGAGAACCAACTTTAATCCATCTCAGTGGTTTAAATTAACCAAACCCAAGTACTTAGTTTAGGTTTGGGCCTGGAAAGTTGTTAGGCACTCAAGCATGTGTTATCAAATGAGTTAGCCTCCACTAGTATTATTAAGCCATTTTTAAATTAAAAAAAAAATTAAGGTTGATGATCTCAATCTTAAAGATAAATTTTGGATACAAAATTAGTTGTAGCGACTATAAATTCACTCAATATCATTCTCCAAAAAAAAAAAAAATTCACTCAATATCTTCTTATTCAATTTGTACCCAAAAATAGTAAAGCTTGTTCAGTCTTCCATTTCTCCACGCTGTTTCTCACTGTTCTTCCCTAGATATTACGGTATACTAAATACTATTATTCTTATAAACTCGGTTCAGCACAAAGCTTATAATACAGTACGAGTATATATTTCAGTTTTACAATCGGAATTGTCTGTAATGCAATCAACATACAGTAAACTCCACACTTTATTTTGTATGAGTAAATATTTCACACAGATATAGTACACCAAAGGAGCACCGCGGTGATGCTCCAAACCAAATAATTTGATGATTTGAAGATGCTTGTATTTACCAGAAACTGTTCTTGATGCAACCCCTTTACATAAAGAAACTATGACACATAAATAAGAACTTAAATTAGCTTGAAGTTCTTGAATCTTCCATCATGCTCATAAGCATCAAGCTGCTACTGCCTCATTAACATAGATGGTTGTTTCCTTTGGGTAATCATCCGTGCATGAATTACAAGCTTTATTTTCATTTGTAGGATTACTGCCACAACCACCACAGCCACCACTCTTCACCATGTTTCCACAGCCGCCACAACCACCAGAACCACACCCACCACATCCACCACTCTTTATCAAATTTCCACACCCCCCACCGCAACCACCACAGCCACTGCCACACCCACCGCATCCACCGCTCTTCATCATGTTCCCACATCCACCACCACACCCGCTGCCACACCCACTACCACACCCTCCCCCACAACCTCCACTGGACAAGCCGACTTTTTCAGGTATTGCAGCATTTCCTTCAGCCACATCTACATTCAACTCTACTTCACTTGCTACAGAAGTGGTCAGTTCAGCTTTTTCGCCCTCACGGACTTCATCTACTTCTTCGGTTTGACCATGCATCTCCAAATTTTTGCAATTCACAGTTAATCCGTGATATCCTCCCTTCTTAAATATATCAGCAAGTATAAATGCGGATGTAATTCCAGGCACCAACATCCAGTCTTCCTTTACCTATTTAATTAAAAAAAAGATCCTGAATTTCAGATGCTCTTTTGTCAAAAAAGAAAAAAGAAAGAAGATAGTTGGCAGCTTTTTACCCTCAAAAATCCAGATTTCAAGTCAAGCAATGCCACTGCTTTGCCATATGGATCTTCCTTAGAGAATTCAACTGCTGTCATAAAGTCCTGTTCATTTCTATGCTTCTCACAATGTTTGGGTTCATACTCCAGCTTTCTTCCTGGGAAAATTTTTACCTGTAACAATAATATAAATTCACCAGACAAAACTTCAGAGGTGGCACTTCAATACTTACCCTGCAGGCAATTATGTATATATAACTTGATAAATGCTATACATTAGGGTACAATAACTCAAGACAAAAGTGTATCGCAAACATATACATCTAGCGAATATTGCAAATGCATCACCAAAGAAAATTGTAATATATAAACATTAGAACACTAAAAGAAAAGGGTAATTTTCCTGCAAAACATAAGTGTAAGCTCAAGAAAAAAGTTCCAGGTTAACATATTGCCCTAATTTTCACATAATGTCGCAAATGTCAGTTTAACATATTGCCCTAATTCACATAATTTCACAAATGTCCAGTTTTTGGCACCAAAATTTTTGAACATGGAGTTTGTTTGAAAAAGCTGTACTAAGAAAAAATTGAAATTTAAAAACGTTGCACTTAGAAAAAAGTGAAGTTTAAGAAAGTTTTTGAGTTGAGTGTGAAAAGAGTGAAATGAAGTTTAAGAAAGTTGTACTTTGAAAAAATGCATTTTGAAACTGGATTAATAAACAGATGGAGTAGGATGTCACATTAGCTAAAGCAAGCACTGGTCTATCACCCAATGTGTTCCATTTCATATTTTCCACAAAAATATATTAATATACTGATAAAACTGACTGACAATCAGAAAGTCAAGACAACTCTTATTCATAATTTCTGACCATTTCAAAATCCATTCTACCAAAAGGAACATGTTTGTGCGAAGTCCTAAACGACCTAAATGAGAGATAATTAGGAACACCAGAGATTATGCATACCATTCTACTGCCCATGAGCTCAAAGAGATGACCATCTAAACTGGATTTCTTTTGAAGATAAAGGGACCACTGAGAATCCATTAATGACCACCCAGTCCCAGCAGCCTCTGCAAGAGTGAGTGTTTCACCAGAAGTCGTGATACCAATCACTTCCTTCCTTGGAATGCAGTTTTCCTTCACCTTGTCCTTTGAGTCCCTGAAGTGCATTTCAAACCAGCATGATCATTATTCACAGCTTCAAAATATTTTATAGCATCTAAACCACCAGTGAATTATATAATATTTTAAAAATATTCTACTGATTATTGCCTCAACTTGGAAGGATCACTTAATTATTATAGAAAATTACAGCAGTCTACAGACTCTACACAAAATACATTAGTAAGTCGAGAATATGTAGAACCTAGTTTTGAGTAAATCAAATCAAGATTACATGTTCCTTTCATAACTGCAACTACTAAAAATCTCCACACAAGCTTAATTTCTCACTTTCATAGATCTAAGTTTGGATACTGATGCAGGCTGAGACCCATGGGGATGGTTTAATCCAAAAGAATCAACTAAGGGAAAAAATGATAGTCTCATGATGCCACTCAACCAGGGGTAGCTCATACTACTTAATGCTACTAATTGTGGATAACACTCAATACAAACAAGCCACACACTTCATTGACAGAAGGAATCACTCAACACCAAAGCAAGACACACTTGAGAACACTTTTCTGAATTAAAAACACTCTATTAGAATTAAATTTAAGTGATTAAATTCACTATTTCCTAATAGCTTAAGTTTTTAGGACAATCGATAATTTATCATGATATCAAAGCAAGAGATCATTAGTTCGATCCTTGCCTTTACTCTACCTCCTATTTAAAATGTTTAAAATACCACGTGTTGGGCTTCTACTTATTAAGGGGAAGTTTAGGCACATGAGAGAGGGGGGGGGGGGGGGGAGGGGAAGGAGGGGTATTAGAATTATGGTTAAGTGATTAAATTCACAATTTCCTAATAGCTTAAGCTTTTAAGACAATTGGTATTTAACACACTCTATCTTCTTTACATTTCTCATAGATATTTATAGGTAAATACAATGTATGAGTAAGCAATGCTTACAATAAATGCATGACAATGTCCGAAGCAAATACAATTTACTAGATAGTCAATAGACAACTCCTAAGTTATAGATTACTAGCTATATAATTACCAACAAGATCCTATAAATAAATCTGACCCGATATTAATGACAATAAAAAGATACTTGGATGCACAAACTGACTGTTAATTGTCTTCCACATTGCTGACAAGTAAGAAAAATAACTTTAACCAAATATTAATAACAATAAAAAAGATGGAAACCTAAACTGACTGACAGTTTTCCTTCACATTGCTGACGTGTAAGCTGACACTATGCTCTTGCATAAGATATGAGATGGTATGATTGGTAATCAAAAGGTTTCTTTGGAAGCAACTTATTTAAAATGGGGTTAATGAACCAATGCTGGCATAAACAGCTTTTATACATGAGCATGCTTCAACCTTGAAAATTGTATGATTACAATCAGAAGTTTATACAAAAATAAATGGCCCATATATTTAATTTCAATCAACCATATAATACAGATTGTATGGTTGCAACTCTGACTTGTCGGGTTCAGGAAATGATCTATAAATTGGGAAATAGAATTACATATTCTAGCCTCAACCTCTACTCACATGAATTAAAAAATGGAGATAGAATGCCCAACATTATGGGTTTGAAATATATGTCTGTGTGTGTGTTCTTGCTCAAGGGTTTTTATTCTGAAGAAGTGAAAAAATAATAATAATCACCAATCCAAGTTTGCATAGGCAATGATTCATGATTGCTGGCCATACTCTCAACCTACCAAGAAACAGTAACATCCCTACATTAACAATATAGATTACAAGGTCACTAACGTGACTAACATACAAGCATGAATGCACTCGTAAGTCATAAGCAGTATAGTCATGCAAACATATGCCATTTGCCACACACCTATATACACAAAAAGACATATATAACAACCACATACAAAGAGTTGGCAGGTAGCGTTAAGTCTTAACTAACAGAAGTTGTGAAAGAAAAAAATGTACCTCATTTGGAGGCTTATGACTTCTGCACCAGTTTCATCAGTGACATGCGTCAATCTCTTGGCATGCTGAACCTTTCCAGGAAGAGGGAAAAAACAAGAATTTTTTGAAAATGGTCGAGAACAAATCATTTGAAACACACATGGTGCCGGAGACGGAACAGTGAAAGAGACAGAAACACGAAGGCAGATTGGTTTCGTGATCACATTGCTAGAACTTGGCACCAACTCCAACCATTTTTCCACTGAAAGTTTAGAGACTGGTTCCAGAAAGTCTTGAAGAGAGAGTGAAGCAGAACCCAATATTTTGGGAGCCCTTGTTATGGGTAAGTTGGAAGTTGAATGGGATATGAGTTCAAACAGAAGCTCTCCTGTCGGTTCACATTGAAAAGAAGCAACATGTTTCTCTCCAGACTCTGACAAAATACTCAGTTTCCGCTTAGCATTAAAGAGTGAATCAGGCTGTATCTTACAAAATGAGACAGACAGACTTCCCTTATGACCCTCTGGTAAGTTCTTAACTCCAACAAACTCCAAAAGGACCTGGAAAAAGGAATTAGGAAGAAAATAAAATAGGAAACATTAGAGTTGTTTCAATAATAGTAGCTCAGCTGCATATACCTTTATTTAACAAATGAAGATTCTTTAGATAGAAACAGAAGCAATAAGCAGTTCATTACTAGCACCAAATCTTAGGATTGACAACCAGACAAGCGGCTGAAAACTCATACTTTTATTAAAAGTGCTAGTACTGAATTTAGTAGTAATTGAATTTTATTGCATAATTTTGAGTCATTAAAAATAATTTATAAATTATCTTAAATAATAATAATCCTGCCCCATTTAATTATAGAACTTTTCAGTGAAAAATCCTAGAATACTCCAAAAAGAAACTTTATGAACCTAATATTATATAGCTTCACTTTAACTTCATCCGGTAACATTTTAAGCTCCAAGAGTAGAAAGCCATTTGCTGTATTTTTTTACTGGCTAAGAAATAGAAAGAAAATAGAAAACATAGATATATTTATTGAGAGAGAGAGAGAGAGATTTAATGGCATGCAACCGATAGATACTACAAAAATACCACATTTTGGAGATGGCCTAAAAGAGGTGATCAGAGATTACCTCCACAACCTTCAGCTGTGGAAACTGAATTATTTTCTGGAACTCCTTAGATGCAACTACCTCCTTGCCAGTCATGTCAGATAAGAAAGGAGTGGTTGTAACAGGAGATGGGGCAGTGCCCCTGTACATTGCCCCAGCTCTCCAATACCGTGTACCAAATGCCTCTTCCCACTGCTTGGTGGTTACAGAAAACCCAACATCAAGCTTCTTCCCTTTAGTTCTATCTGAGTCCATGTCATCATGCTCCAACACCTTTCCAAGTAGTTTAATGAGATCATTACAATAAGAAACAGGGTGCAACTGGTGAGTGTGCCAGATAAGATCAATGTCATATGTGGGAACGCAAAAGCATTTTATGGACTTATCCCCGTTGCTCTTAATTAGATGCAAAAATCCTTTATATCTAGCGACAGCTCCTTCAAGAAAGAGACCATCATTCATATGGGGTCTGGATACCTGTCACAAATATGTGAAAGGAAATAAGTTAAAATTTGAAAATCCAGAGGATATACATCAAGTAATATTGTTTGAGTTGCTGCATGAATCTTTGAAGCAATAATGACAATATACAAAATATTAATTATAATTTTGGAACAACCAAGGTAGATTACCTAAATATTATACAGTGTTTCCAACCAGTTAACTTACATTGTAAGGGCTGGCACTTTACATTAATCATAAAAAACTTATCACTTTATCCTACTTATGACAAAGCCTAAGAGCACCAATTATCTGATTTCATGCCTAAAA
The DNA here is from genome assembly GCA_023621385.1 of Quercus gilva. NCBI lineage: Eukaryota > Viridiplantae > Streptophyta > Magnoliopsida > Fagales > Fagaceae > Quercus > Quercus gilva. The sequence continues at coordinate 16,728,444 of CM042478.1, forward strand.
TTAAGTCTCAGACACAAAAGTTCCTTGTAACACCCACATTATGGAATTATATACAGACTTACTTTCATATCATGCCTCCCAGATAAGGATTAATAATTAAGAACAATTTCAATACAAGGCATCACATTATCCTGTCATATTGTTAAACAATTGAAATAGCAATTCCAAGAAGCATTCAGTTTATTTTTTAATCAGAATCTGAAGAAATTATGAAGAAAGACCTGACCTCAATTTGAATAATTCACTCAAATATATTGGCTACACTTCACAAAATAAAAATAGAAAATAGAAAAAGTTCATCATACCTGGTAAAAGAAAGGACTCTGCCTTTTTACAGCTGAAACCAGATCATATTTTGTATATTTTTCCAATCCAGAAAGCATCTGAGAGACATTTTCTGACAATGCACGAGTTATGTTGAAGTTGTAGGGCTCTTCTGGATACATTCTATTCCAAATTTCTTCAGTTTGCCTTTTACAATTGCCTTGAACAGAAGACACAACATTAGAGTTGTCAAGGATTCTTCCATAAAGTTTCTCGCAGTCAGTTTTGTATTGTACCTGAATAACAAAACCACAAAAAAAGCAGGAAAAAAGAAAAAAAAAAAAAAAAGAGCTTAGTAATCTAACTCCATTGAGCAAAGAATAGAAAAGGGGTACTGAATTTATATGTTTTAAGTTCAGAAGCCTACTGGATTAAGCCTGTGACAATGCCAAACCCATTCACAATCAAGAGGCACAACCAAAGGCCCTTCAGAAATCTGGTACTTGGAATGCTTAGCAAGCAAGGGTAGCCAACAAGCATTATACCTGAAATCAGCATATTCATAATTCATAACTTCTATTGGAGTTATATGTAGGACTCTAAATACATACACTAAAGGGTGAAAGAATAAAATGCATAAAAGAAAAACTTAAGTACAAGTTCTTAGGTGCAGTACATTAGGTTCCCTAATTAAATTTAGACACATCATTGCATTGATCAATAAAACACAAACAATGTTACCTTTTGCAATGACAATTAAATTTATTGCAGTTATATGTGTTTGAATTTAATTGGGGACCTAATGTACTTCACCTAAGGAATTGTACTTCATTTTACCCAACGCATAATATTATAAAAAATTCTTCTATATTTTAATGACTGTTTAGTCCATGAATTCAATCCTTCTTCTCCTTAATAGGAGGAATGCATAAACCTTTACATACTATAGCTCATAAGCTATCTCTGTTTTTCTTGACAAATTAAGTACAATAAACCAAATCAAAATAAACAATTACAATACTAACAACACCAGAAACCCAAAACAGAGAAGAGCCTACAATCCAAAAACTTACACTATTACTGCCCCAACATAGAAAATCCCAAAAACTCAAAGATTGATGTATATTAGTCATATTAGTTGATACCAAGCAGCAAAATCCAAAAAACTATTTCTTAGAATGCATTACCTATAGATGGCCCATTCGAGGGCAGGGCCTTCATAGAGGTAACGATTCCTATCAACAGCGGCAAGGAACTGAAGCTGCAGTTTGGCTGCAGCCACAAGGTCTACACTTATCACAATCTTTTGTGCTTCATTCCACTCAAACTCTTGCTTCACTTCCATTATATCAATTCTAACCAAACAAAAAGCCAACTTTTAACAACTACATGATACAGTTAAAACTCAAAATTCATATGATCAATGACACTAGGAATATTATGAACTTGAATCTTAAAACCCAAATAGAAAAGAAAGGAAATTTATTGGGGAATCCCACCAATGAATTAGTAGAGAGGAGGAAGCATTGCTCACGAATTCATGGAATAGCTACTTGTACATAAGAATCAAAGTGCCCAATACATAAATAGCTCCCAAAATAAATCCTATTAAATCCTTAACTCTTGTTTAGCTTCAAATTGGGTATCAATGTTCATATTCAACTATATTCTTTTCAATCGGCCAAACATTAATCATTCACAGAACAAGGGCTAATGATCAGAGAAATTAAAGCAAAGAGAAGTACTTGCAAAGAGAAAACAAAGTCACAAACTCACAAATTGGGACTTGAAGTTAAAGATCCAAATCATATGTAAAAATACGATACCAGATATAAAAGAATCAGCATCAAGAGCATCAAAGTTATATAATTTGAAAGAGAGAGTTAATAAAACTCTTACCCAACTGTTTCGTCGCCGAGAAACAAAAATTCAGAATCAAAATGAAAAAAATATTCAGGTTTGAAAAAGGTCTTATTATTTCCGCGTGATTGAAAACAACAACGAAAATTCACCGAGAAGTAAACCTTACACGCTGTTTCTTTGGTCAAATTTTCTCGGTAACCAAACAGAGCTATATCTCCATAAATATTAAAATGAACTAACACGCAATTATTGAATTAAAAAGTAAAGAGTTTCAAATAATTGAAGCAGAATTAAATTACTAACACCTTCTTTGCTTTGCTTTGCTTTGAGAACTTTGGTCAAATATTTGCCCGTTTTGGATCAGATATTTATATTGGTCCGTGGTACAGTACAAATTTTTTTTAAGTGACCAAATTATCCTCACTCTAATCTGAATCTATTTATTTTTATCTATAATCTATATATAAATATTACTACTTATTCCGTCCCTTGTGGTTACTGTCCTCCCTCCTATTTTAAGATGTCTCAAAATATTATCATATTTTTAAAAATAAAAATTATTAATTTACTAATATTGTTATTATACTCCTATCTTATTTTCAAAGCTATTTGAAAAGAGAACTAACAAATATTTAAAAAATCAATCTAATTGAGGCACTTTTTTAGTTGTCTCAATAAGAATAATTCTTTTTAAAAAAAAGCTGATAAATTTATTTAAGGATAGTTTTGTAAACTTATATATTTTTAAAAGACAAACAAGACAATAAATGATATTCCTTTAAAAAATTTGACTTTTCAAACAGGACAACAAATTATAACGGAGGGAGTATTAATTTATATTAATCTACAGGTTTTATTTATCTATAATAATTTATACTGTAATTATTTTCCATGTTTTAATGTGATAAGTGCATTAATTTGATGTATTAATTATATGGTATGCTAATTTTTATATAAAAATAATTTATATGGTTATTTTTATAAAATTTACTATAATTTTGATATGCAATATGTCATTTTTCTTTGTGTTTTTTTTTGGAAACAATTAAAAATAATAATAAAAAGTAAGAAAAAAATTTAATAAGACGCGTGCAATAAAAAATATAAAAGTAATTGTATACTTAAATCGGATGAAATAATTAAATATGTGAATTCACCAAAATAATGTTCATTTCTAAAAATTATAGTAATCCTAAACTTTTTTTTTAACGCCATTCGATATATTTATATACACACACGCGGAATCAACATTGTACTCTAAATTGCTAAAAAAAAAAAAAAAACATTGTACTCTAAATTTGTGCTATATAATTAAATAGAGTGTAAATGCATTTATTTTCACCTGTTAATTATATATAGATGGTGGCATGGTGTACTAATTATTTGTATGAAAATGAATTTTTATGGTTATTTTTAAAAGATTTATATATGTGAAAAAAGCAATTTATTTAGATTAAGAAATTGTAGATGAAATTGAGTTACTTTAGCAACAATTGAAACATAGTTCATTTAAATATAAAAGTAAATTTAATTACACCCTACCAAGAATTAGAAGATAATTGTACGCTTAAATTAGTGGAAATAATGAAACATTTGTGAATTCATTGGAGCAATTGGTTTATATTCTTAATTATCCTCTCTTTTCTAGTGACGTGTATAACTGAAGTTTTTTTTTTTTTTTTTTTTTTGAAGAATCAAAAGGGTAAGGATGAAAGGGAATGTATAACTGAAGTTGATTTCTCAAATACTATCAAATGTAATAAATATTATACATAGGACATAATATAATTTTTTACAAAATGTTTTATGCACTGCACATCATCTAGATCATCAAGTAATTACAATAAATGGTTTGTCAAGGATAAATTTTTGTGACTTGTGAGTTAGTACCCCTTTGATCACAATTTACCCCCATCCACCACAATATATTTTTTTCAAAAAGAGGGTATATGAAATTAAAATGTTGGTAAGTAAAGTTTAGTATGAGAGATTTCGCAATATAAAATTCAAATTAAAAAACTTTTCAGTGATTTGAATGTTTTCTAGATTCCAATAAATAATGCTTTGAAACTCTGAATTATATAACATAAATTGCAAATTGCAAAACTTTTACTTAAAAGTTATAATTTCAAATTTTCTAAAATACTACAAAGGCTTGATGGAATTCAAAACTCTTTTTGTTCTTGTTACCGCAGTCAAATGCCTTTTTTTATTAAATAATAATAATAATAATAATAATAATAAAGGAGCATTTTAGAGTTTAACCTTCTTTCCAATGGGTTGGGATAGGGTCTAGTTCACCGGACGTGTAAGAATATGAACACATGTCCAAAACTGGACACATGTTTAAAACTGGACACATGTTTATATCCTAACGTGTTTAGTGCACTAATCTAACTAGTTTTTAATCTTTGTTAATTTCATATTATATCTTCAATTATCATACTCATAGATATTGTGATTAAATGACATGATTATAGTAGTGTCACACATAATTTATGTATTGCGTATGAAATACGCTCAAATGAAATTACTTAAAATAACTTCTATGTTGTTTTAAAAGGAAAATAACTTTTATGTGCAATTACCTTCAGTTCATTAAATTTATTATTATTATTATTATTATTATTAGAAACCATAAGATTTAAATGTAGGACTTACAAGCTATTTATCATCGAATCAAAACATCAAATAGTAGGCGGAATTCAAATTCAAGACTCTTATACAAAAAAAAAAAAAAAACTTTACAAATTGAGTTAATTGAAAGTTTGAGACTTACTAAAATTTTAAGTGGTTAAATCATTTTTTTATGTCAATAATAATAATAATAATAAATAATAATAATAATGTGTGTGTATTTTTTAAAAGCAAAAATGTGATATGAAACCTATGGAGATCGCATAAATTTATATTTACATTTTTTTAATGGGAGATTTACATATTTATTGAAACTGAACAAAGGTACAATTTTACTAAAAAAAAGTAATACTTTAAAAGAGTATACATAAAAAAAAAAAAACAAAACAAAATAATTCAAATAAAATACATGCTAAGTCTTCCTATAAAAAAAAAAAAAAAAAAAAAACTATGTAGTAGTCAAACTAAAAATTGTCGCAATAAAAAAAATTACTGAAAACTATTTCCTTAAAGACAAATATGATCTTATGAAGCAGACCTCTCATAGGCCGGTTAGTATTATAAGCATGGGAGCTAAATGTTGGTAAGGGAAATTATAGAATATTCCGAGATTACAGAGTAAATGCTTACTCATTTCTCTCACATGAATTATGAATTTCATTGTGGATTTAATTAGTAGAACCACTATTATGTAAGAAGAGAGTGTTTGCATTTATTGCACTCTTGGAGTATAATATGGTAAATACATGTTGGTAAGAGGCTTCTTCCATGGAGTAGCTTTAGGAGATACTTTTTCTTACTAATGTTTCAATTGGGGGCTTATTGGGATATGGTACTTTGTGCTATAGAATACTCAATAATCTTCCAATAAGTTCAGGGGACAACAAATTTTACACTAACTAATATGTTAAGTTGTAATTAGAGCATAATAAGTTGAGTGTTAGCGGTGAATTCATTTGAAAATAATGTTATTCTTATCATAATTCATAAGTTGACAATTCAACGTGGTCGGAAATTGATTGTCCATCTATAGCTTCGAGAAATTCATAAATTTAAAACAGTGATAAGAATTTAATTCTTCTAATGTTATTAAAACATTCTCTCACCTCCATGTGTGTGTTAAATGCTTAGTATTCTAAAAAAAAAAAAAAAAAAAAAAACAAGGGGCTTCTAATGTCACCTCACGTGTAATACTGACAAAAAAATGCATATAAATTTATCTGGCTCTGGATATAATGTTAGAAGTTAATTTTCAAAATCTGAATTAGTTTTCAAAGTTATGGTCCTGCGTGTACATTTATGTCATTATTCTCATAGTTCTCTCTTCTTCATTTTCCTCCCCAAATAAATCCTTTGTTTTTTAATTTTTTATTAAGGGATGAGAAGAGTCGGACACAGATATTTCTCTGGCTCTTCTTTGAAAATATCAAATATGAAAAGTCAGACCAAAAAACAAAAATATAATCTACATCAACAGATGAACCTCATCTATTGCGTGCAATATTGCATTCCTTGGAAATTACATCATACATTCTTAACTTCAATGGAAATTTGGTTTTTATCAATAATTTTTGCTAGTTATTAGGTGTAACTTAAGGTGGGCAATAACATGGCACAATACACGACAACAGACAGTGACCCACTGATCCCACATAAGAATTATAGAAACAGAACAGGACACTGAAAATGGTGAACAACTTCGGACCTAAAAGATGGACCGGCAAGCATCCACACATACATGACACCAGCTTTTGCGACTTTGGTGTTTTCTTTTCCTTGTACGAAACAGTGATTTGTTTGTTTGTCCTTGGTCTGTACTTTTTTTTTGGTAGTAGTAGTAGTACAAAGACAGCTAGTACAAATAAGAGTTATGTAGTACCAATAATCGTAGCTCGGAACACCACCACGTGTCAAGTCCGGTAACTATATCGAGCTCACTTATAAACTCTTCCATTTATCTTTCATAATTTCAATTAAAATGATCATATGCACCCCCCCCCCCCCAAAAAAAAAATTTTAGGTCAAATTCATATAGATCTATGCATTTTCAATTTACAATATGCTGATGGAGGGGAGGAAGAAAAAGGGGATGGTAGTGGTTTAGGGCTGATAAGAGATTTCTAATAACATTGTTTAAATTTTGTGAAAATAGGTGTTGTGGTGTTTAAATAATAGTTTTCTTTGTTTAAACACCGTTACCAATTAGAGCCTTAACTTACCACAGTAGCTCTAAATTTCAACTTTAATAATAATTAAGAAATAATTAATTGTTGAGTGATAATATATATATATATATATTTGGTTGAGGAAAATCTCTCTCTCTCTCTTTCTCTCTCTCTCTCTCTCTCTCTCTCTCTCTCTCTCTCTCTCTATATATATATATATAAATATAAAAGTTTAAGTGTAATATTTATTGTTACTACATCCACTTCAATCCGTTTCAAATGTAAAATCTATTAGTAAATAACTAAATAAATTATTTTAATTATTTTGTCCAAATCTATTAGTACATAAAGTTATTTAAGCATTTTTTAAATTAATATTAATCAAATAGCACAATCTTTTAAATAATATAATACATCTTATGAATGTTTTCATTTAAATTTTTAATAGTAAAAGAACATTTAGATGATATCATTTACTATCTAAAAAAATTTACAAAGTGACATGATTAGTTAGTTTCACATCAACAACATTATAAACAAATTTTATTCGGTCCACTTTGGTCCATTTGGTTTACTTTGGTTTCATTCGGTCCAATTAGTCTATTTCAGTCCTCATTGGTTCATTCGGTCTATTTTGGACTAATTAGGCCTTAAATTGACTTTTTTGTAGGTTTCCTTTTTAGTTTCGGGCTCAAAATTTTTATATTTATTCTTAATTTTTGGGTTGAAAGGTATGAAATTTTATTCTATTTGATCCAAACTATTTAGTTTTGGGGCAAAAAATACAAACAAAGAAGTATAGGTTAATTTAACTTAATTTTCAAGTTTCTCTAATATAGACATTATACTTATATTTTGAAAGAAAAACAAATGATACAATTCTAAAGTTATTTAATAATTTAAACTTAACATAACATGTTACATGTGTTCCATGGAATGGGGATGTACATTTTTTTTATTAATATTCTTGGATATGTACACATTAATCAACTGATTATGGAATAAAAAACATATAATTAGTTTAAATATAATACCAAAAAAGAAGTATAGGTTTCTACCAAAAAAAACAAAAACAAAAAGCAAAAGCACAGATTTCTAATTAAAAAGTATAGGATTAGTAAAAATATAATACAAGTAAAAAAAGGAAATTCTTTTTCTTTTTGAGATAAAAGGCAAATTAAAATAACAAAGAATAGAAGTAGTACAAATATAATACAAAAAAAAGAAAGAAGAGAGGGGTATAGATTTCTAAAATAATTAAAAACAAAAAACATAGATTTCTAACTAAAAAATATAGACTTGTTATCAATATATATATATATATAGTTAGTAAAAATATAATACAAATTAAAAAATTGAATTAAAAAAAAAGAATAGAATTAGTACAAATTTAATACAAAAAAAGGGTAGATTTCAAAAATAAATTTAAGAAAACAAAAAAAAGCATAAAAAATATAGACTTGTTATCGTTAATATATATATATATAGAGAGAGAGAGAGAGAGAGAGAGAGAGAGAGAGAGAGAGAGAGAGAGAGAGAGAGAGAGTAAAAATATAATACAAATTAAAAAAAAAACAAAAAGAATAGAATTAGTACAGATATAATACAAAAAAGGTTTAGATTTCTAAAATAAATTAAAAAAAACATAAAAAATATAGACTTGTTCTCATTAAAAAATATATATATATATATAGTTAGTAAAAATATAATACAAATTGAAAAAAGAAAATTAAAAAAAAAATTAGTACAAATATAATACAAAAAAATGGCATATATTTCTAAAATAAATTAAAAATAATAATCGTAGATTTCTAACTAAAAAATATAGACTTGTTATCGAAAAAAAAAAATATATATATATATATATATACATAAATTAAAAAAATTAAATTAAAAAAAAGAATAAAATTGTTACAAATATAATTAAAAAAAAAAGATATAGATTTCTATAAGAAAAAAAAAAAAAGAATCATTAGGCCACTCAACAAAATTGGATTGCATATTTAAGAATAAAGATAAAATAGACAAGACAAAATAAACGGATTTGAAAAAAAATGTCAAATAAATTAATCATTTTTTTATAAAAAAAATTTCTTTAATAATTCTTTAATGTATGCCTTAAGGTATACTTTAGTAATGCCTCCTCTCTCTCCTCTTTTTTTTTTTTTTTTTTTTTTTTTTTTTTTTTTTTTTTTTTTTTTTTTTTTTTTTTTTTTTTTTTCTTGAATGTATGTAACTCTTTCGTTAATTTGATATTGACGTTAGACCATTCCCATCAATTTTTGCAAATATATATATATATATATATTTGTTTGTTTTAGTATAAATTTTTTTTTTTTTTACATACTTATTTTTCAAAATACCTCACACACATAAAGAAATAATAAACAATGAAATACAAATGAATAATGTTAGTATAAATTTACATAATTACTGTAGCAAACTTTATAAATTTACACAATTATATACAGACTGATGTGGGTCATTTTTAAGCAAAACTTTATAAATTCTATACATCTTTCTATTATACACGAAGTTATGTGAATGCTCTAACTCTTTCATTAATCTCATCTTGGTGTAACTCTTTCACTAAAGTATATCTTTCGGACTGTCCATATATTTCTTTTTAGCTTCTTTATCTCTATATGATTTTTTTTAATATACCATACAATTGATTTGAAAATAATTTGAATAATGTAAACTATTATTGAGAGAACGAGAAATTAATGAAAATTAAATTAATTTATGCCTTTGTTTTAAAACCTTTTTTCCTTTCCCTTAAGTGTGTGTGTGTTTGTTTCTAAAAAAAGTGATAATTATCCCACGTTGCTTAAAAAGTGTATTATATGTAATATAACTTGTTTCACTCTCCTTTAAAAGTTACCATGACTTTTGAAAAGAATTCGTGATGTGAGTTTGTGTTATAACTATTTTCCTTCTCCCTTGTGTGTGTTTTTTTTCAAAAAATAGAAAAATAATTAATTAATTTATAGATGCTCTCCTCTCAAGCTTGGTTGAAGCTTGCATTCCTTAGATAGAAATACATAAATAACTTGCTTTATCGATTCTCACATTTTTACCGATTTTTACTTTTTACTTTCTCTACTTTACTTTTAATAATTCTTATTTGTTGGTAATAAGGAGATTAAAATTAAAAAAAAAAAAAAACCATCGAACACAAGAGAGGTAGACATTCTATTACCGTACAAACCATAAACATCAAAGCTTAACAAAAGAGAAGTTTCCATATTTATTGGCATCAAAAACAACAAAATCTTCACGTTAAAGGCATCCTCTTTTGGCTAACATGTCTGCATTTTTATTGGCTTCCCGGTAGATTTGCCTAAGTCTGACTTGAGGGAGTTTGACTAGTGTTAAACCCGCCTTGTGCGGGATTTAATTTTATAGTGAAAGAAATATTACAAATAATAATTAATCTTGGAAAATTCAAGCATATGTTAAATGCAAATTGTAATTCGTTTAAGATAAATCAACAGTCCATGAGTATTGATAAATACAAAATTATATCGTGCTCCAATAAATTCTACAAGCAAGTCGTGTTTACCATCCTACATGATTTAGGAATTGTGTTGTAAGTTAGGAAGTAATAGACATGACATAATTTCTCTAAACTTCTGTTTTAGACTATTAATTATATATATATATATATATGTGTGTGTGCGTGCGCGCGCGTGTGGATGTTTTGGGTTTTAGATTTGCATTAAAGTGGCTATTTAACTTTTTTGTAGGGCATGAATTTCATCCTCTATGTTATTGTATAGTTTTCTAATTTGATTGATTGTTAGTATTTTAAGTTGGAATTTTTTTATAAAAAAAAAAAAAAAAAAACCCAAAAATTTTTTTTTTTAACACAATCATAAGCCTGCAAAGGGCATATTTTTCTTTTTCTACAAATAACAATACACAAATTTCGAAGTCTAAAAATAAAAAATCTTTACCTCTCAACAACCACTAAAAAAAGATAACAACGATTTCATATTCTATTACACCTCCAATAACCCTTCAAAGTACATTTATATTTAAAATACATAAATGTCCATGATACCTAATACTTTTTAGTTTTTATTTTTATTTTTTTTTATATGAAAAACTTGTAACTTTATTAAGACAAAGATAAATTCAGTACATCATGAGTAATAGCTGACTCAATCAGTGGTGGATTTTCGTCTATTCACATTACGTAATTATCACTATTATCTATATCATTCACATGTTTCACCAAAATATGAGCTAGTATGTTGCCTTGACACTTTACATGGGAGACTTTTATTGATCGGAAATCTAGGAGCTTCAAAGCTACCCTAGCTAGAATGTTTGAGACAATCACAAGTGGTGTGTATTATCTCAAAAGAGTATCAGCTACTATCTTAGAATCACATTCAAAGACCACATCTTTTAGACCAACATCCCAAGCAAAAGACACTTATACCTCCATGGCTTTTGCTTCAATCTCCAGCGGCCCCAACGGTTGATGAAATCTACTACTTAAAGTAGCCGTAACTCTACCCTCATGATCTCAAATTACCACACCTACACTCGCTTGTCGAGACTAAGCAAAAACTGTCCCATCCACATTCACCTTGTAACTTTATTAAGACAAGTACATAATGAGTAATAGCTGACTCAATTAGTGACGGATTTTCCTCTATTCACATTACATAATTATCACTATTATCTATATCATTCACATATTTTGCCAAAATATGAGCTGGTATGTTGCCTTGACGCTTTACATGGGAGACTTTTATTGATTGGAAATCTAGGAGCTTCAGAGCTACCCTAGCTAGAATGTTTGAGACAACCACAGGTGATGTGTATTATCCCAAAAGAGTATCAGCTACTATCTTAGATTCACATTCAAAGACCACATCTTTAAGACCAACATCCCAAGAAAAAGACACTCATACCTCCATGGCTTTCACTTCAATCTCCAGCAGCCCCAACGGTTGATGAAATCTTCTACTTAAAGTAGCTGTAACTTTGTCCTCATGATCTCAAATTTCCACACCTACACTCGCCTGTCGAGACTAAGCAAAAACCGCCTCATCCACGTTCACCTTGTAGCTTAATATAATAATATATCCATTGGCAAGTGAGCACTGAAGGGTAATTTAAGAATAGCTTAAGCATCGATTTGAATAAAAATTTGCTTCACTAGCTTAGCCCGCCATTCACATGTTAGAGGATCAATGAGAGCACTAACCTTTGCTTGTGTTGGCAGTGTATTTGGTTGAGATAAGACTTTGAAGGTGTTCGATTTATTGAGCCAATTATCAGTCCAAATTCCAATAGATACCTAAATAGTTTTCAGTATCGTGTTACGTATCATAAGGGTGTATCAGAAGTGCTTATGAATTGTATGATATAGTGTGCGTATCGTGTAAAATCATATGCATCGTACGATACATAAACATATGCTTAAAATGAGTTTTTTTTTTTTTTTTTTTTTTTTTTTTTTTTTTTTAAATTGTACTTTTATTTGAATCTAACAAGTTATTAGACTTGTTTTTAATATAGAATTATTAGGTTACTTAATTTAGCCTAATAAAATAACATGTCCATAAGTTTTTTTTTTCCCCTCTTTCTCCTACAAAATTTGGGATACACATTTATACTTCACTTTCATATTTACAAATTTATTTTCTATACTATGAATAAATTATTAATTGAGAATATAATTATTTTTTATTTTTGTCATTATTCTTATAAGTCTAAGAAATTAGAATGCCGAGAAGAATTTTTTTTTTTTAAATTATTAAAATAAAAGAACAAGAAGCGATATTAAATATTGATGAAGAAGAAGAAAATTTTAATTAATAGATAAGCTTGCAAAATGATAAACATGATGATAACATTGACTTGAGATGGAGTTGATTAGACAAGATGATGAAAAAAATTATTATTATGGGTGATTTGTAATGTATTATCACTTTTTTTTTTGAGAAACAAATATACACACACAAGGGAGAGAGAAAAAGAGAAATGGGTCCTTACACAAATGCACATTACTTTTGAGTGTAATTAATTTGAATGTGTATGTTATAAATACATACTAGTTTGATTCATTTAGTTAGTTTGTTAAATATTATTACATAAATAATTAATAAATTAGTCATTAGTTAAATATATTCAAAATTTCTAATGAATATACTCTTTATACATGTGTTTATATAGAGTTGGGTTTAAGTTACACCTGGTTTAACTCTAAGCAATGTTACACCACCCAATAACTTGTTATTGAATTAATATTTTAAAAATCTAACCGTTGAATTACATGTGCTATATGTTCTTAATATACATGCCAATTTTCATATCAATCGGATGCTATTTACCATTTGATCTATAAACTCATCTTTTATGCATAATTTTAAATTACAAAAATTTGAATTTTAACAATTGATTGATGACATGATTATTAATCTTTGATCACCTTGAAATTTTGTAAGCATAAAGAATATATGAAGATAATATAATCTAACGGTGAATTTGTTAATATTCACAACCAATTAAAAAATATTGAGTAGTGTAACATTATTTAGAGTTACACCAGGTGTAACTTGAACCCAACTCGTTTATATATATATATATATAATTTTATTAAATGTTAGTGTATCTTATAATTTAAAATAATATACGATATGATACACAATTTGACAGCTAGTTTATTGCATAAGATAATTTTCAAGTGATAATTGTGCTCAAATTACGCCCATAAATTCAGTAGCCCAGATTAAGGTTAAAAAAAAATAATTGTGGTCAATATTCTCATCATTTTTATATGGTAATAACTTTTGCCTCACTTCTGTGTACTTATGTTATTCGTGTTGCCCAAGAAAACTTTCATGCCTTGTCTTTAAAACCCTTTGCAAAAGCCCCATACGATTCTCTCTCTTTCTCATGCTCTAAAACCCGATTCTTAAACCCCACATTCTAGTCAACCATTTGTTCAGTTATGGCCACTTCTGTGCTTCTTCGGTCTCTGAAGCATCAGAAGCTTCGAACTTCTTCTTTAGCAGCTTGCAGATCCGTAAGTTCTCTTCCTTTATTTCTTTTTTCCCCCATTTGTAGTATTTACAGAATGGAAATCCTCCGTTTTTTTTTTGCTGGGAAAGTGAAGAAAACTAAAAAGTTCCTATCTTGGAATCTATTCAATGATAGATTGTAATCGGATTAGTCATTGGAGTTGATTTCTTGTTGTTGATGATGTTTTAATTTTGGAATCTGTTATTTATTTTCTTTTTTAGTTAACAAATGCATTCTTCATAGTTACATTATTCAATTGAGTTATATTTTTTCTCAAATATGTGTAAGTTTTTACATATCCTAATGTTATTTTTATTAATCCATGTTTTGCTTAGTCTCATGCATGTGACTATTTTGATCATAAAAATCTTTTTGTGCCTTGTTACTCCCACAGTTCATAGGTGGCAGTGCCAAGACATCATTTGCTACCTCTCCTTTTGTTAACAAATGGGCATCCTTGGCAAGACCCTTTAGGTATATCTCTTCTTTGTGCAGTTTATTGCATGTTTCCAATGCAAGCTTCTTTGATGATTTTATTTATTTTATTTTAAACCATACACAGCTCCAGGCCCATTGGCAGTGATGTTATTGGTATTGACTTGGGTACCACCAATTCGTGTGTTTCAGTTATGGAGGGAAAGGTTTGTTCATCTTCATTTTAACTTTTTTGGTTATGTAAAAAAATTAATTTCCTTCCTTATTGTTAATATTTTGTTAATTTTCCATGATAATTTTCTTTGGCTATTTCACTGATATTTTCTGCAGAATCCCAAAGTTATTGAGAATGCTGAAGGTGCTCGAACCACACCATCAGTGGTTGCCTTTGACAAGAAAGGGGAGCTGACTGTGGGAACCCCAGCCAAACGTCAGGGTGTGACCAACCCATCCAACACATTTTCTGGTACCAAACGTCTCATAGGGAGACGATTTGATGATCCTCAAATACAAAAAGAAATGAAGATGGTGCCTTATAAGATTGTTAGAGGTCCTGCTGGAGATGCTTGGCTTGAAGCCAATGGAAAGCAGTACTCTCCAGAACAGATTGGGGCATTTGTTCTTACCAAGATGAAAGAAACTGCTGAGGCATACCTTGGTAAAACAGTTTCTAAAGCTGTGATCACTGTTCCAGCTTATTTTAATGACGCACAGAGGCAAGCAACAAAGGATGCTGGACGAATTGCTGGTCTAGACGTTCAAAGAATCATTAATGAACCAACTGCTGCTGCACTGTCTTATGGGCTAAACAACAAAGAAGGCCTTGTAGCTGTTTTTGATCTTGGAGGTGGAACTTTTGATGTTTCAATCCTGGAAATATCAAATGGTGTCTTTGAGGTATGCATCACTCAATTTTTGCTATGTTGTTTCTTCATTGTAAATGAGTCAGCTAACAGTCTTTTTAACAGGTCAAAGCTACAAATGGAGATACTTTTTTGGGAGGGGAGGACTTTGACAATGCACTTCTAGAATTCTTGGTGAATGAGTTTAAGAGAACTGACGAGATTGATCTTTCAAAGGACAAGATGGCACTGCAGAGGCTTCGGGAAGCAGCTGAAAAGGCTAAGATAGAACTCTCATCTACAAGTCAGACTGATATCAACCTGCCATTTATTACTGCTGACGCTTCTGGTGCTAAACATTTTAATATCACACTGACCAGATCAAAGTTTGAGACTTTGGTGGATCACTTGATTGAGAGGACCAAAAATCCATGCAACAACTGTGTAAAGGATGCTGGGATATCAGTCAAGGATGTGAATGAAGTTCTTCTTGTGGGAGGGATGACCCGTGTTCCCAAGGTACAAGAGATAGTTACACAAATCTTTGGGAAGACCCCAAGCAAAGGAGTAAATCCTGATGAGGCAGTTGCTATGGGTGCTGCAATTCAAGGTGGTATCCTTCGTGGGGATGTTAAGGAGTTGCTTCTGTTGGATGTGACTCCTTTATCACTTGGCATTGAAACTCTTGGAGGCATCTTCACCAGGTTGATCAACAGGAACACAACCATCCCTACCAAGAAGTCACAGGTCAGTTTATCTACTAAAATGCAAATTCCAGAAAACTAGGATCAGGGTGAGAACTGAAGTAGACTTAAATTAAAAAGTTAATACTGTAACATAATTATTTGACCTGTCTGCTTGATGAGAAGACTATATATATACTCATATATGTTGTAAAATCAGTAGATAGACAGTTGTATTTAGAATGCATAGATTAACCCAACCTTTGGCAGGGCATGCCAATGCCATTTTTAGGAGATTGGATTCTAAGAAAAGGAGGTTATCTTATCAACGTTTTGCTTTTAATTCTTATTTTCTTTAAGTGTTTGTTTTGCTAGCGTACTTGAACACTGTGTTGGGCCTAGCTGTATGAAGATAAGGTTTAAATTTTGATTTTCGTGCATTTGTGTCTCAGGTCTTCTCTACCGCTGCAGACAATCAAACTCAGGTAGGAATCAAAGTTCTCCAAGGTGAGCGTGAAATGGCAGCTGACAACAAGCTTTTGGGTGAGTTTGAGCTAGTTGGTCTTCCTCCTGCACCTAGAGGCATGCCACAAATTGAGGTGATGTTTGATATTGATGCAAATGGAATTGTTACGGTTTCTGCTAAGGATAAGTCAATAGGTAAAGAACAGCAGATTACAATCCGATCCTCTGGAGGGCTCTCTGAGGTTGAGATTGAAAAGATGGTCAGGGAGGCTGAGATGCATGCTCAAAGAGATCAGGATAGAAAAACTTTGATTGATATTAAAAATAGCGCTGACACAACCATATACAGCATCGAAAAAAGCTTGGGTGAGTACAGGGACAAGATTCCTACTGAGGTTACATCAGAAATAGAGGCTGCCGTTGTGGATCTGAGGAAAGCAATGTCCAATGAAAATATCGATGAGATCAAGGTAAAGGTTGACGCTGCAAATAAAGCTGTTACAAAGATTGGAGAGCACATGTCTAAAGGCTCAGGAAGATCATCCTCGGGAGGATATCAGGGTGATGAGCAGCCCCCAGAAGAAGAATATGAAGAGGTCAACAAATAGAAGTTCTTAAATCAGATCACATGATATAAGATAATACAATTATTTTTTTCATGAGTTTCCAAAATCCTTTTTCAGTGGTTCTGTAGTTAATTTAGGGTAGACTTTACATGAGAATTTATTGAGAAGATTGTCATTTGTGAATGCAATCTCAAATTGGCCCCACATTAAAATTGAATCCATTATAATCAATTTTGAATTCATTTTTTCTGCATCTTGAAATGGCTTCTGCTATTATTTTCACAAATACAATAGGAAGTACTCATGCTATCTTGGCGAAACTGGACTAATGGTAACATAGGTTCAGAAGATCTTATACTATAGTGCCTAAATTTGGCTTGGGATCTGCTGTTACTTTGTTACTGGACCCTGTTTCTTATATTGTTGACAGAATGTTTCATTGGGTCTAATGCATTGGTTTGGTTGCAACAATTATGTTTTGGTGATAATGTTATTAGTGAAGGTTACTAGAATCTTTTTATATCTCCTAATCTGCATGCTACATTGTAAGATTTATTGGCCATTTGGCATGCTTGTCTGAAGTGGTGCTTTAAGCCATGGAGTTGAGTGTTATATCAATTTAGTAACGAAATTGATCAAAAATTTAAATGTTCAGGGTATAAACATGATAATTGAAACTTCGGAGACTAAACTGTAACAGGCCAAACCAAAGGAAGTATTACAAAATGAGCATGGACATTTTGGCCACTTCACAGTTTTATCAGCGTAGTAAATTATTTTTTGAAGTACAATTATTTCAAACAACTCCATTTTCAAAAAGCTGAAAAATAGGCTATACCAAACAAACCCTGATAGCGTTGGAAACTGTACATTTTTGAAATTATGTGGAAATCAGGGCAATATATTAAACTGGAAATTTGTTATGTTGAACTTAAACTGTTTGTGTGCATGTCTGGTTTGTCCTTCTAGTGCATGCAATGTTCCTATGTTTTGCAGGAAAATTACCCTTTCCCTTTGGAGTTCTAATGTTTATATCTTAAAATTTTCTTTGTCAATGCATTTACAATTTTCGCTAGATGTATACGTTTGTGATACACGTTTGTGTCTAAGTTACTGACCGAACTTAATAATGCATAAAAATCAATGATTGATTACTATTGCTACATATTGCTTTCCAAGGTTTTTTGGACAACTGAAGAAAGGTTAAGAGTTTGTTAGTGTTTTAGGTATATTGGGTTTTATGGGTGGTTCTTAATTGCTATTTGTAATTCATTTTTGTGGTTCTCTAAGAAAAAGCAAAAAGGAAAAAAAAATGATGTTCATGCATTCAAGCAAGTAACATAGCCATAGCTCAAGTGGAAGAGCAAGTATAGGTTGAGGTTGAAGAGGGTTACACTATAAATCAATTCATTGATAAGATTATTGAGGTCTTTGTGAATAAGAAGCCACAGACAAATGAATAGAGGAAGTATTTGGTGTCTAGGGAGGAGTGGAAAAAGTATAGGGAAAGCTTCTACAATCAACGCTGTTTGCGGGCAGATGCAGAGCAGCAGAAGGCAATCCTACCATGAAGCAGCAATTGATTTCCCTAAGAAGAAAACTGAATAAGGTAGAGCAATGGCTTTATCTTTCATATATTTGTAATTATGTTTTGTTTTTGTAGGAAAAGCAAAGAAATAAGATATTTTCAACCTGATTTTATAGGTTAGTTTAGTTTCTATAAAAAAAAAAAATGTGAGGAGTTTTACCAAATTTACCAATTAGTGGACACAAGCAATTAAATTTCACGTTTTAAGTCTCTAATTTTGTTAATTTTGCTACGTTTCTTAACAAACAATTGTTCAACTGAATATACAGATACATGTTTGGGTTTAAAGGTATTTTCCTGTTCTGTTTCATCAGGGGTAAGCATTGCAGATTGATGATGAGATGGAAGGTCATAGTGAACTTCTGAAGGAGATCCAAGACAGCCCAACTTTGATGCTTGTCTGCTGTCAGTGCTTATGATGACTATGCAGATACATCAGAGAGGCTAAAATGCATGCTTAAAGATATCAGGATAGAAAAACTTTGATTGACATTAAAAATCTTGGGTGAGTAACGGGACATGATTCCTACTAAGGTTGCAAAAGATATAGAGGCTGCCATGGCAGATTTGAGGAAAGCCATCTGCAATGAAAATATCGATAAGATCAAGGCAAAGATTGATGCAGCAAATAAGGCTGTTGCAAAGATTAGAGAGCAAGTCTAAAGGCCCAAGAAGATGAATATGAAAAGGTCAACAAATAGAAGTTCTTAAATCAAATCACTTGATATAAGATAATACAGTTTTAGTATTTTTTTTTTCATGAGTTTCCAGTGTCCTTTTTCAGCGATTCTGTACTTAATTTAGGGTAGACTTTACTGAGAAGATTGTCAATTGTGAATGCAATCTTAAATTTTCCCTGCATTATTTAGTAGATAAATTTCAACTTCATTTTTGTTGCTTCTAGAAAGTGGCTTGTGCTATTATCTTCACAAAGACAATATAAAGTACTCATGCTATTTTGGTGAGACTGGACTGTTGGTAGGTAATGTAGGTTCGTAAGATCTTATACTATAGGTACCTAAATTCGGCTTGGGATCTGCTGTTACTTTTCTTACTGGACCCTGCTTCTTATATTATTGACCGAATGTTCATTGAGTCTAATGCACTGATTACAATAGCTATGCTTTGGCGATAATTTTATTAGTGAAGGTTGCTACAAACTTATTGCGTCTGCTGAATCTGCATGTTACATTGTAAGATGTAATGCCCATTTGGCATGGTTTTATGAAGTAGAGCTATAAGCCCTAGAATTAAGTGCTATATCAATTTAGTAACCAAATTGATCAAAAATACAATTTTTTGTGGTATAAAATGTAGTAATTGAAACTTTGGAGACTAAGAGTCCGTTGGGATATGCTTATTTTGCTAAAAACTGAAAACTCTGTAACAAAATAATTTTTAAATGTGTAAATAGTGCTATGAGTGGAAATCCCACCACAACCACAAAACGCTCAAAAAAA
Organism: Quercus gilva; assembly: GCA_023621385.1. Taxonomy (NCBI): domain Eukaryota; kingdom Viridiplantae; phylum Streptophyta; class Magnoliopsida; order Fagales; family Fagaceae; genus Quercus; species Quercus gilva. The sequence continues at coordinate 16,748,456 of CM042478.1, forward strand.
AAAAATAATAATAAGAAAGAAAAAAGAAGAAGGAAACACAGACGTAGACACGTTTGGTTTCATCAGTACCCAAACGGGTACTAAAGGAAATATTGCAAAAGTAAATTCTAGAGACACACCCAACTCCACACCTAAATCTCCAACATGTAGTATCACCTTGTGAACTATGATTGGTGTACCTATTTTTTTTTTTGAGGAATGCTACGTCTACAACAATTTTACAACATTTTTACAACAAATCACAGGTGGTTAGTTATTATTGGTTCAAATTTGAAACTAATATTAAGATTACTTTTTTGCCCCAACAATAACAACCAGTAACAACCTGCCATTTAGGATTTATTGTAAAAATGTTGTAGACATAGCATTTCTCTTTTTTTTTTCATCAAGTACCCACACTGGTCCTATGTAAGTACTAAAATCTAACACCTAAGCAAGTTGTGAAACTAATTGTGGATTTGGGTGTGGTTGTAGGCACCTTGATTACAAAATGAGGATGGACATTTTGACTTATGCAATTCATGGGAAAATTTAATATAATTATTTTATAAAAATATAATGTAAAATTTGTAGGTTAAATACTACATGCGTTACTTAAAAGTATTTTCTATTTTTATAAGTTTTATGTAATAGAATATATAATGCACTTTGCATTCAACAACAATACATAGTGTTATATATATATATATATATTTATTCATATATGAAAAAAATAATTTAATAAAAAATATTTAAATCACATAATTATACTATTGTTTAAATAAATGGAAAAAATCAATTATTGTTTTTGTTTTGTTTTTAGAAATCTGTTATTTAAATTAATTATACTCACAATTTTTTTTAATAAACCTAGAAATCGATCACCGTTCCAATTTGAGTAGAGGATAAACCTTAACAGAAAACTAGAAAGTAAGGGCAGGAAGTGATTGAGTTTAGTAGTTTCTCACATAAAATTATTGACTCTAGAGATATAGTAATATGAAGAAGAGAAAATTGTTTCAAGCACCAACAAAAATGGAATTGTGATGCTAGGGTCTTGGGCCTGTAACACCCCAAACCCATACCAAGGATTTAGATGCATAACCTGTCTTATAAATAATCAGCACTAATATAATGGAACAGGGTGTAATTAAATATCCACAAATAAACTTCAAATAATCAAAATCTTTCCTATGAAATCCATAAAACAAAAACTTTAACAATAAAGTCTCCAAATACAATCTCAAAGAGTTCCACAAATACCAAACTCACTATCCTAAGAAAATATACTAAAATAGTCCATCAACTAACATAGCTCCAAAAGAAGTTTTCAATCTATGTCTCTAATGATCTACCACCAAAAGATATTCCACTGCTCTAATCTGAAAGGGTGGAGAAAGGGGGGTGAGCTAAAAGCCCATTACGAGACTACATAACATGAGGATGTCTTTCAAAACAAAACATTAGTCTCATTAATAAAATATAAGCTTTACAAAACATTTACAAATAGTTTTAACCGTAATATAATATACTTTGTAAATCTGTCAAGAGTAAAACATTTAACTATAACGTTGAAATCATTAAATAAAATAATAATCACTTTAGTTAGTAAAAATTACACTAAATAGGTAGAAAAATATTATAACGATAAAATTTTTTTCCACTTATAAAGATCAATAATAATATAATAGTAGTTTGATATGGAAAACATTAAACATTAGCTAGACAAAGACATAAGCTGCTAAACACTCGGTGGGTGATTCCCATAGGGAACAATAACATTAACCTTAAAGAGGCAACACTGGCTCCAAAGAGCAAACGATAACACTGCACCACACCACAATAACACTACATCGGCTGAAGACCAACACTTACCCTGTGTTGGCAAAGGTTGCAGACTATCTAGCTGACCGTTTGAAAACATTCCTACTTTATTACAATATTGCCAATATTAATCATATATCATATAACAAATACTTTTTCAAAAATATAATTTTGAGTCATTCTTAACTTATACAGTTTCAAAGTAATATACAATAAATAATAAAATTCAAGTATGTATAAAGCATTGACAATGGTATAAGTTTTTGAAACTTCACTTTTACAATTATGTATATATATATATATATATATACATACACACACACACACATATATATTTATTTTTACCAAAATATATATAACTATATACGTCTTGAGAGACATCATGTTCTGAAGTCCACTTACCTTAAATCACCAAAACACGTTAGATCTCAACTATCCAAGCTGATGCCACTCGAACCTAATACACAAATAGATGATTTTGCTGTGTTAAGCCATACTTACACTATTTATATAAACCACTCATGCTATCCCTCTTCCAAAATCACATATGGACTTTTATACATCATACTTACATGTCAGATCCTAACAATGTTTTTAACCAAAGGCCTATCATTAGTATTTAATACTTTACCATCAGATCTGAAATAATCCACAAGCATCAATATTTACTTACATCTCATGATAGTCTATTTAAATTGGATATAGGGAATTCGATCTCAATTAGGGTATTGATATCATGTAACCTTATGACTCACCATGCAAAGTACATCAATTTCAACTCTTTACTCTCTACCTATATATAGGTACCTATCATGCCACCTAATAAAGTCATAACGCAGAAACTTCAAGAAATCTTATACCATCAACTTAAAGATATCTTGCACCATGTAATATTGTAATATAAACTCTACTGTATAGAGATAAACAACACGTATCTTTATCCTATGATACCACACAAAATCAATAATCAACTTGTTAATAGTTACCTTGATGTCGTCTTTGTCAAGTTTGGCAATAATCCTTTTTGCCGTGGCTTTTAGCATCCAGTGCCTCTCTCTACCTTTCACGTGACTGACCTAAAAGACCCAGTATATATACCTCTAAAATAACACTCCAATTCAGTATAGGAAGATAAATCCCACTCCAATTAGTACTCTTAAATAACACTCCTACTTGGGCTAGAGTTTAAGACCCACTAAAACTCAAATAAGCTTCCAAGACTTTAATTCCCACTAAAACTCATATTAAGGCTGTTTAGATAGGCTAAAACTCTAAAGAATTCCATTAACACTTAAACTCCTAGTCCAAATAGGAAATCTCATATCCTTTTCCTTAACTGATAAGGAGACTAAAAGTTAAATATGAATAATCCACAAAAATAACTCTCATGTTACATCTTCTTTTATTTATTTTCTTTGTAGTGACCATAATAAAAAATAATATCACCTTCAAAATAAATTAAATAATTCATCAATTCCACTCTAGAAGCAATTGAATTCAATTTAAGTGAGGCGGTCGTTACAGTTGAAATGGGTGATATTTTGGCAGGCAAATTAACGCCTCAAGTGGTAAAAGAATTGTCGTTTGTTTCGGCACATGTCAACCTTCCGCACACTATTCAACCATTTGAATCCCATTTCTAATATATATATATATATATATATATTACTTTTATACTAATTCTATCTATATATTACTTTTATACTATTTCTATTTCACTTCACTTTTGAGATTTGAATTTTATATAAATTAATTGGAAGGAACTAAAGGATATAAAGAGCTAGAGAAAAGGAATTTTAATTTAAATAGCATTGTAATTGTTTTGTTTCGAATACTATTATTATTAAAAATGAAATTTCTAATTTAAAAAAAAAAAAAATCTAACCGACTCTCACATTTTAGCACCAAGCCAGATATATTTAAATTTGAAAAATTCAGGACAACCTCAGAACCACTTCGGGGCGTCTCAAGCAAGCTCCTCTGTCTCAGTCTTAGTCTCAGGTTCTCTCTAGCTCTCATGTTCTCTCTCTCATTCTTTTTTTTTTTTCTCTCTCTCTCTGAGATTCTCTCTTAAATTTTCTTTTTGACTTGTATTAATCATTTTTATAGCTTTACAATTTTACCAATCACATAAGAATTCGTCTCAGTCTCAAGTTCTCTCTCTCACTCTCTCACTCTCTCTCTCTCAGATTCTCTCTTAATCTTTCTTTCTGACTTGTATTAATCATTTTGATAGCTTTGCAATTTTATCTATCACAGAAGAATTCGTCTCAATCTCAGGTTCTCTCTCACTCTTTTTCTCTTTCTCTCAGATTCTCTCTTAAATTTTCTTTTTGACTTGTATTAATATTTTGATAGCATTTCAATTTTACCTGAATAATTCTGTTTAAATTGAGAACTCTTAAATTTTCCTTTTTGACTTGTATTGATAATTTTGATAGCATTTCAATTTCTACTAGACGTCTGCTCGATTGGTGTGGAGGGCTCTTACTGGCATTTTTAAGTGTAAGAAAACCGGAGGAAACGGCTCAATTGTTGGTGGAGGCCTCCTGAAAAGTACTCCTCCAATTAGTAACACTAGTTGAGTTCCCGCACGATGTGCGGTGCAACTTATTATTAGTTTTCTCCAATATTTCGATAAGTTTTGCCAAAAATTTTGTAACTCAATTGATTGGCACCTTAATTTTCAATAGAAACATTTAGGATTCAGATCCCCACCCTTAACTATTGATGTATAAAAAAGATGTTTCAATAAATTTCATTGTAAAAAATTGTAATCTTTAGTTATTTTATATATAGAAAAAATAGGAATACACTAAGAGTAGTATAATAATTTGATCATACTATATATGTGTTTACAAATTGAAAATTGCATGATATAGTAACTAATATAGATAGGCATGTTTTATGCCTACTAAAAAATGCATGTATCTTGCAATTATTATTATTATTATTATTTTTTTACATTCTTGATTGTGTGTTACTAAAATTTTTCTCCCCTTTTTGTTGGACGTGGTTTCAATTGTTGCTAAAACAACTAAATTAGAGTAAAAATGCCATATTTCAAATCAATTGTTTCTCATATATAAAAAACCAATCATTTCCCATATAAATCTTAGAAAAATGGTATTAAAATTTCATTATGTTTCAAATAATTAATATAACAAAATAAATATATTTATTATATTAGTAATCTTTCTAATTACATAGAATACATATTATAGTGTTAGTTCCACAAAAACACATACGCACACACACACACACACACACACACACACACACACACACACACACACACACACACACACACACACACACACACACACACACACAAAGGAGTTACGAAATTTAAAGGATTAAGATTAATTCTAGTGAATTCACAAATATTTAATTTTTTTATGGCTTTTGTGACAATTGTTGTCAAAACAACTAAACATGAATAAGAATGTCATATTCTAAATTTATTATTATTATTCCAACTAAAAATTATTTTATATATAGAGTTTATAAAAATAATCATATAAATTCATTTAATATAAATAATTAATGCACAACAATAGATGATTAATATATGTATTTACTGTATTAGCTAATTCAATGAACTAATACTTTAATATAAATGCAAATTTTGTTGAAGTAGAAAACTAAATGAAGAAAATTTCAAGGAATGCGTCACATGGCATAACCTCATAGTCTCAAATATGAGCCTATGAGGTCTCTACTTTTATATATATAATAATATATATTGATTGATTGATTCCAAAATCCAGTCTCATTAGGTAATTTCTATTTCTTTTTGCTGGTGTTTGTCATGAAGCTCCATTTCCTTTATTTAGAGAGCTCAGGTGAGAGAACTGAAGAGAAGAGAGAGAGAGGGAAGATTCTAATTCCAATTTGACAAGTATTTGAATTATTTTTGTTGTTTTTTCTATATAGGCCTGTTGCTAGTCTTTTCTTTCAAGCTGCTCGTTTTGCATTGTGGTAGTCCAAATATAAGGGTTACATTCAGCATGAAACCCAGATTTTAGCTTTTGGACTTTCTACCTATTACATTTCCAAAAGGCTGGGAAGCCTGGAGCAGAAAGTTGAACAGATTAATCGTAACGTGGTCATTTTTAATAGAGGAATCAACAATATTAATGTTGATTTGGCAGAGATAAAGGGAAGGATGGATGCTGTCATCACGACCAGGGCAACCATTGCAGCAAATCCATGGCTGTTATTGGTTAGGTACATAGGCTTGATCATTTCTTGGCTGTATGCAATAAGCAACTAGTGTAATGCATAAATTCCAAATATAGCTTATTTTCATGAATAGTTTCACCTTAATGGGATTGCCTAGGAAAATTTTCTTGTGTAATTCCCCCTAAAGAAATTTAGGAATAAGGTTAGGGCTTTATCTTGGAAAGCTTCTGTTAGGTTTGAGTATAATAGGGTTAAACATATTGCTCATATTATAACCTATTAATCCCATTTTAACTTTGATTTAATATGCAATAGTTTTGTTGGGGTTTGGTTAGCTTGTTTGTTGACACTGTGTGTTCATAGTGTTGGTTATTGAAGTTCAACTTTGTTTTGCTGGCATGCTGTAGTGAAGTTTCTAGTGTTTTAATATATATTCAGGTTGGTTGTGTATGTTATTGACTCAGTTTAGGACTTGTGTCTTTGAGTTTTCATTGGTCTTTGTACTCCTCATTTCAGTCTGGCTAGAACTACTTATTTGTTTCCTCCCAGTTAGGAAGTGTAGCCAACTTGTAATCAGTTTGTTTGCTTGTTCTCATTGCGTGGTAATATCTCCATTTGTTGTTCGAGAGCTATAAAATACGATATTGTGGTCTAGTTACTCATTGGTTTCCTTGAATTATTTCTGATTTTGATCCTACCTTGTATTGCTGCATTTGATTTAATTATATTAGATTTGTCAGCTGCCTCCATTTGGTTGACTTTAGGGCTTTGCTGTTTTGAGACTCATTGTGTAAGTACGTGTTTGGCTGTCTTTCTAATTTGAGGTGTTGAAGTAGCATGAGTTACAACTGTTGCAACATGGTTTGTTGAAACCATTTCATAACTTATGCAAATAGTCTTCCACAACTTTTCTTTCTTGGAGTCAAATAAGGGGATGAGGTGGGTTAAGCTGATCAAATGAAGCATGACTATTGATTTATTTTTTCTTTCTAACCAATCCTTTAAACATATTCTTTTGATGATACTTTCAGATATCTTTGTATTTTATTATTCACATGTCAAACAAATTTATTTGGTGTCTCTCTTTTGGGATCTAGGTCCTAATGAGCTTTTTGAGGTAAAGCACGAGCACCACTAAGGCATTGAGTCCATGGCTACCAAGTGTTGCACATTCTTTCCATCTTGTCAAATTCTATTGTACTACCTTTGGATGTTGATGATCAGACTTTCTTTTTCGCATTTGGGATTTTGGACTAATACTTGCAAGTGGCAAATTCTTTTTTGCATTATGGATTCTGGACTAAGGCATTGAGTCCATAGCTACCAAGTTGTTTTGTGTTATCTTTTTCCCATATTTACAACTAAATAAAATTGATGATAGTCTGGATGAGTCACTTTCCAATCGATTGATTTCAATGATTGCAATTATTATCATTTAGTGTGGAATGTGAGTGAATTGACAAGAGGTCTGGACTATGAAGCACAGGTGCGGATCTAGGTTTGGGTGCGGCAGGATACATTTACTAATAAATTATTAAATATATTTTTATTTACAAATTATTAAATATATTTTCATATAATGGTAAATATATACCAATTTAAGAGCAATAATAACTACAAATAATTTGACAAATACCTAATAAGGTAATAACTAAATAAGAAATCAACTCAATTTTTTATTTTATTTTAATTTTTTAACATGTATTTCGGCTAGTTTCTTGGCCAATTTCAACCGTAATCAGCGCGACTTGGCCTGAATCGGTGTTGAACTGGCGCGACTTGGCTTGAATCGGCCCAAACCAGCGTGACTCCACCTAAATTGGCATGAATCAGCCCGAACTGGCACAAATCGGGGGGGGGGGGGGGGGGGAAGAACGCGAATCGATATGTCGAGTGCAAATCGGTGTGTCGCTGAGTGTCTGGTGCAGGTGCGACAACCTTGGAGCCGCACTCATGCTTTTTAGGGTCTAGAACAAGACTGGCTAGAGGAGTTTGGTTTGGAACAGGACTAATTTTAGAATGGCTAAAAAGCCAGAAAAGATCAAATTACCAATAGCCGTTGATTGTTTAAATGGCTAACAAGCTGGAAAAAAACAGGGCTTAACCTAGTTACATTGTTATTTACTTGGATCAACAGGAACAAAACAATATTTTGGGTATTCCCAAGTAGCAGCAACAGCTTATTCTGTGTTAATGCTGAAGAGAAAAAGCAATTCTAGAGAGATTTAGGGAATTTTATTATAAACTGTGATAAAGGTTACAATGAATTCATGCTATTTTTACAATCTGAATAGATTGACAAACTCTAACAAACTTAAAGCCAATTACTCTGATCTAACAAACTTTCTAGTGAACAAGTGGCCTTCCACTTTATCTAATCTTGTCACTAACTAATTACATTATGCTACATAGTTTTGGGTTTCAGTTCCTGACTACATGTCGTTTTGGTCTGAGTTGATTTCACAACTGCATTAACTTGAGATGTATTTGTTTGATTCGTGTTAGATATCATTACAAATGCATGCTAAAGTGTTGTGACAGTAGGTGCAAAATTCAACACAAGTGAGTCTCTTGAAATCATACTAGACTATCTAAATTTTTATTGTAAAGGTGTTTTTGGCCTCAAATAAGTGGGGTAGGATTGCATTTGTAGCAAAAATGATACAAGACAGTCCACTTTTTGTAGGCTGACTCACAGTTGCTCAGTACGAGCAACAAGGACAAGAAAGTAGTGAACCTTATTGCAGTTGTGATTAAAAAAGAAGAAGAAGCCTATTACAGTGAGAGAGGCCATTCTGAAAGCAAGACAACTAGGCATGAAGCAGATAGTTTTGGTAGGAAATAAGGATTTGGGAGAATTATGCATTAAGGAAAATCAAGTGGCTTGTCAATAGGAGGCTCTGAAACAAGAAATCAATAATACATTTGAATTTACATTGATGATAGGAAATTTATACAATCTAAAATAAAGTACTTGGCTTTGTTTTCTAGTTACAATCTATAGATTGAAAATTACATGGATAAATATTGATCTATCAACTCTTGATCTAAAATCGGAGGCTATGTTACAAGGTGAGAGGGTGTTAGACACTCATTTTGCCTAGTGAAACTGGTCTTCTAGACTATGGTGGCCAACATTCATATCAAATCATCCAATATGTTATCAATCAATTTGCATGTTAAATTTAATGTGTGCATTTGATAAACCTCAATTCAACTTATTAAGCATTGCATTTGGATTGAAAAATAAATTTTAGTGAATGTGTGTAGATGGTGATATCCTAGATTCAAGGATTTGAGGGAATTATGAAACAAACATGTTTTTCATATTTTTTTATGTGGATTTAAGATCAAAGCTAGTGTTATGCATGAACATGTGATAAACAACTAAGAACATGTGAAGAACGCATATGAACATTTAAGAACATTCAAACATATTCAAGGAATTTGAATAAACACTAGCATGCTCTAATCCTAATCTCATCATAATAATATAAAAAACAAGTTAGGAAAAGGGATTATACCTGCGTGCAAGATCCACACGGAAGAGGAGGAGACTCTTGATAGAGATCCTAAGGGTGGAGTAGAAAAGAAAAACTAGGAGAGGAAGAGTGAGTCTCACTCAATACCTTGAGTCTCAGAAAGACCAAAATATGATAAAACTACTCAATTTTACTAGAACTCAAGAGAGGAGAAGAGAGGGTGTTTCGGTGTCCTTTGGAATGGAGGAGAGAGAGGTTTATATAGTAGTGGTAGAAAAAATATAAATGAAATGTCATTTAATGAGGGTTGACAAAGGATTAAAAAGAATCATGAACTTAACACTATTTTATACTTTGGGGAAAGCTGGTGCATTAAATGTAGAGATTGGTGAGAGTGATGAGCAAGCAAAATTCGGTTTTCCCGTAGATGCTGTAACAACCTGTAGAGCCAAATTCAAAAAAATCACATCTTACTCAATTCTGATCGGAATTATCTCGTTCTTATACTCAAATTGAAGTCTTAGATGTCTAGTTTTTGAGAAAATTAATCTCATTCACATATTCAAAATATTCTGAAAGGTATCAAAAAAATGGTGAGCAGATGTCATTTGTTAGAAAATAATTTCAGTACAATTAACATTAATAGGTTCCAAATCAATTTTCAATTAACATTAATAGGCTCCAATAACTCCCATTTCAGACTTAATTAGTTCCAAATTTACCCTAATTAAAAATATAATTGCACAAATTACTCATTGAATAATTAATATTTGATTATCTAATTAATTAAGTGTGTACAATCTTACCATAAAATGTAGTCCTATCCATTCAAATTATGACACATTATTAATCTTAAATTGATTATAATTATAATCAATTAGAATCAATTATTCATAATCACATATAGTTGGACTTAATTTGTGGTAGTGCATCTTGGCCATTAAAACTTGATTTGATGATAACTTTCAATCTGATGGTTCGATTAGGGCTTTTGACCAGTCGATTTGATCATTATAACATCAAGATCATTTTGATAAAATGAAATTAAGGATCTAATGGTTACAATTAAGATGCCTATTTCCAAGGTAAAATTACCCTTTTAACTTTTATATGAGGTTAAATACGGGTTGCAAAATGGGGTGTCAATACACACAATTTTGGTTTCAGTTCCTGACTACATGTTTTTGGTCTGAGGTGATTTCACAACTGTATTTGCTTGAGATGAATCTGTTTGATCTGTGTTAGATATCTTTACAAACGCATGTTGAAGCTCTGATAGTAGAAGTAGGTGTAAAATTCAACACAACTGAGACTCTTGAGTCTTAAAATCATACTGGATTAGGAAGCTCCTCTGATTGTAAAGGTGTTTTTGGCCTCAGATAAGTGGGGTAGGATTGCATTTGTGGCAAAAATGATCCAAGGCAATCCACTTTTTGTAGGCTGACTCACAGTTACTCAGTACTGACGACAAGAGCAAGAAAGTAGTGAGCCTTCTTGTAGTCTTGATAATAAAAAATAAATAAAAAACAAAAAAGAAAAGAAAAGAAAAGAATAGAAAACTTAATGCAGTGAGAGAGGCCATTATGATAGCAAGACAACTATACAACTAGACATAAGGATTTGGAAGAATTGTGCATGAAGGAAAATCAAGTGGCTTGTCAATTAGAGGCTATGAAACAAGAAATCAAGAATACATTAAAAAAAGATATACAGGCTTGTATTTTTACAATCCATAATAGAAGTTTGACTGAGGCCGATCAACAGGCTGCTTTAGCTTTGAATGTGTACATGAATGCTTTCTGGACATTTATTAAGCGGTAGATGCTTTCTTTTTCCTACTGATTTATAAAAAGAGATAAAAGAGTGCATGATTCTTATTCAGGAGAAATGACGATTAAATTTCATTTTTCAAAACAAAAATGATGTGAAAAAGGAAGAAAACAAAACTGGGGAGAATTTTTAAGGTGCCTCTATTAGCTAGGCTTAATGTTTAGGATTGCCAACATCCACAAAGTGTATGAATTTATTCTGTGAAGAGAATTGATATAGAGAATTTCTCAGACTCTTCAGGCTCATGGTACTGTCTTGGACCTTGGAAGACCGAAAAGTAAAGAATTTACCTATAAAAAGGGGAAATGTTAACAAATGACCTAAAGGCATTTGTTAGTAAACTATTTTAGGAATGTTTTTATGGAAAAAAAAAAATACTATTAATGTTTTGATGGCTTTTTATATTTCTTATGAAAGTGATGTCAAAGTTTTCATAAAATAATTCGTTAACAATTACCTAAAGACATCCGTTAATATGACCCTAAAAGAAAAGTTGTGTAAAAACATAATTTATTTGATGCAAACTGTGCTTTGCTATGTTAATAACCTTTTGGTTAATTAGTACTTTTCGGTGATTACAAGTCCAAGTTTGAATCCCCTCCTTCCATTTATAATAATAATAATAATAATAATAATAATAATAATAATATGTTCTTCTCTCTTTATAACATGACATTCTAGCAGAGGTAAGATTCTTGTAGGCTATAATATTTGAAGCCAATCCATAGTAAATTTTCAGGTTCGTGACAGTGAGTGGAAAAAGAAAGGTAATTTCCCCACCATAAACAGAAAACTAAAGAAGCTCAATGGCTACTATCACAAAGTCGAGTTAGCTTTTTGGGTAACATAATTTACGAACCAAAAAGTAGCGTATATATCAAGTGTGGATATTGAATATAAGATAGTTTATTGCATTTTTTTTTATTTTTTAATTTTTACTATTTGTACCACATGAGTTCTTATGTATTTTATTTAGCTTTTTCTATAAAAACTAGTACGAGCTGCACATGCAAGGCATGTGCTTGCCAATATTTTGGGTATTTGGAAATATATCCTGAACTTTAAAATTTAAAGCTAACACCTTATTTTGGTGTTAAATTTTCATTTTCCATCCCATTGTCTATTTTGGTGTTAACACCTTATTACATTCCTTAATCATCTTCCAGCTCAAAGTTTCAGGCAGATTGTCTCCAAACAAATTGAAGTTCTCGATTTTAAATTGCAATGGGTTTTGAACTTTTGATTACACAATGGCGAAAACTATAATTGACTTTTGATCCAATTACTCTGCCCTACTTGTGGCCTCTTCTTCCATATCAAATTCTAACACAATAACTTGCCTCCTCGACACGTAGCTGTTACTGTGGAATGCCCCAGTTTTTTTTATTAATGACTTGTTGGTCTACTTTTTCGCATTTTAGATGGTACAAAACATCAGATATAAAGTGCATAGGTTGTCAATTATAGTATCCACATTCCACATGCAAACTGATAAGCACAAGGCAATAGAGACCGCTGACATATTAACTATTTAAAGTTTAAACAACTCAAATAACTATTTAAGTAGCTCATGAATAAGCTTGAATTTGTTTGGCAATAAGATGAACTAAACATGAAAATGTGATCTGGTTTGTTAATAAGATCAAGCTTGGCTGGTGTTTAAAATTAAATTAAACTAGAAATCCAGTAGATGTGTGGGAAATTGTATAATTATTTTATAAGAATATAATGTAAATTTTGTAGATAAATAGTGCATGTGTGTGTTAAAAATTATTTTCTTTTTTTATAAGTTTTATATAATAGAACATATAATGTATTTTTGCAACCAACAACAACAACACACACACACACACACACACACACACATATATATATATATATATATATATATTGAGTTGAGTTCAAGTTACACCAGGTGTAACTCTAAGCAATGTTACACCACTCAATATTTTTTAATTGGATGCAAATTTTGACAAATCTACCGTTGGATTACATTATCTTTGTATATTCTCCATGCTTGCAAAATTTCAAGGTGATCAAAGATTAATAGCCATGTCATCAATCAATTTTTTAAATTCAAGTTTTTGTAGTTTAAAATAATACATAAAAGATGAGTTTATAGATCAAATTGTGAATAACCTCCAATTGACATGAAAATTAGCACGATTGTTAAGAACATATAGAACATGTAATTTAATGATGGGATTTTCAAAATATGAATTCTATAACAAGTTATTGGGTGGTGTAACATTACTTAGAGTTACACCTGGTGTAACTTGAACCCAACTCATATATATTATATAGTTCAAATTATACTTAGTATAACTTTTAGTAATGTTACACCACATAACAATTTTTTATTAGATTAATCCTTAAAAAATCCAAGCATTGAATTTTATGCTTACTATGTTCTTAACATGCACACTAAGCTTTGTGTCAATTAAGTCATTTACCATTTTATCTAGAAGCCCATATTTTATGCACAATTTTAAATGCAAAAACTTCAAATTTAAATACAAGATTAATGACATAGTTATTGATCTCAGATCATCTTAAACTTATGCAAGCATGTAGAGTATAAAAAGATTATTTAATGGTGGATTTGTTAAAATTTGCATCCAATAAAGAAATATTGAGTGATGCAATATAACTTAAATTTACGCTAGCTATAGCTTGAACTCAACTCTCTCTCTCTCCCTCCCTCTCTTTGTGTGTGTGTGTGTATATATTGTGTGTGAATGTGAAAATTTTAATTTAATAAAAAGATTTAAATTAGATAACTATAATATTTTTTTTATATAAATGTCAAAATATTATTAAAATGACTTTTTTAAAAAATATACCATAATTGGTTGATTAGTTTGAAAATATCCAAGGATATTAAAAAAAAAATACATATTCCATGAAACATGTAATATGTTACATTAAGTTTAAATTATTATATTTTCTAAAAAAAAAGTTTAAATTATTATATAAGCTTAGAATTATAACATTTTTTTTTCAAATATAAGTATGTCTATATTATTGAAACTTGAATATTAAGATAATCTTTTTAATATTTTATCATTTTTATTGCTTTTTTAGGATTTATATCTCTAATTTATAATACCTATTTCGTTTGTATTTTTTAGCCAAAAACTAAAAGTTTGGCTCAAATAGAATAAAATTTTAATACTTTTCAACACAAAAATTATTTTTTTAAAAAAATTAAACCTAAAATTGAAACTGCAACCTACAAAATGAATCAATTTATGGCCCAATTATTTTTAAGTGGATTGAAATGGACCAAATGAGATTGAAGTAGACTAAATGAGACCAAAGTGGGCAAAAATGGACCATTGATGTGGCTCAAAATGTTATACTTCGGCTTTTTAAATATTACATAGATAGTATAGATTTATATGACTTATATGTAGTAAAATTTGTATTAATTATTGTATCACTAAAAAAAATACTCAATTTGTTTGTCCTCTATTTTATTTTGGAATATTCCAAAATATCGTATTGTTTCTAAAATTAAAAACTATTAATTTCTTAATGTTCCTATTATGCTCCTACTTTATTTCTAAAACCATTTTTGATAAATTTATTTAAGGGTAGTTTTGGAAACTTATACATTTTTATACAACAAACAAGACAATAAATGAAATTCTCCTAAAAAGTTGGATTTTTGAAACAGGACAAACAAATTGAGACGGAGAAAGTAATTAGGAATTTTTTATATTATATTTTTTATATGAAACTAACCAATTATGTCACTTCGTAAATTTTTTAGTTAGTAAACAATATCATTTCAATGTTATTTTTAGTATTAAAATTTTTAATGAAAAACATTCACGAGATGCATTATTTTAAACATCTTATTGTTTTACTAATATTTATTTAAAAAATGCTTCAATAAGTTCACATACTAATAGAGTTCGACAAAATAATTAAATTAACTCATTTAGTATGCGTTTGAGATGAGCTGAAATTTTTAGCTTATCTTCATTTTTAGTTTATTTTTGCTACTATTTATGAGTCTCACTACAATTTTTAATATTATTCATAGGTCTCACTACACTTTTTAATACTATTCATAGGTCTTATTGTACTATTTAACTTATTTTTTAACCTTTTTTTTTTTTTTTTTTTATACTTTCAACAAAAAAATTTCAATTTCAACTAAATAAACTGTTCCAAATGGACACTTAGATATTTACTTGAAATGGATCTAAGTGGACAATAGACTGAATGAACTGAAGTTGATCGAAATACTATGCTGATGTGGTTTAACAAAAGCATAACAACAAAAAATACTACATTTTAACTTCTAGATTTTATATTGACATAGATGAGGAATCCTCAGTTAAGCGTACCACAACAAATCAGCTCCCAACATCCCCTCCGGCTCCAGCTTCCACTTCTCCCTTACTCCCATTTTTCTCTCAATTTAGAAAAGTCTAAGAAAAAGATAGAAACTTTCACACAACATTGACGGTTTACAACTCAAAGCTTCATAGCAAACTTGCAATTTCATTTGTAGAATGAATGTGATAGCTAACAGTATTGCTGTGAATCAAAAAGAGCAGCACCTCACTCCTCACAACTCCTCTGATTTAGTGGCCCCTTCTGTTTTAGAGTCTTGAAACCTGCTAGATTCCAAGTATTCTTCTTCTATAGTTTCCTTGAGGATGAACAACCTCTGTATAACCACAGGCTGAGTCAAGTGTTTGACTTCTCTAATGTCAGTGTCTTCCTTACTGAGATTGTAAGCATCAAGCATTATCTTAATCCATTTGTGCAGCTCTGTGGGAGTACTGCTTAACAACAACAAAACATGATAAATCCAAATATGTCATACTCTGAACAGAAGCAGATTCTCAGATACTAACATAAGGGTACTTCGGTAACCTAAAGAAGCAAGAAGCTCTCTTACGTGTAAAGAGCATTAGGGTCCTTGGCTTCATGTTCATCACCCGGAGAGAAAGCAGTTGCCAATGCCGAGAATCGCTCTTCAGGATCAGTGATGTTCAGCAAATGCTTAAGTAGCTTTATTTCTTTTGGCGCAATGCTCCTAAGACTGCTCTTTGTTGCCTTATATAAACGATACATTATATCTTTGACCTGCAGATACACTTCTAAGATTAAACAATACAAAACAAGGAAAAATTTGGCAAATAAAGGCATTTAAAAACATTGCAATGAAAGAAATTATACAAATCAAAGCTTGATTTCAAGAGTCAGGTTTTGTGGGGTAGATGTTTTCATGGGAGAATTAACAACTCTAGTAATCAATCTCAACCATCGAACCATGCGATTGATGCTGTTATAGTCTTTATTCATGGTAACTAAGCCTGTGAATTGTGCATAGATATCTGTCACATGATAACTGCAAGTTTATCTGTTTTCAAGGACATATGTTGCACCATGAAATGAAATTATTCCAGTGTCTGCAAATAATGGCACCGCAAAGCAAGGAATTTGGTTAGTCTATGAAACATAAACCAACCTTTGAAGGGCTCTACCCTATTCAGGAATAATCTACACGATCAGTCTAAATAAGTTTAAGTATTTTTGCCATACAATGAAATTGAAACGTAGGGTTAGACTACTAAACTACCTAAAGAGAATAACATTATGTTCAGCAAGTTGTTGCTCATATGCATAGAGGGCAATTCCATGCAATCTAATGCATTTTTTAAGGAGATCTACAGTTTAAAGTCCTTTTTCTTGGTGTATAATCCATTTAACAAAACATACTCTTAAAGTTGAGACATACTTTAAATACCATCACAGCTGTAACCACAAATGTTGCATTATACTAAAATTATATGGAATATATATTTTAGAACAAGGTTTAATTTGTGACTATTAAGGTCTCGTCCACCTTACTTGTGCATTTTATGATGCATTAGCAAGTTAGGAAGTGACCCCTCTGGTCCATCAAGGGGAATATCCTCAATAAAAGGTTGCCATCCATTCATCCATACCTCATCTTTCATAGTTGTGGATTCTTTTGCAGAAGCCCAAGCACTGTTTATCAACAAGATCAATGAGGAATCTAGTTCCTTTGCTTTGGCAAGGATTTTAATCTTCTCACATGCCGCATCCACTGAAGGAGAGTCAAGGATATCATCAAATTTGGCCTGAGCAACCTCTAATGTATCCACATAATCCAGCGTATTATCATAAGCACTGACAGCAGACAAGCATCTGGCCCCCAGTCTTGCCACGGCTGTCAAAAAAAAAAAAAAAAAAAAAAAAAAAAAAAAGTAAAAATGGAGCAATGTTATAAGAGAGACGAGACCAAGCTATACACAAATCAACCTTCTTTTTATTTTATCAGGTTAAAATGTCGTGAACAATCAATACAGACTTATTTTAGGCCAGATGAAAGTGATTTTGGATTAGCTTTTTCACTTGCTTATGTATAGTTTTTTAAAAACTCACATTTTTTAGGTACAACTGTACTCTTGCTAACTTTAAATAAAAAAAGAAATAAAATTTCGGCAAAAAAGCTAATCCAAACGCATACAAATCAAAATCTCAGTTAGTTATTGCTCATTTTCACTCTTGTAAAAACAGGGTAATTCATACTGGACTTTGCATCAGCTTCTATAAACCTCCTACTGTTTGATTCAAGTGGAGGCTTACTCACAAGTCAAATGATACGCAATTGAGCCAACTAGCCATTAATTGCAATAAATTCATCCAAATATTAAAAGTTACCATCACGGTCCTCCAAACTGTCATAAGTCTCTGACAGTAGAGTGAGGTAGCGAAAAAATTCCCCTGTGAAGTCTTTGCGCCGCCGTGCAACAATGGCATTAATGTCAGTTGGGCTGTCTTGGATCTCCTTCAGAAGTTCACTATGACCTTCCATTTCATCATCAATCTGCAATGCTTACCCCTGATGAAACAGAACAGGAAGATACCTCTAAAACTAAACAAATATATGTATATTCAATTGAACAACCGTTTGTTTGTTTGTTGAGAAAGGTAGCAAAATTAACAAAAGTAAAGGCTTAAACCTGAAATTTAATTGCTTGTGTCCCACTACCTGGTCAAATTGGATAAAATTCCTCAAATTTTTTTTTTTAAATTTTTTTATTTTTATTTTTATTTTTTTTATATAGAAACTAAATTAACCTATAAAATCTGGTTGAAAAATCTCTCCTTTTTTTGCTTTTCCTAAACTTCTTTGAGCAACAAGAACAAAGCATGATTGCAATATATGAAAGACAAAGACATTGTTCTACCTTCTTCACTTTTCTTCCTAGTGAAATCAATTTTTGCTTCATAGTAGGGTCGCCTTCTGCATCTGCCCGCGAACGACACCGATTGTAGAAGGTTTCCCTATACTTTTGCCACTCCTCCCTGAACACCAAATACTTCCTCCATTCCTTTGATTGTGGCTTCTCCTTCAGAAAGACCTCAATAATCTTATCAATGAATTGAGTTAAAGTATAACCCTCAGCAACCTCAACCTCTACTTGCTCTTCCACTTGAGCAGTGGCTATGTCACTGGCTTGAACACCTGAACATCATTTTTTTTTTTTTTTGGCTTTTTCTATGAGAGAACCAAAAAAAATGAACTACAAATAGCAATTAAGAACCACCCATAAAACCCCTTATACACAAAACACTAACATTGGTCTTTAACCTTTCTTCAGTTGCCCATAAAACATTGGAAAGTACTAAGTAGTCAATCATTGATTTTTTATGCATTATGTTGTTTTTGTTTACAAGAAAGCCATAAAATTGACAAAGAAAAGTGAACCCAATTCTCAGAAATTAAAAAAGAAAGAAATTGAGAGCAAAAAAGCACAGCAAATAAATAAAGAAAGTAAAAAACTCACTGGTTGTGCTTGTGGAGTTGAAATGGGCAGTGTGGGATTTGAAGCTGTGAGTTGTAATACTTCTCCTTTTGTAGCTGGAGTTGGAGTTAGAGGTGTGTTTGGAGTGTGGGAAAAGAGAGGTTGGAGTTGGGTATAGGAATTCAGTGAAAGGGAAGGAATTTATGATATGGGTGTTGTTGAAGAAAGAGGGTTTGGGTGCGAGTGAAAGCTCCAATCCCAGAAAGTTGCTCATGCTCATGGTTGATGTACAGTACAGCTGCTTTGCTTGGACTAGCTATGAAGCTTGTAGATAACAATTACCAAATGTTCTTCGTAGTTCATACTGAAACTTTCAACAATGTAGAAGAAATGTCTCAATTCGTCGTCGTTTAGAATACAAAAGTTTTTTTTTTTTTTTTTGAGAATCAAAAATTACTTAAAGATATCAGTTTATCCAGTAATATTTGTTAATATTTTATGTCAGATTTAAATTTGATACTGGTAGTTTATTATTTGTTTACTTCAACAGTAGTTTTGATAAATCAATTATGTTTCATTAGCGGAATAATTATTGGTTTGTATTGTAATAGTAACGTGATTCACGTTTGTATAAAGTATACAATATTATATATATTTGCATAAAAATGTATAATATTATACACATATATTTAGTCTATAATATAAATATGAATAGTACAATGTAAACTAATAATTTTCTTTTTTTTAATTAGTAAATCAACTATGATATTGTTATATGTTTTGTTTATTATGTTTGCTTAGGTTTCATATTTTTTATTTATATTATAAAAGTTATGATATAAAAAATACATTTGAAAGAAAGAACTCTATATTTATTTGGATCATTTTAGTTAATTTTCAATTTTTACTAATTTAATATATTTATTTATATTTTAAATAATTATAAAATTAATTATGACATTATAATGTTTCTACTTCGGTTTGATTTTTGTCTGACCTTAAAAACTTTGAATATCTCTTTTTAATGTTCATTAAATAGTCCTCGATTCAAAACCATATTTCTACATGGGGTTGAGCCGAACAAATAGCTAAATTGGAAAAAAAATTAATCAAAATATCGTTATTAGAATACAATAATAAGAGAGAGTTCAAGGCTTAAAACAAAAAACAAAAAAAAAAAAAAAGAAGAGAGAGAGAAGATCCAAGGGAATATCAAAATTGTTTTGATGTGTGTTTGGATACCACTTATTTTGTTGAAACTGAAAAATTATTACTAAAAGTACTGTAGATAAAAGTAAAAATTAATTGAAATAGTACAGTGAGACTCATGAATAATATCAAAAATTACAGTAAGACCTATGAATAGTAACAAAAATAAGTTAAATAGTGAAACAATTTTCATTTTATGATGGGCTAACACATAATCTTTTTATTATAAAAATATTAGAAAATTTTGTTGTAGACGTATCATTTATGAAGCTCCTTCTTTAATTTAAAAAAAAAAAAAAAAGCCTTTGTTTGGTGCTCTTACCCATACGTTTTCTATTTAAGACTTGCCTGACAACATTACCCAGTGTGCTCGTAAAATTTCCAGTAGAGAGTTTATAGATAGCAAAATCATATCACATTGACATATGCCAAAGTCTACAGACAAACAAAAAATGTATCAGGTCCTCGGCTCATGTCTTCAATTGGAGCTCCTTTAAGCATCTGAAAAGGGAGGGCAACAGAGCTGCCCATGAGTTAGCTCGGGTAGCAAAACTCTTGGGCCAGTCCCACACATGGAAGGGGGTCTCTGCTCCTTTTATTCAGCATATTCGAAACGATGACTTAATGTAATTCTGTTTTTAGCTCTGTTGTATTCCAATTTCAGATCAATGAAATCATCTCATTTCCCTGTCAAAAACAAAAAATGTTATTGCTCTATACAATCATTACATTTAGACAGCTATTCTTTATTATCTAAAAGTATAGTGGTTAATCCTCTGATTCATATCCTGAGGGTCTGTCAAAATTGACTTTTCATTTCCAAAATGAGTGCAATGTGGATGTGCTAGCCCTTGACTTACTCTTACTTTGAGACTACCAGCTCAATTTTTTTAGATGTTCTACAGATCTCTTTTCATTTCTTCCTTCACTTAGATTCTAATTAGTACCATCAGTAACTTCCTTAATTCAAGTATTGCACATCAGAAATATCATGTTTCACTCATTCATTGATTTACAATAATTATCAGGGATATGAGCAACAATGATCTTGTGGGGCGGATTCCAGAATCTCTTACCTCACTGCCATATTTGAAATTCCTGTAAGTTTTCTTTTGAATGTATTATTGTGCCATATATAATCTAGTATATGTCTGTTAAATTTTAAACTGATTCCTGTTTATGAAACATACTTCCATTGATTCAGTAATTATGTGCTTGCTCCAGATTTTTTGGATGTAATTCCCAATTAGACAAAGGGCATAGCTTCAAAAGCTCAACACTTAATACAGAGTATGAATTCTATTATCTATAAAATGAAAAAATGGATGTGTAGAAGAATGGGAAATCTGAAATTTGGAATCTATTTTTCAGCGACGGAAAATGTGATACTGGAAAAAATATATCAGCAATTCTCATTGGCACTGTTGCATCTGGATCCTTCCTACTTACTGTTGTGGTCGGAATCATTTTGGTTTGTGTTTATAGAAGAAAGATGAGGCCTCAAGGAAGATTTGATGGGAAACGATGCCAAATGGTTGAGAGTAAGTCCACTAATCTATTCTCCACCCATTAATATCCATTGATGTCTGAAATCTTGTTGGGAGAATATACATAAACTGATAAAAGCATGAAAGAAGATCTAAAGCACAAATGAAGATCTTATCCTCTAAATGCATAAATATAATCTTATCCTCTTAGTATGAAGGCATCAGCAGAGACAAGAATTAAGAAACATCATCTAAACCCCAAGGGGATGACTAGAAAACAATATATTTATTATATCCTCCATATAGATGATGAATCCATATGGAAGGAAATTGTCTTCCTGGTGGTGCACAACAACCGCTATTTTACTATGTTTTCATAATTCACTCAATAGTATGAACAATAGATAGTGTCAATCAGGAGATTACATAACTACTTGAGGCCAATTTCAGCTGTATATTTAGCTTTGTCAATTGTGTTCATCTCAACAAATTCTCCCAAAATGTGCAGACATAGTTATTTTCCTGCCCAGCAAAGATGATATGAGTATAAAGTCGATATCTATTGAGCCGTTTACCCTAGAGTATATAGAGACCATCACCGAAAAGTACAAAACATTGATAGGTGAAGGAGGATTTGGGTCTGTTTACCGCGGCACTATACTTGATGGCCATGAGGTGGCAGTGAAGGTTCGGTCAGCCATGTCCATCAGGGTGCTCGGGAATTTGAGAATGAGGTAATAGTCTATTTTATGTATTAGGAAGTTGTATCATAACTTTCTATAACTTTAAATTTAAACAGGATTGAATAATTTTCTGCATAAGTGCAAAGTATTCAATCTCTTGCCTACCCCCCCGCCCCCCCCCCCCCCCCCCCCCCCCCCACAAAAAAAAAAAACCTGGACTTCTGGTAACAAACTGCATTAATTTTTATCAATAAAATGAATAAATGGAATCTATTTCTTTTTCGTTTTGTTATTATTTCTTTTTCCTCAAACACTATTCAACCAAAAATTTTCATTATTTCCCTCTTTATCCAGAAGTATGACTTGCTTTAAAAATGTGTCCACTGACAACTCTAATGATGTATGACAGCTAAACCTGCTTTCAGAGATTCGGCATGAGAACCTAGTGCCTCTTCTGGGTTATTGTAGCGAAAAGGACCAACAAATTCTTGTTTATCCTTTCATGTCTAATGGCTCTCTACAAGATCGCCTCTATGGTACTTATTACGGCCTTGATTATTCTGACTGATATCAATTGATATTCAACAATGCCTAATCACCAGTTTGTTCCCAGGGGAGCCAGCAAAAAGAAAAATTCTGGACTGGCCAACCAGACTTTCTATTGCTCTTGGTGCTGCTAGAGGTAAGTATAATGGGTTTTCAGTTTTATTATTTTATTGCTCTAATTCACAAGTAAAAAGAAGCTGTAAAGGAAATCTTAATGCACAGAGAAGCTAAGGAAAACTTGATTAATATGCTACATGCCACAATATCTTAAGTACTTGATGTTGCTACATGATGAAACCTACTAGAGGAAAGGAAATGATGGAGAAGGGGTACCCCAATTAAGTATTCTACAGTTACTTTTGGTAAAAAGATGATAGAACCATGACATGATGACAAGTGAACACAGCTTCAGAGTAAACCAATACAGTGACATATTTGTCAAAAAAGAAAAAAAAAGGTAGGGCAACTTTGTCCAGTCTTATTGACTGAGCTGATTGAAAGAATTATCGTGAAAATTGAGCAATGATTCAATAACAGTTATGGTTCATGGGTGGGCTACATATGGCATTTTGATGTTAGAGGCATTTCCAAAGCATTGTTTATTAATTGGTTACATTGGATGGATTAAAAGATACAATAGAGAACAAAGATGGGAATGACCAATTGTGAATCACAACAGGCTTTGTGAACTAATTTACTTTTTCTGGACTTGGTGTATATGGATGAAAATGGAATTTCCAATGTCGTTGCTTCCCAAAATTTCTTCACTTGATTGGCTTTCCTTTGGTTGTTTTGGTTTATTTAACTGTTTTTATTTTCTTTCCCTTTTTCCCCCCACTAGCATGTAGCATGTTTGAATGAGTATTTTCATTATTCAGGTTTGACCTATCTTCATACATTTCCTGGACGTAGCATAATACATAGGGATGTGAAATCAAGCAATATACTTTTGGATCATAGCATGTGTGCAAAGGTTGCAGACTTTGGTTTTTCAAAATATGCTCCTCAGGAAGGGGACAGTAATGTATCTCTGGAAGTGAGGGGGACAGCTGGTTACCTAGATCCCGAGTAAGTCTGAATGTTTTTCTTAGAATTGTTTCTATATAAATCATTCAAACCTTGCCTACTTCTGTCTCTATGAGCAACAGATTTTGTTTCACTTAATCAATGATCATCAATAATTTAATCTTCTTCATGAATATATGCATACCTAGGTTTTCTGGAATCTTAAGTAGATCTAAACTGCCCAAGCATCCAACATTGTTCCATTTCACCTTGAAGTTGGTGTTTTTATCAAACAGAGTAACGATAGCCATGGAAATTTTAATGTGGCCTTCCTTATCTTTTGAATCTATCATTCAGGTACTATACAACACAGCAACTATCAGCAAAGAGTGATGTCTTCAGCTTTGGTGTGGTTCTACTTGAAATTGTAAGTGGTCGAGAGCCACTCAACATACAGAGGCCACAAAACGAATGGAGCCTGGTTGAATGGGTACAGTCCAATTTCATGTTTTCTAGCTTCTGATAATTTGATGACTATAATCTTGCCCTTTTAGAAGTCACATATATGAATGAATGACCTATAGTGTTACACAATTACACTACTCTTTCACACTGCATGATGCCTAAAGATTATAACCTACATGGAATTTCTACTTCACATCTGTCCCTAGAGATCCATAATATCCTAGAGGGCTGGTTGACCTATTAATTGAGTACTAACTCTAAAAGTGGAACACTTTGCATGCAGGCAAAGTCCTGTTTTAGAGAGTCAAGGATTGATGAAATCGTGGATCCTGGCATTAAGGGTGGGTACCATGCAGAGGCAATGTGGAGAGTAATGGAGGTGGCATTATCATGTATTGAATCCTATGCTGCTTATCGACCATGCATGATTGACATAGTCCGCGAGCTGGAGGATGCTTTGATTATAGAAAACAATGCATCTGAATACATGAAATCCATAGACAGTCTGACAACATCCAACTCTAATCACTTCTCTCTCGTCTTAGATAAAAGGATCCTCATACCACCCATTTCAACTCCAACAGAAACGTCGCCTATTATGACACAAGCCCCGTCCCCTCCGCAGCCAAGATAGTAAAATGGGTTAATGTGAGATGTTTCATCAATATGTGAAAGATGGAACTTTCTTTTTTTCTTTACCCATTTTCGACAGATATTGATATGTGAATAATGAATCATTCTAGTCATGTCATATGCTAAATGACAGTAGAGAAAATGGGGATAATCCCACAATACTCTCTTCAAATTAGGCATTTGGTTTCTTTTTCAATTTTCTTTAGATTAAAATATCAAGGAATTCAATTTATGCCAAAATACAACTGAGGAATATAGTATGGGCATTCCATTGCGTTATCTTTCCATTAGAACTACTTACTCAAGATATATATATATATATATATATATATTTTTTTTTTTTTATCAGTAAGAATGTAAGAATTATTAAAAGATGAAAAAAAAAAAAAATGCAGTATACAGGAAGTATACTACATAACAGTACAGACACAAAAGAAAAATAGCATCAGCATACAGAAAAGCTATCTGGCATGGACAGAAGATCAAAAGTAGGCTCAGGGGAGATGGAACGAGCCTTAGAGAAAATAGTGCCTAGTAACTGCGACTTGAGAAGGAGAACCAAAGATTCTTTATCTTCAAAAACACGCAATTCCTTTCTCTCCAAATGATCCACATTTAGCACAAGAGAACTGAACTCTACACCAGCAGCATGTCCTTGACTGTAAGGCCATTCCAGCATAACAACAACTCGCCCACCTTTGAGGCATCACCGATTCTACCCCTAAAAGGCTCAGAAAACCCCATAACTCCCTAGCCACCCAACAATGTAGAAATAGATGATCAATGGACTCCCCATATGTCCTGCACAAACTACACCATGGAATGACAATACCCCATCTTTGTAGATTATTGGTTGTCAAAATCTTGCCTTCCACTGTTACCCACAT
The DNA here is from genome assembly GCA_023621385.1 of Quercus gilva. Classification (NCBI taxonomy): domain Eukaryota; kingdom Viridiplantae; phylum Streptophyta; class Magnoliopsida; order Fagales; family Fagaceae; genus Quercus; species Quercus gilva. The sequence goes on from CM042478.1 coordinate 16,774,470, forward strand.
GAAAAAACAAACTCGAGGTAGTGCCTTAACTTAGTCAAGATAAATTTCCAAAATTAAATGCATTGCTAGTCTTGGGAGTCAGATGCCAAACTATTCATGCAACAACAGCCTAGTTAAGCATCTCGTTGAGCTTACGAATTGATAAATTAATGAGGGTCCACCAATATTACAACATTTTTTCTAAATAAGATATTGCTGGTGACAGAACTCAATCAACTTTTTATGAACAAGACAATTTGATTTATAAAGGAAACTACATGTGCATATACATGCATAGGAAGAACTCTTCAAGACAAATGAGTGATCAGATTCAGTAAAGGTCATCCACAACTATTTACTGGGCTGGTTAGTGGAGTAAGTATCATCTGCTCTGTACATAAGAATACCTCTTGAAAGTTAAAAGTAATCCCTGAAATTTAGACAACTTAAATTACAATTTGCATTAGCCAGCCCATGACCATTAACCAGAATGTTTTTGTGTAGGAAGAGTTTTAGCCCTTTAACAGATGCCACTGCTTACAAAAATGATGCAGAAAAAATAGACCGTCAGCAGTTGGCTATCATGATGGTTGTTGGTAAATGATAATTAGATGAATCGGATTAATCAATAGTCTGCCTATGTGAAACATGTTGCTTCTACCTACCCACAGAAAGAGAAACTTGTTGCCATGTAACCAAAGGAACCTCAAAACCAAGTCCAAGTGGATGAAAAGATGTTATATGTTATTAGCTGTAGCTGAGTCTCAAAAAAAAAAAAAAAAAAAAAAAAAAAAAAAAAACCTGTAGCTGTTCATACAAGAAAATCCCAATACTTCTAGAAACTAAATGATTAAAGAACTGAAAGCGGCAAACAATATGCTGATATTATGAATCCACTTTAGATGACAAGTTAGATGGCTGAGGTTAGGCAATAGACAATAGAAGATTAAGTTATGAGTCCCATAAAGGTGGCAAAAATTACACACAAGAGGAGCGAATTATAAGCAATGAAGGTTGACACCATTGTTCAACTAAAAACCCAAAGGACTCAGCCCCTCATCCTCCCCCTCCCTCTATCTATCCAATGGATGGAAGGGTAGAGGCAAGTGATGTCCCCTCTAATCAAGAATTGGGGCCTCTCAATTTAATTGCAAGAGTAATATGGCTCATTATAAAAGAGTTACAAGGACAAGAAGACCAAAAAGAACATGGTATAGACAGAGTGATGCATGAATAACCATAGACTAGTCTTAAATATTTGCGAAACCAGTATGAATACTGATTTTGCTAAACTCAATTACAAAAAATGCCATATTTCTTTTTTAAATCGGTAAGTCACACACACAATGAACCTTGAATCTACAACTTCACACTCTGCCATATTGTTGGCTGCAAGGGAATGAGGTGCCATTTGAAGTAGAGCTCATTGTCAAAGGTATATACAGTATACACCTAGTTCACTATTAAAAACCATCCACAAGATATTGAATTTCCTTAATTAGTGACCTCAGCCAGATAAATCTGCACCATCAATAGATTCTAAAGTTGAAAAAAGTTGAACATAGCATTCACTGTCTAAAGAATCTTAAGCCTATGGGTTTAGGCTCAATTATGTTACATTAATCACTCACTCTTGTCATCATAATCCAATGTGAGAGTTCACTGCTTAACTTACCACTCCACTCAAACGTGAATATTCCAACAAAAGCTTGTAATGTGCACAAAGAAGCTAAATCACAATCACAAAATTTCTACTGCCTCAAACAAATCCACGATATAAGCAAGAGAACATACTAATCCATTAGAGTTTCATACAACATTACAAGCCAAGAAATCTGTTCACATTCACAATACAAACAAGAGAAGAGTGTGCTTACAGAGAAGCCGTATCACAACAAGAAGGACAACAATAACATTATCATGTAGCAAAAAGAGACGGGTTGGCTGATGCTGTTCCCACTTGGACTTCAAGGAGTTCTAGACGACGCTCCAGCGTATCGAGCTTCTCATTCAATGACGCCAATTTGCTCTTCGTTGTAGCCTCTGATATGAATAAAAAAGAAGCACAATATAAGTGAAAAATATAACACCACCACCACCACCACCAAAACCCAAAAACTGATACTTTATGTCGCAACAACCACGTAGGATTTCCGGGAAAAACTAGACTCAGAAAGCTCAGATAGAATTAGAAGCACAATATAAATGAAAAATATAACACCACCACCAAAACCCAAAACTTGATACTTTGTGTTGTAACTAACCATGTGGGAATTCCAGAAAAAAAATTAACTAGACCCAGAAAGCTTTAGATAGAATTAGAAGCACAATATAAGTGAAAAATGTGACACCACCACCAAAATCCAAAAACTGATTCTTTATGTTGCAACAACCATGTAGGATTTCCCAAAAAAATAAAACTAGACTCAGAAAGCTTAGATAGAATTAGAAGAACAATATAAGTGAAAATTTTGACACCACCACCCCCAAAACCCAAAAAGAAACTAATTCTTTATGTTGTAACAACCATGTGGGAATTTCGGAAAAAACTAGACCCAGAAAGCTCAGACAGAATTAGAAAGAAAATGGGTTTGTTGGCATTCATTTCATTGATGCAATCAAAGAAGGTAGTATTGAATGAATTAAAACAAATCCCAGATCAGCAAATTCAGCTAAAACAATGAAAACAGTACCAAAAAAAAGAAGGCAGTTCAATAACGAAAAGAGAGTGGTACCGAATTGGACAAGGAAATCGAAGAGGCGGCGAACATTGAGAGAAATGTGAGAGATGAATTCACGGTTTTCCCAATCAGCTTGCACGGCTATACCAACGTTCACTGCATTTGTTATCCCTCCTGCTCTTGCCATTTTTTCAGTTTCAGGTGCTGCCTCTGTTGATATGAATATGATTATGAATTTATGGTTTTTGGGGTCAGACTTTCAGAGATCTAATCAAGGCTGAGGTAGTTGGTTAGTAATGGGTACAGTCTACACAACCAAATTCACAGCAGGGGCGATCTTGTTGGTTTATGGTATTGGTATGGTATGGTATGGTATGGTATGTTTCTGATTGTGAAAAGTGAAAAATGTTGAAGTTTAGTTTGACTTGTTTTTACTTAAAATAAACTCCATCTCCAATATTTCTGCTTTCAAGCAAGTAGTCATAATTACCGTTACTTCCCTTTGAATTTAAGGAGAATCTTAGTTACAATGTTTAAGTGCTATTTTTTAAGTTTTTTCTTTTAAGATTTAGTTAGAGCATTCGCAGCAGTGGAGCTAAAAAGCTATAATGCTATTTTAGCTCCACCAATATACCAAAAAAGCCTTGCAGCAGGGGAGGCAAAGCCATAATTTTTTGCTGATTTGCTACAGTGCACATCTATCTATAGATGTGCACTGTAGCAAACATCTAAAAAATAATAATAATTTTTTATTCATCGGAGAGATGCAACTTACCTTATCTTTTTTCATTTCTTTTATCTATCTCACCGTGCTCTCTCTCTGATCATCAAGCTCAGTTCTCTCATCAAGCTCTCATCTCTCTCATCTCCCAGCCCACGCCGGCGCCGTCCAAGCCCACGCCATCCCAGCCCATGCTGGCGCCGTCCCAGCCAACGCCGTCGCCGTCCCAGCCCATGCTGGCGCCGTCCCAGCCCTCGTCGTCGCCGTCGCCCTCCTAGCCCACGCCGTCCCAGCCCACCCCTCAGCCCACGTCGTCCCAGCCGATCCACTTCCGGTCAATGCTCTCTTCTTTTGTAGTGAATTTTTTCATCTGGGTGTTTGTTGTTTTGGCATAATTTTTCTGGGTTCAGTGTTATTTTGTGGTGAAAAATGGTGTTGTCACTATGTTGTTTTGGGCAAATGGTGTTATTTTTTTGCTGTTTTTGCTGGGTATAACATCCGAATTGAGGAATTTATTGGGAATTTTCTGTTTGCAGCAGTGGCAGTGGCAGGGGCGGCAGTGGCGGTGGAAGTTGCAGTAGCGGCGGCAGTAGCAGGTGGTTGTGATGGTTGTTTATTGTATGAGATATATTATTTTATTGTAGTGAATGTATTATTTTATTGTGATGTTTATATTATTTTATTGTGATGAAAGCTAAAATAGATTCACTGCTGCAGCATGTATGTAGGTAAAATAAATAAAGTAACTTTTGGTGGAGCTAAAAAGCTAAATTTTTAGCTCCACTGCTGCGAATGCTCTTATATGACTGTATTTAACTTAAAATATACTTTCATCTTATGAGAAAAAAGTCTTATAATTGAATCTTAAAAAGAAAATTTAAAGAACAACATTTAAGTATTATATCTAAATTTTGCTATAAATTCAATAATTAGAATAGTAAGGGAGTTCAAATTTTTTTTTTTTTTTTTTGGTTGAAAAGAATCAAAACGTAAAAAAATGAAAGCTATGTCATTGAATTACAAGGATCTTTAACTCTTTTTCAAACTAATAGTTACAATCAATTTTACTATTATTAAAAACAAATTTAAGATATATATATATATTTATATATATTTTAATAAAATGAATTTAAGATAATTACTCTTAATCTAAATTTGTCTTTTTTTTCATTTTGAAATAAGTGCCTCGAAATGGACCTAGTGCACTAAAATGCTACGATTATATGATTTACTAAGAGTGTAATTATAATAAATATTAAGCTTCTAGCTTTTAGATATTAATAGATTATAAGTAATTCTTTTGCTCTCTTTCACATCCACTAGTACTTCCCCTCTTTTTCTCTAGTGATTGGCATCTAAAAATTTCTTTTTTGTTTAAATTTAAATTTGGATAATTGTGTTGATTTTAATGACTTTTTTTTTTTTTTTTTGTTCTAACAATTTATCAAAAAGCATAACAATATTCTCTAATCTTTTATATATATATATATATATATATAAAAACCATGATGGGATTAATTTTTTAGGAAAATGTTTTTTTAAGTCTAAATTTGTCATAGTCAAGCATGTAAACTTAGACTTTAATATTCATAAAAAAGAAAGACATTATCAATATTTTTCTTCTATAATATTTATGGAGATAATAGTTTTGAACAAAAGACATCATATTAATTATAAACTTATTAGATTTATATATGTAATAGGATGCTAAGTTAGACTTATTAATAATATAAATATAATTTAATAAAAATGAGTAATTTATGAAATTTGACTAAAATATTATTTCAGTCTATTATCTTATCATCTTATACCAAATTATAAATTAGTGATGTCCACGTCCAAGTCAGGTTTGTGCTTAACCTAGAATCGACCTGATCACTTTGGGTCCTCATATCTGGACCCGCCACAGCCCACAAGTAAAAGGAGTTGGTTCAAGTGGTCGAACCTCATTGAGTACCAATTAGTCCTCGGTTAGAGTTGAGCTGGGCAAAACTCTGCTAGATCTTATCGAAATCTGTTGGATCTGGCCTAGATTTGGTGAGATCTGGCTGGATATTAAAGAGATTAGGTCAAATCTCAAAGAGATCTTGCTGGATCTTGACAAATTGGACAAAAAAGAACGGCAAATGACTTGTCTCGACAAAGAACGACGATTTTCTAGTGTATAAAAGGTCGGGTTGATTGAAAATCAGATTTTCATGCTCAAATCCGCCAATCGAGCTATCAAGTGATAGGGGCAGAGACCCATCATCGACCTTCACCAATGTTAGGTCAACCAGTTTTCAGACCCTTATTATAAATTACAAATTCAAACTTATAGTCACCTAAGAGATGAATAGTAGGAGCTTTGTCAGTGCTTTCTTGTGTAATCTTATATAATCATAGTTGCAATGTATAAAGCATTCCTTGAGTAGTTGCAATAGCATACTTTTTTTATAATGGAAATTGCAATAGCATTCTAGAGCTCCTTTAAATACACTAAAAAATCAAAACTTAAGCAATCTAACATACATCCATCCCTTTTTTTTTAGGGCGGGGAGGGGGGATGTTGACTGTTGACAATATCCTTATTTTATTGTTCCATTTTCTTTCTCATTTTATGTATATTATTCTCTTCTTTTTAGGCCAAAAAAAATTTTCATCTAAAACTTCAAAATTCCTAAACTAAGCGGGTAGTAAATTTCACAATAAAAGATAAAATTCATTGGTGGAGTACAACATACGACCTCAAGCCTATTGGGCCTTGGGCCTTGGCCTAGACACACCCCTAAGACTGTCTTAAGCCCAAACCCAACGGTATGCCCATTTCATCGATTACAAGTTAGACAGGCTCATGCCAATCATGTATGGATTAGCCGGGGGCTGTATTGACCAGGGGCAGCTTGCGACCTCAGCAGCTCGGTATTGCCTTGGGGAATATCGTTGCCGAGCAACCTTTTAGAGGTTTGAACCAGTTTCAATTATTACCACTGTTTCCAAGGAAGCATATTCCTTGTCAAGAATAATCAAATCGAGCCCCACCCACACAAGTGAAACCAGAGGGTAATCATGAGCACCCTACCAACCTCAAGCTACAAATAGGAGAAAGGAGTGGAGATAAGGGGTTGGTCATTTGGAGCGAAGATAGGGAGTGGAAGAGGGAGAGAATACTATCAATAGAGGGCAGCTTAAAGGGATAGAGGGGAAAGGATCACAAGAGAAAAGGAGTTTAGTTTAGAAGCTTAGTTGGGAGTTACCCGTAGTAAGAAACCCATAACCCACTATACAAATAAATTGTCAGCCCACCACTAGGCCCAATCCAGTGTGGAAATTTGGGCATGTACAAGAGGGTTTATGATGGATTACAAAATGCCCTGCTTGTTACAATTCCGTTTAGCAAGAGCATCCGTTGCTCTGTTAGTTTCGCTGTAGCTTGAGGAAAGTTGGAGAATAGTGCTGCATTCCACCACAATATGTTGTACCAGTCAACTATAGGTATAGTTGCTAGAAACAGGGTTTACAACTTTCTTAGCATCTATTTCCCCCACAAGCTATGATCGATCAATCAATCAATATTCTGCATCTACACTGGTCACAATACCGCTCTAAAAAAACCCTGGACCAAAGCACCCTCTACATTCCAAATGAGGCCTCTAGCTCTAGTCACAAATTCCAAAAGGATGATCCATTTGCTACATGTGGTTTGAACCATTTTTGCAAAATATCAGCTTGAGCTCATGGAGAGGTACGTGAGGAGGAAAGAAAGTGGAATTCAATAGCCTTCCTAATCCACTCATGGATTTTTTAGTTTGGCAATTCTGATTGAAAAACAAATTTGTTTCCATCTAACCAAAAAGTCAACTATCCGAACAAGAAAATAACACCTCGGTAAATGTTATGATGGTAAGAGCCAGAGGAAAAGGTCCTATTCAAACGTACTTGTACCATTAATTTCACCCATTTGAGAGACCATAACATAAAATTTATTCTAGGATCTTTCGCTTTGGTGCAGAGCGGTTAAATTGATTAATTTCAGCCAAGATGTACAATAACATCAAAACCAAAGAAACAAGTATGCATGTTCTTTGTGACAATTAATGTTACGACTTATGCAGAGGCTGTGGCTGGGATGGCTAATAACCCATTGTGCCTGAGCAGTGCCTCTGGTGAAGGTTCTCTACCACGGAATTCCACAAATACCTGGATGCAACAACATAAATTATTATGAAAATCAAAGAAGAGAAATCTCGAAAAGTAGACTCCACAAGATCAGTCAATAAACTACAATGCAATGAAGTAAGATAAAGCCATCCAATGCTTATTCAATTAGAAAACCAATGAAAAGAAGTTTTTTTCTAACCTCTTCTGGTGCTTTGCCACCTCCAAGAGCAAGGATTGTTTCTCGAAACCTATGCCCTGTTTCTTTCACAGCCTATTGCAAAACATAAAAATCATTCCCATTATAAAATGCCACAGAGTTCTGACTACTAATTATTGAAAGCAAACCTATAAAAGTGTTTCGTCTCAAGAATTATATGTAATTATATGTGGTGCTAGGGCTAAAAATTCAGTATGAACATTTGTATGCAAACTTAAGGCTAATGACCCCAAAACAACACTTCAATTTGGGATGTTTGTCTCAAGTTCTACCCGGATTCCCAAATGCCATGGTTATGGCCTCCCTATCAACATAGTCTACAATCTATGAATAATTGCTAATTATCAAATTTTCATATTTCTTTATTACATAACTTGACTAAATTTGGAGATGATCCACAATAATTGACAAAATTTGTGAACCCAAAAATGCAATGGACACTCTGAGTCTTCAACGAGGTGCCCCGATGCACCATCATTCAAACAAGAAACTATAAATAAAGAGATCAACCTGGTGCAAGATGAAGATGATATGCTCTAATTTAGAAATTATATTCTGTATGAAAATGAAATTGGAATAGTTAAAAAATCAAGGTAAGTTACAAGACTATAAAGGCCTATCTTTCCATACAGCTCTTTTGGACTTACTTTGCTGTCATCCAGTCCAGCATCCTCAAAAGCAGAGAATGCATCTGCCGACAACACCTCAGCCCACTGCCAAATGCAAAAATATGGTATCAGAATAAACTCAAAGGGAGGAATGAACAAAGGAGTTAACACGCAACTGTACAAAGCATGCCCAGTGTTCACGAAAGAATCACACCATATGAATGAAAAAGATAATCATGAATATTACAGGAATAGATAGTACCTTGTAACTATAGTATCCAGCCGCATATCCACCTAATATTCACAAAGAGTTTATATAAAAGAAAATATCACAAGTTTAGGTTTCAGTTAAAGAGAAAAAATGATGTTGAGACAGTAAATTTGAGAGGGAGAGCAAACCTGCAAATATATGGCTGAAACTACAAAGAAACCGATCTTCTGGTAGTGGCGGGATCACTTGCGTCTTTTCAGAAACCCTTTGATCAACATCAAAGATGGATTCTGACCCACCAGGAACATACTTTGTATGAAGCTCCAAATCAACACTGGCAAATCTGATCTGCAAAATTATAATAAATACAAAGAAAATAGAAGTCAGTCATGTATAAGAACATTATAGAAATTTTAATTTATTACTTCCCACAGAATCACAACCTTCACTCATCAAAACATAATCACATAATGAAGAATGCAATTCTATAATTATGACTTCCATGAGAAAAATGTAACATTATAATCAAAACATATCAAAAGAAACAGCAATCTAATTCTTGTTCAAAGCTGAAATTATGGGAAACAAAAATATCACAAAATAAATAAATAAAAAAGGGATTCGTGTCCAACTTTAAATATTTCCACCCATACAAAAGATCCACATAAAATATCAACATCTTTAAAATAACTCATAAAGATTATCATAAATGTGCTTTCTGACCTCCCACATCAGACATGTTTGGAGTCTTCCTCCAAGATAAAAATATCAATCTTCCTCATTAGCTACAACATCATTGACCTCCCTGCCATTGGATGTAGATCCCACTCTAATAGCTTCGAATAAATTAAATACATGCATTAAGATACGAAGGCTTCTTATTCCACAGCAACGAAAGCTCTTTTTCACTCTTTCATATACTAGGGGATTTCACTTGGAAAAGAAAATGTTCCATACTAATGCTAATGGATTCGGGTCCATAACCATGGGTTCCAATGTAGGAGATCTTGTAGCACTTACCAATGAGGCCCTATCAATTAGTATTACATAGAAGAAATTAATTATAGACACTAATATAATTAGATCTGCTCTTCATAGACAAACTTGGGATTTGCGATCCCATGTAAGATCGGTTCATGATCATGGGATCCTTTTCTATCAGATAGGAAGCACTATTGCACAAAATGTACTTTTAAGTAATTGCTCCATAGATCCTATATCTCTCTATATGAAGAAGAAATCATGTAACGACGGGGATTCTTATTTGTACAAATGGTACTTCAAACTTGGAACGAGCATGAAGAAATTAACGATACTTCTTTACCTTTTGAGTTGTTCTACCGGATCAGTTGCTCAAGACCTTTGGTTTTTACCTGGACCTGATGAAAAAAAAAGGATCACTTCTTATGGGCTTGTAGAGAATGATTCTGATCTAGTTCATGGCCTATTAGAAGTAGAAGGCGCCTTGGTGGGATCCTCTCAGACAGAAAAAGATTGATTTTAGTTTGATAATGATCGAATGACATTGCTTCTTTGGCTCGAACCAAGGAATCCCTTAGATATGATGCAAACTGGATCTTGTTCTATCGTTGATCAGAGATTTCTCGGAATTTGAAGAAGAAGGGGAACAAGAAGGAGTCCTCAACCCGCAACAGATAGAGGAGAATTTATTCAATCACATAGTTTGGGCTCCTAGAATACGGCACCCTTGGGGCTTTCTATTTGATTGTATCGAAAGGCCCAATGAATTGGGATTTCCCTATTGGGCTAGGTCATTTCAGGGCAAGCGGATCATTTATGATGAAGAGGATGAGCTTCAAGAGAGAATTTCTTGATGAAGTAATGTAGGATTTTTAGAAATTCAAAACTAAATTAGGAATCTTGATGAGATCTTGGGGTACTTGAATAAAAAATGACCTTTGGGGGTTCAAATAAGGTTAAGTAAAAAAAAATTGGATTTAAATGGAGTTTATCGTTATTTGGTGTAAAAATAGTGAATTGCTAAGAAAGGTCCCAAGAGAGCTTTCTATCATGCGAAACATCCCAAATTAATGCTTGAGTACTCAAACCAACCTTCCCCCCGCCTCTTATAAGTCTTTAAAGGGGGCTTCCAATTATGTTCCCCATCAACATGAGATCACCACTTCCAAATGCCCATTCCAGCACCAAACCTTGTCATAAGGGTATGCATTTAACACACCAACTAGATGAACCCAACCTAACCCAGCTCAAACCGATGCCTTGGGTTGGTTTTTATGGGTTGATGGGTTGGGTTCTAGGATTTTCTTTTAAGCTTGGGTTAGGTTGGGTTCAAGTTGACAAAATTTTCAACCCGAATAACTTGACCCAATCTAATTATTGATAGTTTTAAAATATATATGTATCTTGAATTTGTTAATTTGATTTATTTTAGATTTTGGGACTTAGTTTTAATGAATTTGGTATATTAGACCCAATTGTGTAATTATAATCATGTATTGAATTATAGGTTTAAATAGTTAGACGAAAACCCAATTTCTTAAAAATTTTAAGAGGCCTAACAATACTGCCCCAAACTGTTCCCTAATGGTTGAATTGGGTTGGATTTTAGAGCCAACATAAGTTGGGTTGGAGATTTCTCAACCTGAGGACGTCAAGTTGGGTTGAAAAATACCCAAAACCCTACACATGCACACCCCCACCTTTTTGGACCTAATGAGTGCCCGGTTGTAATTTTTTAAGGATGCTCACACCTTTGAGCAATCCTTCATTCCAATATATAATTCTCTTACTTGTATAAAATATAAAGAAATAAATAATACACACACCCACCTTATCATAAGTCTTTAAATTGCATGTAAGATTAAGAATACTATAAAATAAAATAAAATAAAAATCCAATTCCCAAGAAGGATTGTTCATCGAACTCCCGCTTAATTCAATACGGACTTAGTAGTACGTTTTTCATAAAGCCCGTCATTTTCAATGCAAAAGCAAAAGACCAGGAAGCTATCCTAGGCAGGTCTTCTTTCCTTTCAGTCTCTTAGTTAAAAATATTCAGAGGGGAGAAAAAGGAGGTGATTGCCAATATCTGCTGGCTCAAATCATACACACCCCATAAGAATGGGGCAAAGGGTCAGATGATGGATTCAGAACTCATTACATCCATTTATATCTTCCAACCAAGGACAGGAGGTTATCACAACAATAGAGTATCTTGAAACACCACCAGACCCATCAAAACATAAAAATATTTGGCTTCCCTTATAAAAACGCTAACATGGAATCAATGTTAATATCCACCCCATGGCTAGCTTTTATATTCAATTATTACCCAATATAGAAAATAAAAAGATAGATTAATTGCAGTGAAAAGGGAAAACTTTTTTTCCCTATAGTCAAGCTGATAGACAATGCACTTCTGTATACAAAAGCCAAGCTCACAAATTATGTGGCAATGCTCTCATCCCTATATTTAAGAGCACATTCTAAAGATTTCTAATGGCTTTAACCGGCTTCTATCTCAATGGATCTTCCAAATTTATTCACAGCACCTCTTTAAGACTTAAATGCCAATCACACTCAGTTAAGACAACACAATGCTACCTAAAGTCCAGATTGTTATAGGCATGCAAAATAGGAACTGGAACATCACATGCCATTTAATATGGAACATGAGTTGAAATGAAGACCCAATACTAAAATCACACCAGTTACCAAAGGATACATGACAAATAAATGGCAAAAGATAACAGGGAAGAAAAAATAACACCAACCAAACACAAACCTGGCGAAGACTTAGTGAGCCTGCCCGAAAAGTCCTAGCTGCAAGGAGCTTCAAATATACTTCTTCAGGGAGACTCTCCCTGGTCTCATAATGCTTTGCAATGCTCATCAAAGTATCCCTAAAAAAGTCATTAGAAAAAATTAGATGATGACATAAGAATAAAGCAATGAGATGCTAATAACCTGTATATTGTCAAATAATAGTACTATATTAATAAGGAAAAAAAAAGGTGTCTAACTTTCGGTCATTAAACATTAACATCTAGATAAATTAATATTATATGTAATGGTTAAAAAGGTGAGGTCATTTTCATTTACCAAGTACTGGCAGTTTGCATGTCAAGCACCCGTAAAAGCTAGTATTCAACCTGATTGCTTAATTAAGTATAATATAGGAAAGGAGTTGTCTCATTATGGGTCAGAGTTCCTATTCAGAGTGCACAAATGAAAAGTTCATGCAAATCAAATGCCCCAAAGCTAAGTATCTACGAAGACAAACTTACCTATGGTAACACCAGTTTTCCATGAACTGAGAAGGTAATTCAACAGCATCCCACTCTATCCCCCGAATACCTGAAACTAGACCCTCATCTTGCTTGGTCAGCATATGCTGAAGTGCATGACCAAATTCATGGAAGACAGTCTCAACCTGCAAAAAAATCATTAATAAATCTGACAACAAATAATATTTAAAACTCAGAACCACTAGTAATCATCCTTTATTTTTCTAATATTTTTATCTTAGGAACTAGAATTTATAGAATATAAGCTAAATCCAAAGTGATTGACTTTACTTACCTCACGGAATGTCATTAGGCTTGGTTTGCTCCCCACTGGTGGTGTTTGATTGCACACCATGTGAGCAACTGGCAACCTTGCAGAGGAACCATCACGTGACAACACACGACTTCGACTAACAACCTCATCCATCCATGCACCTCCTCTTTTCTCTGATGACCGAGTATATGGATCAAAATAGAAGTACGCAATAGGATTACCTGAAGAATCTTTGACACGGTAGAATCTAACATCATTGTTCCAAACCTGAAAATAACAACCATATATTAATACAAAGCAAAAAATAGTATAACAATCTTTTTTCCTAAGTATGATGTAACTAAAGTATAATACCGGAGCTAAACCATCAGCTTGCTCAATATCAATTCCAAACAATGTCTTTGCAAGGTCAAAAAGGCCATCCATAACCTTTGGCAAGGAGAAAAATGGTCGTAGCTCTTCCTGTAGAAAAGAAAAACAGGAAACACTGAATTTTCTCCAAGTAAAAAGAAAGTAAGAATTTGGCAACATTTAAAGTATAACTCATTCAAGTACAATACATATTGCCGGATCAAGTTACATTTAAATCACTTAACATTATAAAAATAATATGTATTTTTTTGAAGTATATAAATAATATGTATTGTGTTAGGCTAATTTAATTTTAACCCTACAAACTTCCCAAAAAATAACATGGTATCAGAGCAACCACCCACCACTAATAACTTTGGTATTCTCATCATGTTGATGGTTTTAAGTAGGTAGATTTGTCATAATGGAGGTTTTGGGAGGGGGATTATTTCAGTCATACGGGAGGTGTTGAAGGCATTTTGACTATTTTGGAGGTTTTAAGTTTATTTTGGTCATTTTGTAGATTTGAGAGTATTGCAGTCATTCTAGAGGTTTTTAGGATATTTTGATCATTTTGGAAGTTTTAGGAGTATTTATGTCAATTTAGAGGTTTCCAAGATACTTTGGTCATTTTATAGGATTTTGGGTATTTCAGCCATTTTAGAGATTTTGAGACTATTTCGGTAGTTTTGAAAGTTATAGGATTTGGTGGAGCCTCGTACCCCATACTTCTTTTTAATAATTAGATCTTCTTTTTAATAATTAGATTTGTTGTTCGATATATCATCTAAATCTCCTATGTCCTCAGCCTTGCCCACCACATTCAAATGTGCAGTTGGGACTACCTATGCCTTGCCTGTCTTGTGAAAACGGCCATTCCTGTACAACAAGGATAAAGAATGTCTTAAAGCTCGCTTCTTTGTTTTCTTAAAAAGAAAAGCAGACCCACCAGTAGACCTAGACTAGAACGGATAGAATCACACTACCATTGCCGATGCCGTGCCTTCATACCCGAGATGCTCACTTATAGAGTCGTTGCTTCTACTGCTGCCATAAGAAAGAGGGTATTTTGGAGGTTTTGAGAGTCTTTTTATTATTTTGGATTTTGTTTTTGATAGGTAGTAAATTATTTTGGAGATTATCAGTAGTATTTCCATCATTTTCAAGGTTTGAAGAGGTATTTTGATTATTTTAAAGGTTTTAGGGGTATTTTAGGTGTACTTCTATCATTTTGGAATTTTTCTCTAGTGCTTAATGGTGACTCCAAGCAGGTCTAAGTGGTAATTCTTAGGTAGGGGTAGCAATTCATGTTCGCATGTCAGGATCGTGTTAGGTTGACTCATGAGTATTTAACTATGTGGGTCAATAGTATCCCAACACATTTATTAATTATTAAACGGATCAAAATTCCTCAACCCTAACACGACCTATTTATTAAACGGGTCAGTTGTGTCAACCTGTTTATCAGATTTTATCAAAGTAAAAAAAAAAAAAAAAAAATAGTATTAACCCAATTGATTTGAACTATGAAAAACCAAACAAATAGGTTTTTAATATAAAACTCCAAACATCACAAATAATCATTCAAAATTACAAAATATCTCAATATCACAAATAATTAATCACAATATGTCAAACAAAATACACCACAACAACTAATAAGTTTATATACCAAAGGTTTTGAAGGGTATATTGGTAAAATGACATTTAGTTATACGGGTCAGAAATGTCAAATGGTTCTATGGGTTGGACATGAAAACGGCATGTTTATTAAACGGGTCAGTTGTGTCAACCCGAATATGTCATGAACCCATTAGGCCTCAACCCATAACCTACTAACTTCGAGTTGTGTCATGTTCACGGATTGTATCAGATTTTGCCACCCCTATTCTAGGTTCCTATCTTTTATCTCCTGCTTGGTAGTGAATCCTAGGTTCTACTTTCTATTTTCATGGTGTGGTGTTGATTTCAAGAAAATTCTAGGCGTTGATTCCTACATCCTATCCTTTGTTTTGTTCTTCTTTGTTTCCCAACCACAAGTCCCCCCCTCTTAGATTTGTCATCCAACATCACAGACATAACACAAACAAAGAGTCTAGTCTCCATTCAAACTGAAACAAAAGGCATAATTGCAAAATCCAAGAAATAGAAGACAACTATTTACTTACAGTTTGGATAATGGAAGCCAAATTGACTTATAATTTCAAAACAGCACGTGATTAGAAATGCAAATTCACGTGTGCATAAATACACACACACACACACACACCAAGCCAACCTCATTGATGTCAAATTTTGACTCTCGAAGCCTCTCACTCCAAAAGCTGATATCCCAATGGCTCAAATCATCAGCTTCTTGTGCACCCTGATTCTTGGAGAAAACTTTTATGTCGTCCATATCTACAAGGATCAATCAAAGAGTCCAATCCTCAAGAATTTCCAGCATAAAAAGTATTTGTTGATAATTTTTGAGAAACAATGGCTTTAAAGAAGAAAATTTGGGCAGTTATTGTTTTCAAAAGATATGCTAAAGATATATAAAACATAAAAAAAAATTGGGTAAACAAAAGCATCTTATTTTGAAAATAAATGTCATAGCTAAACTCATATCGGTATAATAAGTGCATCAAGCACTAATTAACGAAGTAAAGTTTCAATTTGCAACATGGCATATGAAGTACATATACAAATAAGAAAACTAAACCACCATACTAGATTTCAAACACTACAAAAAAAAATTAACTAACAATGAGATGCCCCAATAAAAATTATTTAATTTCAAGCAATAACACCTACCGAGAACAAAGTTAATTTAATGTTTTAAAAGGTCATACAAATAGAAACTTGTTTATAACATGAAGAAACATTTTTTTTTTTAATTCGTATGAAGAAACATTTTTTTATTATTGGTAATTAATTACACAGGTACCCAACAGGTTTTGAACCCATAGCCTCATCCTCCATATCACTCTAATGAGGGAAGAAAGAGCCATTTAAGCTAAAACTCATTCACACCTATGAAGAAACTAAATACAATGCACTACCTTGAACTGCAGCATTCCAGGAAGCACTACGAAGTTTTTCCAAAAGCCCTTTTGCTTTTTCAACAGTAGCCATTTTGGTTGCCATGCTTACCTGAAAAATAAATATATTTTAGCAACTCTAATAAAAAAAATTGTACTGTTAAATATAACAGAACATACCTCAGCATAATTTTTATAATTGAGAAGGTTAGCCTTTTCCAATCTAAGCTTCAAAGTCTGGTCAATTATTGATGTATTGTCCAGATCTCCACTAGACGCACGTGTTACATAAGCACGGTAGACTTCTTCACGCAAAGATCGGTTTCGAGCATGTTGCATAACAGCAATATAACTTGGAGCATCCAACGTTATTACCCAAGGCCCATTCTCAGCAGTCGCATTTTCATGACCCTGGTGAGATACATTATAAATGCATTAAATAAGATAAAACTAGTTGTAGCAAATTTGAAGAAGGAAACAGAGATTGAATAGCCAAAAGAAAAAGATTTCAACAAGGAATACCTTAGACACTGCAGCTTGTGCAGCCATTCCAAGAGCCGTAGCAGGCAATCCTTCAATTTCTTTCTTATCTGTAATTAATTTCTCAAACTTCTTTGTGGCATCCAAAACATTTTCATCAAATTTTTGAGATAGCCTTTCCAACTCCTATAAATGAAGTCAAAATGAAAAGTAAGTAAAGGCCAAGCCAAGTGGAAAATCAAATCAAAATGAGCAAAATAATCATCACCAATCTTCTTTGGTCCAAGTTAATAATTTGACGTCCACTACCAAATTAGAGGAGGATAAGCAGAAAAATTATAGTTTTCTAATAGAATTTAATGTTAGATCCACCCCCACACTCCTCCTCAATTTAAACAAAAGGAAAGGGGGACAGTAAGGAATGTAGAAAAAGAAGGGCAGAAGAAATAAAGATACCATTTTACAATCTCAAACAAAATATTCATCTATATTTCCAACAAATGCCATGACAATAGCATATCATTTTTTTTATAAAACAATAGCATATCATTGTGGTCTATACTATTCAAGTACGAAATCCTAGCATCATGATTAAATACATGTATGTATTTATTTCAAATAAAATACAAAGGCAACTTCAAGGAAGACAAAAATCAAAGAAACAATCAATGATTCTTCAGAAAATATGACCCCTTTCTCTTAGTTCGGAGACAATAATCATACATTTGTTTTGTGATGTGAGACATGCTCAACTAACTTCATGTGCAATATATATATATATATATATATATAAGATAAGATAAGACACTAGTATTTGGAATCTAAAATTATAAATACAAGAACTGACTACTTGATGCAACAATTGATTTCAAAATGGGAGATTAGCCAAGCATACCTGTTCAATTTTGTTAAATTGATCTCTTTTATCATCTTCAAGAGAAACACCATTAAGAATTGCCTCCTTTATCTGAGCTGCATGCATATAAAGCATCAGAATGCACAAGTCCAATCCATAACATTTACAAAACATCATACTATAGGCAGCTGTAGATGATGACCTTTCAATAGAAAACTAGGTTATCCAATTGAAGCATCTCAAAAGAAATCATAAAATCATGGAAATCAAGTTAAAATAACAGAGGTATATGGCACGAGTTTACAAAATTGCAATTGCCAAGAGTCTTACAGCTTAGTGGCATTAACTAGCCTCCTTTATAAGAACCAAGGTTTGAATCCACTCTCTCCCACTTGTTTTACAATTGAATTATTAAAATAAACAGGTTTACAAAATCGTAATCCACATTACAAAGACAAGATGCGTAAGATCTAGTTTAATATATACGTATATACGGTATGAATTTACAAAAAGTACAAATGCTATTTCGCCAAAACTGACCCTGATGCATTACACCCTTGACAGAAAAATAAATCAAAACCAGAAAATCCTAAAAAGTGGTGCCTTTTATTAATGTACAATTGAAAGTGCTCTACCTAATAATTTACAACCAAAAGGAATGAAAAACAAAAACAAGGTTAAGTGCAGAAACCTCATGAATAATTATTATAAAAGCATTTGACATATACTTACATTCCACAATTCGTTTACGAGCATCACTTAATGTGTTCCAATCAGGGGATTCTTGAATGGCTTTAAACGCATTGTAAAGGGGTTTACTTTGCCCCAACCTCAGCAGAAATTTAACCTTCTCTGGCTGCAAATCATAAGTAAACAACATAAGCACTAATCAGTATGAACAGAGTGAAGAAAAAAAAAGGCACAAATTCATGGACCTGAAACAAATATAACTAAGTCTAAACAACAATTAATCTGAGAAGAGAGCTAAAGCTTCTGGCCTAGCCACGCTAGAACTAAGGAAAATATAGCAAATAAAGTCAATAGACAAATATTGTGTAATGTTCAAGATACAGGAATGTAACAAATTTCCGGCTTAGTCACCCAATAATCAATCATAAAGGAGAAACTGAAGTTTGTTTATAAAGAAAATAGAAAATCCAAAGTACGTATGTATAAAATGGCGCTTCACACATGAACATAGAGAAAGTTATAGATACCTGCACTTCTTCAATGGCAGCACGGAGCTCAGGAGAATCCTTGACAGCCTTGAGATGATTAACAATGCCCCAGACCACAGTCAACCGGTCTACGATCTTCTCCAATGGCTCAACCAATCTAGGCCATGATGGTTCCACTGTGCGCTCCAATTCCAATAAATCATCCTCCTAAAAAAAAAAAATAAAAAAATAAAAAAAAACCTCAAAACCCACAAAACCAAACCACAACAAAAATGAATAAAAACAAAAACCCAGAATCCAAAATTTGTCCAAAGAGAACATACAAGCTTCTTTAAGAGGGCACGGATCCCGGGGCGAACGTGTTTGGCTTCGACAACATCGAAAGGTGGGAAGTCAAAGTCTTGGAGAAGAGGGTTGCTTTCGATGGATACTTCCATTGGTAGAGAAGGAGAGAGGGGGGTAGCAGAGCAAGAAAAAGAGGAGTGTGAAAGAAAAGAGGTGGGGTTGGTGATGGTGGATTTGTGCAAGGTTTGGAGGCAGAGAGAGAACGAAGAAGACCAGAGTGGGCAGGGATAGGATTTGGGGTATTGTTGTTTGGATAATAAAAGGGGAAGTGTACGTGGGTTAGCCTTTAGGAGTGGATGGATCGAGCGGGAGAGGCTTATGCGGGATGCCATTAACATGTTGACTATAAGAAGGACTCTTATACTTGGAATCGCAAAGTACATATATTGCCTCATTTTTTGTTTCGATTTGCTTTGGTTTTTTTTTTTTTTTTCTTTGATTTCCCTATGTATATTTGTCTCCTTTTAACCAATCCTTTTCTCTATATGGAATTTGGATGATATTGTGAGACAATCCAAAAAATGTGGTGGCCACTTTAATTGGTGTTCCACGTGAGACTCGTGTTTGTTTTGTTTGTATGTATATGTATATGACGCGTGTTATGACATTGTTCCTGCCTTATGGGGTGTCTTTGATTGATCCGTGGAAGCAAAGAAGCTATTACACTTTCATGCATATCGAGCTATCAAAAATACAAGGAGAATGTTAACCAGCACCAAGGTCAGAAAAGACAAAACAAATTTATCAAAAAAAGTAAAAAAATTGTGAAAATGTACCTACAAAACTGAAAAAGTAACAAAATTTAGAAAAAGAGACAAAAATTATGTCAAAAAAAGTTATGCTTAACGGACTCCGTGCGGTGCCCGTTAACACAACCCAAAATACAATATATTTTTTGGATTTTAAGTCTCAATAGAATAGAGTCAATACAGTGTAAGGGATAGAGGATCTAATTGTAAGTCCCACGTGTGGAGTTGGAAGGTGCTTTTTCTTTAGAATAAAGTCGGAAGAATTACTTATCAAAAATAAAAAAAAGTCGGAAGAATTACTTATCAAAAAATAAAAAAAAGTCGGAAGAATTAGATGCAAAGTTAAGTAGTTAACTTTAGTCATGAAAGCATGTTCGACAGCATCTGCTAATTCACAATTTCACACCCAAATTTGATCTACACACTCACTTGTTTCTATTTTTATTTATTTTTCAAATACACTTTCTCAAGAAATTCTTCTTTCCTATCCCATTCAACTTTTTCTTCTTTCATTCTTTTTTATGTTCCTTTTCCAATGATCAACTTTTGTTGGCTCGGACCATCTTGAACTTGGGTCATGTGTTGGGCCACCCTTCAAAAGGATCATGTGCTAATTCACAACTGGGGGGCACATGTTTGCAATCTTAGACTGTTGTTTTATTGTGTTCCTAAAAATTTATCAAGAAAAATAGTTTCAGTGTTTGGGCCCAATGGAAAATACAAAATAAATAAAAACATAAAATTCACCATACCAACAGTTTAATCCCATTAATCCACAATACCAAAACAAAATTTGAGTTCACAAAATATATCCAAAATCAATTGAAATTATAATTTTTTTAACAAATGCGGAGGGGAGAGAGAGAGACATGATTGGTTCATCGTTAGTTGCAGTGGTCCTATGAAGGTTACGACATGCGAGGGTTGTTCTAGGAGCTTGGGGCAGGGGAGGGCCTCGGGTTATGTTGAGAGAAGAAGCATAAATTGTTTTACACTTGAGCCCAAGTATTAACCCTTTAACACCCCATGAACCAAAAATTTACAAGTTGACTAGCATTTTTGCCACACCAAACATGTGAAAATGAGATTTTTTTTTTTTGAAAAATATGTTACATCAAAGCAAACACAGTCTTATAGTATTTGTGGTAGATATGGGATTCCTAAGCCCTCTTCAAGGCCGCTTGTGTTTATTTTAGCACTTAGTCAATCACGATGAGATTTTCTTTATTTGTGATAAGGTTTGTTCTTTTGACAGCTCAATCTTTTTTGTCCATGGATTTAGGCTATTGCGAATTATTCATTCCTATGTTAGTTATATTTCATAAATATATTGTATAACATATCATAGTCTTTCTAAACTTGAATGAATTTATACAAATTAATAATAAAAAAATCCCAAATTTTTTTTTTTGCTATAAAGATATACAAAATATATTAAAAGAATAAATTAGCATATCCCATCAAAGTTATGCTCTCAACGACGATCTTTCATTGAATAAAATTGATCTATTATCATCTTTTTAATCTTTAATTAGAGTATGATGGAACGATTGATTTTGGAAAAACCATAAAATTAAAATTTTAATTAATAATTTGTTCTCAATGATACGGGCCACATGGCTTAGTTTCCCTATTCATCTATTCCTTTAAGCCCAATAAACCAAAATTATTATTTCAAGACATAATCAACCAGTAACAAATAATGGCAAACTTAAGCAAATAGTTTTTTTTTTTTTTTTTTTTTTTTTTAATATCATGTATTACATACCCATGTATCAAACTCATTATAAATGACATGGGAAATCTTAAAAAGGAAAAGTATATTGTCTCTTTGACAAACCCAAATTATCTTCTATAAACAAATCAATATTGGAACAACTTATTTGACACCTAAATTCAAGCCCAAAAGCAGGGGAAAATGATAACGACATGAGAAAGAGAAAAATACTCAACTAGCAGTACACACAATTTACATTTTTTTACTTGAAGTCTTGCACACCCATTAGAAAAAGTAAGAAAGAAGGAATAGCTAAGGGTTTTTTTTGGGGGGGGGGGGGGGGGGGGGAACTTTTTTATGGGGGCCAACTAATATATTGCAAGGCCCAGCAAATTCTCATGGTCCATATTATAAAGAATTGAGAAATTTTAGGGGGCTTTGTGCCTTCGTCCCTATCTACACCTAGAGTTTGTCTAGAAAGAGTCATGAAAAGATTGAAAATAGTTTTGGAGCGAGGGGGGGGGGGGGGACTATTTTTTATGGGAGCCAATTAGTATATTTTAAGGGCTCAACAGATTCTCATGGTTCATATTATAAAGAAATGAGAAATTTTGTGAGGTCATGTGCCTCCACCTTTGTCTACACCTAAAGTCTGTCAAGAAAGAGTTATGAAAAGATTGAAAATAGTTCCCGGGGGTGGGGGGGGGGGACTATTTTTTTTATGGGGGCCAACTAGTATATTTTAACCGTCCAACAGATTCTCATGGTTCATATTATAAAGAATTGAGAAATTTTGGGAGACCATGTGCCTCTACCCCTTTCCACACTTAAAGTCTGTCTAAAAAGAGTCATGAAAATATTGAAAATAGTTTGGACAATTTTATTACACTTAATTTTCTTCAGCAGAGATACATAGGATTTAAATCCCAACTTTACCGTTGTAACTATTGAATAGTCAATAAATAGAAGAAAAAAAAAAAAAAAAAATAGCCCCACCTGTTTTATGTGGTTATGTTTCCTCCTCCTGGGGGTTTTTCATTCTATTTTTTTTTATCAACGTATATGATTCCAAATTCCGTCCACATATCTAAATGCATAAACATATTTTCAATGGCACCCCATTGTGGGCAATACCAGTTGAAACCCCATCACTCACCAGGAGGAAAGAGCTGAACGAATTTGCATCAATTACCATCACCATTTTGGATACCAATAAACGGACTGTGACCTCTTTTGCATGATGTTCGCATGGATAGTTCAATTTAATTTGTTTCTCAGGAAAGCATCGCATTCCATGAAATTTTTTTTGTAAATGTATAACTTTTGTTTATGTTGTTTGTGCTAGCAAATAAAAGAACAAGATTAGCAGTTTAGCACCCAGGTGCATCTAACCTCGAATAGCATCAAAACAACAAAGTTAATGTATACTAGATTTGTCGTCTTTTTTTTTTTTTTTTAATTCATTCAAAATGATAGGCAAATAGAAATTTCACTACTGCCTGATTTTCCTGTCGGCAACATCCTTACAGTTACCAAACCTAGGAAGCATAGAAAAACAAAAAATGAACAAATAATAGAGGAATAAGGTAGTGTGGCTATGAACTGAAAGCTGCAGCAAGTTCTATATTGTCTGCATCCCTAACCCGAGGTTTTGATTGATCATGAAAATATATTCCAGCTTGATTGAATAATGCAAGTAAATGCAGTAACTCCTTGTTACACAGCTTTGAAGGTCTCTTAGCTTCAAAACCACCTGATTTTAGAACTCCTATGATCTTGTCCTTGAACACATTCAATTGTGTCTCTGAGCAAGAAAATGAATAACAGTCTACTTCATCACTAGCCATTTCTTCATCATCATCAGCGGCAGCAGCATTATTGCTGCAGTCATAATTGTCATCATTGTTAGCACTTTCAGTTGAGCAAGTTGTTCTGGACAGTCTCAACAACTCCAACACCTTCCTCTTCCCCTTAAATGTAGCACCCAGCGTCTTATTTTTCTTACAAAAACAGGTTCTCGTGAAAGCCAACCACTCATCCAGATTCACATCAGGAGTTTCAGCTTTGGGACGGATAATAACCACGGAGGAATCAACCTTTGGACATGGAACGAAGTCCCTTTTGCTTACATCCATGACAAACTCCACATCAGCCAGCAGCTTCACATTTACCGCCAAGCGATTGAACTCTGAATCACCAGGATTAGCCAAAAGTCTCCGCGCAAACTCTTTTTGAAGGAGAAGCGTGGCGCTCCTAAATGGTTTATCCCCATATACCAACTTAGCCACCAAAGGCGAAGATATTCCATATGGAATGTTGGCCACCACGAGATCAAATTGAGGAAACTCAGTCTTTAACGCATCTTTACATATAACCTGCAAAACCCATATGCAAATGCAGCTCACTCTCAATAATTGACTCGTGCACAAGCTCAAAACTTTAAGCTAGGCATTTCATCGAACATGTAATAGACATGCTAACTTACAGTGAGTTGATCTTCAAACCCCTTCTCGGCAACGCGTTCGTGGAGAATCTCAACCATTCGTTTATCGATTTCGACAGCAACAACCTTCCTGGCAGCTTGTAGAAGCCTCAGCGTGAGATTCCCGGTACCGGGTCCGATCTCAAGGACCGTATCAGTGGGTTTTATATGCGATTTTCGGACAATGGAGTCAAGGACTCGTGGGTTAGTGAGGATGTGCTGGCCCTTGCTCTTGTATAGATGTAAAGGCGCACCTTGATTGTCCTCTCTTCTATGAACGTTGTCGTCGTTGTCGCTCTTGGGATGGCAACGACTACTGGATCTTGCATTGAGTTGACGGAGTGAGAGTGTGAGCTGAGTGGGAACGAACCAGGTATTGGAAAGGGACTTTGGGAAGCGATGCATGTGTAAATCCTTTCAATGCTCTATTTGGTATTTACCGTTTCTTTACATTTGAAATTCAGTTAGCTGGGAGTTTCTTTCGTCTGTTATAGGTTGGATCAATGTCAACGGTTAATTAATGATGAGGTCCGACTTCCGGCGGCAGGTTTAATGGATTTTAAGTTCTGTAAACTCAGAAAGTCCTCAGCTCCATTCACCACATTATCGATTTATAAATTTTTGAAATATCTTATAGATAAAGAATGGAATAATATCGTCAAAGATTAGAAGGAAATGCAAACGAATATCTTGTGTATTAGTTGATAATTCATTTAAAGAAAATTTTTATAAGAAAAGAAAAAAAAAAAAAAAAACAATCAAGGGCCGTTTGGTATATGTGTTTAAAAACTGAAAATTGTTGTTTAAAAATATTTGTAGAAATACATGTGGGTAAAAAAGTGTGTGAAAATACATGAAATATTGTTTAAAAACTGAAAATGGTTGTTTGAAAACACTCACCAAATACCCCCTTAATGTTTTGACAGCTTTTTTCATTTTTCAATAAAAGTTATATTAAAACTTTCTTAAAAAGGATAGTTAACCAAGACCTTAAAAGCACTCTTTAGCATGACCAAATATTAAAACACTACTTTCTTAGAATGAAAATAATTTATAATATTACCATTTTCCTTTGAATAAGTTTAGGGGAACAATTTTTTTACAATTAAGTTTGGCATTTTTATTTGTCTCTCTATGCACAAAACAAATTTGTAAGTGTTTTTTAAAAGCATTTTTTTAGGGTTTTTATATATATATATATATATATATGGCATTCATTTTATGACAACAATGCAGGGAAATCCCTTGGCAATATCCAATATAATTACTTAATTAAACCTGAACTCTAGCATGCTTGCACTTCCTTGTGATATATCGCACGGAACCCATCACGTGCCATTAAGGTCAACCGAACCCTTATTAGCATCTCCTTGGGAGAAATCCCAAAGGGAATTCTTGGACACATAATATTGATCTCCTCGGTTTGGTTCTTGGATAATGTCTAGAGAAAGCTAACTGTTGTTTCTGTATTTATTGTTGTCAACTATTGATAGTCAAGATGCATTTAATGCTGAATGACCCATTTAAACGGTAGGGATAGTAGGATTAGCCCTATACCCATCCCTTCACTCTCACAAAAGTAGGGGAGGTGGATAGAATCATCCTCCCAACCCCAATTTCTAGGGGAAAGAACTCAAGTCTCCTCTATAAATACCCTCCTACCAAGTTCAAGGGGGAGGCAGAAAGGGAAAGAGTGATCAACCTAGCAATGGACTTGAGAGATGTTAGTGTTTGAGCAATGTCCCTTAGTGAAAGGAGAGACACCTTAGTGTTCCAATTGTTTCTCTAACGAGATCGCTATTTCCAGATTTTAATGTGGTTCTCCTAAGTTAATACACATTATGTTGAGTTAAATATTTACCGACTACAATTAATCTTTACCGTTAAGCCAAAATACTAATGAGTTTCTTTTTGGTATAGGCGAGATTGAACACGTCCTTTTTTTGATAACAAAATACTTTAACAAGTGATATTTCTAGTTGTTAAATTGACATATCACCTCAACACATCCTCTTGGTAAAAGTCCCTGCAACTTTTGTCACCAAAGGGCTCTGCTGAGGGGGTTTATGAAGGTAAATTTTCAATTGTGAAAGAGCATATCAGAGTTTGCCTTAACTAAATACATCATAGGGATAAAGAAGTAGCTGCATTTCAGATCAAGACTAGTTTGTGACATTGCAAAGCCTCAGTTAATATGTTTATATACGATTTATGAATATCTAGATCAAGGTTTGATGGATTTATACATTAAGGCTCTAAATACGTATCCTTGACATATGGTCCTTCCCTTTGTCAACTAGGAAATCTCTCTTGATTTTTGCTTATACTGCCTGTTCCCAGAAAAAAGAATGCGCAGTTAGAACAAAACTGAAAGTATATATAAACAGAACAGATGTGATCTGCCATCTGCCTCATAAGTAACAATCAAAAGGACAAAGACACTACAAAGATGTAGATAATGGAAGAGCAGAGCATTACTTTCTACTTTTAGGTATCACTCAACTGACTCGAGTCCAAATGTATCAAACGCTAGTTTGGGGCCCTAGAAATATGTTATATTAGCCCTCTAATGTGTAGAATATCTGCATCTATAGATCTTTCTTACAAATAATGTCATAATTACCTAATCATTTTTATATTATCAACGATGCTTTGAAGCCCAAGGACATATTTCACATTAAAATGAACATTTTTCAAAGGTAATCCTATCTACGACCCTCCATTGTTCTTCTCTGCATGTACTCAAGTACACAACACTCCTATGGACACATCCCATTGAACATAAAACTATGCCCCAGGCCCCCAGCCACAGAACCTGTGAGAGTTGCTGAACTCAACACCATGTTTGTCCCATAGGAGGTCCTATTTTCAGTCTCTTAATCATCAGTCAGATTGTCTAATATTAGTTACATTCTTTAAAATTATACCATTTTGTTCTTGATAGATTATTCTCAATTAAAAAAGGTACAAACAAAAAATATGATTTAACCCTATTACAGTGGCCTCGTAAGCACGAATGCAAGACTCTAAAGATAATCAGGTGATAAGTTACCTAACACAACAGGATTTCTTTCTCAGTCCTTGTACTTCATGGATTCTTTCTCAAACCCAATTGTAGGAAATTGCTTTGCATATGCCTCAACCTCATGGCGGAGCTTTGTGATCTCAGATTGGAAGTGAGGAGCAGACTGTACAGCCAAGAAGTCCTTCAACTTTGTTCCTGGTTTTTACACCACAATTAACCCTATATAAGCAGGATTCAAGCGCCTAGATTTTCCCCACACCAACCATGACAAACACAAGCATGTGTACATGTCCATATGACTGGTGATCAGACAAACACAAGACCAAGAAGCATGAACTTTAAATATCAAAGATACCTTTGGTTTCTGCCTTGATCTTGACCGCCAACTTCACAGAAGCGTCAAAGAATTCTGCTACCTTAGCAAAATCCTCTTCAACAAATCCCCTAGAAGTAAGAGCCGGAGTTCCTGAAGTTCACGAGAATTCATCAGGTTAAATTACTGAGCAATAATTAAAGAAGTACAATCTGATAAATGAAAAGCCTTTACCCATCCTGATGCCACCAGGAACCATGGCAGATACATCTCCAGGAACAGTATTTTTGTTGGCTGCAATGTGAACAGATTCCAAGACCTTTTCAACTCTGGAGCCATCAATACCCTGTACTCAGAGAAATTAATAACAGTTGTGTTAATTATTCATCCTATGTCTATCTGAGAGAGTTGACGTCTTTAATGCATTCTGCCAGGACACTTGGTATTGTCTTTTAACCAAAATTCAGTAGCAGATTAATTTCAAAGTTGTTGTCTAATGTAAAGCACAACTAATTGGTAGTGTTGGTGATTTCATAAGACACAAATTTTAGTATCGAAGCTTCTCTAGAAAAGTCAAGAGATTAAAAAGAAAAAAGAAAAAAAAAGGTTGCCTTGGTTACCTTGTTCTTTAAATTCACCAAAACAAGGTGGTTCTCAGTACCACCAGAAACTAGTTCATAACCCCTCTCAACCAGAGTCTGCAAAATTTCAACAATAAAATAATAGAAGCAAATTAATTAGACCCATCCATTGATGAGAGAACATCATATTAATTACAAAATCCAATGTAAGTCAACAAGGTAAAGTTGTATTTACAAAATTTTGATTCAAGCATAAGTTTTGCTATATCTCATAAATATTATACCTGTGCAAATCTTGAGCAATTGCTGAGAACTTGCTCTTGATAGGCTCTGTATTCTGGAGTTGTAGCCTACATCCAGACAGATTAAGAAAATAAGAAGTGTGATTTCGAAAATATTGAAAAGAGCCCGAGTGATGGACAAACTAATTTTATATATATATTTTACCTCCCCTCCCAAAAAATAAAAGTGGGGTGGGATGGTCCTAAAAATTTCTTTTTAAGCACATCTATTAAAGTAATTTCATTTTTTTTTTCCAACCAATTTGGCACTTCCACTCTCATTCTGTGAATCTCATAAAATGTACCATAAGCTTCAGGCAAAACACTATTCATGCAATAATGCCTTTGCACCAGCATGTATCAACTGCCCCATCAAACAATATGAACTTAGTACCATTTAGAATGTGCAATAAAGGGAAAAAAAAAAAAGAAAAAAAGAAAAAAAAGAAGAAGTACGAGAACTCACTTTGTTGGGAACTTCAACATTCAAAACCAATTTAATGTCCACTATAGTGTGCATTACTATGAAACAACCTCTTTTGGGGGTGTGGTCACAATGCAACCCAAAAAACCTCAATTCTAATAAAAATTGTAAGTGGTGTGGATTCCTTTCTGCTGCAAATAATTGGAACAAAATCTACTATTATGGAAATAATTAAATGATGACAATCTTATTAGCTGCCAACCTGTTTCAATGCAACTGCTAAACCAGAAATTGTGTGGTTATGTGGGCCACCTTGAAGTCCAGGAAATACAGCCTGATTTATTTTGTCTTCATAATCATATAATACCTTCAGGAAAAGCAAAAAGTATAAGCTTTTGATTTATTTCATAAAATTTATCACAATATTAGGGAAAAAGTAAATTATAATAAGTAAAAAATGGGGTCGACATGGCAAGAACAAATATACCTCTTTCCCTTGTTTGTTAATCTCTTTTACCCCCTTCCTGAAGAAAATCATTGCTCCACGTGGCCCACGAAGTGACTTGTGAGTTGTGGTGGTCACTACATCCGCATACTCAAAAGGAGATGGGATGACACCAGCTGCCACCAGCCCGCTAATGTGTGCCATATCT
The DNA here is from genome assembly GCA_023621385.1 of Quercus gilva. Classification (NCBI taxonomy): domain Eukaryota; kingdom Viridiplantae; phylum Streptophyta; class Magnoliopsida; order Fagales; family Fagaceae; genus Quercus; species Quercus gilva. The sequence goes on from CM042478.1 coordinate 16,804,027, forward strand.
GCTAACAATATAGCTTTCTGTTTGTCACAGACCTATCAAATAGCAAAAAAATGTTACCTTGGATTCTCAAGACAATCATTAGCTAAAAACCATATACACTAATGCACGATAATTTCTTGATAGAGATCAATATATTACCTTACGAATACGAGCATAATCATATAGCCGTGCATAAGCACTAGCACCAGCTACTATCAACTTTGGTCTGAATAGTGTGGCACTTTTCTCCAACTGTGATTCACATCTTTTCATGTTACACAATTTACACTTACACATAGATATGGGCGATTTGAAAATAAATAAGAGAGTTGAGCTGCGAAGCTACCTGGTCATAGTCAATATAGCCAGTGCTCTCATCCAATCGATAAGGCATTGTCTCAAAATATATAGAGACTGCAGATATCTTTTTGGTGTCAGTCTGCACAGCAGCAAAAGAAACAATGTAAGGTCATAAGACAAGCCAAAAATAGTGTCACAAACAAGGAGAGTTAATCAAAATTTGTTACAAGACAAAAGACTAAATCCACTTTAAGGTTCAAAACTCAACAAGATTAAATTTTTTGATCATCGTACGCCACACAGCTATGACGACTTCCCAAATAAAAGAAATGTTACTGAAATTTGGGGAAATGATGCCTACTGATCTTCAAGGGAGATAAAATCCAAATTCATTTATATGAAAGCTGTAAATACCTGATATCCATGGGATAGATGCCCACCATGAGGAAGATCAAGTGCCATGATTCGATCATGAGGTTTTAACAACGCAGTGTAAACTTGAAAATTGGCTGGAGAGCCAGATAGAGGCTGCACATTCACTACAACGACAAAGGTGATATGAATTTAGGAGAACTTGTTAGCCATCACATACTAAGAAAAGTCAATCCCATTAAACTTCCTATTAAGCAACTGTCCAATAACACATCTCCGTTTGCCACCAAACCTAAAATTTAATAAGTTACTTCTTATCATGTCTGTGAGACATAAGAACGGGTAATTTCATGTAAAATGCCATCCCTAAACATAGTTACAGCTAACCATTTATTTGATTCAGAAAGGTTTTGAGACAAATTTCATGTGATGTATCAGCAAGAACAGTAGCACATATTTACCTCCCCATTTTGCTGGATCCAACTGAAATGCTTCCAGAGCACGCTTCTGGCATAAGGATTCTGCCATGTCAATGTACCTGAAATGTGAGGGAGTTCCATGCTTATCTGTGTCAAAATTTAACCGGGAAGTTCAAAAATAAAAAAATTTAAAGGTGTAAACAACATGCTAATCACAATCACATCCATGACAAGCACAAGCAAGAGATGAAGAAGACTCCACGTACTCATTTCCTCCATAGTATCTAGCACCAGGATACCCTTCACTGTATTTGTTAGTCATGACAGATCCAACTGCTTGCATTACAGAGACAGAAGTGAAGTTCTCTGAGGGAATGAGTTCTAGCCCCTTTACCAACACAATAATGAATTCCAATAAGATATTAGATTACACAATAAACTGTAATTACACATTCGTGCAATAGCAAAACCCCTAATCCTTCATCTATCACCTAGAGTATGAAAGAAAAGAAAAAAAATTAATTCTATTCTTAAATTTGTCCATAAACCTAATACAACTATGTGGCCTAGTTGAATTTGGTTTTTCACACTACTTTACAAGAGAAAATAAATAAATTCTAAATTATGTTCTCACATAAAGGGTACTAAAAACTAAGAATTTATTAACTTTTTAAATGAATTACACAAAACACATAGAAAGTTTCACCCCTCCACACAAAAAAAAAAGAAAAAAAAGAAGAAGTTAGGTATTGTGTTGGCAAATCCATGACAATGTAGGTCTTGATTGAGTTGTAACATTGTAAATCAAGTTCGAGACCAAGTCTAAGATTCAGCTCAAGATAAAGGCAATTGCGGTTTTTTCTTGATTCTCTCTCAATTGACTTGTAAATAAGCCTCTTTCAATCAAGGATCGGGAAACCTAGTCTCATCAAGCTGACAAGCCCATTTAGTCAGTTGTTAAGTAGGACTTTGTGCCCTACATGCTAAACTATATAAGAGCACATAATAGTTGATGAAAATAGAGGTTTAGACAGCTTGTGCCGTGTACTGCAAAAGAGAAAAGGAGAAAACCCTAAACCTAATTTCACCAATATGTGAGTTCATAATTCAAACCTCAAGAGGAAGCTTTTGTTTGTCGATCAAGGCAAAAGCTACAGTGTTTTACCTATTGTAAAACACAGAAGAGTTTTCAAGGTGGTCATTGAAGTCACAGATGCATTTCTTGCTAGAGATTCCAGATTAGAAGAGTCTAAGTAGCTTGGAGCAGTGTGGGGTCACGTATGTAAGTACTACTACCAAGGGTAGCAATCAGTTGTATAAATTTCAATTCTATTGGGTTGGTGATAACGTTTTTTCCATTAGAAATGTCCATTGGTTTTTCAGTCCGTAAACAAATTGCTTGTGTTGTATATTTTACTGCACTTTACATTATTTGGTGATTTGTTTACCGGAGTTTGAATTAAAATAATAAATAAACCTCAAATGTATGAGTTTTTTGGAACAATTACTCCTAATCAAACTAACAAATGAGCACAATATGTCCAAAGATTAACAGAGAATGAGTAAGTGTACCTTCCATTGTCTAGCTTTCTCAAGCTCTATAATGTTCGCGATCTCGGGATCAACAGACGCCAGGGGAGCATTCAGTTGCTTCGGCCACTGTATTAAAAAAAAAAAAAAAAAAAAAAAGAGAAGAAAAGACTAGTAAGGGATAAGTAATAGTAATACAAAAGAAAAAAAAAACAGAGCAAAGAAGGAAATGCAGTGAACACGTACATGTGTAATAGAACATAAATAAAAGTACATATATAATAAAGCTATGTTGGAGTGGAACTGGAGATTAAAGAAATAAGCTTACAGTGACACGGGTTTTTTCCTTCTCGTACACAGCCTCGTTAGGCAAAGATGACTATCAATTATGAAACAAAACCAACGATAATAAGTTGTAAGAAAGGAAATGTTTAGGAACACAAAAGAAAGAAAGAAAGCAAGAAAGAAAACCATGTAATAGAGGGAACCGCCATTGAAGATAGGGCGAATCGGCTTGTCAATGGATGAGGCAAGCCTGCGAAGCGCCATTGCCATTGCCATATCTCTCTCTCTCTCTCTCTCTCTCTCTCTCTCTGTCTCTCTCTCTCTCTCTCTGTCTCTCTCTAAAAGCTCTCTATCTCGCTTTGTTAATGTATCGTTTGTGTGTGTGTGTGTGTGGTATATGGGGGTGGTGAGATTTTGGCTTGAGATTTGTCGCTGCCCGAGGTTTGGTTTTGGTGGTTGCTGATGTATGCGTTATCCCACTCTCTGTCTCTGGTTCCTCCTAGCTTCACAAACAGAGCATAGGCACCAGGGCCCCACCATATCTATTTCCTTCACCTTCCTCTTATGACATGAATTTTTGTGATTAAATGGACTTGATCAATTGGACAAAGTTTTACTCCAAATGACAATTTTGATAATCTATAAAATTAAAATGGAGATACTTCATTTGACCCTTAAAATTACATGGTGCAACGACATTTAAATATACTAAACTCTTTTTTTTTTTTTTTTTGGCTAATCTTAAGTATACGAAACTTTCTTTTTAAATTGATTTTTATTTGGAGAAGATTCTGTCATTCATTAGATTAACCCTCGTGGCCAAGGGTGTGAATTCCCTGTTACAAAAAAAATTATGAACTTCAAACACATAACAATCTTGTTATTTCTTGGTTTGATATATACATTGAATTGCGGATTCTCTACAATACTGTTTGGATGGCCTGTGTTCCCTATCTCTAGGTGTTAGATAAGTTGTGTTGATATGGGTGTCAAATAGCTTAATAATTCATAAACTCCATAAGAAATTTGCCAGATGGAGACGATTTTAAGTGAGGGGAAAAGACTTCCTCTTATTGATGAATAAAAACAAAAATTCCAGTTCTAATAATAACAAAAGATAATCAAAATTTGAATTATGATCGTACTTTTTTATTTATTCTTAGTACTTACTATTGTAAAAAAATAAACAAAAATGAAATTTTGTATGTTTCAGGGTTCATTTTAATGGATTTTTTTAGCCAAAATTATATGTATAAGATCACTTGCACGGTAAAATGACATAGAAAGTTATTTTAATATTGTGCATTAAGAGTCCTGCATTAGAAATTATACTATATCAGTAAAATTCTTTTATAATTGTTATTCCAGGAGCAATTATACAATTTGATCGTATTCATTAATCTGAGCATATATTGATGCTTTGTTGAAGGTCAAAAGTGATCAAGAGCTTGAATAAAACACTTAAATCCAAGCATAAGTTCTAAACTTATTGTAGATTTCACTTAACACAACTTGTAAAACCAGCGTATATATATTAAAATTCTATTGTATTTAAAAAAAAAAAAAAAAAAAAAAAAACTCGAGAACTTGTTTATCCAACTGCTTATGCACAATAAAACATCATTTATAAATGAAATAATTATTTAAAATTGTGGACTAGAGATAAAACACCACCAAAACCAGCCATGAAAACCCTATCCGATCTTCACATTTTTTTAGCCACAAAGTGAGGCCTAAAGATATAAACATGATAGAATGCGATGTTTGAGAGACAAACTCGGCCACCGATGCATTTTGAATACTTCCTTCTCCATCTAGGACCTCTACCAACTTACTGTGTCATTTTCTTGGAGATTGCACTCAGAATTGTTAAGACATTACAGCCAAAAGCCCAAAACCCAAAAGGCTCTTACAGTTAATTAGCGCGGTCCATAATTCTAAGCCCACAACTGGGTTGGTCCAGAAAAGAGGCCTGATCTTTGTAGGTCATAACTCATAAGGATACTTGGGCTTTGTGGTTGAAGAAAGAGGCCCGATCTTTGTGGTGCTTAGTATGCACAGAGTTACATGCTAGCATATCTTAAATTACAACAAGTTTAGTCATATATTTTTACCCTATAAAATAAGAGTCTAAATTTGGCAAGAATGTGGTGTAAATCCAATATTTTCTAGGATCTAATAAGAAATTGTCACATTAGTATTTTACTTAAAATTTAATACACATTACCACGCCTAATAATATTTCAATAAACTCCCAATTTGGTTGGATTTCTATACGGGTATTAGAATTGATTATGTATGGTTGTGCTTATTCTTAAATATGTGATAAGATGATGTGTCATGTTAGGATTGAAAGGGTAAAACATGAGTTTTACACCGCATCCGTATAGAATTTAATCTCATAAAATAATGTTACAATTTACAACTAGGAAAATTCGTGTGTAAATCGCTCAGTAATTAGGAGTGACTCCCAAGATGGTTAGATAGAGAGATCTTTATTTTGAACATTATTTTGTACGTTTGATTTTATTTCGATTTTGAATTTTTTTTTTTTGCTTTATAACAAGTAAGAAGGAAAGAGATTTGATTTTGAACTCGGGTCCTCAATGAACGAACTGAGCAATTCTACTTATAGCCACAAGACTTGATTTTTTTTGTTTTTGTTTGTTTAGGATATGCACGAAACCTAAAATAAATATTGGTAAATCGTTAAGAGCCCAAACTAATAAAATCTGTTATGAACAAAACCAAGTTTAAAGCTTTTTTCTCTCCTATTTTATTCAGGGTTGACTTGATCTGGTTGGAGTCTAAGGCGATAATTTTATGTAGGGGTATTTATATTTAAACATCAATTAAATAAATTTATGTAATACTAACAAAACCAAGGTTAATTCTACGAATTAATATTAACCAAACTAAATTTAATTTAATAAGCGAGATGAGACTTTTGACAACAAATGAAATAAGATGAGTTAAATACATTACAAAATCTATAATATTGACATTATATATTTTTTTTCTTTAAAAAAAAATAGTTTTGGTTTACAACAGGAAGAAAGAGAGATTAAAATTATTGACAACTATTTCACGAGGCGTGATCCCAACCGATTATGTTAGCCCTCACAGTTAGAAATTCATGTGATTCATCCAAACTTAAACATAAATATTTGATATTTATAAACATCTTGTTGAAATTGTTGTTTGAAAAGACCTTACATTCGCTTTCAAAAAAAAAAAAAAAACCATACATTCATAATATCCCAAATATTTTCTTTTTCTAAAACCAAGAAGAACATTATTGTAGATGAATCTCCTTTATTACAATACACAACGGAAAAGCATAAATTTAACTCTTCCAAGGATAGCACTGTTCATTAGCACCAATTAAACTGTGTTGCAAACATGGACCAGCAGCTCTAGCTCTAACCACCCAAACACAATTCTTGCATGTGTCTCTCGTAGGATTGAAAATGTCGAACGTGTGGGAATCCTGTCCCCATTTGAAAGTGCAGGTCATTGTTATATCAACAGTGCGATTGTATGTACCTATTGCATGGGCAATTAGTTCAGTAGGATAACTTTCCTTCTCGGTTGTACAAAGGATTGAAATAATCGTGCCCTCCTTTACGTAATTATAGACATCAATTTCAGCAGCTTCTGCATTCATAGAGAAAGTAGTAACAGTTATAAACAGTGCAAGCAACAACAATGGTGATACGTTTTTATTAAATTGATTCATTTTGTTTGTCTATAAATGTATAACTGATGGGTGCAAAATGGAGTTGTTAATATGTCCTTTATTTATAGTATGGCGGTCGATTTGTGGTTTTCTTTTGCTTTTAGAAAAAGGATAAAATACAATTAACACTCTCGAAATTTTGTTGTCATTATCCCGAATTTTGAGGTTGGTTGGCATTAGCCCAAATTTGGGAGAATTAATTGTATTTTACCTATCATGAAAATATGTCAATGATTTTAGAGTAATTCTTAAATACTCTCAAAACACAGAAAATGAAGCTTCCCCCTCTAACATTCATAGTGAAGTTTATCATGAATGTGAGAGAAAAGAGCACAATTTCTCCATGCTTTGAAAATACTTAAGAATTTTCTATGATTTTAATGTTTATTAAAGTAAAAAAATATTATTAATAATATCAGTTTACATGTTAGATAACGCTACAGTCACAAAATATTTTATAACATTTTTACAAACGGTTAATGTGACCAATTCCTCTTAGTTCTCATTTGGATCTACCAATAACATCATTTTTTTTTTTCACTTATCAATAACCAATCATCATATAATCAGCAGTTTAAAAAAAAAATTATAAAATAATTTATAACTCTAGTATTTTCCATGAATTAAAGTAAGTGCAACACGTATTAGGGGTTATTAGGAAGAAGTCAAACGAATCTTTGCATGTAAGTGATATGTATAGAAATATACGTAGGGGTTCCTTATCCGTATCTTGTTTAGCCCCTTAAACTTTGAATGAAATCCATCCTTCGTCCAAGAGTTTGATATCATCTTTTTAATTTAGGATAATCAATATTAAGCTGTCTTTCTTACATTTATTTTTATTTTTTTGGTTACAGATTGTGTTAGATGATGTAAATCTTGCATTCAGGAATTATAGAATTTCCACACACAATCTGTTTTGAGTGTTGTTCTAATACAACCTTTTGACTTTCCACTTTCAAACCCCATTACAAAGAGTTACACAACCTTTTGACAAAATTTTCAGGTTTTCTTTTTAAAACACATCATTATCTTTCTTTTCTTTTTTAGCGGTTGGCTGAAGTTTGAATGCTATCTGAAGAGGGAGAAATCCGCGTGTACTTATGACGAACTCATCCTGACGAGCCTTTGTCCTGACGGGACACATCTTGTGGGCCGAGTTTAGGTGGGCCGGTTGAATTATAAAGCCTACAAATGAAATCTCTATACTGATTAGATCTTATATGATACGCACATTAATAGATTCTCTTCATAAGGGAAATCTTGTCCATCAAGTCTAGGATTCTATAAAGAAGAACCCTATAAGGAAACAATTCCGCAATTTACACGTATGAAGATTCCTATATGGAAAAGACTTCTACTCCAAGAAAGAGAGTTCAACACTCTACTACTATAAAAGCCTCGATACCCTCACAAATCAAGGTACGCATAATTGACCCTCTCTAGCACTCTAGAGTTGTGAGAATCTTTCTGACTTAACCTTCGGAGGGTATTCGGCCGGCACCACATCGGTGCTCTTCGCAAGGTTTTTCTCTTCCTTTTGTTGTGTAGGTTTACATTCGAACGCGTGGAAGTTGTGTGGCTCACTGGTGGTTTTTCCGGCATCATCAGTTGGCGCCGTCTGTGGGAAATCTTTGCGCTTATACGTGATTCATAAGCCATATCGCTTCCCGGACAAAAGAGTTGCATGGTACTCACACGTTCAATGGCAACCACCAACGACGTTCAAGGAGTAGAACCCCCCACAACTGCCCTCGAGAGACAAGTTCGGACACTTGCTGCAGCTGTGGAGCGCCTCACTAAGCAAAACAACGACCTAGAAGAACAGCTGCGCCAGAAGAACGCAGCACCAAACGACTTACAGGGAGACCAGGAAGGGACCAGCGCTGCAATCAAAAACCAGGAGAGAGTTGAAGCCAGCCGCGCCCCAGCAGGGACGGAGAGATAGAACGTAAGCATGCCATCCCTCACAGATGCAACTCCTCCACACATCGTCGCAGAGATGCAAGCAATGAGAGAACAGATGGAGGTTATGATGAACGCGCTCAAAGGGCGAGTCTCTAGTGACCTTGACGATCTAGTCAACCGCACTGACTCACCCTTCACCGCAGCCGTGAATTCCTTCCCCCTACCGCACAAATTTCGGATGCCGAATATCGACAATTATGACGGACTGAAGGACCCTCTGGATCACCTAGAGACTTTCAAAACATTGATGCACCTTCAAGGGGTCGCGGATGAAATAATGTGCAGGGCTTTCCCAACCACGCTGAAAGGAGCCGCTAGGATCTGGTTCAGTCGGTTGACACCGAACTCCATCAGCACATTCAAGGAATTGAGCGCCCAGTTCACGTCCCACTTCATCGGGGGACATAGGTACAAGAAATCGATGGCATGCCTAAAGAGCATCAGGCAGCGGGAGGACGAGACGCTCAGATCCTACATAACCCGTTTTAACAAGGAGGCACTCTCGATCGACGAAGCCGACGATAAGATACTAATGGCAGCCTTCACAAACGGGTTGCGAAAGGGTAAATTTTTGTTCTCTATATACAAGAATGACCCAAAAACCATGACGGAAGTCCTCTACAGGGCAACGAAGTACATGAATGCGGAAGACGCATTACTGGCAAGGGAGGATAAGCCGAAGAAAAGAGAACGATAGGAAAACAGCCGGCAGGACCAAGAGAGGAAGAGACTCAAGACCGGGGACCGAAGGGACGACCGACGATCAGGACCCCAAGGAAGAAAGTTTTCAAGCTTCACCCCGCTGAATGCCCCGGCAGACCAAGTCCTAATGCAGATTAAGGACGAAGAGGTTCTGACCTACCCGGGGAAGCTCAAGAGCGACCCCAACAAGCGGTCCAGAGACAGGTACTGCCGCTTCCATCGAGACCACGGTCATGATACGGCCGATTGCTACGACTTGAAACAGCAGATTGAAGCCCTTATTAGACAAGGGAAATTGCAGAAGTTCGTCAGGAAAGAAAGGACGGATCCTCCTCCTCAGGAACAGCAACCTCAAAGAGGGAATGAGCGCTCCAGACAGCCGATCGGAGACATTAGAATGATCATAGGAGGAACAACAACGGCAGGCTCATCCAAGAAGGCCAGAAAAAGCTACCTCCGGATGGTTCAAAACGTTCAACTGACAGGCTCGGTTCCGAAGATAGCCCGAAAGGAAAGCCCCATAATCGGGTTTTCGGAAGAAGATGCACGGCGCCTTCATCACCCACATGACGATGCACTCGTGGTCACTCTACAGGCCGGGGAGTTTAACGTGCACCGAGTCTTGGTCGACAATGGCAGCTCAGCGGACATCCTATACTATCCCGCGTTCCAGCAAATGATGATTAATAGGGAACAGCTGGTGCCGACGGATGCCCCGCTGGTAGGATTTGGAGGGAGTAGAGTATTCCCGCTAGGTGCAATCACACTTTCTGTGACGGTGGGAGATTACCCTCAGCAGATCACACGGGAGGTAACATTCCTCGTAGTTGATTGCTCGTCCGCATACAACGCCATCCTGGGACGACCAACTCTCAACGCTTGGAAGGCCGTAACTTCAACATACCATCTGATGGTCAAGTTCCCCACGGAGTACGGGGTCGGGGAGCTACGGGGAGATCAGGTGGCAGCCCGCGAATGCTACTTGGCTGCCTTGGAGGTGGACGATCACCAGCAGACGATGTGCGTAGAAGAACAACGGGTCGCTGCAGAACCCGTCGAAGAACTAGAAGAAATTATCCTGGACGAATCAAGACCTAAACGCATGACTAGGATAGGGACCTCAGCCAGTCGACCCGTGCAACAGGCCCTCAGGACATTCCTAAGGGGGAACCAGGACGTTTTTGCTTGGAGCCACGAAGACATGCCTGGGATCAGTCGCTCCGTTATGGTTCACAAGCTGAATGTGAACCCTACGTGTTCACCTGTAAGACAGAAAAAGCGTGTCTTCGCTCAGGAACGGGACAAGGCAATAGCAGAAGAAGTAAAAAAGCTACTCGAAGCAAACTTCATCCGAGAAGTCTATTACCCCGACTGGTTGGCAAACGTCGTGATGGTCAAGAAGGCAAACGGAAAGTGGCGAATGTGCGTCGACTTCACGGACCTCAACAGAGCGTGCCCAAAAGACAGCTATCCGTTGCCTCGGATAGATACTTTGGTAGACTCGACGGCGAAGCATCAACTCTTAAGCTTTATGGATGCCTTCTCGGGATATAACCAAATCAGGATGGACGATGCTGATCAGGAGAAGACCTCCTTTGTGACAAGCTAAGGGCTATTTTGCTACAACGTAATGCCGTTTGGGCTCAAGAATGCAGGAGCGACATACCAGAGACTAATGAACAAAATGTTCACGCACCAAATTGGGAGGAATGTACAGGTGTACGTCGACGACATGCTTGTAAAAAGTCTACTGGAACAAGACCATCTTAGAGACCTGCAGGAGACATTCGACACCCTCAGGTCCTACAACATGAAGTTGAATCCAAGCAAGTGCGTGTTCGGAGTGACGGCAGGGAAGTTCTTGGGATTCATGGTGTCCCACAGAGGGATCGAGGTCAACCCGGAAAAGGTACGGGCCATCATGGAGTTAAAACCACCGAGAACGGTGAAAGAGGTGCAGAGCTTGAATGGAAAGATTGCAGCCTTAAACCGGTTCGTCTCCAGGGCGACGGACAAATGCCTACCGTTCTTCCGCACCTTAAGGAAGTCGTTCGAATGGACCGATGAGTGCCAGAAGGCGTTTGAGGACCTGAAAAAGTACCTCGCTTCTCCACCACTCCTCAGTCTGGCCAAGCCGGAGGAAGAACTCTACATATACTTAGCGGTCTCGCGGGCAGCCGTCAGCGCGGCCTTAATAAGAGAAGAGCAAGGTACTCAACTGCCCGTCTATTTCGTAAGTAGGGGCTTTCGGGGGGCAGAAGAGAGGTACCCCCAGATAGAGAAATTGGCCTTCGCACTGGTGACTGCGGCAAGAAAGCTCAAGCCATACTTCCAAGCCCATGCCATCGTCGTCATGACGGATCAACCCCTGAAGAGAGCTATGAGAAACCCTGAGGCGGCCGGACGAATGGCTTTATAGGCAATAGAGCTCAGCGAGTTCGATATACAGTATCGCCCGCGAACTACCTTGAAAGGCCAAGCGGTAGCAGACTTTATCGCCGAGTATACCCCGTCAGAAGAGAAGGGGGCATGCACTCCCAGAGAATGGAGCATCCACACGGACGGCTCTTTTACCAGGCAAGCTGGAGGGGTTGGGGTGGTAATTCGAACCCCGGACGAGGACCAAATCGAATGTATGATCCGATTAGATTACTCAACCATAAACAACGAGGCCGAGTATGAGGCATTAGTGGCAGGATTGGACCTCGCGGCAGCAGCAGGTGCTGAAGTCATGGTCGTACATTGCGATTCCCAGGTAATAACAAGTCAGATTAATGGCATCTACGAATGCAAAAATGAGAGGATGAGGAGGTACCTAGAAAAAGTAAAGAATCGGATCGACGGCCTCAAAGTACGATTCGTTCAAATCCCAAGGGAGGAGAATGAATGCGCCGACCGTCTGGCAAGGGCAGCCTCAACAGAGCCTATGCTGGTCCCCGATCAGGTATTGTCATTCATTCAGACATCTTCGACTATTGACAGCGAAGAAGTGCATGAGGTGAATTCTGCGAACGATTGGACCGCACCATTATTAGCATACCTGAGGGCAGGCACGCTACCAGACGGGAAAGAAGCAGCTAGAAAATTGAGGGTCCGAGCTTCACGGTTCGTATTAATCAAAAACATCCTGTACAAAAGGGGATTCTCACGACCATATCTGAGGTGTTTGAACCCTGACGAGGCAGACTACGTGATGAGGGAAGTCCATGAAGGTATCTGTGGAAACCATTCTGGCGCACGATCACTAGTGCACAAACTTATCCGTGCAGGATATTACTGGCCCACAATGCAAAAGGACGCACAAAGCTATGTCAAGAGGTGTGACAAATGTCAGAGATTCAGTAATCTGATAAGGCAGCCAACCGAGGAGCTCACTCCCATGACGGCCCCATGGCCGTTCGCCCAGTGGGGACTAGACATCATGGGCTCTTTTCCAACGGCGATAAGACAACTAAAGTTCCTAGTGGTCGGGATCGACTACTTCACCAAGTGGGTAGAGGCAGAGGCCCTAGCCATCATCACGGAGAAAAACATTCGAAGCTTCGTTTGGAGGAACATTATCTGCCGGTACGGAATACCGAGAGTGCTCGTATCCGACAATGGAAAGCAGTTCGACAATAACGCATTCAGGAGTTTCTGCTCGGAGTTAGGCATCAAGAACCATTATTCTTCGCCCGCACACCCGCAGGCCAACGGACAGGTCGAGGTCACGAACCGAACCCTGCTCAAGATGATCAAGGCCCGGCTCGAGGGGGCAAAGGGCATCTGGCCTGACGAACTACCAAGCATTCTATGGGCATATCGCACAACTGTAAGGGTGCCAACAGGAGAAACGCCGTTTCAGCTAGCGTATGGAACAGATGCGGTCATACCGGCAGAGGTAGGGCTTACAAGCTATCGCGTGGAGAATTACAACGATGAAAACAACGAGGAGGCCCTGCGACTCCAGCTAGATTTGGTGGACGAAGTCCGTGCTATGGCAGAACAGAGGCTAGCACGATACCAGAACTTAATGGCAAAATACTACAACTCCAATGTCAGACGGAGAGACTTTCAGATCGGCGACCTTGTGCTGAGAAAAGTAATGGGAGCGGCCAGAGACCCCTCTCAAGGAAAACTCGGCCCCAACTGGGAACGACCATACAGGATCTCATCTTGGCAAAGAAAAGGGACCTACCACCTTGAAACTCTGGACGGGCAGAAGCTACAGCACCCTTGGAACACAAAACACCTACGGAGGTACTACCAGTAGAGATGACGACTTGAGGAACAACACCTGGAGCATCTTTTTATTTTTAGACTTTTTTGATTACTTTAAGTTTCCGCTACAATAAGCCCAACGAGCAGGCTATTTACTTTGGTTTTGCTACAATGATTGTTCTTTTTAAGCCCAAGGGGGCAAGTACTTTTTGGAGAATGAATGATTTTTTACTCAAATTTATTGTCCTACAGACTCTGCTTAAAATCCAAAAGTCCGAGAAGTGGACGGACCTCCACAGGAGGGACAGTCCGCAACTAAGACGGACGTCCCCAAGAGGGTTAAATTTTTATTAAGTCCACAAAGTAGACGGACAAAAGTCCGAGAAGTGGACGGACCTCCACAGGAGGGACGTAATTAACAGTCCGCAACTGAGACGGACAGACCAAAGAGGGTTAAATTTTTATTAAGTCCACAAAGTAGACGGACAAAAGTCCGCGAAGTGGACGGACCTCCACGGGAGGAACGTAATTAACAGTCCGCAACTGAGACGGACAGACCCAAGAGGGTTAAATTTTTATTAAGTCCACAAAGTAGACGGACAAAAGTCCGAGAAGTGGACGGACCTCCACAGGAGGGACGTAATTAACAGTCCGCAACTAAGACGGATGTCCCCAAGAGGGTTAAATTTTTATTAAGTCCACAAAGTAGACGGACAAAAGTCCGAGAAGTGGACGGACCTCCACAGGAGGGACGTAATTAACAGTCCGCAACTAAGACGGACGTCCCCAAGAGGGTTAAATTTTTAAAAAAAGTACACAAAGTAGACGGACATAAGTCCGCAAAGTGGACGGACATCCACAAGAGGGACATGATCCAGTCCGAAACAGAGACGGACAGCCCAAAAGGGTTAAAATTTTTGTCAAGTCCACAAACAAAGCCCACAATGTGGACGGACAAAGTCCATAATGTGGACGGACGAATTTTGAAGCTATAAATTAGACGGACTACCCAAGGGATTTAAAAATAAAAAATAACCTCCTCAAAGAAGGACGGATACCTTTTGAACACCTACTGTCCACCAAGACGGTGTTTCCTTTTTATGACGGACGACAAATACGAATTACGACTCAATCACACAGATAAACAGCTAGAGCATCAAAATATAAGGCGAGTAAATAATAAGCATTAACGGACAAAATGTCCATAAAGAAATGTTTAAACATTAAACATTGGAAAGAAGACGGAGTCATAAACTGTTCTCCAAATATTTTTACATATCAAAAATTTTAAAGGCAAAGTAAAAACTAAACTACGACGGGTGCGTCTTTCAGTTCTTCACGACTGATATCTTTTTCCTTAGATCCACTCTCAACAGATGGCTGATCAGCACGGCCAGTCTCACCGTCCTTGGGATCATGTTGAGGGATCTGCAGATCTCCTGAAGCATTGACGGGCGGATTCTCTTCAAAAAGTTCATCCGTATTTTCGGAGTCAGCAGGACGGGTAGAAGTAAGTTCTTGTGCATTTACATTGACGGACGAAACGTCAAAATCCGGATATTGTGCTTTCACCTGACGGATAGCCTCGTCAAAACCTTCATTGAAAGAATCTCCGAGCTCGGACAGCAGGGCGTCTGAATCACGGTATTCTTGGACAGCAGTTTCCTTGGCCAAACGGATTTCTTTCTCTTTGTCCTGAAGGACTATCCTCAGTTCCTCCGTCAGTTTGAACAACTCGTTCCGGTCCGTCTCAAGCAGTTTGAACTTCTTCTCCTGAGCTACCTTATAAGCCTTCAGCTCTAAAAGCTCCTCCTCCGTCTTCTTGGCCTTATCCCAAAGACGGCCTAGGGTCGTCTCATGGTTAAGACACCGTTCCGCGAGTCCCTTCACCATGACCACGGTCTGAAATATATTAAACATTCAAAAATCAGGAACAGTAAGACGGGCGATGAGTGAACATATATAAGGTGGACGGGCTTACCTGAGCAATACTAAATAAACTTGTTTCACCCATGGCTTCCGTCGAATGATTACCCAGGTCTTCGTAATCTTCGGAAGTAAGAAGGGTAGATAGCTTTTCCAAAGCATAAATGGGGTCGTCCCGGAGAAGGGGAGGTGGCCTTTTACCTTCAGACGACGGACCCTTCATCAGCCCTTTACCGGCCCCAGGCTTTATTGGGGTGACCGTCTTGGCACCTTCGGCCATAAGCCCCACAACGGGCTCCAAGGGAACCTTAGGCTTCTTGGGAGGACGGTCCCCTTTGGACGGCTGCTTTCGCTTTGTTGAAACCGTCGCCTCCTTCGGTTCAGAGAGTTTGGCCGTCCTATTCTTGGCGGCGTTGGACCGTATAAGCGCCCTCCTTTTAGCATTATCCATTTCTGCAAACATGAACGGATAAAATTAGCCTCATAAAACTAGACCTAATATTCAAAAAGGGAGCAAGTGTTGAACATACGCTGACGGATCCTTTGTTCGTATTTGATTGCTTGCGGAGAAGGTACCGGCCCGTCACAGTACCAGCAAATTGTGTCAAGGTTTACTAATTTCGCCCAAGTTCTTTCCTCCGGCGTAGTCTTCTTGAAAATTCTTTCAAGAAAACTAAACTCCTCAATACTTATTTGGGGGCGCCGTCGGACTGCAGACAAAGAGGACGGTTAGAAAAATTTTCAAAATAAGTTGAACAGTTTAAGAGGTATCCTAGTTAGGACGGACACATACCATTCTTAGATAATATGCCCCAAGTAGTGTCGACAGGCATGTGGTCCGTCTCTCCTGGACGGCACATCCATCCGTCACCTTCTAAGAAAATGTATCTACTCTTCCAGTCTCTGTTGGAGTTTGGGATTTCATATATAACCTTTAGTAGCGTACTTCTAGGTACAAAACTGTATATACCCCTAGACTTGTCGATCTCGTCTGGACGGTAGCAATGTAAAAATTCCCGTACCGTCAATCTCCTAGCTCCGTCCGACATAGCCCCGTACAGAACCTCCATCGCAATGAAGATCCTCCAGGCGTTTAGAGATATTTGGTTGACGGACAAACCCAAATACTTGAGCAGCTCACGATGAAGGGAGCTCAGTGGGAATCTGAGTCCAGCCTTCAACATTTGCTCATATATACCGACACCGTCAACCCCTTCGTAGTAACATTTCTCTGATTTGTAAGGTAGACGGATGGAGACACTATCTGGAATCTGGTAGTTATCCCTAAGTGTTTTAAAGTGATTTTCCTTAATGGTTGATACGAAATCATTCACCGTCCACTCTGGTAGCATGACGAACACCCTTGGTCCGATAGCCCCTACGACGGGTCGTACTTGGTTTTCATCGAGCTCTACGTTCTCAACAAAGTCTACGTCCTCACTTGTTGAGGACGAAGAAGATGAAGACGGACTCCTATCATCGCTAAGACTCTCTAGATCCCTATGACCTGACTGGTGTACATCCTCATAGTCCGCTCCGTCACGGACGAATGATTGGTTACTCGACGCGCTAGACATTTCTAGGTATTGACAACTACAGAAATGATGACGGATATATGATGAGGAATAAAATTTGACGGAGGAATGAAATGACGAAGAGTACTTACCGGTGAGTAGAATGTGAACGGAGAAAATTTGATGGAGACGGTTGCGGATTACTAGCCTGACAGTTATGACGGATTGAGCTCTGACAGTGTTTCTAAGCAAAAGTGAAGAGTGGGAGGCTAGGGCTTAATATTTATAAAGAAGCTACACGGGAGACGAGGCGACGCTTCGATTTATTACAGCCCTCAATAGAACAGTGACGCGTGTCACGGTACTTGATCGAAATTAA
This sequence comes from Quercus gilva, assembly GCA_023621385.1. Classification (NCBI taxonomy): domain Eukaryota; kingdom Viridiplantae; phylum Streptophyta; class Magnoliopsida; order Fagales; family Fagaceae; genus Quercus; species Quercus gilva. Next base: position 16,821,340 of record CM042478.1, read on the forward strand.
TCCTGTGCGCGGAAACCGACGGACCTAGAATAATTTATCCGTCATATGATCACCCGTCATGATTATTGACCGTCGCATCATATCCATCTTTCACCCCGTCAATCCTACGAATTCTGACGGATTCACGGTGTGAGGGGGCAACTGAAGAGGGAGAAATCCGCGTGTACTTATGACGGACTCATCCTGACGGGCCTTTGTCCTGACGGGACACATCTTGTGGGCCGAGTTTAGGTGGGCCAGTTGAATTATAAAGCCTACAAATGAAATCTCTATACTGATTAGATCTTATATGATACGCACATTAATAGATTCTCTTCATAAGGGAAATCTTGTCCATCAAGTCTAGGATTCTATAAAGAAGAACCCTATAAGGAAACAATTCCGCAATTTACGCGTATGAAGATTCCTATATGGAAAAGACTTCTACTCCAAGAAAGAGAGTTCAACACTCTACTACTATAAAAGCCTCGATACCCTCACAAATCAAGGTACGTATAATTGACCCTCTCTAGCACTCTAGAGTTGTGAGAATCTTTCTGACTTAACCTTCGGAGGGTATTCGGCCAGCACCACACCGGTGCTCTTCGCAAGGTTTTTCTCTTCCTTTTGTTGTGTAGGTTTACATTCGAACGGGTGGAAGTTGTGTGGCTCACTGGTGGTTTTTCCGGCATCATCACTATCCTTATCAATCCTCACACCGAACCTTTTAGAGTACGTTTAGTAGACTATAAATAAGCACAGTAATGTAACCGTTATTCCTATGGATTAATTATTCAATAGTTTGGTTTTGTTTTTATTATAGGGAATAGTCATTCCTTATGAATAGCTATTTTAAAAAATGAGAAATAACTATTCCTCTCTAAAAGGATTGTAATATCTATTAATTGAGAAATGATATGTTCACAACATTTTCACAATATTTTTACAACAAATCTTAAGTGGCAGGTTGTTACTAGTTGTTATTATTGGGGCAAAAAAGTAATCTTAGTGTTAAGTTCAAATTTGAACTAATAACAACTAACCACCTATAATTTATTGTGAAAATATTGTGGACGTAGCATCTCTCCTATTTCTTAGTAAATGTAATAATTTCTAACATTAATATATTTCCAAATAAATAAACTTTCCATATTTATCTAACAATTCTGGAAATAAAAAATTATCAAAACATAACTCATCTCTCTAAAATTTAAAATATATTATTTTTTAGGAAATATAATGATATGAATGAGATATTTCCTGAAATAAATTATAAGTTTTTTTTTTCTAATGTTATAAGTTTATAACTCATAACCAAACTAATGAATATGTTTAGTTATTCTATTACAATACATTTTATTTTTATTAATAAAGATTATCATTCCAATTATAATTCACATTCAATGTACAAAGTAACTTTAGTTTAAAAATTTTTTCATTAAATTGTGTGTCATTTCCTTGGAGATTGCACTCAGAGTCGTTAAGACACCACAGCCTACAGCCGAAACCCAAAAGGCTCTTACAGTTAATTAGCACGGTCCATAATTCTAAGCCCACAACTGTTGGTCCAGAAAAGAGGCCCGATCTCTGTGGGTCAGAACTCATAAGCAAAAAAAAAGAAAAAAAGAAAATCTTATACCGCTAGAAGGAGGGCTTGAACCTCCGACCTTGTGGTTAACAGCCACACGCTCTAACCAACTGAGCTATTCCAGCTTGTTGATGTAGCTCAACCTTAATATTAACTATATAGTTTTGTACATTTGAGCCCAATATACCGTGGCATATTCTGGATGATAAAAGGTAGAAGAATCCACATGCTATTTTAATAAGATGGGACAAGAAGTACAAGGAAGAAGCTCAAAATTTATGACCTTTTGAGGAGTCATAAATTATACGGAAAGGCAATGAAGAAAGCAGGTAATGTCATTCAATTGAACAAATTTTATTGGGTGATGGTTTAATGCAGATTCATGTGTAAGAGAAATAATTGTGTCTTGGCCGAATCCTCAAAATTCCACCCATGGATTCCAATTTCCACACAGGGTGGGATCCACCCATCCTCTACGACTATGAGCGTGGAAGAGTCGTCAGGCAAATGTAATAATTTCACTAGATTTTATGCTAAAAGAATAAAAACCCTTTTTAACTAGACAAGACAACCCTTACCACCTCTTACCGTCTTACTCTTCTTCCATTCAAGAAAAAATTTCACTCACTTTCTCATTTATATCCACTGAGATCTTTTGTTTGATGACACGCATTCTATCTGCATTCAAAATCTTCATAAAAAGTTTATAAATTTGAATTCATAGTTCACGCACAACTATTTAAAACAATAAAGAAGCATAGAAATTAATAAATTATTTATGTGTAGTTTTAGTCATATAATTTATTTAATAAGTAATGTGATTTGTTTAAATAATATATATGGGTGATTTTATAAATCCTCATATGATGGGGTAAAAGAGATTTCTTTAAATTTTTTTTTTTTAATTTTTTGAGAATCTGATTTCTCTAAATTAGTTTGTAAAAAAAAAAAAAAAAACTAAACCAAACACACATTAATAAGGCTTCATTTGTTTTGTTGCAAAATGTTTTCTTTTCCAGTATTTGGTTATATTCTTAAAAATATTTTTTGGTGCAATGTAAAAATGGAAAAATTTTCCTATCTCATAACCTAATCCACTAAATCTCATGACCCAATAGATTGGTGCAAACCCTATTAGAACTAGAGGTGAGCAGGCTGATATTGGAGCCGACCCAATCGACCAGCGCTGACCTAACTATACGGCCTCTAGCACCGACCGAATGAGCTGAGGCCGGCGATCAGATGGAGAATCCCGCTCCAACACCGGTGCGGTGTTGCCATTGGAACTGCAACTCCAAACCAAGACTGTGGCCGAATCGAACCGATATAGGATCTGTTGCTCTGTTTTTTTTTTTTTTTTTTTTTTTTTTTTTTTTTTTTTTTAAGCTGATAAAACGATGTCGTATGTATGGGTGTTATTAAAAAAAAAAAAAAAGCAAAACGGTGTGTTTTATGCTAGGTTTTCAGATTCTCAGAGGTATATAAGTTCATATTTTGTTCTCAGTATCTTTTAACTCTCTTTCTCGCTCTCGCCTCTCGAGTCTTGCCTGATGCAGAACAACGGTAAGCTTTTTCGTGTTTTCAGTTTTGTTTGTCTTCGTGTTTTATTGTTTTTTCCTTTTCATTTGTTTGGAAAAGCTGAAAGCATGAATGATTAAGTATTTAAGTTTGTTTGAAACTTTGAATGTTTGATTAAGTTTGGCTCGAGACTCACTGAGTAAGCTTGTGTGACTGTGTTTGTTTGAGTAAGCTGGTTATTTCAACTTATTTGTTTGAGAAAGCTTGTGTGACTGTTTGTGTCTTTCTATTTTGTGGGGGGTGGGTCCAACTCCAATTGCTTATCTGAGAGCCTCTGTAGCTGCTTAGTGCTTACAACCCAAAAATGGCTGGACAAGTAAGGTTGGATGCTCAGTGCTTACATATATTATAATATTAAGGTTGGATGCTATTAAGGTTGTTCAGCCTTACTGTAGGTCTGTAGCTGGTTAGTGCTTTTTTTTTTTCTTTTTTTTTTTTTAGAGAAGTTAGAAAGTTAGTTTTTTAAATTGATTTTGCAGTGTACTCACGGGTTTAAGATCACACAACTGAGCTGGTTAGTGCTTACATATATAAATATAATATTATATTAAGATTGGATGCTTACATACATATATAATATAATATAATATAAAATATAATACTATATGTAACGTTGGATGCTTACATATAGTATCGGTTAGCCCCAAAAAAATAATATAATATAAAATAACTATGTCATAAAATAATATAAATATATAGATTTTTTTTATGTGAATAGATTTTTTGCACAGGTTTTTTTTTTAATGTGAACAAATTTACTTGAAATCTTGAATAGGTTGATATATTGATATTGGGCTTGAAAGCCTAATTTTTTTATTATTAAAAAAAATAGTTTTTTTTTTTAATATTTCAAACCGATCAAACCGACTAAACCGACTGCAAAAAACCGTACCATTATAGGTCGAAAAACCAACCCTAGACAGTGTGCATCGGTTCCAATTATGAAAAAATCGATCTCTATCGGTTCGGTAATAAATTTGGAAAAAAACCGCTCCTACCGAACTGCGCACATCCCTAATTAGAACCACACTCAAAACAACTAGATTGGTGCAAAGTCAATTGGATCCACACACAAAACAACCAAATTGGCGTAAACTCGACTAGATCCACACACAAACCACTGGAACGTCGACTATTTATGTTGATTGCAAAGCCCGCAACCTCATCAAGTTGAGTTTTCTAATGAGTGCCACTTCTCAACTAGCCACCACTGGTGGCCACTACTCACCTTGTGCCACTGTACGTGTACTAATGACCTTGTGTCCCTTTATCAGCAATATCCTTTGTGTGCGAGAAAGAGAGAAGGGAGGGTAGGGGGATTTTGGTGAGAAAAAGGTTGGAAAAAGGGGTGGTTGCTTATGCCTTAGTTTGGAAAATGTTTTACAAAAAGATATTTTGGTAAAACATTTTACAGTTTTTACAATTGTGTTCTTTACTCAAGAGAAAATGTTTTTTGGATTAACCAAGGTTTTACAACAAAACAAACACTAAAAAATGCTAAAAATATTTTTTGAAAAACATTATACAATGAAACAAATAGTCTTACCAAGATTACAATAAGCATCATCAATAGTAAAATTTGTAACTTTATTACATACCCAAGTAAGATGATCTTGAGGTAGTCTAGGGCTTAGTGGAATATTCTTAGTGGTATGAGTTTAATGAGGGAAGAAAGATGCTATCCATTAAATTAGTCCACCAACAATGTGAATGGGTATCAATAAGATTAAGCTAGATAACACACACCAAATTACTCTCTCTCATTTTGGGCTCACTATTCTAACTTAACTAACTAATCTCTCTCATTTTGGGCTCACTAGTAACTACCCTGAAGGTAGATGGCGTGGACAATCATCCATCTTTGCAAATGATTACCTTAGTCCGTGCACGAACTAAGACTTCATTGTTACATCATTAAATGCCAAAACATATATATATATATATATATATTATTTATTATTAAATGATAGTTATGATAGTGTTTGAACTTATGATTTGCTATTATATTTTCTTAGAATGGAGGAAAATTAGACTGATAGTTGACGCATATGTCTGTTAAACTAAACAAGCAGAAGCAGTATGCCACATCTGTAAGGTAGTTACAGTTAATAATTAATCTTTTGGTTGAAGGCAAAGGGATAAAAGGGAATCCAAGAGCGTCAGAAGAAGATAAGCAAAGACATGGAAGTGCTGACATGAAATGAAATGAAATTCTAGGGGCTAAAATGTTTTTATATGACATTGTCCACTGCTTTTATCTGTTCCGTTACAGGATTTGAAGAAACAAGACAAGCAGCAAGTCCCCACAAATTTCGGTTGCTGTGACTGGTGATATTGATGTGGTTGTACCCAAGTCACATGCTTAATCGTACAAATATTTTTTTTTTTTTTTTTTTTTTGGTAAAATACAAATATTTTCTATTCTCCTTCTTTTCTTTTCTTTTCTTTTCTTTTTTTTTTTTTTTTTTTTTTTTTTCCCCCTTATCCTAGTTGTCATTATTTCACTTCATCTTACAGACCAGATCAGACCATTTATTTTTATTCTCTGTAATTATTGTTTTTACAGTTTTGTTCTAAATTATATATCCCTTCCATTTTTAATCCTCAAATTCTTCTATGATATAAATTTCGAAAACTAAATTATGCCTTTTGCTTAGCTCATGATCAATCTAAGATGTAAATATACAGACACAGACATAGACATAACTATGAATACAAACACGAATACAACATAGCAACACGAGTAATTTTTAAAAAATTATAATATAAAATGGTTTGTACAACATTGATATGATATGGATATAACACGAGTACGACATCCTAAATAAAATGTCCGTACTTCCTAGTACTTTATTTCCTAGTACTTAATCTAATTATTGTACATAAAATTTGATTTACCCCTAAATTATTTTTTTTAATTGTTACAATAAATAAAGGCAGAATTCAAATTAAAGAGATCGGATAATATCATGTATAGTTTCATTTTCTCCATCAAATTAAAGCCATACACTACAATTGTACCAGAAGTTGGTCTATAATAATTAAATTATGTCCTTGCTGGTTTATCATTATGATTATGTGATTTGTTCTCATCATTATTGTTAGAATCTTTCATATTTAATAAAGTTGTCAACCACTTCTTTAAGCAACTACCGCCATTAATTTTCTTTAACAGTCAAGCTGTTTTTTCAATTGAAATCATTAACGGATATTCTTTCTCATTTCAATTATCATAACTTCACAAGCAAGGATTCATGTAGGAGAATGTTTTTAAGTTTCACCTCTTTTTTTTTTTTTTTTTTTTTTTTTTTTTTGAGAAACCAGTTTCACATTAAAACATTATTTTTCAGAGAATATATAACATATAATAAAAGTCAATGTTGTCATGCAGCTGTTTTTGTACAGATGCATGTGTCCATTCGTCTGACAAAGTGACGAAAATTTTAAATTTCCAAAACTTCATTATGGAGGTTACTGTACGGGGTCAGCTCCGTTACATGATCCTCAAATCATATTTGCCTTCAAAATATGGTACATATTACGTAATTAATTCGTCAAAATAACGTCATATTTCTTGAAATCGACTTGGGTTCAGTGCCCAATTTTTTCATTTTCCATTAATTTGAACAACAATCTTATAACTCCACAGAGTTCACGCCACACTATAGAATTTCAGTTAGTTCAGGTTGGGACTTGGGAAAAGTAACAAGTAACGTGAGGCAACCACAAACAAACCTTTAATAGAAAATAGAAAAGCATGGACGAATGCGTATTCCTGCACTAACGGCAAAGAGAAACCACACCAAATAGGAGTAATCATCCCAAGTCTATCTTTCGAAATATTTACGCGGGGTTAAAGGCTATTGGGCTTTGAGTTTTGGCCGAGAGCATAGTAATCCGAAAACAAATAAATGATATTGAATGAGTCAAGTTTAGAATCTAATAAGCAAGATACGAATGGGAGGGTAGTCCGAAGAGGAATGTCTCCTTGGACAGGTGAAAGCATTGCTCAAATGTGTATCATAAGGTTCAAGGAAACCTTCCAAGAAGCTCCAGTGATATGGACGAGTATCTTGAGTGTATTAGAAGGCTGGGAGCTCAAAAATATCTATGGGAAAGCTGCTACTATTGAATTAAATGCTCTGCAGTTAACTTTCTAGCTACATTAATGTGGAGAAGACTCTGAATAATGCTATCTTGGCTATCCCAACTCACAGTGAACCTAAAGGGGTGTCCGATGGGACAAGTACTCAAGTAGTGACTTAGATGACCAACAAGTGTAGGACCAAAATCGTCCAAAGTAAACTATATAACATGAGACACCCTCCACAAAATAGGGGAGGAAGAGAAAGAGAGAAAGAAAACATTGTAGCAATCAAAATTGTACTGGTGTTTTGTTCAATTGATTTGTGTTAGAACTTACTTCCTCGGATCGGGCCGAGAGCAAATTTACTTGAATCAATTATGATAGAAATTTAGACCCCTTAAAACCCAATTGGATTAACCTAGTTAATTAGTCAAGTGATTAACTTAGTCAAATTATACAAATCTAGGTTATCACAATCAAACAATCATATCAAGTATATAATAGCGGAAATATAAATAACACAAAGATATGATGACTCAGGAAACCACACCGGTAAAAACCTGGAGAGGATTTAACCTAGCTATCCTCAAGGTAAACCTGAATCCACTATGAAAGAATTGAAATTTGACAATAGCGACTTAGACCACTAACATCCTATTACTATCCATTAGTAGAAACTTACTGACACGACCACGTGCAAGCTCTGAGACCACGAACTCTTTCTTTCTTGGATTCTCCAGCAAGTACAAGCACCCCCACTTGTGTATCTTTAAGTTCTTATGGCAGCAACTGAATGATCATCAAGTCCTTGAAGAAATCTCCTCTTTGATAATCCTAAACTTGTGTAAAGAAAAGCTCCTCACAGATCACACAAGAGATTTACACAAATCGCAATATGAGCAACATAAAAACGTGACTAGGGTTTTCCTTATATACCTAGGGCAAAACATAAAACCCCAAACGTCTTTAAGATAGGGCTGAGTTGGAATTCTGCAGAAAAACGCATTCTGCCCGAGATTTGATTGATTGAGCCTAAACTTCAATCGATCGAGCCAGGCCGAAACGCACTAATACTTCTGCAGTCACTTCATTCCAACTTTACAAAAAAGTTACAACTTTGAGCAAGTCTAAAGAAGACTAAACAACCTGTTTTGATCATGGTTTGCCAACATTACATATTAGAGTTCTAAATACATAAATCCCTAACTCTTTAGAACCTAACAAATCCTTCTCGTTTTTGTTCGATTATCTTTTAAATCCATTCTAGCCGTTGTCTAACTCATTAGGGCCTAGTTTTCTAATCCACTATCTACAAATTTATTGTTCTAGACTTACTGGGCCAAGATCCCTTCATATTTTGGTCTTGGGCTCCAAAACGTGTCCCTACATTTTCCTTATCTCTAGTTTTTTAAGCATCTAAAACCGCAATTTTCAAATAATTGGTGAACCTCTGGAACTGCAGTTAGACCAGATGGCCACAGTTAGAGCTAGACTTTTAAATCATAAAAAATAAACCATTTGCATGCACCACGCCTAGAAAAGTATGGACTAATGAGTATCTCTTCTCTGATGGCAAAGTGAAACCACACCAAATAGGAGTAACCACCCAAAGTCTATCTTTCCAAATATTTATCTTACTTCCAGTTTTTTAAGCATCTAAAACCGCAATTTTCAAATAATTAGTGAACCTCTTGAACTGCAATTAGACTGGATGACCACAGTTAGAGCTTGACTTTTAAATCATAAAAAATAAACCATGTGCATGGACCACGCCTAGAACTAGGGTTCTAGTAGAGTTATTTTTAATTAACACACCAACCTCTACACCATAGCTGGTTGTTTAAGCTCACTGTGGCAAACTAACATATTTGAAGTATGTTGGTGCAAACACAATAATAATGAAAATAACACAACGAGAAACTGAATAATACTTGCCATTTACTCACCAATAGATATGATAATTATTTTGAATGAGGTGTCAAGTAGGAGGATCCAAAAGGCTGATTCATTTCCATTTTTTATACCTCCACCCTTCACCTCCCCTTGCGCATGTATCTAATCCAATATTTAAGACAATTCATGTTAGCTCATTAATCACCACAATTAAAAAGAATAAAAATAGTTTCTCTCATTTTCAATGTGGGATTAAACATTTTCACTAACTCCTCATCTTCCATATTCACTCTCATATCTTTACATTTGTGTTATAACATTTATTCATTTTAATTGTTTAATATTAAAATGCTCCAACAATCTCCCACTCATTTTAATATTAAAATTTTTAATTAAAGAAAGATTACCAGGCAAAGACGGGTCACTATGCATCATGAAGTGTGCTCTGCATTGAACCTTTACTTAGTAAAACAACAATCTCAACTCTAGAGTCATAATGGTCTTCGACTTGAACTAGTGCTGTTTTAGGGAAATTAAGCGCCACTGCTTACACATAACAACCCAGGTGTTGACATGAGCTTTTATAGCTAGCACTTTACGGCCGTGTGCTGATTCTAGTTTCATGAATGTATTTGAGATTAAGTCCAAATCTCATAGGAAGCAGCCCCACCCCTACACTCACATAGGTGAAATTTTGTCAAGGGTGCTCCTGTAATTTTGACACTCCATTCATATGAGCTACAAATTTCATTAAGAGTTTTTTACTCAACCTTTCCCTATTACAGGATAAATGCACTTACATCATAGGGATGAACAATTAAAAAATTATTTACAAAATAAATAATTAAAAAATAAATAAATTGTGCATTTCTTATGACCATCTTATGATTCGTTTTTCCCATTGAACCCAATTTTCAGGATCTCGGGTCCTTAGGTTGGGTATCCTCATACATGGCTCATGATTCTATGGACTTTAGTCCCATCCCCCTCGATGTACTCTAGACACTATCTTTTGCCAAGGCCTTGGTAAATGAATCTGCAAGATTATCATTAGATTTAATATAATCCACAGTTATGATACCACTACTCAAATAAGATCGCACGGTACTGTGCATTCTTCTTATAGGTCTAGATTTACCGTTGTAGTAACGATTTTTAACTCTACCAATTGAGACAGTGCTATCACAATGAATTAATATAGGTGGAATTGGCTTTTCCCAAAGTGGAATTTCATATAACAAATATCTAAGTCAATTTACCTCTTCACTAGCTGAAGCTAATACTATTAATTCAGCTTCTATTGTTGAATTACCAATTATTGTTTGCTTTTTAGATTTCCAACAAATAGCACCACTACCTAAGGTAAAAATATAACTAGTGGTAGAGAGAGAATCACCTGACAAAGTATTCCAATCGGCATCACTAAAAGTTTCAGTAACAGCAGAGTACTTTTTATAAAATAAGCCATAGCTTTTGGTACCAATTAAATATCTCATGACTTGCTCAATAGCTAGCTAATGATCTTTATTAGACTTGCTAGTAAATTTGCTAAACACTCCTGCTGCATATGCAATGTCAGGTCTAGTACAATCAGTAGCATAACGCAAACTATCAATGATACTAGCATAGTTTTTTTGATTAAAAATCTCATCATCATTATTCATAGGAAATAAATGAACAGTAGAATCAAAAGGAGTAGCTACACTTTTGTGATCATGAAAATTATATTTTCTCAATATTTTCTGAACATAATGTGGTTGATCAAGAAATATCTCATCACATGTTTTAGTAATTTTCATGCCCAAAATAAAATTAGCATCACCAAGATCTTTTATATCAAAATAGCTTTTAAGCATATTTTTTGTCTCATTTATAACATGCATATTTGAGCCAAAAATCAACATATCATCCACATAGAGGCTAATAATAATATGTAAATTATTCCATGATTTAAAATAAATACATTTATTACATTCATTTGATTTATAACCATTCTCAATCATGCAGGAATCAAACTTTTCATGTCATTGCTTAGGTGCTTGTTTTAAGCCATATAGGGATTTAGTTAGCTTACATACCTTGCTTTCTTGTCCAGGCTCTACAAAACCTTCGGGTTGATACATATAAATCTCTTCTTCTAGGTCCCCATTTAGAAAAGCATTTTTACATCCATTTGATGAATTTTCAAATAATAAATTGCAGCAATAGCAATTAACAATCTAATAGATGTAATTCTTGTTTCTGAAGAGAATGTATCAAAGAAATAAAGATCAGCTTTTTGTTTAAAACCTTTTGCAACAAGTCTAGCTTTAAACTTATATATTGATCTATCCGATTTCAACTTTTTTCTAAGGACCCATTTACAACCTATGGTCTTACAACCCAGTGGAAGATCTACTAATTTCCAAGTTCTATTAGAAATTAGAGATTCCATCTCATCATTTACAGTCTCTTTTCAAAATATAGTATCAGGTGATGTTAAAGCCTCTTTTAAATTTTGGGGATTTTCCTCAATGTTGAAAACATAATAATCAGGACCAAAATCCTTTTCAACTCTAGCTCTTTTACTCATTCTAGGTTCCATTTCAAAATTTTCTTGATTTTGTAAATGAGAAGTAGAAGAACTAGGTTGTGACAAAGTATTTTCTTCACCCTCACTATTTTTTAATTTAAAAGGAAATTTTTTTTCATGAAAAATTGCATCACCAGATTTAAAAATTATTTTGTTTTCAAGATCAAAAAATCTATAGGCTGCACTATTAATCGCATAACCAAGAAAAGCACAGGTAGTAGCTCTTATACCTAATTTAGGCATTTTATGGTCAGTAAGCCTTACATAAGCAAGACAACCCCATACTCTCAAATATCCCAAATTTGGCTTATGTCATTTCCACATCTCAAAAGGTGTGGTATGTGACTTTTTTTGTGGCACCCTATTCAAAACATGACATGCAATTAAAATAAGTTCACCCCAAAAATGTAGAAGTGCACCAGATTCAATTAACATGGCATTTGTTAACTCAATTAAAGTTCTATTTTTTCTTTCAGCCACACCATTAGAAGCAGGTGAATATGGTGTAGTAGTTTCATGGATAATTCCCAAAGATTAAACAAATGAGTTGAATGCACTTGATTCATACTCACGGCCTCTATCACTTCTTATTCTTTTTATTTTTCTACCGAATTGATTTTCAACTTCTTTTAAAAAACATTGAAATTTTTCAAAAGCATCACTTTTATTTTTCAAAAAATAAATAGTTGTATATTTTGAGAAATCATCAATAAAAGTGATAATATATCTATTTCCTCCACAAGTTAAAATTCCCTCAAATTCACATAAATCATAGTGAATTAACTCAAGCAATTCGGTATTTCTTACAACACTTTTTTGAGGCTTTTTTGTAATCTTAGCTTGATTACAAGTTTCACATTTTTCAAAATCTTTTGACAGTCTTGGAATTAACCCTAAACTACTCATGATTCCCACATATCTACTATTTATATGACATAAACGAGCATGCCAAAAATTAATAGAAGAAAGCATATAAACAGAACTGGTAGATGTTTTATTATTTTCAACATTCAATTTAAATATTCCATCACAAGCATAACCCTTGCCCACAAATAATCCCTTTTTAATGATTACATAATTATCAGATTCCATAGTTTGCTTGAAACTAGCCTTATTAAGCAAAAAACTTGACATCAAATTTTTCCTCATAGACGAAGTGTAAAGTACATTTTTCAATGTTAGCACTCGTCCAGAAGTCAATTTCAATGCCGTGAGTATGAATGCACTTGATTCATACTCACAGCCTCTATCACTTCTTATTCTTTTTATTTTTCTATTGAATTGATTTTCAACTTCTTTTAAAAAATCTTGAAATTTTTCAAAAGCATCACTTTTATTTTTCAACAAATAAATAGTTGTATATTTTGAGAAATCATCAATAAAAGTGATAATATATCTATTTCCTCCACGAGTTAAAATTCCTTCAAACTCACATAAATCGGAGTGAATTAACTCAAGCAATTCGGTATTTCTTACAATACTTTTATGAGACCTTTTTGTAATCTTAGCTTGAATACAAGTTTCACATTTTTCAAAATCTTTTGACAGTCTTGGAATTAACTCTAAACTATTCGTGATTCCCATATATCTATTATTTATATGACACAAACGAGCATGCCAAAATTAATAGAAGAAAGCATATAAACAAAACCGGTAGATGCTTTATTATTTTCAACATTCAATTTAAACATTCCAACACAAGCATAACCCTTGCCCATAAATAATCCCTTTTTAGCGATTACATAATTATTAGATTCCATAGTTCGCTTAAAGCCAGCCATATTAAGTAAAAAACTTGACATCAAATTCTTCCTCATGGACGAAGTGTAAAGTATATCTTTCAATGTTAGCACACGTTCATAAGTGAATTTCAATTCAACCTCACCACTCCCAAGAACCTTGGTTTTGCTAGAGTCATCAAGCATAACAGTTTTTTCTTCTTCAAAAGGAGTGTACAACTTGAACCAATTTTTATCATAGCAGACGTGCCTATTAGCACTAGAATCTACCCCACCACCCTTCAACATATTGCACCATATTGATGTCTATAATTATAGCCACTAAAGACTCTTCGGTTACATTAGCCTGTGGGACAGATTCACGTTTCCGAAATTTGCAAAATTGAGCAATATGCCCGTTCTTGCCACAGACAAAATAGGATCTATTAAATTGATCTTGTGAAGGGGGTCCTTGGTTCTTATTGTAATTTTTATTTGGGTTTCCCCTTCCTTGAGGTCTATTATTCTTTTTAAAGGCTCTCTTTTTAGGCTTCAATTGATCATTTCTAGGAAAATGATTTTTGGGCATATTATTGGCTGAAATAAGGTTTACCTTTGTGGTGGAATTACCATTGCTCTCTTGTGTCATGAGTGCATCTTGTCCTCTAGCCTCTTCCTCTATACGGATGTGTGTGATTAAAGTCTCCAAGGATGTCTCATTTTGTTTGTGTCGCAAAGTTTTTTGGAACTCCATCCAAGATTGTGGTAATTTATCAATTATGCCAGCTACCACCAAATTGTCTCCAATCTTTATGTCTTCGGATCTCAATTCTGCTACAATCATTTGGAAGTCTTGTGCTTGATTCACCACCGATTTTCCATCCACCATTTGGTAACGGAAAAATCTACTAGCAGCATACTTCTTTGCACCGGCCTTCTCGGTATCATACTTGCTTTGTAAAGCTTTCCAAATTTTCTTGGCAAAATTATAATTTGTATAATCATAAAAATGATTGGCAAGACAATTCAAAAGATAAGAACGACAATTGTATTCATCTTTTGTATACTTATCTATTTTTTCTTGATGGAGACTATATTCTTTCTCACTCATCTCATCAGTAGGAACTTTTGATGGATTCTTGTTAGTGAGGATGTAGATGACTTTGAGAAGGCTCAAGTAGAAGAGGAAATTTCCTTTCCACCTCTTGAAGTGGGCTCCCTTAAAGTGAAAAGGTTTGTTAAGATCTCCAACAAGCTCATTTGGTTTCTTTTGTGTAGGTTCCATGTATTGAATCTCCTTAAAATTGTTGGTGCAAACACAATAATAATGGAAATAACACAACGAGAAACTGAATAATACTTCTAAATATTATTACTGTAAAGAAAGAAATTATACAATACTATTTGGATTGAGGCGTGACACTCGTTTTCTTTAAGGAGATTCAAGCCCTTGATTGGCTAAACTTTGTAATCGGTGCAGACTTTCTCTGACTTGTCTCCCTTAGGATACAACAGCCTAACAAGCGTTGTATGGCTAGAACGACCTCCGCACAAAGTATTCAAACCCAAAGCTCCACCAGAAAGAACATCCTTCCTTGCCAAGAACCTCTCTATTTTTTCTTTTAGTGTATATAGCTGTAACTTGGATTGGGTCTGAATGAGTATATTTATAGGCTCAATGGGCCTCACAAAATTACTACCCAAATTAATCTGATTAATTAGGTCCATTATTCTAATGTAGTAGGTGTTACAAGATTAATTGCTGGATATTAATCTGATGGGCTGGAGTTATACAATTAATGGTGAGCTGAGGAGTTTCTAAAGAATGAAAAGGCCCAAACGGATAGTCCCTTAAGTGGGTTAATGGCTCTTCATTTTTCATAATAAAAATGGAGTATTAATTTGGGTAATTTACTCACCAACAGATATGGTAATTATTCTGAATGGGCTGTCAAGTAGGAGGATCCAAGAGACTGATTTATTTCCATTTTTGATACCTCCACCCTTCACCTCTCCCTTGCGCACATAACTAACCCAATATCTGAGACAATTCATGTTAGCCCATTAATCATCACAATTAAAAAAAATAAAATAGTCTCTCTCATTTTCAATGTGAGATTGAACATTTTCACAAACTTCTCATCTTCTATATTTACTCCTACATCTTTACATTTATTTTGTAACATTTGTTCATTATGACGTCATCACGGTTCAATCTCGGTTGAAACTCGGTCTGACTTTTAAAACCTTGAAACTCTCATTTGTCCGGTTCTTTGAACAATCCAAGTTTCAAAACCATGAATGAGCCTCCATAATACTACACCAAGGGTAAGAGACTCTCCGTGGAGTCGCATCTTCAAGAAGGAACAATCTGGGAAAAAACTCATTTGTTTGAGTTTGTTAGGTCTTGTATTTGTTGACTAATTTCATGACAAATTTGAAGTTTTGTTTTGTTTTGTTTTGTTTTTTTTTTTAAATCTTAAACTTTATGAGTGTTTATGTGATTTTGTGTGATTTTCATTTGTATTGGTGGGTGAAGTGATCAAAGTACATACATTGAAGTTTGCTATTACAGATTTTCGCTCCTATGAACTCTTCAATAAGAGGGCAAGTGAGGAACAAAACTTGAATTTGAAAAGCAACTAACCCAATAAGTTCACCCTCTCTCAAACGACCTTTGGAGGAGCAAACTTCAAAGAACTTGAGACAATTTTGTTATGAATTTCTTTGCTATTGATTCTAGCCCATACCCTCACTATATATGCTCTCATTTCCCACAACTTTTGTGACCTAATTCCCATCTAAAGAGCTAGCGAAAACCCATAAACCCTAGAGCTAAAACCTTCATCAATTTCTCTATCTTCTCCCTCTCATTATTGTTGTTAAATATTAGTTTTGATATACCATGTTGAATATGTTAGAATGGATGCAGAAGTGGAAGCATAAAATAGAGAACACAAGAACACGATGGTTATGTGGTTATGTGGTTCAGCCTAACAGCATACATTCATGGAGGAAACCCTTAAGGATTACATCTTTATTAAATAAGAGTGTAGTACAATTCTTGTGTTACAGTGAACATAACATGGATATATATAGGAGGCTAAACCCTAGACTTCTAATATAAGTAAGAGACTTGCTTTGCACACTAGGTAGGTGTGAGCTTGGGCCTATACTATTGCGTTAATATGTCTAATTTATCTTTAACAATTGTCAAATTCCTGAGAGGAGATGAAATTTATCACACTTAAATCAACCTTCAAAGTTTTTGTGGTAATTGGAGCTTGAGAATCATTGGAGCAACTCGTAATTTCCAAGGAGAATTGGAGTTTCCAATTGGAGCTAAATTATAGATTTGATGATCAGGGGAGAGAAAAAACTTGAGGGGTCGACTGCTAATGGGAGCTTGGAGGGCTTAAGGACATTGTTTATTTCTTAGCTTGGACGTTTTGTATGTAAGATGTATTGCAACTATTTCCTCTAGTGAATCGTTTGGTATTGTGACGTTCTGAAGAGGTTTTTCCACTTGGTACTTGGGAGTTTTCTCTTTAAAACAACTTCATGTGTTGTGGGTGATTGTGCTTTATTTAACATGGTTTTAAAAATTGAAACGGTCAAAGAACCGAAAAATGAACTGGTTTATGATTTTTACTAGTTTTTGTCGATTTTTTAAGTTTTTACTGGACTAGTTCTATGTTTGGTTCTCGGTTCAGCCAATTGAACCATCTGGTTTGGTTTGGTTTTTAAAATATTGTTAATATGTTATTTATATGCTAATCCATACATGCAAATGTTAATTGGCTAATCACTTAAACAAGTGGGCAGTAAATTATGTAATTAACATAAAATTGACATTAGCAGTAAAACTTGGGGTGTAAGTTGCAACTCTCGGGGTCAAGTCTATCCATTTGACTGACCACAGTCAGGGGTGGAGCTACATGTTAGGGTGAGGGGGCCATGGCCCCTCCAAAATTTAGGAAATTTTTTTTTTACTATATAGAAATATTTGATAGTTTAATAATTAGCCCTCAAAAATGGGACTTCCCCCCCCCCCCCCCCCCACCCAAATATTTGTTTCAGCCCAATAATGTTCTTAAAAAAATTGTTCAATTTGTCTAATAGTTATAGAGAACATATTGTTTCTCAAATTCATTTTTTATGATAAAATATGTTCTCGTATCTCTTAAAGTTTTGGATCATTCATTTCTTTAAACACTTCTTTAATTCAATTGAAATTTTTTTACTCACAATGGTAGGCAATTTGGTAACTTCTATTGAAAATGAAAATTGTAAGAATTTTTTCTATAAAAGATGGTAAAAGATTAATTTAATTCTATGAAACATTTAATTTTAAAGATTTCATTATGAAAGATACTAATTTCTATGTATGTGTATAGATGCATATGTTTGTGTATGTGTATGAAAGTTTGTATAGACTAATAAATTAGTAACACAAATCGGCCCCCAAACAAAATTTCTGGCTCCGCCTCTGACCACAGTGAAGTCGGTGGAAAGTGCGGAGTATTTATACATTTGAGAAAGACATGTTAAGTTCTGTCATTTTTAATACTAGGTAACAAAGTTGTGGGTCATGTGACTATATAAATATAAATTGACAGAGAGGAAAACATTGGTGAGGCCCACAAAACTAATTCATTCAAAAAGGGATCTATTACATATATGATTGGCACTTATTATAGAAATGGCATCCTCTTTCTCACTCATATAATTATTGAGGAACCGTATGAGAAGCAAGCTTAGCTAGATAGCCAGGGTACCAAGTTCAAAGAAGATAATTAAAAGCCACATTTTGTGTCGAAATGGAGAGTGATCTTAGTCACCGGAGATCCTCATACTTCTCTGGGTGCATGAGCTCCCCTTCTTGCTTTCCAGTGCATGAAGAACTTGAATACTCTCGCATCCATTGCTGTAGCCATAACAAAAGGAGCCGGAGATGGAGAAATCTTCTTAGGAGGTTTGTTAGAGAGAGTAAGAACTTCTATGGGTCAAAAGACTCAAAGCCTATGTCTTTCCATTATGATGCTGTTAGCTATTCACAGAATTTCGACGAGGGTTGTCACAATAATGAAGTACCTGCACGCCATTCTAAAGTGTTTCAAGATGTTAGATGGGAGTTCCATGAATCATGAAGCTGTGTTTAATTAGTGATTTTGTAAGCTCTGTATAATTGTCAGTACTATTAAGATCTATTGCATTTCAAGGATTATATATGTTTTTTTTTGTCAAAAACCTTACAACTCTTTTTGCAAATTTCTTTTTTCCATGTGCGCCATTGATGTATAATAATACGATGGTGTTAGTGTTAAGCTGAGAATTATGGATCTACTTAGAATTACTTTACATTAATCATTGGAACTGCACAAGTGCCCATGCCATATTCTGGTGCATTTACAAATCTATAAGCTAAAGAAGATTAAGACCTTGGTCTTTCAGCAACAAAAAAAAGAAAAAGAAAAAGAAAAAAAAGACCTTGGTCTTTAAATTAACTTTATCCTCTTGAACTTGATCCACTCAACTTATTTGAATTATCCCAAAGTAAATATTTTGTGATCTAAAATTTTCTGGCTGCTCATCAATTGGCTGTAGATTATGTACCATAAATGTATAAATATCTGGATTGTGATCCACTCAACATGATCCCTGCAATTCATGCAATCATCAGTGATACAGGCTGCACCACCTATTAATTTAGGCAATATTTAGACGCTTTTGGTGATAAATATATGAATAGTTTAATTACTAGTGCTTAATTGTATTTTTTTTTTTTCTTTTGAAAGTGAAGGTTTATTGTTCAAGTCATTGTACTTTATAGATATGAGATCGTCAGAGGATTATGAATTATTGTTTTACTTGAAAAGGCGAGGCCGGTCATGGCTGTCAACTATGCCATAAGGACATTACCCTCTTTCTTTTCCTCCACCTTTTTCAATTAGAGTAACTAATCAAGAGGTCGTTTAAAAAAAAAAAAAAAAAAAAATTTAATAATGGGTCTTGTTTCATTCTCTTTCCTTCTAATTAAGTTCAACCATACTTAACATATTTGTAAGTTTGAAATTTAGCTGTATAAATTTGTGGACAAGATCATTTTAACTAGAGAATGAATAATGTAGAACTGTATTTGGAATAAGAATATACAGCTAGGTTACAGAATACTTTGTTTTTCTTTGGCTACTATTTTTTTTTTTTTTTTGAGAGAGTTTCAACCTATGGCGTCCGCTTCTGATAGTTGCTCTTTATTATCAGACCAAGACACCAATCAGTTTTTAGTGTAGGCAGAGATTGAACCCCAGATCTCTTATACAACCATGAGAGATTTTACTAGTTAAGCTAACTGGAACTCACTTCTCTGGCTACTATTTAGAAATGCCTAAGCTACCTTATTAGAAATAGCAAAATACTTTCGACCCATCTTTTCCGCACAAGTTTTCTAGTCCTAAAGAGAAACGGGACAAAGACAGGACACCATATTCCAATTTAGTCCCGTTAGTATCGGCCTATTGGGTGGGGGAGAGCCTTACTTGGCGTTGCTGGAGAGAGCCATACAAAAAGGTCACAGAACGACAGAAACAGGACAAGCGACAGTGTGGCAGCTTATTTTTTTTATTTTTTATTCTGTTTCTTTACGTTGAACTTGTTCTCCTTTTAGTTTTTAACGTACTCATATATTATTCATTGCATCTTATGAGCATCATGATAAGGTGTTCTCAAATTTGGAGGATTACTTGTCCTGTAATCAGTGTAATGTAGTCCTATAAGAATACTTCACGGTTTTTGGATATTCACGGCTGTGTTTGGTAACTTCAATTTAGATTTTAAATTAATATGTTTAAAAATTAAAATGTATTGATTTCAAGTCCATAAATTTTATATATTATTTGGAATTTATGAATTTTAAAAGTTTAAAATCCTCTTTTAAATTTTTGTTGGATTTGGTTAAATTCCAATGCTTGACCTTTTAAAACTACTCTAACATGATATTTGAATTTTAATTGCTCAAATTCAAACTCATATGCCAAATCCAATTATCCAAATGCGCCATTACGATATTTAAAATATGTATTACAACACGAAAGTAAGCCATCCGATTACTTAAATCCCACATCCAATGAAAGAGAGACATACGATATAAATCCTTCGACACAAAGTCTTCTAGTTATGATAATATGTAGTTACGTGATGATTTAGAAGGCACTCATCACTCACATATATATTACAGCATTGTCATGGATTGAATAAGATGTTGGATAATACAAAGCCAAAATTTTGCCATCACACTGACTAAAATTATTTAAGTGTAATATACAAAACCTCATGTGTTATTTTTCGTAATATACAAAAACCCCTTAAGATTTAAGTGTAATACTTAGGGGGTGTTTGATAGAGTAGTTTGAATAATGTTGTTTGTAATTTTTTGAAATATGTGTGGGTGAAAAAGTGTGTGAAAATATGTGTAATGTTGTTTAAAATGTAAAAATATGAGTTTAAGATGGGGCACCAAACAGACCCTTAATTTTCATATTTTATCGTTTTATGTGTAAATCGTTAATTGTGTATACATAAAAAGAAAAAAAAAAACCTTTAATTGTGTAAATACACTTTTAAATATGGATTGTGTCATCATATGAGTAACTCACAATTTATTTATAGGATGTTTAATGTTTACATATAGGTAAATCGTAAATTACAACTCTAAAGTTTGGAAGTGTTTAGATTTTACATCTTGAAATTTCAGAATTTTAATTTTACCATCTAAATTTTGGGGTTGTTTGAATTTTATACCCAAACGTTTCAAAATTTATATATTTTACCTCCTAAATTTTAGAGGTGTTTTGATTTTACTCCCTCAAGTTTAGGGGTGTTTGGGTTTTATATCCTAAAGTTTCAAATTTTGGGGGTGTAAAATCCAAATAATTCCAAACTTTAGAAGGTAAAATCTAAATTTTAAAATGTTAGAGTTTAAAATCCAAACACCTACAAACTTTAGAGGGTAAATTTCAAATTTTGAAATTTTAGGATGTAAAATCCAAATACTCTCAAACTTTAGGAGTGTAATTTGTAATTTACTTTTACATATACAACAAAGTATTACATAAACAAATTAGGGGTTGATTCTTGAGAGTTATACTATAGACACTGATTTTACGATTTATGTTTATTTTAAGCTAACTATCAAATTACACCTAATTGTTAATGTAATTAGCCAAATAACATATGCATGGAAACATAAACAAAAAAATAAATCCAAACAATCAATCACACCCACAAAAACACTGGAAGTGTTCATGGAGATAAAAACCCGAAACAGGGAAAAACTCTTTGAGGCCTATAGCACCAAGCAATCTACTAAACAAGAATAGTTATAGCACAAATCACATACAAAACCCTTCGAGCCAAGTAATGACTATGTAGTTGAGTTTCTAGCTCTTGCTAGTAATTGATACCTCTAATATTTTCTTCTTATTAGTTTCTAGATCTGCAAATTACAAGACCAAGTCTCCTTGGCCACTCCATAGCCTCTTGCAGATTTCTAGATTGCTTTAATGATTCCCCAACACCAAACAACAAGAACTTTAAAGATTCCTTGTGTGTATTAGTTTTAATCTCCTCTCATAGAACTTGGCAATTGGAGAGGGAGAAGGTAGAAAGAAGAAATGAGTTTTAGCTCTAGGAATGTAGGACTCTCTCCAGCCTTCAATATTGGAATTGGGTGTAGAATATTATGGGTAATGAGGGCTATATACAGAGGTATAAGGATAGGAACAACAAAGAATGGAATAACAAATTTGACTAAAAAAAACTTAACACCCTTGACACTTCACCAAACCCTTAAAATTTCGCTCGACCAAGATTTTGTGGACTACGGCTCCAACTTGCAGCTCTTGACTTCTTCCCCATTACGAAGTAACCCACAATTGTACATGAGACAATATAATTAAAAGCTTAAAATTTACATGCAAATTTGGCATGAAATTTGCCGACAAACTAAGATCCTAACAGTTCCATACGTTACCAAAAAAAAAAAAATCATGCCAAATTTTGTGTACTCCCATTTTTCTAGAATAATGGTTGAGACATTCAATTTTACAACTTACTAACTTGTGTGACTGTGATTGGTGGATATTTTTTGCCAATATGGACTCCCCACTTTTGTCAACCACTCATGATTTGTACAACTAAGAAAGCTGTGAAATTGAGAGTAAGAATGAGTGTATTCGTAGTCCTATATTTATTGTACAATTTTTTTTCAATTTAAAAATATACACAATTCTATATATTTAACATATAAACTTTTTTACATGAACTTTTTCTTCACAAATTACTGAAAGTGTAAGTAATGCATGTACATTATATCCAAACATTCACAAAATGTACACAATTCTGTATATTTAATGTATATAATTTTGTACATTCAATTTATACAATTTTACAAAAAAAATGTACCAATTTTTCAATAAATGTACAAACTTTTATAAAGAATGTACATAATTTTGAATATTCGATATAAACATAAATTTTCAAAGAAAATATACAATTCTATATATTTAATATACACAATTTAAAAAAAATATATATACATAATTTTTTTTTCGTATTCAATTTTTTTTTTAATTGTACACAATTGTACAAAAATGAAAAAAAAAACATCCTTAGCTCTTCGAATATCATTTATCTTCCTTGGATTAATGATCAATATTTTTTGTGTCATCCAACTCATACCTTAAATTTTCTCTCAGAAAAAAAAAAAATTTGTTAAGTTAATGTATACCCGTAAGGCACATATTCCCCATCCATTTAAGAAAAAAATTTGACGAGGAGTTTAAAAAGCCCTAAAAAAAAAAACCTATAATTCAAATCAACGGTGATGAATGGCTCCTATTATAAAACAAACTGATGCTATTGGATATTGGGCTTGGAAAGTCAACGACTTTGGGTCAATCAAGTGGTTCCGATTCATCTTCTTCAGGTAATTGTCATTACGATTCTACTCTGTTTTGAACACTTCCATATGCAAAATTATTCATTCTGTTTGGTTGCCGAGAAAATTGAGGAAAAAATGAGCCAAATCACCAACTAGTTGAATTATGCTATGCTAAATTGCGTGAAAGTTATTGCTCTCTATTCGGGGCCATTTTTCGGTTCCTCGGCCACGTGTGGTTTGTTGTAAGGATGATCTTACTAGGCCTAAGTTCTTTTTGGGGAGTTGCGTCTAGAACTCAACATTAGGCCACATGGTTTAACGGCTACCGGCTACCGGCGTACTTTTAAGCATACAATGCCATTAAAGCCTTAGTCTAAGAATCACAATAATAGTTGAGTAAATATGTAATATGTGCTTGATGTGATAGCTTTGATTAGTAGTTGTAATTGTAATTGAAATAGAGTAATTTGTATTTAAAAGTGAAGTAAGCATGGAGTCAATGATGTAGATTTAAAGATAAGAAAGTAAAGTCACTTATCTTTGTATGGTTTGAAGCCCAGTTGTGCAGCATCAATGAGCTGATAGGATTCCAGCAAAATGCTAGAAGTAGAGGCTAGTTAAACTTGTTCATCTTATCATGCATTTAAATGAGTTTAAGCCTTAGTCAATAATTGTAATAGTAGTTGGAATAAAGTAATATCTATTTAAATGTGAAGTAATCATGTATTCGATGATGTATATTTAGAGATATGGAAGTAAAGTCACTTATCTTTGATAATTTGCAGCCCCAGCTGTACAGCTTCTGTGAGCTGATAATATCCCAGCAGAGTGACGCCAGCGGTAAAGAGATAGTTTGCCATGATAACTTCAAAATTGAGGGGAAAAATTGGTGCAACTGGAGGGAGAGGGAGTATGCCTAGCAATGTGTAGGGGCTGGTTAAGCTTGCCCCTCTTATCATGCACTTAATGAGTTTTCCCCTTAATAATGCTCTTTTAGTTATTGTGAAGTTATGAATAGTATTGCCTTCCATGAGAAAGGCTTTTGCATGGAGTATTTATGCCTTCTAAGAGAAGGGTTTTATGTAAAAAGTAGTTGTGCATTCTAAGAGAATGCTTTTGTAAGAAGTAGTTGTGCTTTCTAAGAGAAGGACTTTTGTAAGAAGTAATTGTGCCTTCTAAGAAAAGGGTTTTGATATGAAGTAGTTGTGCCTTCTAAGAGAAGGGATTTAATATGAGATCTTGGTGCCTTCTAGGAGAAGGGCTTTAGTAATAGAAGTTCATGTTTTCCATGAGAAGGGCTTTTAGTATGAGTGTTTGACATCTCTTGAGAAGTGTGGAGATGATAAAGACATAGATATGTTTATGAGCAGCAAAATAGTAGAATTTCATAGTGAGAGAGTATAAGAGTGGAGCTTAGAAGAGTTGTGGTGTGTTATATGTAATGGTGTAGTAAGTGTGTATGAGATTGTGTAAGAGAAGTGAATAAAAAGATGTTTAGAGATATGGGCAGCAAGATATATGTATTTTCAAAATATGGAGAGTGAGATAATGAGTATGTGAGAGTAATAGTATTGTAGTGTGTCTAGCAAAGTTGCTGAGATTTAATACTGGGATTTTCTGCTGGAGGATGTATGACGGCTTATGAAGGGCATTTGTGAGCTAAGGGCTGAAGAGTTTAGTTCTTAATTTGGAAACTAAAAACTCAGAAGTTCAGCACTTCATTAAGAGCTTCAGAAGATGATTAGAGGGAGAGAGAAGTTTATGAGAGAGTTCTCCATTGGTGTCCTCCTTTGAGGTGTTGATGAAGGGTCCTCTTTTGAGCTGAGTTTAAAGAGGTATTTTAGCAAAGAATATCAGCCAAAATCTGTCCCAAATAGCAATAAATCTTCAGAGAATCCATCTTAAGATTTGGCCAAAAATGGTAGGTTTAGCTTTAAGGTTTACTTGCTGTTTCAGGTAAGAGCTGCTGGGGAAAAGGTTAGCAGAAAAGGAAAGTATTTTAGCAAGAGAAAAGTAGTTTCAATAGTTGGTTTTGGTTTTAGCCAAAGTAGAAAAATCAATAATGCTCAGTTTGTTGGGTCAGCTGTCACAGCTATTCTGAAAAGGCTGTTCCAGCTGTTAGGAAAAACTGTGACAGCTATCATGAAAAAATTGTCTCAACTGTCAAGAAAAGCTGTGACAGCTATCAAGAGACAACTGTTTACTTTGGGCAGAAACCAATGAGGTCAGATGGGCCATTTCAGACTGCTGGAAAGGTCATTCAGCAGTTACTTTGTGGATTTGGCTGAAAAATGGTAAGATCTCTTTGAAGGGTATCTTGCTATTTTAGGTATAACAGCTAGTTGCTGGGATTTCAGCATTAAATAGCTGATGATATCACTTCCAGCCAGGTGTCAAGTGCTGAATACACTGCTGGGGTTCAGTTGGAAATGTTTCCTTTGATGGGTTTTTGTGTTTTTGGTGCAAGGTTCCATTATAACACATTTCTAGCAAGTAATAGAAGGATTGGTTGATAGTCAAAGAAGTTTTAAAGATTTAGTCAAGGTCTCACTGTGTTGTGACATAAACTTGGTGAGCAAGAAGAGTATTTAATGCTTTGCTCTGGCAGCTGGCAGAGAAATATATGGTTAGATTGTGGCAGATAGCAGCTGGGTATCAAAGATATCATGAATATTTTGTATAGAGAGAGATAAAAGATAGCCAATCAGATTAGGCCATGTGTTTGAGTTGGATTTTAGCTGAAAGAAGTAATGAGATTTATGTAGAATAGTATAATGAAGTTTCTAAATTTGTATAGTAACAACTGGGGATTGAATGAACAGTTATCTTCTCAGCAGTTAGATAGTTGAGGATATTGAGCATTTGTCACATGAGGAATATTAAGTATTAGGAAAAGAGCAATGAAGAATTTTATCATTTTAAGTGCTACGTGATAAGAGATGCTTACCATATGTTACTCGCCACACATGGACTCGTCAGAGTTTAGAGAGTTGAAGAAGATACGCCAAGCAACATGTTTCTTTTATCAACTTTAAACCACTGGAGCTTTACTGAACATACCTCTTGGCCCTCCAAACCACGACTCCCAAAGTTTCCCCAAAGAGACTTATGAGCTTGGATCATAAGCCGAAGGTGAGATGACGTACCTCGGGTTTTGTTGTCATTTTGTGTAAATATGGGCTCTTGTTAAAGAAGCCACTTGCCATGAGTGTAAGAGAGGTAACATGGGCTGTGGGTTTTGATTCATTACTTAAGCCCAATCCATATGTTGATGTTGATGATGTTGTGGGGTTATGATACCAATTGATGAAGATGAAATGTGGACCATGAATCCGCCTCTTGAAGTAAGGATCTCGTGGGCCATGTGAGCCCAATTCATGTAGTTGAATGAGATATGAGCTTACTTTGAGCTTTAAATAGATTTATCTAAAAAATAAATAATATGTTGATGTAGCATGGGTTGCTAATGAAGTAATGCCATGTGGGCCAAAAAAAGGGTCCTCAACACTCTCACTGTGAGCTCCCCTAATACTGAAAAAACAGTAAGGAAAATTTATGATTTTATAAGCAAGTGGAACTATTAGAGTTTCTGATCAACAAATTGTTTACATTTCAAGTTTTTTAAACTTAAAAATTATACACAAAACATGAGTTTGTGGATCAGATGGTAGATAAACTCCAATTAACATGAAATTTGGTACACATGTTAAGAACAATGAAAATATGTAATCCATTGATTGGATTTTCAAAATATTAATCTTATAAAAAGTTATGGACAATGGACTGGTGTAACATCGCAAAGTGTTTGACTAGGTGTAACTTACTCATAACTCTTGTATGTATGTATGTATGTATGAATGTATCTATGAGTGTTTGTGTGTGTCCTGATAAAGAATATTATTGAAAGAAATGCTATTTCAAACTTGTTTGGTTTTTTTATTTTTTATTTATTTATTTTTTCTTTCATTTGTGATGAAAAGGAGAAAGAAAGTTGTGCCTGGAAGTTTGATGAGGCCTGGCAGACGTGATTCAAGGCCTTCAGATGGTGATTAGGTTACTCTTTTATTTATTTATCTGCTTTTCTCTAGTCGTGCTTGATTGTACTCTTTTTAGTCTTAAATGTTTGTGAACGGTTTAACAGGCAGTACTATGTATCCGTTTGGATACAAATTATTTCAAACTCTGCATTTTCCTCTTTTGCGTTTTCCTTTTTTTTTTTTTTTTTTTTTTGGGCACACCCATTTCAGGAGACAAAGGCTACTGTTCAAGCACTGTGTATGAACAGTAGTCTAAAATTTTGACTTTTCAACCTTTTTCAGCACATCAATGGGTCTCGTGTACGGTTCACGAGACTTACAAACTTCACTTTTCAGCAACTTTTTCATTAAAAATAGATCCCACAGCACTATTTACACATTTAAAAATTATTTTGCTATAGTGTTTTTAGTTTTCAGTTTTCAATTTTAGCGAAATAAGTTCTATCTAAACAGACCTATATGTGCTCAATTGGGCATCTGAGTGGCGGTAAATGTTTTAATTTATAAATTTACAACCTGTTTAGTGGACATTCTTGCAATTGAAATGGTGTCTTATACTAAAGTGGCTATATTATCATCAGGAACTTGGGCTATTGGAATTTATAGTTGGGAAGTGAAGTAAGAAATTTACGTTAAGTTTATGTTTTGCAAGTCATACATCATTGCCCATTCAAACTTTGGATGGAGTTGTTGTTGAATCCACTGTTGGGAAAAATTTTATATAACTGTGAATAAATTTTAGCAAGCACAACAGAAGCACAACCATACAATAACACAAAGATTTACATGGAAACCCATTCTCCTTGAAGGAAAAAACCACGGGACAAACTCCGAATAATTTCATTATATTAAATAGAGATTACAACACTTAGAGATACAACTTTGTTTTTCTTTTTACTCACTGCTCTCTTTCTCACTGTGTATCTCTTACAATTTTCTCTTACTTTCTTTATTTTTCTCCTTTTTTTGCTTGCTCTTACTCACGCAGTTCTTCAATACTGCACCAGTCCTCACACTCTGGGACTTCACTCTTTTACTATGGGGCTTCACATCTTCACCCCCTGGGACTTCACTTCTTCAACCCATCTTCACTAGCCGAATGGCCTCTTTATTTATTTCTCCATCTTTTCCTTCTTTTCTTCCTTTCACACTCTTCACATCAAGTCACAATAAATGCAGGCCACTTACCTTGACTTTGCTTCAACCAAAATCTCTTTTTTCAGCTCTTATTGGCTGAATGACCCTTGCCTTTTGCTTCTTTCTTTTCTTTCTTCCTTACAACGTGTTAGACACACCTTGCATCAGCTTTGCATTAAACCAAAAGCTGATTTTGTGGGGCTTGAGAAGACAAGCTCATAAATGAACTTTGACAAGAATGGCAAGCAAGTGAGCTGGACACACTAGGTGCCACACACCCAACAATCTCCCCCTCCAGCCCACTACGAAGAAGATCTTCAATTCAACTTTTTAGTTGGAATTTATGTCGGTCAAGCTAACACCAAGCTCAACCTTCTTCATTATCTTCACTAACTCTGAGAAAATATCATCAAAACTAATACCCTTCATTTTCAAATATTTAATTTCACCTTGGATATCCTTAATCCAATTTATTGGCTTCCTTTGCTCAAGACCTTCACGATCTTTCACTTCACCATTCTTCTTAGCATCATGATATTTGTCATCAAATATCGCTTCCTCATTTAAATCACTTTCAAGTAGAGAGAATTTTACTCTCTTGGATGCAACACCATTACCATCAACTCTCAACTGTGGAGTTTTCTCAAAATCTTTGACTATATTGGACTTTTTCTTACAAGCTCTCACATGAGTTCTGTACATGCCACAACAAGCACGCCCTCTAGCAATAAGTAATAATCCTTTACAAAGTTTCTATCTTCTATTGCCAAGATGGTTACTATAACCCGCTCGATCCAAAGCCAAAGTAGACAACACATTCATCCTTAAATCTGGAACATGCCGCACATCCTTTAATATCAACGTGCAACCAACATTAGTCTTGATGCACACATCACCAATTCTCACAATTTTTGAATAACTGGAGTTACCCATCTTAACAACACCAAAGTCGCCTGCTTTGTATGTGGTGAACAATCTTTTTGTAGGGATAATATGGTGGGAAGCTGCTGAATCAACAACCCACTCAACATCATTCTTAGCAACATGCTTACATTTTTGCTCTTCAAGAGAGAGAATCAGAACATCCTCATCAAACACAACTGCTGCAGTATTCTTCTCATCATCATTCTTTTCATCTTTCTCTTCAGTTTATTCTTTATTCCAATGCCAGTAGTTTCTTTTTATGTGACCCTTTTTCCCACAATAGAAACATTCTCTTATCTCTTTAAACTGAGATTTGCCTTTTGACTGTGACCTGTCATTGGATTTGGCCCGATCATCAAGCCCTCTGCTTCTATTTCTGCCCCTGTTCTCCATAACAAGAGCTTGATCTTGTGCATTGTTTATACTAGCATCGCTACTACGAACCTCCTTGCTTAGAATCAAATCTCGAATATCATCATATTTGAGTTTGCTCTTCTCTGCAAAATTGCTCACTGTCATTCTCATGTCCTCCCAATTGTTTGGCAAAGAAGCCAAAATAATTAATGCATGAATCTCATCATCAAAATGAATCTCTACAGAAGACAATTGATTTGTGATGGTGTTAAACTCATTCAAGTGTTGAGCTAGAGGAGTACCTTCCACCATCTTCAGATTAAACAATTTCTTCATCAAATGCACCTTATTGTTAGCCGAAGGCTTTTTATACATACTAGACAAAGCCTTCATCAGATCCATTGTAGTCTTTTCCTTCATAACGTTGTGTGTAACTGATTTTATCAGAGTTAATCGTATAACTCCTAGCACCTGTCTATCAAGAAGACTCAATTCTTCTTCTTCCATATTATCTGGTTTCCTTCCTAAAAGAGGAAGATGTAATTTCTTCCCATACAAATAATCTTCGATTTGCATCTTCCAATAGTCAAAGTCTGTGCCGTCAAACTTCTCAATTCCTGATGTCTTTCCTTCTTCTTCGGCCATTGCTCCCAATCGAACCTACGCTCTGATACCACTTGTTAGGAAAAATTCTATATAACTGTGAATAAATTTCAACAAGCACAACAGAAGTATAACCACACAATAGCATAAAGATTTACGTGGAAACCCTTTCTCCTTGAAAGAAAAAACTACGGGACAAACTTCGAATAATTTTACTATATTAAATAGAGATTACAACACTTAGAGATACAACTTGAGCGAAAAGAAAAAGTTTTCTTTTTCTTTTCACTCACTGCTCTCTTTCTCACTGTGTATCTTTCACAATTTTCTCTGACTCTCTCTATTTTTCTCCTCTTTTTGCTTGCTCTCAATCATGCAATTTTTCAAGACTGCACCAGTCCTAATACTCTGGGACTTCACTCTTTTACTATGGGGCTTCACATCTTCACCCCCTGGGACTTCACTTCTTCAGCCCATCTTTACTGGCCGAATGGCCTCTCTATTTATTTCTTCATCTTTTCCTTTTTTTTTTCTTCCTTTCACACTTTTCACATCAAGTCACAATAAATATAGGTCACTTACCTTAACTTTGCTTCAACCAAAATCTTTTCCTTCAGCTCTCATTGGCCGAATGACCCTTGCCTCTTGCTTCTTTCTTTTCTTTCTTCCTTACAACGTGTTTGACACACCTTGCATCAGCTTTGCATTAAACCAAACGCTGATTTTGTAGGGCTTGAGAAGACAAGCTCATAAATGAACTTTGACAAGAGTGGCAAGCAAGTGGGCTGGACACACTAGGTGCCACGCACCCAACATCTACTAGATCAGAAAATGGAGGTCAGCATGATTTTATGTGTCTAAGCACGTTGTGGCTAAACTAGAAAAACAGTTCTATCTTTTTTCCTGATTATATGGTATATTTTAAAAATTTGTTGCTATTCTATCCTATGCACCACTGATGCCTACATGGTCGGGTAGTTTTGTATCATCTGGCTTAGGCCGCTCTTTACTTTGTGATGAGTGTAGAAAAATCATTGTTAATGCTGACTTTAACCCTTGCATTTGAGTTCTTTGCTCCATGTTTTAAGGTTTTTTTTTTGTTCAGATGCTTTTCAAAATTCCATTGGAAGCTTCAACATATTTCTAGTTAATTTTATGTAATTGTGTTTGTTACATCTCGTTTAGCCTGTAATGGATGTACCGAAGTTTTGTAAGAAAGTTGTCCCTTTGCCTCCAACACAATATCAAGGATTCTTATTTTAATATTTAGGCCTCGACTGAATTGATTTCAATGTTAAAATTCCTTCTGCTACAGTTATTGGCTTGAATAAATATTTAATTAACACCATGTTTATCCCGTAGGAGGTCCTATTTTCAGTCTCTTAATCATCAGTCAGATTGTCTAATATTAGTTACATTCATTGAAATTCTACCATTTTGTTCTTGATAGATTATTCTCAATTAAAAAAGGTATAAACAAAAAATATGATTTAACCCTATCACAGTGGCCTCGTAAGCACAAATGCAAGACTCTAAAGATAATCGGGTGATAAGTTACCTAACACAACAGGATTTCTTTCTCAGTCCTTGTACTTCATGGTTTCTTTCTCAAACCCTATTGCAGGAAATTGCTTTGCATATGCCTCAACCTCATGGCGGAGCTTTGTGATCTCAGATTGGAAGTGAGGAGCAGACTGTACAGCCAAGAAGTCCTTCAACTTCGTTCCTGGTTTTTACATCACAAGTAACCCTATATAAGCAGGATTCATGCGCCTAGATTTTCCCCACACCAACCATTACAAACAATAGCATGTGTACATGTCCATATAACTGGTGATCAGACAAACACAAGACCAAGTGTGTTTGGCAAAAATTATTTTTGCCAACTTATTTTACTATTCAGCTTATTTTTGTTACTATTCACGGGTCTTATTGCACATTTTGATACTATTAATGTGTCTCATTGTACTATTTTAGCTAATTTATACATTTTTCTACGGTATTTTTAACAAAAAATTTTCAGTTTTAGCAAAATAAGCAGATCTCAAACGAACCCTCAAGAAGAATGAAATTTAAATATCAAAGATACTGATCTTAACCGCAAACTTCACAGAAGCATCAAAGAATTTCTGCTACCTTAGCAAAATCCTCCTCAACAAATACCCTAGAAGTAAGAGACGGGGTTCCTGAAGTTCACAAGAATTCATCAGGTTAAATTATTAAGCAATAATTAAAGTAGTACAATCTGATAAATGAAAAGCCTTTACCCATCCTGATGCCATCAGGAACCATGGCAGATACATCTCCAGGAACAGTATTTTTGTTGGCTGCAATGTGAACAGATTCCAAGACCTTTTCAACTCTGGATCCATATCAATACCCTGTACACAGAGAAATTAATAACAGTTGTGTTAATTACTCATCCAACGTCTATCAGAGAGAGTTGACATCTTTAATGCATTCTGCCAGGACACTTGGTGTTGTCTTTTAACCAAAATTCAGTAGCAGATTTGTTTCAAAGTTGTTGTCTAATGTAAAGCACAACTAATCGGTAGTGTTAAAGATTTCATAAGACAAAATTTTTGTATCGAAGCTTCTCTAGAAAAGTCAAGAGATTAAAAAGAAAAAGAAAAAAAAAAAAGGTTGCCTTGGTTACCTTGTTCTTTAAATTCACCAAAACAAGGTGGTTCTCAGTACCACCAGAAACAAGTTCATAACCCTTCTCAACCAGAGTCTGCAAAATTTCAACAATACTATAATAGAAGCAAATTAATTAGACACATCCATTGATGAAGGAACATCATATTAATTACAAAATCCAATGTAAGTCAACAAGGTAAAGTTGTATTTACAAAATTTTGACTCAAGCATAAGTTTTTCTATATCTCATAAATATTATACCTGTGCAAATCTTGAGCAATTACTGAGAACTTGCTCTTGATAGGCTCTGTATTCTGGAGTTGTAGCCTACATCCACACAGATTAAGAAAATAAGTAGTGTGATTTTGAAAATATTGAAAAGAGCCCGAGTGATGGACAAACTAATTTTATATATATTTTACCTCCCCTCCCAAAAAATAAAAGTGGGGTGGGATGGTCCTAAAAATTTCTTTTTAAGCACATCTTTTAAAGTATTCTCATTTTTTTTCCAACCAAGTTGGCACTTCCACTCTCATTCTGTGAATCTCATAAAATGTACCATGAGCTTCAGGCAAAACAATATTCATGCAATAATGCTTTTGCACCAGCATGTATCAACTGCCCCATCAAACAATATGAACCTAGTACCAATTAGAATGGGCAATAAAGGGAAAAAAAAAAAAAAAAAAATAGAACTCACTTTGTTGGGAACTTCAACATTCAAAGCCAATTTAATGTCAACCAATTATGCATTACTATGAAACAACCTTTTTTAGGGGCGTGGTCACAATGCAACCCAACAAACCTCAATTCTAATAAAAATTGTAAGTGGTGTGGATTCCTTTCTGCTGCAAATAATTGGAACAAAATCTACAATTATGCCTTATCAAAAAAAAATCTACAATTATGGAAATAATTAAATGATGACAATCTTATTAGCTGCCAACCTGTTTCAACGCAACTGCTAAACCAGAAATTGTGTGGTTATGTGGGCTAATATGAAGTCCAGGAAATACAGCCCGATTTATTTTGTCTTCGTAATCATATAATACCTTCAGGAAAAGCAAAAAGTATAAACTTTTGATTTATTTCATAAAATTTATCACAATATTAGGGGAAAAGTAAATTATAGTAAGTAAAAAAAGGGGTCGACAAGGCAAGATCAGATATACCTCTTTCCCTTGTTTGTTAATCTATTTTACCCCCTTCCTGAAGAAAATCATTGCTCCTCGTGGCCCACGAAGTGACTTGTGAGTTGTGGTGGTCACAACATCCGCATACTCAAAAGGAGATGGGATGACACCAGCTGCCACCAGCCCGCTAATGTGTGCCATATCTGCTAACAATATAGCTTTCTGTTTGTCACAGACCTATCAAATAGCAAACAAATGTTACCTTGGATTCTCAAGAAAATCATTAGCTAAAAACCACATACACTAATGCACGATAATTTCTTGATAGAGATCAATATATTACCTTACGAATACGTGCATAATCATATAGCCGTGCATAAGCACTAGCGCCAGCTTCTATCAACTTTGGTCTGAATAGGGTGGCACTTTTCTCCAACTGTGATTCACATCTTTTCATGTTACACAATTTAGACTTACACATGGATATGGGGTTTGAAAATAAATAAGGGAGTTGGGCTGCAAAGCTACCTGGTCATAGTCAATATAGCCAGTGCTCTCATCCAATCGATATGGCATTGTCTCAAAATATATAGAGACTGCAGATATCTTTTTGGTGTCAGTCTGCACAGCAGCAAAAGAAACAATGTAAGGTTATAAGACAAGCCATAAATAGTGTCACAAACAAGGAGAGTTAATCAAAAGTTGTTACAAGAAAAAAGACTAAATCCACTTTAAAGTTCAAAACTCAACAAGATTAAATTTTATGATCATCGTATGCCACACAGCTATGACGACTTCCCAAATAAAATGATGCCTCCTGATCTTCAAGGGAGATAAAATCCAAATTCATTTATATGAAAGCTGTTAATACCTGATATCCAAAGGATAGATGCCCACTATGAGGAAGATCATGTGCCCTGATTCGATCATGAGGTTTTAACAACCCAGTGTAAACTTGAAAATTGGCTGAAGATAGAGGCTGCACGTTCACTACAACGACAAAGGTGATATGAATTTAGGAGAGCTTGTTAGCCATCACATACTAAGAAAAGTCAAGCCCATTAAACTTCCTATTAAGCAACCGTCCAAATAACACATCTCCATTTGCCACCAAGTTACTTCTTATCATGTCCATGAGACATAAGAACGGGTAATTTCATGTAAAACGCCATCCCTAAACATAGTTATAGCTAACCATTTATTTGATTCAGAAAGGTTTTTAGACAAATTTCATGCGCAAGTATCAGCAAGAGCAGTAGCACATATTTACCTCCCCATTTTGCTGGATCCAATCGAAATGCTTCCAGAGCACGCTTCTGGCATACGGATTGTGCCATGTCAATGTACCTGAAAGTGTTAGTCATGACAGATCCAACTGCTTGCATTACAGAGACAGAAGTGAAGTTCTCTGAGGGAATGAGTTGTAGCCCCTTTACCAACACAATAATGAATTCCAATAAGATATTAGATTACACAATATACTGTCATTACACATTTGTGCAATAGCAAAACCCCTAATCCTTCATCTATCACCAAGAGTAAGAAAGAAAATAAAAAATTTTATTTTATTCTTAAATTTCTCCATAGACCTAATACAACTATGCGGCTTAGTTCATTCTCAAAAAAAAAAAAAAAAAAAAAAAAAAAAAAAAAAACTATGCGGCTTAGTTGAATTTGGTTTTTCACACTACTTTACAAGAGAAAATAAATAAATTCTAAATTATGTTCTCACATAAAGGGGTACAAAAAACTAAGAATTTATTAACTTTTTAAATGAACTAGCAGCGAATCTGCGCGTTGCGCGTGACAATCATTTTTATGGTGGTTTTAGTAATTTTGTTTTACAATTTAAACTAATTAAATAAAGAATAATGTATTTCATAATTATATTTTTATTTATTATAGGAACAATTATAAATTTAATATAAGAACAATTATAAATCATAAATATAAATTTTGTTGTACTAAAATGAAAACAATACAATTTTCTCAAAAATTCAAAAGGCAAGTTAACAAAAATATTCATTTTTTAATAAAATTTATTTATAACATTTTGTGAATCATTAAAAAGAATATAAAATTTGGAAATTATTCTTTTAGTTTTAAAAAAACTTTCTCAAACCTTATTTTTTCAGCCTACAATCCAAAACACCGAAAAAACGTAACTAAGAAAATTAAAAAACTTAACAATGATTAACTGGACCAATTAAGAAAAACAATTTGTTGTGGATAATCTATTGAGGTTATTTTTTTTGCAGAAATTGTAATTTCATCCACCCAAAACATATTATCAAATAAACAATTATTAGCAAAATCTAAGAATTAAATTTCTATATATGCATTGTTATAAAATAATAATAACAATTAAAATAAAATTGTAAAAGCTAAAACTTGTCACCCATCTGATTATTTTCATTTGGCTAACTTTACTTTTTTCTAAATAAATGGCATTATAGAGCACTTCTAATATAACTAATAAGAGTACTTTGTCCACCACAAAGAACCAAAAAATAAACAAAAAATTAGCAAAGTCTCGTAGTTTAACATCTAAATTAAGCACTATAAAAGATCATGTTGTGTAATAGAATAAATACCAAATTATCCAAATCATGCTATGTAATAGAATAATATTATATTTTTATATGCTATATTTAATTCTTTATAACGCAATAGGATAATATTTAACAATCAAAGAGAACAAAAAAAAAAAAAAAAAAATTTAAAAAACAAAACTAAATTGCATTAACCTAAAGTGGAGTTTTAAAGAATATAAAAGATTATCAACCTAAAGCAGAGATACAAGAAAAAAAAAATCCACTAAAAAATTGAGAGAGAGAGAAAAAAAACCTTTTCTTTGTGAGGGAAAATTATACATAGAATGGAAGAGATAGTGACAGATTTATAGTAAGATGTTGTGAATAAGAAGAGACAAAAATAAAGGAACATGAAGGGAAAAAGGAAGAATGATATTAATCTAGAGGGTAGTGGGTAGTGGGAAGATGTAAAAGTAAGGGAGGGAGAAATGTTGGCGAAGTAGTGGGGAAATGAAAAAGTAAGTGGGGAAATGAAAAAGTAAGGGAGGGAGAAATGTTGGCGAAGTAGTGGGGAAATGAAAAAGTAAGGGAGGGAGAAAGGTTGGAAAAGTGTAAAAATTTAAAAAATAAAAAATAAAAAATAAATGTTAAAAACAATTATAGGAAAATTGAAAAGAAAAAATATAATGACTTGGACGGTGATGTGGCTCAACTAGAGCGTAGCAATAATAAATGCTACCCTTCAGCTTTTAAATATATATAGACTAAATAAATGACATTATAGAGTACTCCTAATACAACTATTAAGAGTACTTTGTCCACCACAAATAACCAAAATATAAACAAAAATTAGTAAAGTCTTATAGTTTAACATCTAAATTAAGCACTATAAAAAATCATGTTATGTAATAGAATAAATACCAAATTATCCAAATCATACTATGTAATAGAATAATATTATATTTTTATATGCTATATTTAATTTTTTATAATGCAATATGATAATATTTAACAATCAAAGAGAACAAAAAAAAAAAAAAAAAAAACAATTTAAAAAACAAAACTAAATTGCATTAACCTAAAGTGGAGTTTTAAAGAATATAAAAGACTATCAACCTAAAACAGCGATACAAGAAAAATAAAAAAATTCACTAAAAAATTGAGAGAGAGAGAGAGAGAGAGAGAGCCTTTTCTTTGTGAGTGAAAATTATGCATAGAATGGAAGAGATAGTGACAGATTTATAGTAAGAGGTTGTGAATAAAAAGAGACAAAAATAAAGGAAGAATGATATTAATGTAGTAGGTAGTGGGAAGATGAAAATGAAAGGGAGGGAGAAAAGTTGGAGAAGTAGTGGGGAAATGAAAAGATAAGAGAAAGAGAAATGTTGGAGAAGTATAAAAAAAAATGTTAAAAACAATTATAGGAAAATTGAAAAAAAAAAAAAAAAAGATAATGACGTGGACGTTGATGTGGCTCAACTAGAGCGTAGTAATAATAAATACTACGCTTCAGTTTTTAAATATATATAAATATAGATTATACAAAACACATAAAAAGTTTCACCCCTCCACAAAAAAAAAAAATAAATAAATAAATGTGTGTTGGCAAATCCATGACAATGTAGGTCTTGATTGAGTTGTAACATTGTAAATCAAGTTCAAGACGAAGTCTAAGATTCAGCTCAAGATAAAGGCAATTACGGTTTTTTCTTGATTCTCTCTCAATCGACTCGTAAATAAGCCTCTTTCAATCAAGGATCGAGAAACCTAAGTCTCATCAAGCTGACAAGCCCATTAAGTCAGTTGTTAAGTGGGACTTTGTGCCGTACATGCTAAACTATGTATATAAGAGCACATAATAGTTGATGAAAATAGAGGTTTAGACAGCTTGTGCCGTGTGCTACAAAAGAGAAAACCTTAAACCTAATTTCATCAATATGTGAGTTCACAATTCAAACCTCAAGAGGAAGCTTTTGTTTGGTGATACAGTGTTTTACCTATTGTACAACAGAGGAGTTTTCAAGGTGGTCATTGAAGTCACAGATGCATTTCTTGCTAGAGATTCCAGATTAGAAGAGTCCAAGTAGTTTGGAGCAGTGTGGGGTCACATATGTAAGTACTACTACCAAGGGTAGCAATTAGTTGTATAAATTTCAATTCTATTGGGTTGGGGATAACTTTTTTTCCATTAGAATTGTCCATTGGTTTTTCAGTCCATAAACAAATTGCCTGTGTTGTTTATTTTACTGCACTTTACATTATTTGGTGATTTGTTTACCGGAGTTTGAATTAAAATCAACCTCAAATGTATGAGTTGTTTGGAACAATTACTCCTAATCAAACTAACAAATGAGCACAGTATGTCCAAAGATTAACAGAGAATGAGTAAGTGTACCTTCCATTGTCTAGCTTTCTCATGCTCTATAATGTTCGCAATCTCGGGATCAACAGCCTCCAGTGGAGAATTCAATTGCTTCGGCGACTGTATTAAAAAAAAAAAAAAGAAGAAGGAAAGACTAGTAAGGGAAAAGCAACAGTAATAAAAAAAAAACAGAGCAAAGTAGGAAATGCAGTGAACATGTATATGTGTAGTAAAACATAAATAAAAGTACATATATAATAAAGCTATGGTGGAGTGGAATTGGAGATTAAAGAAACTAGTCGCTAATCCATGTGATGCACAGAAAAACTATTAATTCTAAAAAAAAAAAAAAATCCAACAATAAGTAAATAGAAATTCTGAAAAAAAAAAAAAAGAAAAAAGAAATTAATCCAAACAAATAATTAATCAACAAAAAATATAGCTTTAATAAGAAAACTAAAAATCATATGAACCTAAATAAAAAACATTTAGGAGAAGAATTAAAATCAACCTACTGAGACGCAAATATCAAAAACCCTAAGTTTTAAAACTTTAAAATTTATAAAATCCCCAAATTCTTCTTTAGAATCAAACCAAATTTAACAAATTTATATATAACATACCAAATAAAAATTTATCGTTCCTTAGGCTGGAAGAAACAGGTCGCATCTTTGATTTTTTTTTTTTCCCAAAAAAATAGAGATGCTTTATCTGCCATATACAATATAAAAAAATAATTAGTAGATATTTCAACCCAATAACCAAACCCACGATTATCAACATGACTCTCTTTTTTTTAAACGTTAGTCATTTTTTTTTTTTTTTTTTTTTTTGAGTCTATCATAATTTTTGTTTTTATATAGATTATCAATGTTTGAGTTGTTTGAGTTTAAATTAGACTTGTCAGAGAATTAGAGTTTCACTCCTTGTTAAGTTTTGATTAAACAAAAATAATCTTATTTTAAAAAAATTGATAATGATGAGTTTGAGTTTAAGTTGGACTTATTAGAGCATTCACAACATTGCATCTATAATTTTAGCTATTTAGCACCAATAAAAGTTACTTTATCTATTTTGCCTATACACATGCTGCAGCAGTGGATCTATTTTAACTTTCAACACAATAAAATAATATAAACATCACAATAAAATAATATATCCTCTACAATAAAATAATATACCCACTACCCAAAAAACATCTACAAAACCAACCACAACCACCTCTATCATCAGCCACAGCCACAGCCACAGCCGCCGTCGCCACCACCACCACCGGCCACAACCACCACTCTACTTTGGCAACCACAACACAACATAGAAAAAAAAAAAACCACAACTAGAATCACAAATTCCACAAACACCATTTCTATTCTCAATTCATTGAATCAATCACTTCTAAACAACGATTCCAGCCACAGATCAGCTTGCCATAATCAATCATTTCTATTCTCTATCTTAACCGTGGTGGAGGAGCTCAGATTCTCCGTCTTGATCTTCGTGTTTCGAGTCGAGCCGAACCGGAGCCTCCACCCGCGTTGGCGACGTCAAGGCGAGCTGCGGTGAAGGTGCGAATGGAGGAGTCTTCATCAAAGTTTCAGCGTTTGTGGCTTTGGGGGCTTCCTCATCGGAATCGTCGTCGGAATCAATGTAGGCGATGGGGCTAGGGGTGGGTCAGCAGAACAGATTGGCGATGAGGATGTTTGCCGGTGAGCTGAGGGATGAGGGAGATGAGGGAGCGCCGGCGAGCTAGAGAGAAAAAAAAAATTAAGGAAGAAAGAAGAAAGAAGAGAAGCCGGAGAGAGAAAGAGAATAGAAAATGTATATTTAATGAGAGAGGAGAGAGAAGTGTAATAAAAAAGTTTTTTTTTACCTGTGTGCTACAATGCACATCTAAAGGTAGATATGCACTGTAGCTGAGGAGCTAAATCTTTTAGATTTAGCTCCACTGCTGCATGGTGATTTATAGTGATTTTTTGTGATTGAGAGCTAAAAATATACTATTATACCTATATAGCACTACTGCTGTGAATGCTCTTAGAGAGATAAAGTTTCACTCCTAGTTAAGTTTGAACTAAAAATAATAATTTTATTTAAATATTGTGTTGACGTGAAAAATTGTGAGAATTTCAAAGGTTTTAGTTATATATATATATATATATATAGACTAGCCGTGAACATACCACATTGCGCGTAATAATTATTTTTATGGTGGTTTTATTATTATTATTTTTTTTACAATTTAAACTAATTTAATAAAGAGTAATGTATTTTGTAATCATATTTTTATTTAGTATAGGAACTGTGGGTGAGAAAGCCCAACACCATATGTTGGGCCTGTGGCCCAATTTGAATAAAACTTCTTGGCCGAAGAGGTTAAA
Source organism: Quercus gilva (assembly GCA_023621385.1). NCBI lineage: Eukaryota > Viridiplantae > Streptophyta > Magnoliopsida > Fagales > Fagaceae > Quercus > Quercus gilva. The sequence goes on from CM042478.1 coordinate 16,862,797, forward strand.
AGGATCAATGTCCTGCCATCCTGGCGAAAATGCAACCAAAGAAGGATTAATATTTCGTCCGAAGACAACTTGGCATGTTCGAAGAGGTTCCGCTCGTCAGACCTCCAAAGAACTCGATCAAGTAGAAGATTCCTCAGAAGGGAGTTAGCGCTGGGCATTCCTAAGCGCGGAGATATCCTGAAATATCTTACAAATAAAGTTGCCATCACCGCATTTAATGCACTGCAGCAACTTTCCTGGCCGCATTTATGTGGAGAAGACACCTGAACAGTGAAACCTCAGCCACTACCACTCACTGCAGATTAAAGCAAACTTCTGATGTGACTAATACTCAAGTAGACGCTTAGATGAAGGACAAGTGTGCGGTGAAGATGAGGGAAAAAGGTGTATATATATAAAGGAAACAGGTCTCACATGAAAAAAAAAAGTGGAAAATACAAGACCTTTTCGGATCAAAGAGACTTTTATTGAATACTAGCCTGAGTGTCTTTTGCCCTGTTTCGTTTGCATGAACCGTTGCTAAATCCATATCCAGCCCAGTTATTTAACCCATTCTCTATAAATTCATTGTTGGGGATTTGTTGGGCTCATAATACGGGAAGTTATTGCCTAGTCCATCAAATTTCGACCCTACAGGAACAATTATAAATCATAAATATAAATCTTGTCATACCAAAATAAAAACAATATAATTTTTCTCAGAAATTAAAAAGGCAAGTTAATAAAAATATTCATTTTTAAATAAAAGTTATTTATAATATTTTGTGAATCATTAAAAATAAATTAGAAATTATTCTTTTATTTTTAAACAAACTTACTCAAAACTTTTTTTTTTTTTTTTTTTTTTTGCCTACAATCCAAAACACCAAAAAATGTAACTAAGAAAATTAATAAAACTTAACAATGATTAATTGGACCAATTAGGAAAATAATGTGTTGTTGATAATTTATTAAGGTTATTTTCTTTGCAAAAATTGTAATTTTGTCCACTCAAAACATATTATCAAATAAACAATTATGAACAAAATCTAAGAATTAAATTTTTATATATGCATTGTTATAAAATAATAATAAAAATAAAAATGAAAATGAAATTGCAAAAGCTAAAATTTGTCACCCATCCGATTGTTTTCATTTGGTTAACCTTTGTTTTTCTCTAAATAAATGGTATTATAGAATACTTCTAATACAACTATTAAGAGTACTTTATCCGCCACAAAGGATTAAAAAATAAACAAAAATTAGTAAAGTCTCATAGTTTAATATCTAAATTGAGCACTATAAAAAATTATGCTATGTAATAGAATAAATACCAAATTATCCAAATTATGCTATATAATAGAATAATATTATATTTTTATATGTTATATTTAATTCTTTTTAACGCAATAGGATAACATTTAACAATCAAAGAGAAAAAAAAAAATTAAAAAACAAAACAAAATCACATTAACCCAAAGTAGAGTTTTGAAGAATATAAAAAATTATCAACCTAAAGCAGAGATGTAAGAAAAAAAAAATCCAACAAAAAATTTTGAGAGAGAGAGAGAGAGAGAAACAACCTATTTTTGTGAGGGAAAAATATGCATAGAATGAAAGAGATAGTGACAAATTTATAGTAAGAGTGTGTAAATAAGAAGAGACAAAAATTAAGGAAGATGAAAGGAAAAATGAAGAATGATATTAATGTAAAAGATAGTGGAGAGATGAAAATGTAAGAGAGGGAGAAAGGTTGGAGAAGCAGTGGAGAGATAAAAAGGTAAGGGAGGAAAAAAGGTTAGAGAAGTGTAAATATTACAAAAACTAAAAGTTAAAAAAATTATAGGAAAATTAGAAAGAAAAATGATAATGACATGGACGCTGATGTGGCTCAACTGAACTGTAGCAACAATAAATGCTATACTTCAACTTTTAGATATATATAGATTTGGCTAACCTTTGTTTTTCTCTACATATATGGTATTATAGAGTACTTCTAATACAATTATTAAGAGCACTTTATCCACCACAAAGGATTAAAAAATAAACAAAAATTAGTGAAATCTCATAATTTTAGAATATTTTTCTCTTCTCTTGTTTGTGAGTTTTAATGGAGGGAATAGAAAACTCATTCCTTTGTTTAGGAGTTTAAGTGGGAGGGAATGGAATTGGTAGGAGAGAACACTCATTCCTTTCTATTCTCTTAAAATCTCAAATTTTTATTCCACTTGAAATTAGGAGGAATGGGAGAGAATGAAATTAAATTTAATGATTTTTTTATTAAAACTCCCAAAATACCCCTATATATTTAACTTTTTATTTTAAAATAGGGGTCTAATAGTAATATTTTCATAAAATGATTCCATTCCATTCCATCCATGTTACTCCCAAACAAGATTACTTACATTCTATTCATTTTCATTCCTTTTCATTCCTTCATTTTAAAACATCCAATTAAGGTTATTTAATTCCATTCCGTTCCATTCTTTTCCATTCATTTCCCTTACTTAAATACATTCTATTCCATTCCATTCCCTTATGAACTCCCAAACGGAGCCTAAATTGAGTACTATAAAAAATTATGCTATGTAATAGAATAAATACCAAATTACAATAAATACTAAATTATCCAAATCATGCTATGTAATAGAATAATATTATATTTTTATATGTTATATTTAATTCTTCATAATGCAATAGGATAACATTTAACAATCAAAGAGAACAAAAAAGAAAAAAAAAAAAAACAACAACAACAACAACTCTTAGGTGAATTTAAAAAACAAAACAAAATCACATTAACCAAAAGTAGAGTTTTAAAGAATATAAAAGATTATCAACCTAAAGCAGAGATGTAAGAAAAATAAAAATAAAAATCCAACAAAAAATTGAGAGAGAGAGAGTGAGAGAGAGACAACCTATTTTTGTGAAGGAAAACTATGCATAGAATGAAAAAGATAGTGACAAATTTATAGTAAAATGGTATGAATAAGAAGAGTTAAAAATAAAGGACAAATGATATTAATGTAGAGGGTAGTGAGGAGATGAAAAGGTAAGAGAGGGAGAAAGATTGGAAAAGTAGTGGAGAGATGAAAAGATAAGGGAGGAAAAAAGGTTGGAAAAGTGTAAATATTACAAAAAATAAATGTTAAAAAAATTATAGAAAAATTGGAAAGAAAAAAGATAATGACATAGACGCTGGTATAACTCAACTGGAGCGTAGCAACAATAAATGCTACGCTTCAGTTTTTAGATATATATAAATATAGATAAGCTTACAGTGAGATGGGTTTTTTCTTCTCGTACGCAGCCTTGTTAGGCAAAGATGACTATCAATTATGTAACAAAACCAACGATAATAAGTTGTAAGAAAGTTAATATTTAGGAACACAGAGAAAGAAAGAAAGAGAGAAAGAGAACCATGTAAAAGAGGGAACCGCCATTGAAGAGAGGGCGAATCGGCTTGTCAATGGATGAGGCAAGCCTACGATGCGCCATTGCCATTGCCATATCTTTCTCTCTCACTCTCTCCGTGTCTCTCTCTAAAAGCTCTCTATCTCACTTTGTTAATGTATCATTTTGTGTGTGTGGGGTATATGGGGGTTGTGAGATTTTGGCTTGGGATTTGTTGTTGTCCGAGGTTTGGTTTTGGTGGTTATTGATGTATTCGTTATCCCACTCTTTGTCTCTGGTTCCTCCTAGCTTCACAAACAGAGCATAGGCGCTAGGGGCCCCACCATATCTATTTCCTTCACCTTCCTCTTATGACATGAATTTTTGTGATTAATGGACTTGATCAATTAGACAAAGTTTTACTCCAAATGACAATTTTGATTATCTATAAAATTAAAATGGAGATAGTTCATTTGACCCTTAAAATTATATGGTGCAACGACATTTAAATATACCAAACTTTATGTATATGTGTGTGTGTGTGTGTGTGGGTTGGATTCAAATTATATCTGGTGTAACTCTAAGCAATGTTACACTATCCAATAACTTATTAAATTCATATTTTGAAAATCCAACTGTTGAATTACATGTTCTATATGTTCTTAACATGGATACCAATTTTCATGCTAATCGGATGTAATTTACCATTCGATCCATAAACTCATCTTTTATTCATTATTTTAAACTACAAAAACTTGAATTTAAACAATTGATTGATGATATGGCTATTGATCTTTGATCATCCTTAAATTTTGTAAGCATGGAGAATATGCGAAGATAATGTAATCCAATGGTGGATTTATCAAAATTCACATCTAATTAAAAAATATTGGGTGATGTAATATTGCTTAAAGTTACACCCAGGTGTAACTTGAACACAACCCTATATATATACTTTGCCAATCTTAAATATACAAAACTTTCTTTTTAAATTGATTTTGATTTGGAGAAGATTCTGTCATTGATTAGATTAACCCTTGTGCTAACACTGTTATAAGTACGGGAGGTTCTCGGTCTAGGGTTTTTTCTTAAACCCTAGTCTGTAGCAAATACGTTACCTTTCTCCCTGAGAAAGACGACGCTCCCTATAGCATCTTTAGTGCTAGTAGGGCATTAGTGTGTTTCCGTGTAACCTTAGCAGCAGGTCCTCTGTTCAGAGCATGGAGGAGTTGACAAGGAAGTGCGATGGGTTGTCGTTATCAGTGAAGGAAGGGGAGAAGCTGAGTTTGCCGACGAAACTTTCAAAGAAAAACCACGTTTTAGCTGCAAAGTTTCTCACCAAACGGAATCTAAATATAGAAGCAGTAGCGAGAATGTTTCGACCGCTGTGGAGAACAAGAGAGAGTTTCGGTGTTACTAATGCAGGGAATAACGTGTTATTGTTTAAGTTTGATCTAGAAGTTGATGCCGAGAAAGTTCTCCAGGGTGAGCCTTGGTCTTTTGATAGGCATTTAGTGATTTTACAGAGGTTTGATGGCAACAAGTTAGTGAAAGAGTTGGAGTTTAGGTTCTGTTCGTTTTGGGTTCAAATTCATGATTTGCCTTTCAAGTTCATGACTCCAGAAACAGCTAAGTTTATTGGGGCGACTGTTGGTCCTGTAACTAAGTCGAATGATCCGACGGAGTTGAAAGGTGGTACATTTATGAGGGTTCGGATAAGGGTGGACATTACCCAACCGCTTTGCCGAGGAAGAAAGATCAGTTTCGATGAAAAGAAGGAAGGGTGGGTGGCTTTCCAATATGAAAGGCTGCCTAATCTATGTTTTTGGTGTGGGATGTTATCACATGACGACAAAGATTGCGAAATCTGGTTGAAGAGTAAAGGTTCCCTTCCTATGGAGCAACAACAATATGGCCATTGGATTAGAGCTTCTCAGTTTAGTCCGGTCTGTCATCAGTATGTTGAGGTCAAGGGGTATGACTCTAGGAGTTCCCAAACTTTATCTAAAGGTAGGCAACAGGAGATTAGGAATCAAAAGGAGAATGTAGAGGTGCAACCTTTGCTGACTGGTGCGGTGGAGACAGGTGAAGTGGAGTTGGTGCGCAGCTGTGGAATAAAGTGTACTACGGAGGGGTTAGATCCAATTAGGGATGAACCAGAGTTGGGTGTTACTAAAACCCTTGCAGATGGGTCAGACTTTGAGGCAATGCTTGAGGAAATTGATAAAGGAATTCGAAATGAGGGGGCTGTAGTAAACCAGGTAGTTTCTGAAATATTAAAGGAGATTCAAGGGTCGGGTAAGGAGGCTTTGGTGGAGGGAGAGGCACATGATAACACACCGATACAGGCTTTTGTGGAGGAAGGATTAAGTGACTACAATGGCAATAGTTCGAGAGTGGAAGACATGGGTTTCAAAATAGGCTAGTCCGAATCAAAAAATAAGAATAAAGCCTTGAAGAAGTCAAAAGACAAGGGTGAAAGGGCAGTGGTTAATGATGAGAAGGTGGGTCACGGTTTGGCTCAAAACAGAGAAGTGAGGAAAGGAAGCTGGACTAGATTACCAAACAGACCAGTGGGTAATGAGGATCAAATTATGAGTGAGAACGAAGTGGGTTTTAAAAGGAAAAATGTCATGGGGAATAAGGTGGAGAATGAGATGACTGGGAAAGTAAAGAAGTTGAAATTGGAGGAGGAAGCTAAAGCTTTGGGCACTCTTTTTGCTACACACTTAGGAGCGGCGGAGGTTTCTAAGCAACCCCGTCGAGCCCAATGAGTCTTTTAAGCTGGAACTGTCGAGGGCTTGGGAACCCTCAGACAGTTAGTACCTTGCAAAAGGTCATTAGGTTAGAGAAGCCCAATTTTGTTTTCCTAATGGAAACAAAGTCAGATGGTGATTGGTTGAAGGTGGTCAGAGGAAGATGTGGGTTTCAAGAAAGTCATATTGTTCTGAGTAATGGTTCAAGTGGGGGTTTGGCTTTATTTTGGCAGTTTGGGATTAAGGTGGAAGTGCTGGGTTCTTCGGTGTCCCATATTGATAGTATTATTGATGAGGGTAACAATTCTGCTAGATGGCGTTTGACAGGGTTTTATGGTAATCCAAAGACTTCTAGGAGGGTGGAGTCATGGCAGCTTCTCCAATCTCTCTCTACTGTGTCTCCTTTGCCTTGGGTGGTTATTGGTGACTTTAATGAGATTCGGAGGGATTCTGAAAAAGAGGGTGGTGCCCCTAGACCTAAGCAACAGATGGCAAGGTTTAATAGCGTGATAAATTCTTGTGGACTACAGGAGGTTGGTTTTATTGGGCCAAAATTTACTTGGCTTTTCCAAAGAAGTGATGGGTTTCAAATTAGGGAGAGGTTGGACAGGGCTTTAATGAGCCCAGGTTGGGCTTCATTGTTTCCCTTGGCAAAGTTGATCCATAAGTCTTCTTCCACTTCAGATCACAATCCTTTGTTGCTTCAGCTTAAGGTTACCAAGAAACGAGAGAAGTATAAAAAATCTTTCAGATTTGAATCTATATGGTTGAAAGAACCCAAGTGTGAAGAAGTAGTTAACGAAGCTTGGAATGAAGGTTTGGTGGCAGCCAATTCTCATCCTTTGCTAGCATGTTTGAATTCATGCAAAGAAAAATTAGAAGAGTGGAACCGGACTGAGTTTGGGCATATGGGAAAAGAGATTGCTCGGCTTCAGAAGCTTTTGGAGGTATTGGAGGTTCAACCAACTAATCCTGAGGTCATTAAACATTTAAGGGAGACTAGGGTGGAGCTTAACTGTTGGTTGGAGAAGGAGGCAGCCATGTGGAAGCAAAGATCTCGGTTGGATTGGTTTAGAGAAGGGGATCGAAACACAGGCTTTTTCCATGCTAAAGCTTCTTCAAGGTTTCAGAAAAATTTGATTGAAGGGATTTTTGATTCTAATGAAGTTTGGCAGGAAGAGGAGGACGAAATTGAGAGGGTGTTTGTGAAGTATTATTCAGAGCTCTTTTCCTTATCAAATCCCACGGATTTCCATGAACTCTTGGAAGCAATCCAACCAAAAGTTTCTCAGCAGATGAATGAGCAGCTGATAAAAGAGTTCCAACCGAATGAAGTACACAAAGCTTTAAAGCAAATGTATCCTCTCAAGGCTCCAGGACCTGATGGTATGCCTTAATTATTCTACCAGCATTTTTGGCCTACTGTGGGTAATATAGTCACTAAATTTGTACTTGATTTTCTTAATCTTGGTATTACTCCTCCTCATTTTAATGATACTCAAATTGTCTTAGTGCCTAAGCTTAATAAACCACAGAAAGTTACAAAATTTAGACTGATCAATTTATGTAATGTGGTGTATAAAATGGCTGCCAAGACCCTTGCTAATAGACTGAAGAAAATTCTTCCTGCTATAATCAGTGATACTCAAAGCACCTTTGTTAATGGTAGACTTATCATTGATAACATTTTAGTTGCTTTTGAAACTATGCATCATATTAGTCAGAAGAAATCAGGGAGTAGAGGGGAGATGGCTTTGAAGCTAGACATGAGCAAAGCTTATGATATGGTGGAATGGACGTGCTTGGAGAAAATTATGGAGAGATTAGGTTTTCACCCTCGTTGGAGGAGCTTGATGATGCAATGTGTCTCAACTGTGACCTACTCCATCCGTATTAATGGTAAACCCAAAGGCCATATTGTTCCTTCTAGGGGTCTTCGGCAAGGTGACCCTCTTTCTCCCTATCTTTTTCTGATTTGTGTTGAGGGTTTATCTGCTTTAATTAAGAAAGCAGTTAATGATGGATCTATGGAAGGTATATCTGTTTGCAGGAATGGTCCTTGTCTTTCACACCTATTCTTTGCTGATGATAGTCTTATATTCTGCAAAACTTCTATTGAAGAGTGTGAGTCCCTTTAGAGAATTTTGAAAGTCTATGAAGATGCATCAGGACAACAATTAAATAGGGTGAAGACTTCGCTTTATTTTAGTAGAAATACAGCCACTGAGATTCAGGAAGAAATCAAGAACAAGTTTGGGGCACAAGTTATTAAACAACATGAAAAGTATCTGGGCCTACCATCTCTCGTGGGGAAGAATAGGAAGAACTATTTCAAGGGAATTAAAGAGAAGCTGGAAAAGAAGCTGGCATGTTGGAAGGAAAAACTACTCTCAAAAGCAGGGAAGGAGATTCTAATCAAAGCAGTGGCATAGGCAATTTCTACGTATGCCATGAGCTGTTTCAAGATCTCGGATAAACTCTGTGATGAGATGACTAGCCTTATGAGGAATTTTTGGTGGGGGCAACAAAGAGATGAGAGGAAGATGGCTTGGATTAGTTGGGATAAACTCTGCACTCCTAAAGCTCAAGGGGGGTTAATGTTTAAACAACTAAAACAATTTAATCTTGCCTTATTAGCTAAACAGGGATGGAGATTACAAATGGGAGGAGACTCATTGTTCTATCGTGTATTTAAGGCGAAGTATTTCCCTAGGAGTGACTTTCTACAAGCTGGTCTAGGAGCTAATCCATCATATGCGTGGCGAAGTATCATGGCGGGACAGGATGTTGTCAAAAAAGGAATGAGATGGTAGGTAGGAAATGGCCAAAGTATCCGGATTTGGACGGATAAATGGACCCTAAACCCCTCAACATATAAGATCATATCTCCTCCGAGTGGTCTTCCTTTGGAGGCTCGGGTGTGTGAGCTTATTGATCCAACACTTGGCACATGGAAGACTGATTTGATTCAGAGCATCTTTCTCCCATGTGAAGTTGATGACATATGTAGTATTGCATTGAGTTCAAAACTTCCCGAGGACAGGCAGGTCTGGGCCCCTACAAATAATGGAAAATTCAATGTTAGAAGCGCCTATAGAGTGGCTATTGAGCTTACCTCTGAAGGCTTGGCTGGGACTGTTTCTGAGGATAGCAGGTTGAGGAGTTTCTGGAAAGGGTTATGGCGGCTTAACATCCCCCATAAGGTACGCCATTTTGCATGGCGAGCTTGCCGAGACACATTGCCTACCAAAGAAAATCTGGTGCGTCGGAAAGTATTGAATGAGAGAGTGTGTGAGCTGTGCAATTCAGGTTTGGAAAGCTCTTGTCATCTGTTTTGGGAGTGTAGCCGAGCACGTGAGGTTTAGGATAGTTTAAAACTATTCAGTATTCAGTCATCCATACATTTCTCTTCGTTCATGGATTTGCTCTGGTTCGGAGCGATTGAAACAGAATGGGACTCGGCATTGATTGAAAAAGTGGTTATGGTTGCGTGGGCTATATGGTCGTATAGGAATGAACGAAGGCATAGGGGAGTGATGAAATCTGCTACAAGAATTGGGACTGAGGTGCTGGAATATTTAGCTGAATACCAGGAATGTGTAGAGGTGCCAAAGCAACAAAGGGAAGTTCAGCCTGAGGTTTGGAAGCCACCACCGAGAGGAATGTTTAAGCTTAACGTTGATGGGGCTGTTTTTGCTGATTAGAGAGTTGCAGGTGTGGGTGCTTTGATTCGGGATGAGGAAGGTAATGTTATTGGAGCTCTTAGCAAGAAGATTTCAGCCCCCCTTAAAGCAGTGGAGATTGAGGCGAAAGCAGTGGAGGTGGGTTTGCAATTCGCTAAAGATCTTAGTGTACAAGAGTTTATTCTTGAAGGTGACTCCCTATTGGTGATCAATGCTCTAAAGGATCTCTCTCCGCCACCATCATCTGTGGCGGCTATTATTTATAGCTCTTCATCTGTTTCTCAAGAGTTTAGACAGGTTGGGTTTTCACATATCTGTAGGCATGGCAATAGGCCAGCCCATTTATTAGCTAAATATGCCTCTGGTATAGATGATTATTCAGTTTGGTTAGAGGAGGAACTGTGTTTCCTTAATCAAGCGCTGATTAAAGATGTAACCTTTTCTTCTTTGGCTTAATAAAGTTTTTAGTATTTCCCATCAAAAAAAAAAAAAAAAAAGATCAACCCTCGTGCTAAGGGTGTGAATTCCCTGTTACAAAAAATTATGGACTCCAAACACATAACAATCTTGTTATTTCTTGGTTCTATATATACATTGAATTGCAGGTTCTCGAATTGCGGGTTCTCTATAATACTGTTTGGATGACTTGTGTTCCCTATCTCTAGAGGTTAGATAAGTTGTGTTGACATGGGTGTCAAATTGCTTAATAATTCATAAACTCCATAAGAAATTTGCCAGAAGGAGATGGTTTTAAGTGAGGGGAAAAGACTTCCTCTTATTGATGAATAAAAACAAAAATTCCGGTTCTAATAATAACAAAATATAATCAAATTTTGATTTATAATGGTACTTTTTTATTTATACTTAGTACTTACTATTGTAAAAAAAAATTAACAAAAATGAAATTTTGTATGTTTCAGGGTTCATTTTTATGGATTTTTTTAGCCAAAATTATATGTATAAGATCACTTGCATGGTAAAATTACATAGTAAGTAATTTTAATCTTGTGCATTAAGAGTCCTGCTTTAGAAATTATACTACATCAGTAAAATTCTTTTATAAATGTTATTCCAGGAGCAATTATATAATTTGATCGTACTCATTAAGAGTCAAAATTAATCTGAGCATATATTGATGCTTTGTTGAAGGTCAAAAGTGACCAAGAACTTGAATAAAACACTTATATCCAAGTATAAGTTCAAAACTTATTGTGGATTCTACTTAATTCAACTTGTAAAATCGGCATATATATTAAAATTCTATTGTATTAAAAAAAAAAAAAAAACTCGAAAACTTGTTTACCCAACTGCTTATGCACAAAAAGACATCATTTATAAATGAAATAATTATTTAAAATTGTGGACTAGGGATACAACACCACCAAAACCAGCCATGAAAACCCTATCCGATCTGCACATTTTCTTTGCCACAAAGTGAGACCTAAAGATATAAACATGATAGAATGCGATGTTTGAGAGACAAACTTGGCCACCGATGCATTTTGAATACTTCCTCCTCTATCTAGGACCTCTACCAACTCAATTGTGTGTCATTTTCTTGGAGATTGCACTCCGAATTGTTAAGACATTACAGCCAAAACCTAAAAGGCTCTTATACAGTTGATTAGCACGGTCCATAATTCTAAGCCCACAACTGGGTTGGTCCAGAAAAGAGGCCCGATCTTTGTGGGTCATAACTCATAAGGATACGAGATTGGGCTTTGTGGTTGAAGAAAAGAGGCCCGAGCTTGGGCTTTGTGGTTGAAGGAAAAAAAAATCTAATACCGCTAAAGAAAGAAGCTTGAACCCTCGACCTTGGGGTTAAGGGCTACACGCTCTATCCAACTGAGCTATGCCAGATAGTTGATATAGCACAACCTTAATAATAATCATATAGTTTTGTACATTTGAGCCCAATATACCTTTTTTTTTTAGCCCAATATACCGTGGCACATTCTGGATGATATTAGAAGAATCCACATGCTCTTTTAATACGATGGGAGGAAGCTCAAAATTTATGACATTTTGAGGAGTCATAAATTGTACGAAAAGGCAATGAAGAAAGCAGGTAATGTCGTTAAATTAAACAAATTTTACTGGGTGATGGTTTAATGCAACATTCATGTGTAAGATAAATAACTGTGTCTTGGCCGAATCCTCGAAATTGCATTCATGGATTCCAATTTCCACAGAGGGTGGGATCCATCCTCTACGACTATGAGAGTGGAAGCAAGGACAGAACTGGGACTTAGAGTTAGGAGGGCAGAAGTACAAACAAAAAACAAAAAAAAATTTTAAAACTCCAAATAAACATTCATTTAATAAACCATTAATGAAGAAAAATACACAAAATTATTGTTTTCTAAGATATTACAATGTAGTTATTTATGAAAATGGAACTTGCCGTCTTTTTAAATCTTCGAAATCATCTATGATTGAATCCGTACTAATTGTCGCAGCAATGTTCCTTTCAATGAATAATATCATAGCATCTGACAAAAATTAATCTTCCATTTTGTTGCGAAAGTCATTTTTGATGACATTCATAGCTAAAAATACCCGCTATGTAGTTGCAGTAGAAACAGGAAGAGTCAGCACAAGCTTGACCACTCTAGAAATAAGCAAATAGTATTCTAATTTTCTAGTTCTCACCATCCATTGGCACAATTTAGAAATATTTTTCAAATTCTTGAACCCTGAATGCTGAACTACATCATACTTATAAAGATCAAGTTCCTTTTTCAAATCATTCTTTTCATCATCTGTGAAGTCTATTGGATAAAAATTATCTACCAATGAACAAATATCATTGACTCGAAAAGATTCATATGCCTCTCGAGGATCTAGAGCTGAGCTAAGCGTAAGTAACTCCATGGCATGCTCACTAAACCAATGATTTAGTTCCTATAATTGAGAATCTATTCCTGCATTAAAAATATCTACTTTATAATAATGCTCATTTCTAAAGTCCTCTTGTTGATGACGAGATCGACCGAATCTTGCAACATAACGAGCATTCATATCAGGGACATCTAAACCACGTTCTTTACAAAATGATATCACAGTAGCTAGTAAGTCATCCCATTTCTCATCTCGAAATTGTTGAATAAGTTTTTTAGTGGATGAAACTAAATGCGTAGCATTTAAAATGTCTTGCAATTGGTTTTGCAAAGCTTGACAAAGTTTATCCATGATTCCCATAGTTTCATTAACAAAATGCAAGATGAAAACAAATTCAAATGAAATTAATACCTCATAACCGGACTCTGTTTCTACTTTTTGTGAAAAATTTCCTTCATCCATAATTTTCAGTAGAACTTCACATGTTGGACTAAACAACTTTATCAAGTTAGAAATGTGACCATCTGATTAAGTCCTTTCCCAGTCTCAAGCTCTTCAATATCAATCAAATATGCAATGTCAGAAGCTCTAGCAATTTTTAATTGCTCAATATGTTTGTATGAAGCACGAATATTATTGATAACCGAAATCAATTTAGTGAAAAATCTATTAAGAGGGACAACTGCTTTTGATGCTCCTTCTAATGCCAATTGTAAGCGATGTGCAAAACAATGAATGTAGTAAGCATATGGACAATCATTCAAAATCAAAGCTTATAATCCATTCCACTCACCCCGCATGTTGCTTTCACCATCATATCCTTGCCCCCGAATGTTTTGGATATCTAAGCAATAATTAGAGAACAAATAATATATCTCCTTTTTAAGGGTTACTGCTGTAGTGTTAACAACATGAACAATCCCAAAAAATCGTTTTCACACAAAGTCATTTGTATCAACATATCTTAAAACCACAACCATTTGCTCTTTCATGGACTCATCATGAGCTTCATCAACCAATATGCAAAACTTTGCATCACCAATTTCTTCCCTAATTGCCTTCTTCACTTTGTTTGAAATAACATGTAGAATTTCTTTTTGAATCTGAGGTGATGTGTAGGTAGCATTTTTTGGAGCTTTTGCCATTATTTCAACAATATTATTATTATAGCCCACCATCAAATCCAATGTCGTAAGAAAGTTTCCCCAATTGGTTGAAGTAGAGTTTTCATTTCGACCTCTAAAAGCAATAGCTTGCAAGGCAAGATGTCGAACAACATCAGTTGAAGCCTTCAATCGTATTTGATTATTTGCAATTTGTTCTAAAGTGAAACTGCTCACTATCCTATCAATGTGTTGAGACTGGGTCATCAAATCTAGACATGCTTTATGGGCAATTCTATGAGTGGAGTTAAGATCTTTCCCCATATGAAGAATAAAAGAACAACTTTCACCATTTTTAACTTTCTTTCAACTCTTAAATCCATTAACTGTGAATGCATTTTGTCCATCATGCCCAGTTGGCTTATGAAAGAAAAAGCATGGTAGACAAAAAGTGGCATCTTTTTTAGGAGAATATTCAAGCCATGACTTAAAGTGATCATCTTTATACCAAGAACCTTGAAAGCTTCGACCCTTCTCAGATTTTTTAAATTTTTTAAAATGAGGCTGGTATGGACCCAACTTAATGTAACGTCGCCAAATCTCATCTCATTAATCAACATGATAAGTATATATTTGTCTACGCAATCCAGGATCAAGTTCTAATTGCAACGAACTCATATCAACCTTTTGAAATTTTGTTTGAAAATTTTGCTCAATAGGGACATCAAGATTTTCCTCAATAGGTTCATCAGGATTTTCCTCAATTGGGACGTCAAGATTTTCCTCAAGTGGGACATCAAGATTTTCGTCAACATTAGTGGTTGGCAATGTTGCACCACTAGTATTAGCTTCTAAATCATTTGAAACTTTTCTTTTGAAAAAATCAAATATGGTAGTTGACTTTTTCATAATCTACAAATAAAATATAATTTGAAATTATTATGTTATTATATGGTCAATAATCTACAATCATTACACACAATAGACAAATACTATGCACACAAACATTCAACAATTAACCAATAAATTTTAAAGTTACAAATGATCTCTTTAATTATTTATCCAACTTTAATGTTTTAAAAGACACTAACTAAAGAAAAAAACACTAAAGACAAAACTAAAAAAAAATATCACAAAACACAGGCTATTCACTATTGTTAAAGACAAAACTACAACAAAAAAAAAATATATATATATATACAAAATATCAATGGCTTGTTAACTGTTGCATGTGTAGTTGTGTTTGTCAGATTAGATGCAACTTTTTCATTTATAAAAGAATGCTAAAGACAAAGATGAGTCTTGGATCAGTTTTTAACTCTCTTTTAACTCTTTCTCTCTAGTATAATATGTCTTTGAGTCTCAGGTCTCTCCGTCCCAGCCCCCAGGCCCCAACCGCCCAGCATCCCTAACTGGCTGACTCCCTACGCTAGTTGCTTAGTTGCTTTGTGCTTTCTTTTAAGTTTTCTTTACAAGACACACAAGTGTCAACACATTATTAAAAGTAAGTCATCCCAAACAAGGATTTAATATGAGATGAGACTTGAGAGGGATACCTTTACTTCTGCTGATGCCGCTGGCTGCCGATTTACTCTACTCTGTGTTTAGCCGTAAGTTAGGTTTTCCTTATTTTTATTTATTTATTTATTTTTTGAATGGTTTAGAATCTCCCTTCTTTTTTCCCTTTTATTATATGTGTGAGGTAAGTTGGGTGTTTCCTACTCCTAGGCTTGGTAGATATCTAATTAGAACTAGCTCTGATTTTTTTTTTTTTTTTGGGTGTTGTTTGGGCATAATTTTTATTTTTGGGCTAATATTTTTTTTTATAGCATTTAAAAACATCAATAATATTTTTAAAGGGAGCAAAGTGCAATTTTATTGAAACAAATTGCTAAAAATAAAATATTATATATATACTAAATTTTTTTTTTTGAAAATCTGGGGGGGGGGGGGGTGGGGGGTGGCGCCACTGCCCCCCCAGGTCCAAGAATAGCTTCGTCCTTGAGTGGAAGAGTCTGTCAGGCAAATGTAATAATTTCACTACACTTTATGGTAAAAGAATGAAAACCCTTTTTAACTAGACAAGACAACCCTTGTCACCTCTTACAGTCTTACTTCTTCCATCCAAGAGAAAATTTCACTCACTTTCTCATTTATATAATTATATCTGCTGAGATCTTTTGTTTGAGGACACGCATCCTATTTGCATTCAAAATCTTCACAAAAAGTTCATAAATTTGAATTCATAGTTCGGGAAAAATGATCATACACTCCCTAAACTTTCAACTACGGGCCGAAAGACCTCCTTAACTTTTATATTGGCCAATTTACTCTTTAAACCATTTACAACTGCCAAATCAATACTTTAGTTAGTCTCACATTAAAGCACTAACAGAATAAGTACATGAGACTCACGTGACTTTTAAAAACAAACTTAATCACCCAAAAGTCCGAGGTAATTTTCCAACTAGCATAATTGTGGGAGTCAATATAATAAGTTAGCATGTGGTGGAAACAAAATTGGAAACTAGCATCTCGAGTCTATGAAGCTCGAGTTTGGTGACAAACTCAAGCTTCAAAGACTTGAGTTCTAGTGCTGAACTGGAGCAATTGATCCACGTGGAACTCAAGTTTCTCAAGCTCGATTTGTATAGAAGTATTTGCAGATGAAAATGAAGAAGAACCGAAGAACCAGATCAAAAGCCAGAACGGAAGGAAGAATTTGGAGAGGCAAAACAGAGATTTGGAGAAGCAGAGGAAGAATCTGGGAAGCAGATCTGAAAAAGCAGAACAATCTGAAAAACAGATGAAGTGATCTGGAATGAAGAAGTGCAGAAGCAAATGAAAAAGAACAGGGGAAGGAAAAGAAGAAGAAGAAGAACAAGTCGAACAGTCTGATCTAAAAAAAATGGTGGAACTTGAGTCTTAAAAACTCGAGTTCCAGGTGGATTTTTTTTTTCATCAGATGCTACCACTTGCAACTCGAGTCACTCGAGTTCTATCTTGGAACTTAAGTTTTAGAAACTCAAGATGCTAGTTTGCTGAATAGTTTTGCAAACTAGACAACTAACTAAAATATTAAAAAAATAAAGTTAAATGAAAAAAAAATTCCAAAAGTCCCAAACTCAGTAAAAAGAAGAGGGAAGAGAAATAGGTCCGATGGTGAAAAAGAGAGAGGCGGTCAGTTCAGAGCCATTGCGAGCTTTTCCTTGCCGTCTCGCCGCCCTTTTCTCGGCAGTGCCTTGGTGGTTCTGCTGCATCGTTCAATCCTGGTATTTTTTTTTTTTTTTTTCTTTCCCTGAGTTTAAATCCACAATGATTTTTTTTTTTTTTTTTAAATCTCCATGTATGAATTTCTATAATAGAAGTTATTGGTTTGGTTTAATTTTTGGGTTGGGTCTTTGTGAGCTTGGTTTGGTGTTGTACCACCTGGATGTTTTTTTTCCCCTCTTATGTATTGCTATTTAGATCCACAAAGAAATTTTTTTTCTATCCCATGTGAGAATTTCTATAGTAAGAATTATTTGTTTGTTTTAATTTTTGGGTTGGGTCTCTGTGATTTTCTTCTTTTTTTTTATCTCCCTGTGTCATTCACTGGGTGTTTGATTAAATGCCTGAGAGACAATGGCTACTGCTCTAATGGTTTAACCAATGTAGCCTGAAATTGGCTGCATGCATTAATGAAGATACAAATTGCAAATAATTTCAATGCTGTAATTGTCAAATATGAAAAACTTTCTTTATAGTAATTGTCAAATACGTTGGCTTCAAATTTTCATTTACTATAGAGACTTATTTGCTTCCCTGCCACAAAAGAAAATATGCAACTATCACTTATTGGCTTCCCCCTACCACACCATTACTTCATCAAGTTGGTATCGAGTTCTTGCCATAATCATGCCTACATCGGCCATTGGAGTGCCTCATCATGCAAGGAGGAGTTCTACTTCTCCCCCCACCCCCAAGGAGTTTTGAACTAGTGATCTCCCCATCATAAGATATGATTGCAACCGACATAACGAGAAGGTTTACTATTAAAATGATTTTATTTTGTTTATATATAGGATTATATATTATAAATTAATTTCCAATAGATGGGCCTTAGTATTTTATATTTTTTCACAGGTCTAACTCCTTCTATGGTACAAAAAGATTTGTCTAGCTTAATTGCATTTTGTGTTTTTGACTCTGTTTGAATCAGAGTTCTTTGCATCAGAATTGTGTTGGTTTGGTTAAATTCTTATGATACAAACCTACAAGGAAAGTGGCCAGTGACACACCTCTTATCTATAACCTTTTCCTATCCAGTTTTATAAATCATTTTCTGATGAAGGGTAACGGTCAATTTAGGTGCACACAGCTTATAAATGAGTTGTGTTAAAATTTCATTCAAACCTGGCATTTGGTAGTATATAATTGTATTAGAATGTAATATAAAAAATTATTGGTTTATGTAACCTGGGGTTCTTATGATTTTAAAAACTGTTTGTTGTAGGGAACTTTTGCTGCAGCTGTCTCAGGTGATCAGATTGAAGATTGAAGAATGTAATGTATGTAACTATTTTGAGAGGCATGACATTGAATTCGCACCAATGAGAAAAAAAGTGTAATTACTAGACTATTGGTCACTAACTGAAGGCTGAAGAATGAAGTTGCAATGCATAATAGAATCCCTAAGTGGCTTGGGTGATTATTAGTGGTTTCTTAAATCAATAGTGGGATTGTGATAGCCTTTTGTATGGGGTCCAAGTGTTAACATTGAAAGTCATCTTTATTTGCAGTGACTATATATGTAGGAGTACTAAAAAAAAGGATTTGTAATGTAATGTATCTATATGTGAAAATTAGATGTAATGTAATATAAAAATGTTCACAACTATGTAATGTTCAACTTATGAAATTAATGGCAGTATTTTTTCTCAAGTTTAGTAATTATCTGTTGCCATGCTTAGATTTGTATTTTCCTTTAAAAAAAAGCTTTTGGAACTTTTTGGAGCCAAATATCCTTAGATTTTATAGTTCAAATTGCCCTATGTTTGTTAAGATGCAATTTACCACATCTCCTTTTCCCCATCTTATTATTTAGTGCACTGCCAAAACTCAGTATCAATGGAAGTAATGTCTCTAAGCACCAAGGCCTGTGATCTCTTGAAAAGCTTTTCTCTAGTTTGAATGTTTCAATAAAATTGCACCACAACATTGTCCACTTGCCACATTTCCATTTGTAATTCTTTAATTCATTCAATATATATCAGTCCATTCCAAATGTTGGTTCTTGGAGGAACTAATTGAAACTAACCATTTAATTTAGAGTGTGGTAGGAAAAATACTGGCAGGAAAGGCTGTAGATTCATTTTTGTGCTTTTATTGTAATTGTCATAGCTTTCAAGATGACCAAAAAAATGTCACCCTAACAGAGATGTGCATTCTAACTGCGTATAAGTTTAGACAGAGACGTGCATTTTAACTACATATATGGTGTAATAAATCAAAAGCAAGTTGCCATGAATGAATCAATAACCACCAAAAAATGATTGTGTCCCAATCTACCATGAATTGAACTATATGCAATAACTCTAAGGATCTCAATCAATTAAAAGGATCTCAATATGCCATGAATTGAAATATCATATGAGTGTGTACAAATAGTATATTGTTTGCCAAAAAATAACACTTAATGAATCAATAATTACACTTTTCCAGCAATATTGAAAAAAAAAAGTATACCGGTTCCATCAGTATTTTTAAAAGGCCATGTATCACTCAACAAAATATTGAACTAAAAAAATATTTATCTTCTTGCTGCCACTAGGCTTTAGCCTTTCCCTTATCCTTCTTGCTTCCACTAGTGTTGTCATTTGTACGACTTTGACTTAATTGTTGATTACCTATATTTGATTGCTAATTACCCTATAAAAAGCAAAAAAGGCTGGAAAAGTTAAACAAAGTAGTACTTGACATTTATTGATAATTTTTTACTCCCTTTAGCTCCAAACGTAGGTGATTGTCCTGATTGCCCTTTCTTTTTCTTTTTATAAGCCTTCTTGTTGGGGTTATTAGGAGCTTTACAAGTTCTTTGATTATGGCCCCATTGGAAACAATTTTCACATTTCATGGCAGTTCCTTTCTTGCTCACCCTAAAGGCATTAATAGGTTCTCCTGCCTCCCTCTTTCTTACCTTCTTATGCTTGCCTACTCTCTTTGTAAATTTTGGGGGCTTGATTAGGTCATAGGGTGTTTTTGGCCATTGTTCATGGTTTGGAAGTGGGCTTACCATCCATTGGTAACAACTTAGGAATGTCTCCTTATTGTAAGCAATGTCTACATAAGTCTCTAGTTGCTCTCCATTCTCAATTATTGTAGCATCAGCATGAAAACATGGGATTCTACTCAATCCCCATCTCCCACAACCACAAGTCCTCTCATTCAAGTCCACCACATATCTTCCACCATAAATATACTCCACATCATATTTGGACTCTCCATTCCAACGAGAAATGCAATGTCCATCCTCGCTTTTTATCCTCTCAAGCTTCTTATGGATTCTTGGACAAACCCTCTCTTCATACCTTCTCATATGATCTCTTTTGGTTTGCAACCTTTGCATAAACATCACTCTTATGATCTCCATAATTGTCAACACTGATTTATCCCTAGCCTCCAAAAACCAAGCATTGAAAGACTTTGCTATATTGTTTACTAGAGTGTCACTTTTACTTCTTGGATTAAAAGCATGTTTGCCCCATGTTCTTGCATCTAACTTCACAAGCCACTCAATGCCTTCACATCTAGCTTCTTCAACTCATCCGTGTGGAAGTCAAAAGAATTCTTTGTTGCTGACCTAGCAGCACTCCACATTGCGTCTTTGAGTACTATTTTAGGAAAATCCTTCTTGATATTTGCATGTAAATGCCTAACACAAAATTTGTGCTCTGCATTAGGTATCAAATCTTTAAAGGTCTCTACTAATTTCTACCATAAAAAATACACAAATATACATTAGTAATTCATATTAAGGTTATAGATCATGATATTTTTAAAAAATAAATAAATAATTCATATGCACATTAATTGTTTCTTGCCTTCCATCGGTCTGAGATAAAAACCCATCCATTCTCATCCACATGTCCGATGTCATCCAACAAACATTGTAGAAACCAGGTCCAAGAGTTTTTATTCTCAATTTTAACGATAGCATAAGCAATTTGGAAGATATTATCATTCCCATCCTTCCTAACAGCATCCACCAACTGCCCCCCTATTATCCCTTTCAAATGACAACCATCTATCCCAATAAGTAGCCTACAACCTGCTAAGAATCTCCTTTTGCAAGTATCAAGACAAACATTCATTCTCTCAAACATATTATTAGCAGTTTGTATCTTCACTGTGCTACCTACATTCCACTTTCTAATAGTAGCTGCATAGTCCCAAAGTCTCTCATACTGCTTCTCCTTAGCACCATGTATCATCTTGAAGGCCATTCTCTTAGCCTTATAATATTAGTCCAAAGTCACATCAACTTCATGGTCTCTAAACACTGCACCCTTCAGTGCATTTGCTGTCCAAGTATGATCATCTCTAAAGAATGGCAAATATTTATTAGCTAGCCACCTTGAAGAAATCTTATTATTCTTATGATCCTTGCCACATGTATGTATGCCCTTAAAACTTTTGATTTGAAAGGCATCTCCCATTTGTGTTTAGGATGCATGTATCTTCCAACCATATATTTTTGTAAATATTGCTGTCACTCTTCACTTATCATTGTGCTTGTACTCAAAATCATGTTTTTCTTTAATACATCACTCCTTTAGTGCCTCCTTGAAGACTATATGTGATGCAAAATTTTGATCCTTCACTAGCTGTACATTCTCCATGCCAATGCGTTGGTTAAACTCGAGGAACCTAGGCCTTGAATTCCCTTCATTATCAGATGACCCTTCTGCATTCCTCAACTCATCACTGTCCCCATGGTCTTAGTTTCCTTCACCATTCCAAACTCCCTCAAGCTGCTTGCCTCTAATTGCTCTATTGATTCCATCATCCTCCATTCCAAAATCTTCATTTATATCATCATTAGATTCAGAAAAATCACTTAAATTGTACTCTTCTTCATCCTCCACATCAATTGGAACATTAAAAATTTCAAATTGACCATCAGCCTCAATAGAATCATATTGGGATTGAGGGGCTTGTACATTTGGCATAGAAGATGAATTTCCAGGGAGTGATAGTGGACATTCATCCATGGCTACAATACAAAATTAACAAGAACATTAATAGAAGAGCTGGAGAATATATATATATATATATATATATATAGAGAGAGAGAGAGAGAGAGAGAATAGTGGGAAAAAAATATATTACAATTTGCATATGCACCTATGCATGATTGTTGTTAATTCAATTCACATAATTCAAAATATTACAATATGCATGATTACTGCTAATCAATATCATTGTTTACCATTTATAAATGGATTATGCACATGATCAATGATGCTAGTTTCCATTGTAGTGGCTTAGCATGACCCACAAAATGCTGAATTTATACTCAAATTCTATTATATCTTCTTAGTTTTTACAATAATAATCAAACAAATAAACTTTGGAAAAAGTAATGGAGTAGGGGAATTGTTCAAAGATGGGGCAATAATTGTAACAAATACCAACTCAATTTGCTTTATCTTCTTTACTTGCTTTGTTGTGTTCCTTTTTCTTTCTTTCTTTTGGATGGTGGCTTAGTCAATAGACCATATAACTGAAATCATTACACTGAAACCCTTAAGGTGGGGAAGCTAAACCTCATGGAGTCCTAAGATTTATATATATAAAAAAAAACTAACCAAAAGCCATAACTTTAACACTAAACTAGAGAATCCAGAAAGCCTTGCTCTGTTTTAAGTTAGTAACAAGGTGCTTGATACCAACGTATTACATTTTTCTTATGAAATTTTGTGTATTTGTTGTTTACTTTCACCAACGGCAAACATGACATTGTTGTTGATGAGGCCTTTGCAAACAACCTTGTAGAAACACCAATCCCAAAGATTAAACCAAGCAACTAAACCCCATTAGCAGTAGCCATATCTCTCTCTCAAGCATTTAATCAAACAACTCTATGGCAAACTCAAATGCAACAGCTGGTGAAAGGCATATGGAGATAATAAAAAATCAAGAATTTCACATAGACCCAACCCAAAAATTAAACCAAAACAAGAATTTCTACTATAAAAATTTGCACATGGAGATTAAAAAAAACAAAAGTTCTTAGAAGATTTAAATAGCAATACGTAAGAGGGGGGGAAAAAAAGAAGACATACCAGATTGAACAGTGCGGTGGAACCATCAAGGCGTCGCTGGGACAAAGGCGGCGAGACAGCAGAGAGAAGCTTTGCAGTGGCTCTAAATGATGTGGATTCTCTCTCTCCGCTGGACCTATTTCTTTTCTCTTCTTTCCGCTAGGTTGTGGACGTTTGGGTGATTTTAAGTTTGTTTTTAAAAGTCACATGAGTCTCATGTGCTTATTTCGTTAGTGTTTTAACGTGTGACTAACTGAAGTATTGATTTAGCAGTTGTGAATAGTTTAAGGAGTAAATTGGCCAATAAAAAAGTTGAGGGGGTCTTTTGGCCAGTAGTTGGAAGTTTAGGGGGTGTATGAACATTTTTCATTTCTTAGATTAGGACTTGGTTTAGGTCCAGTGCATCTAGTGCATTGGACTCAGTCAGATGATGATACGTGCTTAAAAGTAGACACATGTTATCATCTCAACGGGTCTAGTACTACTAGACACTAGACCTAAGCCTGACCCTTTGGATTAATGAAAAATATTTGTTTGTGTCATCCAACAGTTTGTCCAACCCCTATGTTATATTTTCTCCCAGCAAAAAAAAAAAAAAATTATCTCATAATTTATTATTATTATTAATGTATGTCCTTGAGACACACATTAATCATCAATTTTAAAAATCTGTATTATATATAAGAGGATTCCCCCTCTTTTAACTGGACTTTTTTCATGTCAAAAATACTCTCATTAATGAATGATAACTTCATTTAAAAATAGGATCATAAATGTCAAATAACAAATTTCATTTTGAATTAAAAAAATAACTCTTATATTTTTTTTCTTGTTCAAAAAAAATTACAATTACTGTTTATCTTTAAAGCTAATTATTTTTATTTGTTTGAAAAGTAAAAAAATATATTTTTAAATTATAATCGATATAAGCTATCAACATTTACTCAAAAAGATAGAATAGCTTCTAATCTGGCACCTGTATGCTTAGAAGCTAGTATTTTAATAATAATTTAAAAAAGCCCTAAAAAAACCTATAATTCAAATCAACGGTGATGAATGGCCCCTGTTACAAAAAAACAAAGTGACGCTATTGGATATTGGGCTTGGAAAGTCAACGACTTTGGGTCAATTAATCGGTCTCGATTCGTCTTCTTCAGGTAATTGTCATTACCATTCTACTCCGTTTTGAACGCTTCCATATGCAAGATTATTCCTTTTGTTTGGTTGCCGAGAAAATTGAGGGAAAAATGAACGAACTACCAACCATTTGAATTATGCTATGCCAAGCCAAGTTGCGTGAAAGTTAATACTCAAAAAACAGCTAGAAAATTAGGGTTTGTGATCAATGGGTTTGCTATACATATGATATGATATGATATGCTTAGTTATAATTATCTTTAAGCTCAATTCACTGTGAAACTCTAGTAATTAAAATCTACACTGGTCATCGATTTTGCAGTCACTGTTGTGATTGGCTATGGCTGTATATATATATATATATATATATGAGTCAGGTTCTATGCTATATTACATCACTCCATAATTTCAAAATTGACTGTGGGGTTGAATTACATTGTGCGTGTTTAAAACCCCACATTTTTTTTCCAAAGCTCACCTTTTTTTGGCTTTTGTTAATGGGTTTGCGAATGCACTAGTTAAGGAAGAATTAAGCAGGTGGCATTGCATTGTGAAGTAGCGAAAGCAAATAAACAAATACCCTTTTAACTAAATGTCCTGATTGCAATAAAAAACTCAATGTTAACGGGACTAGTTACAGCTTTTGCAAAGAGCCTATTCTCAAAAAGTTCAAAAAATAAGATGTGGGTGGGTTATCTTCTTCTTTTTCATGATAAGGCTCTTGGCAGATGTGGGTTATCTTCTTATACCCTCAATGCTTGCCACATATCAAGATGATTGGAGAACAGTCGCTATCCTGTCATAAAATATTTACATTTTAAGTTTTTTAAACTTAAAAATTATGCACAAAACATGAGTTGTGGATCAGATAGTAGATAAACTCTAATCAACATGAAATTTGGTGTCCATATTAAGAACTATGAAAATTTGTACTCCAATGGTTGGATTTTCAAATATTAATCCTAAACTATGGACTAGTGTAACATTGCAAGGAGTTAGACCAAGATCATAAACTTGTATGTATGTATGTATGTAATCTGTGTGTGTGTGTTTCCTAATAAAGAATATTTTTGAAGGAAATGCTATTTCAAACTTGTTTGGTTTATTCTTTCATTTGTGATAAAAAGGAGAAAGAAAATTGTGCCTGGAAGTTTGATGAAAGCTTTGGCGAGGCCTGGTGTGGGTAATTCAAGGACTTTAGATGGTGATCAGGTTACTCTTTTATTTATTTATTTATTTGTTTCTCTCTAGTCATTCTTGATTGTACTCTTTTTAGTCTTAAATGTTTGTGACCGGTTTAACAGGCAGTACCATATATGCTCAATTGGGCATCTGAGTGGCGGTAAATGTTTTAATTTATAAATTTACAACCTGTTTAGTGGACATTCTTGCAATTGAAATGGTGTCTTATACTAAAGTGGCTGTATTATCATCAGGAACTTGGGCTATTGGAATTTATAGTTGGGAAGTGAAGTAAGAAATTTACGTTTTGCAGGTCATATATCATTGCACCATTCAAACGTTGGATGGAGTTGTTGAATCTACTGGATCAAAAATGGAGGCCAGCATGATTTTATGCATCTAAGCACATTGTAGCTAAACTAGAAAAACAGTTCTATCTTTTTCCTGGTTATATGGTATATTTTAAAAATTTGTTGCTATTCTATCCTATGCACCACTGATGCCTACATGGTCGGGTAGTTTTGTATCATCTGGCTTAGGCCGCTCTTTACTCTTGCGATGAGTGTAGAAAAATCATTGTTAATGCTGACTTTAACCCTTGCATTTGAGTTCTTTGCTCCGTGTTTTAAGGTTTTTTGGTTCAGATGCTTTTCAAAATTCCATTGGAAGCTTCAAAATTTCTAGTTAATTTTATGTAATTGTGTTTGTTACATCTCGTTTAGCCTGTAATGGATGTACCGAGTTTTGTAAGAAAGTTGTCCCTTTGTCTCCAACACAATATTGAGGATTCTTTCTTTAATAATTAGGCCTCAACTAAATTGATTTCAATGTTAAAATGCCTTCTGCTACAGTTATTGGCTTGAATAAATATTTACTATACATGACAGGCAGAGCTGCCCCAATAAGACATGTTTTGGGCAAAAGTAAGATGATAGTGGGATTGCTAGAAGGAATCTCAACAATGTTGAAGGGTGAAGTGGCAATGGTAATGTTTTCCTAGTTTCTTAAACTCTGCATATCACAAAAGAATTGGCAAAAAATATGGCAAAGAATGGAACAAATTAATCATTATGTTATGTATACAATGCATATTTGAAGAAAGGCGTGTGGCTTTTTTTCTAATCCTATTAGGTTTCATTTTTAGTTGGCATATCTGACAATTTTTTTTCTTTGTTTCCTGGAAAAAGAACCTTCTACAGCAAGACAAGTTTAATTTGAAAAAGACAAGGAAAAAAAAAAAATACAGATTTTGTTTGGGAGTGAAAATTATGTTAAATGATGGTTTGATCATGCTGGTATATTTTACTTTATCAAAAGCAAAAATTATGCTTTTATATTTAACTTACTACGAGGTTGTAATGTTTCTTGTTTCAGTTCTAGATGAAACCTCAATTGCACTATGGTGAGGATGATTGTCCAGTTTTTGTTGCCTATAACTTTCCGAATGATGATGAACTTCATTTTGAGATTGAGATGATAGATTTCTTTGAAGCCAAGGCAAGAATGTCCACTTTCAATTCTTTGTCATGGGAATGATTCATGATATTCATCTTTAAAATCATGACATTTTGAACTTTACTACCAGCACACTGCACACGTGGATTTCATCATTAGATGGAGTTATTACTAGCAATATCAATTCCATTCATTGGAATTTATTCAAGATCATAGACCTTCAATTGGAGGGCCTTTATATCTGAAATCCAATGTTGGTATCTCATGACTAACATTACACCTAATTTTGACATTTTAGATCTAAGGAGTAGTTCTATAATTGCATCCAACTTTCATGAAGACTCCCTATGGTGATCCTAACAACAAGCACACATTTACTAGCCTTTCCCCTCATCTCCATTTTCTACCTATGAAGGAAAAGAATAAAAAAATTTGCATCCAACTTCTTTTAAATCTAATCAAGATTTTCATTAATGTGTTGATTTTCAGGATGTAAGTGATGATTTGGGAGTTGTAAAGAAGGTATTGGTAACTATATGAATTGTTGCATTTCAGTAATTTTGATAGGAACATCTTGTTATTATTTAAGGGGGCCATATTGTGATTCTGATATGCTTTCAAATGATGAAAACAGTGAAAAATTCATTATGATTAATCTCCTTCGCTATATTGTCTGCATAAGAAGGTTGTCTCTATTCTATTGGCTGCTCACTGCAACCTTTTAAATTTGTGTGTTTTTAGCTTCCTTATTTAGTTTACTAATGGGAGTTTCTGTTCTGAATTGTTACATTGCCTCATTATTCTTATATTAACTGAACGGATAATCCTGAGGACATTCTCATCCGGTATATCATTGGGCCAAGAATGATATTTTTTAATATTTTCTTGTTAGATTGTAGAATTGAGGGAACAAATAAATTCAATATGGTCAACATGTTTTTTATTAGTTATTTTAATATATGCTTTGCACCAAAACAAAATATAAACACATATGAGTTGATATTCTGTATTTTATAATATACATGATTTTAATCTGCTGTCCAGAAAAAAGAAATGTGATGGCAATATCACCTTTTCTTTCTTGGGTAAGTATGCAATAACTATAGTATTAAGATACTCCTACATGAACAGGTAATCAATGAAGGGCTGGGTTGGGAATCACCAAGGGAACCTTATGAAGTAACAGCTTGGTATGAACTTATTCTTGCCCATATATATTCGCTTCTGTTTTTATGTGAAACTGCCGATTGGAATGCTTGAAGATTCTAGTGGAGTATGATTGTTTCCAAGATTTCTGCAGACTGGTGATGGCAAATTGATTCTGTTATATATGGAAGGAGAACCATATTTCTTTACTTTTGGAAAATCAGAGGTCAGTAAGACATCTCTCATAATTACTTTCTTCAATTTGTTTGGTGTGCTTGGTTTTCTTAGTGAAATAATGTGCATCATTAGAATTTTCTGACGTGTGTTATATTTGCTGAGTTTGATATTTAGGCCCTCTTTTATAATTCAACATACTGTACTTATTTGTTAAGGTAACTCGGGAAACTATTGAACTTTTTAGCTGAATAGGAAAACTATCTTCATTGGCATAGCTTTAGAGGAAACTACTATTTTCTGTCCCCTAACTTGTGCTCTTTTTCTATATGGGCATCATTGCTCATGTATAAAGTAGGTACCTAAAAGTCTTGAGATGGGGATTGGAACGATGGCACGTGGAGAGAAGGCAGTAGTATATGTCACCAGTCAGTACCTAACTCAATCTCCTTTGATCCCTGTGATAGAAGGTTTGGAAGAAGTTCACTTTGAGGTGCAGCTTGTCCACTTCATTCAGGTCTGAAGTTCTTCCTCATTGCAAATCATAGTGTTTCTTCATTCATCTGTATGTAAATCTTTGTTGTAACAAGATGAGTATTCGAACTTTTGAGTCTATAATTTGCATCCACTTAATAGTGTGGTGGATTGTTGATGATGCCTTTTCTTACAAAGGTGAATTACATGTTTTAAAAGGAACGAGTTTTTCCCTTTTTCTTGAATCTAATTAGTCATTCAGAATATTTAGTCTTGTGCTTCAAGATGAAATTAAATTATAAATATCCCCTTTTTATGTGAATTATTAGGCATTTGTGTGGTAACTGTTGTAAAAGTCGGTTTTCTGATGTTCATTGAGAACAAATTTCAGAAAATAAAATTGCAAAATCAGGGGAAAGCAGAGAACATCTTTTTGATGTTTCTGAGAAACTTGTTTTGGGAACAACTGAAAACACTGACAAAAGGCACTGCTCAGTTGAGTGCTCAGTGCAATTCACTATGGGTCATATGAAAATGTTCACTTGAGTGAACAGTTTGCCAATTCCTTCAATCCTTTCTAAATTATAAATATCCCCTTTTAACGTGAAATATTAGGCATTTGTGTGGTAACTGTTGTAAAAGCCGGTTTTCTGATGTTCGTTGAGAACAAATTTCAGAAAAATAAAATTGCAAAATCAGGGGAAAGCAGAGAACATCTTTTTGATGTTTCTGAAAAACTTGTTTTGGGAACAACTGAAAACACTGAGAAAAGGCACTGCTCACTTGAGTGCATGCTGCAATTTACCATGGGCCATTTGAAAATGTTCACTTGAGTGAACAGTTTGCCAATTCGTTCAGTCCTTTCTAATTCCATATTTTTATTAGTTCCCTTAATTCTTGAATCAGTTTGTTACCAGAAGATTGCTAATGACGCAAAGGTGTTAAATTTGTTGAAACAGTTTGTTTAGTAGATTGGTTCGCTAATTTTAGTTTCATAATTCCCCCTTTCAATGAATCAGTTGTTATGCAATCCAGTGAATCCACCATTAGGAGAATCAAACATAAAGATTACAAATTATTCCAAACATGTTCTTTGTTTTTGGTTTTCTAAACACTGTTTTACAATTTTTCTTATCCAAATGTATTTTGACTAAGAAAATGCAATCCACCATTAGGAGAATCAACCACTTACATAATGATTCCAATTACTTTAAAATTGTTCTTTGTTTTAATTTTAAAAAAAAGAGTTCTTCTTCTTCTTCTTCTCTTTTTTTTTTTTTTTTTTTGCAGTAGAAACTTTGTTTGAAATGGTTGTCATCATTGCATATATTCCAAGATGGCTGTGGAAGTGCTATTGTTGACCATCAGACTAGTTTTTACTTATAGAGAACTTTCATTGTTGAGTGGTCATTTGGATATTCAAAACATGAATTTATCTAATTTTAAGTTGTTTTTTTCATCATATATAGAAACTAATTCATGACAGGAAATTCCTATTAGATTTTGTCTTGAAATGTGCTTTTGGCTTTAAAATTCTTTGGAAGTAGTTGCATATTGAGTGTAAATTATCACTTTTAAGTTTCTTCAAGAGAGGTGGATCTAGACTTAAATTATGGTAGGTGCTTTGAGTTTTGAGGATTCTTTTCTTGATTGAACCATGCGTACTTCGAGATCTTTCTCTGGTTTAATTGATGAATCATCTAATACTTATATTGCATAAATTTTATTGCACTATTTACGTGGTTTGAACTTCAAAAGTATAATGGATGAAGCAGAGAAGATAAGACTAACAGTATGTTATTAACTTGTAATTTTGCTGCATCTTTACACCTCACTGCTATTTGATGTTTAAACACAACTTATCTGTTGCTTGAAGCACAAATAAATATTGATTTAATTTTATTTATTGAAGTTTGGAAGTCAATTGTATCTTTATAAGTTGATTGGATTTTATTTTAGGTCTTAGTAGTTAATTATTTTATTAGTGTTTAATTTCCTTGGGTCAAGGGTATTTTTGTAGTTCAATAATTGTACTCTTATGGAGACATTTTACAATTTGCTTGATTTATGAATATATCTCTTGGATTTTTTTTAATGGTTTGGTGTTAACTTTAGCCAACACTAGGTGCTGGCTTCTAAGTAAACTATCCCACTTTGTGCTTACTCCAATCAACCCTAGGTGTCAACTCCTAGATGCTTTTTTGTATTATATTATAATTTTCATTTATGTTTTTCAATTTTTGTATTGCATCAAGTTTTGGTTTTGTCTATCGTCATTATCACATCAAACTTGCATATGTTCAATGTTTGCACACGTGTGCCAAGTTGTTTATCAATACAACTGCATGTTTTGTCCTTGTTATGGTGATGAGTCAAAAAAATATTATCCAGTCGGTTTATCTTAGGACCAAGGCAAGTTAGATCTTTGATGCTATTGTTCATTGTCAGGGGAACAGGCTATTCAAAGAAGGAAAATTTGAACTTGCTAAAGCAAAGTATGAGAAGGTATTATTTTCTTCACCTTATATTGTGAGTACTTTTGTTTGGTTGACCATTCTATTCCATGCTATAGCAAAGGATTACTGGTTAGTTTGTTTTGACATTAAGATTTTTTGGAAAATGAATCATTTTCCAAAAAGCATTTTCTAGAAAACTATTTCATTTTCCTATGTTTGATATTGACCTTAAAATGAGTTGGAAAACTTTCTCTTGACTTCCCTTATTTATCTTTGTGTGAGATATAGTTATTTTTCTTGTTTAGTTTTGCGTGAGATAAAGTATGTTTTCCAAAAAATTTTAGTGGAAAACAACTCTATCTCATTCCAAGCTAAATATAAGAAGTTAAGGGATAGTGATTGCTGATAACTAGCAATCCTGTTGCCCAGTTTGGCTAGTGCTATACCACAATAGTATTTATACAGTGGTCAGAGAAACTTCTATTTGAGAATGGTCTTTGTTCTTTTGTGAGAAGGTATTATTTTCTTCACCTTTTATTGTGAGTACTTTTGTTTGGTTGACAGTTCTGTTCCATGCTAAAGCAAAGGATTACCGGTTAGTTTGTTTTGGCATTAAGATTTTCTGGAAAATGAATCATTTTCCAAAAAGCATTTTTTAGAAAACTATCTCATTTTCCTATGTTTCATATTGACCTTAAAATGAGTTGGAAAACTTTCTTTTGACTTCCTTATTTAGCTTTGTGTGAGATAGAGTTATTTTTCTTATTTAGTTTCGCGTGAGATAAAGTTGTATTCCAAAAAATTTTAGTGGAAAACAACTCTATCTCATATCAAGCTAAATATAGGAAGTTAAGGGATAGTAATTGCTGATAACTAGCAATCCTGTTGCCCAGTTTGGCTAGTGCTATACCACAATAGTATTTATTTAGTGGTTGGAGAAACTTCTATTTGATAATTTGGTTTGTGTGACCTAAAATATTCAAGGCTTTCAGGTGAACTATGTCCTGTCATTTAATGCCTTAGAAAGAGTTGATTTTGCATGTATTACCCACTAAGTTCTTAAATAATATTTCTTACAAACTTATGAAAATTGTAGATTCTATTAATATTAAAAATATTCTTCTGAATCAAAAACTAGAATTTCTGCTATAATATATTTAAAATGTATCCATTGTTCTTTCATTGTCATACAATACTGTATCATGTTAATCCACAAGATGATGACGAAGGGAAGGAGTTTATAAATACACTAGTGAGTTCCTTTTTGTTCTTTCCATTCATTATGAAAAGGAGCTGCGATTGGTTGATTCTTGATTTACTCATTTTCTATCACTTTAGCCTCTATATTCAAGTTGGATGACTGTGTATTTGAGTGTTTTTTTGTTTTGTTTTGTTTTTTGTTTTTTTGCTTCACATGTTCAAAGAATCTATTACATTTGGATGTGGCTGCATGCCAACTGAAACTGGGAGAATGCAGAAATTCCATTGATACATGCAATAAGGTATGTTTTATGACTTCAAAATGTGAGTAGGCATGCTTGTTTCATTGGAAAAAAAAGTAATGAAATCAGTGCGTAGCACGTGTAATTGAAATCAAGGCATTACGCCATTTTATTGAACAAATAAAGTATTGCAAATAAGATGGCTGCCTGGCTGGATGATGTCCGTACAGTTTGAGGGTATTTTTGGTATTTAAGAATGCATTATAAGCCCTAGACGCACTAGAATAGTTTTCCTCGTGTATGTAACGCTTGTAATGGCGGAATAGGGTGGTATCTATACCTTTGATTACTGTAGCTTCTTTTGATAAGACATCATAATAAAAAACTGGTGTTCAAATCTCTCGTTCCCCCTCCCCATAGGATCATACTTGCTTTCTAAGAATAAAAAGGTTTGGGCAGACCATGCAAATCTAGTGTTCTTGTGTGCGCTTTGATCTTTTCTTCTGTTTTTATCTTTGTTGTTTGTATCTCATAGATATTGGGTTAGGTTTCTCATTTCCTAACATACGGTAATATAGAAATTGTTACAATTAAGTGCTTGTGCTGCAAGAAACAAATACTTAGCTTGGCTTTATCACTCTCTAATGTCACAATAATAATGAACCTTAGAAGATTTAATTGATTGGTGAATGAATGGGAACGGTATGTAAAGTGTTGTAATTAATCAGAAAATTCTCCTATCTGACTTTGAAAGAAACCTAGCATGCTAATAGGTGTTAAATCTTCCTTATGTTGCATATACGTTCAACTGGTACTTGTAACTGCTCTCACAGACCAAGATTAATTAACTTGAGTTTTTCTGGTACATATTTTCCTGATGGAACTGCGTGGGTTTTAGATGCAAACCCTGCACATGTGAAGGCTCTTTACTGCCGTGGAATGGCCTACATGGCAGCTGGAGATTTTGAGGAAGCAAGGGGTGATTTCAAAATGGTAATGCTTATTATTCGGTTATATTAGTAGTTGAGCATTACATTCCTGACCCCATTTTAAATCTTGCTTCTGGATGCTATTAGATGATGAAAATTGACAAGTCATCTGAAATTGATGCAACAGCTGCTCTTCTAAAACTGAAGCAGAAGGAGCAGGTGGGTTGAAACACTGTTAACTTTCCTATTTACAATCTGAAACGGAGTTTAAATGCTTTATGCCTTTCTAAATGTCAATCATTTGATATGCAGGAAATTGAAAGGAAGGATCAGAAACAATTTAAAGGATTATTTGACTAGAAACTAGGGGAAATCGCTGTTTCTGGAGCCAAAGATAGAGAAGATAATGATACGGGTGAAAGCTGGACGAATTTTGATTAGGAGGATTTGGATGCAAATAATTCAGAGGGATCCCCGTGAAGCTGCAGCTGATGCACGTAGAATGGGTTGGTTGTCCTTCTTCTGGCCTACTGGTGGAAGACTATTTTCAGCTCTTGGGCTGCAAAGATGTTCCATATTATGATTTTTGTGTCAAACTGATCCTGGGGTTAGGGCATCTTTACTTGTAATGCGTTGGCTGCAGTGGTGCTTTAATTTGGTTGGCTGCTGGGAAAAGTACAAAAAAAGAATCTAGATTCTAGAGTACTAGCCATTTATATGCACCAAGAAATAGAAAGCAACAAATAAATGATTATCTTATCCGTCTTTGGCACCTTTTAGATTTCTTGAATTCTTCCTAATACCAGAAAACAGGAAGCCAACTATGTTAACATAATATTTTCTTTTTCTCCATTGAACTAGCAAAAGCCACGTCATTTATTGGATCGTTTTACTTGCCTATTGGATATTTCATCTCTTCTTTCGTCTCATTGATCCCTCTCTCCTTCTAGGCTACTAAAATAACCATATAAAATAAACAGCTGCAAGTTTAATTCAACAGTACTTATCATATCATTGATGATAACACTAGGCGATTACCATTAAAAAAAAAAAAAAAAAAAAAAAAAAAAAACAGTAGAAATACTGTAACAACTCCGCAATGTACAAGTAGAAAATAGTTCTTCTATGACCATACAATTTGTTATAACTTGCTGAAGTGATTGACTGTGAGTAGAGAACAATCACTTTACATGGATTGATCACTTTTTCTCCACCATTAGTAGGTGGCAAAAGTTGTGTCCCTAAACTTTTTCAATAGGAATTTTCACATTAAATATCCACATTTTTCATGGGATTGGTATTGAACATATTACAATTTGGTTTTTACAGGGCTTCTCTAGTTAATGTTTGTCCAATCTTCAGCTGAATAGATATGTTTTATCACAAAGGTCTTCCTTTCATTCTTTCCAAAGTTCTCATGAATTGCATTCTCGGGCTGCGTATTTGCCTAAAATATTTCTATTTGCTGTTTTATTTATAGAATGAAAGCAAACGTTAGATTATTGCAACACTTATTATCAGTTATTTAGTGATAGCTTACCTTGTTGGGAAGAAGGATAACTTTGTTAGATCATATGCAGAAGTTTTCTGCTCACGTGGGTAATGTTCACTATCGGTTTTGAAGAAGAAACCTTTTGTCCCTTGAGGTGTAATCATTGTTATATATACCACGTATAGGTGTATCGACATTAAATGTCTCAACCCTTGAGGTGCCTTCTTTATGAACAAAACTGAAACCATGATACGATACTTGTAGACATGACTGGGGAGTGGATGACCGTAGAACAATCAAATATGAGCATTGGGAGAATTAAGGTGCTGAAGGTTGCTGTCCTGCAAATATCTATTTTTTGAGTTTTTCTCAGGTACAATCATTATTGATTTATATTTAAGACAATGGGGTCACTTAAATTTACTTCTGATTTTGTCTTCCTATATGTTATCATTATAACTTTCTTATTTCTGGTACAGGATTTAGATCCAGTTTTGTTTGTAAGAACATTCTGGCTCAAGATGACATCTTGTATAGATCAATCTTAAAATTGTTGATTATTCTCTGATTTGGTTAATGTTAGTGAATTAAAAAAAAAAAAAAAAACTTTTTCCGGGTTCATTACCTTACTCAACTCCAAAGAATGGAATTCAGTTCTTGTGTGAATGATCTCAATGGTAGATCTTGGCTCAGGTCGTTAGCAGATGAGGTAGGGTTGGCTTGGTTGGGTCGTAGGTTTACATCTTACCAATAGAAAATATCAGTAATTATAATACCCACAACAATAAGAATATAATTTTTATTGTTATATGTTTCCTTTTAGAGCCGAAAAAGTATGTTCCCGAAAAGATCCATTCAGAATTTTTCCATATGAAATATACACAGATACACAAGATAGGTTTCATTCAGATTTTTTTTGTATGCAATTTTTGTAGATACACTAAATATCTGCTTTCACCAATAAATTTAGCTCTATTTGTAGTTAATTTCATAAGCAATGTCATACCGGTGACTGTGCTGATTGGATTTTATGTCGATCATCTGACACCAAGAAGCACGTTCCCCTGTGCTTGGTTATTTGTTTAGAGTGAGTTGAATAACATCTGTTCAAAGTCCTTGGTGCATTTCTTTGATGTAGTTGTACTCTGCTGCAATTTCATGAATTATATTTGGGAATTGGGATCAATACTGAAATAGAACAAAAATCAGTGTTTGATTACTTTTTTAGAGGGTGTGAAGAAATTTTTTACTTTTAGTCTGTTCCCCTTGCTGGGGTCTCATAAAGTTGTCGGTCTGGCTGGCTTAGCTGAAGATGGATTGGGACATGCAAGTCCTCTCCGAAGTTAGTTCCAAATGGAATGAAGGGACTTAACCTTTCTGCATTCACATGCCTTGTGCTGCAAACCTGAGACATAAGTCTGATTGTTATGCTCAAGAACTTCACTATTCTCACATCTTACAGTTCAAAAGATGTAATGATGGTTAATAACTTATTTAGTGATGTTTGGAGTTCTGGTGGTTATAAACCAGAATACCTTCTTGCATAATTCCGAGTTTTCTTGATGTATAATGTTTACCTTCTTGTACAGTTCTTCATTCTCCTGATGGATAAGATTGCCCTGAAATTTTAAAAAAAAGAGTAACTTTTATAACTGAAATAGTTCTTAATAGAAAATTCTGACAAGGAACAAGTAATTTTTCATTTTTTATTTCCTGGAAATACCCTTCGGCTTAGCTCTTGTATTTCATCAGTTAAGATTTGTTCCTGCAGAAGTTAAAAGGAGCATGTCAATTGTCATGCATGTGCTTAAGATTTAACCTCTATGGACTTCACACACACATACACTCGCGCGCACGCACACACACACAAGCATTGCATGAATATTAGGCTTCTTACCTTCTTCATTCGTATGCCCTGCAGACTCATTTCTAGTTTATTCTCCAGATTTTGTAGGTCTTTGACACCCAGACCATAAAGCTGTTCTCCCATCATATACCTGTCTTATCATGGCATTTTAATTTAGGTTAATCACTAGGGTTCAGATTTATGCTCTTTATGCGGTATCTATTTATAACATATTTGTTGTTATTGAATCATATTCATTATTTTTCTGGTATATGGAATATATAATTTATTGTAAATTGCAGTATGAACTGTGGTAGTGTTGGAATGAGATATGGTAGCGAGACTAGTTTTTGATGTGTTTTAGTGCACATTTATCTGGTATTCTGGATTATATCATAATTTAAACATCTAAAAAGTTGACTTTGAATATATATACACACACATATCCTTTTAACTACAGGTAGTTAGTTTGACTAACTGGTTATTTTATGAAAAAGCAAGGTATGGAATG
Organism: Quercus gilva; assembly: GCA_023621385.1. Taxonomy (NCBI): domain Eukaryota; kingdom Viridiplantae; phylum Streptophyta; class Magnoliopsida; order Fagales; family Fagaceae; genus Quercus; species Quercus gilva. The sequence continues at coordinate 16,900,101 of CM042478.1, forward strand.
TAATTCTGTCAGCCCCCTCTTTACTCCTGCCATAACATATTTATTTTCCATTAAGGTTTATGCATATATAGTTAATCGATTATTGAAGCCCTCATGAATATCAATTTATTACAACTTTATTGTTTAAACAGTTTTTTTATTTGATTAGTCCTGGTCAATTTTTTTTTCAAGGTTAAATCTCTAATTGTAATTCCTACAAATTAAGGGTATTTTGATTGTTTAATAGAGTCTATAATTTTCTAGGAGATCCTGTGTATCTAAGGTTTTATTTTCTTGGGTTTAAACTAGTATTTTATCAAGTTTTTATTTTACTATTCAAACTAGAAATCTTAATGCTACTAGTACATAAAAGAGTCCTATATTTTTGTGCTCTATGTATTCAATCATAAAAAATTGAGTTTTTTGAATCATGAGGCACATTGGCCTTAGTGATTTTTCTTTCTCCATTCTCTTCTTTCTTTTCTTTTTTGCAGTTTTGTTCATGGTTACAGTTCACAGATTTGAAATCATTATATTTTTGTTTCTTCTCTTTTCAACTGTAATTCAAATCTTTTCTCTCTTAAACCCAAATCATCCTTCTAAAAAGGTTCTAACCCAAAAATCCACAAATTCTCTTATAAACATTAACCCATCACAAGAACTTCTAGACAAATTCTTTAATTTTTCCTACGATTTTACTGGTTGTTTTTCAGTGTTATCAAATATTTTACTGTAATATTTATCAAGTTTTTAGTTTACTAGTCAAACTAGCAATCCTAATACTAGTACAAGAAAGAGTCCTATATATTTGTGCTCAACGTATTCAATCATAAAAATATTTAGTGTTTTGAGTCTTGAGGTACATTGGCCTTAGTGTTTTTTGTTTCTCCCTTTCTCTTCTTTCAATTCTTTTTTGCAGTTCTGTTCATGGTTACTGTTCACAGACTTGAATTCGTTATATTTATGTTTCTTTTCTTCTCTTTTCAACTGTAATTCCAATCTTCTCTCTTTAACCCTAATCCTTCTTCTAAAAATTGTTTTAATCCAAAAATCCACAAATTCTCTTTAACATTAACCCGTCACAAGCCCTTCTAGACAAGTTCTTTAATTTGTCCTACAATGTTACTGGATATTTTTCAGTGTTAACAAATATATTACCGTACATATTACTTACTGTAATATTTATCTTAATTATATGTGTTGAACTCAAATAATTCCTATGCTATTAAGGTACAAACATTATTGTGTGTTGTATCTGGGAAATAGTCAACATATGTGGATTATAAATTCTGATGCTTCCGAGTTGATCATCTTTTTTTAATAATCTTGTGAAAGTGTGTAATCTAAGCTTGTGAAATTATGTAATCTAAGCCGAAGGAGAGAATGTACCGGTGGTTTTCTCGGAAGTCCTCTAGTTGTTGCCTTAAGATTGCTGCCTCCCTCTGCCAAAACTAGCAAGTACAGCAAAAAAATCAGGTGCATGAAAAATTTACATAAATATTTTCTTCATCCGACTAAATGGAAACAAAGGTTTTTAAAAAAGTATCCATAAACACTAACTACTAGAAATAAGATAAGCTTCCATTGATGTTCAAGAAATTTAACTAATGATCATATGCTGATTTGGAATTGCTCGAAGCCAAGCTACAAAAGAAATATTGGACTGTTTAAGAGTTGCGGCAACATTCAATCTATTCAGTATATGGTTCTCTCTGATATGTTTGAATATTATCCATGATAGCTTAACATTTTTGCTGATGCATTGACTATCAAGAATCAATTAATTAAATATTAACTTAAGTTTTTGGTTGTTGCATACGCTTATGTAATCAATTAAGGTGCAAACATCATGCCTGATTCAGAGTTATGTTGATTTGTTCTCCACTCTTCCACCCTCTCTTGGCTTGTGGTTATGGGGTCAGTAGTGATCTATCACTTGTACAGTAATAAACAAGGGTCTATCTGTCAACCATTAGCTGAAGGCCTTATAAATAATAAGGCTTACCTAGTGTTTAGTGTTGATTAAAACAAGTTTTCAAGATACCTATTACTGAGTTAAAAAGCATGGGCATGTGATTGACTATTGAAACCTCTTTTTCCTATGTATTTTGGCATTGATGGATACGGAGAAATCTTGTTAACTTAGGTACATTCTCTTTCTTGTCTGTGATTAGTTCGTTTTAATATTAAAGTTGTGGAGTTATGCTGTGCATGTGAATTTTGACATTTGCTATAACAGTGTGTCAACAATATGGGTAAAAGGCATAAGTAGCCTCCACTTTTTTTGTTTATTGGGGGAGTGGAAACTATGGGAACCAAACTGCAATTTTTGCCTCTACACTTCCTTAAATGCTAATATTTATGATGTCCATTATGTGGCGCCCACATTAATTCATGTGTAGTCCAGATGTGTATAATTTGAATAGTAAAGCAAAATGATAGGGTTTCATGGCAATGTGGTTAATTTAGCATGCATACTACGTACATCCAGCTCTCTTAGTGTAATACCATCACTAATTTGAGCAAATATGCCAACTACATCTAGCAATTTCTCAAGAATAACATGATGCATAATTTTCTAGTGATACTGCTTTGGCAAGACAAACGAACTATTTTATAAAGTAATTTATATATATTTAAAAACTGTAGCTAACAATTATTATTGTTACGTAATTGTTACGCTCCTGTTGAGCTATATTAGCAGCAACGTCACTATTTTATTTTATTTTTTTGGTTTTCCATCTTTATTGTTTGTCTATTACAAAATTAATTTTTTGGAGCCAAATGTGATGCAATACACGCCATTATAAATTCTAATTATCTATTGTCTATATTGAAAGCTCCTTTCAACATTGTATGTCATTTTCTTTCCATACTTATATATATGTACACACACACACACAATACATTTTGCTACTCAATCATTGAACCACATCATTTACTTATTTTTTATTTCTTCTTTTCTTTTTTAAACTTTTCTTCTCACTACTCTCTACAAAAAAATAAAAACAAAAACCTCTTCTTCTCCCTATTAGTACACACCTACGGTTACACTTCCTCTAGCCTTTCCCTTCTCTCTTTGCCTCTTTACTTCCTCTCACTACTCGCTACTTCACTGTTACACTTCCTTCATCCTTTTCATTTTTTTTTTTTTTAATTTTTTTAATTTATAATTTGACTCTTCTTCTTCCCATTTTATTTGTACACATCTACGGTTACACTTCTTTCAACCTTTCTCTTTCCTCTTTACCTTTTACCTCCCCCATTATTCTCTACTTCACTGTTACAATTCCTTCATCATTTTCCCTTTTTTATTACTTGATTTTTCTTATTCTTCTTATTCTTCTCATTTTATTTGTATACACCTACGGTTACACTTTCTCCAACATTTTCCTTCCCTCTTTGTCTCTTTACCTCCCCCACTGCTCTCTACTTCACCGTTATACTTCCTTCATCCTTTTCTCTTTTTTATAACTTGACTCTTCTTCTTCCTATTTTATTTGTATAAATTTGATATTACTTCTCCCATTCAATCCATATTTTTCTCATACAAAAATGTGAGTACTCTCTCTCTCTCTCTCTCTACTTTTTTTGGTGAATTTTTGTTCTTTTTTATAACTCTAGGTTTTTTTTTTAATATTTGTTTTGTTGTTGTGTTGTGTTGTGTTTTATTTATTTATTTATTATTTATTTTATTTATTTTTAATTTTTTAATTTCCCTTTACAAAGTCTTCTCTCTCCCTTTTATAGCTTTGGTTGAATTTTGGTTTGAGTTAATACTTTTTTTTTTATTTTTTTTTATTTTTAGAAATAGGAATTTGAGTTTATATCAAAACACAATCTACAATATGGCTATGAATTTGAATATGCCTACCAATTGTTTAAATAATAAATTATGATAAGGTCTATCTTTTATTTCTTTGGTTTCGTTTTAATTTTGGTTAAGATAAATTTGTAATTTTGTGATGAGTTTTGATTATCATGATATCTACTTATTCCTTAAGAGAGTTGAAACTTATAAAGTTTAGTTGTATATTAGGTTAATATAACACACTACAACAAAAATTAGAAAGATATGGTTCACCTTAAAAAAATATTAATCAAAAACACAAAAAGTAATAGAATGATATATTTGTAGAGATAAAAAGATAAAAAAAATAATTGCAGAAATCTTTAAAAAAAAAATTGAAAATACTTGAAATAAGTGTTACATTTTATATATTACACCTCATTATATAATATTTATATATATTCCCATGCATCGCGTGAATTTGCAACTAGTTATGTTAAAACTTAAAAACATTTAAGAGGCATCAATGGCTTATTTGGAAGATAACATGTACTAGTTGGCAAGCTTATATTTGTGATTTTGCAAGTGTAAGCAAATAGGCAGCAGCTAATATCCTTGACTGATATACATGAAGACTATATGTTACTCTAAGTAGATGAAATAATTTTTACTTTTTATTTTTGGGAGCTGATTTATACATAAATCCTTTTGCCTAGAGATCAGTGAAAATTTATGATATTTTCTGATATGCTCTTCCTATATATATATAGAGAGAGAGAGAGACAGAGAGAGAGAGAGAGAGAGAGAGAGAGAGAGAGATGTGCTCATCTTTCTTTTCTCTTCTATTTCTTTCTTTCCTTTTTCTTTTAAGCTAGCCCTAATTGATCTCATTTTTTATGAAGTTATAAAGTCAGAAGATTTTTGTGATTAGATTTATTGACTCTGGATTTAGTTAGTCTTTGCTAATCTTGAACTGAAGTAAAAAATGGTTTTAAGACATTACAAGGTTATAATGTCATAATTTAAAATATCCTTTTTTTTTTTTTGTGGAAAATTATTTTTTATTTTCGCTAAGTAAGGAGAATGAGAGGAGTAGATGAAGGTTTTATAGATGTAAACCCCAAGCCATGTTAAACTCCCAAAGTAGTTTGGCACTTATAAATCCAACATCCAACTCCCTTCTTAGCAATGTGGGGGCAAAGCCTATGTTAAAAGAGTTTTCATTTATCAATGTCAAGAATAACTAATAAATTACCATTTTTCCTAAAAGTTTAAGTTTATAAGAGATGGTAAATTTAATTTGTTAATCATTATTCTAATATTCCCCATCAAGTGTAAGCCTAAATTTTCTTCAATATGTTAAAATTTTAACTTAATTTATATGGGAGGAGACAAGATTCAAACTTGGGATAGTCTATTCTAATACCATGATAAATTACCATTAATCTTAAAAGCTTATACTAATAGAAATGATGAATTTAATCATATGACTATTATTTTATTAGTAAAATCTACTTTGTGACCATGGTCATATTCAATTATAATTCTAAATAATTTTTTTCATAAGAATTTAATCAATCATGATGTGACATGGTTATGCTGTTTGTCTCAGCCAACGAAATAAATGAGTGCCGCTATGTTTAACTTGCATGTTGAAGATCATGTTGTATGAGAAGTGAGGGCCAACAAAGAAAGTAAGTTTTCTTTGTGAGGAAATTGGTGAACTTGACCAGGAAGGGAGACAGTGGGATGTTCTTGCAAAAATATTGCCCTTTGATACTCACATCTAGAGAACTTCTGTTCCCTGATTCTTTCTTTTCCATCTTTGCTACATTTTCTTGATAAGATAATTCCATTAAAGATAGTTCGTTTCATGACTTGGCCTAGCAAGATTCTAGAATATTGTGATACTGCATTCTTTGTATTACTACAATTAGTATGTGACCACTAACTGAGTGTTGGATATCTGTTTGCCAATGAGCTTTATCTCAAATGACACTTCCTCCTATCACAAGAATGGACGAAGGATGAAGTCGTGGGTTCAAAACTCATTAGATGAATATGTAACTCTTGCCAATAAAAAAAAAAAAAAAAAAAAAAGAAAAAAAAAAAAAGAAAAAAGAGTTGGATATCCATTTTTGTTTTAGAGCCAACAATGTTTAGTAGGATAGGAGTATTGAATTTATTTGCTTAATACAAAGGGACAATACTGAGTCCTTTGCTGCTTGAAAAATTTACATTTATTTATTGTTTCTGACTGCAAAGCTTTAGTATATTAATTAAAATGTTGAAACATGATAGTGAAATGTTGTATTTGGTGCCTAAATATTTAAGTCTTCTGCAAGAATACTGTCATTTATCTGTATGAAAATTTTATAATTAGACAGATGAGGATGGCACTTGAAAGCTTCCATGGCAAGGGAGTGTATAATTTATGTTTTTCTCATCACCCTTTTTCATAAAAAAGAAATCCTAGCCATCTCTCTCTCTCACTCTCTTTTTAAAAAAATTTCTTATTGGGGAAGGAACAACTTTCAAACTGAGTGGTTGGCAAGTTGAGGTTGCAAAAGGGTTCTGGGACACCACTTGATTACACCAATATCGTATAATATGGTGGGATGGTGGTTGGTTAAGATTAAATGATTAAGTAAAATAGGGAAAGAAGAAAAAGAAGTTAGATCTGACTTTGACATCCTCTTGTGCAATTATACATAGGAAAACATTATACCTTGTATTTTGCCGTAGTATCTGTAAAGGATCTTCAACTTAATTCACATACTTGAAATGTGAGTAGTGTGCGCACTCAAGGAACTATGCTTATTCATAAAAGGAAAAAAAAAGGAGCTATGCTTGTGTCCAAATCGACATAGATTTGGACTAGACATGCTCAGGTTGAAGAGCAAACAATATCTTTTGGAGATGATCGTGAGATACACATTGCAGGAGATGTGTCATTTCATTTAAACTTGAACTTCTTATTCAATGAATGTGTATATACTTATTGAAAAGTAAAACTTGAAATTTTGGATTCAATCAGTGGCTGTGGTAGTTTTGCAAGTCAAGTTTAAATGACCAACACTGCAAATGTGTCAAATTTGGAAACTGTTGGGAAGGGAGCAAGAAGGTGGAGGTTTCAGGCAACTATACAAACATACATATTCCAGGTGATAGAATAATAGTGTACTGTTTTGTTCTTTTAGAATTTCCTGAGTTGGCATATTCTGTGTATGCTCACAGAAAATGGGATGAGAAAGTGAGAAAATCATTGGCAGTAATGCCTGGAGGCTGATGCATGTGTATAGATGAATGTACGTATATGAAACAGTTTTGAGTAGACTAATTACACCATGCAGTTATAATAGACTAGTTGCATTGTATACTAGTTCTGAGATGCTCTGAGATAACCAAGGTGTTGAGCATGACACAGTGACAGCTCCTACATTTTATATGAAATGCTCATTGGATGTCTCTAATTGTAAACTAGGTAATCTTGTATGTTGCTTATGAATATATGAGTTTAAGATGTATATTATGTTAGATGTTTTGGTAGTATCTGAGAGAAAAAGAAAGTACTCTATTATAAAGCCTTAACACCCATTGGAGTGGATATTGTCCCATGAAAATGTATTTGGAAGCCTAAAGTTCTAATACGAGTTGTCCTTTTTTTTTTTTTTTAATTATTATTATTATTATTATTATTATTATTATTATTATTATTATTATTTTATTCTTGCTCTTCTCTTGATGGCATCTTTGGAAAAATCTTAACTATAGATAACCCGAGGAAGAGAAACATTAATTTAGTTACTTAGTTAGTGTTGTATATGTAAACGAGTTGGGAGACAATTGATGATTTGCTGTTTCATTGCACTCTTGCCAATGAGTTGTAGGTGGCTTTATTTGGGGTTCAACGGGTGATGCCTCTTGGGGTTAGAGATTTACTTGCTTGCTGGCAATGTAGTTTTGGGAGACATCGATAGGGAGATTTGGAATTAAAGCTATCTCTCATTGTTTGATGTGGTGTATTTGACGGAAAAGAAATGCTAAAAATTTCAAAGGGTGTGAACTAGGGACGGAGTCAGAGTTTTGAGTTAAGGGGGGGCGGCTTTACTGTTAGCTATGTGCAGCGGTTTCAACCTTTGACTCTGCTACTACTTAGCTGCTGAGAATTTTATTTTATTTTATTTATTTATTTATTTATTTTTTTGCGTGTGTCGATAAGAACAAAATTATTTTTGTTTTGAATTTTTTAAATAACAAGGTTGCTTATTTTAAATAAAATTGGTTAATTGAACTTAATTTTTTTTCTTAAATTTTTATTATTGGTAATTTTTGTTGTTGAGTTTTTTTTTTTTTTTTTTTTTTTTTTTTGAGGCTTGTATATTATGTTTTAGATTTTAGATCTATAAATTTTTTTATAGTCACTAGAATGAGGAAAATACTAGCGCTACAAACTTTGTTATGAATTATTGATGTAATAAGTGGTTACTAGTAAGTAAAAAAAGGATATGAGTGGTGGGTCCATGTGCGAACCAATAAGAATTTGTTAAAAAAACAGTTTATAAAAATGTTGTAAAAAATTTTGTGAGTAAAACATTACTCTTAAGGACAAAGTTTAAGGGAAAAAAATGTAATTTTAAAGAACAAAATTGCTGAAATTAGTATACACACAGATATATATATATATATATATATAATATTTCTTAAGAAAAATTTAGGGGGGCCATTGCCTCCCTAGTCCAAAGCTAGCTATGTCCCTGGTGTGAACGGACTATTTAAGACAAAGTTTCAGCTCTTTAGAACCTTGTGTGATTGATGACAGCATGAAGAATATTTTATTTCTCCAACTTATTAGAATATATAGATCATTGTAATGTTAGAGCTTAGTTGTGATATGCATCATCCAGTATAAGTCCTGTGTACTTTTGTGCATTCCATTTTTTTTAATTAAACTTATTATTTATTCAAAAAGAGGAAAGTACTGAGTATTAATCCTAGAATTTTTTCATTATGTTTTCATGATTGTAACTTTGCAGCACACTTGCAAATAGTTTCAAACGAAGCTCCATTTATTGTGGAACATTTGCAGAGAATCAATGTTGAAGATAGCATAATGGAGTATACCTTGACTTCTGATGCTGGATTTTGCGGTTGCTGATATTCCCCCTTTGATTTGTTATATCTTTCAAGTACCGCATTCATGCTGGTGAAAGTAATTAATTAGAATGATCAGATTTTGCAGTGTAATTATCACTATTATATGCATCAGTATGAAATAGAGCTGCCATGAGAGAGATGTGTAAGAAAGATACATATTCCATTTGAAATTAAGCCATAAGAAGATATCATGCCCAGAATAAAAATAAAGCTTTTCCGATATCATCAGAGAGCACACTTGAATTGTACATATTTGGATAGGGTTTTATTTTCTCTCTCTCATCTTCTTTCCTTTCCTGCCTCTTCCCTCAAACCAAAACCATTTTCTTTCTTTCTAGAATTGGGAGGAAAGAGGGAGAGAGAAGAGGCTCCAGAGGGTGGGACACACTAATAGACTGTTTCTTTCACTTTCCCTCGTACAAAGTAAACACTTGAAAGGAAAGTTTCTTTAATTTCTCTTCCCATCTTTCCCCTCTCCCCTTATCTCTTTCATTTCTCTTACTTCCCCTATTTTTTGCCAAACACTGGAAAATTCTCATTAGGGTCCAACCTTTACTACCAAAATAAAATTTTGGGTAAATTTTACAAACATACCTTGAGGTTTGAGGAAATACCAATCAAGCCCATAACATTTAGAAATTGACTATCTCAGTCCAATATCCAAACGACTTGTTAATGCCGTTACCTTTCTGGGTAATTTTGTAGTTTCTTTCTCTCTCTATCAGAACTCTCCTCTTTCTCATGCCTCTTCTCTTTCTCTTCTTCCTTACTTTGATCCTCTCTCTGATTTTTGTTTTCTTTTTCTTTACTTCTGTCTCTCTCTTCCTTTGACCCCCTCGCCTCTCTCTAATTTATAATTTCTCTATCTTCCTCTGACCTTTCAGTCCATAACCTCTAAGTCTCACTTCGTCTGTCTGGTGGCATCAAGGTGGTAGGTTTACTGATTTCACCTCTCTCTTTGTCTTTGTGGTGGCCCCATAGTTGTGGGTTTTGTAGTGGGTCAGTTTTGATTTGGATCGGTGATAGAGGATAAGGGTTTTTTGTGGGTGTGTTGGAGTTTCGTAGGTTTTGGTTTGGTTTGTTGGTTTGGGTCTGTTGTGGGTTGGTTGATGGTAGATTGTCAGAAAGCCACAGAGGAGATGTGATGAAGATTTTGTGGGTTTGAAATGTTTGTGAATTTGTTGATGCATGTGGTTTGTGGTTGCTGGTTTTGGGTTTGTGGATGAGTTTCGCTGATGGGTTTGTGGGTTGATGGTTTTTGTGAGTTTTGTTGACGCCATTGTTTTGCTGGATTTGTGGTTTTTGCTGATTCCATTGTTTTGTTGGGTTTGTGGGTTTTGATTATGGTCGATGGTCATTGGGTTTTTGAGATTTGTTGGGTTGGTGGTAAGGCTTTTTTTTTTTTTTTCCTGAGAAAGTCATTGTTCTTCAATTTTCTCTTCTTCTTCTCAGAATCTAAGAAATGAAAGAGATAGACTTTTAGGGAGAGGGATGAAAGAGAGAAGAGATGTAACGGATGTTACAAACCGTTTGAGGATAAGGACTGAGATGGTTAGTTTTTAAATGTTATGGACTTGATTGGTATTTCCTCAAACCTTAGAGTATGTTTGTGAAATTTACCCTAAACTTTTATAAAATTCAAAGCACAACTTTTTGTTTGAAAAGTTGACTAAAACATTTTGTACTTTGGAGATGACAAAAGCTAATATCACAAGGAAATTCTTGATTATATTTATTTTATTTTTATATTTTTCAACGTCAAAAATTTGATTAGATACTACCTTTCTTATAAAATGGAACAAGTCGCCTTTTATTGAGCAGTTAGAAGATTCATAAAATTAAAGGAAAATTTTCAATTTAAATTAAGCATTTATATAGTATATGTAATGATCCACAACAAAAGATTTTTTTTTTTTTTTTTTTTTTTTAAGAATCCAGACTGAGAATAACCTGATGCTTTATTCAAAAACACTTAATGAATGTCAAATAAGACCAAAGGGGCAATATCTTTAAGAAGGTCTTCCAACCAAATTTATGACCTCATACAATCTTTAACCTTTTTTGCTAGAGCATCCGCAGCAACATTACAATTGCGTTTAACAAGATATTTCTAGGATACCATACAAGTACACATACAAACATTTGCATTTAATTATATATGTGTTTTTTATTTTGTTTGAAAATGTGAGTAAAAAATTTCATACTTTGTGAGAGATGACTAAATTAATATTACGGAGAAATTCTTAATTCTATTTTATTATTATTTATAATTCTTTATCATCATAAATTTTGATAAGATACTGTCTTCCATATAATATTGAAAGGTTTGATAAGATATCATTCGCAATACTAACAAACTTGTGAAATGAACCGGATGTCTATAACAATTATTAATTCAACTTCATAAAGAACAAAATAATACGTCAATTAAGAGTCATTTTAGAAAGCTATTATTCCAATCAATCTTTCAAAAATTTTGATAGTCTTCTCAAATATTGACTGGCATCTCATGGGATTTTGTAAAAGAACAACAAAATACAAGAAATAAATAATAAATTGAAGAATTATTTTTTGAGTAACCAAGTTAGTTGATTAAAAAAAAAAAAATACCGAACACATAAAACAAAAGAACTCTTCCAATAACATTTTATTACTCATACAAAATAGTTATTTTATTTTGGATTTGAGAATTGATTTGTTATTCACATGCCTTTAAATATAAGTGTATATAGACCACTAAAGAATTTCATATAAATAATGATTTTGAGTGAAATTTGTTAAATATATTGTGCAACTCACAAAGGCGCGCCACTACCGATACACATGTAAGTGTAGTATTTCTTTCTCATTGTTTGATAGGAAACCGAATCTTAATTTGATTCTTTATATTCTTCCACTTTGTCACTCACATGGCTTTATTTTGGTATCCTTAACTTTCAACCGTGGACTCCATGCCAACCCAACATTATAATTTTATTTTATTTTAATTTATTTATAATTCTAATAATGAGGAAAACAATTCATTACCTAAATATGATTTAGACAAGGTTTTGGAATGTGACAATAAAGCTTGTGCTGATGGAGTCAGAAGAAAATGAAGAAAAGAATGGTTCCTCTCCTATAATGAAAGATCTTCTTAATGAATTTTAAGATGTCATTCCTAAAGATATTCCATTAGATCTCCCTCTTATGAGAGATTCAACATCACATTGATTTTGTTTCTAATGCTGTTATCCCGACAAGGTAACATATAGAACGAGTCCTAAGGAGCATGGAGAGCTACCATGGAAAGTCAAAGAGCTTTTGGCTAAAAGGCTTGGTGAAAGAAAGCATGAGTCCACGTATAATCCCAACCCTTGTACCAAACAAATACGGAACATGCTGAATGTGTTGATAGTGGAAGAGTGGACAAGATTAACATCAAGTACTGCTTTCCAATTCCACATCTTGATAATATTCTTAATGAACTTTATAGAACCACTATCTTTTCTAACATAGATCTTTGTACTGTCAATCAACAAATTCAAATGAGGTGGGGAGATGAATGGAAATCCACCTTTAAGACAAGGGACAACCTTTATGTATGGATGGTTATGGAAATTGATCTTTCTAATGTACTTAACGCTTTTATGTGAATTATGATTTATATCTTTTATTGAAAATTTTGATGTTGCATACTTAGATGATATTTTGGTGTACAACAAACCAAGGGTGCAACACTTAGAGCATCTTCGGCAAGTATTCAAAATATTAAGGAGCAAAAGTTTTTTGCCAACTTGAAGAAATGCCACTTCTTTACCAATAGCCTAATGTTTTTCGGCTATGTTTTTTCTGGTAAAGGGATACAGATGGATCCAAGTAAGATTGAGGAATTCAAAAGTTGACCTATGCCAAAGCCTCTTCATGACATTCAAAATTTTCATAGTCTTGCTTCATTTTATCGGCAATTGATTAAATAATTCAAAACTATCATTGAACCTATCATTGAATGCCTTAAGAGAGGAACTTTTAAGTGGACGAATGAAGCTAAAATAGTTTTGAACTCATCAAGAAAAGGGAAACAAAAACTACTATTACCACGTTACCAACTTTTGACAAGGTATTCGGGGTTGATTGTGATTCTTCTAATGTGGGCATTGGTGCCGTTCTCAGCCAAGAAGGAAATCCTATCACTTTCTTTTATGAAACATTAAGTGAATCCTACAAGAAGTATTTAACCTATGACAAAGAGTTCTATGCCATTGTTTTTTTCTTGAGCTATTTATTGGAGTCACAACCTCCTTCATAAGGAATTCATTCTCTTTTTGGATCATGGTTGACATGTCAAATGGAGTGAGTTTTTGCAATATTTTTCTTTTGTTCCCTAGTATAAGGCTGGTGTTCCAAATTAGTGGTTGGTGCTTTAAGTCGATGACATTCCTTAATTGCTTTCTACATTAATGCAAGTGAAAGTCTTAGGCTTAAACTTTTGAAGGAGTTGTACCAAGAAGATCCTACTTTTCAAGGTGTGGGAAGAGTGTTCAAAGGGTCCTTATCATTATTTCTTATTGCAAGATGGCTATTTATTCAAAGGTAACCGATTATATGTTCCATAATGATCTTTAAGGAACACCATTATCATTGAAACTCATGGTTGTGGACTTGTTGGTCACTTTGGAAGAGATAAGACTCTTGCTCTTGCCAAAGAAAATTTCTATTGGCAAAATAGTGTGTGATGTTATACAACAATAAAAGCATAGTAGGACTTGTCAGTTGTCACAGTGCCTTGAGACATGGCCAAAACACTGGTTCATACATGCCAGTACTCATTCCTAAGATACCTTAGGAAGATGTTAGTATGAATTTTGTTTTGGGATTTATATCAGAGATGCAAAGGAACAAAGATTCTCGTATGGCGGTTGTTGATTGATATTATAAGATGCCACTTTTTCTTTCCTTGTAGCAAGACTCTCAATCTTTGGAACTAATATTCAATTTATCTCAACTTGTCATCCTCAAAGAGATGGGCAGATAGAAGTTGTTAATCAAAGTTTGGGAAATTTGTTTGGGAAATTTTTAAAGAAATTTTGTCGCCAAAAACTTACAACAATGGGATCTTCTTCTAGCTCAAGTTTAAATTTCTTACAATTGGTCTATTGGCCAAAATTGGTTGTAGTACATTTGTAGTTGTTTTTGGTCAAAATCTTGTTAGCTCCTTATACTCACCGATTTAATGGAGATACTGAGGAAAAGCATGAAGTCTATTAAGCATTTAAAATTATATTTTCAACTTACGTTTTCAATTGTTTGCACACTTATGTGTCCATACATAGTATTAATGTGTAACAATCCCTACTCATTTTGATAGGTGACAAGTTTCTTTCTTTGTCTCTAAAATGGATGCTCTAGAATGATGAATGTTCTTATCCTATGCTTTGTATATCTTGAGTGGATTCTTTGAATGGTAAACTTATTTATCCTGAGTATATACTTGTGTTCCCTCTTTACTCTCCAAAAAATCTTGTAGTAGATAATCAAGTCACATTCTCTATTTGATCATGCTCCATCATTTCTTAGTTTCTTACCACATATATAGATTTAAATAAAACATTCCTATTATCTTCCTCAAACTTCAAATTGAGGAAAGTACTTTATTTTTTTTTTTTTTTTGTCTTTTTCTTGTTCAAATTTTTAAAGAAGGATGTTGACACACGGTGATAATTTTCTGACTAGGTTAAGACACATGTGGTTAAAAATATTCGTAAAATGACCTTTGGTTAATATATTAGTGAAATGAGCTTAGATTAATCTGTGTTGTACTTTTCTTTCAAATAGTCTGGCTCTTTTTTGGTTCCAGGTGTTACGCCTAAGAAACCATTGTATCTTGTATTTTAATTTCTCATATTGTCATTCTCTCATCTCATAATCATTTTTCTGTATTTTTATATACTCTTTATTCAAATATATTAATTTTAAACGCTTAGATTATGTTAACAAGGCATGCTTCATCATAAGATATCCTAATCCAATTTGATTTAATAGATAATTGAATAATGTTAGAGATACAAACTATTTTATAAATTGTTGATATTGTGAGTAATTATTGATAAATGAAAAAATGATATTAATGGTAGACTTAGATGAAAACCAATAAAAGGTTGGCCATATCAACATTTTGTAAAAATGTTGTGAAATTGTTTATAACTGTGGCATTACTCTAGATATTTTCTGTTACATAATGATTCATTTTGCACTTTTTTGCTATAGCCATGTTACTCCTCTTATTTGGGTAACTTTCCTTTCCATTCTTTTATTCTTTGTGTTAGGTTCTAAGATTTTAGGAACTAAATGTATTAGAACTTCAATTTGTAATGTGTTGCAAATCATGATCAAAACATTGAGTTTAGGTTTAGGCTTGCTCAAAGTGTGTTTATTTGTAAAATTGGAATCGAGTTATTGCAAGATTTATTAGTCTAAATCTGCAAGACTCGATCGATCGAAAATTAGACTCGATTGATCGAATCTCGTGCAGATTTATTTTTCTGTAGAATTTTCAATTTAACCTAAGCCCATATGACGTGTAGGGTTTTATGTTTTACTCTAAGTATAAAAATAAAAACTCTAGCTATGTTTTGAAAAGTCTTTGATTTGCTGTATGTTGAATCTCTTGTGAGATCTAAAGGTGTTTACTTTCATACACATTTAGAGTTATCAAGATCAAGCTTCATGTTAAGAACTTAGTGATTGCTTCAGTTGCTGCACAAAAAACTTAAAGAAGATATGAAATCTTTGAGTGGAGTCTCAAAGTCACAAGTGGGAGTACTTGTGGTTGCAGTGGATCAAGGAAAGAAGTAGTCTGTGAACTCGGAGCTGTCATAAGGTCGTGGTAATAAGTTTTCTACATGAGGTAATAAGAGGATGTTAGTGGTCTAAGTTCTATTATACAAACTTCAATTCTTTTATAATTGATCTGTTTTATCTTGAGGATAACTAGGTTAAATCCTCCTTAGGTTTTTTACTGGTTTGATTTTCTTGGGTTATCATATCGTGTGTTCTTTATATTTTCGCATTATTTATATGATATGATTTGAATGTGTTAATTTAGAACTAATAATTTATCTATGTAATCACTTGGCTAAATAACTAAATTAAACAACTTGTATTTTAAGGGGTCTAAAAACGTACACTCTGTACCTTTTGATTTTGTTTATTATGTTAACAAGGCATGCTTGATCATAAGATATCCTAATCCAATTTGATTTGATAGATATTTTCAATCACATAAGGATTCATAATGCACTTATTTGCTATATCCAAGTTACTCCTCTTATTTGGGCAACTTTCCTTTCCATTCTTTTATTCTCTGTACCTTTAAGTTTAGATTATTATGATATTTGGGGTCTTGCTTTGGTCCCTACCAGAGAAGGATCTCGCTATATTGTTAATTGTTGATTATTTCTCTATCTTTAACTCTTGTTCATGCTCCTAATTATATGAAACTTACATTTGATTGATCTTGTCTTAGTGATGCTTAACCTATTTCTAGAATCTTGAGTACAAAATTTAAGTTGTGCTAATTGATTATATATTTTGCTATGTTTTTTATTTTGTCCATTTTAAACTTTGGCTATTTTATAAAGTGGAACATAGAATATGGGAGAGATGATTAATTAGTATTTTCAGAGAAATATATTCAGGAAGCAAGAGAACTAAAGAAGTGGAAAGTGGAACATAGAATGTGTTAGATGAACACATTTAGGAAGTAAGAGAGCTAAAGAAGTGCAAATTGATTGCATATTGTCAAAAATATATTTAGGATGGAACAGACTACACTTCAAATAAGATACTATGTGAAGTCTGGCACTTCCAAACCTACGATAGTAACTGATGCGCTTTACAAAGGGATTAGGAAAGGAATGCATTCCATCAGTCCTTTTCTATTTACCTGATGACTTCCGCATTTTTATTCCCCATTCTTTATCTTTAGGTATCTTCTGCCATGTTTGATTGAGTGAACTATATATTTAGTACCCAGAATGCAATCATCAGTCCCACTATAGCAGGTTTATGCTCAAACCTCAACTAGATGTTCTTGGAATGGAGACTAGGGTATAGGTACTGTCAAAGCAATAGTCCCTTTATTATGTTCCCTATTTGATTCTCCCATTCCCAAAGTAGATATCTTCAGGTTTACCTATGCTAAATAAACAAAGACTGATGGAAGTACGTGATTTTTCTTCTGATCTAGTCATATGTAGATTCATGAATCCGCACACCTAGCCAAAAATTCCTAGTCTCTCTCAACTTAATTAATGCCATGCAAACAAATTTTATAAATCGGATAACATAGATTAACATGTTTATGCGTGTGTGATTATTTATATATAGAAGATAAAGACGTGAAAGTTTTAGGAAGATATTTTAAACATATAATTACATTATCTGCAACACATAATATAAACCTCAGGTGGAAAAAAAATTGCTATGTTCAACAAAGCATTTTCTTAAAATCATACCACTGAAACAAGAACAAATCAAGGAAAAAGAATACAAGGGCCATACCTGGTGCTTGCAAATTCATATAGCTTTGCAGTGCTGGAGAAAATTACAAGTCCAACTTCAGCATCACACAGAATTGCTAGCTCCTTTGCCTTTTTGATTAATCCCTTTCTCCTCTTCGAGAAAGTCACTTGCCTGCTCGATGAATTATCGATCCTTTGAATTGCAATCTTCCCTCTACCCATCCCTTCTGCTTTCTATTTTCTGTACTCTTAGTCTTAGGGTTCCTGCAAAAAAAAAAAAAAAAAAAAAAAACCTTAAGGAATAAAGATTTTAAAGATTACTGAAAAAAAAAAAAGAAAAAAAAAAGATTATAAAGATTAAAAGCATAAAACTAAAAAGGATCTGATGAAAAGCTTACTTTGTTGAGCCAAAGCAACACCTTTTTTTTAGTATGAATCAGATAGTGGTGTAGATGGTGTTTAAGTTTTGTGCTGCATCTTCTTTTCCCATCAAGAGCTTTATATAAGAAAAAGTAGTTTAGGGATGAAGATAAAATAGCTTAGAATGTGGAGATTACAAGAGTTATTTGAGAAATTAAACAATAATGAATGACTTGTACAGTTGTACGGTCTACAGTACGCACAACTCTAGAAATGGATACATAAACACTGTATATTCGTACTTTATTCGAGTATTTTGATGGCGCCGTCTGTGGAATTAGTTAGTGACACGTGGGTATATGAGTGCATTAGAGCAGCTGAGCCAGAAAATTTTCTTGGCTAATGTAATGTATAATATATAACCCAGCTGGTTGAGTAATGTAATATATAAATTTTCTTGGCTTTCTTATCCACATTTAGCATAGAGGCAATAAAGAGAGCACATCAATATCCTTGACCTCTGAAGTTATTTTAATTGGATATATGTATATTATCTCTTTCATTAAGGTTTCTCCCTAATTCTTATGTGATTACCTAAATTCACTTTCTTTTGTTTTGTTTTTTAGTCTTTCTGTTTGGTCACTTCTTGTTGTTGTCTCTCTCTTTCTCTAGTGACCTAGCTAGATGCAACTTGGACACTCATGCAAGCTAGTTTATGCTGGAACCTGCTTATGCCCAGATAAATGTTTATGAGGTATGGTTACTGATTTTAAAGAGCCATTAAATAGAACTTACTGAGACAGAAGCTCTTTAATAAACAAAGAAATGTAAGTCTATTGATGGAAATGATTGAAAGAAAGTTTAATTTGTACATCTATAATGTGTCACCATGTCATTAGGTAATTTTGCATTCTACAATATATTGTTTAATATATGTTTGATTGTCTTCAACAGCACCAATCTCCTTTCTTCATTTTAAACGTCAATCAACATAAGCATGTACCTGAACATTTAAATTAGTCAAATTTATTTGTAAGAAACTTATGGTTCAGTGATATTGTCCGATCTTCCTTACAAGAATTTGAATTCCTCCAATTTGTGAAAAAAAAAAAAAAAAATTCAAATTTAATTGGATCATATGAATTAACCATTAATTTGATAATTCATATTACTAGTAACTTTTAGACAACGTATAAGAATTTACCGATCCAAGAAATTTCAATATACTTTGGGTTCCCTTACTCAAGAATCTCCTCAAATTTTAAAGGCGTAGTATGTGGAGGAATAACATGTGTTAGGCAGAGATCTCGTATAAGTATTGTATAGGATACAATACTTAACGGATGGCTGAGATGAAAAGTTAAAAACTCAACTTTTCATCACAATCGTATGATCAAAAAAAGATAAAAATTAGAAAAAAAAAAAAAAAAGTAGGAACTTAAAAGGTTACATTTTTTTTCCCCTCTATCGGACGGTTGGGATGAAAAGTTATGTCCATGAGTATTGAACTATATTTGGATCAGAATGTGTCATTGGATGATTGATTGACGCACATGTGAAGGGGTAGAGTCACCATATCCGCCAATCGAGGGAGGTCTTCCCACGCTTTATCGAGCTTAGCCCATTGGCAAACAAACCGTACCAACAAGCCAATGGTGTGCGAGGTTTTGTCTGGCCAAAAATAGAGAAGCTTATTATTTTTGCTGAATATGCTCAATATAGTATAAAGTAGCTTATTAGTTTAAGTGTATAAATATTATCATATATGGGCATATAGGTTTTGGTTTTAATTATATGCACTAATATGCACCAATAATCGTGAAGTTCTGGTGATTGTCTGTAAACACAACTTCCTATTGGCTGAGCCCACGTGAATGTGATTTGTTAAACCAATAAGATTCGATCTTTCTAGAAATTCAAATGGGTCCCTTGAATTAAGGAGTCACTGATCGATGAGTACTTCTAGATTAGACTAGATTAAACAGTATAATTTAATCCCTGTTCATGTGATCTAGGCCAGGTGTCAATCATCAGAAAATCATAATTGGACATAGACCAACAAAAAGGTTATTTAGCTAACATTTCCACTTAGTTGATCATCCCAACAATGGATTTTTGTGTGGCTTCACTGAGTCATCACAGTCTTGATCGAAAATGACTTCTTTTTAGGTTGTGATGTAAAATGGTAAACATAAATTAATAAGAGAGCACATGAGCTTCATCATGAATTTCAATTTCCACCACCCAAGTAAAGTAGATATGGCCTGTTGTTTTTCTAGGTATGTACATTTGATGCCCTAAACTCACATGCTCATCTAGAGTTCTTGCAAAACTTCACGTAATATTACTGGACAAAACCTTTAGTACTTGTGCTTGTGCATGGAGGACTTTAATGGGCGAGTCTAGAAAATGAATATATTCCTTGTAATTAGGGTTTGTCTGTCTGTCCCTTTTCTCTTCACTCCAAATGCCATGTAATTGTGCCATCCCACGTTCAAAATGCTCATCATCTGAAACACTGGCGTTCTATATCATCAAAACACAAATCATTTTAATTTTTTTAAAATTAGAATGTAATCTAATTTTTATTTTTCTTAAACTGGATACAGTCTGCGGTTGTGCTTATATTAGAGATTTTGTATATGGTGCTATTTCTCCTCCTCAGTTCTTCTCTACCTCAGGTAGTAATTATAGTTGTCTCAAAAATGTAACAAAATTGATCATAATCAATAGTCATTGTTATTCGTGACACAACGTGAAAGCCTACGTAAGAAGAATTAGTGCCTTACTAATGCCCAAGCAATCTATAAGATAGACATCTAGAATCCACGGGAAATTTATCAAAAAAAAAAAAAAAAGGAATCCACGGGAAAGACTCATTTAAAAAGAAAAAAAAAAATACAGGAAAGAAAAGAAAATACCAAATTAAACTTTTAATGATAAAAGACCCATGATTTTATTATGTCATGTCATTTTTAATTATTTAATTTTTTTAGTCTACAAAAATTATGTGACATCATTTTAATGGACAAATTAAACAAGTGTAGCAAGCCTATATGACACTTAATAGAAAATACAGATAGAAGGGTTGCTAATATAAACATAATAGAATTTTAGGAGTAAAATTTAAATTCTGAAATTTTAGAGTGTAAAATCTAAACACTCTTAAATTTTAGAGTTATAATTTGCAATTTAGCATTTATTTATTTATTTATTTTTTATAACTCGATAGTTATAATGAGAGATTTCAATCATGTATATCTCAATTGAAAACATTAGGTAGTACCAATCAATTGAGCTATAAGGCTCTTGACATGTAATAAAATGTTGTTTTGTAAATATTATCATTTTTTTTTAATTGAAGCGGTTAACATTCATAATGAAGTTTCATGTAAAATATTTTATTCATTAATGAATCAAATGACAAAAGTTCATTATATGATGTGTAACACATATATTGAGCCGCTTGGTGCAACCATGGCTTCTTAGACTCAATTTCAAGTTAATTAGTAGTATTATGATCGTGCGATGTATGACTTAATAGAAAAGTATATATAAATTAAAAATGAGATTTTAACTCTAGATAGTAACACTACACAACTAAGGACAAATTTAATACATTGAGATGGTTATTATATGAGAATAAAAATGAGTATTTTAAAAAAGAAAAAATTTAGAATGAAATAACTAATCATATAATGAATATATGACAATTTTGGATAAAGAAAAAATTATTTAAAAAATTAGAAGTAGAGTTAGTAGAGGGAGACTTACGTGAAAATTGAAATGTTATCCTTAAAGAGTGAATTGTTTCTAATCTAGAAAAAAGTTTTAAAAAATAATTTTCTATATATTAATCTTGACATTTCTTTTATAGTAAAATGTCTAGATAAGCATCCTCATTTATTTGCCATATCAAATTAATTATATATATATATATATATATAACAAACATGTAACCAATTACCTTGAAAATAGTTTTATGTTCTTTTCATATATCTGATCAACACAGTTAGTTAGTTAGTTTTATTTTATTTTATTTTATTTTATTTTTAGAGAAATAGGTATGAACCTTGAAGCATCTATAGATACTACTTGTTTCTAGGAAAACTGCAATACTACAATATGTGACAATTTAGCAAGAATTTATAATCAAATAATGTATATTTACCAACTACATTAAATAGAATAGGACTAATTATTTCAACCTAAAAAAAGAGGTGCATGATTGCCTATCTATCCACACTAAAATTCATAAATCTATACACAAATGAATAATAATCATTCATACAATAATTTGTATGTTAGGAACCCACAGTTGGGAACAGAATGCATTTAGTTAGTTAGTTAGTTAGTTACCATAAAGCCGTAACTCATTTGATCAAATATTCAATGAGGTACCCTTGATTAGTCAGGGTGGTGGTTGACTCTGATACTAAATTTTACAAACATAAGAGTAGAACTCATTCTTGAAAACTAACTTGCAAGAAGAGGGTGCCTAAGAGTTTATAAACACATAGGTTGGGTTTAGATTTGCGTTTGTGGATCCACGTTTGCGTTTGCGTCTTTTTTTTTTTTCACGCGTTTTAAGAGGTTTGCGGCTACTGTTCACGGCTACTGTTCATGAACAGTAGCCGTAAATGTTGACTTTTTCAGGTTGAACAGTGCATCCGTGCACTATTCACAGACCCACAAATATCACTTTTTAGTATTTTTTTTCATTAAAAATGGGTCCCATGGCACTATTCACACATTTTAAAATTATTTTGCTACAGTGTTTTCAGTTTTCAGTTTTCAGTTTCAGCAAAATAAGTTCTATTCAAACGGACCCATAATTAAATTTATATTTAATCTATGTGAGACACTAGAATCATAACATTGTATGGGTAAAGATCAATAATCTTATAGAGGCAGGCTATTTAAAAAGATTGCATAAACAATTCAATTGTGTTTAAAGAAAATTTTCAAATGAACTCTAATAGGACATACAATGAGACGTGTGTGTGTGTCAACTTCTTGAAAGAAAGCCCGTGCGTATTGCTAAAATTTTAAGGTGGCAGTAGTAAGCTGTATTGAATGTTGTGATCTAGGGGTTTGTAGGTCCTAGCTCTTAAGTGTGCTAGACCCAGATTTAATCAAGTACTACCTTAATTTTTGCCATCTAAAATAACCAACAAAAGAAATTTGTGTGTCAACAACATACATAATATTTAGAAAAAGAAAGGGAAAATAAGCAAGAAATGCAGGAAGTCAAGAAATGCTTTGGCCTGAGAATTATTATGTTATACAAAATAACATCATAAACTCAGAAACTCTTGTTTTATGATTACATCTTGTGAAGTTGCTTATCAAAGATGGGCTAAGCTCCAAGGAGTTCGTGCTCTTCTTCATCCTACAGTGATTGCATGAGCTTATTCCGTTCATCTATTTTTTTTTAAATATTTTTTATTAGCTGATATATATTATAGATAAATATAAATGATAGAAGACCATACTAATTAGGATTTGCTATTATACTATAACTCATTCACACTGAAGATTGATTTTATCTCAATAATAAAATAGAATTTGGAATATATATATATATATATATAAATCTCTCAAAATTCCTTGCAAGAACACAGCTAACTCTCATTAATAATAATAAAAAAAAGTGATAGAAAACAATAGTTGATAAGAATAAATAAGTTGTTTTTATCTAAATTTTTTCTACAATTTAGTGCAGTCACTTGATATAATCACTGTTTCTAAAGATTTGTTATAATTTGGTGTAGCCACTTGGCCTAATTACGACTTCTAAAACTAACTTTTATTATATAATAAAGTAATGGGTTGTGCTTACCTTGTAATTTATTATCAGTGTATATTATATAATAGCAAATATATTAATTTTTGAAAGTGATATCTCATATGGATTAATATTTCAATTGTGGGTTTTGGTAATTAGAAGTTAGCACAGTCGTTTCTTAAGAAAAAAAAAAAAAAAGTTAGCACATAGTAGTTAATAATTAGCAAATTATTTTGAATTTTTTTTAAACCAATTCCTTAAAAAAAATTAGTAAAGTTTAAATCACGTAAATAAATTAACTCATTGTTCATTTTTTTAAATCATGTTAAAAAAAAGTTATTGACAAAAATATTATTAGTAAACGTTTCTTTGGCTTATCTATTTAGCTTTGTTGCCAAATTGATATCAACTCTTTTATTTTATTTCTTTTTTTAATAAATTAACTCTCTATTCAAATTTTTTTTTATTAAATCATGTGAATAAAAAGTTACTGATAAAATTATAATTAGTAAAAACAACTAAAAACCTATAAAAAATAATTTACATTTAATATTAAGAATATAATCAAACTTATTTATAATTTAAAATTAAGAAATTAACACAAATCATAAATTAAGATATAAATGAAGAAAAAAAATAAAGAATATACCTATTTGTTTCTTCTATCATTTTGAGAGATGAAAATGTGAGTATGTAACAAAAACCTGAACCAATTATTGTAGAAGAAAACAAATGAGTACAAAAATTTAATATTATGAATTGGGTTAATTTATCTGTCAATTTCTAATGAAGAATTCATGAATTTAAGTACGTACGTGAGAAGTTTTTATTAATTGTTTTGAAGTTAAAGAAAAATAGATTTTTTTTTTGAAGTTAAAGAAAAATGGCTTAAACAAAATGAAAAGATAATAATGAAAGAAAGAATGCATACCTGCATTGTCATAAAATTTAAGCATTCACATATTGGAATAAACTTCACTCCAAAAAGGATATATATATATATATATTAATACATATGTAGAGTTTCATTTGATATAAATTTAAATCCTATTGGAATTAAAATTTCTAATTAATGTGTTTATTGCTATCTCATAAATCCCATAAAAAAGTGGAATAAAGAAAAGGTCATATGAATAGAAAGAAAAAAGAAAAAGTTTCTTCTCAAAAAAGAAAAAAGAAAAAAAAAACATTTTTTTATGGGAAAAAAAAGGAAATGTTGATATACGTATATGTATACTTCATCATTATATATAGAAGTTGATTTATTTTTGAAAAGAAAGAGAAGGCGTTACTTTAAACTCAAATGCTTATAACACTATTTACAATTTTTTACTATATATTAATATATAGGTAGAGTTTCATTTGATATAAAATTTAAATCATGTTGGAATTAAGATTTCTAATTAATGTGTTTGTTGCTATCTCATAAATCCCATAAAAAGTGGAATAAAAAAAAGGTCACATGAATAGAAAGAAAAAAGAAAATGTTTCTTCTCAAAAAAAAAAAAAAAAAGGTTTTTAATGGAAAAAAAGAGGAAATGTTGATATACGTATATGTATATTCCATCATTACATATGGAAGTTGATTTTTTTTAAAAAAAAAAAAAGAAAAAAGAAAAAAGAGAAGGTGTTTACTTTAAACTCAAATGCTTGTTACATTATTTACAATTTTTTTTTTTTTTACTTTATACAAAAACATTTTTGATAAATAGGTTTGAACATATGACTTGCTATCTTTTGTTTTGTTTTTTATTTTTATTTTTTATGGAATATGAACCAATAACATTGCTCTTTTTATTTATTTATTTTTATTTCTTTAATGACTGTGTAGAAATATAATTTAAGTAAAAATAAATTAATAATAAAAGGATTAGATGAAGAGTTTGGATTGTAGTCAAATTAAGATTTTTATCAATTTAGAAATTATAGGAGAAGAAGATAACAACAACTAATTATACCTATTTTTTTATAATAAAAAAAAAACTAAAAAACTTTCCACAATTTGGTGCAGCCACTTGGAGTAATCATGACTTCTAAACCGAACTTTTATTATATAGTACTAGTTATAGGCCCGTGTGTTGCACGGATTTATGAAAAAGCTTATAAAATAAATGTATAAATAATTATATATTTTAATAGATTTAATAAAGATAAAAGAAAAAAAATTATCAAGTGTAAATAATTATCTCAATAAAATATAGGGTAAGATTTCTTCCTAAAACTAAATTAAATTGATAATTTCAAATTGAATTTTAAAGTGATAATTTTTTTTTTTAAAAGTACTAAACAATTGATAAATCTAAATTAATATAATCTTGATAATATTATAAATTAAAATAAAAGTTGATAATTCAAGAATACACGTGTAGAACATCTTGATAATTTGATGTAACATAAAAATCAAATAAGAAAATTGTTAAAATTAATCTATTAATTCTAACCATATTTAATCATTAATTCTAAGACCCTACCCTAAGCATATAAATTAGATCAAAGTTAAGAAAATTAGTTTAAACAAAAGGCAACCAATACACAAAACCTAATCAATTTAATAAAAACAAAATATAAAAACAAAGAAGGTGCCTTTAGAAACTTGACAATGTTTTCGGATGTTTTGAAATCATTAATTAAAATCACATGAAGACAAAAAACCAATAATAACACTAAAGAAAATAAACAAAATGAAAATAATAATAATAAAAGAAGAAAGAATGCATATCTGCATTGTCATGGGATTTAGGCATTCACATATTCAAATAATTCAATAAAATATAATTATTGAGAATAATTAGACACTACTAAGCTGAGTCGGCTTCGGATGTGGTTTTTTTTTTTGTCAATCCACTGAATGGTCATGTCATGTGGTAGTGGTGTTTTTAATTTTTTTTTTTCAATAAATTGACCAACTATTGCCATGTCCATGTGTATGCTCCAGGCTGCAGGCTCCAAGCTCCAGTGGATCCGCTTGACTCTCTTTCTGTTACAAACATCAAATACAACGAACTGGATGGAAGGAGATTGAGAGAGATCTAGATAGAAGAGGCTTGGATGGAAGTGATTGGGAGTAGGTTCTATTGTTCTAGGTGTAGGGTTTTGTGTGAATGGGAGGCTTGGATGCGTTTTCTTTTTTTTATAATATATAAATGTTTTCTTTTTAGGTGTAGTATAGTACAATAATTAAATAGGGATTAGATGGATCAAGTGAAGAATTTGAATTGTAATTAAATTAATTAAGATTTTTATTAACTCAAAAATTATAGGAGAAGAAAATTTTTGTCTACATCTATATCTATATCTATATCTATATATATGTATATAATCTAAAAATCTAAAAATATATATATATATATGTAAGGCCAAAATTGGTGGCTGACCTTAGACAATAGAATTTGTAGAGCATGGATAAAAAAGGGGTAGGCACTCATGAAACAATGGCGCAGCCAGTGTCCAAACCTCTTATGTAATTTTGGTAAGAATCAAAGGTTCCCTGAGGAATCACGGTTGTGATCTTTCTCGTGCCTTAGTGAGGATATTGGCCGTGTTTTTGGGTGTTTCCTTCTCTTCGGCTCAGTCCGAAGAATTCAACCCCTCCCCTCTGGCTTTTCTCCCTTTAAGATAGGGGATCATTTTTCGTTATATAACCTCCTTTTTACTAATCTTAACCGTCCATTTGTCAGTTATCCGGACGTTGTGCATTAGGGCCTGTCCTATCGCCTACTTTTTCAGGTTTTATGTCAGTTCCCAGACGTTCTGGCATATTCTAAAAGTTGAAGTGATCTTGAAGTCCCCAGGTTTATTAGTCATATCATCATTTAAAGAGGCCAGGGTGTTGGTGAGACACTTTTCAGTGGGGGAAGGATATTTTCCCTTTATCCATGTAACCTGGCCGAGGACATGGGCGTCTTCGGACAGGCCCTTTTGAAGCTCAGGGCCCATCCTCTGTTTCCGGCCCGTGCTTTCCTTGGTGCGGGCCTTGGGCCGGCTGTGGATTGAGCCATGCACGTTGACACTTAGGGCCCCACAATATATATTAAATTTTTTTTAAAAAATTCTACAATTTTTTACATGTAATAAAAAATTTATGGAAGTGTGAAGCTAAATTTTGTTTTAAGTGTTCTACTTATTGACTTATATATTATAATAAGATAATAAGATAATAAGATAAGGAATAGTTGAAGAATTTGGATTGTAATCAAATTAAAATTTTTATCAACTTAGGAATTATAGGAGAAGAAGATAAGAACAAATATATTTATAATATGAATTTGGATTGTGCTTATCCCTTAATAATCAAGTTTTGTAGCTTGATATTCTGATAAAATAATATTAATTTAATAATATTAAAATTTTGAAAATTTAGATGATAAATATTATCTAAATTAAATTTTTGTATGTTAAATATTATCGCCTAATTTAAGAAATATATCCTAACAAATAAAAAAAAATGTTAATTAGATGATAAATATTATCTAAATTAAATTTTTGTATGTTAAATATTATCGCCTAATTTAAGAAATATATCCTAACAAATAAAAAAAAAATGTTAATTAGATGATAAATATTATCTAAATTAAATTTTTGTATGTTCAATATTATCCCTTCATTTAAGAAATATATCCTAACAAATAAAAAATAATGTTAATCTAATTTTATTTAATGATAATAATAAATTAGAGTTCTGGTAGTATACTATTTTTTTTAATTAGTTCTTTAAAAATCTAAAAATTTAATAAAATTTCTGCAATTTGGTGAAGTCATGTGGCACAATTACGATGTTTAAGCCCAACTTTTATTATATATAATATGATAATATGATATGATATGATATAATATAATACTTATAAATCCAAAAAAAAAAAAATACTAATTATATGAAATAAAAGAAAATATTTTACTAATATCATCGAAACACTATTAATAATTAGTAATCTACTTGAAATTTTTAATAGAGTTTCACCTAAAGTAAATTAACTATTTTAATAATTAATGAATCATATGTTAGAAAAATATAAATTTTACAATGTTTGATACATATACATATATATATATATATATATTTTAGCCGCTTAGTGCAAGTATCATGTATAGTGTATAAGTTTTACCATATTAAAACACTAATTATGATATATACTCAAAATAATTAAATAAATATTAAATTTTATTTTAAATTAAATAAAACTTTTGGTAATATAATATTGTTGAAATAAAATTTTAAATATATGTTTTCTTAAATTAGGACACAAATTTTATTATATATATATATATATATATATATGATATAAATAAGATAGTTTTGATTATAAAAAAGAAACTCTCATTCCTTCACGTTACTTGAGAGAGAGAGAGGAATTCATAGGATATGCCTACAAAGATCAAACAATAGAGTAAATTTGATTTGAGTACTAATAAAAAGAAATAGATATTTTCACTTAAAAAAAAAGATAAATACTTGTATCAAAAAAAAGAAAAGAAAAAGAAGATAAATACTTTATCTTAGTCAAAAGGATGAGAATGATACAACCGTATAAGGAAATAAGGATTTTCTCAAAAAAAAAAAAAAAAAGAAAAAAAAAAGAAAAAGAAATAAGGAGTGGATAAAAAGGTTGAGCCATCTATGCTAAGAGGGTGCCTCTACCTATGGGACCCTCATTCAAGAAAATCCATTGACTTTAATGCGCATTTCTCATTCATTATATTTATGGACACCCAAGGCATCTCCACTACGATCATGGTTGAGATTCTTTTTGTCTTCTCTATTTGATTTGAAATTCCACCAACTTTCAGCTGGTGCATCTCAATATATCTATTCTATTCTACACCATAACCAATGAATCAGCTCGGAACCAAATTGTTCTAGTGGTGTTGGAGGACATGTTAGAGATGGCAGTGTGAGACGTTGAAGCCGAAGACTACTGCATGCAAGGCAGTTCTTAGTGGAGCACTATTTGTAAGTCTCAACTCTCAAACGACAAAATAAATCTCAAATTTGGAATCTACCGGAAAAATGGAATGAGAAAGATTTCTGGTGACAGAAAAAACTGATGAGGTCAAAAAGCTATCAATAGTGGCAGTCAACCGTCAATAAATGTTGACGTGCCAACAATGTGGCTTTCATCACGTGACAAAGATGATAATGTGGTGTGGATGCTAATGAATAATAATATTACAAGTATTAATTATTTTACAATATTTTTACAAATGATGGATGTGATCAGCTTCTTATTGGTTTATATCTTAATTCATTATTAACATCACTTTTTTATTTATCAATAACTACTCACTATATCAATAGTTCGTAAATTTTTTTATAAAAAATTTTATATCTCTAACATTATTTGATGCTAACTTTGTATGGTTTTGTTGCATTGGTTGCATGGCATGATGTTGGTGTGGAAAGGTGGCATAACAAATGTTGATATGGCATGAGACTCACGTGTCGATGTGACATGATTACTGTTGTAGCAGTGAAGTGTAGTGATTTTAGGATCACAAGTTCACAATTAGTTCTATGCATATATATATATATATATATTTTCATAATTAATCTAGGTAGTAGATTTTAATTGGTTGCGTGTTACTTTTAGATGAGTTAACCATTTTCTTTTTTTCGCTACTTACATAATCAGTTATATAAGATTGTAATGAAAATAGGTGTAGAATTAATTATGATGCCCCTAGAATTGATATGGCTACAATTGATGTGGGTGGCTACATTTGTATAACAGGATTTTGATTGGTGCATGGTAGATATGTGAGGCATGTGGCTAGCACATGTGAATGAGTAGGGCCTGTTAGTGGAGGTCATATTACATGCATTGGATGTATAATATATTCTTTCCTATTAGTAGCGTGTGGTGGTGTGTGAGGTATGTTGATGCTGAATTTTGACATCGATCCTCTCCACTTGGAGTTTTGGCAACACAAATTGTTTGCTATTTATGAATTGCGTGTGATTTTGGAGTGGATGTATGTGCATATATATCTTTTCATTTATTCTTTATCCATCTAAGTAAGTCGTCACCTACTATTACATTTTTTAGTTGTGATTGGTCATTTATGTCTAACTGATTATATATTCGAATTCAAACTAGGGAATATCTTAAGCTAAACTAAAGTCTAAAATTGCACCTCAATCTAGAAGATACAAACTTGGGAATTCAGTCACGTACACATGAAAAATGTGTTCAACACCTTACAACAACCATCTTCCGATAGTACCTTATTTTGATTCATTCATATGGATTAATTGAAAAATGACTTGAACATTTGACATGAGAAATTTGGAAAAAAGTTATTTCTTATTTTATTTTATTTTTCTTTCAAATTGAGGAACAAAGATTTTTTCTTGCCATAGATTTTTTTGCATTAAAATGTTTATGTATCTTTTTTTTAATGTTAATTAAATATTTGTTTATTATTTCCATAGCTATGTCATTTTTAAGTGTGCCATAGAATTTCGTTGGTCATGTCAGCATTTTCTATAAGCTAAATGATGGTAGGAACAATAATAAAAGGATGTTAAAAAACTAGATGACTAAAAATGAAGAGAGGTATTATGTCCACATTATTTTTACAACAAATTATAAGTAGTTAATTATTATTGGTTCTAATTTGAATTTATTACTAAAATTACTTTTCTACCTCATTAATAATAACCCATAATAACCTACTATATAAAATTTGTTGTAAAAATATTGTGAATATAACATTTAAAAAAAATGAAACTTATGGAAAGCGTATGGAAAAAAAGTAAAACATTGGTTTTTTTTTTTTTTTTTTGGAGATGGATGCCCATGTCTACACGTGTGGACCGATTCCAACAGGGCAAAACCCGGGTCAATTTTTTTTAATCTTCAAATATCTCCGGCAGTCATTTATATTCAACACTTTTTTTTTTTTTTTTTTTTTTAACTTTGTTTTTAATTTTAGAAACTGATCTTCAACACTTGATAGTTGATATAAAATGCTAGAAGTATTTTATTTGAAAAATACTTGAAATATTTTAAACACAATTTTTTTTGTACCTGTTTTTTTACTCGCTTTTTATCAAAATTTCAAACACAAATATTTAACATAATTAAAATATTCCATGCAAAACGAAACATCCAGGATAGTATAAAGGCAATCAATAAAGACAAACTCGGACCAAAATACTTGATCAAAACAATCAGAAAGTATTAGACGTATTGATGCGTTTTACCTTATTATTTTAAATTTCACTCCATTTCATAGTTGACCCTATTTTGCAGGCGATGAATTTGTAGAAAGTTTATCTCTACATTTGCAGGAAGAAATATAATTCTATTTCATTGAAACTTGAACATAATCAGGACATAAGTTAATCGTTATCATTTTTATTCATATGGCCTTGACATAAAAGTTCAGATCAAATAGAAAATTGACTTTATTCATCTCCGTTCGAGCCATAGAGATGAATAAAGTCAATTTTCTATGCCGTGTTGGTTGGGCCACCTATTTTGAGAGGGTGCCACTTTGGGACTATTCAGAAAACCTCTCTGCTGACTTCACAGCTCGTTTCTCCTTCATTATTGATACACAGGCAGTCCTAATTATGGTCATGGGCTTACATTCTTCTTGGCTCCAGTTGGGCTGGAGATCCCACCAAATTCTGTTGGTGGCTTTCTGGGCCTATTCAATACCACAAACAGTGATTCATCTCAGAACCAAATTGTTCATGTTGAGTTCGACTCTTTCGTGAACCAGGAATGGGATCCTACAGTTCAGCATGTCGGAATTAACAACAACTCAATTTCTTCTGCAGTTTACACCACTTGGAATGCTAGTTTACACAGTGGAGACACTGCAAATGTATCGATTATCTACAACGCTAGCACTAACAATTTGAGCGTCTCTTGGACTTACCAAAGGACCTCTAACACAAAGGAGGATACTACTCTTTCTTACCAAATTGATTTGACTAAGGTTCTGCCTGAGTGGCTCACAATTGGTTTTTTAGCTGCTACCAGTCAATATATTGAGCGACATACGCTTTTGTCATGGGAATTCAATTCAAGCTTGGATATACATGGTGGAACAGAAGCGAAACATCACACACATAGTGGACCTGATCGTTTCCGGTGGTGCTCTGATAGCTGGGATGGTTATAGCATTTGCAATATTGTGGATATGGAAGGGAAAGAGAAAGAAGAGAGCTGCAACAAAAAACTTAACATCAATTAATGAGGATCTTGAGAAAGGAGCAGGACCAAGAAGGTTCTCTTATAGTGATCTTGTTTCAGCTACCAATAACTTCTAAGACGAGGGGAAGTTGGGTCAAGGAGGTTTTGGTGTTGTTTACAAGGGGTACTTAGCTGATTTAGATATGCTAGTTGTTGTGAAGAATATTTCAAGAGGGTCTAAACAGGGGAAGAAAGAATACATAACTGAGTTGAAGATCTTTAACCAGCTTAGGCATCGAAATCTGGTACAACTCATAGGATGGTGTCATGAAAAAGGTGAGTTCTTACTTATCTACGAGTTTATGCCAAACAGTAGTCTTGATACTCACCTCTTTGGGAAGAGGACTCCGCTCACTTGGGAATTGAGATACAAGGTATCTCTTGAATTGGCCTCTGCATTGCTTTATTTTCATGAAGAGTGGGAACAATGTGTGGTGCATCGAGATAGCAAAACAAGCAGTGTCATGCTAGACTCTACTTTCAATGTCAAGCTTGGTGACTTTGAGTTAGCTTGATTTATAGATCATGAGCTAGGTCCCCAAACAACCGGAGTGGCTGGAACTTAAGGATACATGGCTCCAAAATATTTAAGAATGGGTAGGGCTAGTAAAGAGTCAGATGTGTATAGTTTTGGAGTAGTTTCCTTAGAAATTGTTACTGGAAGAAGGTCAATTAATCCAATGGGAAAGGATTTTGAAATGGGGTTGGTAGATTGGATTTGGAATCTTCATGGAAAGGGGGACCTTCTTTTGGCTTTGGATAAGAAGTTACATACAAATTTTGATGAAAAACGAGTATAGTGTTTGATGATCATTGGACTTTGGTGTTCTCACCCCGATCAAAATCTAAGGCCGTCCATAAGGCAAGCAATTCAAGTTCTTTAGTTTGAGGCAACAATGCCAAATCTTCCAACAGATATGCCTGTACCTACACCAGCAAGAATTAGCTTTTGTGAAGCATCGCTAAGTACTACAAGTCTTTAACAAGGTCATTAAATATATTCACCATCTTTGCTTTTAAGCATTGGTATAGTATTAGTTTTTGTCAATCGATTTGGGTTTAAACCCGGTTGTTGAATTACAAGTGAATTAGTCGTGGTTAAATTTATCCAATTATGCAAATTTCCAAATCACAAGAAACAATTTAAGATTGTGATGACAAATTAAATAATGTGTGATTAATTGCACAAAATCAAACACAATGGCGACAACGATCTTGGAAAACTTATGTAAAGTCTATGTTAGGTTCTAAGGAATTAGAAACTAATGTATTAGAATTATATTTTGTAATGTTGGCAAACCATGATCAAAACGGTTTTTAGTCTTGTTTAGACTTGCTCAAAGTGTATGCTTTTTATATAAAGTTAGAGTCGAGTTACTGCAGAATTTAGTGTGCAATTCTGTCTAGCTCGATCGATCGAGAATTAGACTCAACCGATCAAAGCTCGTGCGGATTGTTTTTCTGCAGAAATTTTTCATCTCAGCTCAAGCCCGTTTGACGTGTAGGGTTTTATGTTTTGTCTTTAGTATAAAAAGGAAAACCATAACCACGTTTTAGGTTGCTCTTTATGCTGTGTGTGTGAATCTTTTGTGAGATCTAGAGGTGTTTGCCTTCACACATACTTAGGATTTCCAAGGTTCAAGACTATGTCAAGAACTTGGTGATCATTCAGTTGCAGATTCAAGAGCTTAAAGATACACAAGCGGGAATGCTTGTACTTGCTGGGAATTCAAGGAAAGAAGTAGTTCGTGGACTCATAGCTATCATGGGGTCGTGATAATAAGTTTCCTACTTGAGGTAGTAATAGGATATTAGTAGTCTAAGTTGCCATTGTGTAAACTTTAATTCTTTCATAGTGGATTCAGTTTTACCTTGAGGATAGCTAGGTTAAATCTTCTCCAAGTTTTTTACCGGTTTGGTTTTCTTAGGTCATCATATTTTTGTGTTCTTTATTTTCTGCACTTTACATTGATATGATATATTTGTGTTAACCTAGATCTGATAATTTGACTAAGTAATCACTTAACTAATTAACTAGGTTCATCTGGTTGTGTTTTAATGAGTCTAAAAACAAACAAACTATTCCAAAGGAGAAACCATTCAAAGGAAACATTTTATTAGGATTTTAGTGTGTTGGCATATTTTTTGCCAACTTTACATATAGTTGTCAAGTACTTAATTTCATCGTAGCAGTTACATTTGTGAGTTTATTTGTCAAGGGTTGAAGAGGTTAAGAGCTACAATCTATTGAATCTCAATGGAGCGAAAATTGTAAGGGTTAGGCAAAGTGTTAGGTGAGCTAAGCATTTTGATAGTCAATTGCACAACAATCTTGCCTCTCTCTTTGCCTTTCACCTCAGTCGAGCGAGATTGCTAGAACTTGAGACAAGTTTGTTATTTCTTTCTCTTATGTACCTATCCTTATACCTCTCGATATATATCAAATTTTATGAGAGGAGATTAAAACTAGTAGACAAAAACAATTCTTTGAATTTCTTGTTGCTATTTGGTGTTTGAGAATCATTAATTGGAGTAGTCACAAAATCTTTAAGAAGCCTTCTAATGTCCATTTTTTATCCCAACAAGTAGGACTCAAATTGGGCTTGAAATAGGCAGATTATTGGGCCTTTTACATTGCTAATTTTTGTTGATTTAACCAATTTCAACTTACCGAGATGGAGTCGAGGTAGCTTGACCGATCGAGAAGATTTGAGTTGCAATCAAGCTTGTTATTGAAGAGGCAAAAACTTCTCTTTTCTTGAATAGTTCTTGAAAGGTTTTTGTGTCTTCAACTTGATCTTAAATTACTACTCTAAGACACAATAAAACTCACAATTTAACACACAATTTGACATGGTTTGCCAATACTAATACAAAATCATCAAGTTTAATGCATGTGTCAAAGTGTTGAAATATGATTATAAAACTTTTCATTTCTTATACTCCTACTCACTAGCTTGATTATATAATCACGATCGGTAATTACAATGAATAGAAATACTGAATGAGATGATTAAACAGGGGAACATGGCATTTGCAGTTTTGCACTGAAGTTAGAAGAATGCAAATCAATGAATGCCAGCATAGTCTGATGTTCTAACTTCTAACACCTTTCTGAGCTGCACGAGACCGCCACAGCTATAAACAAAATTTCGCTAATACAGGTTTTAGTTCTTAATTCGATTCAATGCAACCTACCTCATCTGCCAACAACAGATGTTTTGAGCCACCAATATCTGGGTTGGAAAGATGTGTTGTAATTGACAGCTACAAATATTCACGAAAGCTATTATTTTTCGAGAGATGCTACGTCTACAACAATTTTACAACATTTTTACAATAAATCACAGGTGGTTAATTGTTATTGGTTCAAATTTGAAACTAACACTAAGATTACTTTTTTATCCTAACAATAACAACCAGTAACAACCTGCTATTTAGGATTTATTGTAAAAATATTGTAGACATATCATTTCTCATTATTGTTCTTAGCTCTATATGTAACTTATCAGTTATCTCTCATTCCCTCCCTCAAAAGTCGGTACTATGAGCTAGGTTCAACGCATCAGAGTAATGATTAGAATTTCTGAATACAAGCAATTTTTTTACAATCATGAAGTGTATATCAAAAGGTAAGAAAAGTAAGAGTATAAATATTAAAAACCATTAGCTCTAAATTGGCGACGAAAATTAAGATTGTATTAAATCTTTTAAACATTGTCTTGTCTAACCGGCCAGGCTTTGGCAGTCATGCTCTTCGAATTTTGTAATACTATGTGTTTGTCGAATTCGGATTAGCTTAACAATAACAAGTCATATTAATTATTTTGTCATTTTTGTTCTATTATATAATCAAATGCTGTCTTGAAGAGAATTGCTACATTTATCCACCACATTTTTCTAACAAATTCTAGATAGTAAGTTGTTACTAATTTTAATTTTAACCCATCAATAAAATTATTATTAAAAAAAAAAATTTTAACCCACCATTAAAATTACTTTTCCATTAAAATTACTTTTTTACCTACTTGTTACAATCAATAATAATTTGTCATTTACAATTTGTTACGAAAGTGTCGTGGGTATAGTATTTTTCTGTTTTTAAAGGTGACATTTCTGCTCCTTTGTTTTAATAGTTACTTCTTGTATTTGTCATTAAACATTAATAAATAAATAAATAAACTTCAAATTAACATCAGATAGAGCGGGAACATTATATGGGCTTCATTTTCATGCAAGTATTCATCATTGAACAAATTGAATGGTGCAATATGGGAAAGTCTTGAAGCATGAGTTACTTAACAACAGTGGGCCTCTCATTTCCTCACCCATAATACATTGGACCATCAAGAACATAAGGCCAGGTTGTTCTTAATATTTGGGCCGGTCTAGCTTTTACCCAATGTATGAAGAGCCTATCCATTCTACCTAACCCAATAATGTTTTTTTTTTTTTTTCCTTTTCTTCTTATTCTTTGGTAAATAGTTTCAAGAGTTTCAAACTAAAATTTAAAATTTAAGACTATTACAAACAAAAAATTATAATTTTCCTAATTTTAAATTGGATTGACTTTTAAAATCATTTAAATTTAAACCTACACGTTGTTTGAAGTTTGATTTGGTGGTTTGATTTTGCATTTGATTGAGGGTTTAAATTAATAAACTATAATTTTAGAAGTTTAGGTTTGATTCAGAACTATACATTAATTACTATGTAGTGTTTTATTGGTTTAATAATTTGAGAAAATTCTACTATTAAATTACATGTTCTCTTCATTTTTAACAATTATGCTAAATTTCATGTTAATAAAATGTTATTTACAATTCAATTCTTAAACTCATATTTTTTGTGATTTTAAAATACAAAAACTTAATATTTAAACATTTAATGATGAAATAGTTATTGATCCATGATCATCTCAATTAGGGGAAATTATTTACTGCAACGGGTGAACCACATTAGCAATGTTTAATCGAGATTAGTGAAAAGCTGATTCTAAATTTGTTTTTATCAACATTTTCGTGTTTTTCAAGCAGAGGTATAAAAGCAATCTTAATGCACATTTTTTAAGACTTTTTTAGAGTCTTGTGGTGTACGCATGTGATAGGAGATTTTCAAGCTC
Organism: Quercus gilva; assembly: GCA_023621385.1. NCBI lineage: Eukaryota > Viridiplantae > Streptophyta > Magnoliopsida > Fagales > Fagaceae > Quercus > Quercus gilva. Next base: position 16,937,998 of record CM042478.1, read on the forward strand.
TCTCAAAGTGTTAACTGGAGATCAAAGTTCATGTTCTCGAAGATCTGGTGATGAAAGTGAAGTTACTTCATCCGATTAACAAAGAGTTGTTGGAGTGAACTTTTTAGTGTATACTTCAGGTTGTGAGCAAATGTTCACATTTAATAGAGTTTGCCTGTAGAAGAGTCTGCAGATGACTTCCTACGTCAATTTTGCATTTGGTGACATTGGATGCCAGTTTGATAAGCAAACAAGGACATGGATATCTGCCAAGGAGCTCTCGTGCTAGTTCAATTTCCATCTATTAGCCAGATGCAAGGTGCTCTCTTGTGTTGGTATAAAAATGGGTTGTGTTGAACAAGAAATATTGAAATTTAATCCACTCCACCTACATCAAGGTATGTAAAATTTAAAGAAATTAAAAAAAATTAACTACGTGTTATATAATAATACACAGGCCCAATGGCCTTTTTAGACCAAAACATTCCTAATTATTGTATGCTACGATATTTCGAGACAATTAGAATCATCCTCTAGGTAGTTGTAGAGAGAAATATAATTGTAAACTTTCAAGCATTGATATCGAATATACTTCTAGATCAAATCTTCCAATTCTGTGAATATAACATAAAAGAAATTTACCGTAATATATATAAATTAAAAATATTTGATTTATGATATAGGGTTTAGTTTCCATCGGCAATTGGAAATATTTTCTTTTTCAGAATATTTTTAAGCAAGCCGCCTAGTTTAGGGGTCTAATTGTCTAAGTCCTTTGGATTATATGAATAACAATAATGCTAGTATCACACACTTTTTCACACATATTTTGCTATAACTATCCTATGCTATAGATTGTGAGTGGTGGAGAAAGAAATGGTTAATTGACCATTTTAGAAAATTTTAATACCACTTTAATAAGAAATATAAAAAGAAACCGAAAAAATTAATACCACTTTAATTTTTTTTTAACCAATACTAGTTTGGGAGTTAGGACATTCGTTAACTTTCATTTTCATATTTTAATGGAGCAATTCTGTGTGAGGCCATTTGTAAGTCTTCAACGACAAAATGAACCTCAAATTTGGAATTCACCTGAAAAAATAGACTGAGAAAGATTTGTGGCGGAAGAAAAAAGGACGTCAAAGCAATTATAGCAGTCAACAACCAACGATTTTTTAGGGCAAATTACAACTTACCTACCTGTGGTTTGACTAAAATTTAAGTTGCCTATCTGTAGTTTGAAATTTGACACTTTACCCACCTGAGGTTAGTTCGGTTAGATTTCCTTAACTCATATGTTAAAAACATGGCTAAATATGTGATTTTGCTTCACTTTTATGTTTCCATTCTCTAAAAATACAAAAAAAACATAAAAATACAAGATCAAATAAGATTAAAAAGAATCCATCGAAATACTTGTACTATAAGATTTTAAATCACAGATAGACAACTTACATTTTAGTCAAATCTTAAGTGGGTAAAGTGTTAAATTTTAAATTACAGATAGGTAACTTAAATTTCAATAAATTACATGTGGGTAAGTTGTAATTTGCTCTTTTATTTATTTATTTATTAAGTATAATTTGTATTTTTAATAGATGCACCCTTATGTTTCAAATTCTTAGCCCCCATTACCAGCCTTGCCCAAGTAGCCTAGAGCCCAGCCCAACTAAAAGAAAATTAAAAACCCATTAACCCTTTTAACCCACGGTACATGCAAACCAAATTCAGAAAAAGAAAAAGAAAAAGAAAAAGAGAGAGTTGAGAGAGAGATTGAGAGAGACAGAGAGACACATCCATTCCTCTGCACCGAACAAGACAGAGAGACACAGATGGGTCCAATTCCAACGGGGCTAGACCCAGGTCAATTTTTTAAATCATCAAATATCCCCACTTATAAGTATATATAAAAAAAAACACTTTATTTCGTTATTAAAAAAAAAAAAAACTTTATTTCAAATGCTTGATATATTTTATTTGAAATCATATACTATATAATAAAAATTAGGCTTAGAAGCCGTGATTATGCCAAGTGACTACATTATATTAAAGAATTTTTTTTAGATTTTTTTAAAAATTATATAATTTTCTTCTCTTATAATTTCTAAGTTGATAAATATCTTAATTTAAGTACAATTCAAATTTTTCGTCTGATTCATCTAATCTTTATTTAATTACCATACTACACGTAAAAGAAAACATTTATATATATACAAAAAAGGTAGTGTAGGGGCGTTAGGCCCAGCAATATATATCTCTATGTACATATTGGGCCGGGGGCCCAATTCGAGGAAATGAAGTAGTCCGATGAGGGGTGAACATTATCATGGGAGTCTGTGTTAGTAAATGAAGAAGTTAGTTTTGATCATAAGGGTCCACGAGGGTAGTTCGAGGAGGAATGCCTCCTTGGCTGAGCAAAGTCGAGGTCCAAAGGGGTGGTCTGCCATTCAGGTTAACGTTTTAGGAAATTCTATTGATACGGATAAGTATCACCAAATGCCAAGAGATTTATTTGAAAAAATATTGTCACTTGGTTTGGGATCTCCCACACCCTCATCTCTAATAATGGTCTTTAATTTGATAGTAAAGTCTTTAGGAGGTACTGTTGCAACTTGGGAATTACGAATAGGTATTCTACTCCGGCTTATCCTCAGGGGAATGGACAGGCCGAGACTGTTAATAAGGTCATAGTAAGTGGACTCAAGAAGAGGTTGGATGATGCGAAGGAAAAATGGGTGGAAGAGCTATCACACATCCTTTGGACATATCGAACCACACCTCGTAGATCAATAGGAGAGACACCATTTTTAATGATTTATGGAGACGAGACTATTATTCCTCTAGAGACTGGATTCCCAATATTAAGAACGAGTTCTTTCACTCCGAGCAACAATGATGGGCTATTAAGAAAGAGTTTAGACTTAATTGAAGAGTGAAGAGAAAATGCCATGGTCTAACTGGCGTATTATCAGCATAAGCTCAAGCAAGGGTATGATGCCAACGTAAAGCTAAGGCCATTAGCGCTTGGAGACCTAGTATTAAGAAAGGTATTGGGTACTGCAAAGAACCCAGCATGGTGAAAATTAGGGCCCAACTGGGAAGGGCTATATTGCATCACCTCGGTGGCTGGAATAGGTGCATATTATCTTAAAGATCTAGATGAAAATGTTGTACCATACCCCTGGAATGTAAACAACCTGAGAAGGTATTATCATTAATGAAAGTTTCCTCTGCCATATTTTGGTTTATTACATTATGCGTTATGCATCTTACTATTTATTTGAATATCAAACAGAACCTTGGTCATGCTTGGCTCCTTGGACCACATACCTTGGGCAAATTGATATTTTAAATCATTTTTCTAAGTGTTAAACAAAACCTTAATTATGCCTGACTCCTCGGACTATATACTCTGGGTAAATTAACACTTCATGTATTTTCCTAAGTATCAAACAGAATCTTAGTCATGTTTGGCTTTTCGGACCACATACCTTAGGTAAATTGATATTTTAAATTATTTTTCTAAGTGTTAAAACAGAATCTTAGTTTTGCCTGGTTCCTCAAACTACCTACATTGAGTAAATTAATACTTCATGATATTTTCCTAAGTATCAAATAGAATCTTGGTCATACTTGGCTTCTCAGACCACATACCTTGGGTAAATTGATATTTTAAATCATTTTTCTAAGTGTTAAACAGAATTTTAGTTATGCCTGGTTCCTCAGACTACCTACTTTGGGTAAATTAATACTTCATGACATTTTCCTAAGTATCAAACAGAACCTTGGTCATGCCTGGCTCCTCGGACCACATACCTTGGATAAATTGATATTTGTAATCATTTTTCTAAGTATCAAACAGAACATTGGTCATGCCTGGCTCCTCAGACCACATACCCTAGGTAAATTGATATTTGTAGTCATTTTTCTAAGTACCAAACAGAAGTTTAGTTATATTTGGTTCCTCGGACCATATGCCTTGAGTAAGTTAATGATTTCTATTATTTATTCAAGTATCAAACAGAGCCAGCCATGCTGAATGGCAAAAATATTTGTTGTAGTGACATGATCAAATGGACACTCATGAGCATCACTTAAAGCATTTGAAAGTATATCTATGATCTGTTTAAGAATTGATTATCATCCCCAGCTCCTTAGACTTATTGATAAGTGGAGAACTAGGGGAAATCTGATATGAATATATGCTCTACCATTATGTATGTTTTTGAGGTTAAGGTTACACTTTGTTGAGATCAAGGATTTAGTAGGTTTAACTTGTTCTGTTGCCAATCATGTGGGGTGCAGTAACTATGCTACCACTTATGCAGACAAATGAAAGGAGTTATATCTCATTTCCATGTTAATTAAGTGTTGGATGAAACAGAAGCTATGCTATAGGATCCATATAAATAACACAAGTATGGAAGAAAAATTTATAACTGCCATTAAATTGCTTACAAAAGATCAAACTGAATTACAAGTTCTGGAAGTAAAAAAAAAAAAAAAAAACTGCTACTCTAAACTACTTCTTTTTTATTAAAATTCTCTCCTTTGGGGGGGCCTTGGTAAGTGGGGGGAGTGCTACCTTTGAAAATCCTGAGTCTTTACTTTTGAGATCACCCTTAACAGGCACTAGGAGAGTTGCTAGAACTATCTCCATCTTAGAGGGCACCTCTTTCTCTTTAAACGGATCTTGAGGAACAGCTGAGGGCTTGGTGGCATCAGGAGCCACTACCTTGTTAGAATCAGCTTCTTTTTCAGCAACCCCATGCTGTTGAGCCTCCTTGGAAGGGCTTTCAGAGGAAGGAGGGACCCTGGCTGGGCTGCCCTTCCCAAGTTCTGCCACCTCGAGGGAGGTGTTAACATTGGAATTGACTGAGCCTGGTGTGCGGATAGCAGGAAGGTAATATACACTCTCTGCTTTCCTAAGTGAAGAAAGAGGCCTCAACCTCAACCTGGTTAAGGGCCTCATTCCACACCTGGAGGCAGTAGTTTCTATATACCCCTAAGACTTCAACCCTGAGGGCCTCCTCGGTCTCTGCCAGCCCCACATCATAGCCGTCTTGTTCAACTTAGTCTCTTGCCTTCTCAGCCTCCTTCAGTTTCTTCTTTAGGGTGATGATCTGTTCTTTGAAGGTGGCCAGCTGATCCTCGACTTGACGAAGGAGCACTCGTTGACCTTTAGCCTGCCTCTCAACACGGTCCAAGGCGGCCTCAGCCTCTCAGAAATTTGTTATCTCCTCTGCTCGGAATGTGGCTTGAATGGCCTGCCGAGGAAAGAAACATAGATTAAAAAAAGAAAAAAAAAAGAAAAAAAAAAAAAAAGAGGGAAACCGTAAAGGAAAGAAAGGGGAGGAAAGTTGCAGCTTAAAAAAAAAAAAAAAAAAAAAAAAAAAAAAAGGCTAATTGAAGGACTTACCATCGCAAGGTCCCTCTTCAGACTGAGGAAGATCTCGTGCCTTCTCATGGATCTTAGATCAACCATGTCATCAGGGAGCAGTAGTGCCTGCTCCACTGCGTCGGCCATGTAGCCAGCCTTCCCTTGTTGAAAGTCCCTGATAGAGGCATTGGCGGGCAGAGGAGCTCTATCCAGTATTGGAGTGGGGGTCTAGGACGGAGGTCCGACTTAAGAATCACTCTTCTTGTTAGCCCCCACTTGCCCCACTCTGGCTTATGTGGCCTCTCTTTGGGGCTTAGCCTTTTGGGAGGAATGGGTTTTTCCTTCTTCCACCACCTCCTTACCCGTTTGCTCCCTCTTCATTTTGTGGTCTACGAGATCAAATTGGAGGGCCTAAGTGGGTGGAGGGGTAGGAAGCCTGGTCTAGGCTGCCTTCACAGGCGCGTTTCCCCCTGATTGGGACTCCAATAGCTTTTGAAGAGTGGACCTCGACTTGTGCTGTATCCCCATAGCGTTTAGGGAGTGGCTTAGGCTGGGAGAGGTTTATCAAGGTCATCAATAGGGATCTTTGGGGACTGAGGCTGGTTGAAAATCTCATAGTCGTCCTCTGAGTCAACTTCTACTATCTCTTCTTCTTTTTCTTCTTCTTCCTCTTTGATGGCAGGATGAGAAGAAGTGGCCTCTCCGGTTGTGTACTGAGGTGGCAAGGGTACTTTAGGTATACCTTTTAGGATAGCACCAATGAAGAGAAAACCCAGAAGCATGGGTCCTTGGCTTTTATAACACATTTCGGCGCTTGGAAGCTTTTAGAGATAGGGGTGTAGCCGAGGATTAAGTGTGCCGCTCTTAGTTGACCGTCACTATGGACAAACACCTCGGCCTTCAGTATCTTGTCTAAGCTCAGTTGGTTGACAAGACTGAAATTAGGAACAACAGCGTTCTTGTCTGCAAAACCATTAGGAAAAACAAAAAACATCGTCAACAAAAAACAACGCGAATCAAAGGAAAACTTATATACAAACACAAACAAAAGAAAAGGGGAAGGGGGTGACTTTGAAATAATTAACCTAGACTTAAAGCCCCACTTAGTGTCCCTTTTCTCGTCGAGCAGGGGAGGCCATCGTGCCACTCCCCTGAAACGATTAAGAAATCCTTGTTCAGGCCTTTGTTGGAATTAGGAAGGCATTGGATGAGCCTAACCTTGGTGTGCCTAGATTTTAGGTAATACCCTTGCCTTTTTGGGTGGTGAAGGTTGTAAATCCAATTAACATTGTGATGGGTAAGACCTAAGCCCATTTTCTCATTAAGGGCATCAACGCTACCTAAAATCCTAAACATGTTTGGAGCACATTGGGTAGGAGCTAATCTGTGAGCCCTAAGGTAATCCCTAGTGACGGTGCCCATGGGGATTCTCATCCCTCCCTCTATAAAGGCAATCAATGGGATTACCACTTCTCCCTCCTGCCTATCAGTGTGCCAGTCCCCTTGCTTACAATACATAATGGAGACTTTTAGCAAGATTCTATATTGAGCTTTAAAGCTCTCTATATTTTCCATGAAGTCTACCAGGTAAGCAAATCTACCCATTCCTAAGAGAGGGTTGAAGGTACTAAAGGGGTACTAAGAAGGTAAAGAGAAAATAGAAGGGCCGAGGAGAAAAGGATACGGAGAAAAGAAAAGTAGAAGAAAAAAGAAATGGAAAGACTTATAAAAACTTAGACAAAGAAGAAAACTCTTCTCGGACTGGCTCTTGGTATGTGTGAGGGTATGAGTAAATTGAGTAAGTGTGCAAGTTCAGTGTATGAGTGCTAAAGTGAGGTGAATGAAGTGTTTGGATGATATTTATATCAAAGAAAGAGTGACAAGCAGGAAAATTCCTGCCCGAGTTCCCACAAAATCCTCAGTCGTTGGATTCGTATTGAGCCATAGAACGTGGGGAATATGGAACCATAGAAATTTAATAAAGGCGCATCCTAGATGCCGAAGTGTCAGGAGCGTGTGTTGGATAGTTAAAAAGACACCCGCGTAGACAGGGATAATGTGTGATAAGGTACGAGGTCATTGTAGTGACATCGAAATCCTCCCTTCTTCCCGAGGAGTCAGAGAGGAGAATTTTAAGGGGCTATTGTAGGGGCGTTAGGCCCAGCAATATATATATATATATATATATATATATATATCTATGTACATATTGGGCTGGGGGCCCAATTCGAGGACATGAAGTAGTCTAAGGATGGGTGAACATTATCATAGGAGTCCGTGTTAGTAAGTGAAGAGGTTAGTTTTGATCATAAGGGTCCATAAGGGTGGTCCAAGGATGAATGCCTCTTTGGCTGAGCAAAGCCGAGGTCCGAAGGGGTGGTCTACCATCCAGGGTAACATTCTAGAAAATTCTATTAATACAGATAAGCATCACAGAAACGCAAAATAGAGGGAAGTCTTAAAATATCAAAGAGAAAGCTGCTACTACCGTATTGAATACTTTGTAGCTAACTCTCTAGCTGCATTAACAAGGAAGTGATACCTGAATAATGATTTTCAGCCTTATAGCTACTACCAGGGACTTCAGGAAGGTGCTGATGGGATAAGGATCAACACTAGCAATCTACTCTACACGTGGAAGGTAGAGATAAAGGAAGGAAGAGAGTATAAAACAGAAAGAAGACCCTAAAGGAAAATAATTGAGAAATTAAGAGAAAAAACATTGTAGTAATCAGGAGTTGAACTTGTAATCAAACTTGAGAAGAAATATATAAGAACTGATCTCCTTGGATTGTGCCGAGGATGATTTTCTTTAGATTAAACCAGTCTATCTTCATTTTCTTGTTATTTGGATCCACTTTACTTGTTATCTAGATCCACTTTACTTGTTATCTAACTCATTAAAACCCAGTTTTCCAACCCACTCTCTACATATTTATTGTATTGGGCTTTTTGGGCTTAAACCCATCCGTCTCTTGGGCTAGGGACTCAAATTGATTCCTTACAGGTAGCAACATGTATTATGAAAAAAAAAAAAAAAAAAAAAATAGCAACGTGTATTATAAAAAATATATATAATTTTTCTTCTCCTATAATTTTTAAAATGATAAATATCTTAATTTAATTACTATTTAAATTCTTCATCTGATCCATCTAATCCTTATTTAATTACTATACTACACGTAGAAGAAAACATTTATATATATATATATATATATAAAGGGCAGCAACCTATATTATATTAAAAAAAAAAAAAAAAAAAACAGCAACATGTATTATAATTTTTTTTTTTTTAAAAAAAAGCAACAACGTATTGTAATCTAATCCTTCTCGAATTCTTCATCTAATCCATCTAAGCCATGGTTGTGCCAAGTGGCTGCACCCTATTGCATAATTTTTTTTTTTTTAGATTTATAGATTTTTTTAAAAATATATAATTTTTCTTCTCTTATAATTTCTAAGTTGATAAATATCTTAATTTAATTACAACTCAAATTCTTCATCTAATCCATCTAATCCTTATTTAATTACTATATAACACATAAACGAAAACATTTATATTTTTAAAAAAAGGTAGCACGAGTATTATAAAAAATAAAATAAAAATAAAAACAGCAACATAGTGTAATCTAATCATTCTCAAGTTCTTCATCTAATCTTTATTTATATTCCATAAAAAAACAAAAGATAGCAAGTTATTTGTTCATACTGATTTACCAAAATTTTTTTTGGATAAAGTAAAAAAAAAAATGATAAAAAAACGCTTATTTTTTTGACAAAAGAAGTTTTTTTCTCCCTCTCCCCACAAAACAAAGGGATTATAACAAGAATTAGCTAGACAGGAGTAGGATTACATCCCCTCTTTTTCTATAATAAATGTTAAATTCAGTTCTTTTTTCATGCATATACATAAACATGTAGCGTGATTTTTACTTTTGATTATATAATTGTAATTGATTTAGCTATTATTTTTAAAAAAAAGTTATATGTTTTTTGAGTTTATACTCACAGAACTTAAACTTCAAATTTCAGTGTCTTCTCTCATACTTTTAAGGACAAAACTTAAATTCTTATGTGAGTCTCTCTACTTCAAAATTTTAAATGTTAAGTAATTTAGATTGTTCTTAATTATTGAATAAAAGTTTCCACTTAAATATGATTTCAATTGTTGTTTTTGATAGTTTTTAATTATTAAATTCAAGGTTATCCATTTAAATACATGTGATTAATTGAGACTTAAAGTTCAATGTATTATTGAAATAGCAAGACTTAGGTACAATACTTAAATGATGTTCCTTAGATTTCATTTCTTAAAATTCTACCATGTAGACTTTTTCTCTTGGAATTGAAGTGTAAAGTTAAGTAGTCACGTGGTTTAATTTTAAGAGGAGAACTTAAAGAACAGTACCTAAGTTCTTATTAAAATAATTTTATATATATTTTTAGGTATTTCAACCATCTTCCATTCAATATATATGTATGTATGTATGTATTTTATGATACCTTAGTCTCACACAATATGCATTCATTATATAACTTAAAAGTAAAATATTCACTTATTTTTATTATTTATTTTTAAGTATTAATAAAAGAAATTATTTACATATGAATTTTGATTAAACTGTGCATCGCATGGACATAATACTAGTACTTGAAATATTTAAAGCACTATTTGATTTGCACTTTTTTTTTTTTTTTTTTACATGCTTTAATTTTTATCCAAATGTCAAACACATATACTTAACATTATTAAAAATTTCCATGCAAAACGAAACATCCAGGGAAGTTTAAAGGCAATCAATGAAGACAAATATGCCAAAAAAAAAAAAAAAACAATGAAGACAAGCATGGACCAGAAAACTTGATTAAAACAATCGGGAACTATTAGACGACGCGTTGATTCGTTTAACCTAATTGTTTTATATATATATATATATATTTAAAGAATTGTTTATATTTCATTCCTTTGCGTTGTTGACCCTATTTTGCAGGCGATGAATTTGCATTATCCCATGTTTTATGATATCATTTTTCATTCATTCACACTACTTGAGCCTCATCAGGACCTTTTTTTTTAAAAAAAAATTTTTATAGATAATTATAATATTCTGTTAATTTAGAATAATCTTTTCTATCTAGTACTTGTACTTGAAATATTTTAAGCACCTTTTGATTTGCACTTTTTTTTTACATGCTTTTTATCAAAATGTCAAACGCATATACTTAACATTATTAAAAATTTCCATGCAAAACGAAACATCCAGGGAAGTTTAAAGGCAATCAATGAAGACAAATATGCCTATCGAAAAAAAAAAAAAAAACAATGAAGACAAGCAAGGACCAGAAAACTTTGATTAAAACAATCGGGAACTATTAAACGACGTGTTGATTCGTTTTACCTAATTGTTTTATATATATATTTAAAGAATTGTTTTATATTTCATTCCTGCGCGTTGTTGACCCTATTTTGCAGGCGATGAATTTGCATTATCCTATATTTTATGATATCATTTTTCATTCATTCACACTACTTGAGCATCATCAGGACCTTTTTATTTTTATAGATAATTATAATATTCTGTTAATTTAGAATAATCTTTTCTACCTAGGTCCTTAGGTATTTATATATGAAAGATGTCAGTAGTTCAGGTACAAGGTTCTTCACAGACATAAGTAAATTGTTTTCAAATTTATTCATATAACCTTGACATAAAAGTTCAGATCAAATAGCTAGCTTTGTTCTCCCACAAATCTCTCTTTTCCATGCCATGGCTACCACTTTCTACAACTTACTCACGCTACCACTATTCTTCTTCCTTTTTCTTCTTCCCTCTGCTCATTCATCAGTTTCATTCAAAATAACTCGCTTTGATCCTAATGCGTTAAATGTAATATATCGTGGAGATGCTGTACCTTCAGTTGGAGCCATAGAGATGAACAAAATCAATTATGTGTGCCGTGTTGGTTGGGCCACCTATGCGGAGAAGGTGCCACTCTGGGACTCCAGTACAGGAAACCTCGCCGACTTCACAACTCATTTCTCCTTCATTATTGACACGCAAGGCCTTCCTCATTATGCTAGTGGGCTTGCATTCTTCCTGGCTCCTGTTGAATTTGATATCCCTCCAAATTCAGTTGCTGGCTTCCTGGGCCTATACAACACCACAAACAGTGATTCATCAAAGAACCAACTAGTTCACGTTGAGTTTGACTCTTTTGCGAATCCAGAATGGGATCCTGCATTTACGCACGTGGGAATTAACAACAACTCAATTTCTTCTGCTGTTTATACCTCTTGGAATGCTAGTTTCCACAGTGGAGATACTGCAGATGTGTGGATTACATACAATGCTAGTACTAAGAATTTGAGCGTTTCTTGGACTTACCAAAGGACCTCTAATACTCAGGAGAATGCTAGTCTTTCTTACCAAATTGATTTGAGAAAGGTTCTGCCTGAGTGGGTCACAATTGGATTTTCGGCTGCTACTAGTTATTATGCAGAGCGACATACGCTTTTGTCATGGGAATTCAGTTCAAGCTTGGATATAAACGTAGCAAGTGGAAAGGAAGCGAAAAGTCATTTACTAATAGTGGTTCTGACAGTGATCGGTGGTGTTCTGATAGCTGGTGTGATTATAGCATTTTCAATATTGTGGATGTGGAAGGGAATGAAAAAAGAGACAGAAGAAACAGCAAACTTAACATCAATTAATGATGATCTAGAGAAAGGAGCGGGGCCAAGAAGGTTTTCTTATAGAGATCTTGTTTCAGCTACCAATAACTTCTCAGACCAGAGGAAGTTGGGTCAAGGAGGATTTGGTGCTGTTTACAAGGGATACTTAACAGATTTAGATATGCTAATCGCTGTAAAGAAAATCTCAAGAGGGTCTAAACAGGGGAAGAAGGAATACATAACTGAGGTGAAGATCTTTAACCAACTAAGGCACCGAAACTTGGTGCAACTCATAGGATGGTGTCATGACAAAGGTGAGTTTCTGCTTGTGTACGAGTTTATGCCAAATGGTAGCCTTGATACTCACCTCTTTGGCAAGAGGAATCCTCTCACCTGGGAAGTACGATATAAAATATCTCTTGGATTGGCCTCCGCGTTGCTTTATCTTCATGAAGAATGGGAGCAATGTGTAGTGCACCGAGATATCAAAGCCAGCAATGTCATGCTAGACTCTAGTTTCAATGTCAAGCTTGGTGACTTTGGGTTAGCTCGACTTATGGATCATGGGTTAGGTTCCCAGACAACTGGAGTAGCTGGAACTTTAGGATACATGGCTCCAGAATATTTAAGAACAGCTAGGGCTAGTAAAGAGACTGACGTGTATAGCTTTGGAATAGTTGCCTTAGAAATTGTTACTGGAAGGAGGTCAATTGATCCAATGGGAATGGATTCTGAAATGGGGTTGGTAGAGTGGATTTGGAATCTTCATGGAAAAGGGGACCTTCTTTTGGCTTTGGATGAGAAGTTACAAACAGATTTTGATGAAAAACAGGTAGAATGTTTGATGACCGTTGGACTTTGGTGTTCTCACCCTGATCGAAATCTGAGGCCCTCCATAAGGCAAGCAATTCAAGTTCTTAAGTTTGAGGCAACAATACCAAATCTTCCAACAGAGATGCATGTTCCTATGTATCGTGTACCTACACCAGCAGCAATTAGCTCCAGTGAAGCTTCCGTGAGTACTACAAGCCTTCAACATGGTCGTTAAACATATTTACCATCTTTGGTTGTAATCATTGTTATAGTATTAGCTATTGTTTGTATGGAGTTTGTTAAGGTTTTGACCCTTGTTGAATCACAAGGGAATTTACCAAGTGGTTAATTTGTCCAATTATGTAAATTTCCAATTCATGAGTAAACAATTTAAGCATGTGATGATGAATGAAATAATATTTCACTAATCGCACGAAATCAAACATAATGGAGATAGCAATGTGGTGACGTAGGGAAATTCAATGGAAAAAATATTCCAAAGGAAAAGTCACTGTTGAGAATACTTCTGTCAAGATCTTAGTGTGTTGGCCTATTTCGTGCCAAAATTTACATATAATTGTTGTGTACTTAATTTCTTTGTAGCATGTACATTTGTGGGTTAATTTGTATTGGGTTGAAGGGATCAAGAGCTAAAGAGTAGAGTTGCAATTTGTTGAATCTCGGTTGAGTGAAATTGTAAGGGTCAGACGATGTCTCAAGCAAGTAAAGCATTTTGAAAATCAGTTGCATGGCAATCTCGCCTCTCACCTTGGTCAAGTGTGATTGCTAGAACTTTAGACAAATTAGTTATTTCCTTCTCTGCTGTACGTACCTATTCTTATACTCTGTATATACCCAATTTCCCATTTTGAAGAGCTAAAGAGCAACCTAAAACCCTAGTGAAAACACTCATTTGTTCTCTCTACCTTCACCCTCTCCAATGCATCCATTTCTAGACTAATTTATAGTCTGTCAAATTCAACGGTTGGAGATTAAAACCAATACACACAAAGAATCCTTCAAAGTTCTTGTTATTGTTTAGTGTTTGGGAATCATTGGGGCAGTCCCAAAATATCCAAGGATCCTTGGAGTGGCCAAGGACACTTGGTCTTGCAATTAATAACTCAATTCGTGGATCCAGTGAATGACAAGAAGAAAAGATTTAAGAAATCAGGTGCTAGTAGGAGCTTGAAGCTCAGGTACATAGTCATTACTTAGCTTGGAGGGTTTTTATTTTTATTTTTAAAGTAATTTGTACTGCAGCTATTCTTGTTTAGTGGATCATTTGGTGCTATAGGTCACGAAGAGTTCTTTGCTCAGTTTCGGGTTTTTCTTTCAATAAACACTAGGTATGTCTGGGGTGCTTGTATGTGATTGGGATTTGTTGTCATGTTTCTATATCTTTGCATATGCTAATTGGCTAATTACATTAACAATTGGGGTCTAAATTGATAAGTCCGACCTTCTCCAACGAACCAAATCCACTACAATAAAAGATCTCAAAAAAAACAAAAATTTCTAAGACTATACATCTAGTAGAAGTTCAGACACCTTTTTGAGTTGCACGAGACAATAACAGCAATAAACAAAATTTTGCTAATATAAGTTTTAGTTCTTAGTTCAATGCATCCAACCTCATATGCCATTTGCCAACAATGGATGTCTGAGCCACCAATATCTGGGTTGGAAAAGTAGTACTAGTTATTGACAGCCAGAGGTATTCACGTATATACATGCTAATATTGTTCTTAGTTCTATGTAACACATCTCTCATTCTGTGCCGTAAGCTAAGTTCAACGCATCAGCGTAATGATTAGAATAAAATCTGAATCCAAGAAATTTTTACAATAATGAAGTGTATATCAAAAGATAAGAAAAGTAAGAGGAGTATTAAAAACTATAAGCTCTAAATTAGCGCAGGAAATTAAGATTGTATTAAAGTCTTTTAAACATTATCTTGTCTAACCGCTCTGGTTGTTATCTTCTTGGAATCTTGTAATATTATATTAATGAATTCGGATTTGCCGAACAAGTCTTTATTTTTTTAGAAGAATCTGAACAACAAGAAGTCATTATATAATCTAATGCGTGTCTTCAAAGGTACGTTGCATTTCTTCTATTCGTTTTATTTATTAGTTTAACTTATCATTAAAGATTAACAAACTAGAAATTAACATCAGATGGAGCGGGAGAGTAAGATCGATTGATGCAAGCCTTTTGACTTTGCAGGTGTTGGAACTTCATTTTCATGCAAGTATTCATCTAACCCAGTAATGTTTTTTTTCTTTTTTCGGTCAACCATGATATATCATAAAACTAGGAATTAATCAGTCTATTACAAAACATGTTAGCTTTATCAGCCGCCAACAAACATTCCACCACAGGCGGCGGATTACAAAAAACATGGTAGCTATACAAAGATTGCGCTCCCATTTTTGCTAGAGCATCAGTGCATTGGTTTGCTTCGCGAAATACATGGGTCACACGCTTGTCTGGGAACTCCTGTAGAAGGCTCCTGCAATCGGATAATAGAGGCTCCATTAATAAGTTTTTAGTACAATTATTCATCAGCATAACAACACTCAATGCATCCATTTCAATAATAAGTTGCTGGATCCCCATCTCCTTAGCAAGAATCAACCCATCCCTCAAAGCCCAAAGTTCAGCTAATGCACTGTTAGTGAAATTGAACCCTCTCACAAAACCTTTCAGCCAATTCCCTTCATGGTCTCGCAGTAGACCTCCTCCCCCAGCTCTATCCAGGTTCTTCATCACTGACCCATCTGTATTGATTTTCACCCAACCTCTTGGTGGTTTCTCCCATCTCACTAGTCTCACAGTTTTCGTTTGCTTGGCCTTGCTTGCACAGCCAATAGAGTAGAATTCAGTACTATTTTGTATACACCTCCTCCAAACATGCGGGTCGGTAGTACCAGTCTTAAACAAAAAAACATTTCTATGAACCCACAGTTGCCACAACCCCATCGGAAATAGGATCTTCCAAGGCACCCCACTAACATTGGTATTCAATTCATCTTTACAATTATATTCTAGCCATTCCTTTAAGGGGAATTTAAAAGAGTCTCTATAGCAGTGAGGAACACGAAGTTGTCTCCAGAATGAATGGGCAATCTCACAATCTCTAAGCAAGTGTACAATGGTCTCATTGTCTTTGTTACACATTCTACACAATTTTTCAAGATTTAAACCTCTTGAACCCAGAACATAGGCCGTGGGAAGACTGTCATGGAGACATAACCAAAGAAAAAACTGAATTTTTGGAAGAGTAACAGAGTTCCATACCCACTTAAAAGGCAAAGAAGCCGGGTTCATGGGATTTAAACCCTTTGCAATAAGATATGCAGCTTGAATAGAAAAAGATCCATTCTTAGAGTAGGCCCACATAAGGCTATCTCTATTGTGAGGATCACAAGAGAAGGGCATAGCCCGGATAGTGTTAAGAACATTACCTGGAAGCTCAAAGGATAGGCAAGAATCCATCCAAGCAAGGTTATCATCAAAGCATTGTCTCACCTTAAGTTCTTCCTCTCCCTGGTTTAAGGGCCCCTCCACCAGCTCTCTTAACCTCCCACAAGGCAGCCAAAAATCATTCCACATTTTAACCGACTCACCATTATTCACCATCCATCTCAATCCTTTCACATAGATAGGGCCTCCCTTTTTACAAGCAGCCCAAATGCACGAACATGGCAGTTTACTTCCTTCCTCAGAGATTCTACTGAAGCAGAGATATTTGGCTGCCAACATATTCACCCAAGGCTTCCCCTCTTCATGAGCCAATCTCCAACAAAGTTTGGCTAATATGGCTTCATTCCTATGCTTCATTGAAAAGATCCCCAATCCACCCAACTCTTTCGGGAGGGTAACGGTGCTCCATTTAACCATATGCATTCTTCGTTTCTCCTCAGTTGACCCCCAAATGAAATCTCTCATCATTTTATCAAGAGAGTCACAAACTTTAGCTGGAAGGTTATGGCATTGCATGTAATATTCAGCAATAGGGGCAGCAGCAGTCTTGGCAAGCACAAGTCTCCCTGCTCTCGACAAAAATTTAGTTTTCCATCCCGCCAGCTTGCTTTGGACTTTATCAAGAATAAAGTTAAAAGCATTTCCCACACTACCTTTATGAATGATAGGAAAACCCAAATATCTTCCAATATTATTAGTCGCTAAAATACCAAGCCTTCTGCATATAGTCCTTTTTCTCCTACCAGGAACATTGGGAGAGAAGAAGACTCTAGATTTACCAACATTCACCTTCTGACCAGCTAGATTACAAAAATTATGAAGAACCTCCATAATGGCTGTGCAATTCTTGTTGTTCGCTTTGGCAAACAGAAGAATGTCATCAGCGAAAAGAACATGAGAAAAACCAGGACCATTTCTTGAGGCTTTAATCGTATCCCACCGATGCTCTTCACACATTCTAGAAATTTGAGCTCCCAAGAACTCCATACAAAGGAGAAACAGATAAGGAGAGATAGGATCCCCTTGTCTAATTCCTCTTGAGGGACAAAAAGACTTAAGCTTACTTCCATTAAACAGCAGCGAAGTAGAGGTAGTTGACACACAACTCATAATAAGACCAATAATATTATCAGGGAATCCAAATGCATGAGCACCATCTTTATGAAGCTCCACTCTAAGCGGTCATAGGCTTTCTCTAAATCAATCTTCACCACCATGTACCCATCTCTACCCCTCTTATTTCTCAAAGAATAGATCAACTCCTGGGCTATAACAACATTATTCGAGCCCCTTCTACCTTCAAGGAATGCAGCTTGCATGGGAGATATGAGTTTAGGAATAAGAGGTCTAAGTCTAAGCACAAGGATTTTAGTAACAATTTTGTAGATGGTGTTACATAGGCTAATGGGGCGGTACTGACTGACAGTTTCAGGACCCAGCAGTTTGGGGATCAAAACAATCAAAGTCTGGTTAAGGACTTCGGGCATTTTCTGGCTGGCAAAGATATTCTTCACCTCATTCTTCACCGAGTCACCAACAACAAGCCAGAACCTCTGATAGAACCCCGCATGCAGCCCATCACACCCTGGTGCTTTAAAAGGTTTCATAGAGCTAAGAGCATCCCAAATCTCCTTATCAGTTGGCATCCGCCCATAAGCCTTGCCTCCTCTTCATCTAGCTTTAGGCACCAGTCAAAATCCCAAGTCTGTACCCGAGGATAGACAAGCTGATCAGTTTGGTATAGCTTGATAAAGCTGTTAGAAAAAATTTCTTGAACCTGATCCAAATTGTGCACCCACTCCCCTTCTTCATTCATAATGCTGACAATTCTATTCTTACTTCTTCTGGCCAGGGTAGAAATATGAAAGAAGTTAGTATTTCGTTCTCCAAAAATGGTCCAATTAACCCTCGATTTTATAGCCCATAACTCTTCTTCAAGCTGGAGAATTTCATTGTACTCTCTAGACAGTTGATCTTGGAGATTGATCAAAAAACTATTAGGCCTAAGGGCAATGCTTCTTTGAACCCCAAGTAACCTAGCCATGATAAGTTTCTTCCTTGCAAAAATATTTCCAAAAGTTTCTTTATTCCACCTTTGAGCTTTGATAGTAAACCTATTAACTGCATCCATAAGGTTATTCTCCATACCCATCCAGGAATCCCTAACAATGGCAGGAAAATCGTTATAACTCATCCACATAGGTTGAAATCTAAAAGGCCGACATGAAGCCGTAGAAGCAAAAGATGATAATCTAAGTAATAGAGGGCAGTGATCAGAATTAACTCTGGCCAAATGAGTTACAGTAGCTTCAGGGAAAGTAGCTTTCCATTCAGGGTTGGCCCAAACCCTATCCAATCTACATTGTATAAGACCCCCCCTCCTCTCTTTTATTCGTCCAGGTAAATTTGGGCCCCGAAAAACCCAAATCCATCATGTGACACTCAGACATACAATCCATAATTGCCCTCACCCTCCTTTGACAAATAGGATTACCCCCGGCCTTTTCCTCAGTAATAACCTCATTAAAGTCCCCCATAATAGCCCAAGGGAGATCATACAAAGCAGCAATCAATCTAAGATTATCCCAAAGAATGCATCTTTCAACGAACCTAGGGCTAGCATAAATAGCACTAATAATCCAGCTAACGGATTGAGATCTTACCCGGATAATTGCATGTATCTCCTGTTCCGTTGATGCAAGGACTTCCACATGCACCATGTCAGTCCTCCAAAGTAGCCAAATGCCACCCGCGAAACCAATAGAATCAGCAACCACCGACCCATCAAAAGGCAGAGATTTAATCATTTCCTCAGCCCTAGCCCCACTCAATCTAGTTTTAGTGATAACCATCAACATTGGAGCATGCCACTCCACTAAATCTAGCATAGTTTTCTTGAACTGGGGCTTCATAGCACCCCTACAATTCCAAATCAAGGTACTCATCATCTTACAAGAAGTCAGAGACGAACCAGTAACCACGGAGACAGAAGCAAGCTCAATGGTTCTCAACTTCCATGCCTCCAGCACCTCTGCCTTGTTCATCAACATCTCCCGGAATAGAGAAACCGAGTGATGGATTATACCCCTCTCCCCCACAGACATTATGGAGAGAAAGGTACCCTGCATCCTTGCTCCCGCACATTGGATCATCTTCACCATGTTTAGGTTCCCCCACATGACGCACTCCACTGCAATGTCCAAGAGTATCTTCTTCTCTGTAATCTCCATCAACATCGTCTCCTTTTCTAATTCGGTCAGCAATTTTTCCGAGATTAGCTCCTCGGAGCTTGTCTTTGACAAGGTTGAGCTTGGAAGTGGAAGGGGTGGCATTGCTGGGCTGTCCGTCACAAATCTCCACCACGGATTCGGCGTCTCCTCCCATGCCGTGCTCGCCAACGGCAGGAAACCTAGCTCTCTGCTCTTCGCCGTCAACGGAAACATATTCTTCCATGCCAGCATCAATTCCAAATCGAACCAACCCCAAATCTCCGTTGGGTCCTGCTTGATCCACCTGATTGTTTTGTCTCCTATTGGGACTATTTTGCCTTTGTAGAACAGCGCCCAATTTTCTGCTCTCTCCATGCTTCCCACCACTCTGACTGTTTCCTTCCTTACCTTTACTCCGTGCAAATGACTTAGAGAATGACCGTGTATTATGAAATAAATCCCCAGGAGTCCCATTCGGCCCATTAGGTTTGGTTTGGCTTGAGGTAGCCCCAAAAGTAAAGAAATTATCCTCACTATCCGGGCCCAAAGCCTTCTTATGAGAGTCATAGAGGCCCAACTCCTTTTGTTTATAGCTGGCTCTATTTTCCTTCACCAAAATACCTTTCCTATCAACTGCTGAGAACTGATTTGATTGCTGAGCATTTGGAGCCTTACGCTTCACAACTACCCTACCACTGTCCGAAGTACTAGCCCTATGCTTGTCATAGGCAGAGTTGGTAGACTCTCCCATTTGGCTCGCATTAGAGCCATTTGCCTTCTCACGACCCATGTACCCTAGCTTGCGCCGCGTAACCAACATCCATTCCCCATAATCCTCTGTTTGGCTTCTCAAGTTCTTCTCTGCCTCTGAATTCCCAGTACCAGGATTCTTCTCTTCTTGACTTTTATTATCTGGGCTTCCCTGCGAATTACTAGTGTACTCTCGCACCACAAATGGACAAACTTCGCGATAATGTCCAATTCTCCCACATTCAAAGCAGAGTGTTCCGATACCTTCATACTGGATGACTTGTTTAAGTTTCCCAAGATACATGGTTTTCACTAGAGGCTTATCCAGATTCACTTGCACACACAGACGAGCAAAACAACCTCGACACCATTCGCCGTGTTAGCATCAATTCATAAAACCGGGCCTATAGCTCTGCCAATTTTCAACAAGGCATTATGTTCATAAAATTCGATAGGCAGCTCGGGAAGTTTGATCCAAACAGCAACTGAAGAGAGAGTAGCAGATGATGCTTGAAATTCAGGCTCCCACTGTCTAATAGCAAGGAAGTTCTGACCTATAAACCAAGGTCCTCCTTTAAGAATGAAGTCCACATCCTCACTGAGCTCAAATTTAATAAGAAAAAAATCAAAACCTAGATCAATACAGTCCATACCTCCCTTCAGATTCCACATACTTCGAAGCTTAGATACCAGATAAGTGTACCCCACCTTGCTTCCAAACGGGTTGATAATTAGACCTTGATACCAAGGAGAACGCATCCGAGTCTTTTCTTCTTTGAAAAAACAAACTCTGAGACTACCATCTTGTGCTCCTTCATCTTCATTGTCAAATTCAATGTCTTCTTGCATCTCACTGTTAAACCCAAAGGCTCTCTCAAAAGCACCAGGGATGCAACCCACCAGTTTATCTCTATAACTACCAATCCTCGTATGAGACTTACCTCCACTTACCTCCATTTTCCCCTTCCAACTGGTGACTCTCCTTAAACTTCTTGGTACTACGGGCCAGGTTGTCAGCTTCCTCATCAAAGCGCTTCAGACTTTCTCTCTCCATTTTTTCACTCCTACCCAGTAATGTTTAAGAACATATAACCATTAACCCAGGTTTTTTTTTTTTTTTTCCTTGGTAAATAATTTCAAAAGTTTCAAACTAAAACTTAATATTTAAGACTATTACAAATTTAAGTTTTAAATTGGATTGACTTTTAAAAATCATATATGTTTAAGCCTACATTTTTCACCATTGCACACTTTTAGTGCGATGGTCACTCTACAAATATAAGTGCTGGTCGGGTGTAGGGGACAAGCGCCGGGGTTCAAGTCTCCAGGATGTTATTTATTATTTAATTTATATTTTGTGTATTATTTTAAAATACGAAGAAAAAAAATCAGCATTAAACATTTAATAATGAAATAATTACTGATCCATGAACATATTGATTAGGAAAATTTATTTACTGCACTTGGTGGACCACATTAGAAATATCTATTGGAGTAACTATTTGATACTTTGGGAACAATATTCTCACATTTCATATTATAGTGAAGGAGAAAAAACAGAGACCGAAAATATAGCCTCTGTATACAAAAGATGCTGATGCCTCTATATATTCCGAAAATGATATCACAATGGCTCTTTTGAATTTGTCAAATTAACTCTAAAACCTATCACAGCATATGAAGACATTACATATTTAACTTTTCCTTCATTTTTCTTTAGTGCAGGGCGAGAATATTAATGACATTCTTAGTGAATAATTACTAGCGGCTTAGTAGCTTCAAAATTTCAGAACACCTTAGGCCGGCAACCGGCTTCATTCCTTTGTCTTTCTGTCGTCTTATGAACTTGAATTTTCAATTACACTATCTCTGGACCTTTTGTAGCATGTCCAAACATAAGAAGCCAAACTATTAGAATATTCATGAGTTGGAGTAGTTGAAGCAATATATATAAAAGAAGAGGCAATAAAGAATAAAGACACCTTCGAGTTGCATAAAACCAATGTCTCTATAAAACATTCTGACCAAGGATTTTGTCTACCTAATTGGTTGCTATTCGGCACAAGACTTCATGATTTGGTATAAAGCCGGCAATACCGACTAGGAAATTCCAACATGAGGTCCTTTGAATGACCAAGTTAAACAAAAAAATTTTAAAAAAAAATTAAAATACAAATAATTTAAAAACGAAAATAGAAGCTTTGAAATAGGACAGCCATATGATATAGCTGAATCATTCCTAGCCTTTCAAGCCTTTCCATATCTAATTAACCTTAATTCTTTCTCCCTCTCTGTGCATTTCAACCATGGCTCTCTCCCACATAAGTTTTTGACTTCTTCAACTTGAAAAAATCCATTCTCTTCTCAGTCTCAGTCAACTCTTCATCTTCTTTCTAGTGCTACTTCCCCATGCCAAGTCAATTTCCTTCAACTTCACTAGTTTCCAGCAAAATATGAATGACGCAATAACATTCCAAGGGGATGCATTCACGTCTCAAGGAGTTCTTGAACTCTCAAAGAATCAACTCGACGGTTCCATCAGTTACAGTGCTGGTCGTGCCTCATATGCTGAACCGGTGCAACTTTGGGATGCCATCACAGGAAGGCTTAGAGCCTGTTTGGCCAACTATTTTTGCTCACTCAATTTCCGTCACTCAATTTCCATCACTCATCACTCATCACTCATCACTCATCACCCATCACTCATCACTCATCACCCTAAATTAATACCCGTTTGGCACACATCATTTATTTCTCATCACTCAATATTTTTCACACTATTTGTGGGTCCCATACCTGTCATTTGGTCAGAAAAAAACTGTTTTGTGGGCCCACCATTTTTTCTATTCTCATTTCCCCTCCCCTCCTTCACCCCTGTTACTCTTCCAAAACACAAACCGAACCCAGCAACAACAACAACAGCAACAACAGCAACAGCAACAACAACAACAACAACAACAACAACAACAACAAAATGCGGCCAAACCGAACCCACCATTTTTTCTATTCTCATTTCCCCTCCTCAGTTTTTTTGAAACCCATTCATGTGGGTATTTTGAAACCCAAATCCAAATTTCAGTTTCCATCCTTACCCGGTCATGGAGTGCAGTTTCAGACCAAAAAATTTTGTGATGAAGAACCAAAAAAAAAAAAAAAAAGAAACCCAGAAACCCGAACCCAGTGAAAAAAAAAAAAAAAAAAAAAAAAAAAAAAAAGAAGAAGGAAGAACTGGAGACCGAACCCAGTGAAAGAAGAAGAAGAAAAAAAAAAATTGGAAACCCAGTGAAAAGGAAAGAAAAGAAGAAAAAAAAAAAAGAACCCAAGCCCAAAAACCAAACCCAAAAACTAACGTGAAAAGAAAAGAAAAGAAAAAAGAAAAGAAGAAGAAAAAAAAAGAAGCAAACCCAGAAAGTGAAAAGAGAAGAAAAGAAGAAAAAAAGAAAAAGGAGAATAGAAAAGAAAAGAAGAAGAAAAAAAAAAAAAAAAAAACTAAACCCAGAACGTGAAAAGAGAAGGAGAAGAAGAAGAAGAAGAAGAAGAGGAAGAGGAAGATGAGCACCGTCTGACCCGTGAAAGTGAAAAGGAAAAACAAATAAAAAAAGAGAAAATAAGATAAAAGGGAGCAAAAGTCAGATGGTGGGTCCGGACTTTACATTATATTTACAAAATTGCCATTGAGAACTGAAAATTGGAAACTGAAAACAGCCAAAAGTTGTTTTCAGTTTCCACAACTCATAACTCAAAAATGTGAGAATTGAGAACTGAAAACAGAGATATGGAAACAAAAAATAATGTAGGCAAACAAGCTTTTTGTATGGGTCCCACCATTTTTGAGAATTGAGTTATGGAAACAGAAAATTGAGTCATGAAAACACCCTTACCAAACAGCCTCTTACAGACTTCACCACCCATTTCTCCTTTATCATAAAAGCCGTTAATATCTCATGGCATGGTGATGGGCTCTCGTTTTTCATTGCACCATTTGAGTCTAACATCCCCAACAATTCGAGTGGTGGGTATCTTGCATTGTTTAGCGCTTAATCTGCTAACAAAACCTCGCAGAATCAAATTGTTGCTGTTGAGTTTGATAGTTTCCAAAACTATTGGGATCCAAGTGATGATCATGTAGGAATCAATGTCAATTCCATTGTATCTGCGACAAATGTCTCATGGAATAGTAGCATCAAAAACGGGTCACAAGCAAATGCATGGATAAGTTATAACTCAACCACCAAAAATCTGAGTGTCCTCCTAACTTATGCTAATAATCCAGTCTTCGGTGGGAATTCTAGCCTTTCGTATATTGTTGATTTGAGGAGTGTTTTGCCAGAATGGGTTAGAATTGGTTTCTCCGCCGCAACAGGTAATTGGGTTGAGTTACATTCAATACAATCATGGTCATTCTATTCAAGCTTGGAGACTAAAGATAGAAACTAGAAATTCAAACTGGGGTTGTGGATTGGTATAACTGTGGGTTTTGGTGTTTTTAGTTGTGGACTAGGCCTATTTTGGTTCGTCTATTGGAGAAAAAGGGTTAGTGGAAAAACAGAAGATTTGGCCGATGATATATATGTGGATTATGAGTTTGAAAAAGGAACTGGGACAAGGAGGTTCACGTACCATGAACTCATTTGCGCAACAAGCAACTTTGCTGAAGGTGGGAAGCTTGGAGAGGGAGGATTTGGAGGCGTTTACAAGGGTTTGTTAACTGAATCTAATATAGAGGTGGCTGTTAAGAGGGTCTCAAAAGGATCAAAGCAGGGGATAAAAGAGCATACATCAGAAGTGAAAATTATTAGTCGTTTGAGACATAGGAACTTGGTTCAACTTATTGGTTGGTGCCACGAACGGGGAGAATTCCTTCTTGTCTATGAGTACACTAAAGAGTTTTATCACACACAGAAATCAAAGGGAATTGCAAAAAAACATTCAATGAAGACGAATAAGAACAGAGAAGAAGATAGAGAACAGAGAGAGAGAGAGAGAGAGAGAGAGAGAGAAATTGAGAGAAAATATCTTCTTGATTGAAAAGAAAAGTATGAACACACTGAAACTTAATTACAATTTGAGATACACCACCTATATATATAGTTACACATTCAGCTATAACAGAATAGATACACTCCTAATTATGCGCCTAAAATCACGGAAGCAACAGCTCAATTGTAACTATTTTTCGCGCCATAGTAACAGACCTTTGGGTAGCTCAAAACGACACCATTTGACTACATGGTGAAGAAGCACCAGTAAACCAATCAAAACGGTGTGCAGCACTGAAGTCCTTTAATGAAACGGTGCGCATCAGGTTGTATTATAAATGTCTTTTAATGAAACGGTGCGCATCAATCATTTATAATTTCACACGAGGCACGTGCTGCTGAGTCTGAGTTGAACCTGAACCTCCATTCCTTTGTTCTTGATCTTCATCTTCAACATCCCCCCTCAAATGAGAGGGGGAGGAATCCACTAGGAGTTTGGAACGAAAAGAAAGAAAAGGAGGAGCAGGTAAAGGCTTTGTAAAGATATCAGCCATGTTATCTTTGCCAGAAACAAACCCAATTTTGAGATCCCTATGAAGAACCTTCTCTCTAACATAATGATAATCAACTTCCAAATGCTTAGTCTGAGAATGGAAGACAGGATTGGCAGAAAGGGCAATAGCTGACACATTATCACACCAAATAACTAGAACATAGGGAAGAAAGATACGAAGCTCCTTGAACAAAATTCTCAACTATGAAAGTTCAGCAGCAGTTGTAGCTAAGGCCCTATACTCAGCCTCAATGGAGGAGTGTGACACAATTGGTTGTTTCTTGGCAGACCAAGAAATTGGATTGGGACCAAGGAAAACCAATAAACTTGTGGTAGAGCGTCTACCTGAAGGGTCTCCTGCCCAATCTGCATCAGAGAAGGCAGTGAGAGACAAAGGGCCAAGTGAGAAGCAAATGCCATAATTCAAAGTGCCCCTGAGATATCTAAGAACACGTTTAGCAGCCTCCAAGTGAACTGAGGTGGGTTTGCTCATGAATTGACAGAGTTGATGAAGACTGAAGGCCAAATCTGGTCTTGTAAAGGTAAGGTATTGAAGAGCTCCTACCATACTCCTATACACAGTAGGATCAGATAAGGGAACACCAGAATAAGGCACCAAACGAGAGGTTGAGTAGGAAGGAGTCTTCACAGGTTTTGAATTGGCCATATTGAACCTATGTAAGACATTATAGGCATATTTAGATTGAGTGAGAGAGATACCATGCTGAGTATGAGATATCTGTATCCCTAAGAAGTAGATTAAGGGACCCAAATCCTTGAGTTCAAACACTTGACTTAGAGCAGTAATAAGATGAGCAACCTGAGAGGCACTATTTCCTGTAACAATAATGTCATCCATATATAGCAATAGGTAGATAATGGTGCTGGAGGACTGAAAAATGAAGAGTGAGCTGTCAGCTAAAGATGCAGTGAATCCCAAATGGAGAAGATGGAAAGTGAACCTCTCAAACTAGGCTCGAGGAGCCTGTTTGAGACCATATAAGGACTTATGAAGCTTGCACACATAAGAAGGATGAAGAGGATCCTCATAACCAGGTGGCTGCTGCATAAAAACATCCTCCTTAAGATATCCATGTAGAAATGCATTGGACACATCAAGTTGCCTTAAACTCCAGTTGCAACTAACAACAATTGCAATAACAAGTCTCACAGTAGCAGGTTTAATGACAGGACTAAAGGTTTCATGGAAATCAATTCCTGCCTGTTGATGAAAACCTTTAGCCACCAGTCTGGCTTTGTACCTTGAGATGGAACCATCACTATTCAACTTCAACTTGTAGACCCATTTACATCCAACCAGATTAACATTGGGAGGTGTAGGAACCAGAGACCATGTCTGCTGCCTTTGCAAAGCTTGAAATTCAGCATCCATGGCCTCACACCATTTAGGATATTGTGAAGCAACCTTATAAGTAGGAGGTTCTATAAGGGAATAGTCCAACACAGCCTTGTAACATAATCTGGGATGAGGTTTAGAGATACCAGACTTGGATCTGGTCTGCATAGGATGCTGATTAGTAGACATTGTGATAGAGAGGGGTTGAATAGAAGCTGGATCAGGTAAAGAAGCAGATGGAGGAATGGAAGTATCTGAGATAGGTAATGTATCTGATGACATAGGTGAAGATGAGATAGGCAATGTATCTGGGTGAGGCTGAGAAGGTAGTGGAGGTAAAGGATCAGATGGAGTTGTAGAAGTATTAGAGTTAAGGGAAGGTAGCAAAGGAGTAAGATCAGATGTATTGGCAGTAGACACATTGGAAGAATAAGAAGTATTGACAGCATATGGATCAAGAACAGAAGGCTGATTTGTAGAATGAAGATACAGCAGATTGGAAAACCAAGAAAAATCAGTAGGTAAAGTAGGCGAGGAAGCATGAGGAGAAGAATTAGGAAGAAAGGAAAAAGGAAACTTGGATTCATTGAAAACAACATGCCTGGAGGTATATAAGCGTTTGGTTTTCATGTCTAAGCATAAGTAGCCTTTTGTGCCAGTAGGGTAGCCAAGAAAAATGTATTCAATGGATCGTGGATCAAGTTTATGATGAGTAAAAGGTCTGAGATTGGAATAACAAACACAGCCAAACACTTTGAGTTGAGAAAGATCAGGAGAGGCAGAATATAGTTTGTTCCAGGGAGAATGGAAGTCAAGAATAGGTGTGGGAAGGAGATTAATCAATTGCACAATAGTGAGAACTGCATAAGACCAATAGGATGATGGTAGGGAAGCTTGAGACAAGAGAGTGATGGTGGTTTCAATAAGGTGTCTGTGCTTTCGTTCAACTAAACCATTCTGTTGTGGAGTGTATGGACAAGAAATTTGGTGAAGAATACCTTGTTGTGAGAGGTAAGTTTTGAAGGTATTTAAGGTGTACTCACCACCACCATCAGACCTAAAGGTCTTGATTTTAGTAAAGAATTGAGTTTCAACCATTGCTTTAAAATGAACAAACTTAGTAAAAACTTTAGACTTAGAATGGAGCAAGTAAATCCATGTGAATCTGGTAAAATGATCAATAAACAAAACATAGTATTTGAAGCCATTAATGGAGGGAATAGGTGCAGGACCCCACAAGTCAGAATGAATAAGCTCAAAAGGAGATGATGCAGTAAAAGAAGACTTAGGAAAAGGTAACTTGTGCATTTTTCCATATAAGCAATGTGTACAATCAGTATTGACAAGATTACATTTATGCAAACTAAATTTGGCATTGGGAAACACATGTGTAAGAACCTGGTCAGATGGATGGCCAAGTCTCAAATGCCAAAGATTTTTATTAAAAATAGAAACATTAAAGGCACTATTACAGCTGTTAGGAGACAAGGAAAGTTGAGAAGCCTTTTAAGGATAGATGGAGTATACACCATCTTCACTCTTGCCTTGGTACAGAACTCTCCCCGTGGCTAAGGCCTGAATTGACATGATATTTTCGTCAAAATAACACCAACATTGGTTATCATGACAGATTTTATGAACAGAGGCAATGTTTGATGCAATAGAAGGGACTCTAAGAACATTTTTGAGTTAAAGTGTAGATTGAGAAAGAGGAATAGAAGCATTACCTAGATGAGTTATAGGAAGGTTTTGGCCATTGCCAACAGTGATCTGATCTTGACCTTGATAAGGCTTGGGAAAGTTAAGATGGTTAAGGCTGGAAGTGACATGGTCTGTTGCAGCACTATCAACAAGCCAAGGCTGGTCTTGAGTGAAATAAGCATTAGATGCAGTGGCCATGGCTGCAAGCTTGGTAGGTGGATGCTTACCTTGGTAAGCATAATCCATACGATGGTAACAATCAAGGGCCAAGTGACCAACCTTTCCACAGATCTGACAAATTGGTCTCTCTGACTTAATTCCATTGGAGCTGGATTATGCTTGCTGAGACTGATTGAAGTGAGAGAACTGAGATGGTCCATTTGAACTTCTACCACCTTTACCACCTCTATTATTGAAATGACCTCTTCCTCTTCCTCTATTGAAGGATTGATTATAACCATTGTTATTAGGTTTTGGATTGGATGTTGCTGCCATAGCAAAAATGGTATCTTTGATCTCAGATCCATCATTGAGAGACTCCTCTTCTGCATTAAGCATTGTTGAAAGATCATCAAAGCTCACATGAGTACTCCTGGTCCTTATAGCTGACCTAAAGGCATTGTACTCTCTGGAAAGTCCTTTGAGAGTGATGTGAAGCAACTCTTCATCATCCACAATTACTCCAACAGCCAAAAGTTTGTCTCTGACAACTTTTATCTTCTGCAGACATGAATCTACAGAATCAGTTCCTTTCTTGATATTGTGGAGCTCACCTTTAAGATTCATAACATGTGATCTAGAAATGGAGGAAAATCTATTTTCAAGGACTTTCCAAACCTCTAATGCTAAAGAACATCCCACAGTGAGTGCTAGAATTGAGGGAGTCAGAGTAGAGCTCAAGAAGGTAAGTAATGCCTTCTCTTTTGACTTCCAAATCAAGAATTCAAGATTCACAATATCTGTGTATGAACCTGAGAGATCTTTGAGATATTGATCTGGAATTAACTATGGTTCCTTAATCAATTCAAACATTGAATAAGTGTCTAGCACCATTGTCATCTAATGTCTCCAAACTATATAGTTTGTATTATCCAGCTTTATGGTCATCATGTTGGCCATATTAGAAAGCAGGAGAAATGGTTGATTGAGAATATTGACTGAAGAGTTTGAAGAAAACACTGAAGATGAAGATGCTGCCATTGTTGAGCTCGTATCTGCTGCCATTATTGAACTTGTAGCTGCCATTGTTTCAGTAACAGATGGCTCTGATACCATGAAGAGTTTTATCACACACAGAAATCAAAGGGATTTGCAAAGAAACATTCAATGAAGACGAAGAAGAACAGAGAAGAAGATAGAGAACAGAGAGAGAGAGAGAGAGAGAGAGAGAGAGAAATTGAGAGAAAATATCTTCTTGATTGAAAGGAAAAGTATGAACACACTGAAACTTAATTACAATTTGAGATACACCACCTATATATATAGTTACACATTCAGCTATAACAGAATAGATACACTCCTAATTATGCGCCTAAAATCATGGAAGCGATAGCTCAATTGTAACTGTTTTTCGCGCCATAGTAACAGACCTTTGGGTAGCTCAAAAAGACATCGTTTGACTACATGGTGAAGAAGCACCAGTAAACCAATCAAAACGGTGTGCAGCACTGAAGTCCTTTAATGAAACGGTGCGCATCAATCATTTATAATTTCACACGAGGCACGTGCTGCTGAGTCTGAGTTGAACCTGAACCTCCATTCCTTTGTTCTTGATCTTCATCTTCAACATACACGCCTAATGAAAGCCTTGATTTTCATCTCTTTGGAGCAAAGATTATGCTAACATGGCCCGTGAGGTATAAAATAGCCAATGGATTGGCTTCTGCATTGTTGTACCCTCATGAAGAGTGAGAACAATGTGTGGTGCATAGGGATATTAAGTCAAGCAATGTTATGTTAGATTCAAATTTCAATGCCAAGCTTGGTGATTTCGGTCTTGCAAGGCTTATAAACCATGAGTTGGGTTCACAAACAACTGTTTTGGCAGGCACCTTAGGCTACCTTGCCCCGGAGTGTATTACCATTGGAAAGGCAAGTAAAGAATCTGATGTTTATAGTTTTGGAGTAGTTTCCCTTGAAATTGTTGGTGGAAGAAAGCCCGTGGAACTAAAGGTAGAACCAAGCAAAGTAAGACTAGTAGAATGGGTATGGGGCATCTATGGAAAAGGTCAATTCCTTGAATCGGTTGATAAGGGACTAAATTTGGAATTTGATGAGCAGAAAATAGAGCGCTTGATAGTAGTTGGGTTATGGTGTTGCCATCCTGATCCTACCATTTGACCCTTTATAAGGCAAGTGATAAATGTTCTTAACTTTGAAGCTCGCTTGCCTAACCTTCCATCAAAGTTGCCAGTACCAATGTATTTTGCACCTCCAATGCACAAGTGTCGATTCTCCTACACTTCTTCTGGTCTCACGGGATTAATGAAAGATGGGACGCAATGTTCGTGTAGCAATTGTTCTACTCATTCATTTATGTCAGCTGGATCTAGAAAAGCTCTTCTATATTCAAGCAAAGCTGATAAGTAGTTGGGTTCAAATATGTTTGTTTGTTCACGTATCGTGTAATTTGGCTCAATTTATGATTTTTGTTTCTTGGATTGATTAGTTGTCTTAAAAGTTTCCTTCTCTTTTTGGATGTAGAAACTTCTATTTAATTCAGAATTATGTGATTATGTTTGTGTAGTCATGTGTACGATTTGGAGAGGGAGAGAGGAAAAAAATGTGAAGTGCTATTGTATTAGTTTAGAACCCTATATGGTTTGATATGGTTAGATATAGAGGAACTTTGTTATTTGTGAGTGCTTTTGAATGTGTAAATGCTTTGTAATTACTATTATTTCATTTCTGCTACTGGTAAACACAATAATGCCAAACCACTTAAATTTTGGGGTTCATCTCTTGTATGTGATTGTTTTCTCTTCCTTTCGTCAAGGATTTTTTTCTTTCTTTTTTTTGGGTTCTTATTATGTTTCTATGAGATCTTTTACATGTACATTTAGTGGTCACAATCAATCTTGTGTGGAAACTCTTCAAGAGGCCCTTCTGCACAACAACATGAATACATCATAACATAAAGGTTTGGGCTTGTGTTAAACACGTGTAGTTTGCTTCAATTATTTCCCTGATAAGCAACATATTCAATTTGCCAAAAAATAAGGGGGTATTTGGTACATGTGTTTGAAAACATGTGTTTTGTTATTTGAAAATATGTGTGGATGAAAAAGTGTATAGAAATGCATGTAATGTTATTCAAAAACTGAAAATGTGTGTTTGAGTGGGTGTACCAAACATCCCCTAAATGTAACAAGTACATTTAAAAACACGGTAAAAGAGGTCACTAATATTTAGGCAAAATACAAATGACATGAACCACACATGACATTGAAGAGAATTTAAAACAAATTAAGAAACTAACTCTACCTCTTCAATAACACATCAAATTAGGTTTTCAAGGATAGAATGAGACAAACCCCATTTCCAGCATAGCTCCTAATTGAGGTGGAATTTTGATGGCTTCCACTTGCTTCAATTCTAGCTTTTAACTTCCCTTGTGCTGGAGAATCTCTTACATTCTTTTAATAAAACCACAATGAATAATGCCATTTTTTATTAAATTACTGATTATCCCAAAAGTGTAAGCTATTGGAATGTAGTACATTTAATCATTTAACCATATAATTTTAACAATCCCTCTCACGTGTGAACTCAAAATCCCTTTTAATAGGTGAAACCCAACACGTAGGACTTTAAATAAGAGGTAGAGTAAATTCGACCTTTTACTCTGATACCATATTAAATTATTGATTGATAAATTACTGATTTGAAATATAATAAATTTAATCATTTAACCATATAATTTTAACACTTTTCTATATTGCCAAAGGTGATAGATACAAAACCACTAGCACCAATATACATATCACATTTATCACTACACTTCTTTCTGCTCAGTCAACGATAAGGCAACAGTGCATTAGTTCTTATGGTGAAAGGACACTAAACTCCTTCCAAACCAAAAGAGGGAGAGAAAATTTATTGCAAAAATCAAAACACCTATTTGCATAAGCAACTTAGCGAGGAATGAGCAACGCTATTTGCCTCTCTTCTAACCCAAATAAATGCACTCGAGTCAAAGCAATGGCTAAACTCAACAACATTGCTTAGCATGGCAGAAATGGACAACTCAACATTAGGCAAGCCTAAATTTAGAGAATCAAAACAACTGTATTAACATCGCCCTCTACAATGATCTTGTGCAAATTTGCAGCTTGTGCTAATTGTAAGGCTCAGAGGAATGCAATTGCTCCTCCCTACAATAGTTCACAAAGTACATGCTACTTAGTTCATGTATCTAGGACCTCACCCTCTACATCTTGAGCCAATATAGCCAATCCTGTAAATTTATTAGTGATAACAACATCAACATTTGGCATCACTAATTCTGTTGGAAGGAATTACCATTGCATTCTTGTCCAGGAACTTGGTCTTGAATTTGCCCAGGTTCTAAAGCCAGTACATGTTCTCTTACTAATGCCATCGATAATGAGAGAAATATATACCTTTTTTCCATGGTGAGGAATAGAGTTCCTGATGTTTCAAATGGCCTTAAGAATTATAGTCACTAGTCATGAATCCCGCTGTGCTTAATAATATTTTTAAGGTGATCTCATTAAATTTATTTTTGCAGTTTTGAATAATTTAATAAATAGTAATTTATTTCATAATCATATTTTCACTTGTTATAGTGACAATCACAAATATAATAAATAATTTTTGTCATACAAAAATGAAAACAATACAATTTTTCTCAGGATTTCAAAAAGTTGAAAAAATATTAATTTTTTAATAAAAATTATTTATAACATTTTGTGTATCATTAAAAAGTAACTAAAATTTGGAAATTATTTTTAGTTTAAAAAAATAAATTCAAACCCAATTTTTTCTACCATACAATCAAAACCACCGAGAAACATATCAAAAAAATTTATAAAATTCAACAAAACGACAATTAAAATAAAAAAGAAAGGGAAAAATAAAATTCACATCAAGGTCAAACTCATTCTCCCGGATATGTAAAATATTTCAAATGTAATGCGATCAAGCCAAATATTCAATGCATAATCAAATTCAAAAATTTTACCCTATTATACATAATGATTGTAATCAAGTCAAATATTATGTTAATACTGTCATAATGTAATCTAACATCTAATCCAACATGCGAAAAATGAATAAATAAATATATAATTTTAAACTCGAAATTGAATTTTTTTTCCTTAAAAATCTAAAAAAATACACTAATAAGATAAGGAAGATGAGCAATATAAAATATTCGTAAATGCTTAAAAACAAATACTCACACATCTAAAAACATCATATAATAATGATATAACAATTTGGTGCTAATTTGTTAAACAATATATTTACAAATTAACAGTGAAAGGAAACTACACAAAGACCATCTTCTTCAATTGCACTAACTGTTCTTCATCATATTGTCCAAACTATCCCATTGTTTTCCAAATAAACTAAAACCTATTAATAACACAAAATATGGACATATTATAATATAATTTTCCCCCAAATCTGAGTTAGTCAATAATAAGACAATGAGTGTACAAACTTTATAAAAAAAAAAAAAAAGAAAAAAAAAAAGAGAGAGAGATAACCTTTTTGTGTGGGCAAATAAAATATGCATAAAATAAGAGAGAGTGATAAATTTATAGTAAATGATGAGAATAAGAAGAGACAAAATAAAGAAAGATAAAGGGGCAAAATTATATGTAAAATTAAAACCATTTAAGAGGAATATGTATTTTTTTTTTTGGAGAATTTAAGAGGAATATGTATAGACAATACTTAGTTACAACATTAAAATTAAAGTAGATAAATATGTAAAGTTAAAACTGCCTAAGATGAATTTGTAAAGCCAATGTATTTATATATTTAATAATGTCAAAAAAAAATTAAAAGTAAAAAATAAATATGAAAAAAATAATGATGTGGCAATGACGTGGAGGATAAGGTGGCTTAACAGGAGTGTATCAACAATAAATACTATGCTTCAACTTTTAGATATATATATATATATATAAATAGATAGATAGATAGATAAATAGATAGATAGATAAGAAAGATGTATGGGTTCCAGTTAGCTCAACTAGTAAGTCTATGATAGTTGTATAAGAGATTTAGGGTTCAATCTCCGCCTACACCAAAAACTAATTTGTGTTTTGGTTTGATGATAAAGTGTTATCATCAGGAGTAAACACCATACATTGAAACTCTCTAAAAAAAATGATAAGAAAGATGCATGGTTTATAATCGACCTTTGTCACATGAGATTCTATTAACTAAATTGGAGGATCCATGACAAATCTTACTATGTCTAAATGGTTGTCTATTGAAATTTAATAATTATGGTAATTATACTAGATATATATTCCATTATTAGGCATTTATTATGATTGTGTTTGTATATGTATTATATATTCTACTATTTACAAAAAAAAAATATTGTATATATTAGAAAATATTCTAAAAATCGAGGGTTTGAATATAGAATAGAATTTAAGTTTAATTATATATATATATAGAGAGAGAGAGAGAGAGAGAGAGAGAGAGAGAGAGAGAGAGAGAGAGAGTTACGCCTTTTCTAAACCATTGGATTTAAGTAGATCTAACGATAAAAAAAAGGTACTCATTAATGCTAATATTCTTATTAGGATATCATTTATCATCCCTTATTTATGACATTTCATACCTATTTATAAACCCAAAAATAGGAATACATTTCTCACTGCTCTCTCTTTCTCCTCCATCACTCTTCCACCTCCACTATCATAGGGAAATAATTCAAGAAAAATTGTAATTAGACTTTAGCTTCTGTTATGACCACCATGAGTATATATATAACCTTTAAAAGAGCTAAATGGAAACAAAGAAGTTCATGTAGCATATCTAACTAGATGAGATTAAGGTGTAGTTGAGTTTGAGTTTCTTTTGTGACGAGATTGTTTGAGTTACATAAAAAGTATATGGCTAAACATAACATTTGATTACTCTTCAAATGAGGCACATAACTTTGTATGCTGCAAAACTAGTGATGCAATGGTCAAGAAAAATTGATGGAAATTTGAGATCATCGTTGAATTTCAAGAAGTCATAAGACTGAAAACCTTTCTACCTAACTACATTTGCTGAACATGCCACGATTGTGTCATACTAGTTGTGAATTGGCAAGTCACAAAGGAAAGTGGGGTTTTGTTCATTCATAACGCCATAGTAGGGACAACATTTCCCTGCAAAATGAAGTGTAAGCCAAAAATCCATGGTCGACAATCGTAAGGGCAATGGAGGAGAAAGAGAGAGTAGAGAGAATGTATACTAGTTTTTGGTTTTAGATATAGGTATGGAATGTCATAAATATAAGATAATAAATGAGATCTTAATCAAAATATCAGCATTGATGAGTGTCTTTTTTTTTTTTTTTTTTTCCGTTAAATCTACTTAAATCTAATAGTTTAAAAAATGTGTAACTCTTTAAAGTTACGTCAGGTGTAACTTGAACTCATCTCATATATATATATATATATATAATTATGCTTCAAAAATATGATATTTGAACCCAATGTTCTTAGGACTTCCTATGAAAGCACCTCAAACACACGACCTTTATCACTTTATTTGAGTCTAAAATGGAAGCATCATGCAATAACTACTGTGTGTCATGCCCAATTAATATATATAAATATATATATATATATATATATTATAGGTGTGACTAGGGGTGTGCATGGGTTGGCTTGAGTTATGTTAGAGGCTTTTTTCAACTCAACCCAACCCAACCTATAACATGTAGAATTGGGTTGTGTCAGTATGTAGTGTGTAAAGTATTTTTTAAATAAATTTTTACAATTCACATAATATACTTAAATTATATCCCCAGTTTTCAAATTCATAAAAAATAGTTCTTAAAATACACTACAATCAATTTTAACTTAAAATAAAAATAAGAGTTATATATGTGGATTAGGCTAGGTGAAATAAATTGGAAAAACTATTAACCTGAACCCAACACAATCCTAAACTCAAAATAAATTCCAACTTTATCCAACTCACCAAACCATGAAAATCCAATCTGAGACATTGAGTTGGGTTGAATTGAGTTGATTTCTTCAAATTAATGAGTTGGATGCATTACTCAATATTTGAACATTATTTGTGATCATGATTTGTTTGTTGAATAATAATAGGAACACAACAAAAAGTCATAACAATTTCACAACGTTCATAAATTAGTATACCAATTAACATATAGGTCCACAACAATCTCCAATTTAATTTTATTTTAATGATGTGACATGATAATTTTAGAATTTTGTGAAATTACTATGAATTTTTATTACCTAAATTGTATTTCTCTTTGGTTGTTATTCAAGCTATGTTTGTTTCGGGAATAAAAAGAATACAAAAAATATTTTACACCATAAAGAGTGTTTGGATTGGTCGGAAAACTCAATCAAACAATGTTTTTCTATAACATTTTCAAGAACATAACCAAACACCTAAAAATAATTTCCTTTCTAAAACATATTTTCACTTAAAAATATTTTACACTCAAAAATCATTTTACATAGAGCTAAACAAATTCTGACGGTCTTCCTCCTTTCATCACATCATTGGGTTTGGGACTTGGAAGTTGGGAAAGAATAATTAAAGAAGCACTACATGTGATATTGGAGTCTTTTGGCTGAATACTGTAGAAAATGGAGTTTATTTGTGATATAGATACTGTTCAAAGTTATTTGGTAAATTAAGGAAAGAGAGTGAATTTCAGTAACGGTGTTGCCGAAATTTTAACAAAAAGTATGAGAGAGGAAACACAAGTGATGTGATGAGAGGGTTTGAATTTCGGTAATCTCATTACTGAAATTCTTGCTGCTTGAATTTGCTGCCCAGCTGCAAGGTAGAAGTGCTCGCAGAGGAGTGGTTGAAAGGAAACTAATTGTAGCAACCAAGTTGCCAAAAATGAGGAGAGAGAAAATAGGAATTGTGACAACCAAGTTGCCAAAAATGAGAAAAAAAAAGAATTGTGGCAACCAAGTTGCCGAAAATGTGGGAAAAAATATGAATTGTGACTAGATCTCAACATATATATGTATATATATATATATATATATAATAATTTTACATACTCGTGCAATGGCACTAGATCTCAGCATATACGTAATCATGAATGTGTAAGAATGAATGTTCAAAACCAATAGAGAAAAAGCCAAAGCCAAAGGAAAATGTCAAATAAGTTTCACTTTGTAATCACAGCCTTTCTTATAAATTAAGATAATAATTAATACCTCTCTCTATAAACACACTTTGTATGACATAACTATATACGTAGAAAAGTCAAAATTCATATTTTCTCCCCAAGATTTCGGCAACTTGGTTGCCATAATCCTTTTTTTTTTCTTTTTTTTCTTTTTTTCTTTCCATTTTCGGCAATTTGGTTGCCA
This sequence comes from Quercus gilva, assembly GCA_023621385.1. NCBI lineage: Eukaryota > Viridiplantae > Streptophyta > Magnoliopsida > Fagales > Fagaceae > Quercus > Quercus gilva. The sequence continues at coordinate 16,976,459 of CM042478.1, forward strand.
CAATTCATATTCCCTTTCAAGCACTCCACCTAGCATAGCACCTGGGGCACTTCACGAGCAGAGCTTGGGGCAACAAGAATTTTGGTAATCTCATTACCGAAATTCAATTTTTTCTCCCCCCTCCGTCACATCACTTATCTTCCCTCTCTCTCATACTTTTTCTTGCAATTTTGGCAACGATCTTGCTGAAATTCACTCTCTTTTCTCATTTTTTTCAAATAACTTTGAACAGTACCTATATTACCAATAAACTCAATTTTTTACAATATTCAACCAAAAGATTATGTGATATTGTCACCCATAGACACCACCCGTCATGAAGTTGTGTGGATTGTAGGTAACACCATACATCAATGCAAGACAAAATATACTTATTCATAAAAATAAATAAATAAATAAAAACAGACAGACTATTACTCCATGACATGGCGGAACAATTGATGTCACGTGTAGCAAATGTGTCTTTTCCTTATCTGTTTGTAATTCCTGTCATATAGCCAAGTACTAGGTATTGGTCCTATTCTCGCCTCACTTTTTTAACTCTTGAAAATTCAAATTTCAGTATCATCGTAAATAATAATAATATTAAAAACAAAATTTCAATTATTATTGTTTATTATTTATTTTGTTTACTTTTTTTTTTTGAGAAAATTATTTTGTTTACTTAATGTGGTGTATAGGATGTGTAATCTCAAGTTCCCCACTAATTATAGGAAAGAATTTATTGATATTAAAAGTTTTGATATTATAATTTATAGCTGATATTTTATTAATTGGTCTAAAAACTTAAGCCGTTAAGAAATGTTAAATTTAATTATTTACTCTAATATTATACCTTCACATATGGGCTTAACTTGCATTTATTAAATGATGCTTAACACAAGAAATTTTTTTTAAATGGGAGATCAAGTGAAAATTGGGTTTTCCTTGCACCTCTTTACTCTGATAGCGTGATAAATTAATAATTGTCCCAAAAATTTAAACTAGTATGAAATAGTAAATTTAGTTATTTTCTGTCAGTCTAAGAATAACTTATTTAATTTTTTTGCTGAAAATATTGTTAAAAAAAAACTAAAAATTAACTCTTTTTTTTTTTTTTTTTGAAAGTAGTATAGAAAAAAAATTAAAAGGCCTGAAACGTGTTAAACCCAGCTCTCACTGTTGCCAAACACCCGTATTAAGTGAATAGTGGACCAGCTTAAAAAAAAAAAAAAAACGCTGTCGCATAAGTGCATAACTACACAAGGAGCTTTTCATATTATTATTTTTATAACCAAATGTGGGACCATCAACAAAACAGGCAATGCAATCTTTCATATGTAAGGGCATTCTTATTAATAATTTTAAAAAATTTAGCATTTATTGTCTTAAAACTCAATTTTGTAACATATAACACACCACTTTACAATCTTCCTTACATCAAAACTTCTAATTTTTTTAACACTACATTTAAATATTCTTTCTTTATCATTTTTTATTCATCCTTTCTCTTTCTCTGTCTCTCTCTCCTTTGTCTCTTTTTCACAACCCAGTGCCGCCAGCCACCATATGCACCCACATATATCATAACCACCACATCCACCCACCATCGGTGCAACCACAAACAACAACAAATAAAAAAAAAAAAAAAAAAAATCCACATCCAAAGCCACAAAATCAAAGAATCATCCAAATCAAAGAATCACAACATCATAACAAAGACCCAAAACCACCCCAATCAACCCACAAACCCAGCCACCGAAATCAAGAACCCACCAAAATCAATCAAAACCACTGAAATTAAAAACTCGCCGATATCAAATTGCAAAACCCACTCATCGAACCACCGTAGAGACCCACCACGAACCACCGTAGAGACCTACGATCCACGAAAAACCATCGCAGCCTAACCACACCCAGCATCGCATACCGGCCACACCCAAGGCCGATGAACTCGAGATGCAGAGAGAAATGGAAACAAAGAGGTGGAGAGAAAATAAAAGAAAGAGTAAGAAAGAGTGGACGAAGAGCACGAGAGAGACAGTGAAAAGGAAAGGAGTGGACGGAGAGCACGAGATCAGCGGTGGCATGTGGGTATGGAGATAGCGCAAAGATTGGAGGGTAATCGGATCGGACAGTGAGGATGGAGATAACGGCGATGATGATGACAAGGAGAGAGCATGTGGGTTTGGAAAATAACGGCGGTGGCATGTTTTGGCGAGCTATGGAGGGCTTGCCTGAGAGAGAGGCACCAGAAGGAGAGAGGGACGGAGAGCACGAGGGAGAGTGACAGAGGAGAAGTGAGAGAGGAGAGAGAAGAGACTTGGAAGGAGACAAACACGGAAGAGAGAGAGAAAGAAATTAATAAAAAATTATATTATAGTGCTACAATGAGGTCTAAAAAATGAGAGCACATAGTAGCAGTGTTGCAAAATTTTTGGCATATACAATCTTTGATGGAGCACTTTTTGGATTATAAATGCTAAGAAAAAGGCATCTTTTAGCATATACCATGCTTAATGGGAATGCTCTAAGCTGAATTTTTTTCCAATTGCATGGACGGTAAACAGTATAGCAAAACTCATAAATAGTACTTAAAATGAAAAAGCTTAAAGCTGATTAAGCTATCATTTCAACACATCCCAAAAGCACTCTTAATCTAATAGATTTCATGATATCTTAGGAATCATTGCACCAACTCTTATGGCCTGTTTGGATGGAAGGGAAAGGAGGGGGAGTGGAGGGGAGTAGAGAATTGTTGGCTAAAAATAAGCTAATTTTGTGCTAAATCTACTCTACTCCCCCTCCCTCGCCCTCAATCTAAACGGACCATTAGAGTACATGTATTGTATTTGTTAATAGGGGCGGCGCCAAGTGTAGTTCAGAGTGATCACATGACTATCTTGACCTGAATTTTTTTTATATACCTTAAAAAAATTGAATTTTAAATTAATATAGGTCGTTGACCACCCTAAAAAAAACTTGACTACCCTAAAAAAACTTGAATACCGTAAATAACAATTTGAGCACATTAAAAATTAAATTCTACCTCTTCAAAAAATTGCAAGAAATGCTATGTTCTCAACATTTTCATAATACTTTCGTAACAAATCCTAAGTAGTAGATTGTTACTAATAGATAAAAAAATAATTTCAGTAATATGTTCAAATTAGAATTAATAAAAACTTACCACATAGATTTTGTTGTATACGTGTTCTTCAAATGTTGTGGATGTAGCACTTTTCAAAATTTGCCCAAACAAACAAATTAGCTTAAAAGCCCAAATCAAACGCTTAATTGTGATTTTTTAAATTGTGTTTTCAAATGGAATATTTTAAAATAACTATTTTTTAATTAAAAAAATGCACACTTTTCAAATAACTAGTCAATTAATGCTTGCTTTAGTCATTAGTTGAATTTGTTGGATTTATGTGATACATTTTTTCAAAAAGATAATGCAATTTGTTTATATTGTTACTTATTTAGGCAATATGTTGGTAATTGAATGAGAGATCACTAATTTAATGATTGCTTAATTGTGTACATTGAAAAAGATGTGGCTGATAACATTGATAGTGAAACTATCATATTATACAACAATTTCAAAATATGAAAACTTGTGAAGGAAATTTTAAAACTTTATGTATTTGTGCATTTTTTTTTTTTTGGTGATGTTAATATATTCAAGTCTTATTTTTATTAATTTTTTTTAACTACCACCTTTAAAAAAAATTCTTGAAGTCACCATTGGTTGTTAAATAGTATACTCAACCATAGACAAAGTTTAGCTACAAAATAAAATGATTTTCCACTATTTATACAACAGCATACTCAATCATAGACAAAATTTAGCTACAAAATTGATTGTAACCTAAGGCTACAACTTTACTCAATGTCTTTTCATTGGAGTTGAATTTTGATAAATCCACTATCAGATTAAATTTTCACCTTATATCCTCCATATTTGCAAAATTTCTTGAAAATTAAAAATTAATAGCTATGCCATAAAAAAATTATTTAAATTGCAAGTTTTTGTATTTTAAAATTATACATAAAATATAATTTCATAGATCATATAGTAAATAATATCTGATTGGCACAAAATTTGACATGTGTATTAAGAGCATAAAGAACATAAAATTCAACGGTTAGATTTTAAAAATATGTAGTAATGTTAATAATATTGAGTAAGATTGTAACCTTAAGTTACAATTAATTCTGTAACTAAACTTTGTTGTAATTATTATTTTTAAATAAAATGGCTTTCCTCTATGGTTGAGTATGCTATTTATTCCACTTTTTTAATATTATTAATATTTTAGTTATATTTAGGAGTAATTGTTTTACATTGCTTAAGAGAATTTGTTGTGTGTAGTATAACTTACCACACCATTCCTTAAAAATTACTATAACTTTTAAGTGGAGTTGTAATGTACCTTTGTGTTAAAATCTCTTTCCATTTTTCTTCTGTGTATGTTTTTGTTTCTTAAAAAAAGAAGAAGTTGTATTTAGGATTGTCTAAGTAGACCCGGACTCAAATAAACCTACATGAACTAAGTCGATCTAATCCAATATGAGCAAATGTTAACAAAACATGATCAACAATGAGTTGGCATAAAGAAAGACCGATTTAGTCAATTTGGATGTCGGGTTTCATTAATGAAGATCCGTAAATATCGACTTGTAATATATATATATATATATATAAATGATAAAAAAATGGAAATGATATCAATTATTTTCCATTTTTTCTCTACCTTTTTGTCCCTCTCTTTTTCACCTTAATTGCTGGAAAGGGAGAGAAATGAAGGGTGGAAAGGAGATTAGAGAAGGCACTAGAGAGCTACTCTGACCTTGTCTTGAAAAAAAAAAAAAAATATATATATATATATATAAGGGCTTGATTGGTAGGAGGATTTTTGTTTTTGTTTTCAAAACAGTATAAAAAAAATTTCAAAAAATTGGACTTGAAAGTAGTTTTCAAATAATAATTTCCAAGTATATTTTACGTGTTTGACTCCCACTTTTAAGAACAATTTTCAAAATACTAAAAACAAAAAATAATTGTTTGAGAGACAATTTCTATTTTTGAGATTTTAAAAAAATATTTACAAAAAGTATCGTGCAAAATCTGTATATTACTTTTATTTTGTGGATAATGATAAGGGAATAAAGCTTATTATTATTATTATTATTATTTTAATGATAAGTTTCAAATTTGAAGTGTGAGAATTTTTTTTTGTGATAAAGATAAGTTCCTTAATTTAAGATATAGTAAAAGAGTTTGGACAAATATGTGGGGTTCACTGTTTTCAATTTATTTACAACTATATCATCAAAAATATTTTATGTATCCTAAAAACACCCCTTGGTAGTTTTCAAAATCCTATTCTAAATCAGGAAAATATGATGCAGTTTTTTGAAAACTGTACTTAAAAAATATTAGTCAAACAATAAATTCAAGTGTGGGACCCACTATTTTATGGACTGCAAAACAAAAAATTATATTTGAATACTCTTACCAAACAGACCCTAATATTTTTTATTAGCTTAATTTACCATTAAAAATATTATTACATACCCTAATCACATATCAACCCAACCCAAAGCCAAATAACAACACAAATCAGTTCATTCCAAAATCAAACAACAACATACACCACAGATCTCTCTCTCTCTCTCTCTCTCTCTCTCTCTCTCTCTCTCTCTCTCTCTATATATATATATATATATATATTTGACTATCTCTATATCCCTGAATTTAAGAGTAAAAAGTGAGAGTTTATGGGTTGTGAGTGTCTTTCTTTTTATTATCAATTTATATTGTGTGTGTGTGTGTGTGTGAATTATAATGTTATTTGTGTGAATTATGATGTATGTGAATGAGTGCATATATAGTATAAATATAACATAACTTTATATAATTTAATAATTATGAAATATAAAGGATTTGTTACAAGTGTGTATATTTTTATAATGTTATAATCATGGTTTAGAAACCCATACCGTTTAAAGAACCGGAGTAGAGAGAAGTTCAAGATTTTTATGATCGAACCATAATAATGCCATAATTAATTTAATAATTATTTAATACAAAAATATATTTTAAATATGTAAAATTATGTAATTTGACTAAATTAATATTTATATAAGTTCAAATATACTATTTGTTATAATTTATTGCATAGATTTTGTAGATATTCTCTTACTATTTAAAATATTTTAACAAATTATATCTAAAATAAAATAAAATAATATAACTTAAAAAATTTAACTAAATGAACTCAAGATTAAAAAAAAAAAAAAAAAAAAAAAAAAAAAAAAAAAAAAAGCTAATAGAACTCAAAGAGTCACGAGATCTCATGAGACATTGCTTTTAAGTTTAAAATAAATAATTCAAAATATCCAACACCACTCACGTTTCCCAAGCCATCAATATTATCAAACCCCTCTTTACTTTTCTTTTCATTTTCAGATTTGCCTACAGAGTACGCTTCGTTTCCTTCTCTCCCTTTTTTCTCAGTCACTCTCTTCAGTGGTTCCGAAACAAACAGAACTGAAGCCTAGTAGTCTAGTAGAAGTGCAAAACAAATCCTCTCTGTCTCCGCCCCGCTCATCTCTGTCTCCGCTGCCTCTCACTCTTTCTTAACTAAGCAAATAGATCTGGTGGATCTATTCTCTTATTCTTTTCTTTTTTCTCAGCTGATCTAATGTGAGAGATCTTGGCTTTGAAGACCATCAAACCCGTGTCTGATTTTGAAAACCGGGCGATTTGACCGCGGTTCACAGAAAAATGAAGATCTCCGGTTTTGTTAGTTTGAAAGACTGGACATGTAACGGTTCACGGTTAACCTGGTCAACCAGCCGGTCCGGTCCGGTCCGGATTTGAGAACTTTTTTTTTTTTTTTTTGAGAAAGCGGATTTGAGAACTTGAAAAACTATGGTTATAATAATTATTTTGTTATAAAGTTTTTTTTTTTTGGAGAAACTTTTTTGTTATAAAATTAGGGGTTATTCAAGCTTGATTGGTTAAGTAAATATTTAGTGTACTATTTATAAATGAACAAGTAAGATTGTGTGGGTCAATAATTAATACAATAGGTGAATTGAGTTTTGTCATTTAATTTAAAATATTTTTATAAAAATAATAATAAATATATAGATAATGAAATCACATAAAATAAAAGTGTTGTATAAACTTAACAAAATAAAATTGTCACATTTACCCACATTGACAATGGATAATAATAAGTGATAATAAACTATTATGTAACAATTTCATAATATGAAAACTTATAGGAGAAAATTGTAAAACTTTATATATTTTATATATTTTTTTCTTAATGTCAATAACTCGATATATTCAAATGATCTTTTTATTAAAAAAAATTTATTTAAGTTTGGACAAAATTTGGCAACAAAATTGGTTGTAGCCTAAGGCTATAACCTTATTTTTAAAAAAGATTAACATTACAACATATTTTGAAAATCTAATCATTGGATTGCATATTCTTTACACTCTTAATATACATGTTAAATTTTTTATAAATCGAATGTTATTTACTATATGACCCATAAAGTAATTTTTTATGCATAATTTTGTACTACAAAAACTTGCAATTTAAACAATTAATTAATGACATAGTTATTAATATTTGATCTTCAAGAAATTTTGTAAGTATAGAGAATATAAGAAGAAAATGTAATCTGAAACTGAATTTGTCAAAATTTATATCTAATAAGAAGATATTGAGTGAAGTTGTAACATTATATTATAACTAATTTTGTAACAAAAGTTTATCATTTTTTAGAAACCCCATGAAAAATATTCCACCCTCTCCTCCCATCATAAGATAAATTTTATTTAAAAGTGTGCTCAAGCACGCTAGGGTTGAGCCCATACTCCTTTGTCTTTACATCATATAAATTACTCCACTTTGAAGCGTGCACTGATTTCTGATTCCTCGGTTTGAGCCCACTAAAAACCTTTACTCCTGCCAAGCAAATTTGGTGGCGCCGCCCCACACTCTTATATGCTATAAATTTGCGACCATTTACATAGAATTATAATTCTTTTTTTAATGTCAACTTCTCTTATAAATTAAATCATATGAGAAACAGAAACTAGTGATTTTAGAGTTGAAAGCAATGCCCATACTCAGAAGGCAATGCCCCCCCCATACTCTCCTTTTGGTGAAAGATACCCTTCATTCAATGTGGTTTACGTGTGTCACAAGACCATATAAAGTCACAAAGTCACATGATGAGGTATTTGGCCAGTCATCTTTCTAATGTTGCGGTGGTGTTTCACAGGTTCATTTTTTTGAATTCACCATATCGTTTTTCGTTAGTCTTGTCTAGCTATAGTGGGATTTGACCTGCAAGCTGAAATACTCAACGTATAATAGTTTTTTTTTTTAAAACGTTTTCCCCATTCAACACCTAATATAGACAACACTGAGAATTTTGACGCTCTTTCCTTCAGTAAGAAGTTTGCTTCCCATGTCGTATGGTGGAATATATAAATATTTATACGTATAATATGACGTTGTTATGTTATAACTCAATATAATTATGTTAAAATTATTAGGATAATTTAGTTATAAGTAATTTTTTATTAAATTTTTAAGAATTTTTGAACACTACTCCATTAAAACTATATTACTAAACCTTTTAATAAATTTAAAAGAAGTTCAATTCCTTTTTTATAATTTATTATAGCTTTTAATATAAATAAATTTGATTATTATTATTCAATTTTGATGATACGAACGAAAATTTTATTTAATTCATCCCAGTACAGGTATATAAAATTTATAAAGAAAGAAAAAGTAAGGTAAGTGATTACGTATACATCTTACTTTTTTCTTATTGGTATCTAGAAGTTCAACCAATTATTCTGCAGTTTTAAGTCGACTGGAATTACAAACGAGCAACTCAGCTTGAAAATTGAATTAGTCAAGTATGTTAAACGAGTGGGGATCCATCTATCACGGAAATATAAATCTTAACAGCTTTTGTTTTTTTTTTGAAGGGAAATTGCAATAACTAAAACTGACTAGGAGTTATACGTAGCAAACTATTGTTGAGTCCGTAGTTATAGGTTGACAAACCTTGAACAAATGGCTGTCTTGTGTATATCTTAGATGCGTAATTGATGTTCAAGACGTGTGTCCTAAAGTACTCAAGAAGAATCGAAAGTTTTGAATTCTCAACACATTAGTCAATCGTTTGAGATCTTGACACATAGCTTACTAACTTTGGCGGCTCCAGTTAAAACATACCAAATAATGCTCTCAAACTACTATTAATTAAAATATTTACCAAAGTTGATCGATTGAGATTTATGCAACTAAAATCTAAATTCGATTCGTTCAACCTTCCAATTTACTAGGCTTTATGATCCCAAACTAAGGTAAGCATTACCTAGTGATTGAAGATTCAAGATTTGGTGATCAAAGAGAAGTTGCTGCAATCAAAACACAATCAAGTTGTTGTGAAGAGTCTTTAAGACGATTCTTAAAGTTGCGAGCAAAGCTTTCTTGTTGAATAGAATTTACAGTAGAAGAATTCAAGAATTTGGAGTTGTGTCAATAAGTACTATATAAGGGTAAGGTTAAGTTTATAAAAAAAAATTCATTTTATTGTTGTGGATATGCTTCCAATTGTTTATTATTTGTGATATGGTTGTATATGTTGATTAATGCCAAACTGATTTCCCGTGCATAATTGATTAATTAATCAAATTTGACTTAATATTAATTAATCGGTGACTCCAAAGTCCAAACTTTAAATTAATTAATCAGAGAGTCTAAATTTACCAACAACTATAACTAAAAAGTTTATACTATATTAATGTTTTTGTCAAATCAGATTTATGTCTTGGGATTGGAAATCTCAACCTATTTGGTAAATTATCCAAATATATATAACTAGTAGGAAAGCTGTTATTTTGTTACCAAAAGCAAAATAGGAAAGTTATTGAATTAAATTGTTTGTGCATGTTTTTATATAGGAGTAATGTTATAAATACAAACTATTTTACGATATTTTTATAAATTATTGATGTAATAAATTCTTATTAATTTTAATATAAGTCTACCACGAACATCACATTTTAATTTACCAATAGTTATTAGAAAATGCTAAAGTCACATCAGCAGCTTATTACTCCCTCCGTCCCACTTTTTTTGTCCTGTTTGAGAAGTTAAACTTTTTAAGGGAACATCATTTATTATCTTGTTTACTTTTTAAAAATGTATAAGTTTCTAAAACTACCCTTAAAAAAATTTATCAAAAAATTGAATTAGTAAATTAATAGGAGTATAATATGAACATTAGTAAATTAATGACTTTTATTTTTAGAAACAGGATAATATTTTGGAACATCTCAAAATAGAATAAAGGACAAAAAAAGTGGAATGGAAGAAGTAAAATATTGTAAAATAGTTTGAATATGTAGCATTACTCTTTATACAGTTAACACAATGAACTTTAAAAGGCTATTATTTAGTTTCTATTTTGAATGTTCGTTTGGCATCCCATAATTTTTGGTAACTCATTTACCAAATATGAGAGGGAAAAAAGAAGAATAAAGCTAGATAAAGACCAGTTTATTCATAAAAATAATCTGGCTACCCAAACCTGTCAAAATCTGGTACATAGCCATAACACCCGCCGCAGATGAAATATTTTTCAACCAAAAACTACACTATTGTCAATACCGAACACCTTCCCCCAACGAATTCGTTAAAATTGTCAAAGAGTTGGCACATAATAACAATAACATGACCTACATGGAGTTCCTCTGTCCCTTCCTGACTCCTATATATGACCACGTGATATTTTTCTGTAGGACTCAAATTAAATTAGCCTTCTCATGCTTTGTGTAATTTCAAATCAAAAGACCAGTCCAGTCCAGTCCAGCCCCTCAAGAGAAACCGTGAAACGAAGAAAAGCTGAGGTTAGCATTTCTTGCACTGCATAAAGTAGTATATAGTAAAAAATAAAACAGTCAATGTGAAAGAGAGACTAACATACATTTCAATTTTCAAGCAGTCTTGATGTCCTTCCTTTTCTGCAGTTATATAAATGACATTTACTTAGCATTATAAATACATGCACGTTTGGTAAGCTATCAAAGCCAGTAACGATTATACGTTTATAGAAAACCATATTGGCGTATTCAATTCAGGTACTTTAATTTTCTTAAGACTTGGGGCTTATTTTCCTTTCCCTGTTATGGATTAACAGACTTTTTTTGCTATGATATATTTGCTTATTTCCTTTTTCTTTTGCTATAGTTCTTCACCTATTTCTGCTGTTCTTTCCAAAATAATAGAAGAGCACTTTCTAAAACTCTCATTGTTTTGCTTTCATGTAATTGGTTTTTACAGTTCTTTACATATGGAGAAGGTAAACCGGATTTGGAAATGGGGATCTCTTGTTGGCTGCTTAGGAGTGATTTTCCTGTTTGTGTTCTTGCTTGCTGATTCTTCAGAGAAGACCCCATTGAGGTTCTTCCCTAGACTTTTGCTCTCTTTACTTTCTATAACGTACGTACTTGCCCAAAAATAACATATATGATAAGCATTATTTATGGAAAGAGAGAGAGAGAGAGAGAGAGAGAGAGAGAGAGAGAAGTGTCGGGCAGAGCAGAATTCTGCAGGAACGTGAAGATAGGCGGAGAGTGACTGTTGAGAAAGGTTAATTTGATTGGTGGGAACGAAGGCAACATTTCTTTAGCATATAGTCACGGAGACTTGGAAAACACTACTGGTGCATTATAAATGTTTTTTGTTGTTTAATTCCATTTACTTTTTTCTTTTTTTCTTTTCCTGAATTTTGTTTTCTTTCTGGAAATTAGAGAGGGTGTTAAAACTTAGGCCTAGGTTAATATTCATAGCAATTCAATGTTGTGATGACTCATAGCTTCATTGGAATGTTACTCCTCGTTTTCTGTGATAGAAAAAGTAAAAAGGCCAAAAAACATAATAGGCGTGTGACGTGTAACGACAAGTTACAATTTCTCCTTAAAAAGAGAGAGAAAAGAGAGCAAGGTCACATGCCTCAACTTCTACAGTTGTCGCTTGTCATTTTACCTGGTAGGTATTCCTAGTGCTTTTTTTTATTTTTTATTATAGATTGTACCATGAATTTAATAAACGAATTTTACCATAAATGAGAAGGAGGAAAAATACCATTCTATTCTTTATATTCGGAAAGCATCTAAGAATTACTCTATTAGTATCTATTGCTATAAATTTAGCCACACAACACAACATAACAAGACAACATTTTTTTTCTCCAAATATACATATATAATTATGAGAAATAATATATTAACAATATTTTTACAATATTTTTACAACAAATTATATGTGACAAGTTGTTACTGGTTGTTATTGTTGGGACAAAAAAAAACAATCTTAGTATTAAGTTCAAATTTGAGCCAATAATAATTAAATGCCTATGATTTGTTGTAAAAATATTATTAAAATATTGTGAACGTAGTATCTCTCTATAATTATATATGTATGGGTGATTGCATTTCACTATTTAAAAATCGAAATTTCATTGTCCATTGGGACTGTTTATTAATCTTATCACCACCCTGTGGCCTGTAGTGAATGCCGGCCAGTATTATTATTATGATATATGAGTTGTTGGCCTACCTTTTACAAAGCAACAAATATTACAAATATTTAATTACTCCTTCACGTATGCAATATGCAGGAGACTTCTATCATCAAAACGCAATGTCCGAGAACCAAATCTTGATGTAAAACTCATTACCAACGATCGTGAGCAGGTAAATATGCGTCAGCTTTGTCCACATATTCTAATTGTCAAAAAGACAAACCCAGCAGCCTGGGTTTTTATGCATATGGACTCGATTTTATTCTTTGCTGACATTATTATGGACACAAAAGTTTGTAAGAATTAAAACTCGAAATCAATCGCATAACTCACCGAATTAGAATTCATATACTTAGAACATTTGCAGTTTCGAGCATGTGAGAAAGGGGCTGTCGATTCATTTCACTTGCTACATCTAAATATAAAAATATTTGGAATAATTAAGTAATCCATTTAAAATTCTACACATTTTCTCTTTTAATTTTCCTACATGATAATGTGCTATGAATTTTTTTTTTTCTGATATGATACATATTTTAGGTGGTGGTGAATAATGGCATCGTGCGAGTCATTTTGTCGAGGCCTGACGGTCATGTCTTGGGAATACAGTACAATGGAATAGATAATTTACTTGACAGAGAAAATGAAGAATATGATAGAGGGTATGTACATTCATTCACTTGCTTTTAATTTTGGGAGCAGCATCAGTAAATCCAAATCTTTGGATATTGCTATGAATTTTAGCTCAAATAATGTTATATTATTGTTTTTTCATTTTTTTTAAAATTGACCAATGAATTTATTAAACATTTTTCTTATTCATTACAACTATTTTTAATTGACCTCACAATTCAACTGTTGACCCATATTGTGACCGAAAGTCATACAAAATCGAAGTCCAGACGTATCAAAAAAGTCAAGGCCCAGGACCAGTTTAACGACTTTAATTGATCATAGGCCTAGAATTCTGTTAGCGTGTGTATGACATCAATAGAAGAAAAACTCATAGTAATAGATGTGGAACATAAGAAGTCTCCAAATACCCAGTGTGCACGTAATTGAGAACTAAAGTCTGCATAGAAACCATAAAGTCTAAGGTGTTAGCTTTGAAATATAAGGGAACAATGATTTTGATGAGTTTTTTTTTTAAATATTTTGCTATCAAAGATTAGTCTTTTTCTAAGAGGATATCTTGTATGGTCTAAAAAAGGGAGAGAGAATGGAATTGGAATTTTCCTTCTTCTTCACATTCAATTGATTCTCTTTTGGACCAATTACATGGATATTTTTTTCAAACATAAATGATAGCCCTTTTACTTGTCCATCATGCACACACTTAGTTACACACAAGAAAATGACAATTAAGGACACAACTTTTTATTTTATTTTATGTGAGATACAAATTTTACTCCAGTTTAATTTAAGTGTATATGTATCTAAAATTTTCTCCTGAAAATTTGAACTTCGGCCCTTGCCTTCTCACCTCACAAAAACTTGTATTTCTAAAATGATCATTATGTTAAGAATGCACGGTGACAAACACAACTTTAAAATGCATAGAAAACTACACAGCATTAATATTTTAACATGGGGTTGATTCAATTATTTGATGTCAGGTATTTGGATGTTGTATGGGACGAACAAGGAAAACATGGTGTCTTTGAGAGGTAAATTTATGTCCCCTTTTGCACGGATATGATATGTAATCTTTTGGTAGGTCTTCCCCCCAAAACTGAAATCAGGTACATGAATGATTTGCAGAATAAGAGGAACAATATTTAGAGTTATAACTGCGAGCAAAGACCAAGTAGAACTTTCATTTACTTCCACATGGAATAGTTCGCTCCGTGAAAAAGTTCCTTTCATTGTAGACAAAAGGTGCGTATGTTGGACCCTTCTTAATAATAATAGGGCAGTAATTTTAGTCTACAATTATATATAGTATTAATAAATCTAAAATTTAACTATATAGGTACATATTCCGGCGCAACGTTTCGGGATATTATTTCTACGCAATATTTGAGCGCCGTGAAGGATGGCCTAAGGTTGAAGTGGATCAAATTAGGATTGTTTACAAGCTCCATCAAGACAAGTAATTATAAAACATGTTCATTTCATTTCATTAGGTTATGCAACACAATTCAAATTGCCAATTCTTTGACCTACTCTTTAGGGAAAAAATAAAAATAAAACTTTCTTTGGCAATTGGCAAAATTGTTGATGTTGTGATATTTGAAATTAATGGTCAGATTTCGGTTCATGGCGATATCCGACAGTATGCAGAGGATCATGCCATCAGCGGAAGATCGCGCCAAGGGTGAGCCCCTTGCTTACCCGGAAGCTGTTCTTTTAACCAATACAAGCAATCCTAAATTAAGAGGAGAGGTACCCAAAAATCCATTTTGATTTACAATTTTCTTTTAATGTATTTTTTTTTTTTAATTTACAATAAAATCTATATATTTCAAAGTTTTTATTTATTTATTTTTTTTATTGTTCTCTATTATGTGGTGGTGGTTATATATATCTTTTTTAAAAGTAAAGATAATTTGTTGATTTTTTTTTTTTTTTTTTTTTTTGGGGTAAAGAGAACGTCCTAGATATACAAGTACATACACACTCTCTCTCTATCATTTCATTGTTTTTTGGTCTTTATTTTGTGGGGTATGCCTTTCGCTTTAGTTCATTCTTTTGAGAGAAGAGAATATAATGGTAGAATTGAGTTTGAGACCCGTGATATTGTATTGTGGGGCGCAGGTGGATGACAAGTATCAGTACTCGGTGGAGAACAAAGACAATAAGGTTCATGGGTGGATATGCGAAGATGACCCAGCCGTCGGGTTCTGGATGATCACACCCAGCAATGAGTTCCGTACATCGGGTCCCAACAAGCAAGACCTCACTTCCCATGTGGGCCCCACTAACCTCAATGTAAGTCAAGTCCGCTTGATCCCATTCCCATCCCATCTAAAAATGGCAAAATCTTCACTTGCCAGGTGCGAACCACATAGGACTGTTTTTCTTCTAAATAATAATAATAATAATAATATTGAAGGAAAATGTAACAGTAGAGTTTGATTACATCTTACCAACTCTATTTAATATTTTTTTTATAATTAATGTTAATTTTACAAGTTCACAATTAAATTACATTTTTTTTCTTGTATCTTCTATATTTGTAAATTTTTCAAAAAAATCAAAAATTAGTAATTATGTCATTTTTATAATATAAAATTATGTATAAATATTACGTTTATAAATCGAATAGTAAATAATATCTGATATACAAAAAATTTAACATGTATTTTAAGAACAAAAAAAAAAAATGTACTTCAATGATTAGAATTTTAAAATATGTATCCATGCTAGTTTTTTAGAGGTAGCTATAGTTATTAGCTTCAAACTCGTTTGAGCAAGACTTTGTTCAAAATGTTATGAGTGTTATATGTCTTACTTTCTCCATAAATATATAATCAATTAAAAAAAATGTTTGCTATGATGATTCATCACTAGAAAACTAGCTTCTTAAGCCGTGTTATGCTCCGCAAATTAAGGGCATTCAACATATTTGTCTTATTATAGAATATTCATAATTCTAGTTTGTTGGTGCAATGTCCAGATGTTTGTGAGTACTCACTATGCTGGGAAGGAAGTAGCGATGAAATTTGCAGAGGGTGAGCCATGGAAAAAGGTTTTTGGTCCTTCATTTATATATCTTAACAAGGTTTCCAAAGGAGAAGATCCCCTTGAGCTTTGGTCAGATGCTAAAGTGAAGGTAATATTATAAAGTTAAGGTGTTAAATTTTCTTTGAACTTTAAAATATTAATTAACTAACTCAAGTAACTATTCAGTATTAATTAATTAAGAGGTATTAGTCAAGAGTTTTGTAATTTAACTGGTATATTTTAGTGTTTCCAATGGATACATCAATGATTAAAATCCCTACACTTCCAATTATCTAATTATAAAAAAAAGAATGATACTTAGTACTTGTTCTCTCATATGTTATGGAAGGGGGTATTATGTGGAATTTATTATTATTTAAGAGGAACAAATCCTAAATTACTGTGCTCTAAGAGTACTCATCAAAAAATTTACAACTAACTCTTACTCATTTTTATTTTTTTCAGATGCTTAAGGAAGTCAATAGTTGGCCATACAATTTCATCCAATCGAAAGATTATCCTACTTCTGATCAACGTGGAAGTGTTGCGGGTCAATTGCTAGTCCATGACAGGTATTTCCCTTGGCAATTACATGATTTGATCTAAAAATTAATCCTCCAATAACATTTCATAGATAAGATGAGTTTACTTAAATGGGTCCAGTTAACGGATGTTTATTTATTAATAGATTATTTTGAAAATTTTTTAATACCACTTATTTATAAGAAATTAAAAAAAAAAAAAAAAAAAAACTTTAAAAAAAAATTAGTTTTTTTTTTTTTTTTTCTTTCTCCTTAAAATGTTTCTAAAACTATTTCCTAAATCAATGCCTTTATGCCATCGTTAAAGTTTCCCTAATTAAATCAATATTTAGGTACATTAACGAGAGACTAATGTGGGCACAATTAGCTTATATTGGTTTGGCCGCTCCTGGAGTGGAGGGATCTTGGCAAAGAGAAAGCAAGGTACTTAATTTCTCTAGTACATAATTTTCCCTTTGGACTAGGAAAGGTAACCAACCACTAATTTTAGCTGTAAACTTTGTTTCTTGTTATTTTCTTTTAGGGTTATCAATTTTGGACCCAAGCCGACAAGAAGGGCTATTTCGAAATTAAAAATGTCCATCCTGGGGACTATAATTTGTACGCATGGGTCCCTGGCTTCATAGGGGATTACAAAGCTGACACCACGATTACTATTACCGCAGGTAAATTAAGCATATACATCATGTATGAGCATGTTATTAGAGTATTAGTCAAATGATTAAATTCTTCATTTCTTAATAATATAACTTTTTGGACGGTTGGTTATTTCTCATGGTATTGAAATTAAACTATTTCCTTTCTACATAAAAAAAAATTCCCACATGTTGGTTTCTTGTAATGAAGTACGAGTTTAGGTTGATATGCGAAAGAGAATGTTAGAATATCAATTAAATAATTAAATTCACTATTTTTTAAAAATTTAAACTTTTAGAACAATTGATAATTTATTATATTAAACTAGAGCTGTGAACCCAAGAGATGAGTCTAATATAGCTTCATTGATGTCCAATATTGCAGGAGGGAAAGTACAATTGGGAATCCTTAGATATGGGCCTCCAAGACAAGGTCCTACCCTGTGGGAAATTGGCATCCCTGACCGCACCGCGGCTGAGTTCCATGTACCAAGCCCCTATGCAACACTCCTGAACAACTTGTACACCACCACAACATCTGACAAGTAAGTCAAAACCAACATTCAGACATTTCTATTGTAATCTTAACAAAATTTCATTGCTTACTTATAGTTAATTTATCATTATTATTATTTTTTTTTACTTACAGTTTCAGACAATATGGCTTGTGGGAAAGGTATTCAGATATATACCGTAATCAGGATCTTATCTACACTGTTAATGTCAGTGATTATAGTAAAGATTGGTTCTTCGCTCATGTTAACAGGTATATATAATTGTTGGTTTCTTTTTTTTTTTTTTTTCACATTTCTTTATATGTTTCCAGTATTTCAATTTTTTTTTAAGTCATTGTTCTAATATTGCAATTCAGGCGTACAAATAATCGGACATACGAAGCAACTACGTGGCAGATTCATTTTGAACTTGAAACTGTGTACAACAATGGAAACTACACACTCCGGTTGGCCTTGGCCTCAGCCACTAACGCTGAATTGCAGGTATCAAACTTATATTGTATTTATTCTATACATTTTTTTGTTATTATTAATATTATTGGTTAATATCTAAAGTATCTAATTTACAATTTAAGAATTTCGCTTGCATAAAGAATAGTAGTACTCATTACTCACAAAACAAGCATGTACATAGTAAAGGTGCTACTATTTCTCATAATTATTGGAATTTAAAATTTAAAATGATATAATAGTTTGAATTACAACATTTATTCTAAACATGAAATGTATCCATTTCAAATGAAAATGATCATCTTCTACTGTTCAAAGCCGTCTATTTTTTTTTTCTTTCCCTTTCCTTTCTTGTTGATATTTTGCTTATAGTGTTATTTTGTGAATGGATTACAAGGTTCGGTTCAACGATGCCACAGCCTATCCTCCGCACTTTTCAACAGGGGTTATAGGCGGGGACAACGCCATCGCGAGGCATGGAATTCATGGGCTATATTGGTTGTACAGCATTGATGTAGCAAGCAATCTACTCCAAGAAGGAAAGAACATAATCTATCTCAGACAGTCAAGGAGCACGAGTCAATTTCAAGGAGTCATGTATGACTACCTTCGTCTAGAAGGGCCTCCTGAAAATTGATCGTGTACAAGATGTCACATATTGATTTCTCTCTAGGAAAAATACCTTGATGCATATACAAGTACCATGTAGAAAAGTAGCCATGAGAAGTATAGTATATAAAGCCTTAAGGCAGAGAATCAACCACGACAATTTAGTTCAAAGGGGAAATTAAATTTTGTTGTTATTAACAAACCCACCTCATTCAGATATGTTCCTTCTTGTATGTCATTGAAACCCCAACACCCTTACAAATCTCTAGGAGATTATTGTAACAATATCAACGAGAAGATTATTGTAACCTTGTTGTACAAAACTGATCAAAATAATACAAATAATAAACTTGATTCTTTATATACAAGCATTATATAGTATATACTCAACGGTAATTCAAGCAAGTAAACAACACCTAATACTACATGAAGCCAACATTAAATAACCATCATGGGCTTGAAAGCCCAGAGCAACAGAAGCCCGAAACAAATTGACCCGAGCTAAATGCGCGCCCCCCCAAGGCCCAAACAACAGGTCCGTTTCCTATATTTTAGTTAACTATTTCGAGTTTATCTTTGAACTTTTTTTTTCTTCAATTTAACTCTTTTTTTTTTTTTTTTTTTTGATCAGTTCAATTTAACTCTTAATCTTTAGGGGTTTTCACAATAACCACTGTTTGACTTTAACGGCGGCATCAATGATCAATCTAGGCAAAATCGCTATCCTTATCCTAGTGTGTGTGTGTGTGTGTTTTTTTTTTTTTTTTTTTTTTTTTTTAAATTATCCGTAAGTCAATTACTCATCGGGTTCTCTAATCATGAGTGGCATGGTAGAAATTTAACCAAATGGAAGTCCATTTTGCTGCAAGGTTACGATGAAGTCATGGATTTAAATTTTTACAATAATAAAAAATCAAAGAAAGTTCAAATTTTATTGAAAAATGTCATCAATGAGCCAACGGGGGCTTGACTGAGTGGGTAAGGCTCGGGCGCTTCGTGCACCACACCTAGGTTCGAGTCCCGCTGTCCGCAAGTCTCCGTTGGTGGGCATCCTTGGTGGGATTAAAATCCCACACAGGTTTGGTTATCCACCTGGTGCCCTGCTTGGGGGTGTAATATAACCTTAAATCCCCCCATTTTCGTTGACCAAAAAAAAAAAAAAATTTTTCATCCATGTCATTAAAAACAAATTTAAAGGCTTTCATCATAGAATTCATTCATCTAAGAGAAAATTACAACAGCAACAATAAAATGCCTAACAAACAAACAAAGACAAAACAAAACAACTCCAACTACATGGAAAATGACTACTTCTCTAACTTTGATTTATGCTTTGTTTGTTTCGACATTAACATTTTTTGGAAAATGATTCAAATCTCAGAGAGTATTTTCTGGAAAACTATCTTATTTTTCGGTGTTTGGTAACAACCTTGAAAATAAGTTTGAGAATATTTTCTAATGTTTGGTATTCACAGTTTTTATAACATTTCTTGTATAATTTAAAACATGTATAATATGTGTATTGTGCAAACCCACCTAATTTAATCAATATAAATAAATAATAATAATAATAAAACCAAGAATGAGTTTGGTTTTCAAACTAAAATTTTGACAATGGATACAATCAAAATTAGCTATCCAATTTTCATGATCTCAAATACTCATCTTGCTCATGTATATAAATAGTAACGTACATAATATATATATATATATATAAACTATACTTCTCATAATTCAAAATAACCATTATTACCTTAAGTTCCATTTTAAATAGTTCAAAATGCCACACAGGCCAAATAGTTTTATTGGCAAACTAATCCAGTATAAATAGTTTGATAAATATACCAAAAATTGTTATAGAACCATTGATCGATCTATGAGGAGAAAAATAAAAATAAAAACCTTATTAAAGAACAGTGTTATAAAGGGTAGAAGAAATAGGGAGAAAAAAGAGAATATAGGCAGATAGAGAGAGAAATCGGTGGGAAGAGAAGAGACCAGAAAGGGTGATAGGGAGGGTGTGAAAAGAGAGAAAAACAAATGGAGGAAAAGAAGTGAGAGAGTTTATTGTGAGAAAAGCTGAATATGCAAAGGAAAATAATTTTTCCTAGGTCAGAAGAAAATAATATTTATAGGACCTATGCGTATGTGTGAGAGAGAAATTATTTTCCAATTTTTTTTTTTTTTTTTTGGAAAAAAACCTATAGAAAATAAGTCTTATTTTTATAAGAGTTTTTCGTTGACTAAAGATAGTTTTCCGTTGACCAATTTTTTTTTTTATACTATCAAACACTAAAAAATGTGGAAAATTATCTTTATAGAAGGTTTTCCAGCGAAACAAACAGGAGATTAACTGATGACATTGGAATATGTTGCCATGTTGGTTACATATATGATCATATCCATCACCTAACATCTTTTTTTGAGAACCCATCACCTAACATCTAATAGCCAATAGTAAATTACTCATATGACATTGACTATCAAATCCATTAATTACCTGCATTAATATTTCAACCCTAAAAAATTGGTCTAGTGGACTCTAATATCTTGTGAGATCCAAGAGATTCAAGCCATCTAGGATTAAAAACCAACAAGAAACTCCTCCATGACTTCTTAATTCGTATGTATAAATATTTTTAACTGTGCTAGACATTTTTTTTGGGGGGGGGGGGGGGGGGGGGGGTGGGAGGGGAAGCCCCCTCCCTTAGCTTTTTCAAAAGGGTTTGACTTACCTCTAATACTTTTTTGAATTGGAATCTCCTTTTGTTTTAATGTGAAATTGCCATATCACCCGTTAACTAAATAAAATATGGAAATTAAAATTCAATACCACTTGCCATTGTGTATTTAAAATAAAAAAAAAACCTCCAGTTAAAAAAAATACTGGAGATAAGCCAAACCCTTTCCAAAAATGTTTCTCTCTCTCTCTCTCTCTCTCTCTCTCTATTTTAATGTAAAAAATTCAAAATTTAGAATAAATTTGGGGGAGGGGGGGGGGGGGGGGAAGCCCTTAGCTTTTTCAAAAGGGTTTGACTTACCTCTAATACTTTTTTGAATTGGAATCTCCTTTTGTTTTAATGTGAAATTGCCACATCACCCACTAACTAAATAAAAGATGGAAATTAAAATTCAATACTGCTTGCCATTGTGTATTTAAAATAAAAGGTGACCTCCAGTTAAAAAATACTGGAGATAAGCCAAACCCTTTCCAAAAATCTCTCTCTCTCTCTCTCTCTCTCTCTCTCTTTTAATGTCAAAAATTCAAAATTTAGAATAAACTGGGGGGGGGGGGGGGGGGAAGGGGAAGCCCTTAGCTTTTTCAAAAGGGTTTGACTTTTCAAAAGGGTTTGACTTACCTCTAATACTTTTTTGAATTGGAATCTCCTTTTGTTTTAATGTGAAATTGCCACATCATCCACTAACTAAATAAAATGTGAAAATTAAAATTCAATACCACTTGCCATTGTGTATTTAAAATAAAAGGAGACCTCCAGTTAAAAAAATACTAGAGATATGCCAAACCCTTTCCAAAAATGTTTCTCTCTCTCTCTCTCTCTCTCTCTCTCTCTCTCTATTTTAATGTCAAAAATTCAAAATTTTAATGTCAAAATTTCAAATTTTAGAATAAATTTTAGGTAATGGAGGTAATGGCCCCCTTCAATTTCTTAAAAGTATAAATACTCCTTAATTAATTGTTGTCTCATTTATTTTCCTTTTAATATTGACTTTTTTGTTATATATAAGTCATTTATTTGAGTAGCTTATAAGTAAATCTCTTTAGCAAAAAAAAAAAAAAAAAATTCCAAAAATAAAGTCATACGCATTTTATATTGAGATAGTTAAGAATACCATAATACAATGATACATTTAACTTGGTCTTTCTTGAGAAAATTTTCTAACTCCACCACTGCATGAGTTATGTATGTTATCTTCTTTGAATGTTGTTCTTGTGTTCAAAGGTATTGATGGTTGGTTTTTTTCCTACTAATTAAAAGGAGTCCAAATTTGATAAGGAAAATGTTTTACTTCATCCAATAAGAGATTGCTACATCAAATTTTACTTAAAACTCAATACATCTTACTACACATAATAACATCTCAATTAGGGCTGTCCAAACTCGACTAGAGCTCGACAACCCAACCAAACCACCTGACGCCGACTCGATTTCGGCCCAAACCAAAGGTTCAGTCAGTCAGCGGCGGGTTTTCGTTTTCGTTTTCAAGAACCGACACCGGCGAGTTGAGTGGAGGGTTTGCTTTTCCAAAACCTGAGCAACCCGAACCCAACCAGAGCAATATAAAAAATCTGGCCAAATCCTGCAAAAACAAGCCAGATCCAGCGAGATCTCAACTAGATCTGGCTAGATCTAGTGGGATTTTGCTAGATCCGGCCAAATCCAATAATTTTTAGTGAAAAATGCAGATTCCAACGAAAAAAATGCATATTCTACCACATTTTTTTATAGATTCCAAAAAATATTTCTAGATTTTGGCGACTTTTTCCAAATTTCGATGACTTTTTTGTAGATTTCAATGACTTTTGTTAGATTCCAACAATCAATCGAATTGACGCTCACCCTCACCCGAAATCAACTCAACCGACTGATTCCAGTGGTTGATTTTGGGTTCCTCCACCCTCCATCCAATGCCGGCAGGTCAAGTTCGGGTTGGATCCAAAACCGACCCGGCCCAACCCGTGGACATGCCTAATCTCAATATACTCACAATTGACTTGGATTTTCATTTAGAATTGATTGAGTGTGATTGTGTCTATTTTATAATAAATAATATGATGATATGGCATGTTAGGATTAGAGTGTGTAAAACTTGGGTTTTACATTATATCCTTATAGAATTTAATCCAAGAAAGTCGATTCCGTACCATATCGGCCAATACGATTAGAATTTATCGTACCAATGCTTAGGCCGGAACAAAAAAATATCGGGACGTATCGGCCGTTCCCAGAATAATACCAAATATGGGTCGGTAAAGTGTAAACTAATGAAAAAAAAAAAAAAAAAAAAAAAAAACCAAGATCCTTGCTATCACTTCCACCTTTCCAGCAGTGAAGTGGCCGCCGATCATCCTCAGTCTCCTCTTTGTCTTTGGTTCTTCTTCATCACCTTTCATCTAGACTTGCTCCACTTCTGCCTCACTTGTTACTGACTATTGTTTCTTTAAATTTTCTTTACCTTTTGTTTTTATCAAAGAAGAGAATTCACCTTTTGTTAAGTGTGGAGGTGTGCCCTGACAGTGACACCCACTCAAGTGAACTTGGACAATTTAAATTTCAAATAGTTTTTTCTTTTTAAAGGGACACAAGTTTCAAAGGTCTTGACAATTCGAACTTGTATTATGGTCAAATGTCACAATAGCACCGTTTACCGAAATATATATCAATCTACCACTCTTTTGAAAAAATATAGGGATCTATCACTTTTTGGGTACTTAAGTTTGGGGAACTCGAGTTTTCCATGATACTTGAGTTCCATGGAAAAATTTTGAAAATTTTTTATGGTACTCGAGTTTCATGAACTCGAGTTTCATAAAAAAAATTTCGGCAATTTTGAAGGCAATTTTTTCAAAGAACTTGAGTTTATGGAACTCAAGTTAAGCAGCAAACTCAAGTTTTAAAAAGGTGGTAGATTCTTACATATTTCCAAAACAGTGATAAATTGATATATATTTCGGTAAACAATGATATTTTGCCATTTTGGCCCTTGTATTATTACTACAAGTATAAGTGATCTGCCATCTTTATACAACTACAAACTTGTATTATTACTATTATTAATATAATTATGACCATGTAATCTATTAAGTATTATCTAAGTACATCAAATTCATTTTATTTATTATTAATGAGCTAACATTTTAATCAGAAAGTTAACATATTAAAGCATATATGTAAATTTATTATTTTAAATATTTGTAACAAATTATATAGATTTTGACTAATATATATATTAGCGGTAATCCTGAAACGGTACACCGGTATTAATCAGTACCAAAATATTTCATTTCTTTAACCAAACCAAAATAGCCTCCAGTATAGTATTGACTCCCTTAATTTAATCTCAATTATAAAACTAGTACATTCATCCCCCCTCTACCTTGATTTAAACTCCATTGTGTTTCATTGCATTTCAGTCATTTTCGAAGTCTTATCAAATAACTATTTTTTTTTAATTTTCTTTTCTTTTCTCCCCTCTCTCTCCCCCTCGCACCAATCACTCACTTTTGTCTTTTCTTAATAGTAGTGCTATGAATACAATATTTTACAACAATTTCACAACAAGCCTAAATAATAAGTTGTTATTGGTTCTCATTTAAGCTCACCATTGACATAACTTTCTTATCTATTATTAACAACTCTTTATTTAGGTTTTGTTGTGAAAATATTGAGGCAGTAGCTTTATTCTCTCTCTCTCTCTTTCTCTCTCCCTCTCTCAAAGTGTTAAACATTTGTGACCATATATATATTATATATATATAGGTTGGGTTCAAGTTGCACTTTTACATGTTCTATATGTTCTTAATATTTATGTCAATTTTCATGTTATTTACTATGTGATTCACAAACTCATCTTTTATGTATTATTTTAAACTACAAATACTTGAATTTAAACATTTGTTTGATAACATAACTATTAATCTTTGATCACCTTGAAATTTTGCAATCATAGAGAATATACAAAGATAATGTAATTTAATGATGGATTTGTCAAAATTTACATCCAATTAAAAAAAATGTTAAGTGGTGTAATATTGCTTAAAGTTACACCTACTAGGTGTAACTTTAAGCAATATTACACAATGTGTAATTTGAAACTAGACAAATCGGAAACAACCACCAAATTAAAATTAACAATTTAATTATATTTGGAAAATATTATGTATTTATCAATATGGATGATAATTCATGAAGTTTTGTAAAATCATAAATTGATGATAAAAAGGTGCAAGTGAGGAAAGGAGGCTTCTAAAATATCAAAGTAGAATATTTAGAATGGAAGAAACGTTTTATTTTATTTTATTGTTTTGTTTATTGTTTTTGTTTTTGTTTTTTTAAATGTTTGAGTCTCCAAATTTGTGGACCCCCAACTCTTTTTATTCTTTCTCTATTTACAAATAAATAATTTTGGTTTAGGTTTAAGTTTTTTGTTTTTATTCTTAGAAGAGGTTTAAGCTTTTTTTTTTCTTTTTTTTTCTTTTTTTTTTAATATCAGAATAATTATCAATGAAATATTATAACTACCTTAACTTGTTTTTACTTTTTACCCCTTTTCAAAGAGGAATTGTGGAAAATATACCGGAGACATCCCATATCGTGCCTTGCCATGCCATTCAAACCCCAGGTTCCAATGATGATCCTTAAGTCACAAATTTCAAAATATGAACTACCCCTTTTTTTTTTTTGCTAAATAATATGAGTTATGAGCTATCCATTTCAAATTTAGGTACTATCGTATACTTTTGGTGCGATGGTCATGTTATAAGTACAAATGCTTGTAGAGTGTGGATTGGGGGGGGGGGGTGGGGGGAGGGACAACGGCCGAAATTCAAGTTTCTAGGAGGGAGCTTCACACTTAGATTAGGCTAGAGTGAAATTTATATCTTGTATAAAAATTAAAAAAAAAAAAAAAAAGCTGTTATTATAAACTCATAGTTGGTACAACAAACACTTTTTGAGTTTGACTTTACTTAAGACCGGACCTAATGTGAGCTCTTTCCTTATCGACAATGTCTTCGCTTGCAATGTAAGAGCATTCTCATCAAGCCTCCTAAATGCTATAAATCCTATTTTTAAGCAGCTGAACCCCAAAAAACACTGTTCATCAAA
The DNA here is from genome assembly GCA_023621385.1 of Quercus gilva. Taxonomy (NCBI): domain Eukaryota; kingdom Viridiplantae; phylum Streptophyta; class Magnoliopsida; order Fagales; family Fagaceae; genus Quercus; species Quercus gilva. The sequence goes on from CM042478.1 coordinate 17,003,341, forward strand.
ACTGGTAAATGCCATAAAATTTACAATCTTGCTACAGTGCACTCTCATTTTAGAGAGTGCACTGTAACTGTATTGTAAAATAAAAAATGGTTTTCTATTCACCTAACGGCTTTTTCTCATTTCTCACTCTTTCCTCTGTCACTTCTTTCACCTCTGTTCTCTGTTCTCTCTACTCTCTTTGTGGTTCATGGTTTGTTGTGCTTGTCGTTGGTCTCTGCTCGTCATCGATCTCTCTGCTCTCAGTCACTCGATCTCTCTACTCTTCATCTGCAACTACGCTAGCATGTTGCCGATCTCTCAACTCTTTGGCCGCAACGTCGCCAAGTCACTGTTGCCTCCGATTCGCCCTCCCACTCGCCCTTACCGGTTCAGATCTATGATTATCTCTCTCTCACACCTTGGGTTCCGATTTGCAGGTTATGGGTTTGTACTGGGGTTCCGATTTGGACATATTTTGGTGGGTTTGTGATTTAGTTTTGGATGGGTATGGTTTGTGGTAGGCTGGTGGTGGTGGGTTTGCTAGTAGTAGCAATGATGGAGGGTTTTTTTTTTTTTTTTTTTTTTTTTTTTTTTTTTTTTTTTTTTTTTTTTTGCAGTGGTTGGGGGGTGTGAGTGGATGTGGTGGTTGTGGGTGGATGTGGATGTGGAGGTTTCTTTTTGCTATGATTTTTTTTTCTTTTTTTGTTTGTAGTGGTTGTGGTATGGGTGGCGGGTTTTTGGTCGGTGGTTGGGTGGTGGGTTTTGTGGTGACTGTTGGTAGTGTGGCGCCGGTGGTGCCATGAGAAAGAGAGAGACAGGAGAGAGAGACAGAGGAGAGAGGAAAAATAAAAAATTATTGAGAAACAATAAATAAATAATATTTAGATGAAATGGTAAAAAAAAAAAATAGAAGATTTGATATAAGTTGTATTGTAAAGTGGTGTGTTATACGTTATAAAATTGGGTTTTGAGATGGTAAATGCTAAATTTTTTAGAATTGTTGATGGGAATGTTCTAAATGTACCTTGCTTTAGATATGGCTGCGGGTCCCACATAATGTTTTCTATCAAACAGCTAGGCAAGTTGTAGTGTTTGGTTTGGGAATAGTGTTGTTGTTTTTTTTTTTTTTTTTTGTTGATGAAAGTGTGTTAAAGTATTACTTGTATCTTTAGAAAAATGAGAAAAAGGTGAGAAAATATAGAAAAAACTAAGGTTATGTTTGGTAACTATTTTTTGTATTTTGCTTTCAAAATCTTGTTTTTGAGAATGAAAATAAAAAATGACATTTTTATTTTACCACTTTTAGTCCCCAAACCAATTAACGCGTGACATTTAAGTCCTTAATGTCACCCAACTAACTAAAAAAGATAACATGGCTGACGGCACATTAAAATAATAATTAAAAAAAATATTTTTTGGCATTAAAAAATGCCACATCAGTATCAAAATTAATTTTAATTAAATAAAAAAATTAAAAACAAAAAATTACATGAAGTGAGATCTAAGAACATAAAAACTTGTTCTTCAATGTTCTTCTTAAATCAAGAAATAAACCTAGCAACGACATCAAACCCAGAATAAAAGAGCAAACCTAGAATAAAAGAACATGAACATCTAAGAATGTGAACATCAAACCTACAGGAAAAAAAAACATGAACATCATCAAATCAAAGAGCATGAAAAAGAGCAAACACAGGAAAATGAAGATTACATAAACTCGACTAGGGGTGCCCATGGGTTAAGTCGGTTTGGGTTTAGGCTCGACCTGCAGGGTGGCAAAAAACAGCACCCGCCATCGACTGAAGTCGGATCAGATCGAGTCGGTTGTTGGGTACGGTGAATCGAGTTTCAGTTGAAATCGAAATGGCAAATCTTGGCTGAGAACTGAACAGATGTTGGTGGAGCTACGCATGGTGAAGGGAGATCTAGCCATGATGAAGATAGATTTGAGCTCGACAAAGACATATCTAAGCTCGATGAAGGGAGATTTGAGCACAAAGAAGACAGTTCAGGCCACGGCAAAGGGAGATTTAGGCAAGAGCACGACAAAGTTAGATCTAGGCACGACGAAGGTAGATCTAAGCAAAGTGAAGGCAAATATGGGCAAAGTGAAAGTAGATCTGAACCAAGCCAATTCTCTCTTTTTCTCTAATCTCGATCTTACTTTCCCTCTCAACCTCCATGGCTAAAGCTTCAAGCTCTGTAGATCGAAACCCCATAGGGAATCTTCGATCTCACCTTTTCTCGATATGAGCCATAGGGGACTCGTGGGATTGTTTTGGTGAATAGATTGAATGCTTTGCTACTGTGGTTTTTATTTGTGGATGGAATGGTAAGTTTGGGCAAATGCTTGTGCAAAATTTGTATGAGTGGCTTTGAAATTTGTTGTGTTTGGTGTTTGTAGTGAAAATCTGGTGTTCACTTTAAAATTAAAAAAGTAAAAATTTTGTTTGTTTTTTATTTGGATTTCAAATAAAGGAAAATGTCGTTGCTGGGTTTGCTCTTTGATTCTGGGTTTGATGTCGTTGTTGGGTTTGATGTCTTTGATATTCAATTTGGGTTTGACGTCGTTGATTCTGGGTTTATTTTTTGATTTAAGAAGAATATTGAAGAACAAGTTCTTATGTTCTTAGATCTCAATTCATGTAATTTTTTGTTTTTAATTTTTTTTAATTAAAATTAATTTAGATGCTGATGTGGCATTTATTAATGCCAAAAAAGATTTTTTTAATTATTATTTTAATGTGCCGTCAGCAAAGTCAGCTTTTTCTATTAGTTGGGTGACGATAAGAACTTAAATGTCACGCGTTAATTGGTTTAAGGACTAAAAGTGGTAAAATGAAAATGTAGAGACCAAAATAGAAATGACACTAAAATGTAGGGACTAAAAGTGCACTTACGCCAATAAAAAACAATTTTATTGTGTTTCCAAAATTAAAAACACGCTTGGTTAGTTCAAAACAAGAGTAAGTATTTCACATTTTCTCCTATCAATGCCTATTTACTACTACTACTACTACTACTACTACTACTACTAATAATAATAACTAAAACAATAATATTATGTAGAATCAATAATAATAATATAATAATAGTATACAAATATATTGATATGTGTCTTGAACAGTTTTAAGACCCCTTAACACAATCAGATTGGTTAGCCTAGATTAATTAGCCAAGTTGTTACTTAGTCAAATTATGCAATTCTAGGTTAAAGCAATCAAATAATCATATCAAAAATATAAAGCAGCGGAATAATAAAAGACACAATGATATGATCACCTAGGAAACCACACTGTAAAAATCTGGGGAGGATTTGACCCACCGATCCTTAAGGTAAAACAGAATTCACTATGAAAGAATTGAAGTTCTTACAAAAGGACTTACAAGCTCCCCGCTTGACTTCCTAATGCTACCCACTAGTAAAACTTACTAACACGACAACGTGCAAGCTCCGAATCCACGGACTCCTTTCTTTGAATTCTTCAATCAGCTACAAGCATCCACGCTTGATATTCTTTAAGCTTCAAAGGTAGCAACCAAGTTAATCATCAAGATGTTGAAGTAATCTCAATCTTGAAAACCCTAAGCTTTGTGTAAAGGAAAGCTCCTCTAGATCTCACAAGAGATTTACACAAAACAGCAATGTATGAGTAACAATGCAACTGGAGCAACTCTAAAAACGTGGCTAGGGTTTTGCCTTATATACCTAAGGCAAAAACATAAAACCCTAAACGTTTAATGAGATAGGGCTGAGTTGGAAAAACTGTAGAAAATGCATCTGGTCCGATTTTCGATTGATCGAATCTATTCTTCGATCGATCGAGCCAGACCGAAATGCCCCAATGCATCTACAGTCACTCGATTCCAACTTTACAATAAATGAACAACTTTGAGCACACTTTAACAAGACTAAACATGTTGTTTTGATCATGGTTTGCCAACATTACAAATTAGAGTGCTAAATACATAAATTCCTAAACCTTTAGAACCTAACATGTCTATTTAGATATTTTACAAAGTAAAAAAGTGAAGATGTAAGGCCAAAAAAAGGCCACGTGACTTGAGCTGGTGGAGGTTTGAAAAGCCTTCAACTTCATGTCTATTTGGTAAAGATTATTTTTGCCAACTTATTTTACTATTCAGCTTATTTTTGCTATCATTTATGTGTCTCGCTACACTTTTTAGTACTATTCATGAGTCATACTGTACTATTTCATCTAACTTTTACTTTTATCTACAATACTTTTACCTTTATCTATAGTACTTTCAACAAAAAAATTTTATTTTCAGCAAAATAAGCGGATTCCAAACAAACCATCAGTTGGCAGTGAACAAAACAAGAACAATAAGAATATAGAGGCGAAGAAGAAAGGGAAGAAGAATAAGAATATACATCGATGGTTGGTTCAACAATGGTGGTGCAACAAGGATGATTTCATGCATGACAAGAAGAAGCGGAGGAGGGAGAGAGTGTTGTGGGTTTAGGTTTGCCTGCACATTCTAAACTTTGTTCTTGTGCTTACGGTTTTGTTTTTTATAATTTTTTTCCAGCTAGGATTCGAAACCTAGACCTCATTAAGTGTACTTGATTTACGGTTTTTGTTTCTATCTGTTTTGAGAAACCAAATAATTTTTTGGCTGAAATATTATTTTCGTCCTTATATTTTCACCTCATTTTCACTTTGGTCCCTACTTTTTTATTTTATTGCTTTTAGTCTCTAAAATGAAAAACACGTTCTATTTTAGTCCTTACCATTATCTCTCACTAACAGAAATTGTCTACATGGCAAATGGAGTGCACTGTTGGCACACTAAAAGTTGATGTGACCATTAAAATATCAATAATAAAAATTTTATTTGGCATTAAAAAATGACACGTCAACATTTAAATTTAAAATTTTAATTTATCAATTTTAACTAAATAAAAAAAATTAAAAACAGAATAAAAAACCAAAATTTACATGAATTAAGATCTAAGTTTATCTTGAACAAAACACCAAGAACAGAAACCCTTATTTAAATACAAGAAGAACATTTTCCTTTTTAGTCTCCTTTCATCCTCTCCTTTTCCCACACAATCCCATCCTTTCTCAGTCTTTCTTTTCCTCTCTCTCACATAGCCCGATCCCCTCTCTCATATAGCCCAATTCCAGCCATCCTATTTTCCCCTCTCACTCTCATTGAGCCAATCCCAGCCATGGCCGAAAGTCATTCACCTTCTCTACCTTGTCCTCTCAAACCCACACCTTAGGCAAACACAAGCAAGAAGAAAGCAGCGACGGCTAAGGGAGGAGGCGGTTTTGTTGTCAAGTTTGAGGTTAATTTTGTTTGGGTTTTATAGTTTTGAATTTGAGGTTGGGGGTGGTTTGGTTTCAGCTCTAAGGTTTGGATTTGAGGTTTGTGTTTAGTTTCTCAAAAAGTATAAGAAAATTTGGGTTTTGAGTTTTGTGTTTGGGGGGCGAAAATCTGGGTTTGAATTTTGTGTTAGGGGGTCGAAAATCTGGGTTTGATACTTTGGTGGTGTGGGGGTTTGAAATATGGGTTTGAATTTAATTTTTTGAATCTGGGTTTAAAGTTAATTTTTTGGGTTTTAAATTTTCTAGGTTTGTATTCTTATTCAAATTTTTAATGTGTTCATGTTTAATTTATCAATTTTATGTGGGTTTGTCAAAAATGTTGGCATGAATTCTAATTTTGGGTTTTAGCTCTAAGGTTTAAAATTTCTGGGTTTTAAATTTTATGTTCCTATTTAATCTGATGTGGATCTAAAGTCTAATTTTGAGTTCTTAGGTTATGTTTGGTAACAGTTTTTATTTTCTATTTTCAAAATCTTGTTTTGGGGAATATAAAGAAAAAACAATTTTCTTGTATTTTTGAAATAAAAAACATGTTTGGTTAGTTGAAATTAAAAAAATAGTTTTTTGAAGAAGAAAAATAGAAAATACTAAAATATGTTGTTACTAGGATTTGCATTTTAATACTAACTCATTAAATGAGACAGATTCATTAAATTAAATGCATATTTTTATTGACTTTGAAAATTAAAAACTGAAAACAGCATTTTGCATGTTTTCAATTTCCTTCACAAATTGAGTTTTGAGAACAATTTTTGTTTTCTGTCCATTTTGAGTTACTAAACAAGTTTTTTAGTCTCAAAAATAGAAAATTGTTTTTGAAAACAGAAAATAAGAGGAAAAAAGAGTTACCAAACATACCATTATTTTCTGGGTTTGTGATTTTGGTCTTTAATTTTGTGTTCTTAAATCTTGGTTGGTGTTCTTGTTGTTGTTTTTCAAAGTACACTTAGATCTTAGTTCATGTAATTATGGGTTTTTAATTCTGTTTTTAATTTTTTTTATTAAGTTAAAATTGATAAATTAAAATTTTAAATTTAAATGCTGACGTGTTATTTTTGTGTTGGGTTCAAGTTACACCTGGTGTAACTCTAAGTAATGTTACACCACCCAATAACTTGTTATTGAATTAATATTTTGAAAATCCAACCGTTAAATTAAATGTTCTATATGTTCTTAACATGCTTGTCAATTTTCATATCAATTGGATGGTATTTACTATTTGATTTATAAACTCATCTTTTATGCATTATTTTAAACTACAAAAATTTGAATTTTAACAATTGATTGATGACATGGCAATTAATCTTTAATCATCTCAAAATTTTGCAAGCATGAAGGATATACAAAGATAATGTTATCTAACAGTGGATTTGTCAATATTTGCATCCAATTAAAAAATATTGAGTGGTGTAACATTGCTTAGAGTTACATCAGGTGTAACTTGAACCCAACCCGTTATTTTTTAATGCCAAATAATTTTTATTATTATTATTTTAATGATCACGTCAGCTTTTAATGTGGCAATAGTGCACTTCGTTTACCACATAGATAATTTCTGTTAGTGACATGACAATAGGAACAAAAATAGAACTTGTTTTTTTTTATTTTTTATTTTTATTTTAGGGACTAAAAGAAGTAAGATAAAGAAGTAGGGACCAAAGTACGAATTGGGTGAAAATGTAGGGACGAAAGTAGTATTTACATCTAATTTTTTTCTTGTAGAAAATAGAAAATAGCTTTTGAAAACAGAAAATTAGTAAAAAAAATAGTTACCAAACATACCTTAAGATTTTAATAAGCTGCATATAAAAACTAAAAGCTGAGCTTATAAGTTGATGCCAAATAGAAAATGTCACTGTACTATTAGCTTTTTCTCAAATTTTTTATGGGATAATAAAAATGATAGTTGATTATATAAAATAAAAATAAAAATAATAGTTGATTAAATTTAAGTTAGATATTCCAATATTTGTTTTTAAATAATCTCGGCTTAAGTTAGTTAAACTTTAATACATATTTCATTTTTGTAGAATGTACTATGAATTAAGCTATAAAGTACTTAATTTATATTTTGAATTGTGTTTATACAATTTATAATACAGTTTTTTTTTTTAATGACGAAGGAAAATTAAAACAACTCTCATTGTTAATAAAACTCCTACAAATAATTAACTCCACCTAGAACAAAAACCAAGTAATCTAAGGGCTTTTCACCCTAACAAAGTATTGTTTTATATATTACTAGCCTCTTCACACGCACTTTGCATGTGCGATGATGCTTTTTTTTTTTTTTTTTTTTTTTTTTTTTTTTTTTTTTTTTGTCTAGTGTACGTGAGATTGGGAATCAAGGAAACAGGAAATTCAAAAATAAATAAATAAATAAATAAAACAGAAAAATTAAATAAAAGAAACCAATGAGTCTAGATAAAGTTAAAAAAAAAAAAAAAAGTTGGAATGTGATCTTAAGGGAAATATCAAAGTGAACCAAGAAGTTTATTTATTTATTTATAAATTTTTGGATAAGTTTTTTTTTTTTTTTTTTTTGAAGACATGCATTAGCAGGAGAGTTTTCTACTTTGTAAGCATTTTACGTGGAGTTGGAGATATATTATTACCAAGTTATCCTCAAGTTTTATCCCTATTAAACCTAGGGTCTAGGGGTGTTGGGAAATTTAGACCCCCGTTGATAGAATTAACAAGTTTTAAATCTAAATTGTTAATTAGATTTATTATGAATAAAGCTTGTTTTAAAAAAAAAAAAAAAAAAAAATCAATATCATGTCAATATCATGCACAGCGAAATAGTAAATAAAACAAGAAATGATGACCTAGGAAAACTAATGAAACAAACTAGTTTCATAGTAAAAAAAACCTGAGGGGAAACCTTCCCAAAAAACAATTCACTATGATAAAGAGAAGTTTCAAATTTAGTATAAAACCTTTGTGCCTAGACTCTACAATCCCCGTAGATAAACTTACAGTAAAAACCTTCTACCGCTTCCAAACCTCTGAACTCTTTAATATATGAACACCATCTTTTTGCATGGATCCCAGTACGTGACTAACCAATGATGCACGGCTCCCAGTACATGACTCACTCCAGCAACTTGAAGAAGATGCTGGCTACAAAGTTCTTTACTTCATCAACAATGAAGATCGAGAAGTACTTGGTTACAAAACCCTAAGGCGCAAAAGATGCAGTAACTTCTTGCAGAGAGAATAAGGTACTAGGTCACTTTCTGCATGTGTTCTCTATGTATGACGGCCTTTAAAATAAGCCTTATATATGTCTAGGGTTGCGAGAAAAGAAACCATACACATACATGTTAGCATAAGCCGAAAATTAGATTTGGAAATTCTGATTTCGTAGATCTCGACAGATTCAGCTTCTGTCGAGCTTTCTTCATTAATTCTCAATAGATTCAGCTTCTATCGAGCTTCTATCGAGATTCTATCAAACTTTAATGAACAGCTTTTCTTCACTTGTTTCTTGATCCAATCTTCATAGCTTTAATACTTGGCTTGAACAACATGTTTCTTGAAGTATTAAACTCATCCTAGATCTACCAAATTACAAGTAAAGTGCATTTTGTCAAAAGATTAACCAATTGCATAAAATATGTCCTTAATAAGGGGTATTTCTAAATCACAGAAAAGTCCAGTCCAAAGAGGAGAATTCTCTTATAGATACTTTAGATTATTCCAATAGAAATATGTTGGAGCATTTTAATATTAAATAAATAAAAATGAATAAATGTAATAACATAAATGAAAAGATATGGGAGTAAATATGGGAGATGAGAAGTTAGTGAAAATGTTTAATTCTACATTGAAAAGGAGAGAGAGTTTTTTATTCTTTTTAATTGTGGTGATTAATGGGCTAAAATGTATTGACTCAGATATTGGGCTAGATACGTGCGCAAGGGGGAGGTGAAGAGTGGAGGTATCAAAATTGGAAATGAATCAGCCTCTTGGATCCTCCTACATGACAGCCCATTCAGAGTAATTTCCATATCCGTTGGTGAGTAAATGGCCCGAATTAATACTCCATTTTTACTATGAAAATAAAGAGCCATTAACCCACTTAATGGACTATCCGTTTGGGCCTTTTCATTCTTCAGAAACTCCTTATCAGACCATTAATTGTGTAACTCCAGCCCATCAGATTAATATCCAGCAATTAATCTTGTAACACCCACTAAATCAGAATAATGGACCTAATTAATCTGAATAAATTGGGTAGTAATTTCGTGAGGCCCATTGAGCCTATAAATAGACTCATTCAGACTCAATCAAAGTTACTACAATACTCACAAAAAAAAAAAATACACTAAAAGATAGAGAGGTTCTTGGCAAGGAAGGGTGTTCTTTCTGGTGGAGCTTTGGGCTTGAACACTTTGTGCAGAGGTTGTTCTAGCCATACGACACTTGTTGGGCTGTTGTATCCTGGGGGAGACAAGTCAGAGAAGGTCTGCACCGGTTACAAAGTTTAGCCAACCAAGGGCTTGAATCTCCTTAAAGAGAGCGAGTGCCGCGCCTCAGTCCAAATAGTGTTGTGTAATTTCTCTCTTTAAAGTAATAAAATTAAGAAGTATTTATTCAGTTTCTCTTTGTGTTATTTCTATTATCTTTGTATTTGCACCAACAATTTTAAGGAGATTCAAACACATGGAGCCTACACAAGAGAAACCAAATGAGCCTGTTGGAGATCTTAACAAGCCCTTTCGCTTTAAGGGAGCCCACTTCAAGAGATGGAAAGGAAAGGTCCTCTTCTACTTGAGCCTTCTCAAAGTCTCCTACATCCTCACTGAGAAGAACCCATCCAAAGTTCCTACCGATGAGATGAGTGATGAAGAATATATTCTTCATCAAGAAAAAATAGATAAGTATACAAAAGATGAGTATAACTGTCGCTCTTATCTATTGAATTGTCTTGCTGATCATTTCTATGATTATTATGATACAACTTACAATTCTGCTAAGAAAATTTGGAAAGCTTTACAAAGCAAGTATGATACCGAGGAGGCAGGTGCAAAGAAGTATGCTGCTAGCAAATTTTTCCGTTATCAAATGGTGGATGGAAAATCGGTAGTGGATCAAGCACAAGACTTCCAAATGATTGTGGCAGAATTGAGATCCGAAGGCATAAAGATTGGGGACAACTTAGTGGTAGCTGGCATAATTGACAAACTACCACAATCTTGGAGGGAGTTCCAAAAGACTTTGCGGCACAAACAAAAGGAGACATCCTTGGAGACTTTGATCACACGCATCCGTGTGGAGGAGGAGGCTAGAGGACAAGATGCACTCATGACACAAGAGAGCAATGGTAATTCCACCACAAAGGTAAACCTTATTTCAGCTAATAATAATATGCCCAAAAATAATTTTCCTAGAAATAGTCAATTGAAGCCTAAAAAGAAAGCCTTTAAAAATAATAATAGACCTCAAGGAAGGGGAAACCCAAATAAAAATTACAATAAGAACCAAGGACCACCTTCACAAGATCAATTTAATAGATCCTGTTTTGTCTGTGGCAAGAGTGGGCATATTGCTCGATTTTGCAAATTTCGGAAACGTGAATCTGTCCCGCAGGCTAACGTAACCGAAGAGCCTTTAGTGGCTATGATTACAGACATCAATATGGTGCAATATGTTGAAGGGTGGTGGGCAGATTCTGGTGCTAATAGGCACATCTGCTATGACAAAAATTGGTTCAAATTGTACACTCCATTTGAAGAAGAAAAAACTGTTATGCTTGGTGACTCTAGCAAAACCAAGGTTCTTGGGAGTGGTGAGGTTGAATTGAAATTCACTTCTGGACGCGTGCTAACATTGAAAGATGTTCTTTACACTCCGTCCATGAGGAAGAATTTGATGTCAAGTTTTTTGCTTAACAAGGCTGGCTTCAAGCAAACTATGGAATCTGATAATTATGTAATCACTAAAAATGGATTATTTGTGGGCAAGGGTTATGCTTGTGATGGAATGTTTAAATTGAATGTTGAGAATAATAAAGCATCTACCAGTTCAGTTTATATGCTTTCTTCTATTAATTTTTGGCATGCTCGTTTGTGTCATATAAATAGTAGATATGTGGGAATCATGAGTAGTTTAGGATTAATTCCAAGACTGTCAAAAGATTTTGAAAAATGTGAAACTTGTAGTCAAGCTAAGATTACAAAAAGGCCTCATAAAAATGTTGTAAGAAATACCGAATTGCTTGAGTTAATTCACTCCGATTTATGTGAATTTGAGGGAATTTTAACTCGTGGAGGAAATAGATATATTATCACTTTTATTGATGATTTCTCTAAATATACAACTATTTATTTGTTGAAAAATAAAAGTGATGCTTTTAAAAAATTTCAAGATTTTTTAAAAGAAGTTGAAAATCAGTTCGGTAGAAAAATAAAAAGAATAAGAAGTGATAGAGGCCGTGAGTATGAATCAAGTGCATTCAACTCATTTGTTCAGTCTTTGGGAATTATCCATGAAACTACTGCACCATATTCACCCGCTTCTAATGGTGTGGCTGAAAGAAAAAATAGAACTTTAATTGAGTTAACAAATGCCATGTTAATTGAATCTGGTGCACCTTTACATTTTTGGGGTGAAGCTATTTTAACTGCATGTCATGTTTTGAATATGGTGCCACATAAAAAGTCACACACCACACCTTTTGAGATGTGGAAAGGACATAAGCCAAATTTGGGATATTTGAGAGTATGGGGTTGTCTTGCTTATGTAAGGCTTACTGACCCTAAAATGCCTAAATTGGGAATTAGAGCTACTACCTGTGCTTTTCTTGGTTATGCAATTAATAGTGCAGCCTATAGATTTTTTGATTTTGAAAACAAAATAATTTTTGAATCTGGTGATGCAATTTTTCATGAAGAAAAATTTCCTTTTAAATTAAAAAATAGTGGGGGTGAAGAAAATATTTTGTCACAACCTAGTTCTTCTACTTCACATTTACAAAATCAAGAAAATTTTGAAATGGAACCTAGAAGGAGTAAAAGAGCTAGAGTTGAAAAGGATTTTGGTCCTGATTATTATGTTTTTAACATTGAGGAAAATCCCCAAAATTTAAAAGAGGCTTTATCATCACCTGATGCTATATTTTGGAAAGAGGCTGTAAATGATGAGATGGAATCTCTAATTTCTAATAGAACTTGGAAATTAGTAGATCTTCCACCGGGTTGTAAGACCATAGGTTGTAAATGGGTCCTTAGGAAAAAGTTGAAACCGGATGGATCAATAGATAAGTTTAAAGCTAGACTTGTTGCAAAAGGCTTTAAACAAAAAGCTGATCTTGATTTCTTTGATACTTTTTCTCCGGTAACAAGAATTACATCTATTAGATTGTTAATTGCTATTGCTGCAATTTTTGATTTGAAAATTCATCAAATGGATGTAAAAACTGCTTTTCTAAATGGGGACCTAGAGGAAGAAATTTACATGGATCAACCCGAAGGCTTTGTAGAGCTTGGACAAGAAAGCAAGGTATGTAAGCTAACTAAATCCCTATATGGCTTAAAACAAGCACCTAAGCAGTGGCATGAAAAAGTTTGATTCCTGCATGATTGAAAATGGATATAAATCAAATGAATGTGATAAATGTATTTATTCTAAATCATGGAATAATTTACATGTTATTATTAGCCTCTATGTGGATGATATGTTAATTTTTGGCTCAAATATGCATGTTATAAGTGAGACAAAAAAATATGCTTAAAAGCCATTTTGATATGAAAGATCTTGGTGAGGCTAATTTTATTTTGGGCATGAAAATTACAAAAACATGTGATGGAATATATCTTGATCAATCACATTATGTTGAGAAAATATTGAGAAAATATAATTTTCATGATCACAAAAGTGTAGCTACTCCTTTTGATTCTAGTGTTCGTTTATTTCCTGTGAATAATGATGATGAGATTTTTAATCAAAAGGATTATGCTAGTATCATTGGTAATTTGCGTTATGCTACTGATTGTACTAGACCTGACATTGCATATGCAGTAGGAGTGCTTAGCAGATTTACTAGCAAGCCTAGTAAAGATCATTGGCTAGCTATTGAGCGAGTCATGAGATATTTAATTGGTACCAAAAGCTACGGCTTATTTTATAAAAAGTACCCTGCTGTGATTGAAGGTTTTAGTGATGCCGATTGGAATACTTTGTCAGGTGATTCTCTCTCTACCACTGGTTATATTTTTACCTTAGGTAGTGGTGCTATTTGTTGGAAATCTAAAAAGCAAACAATAATTGCTAATTCAACGATGGAAGCTGAATTAATAGCATTAGCTTCAGCTAGTGAAGAGGCAAATTGGCTTAGAGATTTGTTATATGAAATTCCACTGTGGGAAAAGCCAATTCCACCTATATTAATTCATTGTGATAGCACTGCCGCAATTGGTAGAGTTAAAAACCGTTACTATAATGGTAAATCCAGACCTATAAGAAGAAAGCACAGTACCGTGCGATCTTATTTGAGTAGTGGCATCATAACTGTGGATTATATTAAATCTAATGATAATCTTGCAGATCCATTTACCAAGGCCTTGGCAAAAGATAGAGTCTGGAATACATCGAGGGGGATGGGACTAAAGTCCATAGAATCATGAGCCATGTATGAGGATACCCAACCCAAGGACCAGAGATCCTGAGAATTGGGTTCAATGGGAAAAACGAATCATATGATGGTCGTAAGAAATGCACAATTTATTTAATGTTAATTATTTATTTTGTAAATAATTTTTTAATTGCTCATCCCTATGATGTAAGTGCATTTATCCTGTAATGTAGAGAGGTTGAGTAAAAAACTCTTAATGAAATTTGTAGCTCGTATGAGTGGGGTGTTAGAATTACAGGAGCACCCTTGACAAATTTCACCTATGTGAGTGTGGGGGTGGGGCCGCTCCCTATGAGATTTGGACTTAGTCTCAAATACACTCATGAAACCGGGATCAGCACACGGCCGTAAAGTGCTAGCTATAAAAGCTCATGTCAACACCTGGGTTGTTATGTGTAAGCAGTGACACTTAATTTTCCTAAAGCAGTCCTAGTTCAAGTCGGAGACCACTACGACTCTGGAGTTGAGATTGCTGTTTTACTAAGTGAAGGTTCAATGCAGAGCACACCTTCATGATGCATAATGACCTGTCTTTGCCTGGTAATCTCTCTTTAACTAAAAATTTAATATTAAAATGAGTGGGGGATTGTTGGAGCATTTTAATATTAAATAAATAAAAATGAATAAATGTAATAACATAAATGAAAAGATATAGGAGTAAATATGGGAGATGAGAAGTTAGTGAAAATGTTTAATCCCACATTGAAAAGGAGAGAGAGTTTTTTATTCTTTTTAATTGTGGTGATTAATGGGCTAAAATGTATTGACTCAGATATTGGGCTAGATACGTGCGCAAGGGGGAGGTGAAGAGTGGAGGTATCAAAATTGGAAATGAATCAGCCTCTTGGATCCTCCTACTTGACAGCCCATTCAGAGTAATTTCCATATCCGTTGGTGAGTAAATGGCCCGAATTAATACTCCATTTTTACTATGAAAATAAAGAGCCATTAACCCACTTAATGGACTATCCGTTTGGGCCTTTTCATTCTTCAGAAACTCCTTATCAGACCATTAATTGTGTAACTCCAGCCCATCAGATTAATATCCAGCAATTAATCTTGTAACACCCACTAAATCAGAATAATGGACCTAATTAATCTGAATAAATTGGGTAGTAATTTCGTGAGGCCCATTGAGCCTATAAATAGACTCATTCAGACTCAATCAAAGTTACTACAATACTCACAAAAAAAAAATACACTAAAAGATAGAGAGGTTCTTGGCAAGGAAGGGTGTTCTTTCTGGTGGAGCTTTGGGCTTGAACACTTTGTGCAGAGGTTGTTCTAGCCATACGACACTTGTTGGGCTGTTGTATCCTGGGGGAGACAAGTCAGAGAAGGTCTGCACCGGTTACAAAGTTTAGCCAACCAAGGGCTTGAATCTCCTTAAAGAGAGCGAGTGCCGCGCCTCAGTCCAAATAGTGTTGTGTAATTTCTCTCTTTAAAGTAATAAAATTAAGAAGTATTTATTCAGTTTCTCTTTGTGTTATTTCTATTATCTTTGTATTTGCACCAACAAAATATAATATAACATAATGAAAAAAACAATATAGGTATCAAACTTTTAATACATCCCCCAATTGACAAATTCTTAACTTCGTGATTTTTTTTTTGGTTTCCCATAGTGTTTCTTCAAAATTTTCAATAAGAGACTAATCACTGTTTGTGACGAGTGGGCCCATAACGGGGTAAATCGCTGGCCCAGGGAGTTTTTTCAAAGTGCTGGTGCCCGAACTTGAACTAGGGAGCTCCTAGTCAAACCCAATATAGCCACTTTGAAACCAAGTGCCCAACCACTTAGCCAATCCCACTGGGTTTTGTGATTTCTTTTTTGGCATCCTTAGATGCCTGTCCCAAGTTTGAGATCAAATGTCCAACCACTTGGCCAACTCCACTGGTTTCGTGATTTCTTTTTTGGCATTCAA
This sequence comes from Quercus gilva, assembly GCA_023621385.1. NCBI lineage: Eukaryota > Viridiplantae > Streptophyta > Magnoliopsida > Fagales > Fagaceae > Quercus > Quercus gilva. Next base: position 17,019,243 of record CM042478.1, read on the forward strand.
AGATGCCTGCCCCAACTTGTGTCATAATATAAATATTGAGTATTGACAATCATTTTGTACTTTGACAGAGATATGGTATAATATTGTGAATGCTTTTTAACGTTCTTCCACTTCCTATAATTAATTTACACATATACTCTCACCTGCCCCAAGATGTGTCATAATATAAATATTGAGTATTGACAATCATTTTGTACTTTGACAAAGATATGGTATAATATTGTGAATGTTTTTTAACGTTCTTCCACTTGCTATAATTAATTTACACATATACTCTCACCTGCCCCAAGATGTGTCATAATATAAATATTGAGTAGTGACAATCATTTTGTACTTTGACAAAGATATGGTATAATATTGTGAATGTTTTTTTAACGTTCTTCCACTTGCTATAATAAATATACACATATACTCTCACGCCCCACCCAACAATACAGATAGGCATGTGACAACAGCTCGCACTCTTATAAAGTTTTCACCCTACAAATTTACAAGGCCTTCTTAACAACTAAAAATTATTTTCAAAGAAAAGTCCATCAATAAATCTACAATCATCCTCAATAATGCAATTGTCCAAAGATCTCCAAAGTGCCAATAGAAACAACAATCCAAACCTCATGACCGTTAAACTAAAGATATACTAATTATTACAAGATCATCTTATTTAAAAAATTTCTAATCTCCATTCAAGGGTACACAGTTAGTAAAAGTCTCAAAATTTGCTATTCTTCATAATATGAAACTTGAGGGGAAAGGGGGGTGAGTTGACAACTCAATAAGTTACCAAATACCTAACCTTTTTTTTTTTAGAGAGAGTTTCAACTTATTGTATGTGGGGATTGAATCTCAGATTTCTTATTTAGCCATCAAAGACTTTACTAGTTGGACTAACTAGAACCTACTTACCAAATACCAAACTAGTTGAAACAAGTATATAGATTGACAAAATACTATAAATTTATGAGATCAAAATATTTCACATATGTCAAAGCTATAATATAATATGGGTTTTCAAAAAATAAAACTAATGAAGTTTCATAGACTTAAAATAATTCATAAATTCAAACATATTCGCATTCTCAACAATCTTATATATTTATGACTATGGTCGTGCTATATTTTCGTGACTAGGGATCAGATTCAGAAGAAACTAGTTCCGTGCTAATGTATATTCCCCATTAGTACTGGGTCTAGAAACACGAAAGGCTTGTGATGCCCCAGATAGAACTAGTTTCGGTCCTAATGAATAACGCCCATTGGTTGGGTATTAGAGTCAAAACATAGCCATATTGTCCAAAATCATGTATATCAAATCAGGGTTCAATAAAAAATATATCTCATTCAAATACATATATAGAAAACCATATATTTTGTAATCAAATATATTTGTAATAATTCTTTATTCTTTACTTTAAATTAGTAGTACAATTGACATAAAAATGTAATAATTATAAATAATATTCAGTAGTTAAAATACAGTAGTATAAGCAAAATAAAACCAATTAGGATAAGGTTGCTTACCTTAACTAGCTCACCATAAAAGAACTTCTCCCTAACACTTCCTCTAAAATCCTTAGATATCACCTAAAACAATTTTTTTTCAATACCATTTTTACTCAATAATCATATAATTTAAGAAAAACTTATAACGGTACCTAATCAGAAGAGAAATTGCTAAAAATATCCAATAATTTCTAATTATTAACTTTCTTCATAGAGGAAAAAATAGCATCACAAAGGGCCTATCCATATTTTGGAACCATAATAAAATATATATATATATATATATATTCTTTTTCCCTTTACCTTCTGCCACTAATAGTTCCCTAAGAATAAAGCCTATAGAATACATATAGTCATATAAGGTCAAAAGTCAATTGTAAAAGAACACCACCTCAAATTCTTTTATACGAGGAGGTATACCATGCATCCAATGCGTGGTGTATTTTCTCCTTCTATACGAATGTACCTTCCCCTTTTTTTGTTTGTTTGTTTGTTTTTGTTACATGTGATTACTTGTTAGACTTCAAGCCTGCACTAGTTGACTTTTCCTATTCAACCAATCCAACACTTCGGTACAACTTCTTAAAGAGGAACCTGTGCAAAAACCGGACCTACCATACCTAACAATTTGCAATTCTATCTAGACTTACATGCAACAATGGGCATAAAAAAAAAAAAAAAAAAAAAAATTTAAATGAACGAGATAGTAATAGGTCTTAGTGTCCAAAGTACAGAAAATCTAATCTAAATCCTTCTTTGTTTACATCATAAAACTCATTGGATATTTAGATAGTCTCACTACTAGCCAAAAATACCCACCTAAAAATATTCTAATTTCATATAAAGCTTAGATTGACGAAGGATGATATTTGTTAGGCTTTTACATCAAGTGTGCCGTCAATCGTTCCTTATGTGAATTTATTGAGAAGTTCTCCTTTAAAAATATCTATAATTATATGGTGACTTAATTAGCTTATATATAACTAGGGTTTCAACCTAATTTTCTAAAAACTCACTTAATAATATTGAAAGCTCAAATTAGAGTAAAACACTAATACTTGTTTAGACTCCCAATTTTAAAATTACGGTTAAATTACTTTTACTCTAACGTATCTAAGTGCAGAACAAGAGTAAATGAAGCGCAATAAATCAGAACTACTCTAGTGCATGAACATAAGCAATACACAATAAATGTAAAGCATAAAGAGTAAGGGAAGTGAGATGCAAACACAAGATAACACCAAGATGTGTTATTGAAGAGGAAATCGAAAAACTCAGTGAAAAACCTCTCCGCGACCCTCCAAGTCGAAATCGATCCACTAGTGAATAAGTTGGAGTACGCTAATAACAAAAGACCCTCCAAGCTTAGTCTACCTAATGTACTTGAGTCCTCCAAGCTCCTGCTACCAATGGACTTCTCAGAGTTTTGTCTTCACTAGCTTTCAGGATCCCGTAATACCACCCGATTGCATCCACCAAGCCTCACCAGCTTCTTTTTGCAAATCCCAGATGCTTCCCAAGCTCTAAAACACTCTTTACATTCTGTATAGGTGTGAGTTATGTTTGGGTACAAATCTCCTCTCAAGGTATAACAATGGGAGAGGGGAAGGAGAAAAGACTACAATGATTTTTCACTAAAGGATGAGTAGCTCTCTCTCTAAAAATGTGGGTGTGTTGTGTTGTAGAAACCTATTTAGGGTTTTCTTTCGGAATGACCTCCTTTACTTTTATGAGTAATGAGGGTATATATAGTATGTGTGAAGGGTAAGAAAGTCACAGTTAAAATCCTCCATGCAGAGAGTTTTGCAGGTACCTCGCGAGATGGCCTTTCTCGCGAAGTACTCGCGAAATGCAACCTGGTACTTAACTCTTCAGTTTCTAGCATATGCTTTTCACGTGGCCTTTTCGCAAGAACCTTTACTCGCGAACTTCTTGCGAGCTAGTCGCGAAACTGCATTGATTTTCATTGCATACTTGATACTTCACCAATTTAATACTAAACCCAATACAGTAAAATCCTACAAAATACATGAAAATAAATTAATACAATTACAACACTTTTTGTCATAGAATAAAGACAACATAAAACATAGTTGTAAATTACGACTTTATAAATATTAATAATAAAATTAACCCCAAAAATAAATTTACTTAAATACCCCACCACCTCAGGTACCATCTATACCTTAGCTAATCCATTACGTCAATGAAATGCTTTATTTCTTATTCATCAGCAGGAAAAAAAAAAATGGTTCTACATCTTTCTCCTTGACTTATTCAGAGAGAGAACCTCACTACCTCAGGTACCATCTATACCTACGTTTCTTTCTGTATAAAGAGAAGCAGAGTCAAGACCAATTCATCGGACTTTTGCTCTTCCACTCTGTAAGCAATAACACATCAGTTCTCTACTCTTCACTCAAATGGCAAAGGTACCACCAAAAGAAGAACACCCTGTGAAGGCTTTTGGGTGGGCTGCTAGAGACCAATCTGGCCATCTCTCTCCTTTCAACTTCTCTAGAAGGTAACGTTCATGAATATTTGCTTTGTATTACTATCAAGAGGAGTGTATATTACACGCACAAACTTGCACACATAGTACACATATATTCCTCAAAAACGAGAAAAAACGTGACTTTTTTCTTGATTTTACTTATTTTTGGAAAGTGTGTGTACTACTAGCCTTGACGATGAGTTGATGATTGTGTTGAAATGAAAAATTAATGCAGGGAAACAGGGGATGAGGATGTGAGGTTTAAGGTGCTGTATTGTGGAATATGTCACTCCGATCTTCACAGCATCAAGAATGATTGGGATTTCTCATTCTACCCTCTTGTTCCTGGGTATTTTTTTAAAAATATATTTCCTCCTAATATTTTTGAAATTTGTTAGTCCTGTTTGTTCCTTTCAGCGAAGAAAAAAAAAATTTCTGGGCTTTTCCCGTACTTACAAATTTACAAATCTTTCTTTGTGTGTATTTGTTTGTTTGTTTGCCTTTTTTTTTTTTTTTTAAATAGATATCTAAAATTGACATATTTATTTTAATGAGATCCAAAATGGATACGTTGATAATGGATGCCATTGTAAAATAACAGAGAGAATAAATTAAATAATTCCCCAATATCTTGGGATCATTTCAAATTAAACATTAAAATTTAAAAAAAATCAAGAACTTTTTTTTGGTAGATATCCAGATTTCTTTGAATATTTGATTATTTCTTTAGATGCTTAGGATCTCATTAATATCATAAGACTTTAAGAACTACTAATATAACCTCTTGAGATTTAAATCAAGAACTCTTTTTAATCGTTTTGATTTACACTCTCAATTGGTCTCTATTAACTAATTATTTTTATAAAAAAAAATCACATGATTTGTGACTAAAATTTATTCAAAAACAATAAATTCTTCATGTGAAATTATAGAACTCTAATTAATAAATTGTATAGAAATCGTGAAATTACATATTAATTAATCATTTTTTTTATTGTGATCTAACATTCACAATAAAATTATATATTATATAAGTTTATGTTCAAATCATACTTTTTTTGAGAAAGATGTTCACATCATACTTGGAAATATAATATAACATAATAAAAATTGTGTCCTAAACACTCTGGTTGCAACAAGTGATGCCTTCTCCTTTTTTATTTCATTTTTTTTTCCTCCTTAGATCATGTGACATATTATAAGCATATTAAAATAATTACTCTAAGTGAAACTCTGTTATCTATTTATTTTTAAAATTTTGTGTTTTAATAATAAAATTTTTCATCAACACATTGTGCTTGCATTCTAGGTCAATCGAATTTTTTTTTTTTTTTTTAATTTTAATCGAAACTTTTGTAAAATTTAAGTTATGATTTGAAACCACAATAAACTATAGTGAAATTATGAAATTTGTTTAGTCTTTAATAAAGGATAGTCGTTCGGTACAAGGACAGTGTAGTAATTACATTCCATTGATAAAAGATAGTCATTTTTTTTTTTTTTTTGGGAGAAGGGTTGAAAAAAAAAAAAAAAAAATCCATTGATGCAATCATAATGTAGGGTCCAAACTTTGTAGCCCAAACCCAAAAGATTTGGATTGTGAGCCCAACGAACCTAGAATAATGAATTTATAGAGAGTGAGTGAAAAAGCTGAGCTGGTCATGAATTTAGCAATGGTTTACTCTGATGATCTAGGATGAACTGACGTAAAAACACGTTTGAAAACTAAATAAACTCAAATCCGAAGAGGCTTATTATTGATTGAAAGGTGAATACAATTCTTCCAGTTCCTTTCCTAAATTTTGTTCCTCCCCCTTTATTTAGAGGCACATTACATTTATATATTCTTCTTCTTCCTCATCTTCACCGTACACCTGTTCTTCATCTAAGCATTCACTTGAATACATGTCACATTAGATATCTGTTTTAGTTTTTCGTGAGTGATAGTAGCTGAGATTGCATTGTTCAAGGGTTTTCTTCACATAAATGCGGCCAGGAAAGTTGCTGCAGTGCATTAAATGCGGTGGTAGCAGTTTTTTCTTTTAGATATTTCTCTATTGTTATCATCTCTAGGCATGTCCAAAGCTTGTCCTTATTGTGGAAGTAGTTGAGAAGATCACTCAAACCTTTAGTATATTTGCTTGATTAATTCCCCTTGGAGTCTGAGGAGAATGAGCTCTTCGGACCATTAGGGTTCTCTTCGGACTATTTCTCTCGTTCATTTCCAGGTATATTTCTTCCACCTGGACTCCTTCCTAACCCTTTTATTCTCTTCGGACACATAGTGATATTCGAATTGGGCCCTAGGCCCAACACATGACGTTGGGCTTTTACACCTACACATAACTTTCAGTACACAACTTTATTATAAAATATAACATATGATGTGATCGAGCCAATTTAAAAAAAAATATATATATATTTTTTCTTACTTAATGCATATTATACTTTCAGTACACAACTTTATTATAAAATATAACATATGATGTGATCGAGCCAATTTTTTTTTAAAAAAATCATTTTCTTACTAATAAATATTATGGACTTTGACTTACAACATCGCATCTTTTTCCATCTAAACTATGTAACCAACCAATAGTGGAACCTCTTGGAGGCTAGGTAGATTAAGGTGGACAAAACTTCTCTCCAAACTAATTTTGAGAGAAATTCTTTAAACTGTACTTATATATTTTTTTAATTGAATATGAATTTTGAAAATTTAATTGTTAGGTTGCATGTTCTTTACATTCTTAACGTGTATGTCAAATTTCGTTCAAATAAGATATTATTTACTATTCGATTAATAAACTTATTTTTTATGCATAATTTTTATCACAAAAAATTGAAATTTAAATATTTGATTGACAACATATCTATTAATCTTTGATCTTTTTGCAATTTTGCTAGCATGAAAGATATAATATGAACATGCAATTTAATAGTTTAATTTTTTAAAATTCACATCCAATAAAAAGATATTGGCAGATTTTGAAGGATTTTTCTTCAGACTAGTTTGAAGAGAAACTTTTTCGGCCAAGGACCTCCAAGATTTTTGAAAATTTTTTTTTAATTTTTTATACCAATATATAGTGAAAAGTTGGATTTGTGTGAAAATACAAGAGCTTGTTTAGACCCCAAATTTTAAAATACGGCTAGATTGCTTTTACTCTTACTTAATCAAAGTGCGGAACAAGAGTAAATGTGATCAAAGAACAGATACTACTCTAGTGCATAAACATGGATAACAAACAATAAATGTAAAGCACAAAAGTAAGGGAAGAGAGATGCAAATATAAGATAACACCAAGACGTGTTATCGAAGAGGAAACCGAAGAACTTGGCAAAAAATCTCTCTACAACCCTCCAAGTTGAAATCGATCCATTAGAGAATAAAGTTGAAGTACACAAATAACAAAAGACCCTCTAAGCCTAGTTTACTAAATGTACTTGAGCTCTCCAAGCTCCTACTACCAACAGACTTCTCGGAGTCATGTCTTCTCTAACTTTCCGAATCCCGCAATACGTCTAATTGCATCCGCCAAGCCTCACTGGCTTCTTTTGGCAAATCCCCAAAGTTTTCCAAGTTCCAAAATACTCTCTACACTTTGAAAAGGTATGAGTTGTGTTAGGGTACAAATCTCCTCTCAAGATATGACAATGAGAGAGGGAAGGAGAAGAGGCTACAATAATTTCTCACTAAGGATAAGTAGCTCTCTCTTTAAAAGATGGGTGTGTTGTATTTTAAAAAATCTATTTAAGATTTTTCTCCCTAAATAGCCTCTCCTACTTTTGTGGGTAATGAGGATATATATAATATGAGTGAAGGGTAAGAAAATCACTCTTAAAATTCTTCAGGCAAAATGTTTCCCGAATATTTCGCGGAAAGGCCTTACTTGCGAGACACTCGCGAAATCGACAGCCTGACATGACTCTTCAACTTTCAGTGTGTGCTTCTCACATGCCCTTTTCACGGGATACTCTTCTCATGAGTTAGTCACGAAATTGCACTAATTCTTCATTTCATACTCGATTCTTCGCCAACTTAATACTAAACCCAATATATTAAATTCCTACAAAATACAAGAAAATAAATTAATGCAATTACAACACTTTTTGTCATGGAATAAAGTCAACATAAAACATAGTTGTAAATCACAATTTTAAATATAGGTATAGTTATAAGTAATTTTTAGGAAAATTACATTTAGTCCCCTCATTTTTTTTTAATAGTTATGTTATATAAGCATATCTATAGACAACAGCGAAACAAATTAAGTCATAATCCTCTCAAAATATATGTCAAGTGATTATGATGATGATGATATATATAAAGCAAAAAAATATATATATATATATACTAGGTATTAAATTCAGTATAATATATATATATATATATTTTTTTTTGGTTGTAAACATTCACAATTCATCTCCAAGTTTTTTTCATTGCTTATTATACTAATTAGGTTTCAATTGTTTTGATTACGTCTCTATGATTGAGCTAGGATTGATTTAATCAAAACAATTTTTTCTATTAAGTTTTCATCAAATTGTTAAAGAAAGTGTTATAAATATTTATATATGTATATATATATATATATATATATAATATTCACATGACTGTTAATCATTGAGCACATGATATGTGATTAGCAAAAACAAAAAATTTTCATTTATATAATTTTCTTTTATGTATAAAAAAATCTCAAAATAACATAAATATAAAAGAATTCTTCCATTATTCCAAATATAAAAGATAATAAATGACAAACTTTTTCTTTAGGCTTGCATCACATACTTCGACTTTTTCTTTCCATTATTCCAAGAGCAATGGATGAAAGTGGTGTGGTTAATGCATCTAAGTTCCAAATCTGCCAAAGGCCTTGTAGCTAAATTGACATCTTTTTATGTATAATGTGCTTGGGGGTCTAGAGGGAAAATGGTTCGAGCTACAGGATTAGCAGCATGTTGTAATTATTTTTCAAAAAAAAAAAAAAGTTCCAAATCAAAATAATTCTGATTAAACAATTTTAAAATGCATCGGCCGATGTGATTAGAAAAGAGATAATATTGGACGAATATATGTATATTTATTTTTTTTAATTTATTATAACAATTTAAATGTTATACAAAGAGATTATTTTCTAAGAATAAGAATATACATTAATTTAGCTCAAAAAAAGAAAAAAGAAAAAAAAAAGAATATACATTAATAATTGTAAACATCTTAACAAAGTAATATATCATAGTTTAATATGATTAGTTTTATAATGAACATAACTTTGAGAATGGAAACAAGAAAGTTTACATTTTGAAATCTCACAAGTATAAATTGATATTGGAATTTTTGTGTCGAAGGCACGAAATTGTTGGGGAAGTGACAGAAGTAGGGAGCAAGGTGAATAAAGTTAAAGTTGGAGACAAAGTGGGCGTAGGATGCATGGTTGGTGCATGTCACTCCTGCGAGAGCTGCAAAAATGACCTTGAAAATTACTGTCCCAAAGTGATGTTCACTTACAATTCCATTTACCATGATGGAACATTCAACTATGGAGGCTATTCAGACACAATGGTAGCTAATGAGCGCTACATAGTTCATTTCCCAGAAAATATGCCACTTGATGCTGGTGCTCCACTACTCTGTGCTGGGATCACAGTGTATAGTCCCTTGAAATATTTTGGTTTAGCCCAACCTGGTAAGCATATTGGGGTTGTGGGCTTAGGTGGGCTTGGTCATGTAGCTGTCAAATTTGCTAGGGCTTTTGGGGCAAAAGTGACTGTAATTAGTACCTCACCTAGCAAGAAGGATGAAGCTTTGGAACATCTTGGTGCTGATTCTTTTTTGGTTAGCCGTGATCCAGACCAAATTCAGGTATATTTTTAGCTTATATTACTTTCTACCTTTTAAACTCATGCTCGTAATGGTTGTACTTTGAGATATTGGGTGTCGATGATGGATACATATTAAATTTGTGCAGGCTGCCATGAACACAATGGATGGTATCATTGATACTGTTTCTGCAGTGCACCCCATTTTACCATTGCTTGGTCTATTGAAGTCCCATGGAACGCTTGTCATGGTGGGTGCACCGGAGAAGCCACTTGAGCTACCTGTGTTTCCGTTGATTTCGGGTAATTGCTTATTAAGAATTTAAGACCATGATAAATTTTCCATTATTTCCATTTTTTGTACTTTGCAACGTTTCATCTGAAAAATGCAAAGACTTTTTTCTACCAATTTTACAGGTAAAAAAGAAGGTAAAATCGAGATAATAATAAATGTGATTAATATCATTTCGCGAATAAAATAAATAAATAAATGTCGAATTATTCATTTATTTATTATTATTTTTTATACAAGATAGAAATTCTGCTCTAGTTTAATTTAAGTGTATACGTGTGTAAAACTTATTCCTAGAAACTTAAACCCCAGCCTTTAACCTCCACACCCTACAAGTACTTATATTTATGGAGTGACCATTGTGCAAAGAGTGCGAGGTGGTCTGAATTAATTATAATATCACTAGTATTACTTGTTCTTATTTCTTTACTTTATTGTTTTATAAGTTTTGGCCTTAGAGGAAAGGGTGGAGAGATGTTTTAATTTCCCCATCCTTAAGATTATCCAATAATCCTATTAAGACTACTCTTAATTAGAATTTTGTTTAGATTTTTCATTATTAGTTAAGAGAGTTACTGAGATTTGCAAAAAAATTCAGGAAGGAAGATGGTTGCCGGGAGTGCCATTGGAGGAATGAAAGAGACGCAAGAGATGATTGACTTTGCAGCAAAACATGGCATCACGGCAGACATTGAGGTTGTTTCAATGGATTATGTGAACACCGCAATGGAGCGTCTTGCTAAGAATGATGTTAGATACCGGTTTGTCATTGACATTGGAAACACCTTGTCTGCTACCAAGCCTTGAAGAAATAGCTTAGTGTCTTAATTAATTTTCTTTTATTGTTCCAATGTTCCATGGTTTTTTTGGTTGGATGGGGTGGTATTGAATTTATTATGTATTGCTGGTGTCTCTACCATAAGCCTGTCCTTCACACTGTCATATAATTTGTAATAAATAAAATAATATATATGGATGTTTATGTTGAAAGATTTAAATTTAACCAGGACAAGTGAGGAGTCTGAGGACAACAATACATGTAACAAAGTGTTCATTTTCTTTTGTTACTATAAGGTTAAAATATTATTTTCGTCCCTAAAATTTGTATGAAATTATTTTTTTCTCTCAACTTTTTAAATAATTTTTTCAACAGTTTAGCAATGAAAAATAGATAAACTATTTAATAAAAATGGAAATAAAATAGAAAGTGCAATAACATCCAAATTTGTCTTTTTTGGTGACAAAATTAGGAATGACAACGGGTCGGGTTTGGGCCGAATTTTTTCATACCCGGACCCGACTCGTGGGGCAAGACCCGTGGCCCGGACCTAGCCCGTTTAGGGTACCAGGTTTTTTTCCGAGGCCCAAACCCGCCCTAGTCGGGCCCCGCGGGTCCCGTTAAGGGATTGGGCCCAATTGTAGCCCAACCAAAAAAAAAAAAAAAATTTGAAGCCCAAATTTTATTTGCTTTCCAGCAACACAAATCCTTTTCGGTTCCTTTGCTTTACCAGCAACCAAAAGTAATATCAACAAACTAAAACCATCACAGAGAAGTCTCAATTATTTTCTGAATACACTTTCATTTTCATAGAAACCAAACTAAAAAAGAATATATAATAAATATCATAGACATTTCAACAAACACAAGAGCTTTAGTGCAGTAAAACTCAGGCAAAACGAAAATAAGTACAAAATGAAATGAAACTATAATATAAAGCCAGTAAAAAGTAGCAGATGGATTTTTGTTTTTCCTACTATACTTTCCGCTTTGTTTTTCTTGAGAACCAAATAGAAAACAAAAGGAAATATTGCATATTGGAATTTTACTACCCACTCCAACAACCCACCCTTGGCAATGTTCTCCACAGCGCTATCGTAAGCAGGAATCCCAACCCAAATCGGCCATTATCTCCTCCTCCATCTGCCGATAAACCCTAAAACATCAAGGGTTATACCAGTTTGCCCAAACATGCTCACTGATTCAAGGGTTGAAAAAAGCCATTGCCATGTCGTTGCCATCCACCAGACATGGTTATGCCTTAACGAGCCGTGTGCTTAAGGAGTGTCAGAGTGAGGGTGAGGAGGCGAGGGAGGCGTGACTGAGGGACTGAGTTGAGGGAGATGGAGTGTTGGAGTGAGGGTGAGGACTGAGGGAGGAGGCGTGAGTTTGAGTTGCTGCTGAAGAAATGAGGGATTAGGGTTTGATGATAGGTGTGTATATATATATATATATAGAGGGGTATTTTTGTAATTTAAGGGTACCGGGTTTTGTTCGAGCCGAGTTTCGGGTCAGGTTTTGGATTTTATTGATAAAATCCAGACTCGCCCCAAACCCGATTCGGGTTTTTTTTTTAAAAACCCATATCCGACCCTATTTCTAATCAGATTGGGTAAAACTCGATCCATTAGGGTCTGGTTGGGCCGGGCCGGGTACTCGCAGGTCGGGCAAAAATTGCCATCCCTAGACAAAATTCTGCAATTCACCTTTCGAATGTTTCTTCAACAACAACCAAAAAAAAAACCATTCATGGACAATTTTTTCAGTAATTTTTCAAACACATTCCCCACTTAGAATTAAAAATTGTCCTAAATAAATAATACCATAAAATCAATTCAAATATTTCTAAAATAGTAAACAACAGTTATCATATGTACATGTACATAATCATAATACAGGCTCTATTAATTTCAAGCAAAGACACTTCAAGGAAGTTATCCATTATCATTTTTTAAATCCTCAACCATTAAGCCAAACTCAGTTCAATCAATGCAATCTTTAGAGTGCCTGAAACAATTGTGGGTCTTCACAATTAATTTGCACCTTCCAAAATCTTGCTTTCCATCAGAAAAACAATGCTCTGTAGTCTATACAGTGACGAAACCTGGAATAGATTTAGTTGAGGTGTTGAACTCATAAGGTAAAGAGTACGCATCTAAAATCACAGTTCCACAATTACAAACCACAACAACCAACCCCTATTTGGTTAGCTGAGCATGTGCAGGCAACTAAGGATTATTTTTGGTGTGTAGTATTCTCTTACCAATGTTTTGCTATTTTGTGAGAGTTGTGGATATTGTAAAGATTGGTTAGGAGTCTGCAGTATTAAATCTCATAGATACTATGTGCATGGCATTCCATAAATGGTGGTTGATGTCGCGGAAGCTTGAAAAATCCACACATGATACTCTCTTTAATGGACAAAAACTAAACTGTTAGTATTTGTGTAGTAAACCTCGAATTCACAAGAGGTTCCTTGAATCTACATAGTGATAAACTAAAATCTACCGAAGAAAAGTTTGAGAAAAAAAACTATGCAATTTTGTTGATGATAATCTATTTTGCCTTTGATGACTACAAAACATATAAATACTGAGAAAGTAAAATCCTAAGACAATTAGGAAACGTCTGAAACCCTAATTCGCATCAATTAAAAGATTAGGTGGAAAAATACTGAAATTTGCCAAAAATGACAAAATTGAGTTAAATGCAAAATTATAAACTACTGACCTTAAGGTTTGTCCCAAAATTAGCAGGACTTTATTCTGAATTTTGAGCAAAAAGACAAAAATTACTATAAACGACAAAATCATAATTTTCAGGGCCTAAATGAGGGAATTTGCCAAAATCAAGGGGTACATCATGGCAAAGAAATGACTATTGCTCAGAAGAACATTTCCCTTTAACTTGCCAAATTTCATGCAATTTTAACTCCGTCGCCCGAATGATTTCTACTAATATTTTTTTTGCCTTGCGCAATTTTAGACATGCTTGGCAGTCCAGAATGGCAATGGCGATTTGTTCTAGATCAGTGGAAATATGAAAAGGGAGAATGCTAAGTATAGATAGGATTTAGTTGTTGACCTTTAAACATTAACCTGGGTTGCAAAAATTTGCTTCCTGATACATGTTGCGTATTGAGGTGTAAATTTATCAGGCTTGCAAAGCTAATATGTCAAAGTTAACAAAAAAGTCAAATGCTTCATATATATATATATATATATATATGAGTGCTTTAGTTTAAGTAAAAGACACTACTTGTTTCTCCAAAAAAAAGAAAAAAGAAAAAAAAAATAGTAAAAGACAATGACATTACTTGGCAGTCTTGGCACTTACATTAAATTGATCAAACTTGCAAATGGAATCAACCACGTTAATACTAGCGGGGCCTATTATTGTCTCCATGGTTGGCGTGTCATTTAACGTCTGGCACTTACTTACAGGTACCATGCCCACAAAAAATAGTAGGGGTACCTTAGAATTTCCCTTTACCATGTATCACTAAATTAAAATTCTTTTAAAATTAATTACAACATGCTGCTAATTCGCAGTTTGAACCATTTCCCCATTATACCCTCAAATACTTTGTGCATGGGGAAATGCTAATTCAGCTATAAGGCCTTTGACTCTCTAAATTAAATTTTAAATATGAATCACAAGTAGAATCATAAACATATGCGTGGCTTTTTATTTATTTATTTATTATTATTATTTTTTTTATCTTATAATAGTTCTGTCACTTAATTAGTTCATTTTGATAAACTATGTGGGGGTAAAGGCCCAAATTCGGTATTGGGCCTTGGGTCTTGGTCGAGATCATGGGTGATTCGAAGATGATTAAACAGTAGTTAATGGATTGAGCTCAGACTTTCATGAACATGATATAATTGGAAAGGTGGTCTGATGAGGAATACCTCCTCGAACAAGCTAAACACAGACTAGATATGGATCCCATTGATCAAAACGACCTTCTAAGAAGCTCCAGTGACAGGAACGTACACCTCAAATATACCAAAAAGTGAAAGCTATGAGGTACCTAAGGAAAAGCTGCTACCACCATATTTAATGCACTGCAATTACTTTTGGCCGCATTTATGTCGAGAAGATCCCTGAATAGTGCTTCCTTAGCTACCACAACTCATAGAAAGTCAGAAGAGGTGTTTGATGGGATGGGCACTCAAATGGTGGCTTGGATGATCAACAAATGAAGGCCAAGATCACAAAGAGTGAGATATATAATGTAAGAGACCCCTGAAGGCAGGGAGATCGGAAAAATAGAGAAAGAATACTGTATCAATCAAAGTTACACTTGTAATCATTTTAATTGATTTATAACAAGATTTATCTCCTCGGACAGTGAATTTATTCAGTCTCGTGTGCCTTGTCCTTACTTGATCATCATCTAAAGCCATACTAGCCATTGTCAAATTTATTAGGGTTTAGTTCTTTGACCCACTTTCCATAAATTTATTGTACTCGGCTCATCGGGCCAACGTCCCTTACCTTTTGGACTTGGGCTGCAAGACGTGTCCTTATAAATTGAATTCAGACCAAATCTAGTCTCCTAACGGATATAATCTTAGATTTGAGCCTAACTGATTTCGTTCTATTTTTTTTTTTTTTAATATTGCTTATTTTATATATATATATATATATTTATATATTTACTGTACTTTACGTATGCTTTGAACTGACCCCTCACCCGGTGTTGTAAAGAAAGCCAAATATGATATACTATATATGTATCTCATATAGCAGGCCCGGACTGTTTGGATTCCATTTCTTGTTGGTATGTGTTTGTACTCAGATTTTATCATAATTATTATCTGTATTCAAAACAAACAAACCAACAAACAAAATACTTGATTAAAAAGAAAATGAAGAAGTTGGTGTAACAGAGTCCATGGAAGGTTAGGATATCCATTATAGTTTGTGGTTTTTTTATTTTATTTTTATTTTTAGTTGAGAGACAATAGATTTGAGTTATACTAGAGTTAAAAACACAAAAAATGCCAACTAAACTTTAATACTCGTTACCTTTGAGGGTTAAAGTTACCTATTCGCAACATCAAAGTTGTTGAATCCCACGTTAGAGCACTTAACAATCAAATAGTCCCTCACTAGCGCAGTTCACTTTAAAATTAAAAATAAATAAATAAAAATAAATTGTTGAGAACACTAGCGCTGATCACTTATTAATGACAAAAACACGGTTGTTAGGGCCCTATTTCATAATTTGATATTTTGATCATATGACTTTTATGGCACCGAGGTTGTTAGCTAGGGAAACATTAAAGAATTAACAAATGCAGTCTTGCGAAATTTCTCGAATAAAAAACAATTCACAACTTTGATCATTGATGTAGGAATTATTATTATTATTATTATTTTGATTAACATTGATGCAGAAATCCGGACTTGTTTATATAAATGAAAAAAGTCTCGTCTCATTAACTTCAAGACAAGAAGACTTAGAAAAAAAAATTGGGATGGGACCATGAGAAGTGGCTAGATGCATCAGCATTGTAATTTACTTCAAAAGAGGTCACTGAAAATGAAAAGGGAAGAAAAAATCATACGACTTTGACCAGCCATCAGAACATAATTTTTTTGTTAAACTTCTTGTACACACTTTATTTTACAAACATGCAAAAAGCAATTTAATTACTTTTTTTTTTTTGTGGTAAAAGTAATTGAATTACTTCATGAGTTTAAAAAATAATGACTTCAAAGTCACTATTTTAATTACTTTTATGTGTGTATTCAAAACTAAGGCAAATTGTAAATTACAACCTTAAAATTTGAGGTGTTGAATTTTACATCTTGAAATTTCAATATTTGAATTTTACCTTATGAAATTTGAGGATATTTAAATTTTACTCTCCAAAGTTTGTGAGTGTTCGGATTTTACACCCTGAAGTTTTAAAATTTGAAAGTGTAAAATTCAAACACTCCTAAACTTTAGGGGAGTAAAATTTAAATTCTGAAATGTCAGTGTAAAATCTAAATACCCTAAAACTTCAGAGAGTAAAATTTAAAATTTAAAATTTCATAGTGTAAAATTTAAACACTCTCAAATTTTAAGAGTGTAATTTACCATTTTTCCTAAAATTAATTATACTTAATAAACACTTTTTTTTTTTAATTGGGGATAGACGTCATCACTCATCATTATAAATTACTTCAAAAGAGGTCATTCAAAATATGGAATAAAAAAATCACACAACTTTGACTGTTGATAAAATATGGAGATATTCTAGAGAGGACAAATTTTTTATCCAAATTAGCGGGGAACAAAGTTTCTTTCCCATTGTGTGCGTGTGAGAGAGAGAAACTTCAAACGACCATCTAGTTGAGACCCTAAATTCCAAACGATTATTTATGAGTGTCAACAACTTTAGAGTTTAGACTAATTAAAATATGAACAAAATTACGCTCTCAAAATAGGAAGAAAATGTTATAGGTTTCTCATTTCACGGATAAATTGTTCTAAAACCCATTTTCAGTTTAATATTTTTTAGAATCGCCCCAATAATTACAGGCAGTTGTTCTAAAACCAATTTTGTATTTCTGTTCAACAATTTTATAATTGCCCGGGTTACAGATAAGTTACTATATATAAACCATTTATTTTTAATTATTTTTTTCAAAATCATCCCTTTCACGGATAAGCAATTCTAAACCATTTATTTAAAAAAAAAAAAAAAAATTAGAGCCACCTATATTATGGAAAAGTTATTTTAAAATCAAACTCTTTGAAAGCCCCTAGTTGAACAGTTCAGAGATTACTTTCTTTATTAATAAGGTAGCATGCAACAGTTCAGAGATTAAGAAATGCATGTTGCTTCACAAACTTTTCCTTTCATGAATAAGAAATTTATTGAGATTGGTGTTCGCTTTTGCAAGCTCCATCAATGATAAGCATTATATAACACTAACACTAACCAGGGCAATAACACTAACCAAGGCAATAACATCACTTTAAGTTAAACTAAAAGGTAAAATCGTCATTTTGATGGTTGGATAAAAAAGTGGGGAAAAATGCCCAAACAACCCCTAAACTTTCAACTACTCGCCAAAACACCCCTTAAACTATTATATTGGTAAATTTACTCCTTAAACTATACATACCTATCAAATTAACACTCTACATACTCTCCGTTAAAAACACAAACAGAATACGCATTATATAACATTGGTGTTCGCTTTTGCAAGCTCCATCAATGATAAGCATTATATAACACTAACACTAACCAAGGCAATAACATCACTTTAAGTTAAACTAAAAGGTAAAATGATCATTTTGACGGTTGGATAAAAAAGTGGGAAAAAATTGTCCAAACACCCCCTAAACTTTCAACTACTAGCCAAAACACCCCTTAAACTATTATATTGGTAAATTTACTCCTTAAACTATACATACCTGTCAAATCAACACGCTAGATACTTTCCGTTAAAAACACAAACAGAATTCGCATGTGTATCCCACGTGAACTTTAAAATAACATATTAACAAGGACTAAATTGGGTGAGAGGAGAGAGAAACCTATAGCATAATAGAGAAAGAGAGACACGATCAAACCAAAAGAACGCCGGCCGCATCACCGTCGACAACTACCATGGTTACTACCGTTGTTTTTCCAATCACCCATGACCTGCAAGAGAGGGAGACACTGTTCAATACATTTATTTTGGTTTCAATGGAAATATGTTATTTTTCCCCTATTTGTTGGTTTGTTCTCTTTTTTTTTTTTTTTTTCTTTTCTTTTTTTTGGGGGGGGGGGGGGGTGGTGGGGATTTGGTTGATTTCAAACTTGGTTGTTTGATACTGAGTCCTCTTCTTGCTAGTTGTATATTGGGTTTTCATCAAAGATCTTGTGTGCACGATATGTTTGCTAATATTGTTCTGCGAAATAGTGTTCACTACATTGCATGTCATTTTGATTTTTACTTTATTTTCACAATATTTCCTAAGCAATACAGATGATTGAATTTGTTTTGTAAATGGGAACATGTGCATCTCACATGCTTATTCTGTTAGTATTTTAACGTTAGACTAACTGAAGTAATGATTTGACAGGTATGTATAGCAGGGGCGGCGCTACGTTGTAGTTAGGGGTTCAAATGAACCCCCTGACTCGAAATTTTATATATATATATATATATATAATATTTAAAAAAAATTGTTTTGAACCCCAACAATAAACATTTGCACACCCTAAAAGCCCAGTTGAAATCAGTTTTAAACTCCAAAAAAAAAAAAAAAAAGTCCCATAGAAAATTTTTGGTCTTTAATCTCAGAAAAAAAAAAAAAATAAAGCCTATAAATCATATTTAAAAAAATCATAAATAAAAAAAAGGGCCAAACCAAACTTAAGAGAGAAAAACGTAGTCCTCTGCCACTATCCCTCTTCACTTTCTAAACCCAAAAAAAAAAAAAAAAAGGTAGTCACTTCACCCACAAACAATCTGCCACCATCTTACTCACATCTGCCAACGCCTAGGCTATCCCTTTTTGCCATCGTCATTACTTGATCTGGTATTTTCATCTCTCTTTCATTCACTGTGAGAGCGTGTGTTTACAGTGTTTTGATAGACTTCTTTCACTGAATCACTGTGTGTGTGTGTGTGTGTGTGTGTGTGTGTGTGTGTGTGTGTGTGTGTGTGTTGGGGGGGGGGGGGGGGGTGGGGTGGTTTATAGTGTTTTGATACTTTATTTTTTAGTTTGAGTCTTTGACTAGTTGATCATCTCCTTCTATGCATCTGTACCATTAAGTTATTGTAGTGTTTGATATAAAGTATTGAGTAATGAGTTTTGTCTTTTGCACTTTTGAGTCTTTGACCGAAGTGTGTGGGAGTGGTTGTTGCTACGTGGGTGGGTCAGTACCTTAAGGGTTCGTTTGGTTGGAGGAGTGGAAAAGTGGGAGGATGGAAAATTTGTGGGAGGATGGAAAAGTGGGAGGAGAGAAAATATTTAGTTTTCCCTCGTGTGTGTTTGGTTGGAGGGATGAAAAAGTGGAAGGGTGGAAAACTCTTTTGTTTGGGTGAAAAGAAAAGAGGGAGAATAGAAAATTTAGTTTATATAAATTGACTATTATACCCTTTTTACATAATAGGTAAGAAATAGATTTATTTGTACTCATTAAATAATATAAAATTTACCAAAAATTATATTTTTCAATGAAAAATGTTACGTCCACAACATTTTTCGCAATACTTTCACAACAAAATTTATGTAGAAAGCTGTTACTAGTTCTAATTTGAATCCATCACTGAAATTATTTTTTTACTCACCAATATTAACTAATAACAATCTGTTACTTAAAATTTATTGTGAAAATATTGTGGTAACTTTTCTCAATTAGGATTTTTTATTCTTTATATTATTTCACCTTTCTCTCATTTCATTTCATCCATTCGTTTTTTTTTTTCTTCTTCTTTTTCTCCTCCACACACGTTGTCCTTATCTCTATCCCCCCTTCTTTTCTTTCTGTTTCTCCCTCATTCAAGAATGTTCCAACACTTAGCAGCTCTCATTCATTCTTTTTTTTTCCTCCAGCTCTCACTCTCTATTGTCATGTTCAATGGGCCTTTCCTCTTTTGAACCCAAACCCGCCATTTATTTCATCAACTATTCAATTCTTTATTGTATATGTCATTTTTTTTTTTTTTAATAGCTCTCATTCTTTCTTTCTTTTTTCTCTAGCTCCCACTCTTTTTTTTTTTTTTGAGAAGAAAAATGTAGGTGAGAAGGCCATCAGGTCAAGAATGAGGGTAGGTGGGAGAGGGCATTATGGTAAAAGTGCACTGAGAGACTTTTCTCTCCAAGCTTTTCCTCCTAATTTAGGAGGAAGAAATTTGTGGGCCTGGGAGAGAAAATTTTCTCCTGAGTTTTCCTTCCTCCCTATTTTTTTTTTCTTTTGCTAAACAGTGAAAAACACTGTTTTCCACCCTATTTTCCTCCCTATGTTTTGCATCCTCCCTAAATTCACCCCAACCAAACACAGTGTAAATGAAGAGTTGTAAAGAAAATATAAAATAATTTATCAAAATGTCTTGCAAATTCATATAAAATTGGTAAAGAGTAAAAAAAATAAACTAATAAATTAAATTATTCTAAGTAATAATAATTAAAGTTCACTTACAACAACAATTAATATGTTATTGTATTAGAAAAAAAAAATGTCAAATGAATTTATAGTGTTTTTTTAATAGATTTTGTATAATTTATGTTTCTTATTGACCCCCTGAACAAAAATCTTGGAGCCGCCACTGATGTATAGTTTAAGGTGTAAATTGGCCAATATAATAGTTCAATGGGTGTTTTGGCTAGCAGTTGAAATTTTAGGGGGTATATGGGCATTTTTTTTCCTAAAAAAGTGCTTAAACCCTTTAAGTACTTAAATCGAACCACCAGATTTCAAGATCAAGCCGCATCAAACTTTTCAATGGATAATAAACAATAATATTAGAGGTGGCTACATTATATAGTCAAACTGTGGAATAATCACTCAAATTATCATTGAAATAAGTGAAAAAAAAAATATATATATATATACATATATACACATATCTCAAAAGGGCGCATAAATAGGATAGTGACACTTTACTGCCTAGAATAAAAAGATAAGGGGATAGAGGATCCCCTTGCCTCAATCCTCGTTCCAGTTGGAAAGCAGGGCAAATTCCTCCATTTAAGAGCAAATAGTAATGAACCATAGATAGGCATTGTTGATTTAGATTTGTAAACTTCTCATTGAAGCCAAAAGCCTTCAAGACCCTAAGGATAAATCCCCATTCCATCCTATCATAAGCTTTTTGAAAATCTATCTTCACTCCTAGGAATCCTTTCTTCCTTTTCATGTGTCTGAAGCTGTGAACTATCTCTTTTGCCAGCACAATATTTTATGTTATGCATCTACTTGGAACAAATGCAACCTGAGCTGAATCTACCATTTTATCCAGAAGAGGTCTCAATCTGTCAACTAGAATTTTTGAAATTGCTTTGTATACCACGTTACACAAACTAATAGGACGGAATTGAGTAAAATTACATGCTCCATTTTTCTTTGGAATTAACACAATGAAGGTGTTGTTGAATTCTTGGAGAAGTTTCCCATACTTGAAGAAGCCTTGAACTGCCAAAGTAACTTGGTCCCCAACAATTTCCCAATAATGCTTATAGAAGAGGGCTGGCAAGCCGTCTGGACCAGGAGATTTAAGTGACTTAATCCCAAATATCGCTTTCTTAACTTCTTCACTAGTAGGGATTCTGCACAACTCAACATTCTCTTCTACAGAGACAAAAGCATCAATGAGATTTTCCAAGTTATCTAGGATTTGGGGTTTACTTGACTGGTATAATGATTGAAAGTTGGTGTTAAAGTACTTTTGGATGGCTTCTCTGCTCGAAATCCAAGAACCGTCCTCCTGTTTGATATCAGAAATGAAGTTTCTTCTCCTTCTTACCAAAGTGGTCAAATGAAAGAATCTTGAATTCCTATCCCCATCTTTGAGCCAAATCTCCCTAGATTTTTAATGCCATTTGTGACTCTCTTTGGCCAATCAGTCATCTAACTCAAGGCTAAGGGCAGCTTCTAATTCCAGATTCTCCTTGGTAGGCTCTGCACCCTAGACTTCTTCAATCTTTTTCTCCAACTCTTTGATCCTTTCTCTGACATTACCAAAATGCTCCTTGTTCCATTTTTTCAGCTCATTTTTAGTGTTTGATTGCTTCCTTGCCAACTTAAAACCTTGCGAACCCCCCACTTGTAATTGCCAAGCTTTATCCACAACTTCTCTGCTTGTTTCATCTTTTGTCCACATAGCTTCAAATCTAAATGGCCGAGTTATCTTTTCATCTTCAAAATTTGTGTCCAAAAGGATGGGAGAATGGTCTGAATTAGTTACATAAAGGTGAGTGACCCCCGCTTTTGGGAATAACAGTTGCCACTCCTGATTGCACAGGCATTGATCCAGTCTTTCTTTTATATTAGCTAGACCCTCTCTTTTGTTAGTCCAAGTGAAGGGTGGGCCTTTAAAACCCAAGTCAATTGCTGCAGAATTTGTGATGAAGGTTCGAAGGCTGTTGACTGAGCTTTTGGCAGCTGGTTTTCCTCCACTCTTTTCTCCAGCATTTTTAATGCTGTTAAAATCTCCAATCATTGCCCAAGGACCAGAGAAGGAGCTAACCATGGATTCCATTAATTCTCAGAACTATTTTCTTTTAGCTCTATAAGACGGCCCGTAGACAAAAAAGAAGAGCCATGGGGACCTTGGAGGGTCAGACTATATTAGAGCTGCTATAACATATCTGCTTGAATAAACTACCTCTAACTCCATGCCCTGTCTCCACAAAATGGCCAAACCGCCAGATCGGCCATTGGCATCCACACAAAAGGAATCAACAAAATTTAGCTTCACTCTAACTTTCTCTACTCTAAGAGCCTTTATTTTTGTTTCAAATAAAAAGACTAAATCTGGATTAGAGTTACGAATGAGGCTTCTTAGAGATCTAATTATCGGGGCTCTACCAACACCTCGACAGTTCCAAGCTAGAGTCCTCATGGCGAATTGGGGGGCATGATAAGGCCCACCTCTTCAGCCATGCTATCAGGAGATGAAGTAAGAGACTTCACATATGTATTATGGATAGACTCAGAATTAGCTTCTGGGGAACATGTGATATGTTGTTTTTTAGCGCAAGCAATGTGACATGTCTTTGTTTTGGCTAGTATTTTTAGAGATTTTTTCTTGGTTTGGCTAGGTATTGTTATGGACTTTTTGGTTAGGATTTCTTGTGGTTGTGTGATGTTTAGAGTTGAGGGGGGTGTGTCATGTGAAAGAAATGCACTGATGGTATTAATAAAAGGTGGGTTGATTTTGATTCTTTAAAGTCTTGGATTGGGTTTGCTAGCGTTTAAGTTGGGCTAGTCTTTCTTTTGGGCCTGGGAGACATGGGGAGTAAAGCTCACAAGAACAGCTCCTCCCATATCTAAACTTTGTTATGCGAATGACATAATTTTATTCTGCAAAGCATCTATGGCTGAGTTCTCTTCCTTAAAGGAGTGCTTGGGGAAATATTGCCAATGGTTGGGACAAATAATCAGTGTAGAATAGTATGGGATTCTCCCTTCCAAAGGGGTCAGTCCTCATTTCCTCAATCAAATTAGAGCTCATTAGGGCCTAAGCAAACTCCGTCCTTCAGCAAAATATTTGGGAATCCCATTATTCCTCACCCCCCACAGGAAAAAGGATCTCTATGATATTAAGGAGTGGATCAAGAACAAGCTCAGTAGTTGGAAAAGCAAGAATTTGTCTTGGGGGGGCCGCGCTACTCTTATCAAATCTGCGGCTCAAGCAATCCCTTCCTACTCCATGTCTGTCCTCTAATTCCCCAAGGGGCTTTGTGATCAATTGGATGCTATTATGAGGCGTTTTTGGTGGAATCCAAAAGCTGATAAGGGGTCTTTTTTTGCTCCTATTGCTTGGGCTTCGTTGTGTTGGCCTCTCAAAGAGGGTGGATTGGGATTTAGAAAGCTTTGGGAATTTAATCAACCTTTGCTAGCTAAACTCGTATGATGGCTCCTAGAAGGTAAAGATTGCCTATGTATAAATCTCCTCCGAGCAAAATATAAAGTTAGAAACAATTGGCTTAATCATAAAGCCTCTGGTAGTATTTCTCCAGTTCGGAAAAGCTTAGAGGGTATAAAACAACACATCGCTCAAGGAGCGTGTATGTTGATTGGAAGTGGGGATTCTGTTCGTATATGGGAAGATCCTTGGATTCCAAATCTCCCTCACTTTCGGCCAAATTTGCGTGAGAATGCATTTATGGATGAACCTATGGTTGTATCTCAACTGTTGGATCATAGCAAGACACGTTGGGATTTTTCCAAGTTGAGGTCTATTTTTTATGATGTAATGGTTGCCTCAATTTGCCGAATCCCTTTACCTCTTAACGTCCGTTCCGATAAATGGATATGGACCAAATCTGTGGCTGGAGAGCTGTTTGTTAAGTCAGCCTATTGGCTTGGTAGAAGCTCTAACCCTCCTCCAAACCAAGACTTGCTGCGAGGCCAAATTTGGAAGACCAGAATTCATGAAAGGTTGAAGATGGTTTTATGGAGAGTAGCTGTAAATTGTCTCCCTACGAAGGATCAAAGGCTGAGGTATGATGCCAGTGCAGACACTATTTGCCACCTATGTAATGCTAGGCTAGAGTCAACTATCCATCTTTTTATTAATTGCCCTCTAGCTAGAGCTTTATGGTTCAGTAGTCAATGGGGAATAAGAATTGATAATTGCGAGCTGTCCACTTCGGCCCATTTCATTCATTTTCTACTTGATCCTCCTTTCTAAGAGGCTAGGGAGGACTTGCTTCTTTTTGGGGCCTTACTTTGTGATTTGATTTGGAGACTAAGGAATGAGGCTCTATTTGAGGGAAGAGTTGCCAGCTATGAAGATTTAAAGGCCAAAATTGTTAGATTGTTTGCAGAGCATCGTAAAGCCAGGTCCTCTTCTCAAATTCGAGGCATTGGTGTTCGAGCTAAATGGTTGAAACCTGGGATTGGCTCTTTTAAATTAAATGTTGATGCTGTTGTTGGAGCCCATCATTCTGCTATTGCAGTCATAGCTAGGGACTGGAGAAAGGAGTTGGTATTTGCTTGCTCCAAAAAAGTGAACACCACCCTCCCTCTCCAGGCAGAAGCAGAGGCTTTTTATAGGCTATGCAACTTGCTGAGCTTTTAATTACAGCTCCAGTAATGGTTGAAGGCGACTCTCAGGTTTGCTACAAATCTATCACAGTGCGTGGGATGACCATCCCATAGGCTATTGAGAATGTTATTCAAAGTGTAAAGTATCTGGCCTCCAATCTTCCATTTTTGTCTTTTAGGTGGGTCCTTAGAGAAGCCAATGTGGCCGCCCACTCTCTCGCTAAATGGAGTTTGATGTATAGTGTGTTTGGTTCTTTTGACTTTTGTAATAGCCCTTCTTGTTTAGTTAAGGTTATCAAGGAGGAGGCTAGGTGTCTTGCTGGTTTGTAGCTCTTTTTCTTTGAATAAAATTGTAAGGTTGAATTTAATCAACCATCTTGTTGACTTTATTCCATACCAATTTGCTTGTAATTTAAGCACTTAGTAACCCTATATTTAAGTGGGATTATTGTAAGAGTAGTGTGTGAGAAGATGTAAAGAAAAACTTAAGTATGTGCAAGATGGCAGAGTTTCGTAGCTAGGACTTGCGGCTGACTCTCGACTGGCAAGCCGCCAACTGCAGGCATGTGAGATGCACACATGGAGAGCTGAAGGGTCGCGTCAGCTGTCGCATTACAGGACAAAAGTCCCAGGCTAGCCAGGCCGTTATGTCGTGGCTTGAACTCGTGACTCAGACCAGTCGCGAGGCCAAGCCGCCAATCAGCCCTGTTTAGCAAAAACTGCCTCTTCGCATTCCTTTCTCACCCCACTATATATAGACCCTTAAACCCATCAAATGATAGAGCTTCTAGAGAGAATTTTGTGAGAGAAACCCTAGAGAAAAACAAGATTGATTCATCCACAATCTTTATCTTAGAGACTTTTCACATTCTTCTACTCTCTTCCTCTCCATTGTTATACCCTTGAGAGGTTCTTAGCTAAATCCTTTTCTCACCATACCCATATCCGTGAGAAGGTTTATTTGGTGCTTTGGGAAGCAGTTAGGAAGGAACCAATCTATATTGGTTGATGCTATGGGCTATAGCTAAATCTGGTAAGCTAGAAAAGAAAAAGGTTCAGCGCAACCTTGTTGGAGCAAGAAGCTTGGAGGGCTTAGGTACATCGGGTAGATTAGGCTTGGAGGGTCTATTGCTGTTCATGTATCCCAACTACATTTTCTAGTAGATTATTGACCGCTTGGAGGGCAGAGGAGAGGTTTTACGCCGAGGACTTCGGTTTCCTCTTCGATAACACATCGTGTGTTGTCCATGTGTTTGCATCTTCCTTCCCTTATCTTTGCCTTATATTTACTACTGTGGATGTGTTTATATTTGGCTTAGATTAATTATCAATTCTGTGATTGGCTTATGTTCATTTTCTGCACATTAATTGTTTGATAATAAACTTGAATTGATATTTTGTTATTTGGGGTCAAAACGTTCAAGGGCATTTCATACCTATATTGAACTTTCAATTGGTATCAGAGCGGGTACACTTGTTTTGGTTTAAATACCTAAGTGTGATCCTTGACCCCTTGTGTTTGTTTACCATGAATTGTGCTTTGTATGCCTCTTTGTATGATTTGGTTGGTGATGAATGTAACATGCCACGTGTTTGTGAAAATGCCTCTATGAGTGATAATCCTCTTGAGTGTGATGCTATGTTACATGAATCTTTGGATGGTGTTGATATTCCTAACATCAAACCCTTGAAGAAAATTTCTAAGAAGTTTCAAAAGAATTTGAACAAATTATTTTGTGAAAATGATGATTTGATTGCTAAACTCAATGAATCCAACAAATTGGTTGAAAAATATAAGAAACCTGCTGAAATTTCTCTTCAAAAGTTGAAAGAGTTTGAATGTTTGAATATTGACTTGGATGCTAAACTTGTTTTTTCTAACAAACTTGTTGATGAGCTAAAATGTGAAAATGAATCTTTCAAGATGCATGCCAAGTGTTTGATTGCTAAACCTATTGATAAAAAGGATGAAAGTATTTGCTGCAATCATGTTGTGGTACCCGATATTGTGCCTAGTGTGTGTTCTAACCCAAAGGACAAATTAGTGTACATTCCTCTACATAAAAGAAATCAAAAGGTGGAGAGAAAGGCTATTAAGTCAAAGCCTTTGTTTATGTCTCAACCTAAGGCTTTGGATGGATCTAAGTTTGTTTCTACTTGCCACCATTGTTGTGTGATTGGTCATATAAGACCTCAATGTTATAAGTGGAAGAAAGAACAAAACCATGTTGCTAGATCCCTTCCCAAAAAGCCTAGTGGACTTAAACACATTGTTTGTCACCATTGTGGTGCTTTTAGTCATCTAAGACCTCATTGCTCTAAGTTTCATGCTCTTAAAAGAATCAAAAGAAAAGAGAAACTTGAGTTTCTTGAAAGTTGTGCTAAAAAGGATAAATCGGATTTGAGTGAAAATTGCATGTTGTTAAAGAAATTGTTTAATGCTTTTAACTCCTTCACTATGTGCATTTCCAGTTCTTATTCCTCCAACCCTCGTCTCACTTCTTTTGAGACATTCATTCCAAACAATCGTTCCGTTTGGATAAGGAAGAGTTCATATGATTGAGCTTTTGCTCTCTTGGTCTTTGATCTAATTCTTTCAATCTTTGTAGGACCCTTCATGCATTGAATGTCATATCTTCATGCATTTGTGCATTTCGCATTTATTTGTATGCATTGCTTTTGTTTTGATCTTACTTTTATGTTTTAGTTTTGTGTGAGTAAAAATCCAAAACCACGTAAAAAGTGAAAAATTCAAAAAGTTTGATCGTATATGTTTGAGCACATATCACATGTGAGTTTTGCCTTGTACCTTTGTACTAGTGGCTTTGTACATTTACGAGCTTAGCTTGTTCTTTATGCACTTATATCTTTGTGGGAAAAATCTTGACATCTTTGTGTGATTGTTGTAAATCAATCTTCAAACTTGTCATGAATGATTAGTCAATATCATGTTGGTTTTGATACATGCATAGACTTGTGCCTATATATCTTCCCACTCTTTTATTTTTTTTGCTTAAAGAGCTCAACAAATGTAAATCTCAAAATGAAAAGAGATAATGAGCTGCAAAAGCCGTCGCATATACTAGTATTTGACTAGGAAAAAGGGTGTTGAGGGTCATTTTTGTAAAGCCGGCCCAACCCAGCAAGGCAGGCAATAAGAGTGGCAAGCACGGAATAAGACTATCAGGCCCAAGCGGCAGGAAGAATAGAACACAGGCCCATAACATGAATAAATGGGTCTTGAGAAAGCAAATGGGCCCAAAGGGCCCGGAAAGAGAGAAATGACACCCATGGGCAATGTATGGTATGAGAAAGTAAGAATGGGCCGCGGCAGGCCCGAAGTAATGTAAGCAAAGAGAGTAGGGGTTGATGGCAAGCCCATAAGCCCCAAGGATGAGTATACAGTAATTGGACCGGGGAAGCCCAATGAAATTAGTAAAAGCCCATGGGAGTAAAGAATTGAAATGGGACAAAGGAGCCCGGAAGCAATGAAATGGGCCGAGGAAGCCCAAGGAAAGTAAAAGGGCCGCAAGCCCAAAAGGAAAAAAGAAAGGGATAATAGAGCCCATGAGTAAAAACACCAGCAGACTATCTTGAGTCACTGGGGGAAAGAATGGAATGGCAAGCTTTAAAGAAAGCCTAGCAGGAACGCATCATCATGGCAGGAAGTGCTAAGTAATGAAACAAGATGTGAACATAAACCAAGGAATGGGCCAAGAAAGATATGAAACCCAGTATTAAGAAAGGCCCAACCCCAAAGGGAAGCAATGAAAATACTCCAGTCCACGTGAAAGAATGAAGAAGTATGGCAGACAAATGTAAGCAAAGCTCCAGAGCACAACAAGCACATGGGCCGCAAGCAAGCCCTTTTCAAACGTACTTGACAGGAAAGCATGCGCAAAGCCCAGGTGCCACCAGCCTGTACCCAGCCAATATGAGTCATGGTGGGGCCACGGGTCAGTAGAAAGAGGTAAAGGGGGGTGTGGTCTGGTAGTGGGGAGGAGGGAAAAGGTTTATTTCACAGTCCCTACCCAAACCCTTTTGGGAGATATGTCCTGCTGGGATGACAAACCGCCCAAAAGAGGTAAGATTGGGAAGGGAACGTTGGGTGCATGCCATAGGAAGAGAGAGAGAGCATTTAAGCCACTGTAGGAAACAATGCCACGGCGGACAGAAACAGAACCAACCTGTCTTAGCAGTGTGCAGACGGTGGTCGGCAAGTATGCCCAGACCAGACAAAAGTCGTTAAGGGGTGAAATGGTAAAAAGAAACAACCACGGCAAGCCCTATAAAAGGAGCCTTGCCGTGCCCTCTAAAGGGAACCGAAAAACAGAGGAAGAAAATCATAGAAAGAAAACTAAGAGAAAAAGAAAAGGAAAAGAAGGAAAGATAAGAAAACAATTTGTGAGGATAATGGCCATGCACCAATAGATCTTTTCTCCCCTCTCCCCTTCAAAATCCCACTCTCTAAGAAATAATTAAGCAAGTGAAAACTTTCTTCAGGCATCCAACATTTAGGTCTGATTCCCTCAAAGTTATTAATCCCCACGGCTGGATATTCTCCTGGGAGTTTAATTTCATTGAGAGGAAACGTTCTTCCTCTTTGAACGGTTGCCATCATAGGCTCGGTTTTGACTGGATGTTTATTTTTGATTAAGCTTCCATTGTTGTTCAATCCATTGTTCTTTCTTTTGAAAGCCATCATTATTATTACTACTATCACTACTGTAACGTTTGGTCATTATTATCGTTAAAAATTACTGCACTCTGTTTTTCCTTTATTGTCATCATATCTGTTTGCCGTAATCTTGTTATAACAGCTCTGCTTGCCGTAAGGGCGTTTCTGGCAGACTAGGCTAAATTTGTGCCAAGCCGGCCCAAAGTGAGTTACAGTTGGGCCAGTCTCAACTTCCCTACTCAGAAGAAACATTCGGGCCCATCACCGCAGGAGGCAGTCCAGCCTAAATACGAAAAAAGGCCCCTACGAAGGGAAAACGACTTTTATGAAATTGTATGATGCCCATAAAGTCAAAGGCTTGTTCATCAAATTGAAATATCAAAAATTTCAAGCATCGATCTCAAAATGAGATGTATTGATTCAAAATGATCAAATGTTATGATTTGTAAAGAAGCCAAATGAAAAGCTTCAAAGATATGTAATCATTTTCTTGTGAGAGGTCATATATGTTCATTTCTATAATTGGGATAAACCACTTGTCTTAGTACTAGTTGTGTATGACTTGATTGAATTGATCATTGAAACTTCACTCTAGATTAAGGACTATTCCACATTTGATACACACACACAACACACATGCCTAATGTTCAATGTATGCCTTATTCATTTGTTTGATTGTACTTGTTTAAATGTGATGTATGTGTGTGCTCAACTATATATGGATCAATTCAAAAAGATTTTTGATCATTTTATATGTTTTTGGAAGTGATTTTTATCACTCTTTATATTCTTGTTTAGTGCTTATATTGTTTTTTAGTGTTTAAACATGTTTTATGTTGAAAAACAGGTGTTAGAGTTTCTCGCGACTCACCTCGCAACTCACTCGCGACTCGCTCACGACTTACTCGCCACTCGCGAAAATTCTCGTGACTCATTCGCTACTCGCGAAAATTCTCGCGACTCACCTTGCGACTCGCCAGTCGCCAACCCCAGCCGCGAGTTCATCCAAAAGACTTTCGAGACTCACTCGCGAATCGCTTAATTTCTCGCGACTCACCAGTCGCGAAACGCCCAGAATCAGTTTTTAAAGAGTTTGTTCGTGGGAAACCTGTTTTTAACCTCTCCCATCCTCTAAAACCCCTCTTTCAATATTTTTACATCAAAACCCAATCAATTTGAATGGTTTTTCATTCCATTAACATCTCTAAGGTAATTTTAAACTTTTTTCATTGATTTGGATCCTTGGATTATGTTTTAGAGAGTTTTGTACTCTTGGTTGGGATTTTCATCATAGGGGTTGGGAAAACTTATTTTTTCTCAAATTTTTGTGTGGGATTGGTTTCTTTTGATGTTTTGTTTTGGATGTTGGCTCCGTGTGGCAAAAATAGCATGTATTTAGGATGGATTTCATGATGTTCATGCATTGTTTTACATTGTTGTTCATAGTGTGCACGCTAGGTGTTTGATAAAATGCCTTTTAGGCATTTTCTCACTTGTTTGGACTCCGATGAGTATCAAACTTTGGGGTTCTCATATTTCCTCATTAGGAATATGTTTGGTTCATTGGTTGTGTATTTAACACACCTTACCCCACATGTGCATTTTCCATGCATTGGTCATACATTGCATTTTGCCACCTCTTGCACACACCTTGCTACCTTTGTCACGTATTGGTTTATACATTGTTTCTTCATCCTAGCATGTCATGTTTACCTTATGCTTTGTAGCATTTTGTTCGTCTTAGGTTTGAGCTTCATTTTCTCATTCATCATTGCACCTCTCTTGCATCATTATCATTGTTCATACCTTCATCTCTTGCCCTCGTTTCTCCTTGACCCTTTGTCTATTCTTGACAAAAAGGGAGAGAGTATACTCTAGAGAGTATACCGGAGAGTTTTTGTCATTTCTATATGACTTTTGTGCACATTCTTAAGGGGAGAAATTCTATTTCTCGTACACATTTGTAGGGGGAGAGATATTCCATAGGGGAGATGCATATACCAAGGGGGAGAAGACATTGTGTTCTTAAGAAAACTTTGTTTTGGTGTATGGTGTATGATCAAGTTGCTCACATGTTTCACATCATGCTTACTTGATCGCAATTTACTTGTTACATTATACTTGTCCGTTTATTACTTGTTTTACCTTGAGGGTCTAATGTGTTTTGTGCAAGTGTTTCAGGATACAGGTATATATGTTCCAAGCTCATCACGGCTCCTATGATTCATGATAGGGGAAGTGATATGATAAGGGAAGTATTTTATATTTTGTATGGTTGAATTTGTACCCATGTTGCTTATGTAAGCTTTAAGGGTTTGTTTCCATGCACTTATGCTATTTGTAGGCCTTTGTGATTTATACCATGCTTTATGTAGCCTTTGTGCTTTGTTAAATCAGTACTTCTAACTTAATGCTATGCATTCCTTTTTTTAAGTACTGTCACTTTGTGCCCTTGTAGAATTATTCCTAGATGTATATACGTTCTATGCATTGGTTGAGTGATGAACACTCTTGTGCCCTTATAGGATTATTCCTAGATGCATATATGTTTGTATGCATTGGTTGAGTGTTGAACTTGCAAATGATACTCTTCAATTGAGCTTATCACTTTGTATGTTCGGATGTTCATTCCTTGTATGAATGAGCATAGTAATCACTTTTGTATAGTAATTGCTTGGTTGATCAAGCCATGATTTATTACTTTATTGCTTAAGTTCATTTTTGCTTGATCATGCTTATATTACTCCATATGCATTTCAAGTTTTCTGCATACAATGATATTATTATGTTGTTGTGTTTCAGGAATTACTTGTTCATATGTTCAAGAGCTATACAGAATCTAGAGTTAGGTGTGAGTGAGTTTTGTTAAACTGTTCCCAACTTACACATTAAGTCTAGAGTTTATTGTAGGGTTTTGTCACGGAATAGCCAAATGGGGAGATTGTAAGGTTGAATTTAATCAACCATCTTGTTGACTTTATTCCGTGCCAATTTGCATGTAATTTAAGCACTTAGTAACCTGTATTTAGGTGGGATTATTGTAAGGGTAGTATGTGAGAAGATGTAAAGAAAAGCTTAAGTATGTGCAAGATGGCAGAGTTTCGCGGCTGACTTGTGACTGGCAAGCTGCCAATTGCAGGCACGTGAAATGCACACATGGGGAGCTGAAGGGTCGTGCCAGCTGTCGCACTACAGGACAAAAGTCCCAGGCTGGCTAGGCCATTATGTCGCAGCTTGAACTCGCGATTTAGACCAGTCGCGAGGCCAAGCCGCTAATCAACCCTGTTTGGCAAAAATTGACTCTTCGCATTCCCTTCTC
Source organism: Quercus gilva (assembly GCA_023621385.1). Lineage (NCBI taxonomy): Eukaryota > Viridiplantae > Streptophyta > Magnoliopsida > Fagales > Fagaceae > Quercus > Quercus gilva. Next base: position 17,052,850 of record CM042478.1, read on the forward strand.
ACCCTACTATATATAGACCCTTAAACCCACCAAATGATAGAGCTTCTAGAGAGAATTTTGTGAGAGAAACCCTAGAGAAAAACAAGATTGATTCATCCACAATCTTTACCTTAGAGACTCTTCACATTCCTCTACTTTCTTCATCTCCATTGTTATACCCTTGAGAGGTTTTTAGCCAAATCATTTTCTTACCATACCCATATCCGTGAGAAGGTTTATTTGGTGCTTTGGGAAGCAGTTAGGAAGGAACCAATCTATATTGGTTGATGTTATGGGCAATAGCGAAATCTGGTAAGCTAGAAAAGAAAAAAGTTCGGCGCAACCTTGTTGGAGCAAGAAGCTTGGAGGGCTTAGGTACATTGGGTAGATTAGGCTTGGAGGGTCTATTGCTGTTCATATATCCCAAATATATTTTCTAGTGGATTATTGACCGCTTGGAGGGCGGCGGAGAGGTTTTATGCCGAGGACTTTGGTTTCCTTTTCGATAATATATCGTGTGTTGTCCGTGTGTTTGCATCTTCCTTCCCCTTATCTTTGCCTTATATTTGCTGCTGTGGATGTGTTTATATTTGGCTTAGATTAATTATCAATTCTGTGATTGGCTTATGTTCATTTTCCGCACATTAATTTTTTGATAATAAGCTTGAATTGATATTTTGTTATTTGGGATCAAAACGTTCAAGGACATTTCATACCCATATTGAACTTTCAAAAATTAATCATTCAGCAAAAAAAAAAAAAGGATAGGGACCCTATGTCACAATCCTGATTGGGACACAAATCAGCAGATTCAGCACTATGTGCCTCCGACGTGAAATTTCAATTTTTGTTTTTTTCCCTAATGTGCTAGGTTTTCCAATCAACTTGAGTGATAGCTTTGAGTTAAGATAGCTATGGAAACACGGAGTATAATTCAAAACTCTTCTACCTTGAGCTCTCACCTCAATAATTGAGGGGTATCCCAAGTTCCCAACACAAAATGCACTACTAAGCTCCTTACAGCACTCTCTAAGGGTTGCTTTGTGACGAGACATTTGGTTGTTTGCATATCTTTTCCATCGACAGTAGCACTCTCTACAAGAGCCATTGAATTTTGTGATCCAAATCCCTCTTTATTCATTCGAAATAATGATAGACAGACTATCTTTATATTCTAAACAGAATATCCTATTTCAACGCCCTATTTCAGCAAACCAGTGCAATTTTAGTCATATGATCTTTTCAATAGTTATGTAATTTGTGTAAATAATTTAATAAAGGCGTAAATATACTTTTGGTCCCTACATTTTGGGCTGATTCGCGATTTAGTTCCTAAATTGATTTTGCTCCTAGGTCAGTCCCTGATTTCAGAAAATCGATTCTATTTTGGTCCCTGCTGTCAACCCAATAACAGAAAAATCTGACGTGGCAGACGAAGTGCACAGTTGGCGTGTTATATGCTGACGTGGCTAATAAAATAATAATAAAAAAGCCAGATCAGCATGCCATGTCAGCATCTGATTTTTTTAATAAAAATTATCAATTTTAACAAAATTAAAAAAAAAAAAAAAAAACAAAATTAAAAACATAAAAATACATAGATTCATATTTGAAAATGAATACACAAAAATATAAACCCAAGTCACAAGAACTCAAGAATACAAAAAATATTTGGGCATTTAACATCTTTCCCAAAAAAAATTTTTTCAAACAAAACACTGTTAAATTCACATCTAAAAAGACGATGCCTAAGATTTTCATCACAACATTTTCTTTCCACCCAAAACCAAAAATTTTTTATGAAACAAACATACACACACAAACCCAGTCCATTCGGCTCACAATAACAACAAACCCAACCAACCTCATAAATTTTCCTTGAACAATCATTAACATTTTCCCCAGAAAATCAAGATTTTCTTTCAAACCAAACACTAAAATAACTCACATTTAACAAACAAACATAAACACAAACCCAACCACCACTTCCACCAATCAAACCCATAAATTTTCACCCAAACCCAGAAATTCAAACCCAAACCCAGAAATTTTCTTATGAAACAAACGTAAACTCAAAACCAATGAACGACCAACCCCCACGGAAACACAGAAAAATCCAACCACCACCTCCACTAATCAAACAATCAAACCCACCACCACACCACTTTTCAAACAATCAAGAGAGAGAGTCGGGTTTAGAGAGAGAGAAAGTTAGAGATTAAGAGAAAAACTACCCATCACCAGCGATTGAAGTCGAACCCATTAAACTCGCTGGAAGACTTGTCTGATCTCAAACGAGTTGCCTCACTTTGACTTGGTCTCCAAGCCCGTTGGCTTCAACGTTGTTTATGAGCCCAGGAAGGAGAGTGTCAATGTTGGTCCGCCGCTACTCCTTCATCTCCTTATCGTGGGATGACTCCACCACCACCAGTAAGAGAGGAAAAGAGAGTGGGTGAGTTAGAGAGAGAGAGATCTGAACTTGAGAGAGAGAGACCTTGAAAGAGTTATGAATCATTTGAGTCTAGATTTTGTTTTGGGTTTTTGAGGGGTTTTCAATATTTTTTTTTTAAAACTTTAATTTTGTCTAAAAATTGATATATTTAAAATTTTGTGATGTGTTTGTTTGCCAAGAGAGTTCAAGAATATTTAAGAAAGTTGCTATAAATTTTTTTCTCAATCTTTAAAACTGAAAAATAAATTTTTTTGTTTTTTTTAATTAAATTAACATTGAAAAATAAAAATTATTTTTATTTTTTTAATTTTGTTAAAATTGATAATTTTTTTTAAAAAAAATCAGATGCTGACGTGGCATGCTGATGTGGCTTTTTTATTATTATTTTATTAGCCACGTCAGCCTATAACACGCCAACCGTGCACTTCGTCTGCCACGTCAAATTTTTCTGTTATTGGGTTGACGGTAGGGACCAAAATAGAATCGATTTTCTAAAATCAGGGACTGGCCTAGGAGCAAAATCAATTTAGGGGCCAAATCGAGAATCAGCCCAAAATGTAAGGACCAAAAGTGTATTTACGCCTTTAATAAATCATGTAATTTAAGACATGTGGATGATATCTTATAAGTTTTCACAAGGAATGGAGAATACCATTTAAACCATTTTAGGGAAAAGATTTTCCTAAAAATAATGGTCTAACATAATAGGATTCCATCATATAACTTATGGTAATTTTTCATATTTTTCTTAATTATTCCATTTTTTAGTTTTGATCAAATTTATGAATTTTTTTTTTTTAATTTTGAATATGAATTTCAATTATTCCATGAATTGTATGGCATATTAGAAAGCTTAATTAAATACAATTCTTTAAGTGTTATGTATTAGGTTCTCTAATTAAATTCAAATACATGGTTGATCATCTTATTTTTTTTAAGGACAATTGAATTCAATGTATATAAGTCTTTGAATTTAATTAGACAAATCTTTGAATTTATTTGAAAATTTTAATATATTACCGCTAAGAAATCGTACATAAGTATTATTTTATTAAGTACATTTTTTTAATGTATACTCTATTACTAATTAGCCTAGCTTCCATTTCTATAATATTATAATACGATGATGTGATATATTATTAGTGAGATCAAGCTAGATGAGTGCAGTATCGTTAGTGAGATCAAGCCACTGTCTCTTCTAAACAGTAAGTTTATGCACATAGAACAGTGTACCGAATTTTTCTTACATTGTCTAGGATTGGTCGAGTGGTTGGGCACTCGGTCTTAAAGTAACTATCTTGAGTTTGACTAAAAACTCTCTAGTTCAAGTCTGGATACCAACATTTTAAAAAAATTTCTTGGATTTCTTGGACTAGTGATTTACTTCACTATGAACCCACTCATCACAAACAATGATTAATCTCTAAATGAAAATTTTGAAAAAATACTGTAAAAAAAAAAAAAAAAAAATTAAAACATAACTTTTGGGTTTGAGAGTTCAGGAATTCAATCTCTATCACAATTCTCATGTGATTGAAAAATGAAGTCTTTTCAATAGTCAAACAATGAGTTAGGGGAAAATAGTCAAATCGATTTAGAAAATAACTCGTTGCAAAATCCAAAATGGTGAGGCCTAACGAAGTTACCAACAAATACAAATACAAATCCATTCTAAAAAAAAAAGAAAAAAAAAAGACAAATACAAATAAAATCTATTCTAGCTATACAAGATACCTTTCACAGTCCAGCCCCACAAGCAGTATATAAGAGCACTAGTAATAGTGCTAAATAACTATATAACTATTTTTAATACCACTAAAATTTAAAATGTACTCTAAAATAATAGAGCCAAAGTAATGATTTTTTTGCTCTGGCTACAGTGCACAACTACTTTTGACTATGCACGGTAGCTAAAAAAAAAAAAAATTTGCGTTCAAATTACTTTTTTTATTTTTTATTCTTTTTCTGCATTTCATTTTGCGTTCACATTACTTTTTTTATTTTTTATTCTTTCTTCTACCTTTCATTTTACGTTCATACTACTTTTCCTCTCTCTGTGTCTTTGTGCAGTGTTCACACTACTTTTCCCCCTCCATGTCTTTGTGCAATGATTTGATAGTAGTTGTGGTGGTGTTTTAGTGATTGAATAAAATATTATTTTATTGTAGTGTTTATATTATTTTATTATGTTAAAAGATAAAATAAAACTATTGTTGTTAGATATGAAAATATAAAATAGATAAAGTGACATTTTGTAGTGCTAAAAAATTAAAAATTTGGCTCCACTGCTATGAATGCTCTAATGAAGGAAATTGAATTTTGCTATTGTCAAAGCAGGTGAAAATGAAAATGATTTGTCATGACAGCAAGCAACAACAAAAATGCTAGTATCGCACCAATATATATATATATATATATTGCACAACAACTGTTTTATATAGTAGATTGTGATTGACTATGTGAGTGTTTGGATTCATGTTTTTCCCTCACGTTTGTGGTTTTTTTTTTTTTTTTTTAGCACATATGAACAGTAACCACACTGTTTATGCACATGGATTCACTGTGCAGGAGACAAGTGCACTGTTCATGCACTGTTTACGCACTGTTCACAATTCCCATAATACTATTCACACATTTAAAATTTATTTTGCTACAGTGTTTTCAGTTTTCAATTTTCAGCAAAATAAGTTGTATCCAAATAGACCTTATATATCACTATCACATAAGCCTTTTTTTTTTTTTTTTTCCCTATTATTTACTGTCTTTTACACGAGATGATTGTGCCAAAAATACCCACCTAAAAATATTCTAATTTCATATAAAGCTTAGATTTGATGAAGAATGAGATGTCTTAGGCTCTTACATCAAATGTGCTGTCAATCATTCTTTACGTGAATATACTGATAAGTTCTCCTTTAAAAATATCTATAGTAATACGTTGACTTAATTAACTTATATATAACTAAGGTTTCAACTTAATTTTCTAAAAACTCTCTTAATAATATTAATTATAAAATTAACCCCTGTAGGGGCCTTTTTTGTATTTGGGCTGGGCTACCTCCTGCGGTGATGGGCTCGAATATTTTTTTTTTTTTTTTTTTCTGAGTAGGGAAGTTGAGACTGGCCCAACTGTAACTCACTTTGGGCCGGCTTGGCACAAACTTAGTCTCGTCTGCCAGGAACACCCTTACGACAAGCGAAGCTATTACAACAAGATTACGGCAGACAGATATAATAATAATGACAAGAAAACATAGTGCAGTAACTTTCAATAATAATAAAGACCGAATATCATAGTAGTAATAGTAGTAATAATAATAATGGCTTTTAAAAGAAAGAACAATGGGTTGAACAAGGATGGAAGTTTAATAAAAAATAAACATCAAACCAAAACCGAGTCTGTAATGGCAACCGTTCAAAGAGGAAGAACGCTTCCTCTCAATGAAACTAACCTCCTAGGAGAATATCCTGCCGTGGGGATTAATGACTTTGAGGGAATCGGACCTAAATGATGGATGCCTGAAGAAAGTTTTTACTGCTTAATTATTCCTTTAGAGAGTGGGATTTTGAGGGGGAGAGGAAAAAAAAGATCTATTGGTGCATGCCCATTATCCTCACAACTTGTTTTTTTATCTTTCCTTCTTTTCTTTTTCTTTTTCTCTTAGTTTTCTTTCTATGTTTTTTCTTCCTCTGTTTTTCGGTCCTTTTTACAGGGCACAGCAAGGATCCTTTTATAGGGCCTGCCGTGATGGTTTTTTACCATTTCACCCCCTAACGGCCTTTGTCTGGTCTGGGCATGCTTGCCGACCACCGTCTGCACACTGCTTACCCTCGCCAGACAAAAACAGGTTGGTGTTGTTTCTGTCCGCCGTGGCACTGTCCTGTGCCGTGGCTTAAATGCTCTCTCTCTCTCTCTTCCTATGGCATGCACCCAACGTTCCCTCCCCAACCTTACCTCTTTTGGGCGGTCTGTCATCCCTGCAGGACGTACCTCCCAAAAGGGTTTGGATAGGGAACGTAAAATAAATATTTTCCCCCCTCCCCACCACCAAACCGCACCCCACTTTATCTCTTTCTATTGACCCATGGCCCCACCACGACCCATATTGGCTGGGTACAGGCTGGTGGCACCTAGCCTTTGCGCATGCCTTCCTGTTACGTACGTTCAAAAGCCCGCCTGCGGCCCATGTGTTTGTTGTGCTCTTGGAGCTTTGCTTGCGTTCGTCTGCCATACTTCTTCGTTCTTTCATGTGGGTCATCTTGTACTTTCACTGCTTCCCTTTGGGATTGGGTTTTTCTTAATACTGGATTTCACATCTCTCTTAGCCCATTTCTTGGTTTATATTCATGTCTTGTCTCATTACTTGGCATTTCCTGCCATGATGATATGTTCCTGCTAGGTCTCTTTCAAGCCTGCCGTTCCATTCTTTCCCCCAGTGACTCAAGAGAGTCTACTGGTGTTCTTACTCATGGGCTCTATTGTCCCTTTCTTTTTTTTTTTTCCCTTTGGGCCTGCAGCCCTTTTACTTTCCTTGGGCTACCTCGGCCCATTTATTGACTTTGCTTTCCCATGAGCTTTTACTAACTTGATTGGGCTTCCTCGGCTCAATCTCCTTATACTCATCCTTGGGGTTCATGGGCTTACCATCAACCCCTACTTTCTTTGTTTACATTGTTTTGGGTCTGCTGCGGCCCATTCTCGCTTTTTTCATACCATACATTGCCCATGGGTGTCATTTCTCTCTTTCCGGACCCTTTGGGCCCATTTGCTTTCTCAAGACCCATTTATTCATGCTATGGGCCTGTGCTCTATTCTTCCTGTCGCTTAGTCTTAATAGTCTTATTCTGTACTTGCCACTCTTATTACCTACTTTGCTGGGTTGGGCTGGCTTTACAAAAATGACCCTTAACAATCCCTACAAAGAAATTTACTTAAATACCCCACATTTAAAGTCTCTCTCTATCTCTTTTTTTTTACTGGGTATTACATGTACCTTAGCTAATCCATGACGTCAGTGAAATGCTTTATTTCTTATTCATCAGCAGGAAAAAAGAAAAAAGAAAAAAGAAAAAAAGGTTCTACATCTTTCTCATAAAGGTTCTACATCTTTCTCCTTGACTTATTCAGAGAGAGAATCTCACTGCCTCAGGTACCATCTATACTTGCGTTTCTTTCTGTATAAAGAGAAGCAGAGTAAAGACCAGTTCATCGTACTGTTGCTTTTCCACTCTGTAAGCTATAGCACATCAGTTCTCTACTCTTCACTCAAATGGCAAAGGTACCACCAGAAGAAGAACACCCTGTGAAGGCTTTTGGGTGGGCCGCAAGAGACCAATCTGGCCATCTCTCTCCTTTCAACTTCTCTAGAAGGTAACGTTCATGAATATTCGCTTTGTATTACTATCAAGAGGAGTGTATATTACACGCACAAACTTGTACACATAGTCCTCAAAGACGAGAAAAATCGTGACTTGATTTTACTTATTTTTGGAAAGTGTGTGTACTACTAGCCTTGATGAGATGAGTTGATGATTGTGTTGAAATGACAAATTAATGCAGGGAAACAGGGGATGAGGATGTGAGGTTTAAGGTGCTGTATTGTGGAATATGTCACACCGATCTTCACAGCATCAAGAATGATTGGGGCTTCTCATTCTACCCTCTTGTTCCAGGGTATTTTTTTTTTAAATTTTCCTTCTAATATTTTTGAATTTTATTAGTTCTGTTTGTTCCTTTCGGGGGAAATTTTTTTTTCTGGGCTTCTCCCGTACTTACAACTTTTAAGTGTATAGATATTGGTAGTATAACGTATTATTATTATTATTTTTTAAATAGATATCCAAAATTATTCCAAATATAAGAGATAATGAAAAAAAAATCTAAAGGCTTGCATCACATACTTTGATTTTTAGATTAAAAGTTCACTAAATTCCAATCATAATATTCCAAGAGAAATGGATGAAAGTGGTGTGGTTAATGCATCTAAGTTCTAAATCAAAAACTTCTCCAAAAAAAAAAGTTCTAAATCAAAATAATTCTGATTAAACAATTTTAAAACGCATCGGCCAATGTGACTAGAAATGAGATAATGTTGGACGAATGTATGTATATTTATTTTTTAATTTATTATAACAGTTTTTTTTAGAGAGTTTTAAATTTACGACGTCTGCTTTGATGATAATTCTTTATCGTTAGACCAAGGCACTAATCAGTTTTTGGTGTAAGCGAGGATTGAACCGTAGATCGTTTATTTAACTATCAAAGACTTTACCCGTCGAGCAAATTGAAACCCCCATTACAACAATTTAAATGTTATACAAAGAAATTATTTTTTTAAGAATAAGAATATACATTAATTGTAAACATCTTAACAAAGTAATATATCATAGTTCAATATGATTAGTTTTATAATGAACATAACTTAGAGAATGGAAACAAGAAAGTTTACATTTTGAAATCTCACAAGTATAAATTGACATTGGAATTTTTGTGTCGAAGGCACGAAATTGTTGGGGAAGTGACAGAAGTAGGGAGCAAGGTGAATAAAGTTAAAGTTGGAGACAAAGTGGGCGTAGGATGCATGGTTGGTGCATGTCACTCCTGCGAGAGCTGCAAAAATGACCTTGAAAATTACTGTCCCAAAGTGATACTCACTTACAATTCCATTTACCATGATGGAACATTCAACTATGGAGGCTATTCAGACACAATGGTAGCTAATGAGCGCTACATAGTTCATTTCCCAGAAAATATGCCACTTGATGCTGGTGCTCCACTACTCTGTGCTGGGATCACAGTGTATAGTCCCTTGAAATATTTTGGTTTAGCCCAACCTGGTAAGCATATTGGGGTTGTGGGCTTAGGTGGGCTTGGTCATGTAGCTGTCAAATTTGCTAGGGCTTTTGGGGCAAAAGTGACTGTAATTAGTACCTCACCTAGCAAGAAGGAAGATGCTTTGGAACATCTTGGTGCTGATTCTTTTTTGGTTAGCCGTGATCCAGACCAAATTCAGGTATATTTTTAGCTTATGATACTTTCCATCTTTTGAACTCATGCTCGTAATGGTTGTACTTTGAGATATTGGGTGTTGATGATGGATACATATTAAATTTGTGCAGGCTGCCATGAACACAATGGATGGTATCATTGATACTGTTTCTGCAGTGCACCCCATTTTACCATTGCTTGGTCTATTGAAGTCCCATGGAACGCTTGTCATGTTGGGTGTACCGGACAAGCCACTTGAGCTACCTGTGTTTCCGTTGATTTCGGGTAATTGCTTATTAAGAATTTAAGACCGTGATAAGTTTTCCATTATTTCCATTTTTTGTGCTTTGCAACTTTTCATCTGAAAAATGCAAAGGCTTTTTCTACCAATTTTACAGGGAAAAAAAAAAGAAGGTAAAAATCGAGATAATAATAAATGTGATTTGTATCATTTTGCAAATAAAATAAATAAATAAATAAATGTCAATTATTCATTTATTCATTTTTTTTTATACAAGATAGAAATTTTACTCTAGTCTAATCTAAGTAAGTGTATACGTGTGTGAAGCTTATTCCTAAAAATTTGAACCCCGGCTCTTATTGCCACACTCGACAAGTACTTATACTTGTAGAGTGATCATTGCGCCAAGAGTGCGCGGTGGTCTGAATTAATTATAATTTCACTAGTATTACTTGTTCTTATTTCTTTACTTTATTGTTTTATAAGTCTTGGCCTTAGAGGAAAGGGTGGAGAGAAGTTTTAATTTCCCCATCCTTAAGATTATCCAATAATCCTATCCATTAAGATTACTCTTAATTAGAGTTTCATTTAGATTTTTCATTATTAGTTAAGAGAGTTACTAAGATTTGCAACAAAAAAAAAAAAAAAATTCAGGAAGGAAGATGGTTGCCGGGAGTGGCATTGGAGGAATGAAAGAGACGCAAGAGATGATTGACTTTGCAGCAAAACATGGCATCACGGCAGACATTGAGGTTGTTTCAATGGATTATGTGAACACCGCAATGGAGCGACTTGCTAAGAATGATGTTAGATACCGGTTTGTCATTGACATTGGAAACACCTTGGCTGCTACCAAGCCTGGAAGAAATAGCTTTGTGTCTTAATTAATTTTCTTTTATTGTTCCAATGTTCCATGGTTTTTTTGGTTGGATGGGGTGGTATTGAATTTATTATGTTTTGCTGGTGTCTCTACCATAAGCCTGTCCCTCAAACTTTCATATAATGTGTAATAAATAAAATAATATATATGGACGTTTATGTTGAAAGATTTAAGTTTAACTAGGACAAGTGAGGACAACAATACATGTAACAAAGTATTTTCTTTCGTCACTATAAAGTTAAAATATTATTTTCGTCCCTAAAATTTGTATGAAATTCTTTTTTTCTCTTAACTTTCCAAATAATTTTTTTCAATAGTTTAGTGGTGAAAAATGAAAAAAGAAATTCTTGCTGTGAATCTTTCATTACATTCAACTGAATAAATTTACAAAGCAATATCAGTATATATATACACAAGTACAGAAAACTTTTGGCACCTAAAACTAAAACTAACTAACTCATTTCATCCTTTCACATGTGCTATGAACTAATTAACTAACTCTCTTTCCTTTAACACGTATTGACTGCTTTGCTTTATTGCCTGTGGACTTGCTACAATTCGTTTTACCTTCAATCTCTATTGTTTAGTTTCTACGTACAATAATCTCAACACTCCCCCTCAAGTCACAATCTTGGAGATTTGTGACTTGAATTGAAGTAACTGGCTTGCTTTGCTTTGAACCAAAAATATCCTTTAACCCCAACTTCTTTGATAGCCTGGTGAATGGAGAATAACCCAATGCCTTAGTAAATATATCTGCTACCTGAGAGTTTGTTGCAATGTGAAAGGTTTTGATCATGCCTTCCATAATCTTGTCTCTCGCTAAGTGACAATCAACTTCAATGTGTTTTATCCTTTCGATAAAAACAGGATTAGCAACTATGTATAATGCTGCTTGATTGTCACAAAACAACGTTGCAGGCTTGGGATGTTCAAACTTCAAATCCTTGACCAATTGTAACACCCATGTGATCTCATAAGCTATACTTGTCGTGGCCCTATATTCAGCTTCAGCCGAGGATCTTGAATCCACTTCGTGCTTCTTAGATCTCCAAGATATTAGTGAATCACTCAAGTAAATGGCATAACCAGTCAATGATCTTCTTGTGTCTAAACAACTAGCCCAGTTTGCATCACAAAAGGACTTGATATGCAATTCTGAATTACTTGGAAAAAAAGATACATTTGTCTAGTGAACATTTGATGTACTGAAGCAAATTGGCTTAACTTATGCACAACATAGGTGATATTTGGCCTTGTCAATGTCAAGTACAACAACCTACCAATTAATCTTCTGTATTGGCTAGGAATAGCAAGTGGTTTACCTTCATACTTGGATAACCTTACATTTTGCTCCATAGGGAACTTTAGTGGTTTGAGACCAATGAAACCTGAATCTTTTAAGATTTCTAGCGCGTACTTCCTTTGATTTAAACTAATCCTTTCATCTATTCTAGCTACTTCAAGTCCCAAAAAGTACCTTAGGGAGCCAAGATCTTTCAAACCAAATTTGGCATCAAGTAATTGCTTCAAACTCTCAACACAAGATGGATTGTTTCCAGTGAGCAATATGTCATCAGTATATACTAACAACACTATAAAGGAAGTACCAAATGTATGTGTAAACAAAGAGTAGTAAGATCTTAATTGAACAAACCCCATTTGCAAAATTGTGGTAGAGAACTTCTCAAACCATTGCTTGAATGCTTTCTTGAGGCCATAGAGACTTTTATTTAGTTTGCATATCAGATTCTCCCCCTTGCTATGAAAGCCAGGTGGAAGAGACATATAAACATCTTCAATCAAATCACCATGGAGGAATGCATTATTAACATCCAACTGATGCAAGAACCACCCTTTCACAGTAGCAAAGGAGAGAATAATCCTCACAGAAACTGATTTAGCAATAGGGGAGAAGGTTTCTGAATAGTCCAGGCCATGTTGTTGAGTGAACCCTTTGGCAACCAAGCGTGCCTTGTACCTCTCAATTTTACCATTAGTATGATACTTAATTCTGTACACCCACTTGCAGCAAACTGCAGACTTGCCTGGTGGTAAATGAGTTAAAGTCCAAGTGTTGTTGTGCTCTAAGGCAGCAATCTCTTTGTCCATGGCAGCTCTCCACTTAGAGAATTGGACTGCTTGATTGAAAGAAGGAGGCTCAGAAGGAGTGAAATTGACTGCCATGACAAAAGAATGAAATGCTAAACCAAGATGAGAGTACTTGAGACTATTTGAAACATCATAAGGTAAGCTAGAAGCAGGCTTAGTACTGACAAATTTGCAAGAATAATTTGAGAGATAGGCAGGAGGGTTGTGCGACCTAGCAAACCTTCTAAGGGTAGTTGGAGGTGGAGGATGGGAATTATAATCAATGGAAACAGGAAGACTAATTTTTGCAGAATCTAAAAGAACCTCAACAAATTCAGTGGAAGGACTAGCAATTGTTGAAGAAGAATCAACAGAAACAGTAGCTAAAGTAATGGAAGATGAAGTAGGAGTGGAAGAAGAAATAGGAATGTGATCAGAATGACAATCATTATTGTTAGAAACATAATAAGGAAAGACAAAACTATCAAGGAAAGAAACTGAAGGTGTAGCAGAATCAGCAAAAGGGTAAATATGTTCATAAAACTAAACATCTCTAGATATGAAAATTGAATGGAATCAATGTCCAAAACCTTATAACCTTTAATGCCATAGGGATAACCTAGAAACGCACATTTTCTGGCTCTAGGTGCAAACTTGTGCCTATTATGTGAATGTGTAGAAGCAAAGCATAAGCACCCAAACACCTTAGATGAGAATAGGAAGGTGCAGAATGAAAAAGGAGGTCATAAGGACTCTTGTTGCCTAAAGATTTAGAAGGTACTCCATTAAGCAAATACACTGCTGTCAAGACACATTCACCCCAATAGCACAATGGTACTTAAGATTGGAAGAGGAATGCCCTAGCAACATTGAGTATGTGTTGATGCTTCCTCTCAACAATTGAATTTTGTTGAGGAGTATCAACACAACTCAATTGGTGCAAGATGCCATTGGTATGGAAAAAGTCTTTAAGGTAAAACTCAGTACCATTGTCACTTCTAATGGTTTTAATTGTGGTATTGAATTGAGTTTTAACCATGTTAGCAAAGTGAGGAAGTAAAATTTGAGTATTTGACTTTTGCTTAACAAGATAAACCCAAGTACATCTTGTAAAATCATCCACAATTGTTAAAAAATATTTGAAACCATCAAAATTACAAGTATTAAAAGGACCCCATAGGTCACAATGGATTAGCTCAAAAGGCTTATTTGATACATGATTGCTACAAACAAAAGGAAGTCTTTTTTGCTTGGAGAAATGACAAACATCACAACAATCTAGTTTATTTGAAACATTAACATCTAAAACAGTTCTTAACAAGGAAAACTTGGAATAGGAAGGGTGACCTAGTCTAGTGTGCCACAATTCTAATGAAGAACCAGCTGTGATAGCAAGAGCAATGTGCACTAATGAATTCTGCAGCAAGTATAGCCCATTGCACTCTTTACCCAGACCAATCATGCTTCATTGAGCAAGGTATTGGATAAAACAACAATTTCCAAGAAAAATAAGGCAACAATGAAGATTCTTGGTAAGTTTGCTAACTGAAATCAAGTTGAAACTAAAAGAGGGAACACAATACATCAGTGAGAATGAAATTAGATGAAAGTTGCACAATGCCTATGTGTGTGACCATGGCCTCTTCCCCATTTGGCAAATAAACATAAGAATGGACTATAGAGGTTATAGAAGTGAGTTAAGAAACAGAATGCACCATGTGATCTATTGCTCCAGTGTCAATGATCCAATAATTGGATTTAAACTCATTCCTATTGACAATTTGAGCAGAAAATATGGAATGAGACAAATTTGGTGGAAACCAAAAGGGATTACCTAAAAAGTTGGAAGAAGAAGGAGATGAAATAGAACTAGAGGCAGTAAAAGAAGGTTGGGAAGCCACAGAAGGCATCATAGAAGTCATGACTGAGGTGGCTTGATGAGAAGTCTATGTACCATTTCCTGAACCAGACACTGAATGAAGTTTCAAGTAATTCAGCAACTGCTCACACTAAGCTTGAGTGATTGGACATTGAACCAAAGAAGGTTGTTGAATTGGCTGTAAAGAAGCAGTTCCAAAAGGATTACCAAAGATATTTGATGTTGTAGAAGTTGCATCTGGTTGAAAACCAGTTTGAGGTAAATTGCCATTAACCTGAGAATTGTTCAAGGCTGTGAAAGCATTAAAATTCCCAAAGTTACCAATAACCTGATTAGCCATAGCCTTATTACCCCCTTTGGGTTTATATCCTGGAGGATATCCATGGAGTTTATAGCATTTGTTAGTTATATGACCTGTAATACCACAGTAGGTGCAAATGGGCCTTTCTTTCTTGGATTGCCCTCCTCCTTTGCCACCATTATGATTCTGAAATTGGCCTTTGTTTTGATTAACAAACATAGCAGCAGCAGCTTCAAGATTATATCCAGTGTTGCCATGACCAATATTTCTCCTTTTCTCTTATTGGAGAATCAAATAGCACACTTTGCTCAGTGAGGGAAATGGCTCAATCAACAGGATTTGACCAATGAGATTGCCATAACTGTCATTTAGACCCATCAAGAAACGAAAGACATTTTCCTTGTACTGAGCATCCAACTGAGAAGCTTCGGAACCACAAGTACAAGCACAAAAACAAACAATAAAAGGCTGATAATTGGCAAACTCATCCCACAATGTCTTGAACTTGGTGAAGTAAGAACTGACTGAAAGAGAACCTTGTGAAAGGTGAGAAATCTCTTTCTCAAGCTCAAACAATCGTGGTTTATTACCCTATGATAGCCTATCTTTAAGATCAAACCATAAATCCTTTGCATTATTGATGCACATCACACTAGCCTTCAATTCTTCACTTAAAGAATTGGTAAACCAAGAAAGAATTGTAGTATTGCAACGACTCCAAGAATTGAACAAAGGAGAAGAAGGATTTGGTTTTGTGATTGAACCATTGGCAAATCCAAACTTGTTTCTAGAACTCAAAGTTAGAAACACAGATCAAGCCCAACTCATATAGTTTTTTGGACCTATAAGAGGCTGAAAAGTAAGAACAAACCCTAGATTTTCATTTGCAGGAAGAAAATAAGGGTTGTTTGTGTATTCATCTGCTATTGTTGTGCTCGAATTAGGCACAGATTGTGAAGGATTGGTTGTGGAATTTGGTACAGATTACGAAGAACCATTTGCGGAAGTGCTTGAAATTAAGGATTTAGGGATTGAAAACAGAGAGATTGAAAAAAAAAAGAGTAAAATAACTGCTCTGGTACCATGTAAAGAAAGAAGAACTTAAAAAGATGATGAAAGAAATTCTTGTTGTGAATCTTTCATTACATTCAATTGAATAAATTTACAAAGCAATATCAGTATATATATACACAAGTACAGAAAGCTTTTGGCGCCTAAAAGTAAAACTAACTAACTAACTCATTTTATCCTTTCACACATGCTATGAACTAACTAACTAACTCCCTTTCCTTTCACACGTGTTGACTGCTTTGCTTTATTGCTTATGGACTTGCTACAAATTGTTTTACCATCAGTCTCTTGTCGTTTAGTTTCTGCAGTAATCTCAACAATCTAACTACAAATTCTACTAGATAATTGGTCATTCTATCATTTGAACAAAAATGTGTAAGTAAATTAAGCTCTCAAGTCTAACCATGACAGGCGGGGTTCTAATCAAAGTTTTGTATTTCGTTTTGACCATTGTTTGGGTATCTATAATATTGGAGTATTTCAATATCAATGAATTCTAGTATATTAATGTTTTGATATTACCAAACATTAATCCTGCCATGTTTTTCACATGATATCAAAGCCTTCTAAATTTGTAAATTCTACTTCAAATGCCACTGCAAATTTAAACACTTTGCACCTTTCTTGTTGTTATCTAACATGTCAAATCTAATGACTCTCAAGCTTGATTAATGAAATTTTTAGTTTACATTTGTCATAGGTGGTCACACCGTAATATGGTATATCGTCACACGTGTCATAACCCTTACTTAAAAAATGGTATTGCTTTACGTGCAATAACATCCAAATTTGTCCTTTTT
This sequence comes from Quercus gilva, assembly GCA_023621385.1. NCBI lineage: Eukaryota > Viridiplantae > Streptophyta > Magnoliopsida > Fagales > Fagaceae > Quercus > Quercus gilva. The sequence continues at coordinate 17,069,532 of CM042478.1, forward strand.
TGTGACAAAATTCTGCAATTCACCTTTCAAATGTTTCTTCAACTAAAAAAAAAAAAAAACCATTCATGGACAATTTTTTCAGTAATTTTTCAAACACATTCCACACTTAGAATTAAAAATTGTCCTAAATAAATAATACTATAAAATAAATTCAAATATTTCTAAAATAGTAAACAACAATTATCATATGTACACGTACATAATACATGCTCTATTAATTTCAAGCAAAGACACTTCTAGGAAATTTTCCATTTTCATTTTTACACCCTCAACCATTAAGCCAGACTCAATTCAATCAATGCAATCTTTAGAGTGCCTGAAACAATCCTGGGTTTTCACAATTAATTTGCACCTTCCAAAATCTTGCTTCCAATCAGAAAAACAATACTTTATAGGCTATATAGTGACAAAATCTGGAGAAGATTTAGTCGAAGTGTTGAACTCATAAGGCAAGAGTACGCTTCTAAAACCATAGTTCCACAATTACAAACCACAACAACCAACCCCTATTTGGTTAGCTGAGCATGTGCAGGCAACTAAGGATTATTTTTGCCGTGTAATATTCTTCTACCAATGTTTTGTTACTTTGTGACAGTTGTGGATATTGTAAAGATTGGTTAGGAGTCTGCAATATTACATCTCATAAATGCTATATGCACGGCATCCCATGCAAATGGTGGTTGATGTTGCGAAAGCTTAAAGAAAGCACACACGATGCTCTCTTTAATGGATCATGATGCTCAAAAATCGTCAGTGAGTTGATCATCCACACACTCGCCAATGGAGGTACCTAAAGAATAGAAAAGAAGAACAAATCAAAAGGTATCGATGAGGTATCGGCCAAAGACCCTCCGAATGTTAAGTTAGTGATAGAAGAATCTCTAAGAACTCAAGAGTGCAAGAGCTAAAGAGAATTCATATACTTGAGGAGGGTAAGGTTTGGGATTTATATAGTGGTAGAGAGCTGACTTGAATCCCTTGATTTGGGGGGGTTTCCTTATAGAGAGAAGGATCCCAAGATACTTGGGATCACCTTTCCATATATGAGAGATTTGATTGTGTGGCAAGATCTTTGGCTGTGGTGCACAAGTAATTTCCATATAAGGGCTCGTGGATGGGCCCTGTACATCTTGTGGGGAACCGTAGGTGATGGGTCGTCATGATTTTGGGGATCGTTGGGCCTGACGATCCTTCAGGGCGTTGTCCATGGTTGGGATTGATCGTCCTCCATGATTTGATCATCCCTATGGGATCGATTGTCCCCATAGGACTCTTTGTTTCTTAGGGACTGATTTTCCCTTGGGGATTGGTCGTCCCTTAGGGGTTGGTCATCCTTTAGGGAACGATCGTCCTTAAGGACTGATCATCCCTTTGCAGGGTCAGTCTGAAATTTTCCTCATCAGCTGCCCCCCATTTCATGAGTCACCGGGTTGTGGAGTTGTAATAAATGCTAGTCATAAATGAAGGCTATTTATGTCTTTCTATCTAGGCTGCTGACACGTGTCACCTTTCGATTCGTGGAATCAAGTGTTGCGATGCTTCGATTCTTGTGCCATGTCATCTTATAAATAGCCCATTCAGTTATTATTCTCGTTATCAAAAAAATTTTCCATCTCAATCCTAGAGCTCAGTCATTGGTTTTGATCTTTGTCTGTATCTGATTCGTCAGTTGGTTATTCATCTGTTTCCTAGGTATGATTCGTCGGCATCTTTTTCCTTTTTCTATTTTTCCCTTTCTTTTTTCTTTCTTGTTCGTTTTTGGTTTATGTGCATAGGAAATGGAGTAGAATCTTAGTTCTCATTTGTCGCTTGTAGGTAGGAATGTCTGCAGATAGTGAAGCAACGAGTGACTGTACCCCGTCGATCCGTATGGGTTCCGATAATGACATGTCTAGTCTTAGGACGGAGTACTCTTCTGATGACTCATCGATATCTGACAGGAGTTTGTCTTCAGATCCCTTATTGAGAAAGGCCAGCTCGTCAAGGCGACGACCACTGAAGGTCATTCTACCTGATGATTGGTCCATCCATGACTTTCTTGTGGATATGAGTGACAAAGTCTTTAGTAGGCTAAGACCCCGTTTCCGAATTCCTAACAACGTGCCTGTTAAGAAGGGTGACTTAGGAGAGAAGTGTTATGATGGGAAGTCATCTGATGTAGGCTTCTATGAGGCTATGTTTATAGCAGGGCTTCGTCTTCTCCTCTCTACCTTGCATCATCGGTTAGCCTTTTATTTGGGTGTATCAGTTAGTTAGATAGCCCCAAATGCCTAGAGGATTTTTATTGGGGCTGAAGTACTATAGGGACAACTTAGTGAGGTAACTGTTCTCTTACTTTGGAGGAGTTCTTCTACTACTACAAACCCTAAGAGATTCCCCATTCCAAGGGTTTTATAACTTTGTGTGTTGTCGGGCAGCCCTAAGGTTGATATTAGATATACCTAACTCTAACCGTCAATGGGAAGTTAGGTTTTTCTTTGTTCAAGGGGTTAATTGGGTTTGTAGAACCGATGAGTGGAGTAGTGTAGGGTCTTTTTATGTCCATTCTTGGGGACAGTTGCCCAAGTCTAGTGAGTTGTTGGTCTCTTGAGTCATCAATTCCTTAGGTCATTAGTATGTACTTGCCTTTAAACTAACTGATGTTTGTTGTGTTTCAGTCAAAGCTTTCCCGACGATCCTTCTTGAGCATAAGGCTTTTTTGGAGAAGGTTTTTGAGATTCCTTTTGAGGAAAGGTCCTGGAAGAAGCTTGTCACCTTGGACACGCTTCATGCCTACTGTGGTGGACTCATCCCTACTGAAGAAGCTCGGCGTTTAGACCATTTTTCAAGAATTCATAAATGCCCTTCTTTCATTCATCATGCCCCTTTGCTTTAGCTTGGACACAGGCATTTTCTAACACACTAGTCGGTTTTAGAGATGGAATCAGCAAAAAATAAGCAAGACGTAAAGAATAGGTAAGAGGAAATCAAGAAGGCAGTCGCGGCCCAAAGAGCCCAACGTTAGGGCTCATCGACCTAAGCCCCTATGCCTTTAAGAAGAGGAAGTAACCCTTTGACGTTCAATCGTTGGGTAAGGGTGTTGATGGATCATCGGTTCATCCGAATGTACAGGAGGGAGCTACTGATCCTCGCCATCACGGAGTAGGGAAGGGCCTCATCACCTCCCAAGGCCCTGTTCCTTTCCCTTATTGGTGAAAGACAATGGATATGCTGTGGACACTGCCCGTTCCATCATCTAAGATGTTGAATTGGATGAGTGCTCTGAGCCTGAGATTGAACCCCTTGGGTGACTCTGGCCTTCATGACATGATGAGGGTAAGTTTTCTCATTTGTCCCTTAGCTCTTGAATCGTCCGTTTGTATTGGTCGTCCTTGTACTTTGATCGTCTCCTTTTCTAGGGCTTAGTAAAGATGAGGGCTCTACAGGTCTGCTATGCCTCTAGGGAGGTGTCGATCAAACACCTGAAGGAGTGCATAAGGTACGAAGCAAATGCCTTGAAGAAATTTAAGGAATCTTCCCGCACCTTAGGCTTGGAGGTGGTTGATTTGAAAGCCAAGTTGAGCAGGATAACCCATAAGGCCGATGACTTGGAGAAGCAAAATGCTCTTCTGAGGTTAGAAGTGGGTGCACTCCATGAGCATATAGGAAAGGTGAAGGTAGAGGCCATCAAGGAGTATCAAGGATCCCAACCTTATTTCAATGAGATGGGGGGTTACTATGGGGATGGTTTTGAAGACTTTAGAAAACAAGCTATCCTCATGTTCCCAGACCTGGACTTCTCCCAAATTCAAATCAATATTAATGCCCCGATGACTCCTGCTGTCGACCCTAGCCATGAGGACGTGGAAATTGATGAAGAGGTGGTAGTGACTGACGGGCCAGGTGGTGCGACTGAAGATCTTGTGAATCCCTCAATGCAAAGCGACGATCCTCCCAATGTTGATCCTTAGAAAAATGTTATTATTTGTATTCCTTTCTTTCTCTTTTTTATTAGCTTTTTGTTGTAAGTTGAGAACAATGGTGGCCCCTTGTTTTGGGCATTTGACTTTATCTTTGCCCCTTGCTTTGGGTTGACATTTCCTTCTTTAAATTCTTATACTTGCTTAAGTGTTGGTGTACGTCGGTTTGACTTTTTTTTTTTTTTTTTTGCTTACTACTTTTTGTTGAATCATCCTTTTTTTTTTTTTTTTTGGATCTTTGAATCGTCAGCTTACTTTTGAACTGTTAGTTTGTAGAGCCCATTGTTGAGTCATCGGTCTACCTTCGGCTTCGAATCGTCGGCTCTAAGTTCATCGGTATGCCATAGTTTATTGTGGACTTGTCAGTTTAAAGATTTTTACTTCTTTTTTGGGTACTAAGTTAGAAGATTTGTTGGCCATTTTGTTCAATGCCTTTTGCCTCCCCAGCCATTAGGTTACACTTTCTCAGGTTTTGGCAAAGATGAAGCATGCTAATGTTCAATCCTTTAGGCAGGACTTAGATTTCCATCAGGTGCTCGAGGGCATCTTTGATCGTCAGTCTACCTTTTAGGTAGGACTTAAGATTTGATCTGGTGCATAAGGTCATCTTTGATCGTCAGTATGTCCTTAGGTGGGACTTAGGGTTTGATTAGGTGCACGAGGGCATCCTTGATCGTTGGTTCTACCTAAGGATTTGATCAGGTGCATGAGGGCATCCTTGATCGTTGGTTTGTCTTTAGGTAGGACTTATGATTTGATTAGGTGCTCAAAGGCATCCTTGATCGTTGGTTTGTCCTTGGATAGGACTTAGGATTTGTCGGTTTGCCATTTTAAAATGGGCTAAATATTTATTGTAGATAATAATAACTTTTTTGAGAATAAATTGAATAAAAATGTTGATAACTTGTTGTCTGTTCAGCTAAAACCGGGCTGTTAACTACTTAAACAAAAACTTAAAGAAAAGCAATAACATAGGAAAGCGATAACATAAGTTGCTGCTGGCATACTACTGATAGTATCTTTTGTGCGGGATCCTTGGTGGCTATAGTCACTTTTCTCAAGACGAGGTCCTCGATGCTGAAGTGTCGAGGCTTCACCTTGGCGTTATAATGTTTGGCCATGAGGTCTTGGTATCGGGTCATCCATTGTTTCGTGGCTATCGTCACCTCGTCCAACAGATCCAAGTTCAGTTGGATCCCTTCCTCGTTCTTCCCTTCGTCATGGTGTGCTATCCTATAGCTTGCTAATCCTACCTTTGCGGGGATAATAGCCTTACTCCCGAATGCTAGACGAAACGGTGTTTCTCCCGTAGGCATTCGCATAGTTGTTCTATATGCCCATAAGATGCTTGGTAGCTCATCCGACCATATCCCTTTTGCCCCCTTCAGCCGAGTCTTGATCAGTTTGGGTAAGGATCGGTTTGTAACCTCAATTTGCCCATTGGCTTGTGGGTGGGCGGGTGAAGAGTAGTGATTTTTTTTATCCTTAACTGATTCCAAAAGTCTCTGAATGCATCATTGTTAAACTGTTTGTTGTTGTCAGAGACGAGGACTTTAAGGATCCCAAACCTACAGATGATGCTCTTCTAGACAAAGCTACGAACATTTTTTTTTCTGTGATTGTTGCTAATGGCTCTTTTTCTACCCATTTGGTGAAGTAGTTGATTCCCACAACTAGGAATTTGAGTTGTCACATTGCCACCGGAAAGGGTCCCATGATGTCTAATCCCCATTAAGCAAAAGGCCATAAGGCGTTCATTAGGGTGAGTGGTTAGAATGGTTGCCTTATGACATTGCTGAAGCGTTGGCAATTGTCACATGCCTTTACATAGGATTGGGCATCCTTCTGCGTTGTAGGCCAATAGTATCCTACTCATATAAGTTTATAGACCAATGATCGTGCCTTTGAATGGTTTCCACACACCCCTTCATAAACTTCCCACATGATGTAGTCCGCTTCGTTAGGAGCCAAACACCTTAAGTATGGTTGGGCGAAACACCTTTTGTAAAGCATATCTGCTATCAACATGAAGCATGTTGCCCGAACTTTCAATCGTTGAGATTCCTCTCGATCTTCAAGAAGCGTCCCGCTTCTGAGGTAAGCAATGTTCGGGGTAGTCCAATCAGTTCCCCTTGGAATCATCTGTATCTCCAACTCTTCAATGGCTGGGTACTGCTAAACGAAGGACAGGATCTGCTGATCCGTCGTACTATGTTCCGCGGATGCAGCTTTGGCCAATCAGCCGGCGTGTTCATTCTTTCCTCTTAGGACTTGTAGAAATTTAATCTCAAAAGTTTGACTCGTCTGCTTTCGAATAAGATCGAGGTACTTTTTCATTCGTTCGCCCTTTGCTTCGTATTCCTCATTAATGTGCCCAATGACAATTTGGGAGTCGCTTTGAAGGACGATTGATGAGGCCCCAGCTGCTTTAGCCAGATCAAGGCCCATGCATATGGCTTCATATTCTGCCTCATTATTGGTTGTTGGGAACTGGAGTCGGACGACACATTTGATGATATCTCCTTTGGGGGATTGGAGGACCACTCTGATCCCTCCGCCTCGTTTGTTGGATAACCCATCCGTTTAAACTCTCCAAGGGGTTGCCTCCCGATCGTCGGCCTTGCTTGTTGTGAATTCGACGATGAAATCGGCCAGGGCTTGGGCTTTGACCACGATATCGAACGTTGAACTTACTCAGCTCTATTGCCCAAAGCACCAATCGTCTGACAGCTTCTGGGTTATCCATTGTCTTCCGAAGGGGCTTGTCTGTCTGAACAACTATGGTATGGGCTTGGAAGTATGACCTGAGCTTGCGAGTTGCAATAATCAGAGTGAAGGCTAACTTCTCCATAGGGGGATACCTTGCTTCTGCTCCTCTTAATGCCCGGCTAGTGTAGTACATGGGCAATTGTAGTCAATCCTCTTCTCGAACCAGGGCTAAACCGACGGCCTTGGGGGATACGGCCAGGTACATGAAAAGTTCTTCATTAGGCTTGGATGGACTAAGGAGTGGCGAGAATGCTAGGTATGCTTTCAATTATTCGAATGCCTTCTGGCATTCGTCGGTTCGTTCAAAAGCTTTCTTCATAATTTTGAAGAATGGCAAGCATTTGTCTGTCGCCCGCAAGATGAATTTGTTGAGTGCTGTGACTCTTTCATTTAGGCTCTGCACCTCTTTGATGCTTCTTGGGGGGCTCATTTCTGGGATTGCTCAAATCTTATCAGGGTTAGCTTCAACACCCCATTGAGATACCATGAGATCGAGGGACTCACCAGATGATACTCCGAACACGCATTTGTTGGGATTGAGCTTCATTTCGTAGAGGCGAAAAGTTTCAAACCTCTCTCTAAATCGTTCAGGTGATGATCCTCTTTCTTACTTTTTACCAACATGTCATCCACATATACCTCCACGTTCCATCCAATCTATCGGATGAACATTTTGTTCATAAGCCTTTGATATGTTACCCCCGTGTTTTTCAAACCGAAAGGCATGACCTTGTAGCAAAGTAGGCCTTGGTTGGTGACGAACGATGTCTTTTTTTGGTCTGACTCCTCCAGCTTGATCTGATTGTAATCGGAGAAAGCATCCATAAAGCTTAACAATCAGTGTTTGCCGATTGAATCCACAAGGAGGTCGATCCAGAGGAGGTGGTAACTATCCTTCGGACAAGCTCTATTTAGGTCGGTGAAGTCCACACACATTCTCCACTTCCCATTTGTTTTCTTGACCATGACCATGTTGGCCAGCCATTCGGGATAGTAAACTTCCCTGATAAAATCGGCATTCAACAACTTACGAACTTCTTCGGCTATGGCATTGTCCCTTTCTTGAGCAAAGACTCGTTTCCTTTGACGAATGGGCTGGAAAGATGGGGAAACATTGAGCTGGTGTACTATGATGCTCAGGTCGATCCTAGGCATATCTTCATGGCTTCAAGCGAAGATGTCCAGACTGTTTCTTAGGAAACGGATTAGCCCATCCCGAACTAAAAGGCTAGCCTAAGTGCCAATGTGAGTTACCCAATCCGGGTGTTTTTCGTCCAGGGTGATGATCTCCAATTCCTGGTTGGTTCTACATTTACCTGTCGCTCATCAATGTTCATGGTGGTTACTTGCTCATCCATCTCCAGCATGGCTACATAGCATTCTCGGGCTACCACCTGATCCCTCTAGGCCTCTCCTATCCCATTCTCCATCGGGAATTTTAGTATTAGGTGATACGTGGATGTAGCTGCTTTCCATGCATTGAGAGTTGGGCGCCTTGTGATGGCATTGTAAGCTGACGAATAATTGACTACTAAGAAAGTGACATCTCTTGTGATTTCCTGAGGATAAGTGCCGACGGTGATTGGCAATGTAATGGATCCTACAGGCATGACCTTTGTTCTGCCAAAGCACACTAGAGGGGCATCCATTGGGGTGACTCGTTCCCTAGTGATCCTCATCTGTTGAAAGGCTGGGTAGTAAAGGATGTCTACGGATCTTTCATTGTCCACGAGGACCTGTCAAGTGTTGAAGTCTGCAATGGTCATATTTATCACCAATGCATCATCATGTAGGTGATGGAATCGTCGAGCATCCTCCTCAGTGAAGCTAATCATTGGATCGTCCATTTGAGAAAGCTTGGGCAGACGATCGGTGAGTTGAACATTTTGCACCATCCGTAGGTATGTCTTCCTTGCTTTCCTTGAGGATTCAATCGTCACACCTCCTCCAACAATCACTCTTATTTCTCCAAGTGGTGCCCTGGGTTGCTCATCAACCTTTCGATTTGGCTCTTGATCCCTTGGCAGGTTTTCTCCTGCTCTTTCTCGCCCTACGAACCTTTGTAACTTTCCTTGTCTAATGAAGGCTTCTATCTGTTTCTTTAGGTCATAGCAATCGAAAATGTCATGTCTATGGTCGTAGTGGAAGCGGCAGTACTTATTCCTTGGTCTTTTGTTCGGGTCCCCTTTCAACTTACCAGGCCATGCCAAAGCGGGGTCATCCCTGATTTGCATTAGGACTTGATCGAGTGGAGTGAAGTTGGTCGTCTACCCTGGTGAGGGCCTTAACCTTCATTCATTCCTCCTATCGCCTGTTTTGGCTACCTTCCTTCCCTTCTTTGATTGGGGATCGTCATGCTTTTCCCGCTTCTTTGATCCGCCTCCTCAAGCAATCACAGCATCCTTAGCATTCATATACTTCGTGGCTCGGTACAAGATGTCAGCCATGGTCTTTGGGGTCATTCTTGTAAATCGAGAATAGGAACTTCCCGGATTGGAGTTTGTTGGTGAAGGTAGTGACTAGGACTTTATCATCGGCTTCGTCGATTAGTAGTGCTTCCTTGTTAAATCGAGTGACATTCAACCTTAGTCTCTCGTCGTCCCACTGCTTGATGTTTAGGAGGCTTACTGAGGAGCTCTTGTATTGCTGACCTCCAATGAAATGTGTGACGAAAAGCCTACTTAACTCCTTAAAAGTGGAGATGGTGTTGGGAGTTATCTTGTTGAACCATACTTAAGCTGGTCCTTTAAGAGTGGTGGGGAAGGCTCTGCACATGATTTTGTCTGAGACCCTTTGCAGATGCATGAGGGTTTTGAATGATTCTAGGTGGTCAAGGAGGTCCCTTGATCCATTGTAGGCTTCGACTTAAGGCATTCGGAATTTGGCTAGAAACAGGAAAGATGCGATCGGTGTAGTGAAAGGAGAGTTGGTACGATGGACTAATTCGTCCAAGCTAGTGGACACCTGACCCTTCATGGCGTTCATCATCATATCCATCTTTTCTTTCTTTATTTTTAGTATTTCTTGCGCCATGCAAAACACACCAACCTCCAGCTTGGTGGGACGACTAGTATCCTGCTGGTCACGTCTATTGACGGCATTGCTTTCCTCTTGGTCGTCCTTCTCTTAATGGTCATTTGCTGGGGGATGGTCGTTGTTGCGTTCGTCCCTATTCTGCTCGTCGTTTCGATTGTTCGACTCCTAATCGTTCTACTGCTCCAACTGTCGCTCCAACTCATGGTTCCGTTGAGTGATTCGTTTAACCGTTGCGGCAAGGGTTTGCGCTTGCCTCTCCAACGCATTGGACAGGTTCTCAGTCTCTTAGTTGGTGGTGGCCATTGAGTGCGTTTGGACCATATAACTCTTTGTCCTTGAAACAGCAATACGACTTATCACACGTTCCCACAAACGACGCCAACTAATGATGCTTAAAAATCGTCAATGAGTTGATCGTCCACACACTCGCCAATAGAGGTACTTAAAGAATAGGAGAGAAGAACCAATCAAAGAGCACTGATGAGGTACCAGCCAAAGACCCTCCGAAGTTAAGTCTGTGACAGAAGAATCTTTAAGAACTTAAGAGTACAAGAGCTAAAGAGAATTCACGTACCTTGAGGAGGGTAAGGTTTGGGATTTATATAGTGGTAGAAAGTTGACCTGAATCCCTTGGTTCGAGGAGGTTCCCTTATAGAGAGAAAGGTCCCAAGATACTCGGGATCACCTTTCCATATATGAGAGATTTGATTGTGTGATAGGATCTTTGGTCGTGGTGCGCAAGTAGTTTACATATAAGGGTGCGTAGATGCACCCTGTATGTCTTGTGGGAAACCCTAGGTGATGGTTCGTCACGATTTTAGGGATCGTTGGGCCTGACAGTTCTTCAGGGAGTTGTCCATGGTTGGGACTGATCATCCTCCATGATTTGATCGTTCCTATGGGACCGATCGTCCCCATGGGACTCCTTGTTTCTTGGGGATTGGTCGTCCCTTTGCAGGGTCAGTATGAAATTTTCCTCATTAATGGACAAAAATTAAACTGTTAGTTTTTGGATAGTAAACCTCAAATCCACAAGGGGTTCCTTGAATTCACAATGTGATAAACTAGAATCAACCAGAGAAAAGTTTGAGAAAAAAAAACTATGCAATTTTATTGATGATAATCTATTTTGTCTTTGACGGTTACAAAACATATAAATACCAAGAAAGTAAAACCCTAAGATAATTAGGAAATGTTTGAAACCATAATTCGAACTAATTACAAGATTAGGTGACAAAATACCAAAATTTATCAAAAATGGCAAAATTGAGTTAAATACAAAATCATAAACTACTAACTTTAAGGGTCGTCCCAAAACAAGCGGGACATTATTCTCACTTTTAAGCAAAAAGTTATTAAGGAAACAAAAATTACTATAAATAGCAAAATCACAATTTTTGCTAAACAGAGGAATTTGCCAAAATTAAGGGGTAGCTCATGGCAAAGCGACAACTATTGATTAGAAAGTCGTTTCCCTTCAACCTGTCAAATTTTATGCAATTCTGACTCTACCGCCTAAATGATTTCTACTAGTGCATTTTTACCTTACGTAATTTTAGGCGCACTTGGGAGTCTAGAAAAACCCCGGTGGTCTGTTCTACATTAGTGGTAATACGAAAAGGGAGACTGCTAAGTATAGATAGGATGTAGTTGTTGTCCACCTTTAACCATTAACTCGTGTCGCAAAAATTTGCTTCGTGATACATGTGACTTATTGAGGTGTAAATTTGTGAGGTTTACAAAGCAAATGTGTCAAAATCAAAGAAAAGCCAAATGCTTGAGAGAGAGAGAGATATATATATATATATATATATCAGTAATTTAGTTTAAGTAAAAGACATTACTTGTTTCTCCAAAAAAAAAAAAAAAGAAAAAAAAAAAAAAAGAAAGAAAGTAAAAGACAGTGACATCACTTGGCAGTCTTGGCACTTACATTAAATTGATCAAACTTGCAAATGGAATCAACCACGTTAATATTAGCGGCGCCTATTATTGTCTCAATGGTTGGCATATCACTTCACGTTTGGCACTTACTTATAGGTACCATACCCACAAAAGATAGTAGTGGTACGGGGTACCTTGATATTTCCCTTCAACATGAATCACTAAAATTAAATCACAAGTAGAATCATAAACATGTGCATTATTGTGTGGGGCTTTTTATTTTCCTTTATCTTTTAATAACTCTGTCACTTAATTAGTTAATTTTGATAAATTGAATTCGGACCAAATTTAGTCTCCTAACGGAGATAATCTTACAATCTGAGCCTAATTGATTCCGTTCATTTTTTTTTTTTTCATTTTTTAATATTGCTTATTATATATATATATATATATACTGTATTTTACGTATGCTTTGAACTGACCCCTCACCCGGTGTTGTAAAGAAAGCCAAACATGATATACTATATACTAGTTAAAGGTCCATGCGTTGCACGGTTTTATCATAAACTTATAGAATATACATTTTATTTGGTAAACAATAATCTCCCAAATAATTATTATTATAAAAAAAGGGAAAAAAATTGGTATAATAATGATCAAATATAAAATGATAACACCTAATAAAATTATTATTTTGTAATCTACCAATTGTGCTCTAATGAGAGTTTTGTATCTTTGGGAGATTGTTGAATACTTCTTTGTACACTATGTCCTTGTTCTTGTTTGTCATTGTTCTTTATTATAAAATTTTACGATTGATAAAAAATCATGTCAAACCATATTTAATGATTGATAAAAAAATAAAAATAAAAACTATATGGATAGATTGACTTCTTTTATAGATCAAAGTGTACAACTCTAATAGTTAGCTAAACCTATTTCAATCAGGAGAAAAAAAAATCAAATTGTTATGAACAATTTATAATCAAATTTTTATCAAAACATGCTTAATTGTAAGATAAAAAGAAGATTTTTCTCTAAATCAAAATTTAGAGGAAGAAAGAAACATATCACCATTAGAACCCATGTCATAAAACAAAAAATAATTTAAAAAATCATGCCAAAGCATATTTAATGATTAATTCTCAAACCATAATCATATAAATTGTATAAATCATAGGCAAATTAGGTTAAACGAAAAAAAAAAAAAAAAAATACACAAAACCTATTCGATTTAATAAAAAAAAATTAGGGCAAACAAATACATACCTGAAAGGTTGTAGGTAGATGAAGAGAAGTATGAAGAAAAAGAACCGTAAAGTTACATATTCATTATAAATTATTTAGTATATATACACTCCACATTGAAGAAATTGATATGAATAAAAAGTTTAATGTTAGTCTAATTTGTGGGAAGTGTAAAGCTGAAGTCTAAATCTTAAAAAAAGTGGCAAGAGGAAATTCAAAGAATTTAGTGTTTTATTTTAATACTAGGAATAGTTGCTGTTTTTTTTAACATGTACTACCTGCTGATTTTTTAAAGTGTACAGTGTTGCTTTATTTTATTTTATTTTTTATTTATTTATTTTATTTTTATGTGTAGTAATATAATTTAAATTAAAAAATAAGGATAAGTTAAAGATTTTGAATTGTAATCAAATTGATATTATTTATCAACTTATAAATTATAATAAGAAAATGATTAGATGAAGAATTTGGATTGTAATCAAATTATCAATTTAGAAATTATAGGAGAAGAAGATAAGAACAAAAAAAATATGCCTATTTTTTTAAAAAATCTAACAAAATTTCTGCAATTTGATGGAGAGTGAGAGAATTTTCAATTGTGTGGAAATTAGATTTCTAATCATTTTAGGAATTATAAGAGAGGAAGAATTAACATAGGATGCATGTTTATCCAAAATCTTCATCTAATACTTTATTTTTACATGTAGTATGTTGTTTTTTTTTTTTTTTTTTTTTTTTTTTTTTTTTTTTTGTTGCACGTGATAATATAATTTAAAAAAAAAAAAAAAGGATTAGATGATGAGTCTATTGATTTTAGATTTTGTTGATAACATTTTAGATAAACACAATTGCTATAGTTTTAAATCAAATACTACTTTATTTCATTACTTGATTTGTCATATTTATCCAAAAAATATGTATATATCTATTCTTAAAATTTAAAAAATTATTAAAATTTTTGCAATTTGGTGAAGTCACTTGGCACAACCACAACGTCTAAGCCCAACTTTTATAATATGATGATGATAATATGATGTATCTCATATGATAGGCCCGGACTGTTTGGATTCCATTTCTTGTTTGTATTAATTATCTCCCAGATTTTATCATAATTATTATCTTTATTCAAAACAAACAAACAAAAAAACAAAATACTTGATTAAAAAGAAAATGAAGAAGTCGGTGTAACAGAATTCATGGAAGGTTAGGATATCCTTGATATTTTGTGGGGGCTTTTTTTTTTTTTTTTTTTTTGTTGATAATTTGATAGTTGAGAAACAGTAAATTTGAATTATACTAGGGTTAAAAGCACCAGAAATGCCAATTAAACTTTAATACTCGTTACCTATGAGGGTTAAAGTTACCTCTCTGCAACATCAAAGTTGTTGAATCCCTCGTTAGAGCACTTAACAATCAAATGGTCCCTCACTAGCGCAGTTCACTTTAAAATTTAAAAAAAAAATGTTGAGAACACCAGCGCTGACCACTTATTAATGACAAAAACATGGTTGTTAATTAGGGACCTATTTCATAATTTGATCATATGAATTTAGACTTTAGTGGCACCGAGGTTGTTGAGGAAACATACAAGAATCAGCAAATGCAGTCCTGCGAAATTTCTCGAATAAAAAACAACTCACGACTTTGATCATTGATGTAGGTTTTTTTTTTTTTGATGAACACTGATGTAGGAATCTGGACTTGTTTATAGAAGTGGAAAAAGTCTCGTCTCATTAACTTCAAGACAAGAAGACAAAGAAAAAAAAATGTTGGGATGGGACCATGAGAAGTGGCTAGATGCATCAGCATTATAATTTACTTCGAAAGAGGTCATTGAAAATGAAAAGGGCAAAAAAAATTCATACGACTTTGACCAGCCATCAGGATATATTTTTTTATTAGACTTCTTGTACACACTTTATTTTACAAACGTGCAAAAAGCATTTTAATTATTATTATTTTTGGGTAGAAGTAATTGAATTACTTCATAAGTTAAAAAATCATGACTTCAAATGACCATTTCATACAAATTAGGTGGGAACAAGGTTTCTTTCCCACTGCGCGAGAGAAACTCCAAATGACCATTTCATACAAATTAGGTGGGAAAACTTCAAATGACCATTTCATACAAATTAGGTGGGAACAAGGTTTCTTTCCCACAGCGCGAGAGAAACTTCAAATGACCATTTCATACAAATTAGGTGGGAACAAGGTTTCTTTCCCACTGTGCGAGAGAAACTCCAAATGACCATTTCATACAAATTAGGTGGGAACAAGGTTTCTTTCCCATTGCGCGAGAGAAACTTCAAATGACCATCTAGGTTTTTCATTTCACGGATAAATTTTTCTAAAACCCATTTTCAGTTTGAGTAATGCTATAGACACAAATTATTTTACAACATTTTTACAAACTGCTGATGTGACTTTAGTAATTTTCAAATAACCATTGATAAACATAAATGTGGTGTTAGTGGTGGACCCATATTAGAACTAATAAGAATTTGCCACATCAATAGTTTGTAAAAATGTTGTAAAATAGTTTGTGGTTTTAGTATTACTCTTTCAGTTTATTATTTTTTAGAATCGCCCCAATAATTACAGGCAGCTGTTCTAAAACCAATTTTGTATTTCTGTTCAACAATTTTATAATCGCCTGGGTTACAGATAAGTTACTATATATAAACCATTTATTTTTATTTTTATTTTTTTTTCAGAATCATCCCTTTCACGGACAAGCAATTCCAAACCATTTATTTTAAATTTTTTTTAGAGCCACCTCTATTATGAATTTTTTTTTTTCTTTTAAATCATACTCTTTAAATCTTTCTAGTAGAAAAGTTCCAAGATTTTTTTATTTTATTTTATTTTATTGATAAGGTAGCATGCAATAGTTCAGAGATTACGAAATGCATGTTGCTTCATAAACTTTTCCTTTCATGAATAAGAAATTTTTTTTTTAAGAGATAATTACAATATGCTGTTAACTCCACAACTTGAACCCTTTTTTTTTCTAGACCCTCAAGCACTTTGTGCACGAGGATGTGCCAATTCTTTTTTTTTTTTTTTTTTTTTTGAGAAACAGATGTGCCAATTCAATTACAAGGCTTTTGGCATGAATAAGAAGTTTATTGACATTGGTGTTCGCTTTTTCAAGCTCCATCAATGATAAGCATTATATAAACACCCCATTTTATAATTATCGTTTAACCTAACACTAATCAAGGCAATAACATCACTTTAAGTTAAACTAAAAGGTAAAATTGTCATTTTGATGGTAGGATAAAAAAGTGCTTAAACACTTTAAGTACTTAAATCGAACCACCAAATTTCAAGATCAAGCCACATCAAAATTTTCAATGAATAATACACAATAATATTAGAGTTGGCTACATTATATAGTAAAAATGCAGTAATCACTCAAATTATCATTAAACCAAGAGAAAAAAAAAAAGAAAAAAAAAATCAAAAGGGCACATAAATAGGATAAGGACCCTATGTCACAGTCCTGATTGGGAAACAAATTGATCTCATTAGCACTATGTGCCTCCGACGTGAAATTTTCAATTTTTGTTTTTCCCCTAATGTGCTTGCTTTTCCAATCAACTTGAGTTAAGATACTTGAGTGAGAGCTTAATAGGGACAAAACCACCCTTTTTTTCAGCAAGGCTACCTCCTTGGAAACTCAGGAAAATATCATGAATATGCTTGGTGTTCCTGAGATAAAGCAGTATGAGAAGTACCTGGGTCTTCCATCTTTTGTGGGAAGGGGAAAGATGGCTAGTTTTGCTTACATAAAAGAGAGGGTGTGGTCCAAATTGAAGGGTTGGAAGGAAAAGCTCCTTTCCCAGGCCGGTCGGGAAGTCCTCATTAAAGCAGTTATCCAAGCCCTTCCGTCTTTCGCGATGAGCTACTTTAAATTACCTTCTACTCTCTGTCACAATATTGAGGTTATGATTCGCAAATTTTGGTGGGGCCAAAGGGGTGGCCAGCGTAAGGTGCATTGGGTGAAATGGCACTCGCTGTGTCGGTCGAAACTAGAAGGTGGCATGGGTTTCAGAGAGCTCCAGAAGTTTAATGATGCCTTACTAGCAAAACAAGTGTAGAGGCTAACCACCAATCAAGACTCACTGTTTTATAGATTTTTTAAGGCAAAATTTTTCCCTTACAGCTCAATCTTTGAGGCTAAGAACAACCGGGGGTCCTTTGCTTGGAAAAGCATCCTTAAGGGCAGAGACACCGTCCTTTTGGGTGTGAAGTGGCGGGTTGGTAACGGTTGGTCTATTAAAGTGTTCAAGGACCATTGGTTGCCTGGTGTGGGCTGGGGTAAAGTTCTATCTCCCACCCTTGGTCATGACCCGGACATGATGGTGGCGGACTTAATTGACCATGAGCTGCTCTGTTGGAAACAGGGCCTAGTTGATGTTATCTTCCTCCCTTTTGAGGCAAAAATGGTTAATGCTATCCCTTTGAGTCTTGTGGACACTCCGGATTGGTTGTTTTGGCCAAAAACCAGCAGTGGGACTTACTCGGTCAAATCTGGATACATGCTGCTTCGTGAGGTTGATGTTTTTGAAGCATCGGGTGCACTCGACCTTTCTGAAAACAGGGATGTGTGGAAGCAAATCTGGAAACTCCATGTCCCAAATCGCATTCGCACTCTTCTCTGGCGTGCATGCTACGATTCCCTCCCCTCAAAGGCAAACCTAGTGCGTAGAAAGCTCCTTATTGTTGACACTTGCTCCAACTGTTCTCTTGAACCAGAGACCATAACCTATGCGTTATGGTCGTGCAAAAAACTTGACTTGGTTTGGCTCCCTTAGGTCGCTATCCTCAAGGATGCTACTTCGCCCAACACATCCTTTTTGGAGTTAATGCACTTAGCCTTCAAAGACCCTAGTTGCATTGAAACTTTTGCCAATACCATGTCTCTGCTCTGGATGTCCAGAAACGGAGCTGCTTTCGGTGAAGGTGGGTTGAGCCTTGAAAAAATCCTAGACCAGGCCAGGGCGTTGGTGCATGAGTTCAATCACCTATGCCCCATCCACTCAAAGATCCCTCGTACAGCTCGCTCAGTTCATTGGAAACCTCCCCCGCCAAGTTGAGTGAAAGTTAACTTCGACGGTGCTTTATTCTCGACCCAATCTTTAGCTGGCCTTGGCTTAGTTGTTCGGGACTCGGCTGGATTGGTTTTGGCTGCCCTTTCACAAAAGATTCCCTTGCCTACTTCGGTAGAGACAGTGGAAGTGATAGCAGCACGTAGGGCCCTATTATTTGCTAAAGAACTTGGTTTTGAGCGAGTTGTGATTGAAGGCGATTCTGAAATTATTATCAATGCAATCAGGGAGCAAACTCTTGTTGCCTCGGACCTGGGTCACATATTAGAAGACATCCATGTTTTGTCTCGCTCCTTCTACATAATTTCTTTTCACCACATTAAGCGTATGGGTAATTGTGTTGCTCACCGCTTAGCCCGTAGATCATTTTGTAATCATCTGTTAGTATGGATGGTGAAAGTTCCTCCTGACATTGTGGATGTTTACAACCATGATCTTAGTTTCATTCATGAATAAATTTCGGTCCTCACTTGTGGGCTGGTTTCTCCAAAAAAAAAAAAAAAAGATACCTATGGAAACACGTAGTATAATTCAAAACTCCACTACCTTGGGCTCTCACCTCAATAATTGAGGGGTATTCCAACACAAAATGCACTACTAAAGGGTAGCTTTCTGACGAGACATTTGGTTGTTTGCATATCTTTTCCATCGAAAGTAGCACTCTCTACAAGAGCCATAGAATTTTGTGATCCGAATCCCTCTTTATTCATTTGAAATAATGATATTCTTAATATCCTATTTCAACCATCAAAAAAATAAAAAGAACATTCTATTTTAAATTCCTATTCCAACAAATCAATCGCATACAATTTTAGTCACATGATATTCTTAATAGTCATGTAACTTGTGTAAATAATTTAATGAATCATGTAATTTAAGATATGTGGATGATATCTTATAAATTTTCATGTAAAGGAATGAAGAATACCATTTAACCCAATTTAGGGAAAAGATTTTCCTAAAAATAATGATCTAACATGATAGGATTCCGTCGTATAACTTATGGTAATTTTTCATATTTTTCTTAACTATTCCATTTTTTAATTTTGATCAAATTTATGATTTTTTTTTAAATTTTGAATATGAATTTCAATTATTCCATGAATTGTACGGCATATTAGAAAGCTTAATAAGACACAATTCCTAATTAAACTCAAATACATGGTTGATCATCTTATCCTTTTCTAAGGACAATTAAATTCAATGTATATAAATCTTAGAATTTAATTAAACAAGTCTTAGAATTTATTTGGACAACTTAATGTACTGTAACTAAGGAATTGTATCTAAGTTTTATTTTATTAAATTTTTTTTAATGTCTACCCTATTACTTTTTTTTTTTTTTTGAGATAACTGATAGAAATATTTTATTCATAGTAAGACCATTGTATACAGAGTAAAGAGGGAAATGGAAACACTTGTCCCAGATAATGTGAAGTATCGTTAGTGATATCAATCCGCTGTCTCTTCTAAACAGTAAGTTTATGCTCAGAATAGTGTACCGAATTTCTCATACATACCTTTTGTGTTTGAGAAAGTCAAGGAATACAATTTCTATCACAATTCTCATGTGATTGAAAAATGAAGAGTCTTTTCAATAGCCAAACAATGAGTTAGGGGAAAATAGTCAAATCGATTTAGAAAACAACTCCTTGCAAAATCCAAAATGGTGAGGCCTAAAAATCCAAATAAAATCTGTTCTAACTATGAAAGATACCTTTCACGTTCCACTTCCAGCCCCACAAACAGGATATAACTAAGGAAATTTAACTTTGCTATCGTCCAAGGTGAAAATGAAAATGGTTTGTCCTGATGGCAAGCAACAATAATAATGCTAGAACTGCATACAAATATACATATCATACTATAATTGTTTTATGTAGTAGATTGTGAGCGACTATATGTTACTATCACATGAATTTATTATTTTTTTTCTATTTTTTTCTGTTTTTTATATGAGACAATTGTGATAAAATGTGTGAAATTTCATCATTATTAAGCTTGCAAGTTCCATCAGACAAGAGATAAGTGTTAAGCTAAGATGAAAAGTGAAAACTACTCCCAGTAAATGGCGCGGTCGGAAAAACGAAATTAGTCAGAATGTCCACCTGTCCTACGTCTAACTATCGTTAGCTCACCCAATACGTCAGCCCAGCGCAAAGAGAAAACCCAACCATTTCCTCCTCATTCCCTATAAATATACCTCACACAATTTCGGATCCTACTCATTAGCAATTCTATCCCTGTAGTCTCTAGTTGCTCTTTCAGCTTCTCTCTTTCTGCCTTCTTAGTTTCTTTCTACTTGTGACAAAAGAGAGAAATGGCAACAGCACTAGAGTTTGAGCACTCCAAGAAGGCCTTTGGCTGGGCTGCCAAGGATACTTCGGGGCACCTCTCCCCCTTCCAATTCTCAAGAAGGTTCTCTCTCTCTCTCTCTCTCTCTCTCTCTCTCCCCTACTACTACTCTTGTTTGTTTCATTTTTCATTTCAATCTATAATTTTGATTCTCAAAAAGTATTAAGAAAATGGAAAATAAAGGATTTTGTAATTAGCCTTTGATTGTTTTTTTTTTGTGGAGAGACTGTAATATGTACTTCCTATGATTAATCTAAAAATAGGTACGTGACTTGCAATTTTAAATGCCGTAAATCACTCATTGGTTTTGAGGTAGAATAATATAACTCATGTTCTAACAAGTGTGTCTTCTTTATTACCAATTTATCTTGAGGTTGTGTGTCACGACTCAAAGTTCGACAATTTCACATTTAACAGTATTCACACTTTCTTATATTATATGTAAATTACGTACATCTCATATAAGACTGAATATTATATGAAACATTTTACTTCACATTAAGATTGTGAAGCAAGTTTCTATCTTTTATCTGTGTATATATATATATATATAAAAAGAGTGTGAAACAATAATGAAATGTTAACAGGTGTTTTATATAAAGTATTAGTTTAGGAAATTTTTTTTAAAATTTTTTACGAAAAAAAAAATAATTAACTTTTTTAACTGTATAAAAGTAATATTGAAACTTTCTTAAAATAATTTAATAACGGTGGTCCTAAAACACGTTAACTATATAAACTCGAAAAAAGCACATTCTGTACGCTGTGGTTATTATTTTCTATCATACTTTTTAATTGATAAGGTAGCGTGCCTGGGGTCAAACTATAAACTCAGACACAAACATGAACTTTCGAAGAAAATAGCGTAGTCTTCTTTTACTCTTTTTTAAGAGCCAATCAAAATTAAACAAGATTAGTTTACTGTAAAATTCATATAAAAATAACACCCAAGTGCGAGATTATTCCGAAAGCTCATTTTATTTTATTCTTATTATCATTTCATGTTATTTGATCGTTGCGAGATTTTAGAGACGATATAACCAAAAAATCAATGAATTTATTTGATCAATTAAACATGGTGTGCATGGAGATAGGTCCCTCTTTTTTTTTTAGTTGAATTGGTGCTTATGGTGATTGGTCAATAATTAACTAACAGTCTCCTTACTCCTATTGGTTTTATGGTTTTTTTTTTTTTTTTTGGGGGGGGGGAATTTTATTTTATGAAGGTTTCATGGTATATATGTACTAAATTAATATTTTGGAACTCGCAGGGCAACAGGAGAGAAGGACGTAACATTCAAAATTCTATATTGTGGCATATGTCACTCTGACCTCCACATGGCCAAAAATGAATGGGGCATGTCTACTTACCCACTAGTTCCTGGGTAGGTCTTCCATGACTATTAGTCTATTATCATTTATAGTCTTACTATATATATATATGGACAGTACAATACTGTTTTCTTTTATATATATATATATATATATATTCTAAAAAATAAGGAGTTGAAATTATTTTGACGTATGTGCTTAGTAGATAAAAAAGTAAAAAATAAAATTAATTTTTATTGCATAAAAAAATTAATTTGGATAAGATTTAAAATTTTTCTACTTTTGTATAAGAAAAAAAAATCAAATTAGTAGAATGAAAACGGCTCAATCATTATTTCATTTTATTTCTTTACCTATCCCTTTTATAAAAATAAATAGATCACAAAAAAGTAAAATTTTTATACCAATCATACAAAAATAATAATTTTTTCTACCAATCATAATTATTATACTAGACCTAATATTAGGACTTATATATATATATATATATATAGTGGCATTTAGCCAGGTCTCCAAGAGCATTCACAGCAATGAAGGCAAAATTTTAGCTATTTAGCTATACAATAAGTTACTTTATCTATTTTACCTACATACATGCTGTAGCAGTAGATCTATTTTAGTTTTTAACACAATAAAATAATATAACC
Organism: Quercus gilva; assembly: GCA_023621385.1. Taxonomy (NCBI): domain Eukaryota; kingdom Viridiplantae; phylum Streptophyta; class Magnoliopsida; order Fagales; family Fagaceae; genus Quercus; species Quercus gilva. The sequence goes on from CM042478.1 coordinate 17,091,876, forward strand.
ACAACAATAAAATAATATATCCCAATACCAAAAAAATTCCACAACACCAACCACAACCACCTCTACTATCAGCCATAACCACAGCCACAGCCACAACCACACATACCCAGCAAGGTAGCAACCACCACCACCACACACTCCAGCAAGGTAGCAACCACTAGCACCCCACCATCACACACACCCCACCAAGGCAGAAATCACCAAAAAAAAAAAAAAAAAACCCATCGATCACCAACAAACACCAAACCGAGCACAACACCAATTGGAGAAACCACCAACAAATACCGATTGCAGAAACCACCAATTGCTGAAACCACCGATTGCAGAAACCACCAACAAACCAGTAATCCATAGCCCATGCCATGCCCACCAAACACCAAAACCACTAATCCGGCCACCCAATCACCATACCAACACCGATTTGGCCACCTAAACACCAACCCACAGCCCATCCCATGCCCACCAAAATCCACCAAAACCCACAGCCCCATCCGACCCACAATCCCCACGCCACCACCATCGCATCACCCACGACCACCAAAAACCCACAGATTTCGTCTGGGCCGATGACGTTGGTGATCGGTGGCTTGGGCTGATCGGAGTGACTATCAGAGACGTTGGGTCGGCTTGGGCTGGTCGGAGACGTTGAGACAGAGAGGTGAGAGTGACTGACAGTAAGAGAGAGGCACAGAGTGAGTCTGAGAGAGAGAAAGTCTTTTATTATTTTAATCGATGGCAGAATAAATTTTTTTTTTTTTTTTACTCCAAGTTACGGTGCACATCTATAGATAGATGTGCACTGTAGCAATTCATCTAAAATTTTTAACCAGAGCTCCACTGCTGTAAGGGTTTTTTTTTTTTTGTTTTTTTGTTTTTTTTTTGTTTTGTAGAGTTAAATTTTAGCAATATAATATTATAGCTACACTGCTGTGAATGCTCTGACACGGTATTAGTTATAAAGAGACTTTGACTTTATCCATTCCCAAGTTTAATCAACAATCATCGACTGGTGCTTTTATAGCCATACAAAATACATATGACCCATTTTGTTAGCGCACCACTTATTTGACTATTCTACAAATCCAAGTTTCTGTAGCCTCCACCTTTTCTGTGTAAGATTAGTCTACTACAAATGAAATGCACAACCAGATTTTAAATTTATATAGAAGCTGTGTGCTGCAGTGCTAGGATTGCAGTGAATAATAAAAAACTGTTTGTATTGAATTTACAGTTGGAGAAGACTTGAAACTCATAAAATCATGGAATCGATTGCGGATGAATGAGCACTTATATTGCACTTCTCTCAAATCTAAGAACCTTTTCAATTCAACACACCAAAACATGCCAAGTTGGATGCTATTTCCTATGTGTCTGTTGGATGAAATCTGTGAATGGATTTTATTAATTTCTAATTTTTTTATTATCCCATATGGAAATCATGTGAACTGGACAATGCAGGCATGAGATTGTGGGTGTAGTGACAGAAGTGGGAAGCAAGGTACAAAAGTTCAGAGTTGGAGACAAAGTTGGTGTTGGCTGCATGGTTGGAGCATGTCACTCTTGCGATAGCTGTGCCGACGAACTTGAGAATTACTGCCCCGATATGATCCTCACCTATGGCGTCAAGTACTTTGATGGAACCATCACACAAGGAGGCTACTCGGACATCATGGTTGCCGATGAGCACTATGTGGTCCGTATTCCAGACAACCTTCCACTTGATTCTGGTGCCCCTCTCCTTTGTGCTGGGATCACAGTGTACAGTCCCTTGAGATACTATGGGCTTGACAAACCTGGTATGCATGTGGGTGTGGTTGGTCTTGGTGGTCTAGGCCATGTTGCAGTGAAGTTTGCCAAAGCTATGGGGGTTAAGGTGACAGTGATCAGTACTTCAGCTAACAAGAAGAAGGAAGCTTTGGAACATCTTGGTGCCGATTCGTTTTTGGTTAGCAAAGACCAAGATGAGATGCAGGTACTAAGTTATTAACATGCTGCATTGACAATTATATGTGAATATAAGTTACTGTAATAATGTAATTTGTATCAAAGATTCTAACTTTGTCGACCATATTAGGCTGCCCAAGGCACATTGGATGGTATCATTGATACAGTCTCTGCTATGCATCCCCTCCTGCCTCTAATTGGTCTGTTGAAGTCACAAGGAAAGCTGGTTATGGTTGGTGCACCAGAGAAGCCGCTTGAATTACCAGTCTTTCCTTTACTCATGGGTAAGAATGTGGCTTTTAACATCTTCTATATTCGAAAAGAAAAGGGCATATGGTTTGTTAATATAATAAGCATATAAGAATCTATGTATAATTTATGACTGTGTTGTACAAGCCTAATTGCTGGCTTTAGTGCTTACTGATTGGAATTCATGTGGTGCTGTCATTTCATATTTTTTCATCAGCCCTCGTATGGCTGCTATATCTGTAGTTCCACTGAGAATTTTGTATTAATAAGTGTTATGGAATAACAGGAAGGAAGCTAGTTGGTGGTACTTGCTTTGGGAGCATGAAGGAGACACAAGAGATGATTGATTTTGCAGCCGAACACAACATAACTGCTGACATTGAGGTTATACCAATTGATTATGTGAATACTGCCATGGAGCGTCTTGTGAAAGCGGATGTCAGATATCGATTTGTCATTGACATCGGGAACACATTGAAGTCAAGCTCTTGACTTTTTGCTGCCTAGCTTTTGAGTATGGCTCACTGGCAAGTTGATGATCCGTTCGTTTCAATATAACTTATTGTTGCTAAAAATTGCTTAAAGTTGTTGAAAATTCAAAACACTATAGTAAAATAATTTTTAAATGTATGAATAATATAGTGAACCCATGTGATGTTATTGTACACATAAAAAAAAAAAAAAAAAAAAAAAAAAAAAAAAAAAAAAAAAAAAAAAAAAAAGGCAAAACGCGAAAGCTGAAACACAGCTTTCAGTGGTATCTAAACGGGTACAATATGTATTCGGTTGTCTCAGTTCCGTTATTTCCCTGTCTTGTTTTTCTGTTTTTGAACAAGGGATCAATGTATCAAGTCTCATTTCTACATAGATAATAATAATTTGATTTGTTTGTTTGCGTTTTAAATAACAGACGTTATTGTGTCCCTTGAAATCTCTTTCCCCATTTTTAGATCAAGAATATGATTTTATTTTATTTTATTTTATTTTTTGGGGCGGGGGAGGTGTGGTCACTATGATGGATACGTAAATTCGGTAAAAGTGAAAGTTTTGTATGCCGAGTAAGATCAAAAACAACAACAAAGGGAGAACCAAACAAAACAAAATTCGTAGCCTAGATTTACTCAATTGAAAAGGACTCCTACCATTGAGTTAATATATTATTGTTGATGACTCAATTTGTTTTCCCCACGCTTTATGACACACACACATACAAAATCCAAACGCATGGATTAAACTCATTTGTATCTTTTCTTGGTGAAGATAAAGCAGTTCAGGTTTGGAGGGCCTGAAAGGCATTTTGACACCCAACTTTAGGCTTCATGAGTAGCCTTCCTCTGATAAGACTTAGGGTCTGTTTAGTTGAAGGAGTGAAAAAATAAGAGGATGAAAAATATTTAATTTTTTCTAGTGTGTTTTTGGTTGGAGGAATGGAAAAGTGGAAGGGTGAAAAATTCTTTTGTTTGGTTGAAAAGAAAAGTGAGAGAATAGAAAATGTAGTTTATATAAATTGACTATTATACCCTTGTTACATAATAGGTAAAAAATAGATTTATTTATACTCGTTAAATAATATAAAATTTATCAACAATTATATTTTTTAATGAGAAGTATTACGTCCACAACATTTTTTACAATACTTTTACAACAAAATTTATATGGAAAGTTGTTACTAATTCTAATTTGAACCCACAATTGAAATTATTTTTTTACACACCAATATTAACTAATAGCAATCTATTACTTAAATTTTATTGTGAAAATATTGTGGTAACATTTCTCAATTAGGATTTTTTATTCTTTATATTATTTCTCTTTCTCTCATTTCATTTCATCCATACGTTTTTCTTTTCTTTCTTTTTTTTCCCTCCTCCGTACACGTTTATCATTATCTCTTTCTCTCCCCCTTCTTTTCTTTCTTTTTCTCTCTCGTTCAAGAAGTGCTCTCATTCTCTATTTTTTGTCTCCAACTCTTACGGTCTTGCTCTCTGGTTTGTTTTTTTTTTTTTTTTTTCTTCCTCCATATAAGTTTGTCCTTATCTTTTTATCATCCCCTTCTTTTCTTTCTTTTTCTCTCTCGTTCAAGAAGTGCTCTCATTCTCTATTTTTTGTCTCCAACTCTTGCGGTCTTGCTCTCCGTTTTTTTTTATTTTTTATTTTTATACTTGATTCTAGTACAAGTGAAGAGGGTAGGTGGGAGAGGGCATTTGTGTAATTCCATAGTGAGAGCAGTTTTCTCTCTACAATTTTCCTCCCGATTTGGGAGGATGCAAATTGTGGGCCCGGGAGAGAAAATTTTCTCCTAAGTTTTCCATTCTCAGCATTTTCATCATCATGCCAAACAGTGGAAAACACTGTTTTCCACCCTATTTTCCTCCCTTTATTTTCCATTCTCCCTATTATCCTCCCAACCAAACATAGTGTTAGAATGCTTGCAATCCCATGAGGGGTACAAGTGTACAAACTAAGTACAAGGAGAATCTCACTGACATATTAAATAAAATGATTTTTCTCATCAATCTTAAGACAATTAAAATTTTGCAAATGGCCATAACCCCCAAGAATAAGACACCATGCAATAACCAAACACGTGTAGAAGAGGCCTTGCATCTATTGGGCGTGCATTCATCTCTGTCAAACCTTAAAACTTTATTTCGTTGCAACTAAGGGAAAAACAAATTCAGCAAAAAAAAAAAAAAAAAAAAAAAAAAAAAAAACTAAGGGAAAAACAAAATAACGCTTTGACTTTATATGGCATGAAATTTACTATTTTGTTTAAGATTTTAAATTCATCTCTTTCAAATTCACGTGGATATAGAAGTAAAAAAAAGCATATATCTATCTTTTCATGTCCTTTCACCTTACAAGCCAAACATAGGAAAGCATATTAAGTATGTTCTTTTCTTTTCTTATTTTCTTCTTATTTCCAAACATACATGGGAGAAGTGTTTTCATTTCCTTTCTTTATCCATTCTTTTACCTTTATTAATTTCTTCTTTTCTTTCCCCTTAGTTGCAACCAAACAAAGTTTTAGTAGATCCAAAAGCCACAATTCCCCTTTTATTAACAAACCAAATTGAACTAGTTTAACCCGATTGTCTAGTTTGGTGCAAAATTAGATTAGTCAATGATGGCTAGGAGGATTCTTGGAGGTTTATTGGTATCTATGGATTTCTGGAATCAAGGAGGAAGGTGGAAATGTAGCAACTTTTACATGAACTCAATAATAAGTACAACCTTCCTTGGGTATGTGCGGGGGACTCTAATGAGATCCTTAGAGGTCATGAGAAGCTTGGCGGAACTTCAAGAAGGGAAGTGGAGATGGAAGCTTTCAGGGATGTTGTGGATGAGCTTGGTTTTGTTGACATTGGGTTCACCGGTAAAAAATTTACTTGGAGAGGCAAAAGGGGTGAGGCAATGATATTGGAAAGATTGGACCATGCCTTCGCCACCCCTACATGGCTAGAACTCTTCCCAGCTACACGGGTTCAACATATTCATTCCAATGCCTCTGACCATAACCCCATTATCATCAAACTCGAAGGAATAGTGCAGTGCAAAAATAAACCTTTTCGCTTTGAGAGCATGTGGATGAAAGAAGATGGGTGTAGGAACACGATAATTGATGCATGGGGTTTCCCATCTTATGAGAGCAACATGATCCTGGCTCCTCAAAAATTAAACATTGTGGAGAGAAATTGGTGGAGTGGAGTTGGACTTCCTTTGGGAGTATTAAAAGGCAACTAGCAGAGGCTTCAAAATTGCTTGTCTTAGCTAAGGAGGCTGCTGCAAGAGGTGGTTCTTTTGACTAGGTCCGAATTTAAAGATGGAAATCAATGAGCTCCTCGATAAGGAGAGCATGATGTGGATTCAAAAGGCTCGTGCCATGTACTTGCAATCGGGTGACAGCAACACCCGCTTCTTTCACAGTAAGGCCTCACAAAGATATAGGAGAAACCGAATTCTTGGGCTAAAGAATAACTAGAACATATGGTGCACTTTTGAGCATCAACTTCAAGAGATAGCTACTTCCTTCTATCTGGATCTTTTCACTTTTTGCAGCCTCGAGGAAAACCACCCAATTTTTGAGTTGATTCAGCCAGTGGTTACGGTGGACATGAACAGAGAACTTACTCGTGGCTTCACTAGAAAGGAGATGGAAGCAGCTCTTAAAACTATGGAATAGCTTTCAGCCCCTGGCTCGGATGGTATGCCTCCTACTTTCTTCCAAACTTACTGGTCTGTAGTTGGTGATGATGTTTCCTCGACTGTATTAAACTGCCTTAATAATTGCTCTATGCCTGCCGAAATCAACCACAATTTTATAACCCTTATTCCTAAAGTTAAGAGTCCTAAAAGAATCTCTGAATGTAGAGACCTATTAGCCCGTGTAACATGATTTACAAATTGGTATCTAAAGTGCTAGCTAACAGACTCCAAGGGTTACTTCCTGATATAATCTCAGAAAATCAAAGTGCTTTCCAAGTAGGAAGGCTTATATTAGATAATATTCTGATGGCCTATGAAAATCTCCATTATATGAAAAACCAAATAGGAAAAGCGAGTTTTTTGGCTCTTAAATTAGAAATAAGCAAAGCATATTACAGGGTGGAGTGGTCTTTTCTTAAGTTGCTAATGCTTAGATTGGGTTTCCATGAGAAATGTGTTGATTTGATAATGATGTGCATTACAACGGTCTCCTACTCTCTTTTGATCAATGGGGAACCTATTGAAAAAATTGTTCCTTGTAGGGGAATCAGACAGGGAGACCCAATGTCCCCCTATTTGTTCCTCCTTTGTTCTGAGGGATTATATGCCTTAATTGAGAAAGCAGCTCATGATGGTCTTATCAAAGGCATATCTTTATGTAGAAATGGCTCGAGATTAACGCATCTGTTTTTTGCAAATGATAATCTTCTCTTCTGCAGGGCTTCAATTCAGGAATACAACCACATCCAGGCCATCCTTTCTGAGTTTGAGACAGCCTCAGGGCAAAAACTCAATAGAGACAAAACTACCGTCTTCTTCAGCAAAGCAACCTCCCCAAGTACTCTAAAAAAACATTATTAATTTACTTGGGGTTCTGGAGGTAAAGCAATACGAGAAATATCTGGGCCTCCCCTCTTTTGTGGGGAGGGGAAAAAAGGCGAGTTTCGCTTTCATAAAAGAAAGAATTTGGTCCAAGTTAAAGGGTTGGAAGGAAAAGCTCATCTCTCAAGCTGGGAGAGAGGTTCTCATAAAAGCAATAATCCAAGCGTTTCCGACCTTTGCTATGAGCTGTTTTAAATTACCTACCACTCTATGCCACGAAATCGAGGTAATGGTCTGCAAATTTTGGTGGGGTCAACGAGGTAGCTGAAGGAAAGTGCATTAGGTGAAGTGGCATACTTTATGTCGACCTAAACAGAATGGGGGCATGGGTTTTAGAGAGCTTCAAAAGTTTAATGATGTTCTACTGGCAAAGCAAGTGTGGAGATTAGTCACTAACCAAGACACTCTGTTTTATAGATTTTTCAAATCTAAATTCTTCCCACATGGTTCTATCTTTGAGGCGAAAAACAACTTGGGCTCATTTGCTTGGAAAAGCATTTTAAAGGGTAGGGATACCATCAGTAGGGGTGCAAAGTGAGGGGTTGGTGGTGGTCGGACTATAAAGGTTTTCAAAGACCAATGGTTGCCAAGTGGGGGCTCGGGTAAAGTTATCTCTCCACCTCGAGATCATGACTCGGAAATAAAGGTGGCTGACTTAATCGACCATGAGTTGCACTGTTGGAAATTAGATCGGGTTGATGCTATTTTCATCCCAATTGAGGCAAACGTGATTAAAGCAATTCCATTAAGTCTAATGGACACTTCGGACTGGTTGTACTGGCCACGGAACTGTAATGGAGTTTAATTGGTCAAATACAGGTACAAATTAGCGAGTGGAATGAGCTTGCTGCACCAGGTGTTTCTAACCAAATCGAATGTAATGATACTTTGAAAAAAAATATGGAACCTCCATGTTCCAAACCAAATCCGTACCCTTCTCTGGTGTGCCTACAACGACTCTCTCCCCACGAAGGTCAATTTGGCTCGGAGAAAGCTCCTACAAGTAGATACTTGCCCCAATTGCAACTTGGAACCCGAGACTGTAGTGCATGCTTTATGGTCCTACCAGAAACTCGATCTCGTGTGGCTCCCTCAGTTTGCAAAGCTCAAGGAGGCTATGTCACCACACTCGGCCTTCTCTAAAATTATGTACTTAGCCCTTCAAGACCCCAGCTATGTGGAGGTGTTTGCAAATACCATCTCCCTAATTTGGATGAGCAGAAATAGAGCAGCCTTTGGGGTTGCTGGTTCGTGCCTTGGTGCATGAATTCCACCACCTTCGTGCAGTCCATGCAAAAATCCCAAGAACAGCTCATGTAGTTCGATGGAAGCCTCCACCCCCTAGTATGGTGAAAGTGAACTTCGACGGTGCTATTTTCTCAACCCATTCTTCAGCAGGTCTTTGCATGATAATCCGAGATCAGGCTAGACTGGTATTGGCTGCCCTTTCACAAAAAATTCCTCTGGGGCCACATTTTAAAAGATATCCATGCTCTATCTTATTCCTTTAGTAGTATTTCTTTTCTTCATGTTAAGCGCTCGGGTAATAGTGTAGCTCATCGCCTAGCCCGCAGATCATTTTGTAATCCTCTGTTATTTTGGATGGAGGAAGTTCCTTCTGACATTGTGGATGTTTACAACCATGATCTTGGTCATTTTAATGAATAGTTTCTGCCCTCACTTGTGGGCTGGTTTCTCAAAAAAAAAAAAAAGATTAGTCCATTCTCCCGAAAGTCCCCACTTGAGCTTAAAATCACATCGAAACTGGTTCTTCTTAATTCAGCGAGACTCTCCAAGTGCTCTCTCACTCCTTAAACTAATCTCTTTTCATCTTTTATATTTCACTTAATATCTCACAAGAAACAAACTCATGTTTATTATCTTTATTGAAGTTTCTTTAATTCTTTTGCACATTAGTAATGTGACAATGACCAAGATCTAATTATAGTTGTTGTTAAACCAAGGAAGTCAATACCGTATCGGTACCAACTATACCGGGGAGATATACCATACAAGCCATTAAATTGGTACTAATACTCCACCAAAATGTACCAAAAAAATACTGGGTTATACAAGCCTATTTCGGCTATACCGATCTATACCAACTGGTATTTGGCGTTTTGGCCAGTACCCAAAAAAAAAAAAAAAAATTAATAATCTAATATATTCATAAATATACTTAAGCTAATATGTAGGCTTATAAAATATGTGGATTTTAAATTTTATGTTGATCAACATAAAAATTAATTACTTGTTACTTACATAAATAATATATATATATATATTTATGTATAGAAATATATAAATAATGGTAAACTTGAAACAGTATAGCAAAATCAACTGGCACTGAAATATTTCGTTAATCTGGTCAAATCGAAACAGCTTACAGTATGAAATCGATTCCCTTGTGTCAAACACATTTGTTGGTATGTGTAGGGGCCTTTTTATGTGTTTTGGGTTGGGCTGGGCTACCTTCTGCGGTGATAGGCCCGAGTATTTTTTGAGTAGGAGAGTTGAGGCCGGCCCAACTGTAACTCACTTTGAGCCGGCTTGTGCACAAACTGAGCCTTGTCTGCCAAGAACGTTTTCACGGCAAGCAGAGCTGTTACAAAAGGTTACGGCTGGCAGATATAATAACAATAAAGAAAATAGAGTACAGTAGATTTTTCTTAAATAAAACAGACCGAGTGATCTCTATTTCTATGGCAATCACAATAATAACAATGATAATGATAATAACGGCTTTTACAAAAAGGGAGTAGTTGATTGAGCGGTAATGGAAGTTAATCAAAAATAAACGTCAAGTCAAGTTTGAGTCTACAGTGGCAAAGAATCAAAGAGGAAGAACGCTTCCTCTCAATGAAACTAATCTCCCAGGAGAATATCCTGCCGCAGGGATTAATGACTTTGAGGGAATCGGACCTAAGTGATAAGTGCCTAAAGGAATTCCTATTACTTAGTCGTTCCCTAGAGAGTAGGATTTTAAGGGGGAGAGAAGGGAACCGATTTGTTGATGCATGCCCATTACGCTCTTTCTCTTCGTTTCATGTTTTTCTCTTATCTTTTCTTCTTTCTTTTGTTTTTCCTTATACTTTTCCGTTCCTCTGTTTTTCGGTCCTCTTTTTTTTTTTTTTTTTTTTTTTTTTTTTTTTTTTTTTTTTTTAGGGCACAACAAGGATCCTTTTATAGGGCCTACCGTGACTAGATTTTACCATTTTACCCTTTAACGGCCTTTGTCTGTTCTGGGTGTACTTACCGACCACCCAGGAGCTCGTCTGCGTACCACTTACCATCGCCAAACAAAGGCAGGTTTGTGTTGTTTCTTGGTCTGCCGTGGCACTTTCTCCTGCCATGGTGTAAATGCTCTCTCTCTCTTTCCATGGCATGCACCTAACGCTTCCCCCCCAACCTTGCCTCTTTTGGGCGGTCTGTCATCCCAGCAGGACGAATCTCCCAAAAGAGCTTGGACAGGAAGCGCAAAATAGATCTTTCCCAGCAGGACATACCTCCCAAAAGAGCTTGGACAGGAAGCGCAAAATAGATCTTTTCCCCTCTCCCCACCACCAAACCACACCCCCCTTTTCCTCTTACCTCTGACCTATGGCCCCACCACGTCCCATATTGGCTGGGTACAGGCTAGTGGTGCTTGGGCCTTGTGCGTGCTTTCCTGTTATGTACGTTCAAAATCTGCCTGCGGCTCATATGTTTGCTGTGGTTTGGAGCTTTGTTTGCATCGTCTGCCATACTTCTTTGTTCTTTTATGTGGGCCGTTCTGTACATTTCACTGCTTCCCTTTGGGGCTGGACTTCTCTTAATACTGGGTTTCACATTTCTCTTAGCCCATTTCTTGGTTGCACTCATGTTCTGCTTCATTACTTGGCATTTCCTGCCGTGACGATATGCTCCTGCTAGGCCTTTTTTCAAGCCTGTCGTTTCATTCCTTCCCCCAGTGACTTAACATGGCCATTGGTGTTCTTACTTATAGGCTCCGTTGTCCCTTTCTTTTTCCCTTGGTCCTGCGGCCCATTTACTTCCTTTGGACTTCTTCGGCCTATTTACTAACTTTGCATTCCTATGGGCTTTTACTAACTTGATTGGGCTTCCCCGGCCTAATCTCCTCATTCTCATCCTTGGGGTTCATGGGCTTGCCATCAACCCCTACTTTTTTTGTTTACATTGCTTTGGGCCTACCGCGACCCATTCTCACTTTTCCATATCATATATTGCCCATGGGTGTCATTTCTCTCTTTCCGAGCCCTTTGGGCCCATTTGCTTCCTCAAGACCCATTTATTCATGTTATGGGCCTGTGATCTATTACTTCTGCCGCTTGAGTTTAATAGTCTTATTCTATGCTTGCCACTCCTATTGCCAGCTTTGCTGAGTTGGGCCTGTTTTACAAAAATGGCCCTCAACAGTATGAATCCTTGAGCTTCACATCTCGTCTCTATTTTTCACATTTGTTTTTACAAAGAAAGAAAGATGAGTTATTCCTTATCCTTATCGGCACACACAAGTAAAATAATTTTATCTCCCTTTCTATTTCACTTTTTTATTTATTTCTTGATGTCTTTGTTTACTACATAATATTGACTTTGATTTATTATTGAATATGCTTATCTATGCATTACCTAACACATTTTTTAAATCTTACTAATTGTATTTGTTTGGTCATCGTGATATATAATACACTAGCATATATCTTCACCTCTATTCATATGTTTAAGAACCTAAATAACATTTTTTTAAAAAAATTTTTAGCCAAAATAAATAAATAAGAAAATCTATATAAAATTGACTTGAAAAAAAAAATCTCTTTTTCTTATAAATATTTTTTTTTCCTAGTTTATTGTTTAAGGGAAAAACAATAATAACTGTTAACAAACAACCCATTGGACTTAATTACCCAAAAAACTTAGGTCAAGCCCCTAACCAAAATGTGACATATGTCACAGCCGAAAAGAACAAACATCAATTATTGAGCATAAAGTTGTTTTCTTTGCTGAGGCATCTGTAAGGTGAGGCATCTGTACCTCGTCTATAAAGACATTAGTTTTATTTGATGTTATGAAAGCGGTAGTTGCTTAATAAGTTAAAATACTTAATACTAGAGAAAAAAGTTGATTTACTTAATATTAAGGGCAAAAGTTTAATGAACACAGGGGATGGAAGATGATTATTTTTTTTTGGACAAACGTGGGCGTCCAGATTTCTTTGAGTAGTTGACTATTTTCTTGAGTGTATACAGCTTTTTCGTTTCACACACAACAGTTTATAACATGGAGGAATTCTCTGATAGATATGTTAGAGGTTTCAAACTCAAGACCTCATAGATATCATAAGACTTTAAAAATCATTAAGTCGTCCCCCTGAGGTTGGAAGAGGATCATTTTGATGATTAAAAAATGAAGCAAGAGAAGCAAGTGGAGGGGACCAGCTTAATTATCCCTTGCAAAATCGAAAGGAACAAGTTCCTCAAAAAAAAAAAAAAAAAAAAAAAAAAATCGAAAGGAACAATGAATCATAGCTAGATGCTTCGGTTTGGGAGTTGGGACAATAGTGAAAGGAATGTAACAATTGGTCTTTGTTGTCATGGTGGAGGCCCTAGCTAGTAGCAGCTCGATCAGGAAGAAATAATGGCTTCAAATCAAAGCCTCTTTCACATGTGATTTCAAAAAACGTACAACCACCATTATAAACTTTTAAATACACCGTACGTAGTTTGACACGTTCTAAATCTTTAACGACAGACAAAATATTCACCATCAAACAGTTAAACAGTTCATGCCACGTACACATGTCTGTTGTCGGTGGCCACAGCTTGTTCAACGCATTTAAGAGGCAAACCCAACATTTAACGTTTCGGATGCCTTGGGGACCAAACATTTAAAACCTTTCATGAAGATTTATCATTTTTGTGGTGTATTTTTCTTAGAATTGTTTAAAGTTTGGCCCACAGCAACAGGAATCCGCCTCAAAAAATTTGAGTTGCTATCTTCTGAATGGTTAAGGTGGTAAACTACAACCAACTAAGTATTAAAAATTATGGGTTGTTTATTTCATTTTTATTTCAAACAGAGCTCAAGTTCATCAATAAAATAGATTAAATGTTTAAATATGGTTTATTTTTTTGTGGAATAAGCTTAAGCTGATTCACTAACTAATTGTCTAACTTAATTTTTTATCATATAAAGTAAAATATATTGACTAAAATTGTTTACCTCTTTTACTAATATTTAAAAAACTAACTTTCAGTTAAAATTATATTTTTTTGGATTAATTAGATAGAATTTTTTTTTAACTTATAAAAATTAGATTCATCAACCTTATATTGTTAAAAATTATGTTATGCAATGGTAGAAGATTTGATACCAATTTATTGTGATATGGGGCTCGCAGAAGCATTTTCACACAAACAAGGAAAAAAATTTAAACAATACAACAATATTTAACGTAATTTTGCTAACTCAAAAAAAAAAAAAAAAAAAAAATCCACTATCAAATATATGAATTATAACCACTTTCAATCAAACCTCACAAATCAAACTCACAGACTCACACAAACAATACTCAGAAACCTTGTAAACAACATGGAGAAAATATTTCACAAACCACACTCATACAAACTCATAAACTCAAAGTCCCAATATACCCAATAACATTCACACTGACCCCACCAAAAAAAAAAAAACCCATATATGGGTAGTTTTGAACTCAATCTACCAATTAACCATTTGAAGAAACTCACTCACATTCTTTTAGGAGTTTTCTACTATCCCCATGTAGGATGACCATTTGGTAAAAGCCATCAAACCATTTGAAATAATATCTATTTATAAAACTTCAATTTTATCCCTTGATATGGACAAAGAATACCCCATTACTTTTTTAATAAGAAATAAGTTTCCTTCCATATCAAAGAAATCTTTTTCTTCCACACCAAGCCCAATAACAAAACAAAACCCAAATAAGAATTTACGAAAATTTATAACAGTCTCTACTTGGACTCAAATTCTATCAAACAATTTTCAAGTTCTACCCAAAATATCTCCTTGAAGAAGACAATTATTGTATTCATTGCCAAAGTCAATTTTGCGTGCAAATCTAAATCCCAAGTAATATCGTACATGATACAAATATCGCCTTTATGCCAAGATCAATATCGAGCTCTAGTACCTGTTAATGTGCAATAGCAGAAACTCTGATACTAATTTGTTGTAATCTGGGGCTAGCAAAAATGTTTTCACACAAACGAGAAACACAAGCACACAAGACAACAATGTTAAACGTGGTTCGACTAATTAACTTCGAGCTTTAAGTCCACTGGTGACGCCAATGGAAAAAATTCACTATCAACACAATATGAATTACAATTACTCTTATCTCACACCACTCACAAACTTTGCAAACATAGACAAAATCTCTCACAATTACAAATACAAAATGACTCACGAACTTCACGCAGTAAAACTCACAGTCACAAATCTCCAATGCACTCATAATTCTTTTACACTAACAAAACAAACAATTCTAAAGCTGTGTTAAATTCAACATATTTATATATTAAAAAAACTAATGATATTACTTGTAAAATTGATAGGAATTTGTCAAATAGTGATCCATTTGACAGGTCATAACACAAAAGCTAAAAGGAAAATTATCTTTTACATGCAAACACACACAAAGTAACAAATGTTATACACACTTCAAAAGTGCACAATATTTATCACTTTTTACAAATATGTACATTATTGATCACTTTTTGTGCATCTATAAATCTATAATGGAAGTTTACATTGCAAACATAACCGTAAACAATGTAAACGTATAAAAGTCCATGTAAGCACGGTCCAAAGTTGTTGTGGTCTGTGGCATTGTGGCGGTGACGCCAAAGAAATCCAAACAAAAGCTGACCTTTTATTTGTAAATGGTACGGTAAAAAGTTCCAATGATCGAAAAGCATTTATAGTGCCTCCAACAACTAGTGGAAATTTCTGGAATATGACTTTTCAATGTTTTAAATGACCAATATGGCTTTTCTAGGTCATTCAAATTTCGACCCGTTGTAACAAATAAAAGAGTGAGCGAGAAGCTGCAATCATGAAAAGTTTCCCCACTCCCAACTACTATATTAGCGTTGTCTGTAAGTCCGTCTGAAAATCTGACGAGTCCTTAAATCCTAATTACTATCGCTCGCATTAGCCCATCGAATACGTCAGTCCAGACCGAAGGAGCATTATATATCACACACTCGTTAGCGGACCAGACAGTGCCAGCCATACAATCATAATATCTCTCTTTATGGCTAATGCTTTCGAATGTCCTTAACACACTGGTTAATAATTTATTTAAAAATTTTTTTTTATAGAAAATGAAAAAAAAAGGTAACTAATATATTTTGACAGCCTTTTTCATTTTCCATAAAAGTGATATCAAAATTTTCTTAAAATAGATTATTAACGAATTTCTTTAGACCCTATATATATACCCCAATGGCCCAGTGGTCGTTGTGCTTATAAAATCATATCATTGTTTGTTTTTGTTTCATAGTTGTTGCTTAATTTGTACTGTACGTGTGACAAGGTTAGAGAAAACTTAAATGGCGAAGTCACCAGAGGTTGAACACCCCAAGAAGGCCTTTGGCTGGGCAGCCAGGGATTCTTCTGGGATATTCTCTCCCTTCAAATTCTCTAGAAGGTCATCTCTCTCTCTCTCTCTCTCTCTCTCTCTCTCTCTCTCAAACATCCCATCTTGTCTGTTTCATTTACATTTTAGTTCTTGAAAAATGTAAGGAATTGAAAAGGGAAATTGTTTATTTGTGACTATCAACAGTTCAACACAAGTACATGCTATGTGTAATACTCATTTGGATAAGCCAAAAATAAAGAAGAGGAAAATAAGTGTTATACTCATTTGGGAAAAATCTAAAACCACGAATGTATGTTAATTTGTTATAACAAGTGTGGCAGAGATTTGAATCTTGACTAAGATCTCAGATTATATCATTATATTACATCCAGCTTTACACTTAAATTCACAACATGCTTAGTGTAACCTTGTGGTTGGTACAACTAATTTATTTATTTATTTTCGATCATTGAGTTCCTGTGGTTGATCATGATGCAAATATTGCAATCCGATCACACAATAACACCCAGGATTGGGTGCCAATTTTGTTT